>CM061349.1:105289046-107954554 GCA_030867105.1 Liasis olivaceus | reverse complement strand
TGTAAAGTTTTTGGAACTGAAACCAAATTCATGGGAGACATTTGAAATGATTTGAAATGATTCTTATGGAAGACAACAATATGCTATAGATCCCCCTGCCTTATCTTTGCTCTAAAGATACGATTCAAAATGTACATGTACCTCCTTGCTTTTAAATGTGAGGTGTTTCCCCGGCTGTACTTTCTGCTTATGCTATGTCAAAAGAAACATGACGCCTTCCAAGACTCTCATGTCCTAACTACAATGGTATGAGATTAGACATCTGCATAACAACCTGTCCCAGATTTTCTCACCTTCTGAATAATATCCAGTACAATCTTTGTAATCCTTGTCATTCCAGTCACAGATATGTATATATTTCTAGCTCGTTTAACTCTGTGACTGCAAATTCTGGCCCAAGCTGCAGACATCTGTAATGGAGGCAGGGCTCTCATGTTCATAAAGATTTGTTTGGACACAAACTGTATCAATGTATCATTTTTACATACTGACTTAATACATTTCTTACATTCTGAGAGAAAGTTTGTCTTTTATTTGAACAATGAAAACTTACCTATTCAAACATGTAATATTTATTGCTTTTGATCATGGCCCCAGTTGGGGTGAGAGAGAGTGGTTGGCACATTATTCATTTGACCCTTTTAGCTTCCACTTGGGTAAAAGTCTCACATTTTCCCCTTGGAAGTGAACTCATCATTAGATACGGAAAGGGAGATCTTTGTATAATGAACTATTCTTCCTTATTTGTGCTGCAAAAGTTATTCCAGAGTTATTCTGCTACTGTTCCAAAAGCATAGGTGTTAACAAACGAATCTCCTGAATAAAAAGTTTATTTCATCTAGAGTCATGTGTGATGGACTAAGTCAACAAAGAATTGCTCAGATACAGCAGTATGTGGAAAAAAAGCTAGTTCAGGTCTTAGAATCTCCTAGGATCTCCCCAGTTCTGCTCCAAATACTGGAATAAGCTTCTTTTCCATCTAAATTTACAGCAGGTAAATACACATATACACATTTTTTTAAAATTTTCATTAAAGGCTGTCTGTACCATCTGACTAATATTCATTAGAGTCTCTTAATTACCACACAAAAGAGGGGGAGCAGCAACTGGCAGCTTCTAGTTTCGTTTTTACTTCTACATTGATCCCAGAGACATTCTTAGTAAATAAAAATGGTGGGATGGTATGTGGGGATGTCTTTGGGAGACAGGAGGAAGACCCTTGCCTAGGCTGCGGGTCTTCCTCCTGCCTCCCAAGGTCATTCCCCCATAACATCGCATATGGTAGACAGTGCTTTGCTTGGAGGTGCACACTTGCCCAAAGACAAGGGTATACTAGAAGGCTGGGGGGTGATTTCACTGGTTTGCTTTCTGGAAAATATTATTTTGGGAAAGAGCAGCCATTTTGTGAATAGGAAATAATTCCCATAAAATGTTCCAAAATGCCCAGTGTGCCCCCTGACCAGTGGCCTATATCTGGCTTACAGGAAAAATGCCTCTAGCCTTAAAAGGAATCATGTAAGATAATTTCTTTACCAAAGTCATTAGGCATTCAAATATTTAAACCAGACTTTGGGAATTCTGTCTCCGCTGTTCTTCCCAAATCAAAGATGCATTGGAATTTGTCAGATTAATCCAAGACCAGGTGATCTTGGTCTAAATGTCAAACACTGTAGCAAGCTTCCATGCTGAGCTTATGTATCCCAAGTTCTACATCATTATCACCACTCCATCACCCTCCATATTAATCGGACTTCCACGTATAGAGCCCCTCACTTGTCGCTTCACCCACAAATATGTTCTGTTGAGAAAGACAAGGTTTCCAAAGAATTGCTGGAGCAAATCAGGTTCCACAAGTCTCCGCTCATACCCTGTCGGGCACGTAGAACCTGCCCCAGTAGCGACCCTTGTATTGTAAGTCATAGGGGCTCAGATATTTCCGTATTCCCAGCATATTGGCGGTAACAATGCGCTCAAACGTCCATGGATTCTGGTTATTACGCTGCCTCTCCTCTTCTCTGTCCCGCATCTCTTGAAGGGTTTGCTTGCTGACTGCTTGCGCCTGGAAAGGCAACTTCTTGGCCACTTGAGTTAGGAAGTGTTTCACTTCCGCAAACTCACAATGCCCACCAATTTCCACTATGAGTCGACCTGTTTTCACTGCAGACACATAGTGATCAATTGCACCTTTCCCACCACCCATGCGGTGTCCTAGTCCTTTCCGGGTAACGGGCTTGTACGGAGCAGGGACTCTCCACACAGCAAACATTGTCTTGGAATTCATGTGCCGATTAATACTCAGGCGCATCATTTCAAAGTGAGTCCAGCGGAGATAGCCACCACTCATAGCCTGCAGTCCCAGGAAGGGGGGGGGGGAGATTTTTATAATTCAGGTAAGAAAGACCATGATTAGATAAATTGTCTGAAAATTGCAAGAGGGGATCTCCTCCTTCACATCCAAATGCTACCGTCTCATACTTCTGTTTTATTCAACTATGAAACCGCACCAAGATGACTCTTACTCACCAAAATACCATATTGTCCTTCAGTAAATTCTGTGGCTTCTGTAGAAGGACCTCGGATGTCACGCAAATTCTTAAACTCTCGCCTAACCTTAGGCAAATTTGGCGCTCTCTCAACAATTCTCAGTCTGGGTTTCTCAGGAATGACTATTCCTAGAAGAATGGAATTATAGACTCAGTTCTTCTCACAGTTGGCTTCTAGCTGGACTACCCAACAGATTTACTCAGATTCCAGAATTTCAGCTCATGGACTATGCTTGTGCCTCCCGATTGCCTACCTACTGCAACCATACAGGAGCATTATCACTATCTTTTGAAACAAAACAAAATTATTTAGAAATTAGTAAGTCCAGAGACCAAAGCATCTTACTTAAGAGCGTCCAGTTAAAGTTTTGTTTTCCCCAAAATCAGATAAAAGAAGCTCATAGGTTGATACAAACCCTGTCAAGTTTTCTGTACGTAAGGACCAACTTGGAAGAAAGGCAGGGAAAAAGCAAGTGCCAGCAAGTTAACCCAAAGGCAGAGAGAGATACCATCTACGGACAGGAGGCAAGCACATGGTTTTGACCACATGAGGGAGTACTCGAAGCGCATGCAAAAACTGTGTGCCTATTCCAGCTTTGCAACTACAGTAGTGTAAACTGCTCCTAAGTTGGAAGTAGATTTCAATGACGCTGCTTGTGGGCATTGATAAGTATCAAAGTTATTTTTACATCCCTCAGTTAAATGTAGGCTGTGACCAAGGAAAGGGCCTATCGTGTTGCTAATGCTAAAGACAGAAGCAGCAGAAGACAGGATGGCTTTGTCTGCTGCTCCACTGCCTTTGTTGAGATTGCACATTTATTTAAGCTGAGCAAGCTATATCTGAGATTGAAAAAACAGGCCAAATCCACATTTGACATAATCAATATAAGAGGCCGTGTGGTATGATGGTGAAAGTGATGACCTAGGAGCCGCTTCTTATCCAGCCTTAGCCAAAGAAGCTCAACTCTCAGCAGCATAACTAGCACAGCGTGATTGGTTTGATTTCAGTTTGAAGGCAAAGGACTTCTAACAGATGGCACAGAATTGCTTTGCTAAATATTACAACGTATATATATATATAGGAGACCATATACATTAATTGCACGAGACCTCAAGGGCATAAATTGGGAATATTTTAGGAACGGAAAAGAATAACAACATAAGAAAGGTGTTCCGATTATGTATCCGTCTATCATGCTGGAAAATTCTCCCTCCTGAAATTCATGAGGCACTCACTATATTATACTTTTAGAGCCCTGCTGAAGACCTATTTCTTCATTCACACTTTTCTTATATGAATGGGTTTGGGCTTCATTTTTATTCTCCCTTCTTTCCCTCAGTTTTAAACTATGTTATTTTTTAATTTATTATGTATATTTTATATTTTAATTGACTGGATACTGTTTCAAGTTTTGCTAAAATGAGAAGTTATGTACAACAAATACATTAAACAAGTAGCATTCATAGGAAACTATTCTATCTTTATTCAGTGATTTGCTGCCAAATTTCAGCAACAAGAGTTTGGAGCGTGCAAAGAGCTGAAAAGCAGATGGGGAGCCCTAGCACCAATCCAAAAGAAAGGTGTATTTCTCACTCCCAGTGTAATACTACACATGCCTATTTGTAAGTCAGTCCCAGTGACTTCAATAGAACATACTCCCAGATCCATGCGTCTAGTCCAAGGCTTCAGACAATGGGAGAGGACTGAATAATGATGTAGGAATGCAAGCTCTACTGTACATTTCACCTTACCACCATTTAAAAACAACAATAAAAGCAACACCATTTTAGTAGCATTCTCCTCTATCCCTCAGCATACCCGTATAATCTGGAAGCGGCCCATATTTCTTATAGCCAGCAGTGAGAATCTTGAGTCCACCAAAACCTGGAAAAAAAAGAAAAAGAAATGCACAAAAAGTATTGCCGAGAAGGAACTGGCCCATACACAAAATCTTATCAAGGCATCTTCCCTCTAACAAACCAGTAGCAGGTCCTGGAAATATTTCTCTTCTATATTACGTAGGAAGTTATCGTTATATTTCCTCCGAAGACATCACGCTGTTCTGCCTGTTAGGCATACTGACCGGGTATGATGGAAATGATAGTCCGAGCACTTCTGCAAGTCACAGCAGCTCATCTGAGTCTAGCAAGAATTTATCCCAGCAGCCCTGGCTACAGTAGAGGGCAAAAACCAGTTACAGTATCACATGAAAAGAAAACAACAAGGAAGCAGACATAAAAAGCTGGATGAATGAGAAACAGAGAATAAACTGCTGTGTCTGAAGACCATCAGCGACCCATCTCGCCCAAGCTCGCAACTGAGGACAGAAGGGCCGCTGCCTGAAAGAGAGGCAGCAGACAACACGGGCCTGGCCTCCAAACTTGACCATGAGCTCAACTTTATTATAAAGACGACCTGTAGCGGTAATGGCAATTTATACTGGACAGAGTTTCTCTCCTTTCCCAACCGTTATAGGTGTGAAATATTGCCTCTGGGATCTGGTTATCATCCGCAGCGACCTCGCTTCAATTCACAAGCCCCACCACTGCGGGGCAGAGAGGCTGGCGTGGAAGAGGAGTCCAACCATTCCACTCCCCGTCCCTAAAGAGGGGGTGGGCTTTGCAACCGGACCGGTCACGCGAAAGACTTCACCGCTGCGCCGCAAAAGGCACAGAGCCAGAGCCAGAGCACGGCGCTGCGAGAAGGGGCGCGTCCTCCCTCCGCGACCCGTAAAGCAGCAGGACGGCACGGCGACCCTCTGACCTGTCGGCGCCGGCGCCCCCGTGAGGGCGCTTAAGGGGCGCCCGACCAGCCTCCACATTCCCTGAAAGCCGAAGACGAGCCGCTCTCGCAGAAACACCAGGCGGGATCCCCCGTGGCGACCCGACAAAGCAACGGAGAGAGCTACAGCCACCCCGCCCCCCGCCCCGCTGTATTGCGAGGAGCGCGGATCTAATCCATCCGGGCAGCAGCACTTCCGGCAGGAAGAACTCAAGGCATGTCCCCAGGAAACAAGCGCCGCGACATCTTGGTTCCGCGGAAGGGACGAGCGTTAGCCGCCGCTCCGGTGCCGTGGCGGGGAAGACTGGGCTGCTGGGAAGGGGGGGGTTGATTCGTCCAGTGTTTCCTGCACGTATATTTTACATACCGAGGCAGTTTACCTTCTGTGTCATATCACGGCTGATAAGAGGGGCAGTAAAGTTACCATGCTGTGCGGGAGCAGCCTAAGATGTGGCAGCAACTCTTCTCCCATCTTCAATATCAACAGATTGCACAGCGGAGAGTACAGCACTGCTGTCTGTTGATATTACGGATATTTTCTTTAAAAAATAAAACCTACTGTCGTCGTCTGTTTAATTCGGGAGTAGACCAGGTTTACCTAGGAGAGGGAAATTCCCCTGGCAGACGGTGGGTTCTTATTTTATTTATTTATCTTTATAAAATAAAGAATGGGCAGTCATAGACTACAGGGAAAATATAAGGCTAAAATACAAGATGAGCGGCATAAAGGCCTTTTCAAAGCAGGAACTGAGTATGCCTGATTGTGTTCAGCTCCAGCAATTTCTGACCACCATTGCTATGATACAACATTTGGCCACTTTTCTAGAAATGTGGTGGTCCCGTCAGGTAATAGGAAGCGCGCATCTGGATAGCTTGCGATTAGGAGAGAGTTTAACTCCAGCCTCCGAGGGTAGTAAACAGGGCATTTCAGAAAAACATGTGCAACCGCCTCATTGTTGGTGGCTGA
The DNA here is from genome assembly GCA_030867105.1 of Liasis olivaceus. Lineage (NCBI taxonomy): Eukaryota > Metazoa > Chordata > Lepidosauria > Squamata > Pythonidae > Liasis > Liasis olivaceus. Next base: position 107,948,262 of record CM061349.1, on the reverse strand, counting down.
ACATATATGTACACACTTTTGATAGAGGATATCCATGGCAGGTGGAGCATCTCAGTATGATAGTGTGAGAGCCCTTATGTGAGATCACAAGTACGTGATCAAAATATTTGAGGGTGGTGAACGGTGAGTGTGAGTTTGTTGTAGCAGAGGTCTGGGGTGTTAAGTCTGTCTTTCTGTACTGTACATCATGATTGAGATTCTCCATTTGACCTTGCTCCAGGCTTCATCTAAAGTAGGGATTTCTCTAGCCAGAAAAATGCATTTGCAAAAGCGCAAGGGATGGTGGGTTTTTCGTGCATCTGTTCTTTCAATCTTTTGATTGAAGTTTTGAGAAGCTTCCCGATGAAGCTTTTGAGCAATCGTCTTCTCTCGTCCGTTAGCTTTTAGGCCAGAATGCCATTGGGGTGCAAGTGGTGGGAGCCATCCTTGTGGAAGCACCCTAAGGTAAGAATTAAGCTGGAAAAGTGATGGCCAAACAGGAGAGTATCAATGTATGCCTTTGTGTTATTATCTTGCTTGGAGAATTGCACTACTGTATACTGTCTACGCAGCATAATCCCATTCAACATTTTATCACTTGCGCTGATAAAAGGGGTGTAGTCAGTCTACTTGTTTTATGTGCCCATCTCAATTTCTCTGTTTACCTCACCTCAGATGAAAGATGTTCAGGTGAAACAGTCATTATAAACATGCAGACAGTGTTTTGAATTTTAGAAGTATAGAATCTCATAGTATTGATACTCCAATGTTTTGTTACAATGAAAGAAGCTTCTATCTGCAATGAAATGTTGCCAACAGGGCTAGAAAATTGCAACGTGAAGAAAAACGTTTGAACGTCTGCTACAGTGTTGTGAATTTTTCTGTTTTGTTTCCTCTGCTCAAATGCAGTTTTGTCAGGAGTAATTTGTAATATGTAATAAACATGTTCATTTACAAATAAGTCACCACCCTGAATATAAACAGGAAAATGTTTCTGTTCTCTAAAAACAAAAGTCAAGATGGGGGCTCATTTCTACATAGCATTTGATATTTCAGAGTAGCACTTAAATAATCAAAAGGTGCGCATGAGGTATGCAAAATACCTGTGTGGGTATTTGTGGTTATTTGGATGTTCAGGGGAGGCTCTAAAGAGGATTACTGCTAATACTGAAGCCTCTATCCACAAAACCTCTGAGAGTGAATTCTAATGTCTTTGAAGATGTATGGTTTGACATATTTCCTACCTTAAAATGTGATCCAGATGAATTGTGAAACTGCTGTACCTTAAAAGATTCATTTGAAAGTAGTGTTGTCATCTGGAGAGGAATACAGGTAGCCCCCAGTTTAAGAACGAGTTTTGTTCCCAAGGTCTGTCCTTAAGTCAAATTTGTGGATAAGCCAGAACAATTGTATTCTGTATACAGTACACAATACTGTATAAGTAGTATTGTGTAATGAACTCAAACCATTATGTATTTAACTGAAATTTTGCTACAATAGGTTCCGTTCCTAACTTAACTATGGGCTGTCTGTAACCTGGGCGTTCTTAACCCGGGAACTACTTGTAAAGCAGGGAAATCATGCCCCCCATCCCCGCCAAGCCTCATTTACAAGGTAATTAGAAGTTTCAACCTGTTGTTTCTGGTCTTATTAATTCTTATCCTATTGCTGGATACAGGTAGTCCACTGGTTAGGAAGGCAATTGGGACTGGAATTTTCGTCCCTAAGCAATGCGGTTATTAAGTGCGATGTCATATGACTGTGTTGCTTAGTGATGGCAATCCTGGCAGTTCTGGTTGCTCTTGTAACCCCAGGAGCACACGGGTCGTTAAGCGGGAAGAGGTGGGAGTCTCAGACAAGGAGTGCAGGGGTATGGGGGAGCACTGCTGGCAGGCACTACAGAAAACGATGGATAAGTTATTTTTTCGGTTGGTTTTTAGTTGGTTTTATTTTTGGTATATTGTAAAGTGCTTTGAGTCTTTTGAGATAAGGCAGCATCCAACTGGTTGATTAATTAAATGTCCAAGGTGCCTCGTCTCTCGCTTTAGAGGGCAACCTTCTGTTTCAATAACTGTTACAAAAGACAGGGTGCGTTTCAAGACCAGAGTAAAAAAGAGAAAGCAGATGTCTATCAGCAGATAGTTCACCAGAGAAAAAAGTCATCTGAACATAGTGTTTCCCATTTCAGTAAGTTGTATTTATTTCTATTTCAGTTATATCATGCATGTCTAAATTTGTATTAATCTATGTAAGTTAGCATATGCAAGTGTTATTCAAGTGTCTGTCCATTTATTTTGATTATGTTTCAGCTTGCAGCTAGCCTTTTCTTTCCGTATCCTGAATATATCCTTGGCAATATGTGAAAAAAAATTGTCAATCCTTTTCAAAGTAGAGGGTTTATCGATGCTATACTGTCTTGTAAAAATTTACTTTTGTGAATGTGAAAGAGATCAGTGCTTTACTGATGTCGGCATTCAGTTGTTGAACAATTTGAAACATACACTACATAGCACACATCAATAAGTGAGCATATATGCATAGCACACATAGATAAGTGAGCATATGAACGTGTTACTCAAGTCTCTGCCCTTTTATTTTGATTATGTTTCAGCTAGCCTGAGTTTTATTTATTTAACTACATTTTGTATGTCCATCTTTTCTTTCCCTATGCTCAATATATCCCTGGCAACATGTGATAAATAATTGGCAGTCTTTTTCAAAATAGAAGGTTTTATCAGTGTTATACTATCTTTTAATCTACTTTTGTCTAGCAAAAATGATTTATTTTGTGAATGGGAAAGAGATTGGTGCTTTACTGATTTTGGCATTCAGTTATTAAACCATTTGAAACATACACTACATAGCACATATCAAATCAGCATTTTTATTGTCATCTTGCCATATCTTTTTGTCTGGAAGGGGGATCTTCTGATACAAAGCAGGCTTGAATCTTAGTCCTAGGCCATATTGTAAGTGATAGCTCAGTATTTAGTGAAATTGCCCACAATTTGCTCATTATCTTTTGGTTTGTAGCTGCCAACACCTGCAAACATAAAAAAGTGATGTTGAAAGGTGGATAGTGCTCCCGAGATTAGATATTTTATAAGCCTTAATATGTGCAGATGTTTGAAAACTGCTTTTACATTAGATATATGCAGATACTCAGTTGCTCTCCATAGATGGCCATAGCCAGTCATGATAATGAAAAATGATTATATGCATACAGTAAAATCACAGTACAAGCCCCACCCTTTCATACTTGCACCCTGATGCTAGAAGCAAATGCATAAGCTGTAGGATTTGGGTCATGATGTCATGAGCACACTTGGTCACTTGCCCCGTGCCCCTGAAACGATGCCTATGGTGCAGCTGCCAAGTGAGCCCAGCCAAAGACACAGCTGTTTTAAGAAGTAGAAAACAAGTACTACAGTCATGCTTTGAGGTGCACTGAAGCACCTTTTTAGAATCAAATCCAAAGCATTGCATAGTCCTACGCTCTATAATGAAGCATGTCTCAGCTTTATCCATATGTATAAATGAACCTCACTGGATAATGGTTAGGCAACCATTCATTATCCCAGTTAGTCTTCTCAATCTTCAGAGTTCCTCTGTCTCCTTTGAATCTTCACTTCACCTTGCTATTGTACCCCTCAACCTCTTCTTTGACTTCCTATTTCATCTTGATGCTTTGCTCAGTCTTTTTCTGGGACAACACTTCAGCCCTAACGTCAGCGTTTGATTCATGCCCTTGCTAATGCAACTGTCTTCCTTGACTGTGGGCTGAATTGATTAACGAGACAATAACCTTGATTTTCTTGACTTGCATATCAGTCACTACTATCAGTAAGTAAAATCTGTATACAGTATTATGTTCCTCTGTGCCCCTTGCCTTTGGGGAATTGTGCATTTGAACAGGCTCTCAACCGGCTGCAGCACCTGGCAAATCTTGTCTGGGCTCAAAAGCTAAGCAGGGTCAAGGCTGACTCGTCTCTGGATAGGATACTTCTAGGAGATGCCAGGGCTGTAGGCCAGACTGGGAAGTTGAAAACATATTCCAGAAGAAGGCAATGACATATCACATCTGTGTTGCAGCTGAGAAAACTACATGGATATATCTATGAAGTCATGAGGAGTTGAGCTCGACTTGAAGATTTTACCATCTGAGCAGGCATCAACCTATTCTTTTTAGTATTGTTCGTTATTATCATCCTACAGCTGCATATTCCTTAACAGGTTAATCATAATTAATACAGGAGAAAAATGTTGCAGTTATCCATCTTCCCAAGATAATATATATACCTTGTTCAAGGGGTGTTTTGCCACTGAGGAACTGCCAGTAGCTCCTTTCATTGGTACTGGCTTGGAGGCCATTGATAGAGGTGACCATGGGGCCCCAAGATGTCTCCTCTGTTTGAAAGCTGCAAGATGCCAAATTCATTACAAAAGTAGCAAGAAAGGAGGATGGATTAAGAAAATGGTGAATTATATCATAGTAATTTAAGAGGAATATCACATGCACACAAAAGAAAAAGGGGAAAAGAAAAGATCAAGAACGTTGTAGGTGAAAATAGTTGATAAACGCCAAATATTCAGATTTATCCAGTCTCCCACCCCAAAGCCAGGAAGCAGAGTTTAAGATATATTGGTAACATTTTGAAGTTCCACTTTGTCTTGAATTGGTAATTTAGAAAGATATGGTACTTCACATCCTGGGTTGAACGACCTCCCCAAAATGTCAGGGTCAGCATCTATAATGATTCTACCAGGAGTCTGTTTACCTGAATTCACTCGGATTAGCTTGTTGAGCTGCTTCCAAGACAGCGAGCAGCACAGAACCATTTGGCACTTTCACAGTTATGGAAAAGTTGAAATTAGGTTTGTTTAGCACATTGTTTACGTTATAATGCACTGTTACTGCAAAGGAAGAGAGGAGAAGGCAGGTGAAATTACTCATTACACTCTTAATGTCTACTGGCAGTCCTGGACCTGCACAGCTGAGATGGGGAGAGCCAGTGGTGTGAGATGAGACTTGGTGGCAAAAATTGGCATGCATTTAAAGATGTTCTAACTATATGCTACTATTGGTCAGAGTTGCAATTGTTTTTCATCATTATGGAGGAACCGTTAAGTAGATCCAGAACACTGAGTTAAATGGATCATTCCAGGGTGGGCAATCCACGCCCCCCCTCCCTTTTTTGTGGATCCTAGAGACTTTCAAATTAAATGAAAAACTGCCAAACTTTTGTGGCATAATTTTGTGGAGGATCGTGTGATTGTTCCTAATATCATAGGCCGCTAAATGGCATTCCTGTGTTCTGATCCTGCTTCCTGCTACCTTTGGGTTCATCAAATATAGGTTTTAAAGTATGGCTAAAAAAATATTTATCCTTTTTAGAATATTGCATCGCTTCCATCTTCAGGGAAGTGTTCCAGATGCAGTCAGATGGAACAAACATTACCTGGGAATAGCACTGTCACCTCCACCTCCAGCCTCCATCATTCCCTTTCTTCCAGAATAGCTGTTGTGTGTCTACAAACTCCAGATAAGCAATAACTGCAAAGCTGTGGCTTTTCCTGGTGTGGAAACGTGGTGATGGGGGAAGTGGGGTCTACCATGCAGGCTCATTTAGGCCTTGTCTCTATCTCACTAGCCAAAGTTACTGCTTTTCTCTCCTTCAGAGAGCAGAGGTTTCCCACTGAAGCAATTGCCTTACCATTTTCAGAGGTACAAGTGAGACCCCTCACATCCAAGTATGTTTTGCCCACAAGAGAAGGCAGGATCTGAGAAGCAGCAGCTGGACGGCTAAAGGCTCCCTCAGTGACCTGATGCAGGACTTCTTTGATGGTCTTTTCGCAGTTCCATGGATCAGCAGTGTCGAACTCCGAAGTGACACTGAGAGCCTGGAAATCAGCAAGAGAGAGATGCTCAGCAAGACTCCGAGAGATGAAGACCAGATTCTTGGATTCTCTTCCCTTCAGATGTACCTGCATTGCGAGGCCAGTGCTATAGATGTTTCCAATGATACCATTGTTCTGCTGTGCATTAAGGATTTCCTTTCGGGTTACGGCCAAGGCATTTTGTAGAGTTCCTATTAGTTTACTCTTCTGAAATGAGTTCCTTCTGTCATACACGCAAAACAGTGCTAGACTTGCCATGGCAGCAGTATCTGTAAATTACATAGGACAAGGGATCGCCCAGTGAAAAGAAAGTCAGGAGTGTTTTCCGGTCCAGGAAAAGTGAATGACCTCTTTGGTATAAGTGCTGGACAAGCAGATATCTGAGAGAAGCAGGCCAAACTGAAACAGGCTGTTTATTACAAGTTGTCATTGTGGGTGGACTAATGGATTACAGGGATTCCTAGCTTATCAATCACTTGCTCACCAAGAAGCTCACTGGTGCCCCAGTAATCATTTCTCAGTCCAACCTACTTCCCAGGATCATTACCGTGTAATATTAGAAGGGATATCCTGACGTCCTTGGAAGCTCAGAGTAAAAAGGTAATTTAAAGTCATATTCAAAAATCTTATGTGTGTGTGTCTGTGTCGTGTCTGTATGAAGCATGGAATGATCTTACCTACAGAGAAACCACCCTGGAATTGGAAACGTTTTTCCAGGGCTGCGTTGGCAAGGGCACAGGCAGCTGTTTTAAGTTCTGGACTTTTTTCCACACACAGAGCCAAAGTATCTAGAGCCAATTGGTAGTAGGTTGTCTTGGGGCTCTCAGTAGCATCTGAAAGTTAAATACATTTATGAGTTACTCTCTGTCTGGTCACAGAAGACGTCTACCCTTCGCCCATTACTGTTTGGAGGTTTAGTTCAAAACATAGCAGAAATAGAAAAATACTATTGAAGTATGATTGGAGAAGGGGAGATCTGAGATCAGACACCTGATGTACATCTGTAGGACTCCAGTGCAATTTATAATCCTGATGGTGCAGGATTCTAAATCACATGAAATAACCTTTTCTCAACTAGCACTTTCCAGATCTATAAACACCAGTTCCAGAATTCCCCAGCTGGCAACTGAAATGATTCAGTTGTCAATTGCATTGTGAAATAGGGAAGAAACTAGATACAACTTTTCTGGGGAAGTTATCCTAACTCGTTTTAAGGATGTTTGTAGGCAACTAAAGTTGCACTAGTCTTTCAATTATAGAAGAAAAAATGTTACTCATAACTGGGACAAAGAACAGATATTGCCAAGCTGGCTGAGCGAATAATTACAGCATAGACTGAGGGATGGGCATTTCAATTTAGCTGAGTACCATCCTTGCAAGGCAGAGGTGGGGGAACAGCACAGAGAATTGGATTTGTGCATTAATCATCCATATTCTTGTTGTTTTGTCATCTGAGTGAAAGGCAGGAATCTAATGCCCATTTGTCTTCTTACGGATATGCTTAATCTCTTCCTTTGTTTTCTTCTCAAGGACTTGGACCAGGTTGACATCCTTTTCTGGCGTGCTGACATTAGTAGGATTCTGACAGGAGGACCGAAGAGCTAGGACATAAAGGGCCACTTTGCCAGAGGACATCTCTGCAAGAAAGGATGAGAGAGGACAGAAACCACAAAGATTGAGCAAGCAGTCCTTTGGGAGCAAAACAGTACCCTTTCCCATCCTCACTGGAAGTCTAGAAACTGCAAGTAATACGTTTGAGAAAGCTGTCTTAAAATTGGAGATATAGCTGGAAGCCCCATCTGATTCTTCTTCCTTGTAGACATTACAGAATCTCCTGGTCGATTTCTTAAAGATAAACCAATGATAGGTTGTATGGGCTAGAGTTCCTGGTGTCAGATGCATCAGACTCTAGTCCATCAAAGCCTAGACCCATCATAAGTTATGGCACAGGTCCCAGTAGTTTGTTCAAGATAAATAGGTTTTTGGGGTGATATTGTACCTTTTGTATAATTATTTTAATAGCCAGGTGTAAACTACTTTATGGAGTCTGCTTGAAAGCTAGTATACAAAGACCTTTTTAAAAAAGAAATTAGTCTTCAAGATGGTGAGCCACTAGTTTCTGTTTTGCTGCAAAGGCTTAGCCTGGTCTCTTCTCTGGAGCTGGCAGAAAAAATCATTAAAGGTTTTCTTTTCCTTCCTTTCCCACCAGAGCAATTTACCAGAAAGTCATAGAAACGCAGAATCAAAGGCAAAGCAATCACTCTGCTCATAGATTTTTTTCTTCGCCAACTAAATAACCTGGTCTGGTCAGTTGTTTTGTTGATTTCCCATGCCAAAGCACTTCCCTTTAATAATCTTAACTAATTATTTCTCTCCTGACAAGATGAATTATTCAATTCTCAGGTAGTTTCCTAATTAAAAACAGGGCCCTGCAGACAGAGGTATCTGAATCTTTATGCAGAAACTCTGTAGACATTAAAATGAGGAAGAACGATAATTCTTGTTCAGGTTTACCATTCATGTATATGGTTGAATTAATATAGACTCACAGTGGATAATCACATTTCAGTTCCAGGAAAAAATGCTTCTAAGCTTTTTAATCAAAACTGTTTTGCTTCTGCCATGAAATTCTTAATTGCTGTTTTAGATCAGTAGTTGGAACCTACTGCTTTTAGTCCATTGGGGTTTTTTTTAGCTGCAGTTTATTGTTCATTTACATGAGAGCAAGTTTCCTTAGACTTAATGAGATTCTTCCCTGAGAGGACAGACTGTAAATGTTTATGTCACTGAACAGACTGTATGTTGTCTGGAAATTTATTTTAAATATGAGATACAAATTCTGAGGATAGTATTCAGTTAACATGGATCTTCACTTTTGTTCCATGTGATTGGGCAACAATGACCCCAGAGTAGATTTAGAGGATAATAGTGGGTTACTCATATATATTATGGGACTTCATTCCTATTACATCCTATACTTAAACATCTATCTTAATAGTTGTGTAACAGGCAAACATCTAGCAGATGGACATTTACCAAGTGTGGAGATAGGGTGACCTTTTCCATTTAGAGTTCTACCTATTATATTGCCAAGAAAAAACCTTAGTGACAATTCTAGAATTAGAATTGGTCTTAGTGTTATTTGATTTTGGGAAGTATATCTTAGTCAAAACTAGGATGTACTAGTAAAAACAAAACAAAAAACAACAACAACCACACAAACCTTCATAATATTCCTCACAATCGGATAGGCTTAGCAAGTTAGCCACAGTTATCAAAAGTGACAGCTGAAATACTATTTCCATGTTTCCCTTTTTACAAAATGGAACAAAGTAAAGATCTGAACTGGTTTATGTAGAAACCAATCAACTGGGTTATGTAGAAGCTTCTCATTTCAGGCATCGTACCTGTTCCAGCTGTGTCTTTTATCTGCCGCACCAACTGTGTTATCACACTGAGGTTGTGGTCCTCAGCCAGGTTCAAAGCAATCAGGACACTGGGATCAGGTTGACTCTGCAGGCTGGCCCAGTTTTCCAGTTGAGTCTGGATGCCTCTAACCAACCACCGATGATCACTGGGGACAGCTAGAACCAAGACAGCCAGAGGTTTATCGAGAACAGCACTTGTTCCTAGAGAACTCTGATGTAGCTTGTCAGTGGAATTGCAGTTCAGCCTCAGAAATTGTCCGTATTATATGTTTCCTCTGCATTTGGTAGCATTTGGGGATCTTGCTCCTTTTTTGCCCACCAAAATGTTTGTGCCTGCTAGTGAATGCTGTAATCACCACAAGGATTACTTCAGATACATTGTATGCGATACATCTGTGCACCGTCCATGGAGCTGAATTGTTAATATTCATGGAACGGACCTGTTATTAATAAACATTTCCAGAGCCTGTCTGGGTGAAGCTTTTTTTTTGATTTATGGAAAATAGGAATTGGCAGTCATAGACTTGGCATAATTTCACATTTTAATTCATTCCATGAAAGAAAATTGGTGCAACCTAAACAGCTTATGTACTGATATTTCATAGAATGCACAAACATTAGACATTTTTACACATATTACAGGGCCCTGCAAAGAGATGTTTTGCATAGTACATTAGTGCAAATGAAGCACTTCCTTTCAAACAGCCACATGAGCCTTGTAAAGGACATAGCTGGCTTAACAGTTTAAAGAGGTACTTTACAAAGGATTTTTTTTGAATACTTTGTAGAGACCTAATAACACTTTCAGCCTCAGAAATTGTCCCTATTATATGTTTCCTCTGCATTTGGTAGTGTTTGGGGCTCTTGCTCCTTTTTTGCCCACCAAAATGTTTGTGCCCACTAGTGAATGGTGTAATCACCACAAAGATTACTTCAAATACGTTATATATGATAAATCTGTGATTAAGGACAAGGAGGTTCAAGGTCATGGGGAGAAGCATCTCCTCAGCCCACAGACTGAGCATGTGAAAGCAAAGAGGATGAGACTGCTACCACCCTAAGGAATTCGTAGTGTTTAGTTGCAGACTTTGGGAGTTTGAGTTAGTCTGGTGAGATTCTGTCTAGCAGGTGCAAGCTAATAAAGTGGCTGAGCAATTCCAGAACAATCTTGTGACGTTTCTTGGGCTGAACCTGACAATATCTGTGTAATGTCCATATGGTACAATTGAGTAGTTAATATTCATGTAATAGACCTGTTATTAATTAAAGTTTGTAGAACCTGCCTGGGTGAAGATTTTAGGCTTCAGCATGAATGATGTATGAAAAATAGAACTTGGCAATCATAGACTTGGCAATCATAATTTCACATTTTAATTAATTCCATGAAAGAAAGTCGGTCCAGCCTAAACACCTTATGTACTGATATTTCATAGAATGCACAAACAATAGACATTTTTATACATATTTTAGGGCTGTGCAAAGAGATGTTTTGCACAATGCATTAGTGCAAATGAAGCACTTCCTTTCAAAGTGTTAAAGCAGCTATGCCTTTTGCAAGGTTCATGTAGCTGCTTCAAAAGTTCTCCCCAGTTGTCTTTATACATGTGCAGATGCTTCTGACGAGGCTGTCAGTGAAGTAATGTGGCTATGCATGTACATAGAGACACCCAGGGACAACTTTTGAAACAGCTGCATGAGCCTTGTAAAGGGCATAGCTGGCTTAACAGTTTAAAGAGGTACTTTACAAAGCATCTCTTTTGAATACTTTGTAGAGACCTAATAGCACTTAACTATAGGGTTAACCACAACCCCACATGACTACAATGACCACCCAATTTGGTGCTGTCCAAATTGTTGGACTACAACTCCCATCATCCCTCATCCAGGTTAGTCATCAAGTTAGGGAGAGGCATCAGGTCAAGGAAGGCTGATTCAAGAGGAAGATTGACTTGAAATACTTACAGCAAATTCTCGAAGAAATGGAAGCCGCATTAGTGACTGTGCAGAACATGCACAGGATAATAGTAAAGAGGAACATTTTGGGCTACGATGTGGGTGTTCCCTTTCTTTTAGGCAAAGTCTTCCTTGATGTGATAGAATATTGGAAGTCAATGGTGAAAACCTGCTTCGTCTTCCTTTTTATAGACTGCTGGGACAGCTCTGGTTCCTCCCTCCCAACCTTTCACCTCAGAATAGCCACTTCATTTATAGCAGTGTTGACTCTCCTTTGCTTATCTCAGTTTCATCAATATTGTGTCTGAACTGGTTTGACAAGGGGATGCCAAAGAACAAATCCTTTAAGAGAAATTGGTGGGGCAGGTGTACATATTAGCAGAAGGAAGGTTATTATGTAACTTGGCAAGCTGTTGCACACCACCTGTGAGAGAACAGCCACTTCCTAAGAAAGCATTTGTTGAGTCATGCATATGGCACGTTAATGGGTTGGTGGGATAAATTCCATGGAAGAAAAGTTGTGTTGAGAAAAGAGGGAATCAAGCCTAATTGCACCTGTCCCTCCAAGCTTTCTTGCCCAGGAAAAATAGCACTGTATCTTCCTTCACAGTCCATGCCTTAAAAAGCTAAAGAAAGTGCACTGCTATGCTATGCTAGAAAAATAGAAGGGATGGTAATAGAGCTTCCCCAGCCCTTTCACCACCACCCATATGCCACTGCAAATGCCAAAACCATGCTTCTTAAACATATACTGCTGTGAGCGGAGCCGACGACCACAGCAGAATGAAGAGCCGGTGACTAGACCGACTCTTTGAGATTCCTCTCCAGGCAAGGAAAGGACTAGGATTACCCACAAGTGCTCCAGATAGTTGTTCCTCCTCATGAGAGACTGCAAAACAGCAGTCTTCTGCAGGTTTACAGCTCTGGGAGGTGAGGGAACAACATTATAGCCAAAATGACAGTTTGGCACCTTCAAACTGATACCTGGGTCTCCATACCTCCTTTCCTAATCACTTTTGGAAATTGCAAGTTTTACTATACCAGGTGAGTTTCCTTCAATCCTTAGTGAAAGAAGTTTTATGCAAGTTTAAGGACTTAAAAAATTATTTTTTTGAAAGATCAGCAAAAGGGTGACTAGAACATTGATTTTGGAAAAATAGCAACAGACTAAGGGTCCAGATGGATTTGAAATAAGATCTTGAAATTGATTATAAGAATCCTTCCCATTGGAAAATGCTGTTGTTTTGAGTATGGGATTTTGAAGGTTGGACACTAGAGGGAACCAGAAGGAATTAAAGATTTCAGTTAAAGGAGAACAGCAGTTAAATTTGACTTACTAATCAAGAATGGAGCAAAATATAACACTGGATGTATTGAAAGATATTTGTGAAATATGGACCCAGAAGTTAATTTTAAAAATGTTTTCCATTATAGATAGACTGTGTTTGGAAGATGATGTGGAAGAGAAGCAAGCTTTACTGGATAGGACTGATTTGAAAGTGGATTAAAAAATGATGGCTTACAGAAATGATGTGGAAGAAGATGCTATATTGGATATACAAGTGAAACTGGTTGATGTCTTACCAAATCAAAAGAGTGACCTGGATAACTCTTTTATATTGGATTTACAAAAGAAACTTGTTAAAGTTTTGAAGAATTTTGTGAGAAGAAACAAAGACAAAATGAGAAGAAATCAAGTGCTAGGACATTATTTGAAGGGATTAAGGATCAAGATTGTTAAATGGAAAGAATATAAAAAGATCAAGACTGTTAAACATAAAAGGAAAGAATATAAAGTGTTTCTTTGATCAAGGTTAAAATAGATAATTTGTTATCTCTGGTAACCCTTAATGGACTTTTGCTGACTAGGACTGAATAAAGAGGCTTTAAAGATTTTTTTAAAGATAAAAGATGAGATATGGGAAGAAGAGATAATTTGTTATAGTTTAAGAGAGGTGATAAGTTGCTAAAATTGTTTATATTTGTTGTTATGAAGAGGAAGTCTTTTATTTATATATTTCCTTCCCCCCCTTTTCTTTTTTCTTTTTTTCTTTTTTCCTGCACTTTCTATTTTTTTTCTTTTTTTCTTGTTAGTTTGTATTAGTTCTTATATTTTTAATTGAAATGTTCCATAAAATTAGTATAGAAACAATAAAAATGCTAGTATATCTGTAATCTGGGTGGAAAAAAAACCCAATGGAAAAACACAGTGTGACCACAATTATTATAACAATGTCATGGAGATACTAGAAGCCTCATCAGAAATGAGTGACCTAAGCAGACCACGATTGCAGAAATGCAACCTACTTTTCTTGAGCTCAGCTCTCTGGAGGATCAGAGGCTTTCCCAGCTCCGTGTCTGCAGGTATCAAAGCTTAGATGGAGCTTTTGTGGCAATTCCTCTGATTACTAAGTGAGGGAAAGGCACTGTGCCCATATTTAAAGTTACTGTAATTCTGCTGGTATTGTACAGACTCTAAAACTGAGCAGGTTCTGAAGCTGAGCTCTAATGAAATTTCCTAGTTTCATTGAACAAATGCAAGGTTTAAAAAGCCTACATAATATTGCTAAGAAGGAGCTGTGAACCTCCAATATCACGTTTATTGCGGCCACAAGGGCTATTTAGTCTTGAGCAAGCCATTATCATCCTTTCTCCTCATGTTGTCTCAGGGTTATAGAGATTGTTCTGCATCAGAATAGACTTAATACAGCATATGTGAAGTTTCTTGAGTGTTGTGAACTCAGGAAAATGGGATAAATACAATTATCTTATTAATAGTAGAAATAAATTAGAGCACTTGTGGGAAAACATTGTATCTGTAGCATATCTCATCTCTTTGAGAAATGGGGAAAATGTAACAATATACAAGAAGTAGGAAATTAGTTGATATTCCCTAATCTGAGATCCAAGCAGGGAGAGGTTCAGTGCCCTGTAGATGAGAACTGGTAATTACTATTTTGCATTTCCTAGGTGCAGGTTGACAAATACTCTAAAATGTCCAATCTAGTTTGCTGAAATTATTATTATCCTCTGTACCCACTTACACCTAACGACAGCAGAATCATGTGCTGGCCATACAATACAGTATTCATTTTATCCCTTGACCCCATAGAGTTGCCTTCATCTCATCCCCAGCCCACGAGTGAAACAGACTTATGTTATAATTACCTGCCGCAGCGTTAAAGTAGTATTTTCCTCCTTATTAAAACATTATCCCATCAGAGCCTCAAGGTATATGAAATCTATCAGGCCGTGTTAATCATGTTAATCATTACTCTGGAGCCAAGTGCAGACATTGGGAACGACCAGGGACAGAGACCACAGAGACTGGTTAGGCATCAGCAAGGGGAAGTGAACATTTCATGCCAGTATTGTTTTCTTCTGCTTCTAGGAGGGTGGACACATTTCAGTTCTACATGGAAGAAAGACCCTAATGGTCAGGTGACTAGCAGTGATTGCAAACAGAGGCAGTAGAGGCAGCGTTGTTGTGGTGGTTATGGTCCTTTGAATCAGTCTTGATTCCATGTCACTACATGGACAGGTTATGGGCTGTAAATGTCATGCCAGTATTTGGCCATCTCAAGGATGAGTAGAGAACACTGCAATTCGGCAGCAATGAAAAGCTTTTGAACAGCAGCTTGATGAGATCCATCGTCGTTGGAAGACTATTTATGGTATATCCATCGTCATTCATTTAGGTTTGCACATTATATGGCTGATAATCCTGGAAGCAGATTGTTTTTGGTCACGTTTTAGTCACAAAAGGCCACAAAATAATTCCAATGTTAGGCAGAGAACTGTTATCTAATCCTAATCAGCTGTTGCTATTTCTTTCTCATAAAACTCCTGTCCCTTTTGAGGCATGGCTTTCTTCAAAACACAAGTACTGCCAGATCTACCAGGGCAACGTTCAAATGCACTTCTAGAATTAAGTCCAATAAAACAATGTTCACAGAAGGATTCAGAGAGAGATTTATGTTAGAATTCATTTTTTTTCTAGAAAATAATCTTCTTCTGCATCTTTCCATCCACTTTTTGGGGGTCACACTGATTATGGAATGCACCCTTCAGCAGGGCCAGTTCTATTCCAATGGCCACGCAGGTCATGTGAAAGATGAAGTGATGCTGTTGCTATGATTCAAAAATCAGAGGCAGAAAAGTAGAGATATATTATGGAAACTGGCCTTAAATGTTATGGATGGAAGGATAACATATAAAACAAATTAATATATAAATAAATAACTTTCTTTAGCAAGTCTTCAGCCCCTAGTTGTTTTGATTGATGGTGTCTATTGTTACACATATTGCTCCCAGGTTCGGCTTATGGTCACTCACTCACACACTCACAGCCTGTTGAGGCGTGTGGATCTTGTCAGCCCCCCTTGCTTTCTACCTGGGTTTTCTAGATAGGTGCAGCTAGAGCAGACAAGACACACAGCCCTGGTCAACAGCTGGGAAATCATTAGGGACACACACACAAATCACTTCCAACCAAACACTGAGGCACAAGAGGTTCTTTGTAATACACGGAGACCCAGTGTATTTAAACTAACAGCAAAACTTTACTGGTTGCGAGGTACATTTGCTCTTTCTCATACACACACACACACACACACACACACGCGCGCGCTCATACACACTTACCCACGTCCTTCCCAACTAGGCTGCCAAGCACTAGCTAGAGGGAGGGAAGCTGCCAAGTCTGGATCCAAAGATGACTCAGATGACTCAGACGACTCAGAGTGGGCGGGCTTTGGGACCCTTTTTATCACCAAAAGTCCTTGCTTTGTTAATTTACAAGTCTGGCAGCTGTTGATGGGATTGGGGTGGGGGTTTCCATGTGCTCAGGCACAACTTCTTTTGTCTGGTTCAGGTCCTTTGTTTCCTTAATGACTTGCTTCCTTCTCATCTACCTTCCCGAAGGGATCTCATAGACAAGAGTCCTGGCCTTTTGTCCTCTCTGCTTATGTGCCTGCTTCATCTTTAGGTTATGGCAGCTTCAGCCTAGTCTTACACTATCTTGGGTATTTAATCTGTGGTTTTTATTAACATTTTTTTATTTTGTTTTGCTGTGGTATACCACCCAAAGCCCTTCATGATTGGGCAGATTATAAGTCAATACAATTTTCAATACAATCAAATACAAATCAATACAATTTTTAAAAATGCTCTTTATGTTACACCATCAATTTGTTACTTCCTATGCGAAAGCAACAAACAAGCAGAAGGATCACTTGCTCACAGTGTCTGTCCTGGAGTCTTGAATTATGTAATACAGCAGTATCTCCAGCCTGGTGCTCAACTGGTTCCTCTCCCTTAAGCTTATGGGAGATGTCATAGAATGAGAAGCCAGGGACAGAAATGCAACCGCAGATCAATATTTGAACAAAAGGGTGTTGTTTACAGTACTCCTTTACCCTTGGTTAACTTTAGCAGACATTAAGAATTCTCTGAGTCCACACAGTGCCCTGAACCGTGAACTAACCATGTGGGTTCACATGAAGCACTGTGGTTGGCTACTTTTGGTTTCATATGTCACATGGGCTAGAATAGGGGAAGCTGTCCAGGGAGAAGTAAATCAAATGTGCCAGGAAATCCTACTTTCCAAAACTTCCACTTTGTCATTAATTTGTTTTACATCCCCAGCCAATTGTCCTAGAGATTCTTTGATCTTCTTAACTTATTCTTTCATATCCTTTTTTATCTCTGCAAATCCTTCTTCCATTTCCTTTTTAAAAGATCCAAACTACTGACAACTGTTTCAGTCAACCTCTTGCTAAATTCCTCAACATTTTCTGCAATAAATCTGGCATGATGCCCTCATCCGTAAATTGTTATAGTGAGCCTCTCCTTCCTTCTCCTTCTTTTGCTGTTTTTCTTGTGGTCGCCATTGTACTAAAGTGAAAGTATGTCAATTACTAGGGTAAAAATAAAAAGCAAGTGTCTCCTTTTTTTGTGTGTTTGGTTTTCTCTGTCTTTAACACTTTAGTCCCAATTAGCTCTCCGTAGCTACAGTCACACAGTCTGGCTCATATTACCCTTATCTTCTTATTTTGTAAAATCCACAAATTATCTCCTTTCCTTAATAATAAACAATCAGCATTCCCACAAAGGTCTGGTCTGTTTTCAAAGGCACTGTAATGGAAGGCATGTGTGAGGAGGATACTGGAATGGAAGATCAAGGCTATCAGGAGGGAGGGAGTCTATTCCAGGAGAGGGCACAGGGCAAGCGGTTTCTCAGCCTGCAGCAGGACAAGAAGAAGCTGAGGCTAGCCCCTCCCTAGAGTCTCCCGGGGTATATCCACTAGTGGCTTTAGCATAGATTTAGTCTGGCGAGATTCTGTCTTTAGGGTGTAAGCTAATAAAGGAACTATACTGGACTGGACTGCCTCATCGTTGTTCTTGGGCTGGGCCTGACAGGCACTTTCATCAAAAAAGAAAAAAAATATTCTTCTCTTTTCTAAAATTACTGTCCCCTTTATCCATTTAAAATCACAATCTTGTTCAGCTTTTCACTTTTAAGTCAAAATCCTTTAAGGTAGCATTTTTTTTCTCTTCTTAATTCCAAAAAGAAGGCAACTCACAGTGTCTTTATTCTTTCCTGCTGTTTGGAAGATCTCTCTTAAGCTGTAAATTAATTGTATCCAAAAGTGTTTTAAAAGTGAGGCTTTTGCCAGTCATGTATCCATAAAGGCTGCATAGCAGTTTTGAGCACGATGGTAATCCCTCAGCTCCCAAGCCACTCAACCCACGATCGACCACAAGAAACTCAATTTCCTGCAGTCTCCTTGCGAGGAGCAGCTATCCAGTGGGTGACCTCCCAATCTCTCCTTCTCTGGAGAGAATTTCGTTGGCCACCTGGCTGCCGATCTTTGCCACGGTGCTATCCCCACTTGCAGAAATGCTTGCAGGGACACCTAACCCGCCATTTGTCTTCACCTGGAACCTAGTCTTGGTGATGGTGGATTTATTAGTGGAGTCACTCATATGCTTTCAATGGAGATACAGAAGTTCCGGATCTTAAACAATAATGAACTCAACTCAAATGAACTCACAACATACTGAGAGTCTCTGAATGTACAAAAAGTTTATTAATTAAAATTAGAAGAGAATATATGTAGCTCAGGTTGAATTGTGGAATCCTTGGAGTTCTCTGAGCTTGGTTGTTTTCTTGCAGATGTTTCATTACCCGACTAGGTAGTATCTTCAGTCCTAGAAGGAACTGGGGTTTGCTTTCTGTTTATATACAGTAGCTTGCCCTGCCAGTGCTGGTGGGGGGTGTTGTTTCTTTCCTTGGTAGTTCCTAGATTAGGCTGTTGCTTACTGCTTGATTGTTTGTCTAAATTGGTAGTTCCTGGATTAGGGTATTGTTTACTGCTTGATTGTTTGTGTGGTGTTAATCCTGCTGTTAATCCCTGTTTATCAGGGTGTTCATTGCTGGAGAGGAGGTATTCTGGTCTTTTTATTTCCCTTTTATTGTCTCTTTTGAATGGTGTGCAAATTCTGTTTATGTTTATGTGCCTGTTAATGGCCGACTTGTCTGAATACCAAGCTTCCAGGAATTCCCTCATGTTTTTGGATTTAGCTTGGTCTAGAATGCTGACAGTTTCCCAGTTGAAACTATGGTTGAATCTGTCCATGTCTTGTGAGATTAAGGACTTCTCACCGTGTCTTCTGACTGCTGGTTGGTGTTCATGGACACGCTCTGCTAGCCTTCTGCCTGTCTGTCCTGTGTGCCTGCTTACACTGCATGTTGTACAAATGTTAATTACAATTGTTTAAGCATTACATGCACATGCACTACAAATATGCACATTCATACTCGCCAGCCACAAAACAGGACAGGGGTGCTCCATAAACGATAGTTGCGTGCAAACGGAGGGTCTTCCAAGAGAGACCTGCACAGTTTGTTCTTTTACCCTTTGGCAGCAACATCTGCCAGGCATTTCTTTCCATGTCACCTCAGCCTTTCATTGACTGCTCTGTGACCGATGGCATGGTGGTTCTTATCTTTATTTATTTATTATTTTATTTTATTTTATTCTTATCTTTATTTGTTCATTACTTTATTATTTTATTCTATTTATTTAATTTCTATTTCGCCCAAGTGACTCTGGCTGGTGAACAATTCTAAAACAATAAAAACAATTAAAACCATACAAAAATAAAGATATACAGCAGCTGAGAAAATTATCATAATAATTATCAATCTAGCCAAGAGATAGGGCCCTTTCTTTCATAGCTGTCATTCCAGCTTTTCTGATCTGAATGGGTTGCTTCCCTGTGACCTGCTTCACGGCAGTTCTTGTCTCTAGTAGCTGGTATCTGGACCTGGTCTGGCGGCTTCTTTGCTTTTTCTCCTCCTCTGAACTTCCACATTTTTCCTCACGTTCAAATACTGTTTGTTTATGTCTCCCAATAGCTTATTCCTTGTAACACATAATGAATGTGGCAGGGTTTGTTTTATCCATGGTCTGCTGAACAAACCACAACTGCTGGGTTTGCACATCACACTAAGCCAAAACCAAAGCAATTCTTAGTTCAGTGTATGAGTCCATTTACAATGTCTTCTAACAACATTGTGTGTACTTCAGTCTGTCTAGAATACTGACTTGTTGAATTCAGAGTAGCTGCTATGTTGGGTTAATAGAAACCGAACCTGTAACCTGCAATAAATCTTGGTGACAAATTCTGTTCCTGGCTGCAAAACGCCCTGGTTTGGGGTTTTGCACAACATGGCAGAACTGCTATTGGTATGTTAGGTGGATTAAGAAATCAGCAGCCTGTGTTTTACCCAAGAATGGGGTGTGAACCCAGCCTGTGTATGTAGCATCCCACCTCTGAATTCTCTCCGAGGGGAGGAAGTGGCTACTTGGTTTAGGTAAGGAAAGTATTATACAGTTCCACTGGAAGGAGCCAGGACACCCGAGCATTGCGTGCGCTATAAATGAGGTCAGCGGGAGGGCCCGGCACTTGGTTCCCACCTGAGAGGAGTCTTGAGTGGTTGCTGTGAACGATGGGGAATCATCTAAGAATATGGGCTTTATTGCTTTTAATCACTGGTGTTGCTACTCAGAGTGCCTCAGGTAAATACAGAGAGGGAATACAACTTGGAGAAATGGAAAGGGAAGGTGGAAGGATTAATTGGCAGCTCTTTAACTAGCTGTTTTGGTTGTTTGTTTTTGGTGTGCACAAAGCCCACAGAGGCACAGGCTTAAATGTTCTCTTGTTACAAGATGTTTCCTGTTGTTAAAGATCTACCAAGATGCAAGTCTAATACAAAACTATTTTTAATGGAGATTGATGAAATATTTTATTAGGAGGCTGCCTCAATGCTGGGGTGCATTATTTTATGTAAGGGGAGAGTAGCTTTCTCCCTTGAATGTGCTCATAACAGCAACCACCCAGTCAGCAGGCTAGTGAATCAGTGCTGGGAAGGGGGAGAAGGTATATTCATTGGGACACCTGACCAAATAGTAAAATGGCGGGGGGGGGGGGGAGTGGGGAATCTGACTCAGATTTAAAAAGAAAACCCAGTGGTTTTTGAGTTCTGAGCATTTTGCTAGATTTGGTGTGCTTTTAGATCAATAGACAAGTCTTGTTTGGAAGACCCCTAATGAGATGAGCTCATGCAAAATACATTTTCAGTTACATGAAGGCTTCCTGGGGTAGAGTTAAGGAAAGCGGTTCTTTCTTTTCTTTTTGAAATGAATAAATACATTCAATAGATTCTGTAAGGAAATACAGAAAAAAGTAAAGTAATATGTAGTCCTTCAATTTATCTACTGGAGCTTTTGAAATGGAAGTTCAACTGTAGTTATACCCAGTGGTTGGGGATATATAGTTTCTAAAAATATACATATAATCTGCAGATAGCAAATGGCAGTCCACCAGTTTTTGAACCTATCTTTGTGTCATTAAATATGGCCTTCTCCAAGCTGGGCCAACCAGGATGAAAAGCCTCTAAAGGATGAAGAAAAATAGAATCCACTCAAATGTCAAAGCACTGGGCAAGCTTTTGGATTCTCCAGAACTCCTTTGTTCCCCTCAGCAGGAGTGACCCGACTTTGGGCTGCTTACAAAATGGCTGGCCTGGGCAAGGGTGGAAGGCGGGAATGTTCCTAAAATGGCTGCCCTGGCATAATGTGGCCCGTTTCTTGAAAGGCAGTTAGGGGAGACTGAGAAAAAGAGTAGCCTGCTGAAGAACCATTTTCCTTGGCAACAGTGGAGTTTAAAACCCCACCCTACCTTTTTGAACCCTGAATACTTTGATACTCATTTTTCCAGAGTTAAACTGATAAACTCAGCAATAAATAACTTGGTCCAGAAAGTGAGCAAATGGGGGTGGGGAGGGATAGTAGTGTCCAATAATATAGTTCTCCCTCTCTCCCCCAGTGCAAAAAATGTTTTCCACAGAACCTAAGGTGGTGATGCTAAGGAAATGCACCCCAAAAACCCCTCATGAAAAGGACAGAAAGAGGCAGAGCAGACAGAGAGAAAAATGCACTCGTTGTCGCTGGGTGTTTTCTGTCACGATTAGCTTAACTCTCCCCACACCATCAGGCCCAGGTGTGCAACAGGCTGTTTTACTTATAAAATGCCTGTAGGGTGTTAAGAGAATTTAAAGATGACCTCAGTTACACTATCTCTAGATTTTTTTTAAAAAGTAAGTTCATGATAGTTAGAGGGAACCTAAGATCAATAGTAAAAAATGTTACTTCTGAAGATAGCCTGAATGCCCCATAGAAACTCCGATGCAATTATGTCTGCATATTCTTTAGCCTAAGAGTTTAGGTTACTTTGTCTTAGGAGTCCTTCACTCAGCCTGTTTGCTGGTGAGGCACCACATTTGGTCAGAAGTTTATTGTTTTGCAATTGCAAAATAAAATACTGGTTGTTTTCCTACCATTGTCTGGTTAATTGGGACAGCATCTGGGCCACGAACTAATATTTGAAAACAGCCCATTAGACAAATTCATTTGTGTGTGTGTGATTTCATATATCAAAATATATGATCCACATATATAAAAGATTTTTGCCAAGGAAGATTAAAAACTAATCCAAACTAATATAAAGTAAGAAAAAGCAAAGAAAAAGAAAGAAATCAAAGAGAAAGCTAAAAATGCAAGAAATGAAAAAAAAGTAAAATAGAAAAGAAAGAAGAAAGATACAAAGGAGCAGCTTCCGATCTTCTTTACAGCAGTGCAATTACAAATTTACCTCTTACTCTACAGTTACAACATAACTCTCTTCTTTCTATAATCTATCGTATCTAATCATAAAAACCATAACTCATTTTTTCTGTTTCACGCAAAAAGTCTATAAGGGGTTTCCAGTCAGCAATAAACGTAGATATTCTTTATTCTCTGATCAAGAAAAGGGAAGTAGGGCACAGTGCGAGCGAGTGAAGGAGGAAAGTGGGGCGCTGATGTGTGTGAGCGATCGAAGGGGGAAGGAGGGTGCAGTGCATGTGTGTGAGCAAAGGGGGGAAGGAGGGTACGGTGCATGCAAGCAAAGAAAGGCTGGGGGAGGTGGGGGAGACTTACCTGAGTGACTTGCGACCTCCCCTGCCAGCTTCCCCATTGACTTGCCTTGTGGGAAGCCGGTAAGGAAGGTTGCAAATGGTGATCATGTGATCATGGGTGCTTGGCAACCGGTCGTAAGCGCGAATGGGTTGCCAAGCATCCATGTCGCAATCATGTGACCGTGGGGGCACTGCAATGGCTGTAACTTCGGGGAACAGTCGTAAGTCCATTTTTTCAGCACCATCGTATCTTTGAATGGTTGCTGAATGAATGGTTCTAACTTGAAGACCACCTGTATGCTCTTTGACCTTGCAGAACCTTTGCATTTTCAGCTATCACAGCAGTGTCATCAGCATAGTGCAGGTTATTGATGTTTCTTCCTCCAGTTTTAAAACCATATTTATCCTCTTCCAATATAGCTTCTCTTAATCTATATTCAGCATATAGGTTGAATAAATAAGGGGAGAGTATATAACCTTGTCTCACTCCTTTGCCAACCTGGATCCAGTGTGTTTTATGAGCACAATGAGATGTTCTGGGATTCCCATTTTTCTAAGCATATTCTACAGCTTTATGTGACTGACACAATCAAAGACTTTTCTGTAATTAATGAAGCACATATTGACTTCCTTTTCATGTTCTTTGGCTTTCTCAGTTATCCAGTGTGCATCAGAAATAATGTTTCATATTCCCCAGCCTCGTCTAAAGCCAACTTGGACAATACCATTCCGGGTACAAAATCTTTGAGAGGTGGGGATCTTTTAAAACTTATCGTATAGTATATTTGATGGCAACACATTTAATCTGGCTTTTGAAAAGGCTGTTCTGTATCTGCTTAAATGTAAACATACGGAGCTGAGAAGTGTATTTGTAATTTATTCCAAAAGTCACAGGTAAACATGGAACTTTTGTTTTTGCCATTAGTTCCTGTACTGAGTTATCCAACAATCTTTCTTTGAAACTATAAAATGCTGATGTCATAACTCTGGAAAACAAATAATCAGGGTCAATGCCAATCTGATTAAACTTTTGGGCCACCTGTTTAACCACATATCTACAAAAGAATAATGTGGGATTTCACATAGCAATCCTTCCTTGTTTTCAAAAAGGTATATTTCTGACCAAAACTTAATAATACTTAGCCCAGCTTTTGTTTTCAAAAGGCATTGCCCAGTTTCCAGGAGAACAACAGAGTTTGGAACACAACTTGGAACTTTTAAAAGAGATCTTAAAATTTCACCTGCAATTGGGTTATATTATTCTTGACAACTGTAATCCAAATTGGAGCTCTATATAAAATTTGAGTTGCAGTTTTTGGATTAAAAACCTGTATTGCCGCAGGGAGAAAACTTCTCCCCTTTTGAATAAAAATATTGAAGCAAGGCCATCATAGTAGTTTTTTATTATTATTATTATTATTATTATTATTATTATTATTATTATTATTATTATTATTAAAATTTATATGCTGCCTGACTCCCAGCAACACTCTGGGTGGTTTACAATTGTTAAAACATTTGAAAACAAAGAAAAATACAAAACATTCAAAAACAGCACAAGACAAAAAAACGAGGATGGCTAAGAAAACAAACCCGGAGGGGAACAGAAAGGAGGAAAGGGGTGTCAGTCGTTGCCTCCAAAGGCCTGAGCGAAGAGCCAGGTCTCTAAGGCCCTTCAAAATACCAGTAGGGTGGGAGCTGTTTGAATTTGGGGGGAACCTCCTCTCAGAGGGCAGGCGCTGCTACAGAGAAGGCACAATTCCAGGGTCCAGACAGATGGCATTGCTCAATCAATGGAACCCAGAGGACGCCAACCCTGCCAAATCAAACCGGCTGGGCAGGTACTATGGAAGATAGGCACTCCCTCAAGTAACCAGGCCCTTTGCCATGTAGGGCTTTATAGGGGGTGACCAGCATCTTGACAGCTAACAGGCAACCAGTGCAGCTCGCAAAACAGACATGTTCCACGGGCATACCGAAGCATGCCCATCACTGCCCGTGCCGCTGCATTCTAGACCAGATGAACCTTCTGGATAGTCTTCAAGGGCAGCCCCAAGTACAGCACATTGCAATAGCCAAGCCGTGAGGTGACCAGGGCATGAGTGACTGCCTGAAGGGCTCCCCAATCTAGGAAAGGGTGCAACTGGCGCACCAGATGAAGCTGGGCAAAAGCTTTGCTGGCCACCGCTGCCTCCTGCTCATTGAGCTGGAGCTGTGAGTCCAGGAAGACCCCCAAATTGTGCACCATCCTTGAATGGGGAAGTGCAACCCCATCCAAGGTCAAACTTGGAATATCCCCAGATCTGGGTGGTGTAACACCCACAGCCACTCGGTCTTGGTAGGACTGAGTTGGAGATGGTTCCTCCCCATCCAAACCCACATAGCCTCCAGGAATAGGATAGAACAGCCTCACTTGGCCAGCCTGGAGTCGAAAGATATCACTGAGTATCATCAGCAGAACCCCAAACTGGCAGATGGCCTCACCCAGCAGTCTCATGTAAATGTTGAAAAGGAGGGGAGAGACAATAGAACCCTGTAGCACCCCAGAAGTGAGGGGCCTAAGGGATGATCTCACCAACTAACACCAGCTGGAACTGTGAGACTAGGCTGAAGCTGCCATAACCTAAAGATGAAGCAGGCACTTAAGCAGAGAGGACAAAAGCCAGGAAACTTATCTATGGGATCCCTTCAGGGAGGTAGATAAGAAGGAAGCAAGTCGTTAAGGGAAAAACAAAGGACCTGAACCAGAAAGAAGAAGTTGGGCCTGAGCACATGGAAGCCCTCACCCCAATCCCATCAACTTGTAAATCAACCCAGCAAGGACTTTTGGGGATAAAAGGGGTCCCAAAGCCCGCCCACTCTGAGTCATCTAAGTCATCTGAGCTGAGTCACCTGAGTCACCTTTGGATCAAGACTTGGCGGCTTCCGTCCCTCTAGCTAGTGTCTGGCAGCCTAGTTGGGAAGCACGTGGGTAAGTATGGATGAGCGCATGTATGTGTGTATGAGAAAGAGCAGATGTACCTTGCAACCAGTAAAGTTTTGCTGTTACTTTAAATTCACTGGGTCTCCGTGTATTACAAAGAACCTCTTGTGCCTCAGTGTTCGGTTGGAAGTGATTTGTGTGTGTCCCTAATGATTTCCCAGCTGTTGACCAGGGCTGTGTGTCTGTCTGCTCCAGCCGCACCTATCTGGAAAACCCAGGTAGAAAGCAAGGGGGGCTGACAAGATCCGCGTGCCTCAACAGGCTGTGAGTGTGTGAGTGAGTGACCATAAGCCGAACCTGGGAGCAGCGTGTGTAACAGAACCCGCCCCAGAGAAAGGAAGAGAACCACCATAAAATGGTGCCCCCAATCCCCAACCCACAGATCCAGCTCAGAAGGATATCGTGGTCGATGATATTGAAACCGCTGAGAGATCAAAAAGCAGAAGGATGGATGCACCACCACCATCCTGGCTCCGCCACAGGTCATCAAAGCTGTGCCAATACTAAATCCCGGCCTGAAACCTGGGTGAAACGAGTCTAGACAATCCGTTTCCTCCAGGGTTGTCATCAGCTGCAGACCCAAAAGCAAAAGTTGGAGACTGTTCGATCATTCTCAAAGACTGTGGCGTCCAAGGACAGCTTTTTGAGGAGGGGGCACACACACCACTGCCTTTTTCAAGGCTGGAGGCACCACCCCCTCCATCAAAGAGGCTAAGACTGCTGCACGGACCCAACTGTGGGTCACTTCCCTGGTTGCTTTCAGAACCCAGGAGAGACCTGGATCCAGTAAGCAGGTAGCCAAGCTGACAGCACAGGGAGCCCTGTCTACTTCCCCAGGAGTCACTGGCTGAAACCCATCCCAAATCACACCACTAGACCAAACCCCAGGCACCTCGGCCTGCTGTGCCCAGTCAGAGTCCGAGACGGAGCAAATCTGAGCAGCTTTATCCACCAGATAGCCTGAATAATCTTCACAACGGCCCAGCAGATGTTCCAGTGGACCCTCCCTTCCCAATAGGTATGGGTCACCTTAAACAGGGCCACTGGATGGCTATCAGCAGACACAATAAGGGCAGAGAAATATTGGCATTTTTCCGCCCTTACCGCCATGAGGTAAAATGGGTTCTTATCCATGTCCAGTCAGATTCACTTTGACTCTTCCTCCAGCGGTGCTCCAGGCGTCTCTTCTGGTGCTTCATCTCCCAGAGTTGCTTGGTAAACTTCTGCTTTCAGAAGTACTGTTTTGCACTGATGTTTCCAGAACAGAGCATGGTTAAATAAAATGCTGAGATAACTAAAATTCTTGACTAGTGTTATATGATCTTGAATTTTCCAGCTATACTTTTTTATTTTTTCACAAAAACCAAAATTTTAGTTTTATCATACTTGATTTGTAGTTGATTTTCTTGGCAATAGTTGACTACAGTACAGTACTGCTTCAAGGAGGCATTTCACACCTAATTTAGTATGTGAAAATAGAACAGCATCATCTGCATATAACAAGCCACAAATTTTCCTTTTGGGTAATAATGGGCAGTAGCCATCAAGCTGAAGTACTGTAGTCTCCAGTTCATTGATATAGATATTAAACAGGGGAGCTAGGATGGGTACACCAGCTTCATCTCAAGTCTGCCAGAGATCATCGACATGCTCAATCAGTGCCATCTTAGTGCTATAATCCAGCCTGAAACCTGACCGAAAAGGGTCCAGGTTATCCATTTCTTCAAAGGCCATTTGGAGCTGCAAGCCTACTAAAAATGAAAGGTTGGAGAGTGGATCATCGCATCCAGCGAAGGCCTCTTTAGGACAGAACAACCATCATTTCCTGCCATGGCTGCGACTGAGCTTTCCTTTCCCCCACTCTCCTGCCCTTTGGAATGCTCACCCTGGCACTGGGATAATTAACAAGAAGGGAATTAATGTTTGTATTTACATTATTGGAAAGGAAGGGATTATGCAGGAGGGTGGAGGGGGAATGGGTCAGGCACAAGAGACATTGCCTGCAGAAATTGCTTACTCCCCCCCCCCCCGCAGACCAGAGAGATTGGAGAGGAAGGGATTAAAAGAGAGTAAGCAGGCACATAATCAGGAATACACTGGGCTGTTGCATACTATGTTGGTGGCTGCTGGTGCCAGTGCATTGCTTTCGATGTGTATTCCCCATTGTGTGCCTGCTTACTGTCTTGTAATCCCTTCCACTCCAATCTCTCTGCTCTGCAAGGGGGGAGGGGAGAAAAACAACAGGTCAGGCAGAAGACAAGGTGTACTGACTGTAATGGTGATCACATGACTGAGGGATGCTGTGAAGTTCATAAATGCGGGCACAGGTCGTAAAGTAACTTTTTCAGCAACATTGTAACTTTGAATGGTTGCTGAACAAAGCAGTTGGTAAGCAAGGAGTACCTGCATAGCCTAGTACATATCTTGTAAAAACCAAACGAACAACTGTTGACCAAATTGGGAAGTGATTTCAATTTATTACTCTACATAGCTGGCTTTGATCAGCCACGGGACCGGAAGCCTGGCAGTTCCTATATCGAAATGATCTTAGGGTCTTTCCCCATGTGAACCTCCTGCCAGTATGAGCATACCTGCCCTGGCAGCATCTTGTTTCTCCCATGTTTCCAGGCTGTTGCTTTCATCTTGTTCCCAGCCCATGAATGAGATTGGCTAAGTTGTCCTTAGCGGCACCAGTGTAAAAGTCCTTTTTCCCTTTCAAGCCAACAACATTTAGTGGCAGCCTCGAGGTGTACAAACATTAAACCATTACCTATTACGTTGAGGCAAATTCAGGTGAACAGTAGTGGTTAGATCAGGACTATTTTTGTAATTTTTTTTTTTTTCTGTTGGGTTGTGGTTAGTTTTATTCCTGGTATATTGTAAACCACCTTGAGTCTTTTGACATAGGGCGGCATCAAACTGGCTGAATAAACGAATGTCTAAGGTGGCTTGTCGCTTGCTTTAGAGGGCAATCTTCTCTTTGAACAGCTGTTACAAAAAACAGAGTGCATTTGAAGACCAGAGGTAAAAGAGAAAACAGTTGTCTGTCAGCAGTAAGTTAACCAGAGAAAAAAGTCATCTTTCCCATTTCAGTTAGATCTGTTAATTTATTTATTAGTATTTATGTATTTATTCAGTAAGATACATTTGTATTTCAATTATATTAATCTTGTTTAAATTTGTATTCATATATATAAGTCAGCATATGAAAGTGTCACTCAAGTCTCTGCCCTTTTATTTTGATTATATTTCAGCTAGCCTCTGGGTTTTATTTATTTAACTACATTTTGTACAGTACGTCCATCTTTTCTTCCCCTTTGCTCAATATATCCCTGGCAACATGTGATAAATATTTGGCAGTCTTTTTCAAAATAGAAGGTTTTATCAGTGTTATACTATCTTTTAATCTACTTTTGTCTAGCAAAAATGATTTACTTTGTGAATGGGAAACAGAGCGGTGGCTTACTGATGTCAGCATTCAGTTATTAAACCATCTGAAACATACACTACATAGCACATGTCAAATCAGCATTTTTATTGTCATCTTGCCATAACTTTTTGTCTGAAAGGGTGATCTTCTGATACAAAGCAGGCTTGAATCTTAGTCCTCGGTGATATTGTAGGTGCTAGCTCAGTATCTACTGAAATTGGCCACAATTAGCTCATTATCTCTTGGTTTGTAGCTGCCAACACCTGCAAGCATAAAAAAAGTGAAGTTGGAAGGTGGATAGTGCTCCTCAGATTAGATATTTTTATGCCTTAATATGTGCAGATGTTTGAAAGCCAGTTTTAGATTAGATATATGCAGATACTCAGCTGCCCTCCATAGATGGCCATAGACAGCCATGATGATGAAAAATGATGATATGCATACAGTATGCATGCTGCAACTGCCACATGACCCCAGCCAAAGACACAGCTGCTTTAAAGAGTAGAAAACAAGTACTACAGCCATTCTTTGAGGTGCACTGAAGCACCTTTTTAGAATCAAATCCAAAGCATTGCATAGTCCTACGCTCTATAATGTAGCATGTCTCAGCTTTATGCATTTGTATAAATGAACCTCACTGGATAATGGTTAGGCAACCATTCATTATCCCAGTTAGTCTTCTCAATCTTCAGAGTTCCTCTGTCTCCTTTGAATTCTCACTTCACCTTGCTATTGTACCCCTCAGCCTCTTCTTTGACTTCCTATTTCATCTTGATGCTTTGCTCAGTCTTTTTCTGGGTCAACACTTCAGCCCTAATGTCAGCGTTTGATTGATGCCCTTGCTAATGCAATTGTCTTCCTCGACTGTGGGCAGAATTGATTAACAAGACAATAACCTTGATTTTCTTGACTTGCATATCAGTCTCTACTGTCAGTAAGTAAAATCTGTATACAGTGTTATGTTTCCTCTGTGCCCCTTGCCTTTGGGGAATTGTGCATTTGAACAGGCTCTCAACCGGCTGCAGCACCTGGCAAATCTTGTCTGGGCTCAAAAGCTAAGCAGGGTCAAGGCTGACTCGTCTCTGGATAGGATACTTCTAGGAGATGCCAGGGCTGTAGGCCAGACTGGGAAGTTGAAAACATATTCCAGAAGAAGGCAATGACATATCACGTCTGTGTTGCAGCTGAGAAAACTACATGGATATATCTATGAAGTCATGAGGAGTTGAGCTCGACTTGAAGATTTTACCATCTGAGCAGGCATCAACCTATTCTTTTTAGTATTGTTCGTTATTATCATCCTACAGCTGCATATTCCTTAACAGGTTAATCATAATTAATATAGGAGAAAAATGTTGCAGTTATCCATCTTCCCAAGACAATATATATACCTTGTTCAAGGGGTGTTTTGCCGCTGAGGAACTGCCAGTAGCTCCTTTCATTGGTACTGGCTTGGAGGCCATTGATAGAGGTGACCATGGGGCCCCAAGATGTCTCCTCTGTTTGAAAGCTGCAAGATGCCAAATTCATTACAAAAGTAGCAAGAAAGGAGGATGGATTAAGAAAATGGTGAATTATATCATAGTAATTTAAGAGGAATATCACATGCACACAAAAGAAAAAGGGGAAAAGAAAAGATCAAGAACGTTGTAGGTGAAAATAGTTGATAAACGCCAAATATTCAGATTTATCCAGTCTCCCACCCCAAAGCCAGGAAGTAGAGTTTAAGATACATTGGTAACATTTTGAAGTTGTACTTTGTCTTGAATTGGTAACTTAGAAAGATCTGGTACTTCACATCCTGGGTTGAACGACCTCCCCAAAATGTCAGGGTCAGCATCTATAATGATTCTACCAGGAGTCTGTTTACCTGAATTCACTCGGATTAGCTTGTTGAGCTGCTTCCAAGGCAGCCAGCAGCACAGAACCCTTTGGCACTTTCACAGTTATGAAAAAGCTGAAATTAGGTTCGTTTAGCACATTGTTTACGTTATAATGCACTGTTACTGCAAAGGAAGAGAGGAGAAGGCAGGTGAAATTACTCATTACACTCTTAATGTCTACTGGCAGTCCTGGACCTGCACAGCTGAGATGGGGAGAGCCAGTGGTGTGAGATGAGACTTGGTGGCAAAAATTGGCATGCATTTAAAGATGTTCTAACTATATGCTACTATTGGTGGGAGTTGCAATTGTTTTTCATCATTATGGAGGAAGCGTTAAGTAGATCCAGAACACTGAGTTAAATGGATCATTCCAGGGTGGGCAATCCACGGCCCCCCTCCCTTTTTTTGTGGATTCTAGAGACTTTCAAATTAAATGAAAAACTGCCAAGCTTTCGTGGCATAACTTTGTGAAGGATTGTGTGATTGTTCCTAATCTCATAGGCTGCTAAATGGCATTACTGTGTTCCTATCCTGCTTCCTGCAGCCTTTGGGCTCATCATATAAAGTTTTTGAAGTTTGGTTAATTTTTTTTATCCTTGTTTAGCATATCTGATTGCTCCCCTGTTCAGGGAAGTGTTCCAAATGTACTCAGATGGAATAAATATTGTGTGGAAACATGGTGATGGGGGAAGGGGGATCTACAATGCAGGCTCATTTAGGCCTTGTCTCTATCACACCAGCCAAAGTTGCTGCTTTTCTCTCCTTCAGAGAGCTTAGGAGGTGCCAGAGGAGTTTCTTCCCACTGAAGAAGCTGCCTTACCATTTTCAGAGGTACAATTGAGACCCCTCACATCCAAGTATGTTTTGCCCACAAGAGAAGGCAGGATCTGAGAAGCAGCAGCTGGACGGCTAAAGGCTCCCTCAGTGACCTGATGCAGGACTTCTTCGAGGGTCTTTTCACAGTTCCATGCAGTAGGACTGTAGAACTCCGGAGTGACACTGAGAGCCTGGAAATCAGCAAGAGAGAGATGCTCAGCAAGACTCCGAGAGATGAAAACCCGATTCCTGGATTCTCTTCCCTTCAGATGTACCTGCATTGCAAGGCCAGTGCTATAGATGTTTCCAAGGATACCATTGTTCTGCTGTTCATTAAGGATTTGCTTTACGATCAGGGCCAAGGCATTTCGTATAGTTCCTGTTAGTTTGCTCTGCTGAGATGAGACCCTTCTTTCATACACACAGAACAGTCCCAGACTTGCCACGGCACCAGTATCTGTAAATCACATAGGACAAGGGATCGCCGAGTGAAAAGAAAGTCAGGAGTGTTTTCCAGTCCAGGAAGAGTGAATGACCTCTTTGGTATAAGTGCTGGACAAGCAGCTATCAGAGAGAAGCAGGCCAAACAGAAACAGGCTGTTTATTACAAGTTGTCATTGTGAGTGGACTAATGGATTACAGGGATTCCTAGCTTATCAATCACCTGCTCACCAAGAAGCTCACTGGTGCCCCAGTAATCATTTCTCAGTCCAACCTACTTCCCAGGATCATTACTGTGTAATGTTAGGAGGGCTATCCTGACGTCCTTGGAAGCTCAGAGTAAGAAGGTAATTTAAAATCATATTCAAAAATCTTATGTGTGTGTGTCTGTGTCATGTCTGTATGAAACATGTAATGATCTTACCTACAGAGAAATGACCCTGGAATTGGAAACGATTATCCAGGGCTGCGTTGGCAAGGGCAAAGGCAGCTGTTTCAAGTTCTGGACTTTTTTCCACACATAGAGCCAAAGTATCTAGAGCCAATTGGTAGTAGGTTGTCTTGGGGGTCCCAGTAGCATCTTAAAGGAAAATAGGTTTATGAGTCACTCTCTGTCTGGTCACAGAAGACGTCTACCCTTCGCCCATTACTGTTTGGAGGTTGAGTTCAAAACATAGCAGAAATAGAAAAGTACTATTAAAGTATGATTGGAGAAGGGGAGATCTGAAATCAGACACCTGATGTACATCTGTAGGACTCCAGTGCAATTTATAACCCTGATGGTGCAGGATTCTAAATCACATGAAATAACCTTTCCTCAACTAGCGCTTTCCAGATCTTTAGACACCAGTTCCAGAATTCCCCAGCTGGCAACTGAAATGATTCAGTTGTCATTTTCATTGTGAAATAGGGAAGAAACTAGATTAAACTTTTCTGGGGGAAAGCTATCCTAACTTGTTTTAAGGATGTTTGTAGGCAACTAAAGTTGCACTAGTCTTTCAAATATAGAAGATAAAATGTTACTCGTAACTGGGACAAAGAACAGATATTGCCAACCTGGCTAAGAGAATAACTACAGCATAGCCTGAGGGATGGGCATTTCAATTCAGTTGAGTACCATCCTTGCAAGGCGGAGGTGGGAGAACAGCACAGAGAATTGGATTCGTGCATTAATCTTCCGAATTCTTCATATCTTCTCATCTGAGTGAAAGGCAAGAATGTAATGCCCATTTGCCTTATTACCAATATGCTTAATCTCTTCCTTTGTTTTCTTCTCAAGGACTTGGACCAGGTTGACATGTTTTTCTGGCGTGCTGACATCAGTAGGATTCTGACAGGCGGACCGAAGAGCTAGGACATAAAGGGCCACTTTGCCAGAGGACATCTCTGCAAGAAAGAATGAGAGAGGACAGAGACCACAAAAATTGGGTAAGTGATCCTTTGGGAGCAAAACAGTACCCTTTCCCATCCTCACCAGAAGTCTAGAAACTGCAAGCAATACATCTGGGAAAGCTGTCTTAAAATTGGAGATAGAACTGGAAGCCGCGTCTGATTCTTCTTCCTTGTAGACATTACAGAATCTTCTGGTTGATTTTTTAAAGATAAACCAATGATAGCTTGTATGGGCTAGAGTTCCTGGTGTCAAATGCATCAGACTAGTCCATCAAAGCCTAGACCCATATATGGGTGAATTAAAATAGAGTCACAGTGGTTATTGTAATTTCAGCTCCAGGAAGACAATGCTTCTAAGCCTTTTAATGAAAAGTGTTTTGCTTCTGCCATGAAATTCTTAATTGCTTTTTAGATCAAGAGTTGGAACCTACTGTTTTTTGTCTTCTGAGAAATTTTTTTTAACTGCAATTTAACACACACTTACATGAGAGCAAAATTCCTTAGACTTAATGAGTTTTTTCTCTAAGAGGACAGATTGTAAATGTTTATGTCATTCAACAGACTGTGTGCTGTCTGGAAATTTATTTTAAATATGAGATACAAATTCTGAGGATACTATTCAGTGAACATGGATCTTCAATTTTGTTCCACGTGATTGGGGAATGATGACCCCAGAGTGGATTTAGGGGACAAAAGTGGGTTACTTATATATAGTATGGGACTTCATTCCTATTATGTCCTATACTGAAACATCTATTTAAGTAGTTGTTTAACAGGCAAGCGTTTAGCAGATGAACAAGTGTGGAAATACAGTG
This sequence comes from Liasis olivaceus, assembly GCA_030867105.1. Lineage (NCBI taxonomy): Eukaryota > Metazoa > Chordata > Lepidosauria > Squamata > Pythonidae > Liasis > Liasis olivaceus. The sequence goes on along the minus strand of CM061349.1, from coordinate 107,913,720 downwards.
ATGATCAAAATGTCACCATTCAGAGTTCTACCTATTATACTGCCAAGAAAAAACCTTAGCAGTAATTCTGGAACTTAGTGTTATTTGATTTTGGGAAGTATATCTTAGTCAAAACTAGAATGAACTAGTAAAAACAAAACAAAAAACAACAACAACAACACAAGCCTTCATAATATTCCTCACAATCGGATAGGCTTAGCAAGTTTGCCACAGTTATCAAAAGTGACACCTGAAATACTATTTCCATATTTCCCTCTTTACAAAATGGAACAAATTAAAGATCTGAACTGGTTTATGTAGAAACCAATCAACTGGGTTATGTAGAAGCTTCTCAGTTCAGGCATCGTACCTGTTCCGGCTGTTTCTTTTATCTGCCGCACCAACTGCGTTATCACACTGAGGTTGTGGTCCTCAGCCAGGTTCAAAGCAATCAGGACACTGGGATCAGGTTGACTCTGCAGGCTGGCCCAGTTTTCCAGTTGAGTCTGGATGCCTCTAACCAACCACCGATGATCACTGGGGACAGCTAGAACCAAGACAGCCAGAGGTTTATCCAGAACAGCACTTGTTCCTAGAGAACTCTGATGTAGCTTGTCAGTGGAATTGCAGTTCAGCCTCAGAAATTGTCCCTATTATATGTTTCCTCTGCATTTGGTATTGGCTACTAGGATAAGGAGGACTGCACTATGGTTTCCTTATGTTCCAGATCACATCAGGGGATAAACCAGTTTCTGCATTGTGCCACTTTATTTTTCTAGGTAAGTGATGATGTGGCTGGATGCTACATCAGTATGGAAAACTATTCCAGTACTTAGAAGGCTGGTGTGCATGCTGGCTTGGGATTTTCAGCTCTGCCATTCGGGCAGGTGGGAATCAGATGAGACAAAGCTCCCCTCCGATGCCTTGCTTTTATGATTTATGAGAGGAGGTATCTGGGCACAGCTTTTAGGCTTCCTCATTAATGATGTGTGGAGAACAGGAATTGGCAGTCATGGACTTGGCTCAGTTTCACATTTCAATTACCTTTCTGTACAAAACTATTTCCATGAAGGAAAGTTGCATCAATATTTCATTCAGCACACAAACATTAGAAATGTTTACATAGATACTAGAGCTGTGCAAAGAGATGTTCTGCACAGTGCATTAGTGCAAACGAAGCACTTCCTTTCAAAGTGTTAAAGCAGGTATGTCCTGTACAAGGCTCATGTGGCTGCTTCAGAAATTCTCCCCAGTTGTCTGTATGCATGTGCAGACACTTCTGATGTGGCTGTCAGTGAAGTAATGTGGCTCTGGATGTACATGGTGACACCTGGGGACAACCTTTGAAACAGCTGCATGAGCCTTGTAAAGGACATAGCTGGCTTAACAGTTTAAAGAGGTACTTTACAAAGCATCTCTTTTGAATACTTTGTAGAGACCTAATATCACTTAACTATAGGGTTAATCCCACCCCCGCATGACTACCATGACCACCCAATTTGGTGACATCCAAATGTGTTGGACTACAACTCCCATCATCCTTCATCCAGATTAGCCATCAAGTTAGGGAGAGGCATCAGATCAAGGAAGGCTGATTCAAGAGGAAGATTGACTTGAAATACTTACAGCAAATTCCCGAAGAAATGGAAGCCGCATTAGTGACTGCGCAGAAGATGCACAGGATAATAGTGAAGAGGAACATTTTGGGCTATGATGTGGGTATGTCCTTTCTTTTAGGCAAAGTCTTCCTTGATGTGAGAGAATATTGGAAGTCAAGGGTGAAAACCCGTTTAGTCTTCCTATATATAGACTGCTGGGACAGCTCTGGTTCCTCCCTACCAACTTTTCACCTCAGAATAGGCACTTGATTTCTAGCAGTGTTGACTCCTTTACTTATCTCATTTTCCTCAATATTGGGTTTGAACCAGTTTGACAAGGGGATGCCAAAGAACAAATCCTTTAAGAGAAATTGGTGGGGCAGGTGTACATATTACCAGAAGGAAGGCTATTTATGTAACTTGGCAGACCATCTGTGAGAGAACAACCACTTGCTAAGAAAGCATTTGTTGAGTCATGGATGTGGTACATGTTAAAGGCTAGGTGGGATAAATTCCATGGAAGAGAAGTTGTGTTGAGAATTAAGCCTAATTGCACCTGTCCCTGCAAGCTTTCTTGCCCAGGAAAAATAGCACTGTATCTTCTTTCATGGTCCATGCCTTAAGAAGCTAAAGAAAGTGCATTGCTCTGCTCTGCTGGAGAAATAGGTGGGATGGTAATAGAGCTTTCCCAACCCTTTCACCACCACCCATATGTCACTGCAAACGCCAAAACCATGCCTCTTAAACAAATACTATTGCTATAAATAATCACACATGCAGAAATTAGGCTCTTCAATTCTGTTTAAAAATGCTGGTGTATCTGCAATGGGGGGGGGGGGGTAGAGCCATGTGGAAAAACACAGTTTGACCATAATTATTGTAACAATGTCATGTAGATACTAGAAGCCTCATCAGAAATGAGTGATCTAAGCAGACCATGACTGCAGAAATGCAACCGATTCTTTTGAGCTGAGCTCTCTGGAGGATCAAAGACTTTCCCGGCTCTGTGTCTGCAGGTATCAAAGGTTAAATGGAGCTTTTGTGGCAATTTCTCTGATTACTAAGTGAGGGAAAGGCACTGTGCACATATTTAAAGTTACTGTAATTCTGCTGGTATTGTACAGACTCTAAAACTGAGCAGGTTCTGAAACGGAACTGACATTTTCTAATTTCATGCAAGGTATAAACAGCCTACATAACCTGATGCTAAGAAGGAGCTGTGAACATCCAATATCACGTTTACTGCAGCCACAAGGGCTATGTAGTCTTGAGCAAGCCATTATCATTCCTTCTCTTCATGTTGTCTCATGGTTATATAGGTTGTTCTGCATCAGAATAGACTTAATATATGTGAAGTTTTTTGAGTGTTGTGAACTAAGACAAACGAGATAAATATAATTCTCTTATTAATAATAGAAATATTTTAGAGCACTTGTGGGAAAACAATGTATCTGTAGCACTTCTCATCTCTTTGAGAAATGGGGAAAATGTAACAATATACAAGAAGTAGGAAATTAGTTGAAATTCCCTAAACTGAGATCCAGGCAGGGAGAGATGTGGAGCCCTGCAGATGAGAACTGGTAACTGCTATTTTGCATTCTCTCTCTTGTTTTTGCCTTCTACTGGTAAACTCATTTGCTCATTCTGGACCCTCAAAGACATGCATGTGAATAGAAAGAAGAGGGGATTATCTTCCCTGCTACCCACAGAATAGGGTGCTATCCAAGGGCCCCTTCAAAGCTGAAGCTTGCCTGATCCTCAGTGGGATATAATCTAGCAGAAAGAGAGTAGATGCCAATGAGGGTGGAGGTGCAGATGGAGACAAGTGGAACTGACAACATTGGTCTGAGGAAAATCCAACTCAGTCTTTTAATCCAATTACTGTATTAAAAATCCAACTTCTAAGAGCCCAGTCCGTAGGAACTGGTAGTTGAAGCTTTTCAGGGTGTGGAGATAAACTTTAGTCTGTCAATTGCTGCGGAGTCCCAGGAAATGATCTAGGAAATTATGTTGTGCAAAACAAGGGTGGATGAATGACAAGGTGTGCAATGAGTTTTAGAGGATGGATTAGTCTGAGTTTTTTCCGAGGAATCATTTCCAAAACATTTCTTTGAATGGACCAATTACTATGAGTACTCTGAGGCAAACCTTCTTAAGATACAACAAAGGAACTATTGAGAGCCACAGATGTCTTTTCAGTGACTCAGGAAGTCAACTAATTGCCAGAACACTGTGGCAATGGTGTTGGAAACAGAACCTGGGAAGGACAGTGATAGTGGAGATAATTCAATCTTCTTACCCATCTAAGAATCAGGTGTGTGGATAGCAGTACATAGACCTGTGCTGAACTGGAAAGAGACTACAGAAAGGTGACTTGTGTCTTGGCAAGAAGTGCTGTGGCAATAAGGGTTCCCTAAGAATCTGATATGAAATAAAGATTGGTTAGAGTAAATCTGTGAATATTCATCTTATGCTTACCGTACAGATGTATTAATAAACCCTTTACCATAGAAGATCATGTTCTTCCTTCCAAGGAAACTGATGCTGAGTAAGCACTAATATTCCTGAAATTTCTCACCGCTTAAAAGTGGAGGAGATGCAGCTAACAGTAGGAAAGCAAAGATACAAGAAGTTTGAAGCTGATCACATCCATAAAGAATCTAGTGAGGGCTAAGTTATCACAGCAGACTTCTGGCACTGAGGAAAATGTATTGTGTTTTCTTAGAGCACCTCTTGAAATGAAGGAAATGTTGACCTGAGGAAAGAGGAATCCAGGTGGCAGTGTTCAGTTCTTCCTACTCACCACAGCTAAGGCAGTGCTGTCCTTGGTTGAGAAGCAGGAACAGGAATCCCACCAGAGACCTCATCATCACGCAGGGCTATCATGCAGTGTGATGAGCACAGGGAGGTACTTCTGCAGTGATTGAAATACACAGGCAGAAGACTCCTCCCTTGTCCTGTTGCTTCCCATAACAGAGCAAGAGATGTTGAGCAATGCCCATTAATGTGGACATGCCCTCTAGGAAAGCACAGGCTGACAGAACTGTGATTATAAGCTTGGACTTCAGTGAGACAGCCTGAAAGAAGTCTGAGTACCATTGAAAGACGACTCCCGGAGAATATTAAAAGTCCTGCTTAATATGTATAATAAAACAAGGATCAGCAAATAGCACTGGGTGGGCCAAATGTTTGTCTTGCCCATTGTCAATTCTGTGGTTAAAGGTCAGGGGAGAGAGAAGAGAAAGGTGGCAATGGGACATCAGCAGGCAGAGAATGACACCCTTACCTTACCTCCTTTACTGGTAGAGTGAATTTGAAAAGGCACACTGGTTGAGTCAGAACGTTTTCTTTTTAGCCTCTGGCATCAGAAATACATTGGGTTCTTAACCATGTACTGTACTTGGAGGCAAGGATAGATCTTGTTTCAGTGAGGGATCTTCGACATCACGTGTACATCAATCCCCCACAAAGTACTTGAATATAGCCTATGATTGACTTTACTTCTAACAATCTTAAAATGATGATAATGAGCAACACATGTCATTTAATCAGCTGTCCTCCTGGGGTAACAAGATTTTCTGCATCCCCAGTTGATGGACGGATGGAAGGAAGGAAGCAAGCTAGGAAGTTTAGACATCTGTCAAAACTCACTCTGCTTTTGCACAAATGTGTTGTGCAGGTCCATTCAAAGCAAGTCCAACAATCAGCTAATATAATCTGATAGTTGGTTTCCTTTGGATACAGTTTTAGCACTATTCCACAAAAACACTAAACTGTTCCAAAGGAACTTACCTTTTAGTTTACAAATATAAGGAAGGCATTACCCGCCCCCCACAAAAAAATCTTCACTGTGCACTTCCTCCACAGTACATATGGCGGGTGGGTGGGAGAACTCAGTTTGAAAAATCAGACTCTCCTACTCCCAAAAGTAGAATGGGTCTGGAAGACTTTGGCCAGGGACTGGAGGGGAGGCGCTATGTGACAAAAAGCACAACAGATTGTATGCGTACCAAAAAATATTGCTTCAGTTCCAGTACAGCTAAGAACAACTTTGGTTTAGGGCAGGTGAGGAAAGGTTAATTGAAGCATTGTTGCCCTACAGAGGTTTAGAACTTTTCCAACAGATAAAAATCTTGCTCTCTAGGGACCAAGAGACCTGGTGTACTCAGACGCCATTGAGCAAACCTCCTTACTTAAGGGCTTGTGCACAAAGCTCCCGTGGAGTCTCAGACAGATGACACAAGGTGAAAGTCAGATCACCCAGGCCAGTTGTTGCCAGGGCCCGCCCAATTGTTCAGAAATGTATATTCTTCTCGAAAAGGAACTTCCAACTTGGGCAACACAAAGTCAACCTACAGAGTCCTCCAGAGAAAGGAGGGGAAATTTCCTCCTACATTTGCAGATGCTCTTCATGAGCTCCTTCCCCCAAATAAAAGCACAAGGAAAGGATTTCTTTGTTGACAATCTATTTAAATTGCCTTTTGGAGAACTCCATTGACTCTCGAGACTAACCATCCTTCCTCCTGTTTTTTTTACATATATCAGCTGATCAACGGAAGCTAATGAGGCATTGAAGATGTTCCTTAACCTTCCTTAAATGTTCCTTGGAACTGACTCTTTTCAGGGGACCAGATTTGGTTCCCTGACAGCTGTAGAGAGCAAGATTTCAAAGAAGGAAAGACCAGTCCTATGTGGCAATGCTTGTCTCCTGACACCAGCTGTGTTTGCACAACCCTGACCCAGCCCCTGTGGTTAGTTTAGGGTTCAGGGTGTCATATAAATGCAGAAAACTGGGTTAACTGAATAAGCTATGGTCCAGTTACCCACTGGTAAGTACACCAGGTGAGGGCAGCTGTCACCTGTTCTCCTGCACTGAAGCAGGAGGGAGAGATGTGTCCCAGGGCTGTCTGAAGAACAAACAAAGACAGAGGAGAACCTCTGTCTATCCCTACACACTTTTATTCCAAAGTAAAAATATAGGCAATGGGGAGGAGCAATAAACTCTGCTGACTGTTATTTAACTATCTTGGGATTGTGCAGACTCTAAATTTCTACAGACTAAGGGAAGGCAGAGAGGTATTTTGCTCATCTCTTTTTTGTGATGTTTGATCCAAATTGCCCTGCATGATAAACCCACAGGGAAGGCAACAGCAGCTGAGCTGGATTTCATCCTTACTGTAAATGTCTTGATATACCTTTAAGAGTTCCTTGGAAAAGAAAATTATGCCTCGCATTCTTTTGTCTTGTCACTGAAGCTTCAGAATGATGATACTGAGGAAAAATAATGAATTGCAAGGTGAGGTGCTCTCTCACTGGTAAATTTCAAAGATCAACAGAGCAAGAGAGGATGGGGCTAAAATGAGAACCCAAAGCCTTTTTAATTAATTAACCCAGAAAAAGGGCTGTCCCCATTAACACCTCTGCACATATTACAAGGGAGGTGACCTCAGGTGCCCTCTCATGGGTGGGATCATAACAATGCTTATGGGCTGTTTTAGGCTGATGCGGGTGTGTCCCCTCCTGTCCATTCCCTGGTCAGCCTTTTTCTGTAGCCAATCTGCAGAAAAGTTGCTACACAGTTGCTGTACTTGTGGTCTATGAGAACTGCCAATAGCAGTAGATTATTCTGCTGGCAGTATTGTAAGGAATTGAATCCTTGTTTGATGGCCCAGTATTTATAGCCACACAACATCCAGTTCAGAATGCATGGACACTTGAGAATAAATTTCACTGAACATGTATTATGAATTCACCCATTTATAGTTCCTTTATTCCTTGTAACACATAGTGAATTTGACTGGGTTTGTTTTATCCATGGTCTGCTGAACAAACCACAACTGCTGGGTTTGCACATCACACTAAGCCAAAACCAAAGCAATTCTTAGTTCAGTGTATGAGTCCATTTACAATGTCTTCTAACAACATTGTGTGTACTTCAGTCTGTCTAGAATACTGACTTGTTGAATTCAGAGTAGCTGCTATGTTGGGTTAATAGAAACCGAACCTGTAACCTGCAATAAATCTTGGTGACAAATTCTGTTCCTGGCTGCAAAACGCCCTGGTTTGGGGTTTTGCACAACATGGCAGAACTGCTATTGGTATGTTAGGTGGATTAAGAAATCAGCAGCCTGTGTTTTACCCAAGAATGGGGTGTGAACCCAGCCTGTGTATGTAGCATCCCACCTCTGAATTCTCTCCGAGGGGAGGAAGTGGCTACTTGGTTTAGGTAAGGAAAGTATTATACAGTTCCACTGGAAGGAGCCAGGACACCCGAGCATTGCGTGCGCTATAAATGAGGTCAGCGGGAGGGCCCGGCACTTGGTTCCCACCTGAGAGGAGTCTTGAGTGGTTGCTGTGAACGATGGGGAATCATCTAAGAATATGGGCTTTATTGCTTTTAATCACTGGTGTTGCTACTCAGAGTGCCTCAGGTAAATACAGAGAGGGAATACAACTTGGAGAAATGGAAAGGGAAGGTGGAAGGATTAATTGGCAGCTCTTTAACTAGCTGTTTTGGTTGTTTGTTTTTGGTGTACACAAAGACCACAGAGGCACAGGCTTAAATGTTCTCTTGTTACAAGATGTTTCCTGTTGTTAAAGATCTACCAAGATGCAAGTCTAATACAAAACTATTTTTAATGGGGATTAATGAAATACTTTATTAGGAGGCTGTCTCAGTGCTGGTGTGTGTTACTTGATGTAAGGGGAGAGTAGCTTTCTCCCTTGAATGCGCTCATAACAGCAACCACCCAGTCAGCAGGCTAGTGAATCAGTGCCGGGAAGGGGGAGAAGGTATTTTTATTAGGACACCTGAACAGTGGGGGGGAAATTGGGAATCTGGCTCAGATTTAAAAAGAAAACCCAGTGGTTTTGAGTTCTGGTCATTTTGCTAGGTTTGGTGTGCTTTCAGATCGACAGGCAAGTCTTGTTTGGAAGACCTCTTAATTAGATTAGCTTGTACAAAATAGCTTTTCAGTTGCATGAAGGCTTGCTGGCCATGAACTAATATTTGGAAATTATTATTTCTGTGACAACAACCGATTAGACGAATTATTCTGATTAATAAATGCAAATGAAGGCAGGTGTGTGCAAAGCTCCTACAGGAGACATTAGCTCTGTTCACCCAACATACTTCATCAGATCAGTTGCAAATCTAATGACTGCATTTGTATGATGTGCCATTGGGGAAAAACCTCATGAGCACCACAGCTCGCTCTCCCTTCTCAGCTGTTTTTACAGGGAGATTCATCCCAGTTTGTTTGCCTACTCAGTCAAGACCACAAATCCAATACTTGGTGTCCAAACAGTTTATTTGTAAGGGTATGGAGAGCCTAGTCAGTCACACAGAGGACACATTAGTAATGTCCCCAAAGCAAAAAACCCCCTCCCACTGCAAAATACAGGCTACACCTGGTTTACGAGAACAAATTGCATAAAATCAGCTGCTTTTTTCAACCCTGCTTTGCTTCTTAGTGGCTAACTATGATGTGCAGCCTCACTCTGTTAATTTTTGCATCAATATATTGTGTGCATCTGGAAAACAGGGTAATTCAGTAACCAAACCAAATTAAAGGAGTTGTATGAATTCAGCCAATGTATCAGTTTGAGGGCACCTCTGGAGCAATGCATGCAAGGTAAATTTACAGAATTCCCTGGACCGCAAACTACTAATTGCCTTTTAGTTTTGCATATTGTGATTAGCTCAGGGTTGACAATTGGGTCATTGAATAAGTCATGGTTTAGGTAACCATGGGAAATCAGCATGATGTGTGAACAGAGCCACTAAATGGCTCAATGGGACTGTAAAGTGCTCTAAAGAGCTTGGTGGCTTAGATGTAGCTAAGAGCTTGATCATAATTTTCTGCCTGTGCAGTTCCTTCATCTGAAGTGGCTGCTTCCATGCACCGAAATGTAGGACAAGCTTCAAATATGTAATTGCTTCAGTTACTTGTTGGTTTTACTTACAGAAGGAATGGGGATGATTCAGAAACTCTGACTTTTGAGCAGAGGCTTAAAAAAATAAGGATGGTTTTAGAACAATGCTCTTCTGAAGGCAGTAGACTTGACATAGGGGCTTCAGGCCAGCCACACTGCTCTCTCCTCCCAGAGTCTGCCCTAACTCCCTAATCCCCCAACATCTACCATCTCAGCTGGCTAGTTGCTCTGCCAAATGCAAGGCCAGCTCTGAAGCCAGTTGTTGAGGACCAACAACAAAAGAGGCCCTTATGTCTTGCTCCTAGCCTCTTGGAGGTATCTTGTACAATGTGGACAATGGTATCCTCAACTGATTGGAGCACTGATTTGACCCCCTGGATCCTCCATTTCTTCTCAGGAGCATAATGGTGCCATTCATGAAAACCCCTGCATATTCCTGGTTGTGGAGAAGTATGCTGATTTCATAGGTTGCTCTAGCCTGACCCATTCTTCTATTTTCTGCAGTTTCGGTGTCATGTGGAAGCTCACATCTAGTGATCACTGTGCCTGTGGATCTCTTTGGGACTGGCGTGGTAGTTAATGCCAATGAACTGATTCTGGGATCTGGCTGTACAGTGACAGCTGTACATTCAAATATTCTCCTGCTGGAATACCCTCTCTTTGCTTGTGGGGCCACCAGAGAAGTAAGGAAGCACTGCATTTGAAATTTTATGGATAGTTTTAATTATATAGGCTTCTACAGCAATACTACTTGAGAAGGCAAGTGCCCTTCTGGATAATAGCAGTAAAACGTCAGAACCACAACATCTGTATTTTGTTAGTGAGCTAAATAGAATGAATTCAGTGCAAGTTACAGTCAAGACGTTCCTCTGGAGGTCTAGCCTGAACATTCTTCCTTGTAGTTTTAACCTCCTCATTATGGTCCTGCCATAAGTCCACTCCCTCTTCTATGCAATAATCTTCAGGTATTTGAAGACTACTCTCATATCCCCCCTCAGTCATTTCCTTTATAGGCGAGTCATACCCAGAGCCTTTAATTATACCTCATAGGGCTTGGTTTCCAGACCATCTCACCATCTTGGTCATACTTTTCTGAAGTTGCTTCAAGGTGTCATTTTTGAATGGAACCCAGAACACTGTATTCCAAGTGGAGTCTGTCCAGGGCATAGGAGAATGGAATGATTGCTTTCCCATGATCTGAATCCATGGGAAATTGTGTCCTGAAAATTATTCAGCAACAATTGTTGGATCTGTTCTACAGGTTCAGATACCAGTATTGGGATGGTATCAGTAATAAACAGTGCTTATAAACTTACAAGCATAGCATAATGTATACATTTCTCCAAAGAGTTTTCATTTAGTTTTATTTTTGGCCAAAAGACCCAAATAGCAAACTACAAACATAATCTAAAATTTGGCATTAGGTAAAACAGTTTAAGATATAAAATAATTAAGAAATAGTACATAAAACATGTAAAACTCCAGCTTCTTGATGTGTTAAAATACTTTGTTTTTATAGCGATAGCTTAAAAATTGGTTGTTGCTGCTACAATTTAAGGATTTTTATCTGTGTTTAAAATTTTAATATATTCAGAAACATATTTTCCTGGTCCTGATTTTGAAATTGGCCATATAATATCTTGCCAAAAACTCTTGTAAAATTCACAATACAATAAAATATGACCCACCATTTCAAGGTCAATACCATTCGATTGACTGATTGATTATGTGCCATGAAAACAGTGTCAACTCTTATCAACCAGATAGACAGATTTTCTCCATAACGATCTGTCCCTAATCTGCTCCTTCAGGTCTTCCAATGTTTCCCCCGTCACCACTATAACTGAGTCCATCCACCTTGCTGTTGGTTGTGCTCTTCTCTTTCCTTCTACCTTTCTCACTCAGCATTAGAGCCTTTTCACCATCAGAGAGCTAGGTCTATGCATAATGTGTCTAAAGTAGGATAATTTGAGCCTGGTCATTTGTGTCTCCAGTGAGAACCCCGAGTTGATTTGTTCACTGATCCAGATGTTTGTTTTCTTGGCTATCCACAGTATTCTCAGGAGTCTTCTTCAATACCAATGTTCAAAAGTGCCAATACTCTTTCTATCCTGCTTCTTCAAAGTCCAGTTTTCTCTTCCATAGAGTGTCCCATTTTTTCACTATGCTCCTTGACCTTACAGATCCTTTGCTTTTTCGGCTATTCGAACAATGTCATCAGCATAGCGCAGCTTGTTGATGTGTCTTCCTCCACTTTTAAAACCATGCTCATCCTCTTCCAATCCAGCTTCTCTTAATATATACTCAGCATATAGGTTGAATAAATAAGGGAAGAAGATACAACCTGGTCTCACTCCTTTGCCAACCTGGAGCCAGTCTGTTTCACCATGTTCTGTCCCTACTGGGGCTTCCTGAGTATCGGCCATATCAGACTGATACATGTGAGCCCTCTTCTCCAATCTCTGTTCAGTCTTCTCTGCCACCTTCTGCTGCTGTCTCCTTAAGGAGCTGTGCTATGCTGGGGGCTCTGTCGGAATTGCACAATGGTGCTAGACTGCTCAGCTGGGAGGACAGGAAGAGCTTGAACTCTGTGGCCTGGTTGGTGCAAGGCTGGAATGGCAGAACAGTGGACTGATGTACCAGGCTGAAATGGCAGGACCAACACTCCCACCCCCATATGCACACTGCCTCCCAAACAGAGAGTGGAGGAATTCAGAAGTCAGAATTTGCTGCCTATATAAGAAAAGCAAAGGAGAGAAATCCTAAATATGGTACCTCTCTCTATTTACGACTGATCGCTTTTCATTCTTCCCAACTCAACAGAATGTTGGAACAAAATTATGCAAAATCTAAATAATAGTGTTCATCCATGAGTCAGGACAGAGGTGTTAGACATAGGATAAGGATCAGCAGGTAGAGGCAGCAATATCTTATTGAATTCATGTTTGTTTATTCAAGGATGGGTGAATGGCACCTTAAGTCAGCAGTGGGGAAAGGCCCTTAGTCATCTTAGAATGTAACATTTTCTAAAAACTTGTAACAGACTTAACATTAGTTTCTGCATATTTCTTATTTGACCCCTAGCTTCTTCCAGGCAGCATCCATTATAGGAACATTCTCCACTATGTGCCGTCAGCTCCAGATGGGGTGATCCGGACCAATCCATTCTCCCATGCTATAAACTGTTTCTATCCTAGGTAAGTCATGGAGTAACATGCTGCTGAGAGAAGCTAAATAGTCTCAGCTGTAATTACTCCATGTGTCTATAGATCGAGTCGCAAATACTGAAATGTGGGAATCTAGCTTCCCTCGTTTGTTATCGACAGTATTGAAAGCAGACCTAGAAGCTACTTATGTAGAGCATCTCTTTCATGCTTGGCACTGGCATAATTGCCACCGGTCTCCTGAGCTCTGAGATTAATTTGAATTGGATTTGCACTTAGCTGCATCTTCCCTTGTAGGAAGTTTTATAATGTCATTTATCCAACTTCTAGTGGATAAATTAGAACAAGAAGCTGATCACAAATTTTAGAAGCACTGAATTCAAAGATTGGAGTCCTAGTAACGTCTGAAAATTTAGTCTTTCTCCACTAACATATTTGGCCATCAAAATATTTGTTTATTTACTGTATTTATTTACCTATCATATTTATATGGCCACCCATCTCACAAAACGTGACTCTGGATGATGTATAGAGGACAGCAAAGAGGATAAGGGCAATGCCTCCTTTCCCAAGCAGCAATTTCTCTTCCCTCCATAAGGGTAAGGTTCTGCCAAAGACTGCTAGAGAGAGAAGCTCTCAGACCTCTTCATTCCTGGGATTTCAAACAGTAGTAGATGGTCCTGTCGATGTTCCTCTGTGCAACATCAAGCGTTTCATAGAATGATTATCTCGTGGAAAGCAAAATAGTATGAGACTAGATGAGACTTGGTTTTTATATCTAGGTTGTGGAACGTCTCTTCCCTTGGTCTCCAACCGACTTGGATCCCTTTCAGTTCTACCGTGATGGACAAACAGAGTCTGGCCTTTGCACTGGAAGTCTACGACAGTGAGTGTGCTAACTAAGTAGAATATCGTTTTCACTGACTTAGAGAAAGTTGTACTATTAAGTAAAGTTGCCTACCTGAGTTCAGTGAGAGATCAGAGGGTGTTTTGAAAGAAGACTGTTTGCCTGTGCTGTATAGATGGGATAGAGAGAGACAGAGGTAGCCCTTTTTAAATCCCCAATGGGCATTTTAAAGAATATTTAAAGCACTAAAACCATATCACTGAAATTTGCATTGGGGAAAGGAGGGGCTTGGGAAATTACCAAAAAAAAAAAAAAAAGATTTTGGGGTTGCCAGCAGGCTGCAAGTTGTTTTATCTGTGGTGTTTTATCTGTGATGTTGATCTGTGATGCTCTATTAAAATATTGCTTTTCAGGTAGCTGGTCACAACTGATGCCTGACCCTGCTTACTATCTTGGGGACCTCATCAACATCCAGGCATCAGTAAGAAAGGATAACCATGTACCACTGAGAATCTATGTGGATGAATGTGTCGCTCGCCCAAATGCAGAATCCTCTGTGAAATATGAGGTCATCACAAATCATGGGTAAGTCGCTGACAGTACCGGCACAGCAAAGTGAAATGCAGTCCTCATTATCTTTACAAGTAGCCTCATGTTTCTTAGTAGAAGTAAGCATCTATAGCTGGGTTCCTACTTATTGTTTGTTTGTTTTATTTATTTTAATTTCCAAGGACCTTGATGGTAAATTCTGTTCAGTTATTTGCTTGGAAGTGAATGGTGCTCAGTTCTCAGCCACAGAATTTACCAGGCATTCTGAGCTTGGTTGGAAACTAAAATAGCTGAGGGCTCGGACCGTCTGGTGAATTCTGGGGCTGAGACCTTTCCTGCCAATAATTGTCACCACTGGAGGGGCACACACTTTTCAACACATTTACACCATCTTCGAAAAACATATAGGTGCCCCAAAGTGGCTGCTTGAGGGCAGATCTATTCTGAGCTGAACTTGTGTCCAAAGATAGAGAAGGAGGTTCTCCTTGCTCTTCTCTCATATGAGTTCTCAGACTCAACCCGAGAGAAAAGTAGTGATTGGGGAGTAGCACTCTGGGACCTGTAGAAACCCACGGTGACTGTTTACCGCCCCTAAAATGAACCCCCACAACCAACCCATCCTTTGGCAAACTGAAGTATCTTTTTTTTTTTTAATAAAAACTTTATTATATTATATAGAAAGTACAGTTAAAATACAAAACAGAGAGTATAGCAAAGAAAGAAGATAGAACTAAAAGAAAAAAGAGAGAAACTAAAATAGTGAGAATAGAAAAATGAAACAGAAAGTGACTTCCGACTCTCTCCAATACAGATATAGATACAAATTGAAAGAAAATTAATCTCTTACCACTAATTAATCCAAATTCACATTATTTCTATCAACACAAAACATCTAATCATTAAAACCCACAATCAGAGCCTCATTTTTTTTCCCACACAAGCACGTAATCTAAGAAGGGTTGCCATGAGGAGACAAATTTAGAAACAGTATTATCTCTTATGAACGCTGTTAACTTCGCCGTTTGAGCCAAATTCATTAATTTAATGATCCATTGTTCCACTGTAGGTATTTGTGGATCCTTCCATCTTTGCGCATATAACAGTCTTGCAGCTGTGATATATACAAAAGCAAAGTTCCATCTTGTTTCTCCAGTCCTTTCTCCATCAAACCCAATAAAAACAATTCTGATTTTTTTTGAATGCTCACTTTAAGAATCTTTTGAATAGCAATACATATCTGATCCCAAAATTTTTTAGCCTTTTCACAGGTCCACCAAAGATGATAAAAGGTTCCTTCACCCTGCAAACATTTCCAACAAACATTTGTTACACCAGCATACATTTTTGATAATTTATCAGGAGTTAAGTACCAACAATACATCATTTTATAAAAATGTTCTTATAAATTATAATTCAGCATAAATTTCAAACCTTTATTCCACATATTTTCCCACTGTTCCAACATAATATTGTATCTGAAGTTTTTAGCCCATTTGATCATGCATTCCTTGACTTGTTCATCTTCTAGATTCATCTGTAACAACATCTTATACATTTTAGCAATAACATGTTCATCATTTGTACAAAGTTGAATCTCAAAATAAGTTGTTTCATTAATACATCTATAACTCTTTTTGTCCAGCTTGAAACGTTCAAACAATTACATATGAATAAACAAATGACATACAATATAAAACCTTCTAACTGTTTTCTTGTTTTAAAGCTTGGTTCACCCTCTTCAAAATTTAACAAGTCTTTATATTTTAACCACTTCATTTCTCCCACATTTTCTCTTCTAAAATGAACCCCCACAACCAGCCCATCCTTTGGCAAACTGAAGTATCAAAGCCATGCAGTGATATTATGCTTTAGCATGATGAAAGAAGCTGGCGACTATGTCATCACCATGTCAACCTGAACCTAGATTTGGAGGAAATTGCTTCTGTTTCCAAAACATATAGAAATGGTAATGATTTCCCAACTCTCAAAATGAAGGTCTGTGAGCTTCTTTCTAAAGTAAGGTGTTTATCTGGAAATCTACCACCTCTACTACTACTAGCTTACAGGCAGGGGTCAAGAGTATCAAAACGGTAATATCCCACTTTATTTTGTACAACTTAATGTGATGTACGTAATGCACCCCCCGCCTATTTTCCAGTAGAGAGTAAGGAACATGACCTTAATGGAGATATGCAGGTGCTGTTTCCTAGGCAAAAGAGGCTAAAGTATTTTTAAAGTCAACAATGTCTAGATAACGTTCAGGACTGGCTCAGACACCTCCTCTAATTCACTGAAGTATAAGGAGGGGGAGAGGTACAGCACAATCAGACTTGCAAGATTCTGTTGTTGTAGCCAATCTCAATAAAAGTAGTTTTAGCCATCCTGTGGTGTTGATTTCATGGTCTGGTCTATCTAGTGGGGCTGACATTTCCCCATAACAACAACAAACCTGTCGTGTGGGTTGGGCTTAGAGAGAGTTTCTGGCTCGAAGCCACCTAGTTGGCAGTTGTGCCTGCCACAGTAATACTGTACACACACACACACACACGTAAAGTCATAATTAGAAGTTTTGATAACATGAGACCATTCATGTTATCTCTGTCTATCCTGCAGGTGCTTTGTAGATGGGCAGCACAGCGACTCCCATTTTCTTGCTATGAGAGAAGATGGGTTTCTCCGTTTCCAACTGGATACGTTTACCTTCATTGGAGCCTCCAACAATCAGGTTATGAGAGAGGATAGGAAGAAATGGAAGTTGAATTTCTAAATGTAGGGTTAATATTATACTTGACTGGTGGCTGGGTAAGAGTTGGGGTGGAAAATCTAAGAGCATATACGTAGATGTGATGTCTCATCACCTTCAAAAAGTAAGAAAGCCACCCTCCTAATTTACTTTTCGAGCTGTTTGTATTGAGGGGAGGTATTGAAATGGGGTGAATCCTCCTTATCCATCTCAACAGATGCTTGATGATATGCCAATAATAGCAGATGCTTCAGTATAGGTGACTACCTATATGTCCAACTAATATCTCAAGGTCTTCCCTTGCCTAAATATGAGATTCTAAGTTACTGTCTAATATCTGTTCTGATTCTTTTAGATCTACCTCATCTGCCACTTGAAGGCAGTACCTGTTGGCTCAGCAAACCATCTCAATAAGGCATGCTCCTATGATCGTGCTACTGCAACCTGGAACTCTTATGAAGGGATTGATTGCTCCTGCTGTGCATCTCACAGTGGCTGTGGCAGCAAAAGAAGAAAAAGGAGGCAGCAGCAGAGGAGAGGTAGCATGACCTCCCATTCCCCATTAGAATGGTCCATCTCAGGCATCCGATGGATCTGTAGGAAGCTTGTCCAGTGATCCCACTGATTGCCTTCTTGGCCTCTGGTGCCAGGAGGAGACTTGGGCTCTTGACAAGATTGCTCCCTGGGTGCCAATCCCTGTTGGTCAGTCCCAGCATGCCCCTTGGTTTTCTGAGAAATGAAGTGCTAGAAGCAATGCCTGGAGCACCTGTGGAGAAAGATGAGAGCTCCTGGAATTGCTGGTTTTAATTTATAAAGCCCCTTATAGATTGGAGCCTAGTACCCACAGGATATATCTGTCCTGAGGTGAAGTGCTGATGGTGCCCCGTTTTCATGAGGTGAGAGGGGCTGAAGCTACAAGACATTATTTCTGGGCAATGGTACCTGTGTTCTGAAACAGCCACTGGAAGCAAGATTAGCCCCCTCTGTGGTAGCTTTCCAGAGATTAGTGAAAACAGAGCTCTTTCAGAGGACATTTGGGGATTAACACCATCTGAGTTCATTGGTTGCTGCTTTTTTTCTTCTTCTTTATATTTTGGGTCAAGGTTTTTTTTAACCATGGACACTTTAATCATTACTGGAGACTCCAAGATCTCCAAGAGTCCATATATAAGTTTTATAAATAATATCCATTTTGCAGGATAATGCTTGAGCTTCGTATTTGTTCAGCAAAGTGATACTTTATTCACTGGCTTTGTTTGGCACCTGCCCAAATAGAGGTAGCCAGTTTGTTTCTCCATATTAGCAGACTTTGGGGTAATTTTGGATTTCTAATGTCCATAAAATCATGTATCCCAAGCAGAATCAAAAGAACAATGTGGAGAACCTGAACCATATTGTGGAAGACAGTGTGACAATAATGTCTGGGACTGCAGGGCAAGCAGGGCTGAAGTCCAAGCCTTTATCTGCCTTTTTCCAGGAACCCTTGGAGAAGTAGATCTCAAGCTTGGTCCCATTGAACTGAAAGTGGAGCAGGTGCACTCCTCCTTGCTGAATGGCTCCACTGTGGCCATCCCTGCCCCTGCTGCGTCCAACAGACCTCATGCTGCTGGGCCACCTTTGAACCCGTTGGTGAACATCATCATGAGGAAAGAAGGAGTGAAAGAAGATGCCTCTAGTGAGAGCACCGCATTTTTCCATGTTCAGATGGGTTGAGATTTGGGGTGGGGGGACAGGACTGAGGCTGTGGATACGGTGATGTGTTTTATGGAGCAGTTGGTGAGATGGCAAACAACACGTTTCTTTCTTCACACTGTGGTGGCTGGTGGTTCTGGCTTCAGCAGGGATAAGGGTATCAGCCATTCTTTATGCTCCAATTATTTCTGTCCAAGTAAACACGTGTCTGTAAGAAACCGTTGTAAGCACGATTGGGAGAGAGAGTAAGTCTTTAATTATAAATTAACTCGTTTTGTTTATAATTAAAGCTGCCTGTGAGTACTATAGAATTTCACTTGTGATTCCTGAGAGTCGAGGAGCTGTATCAGTGTCTTTCTAAGGATGGATTTTCCTTCTGATCTGTAGGCAATAATACAGGGTCAAGGTTTCCTTTTTCCAGAGAAGTAAGTTTTTTCTAGCAAAGAACGGCATGGTCTTGCAAAATCTTTTAACTAATTTATTATGGTACAAGATTTTATGGCTGGATTAGGCTTAGTTGGATACATGAGATATTGTCATTAGAGTCCTTGGTGTTCTCTGAGCTTGGTTGTTTTCTTGCAGACGTTTCGTTACCTGCCTGGTAATGTCTGCAATCAAACAATCAAGCTCAGAGAACACCAAGGACTCCACAGTTCAATTCTGAGCTACCTATTAGGCTAAATATTTGAAGCAGGCCTTTGCTATAAAACCTTGATAATCAGCAAATGGCTCAACTATGAAGGACTGGTGGGTCAAAATACAGATTCTGATGCTTCCTGCACTAATCACGTATTTCCAGTGCACGAAGAGCAGGTCCTTTATATGATCCCAGCTTGGCGTTCTCCAAATGTGATACATTTCAGCTCTCAGGGCTTTTCCCCACTGCCAAATTAACGTACTCTTGAATCATCCTTGAGTCAGCAGAAAACTACCAGAGAGAAATATATTGTCCCCACTGCCAATCCTTTTCCTGCCCCTCTCGCCTCTGTTCCCAGCCTGTGTCCATCAGCTGACTTCTCTCTCATGGTTCCCTTCACCTGAAGGCTGCCTTGGGCTGTGTCAAAATAAGAAGCAAGCAATATTTGAACTCCGATACAGCCAAGGGCCACGTCAGCCTGCCTCGCTGATGAATGAAGGCAAAGCCATGGGGATGCAGCCAAAAAGAACGATTGCCAGGGCATGTTTGTACTATAGCTAGGTGCACGTGGGGAAAAGCACCTGGCACCAGGGTAGGAAAGGCTGTCCCAGTGGAGTATTTTTTTCAATGGCCTTTAAAATCTAAAGATATAGGAGATATTCAAAGAGAAAGCCACAGCTGTGTTCATAATGTACAGTTAGCAGGTGCCTCGTGGCATTTGCATTAGATCAGATGTTACCTATACAGCAAACATTCCCTCCGTGTAAAACCACCAAGACTTTCTTTGGAGGCCTGGTTTATTCCCAGAACCTGTATGTGAACCCAAAGATCAAAAGCGGTGCATAAAATAAGTGTGCACTGGCACCTTTGCAGCATACAGCGAGTAGCAGGAGGCACTACCATTTGGGGTTGAAATGAAGAGTGCTCTGGCTCTGAGATGATTTCCAGACAGCCTTCTAAAACGCTTGGGAGAATGAACAGGTCTAGGAGGCACTCAGGGTTCCAGCTGCCCACCTGGGAATGACTCAGTTTGCCATCGTCTCCGTGAATTGCCAGTCTGACTTTCCATCCTGTCTTTGTCCCATCTTCTTCTCCTCGCAGGGCTTCGCCTCCCCTTTTCCACTGCCACTGTGGTCATATTAGTCGCCTGTTCCTTCGTGGTACTGGTGTCCGTCCTGGGCTGTTACTGCTCTAACAAACACTCACACAGAGGATACCACATGGGGACAGTCCAGGCGGTTTTGAGGGAAACTAGTACTGTGGCTGTGGCACCTGCATCGGTTGGAACGTCTGGCGCTGGAACCTCTGGGCAGTCCAGCATCACTTCGAAGAAACCTGATGGTGTAGTCGCTACATGTTAGAAAGACAACCTACTTCTCTGTGGGTAGCAATTACTTAAGAAATAAATACTGCTGGTGCAAAACATAAAGTGTAGTAGTGTAATTTGTATCAAATCAAATCTTTATGATGGTCATAGACCAGCATCATTGTAACATGCATGTTCAACCCAGGTCTAAGCCAAGAGAAATTTCAGAGGCTCCGGTATTAACTCAAGTTTAGGGCTCACGGTATAAACAGCTGGTGACATTTCTAAGGAAATCCAGAGTATCTCCAACAGCAAAACTAGCTTGTTGGCTTTTCACTCTGCAAATACATCTCATCTGCTATCATTGGACATAACATTTCTTATCACAAAAACACCACTGGCTATTAATTGCTTTGTTGATCAGCCAAAACACAACTGCGGATGTCACCTGACCCCTTGTCACATTTTAAGAAGCTTATCTTCAGCCATCCACATGGAGAGCTATATGCAGAAATCTTTAATGCTCAAGAATTAGAGAGTACAGCACTGAAATGTCCTCCTCAGTTCATGTGAATCCTTCCTCCAAACCTCATTATAATACATCTCACACACCTGATCTTCAGATGGGTGGGAAACTATTTTAGTATTTGGTTGCTCAAGAGGTTCTGGACACGGCTTACGTACACAGACTGGGCATGAGGGAAGATCCACAGCAACAATACTTCGACAGATCATCTTGTTCTGAAAGTTCCCAAGGTTGAGAAACACTGCTTTAAAGGGACAGCTATGAAAACTTTGAGAAGGCTATTTTTTTCCTTAAGCCATTTTAGTAGAAAATTGCAGGATAACTGCTGCAAATGTAATATTGTAATGTAACTTAAAAAAGCACAGAGGGAGAATTGCTTGAAAATAGAGAGAGCTGAATCACCACCACACCTTTTGCCCTTCCTGTCTCAGCCAATGCAGGCTTCTGGTTTGTGTTGCTCCATTTTGGCTTGCTTTTTCTTTCAGCCTGATCTTGCAAAAGAGAGCTTTGCTTTTCCTTTAATGTAATTCTTAATGTTGGAGACCACACCCTCGTTGCAGAACTTTCTTGGGATTCAGTCAAGGATGCTTGGGGTGAGTGACAAGAAGCATCTTCTGTAAACTCTTTTAGGAAGAGACTAGAAAGGATTGTGGGACCAACTGAATTCAGGCACAGAAAAGCCAGCACTACCATTCAAAAGATGTTGCACCATGTTCCCTTCCGTTTGTCCTTCATGGAGTTTCTGTGGCCAGAAGAAAGACGGAGGTGGTGGTGGGAAGCTGTGGGTGGGCTCTCAGCGGAAGACCGTGTGTGCAGCTGCCTGTGACTGTCCATGGAGGAGGCAAGATGGCTGCACCACAACCTCCTAGTTTGGAAGGAGCTAAGGCAGCTCTGCGACGACTAATCTCAAGGCTGCGGTATTCAGAGGTGGAGGAAACAGGCTGCACAGACTCAGACTTTCTCTACCATTTTCCAGCGTTAGTCTTGAGCCATGGCTTAAGACAGGACACTGGGCCTGATCCTTGTTTCCTATTAGGAACAGAGCTTTAAGGTCCTTTTGTAGGAATTGCTGCTGCATAAGGCCGCTCTCTATGTCCAGCGCTGACCAATGAACACCTTAGCAGTTCTCGGTCTGTGAGGAAGCGGTCTCTGTTGTTTGTCTTAGTCATATTACTTGCAGCTTTCCCCTTTATTGCCCCTGACAAAATGTTACAGTCTGCTGCTTGGCTTTAAGATTTTTGAAAGTGAAAACTGAAAAGAACAGAGGTGAAATTAAGCCATATTCTTATCACCTTTGTCAAATGAGCTTCCAGAATTCCCTGCTTTTCCCAGCTATAAAATCTGTAGGGTTACAAAATGACTGTTCCTGGCCAATATAAGTCTATTCCATCCTTTAAGATTTATGGGCTGTCCCTTAAATTAATTTTATTAATTTTATTTATTTATTTAGGCTCCCCACCCCCTGCAATTCTGAATCCATACGGACTAGGTACTTATTTTAAAGAAAATAAAAATGCACTTCTAGTTAAGCTCATGCTAAGTTCCATGTGCTGCATTTGATTCTGCACATATATATCCTTCCAAGAATTTCCGAGAGCATGATTTCTACTGCAGCATTACAGAATACCTTGCATTTAAGTCTATGGATCTCTTTTTCAGGCTGTGCTGGTGGTACTCGGCCTGCTTCAGGTGGCTTCTGGTGTCCTCTTTCCACTGTTCTTATACAGATAACTTTGGCTTTCGCATCTTCTCAGGTTCCCGGGTAAGTGAATTAATTTGGACATGCTGGACATTCTGAAACAGAAGAGCCAGGTACAAAAGAAAGTGTTGATCCTGCATCTTTTGTAAGAGTGTACAAGGCAGAAAATCAGCAGAAGGAATGACAAGCTAGAGCTGCTGAAGTTCTGTTTTTCTCTCTTTTATTAAAACTACTACAGTCTCATCCTCTTCTTTATCTTACTGTCTGAAGAGATCCACTTTCACAGTGCCTGCTAAATGCTTCGTCCTCATGAGATGAACTATTTAATGAAGTTTTAAATAAATCTAACACAAATTTGTATTGACAAATAAGGCTTTAGTATTTTAGTCCCTCTCACATCAGCTTTGCAGGAAAAGCTTGAAGAGGGACAAATTCTCCAAAGGGGAAAGGGATCACGTGAAGGTAGATTGATCTGTTCCTCCAGTGGTGAGAGCAAACAAGTCCCCTCCTTCTCCAACCTCAGTCTGCTAATACTGCTTATTCCGTGTGGGAGCACGTTCAGGACTAGATGGGAGATTAGCTGAAGGATCAGGTTAGGGACAGATCATCATGGAGAAAACCTGATGGCACGTCATCATGATCATGTAAAGCTAGTATATTACGTAAAATTATTAATATTTTATAGGGATCTTCCTATATAAATCCTTCACATATGTCACTCTCATGGTAATCTCAGTTGGCCTGAAAGTTAAATCCACATAATTACATACCCATGCCCTTCATATTATTTTCTTCGGGGCTGATCAATGTTGTGCAGAGCACAGAAATGGAGTAAGAAGTAACGACCAAAGAAATTAAAGGCATGCAATAAGAAAAAGAAAACATAACTAAAACTCGTTAGCAGTAGCACCATTCAGCTATTCCTCTCCATAACTCGTGGATCATCCTTGCTTTTACCACATCCATATTGCCTTTTCTTCTCTAAACTTCTCACCTCTCTTTTTTGAGAGTGTCTTCAATTCCACCCTACTACAATATTTTGTTTTCTTTCTCTCAACAAGTCACTTTCCTTTTGGGATTCAGTCCTCATTCATTCTTCAGTATGATCAAACTATCTCAACATAGATTTTTTGTACTGGTAACTCACTTTTGTATTTAATCAACATACATTCATCCTCCTTTCATCCTTGATTATATCTCTAGCTTTACAATGTAAACTCCTTAAGTAACCCATTCCCACTACACTTATTTTATACCCAACTTTCACTTCCATATAACACGCTTTTATATGTGGCTCATTTTTGCTACTTTTGACAAACATCCATCCCTTGCAACAAACTATATTCTTTTCACTACATTTCTACTAGCATTTTCCTATATTAGAATTTTTCCACTTATTTTTGCCATCTTTAATAAACAGCCTAGCAAAGTACACAATTTTTTCTACTTATTCTAAGGCGGGTTTTTTGCTATTTATGTGAAAAGATTTCCTTCACTCTATTGTCCCAGTCAGACATGGCTAACTGGTCTTTAATGTATTAATTTTCAGATTCATGCTCCTCCTTGCATCATATAATCTAGCGTTTCCTGCAAATCATACAGATTCGTAGCCCAGAACATGGCATCCCGTGCACACTAACGTACACATCCATTCATGCTCCCGTCTTAACATCATCAAAAGTATTTACCCATAAAGACATTACATAAGCCAGGTGACAGCACACATTCTTGACTGTCTCCTTGCTCAGTGCTGAGTCATTTGCTAAGCCCTCTATTTATTCTCGTGTGTGCTTTATTTTCATCATACACTTCTCTTATTGCATTCATTCACCAATCTTCCACTCTCTATTCACACAAAACGCTCTATCATTCAAACCTATCATACACTTTCTCTAAACTAGCAAATGTACAATAAACGTTCTTCCTCACGTTCAAGTTAATATTTTATCTGGTTATCTTTTTTATTATTTTCATTTTATACACTTTGGATGTGCTTCTATGGAACGGCAAATTACAATAGAATAATGAGTGTGTGTGTGTGTGTGTGTGTATCTCAATAGTGTGGTTAAGAAATACATTTTCCTCTGACTGGCTCTGAGAACAGAAAAGTGCAAAAGTGAATATTATTATTGTGTGGTAATTATTACAACGTGCATGAACATGTTCATTCATATTATAATAATTGACATTCTGGTTTTCTCCCTCTCTTCTCTCCGGGATACAGCTGGAAAAAATACAACAGATGAAGAGCTAGAGGAAATGCTAGAGAGTGGGAATCCTTCAATATTCACATCTGGGGTGAGTGTGTTATGTGCAGTAAGCTGAGGGGTTTCATAAGGAAGAACTTAAGGATCCTGAATACCAGGAAATGCTTATGGTTTGCACGAAGGATGGTTTGGGGTTTTGTTTTGTTTTTTCCTAATGGCATTAAGTGGTATTGATTGTAGCAATAGAAGGGTAAATGAGTTGGGTGGGAAGTGAAAATGAAAAGATATGTCCAAAGGGAGAAGCTGAGCTGGGGCAAAAGGAAGTATATGAAAACTGCTATGCAGAATATTGCCCAGTATCATAGCAGAAAAGGTGTTTCCATGCAATGGTCTTTGGGTCTTCTCTAGATCATGGATTCCCAGATCTCGAAGCAAGCGCTGAGTGAGATTGAGGGACGGCATAAGGATATTCTGCGACTTGAGAATAGCATCAAGGAGCTTCATGACATGTTTGTGGACATTGCCATGCTGGTAGAAAATCAGGTAATTGAACCGTGGTGGAAGGATGCCGGATATATAGCCAAGGAGATTAAATAAACATCTCTTTGAGAAAGAATCATCTTGGGGGACTGAAATGATAGATCCTTGCAAGGAGCAGGAAAGGGGGATGACAATGAGTAAATCTCCCACCAGTCTACTTCAAGGTCTTGTCATATTGCCAGCCCTCCAGCTCTGTTGTTTTCTTTGCTGCTTGGAAAACAAAGTGTCCATCTGGCATATCATTTCCAGATGAAGCAAGATATGAACACAAAAGGAGCAATGCGTGTTCCCCAAATAAGATTAAGGGTTTTTATAATACTCCAGGAGCTTGGGAAGGAAGAGGCACTCAACAGCACTGTCAACATAATATAAGGGAGGGCTTAAGCATAGGACAGTGAAACCCAGAACAGACTGTTCAGAAACTAGGGAATTAAGGAGGTCTGCATAGTAAAGTGGGTAAGATATTGGCCTAAGACCTGGGAGGCCTGCTTCAGTTCCTCACTCAGCCACAGTTCCTCACTCAGCCACAGAAAGTCATTAGGTAATTTGGGGCTAGTCATGATTTCTCAGCCCAACCCAGTGTTTCTCAACCTTGGCAACTTTGAGATGTGTGGACTTCAACTCCCAGAACTCTCCAGCCAGCATGCTGGCTGGCAAATTCTGGGAATTGAAGTCCACACATCTCAAAGTTCCTAAGGTTGAGCAATACTGATCTTATCCATTACATATGGGGGTGGTTGTGGAGATAAAATTTGAGAAGGAGGTACAGAATACTTCTCCTCAAAGTCCCGGAGGAAAAGTGGGATATAAATCAACTGAAAAAAGAAATATCTTGAAACTGAGTGAATGGATCGAATAATTCTATGTACAGTTGGGATGCAGAAAGGACACTAGAAAAGGCAAATTTAAAACATCAATAAGGACTTTCCATTTTTATTGTACCAGAGCAGACCCACTTGAGTTTATCTAAGCATAGCTCTGAATTTTATAGCCCATATTCATAGAATGGCTAGTTGGTTTGAATGATAGTTTGGATGGCTGAGTATATATAATGGCAGGCTAGGACCATAGCTACGATAATTGGAATGTAAGAGGTAAGATTTACCTACATTTGCTGCTTGCTGCATTGCACTGTTTCAGTGAGTTATAATTCAAAACTTTTCAAAAATGCCCTTTCATACTTCAAATGATAATGATTATTAATATAATTCTTGTTAGGATCAGTTATGGGTGAGAAGCAGTCTGTTTAATAGTATTTAGGCTTTGATGCCTGTTCCCTGTCATCCAGCCTAATAATTTAAAATAAAATCAGTCTTCTACACCAAGGATTATCTAGCTGGTTGGTTCTAATAACCCAATCAGAATAGTTGGATGGAGGCTTCTATAGCCAATGGCACTAGTTGTTCATCTTCACATTCACAGTCATCCCAACATAACTTAACCTTTGAACATTTACTTACATGATTACTTGCTTCTGTTGAATAGGACTGAGTTTATAATACATCTGGCAATACATTCTGCGGTGATTAGATCTTTTGTTGATTATGCATATAGATTAAGAATTCCATTAAATCATAGAAATGCAAGCATCCGTCCTGTAACGGTATGTGGGAATGACCTTGGGATATAGGAGGCAGAGCTACAGCCAGGGGAATGGTCGGATAAAAGGCAGCTGAGCCCACAGAAGGAATGTGGGCATGGCAAATGTCTCAGAAGGGACCCTCCCTAGTTTCTTGGGCTGTAAAGGCGATGGGGGAAGAAATGTACTTTCAGACTTGCAAGATTCTGTTAATGGAATCTTACAATAAAGTATAATTACGTCATCTGGGTGTGCTTCCTGTCTGGACTACCTTGCAAGGCTAACAAATCAAGACTTAAACAGTATAAAACTAAGTGCTTTAACTTAACCAAAAGCTACCCTCCAAATTTGCTCAAAACTTTCCTCCCATTTGTTGGTACGCTATTGTTAAATCTTCCTCTTTTTACTCTTCTAGAAAACAATAATTATCACTGTGATAGTAGTAATCTTACTGGGAATTGTAGCTCTCATTATCGGACTTGCAGTCAGACTGAAGTAAAAGTAACCAGCTGGGTTTCTGGCCCTGAACTGTAAGTAGTCTGGGGAGCTGAACTATTCTTTCAGTTCTCTACTGCTTTTTCAGGATTACTTTAATCTCTCATTGTCAGGGAAGTGTTTGAATGTTTTCCTTTCTGTTAGGAAAGGAATCACACAAATCAACCCCCTTCTGTTAGGGTTAGGGGTGATTGATTTGTCTGATCACAGCATCCAGATTTATCCTTTCGTTCATAAAAAGAACTCCATATAATCCAATATGGTTCCTCCTACAATGTGTGGGACAAGGGTCTGGTGTCCAATTTGCACTTTCACACATGCTTCTGAATTTCTGTTTCCCAGCACTGGGAAAGTGGTAGAAAAGAATGACCAGGTTCATGAATCAAACTAAGCCACAATGTGGTTTGTTTGGTTTCAGCTTAGTACCACATGTCCACCCTGCAATTGGTTTTTTTGTTTTTTTTTTTTACAAACAATGGCTTAAGGTGTCTGAAGAAGTCTGAGGTTTTCCACAATTATGATGTATGTCTTCTGAAGGGACATTTACTGTGTGTTCCCTTCACAGAAATAAACTGTATTTGCAGAATGGTATTAACAGTACTACTTGGTCCTCTGATGGTATGACAAGGCCATCTGTAGAAATTAGCTGATTTTTATGCTTGGTTGATCTGTGAATTTTCCCATGGTAATATAGCTCTCTAAGAACAGATCAGCTGTTTCTCTCATGTTAGTCCCATCACTTCTCCTCACCATCGAGCTCTGAGCACCTCGCTCAGGGTGTAACTTTTTGTTGTTCCTCAAAACTGATGGCTTCCTCTACTATCTCCCATTGCCTTTTTGTAGACTACAGCTTAAGGACTAATAAGGAAGGCCATCATGGGGAAAAAAATAGAATCTTAACTTACTAAGGGCGCTGAGAGCTAGGTGAGGGGATGATTCCTTTCATGGTCTACCACTCTATAGGAGTTCGCTGTATCCCTATGACTAGAATAAAGTGGGCTCTTTCCTTTTTGAGACCTAACTTTCCCTACTTTGTTCCTATCCACCTTCCAGACATTCCCAAGCTCCTCCTAAGTCAGTAGCAAGATCTCCCTTCTTGAACTTCACTGCCGTGGTTTGATCTTTCCTTCCCTACCTTCCTTGGATGAAGTATGAATGGTGCTCTGCAGGATGAGTGCACTCACACCAGTGCTTCCTGTGTGAGCCAGGTTGATCCAGTTCTGTGGCCTGCAGACCCTCCTATACCTTCCTCCAACCAGAAAATCCAGAAGCCTCATGGCATTCCAGAGAGAACTTCCTATCCGATCTACTCCTTATCCATTCCTCCTTTCCTTCCCGATTTACCTGCTGCCTTCAATTCAAGCGTTTCTTCTGGAAGGATCAGCAACACAGTGGAAATGAACCTGAGAGGAATTTGGGAAGCCTTATTGCCTACCTCACTGCTTTAATTTAACCTTTTTCAAAAACACTGTACAGGTGATTGGAGATGCCAGACAATATTACTTTCAAAAAGTCCATGTTAGCAGCTAAGACTTAAACCTGTGGTTGTCACCTAACTCCTAATCTTTACCCATTTTACACTCCACAGGCTGGAGCAAGTTTTGTATTTTCTACGGAAGAGATGAAATGATAGCCCAGAGGGAGCCCCCAATCCCCATCAAGTGAGGAGACGAACACTTAAGGGTAGCTATGAGCAGTGACAAGGAGTCTGCAGTCAGTTAAGCTGCTCTAGCAAGATACAGCAGAGTTAGGCAGACAAGCAGAAATTCAGGCACTCCAGACTTGAAAAGACCACATGTTCAGTCCTTGTTTTAAATCAAGCCAAAGCTGTTTTTTGTATTGGAGATGAACTAGTAGCACTCGTGCCCTTGAAATCTGAGTTACATATGTTTTATTAACTACTCAGCTTGAATGTTTATATCTGTGGACATTTCACACTTTGGGAACTTAGAACAGATCTGAGTAAGAAGACCTGTCTTCAAATACTCATTAAGACAGACACTCCTTGGGGATATGTGTTACTTACATATTGGATAGCCCCTTTCACTTGTGGAATGCAGTTCTACTTCGGAGGTGCTGTAAGTAGTGGTGTGTGCAAAGTATTTTGAAGTTGAAATACTCCAGTTTGAATGGCTGCTCTGAGAGTACTGAAATGGTTTGACCTTGGAACCAAGGATGAGCGTATCATCTTGAGGTAGGACCATTTCCAGTACACTTGAAACAGCCCATTTTAACCCAACACGTTTTGTACACCTCTATTTGCAAAATTTAACTTCCTTCAAATCAAACGAATACTTTACTGAAGGCCTGATTGTATCTCATCTCTTTTCTGATATATAATTGTGTTTATGGCATATCTGTTTGAGGACATGAAGATTAGGGAAATTGGGGGCTGGGAGGGTGTTCTTTCTGTTTTAATTTTTTAAATTTTGTACTGATGGTTTCTGATTGATAAATGTTGCACCCATCACTAAAATTGCTGTTTGTAATTTGGCCAAAGTTTGTAGGGCAGGAAAACCGGTCTGGAGAAAAACGTTGGGTTTAGTTGATATGGCATGGTAGCTGAGGCCCAGGCCTTCTAACGCCTAATCTCCTTACCAAAAACATTTTATTGCCAGATAAAATACTTCTGTTTTGTTAAAGATGAAAGAGAACGAAGCTTTCTCTTATGAATACAGTTATAGCAGTGATGTTTTTCTGATAGAAATTCCCCTCAATTTTTGTCTTAACTTTTGTTTTTGTATATGAGAACGTTTTGCTGTGATTAACTACTTGTATGCCCTTTGGCCCTCTCAAGCACACCTGTGCCATTCCTGCAGTGGTGTCACTCATGGAAATGGGAAGATTTGTGTATTTGTGAAATGCTTAAAAATGTGTGAATTTCTCTAGTGGGGGGGGAGGTTACTTTGTTTGTTTAGAGAGGCTAGTCATATCATGAGAGGGAATGCCAGGCCTTTCCCTGGGGGAAAAAGTTAACACAACCGTTCTTGCCTTCAGTATCAGTATATTTGCTGCACGGAAAAGTACCTCAGAGACTGAATCGACCAGATTCTCTGCTTACACCTGCTCTTCGATACGGGGCTGTGGAGGAATCATTTCTATGACAGATTTTAGGACTCTGGCAGTAACGTTTTATTTAGATTCAGAGATCAGCTGCACACTCAAATTCTACAGATATTATTTACTTTCTAATTATATGAGACATAATAGTCCTTTGATTGGAACTGTGTCTGGGAAGAGATAGCTACCTACTAACTCCTAGCAAAAGCTATCAGCTTCTCCACCAGTTCCACCATTTAGATCCACCCAGCTTCTGGTTTGTCTAGCCATGGTGGGTAGATAAAACATTTATATAACATTCTTCTGGGGGTGCACAGACAGAGCTAAGGAAGTGTGGTGGTCTCTCTTGGCTTTGATGTCTGTAACTTGTAAAGGGGGGGGCAGTGAAAGGAGCATTTATGAGAACTATCTGTAAAGACGGAAGACTGAACTTCAACATACGAAGCTGCCTATGGACAGTAAAGATTCTAGGAATTTGGTTTTGATGAAACTTTTTAAACAAATGGTCAAGTTAAGAATAAATGAAGTTATCTGAACATCAGTCTGTAACCTTTATGTCTGTTTGCTGAACTCCTAAACTAGTGGGCGTAACCATACAGTTACATTAATTTTGAGGAACACGTACTTCTTATGGCCTCCAGTACGGCCTACATCATGTCTGCCATGTGGTTTGCAGTATCTGGAGGAGGGTGTGATAGGAATGGCTGTACGAACACAGAAAGAAGTACTAAGGAGCTGCCTCTATGTACTTTTAGGACACCAACTTTAGCTGAACGTTTTCTTCTCACTTCCAGTTATTATGCAGAGATGTCCTGGTAAACGGTGCCCTTGGAATGCACAACTACAAGTAGACCTCTGGATGGTACCCTTTCCGTCTAAAACAACTCTGAATTGTACAAGTCCCAACATGGATGGGGCACAATAGTTTTATATAAAAGAGCTTGGGGGACAATAACCCAATGAAGAAAATTTTGTAGTACAATCTGGATCCTATCTAGACCTGTGAAAGAACAGTGTGTAACATCTTCTTCAGCTCCTCTGTGGTTTCTCCCAACCTTCCTATCTTATAGTCTAAAATCAACTCTGTGACTCATAAAATAAGCCCTGTCCTTTCTCCAATTCCATCAACTCCATGCCTATTAATATATCTGGGTATTTTTCCTCTTGCTGAGCAGAAGAAGATAATGATTATGTTATGCTGCATCATCCTCATCATTATCCTGGCTTCTACTATTGGGAGCTTCTTTATCTGAGCGCTGATTCCTTGTTCTTTGCCACTTGACTCAGGTAAGTCGTATGCAAATACAGAAGCTTAGTGGTATCATCTTAACCGGGGCAATTGGGGTCCTCCAAATTGCTGCTGTATTAGGCTGCATTTCTATTTTCCATCTGGACTAGTACAGGTCTAGTGGTGGTGAGAATGCTTCACCAGGTAATGCTTCACCGGGGTAATTGTTTATAGAAAAATAACCATCAACTTAAAGAAGCCTATGCAATCCGGGTAAGTGAGGATAAAACACAGACCAGATTCCTAAATTGATTGTTAAAATCAAGTGAAAAGGTAAAAGGTATCTTACTCTAATTCATACGGGGAGAAACTATCTGCATATTAGGGTTGAAACCTCCATGGTCTTTTTTGGTTAATGTGCCAAAATACCACTTGCTATCTCTGCATCTTTCAGTTTTCTTTCCTTTCCTTTCAGGATGGATCTGTAAGATGACTTTGGCCTTTCAGGCTTCTCCAGTCCTTTCTCTCCCCTGCTTCCATTTTTGGAGATGTCACAGCCAACGATTAACCTGTCAAAATGTTTTAGTTGGACTCCAGGGTATGAAAAGGGGAAGAAGGAGCCAGAATAGAGCCAATGCTTAGGAACTTCAGCTTGGGATGGGGGAGCGAACATTAGAACACAGCGGTCTTTTTCAGAACAACTTCCTAACATCAACCAAACTAAATCTTGATTGATCAATCAACACTAATACTTAGGTTTAATGGGGCTTTGTTACCAGTTATGCTGGCTCCTTCTATCCAGTGTAAAGTTTTTGGAACTGAAACCAAATTCATGGGAGACATTTGAAATGATTCTTATGGAAGACAACAATATGCTATAGATCCCCCTGCCTTATCTTTGCTCTAAAGATACGATTCAAAATGTACATGTACCTCCTTGCTTTTAAATGTGAGGTGTTTCCCTGGCTGTACTTTCTGCTTATGCTATGTCAAAAGAAACATGACGCCTTCCAAGACTCTCATGTCCTAACTACAATGGTATGAGATTAGACATCTGCATAACAACCTGTCCCAGATTTTCTCACCTTCTGAATAATATCCAGTACAATCTTTGTAATCCTTGTCATTCCAGTCACAGATATGTATATATTTCTAGCTCGTTTAACTCTGTGACTGCAAATTCTGGCCCAAGCTGCAGACATCTGTAATGGAGGCAGGGCTCTCATGTTCATAAAGATTTGTTTGGACACAAACTGTATCAATGTATCATTTTTACATACTGACTTAATACATTTCTTACATTCTGAGAGAAAGTTTGTCTTTTATCTGAACAATGAAAACTTACCTATTCAAACATATAATATTTATTGCTTTTGATCATGGCCCCAGTTGGGGTGAGAGAGAGTGGTTGGCACATTATTCATTTGACCCTTTTAGCTTCCACTTGGGTAAAAGTCTCACATTTTCCCCTTGGAAGTGAACTCATCATTAGATACGGAAAGGGAGATCTTTGTATAATGAACTATTCTTCCTTATTTGTGCTGCAAAAGTTATTCCAGAGTTATTCTGCTACTGTTCCAAAAGCATAGGTGTTAACAAACGAATCTCCTGAATAAAAAGTTTATTTCATCTAGAGTCATGTGTGATGGACTAAGTCAACAAAGAATTGCTCAGATACAGCAGTATGTGGAAAAAAAGCTAGTTCAGGTCTTAGAATCTCCTAGGATCTCCCCAGTTCAGCTCCAAATACTGGAATAAGCTTCTTTTCCATCTAAATTTACAGCAGGTAAATACACATATACACATTTTTTTAAAATTTTCATTAAAGGCTGTCTGTACCATCTGACTAGTATTCATTAGAGTCTCTTAATTACCACACAAAAGAGGGGGAGCAGCAACTGGCAGCTTCTAGTTTTGTTTTTACTTCTACATTGATCCCAGAGACATTCTTAGTAAATAAAAATGGTGGGATGGTATGTGGGGATGTCTTTGGGAGACAGGAGGAAGACCCTTGCCTAGGCTGCGGGTCTTCCTCCTGCCTCCCAAGGTCATTCCCCCATAACATCGCATATGGTAGACAGTGCTTTGCTTGGAGGTGCACACTTGCCCAAAGACAAGGGTATACTAGAAGGCTGGGGGGTGATTTCACTGGTTTGCTTTCTGGAAAATATTATTTTGGGAAAGAGCAGCCATTTTGTGAATAGGAAATAATTCCCATAAAATGTTCCAAAATGCCCAGTGTGCCCCCTGACCAGTGGCCTATATCTGGCTTACAGGAAAAATGCCTCTAGCCTTAAAAGGAATCATGTAAGATAATTTCTTTACCAAAGTCATTAGGCATTCAAATATTTAAACCAGACTTTGGGAATTCTGTCTCCGCTGTTCTTCCCAAATCAAAGATGCATTGGAATTTGTCAGATTAATCCAAGACCAGGTGATCTTGGTCTAAATGTCAAACACTGTAGCAAGCTTCCATGCTGAGCTTATGTATCCCAAGTTCTACATCATTATCACCACTCCATCACCCTCCATATTAATCGGACTTCCACGTATAGAGCCCCTCACTTGTCGCTTCACCCACAAATATGTTCTGTTGAGAAAGACAAGGTTTCCAAAGAATTGCTGGAGCAAATCAGGTTCCACAAGTCTCCGCTCATACCCTGTCGGGCACGTAGAACCTGCCCCAGTAGCGACCCTTGTATTGTAAGTCATAGGGGCTCAGATATTTCCGTATTCCCAGCATATTGGCGGTAACAATGCGCTCAAACGTCCATGGATTCTGGTTATTACGCTGCCTCTCCTCTTCTCTGTCCCGCATCTCTTGAAGGGTTTGCTTGCTGACTGCTTGCGCCTGGAAAGGCAACTTCTTGGCCACTTGAGTTAGGAAGTGTTTCACTTCCGCAAACTCACAATGCCCACCAATTTCCACTATGAGTCGACCTGTTTTCACTGCAGACACATAGTGATCAATTGCACCTTTCCCACCACCCATGCGGTGTCCTAGTCCTTTCCGGGTAACGGGCTTGTACGGAGCAGGGACTCTCCACACAGCAAACATTGTCTTGGAATTCATGTGCCGATTAATACTCAGGCGCATCATTTCAAAGTGAGTCCAGCGGAGATAGCCACCACTCATAGCCTGCAGTCCCAGGAAGGGGGGGGGGGAGATTTTTATAATTCAGGTAAGAAAGACCATGATTAGATAAATTGTCTGAAAATTGCAAGAGGGGATCTCCTCCTTCACATCCAAATGCTACCGTCTCATACTTCTGTTTTATTCAACTATGAAACCGCACCAAGATGACTCTTACTCACCAAAATACCATATTGTCCTTCAGTAAATTCTGTGGCTTCTGTAGAAGGACCTCGGATGTCACGCAAATTCTTAAACTCTCGCCTAACCTTAGGCAAATTTGGCGCTCTCTCAACAATTCTCAGTCTGGGTTTCTCAGGAATGACTATTCCTAGAAGAATGGAATTATAGACTCAGTTCTTCTCACAGTTGGCTTCTAGCTGGACTACCCAACAGATTTACTCAGATTCCAGAATTTCAGCTCATGGACTATGCTTGTGCCTCCCGATTGCCTACCTACTGCAACCATACAGGAGCATTATCACTATCTTTTGAAACAAAACAAAATTATTTAGAAATTAGTAAGTCCAGAGACCAAAGCATCTTACTTAAGAGCGTCCAGTTAAAGTTTTGTTTTCCCCAAAATCAGATAAAAGAAGCTCATAGGTTGATACAAACCCTGTCAAGTTTTCTGTACGTAAGGACCAACTTGGAAGAAAGGCAGGGAAAAAGCAAGTGCCAGCAAGTTAACCCAAAGGCAGAGAGAGATACCATCTACGGACAGGAGGCAAGCACATGGTTTTGACCACATGAGGGAGTACTCGAAGCGCATGCAAAAACTGTGTGCCTATTCCAGCTTTGCAACTACAGTAGTGTAAACTGCTCCTAAGTTGGAAGTAGATTTCAATGACGCTGCTTGTGGGCATTGATAAGTATCAAAGTTATTTTTACATCCCTCAGTTAAATGTAGGCTGTGACCAAGGAAAGGGCCTATCGTGTTGCTAATGCTAAAGACAGAAGCAGCAGAAGACAGGATGGCTTTGTCTGCTGCTCCACTGCCTTTGTTGAGATTGCACATTTATTTAAGCTGAGCAAGCTATATCTGAGATTGAAAAAACAGGCCAAATCTACATTTGACATAATCAATATAAGAGGCCGTGTGGTATGATGGTGAAAGTGATGACCTAGGAGCCGCTTCTTATCCAGCCTTAGCCAAAGAAGCTCAACTCTCAGCAGCATAACTAGCACAGCGTGATTGGTTTGATTTCAGTTTGAAGGCAAAGGACTTCTAACAGATGGCACAGAATTGCTTTGCTAAATATTACAACGTATATATATATATAGGAGACCATATACATTAATTGCACGAGACCTCAAGGGCATAAATTGGGAATATTTTAGGAACGGAAAAGAATAACAACATAAGAAAGGTGTTCCGATTATGTATCCGTCTATCATGCTGGAAAATTCTCCCTCCTGAAATTCATGAGGCACTCACTATATTATACTTTTAGAGCCCTGCTGAAGACCTATTTCTTCATTCACACTTTTCTTATATGAATGGGTTTGGGCTTCATTTTTATTCTCCCTTCTTTCCCTCAGTTTTAAACTATGTTATTTTTTAATTTATTATGTATATTTTATATTTTAATTGACTGGATACTGTTTCAAGTTTTGCTAAAATGAGAAGTTATGTACAACAAATACATTAAACAAGTAGCATTCATAGGAAACTATTCTATCTTTATTCAGTGATTTGCTGCCAAATTTCAGCAACAAGAGTTTGGAGCGTGCAAAGAGCTGAAAAGCAGATGGGGAGCCCTAGCACCAATCCAAAAGAAAGGTGTATTTCTCACTCCCAGTGTAATACTACACATGCCTATTTGTAAGTCAGTCCCAGTGACTTCAATAGAACATACTCCCAGATCCATGCGTCTAGTCCAAGGCTTCAGACAATGGGAGAGGACTGAATAATGATGTAGGAATGCAAGCTATACTGTACATTTCACCTTACCACCATTTAAAAACAACAATAAAAGCAACACCATTTTAGTAGCATTCTCCTCTATCCCTCAGCATACCCGTATAATCTGGAAGCGGCCCATATTTCTTATAGCCAGCAGTGAGAATCTTGAGTCCACCAAAACCTGGAAAAAAAAGAAAAAGAAATGCACAAAAAGTATTGCCGAGAAGGAACTGGCCCATACACAAAATCTTATCAAGGCATCTTCCCTCTAACAAACCAGTAGCAGGTCCTGGAAATATTTCTCTTCTATATTACGTAGGAAGTTATCGTTATATTTCCTCCGAAGACATCACGCTGTTCTGCCTGTTAGGCATACTGACCGGGTATGATGGAAATGATAGTCCGAGCACTTCTGCAAGTCACAGCAGCTCATCTGAGTCTAGCAAGAATTTATCCCAGCAGCCCTGGCTACAGTAGAGGGCAAAAACCAGTTACAGTATCACATGAAAAGAAAACAACAAGGAAGCAGACATAAAAAGCTGGATGAATGAGAAACAGAGAATAAACTGCTGTGTCTGAAGACCATCACCGACCCATCTCGCCCAAGCTCGCAACTGAGGACAGAAGGGCCGCTGCCTGAAAGAGAGGCAGCAGACAACACGGGCCTGGCCTCCAAACTTGACCATGAGCTCAACTTTATTATAAAGACGACCTGTAGCGGTAATGGCAATTTATACTGGACAGAGTTTCTCTCCTTTCCCAACCGTTATAGGTGTGAAATATTGCCTCTGGGATCTGGTTATCATCCGCAGCGACCTCGCTTCAATTCACAAGCCCCACCACTGCGGGGCAGAGAGGCTGGCGTGGAAGAGGAGTCCAACCATTCCACTCCCCGTCCCTAAAGAGGGGGTGGGCTTTGCAACCGGACCGGTCACGCGAAAGACTTCACCGCTGCGCCGCAAAAGGCACAGAGCCAGAGCCAGAGCACGGCGCTGCGAGAAGGGGCGCGTCCTCCCTCCGCGACCCGTAAAGCAGCAGGACGGCACGGCGACCCTCTGACCTGTCGGCGCCGGCGCCCCCGTGAGGGCGCTTAAGGGGCGCCCGACCAGCCTCCACATTCCCTGAAAGCCGAAGACGAGCCGCTCTCGCAGAAACACCAGGCGGGATCCCCCGTGGCGACCCGACAAAGCAACGGAGAGAGCTACAGCCACCCCGCCCCCCGCCCCGCTGTATTGCGAGGAGCGCGGATCTAATCCATCCGGGCAGCAGCACTTCCGGCAGGAAGAACTCAAGGCACGTCCCCAGGAAACAAGCGCCGCGACATCTTGGTTCCGCGGAAGGGACGAGCGTTAGCCGCCGCTCCGGTGCCGTGGCGGGGAAGACTGGGCTGCTGGGAAGGGGAAGGTTGATTCGTCCAGTGTTTCCTGCACGTATATTTTACATACCGAGGCAGTTTACCTTCTGTGTCATATCACGGCTGATAAGAGGGGCAGTAAAGTTACCATGCTGTGCGGGAGCAGCCTAAGATGTGGCAGCAACTCTTCTCCCATCTTCAATATCAACAGATTGCACAGCGGAGAGTACAGCACTGCTGTCTGTTGATATTACGGATATTTTCTTTAAAAAATAAAACCTACTGTCGTCGTCTGTTTAATTCGGGAGTAGACCAGGTTTACCTAGGAGAGGGAAATTCCCCTGGCAGACGGTGGGTTCTTATTTTATTTATTTATCTTTATAAAATAAAGAATGGGCAGTCATAGACTACAGGGAAAATATAAGGCTAAAATACAAGATGAGCGGCATAAAGGCCTTTTCAAAGCAGGAACTGAGTATGCCTGATTGTGTTCAGCTCCAGCAATTTCTGACCACCATTGCTATGATACAACATTTGGCCACTTTTCTAGAAATGTGGTGGTCCTGTCAGGTAATAGGAAGCGCGCATCTGGATAGCTTGCGATTAGGAGAGAGTTTAACTCCAGCCTCCGAGGGTAGTAAACAGGGCATTTCAGAAAAACATGTGCAACCGCCTCATTGTTGGTGGCTGAACATATATGTACACACTTTTGATAGAGGATATCCATGGCAGGTGGAGCATCTCAGTATGATAGTGTGAGAGCCCTTATGTGAGATCACAAGTACGTGATCAAAATATTTGAGGGTGGTGAACGGTGAGTGTGAGTTTGTTGTAGCAGAGGTCTGGGGTGTTAAGTCTGTCTTTCTGTACTGTACATCATGATTGAGATTCTCCATTTGACCTTGCTCCAGGCTTCATCTAAAGTAGGGATTTCTCTAGCCAGAAAAGTGCATTTGCAAAAGCGCAAGGGATGGTGGGTTTTTCGTGCATCTGTTCTTTCAATCTTTTGATTGAAGTTTTGAGAAGCTTCCCGATGAGGCTTTTGAGCAATCGTCTTCTCTCGTCCGTTAGCTTTTAGGCCAGAATGCCATTGGGGTGCAAGTGGTGGGAGCCATCCTTGTGGAAGCACCCTAAGGTAAGAATTAAGCTGGAAAAGTGATGGCCAAACAGGAGAGTATCAATGTATGCCTTTGTGTTATTATCTTGCTTGGAGAATTGCACTACTGTATACTGTCTACGCAGCATAATCCCATTCAACGTTTTATCACTTGCGCTGATAAAAGGGGTGTAGTCAGTCTACTTGTTTTATGTGCCCATCTCAATTTCTCTCTTTACCTCACCTCAGATGAAAGATGTTCAGGTGAAACAGTCATTATAAACATGCAGACAGTGTTTTGAATTTTAGAAGTATAGAATCTCATAGTATTGATACTCCAATGTTTTGTTACAATGAAAGAAGCTTCTATCTGCAATGAAATGTTGACAACAGGGCTAGAAAATTGCAACGTGAAGAAAAACGTTTGAACGTCTGCTACAGTGTTGTGAATTTTTCTGTTTTGTTTCCTCTGCTCAAATGCAGTTTTGTCAGGAGTAATTTGTAATATGTAATAAACATGTTCATTTACAAATAAGTCACCACCCTGAATATAAACAGGAAAATGTTTCTGTTCTCTAAAAACAAAAGTCAAGATGGGGGCTCATTTCTACATAGCATTTGATATTTCAGAGTAGCACTTAAATAATCAAAAGGTGCGCATGAGGTATGCAAAATACCTGTGTGGGTATTTGTGGTTATTTGGATGTTCAGGGGAGGCTCTAACAAGGATTACTGCTAATACTGAAGCCCCTATCCACAAAACCTCTGAGAGTGAATTCTAATGTCTTTGAAGATGTATGGTTTGACATATTTTCTGCCTTAAAATGTCATCCAGATGAATTGTGAAACTGCTGTACCTTAAAAGATTCATTTGAAAGTAGTGTTGTCATCTGGAGAGGAATACAGGTAGCCCCCAGTTTAAGAACGAGTTTTGTTCCCAAGGTCTGTCCTTAAATCAAATTTGTGGATAAGCCAGAACAATTGTATTCTGTATACAGTACACAATACTGTATAAGTAGTATTGTGTAATGAACTCAAACCATTGTGTATTTAACTGAAATTTTGCTACAATAGATTCCGTTCTTAACTATGGGCTGTCTGTAACCTGGGCATTCTTAGCCCGGGGACTACTTGTAAAGCAGGGAAATCATGCCCCCCATCCCCGCCAAGCCTCATTTACAAGGTAATTAGAAGTTTCAACCTGTTGTTTCTGGTCTTATTAATTCTTATCCTATTGCTGGATACAGGTAGTCCACTGGTTAGGAAGGCAATTGGGACTGGAATTTTCGTCCCTAAGCAATGCGGTTATTAAGTGCGATGTCATATGACTTGTGTTGCTTAGTGATGGCAATCCTGGCAGTTCTGGTTGCTCTTGTAACCCCAGGACCACACAGGTCGTTAAGCGGGAAGAGGCGGGAGTCTCAGACAAGGAGTGCAGGGGGATGGGGGAGCACTGCTGGCAGGCGCTACAGAAAACGAGGGATAAGTTATTTTTTCGGTTGGTTTTTAGTTGGTTTTATTTTTGGTATATTGTAAAGTGCTTTGAGTCTTTTGAGATAAGGCAGCATCCAACCGGTTGATTAATTAAATGTCCAAGGTGCTTTGTCTCTCGCTTTAGAGGGCAACCTTCTGTTTCAATAACTGTTACAAAAGACAGTATGCATCTGAAAACCAGAGTTAAAAAGAGAAAGCAGATGTCTATCAGCAGATAGTTCACCAGAGAAAAAAGTCATCTGAACATAGTGTTTCCCATTTCAGTAAGTTGTATTTATTTCTATTTCAGTTATATCATGCATGTCTAAATTTGTATTAATCTATGTAAGTTAGCATATGCAAGTGTTATTCAAGTGTCTGTCCATTTATTTTGATTATGTTTCAGCTTGCAGCTAGCCTTTTCTTTCCGTATCCTGAATATATCCTTGGCAATATGTGAAAAAAAATTGTCAATCCTTTTCAAAGTAGAGGGTTTATCGATGCTATACTGTCTTGTAAAAATTTACTTTTGTGAATGTGAAAGAGATCGGTGCTTTACTGATGTCGGCATTCAGTTATTGAACTATTTGAAACATACA
The DNA here is from genome assembly GCA_030867105.1 of Liasis olivaceus. Classification (NCBI taxonomy): domain Eukaryota; kingdom Metazoa; phylum Chordata; class Lepidosauria; order Squamata; family Pythonidae; genus Liasis; species Liasis olivaceus. The sequence continues at coordinate 107,872,375 of CM061349.1, read as the reverse complement.
CTACATAGCACACATCAATAAGTGAGCATATATGCATAGCACACATAGATAAGTGAGCATATGAACGTGTTACTCAAGTCTCTGCCCTTTTATTTTGATTATGTTTCAGGTAGCCTCTGAGTTTTATTTATTTAACTACATTTTGTACGTCCATCTTTTCTTTCCCTATGCTCAATATATCCCTGGCAACATGTGATAAATAATTGGCAGTCTTTTTCAAAATAGAAGGTTTTATCAGTGTTATACTATCTTTTAATCTACTTTTGTCTAGCAAAAATGATTTATTTTGTGAATGGGAAAGAGATTGGTGCTTTACTGATGTTGGCATTCAGTTATTAAACCATTTGAAATATACACTACATAGCACATGTCAAATCATCATTTTTATTGTCATCTTGCCATGTCTTTTTGTCTGGAAGGGGGATCTTCTGATACAAAGCAGGCTTGAATCTTAGTCCTAGGTCATATTGTAAGTGATAGCTCAGTATCTAGTGAAATTGGCCACAATTTGCTCATTATCTTTTGGTTTGTAGCTGCCAACACCTGCAAACATAAAAAAGTGAAGTTGAAAAGTGGATAGTGCTCCTCAGATTAGATATTTTTATGCCTTAATATGTGCAGATGTTTGAAAGCCAGTTTTAGATTAGATATATGCAGATACTCAGCTGCCCTCCATAGATGGCCATAGACAGCCATGATGATGAAAAATGATGATATGCATACAGTATGCATGCTGCAGCTGCCACATGAGCCCAGCCAAAGACACAGCTGCTTTAAAGAGTAGAAAACAAGTACTACAGTCATGCTTTGAGGTGCACTGAAGCACCTTTTTAGAATCAAATCCAAAGCATTGCATAGTCCTACGCTCTATAATGTAGCATGTCTCAGCTTTATGCATATGTATAAATGAACCTCACTGGATAATGGTTAGGCAACCATTCATTATCCCAGTTAGTCTTCTCAATCTTCAGAGTTCCTCTGTCTCCTTTGAATCTTCACTTCACCTTGCTATTGTACCCCTCAGCCTCTTCTTTGACTTCCTATTTCATCTTGATGCTTTGCTCAGTCTTTTTCTGGGACAACACTTCAGCCCTAACGTCAGCGTTTGATTGATGCCCTTGCTAATGCAACTGTCTTCCTCGACTGTGGGCTGAATTGATTAGCAAGACAATAACCTTGATTTTCTTGACTTGCATATCAGTCTCTACTGTCAGTAAGTAAAATCTGTATACAGTATTATGTTCCTCTGTGCCCCTTGCCTTTGGGGAATTGTGCATTTGAACAGGCTCTCAACCGGCTGCAGCACCTGGCAAATCTTGTCTGGGCTCAAAAGCTAAGCAGGGTCACGGCTGACTCGTCTCTGGATAGGATACTTCTAGGAGATGCCAGGGCTGTAGGCCAGACTGGGAAGTTGAAAACATATTCCAGAAGAAGGCAATGACATATCACGTCTGTGTTGCAGCTGAGAAAACTACATGGATATATCCATGAAGTCATGAGGAGTTGAGCTCGACTTGAAGATTTTACCATCAGAACAGGCATCAACCTAGTCTTTTTGGTCTTACTGATTATTATTATCCTATAGCTGCATATTCCTTAACAAGTTAATCTTAATTAATATAGGAGAAAAATGTTGCAGTTATCTGGAGAACTATGTTACATCTTTCAGGGCTCAGCAGTTTCCTTCTTCCCAAGATAATATATATACCTTGTTCAAGGGGTGTATTGCCACTGAGGAACTGCCAAGTCCAGGACTGCCATTACACTCTTATTGTCTGCTGGCAGTCCTGGACCTGCACAGCTGAGGTGGGGAGAGCCAGTGACATGAGCTGAGACTTGGTAGCAAAAATTGGCATGAAATTTAAAGGTGCTATAACTGCTCTTCCTTGTTGTAGTGAGAAGTACATCCTTAGCCAGAATTAAAATGTGCTTGCTATACCAGAGCTCCATGTGCATTGCCCATTTTTTTCTGGCATCTGGTATAACAGGGATGGTGAACTTACAGCTCTCCAGAATCACTGAACTACAGCTCCTAGCACCAACGCTGGCCAGCCAGCCAGGGGTGAGCTATGCTAGAGGTTGCAGCTGTTTTTTCATCAGTAGGGATGATCCATTAAGTAGAAGCTGCAGATCCATAACACTGAGTTAAATGAATCATGCCAGGATGGGCAATCCATAGGCAACCCATAGCATCCGCTTTGTTTTGCGGATCCCAGAAACTTTCATATTAGATAAAAAATCACCAGGCTTTGGTGGCATACTTTTGTGGAGGATTCTGCAATTGTTTCTAATGACATAAGCCACTAATTTTAGTGCATTAAGCTTCTGGTAAGCACAACACATTTATTTTGAATAAAAAAATTTCTCCCAGCTGCATTGCTGAAAATTTTAGCCCACACACCTCTCCAATGGCATTACGGCATTCCCATCCTGCTTCCTGCATCCTTTGGGTTCAACAAATAAATACATTTTTTAAAGTGTGGCTAAAAATGCTTGTCCTTGTTTAATTCATCTGATCGCTCCCATCTTCAGGGAAGTGTTCCAGATGCAGTCAGATGGAACAAACATTACCTGGGAATAGCACTGTCACCTCCACCTCCAGCCTCCATCATTCCCTTTCTTCCAGAATAGCTGTTATGTGTCTACAAACTCCAGATAAGCAATAACTGCAAAGCTGTGGCTTTTCCCGGTGTGGAAACTTGGTGATGGGGGAAGGGGGATCTACAATGCAGGCTCATTTAGGTCTTGTCTCTATTTCACTAGCCAAAGTTGCTGTTTTTCTCTCCTTCAGAGAGCAGAGGTTTCCCACTGAAGCAATTGCCTTACCATTTTCAGAGGTACAAGTGAGGCCCCTCACATCCAAGTATGTTTTGCCCGCAAGAGAAGGCAGGATCTGAGAAGCAGCAGCTGGACGGCTAAAGGCTCCTGCGGTGACCTGATGCAGGACTTCTTTGATGGTCTTTTCGCAGTTCCATGGATCAGCAGTGTCGAACTCCGAAGTGACACTGAGAGCCTGGAAATCAGCAAGAGAGAGATGCTCAGGAAGACTCCGAGAGATGAAGACCCGATTCCTGGATTTTCTTCCCTTCAGATGTACCTGCATTGCAAGGCCAGTGCTGTGGATATTTCCAAGGATACCATTGTTCTGCTGTTCATCAAGGATTTGCTTTGTGATCAGGGCCAAGGCGTTTTGTATAGTTCCTGTTAGTTTGCTCTGCTGAGATGAGACTCTTCCTTCATACACGCAAAACAGTGCTAGACTTGCCATGGCAGCAGTATCTGTAAATCACATAGGACAAGGGATTGCCCAGTGAAAAGAAAGTCAGGAGGGTTTTCCAGTCCAGGAAGAGTGAATGACCTCTTTGGTATAAGTGCTGGACAAGCAGATATCAGAGAGAAGCAGGCCAAACTGAAAAAGGCTGTTTATTACAAATTGTCATTGTGGGTGGAGTAATGGATTACAGGGATTTATTTATCATATTTATCATATTTATATAGCCGCCCATCTCACACAAGGTGACTCTGGGCAGCATACAACAATTAAAAAAAAGTAAATACATAAAAACTCATAAAAAACTGTAAAAACACACAAAATAGAAGGGAATAAAATTAATAAGAGAGCCATCATAAAATCTCCCCAGTCCCCTGGGACTCCCAGGCCTGATCACATAGCCAGATCTTGAGGGACTTGCGGAATGTTAAGAGGGATGGAGCTAATCTCACTTCTAGGGGGAGAAGATTCCACAAGGTGGGCGCCATGGCAGAGAAGACCCAGCTCCTGGGACCCGCCACATGTAATTCTCTGGCAGACAGGATCCACAGCATGCCTTCTCTGCCAGACCTGATGGGACGGGCAGATGTCATCGGGGAGAGGCGGTCCATCAGGTAACCCGGCCCCATGCCATGAAGGGCTTTAAAGGTCAAAACAAGAACCTTGAATTGGACCCGGAAGCAAACTGGCAACCAGTGCAGCTCATGGAGCAGAGGTGTGACATGTACCGCCCTAGGGGCACACATAACTGCCGGCACAACTGCATTTTGCACCAGCTGAACCTTCTGGATACTCTTCAAGGGTAGCCCCATGTAGAGTGCATTACAGAAATCCAAACAGGAAGTGACCAGGGCATGGGTGACAGTGATAAGGTCCCTCTGATCTAGGAATGGGTGCAACTGGTGCACAACATGAAGCTGTGCAAAGGTCCTCCTAGCCACGACTGCCACCTGCTCTTTGAGCAGGAGCCATGAGTCCAGGAGGACCCCCAGATTGTGCAAAGGGTCTGTCTGGAGCAGTGCAACCCCATTCAGTACCAAAGGTGGCATAGCTCTAGCACCAGAAGGCCCCAAAACCCACAGTCACTTAGTCTTGCCAGGGTTCAGTTGAGGCCTGTTGTTCCCCATCCAGACCCTCACAGCCACCAGGCACCAGGATAAGACGCTCACAGCATCACTTAATTCACCAGGGGCAGAGATGTATAATTAGGTATCATCAGCATACTGATGATACCTCGCCCCATGGTGACAGATGAGCTTGCCCAGCGGCCTCATGTAGATGTTAAATGGGGGGGGGGGAGAGCACCGAACCCTGCGGCACCCCACATAACAAGGGCCGAGGGTGGGATCTCTCCTCCCCAACCACCACCAATTGGAATCGACCCTGGAGGAAGGAGGTGAACCAGCACAACGCAATGCTGCCCACCCCCAGTCCTCTGAGCCGATCCAGAAGGATACCATGGTCGATGGTATCGAAAGCCACTGAGAGGTCAAGTAGGGCAAGGATGGATGCACAATCCCTAGCTTATCAATCACTTGCTCACCAAAAAGCTCACTAGTGCCCCAGTAATCATTTCTCAGTCCAACCTACTTCCCAGGATCATTACCGTGTAATATTAGGAGGGATATCCTGACGTCCTTGGAAGCTTGGAGTAAAAAGGTAATTTAAAGTCATATTCAAAAATCTTGTGTGTGTGTGTGTGTGTGTGTGTGTGTGTGTGTGTGTGTGTGAAGCGTTATCTTACCTACAGAGAAACGACCCTGCAATTGGAAACTATTAGCCAGGGCTGCCTTGGCAAGGGCAGTGGCAGCTGTTTCAAGTTCTGGACTGTTTTCCACACACAGAGCCAAAGTATCTAGAGCCAATTGGTAGTAGGTTGTCTTGGGGGTCCCAGTAGTATCTGAAAGGTAAATACGTTTATGCGTTACTCTCTGTCTGGTCACAGAAGACGTCTACCCTTCGCCCATTACTGTTTGGAGGTTGAGTTCAAAACATAGCAGAAATAGAAAAGTACTATTAAAGTATGATTGGAGAAGGGGAGATCTGAAATCAGACACCTGATGTACATCTGTAGGACTCCAGTGCAATTTATAACTCTGATGGTGCAGGATTCTAAATCACGTAAAATAACATTTTCTGAACTAGCACTTTCCAGATCTATAGACATCAGTTCCAGAATTCCCCAGCTGGCATGATAATTGAAGTCTACATACCTGGAAGGTGTCCACATAGCTAGTGTATGGGCAATAATTGGATTTGTAGCTCCAGATTTTCCTCTCTAACATTTGGAAAGCAGTAGGCTCAAATGATGGGAAAATGATGAGAAGGGGCAGCAAATGTAGTCCCTTTTTTCTGCTTCATGAGAGTTTATAATTCTATAGGGAGAATATTTCAGAGGGGCTATAGATGTCACCTAGGCATAATTTATAACACTGCTTACCCCACAGTACTGGCTTTTTGTGGAAAGTATCTGTGAGATATAGAACATGCTTGGAGACTACTCTGGTGTGTGTTGGAAACTCATGATGCAGAGATACAGATGCAGAATTGCTGAACTAGATTTTGTGCTTTATGAGTTCCACTCTCTCTAGCACAGAACACTGCTTTCCACCTTAACTAAGACAAATCTCCCTCAAAAGTACATCAGTGCAATTTCACCATTCAGAGAGAAGTTGCAAACATTTTGCTGCTTTTAGTAGGTGTTATGCACAGTGCTCATTGCCTGGAACATGTAATGTTACAAAACCATCCTCTTCTATCATCACTAGTCTGGATCAATTTTGCAACTGTTATAAAAATGCATTTTTCAACCTTTTTTTAAAAAACAGAGGTAAATATACATTTAACAGAATAAACATGCATGGGGGATCGGTATTCCAACAACAGACTGATTCAGTTGTTATTTGCACAGGGAGGAAACTAGATTCAACTTTTCTGGGGAAAAGTTGTCCTAACTCCAGTTTTAAGGATGTTGGTAGACAACTAAAGTTGTACTATTCTTTCAAATGTAGAAGAGAAAATGTTACCCATAACTGGCAAAAAGAACAGGTAATTGCCAGGCTGGCTAAGAGAGTGGCTATAGCATAGACTGAGCATGCCTGTCCTGAGATGTCCAGATGGGTGCTAGCTTTATGTTGATCTTGGAACCACTTGGAACAAAACCAGTGAATTCCATAGACGACATTCCTAAAAGGGATGGGTATTCCAATTCAGATGAGTACCATCCTTGCAACATAGAGGTGGGGGAACAGCACAGAGATTCATGCATTAATCATCCATATTCTTGTTATCTTGTCATCTGAGTGATAGGCAGGAATCTTATGCCCATTTGTCTTCTTACGGATATGCTTAATCTCTTCCTTTGTTTTCTTCTCAAGGACTTGGACCAGGTTGACATGCTTTTCTGGCGTGCTGACATCAGTAGGATTCTGACAGGAGGACCGAAGAGCTAGGACATAAAGGGCCACTTTGCCAGAGGACATCTCTGCAAGAAAGGATGAGAGAGGACAGAAACCACAAAGATTGAGCAAGCAGTCCTTTGGGAGCAAAACAGTACCCTTTCCCATCCTCACTGGAAGTCTAGAAACTGCAAGTAATACGTTTGAGAAAGCTGTCTTAAAATTGGAGATATAGCTGGAAGCCCCATCTGATTCTTCTTCCTTGTAGACATTACAGAATCTTCTGGTCGATTTCTTAAAGATAAACCAATGATAGGTTGTATGGGGTAGAGTTCCTGGTGTCAGATGCATCAGACTCTAGTCCATCAAAGCCTAGACCCATCATAAGTTATGGCACAGGTCCCAGTAGTTTGTTCAAGATAAATAGGTTTTTGGGGTGATATTGTACCTTTTGTATAATTATTTTAATAGCCAGGTGTAAACTACTTTATGGAGTCTGCTTGAAAGCTAGTATACAAAGACCTTTTTAAAAAAGAAATTAGTCTTCAAGATGGTGAGCCACTAGTTTCTGTTTTGCTGCAAAGGCTTAGCCTGGTCTCTTCTCTGGAGCTGGCAGAAAAAATCATTAAAGGTTTTCTTTTCCTTCCTTTCCCACCAGAGCAATTTACCAGAAAGTCATGCCACACTCTGTAGGAAACGCAGAATCAAAGGCAAAGCAATCACTCGGCTCATAGATTTTTTTCTTCGCCAACTAAATAACCTGGTCTGGTCAGTTGTTTTGTTGATTTCCCATGCCAAAGCACTTCCCTTTAATAATCTTAACTAATTATTTCTCTCCTGACAAGATGAATTATTCAATTCTCAGGTAGTTTCCTAATTAAAAACAGGACCCTGAAGACAGAGGTATCTGAATCTTTATGCAGAAACTCTGCAGACATTAAAATGAGGAAGAACAATAATTCTTGTTCAGGTTTACCATTCATGTATATGGTTGAATTAATACAGACTCACAGTGGATAATCACATTTCAGTTCCAGGAAAAAATGCTTCTAAGCCTTTTAATCAAAACTGTTTTGCTTCTGCCATGAAATTCTTAATTGCTGTTTTAGATCAGCAGTTGGAACCTACTGCTTTTAGTCCATTGGGGTTTTTTTTAGCTGCAGTTTATTGTTCATTTACATGAGAGCAAGTTTCCTTAGACTTAATGAGATTCTTCCCTGAGAGGACAGACTGTAAATGTTTATGTCACTGAACAGACTGTATGTTGTCTGGAAATTTATTTTAAATATGAGATACAAATTCTGAGGATAGTATTCAGTTAACATGGATCTTCACTTTTGTTCCATGTGATTGGGCAACAATGACCCCAGAGTAGATTTAGAGGATAATAGTGGGTTACTCATATATATTATGCGACTTCATTCCTATTACATCCTATACTTAAACATCTATCTTAATAGTTGTGTAACAGGCAAACATCTAGCAGATGGACATTTACCAAGTGTGGAGATAGGGTGACCTTTTCCATTTAGAGTTCTACCTATTATATTGCCAAGAAAAAACCTTAGTGACAATTCTAGAATTAGAATTGGTCTTAGTGTTATTTGATTTTGGGAAGTATATCTTAGTCAAAACTAGGATGTACTAGTAAAAACAAAACAAAAAACAACAACAACCACACAAAGCTTCATAATATTCCTCACAATCAGATAGTCTTAGCAAGTTAGCCACAGTTATCAAAAGTGACAGCTGAAATACTATTTCCATCTTTCCCTTTTTACAAAATGGAACAAAGTAAAGATCTGAACTGGTTTATGTAGAAACCAATCAACTGGGTTATGTAGAAGCTTCTCTGTTCAGGCATTGTACCTGTTCCGGCTGTTTCTTTTATCTGCCGCACCAACTGCGTTATCACACTGAGGTTGTGGTCCTCAGCCAGGTTCAAAGCAATCAGGACACTGGGATCAGGTTGACTCTGCAGGCTGGCCCAGTTTTCCAGTTGAGTCTGGATGCCTCTAACCAACCACCGATGATCACTGGGGACAGCTAGAACCAAGACAGCCAGAGGTTTATCCCGAACAGCACTTGTTCCTAGAGAACTCTGATGTAGCTTGTCAGTGGAATTGCAGTTCAGCCTCAGAAATTGTCCGTATTATATGTTTCCTCTGCATTTGGTAGTGTTTGGGGATCTTGCTCCTTTTTTGCCCACCGAAATGTTTGTGCCCGCTAGTGAATGCTGTAATCACCACAAGGATTACTTCAAATACATTGTATGTGATACATCTGTGCACCGTCCATGGAGCTGAATTGTTAATATTCATGGAACGGACCTGTTATTAATAAAAGTTTGTAGAAAATTCCTGTGTGAAGCTTTTAGGCTTCAGCATTAATGATTTATGGAAAATAGGAATTGGCAGTCATAGACTTGGCATGATGTCACATTTTAATTAATTCCATGAAAGAAAGTTGGTGCAGCCTAAACAGCTTATGTACTGATATTTCATAGAATGCACAAACATTAGACATTGAAACAGCCACATGAGCCTTGTAAAGGACATAGCTGGCTTAACAGTTTAAAGAGGTAGTTTACAAAGGATCTTTTTTGAATACTTTGTAGAGACCTAATAGCACTTAACTATAGGGTTAACCACAACCCCACATGACTACCATGACCACCCAATTTGGTGATGTCCAAATGTGTTGGACTACAACTCCCATCATCCCTCATCCAGGTTAGTCATCAAGTTAGGGAGAGGCATCAGGTCAAGGAAGGCTGATCTAAGAGGAAGATTGATTTGAAATACTTACAACAAATTCCCGAAGAAATGGAAGCCGTATTAGTGACGCAGAACGCACACAGGATAATAGTGAAGAGGAACATTCTGGGCTACGATGTAGGTATGTCCTTTCTTTTAGGCAAAGACTTCCTTGATATGATAGAATATTGGAAGTCAAGGTGAAAACCTGTTTAGTCTTCCTATATATAGACTGCTGGGACAGCTCTGGTTCCTCCCTACCAACCTTTCTCCTCAGAATAGCCACTTGATTTCTAGCACTCTTGACTCTCTTTACTTATCTCATTTTCCTCAATATTGTGTCTGAACTGGTTTGACAAGGGGATGCCAAAGAACAAATCCTTTAAGAGAAATTGATGGGGCAGGTGTACATATTAGCAGAAGGAAGGTTATTATGTAACTTGGCAAGCTGTGGCATACCACCTGTGAGAAAACAGCCACTTCCTAAGAAAGCATTTGTTGAGTCATGCATATGGCACGTTAATGGGTTGTTGGGATAAATTCCATGGAAGAGAAGTTGTGTTGAGAAAAGAGGGAATTAAGCCTAATTGCACCTGTCCCTCCAAGCTTTCTTGCCCAGGAAAAATAGCACTGTATCTTCCTTCACGGTCCATGCCTTAAAAAGCTAAAGAAAGTGCACTGCTATGCTATGCTGGAGAAATAACAGGGATGGTAATAGAGCTTCCCCTAGACCTTTCACCACCATCCATATGTCACTACAAATGCCAAAACCATGCTTCTTAAACATATACTGCTTTGAGCGGAGCTGACGACCACAGCGGAATGAAGAGTTGGTGACTGGATCGACTCTTTGCGATTCCTCTCCAGACAAGGAGAAGACTGGGATTGCCCACAAGTGCTCCAGACAGTTGTTCCTCCTTATGAGGAGACCACAAAACAGCAGCCTTTGGCAGGTTTATAGCTCTGGGAGATCAGGGAACAACATTATAGCCAAAATGAGGGTTCAGCACCTTCAAACTGTTACTGGGTCTCCATACTTCCTTTCTTAATCACTTTTGGAAATTGCAAGTTTTACTACATTGGGTGAGTTTCCTTCAATCCTTAGCAAATGAAATTTTATGCAAGTTGAAGGACTTAAAAAATTATTTTTTTGAAAGATCAGCAAAAGGGTGACTAGAACATTGGTTTTGGAAAAATAAAAACAGACTAAGGGTCCAGATGGATTTGAAATAAGATCTTGAAATTGATTATAAGAATCCTTCCCGTTGGAAAATGCTGTTGTTTTGAATATGGGATTTTGAAGGTTGGACACTAGAGGGAACCAGAAGGAACTAAAGATTACAATTAAAGGTGAACAGCACTTAAATTTGACTTACTAATCAAGAATGGAGCAAAATATAACATTGGATGTATTGAAAGATATTTGTGAAATATGGACCCAGAAGTTAATTTTAAACATGTTTTCCATTATAGTTAGACTGTGTTTGGAAGATGATGTGGAAGAGAAACAAGCTTTACCGGATAGGACCGAGACTGATTTGAAAGTGGATTCAAAATGATGGCTTACAGAAATGATGTGGAAGAAGATGCTATACTGGATATACAAATGAAGCTGGTTGATGTCTTACCAAATCAAAAGAGTGACCTGGATAGCTCTTTTGTATTGGATTTACAAAAGACACTTATTAAAGTTTTGAAGAATTTTGTGAGAAGAGACAAAGAAAAAATGAGAAGAAATCAAGTAGTAGGACATTATTTGAAGGGACTAAAGATCAAGACTGTTAAAAGTAAAGGTAAGGAATATAAAGTGGGTTTCTTTGATCAAGGTTAAAATAGATATGTTGTTATCTCTGGTAACCCTTAATGGACTTTTGCTGACTAGGACTGAATAAAGAGGCTTTAAAGATTTGTTTAAAGATAAAAGATGAGATATGGGAAGAAGAGATAATTTGTTATAGTTTAAGAGAGGTGATAAGTTGCTAAAATTGTTTATATTTGTTGTTATGAAGAGGAAGTCTTTTATTTATATATTTCCTTCCCCCCCCTTTTCTTTTTTCTTTTTTTCTTTTTTTCTTCTTTCCTTGTTAGTTTGTATTAGTTCTTATATTTTTAATTGAAATGTTCCATAAAATTAGTATAGAAACAATAAAAATGCTAGTATATCTGTAATCTGGGTGGAAAAAGAACCCCATGGAAAAACACAGTGTGACCACAATTATTATAACAATGTCATGGAGATACTAGAAGCCTCATCAGAAATGAGTGACCTAAGCAGACCACGATTGCAGAAATGCAACCTATTCTTCTTGAGCTCAGCTCTCTGGAGGATCAGAGGTTTTCCCAGCTCTGTGTCTGCAGGTATCAAAGCTTAGATGGAGCTTTTGTGGCAATTCCTCTGATTACTAAGTGAGGGAAAGGCACTGTGCCCATATTTAAAGTTACTGTAATTCTGCTGGTATTGTACAGACTCTAAAACTGAGCAGGTTCTGAAGCTGAGCTCTAATGAAATTTCCTAGTTTCATTGAACAAATGCAAGGTTTAAAAAGCCTACATAATATTGCTAAGAAGGAGCTGTGAACCTCCAGTATCACGTTTATTGCGGCCACAAGGGCTATTTAGTCTTGAGCAAGCCATTATCATCCTTTCTCCTCATGTTGTCTCAGGGTTATAGAGATTGTTCTGCATCAGAATAGACTTAATACAGCATATGTGAAGTTTCTTGAGTGTTGTGAACTCAGGAAAATGGGATAAATACAATTATCTTATTAATAGTAGAAATAAATTAGAGCGCTTGTGGGAAAACATTGTATCTGTAGCATATCTCATCTCTTTGAGAAATGGGGAAAATGTAACAATATACAAGAAGTAGGAAATTAGTTGATATTCCCTAATCTGAGATCCAAGCAGGGAGAGGTTCAGTGCCCTGTAGATGAGAACTGGTAATTACTATTTTGCATTTCCTAGGTGCAGGTTGACAAATACTCTAAAATGTCCAATCTAGTTTGCTGAAATTATTATTATCCTCTGTACCCACTTACACCTAACGACAGCAGAATCATGTGCTGGCCATACAATACAGTATTCATTTTATCCCTTGACCCCATAGAGTTGCCTTCATCTCATCCCCAGCCCACGAGTGAAATAGACTTATGTTATAATTTCCTGCTCCAGCGTTAAAGTAGTATTTTCCTCCTTATTAAAACATTATCCCATCAGAGCCTCAAGGTATGTGAAATCTATCAGGCCGTGTTAATCATGTTAATCATTACTCTGGAGCCAAGTGCAGACATTGGGAACGACCAGGGACAGAGACCACAGAGACTGGTTAGGCATCAGCAAGGGGAAGTGAACATTTCATGCCAGTATTGTTTTCTTCTGCTTCTAGGAGGGCGGACACATTTCAGTTCTACATGGAAGAAAGACCCTAATGGTCAGGTGACTAGCAGTGATTGCAAACAGAGGCTGTAGAGGCAGCGTTGTTGTGGTGGTTATGGTCCTTTGAATCAGTCTTGATTCCATGTCACTACATGGACAGGTTATGGGCTGTAAATGTCATGCCAGTATTTGGCCATCTCAAGGATGAGTAGAGAACACTGCAATTCGGCAGCAATGAAAAGCTTTTGAACAGCAGCTTGATGAGATCCATCCTCGTTGGAAGACTATTTATGGTATATCCATCGTCATTCATTTAGGTTTGCACGTTATATGGCTGATAATCCTGGAAGCAGATTGTTTTTGGTCACGTTTTAGTCACCAAAGGCCACAAAATAATTCCAATGTTAGGCAGAGAACTGTTATCTAATCCTAATCAGCTGTTGCTATTTCTTTCTCATAAAACTCCTGTCCCTTTTGAGGCATGGCTTTCTTCAAAACACAAGTACTGCCAGATCTACCAGGGCAACATTCAAATGCACTTCTAGAATTAAGTCCAATAAAACAATGTTCACAGAAGGATTCAGAAAGAGATTTATGTTAAAATTCATTTTTTTTCTAGAAAATAATCTTCTTCTGCATCTTTCCATCCACTTTTTGGGGGTCACACTGATTATGGAATGCACCCTTCAGCAGGGCCAGTTCTATTCCAATGGCCACGCAGGTCATGTGAAAGATGAAGTGATGCTGTTGCTATGATTCAAAAATCAGAGGCAGAAAAGTAGAGATATGTTATGGAAACTGGCCTTAAACGTTATGGATGGAAGGACAACATATAAAACAAATTAATATATGTTTATAAACATAAAATTATAAATAACTTTCTTCAGCAAGTCTTCAGCCCCTAGTTGTTTTGACTGAGGGCATCTGTCTTGGGTATTTAATCTGTTAATAAAACATTTTTATTTTGTTTTGTTGTAGTACACCACCCAAAGCCCTTCACGATTGGGCAGATTATAAGCAGTGTAAATCAATAAAAAAATTTAAAATGCTCTTTATGTTACACCATCAACGTGTTACTTCCTATGCGAAAGCAACAAACAAGCAGAAGGATCACTTGCTCACAGTGTCTGTTCTGGAGTCTTGAATTATGTAATACAGCAGTATCTCCAACCTGGTGCTCAACTGGTTCCTCTCCCTTAAGCTTATGGGAGATGTCACAGAATGAGAAGCCAGGGACAGAAATGCAACCGCAGATCAATATTTGAACAAAAGGGTGTTGTTTACAGTACTCCTTTACCCTTGGTTAACTTTAGCAGACATTAAGAATTCTCTGAGTTGGACTTCTGGTGGGGAAGTGGCTGTTGGTGTTGTCTAGTATACCGCCACTATAGCAGGCTATACTGGGAAGCCATTGAGATTCACAAACACCAGCAAGTTTCAATATAAAAAAAAATAGGAGAGTCTAAAAATCAACAAAACCTGGCTACCAATCCTGAAAAATACAGCCTGCAAAAGGTCAACGAACTCAGCTCAACCACCAGGATGTGTGAACAGTTCACACAATGAACATGCTAATCACCCTCAGCAGCCACTCGTTAACAACTCAATAGAAGAAAAAACCCTTCCTAACCCCCAGGATCCAACAACACAAGAGACGACTCTACACATGGACATCACCAGATGGTCAATACCGAAACCAGATTGATTACATACTTTGCAGCCAAAGATGGAGAAGCTCTATACAGACGGCAAAAACAAGACCAGGAGCTGACTGTGGCTCAGATCATGAGCTTCTTACTGCAAAATGTAGGCTTAAATTGAAGAATGTAGGGAAAACCACTAGGCCACTCAGGTATGACTTAGATCATATTCCATGTGAGTACACAGTGAAGGTGATGAATAGATTTAGAGGATTAGATTTGGTAGACAGAGTGCCTGAAGAACTATGGACGGAGGTCTGTAACATTGTACAAGAGGCAGCAACTAAAACCATCCCAAAGAAAAAGAAATGCAAGAAAGCAAAATGGCTGTCTGATGAGGCTTTACAAATAGCTGTGGAAAGAAGGAATGTGAAAAGCAAGGGTGAAAGGGAAAGATATAAGCAACTGAATGCAGATTTCCAGAGAATAGCAAGGAGAGATAAGAAGGCCTTCTTAAATGAACAATGCAAAGAAATTGAAGAAAACAATAGAATGGGGAAGACTAGAGATCTCTTCAAGAAAATTGGAGATATCAAAGGAACGTTTAGTGCAAAGATGGGCATGATAAAGGACAAAAAAGGCAGGGACCTAACAGAAGCAGAAGAGATTAAGAAGAGGTGGCAAGAATACACAGAAGAACTATACAAGAAAGATCTTAATGTCCCTGATGTCCATGCTGGTGTGGTCACTGACCCTGAGCCAGACATCCTAGAGAGTGAAGTCAAGTGGGCCTTAGGAAGCATTGCTAACAACAAAGCTAGTGGAGATGACAGTATTCCAGCTGAGTTATTTAAAATACTAAAAGACGATGCTGTTAAAGTGCTGCACTCAATATGCCAGCAAGTTTGGAAAACGCAACAGTGGCCACGGGATTGGAAAAGGTCAGTTTACGTTCCAATTCCAAAGAAGGGCAATGCCAAAGAATGCTCAAACTATCGCACAATTGCACTCATTTCACATGCTAGCAAGGTTATGCTCAAAATCCTACAAGCTAGGCTTCAGCAGTACATGAACCGAGAACTACCGGATGTACAAGCTGGGTTTCGAAGAGGCAGAGGAACTAGAGATCAAATTGCCAACATTCGCTGGATCGTGGAGAAAGCACAAGAGTTCCAGAAAAGCATCTACTTCTGCTTCATTGACTATGCAAAAGCCGTTGATTGTGTGGATCACAACAAACTGTGGCAAATTCTTAAAGAGATGGGGATACCAGACCACCTTACCTGTCTCCTGAGAAATGTGTATGCGGGCCAAGAAGCAACAGTTAGAACCGGTCATGGAACAACCGATTGGTTCAAAATAGGGAAAGGAGTACGACAAGACTGTATACTGTCACCCTGCTTATTTAACCTATATGCAGAGTACATCATGAGAAATGCCAGGCTGGAAGAATCACAAGCCGGAATTAAGATTGCAGGGAGAAACATCAATAACCTCAGATATGCAGACGATATCACCCTAATGGCAGAAAGTGAAGAAGAACTAAAGAGCCTCTTGATAAGGGTGAAAGAGGAGAGTGCGAAAGCTGGCTTGAAACTCAACATTAAAAAAACTAAGATCATGGCATCTGGACCCATCAATCCCTGGCAAATAGAAGGGGTAGAAATGGAAGCAGTAACAGACTTCATTTATTTGGGCTCCAAGATCACTGCAGACGGAGACTGCAGCCATGAAATTAAAAGACGCGTGCTCCTTGGGAGGAAAGCTATGGCAAACCTAGATAGCATATTAAAAAGCAGAGACGTCACCTTGCCGACAAAGATCCGCATAGTCAAAGCTATGGTTTTTCCAGTAGTAATGTATGGCTGTGAGAGCTGGACCATAAAGAAGGCTGAATGCCAAAGAACTGATGCCTTTGAACTGTGGTGCTGGAGAAGACTCTTAAGAGTCCCCTGGACTGCTAGGAGGTCAAACCAGTCAATCTTAAAGGAAATCAACTCTGATTGCTCGTTGGAAGGATTGATAATGAAGCTCAAGCTCAGATACTTTGGTCACCTAATGCGAAGAGAGGACTCTTTGGAAAAGACCCTGATGCTGGGAAAGATTGAAGGCAAAAGGAGAAGGGGACAGCAGAGGATGAGATGGTTAGATAGCATCACCGAAGCAATGAGCATGAAACTGAGCAAACTCAGGGAGGCAGTGAAGGACAGGAAGGCCTGGCGCAATATGGTTCATGGGGTCACGAAGAGTCGGACACGACTTAACGACTGAACAACAACAACAACCCCCAGGAAGATACACACATATTCTGACACCAAAACAAGCAGCCACTTGGTAACCCAACCCCCCCCACTCCCCTAACCCCCCCTAATCCCCCCAACCCCCCCCTTCAGATCTCTATAAATACCCACAAAAGGGTCACATCATCCTGGGCACAGAGAGAACTGCTCCTCTCTGTGCTCCTGCACTCTGAAGATGCCGGTCACAGATGCTGGCGAAACGTTAGGAAACAAAACTTCCAGAACACGGCCACACAGCCCGGAAGACCCAAACCAGCCTTTGTATGCCGGCTGTGAAAGCCTTTGAAAATACTATTCTGTATCTGCTTGAATGTAAACATAGGGAGCTGAGAAGTGTATTTGTAATTTATTCCAAAAGTCACAGGTAAACATGGAACTTTTGTTTTTGCCATTAGTTCCTGTACTGAGTTATCCAACAATCTTTCTTTGAAACTATAAAATGCTGATGTCATAACTCTGGAAAACAAATAATCAGGGTCAATGCCAATCTGATTAAACTTTTGGGCCACCTGTTTAACCACATATCTACAAAAGAATAATGTGGGATTTCACATAGCAATCCTTCCTTGTTTTCAAAAACGTATATTTCTGACCAAAACTTAATAATACTTAGCCCAGCTTTTGTTTTCAAAGGGCATTGCCCAGTTTCCAGGAGAACAATAGAGTTTGGAACACAACTTAGAACTTTTAAAAGAGATCTTAAAATTTCACCTGCAATTGGGTTATATTATTCTTGACAACTGTAATCCAAATTGGAGCTCTATATAAAATTTGAGTTGCAGTTTTTGGATTAAAAACCTGTATTGCCGCAGGGAGAAAACTTCTCCCCTTTTGAATAAAAATATTGAAGCAAGACCATCATAGTAGTTTATTATTATTATTATTATTATTATTATTATTATTATTATTATTATTAAAATTTATATGCTGCCTGACTCCCAGCAACACTCTGGGTGGTTTACAATTGTTAAAACATTTGAAAACAAAGAAAAATACAAAACATTCAAAAACAGCACAAGACAAAAAAAAGAGGATGGCTAAGAAAACAAACCCGGAGGGGAACAGAAAGGAGGAAAGGGGTGTCAGTCGTCGCCTCCAAAGGCCTGAGCGAAGAGCCAGGTCTCTAAGGCCCTTCAAAATACCAGTAGGGTGGGAGCTGTTTGAATTTGGGGGGAACCTCCTCTCAGAGGGCAGGCGCTGCTACAGAGAAGGCACAATTCCAGGGTCCAGACAGATGGCATTGCTCAATCAATGGAACCCAGAGGACGCCAACCCTGCCAAATCAAACCGGCTGGGCAGGTACTATGGAAGATAGGCACTCCCTCAAGTAAACAGGCCCTTTGCCATGTAGGGCTTTATAGGGAGTGACCAGCATCTTGACAGCTAACAGGCAACCAGTGCAGCTCGCAAAACAGACATGTTCCACGGGCATACCGAAGCATGCCCATCACTGCCCGTGCCGCTGCATTCTAGACCAGATGAACCTTCTGGATAGTCTTCAAGGGCAGCCCCAAGTACAGCACATTGCAATAGTCAAGCCGTGAGGTGACCAGGGCATGAGTGACTGCCTGAAGGGCTCCCCAATCTAGGAAAGGGTGCAACTGGCGCACCAGATGAAGCTGGGCAAAAGCTTTGCTGGCCACCGCTGCCTCCTGCTCATTGAGCTGGAGCTGTGAGTCCAGGAAGACCCCCAAATTGTGCACCATCCTTGAATGGGGAAGTGCAACCCCATCCAAGGTCAAACTTGGAATATCCCCAGATCTGGGTGGTGTAACACCCACAGCCACTCGGTCTTGGTAGGACTGAGTTGGAGATGGTTCCTCCCCATCCAAACCCACATAGCCTCCAGGAATAGGATAGAACAGCCTCACTTGGCCAGCCTGGAGTCGAAAGATATCACTGAGTATCATCAGCAGAACCCCAAACTGGCAGATGACCTCACCCAGCAGTCTCATGTAAATGTTGAAAAGGAGGGGAGAGACAATAGAACCCTGTAGCACCCCAGAAGTGAGGGGCCTAAGGGATGATCTCACCAACTAACATCAGCTGGAACCCGCCCCAGAGAAAGGAAGAGAACCACCATAAAATGGTGCCCCCAATCCCCAACCCACAGATCCAGCTCAGAAGGATATCGTGGTCGATGATATTGAAACCGCTGAGAGATCAAAAAGCAGAAGGATGGATGCACCACCACCATCCTGGCTCCGCCACAGGTCATCAAAGCTGTGCCAATACTAAATCCCGGCCTGAAACCTGGGTGAATCGAGTCTAGTCAATCCGTTTCCTCCAGGGTTGTCATCAGCTGCAGACCCAAAAGCAAAAGTTGGAGACTGTTCGATCATTCTCAAAGACTGTGGCGTCCAAGGACAGCTTTTTGAGGAGGGGGCACACACACCACTGCCTTTTTCAAGGCTGGAGGCACCACCCCCTCCATCAAAGAGGCTAAGACTGCTGCACGGACCCAACTGTGGGTCACTTCCCTGGTTGCTTTCAGAACCCAGGAGAGACCTGGATCCAGTAAGCAGGTAGCCAAGCTGACAGCACAGGGAGCCCTGTCTACTTCCCCAGGAGTCACTGGCTGAAACCCATCCCAAATCACACCACTAGACCAAACCCCAGGCACCTCGGCCTGCTGTGCCCAGTCAGAGTCCGAGACGGAGCAAATCTGAGCAGCTTTATCCACCAGATAGCCTGAATAATCTTCACAACGGCCCAGCAGATGTTCCAGTGGACCCTCCCTTCCCAATAGGTATGGGTCACCTTAAACAGGGCCACTGGATGGCTATCAGCAGACACAATAAGGGCAGAGAAATATTGGCATTTTTCCGCCCTTACCGCCATGAGGTAAAATGGGTTCTTATCCATGTCCAGTCAGATTCACTTTGACTCTTCCTCCAGCGGTGCTCCAGGCGTCTCTTCTGGTGCTTCATCTCCCAGAGTTGCTTGGTAAACTTCTGCTTTCAGAAGTACTGTTTTGCACTGATGTGCCAGGACAGAGCATGGTTAAATAAAAGGCCCAGATAACTAAAATTCTTGACTAGTGTTATATGATCTTGAATTTTCCAGCTATACTTTTTTATTTTTTCACAAAAACCAAAATTTTAGTTTTATCATACTTGATTTGTAGTTGATTTTCTTGGCAATAGTTGACTACAGTACAGTACTGCTTCAAGGAGGCATTTCACACCTAATTTAGTATGTGAAAATAGAACAGCATCATCTGCATATAACAAGCCACAAATTTTCCTTTTGGGTAATAATGGGCAGTAGCCATCAAGCTGAAGTACTGTAGTCTCCAGTTCATTGATATAGATATTAAACAGGGGAGCTAGGATGGGTACACCAGCTTCATCTCAAGTCTGCCAGAGATCATCGACATGCTCAATCAGTGCCATCTTAGTGCTATAATCCAGCCTGAAACCTGACCGAAAAGGGTCCAGGTTATCCATTTCTTCAAAGGCCATTTGGAGCTGCAAGCCTACTAAAAATGAAAGGTTGGAGAGTGGATCATCGCATCCAGCGAAGGCCTCTTTAGGACAGAACAACCATCATTTCCTGCCATGGCTGCGACTGAGCTTTCCTTTCCCCCACTCTCCTGCCCTTTGGAATGCTCACCCTGGCACTGGGATAATTAACAAGAAGGGAATTAATGTTTGTATTTACATTATTGGAAAGGAAGGGATTATGCAGGAGGGTGGAGGGGGAATGGGTCAGGCACAAGAGACATTGCCTGCAGAAATTGCTTACTCCCCCCCCCCCGCAGACCAGAGAGATTGGAGAGGAAGGGATTAAAAGAGAGTAAGCAGGCACATAATCAGGAATACACTGGGCTGTTGCATACTATGTTGGTGGCTGCTGGTGCCAGTGCATTGCTTTCGATGTGTATTCCCCATTGTGTGCCTGCTTACTGTCTTGTAATCCCTTCCACTCCAATCTCTCTGCTCTGCAAGGGGGGAGGGGAGAAAAACAACAGGTCAGGCAGAAGACAAGGTGTACTGACTGTAATGG
Organism: Liasis olivaceus; assembly: GCA_030867105.1. Taxonomy (NCBI): domain Eukaryota; kingdom Metazoa; phylum Chordata; class Lepidosauria; order Squamata; family Pythonidae; genus Liasis; species Liasis olivaceus. Next base: position 107,851,627 of record CM061349.1, on the reverse strand, counting down.
TGATCACATGACTGAGGGATGCTGTGAAGTTCATAAATGCGGGCACAGGTCGTAAAGTAACTTTTTCAGCAACATTGTAACTTTGAATGGTTGCTGAACAAAGCAGTTGGTAAGCAAGGAGTACCTGCATAGCCTAGTACATATCTTGTAAAAACCAAACGAACAACTGTTGACCAAATTGGGAAGTGATTTCAATTTATTACTCTACATAGCTGGCTTTGATCAGCCACGGGACCGGAAGCCTGGCAGTTCCTATATCGAAATGATCTTAGGGTCTTTCCCCATGTGAACCTCCTGCCAGTATGAGCATACCTGCCCTGGCAGCATCTTGTTTCTCCCATGTTTCCAGGCTGTTGCTTTCATCTTGTTCCCAGCCCATGAATGAGATTGGCTAAGTTGTCCTTAGCGGCACCAGTGTAAAAGTCCTTTTTCCCTTTCAAGCCAACAACATTTAGTGGCAGCCTCGAGGTGTACAAACATTAAACCATTACCTATTACGTTGAGGCAAATTCAGGTGAACAGTAGTGGTTAGATCAGGACTATTTTTGTAATTTTTTTTTTTTTCTGTTGGGTTGTGGTTAGTTTTATTCCTGGTATATTGTAAACCACCTTGAGTCTTTTGACATAGGGCGGCATCAAACTGGCTGAATAAACGAATGTCTAAGGTGGCTTGTCGCTTGCTTTAGAGGGCAATCTTCTCTTTGAACAGCTGTTACAAAAAACAGAGTGCATTTGAAGACCAGAGGTAAAAGAGAAAACAGTTGTCTGTCAGCAGTAAGTTAACCAGAGAAAAAAGTCATCTTTCCCATTTCAGTTAGATCTGTTAATTTATTTATTAGTATTTATGTATTTATTCAGTAAGATACATTTGTATTTCAATTATATTAATCTTGTTTAAATTTGTATTCATATATATAAGTCAGCATATGAAAGTGTCACTCAAGTCTCTGCCCTTTTATTTTGATTATATTTCAGCTAGCCTCTGGGTTTTATTTATTTAACTACATTTTGTACAGTACGTCCATCTTTTCTTCCCCTTTGCTCAATATATCCCTGGCAACATGTGATAAATATTTGGCAGTCTTTTTCAAAATAGAAGGTTTTATCAGTGTTATACTATCTTTTAATCTACTTTTGTCTAGCAAAAATGATTTACTTTGTGAATGGGAAACAGAGCGGTGGCTTACTGATGTCAGCATTCAGTTATTAAACCATCTGAAACATACACTACATAGCACATGTCAAATCAGCATTTTTATTGTCATCTTGCCATAACTTTTTGTCTGAAAGGGTGATCTTCTGATACAAAGCAGGCTTGAATCTTAGTCCTCGGTGATATTGTAGGTGCTAGCTCAGTATCTACTGAAATTGGCCACAATTAGCTCATTATCTCTTGGTTTGTAGCTGCCAACACCTGCAAGCATAAAAAAAGTGAAGTTGGAAGGTGGATAGTGCTCCTCAGATTAGATATTTTTATGCCTTAATATGTGCAGATGTTTGAAAGCCAGTTTTAGATTAGATATATGCAGATACTCAGCTGCCCTCCATAGATGGCCATAGACAGCCATGATGATGAAAAATGATGATATGCATACAGTATGCATGCTGCAACTGCCACATGACCCCAGCCAAAGACACAGCTGCTTTAAAGAGTAGAAAACAAGTACTACAGTCATGCTTTGAGGTGCACTAAAGCACCTTTTTAGAATCAAATCCAAAGCATTGCATAGTCCTACGCTCTATAATGTAGCATGTCTCAGCTTTATGCATATGTATAAATGAACCTCACTGGATAATGGTTAGGCAACCATTCATTATCCCAGTTAGTCTTCTCAATCTTCAGAGTTCCTCTGTCTCCTTTGAATCTTCACTTCACCTTGCTATTGTACCCCTCAGCCTCTTCTTTGACTTCCTATTTCATCTTGATGCTTTGCTCAGTCTTTTTCTGGGACAACACTTCAGCCCTAACGTCAGCGTTTGATTGATGCCCTTGCTAATGCAACTGTCTTCCTCGACTGTGGGCTGAATTGATTAGCAAGACAATAACCTTGATTTTCTTGACTTGCATATCAGTCTCTACTGTCAGTAAGTAAAATCGGTATACAGTATTATGTTTCCTCTGTGCCCCTTGCCTTTGGGGAATTGTGCATTTGAACAGGCTCTCAACTGGCTGCAGCACCTGGCAAATCTTGTCTGGGCTCAAAAGCTAAGCAGGGTCAAGGCTGACTCGTCTCTGGATAGGATACTTCTAGGAGATGCCAGGGCTGTAGGCCAGACTGGGAAGTTGAAAACATATTCCAGAAGAAGGCAATGACATATCACGTCTGTGTTGCAGCTGAGAAAACTACATGGATATATCCATGAAGTCATGAGGAGTTGAGCTCGACTTGAAGATTTTACCATCTGAGCAGGCATCAACCTATTCTTTTTAGTATTGTTCGTTATTATCATCCTACAGCTGCATATTCCTTAACAGGTTAATCATAATTAATATAGGAGAAAAATGTTGCAGTTATCCATCTTCCCAAGACAATATATATACCTTGTTCAAGGGGTGTTTTGCCGCTGAGGAACTGCCAGTAGCTCCTTTCATTGGTACTGGCTTGGAGGCCATTGATAGAGGTGACCATGGGGCCCCAAGATGTCTCCTCTGTTTGAAAGCTGCAAGATGCCAAATTCATTACAAAAGTAGCAAGAAAGGAGGATGGATTAAGAAAATGGTGAATTATATCATAGTAATTTAAGAGGAATATTACACACACACAAAAGAAAAAGGGAAAAAGAAAAGATCAGGAAAGTTATAGGTGAAAATAGTTTATAAAAACCAAATGTTGAAATATATCCAGTCTTCCCCCCAAAGCCCGGAAGTAGTGTTTAAAATTCGTTGATAAAATATTGAAGTTGCATTTTTTCTTGAATTGGAAATTTGAAAAGTTTATGTAGTTCACATCCTGAGTTGAACGACCTCCCTAAAATGTCAGAGACAGCATCTTTAATGATCCTATGAGGAGTCTATTTACCTGAATTCACTCGGATTAGCTTGTTGAGCTGCTTCCAAGGCAGCCAGCAGCACAGAACCCTTTGGCACTTTCACAGTTATGGAAAGCTTGAAATGACGTCCTATTAGCTCATTGCTTACTTTATAATGCACTGTTACTGCAAAGGAAGAGAGGAGAAGGCAGGTGAAATTACTCATTACGCTCTTAATGTCTACTGGCAGTCCTGGACCTGCACAGCTGAGATGGGGAGAGCTAGTGATGTGAGGTGAGACTTGGTGGCAAAAATTGGCATGCATTTAAAGATGTTCTAACTATATGCTACTATTGGTCAGAGTTGCAATTGTTTTTCATCATTACGGAGAAACCGTTAAGTAGAAGCTGCAGATCCAGAACTCTGAGTTAAATGGATCATTCCAGGGTGGGCAATCCACGGCCCCCCTCCCTTTTTTTGTGGATTCTAGAGACTTTCAAATTAAATGAAAAACTGCCAAGCTTTCGTGGCATAACTTTGTGAAGGATTGTGTGATTGTTCCTAATCTCATAGGCTGCTAAATGGCATTACTGTGTTCCCATCCTGCTTCCTGCAGCCTTTGGGTTCACCAAATAAAGTTTTTGAAGTTTGGCTAAAAATTTTTTATCCTTGTTTAGCATATCTGATTGCTCCCCTGTTCAGGGAAGTGTTCCAAATGTACTCAGATGGAATAAATATTGTGTGGAAACGTGGTGATGGGGGAAGGGGGATCTACAATGCAGGCTCATTTAGGCCTTGTCTCTATATCACCAGCCAAAGTTGCTGTTTTTCTCTCCTTCAGAGAGCTTAGGAGGTACCAGAGGAGTTTCTTCCCACTGAAGAAGCTGCCTTACCATTTTCAGAGGTACAAGTGAGACCCCTCACATCCAAGTATGTTTTGCCCACAAGAGAAGGCAGGATCTGAGAAGCAGCAGCTGGACGGCTAAAGGCTCCTGCGGTGACCTGATGCAGGACTTCTTCGAGGGTCTTTTCGCAGTTCCATGCAGTAGGACTGTAGAACTCCGAAGTGACACTGAGAGCCTGGAAATCAGCAAGAGAGAGATGCTCAGCAAGACTCCAAGAGATGAAGACCAGATTCCTGGATTCTCTTCCCTTCAGATGTACCTGCATTGCGAGGCCAGTGCTATAGATGTTTCCAAGGATACCATTGTTCTGCTGTTCATTAAGGATTTGCTTTGCGATCAGGGCCAAGGCATTTCGTATAGTTCCTGTTAGTTTGCTCTGCTGAGATGAGACCCTTCTTTCATGCACACAGAACAGTCCCAGACTTGCCACGGCACCAGTATCTGTAAATCACATAGGACAAGGGATCGCCCAGTGAAAAGAAAGTCAGCAGTGTTTTCTGGTCCAGGAAAAGTGAATGACCTCTTTGGTATAAGTGCTGGACAAGTAGATATCAGAGAGAAGCAGGGCAAACAGAAACAGACTGTTTATTACAAGTTGTCATTGTGAGTGGAGTAATGGATTACAGGGATTCCTAGCTTATCAATCACTTGCTCACCAAGAAGCTCACTGGTGCCCCAGTAATCATTTCTCAGTCCAACCTACTTCCCAGGATCATTACTGTGTAATGTTAGGAGGGCTATCCTGACCTCCTTGGAAGCTCAGAGTAAGAAGGTAATTTAAAATCATATTCAAAAATCTTATGTGTGTGTGTCTGTGTCGTGTCTGTATGAAACATGTAATGATCTTACCTACAGAGAAATGACCCTGGAATTGGAAACGATTATCCAGGGCTGCGTCGGCAAGGGCAGAGGCAGCTGTTTCAAGTTCTGGACTTTTTTCCACACATAGAGCCAAAGTATCTAGAGCCAATTGGTAGTAGGTTGTCTTGGGGGTCCCAGTAACATCTGAAAGGTAAATAGGTTTATGAGTTACTCTCTGTCTGGTCACAGAAGACGTCTACCCTTCGCCCATTACTGTTTGGAGGTTGAGTTCAAAACATAGCAGAAATAGAAAAGTACTATTAAAGTATGATTGGAGAAGGGGAGATCTGAGATCAGACACCTGATGTACATCTGTAGGACTCCAGTGCAATTTATAATCCTGATGGTGCAGGATTCTAAATCACATGAAATAACCTTTCCTCAACTAGCGCTTTCCAGATCTTTAGACACCAGTTCCAGAATTCCCCAGCCTGCAACTGAAATGATTCAGTTGTCATTTGCATTGTGAAATAGGGAAGAAACTAGATTAAACTTTTCTGGGGGAAAGCTATCCTAACTTGTTTTAAGGATGTTTGTAGGCAACTAAAGTTGCACTAGTCTTTCAAATATAGAAGATAAAATGTTACTCTTAACTGGGACAAAGAACAGATATTGCCAACCTGGCTAAGAGAATAACTACAGCATAGCCTGAGGGATGGGCATTTCAATTCAGTTGAGTACCATCCTTGCAAGGCAGAGGTGGGAGAACAGCACAGAGAATTGGATTCGTGCATTAATCATCCGAATTCTTCTTATCTTCTCATCTGAGTGAAAGGCAAGAATGTAATGCCCATTTGCCTTATTACCAATATGCTTAATCTCTTCCTTTGTTTTCTTCTCAAGGACTTGGACCAGCTTGACATCCTTTTCTGGCGTGCTGACATCAGTAGGATTCTGACAGGCGGACCGAAGAGCTAGGACATAAAGGGCCACTTTGCCAGAGGACATCTCTGCAAGAAAGAATGAGAGAGGACAGAGACCACAAAGATTGGGTAAGTGATCCTTTGGGAGCAAAACAGTACCCTTTCCCATCCTCACCAGAAGTCTAGAAATTGCAAGCAATACATCTGGGAAAGCTGTCTTAAAATTGGAGATATAACTGGAAGCCGCATCTGATTCTTCTTCCTTGTAGACATTACAGAATCTTCTGGTTGATTTTTTAAAGATAAACCAATGATAGCTTGTATGGGCTAGAGTTCCTGGTGTCAAATGCATCAGACTAGTCCATCAAAGCCTAGACCCATATATGGGTGAATTAAAACAGACTCACAGTGGTTGTTGTAATTTCAGCTCCAGGAAGACAATCCTTCTGAGCCTTTTAATGAAAACTGTTTTGCTTCTGCCATGAAATTCTTAATTGCTGTTTTAGATCAACAGTTGAAACCTACTGTTTTTAGTCTGTTGAGAGATTTTTTAACTGCAATTTAACACACACTTACATGAGAGCAAGATTCCTTAGACTTAATGAGATTTTTCTCTAAGAGGACAGATTGTAAATGTTTATATCATTCAACAGACTATGTGCTGTCTGGAAATTTATTTTAAATATGAGATACAAATTCTAAGGATACTATTCAGTGAACATCGATCATTAATTTTGTTCCACGTGATTGGGGAATGATGACCCCAGAGCGGATTTAGGGGACAAAAGTGGGTTACTTATATATAGTATGGGACTTCATTCCTATTATGTCCTATACTGAAACATCTATTTAAGTAGTTGTGTAACAGGCAAGCGTTTAGCAGATGAACAAGTGTGGAAATACAGTGATGATCAAAATGTCACCATTCAGAGTTCTACCTATTATGCTGCCAAGAAAAAAACTTAGCAGTAATTCAGGAACTTAGTGTTATTTGATTTTGGGAAGTATATCTTAGTCAAAACTAGGATGTACTAGTAAAAACAAAACAAAAAACAACAACAACCACACAAAGCTTCATAATATTCCTCACAATCGGATAGGCTTAGCAAGTTTGCCACAGTTATCAAAAGTGACAGCTGAAATACTATTTCCATCTTTCCCTCTTTACAAAATGGAACAAATTAAAGATCTGAACTGGTTTATGTAGAAACCAATCAACTGGGTTATGTAGAAGCTTCTCTGTTCAGGCATCGTACCTGTTCCGGCTGTTTCTTTTATCTGCCGCACCAACTGCGTTATCACACTGAGGTTGTGGTCCTCAGCCAGGTTCAAAGCAATCAGGACACTGGGATCAGGTTGACTCTGCAGGCTGGCCCAGTTTTCCAGTTGAGTCTGGATGCCTCTAACCAACCACCGATGATCACTGGGGACAGCTAGAACCAAGACAGCCAGAGGTTTATCCCGAACAGCACTTGTTCCTAGAGAACTCTGATGTAGCTTGTCAGTGGAATTGCAGTTCAGCCTCAGAAATTGTCCGTATTATATGTTTCCTCTGCATTTGGTAGCGTTTGGGGATCTTGCTCCTTTTTTGCCCACCGAAATGTTTGTGCCCGCTAGTGAATGCTGTAATCACAACACGGATTACTTCAAATACATTGTATGTGATACATCTGTGTGCACCGTCCATGGAGCTGAATTGTTAATATTCATGGAATGGACCTGTTATTAATAAACATTTCCAGAACCTGCCTGGGTGAATTTATCTCCCTTTGGGCAGAAACTTTGGACATTAAACGTATCACTCATGGTGGTCAAAAAGGAATAAGAGCTGTGTGTTTATAGTCTGTGTACATTTCAGGTTTTCTCACTTTTCTCCCTCTTGGTACTTCTTTTCTTCAGACTGAGGCTATCCACAATTGTCTGAGCTTCAGCCTCAACTACTGTACGTATGTAGATAAAGCAATCTTTGACTAAACTCCAGCCAAGGGATTGGATCCAGGCCAAGATTGCCATCCTATACACCCTCATGCAGGGCTTAGTCACGGTTAACACAATGGAACTTACTCTTCCCTTGCTCTGTCTAGTTAAGCTGAACTGAAGTCTCACTGAAATCAATGGAAGAAAATCGATACAGCTTTAAGCCCCATTATTTTTAGTAGGAACTAAGATCAGCTGAGTTAGCCGTAATCCAGTTCAATACATGTGAAGCATTTTGCCACTGAGACAGACCTGGCACTAAGTTTTGAGTTTTTGTATGGCTTCTTCTGATAGGCTACGCTCCTATTCTCTATGTCTTCTACTGACTCACTGTGATGAGTGGAAGCTGGCAGGTAGCAGATGAAGTTATTGTGATGGATTTGGAGGAGCTTAGATGGGCTGTTAGTCGTGATCTCTAGAGAGCTACTTCCCCAAGTTCCCAAGTCACTTCTTATATTCTCTGATAACTCTGCTGAAGCCACAGACGTGGCCTTCCCATCTGCACTCATTGGTATGCATGTCACGTGAACACAGACATTTGGAGGGCTACTAGGATAGGGAGGACTGCACTATGGTTTCCTTATGTTCCAGATCACATCAGGGGATAAACCAGTTTCTGCATTGTGCCACTTTATTTTTCTAGGTAAGTGATGATGTGGCTGGATGCAACATCAGTATGGAAAACTATTCCAGTACTTAGAAGGCTGGTGTGCATGCTGGCTTGGGATTTTCAGCTCTGCCATTCGGGCAGGTGGGAATCAGATGAGAGAAAGCTCCACTCCGATGCCTTGCTTTTATGATTTATGAGAGGAGGTATCTGGGCACAGCTTTTAGGCTTCCTCATTAATGATGTGTGGAGAACAGGAATTGGCAGTCATGGACTTGGCTCAGTTTCACATTTCAATTACCTTTCTGTACAAAACTATTTCCATGAAGGAAAGTTGCATCAATATTTCACTCAGCACACAAACATTAGAAATGTTTACATAGATACTAGAGCTGTGCAAAGAGATGTTCTGCACAGTGCATTAGTGCAAACAAAGCACTTCCTTTCAAAGTGTTAAACCAGGTATATCCTGTACAAGGCTCATGTGGCTGCTTCAGAAATTCTCCCCAGTTGTCTGTATGCATGTGCAGACACTTCTGATGTGGCTGTCAGTGAAGTAATGTGGCTCTGGATGTACATGGTGACACCTGGGGACAACCTTTGAAACAGCTGCATGAGCCTTGTAAAGGACATAGCTGGCTTAACAGTTTAAAGAGGTACTTTACAAAGCATCTCTTTTGAATACTTTGTAGAGACCTAATATCACTTAACTATAGGGTTAATCCCACCCCCGCATGACTACCATGACCACCCAATTTGGTGACATCCAAATGTGTTGGACTACAACTCCCATCATCCTTCATCCAGATTAGCCATCAAGTTAGGGAGAGGCATCAGGTCAAGGAAGGCTGATTCAAGAGGAAGATTGACTTGAAATACTTACAGCAAATTCCCAAAGAAATGGAAGCCGCATTAGTGACTGTAGAGAACACACATGGGATAATAATGAAGAGGAACACTTTGGGCTATGATGTGGGTGTGCCCTTTCTTTTAGGCAAAGACTTCCTTAATGTGATAGAATATTGGAAGTCAAGGTGAAAACCTGTTAGTCTTTCTTTATATGGACTGCTGGGACAGCTCTGGTTCCTCCCTCCCAACCTTTCACCTCAGAATAGCCACTTCATTTCTAGCAGTGTTGACTCTCCTTTGCTTATCTCAGTTTCCTCAATATTGTGTCTGAACTGGTTTGACAAGAGGATGCCAAAGAACAAAACCTTTAAGAGAAATTGGTGGGGCAGATGTATATATTATCAGAAGGAAGGCTATTTATGTAACTTGGCAGGCTGTTGCACACCACCTGTGAGAGAACAGCCACTTCCTAAGAAAGCATTTGTTGAATCATGCATGTGGCACATGTTAAAGGCTAGGTGGGATAAATTCTGTGGAAGAGAAGTTGTGTTAAGAAAAGAGGGAATTAAGGCCTGTCCCTGCAAGCTTTCTTGCCCAGGAAAAATAGCACCGTGTCTTCCTTCACGGTCCATGCCTTAAGAAGCTAAAGAAAGTGCATTGCTATGCTCTGCTGGAGAAATAGGAGGGATGGTAATAGAGCTTCCCCAGCCCTTTCACCACCACCCATATGTCACTGCAAACGCCAAAACCATGCCTCTTAAACAAATACTATTGCTATAAATAATCACACATGCAGAAATTAGGCTCTTCAATTCTGTTTAAAAATGCTGGTGTATCTGCAATGTGGGGGGGGGGGGGGGGGATAGAGCCATGTGGAAAAACACAGTGTGACCATAATTATTATAACAATGTCATGGAGATACTAGAAGCCTCATCAGAAATGAGTGATCTAAGCAGACCATGACTGCAGAAATGCAACCGATTCTTTTGAGCTGAGCTCTCTGGAGGATCAGAGGCTTTCCCAACTCTGTATCTGCAGGTATCAAAGCTTAAATGGAGCTTTTGTGGCAATTTCTCTGATTACTAAGTGAGGGAAAGGCACTGTGCACATATTTAAAGTTACTGTAATTCTGCTGGTATTGTACAGACTCTAAAACTGAGCAGGTTCTGAAACGGAACTGACATTTTCTAATTTCATGCAAGGTATAAACAGCCTACATAACCTGATGCTAAGAAGGAGCTGTGAACATCCAATATCACGTTTACTGCAGCCACAAGGGCTATGTAGTCTTGAGCAAGCCATTATCATTCCTTCTCTTCATGTTGTCTCATGGTTATATAGGTTGTTCTGCATCAGAACAGACTTAAAATATGTGAAGTTTTTTGAGTGTTGTGAACTAAGACAAACGAGATAAATATAATTCTCTTATTAATAATAGAAATATTTTAGAGCACTTGTAGGAAAACAATGTATCTGTAGCACTTCTCATCTCTTTGAGAAATGGGGAAAATGTAACAATATACAAGAAGTAGAAAATTAGTTGAAATTCCCTAATCTGAGATCCAGGCAGGGAGAGATGTGGAGCCCTGCAGATGAGAACTGGTAACTGCTATTTTGCATTCTCTCTCTTGTTTTTGCCTTCTACTGGTAAACTCATTTGCTCATTCTGGACCCTCAAAGACATGCATGTGAATAGAAAGAAGAGGGGATTATCTTCCCTGCTACCCACAGAATAGGGTGCTATCCAAGGGCCCCTTCAAAGCTGAAGCTTGCCTGATCCTCAGTGGGATATAATCTAGCAGAAAGAGAGTAGATGCCAATGAGGGTGGAGGTGCAGATGGAGACAAGTGGAACTGACAACATTGGTCTGAGGAAAATCCAACTCAGTCTTTTAATCCAATTACTGTATTAAAAATCCAACTTCTAAGAGCCCAGTCCGTAGGAACTGGTAGTTGAAGCTTTTCAGGGTGTGGAGATAAACTTTAGTCTGTCAATTGCTGCGGAGTCCCAGGAAATGATCTAGGAAATTATGTTGTGCAAAACAAGGGTGGATGAATGACAAGGTGTGCAATGAGTTTTAGAGGATGGATTAGTCTGAGTTTTTTCCGAGGAATCATTTCCAAAACATTTCTTTGAATGGACCAATTACTATGAGTACTCTGAGGCAAACCTTCTTAAGATACAACAAAGGAACTATTGAGAGCCACAGATGTCTTTTCAGTGACTCAGGAAGTCAACTAATTGCCAGAACACTGTGGCAATGGTGTTGGAAACAGAACCTGGGAAGGACAGTGATAGTGGAGATAATTCAATCTTCTTACCCATCTAAGAATCAGGTGTGTGGATAGCAGTACATAGACCTGTGCTGAACTGGAAAGAGACTACAGAAAGGTGACTTGTGTCTTGGCAAGAAGTGCTGTGGCAATAAGGGTTCCCTAAGAATCTGATATGAAATAAAGATTGGTTAGAGTAAATCTGTGAATATTCATCTTATGCTTACCGTACAGATGTATTAATAAACCCTTTACCATAGAAGATCATGTTCTTCCTTCCAAGGAAACTGATGCTGAGTAAGCACTAATATTCCTGAAATTTCTCACCGCTTAAAAGTGGAGGAGATGCAGCTAACAGTAGGAAAGCAAAGATACAAGAAGTTTGAAGCTGATCACATCCATAAAGAATCTAGTGAGGGCTAAGTTATCACAGCAGACTTCTGGCACTGAGGAAAATGTATTGTGTTTTCTTAGAGCACCTCTTGAAATGAAGGAAATGTTGACCTGAGGAAAGAGGAATCCAGGTGGCAGTGTTCAGTTCTTCCTACTCACCACAGCTAAGGCAGTGCTGTCCTTGGTTGAGAAGCAGGAACAGGAATCCCACCAGAGACCTCATCATCACGCAGGGCTATCATGCAGTGTGATGAGCACAGGGAGGTACTTCTGCAGTGATTGAAATACACAGGCAGAAGACTCCTCCCTTGTCCTGTTGCTTCCCATAACAGAGCAAGAGATGTTGAGCAATGCCCATTAATGTGGACATGCCCTCTAGGAAAGCACAGGCTGACAGAACTGTGATTATAAGCTTGGACTTCAGTGAGACAGCCTGAAAGAAGTCTGAGTACCATTGAAAGACGACTCCCGGAGAATATTAAAAGTCCTGCTTAATATGTATAATAAAACAAGGATCAGCAAATAGCACTGGGTGGGCCAAATGTTTGTCTTGCCCATTGTCAATTCTGTGGTTAAAGGTCAGGGGAGAGAGAAGAGAAAGGTGGCAATGGGACATCAGCAGGCAGAGAATGACACCCTTACCTTACCTCCTTTACTGGTAGAGTGAATTTGAAAAGGCACACTGGTTGAGTCAGAACGTTTTCTTTTTAGCCTCTGGCATCAGAAATACATTGGGTTCTTAACCATGTACTGTACTTGGAGGCAAGGATAGATCTTGTTTCAGTGAGGGATCTTCGACATCACGTGTACATCAATCCCCCACAAAGTACTTGAATATAGCCTATGATTGACTTTACTTCTAACAATCTTAAAATGATGATAATGAGCAACACATGTCATTTAATCAGCTGTCCTCCTGGGGTAACAAGATTTTCTGCATCCCCAGTTGATGGACGGATGGAAGGAAGGAAGCAAGCAAGCAAGCTAGGAAGTTTAGACATCTGTCAAAACTCACTCTGCTTTTGCACAAATGTGTTGTGCAGGTCCATTCAAAGCAAGTCCAACAATCAGCTAATATAATCTGATAGTTGGTTTCCTTTGGATACAGTTTTAGCACTATTCCACAAAAACACTAAACTGTTCCAAAGGAACTTACCTTTTAGTTTACAAATATAAGGAAGGCATTACCCGCCCCCCACAAAAAAATCTTCACTGTGCACTTCCTCCACAGTACATATGGCGGGTGGGTGGGAGAACTCAGTTTGAAAAATCAGACTCTCCTACTCCCAAAAGTAGAATGGGTCTGGAAGACTTTGGCCAGGGACTGGAGGGGAGGCGCTATGTGACAAAAAGCACAACAGATTGTATGCGTACCAAAAAATATTGCTTCAGTTCCAGTACAGCTAAGAACACTTTGGTTTAGGGCAGGTGAGGAAAGGTTAATTGAAGCATTGTTGCCCTACAGAGGTTTAGAACTTTTCCAACAGATAAAAATCTTGCTCTCTAGGGACCAAGAGACCTGGTGTACTCAGACGCCATTGAGCAAACCTCCTTACTTAAGGGCTTGTGCACAAAGCTCCCGTGGAGTCTCAGACAGATGACACAAGGTGAAAGTCAGATCACCCAGGCCAGTTGTTGCCAGGGCCCGCCCAATTGTTCAGAAATGTATATTCTTCTCGAAAAGGAACTTCCAACTTGGGCAACACAAAGTCAACCTACAGAGTCCTCCAGAGAAAGGAGGGGAAATTTCCTCCTACATTTGCAGATGCTCTTCATGAGCTCCTTCCCCCAAATAAAAGCACAAGGAAAGGATTTCTTTGTTGACAATCTATTTAAATTGCCTTTTGGAGAACTCCATTGACTCTCGAGACTAACCATCCTTCCGCCTGTTTTTTTTACATATATCAGCTGATCAACGGAAGCTAATGAGGCATTGAAGATGTTCCTTAACCTTCCTTAAATGTTCCTTGGAACTGACTCTTTTCAGGGGACCAGATTTGGTTCCCTGACAGCTGTAGAGAGCAAGATTTCAAAGAAGGAAAGACCAGTCCTATGTGGCAATGCTTGTCTCCTGACACCAGCTGTGTTTGCACAACCCTGACCCAGCCCTTGTGGTTAGTTTAGGGTTCAGGGTGGCATATAAATGCAGAAAACTGGGTTAACTGAATAAGCTATGGTCCAGTTACCCACTGGTAAGTACACCAGGTGAGGGCAGCTGTCACCTGTTCTCCTGCACTGAAGCAGGAGGGAGAGATGTGTCCCAGGGCTGTCTGAGGAACAAACAAAGACAGAGGAGAACCTCTGTCTATCCCTACACACTTTTATTCCAAAGTAACAATATATGCAATGGGGAGGAGCAATAAGCTCTGCTGACTTTTATTTAACTATCTTGGGATTGTGCAGTTTCTAAATTTCTACAGACTATTTTTTTGTCTTGTCACTGAAGCTTCAGAATGATGATATTGAGGAAGGATAATGAATTGCAAGCTGAGGTGCTCTCTCACTGGCAAATTTCAAAGATCAACAGAGCAAGAGAGGATGGGGCTAAAACCAGAACCAGTCCTTTTAAATAATTAACCCAGAAAAAGGGCTGTCCCCATTAACACCTCTGCACATATTACAAGGGAGGTGACCTCAGGTGACCTCTCATGGGTGGGATCATAACAATGCTTATGGGCTGTTTTAGGCTGATGCGGGTGTGTCCCCTCCTGTCCAGTCCCTGGTGAGCCTTTTTCTGTAGCCAATCTGCTGTAGTCTCCCTACACAGTTGCTGTACTTTTGGTCTATGAGAACTATGAGAGTTGCTGTACTTGTGGTCTATGAGAACCAATAGCACTAGATTATTCTGCTGGCAGTATTGTAAGGAACTGAATCTTTATCAGCATTAGAGCGTTTTCAACATAAGAGACCTAGGCCTATGCATAATATGTCTAAAGTAGGATAATTTGAGCCTGGTCATTTGTGTCTCCAGTGAGAACCCTGAGTTGATTTGTTCACTGATCCAGATGTTTGTTTTCTTGGCTATCCACAGTATTCTCAGGAGTCTTCTTCAATACCAATGTTCAAAAGTGCCAATACTCTATCCTGCTTCTTCAAAGTCCAGTTTTCTCTTCCATAGAGTGTCACAGGGAATACCATTCTGGTCTTTGTAGTATAGACATATCAGAATATCTGAATATTTTTTCCAAGGCCTTCATGGCTGCTCTACCAAGTGTTAATCTGCACCATACTTCTTGACTGCTTGTTCCTTTAGCATTATGGTAGATCCCAAAAGGCAGAAGCTATCTGCCACTTCAGGATCTTCATTATCAGTTCTAAGGCTGGTTGTTGTACCTGCTGCCATTAGTTTGGTCTTCTTTATATTTCATTTTAGTCCCATTTTTTCACTATGCTCCTTGACCTTGCAGATCCTGTGCTTTTTCAGCTATTAGAACAATGTCATCAGCATAGCGCAGCTTGTTGATGTGTCTTCCTCCACTTTTAAAACCATGCTCATCCTCTTCCAATCCAGCTTCTCTTAATATATACTCAGCATATAGGTTGAATAAATAAGGGAAGAAGATACAACCTCGTCTCACTCCTTTGCCAACCAGGAGCCAGTCTGTTTCGCCATGTTCTGTCCCTACTGGGGCTTCCTGAGTATCAGCCATATCAGACTGATACATGTGAGCCCTCTTCTCCAATCTCTGTTCAGTCTTCTCTGCCACCTCCTGCTGCTGTCTCCTTAAGGAGCTGTGCTATGCTGGGGGCTCTGTCGGAATTGCACAATGGTGCTAGACTGCTCAGCTGGGAGGACAGGAAGAGCTTGAACTCTGTGGCCTGGTTGGTGCAAGGCTGGAATGGCAGAACAGTGGACTGATGTACCAGGCTGAAATGGCAGGACCAACACTCCCACCCCCATATGCACACTGCCTCCCAAACAGAGAGTGGAGGAATTCAGAAGTCAGAATTTGCTGCCTATATAAGAAAAGCAAAGGAGAGAAATCCTAAATATGGTACCTCTCTCTATTTACGACTGATCGCTTTTCATTCTTCCCAACTCAACAGAATGTTGGAACAAAATTATGCAAAATCTAAATAATAGTGTTCATCCATGAGTCAGGACAGAGGTGTTAGACATAGGATAAGGATCAGCAGGTAGAGGCAGCAATATCTTATTGAATTCATGTTTGTTTATTCAAGGATGGGTGAATGGCACCTTAAGTCAGCAGTGGGGAAAGGCCCTTAGTCATCTTAGAATGTAACATTTTCTAAAAACTTGTAACAGACTTAACATTAGTTTCTGCATATTTCTTATTTGACCCCTAGCTTCTTCCAGGCAGCATCCATTATAGGAACATTCTCCACTATGTGCCGTCAGCTCCAGATGGGGTGATCCGGACCAATCCATTCTCCCATGCTATAAACTGTTTCTATCCTAGGTAAGTCATGGAGTAACATGCTGCTGAGAGAAGCTAAATAGTCTCAGCTGTAATTACTCCATGTGTCTATAGATCGAGTCGCAAATACTGAAATGTGGGAATCTAGCTTCCCTCGTTTGTTATCGACAGTATTGAAAGCAGACCTAGAAGCTACTTATGTAGAGCATCTCTTTCATGCTTGGCACTGGCATAATTGCCACCGGTCTCCTGAGCTCTGAGATTAATTTGAATTGGATTTGCACTTAGCTGCATCTTCCCTTGTAGGAAGTTTTATAATGTCATTTATCCAACTTCTAGTGGATAAATTAGAACAAGAAGCTGATCACAAATTTTAGAAGCACTGAATTCAAAGATTGGAGTCCTAGTAACGTCTGAAAATTTAGTCTTTCTCCACTAACATATTTGGCCATCAAAATATTTGTTTATTTACTGTATTTATTTACCTATCATATTTATATGGCCACCCATCTCACAAAACGTGACTCTGGATGATGTATAGAGGACAGCAAAGAGGATAAGGGCAATGCCTCCTTTCCCAAGCAGCAATTTCTCTTCCCTCCATAAGGGTAAGGTTCTGCCAAAGACTGCTAGAGAGAGAAGCTCTCAGACCTCTTCATTCCTGGGATTTCAAACAGTAGTAGATGGTCCTGTCGATGTTCCTCTGTGCAACATCAAGTGTTTCATAGAATGATTATCTCGTGGAAAGCAAAATAGTATGAGACTAGATGAGACTTGGTTTTTATATCTAGGTTGTGGAACGTCTCTTCCCTTGGTCTCCAACCGACTTGGATCCCTTTCAGTTCTACCGTGATGGACAAACAGAGTCTGGCCTTTGCACTGGAAGTCTACGACAGTGAGTGTGCTAACTAAGTAGAATATCGTTTTCACTGACTTAGAGAAAGTTGTACTATTAAGTAAAGTTGCCTACCTGAGTTCAGTGAGAGATCAGAGGGTGTTTTGAAAGAAGACTGTTTGCCTGTGCTGTATAGATGGGATAGAGAGAGACAGAGGTAGCCCTTTTTAAATCCCCAATGGGCATTTTAAAGAATATTTAAAGCACTAAAACCATATCACTGAAATTTGCATTGGGGAAAGGAGGGGCTTGGGAAATTACCAAAAAAAAAAAAAAAGATTTTGGGGTTGCCAGCAGGCTGCAAGTTGTTTTATCTGTGGTGTTTTATCTGTGATGTTGATCTGTGATGCTCTATTAAAATATTGCTTTTCAGGTAGCTGGTCACAACTGATGCCTGACCCTGCTTACTATCTTGGGGACCTCATCAACATCCAGGCATCAGTAAGAAAGGATAACCATGTACCACTGAGAATCTATGTGGATGAATGTGTCGCTCGCCCAAATGCAGAATCCTCTGTGAAATATGAGGCCATCACAAATCATGGGTAAGTCTCTGACAGTACGGGCACAGAAAAGTGAAATGCGGTCCTCATTATCTTTACAAGTAGCCTCATGTTTCTTAGTAGAAGTAAGCATCTATAGCTGGGTTCCTACTTATTGTTTGTTTGTTTGTTTTATTTATTTTAATTTCCAAGGACCTTGACGGTAAATTCTGTTCAGTTATTTGCTTGGAAGTGAATGGTGCTCAGTTCTCAGCCACAGAATTTACCAGACGTTCTGAGCTTGGTTGGAAACTAAAATAGCTGAGGGCTCGGACCATCTGGTAAATTCTGGGGCTGAGACCTTTCCTGCCAATAATTGTCACCACTGGAGGGGCACACACTTTTCAACACATTTACACCATCTTCGAAAAACATATAGGTGCCCCAAAGTGGCTGCTTGAGGGCAGATCTATTCTGAGCTGAACTTGTGTCCAAAGATAGAGAAGGAGGTTCTCCTTGCTCTTCTCTCATATGAGTTCTCAGACTCAACCCAAGAGAAAAGTAGTGATTGGGGAGCAGCACTCTGGGACCTGTAGAAATCCACGGTGACTGTTTACCACCCCTAAAATGAACCCCCACAACTAGCCCATCCTTTGGCAAACTGAAGTATCAAAGCCATGCAGTGATATTATGCTTTAGCATGATGAAAGAAGCTGGCGACTATGTCATCACCATGTCAACCTGAACCTAGATTTGGAGGAAATTGCTTCTGTTTCCAAAACATATAGAAATGGTAATGATTTCCCAACTCTCAAAATGAAGGTCTGTGAGCTTCTTTCTAAAGTAAGGTGTTTATCTGGAAATCTACCACCTCTACTACTACTAGCTTACAGGCAGGGGTCAAGAGTATCAAAACGGTAATATCCCACTTTATTTTGTACAACTTAATGTGATGTACGTAATGCACCCCCCGCCTATTTTCCAGTAGAGAGTAAGGAACATGACCTTAATGGAGATATGCAGGTGCTGTTTCCTAGGCAAAAGGGGCTGAAGTATTTTTAAAGTCAACAATGTCTAGATAACGTTCAGGACTGGCTCAGACACCTCCTCTAATTCACTGAAGTATAAGGAGGAGGAGAGGTAGAGCACAATCAGACCTGCAAGATTCTGTTATTGTAGCCAGTCTCAATAAAAGTAGTTTTAGCCATCCTGTGGTGTTGATTTCATGGTCTGATCTACCTAGTGGGGCTGACATTTCCCCACAACAACAACAACAACAAACCTATAGTGTGGGTTGGGCTTAGAGAGAGCTTCTGGCTCAAAGTCACCCAGCTGGCAGTTGTGCCTGCCACAGTAATACTGTACACACACACACACACAAGTAAAGTCATAATTAGAAGTATTGATAACATGAGACCATTCATGTTATCTCTGTCTATCCTGCAGGTGCTTTGTAGATGGGCAGCACAGCGACTCCCATTTTCTTGCTATGAGAGAAGATGGGTTTCTCCATTTCCAACTGGATACATTTACCTTCACTGGAGCCTCCAACAATCAGGATAAGAGAGAGGATGGGAAGAAATGGAAATTGAATTTCTAAATGTAGGGTTAATATTATACTTGATTTGTGGCTGGGTAAGAGTTGGGGTGGAAAATCTAAGAGCATATACGTAGATGTGATGTCTCATCACCTTCAAAATGTGAGTAATAAAGCCATCCTCCTAATTTATTTTTGGAGCTGCCTGTATTGAGGGGAGGTATTGAACTGGGGTGAATCCTCCTTATCCATCTCAATAGATGCTTGATGATATGCCAATAATAGCAGATGCTTCAGTATAGGGGACTACCTATAGTCCTAGGTACCCACAGGATATATCTGTCCTGAGGTGAAATGCTGGTGGTGCCCCGTTTTCATGAGATGAGAGGGGCTGAAGCTATAAGACATTATTTCTGGGCAATGGTACCTGTGTTCTGAAACAGCCACTGGAAGCAAGATTAGCCTCCTCTGTGGTAGCTTTCCAGAGGTTAGTGGAAACAGAGCTCTTTCAGAGGACATTTGGGGATTAATGCCATCTGAGTTCATTGGTTGCTGCTTTTCTTCTTCTTTATTTTGGGTCAAGGTTTTTTTTAACAATGGACACTTTAATCATTACTGGAGGCTCCAAGATCTCCAAGAGTCCAGTATATAAGTTTTATAAATAATATCCGTTTTGCAGGATAATGCTTGAGCTTCGTATTTGTTCAGCAAAGTGATGCTTTATTCACTGGCTTTGTTTGGCACCTACTCAAATAGAGGTAGCCAGTTTGTTTCTCCATATTAGCAGACTTTGGGGTAATTTTGGATTTCTAATGTCCATAAAATCATGTATCCCAAGCAGAATCAAAAGAACAATGTGGAGAACCTGAACCATATTGTGGAAGACAGTGTGACAATAATGTCTGGGACTGCAGGGCAAGCAGGGCTGAAGTCCAAGCCTTTATCTGCCTTTTTCCAGGAACCCTTGGAGAAGTAGATCTCAAGCTTGGTCCCACTGAACTGAAAGTGAGCAGGCGCACTCCTCCTTGCTGAATGGCTCCACTGTGGCCATCCCTGCCCCTGCTGCGTCCAACAGACCTTGGTTGTTTTCTTGCAGACATTTCGTTACCTGCCTGGTAATGTCTGCAATCAAACAATCAAGCTCAGAAAACACCAAGGACTCCACAGTTCAGTTCTGAGCTACCTATATTCTCTTCTCTTCGTAACTCTCATTAGGCTAAATATTTGAAGCGGGCCTTTGCTATAAAACCTTGATAATCAGCAAATGGCTCAACTATGAAGGACTGGTGGGTCAAAATACAGATTCTGATGCACTAATCACGTATTTCCAGTGCACGAAGAGCAGGTCCTTTATATGATCCCAGCTTGGCGTTCTCCAAATGTGATACATTTCAGCTCTCAGGGCTTTTCCCCACTGCCAAATTAAAGTACTCTTGAATCATCCTTGAGTCAGCAGAAAACTACCAGAGAGAAATGTGTTGTCCCCGCTGCCAATCCTTTTCCTGCCCCTCTCGCCTCTGTTCCCAGCCTGTGTCCATCAGCTGACTTCTCTCTCATGGTTCCCTTCACCTGAAGGCTGCCTTGGGCTGTGTCAAAATAAGAAGCAAGCAGTATTTGAACTCCGATACAGCTAAGGGCCACGTCAGCCTGCCTTGCTGATGAATGAAGGCAAAGCCATGGGGACGCAGCCAAAAAGAACGATTGCCAGGGCATGTTTGTACTATAGCTAGGTGCATGTGGGGAAAAGCACCCGGCACCAGGGTAGGAAAGGCTGTCCCAGTGGAGTAGTTTTTTCAATGGCCTTTAAAATCTAAAGATATAGGAGATATTAAAAGAGAAAGCCACAGCTGTGTTCATAATGTACAGTTAGCAGGTGCCTTGTGGCATTTGCATTAGATCGGATGTTACCTATACAGCAAACATTCCCTCCGTGTAAAACCACCAAGACTTTCTTTGGGGCCCTGCTTTATTCCCAGAACCTGTATGTGAACCCAAAGATCAAAAGCGGTGCATAAAATAAGTGTGCACTGGCACCTTTGCAGCATACAGCGAGTAGCAGGAGGCACTACCATTTGGGGTTGAAATGAAGAGTGCTCTGGCTCTGAGATGATTTCCAGACAGCCTTCTAAAATGCCTGGGAGAATGAACAGGTCTAGGAGGCACTCAGGGTTCCAGCTGCCCACCTGGGAATGACTCAGTTTGCCATCGTCTCCGTGAATTGCCAGTCTGACTTTCCATCCTGTCTTTGTCCCATCTTCTTCTCCTCGCAGGGCTTCGCCTCCCCTTTTCCACTGCCACTGTGGTCATATTAGTCGCCTGTTCCTTCGTGGTACTGGTGTCCGTCCCGTTACTGCTCTAACAAACACTCACACAGAGGATACCACATGGGGACAGTCCAGGCGGTTTTGAGGGAAACTAGTGCTGTGGCCGTGGCACCTGCATCGGTTGGAACGTCTGGCGCTGGAACCTCTGGGCAGGCCAGCATCACTTTGAAGAAACCTGATGGTGTAGTCGCTACATGTTAGAAAGACAACCTACTTCTCTGTGGGTAGCAATTACTTAAGAAATAAATACTGCCGGTGCAAAACATAAAGTGTAGTGGTGTAATTTGTATCAAATCAAATCTTTATGATGGTCATAGACCGGCATCATTGTAACATGCATGTTCAACCCAGGTCTAAGCCAAGAGAAATTTCAGAGGTTCCGGTATTAACCCAAGTTTAGGGCTCACGGTATAAACAGCTGGTGACATTTCTAAGGAAATCCAGAGTATCTCCAAAAGCAGAACTAGCTTGTTGGCTTTTCACTCTGCAAATATATCTCATCTGCTATCATTGGACATAACATTTCTTATCACAAAAACACCACTGGCTATTAATTGCTTTGTTGATCAGCCGAAACACAACTGCGGATGTCACCTAACCCCTTGTCACATTTTAAGAAGCTTATCTTCAGCCATCCACATGGAGAGCTATATGCAGAAATCTTTAATGCTCAAGAATTAGAGAGTACAGCACTGAAATGTCCTCCTCAGTTCATGTGAACCCTTCCTCCAAACCTCATTATAATACATCTCACACACCTGATCTTCAGATGGGTGGAAAACTATTTTAGTATTCGGTTGCTCAAGAGGTTCTGGACACAGCTTACGTACACAGACTGGGCATGAGGGAAGATCCACAGCAACAATACTTCAACAAATCATCTTGTTCTGAAACATCCCAAGGCTGAGAAACACTGCTTTAAAGGGACAGCTATGAAAACTTTGAGAAGGCTATTTTTTTCCTTAAGCCATTTTAGTAGAAAATTGCAGGATAACTGCTGCAAATGTAATATTGTAATGTAACTTAAAAAGGCACAGAGGGAGAATTGCTTGAAAATAGAGAGAGCTGAATCACCACCACACCTTTTGCCCTTCCTGTCTCAGCCGATGCAGGCTTCTGGTTTGTGTTGCTCCATTTTGGCTTGCTTTTTCTTTCAGCCTGATCTTGCAAAAGAGAGCTTTGCTTTTCCTTTGGAAACCCACTCTCTTCTGGTCTACCGGATACCATCTGCTTCTGCAGCAACTCTTTAAGTTTAACAGAGTTTAATTTTGCTCTTTGATTCAGCCTCTATTGCTCCTTCTTCGACACACATGTAAATGTCAGAAAGTCACTTGGGAGCCATTGGCCTGATGGTTGCAAGTGAACCTGTTTCAACTTACTGCGCTTTTCTAACATAATGTAAGAAAGCCAACTTTTGATGATTGGTGTCACGCATTGCCCCAAAAAGAAAGCTGCACTACAGAAAGGGTGGTCTGCTGTGAGAGAGACCGGATACTTCTCTGCAACAGCGCTCTTGCCCAAACCTATCAGAAACCTCTGACTATCTGCAGTGGGGAGAGAACAGTCGGCAAGAAACTCTAAGCAAAAAGAAGTAAGTTCTATGCTGCAGGCAGTGACATAGGGGAGTATTGGGCTAACTGGGCAGAGATTGGAGGTCCAAAGATATCCAGCTCAATTGGAGCAATCCCCCTTAATTTGGGAGAGTCCTCCTGCTTTTTCGTTTAGTTTGAAGTACCAGCTATTCAGTACAGAATTATTTTAGGTCCGTTCCCCCCCGTAAAAATATTAAAGGTATTCTTCAGTTCAGGCAGAAGATGCAGCATAGAATCAGAGAGTAGCACTACTATTAACTGGCCAGGAGTGCAGAGTTAGCCTTGACAAAGGTATGCAGGAACCGCTGAGAAATAGATTAGGTTCACTGTGGTTTTGTATACCCAGCAGCAAAATCAACAATCAGTCTCCTCTACAACAGTCAGTATTTCACTGATTTTGCACTACTGTCATTGGCCTACTTTAAAAGAGATTTCTTCATCCCCCCTCCCCCCCCCCCCAGCTTGCTGGGGACAGGTGAGAATAGGACATAACTACTTGAACCCTTGGACATAAGTACTTTCAAATTTTTTGATTTCTCATTTGATTTCCATGGAAAGCTCTCAGTGCATTTCTAGACTATTTGAAGGTGAACTCTCCAGGTTGTTTCTACACAAGGACTCTGGTAGTTTGAAAGCCACTCCAAACCTCTATCATTACACGAACTCATCTCTTTTTGAAAGCTGAGGCCATTTATTTGTGGCTCAGATACAGGGTATTTGAAATGCAGTGAACTCCTGTTGCTGTTTTTTGAATGCTGTAACTCCATGGAGATTGTGGATGGTCTGTTTCCTCATTTGTAGGAACTCCTGCCTTGTCCTGCCTCCTGGAATTTGGAGCTCTCAAAGGTGGCTTGTTTCCTTTCCTAAGAGGTTTCTTTGGTTTGCATATAACAGATATATGCACACATAAAATGCAGATGGTGGGAAAGAGTGAGACCAATTATATTGTTCCTAGGCCTGCAGAGGAGGAGCAGTGATTATTGTTCCTTGTTCTAAATTTGTTTCAAGTATGGCAGATCTGAAGACAATCACAATTAATCTTCAAACTGTTTTGGAAGGATTGGAAAGTGGAAGTGATGGTGATGTGGAAGTAGCCTCAGGGTAGTTTCTCCAGATGTTGTGAGGGATCTTTCCATAGTTTACACATTTATCAATCTAATCTTCTTTAGTTAACCATAGACTGTAATATCCCAGTAGCAGAGGGTAGGAAGCTGTTTACATAGCCAGACATCTTAATTGGGAATTGGCATCATTTTTGGTTTTTCTTAAAAAGATTATACTAAAAATAATATGAATACCTATATTTACCTAGCCATCTGCTTTTTACTATAAATGTTTTGGAACAGAAAAACAACTGTCAACAAGTTATGTTGGGGTGGACTTCCTGTTGTCTTAATCAGTCCAAATATTCAGACTGGGTCTCTGTCCAAGCATCTAGACCAGTGTTTCTCAAACTCGACAACTTTACGATGTGTGGACTTCAGCTCCCAGAATTCCCCAGCCAGCATCCTTTTGCACCCCCAAACTTCCTTTTGGCAGCCCCAAGAGCCACCTCCTAGCCATGATTGTTGAAAATTAGTGCTGTGTTTTTTCTGCCATTTTAAGAGAAGAAACACATCATATCCCTACTATAAACCCTGAAATGGCCTTAACCGAGCTGTAAAAGCAAGGAAAAACCTCTCAAAAGCCAGGAAAACCAAGACACAAATCCAAACCCCCGCCATTGACAACCCCACTCCTCCAACTGCAGCCCTCAGTCTTCTCACACATGTTAAGCAAGGCTACCAAAACGTTGCCTTCTCCCTGATCTATGTAGTAATTTGGGGCGTGCTTGGCTACAAGGCCAAGAGATGATTATGGAAAGAGTTGCATTGAGATTATGAGAATGAAATTGTTATTTAAATTCTCCTTCTCCATCGCCATGTAATAGGAGGGATGTAGAGGCAACAAGTGGATCCCAGAACTTTTCTTACCATCTGCAAGGTGGCAACACCATGTGCTTTCAGGCTGTTCCATCACCCACACCCAGAAAGGAGAGAAGAACTGAAAAGACATTTCCTCCGAATGTATTAACCAACAGTAATCTTTCAAAGAATTTAACTAATCTGAGGTTCTGAACTTTCCCAGACAAGCTATTACTATACTACTTGTACCGCTCCCTAAGGATTCTTGATTCTTTTCCTTTTACTGAATAGAATTTCAGTGGATTTGTGCCCAAAGGCTGTCTCTTAATCTTTCCTTCTCTGGCTTCCACTCTCGTTCTATTGCACTGGACCGTGTGGACTGGCATTCGCAGCTGGGACCATAGGCATCAGCCTAACCATTGTCCTGGCAGCTTTTTGTGGCAACACTGTCTGCTATCAGGCCTCGGAAGATACTGCAGCAATTAGATAGGAATTCCAAACAGGAAAAGAGAAAAAGAGAGTAGAACTGCTCTTTTAAAAATTAAATAAAATTAGTTCTTCACATCTCATAAATGCCTATGGTTGAGCTAAGGAATAGATCAAGTTAAGCCTGCTATAGTAGGTCTACCTGCCTGCTTTCTCAGGAACTTTTTCCTTTACTGGTACAGCAGCCTTTTTATGCTGCTTGTAAACATTTGTGAATGAAGATGAATCAATAAAAGTTCAGTCTGGAAGCATCCAGCTGACTGTAATTACGCTTTCCTGGGAAAATGGGAAAAGTCCCAGCTTGTCTCTGCTTTGTGTTGGCATACTGACATCTTGTGGCCAGGTAAAGAGATGCGAATAAATATTTTACAATGAAACTTTACAAAAATAAACGTAAGAATATACAAAAGACCTACAAGCCCTGGGCTGTAAGTATCTGGCAAAAGATAATCCCACTGCAGCCAAGAGGGTGCCAGTGGGAAATCCACAGGCAAGTAGGCCATGACTGCAGTAGCGCCCTACTGTTTCCATTCCCTAGTATATTATAGTAGAGCCAGTTTGATGTAGTGGTTAAGAGCATGGGGCTAGACACAAGGAGACCATAAGTTCTAGTCCTGCTTTAGGCACGAAGCCAGCTGGGTGACCTTGGGCCAGTCACTCTCTCTGAGCCCTAGGAAGCAGGCAGTGGCAAACCACTTCTGAAAATCTTGCCAAGAAAACTGCAGGGACTTGTCCAAGCAGTTGCCAGGAGTCAAAAACTGACATGGAAGCAAACAGAGTATGTGATAACTGAAAAATGTAGAGTTTTATGCTCAAGAGGGATTTGCAGGGTCACCTACATGGCCTAACAACCCCAATTTTGCTCTAGCTCCATGATGTGGATATTGTCTTGTCTCTAGGTCATGATTTAAGCAGTCCTATTTAGCTGTTTAACATACAACAAAACACCTGATTCTTCCTCCTTAAAGCCCCAAGGTCCCACTGCAACACTGCTTTTCTTTTTTCTGAAGAAGTTTGTTCAGGCCAGCCTTGAGTTTCATTGGTGAATTCTCATGCTTAGGTGATACTAACATGAAGGAGGTGTCTCTGTCTGAGGAAGGATAGTGGAAAACATATGCCACTGGTGATTCATCAGCCAATCAGCACCCTCATACCGTGATATATACCCAGCCAACCCATAAATTTTGGCCAGCTGAAAAGCATCTAGGGCTACAACAACATTAGAGCACCGTTACTCCTGTAGATCCTTAGCCAGCCAGCTCAAGGGGTAAGCTCCATGAAGGTTGGCTAGAGAGGAAAGGCTTCCTATTGCCTTCTATGCCCAGTTCAAAATGCCCACTAAATGGCTTAGGCCAAAATTTAGAGACAGCTGTCTACATCTGAAGCTTTTAAATCTTCAACAGAGTACTTTCTGTGGTCCAATCATGTATGCATTTCATGTTAACACCTAGCTCTGCTGTTTCTGTGGCAGGATTGGTACAATGAAATAACTTGCCATTGGAATTCAGGCTACTGCATGTTGCATTTTGGTGGGGGGGGGGAGGTTAAAACATAGCTCCTTACCCAGGCTTTTTTCAGTTTTTAAAAAAATCTTGTTTTAATTGTTATATGTAATTTTAAATTGAAATTTAGAGGTTAGTCATGAGACTCGTGACTAATGTATGTCCCACTGATTTTCTGGGGTCTGTTCTTACCATAATGAACCCCCCAAAATAAGATGCTTCTCAGAGAGCTTAAATCAATGGCCAAATACAGAGGCAAGGAATAATACACAATAATAGTACTGCGTCATACATGTTGTTATATTCCATGCATTTATTCAGATTTGAACACGCATTTCTATTCTGATTTTTTTTTCCTTATTGCTCTTCATTCACAAGATGGCAGAACAAATCCAGAGTAAAAATTACCTGCCATTTTCAGAAGAGACACCAAAGAAGTTTCCCTAGAAGCCCAAGAAGCTTATTAATGCTATTTTTGCTGCTGTTTTTGCCATTTCATTCTTTTATTCCTGTCTACATTAAAATGAATAAAGCACACTGAGACCCAGGTCCTAGAAAAGTGAATGGGGTATTGGCTTAGACTTAGGCCAAAGACATCCAAGTTCAAGGTCATTTTTGAAGCTCACCAGGAATGGCAGACAGGACCAGTTTCTTGAAGAGCTCTACAATCTCTCTTTCTTGCCAGTAAATAATTAGGACAGTCTTCCCCAACTTGGTGACTTCCACATACATTGGATGTAAACACTACATTAGGCCAAACTGAATTAGGATTTTCCCTGAAGGATGGTTTTGAATATGACTATTAAGATGAGTAATTTGGGCAGACCAATCTGATTCCTACTGATGTTATAAAACAAACCTAGCTCTGGAGGACCTCTCTCCTGTTTGCATTGGACAGAATGGTGCATGTCCTCTGTTTCTTATAGATAAAAGGCACTATAAGGCATGGATGAGAAATCCCTGGGTTGGATTCAGGAAAATAGGAGATAGGAGAGCTTTATCCACCAGTAGGAGATTTTGGGGCAGTGAACTAAAATCTATGGGCTCAATGGGGAAGGAGCATTGCCAATTTCTGAGCTTTGCAGTCTACTAAACCTCTTCTCCTGGAAGGAAAGCAAAGTGAGACTGCTGAAAGAAATTAGCAAACTGGCCTTCCCCCAAAACATCCCTGCAGGAAAGTGATGAATGGATATTTCTTCTCCGTATCTGTAAACACTTGGGAACCCTGTCTGGAATCCTTTTAAAACCTCTTCAAGCTTGTATAAGGAAAAACAAAATTAGTGAGCTTATGTGCATTAAAGTAGATATAGGTAGACTTTAGGCTTATGGGATCTACTACTGCTGCTGCTGCTGCTGCTGCTGCTGCTGCTATTATTATTATTATTATTATTATTATTATTATTATTATTATTATTATTATTATTATATACCAAGATGGTCTAAAACCTTAGCTTAGTGGATGGAAATAATTAAGTACTACATCTTCTAAATCAGCAGCGTCTGGGGGTGGGCATCATGCCCTTTTGTATGTGTATGTGACATCAAAGACATGCAAATGGGATGGGCTTTGGGTGGCAACACCATACCTGTCTTCTTACAGATTTTAACACACACATACACACACAATGCTGCTATTCTAAATCATATTCTAGAATGAGCTACATATACAAGTACAAACATATCTGAATTTATTTATTTATTTATTTATTAAATTTCTCTCCCCCCATCTCCCCCCATTGGGGGACTCTGGGCGGCTCACACAAAGCATTAAAATAATAAATATATATAAATACATAAAATATAAAAAAATTATACAAAACATTACCAAAAAAGGAGAAAGTCCAAGAAGATGATGGATCTGGGCCTGAAGACAGCAGGCCTCTATGGGAATTACAGAAGATCAAGAATTACAAACAACTAGTTTGGCACAAGAGCCAATTTATCCTCACCACTTAAATAATCAGGAATTAAAAGCTGAATTGTAACAACTAGCAACAGATCCCAAATTAGGTTCTGTCCATTCCTTCTTTAGGAGGAATGCTCAAAACCAGAACTTGCCCTTGGGCAGCTGATCTAGATCTAGGGCAGAGGTTCTTAAACTGGGAGCGATGCAGCAATTTGCAATTGCTTCTTTGTGAGTCGAGGATACAGTTTGGGTCTGCCACTGCTGAGAAATGTATATAAACAACAGAGTCTGTGTTTTTTTGTGGGGCTAATGACATTATTCAAGACCAAGAAAAGGAGTAATTGGATCAAAAAGTTTAAGATCTACTGATTGAGGAAAACATTACAAGGCAGAAAAGGGGAAGGAATATCATCCTGTACTTTGCATCAAACAGCAAACTATTTTGGGTCATCTCTGGTTGGAGCTGAAGGCATATGCTATGGCCAGAATGTGAGATCATAGTGGATCTTGAACTAGAGATCTGACTGTTTCCAATTCTAAATCCAGCCTCAAACAACAACAGTTCTCCTGAAAAGTGTAATGTGGGGAAAGGAACCATGGAATATGGAAGTGAGAATTGGATATGTCAGGAGAAACATAAAAGTCAGTCAGATGCAAGGGGAATGAGGTATTTAAGAACTGCATGTGAACCAAGTCAAGAATGAATGGATGCCAAATGAATTATGATTGGATACAAAAATGAGTGGCCATTATGAAAGAACGACACTGAGATGATTTGGTCATATTGAGAGAATGAATGATGATCAAATTATAGAACAATATATGAAGGAAGAGTGAATGGGTCAAGAGGAAGGGAAAGATTGAGAAAGTCATGGCTGGATGAACCTGATAAGATCTTCAAAAAGGGAAAGGCAAGAAGTTTAAAGACCAAAAGGCAATGTATGAAACAGTGTAAGGAAATGGTGAAAGCAAGGTTAGTTTCAAGGTTAGAAAGGTGCAATATTGGTATAGACTAGTTTTAGGTATGTTTCCTTTTCTTTTTCCTATCTCCTGCCTTTAATTTCTTTTGGTCACTACTTCTTCCTTCTTTATATAATGTTGCTTATCCTGAAAGGGAATAGCATGATACATATGCATATATGTATATAAGTATGTCAATACCAAGAAGGAAGAAGAGTAGAGTATGGAATAAAGGATGAATAGTCTATCTATCTAATGATCAATTACATTTTACTTGAAATTTGAGGTATGCAGAGATTATCTAATCCATGTTGAGGTCCTGATTGATTTTTCACTGCTCCAAAGCTTTTTTAAAAAATGGTGGTGGTGGTTGTTGATACTAATTTATTGATAACAACCAGAAGATATGATAAAGTACAACCAAAAATATAGCAGTGCTAATAAAATCAGAAAATATAGGATGATGAATAAATGAGTAGCATTTGTAGAAACTAGAAGTGTATTCATAAAATGTTAATGTAAAACTAACACAATCCTTTAACAAATTATTAAATCTAGCCATATGGACCACCTATTGCTCCATCTTCTCAATTTTAGTACAATTTGTTATTTCGATACAATGATATTTATATAATTTACTTAGATTCTTAATATTCTATTATATAACTGCCTTAGAGCATTCACTGTAAATGACTGAAAAGAAAAAAAAATGGATATTCTGTAAATATTAATTACAATTTTGAATGTTAATGTAATAAGCATTATAATGATTTGACTTTTCTTCAAAATTAAATATAATGAATATATAATAAAATGAAAAAATGAAAGAAAAGAATAGATCAAGGTATTTGTTTTACAATAATAATTTCGGTCTTAAGATAAATTACTCACCCCTTCCCTGCTGTCGTTTAGGAAGTCCCTCAGGATCTCGCTATGTCATCAGTCCTGGGGGTCTTTGGGAACAGGAAACATTCTTAGATGGCTCCATTGTAATTTATCTTCTGCTCTCTCTATGGGGTTTGTATATTTTAAAATTTAAAATTTTTCAAATTTTTGATAATGTTTTCATTTTAATAATCCCTTTTTATCTTTTATAATGATTCTTTTTATTGAATTGTTATTTTATCTAATTGTTGTACGTCACCCAGAGTTGCTTTGTGTAAGATGGGTAGCTGTATAAATGTGACAAATAAATAAATAAATAAATAAATAAAAATATTACGATCTCCATTGTGTTGTTACATGGTGCATATGTGCATATATATAAGAATATGGATTTATATGTTTTTATGCCTCTTAATAAAGAAAAATAAGTGAACAAAACAGATTTAGCCATTTTGAAATACTAAAAATAAAATTTAAAAAGGAGCAAAAAACAGAAAAAAAATAAAAAGAAGTTGGCAAGTTTCTGACTTCCCCTTTTTATACATATGCTAATTTTCAATATTTATAAAAGTTTAAGTCCCTGAAAAACCAATCTCTAGATGTTTATATTTGACGTGCTGTGTGATGTATTATATGTATGGGACCATTCTTGCTTAAAATTAGTTAAACTTCTATTGTGTATATATACTGTTAGTTTTGCCATTGCTGCATACTCTCCAGGTCTGAGTTCCCAATCAGGTATGGTCAAAATTATATCTTTCTTCCAATGTTGAACAAAATTTACTCTCACTGCTGTAAGCATATATCTCATTAAATTATGATATTTCTTGTTGATTTTTTCTGAGATGATTCCTAATTTTAAAAGTTGTGGTTTCATTTCGAATTTAAATTCCACTGCTTCACTCTGGTTTCTCTTCAGATTGTATAAATCTTTTGCCTTTTACTGCACCAAAGCTTTTTGATCTGATTTAATACCCAGATCCAGAGGAAGATCTGAAAAACAGAATTCCATTTTCCCATAAGCTAGAATGAGCAAAATACAAATGGTTATACGTTTGTTTCTCAACAGAAAGGGATGTGTTTTTTTCAGGTAAGCTAGACTTATATGACATGACAAAACATGGTATAGTTTTTAGAAAGTGGTATTCTGTTTTCAGGCTCTCTCTCTAAAATCCTTTTAAGTTATAAGTTTATTTTAAGTTTATTTATTTATTTTAAGTTTATTTCAAGACATTCAAGATATTGAAATTAGCAGCAATAATAGCCCTTTTATAAGAAAACCCACACTAATCTTCAGACAGATAGGATGAGATTTCTTTCTGCAAAGGGAACACATGTTTACAAAGGATGATCCTTTTCCTGAAGGTGAAAGGAGTGAATTATTAGGAGTTACAGGGCAAGGATAACTCTGATGTTTTTCATCAAATAAACTAGATGCTTGGCTAGTTCAGCTAGCTCGGAAAATGCTCAGGATGACAATAAGACAGCATTTTGGAGAGAATAGTAAAACAGTGATTTGATCTCTGTTCTTATGACCTCTTCAAGCTCCAAGACGTGATGTCCAATGATGATCTGAAGCAAGGATTGTGCTGATTTGAAAGCACACCTTTTGGTCATTGAATCCAGTGTCTCCTGTCTTGCCTCGGTTTTGGTGGGGCTGCTGGCATAACGATGGGCTGTCCACATTCTTTACTCTCCTCTGTGTTTTGGGCAACAGAAAACAGCATGGTAAGATTGTAAACTGTGGCCAGGGATAAGCTATGTCCAGCATCATAGGTGTAGGGGTAAAAATGGGGTTGCCAGGCCCTTCCAGTGGTGCTGTAAATCACTGGTAAAAAAAAAAAATCAAGACGTAGCCTCATGAATTGGTTTACAGATACAGTTATAACTGCAAAAGAACATTTGACTGCTCTTAGTTTTGTTTTTTAGTAGTTCCCTCTTATCAGCAGCTTGCAAGTTAAGATACTGCTTGGGGAAACTCTATATATCACATATTCATCTAACTTCAAACAAGTTTCTAAATCAGCATTAAAGAAAATAAACCCTTCTTTTGTGTGGTGTTTTTTGTTAAGTTGGTAGTTGATTTTGTTGTTGTTGTTGTTGTTTTGTATATTTCCCTTTCTTTTCCATTTTTTGCATTTTTTTCTATAAAATGTTTAAGATAAATAAACTTTAAAATAAAAATGGAAGGAAAATAATCAAGATACTGTTTGAAATCCCAGCTCATGTAAAAAAGGAAAGGATTTAATGGTTTCAAACTACTTCCTCTTCAGCTTAATTCAGGAGGCAGGGTGGTCTCCTTACTCATCTGCGTCACCTGCTAAACACAGGGACGTTGCTTAAGTTGGCTTGAAAACTGCTTGAGGGGAGTGTAATTCTTTGTATTCTCCTGAGCTTAAAAATTACGTCTTTTGTGTTCAGTTTTGGCACTGTGCAACTAGTATAAATATTCATGCTTCCATCCTGTGTCAGTTCTAAATAAAAATATAATACCCACCTCTTTCTATATCCTTCCAAATCTAGTGAAGCTGAAGCCTCCTTTTTTGGTGGTAACCTTCAGCCTTTGTATTTCAGCAAAAAGATCATCCATGCCTATGAGTAATTTAAATGTCAGGAAAACATTGCAGAGCTAAGTACACAAGATCTAGGTAAACAAACACGATGAACCTGCCATTTCAACTTCAGATAGTTTGGGATATATTTTGATCAACTCTTCCTCGAAACACCCAGTGCTAAACTTTATATGCGTGCAGCTGTTTCCATCAAATTCTTTCCACAATATGACAGTGATGAGCCAGAGAAAGAGGGATTAATTTGTTCCTCCCCACTGCCCCAAATTGTTTAGATAATTATGATTACGGTGCTGGAAACATTTCAGGCTGCCATTACAACATATGTTACTATGCCTATGCTAACCTCCTTGTGGAATAAGGAAGGAGTTGCTTCAAGTTAGCCAATGCTGGTGTTGAAAGTTTCTTCAACAACAGTCCATTTGGGGGGAGATTGAGACATTTCCTGATATTGTTACAAGACAATCAGATCAATTTTGTAAACTTCCTGGTGAGAAGAGAAACAGGGAATAATCTGGAAAGAGACCTCCACTCCATAAGACTACATCACCAGTGCAAAGATGTATGTTAGTAGAATTGGATGGGAATTTATGAATAACTATTAGGAAGAGTGCTGAAGGAGATACGAAGTTAGCATAGGAGAGGGCAAAAGAAGACATGTGAATCTTACTGGTTTGGAAATAATTAGAAGTCTTCAGTCAGGATGGTTCATTCTGACTTCCAGGAAAAAGCACTGTTCTTCATTGTTCTATCTCTGATCTATTTGATATTTTTTCTATTCAGATAATCAGCTGTGTTTAGGAACCTGCAAGAACTTTGGGCTCTATCAAGAAGCTGTGAAGCTGCCATGTCAGAAGCTGGACTCCTTCTGCAGAGATTCCTCCAGGGACATCCCAGAGTTTTTGGGGTAAGCATCGGGCATGGGAGGTTTAGGAGTTCTAGGATACACAAACTCTTCCTCACACAACTTATCAGTACTGTGTGCCATTGTCTGCATTTCCTGGTTGCAACTCATGCAAAGCAGTGGCTTTGGTGAATGGCTTGACTAGACTTACTCCTGAATTTCCTTTATCTTTCAGTGAGCAACAGCCCACTATTCATGGGTGTATCTTTCATTTCTTCAAATGTCACTCATTTAATTAATATTTTGTATATTCTTTTTTTATTATGTTAGCAATGTTATATTTTTGGGTGTACGTCATCGTATCTTCTACTTATACTTTACCAATAAAATATTTAAATGTGAAACACCCCCCGCCCCCACCCACCCCGACGCAAGTATGCAGAAGAGCTTGAAGACCTGGCAGTATGACTGGCACACACTCAGGCAAAAGGCTGGAGCCCAGGGGCTTTTGATTATTTTCATTTATTATACTTAGGACTAATAATGTTAGTTATCTACGACTCTTCCTCCTCAAGAAGCATGGAGTTGTGTACAAATAAATGTGTTATAAATAAAATCAGTAACTAATCATAACAGTGCAATGTCAAGCTGTACAGGAATGAAGAGCAGCTGTCTGTTTTTATGTGCTCACCCCCTGAACTGCCAAATGCTTGAAGCTGTTCGACTTCATGCCTCCAGTTGGGTGGGGACTCCAACTCCCAGGGTGCTGTGTTACTCCCTAAATCAATGTTTCTCAACCTTGGCAACTTGAAGATGTGCGAACGTCAATCGATGATGATTTTTGTCAACTGCAGCATCAGATTGTGGTGAGTCCTTGGGGCCAAGTTTCTGTTTTCTTTGTGAAGTTTATGGGAACAACCAGTGCTAATACAACTGGCAGAAGTTGGATTGAGAGCTGGGGACATTGTTTTCGCTAACAGAAGATTGAATGCCCTCACCGGGCTAGCACAAATTGAACTCACACATGACATGCACACCAATTCTACAAGAAGAAAATCCATCTTCTGTAGGAAGGACATACTATGGATTTTTTGGAAGCAGGGCACATTTCTGATTAGAACTAGCCTAGCCTTAGAGGACTCTGGTTACTGTGAAATCACTCTTAAGACTTTCTACGTATCCATTTTATGACTTCCTCATTAAAGCTGTCTTGTGCAACCTTATTCACGTCACAGACTGCATTCTCAAAAGTAGTCAGAGCCTGAACTAAAACAAAATGTGATTGAATTAAAGATAAGGTGAATTAAATACACTAAACTAGTTAATATGATTATTCTTCATGTATTGGAGGAGTCCGAGAGGTCCAACCTAGCCTTGGAGGGGTCAAATGCATCCTAAGACTAGTCTATCCACTCCAGCCCTAAAGAGTCTTGAGACTTCCAACAGAGATTGTTAACCCCACTCACTGAATTGTATTTCTCAATTTTGTAAGAAGTTTTGTTTTGTGAAAAGATGGAATACATGCTGAACTGCTTAATCCTCAGAAGCTAAATGGGTTTCAGCTGGGTGTGGGGTGTGGGAGAGCAGTGACCGTACCACCTCCTTACTCATGGTTCCTATGGCTTTTCTTGCCATTGTAAAGCCTGTGTGAAAGCTTCAAGAATTGGTCCTCAGTTCCATCTCTTAGCACCCTGCGATAGAGCCAGAATGCCTTAAGAGCTTTAAAACCAGTAAGGCTTTAGTGCAACTTAGTAAAGGTGCCTCAGAAACCATTGGGAAAAAGACTGACCACTTTTGAGTCTCTCTAAGGCAGTGTTCCTCAACCTTCGCAACTTTAAGATATGTGGACTTCAACTCCCAGAATTCCCCAGCCAGCCGTCTTCTGGGAGGTGAAGTCCACATATCTTAAAGTGTGAAGGTTGAGGAACACTGCTCTAAGGGGAGGGAAACAAACAAAACAGCTTCTTGTCCTTGATCTCCTGTTCTGCTTTTCAGGCCTGTTGCAGGGCATGAGTGCCTTTGCCCTGGTTTTAACTTCCCTGGGATTCTTTATTTGCATTTCTATGGCAGCCTTTGGATGCAAAGCGGTGTGTCAGTGGGTCGCCAAAACACAGCCACGGATTAGGCTTCAGTCTATTTTGATGGGGAGAGGAGGGTTAAAGAGGAGAGGATTAGTAAGGTCAAAGAAAGGTGAAAGGAAGATGGGTGAGGGGTAGAGAGAGGGCAAGAGGGATAGGTTTGGAATCGGTCACTAACACCCTGCTCCCTAACTCTAGCTAGTACCAAGACTGGTCCCAGTGTCATACAATTGAGATTAAAATGCTTTTAGCAATCCACAGCTATGCTGTGAACAAACTCCATGCATGGATTTTAAGATAAAGCAATACTGGAACAAAAATGGAGAAAACAAAAATATTTGTACACGTATGAGAAATGGGAATACCTAGTTGGTAGTATGATAGAAATGGCCAACATGATTTGAAGACAATTTAAGGATTACAGCCTCTGCCTACAGGCTACCTAAAATTGAACAGAATGTAAAAGTCTCCACTTAGCTCCAACCACAGAGTTGGAAGGAAGATTTCTTGGCCATGAGACACAAATCCCAGCAGTATGATTTTCAGGTAAAAAGCTGTAAAATAAAGTGTGAATGGAAAGCACCTGCAAATTGAAGCCTTCTACTGCCATTTTGAGCATTCTCCCAGACACCAATGTAAAACAAAAAAAGAGCCAGACATATTTAGCTCTGCCACTCCCAGAGATGTCGCTGCATCATCAGAATGTGTCTTGCCAACCAACTGGGAGGGTGAGTTGGAGCCTTCAGTTAAAAAAACGTTGCCCAGCTCTGCCTTAACTTTTCAGTTGAATCCGGCCGATTGTGTTTATTCAGCAAATCATGGTGGTTAAACAAATCATGACTTTGCATGCTTTGTGATTTTAGTCTTTTTCTTTCTTTCACAGACCACTGTTGTTTCAAAGCATTTTCCTAGTTCTACTGAAGAACAGAGAACCCGAATATCTTTGCTGTTCAAACTTCAACATCTAGAGCAGGGTTTCCCAGATTGTGAGGTGAACCTCCCTTTGGGGGGGTACAGAGTCCAGGGGAGGTGTGAAGAACCTTTCAGTTGTTACACTGTTACAATAAATCCACGTTTCTCAGTTTCATTGTATTGTTTTCATTGTTCATTTGTGTTCATTCTGGTGTTTGGATTTTTACCATTTTTCATCTGTGTACATTAAGATTACACTAAAGGGAGGTGTGATGGCAAAAAGCTTAGGAACCCCTGATCTAGAGGAATTTTGGAGTAACTATCCACACCTGTCCACACCCTCAGCTGGTGCCCTTGCTCCCTTTTATCCAGTCCGTTTCTCTGAACTTTCACATGTACTGTTTTGTGTTTCTAAAGCTCGCTTGCCTTTCTAGAGGCAAATTCAATGAACTGAACTGATGCCAATTCAATATGTAATGTAAATAGCAAACTCCCTGCTGAGTTTATATTCCACTGCCTATAGTTACCTCTCCTCCTGACTCTTTAAGTTTCAGGTTCTGCAAGGGAAATCTTCCTTAATAGCCTTGCAGTTCCAATACAGGGAGTCCCCGGGTTAAGAACACTTGGTTTATGGATGACCCATAGTTAAGAATGGAGTTTGGTCTAGTGGTGAAGGCTCCAGGCCAGAAAGCAGGAGATGGTGAGTTCTAGTCCTGCCTTAGGCATGAAAGCCAGCTGGGTGACTTTGAGCCAGTCCCTCTCTCTCTCAGCCCAACTCACTGCACAGGGTTGTTGTTGTGGAGAAAATAGGAGGAGGAAGGAGTATTAGGTATGTTTGCCACCTTAAGTTATTTATAAAAATCATAAAGGCAGGATAAAAGAATCTAAAAAAAAAAAAATCAAGTTAAATACAGAATGATTTGAGTTAAATGCACAATGGCTCAAGTTAGTTACACGATACTACTTATACAGTATTATACAATAATACTGTTCCAACTTATGCACAAATTTGACTTAAGGACAGACTTTGGGAACTTGTTCTTAAACTGGGGACTACCTGTAGTTCAGACAAAATAAATGGGCATGAAATTGAGAAGCAGCTTGTCAGTTCCTTCCCCAGCAATAGACAAGAGTAAAGCAGGAGGAGGCGGGGGGGGGGGGGCTCTTTTTGAAGTGAATGGTTTTTGTTGCTGCAGGACCTTATGGCGAGCAGTAATCTTCACTTCCTGTTTTCAGCATTTCATGACAGCAGAAGTGAAGAAAACCACAGAGCACCTGCAAAGTACTTCTGAAGTCTGGGGAGTCGACCTTTATCTGTAACTTTGGGCCCTTCCCAACCTTGCAAAGTTAACTTGAAGATGATGTGTGATCATTTTCAAACCTGCTTGCTGTACAGTGCCAAGACTGGGAGCAAAAGTACACTTGGTGCTCCATCCCTAAGTGCCACAGGTCCTGCAGTTAAAAAAAAAATCCCCTCTCTCTCACTCTGTCCATAAGGAAAATTAAATAAATTGCTTGCACACATTCCTCCCAGTTCTCCCCTAACATTATGAGTATTTGTTTGATAGCATACTAAAAAAAGAAAAAACCTAAGGGGTTCCTATGAGGAAAAGCTGGAAACACGTCAAACTACTTTTCCCTTCTTAAACAACCTTCACTCAAGTGCTGTAGAGCTTCAGTATTAGAAACCACACATATGCACACCATTTTAGGGCACCCCCACGTGCAGAATTTATACCACTTTCCAATTCCTATCAGGATCAGCTCTGAACTTCTTTAATCCCACGACAGCCTCCCTGCTTAGCAGTTGAGCCTATTGACGTCTGGCTTTGATGCACTTGAAACCCCAGTGAAGCTAAGTTGCTGTGGTGGTTTAACGCTGCAGCTCTGTTTCCCTGTCTTATGATTAGGCCTTACCCTGCCTCCTGCTCCTGCATGGCATCTTCATC
The DNA here is from genome assembly GCA_030867105.1 of Liasis olivaceus. Taxonomy (NCBI): domain Eukaryota; kingdom Metazoa; phylum Chordata; class Lepidosauria; order Squamata; family Pythonidae; genus Liasis; species Liasis olivaceus. The sequence continues at coordinate 107,812,723 of CM061349.1, read as the reverse complement.
AGCGAGCCTGGTCTTTCAAAAGGAAAGGTGGCTTGATGGATTTTCAGCTCCCTGCTCACAGAAATTGTTGAGTTTTCTCTCTTTTTTTGCAGCCATCAGACCAATTAATGTAAACTGAAGTATGTGGATGGGGAAAGGGGCTTGCAGTTAGGCAGCCTTATAAATCTAAATTTAAACTTACTTTCCTTCAACATATTGTTGCTGCAGGACTTAATGGCAGCTGGAACAGGATAGTGGTTTTCATTCCTTGTTCTCAGAATCTCTGTGTTGGCATCTATGAAGCCAATGGTGGGTCATCTTCCCGACTGTTTTTGTGAGAACGGGGAATGAAGAAACTAGTAACGTCTGGAAATATCTTTACTGTGATTTCAAATGCGCTGCAGCTCAGCCGGAAATAGGATCACAGCTCTACTTTTCAACTAGGGCAGAGTCCTCATGAGAAAGTGGCCTTAAGGTCATTTTTCCATATCTTGATCTTGGGGATAGTAGAGAACAAGTCACGTCCTTCTTCTATATATTTCCACCCACCCCCTTCCTGGAACTTCAAGAGCACTGATATATTTCCCCAGTGTCTTTTTTTTTTTTTTTTGGCTCAACATAACCAGTTCCTTCGATCTCTCTTTGGAAAACGTAGGATCCAACCCCCTGATCACCTTCCTCTGAACCTTGCCTAATGTGTCTGAGTCCTTCTTAAGCCTAAAACCGCGTTAAGCCTGAACTCCTGCCCTTCCTCGAAGTGGTAATTTATACTCAAAATGGACTGGTGAGGTCAGTTGCTTGCATTGTGCATTTTCAAGTTGCAAGCGGAAGATGCTGGCCTCGGTCTCTAAACCTTGCAAAGAAAGGAGAGAAGATCCAAGTCACGGCTCTTTCCCTTCACCTTGCTTGCTTGAGGGGCTGCAGAAGAATGTTCACAATGGGGCTAAAAAGAAAAAGCAGCAACAGCATTGTTGTCTACTTCTGTGACATTTTGCATCTACAGGCAGTCCCCAGTTTAAGAACGAGTTCTGTTCCCAAGGTCTGTCCTTAAGTCGAATTTGTATGTAAGCCAGAACAGTATTACTGTATGATACTGTATAAGTAGTATTGTCTAATGAACTTGAACCGTTGTTCATTTAACTCCAACCATTGTGTACTTAACTCAAATGTTGCTACAATAGGCTCCATTCTTAACTATGGGTTGTCCGTAAGCCAGGCACTCTTAACCCAGGGACTCCCTGTATTTATTTGTGTTGTGCAGGCTCCAAAATTGATTTTGAAGTATTTTGGACCTTGTGCAAATGCATAACCTCTCTGCTATTTATTAAAGTTGCCAGATTTGTTTTTCAGGCTTCCACCTGGAAAATAAAGTGCTGCTGCTTTAAGAATTAGATTAACAAGCAGATTCTCTGAATAAGATTTCAACAGCCCCAGGGAGATTCATCCTCTTAAATATAAACAACTTTATTGCCATAAACGAGTTGCTCATGTCATGATGCCTCTGGCCACCAGGGGTTTCCAGGCAGTTCTTGATTTTGTGCCTTTCCTGTTGGAGGAAAACACAACAGCAGCACACAATACACTCAACTGCCTCTCAAAAGGAATTTATTAGCTCACTATTTTGAACCATTTTTTTAAAATCATGCCATTACAGCCTGAAAGAAAAACAACACTGAAACTCCGTCCTTTAGTTTTTCTTTTCAGGATAGCAACTTCTTGGTCTAGCTGGTAGCCCCCTTTTCTTGGGGATTTGTTTCAAACATGCTTGGACTGAGCAATGCATTAACCCATGGTTTACTGAATAAATGTAGTTGCCTGGGCTCACACAGCAGCACCTGGAGTCATAAAGTAACTAAACTGAGCCATAAACTAACCAACTACGTTTTGGCTTAGTATTCTAGATGATCCCAGCCACATAATAAGCACTGATGAGGCTCATTGGTGCTTTCAAACCAGTTATTATATTTTAGCCTGATCTACCTTACAGGGTTGTTGTGAGAATAAAATAGACAAAGAACCAAACTGAGTGCTTTGAATCAGAAGAACAAAATAGTAGAGTGGTATCATGTACTTTATCCAAGTGGTCTCTGATCTAAATATATTTAGATATTTTAGGGGTATTGAGGATGAGGCAGTTGAAAAATCCCTGTAAGATACCAAGCTGTCTTTTCTTGATTTAAAGCAACACAATTCTGAGTACAGAAAGCTGGCAGGTTTAGGTTGCATTCTTATAGTCATTTATGCAGAAATAAGTCCCACCAAAATAGAACTTAATTTTGAGTGAACATATATAGACTGGCACTATTATACAGATCTCCCCAGTCGCAGCTTTCTCCAAACCTCTGCAACATTGCTAATGCATTACCTAGCTACATTATCTACCAACCAATATTAAGTCTGTGTTTTATGCATGTAATCTTTACGTATAAGTAGATGCATACAGCTATCATCTCATATACGCAGATCAAGTCTCTGTTGATAGTACAAATCCCCTAATGGCTGCATTATCCCAAGAGATAGGCAAACAACATGACTGATGTACAATTTGCTAGTACCACCTCAGTATTTTTAGCAGCCACCTGTTGCTTTATGGCAAGAAGGTATCTTCAGCACTCACAGAATAATTGGAATAGCAGAGATGGAGCTTAAATGGAAAGTATTGGAATAGTTATTTATAATGTATTAGGCTTGCATGAATATTCGATTCAAACAGGGTGATGGGAGCATAAGTAACTTTCCCAGACAGGAAGGACTGCAACTTGTGTGCCAACTAAAGCTGGGCAAAAGCTCCCTTGGCTACAATCTCTATCTGCCCCTTAGGCAGGAGATGAGTCCAAGAGGACACCCAAATCATGGTCCTGCTCTAGAGGAAGAGTGTGACACCATTGCAAACCAACCTCAGAAATGGAATTAAGCCAGACTGATCATTTACAAACAGCTATTCTGTCCCGGGATTTAATTTAAGCTTATTTTGACACATACTGCCTTTGAATGTGTAAACTAGCAAGAATGGGAGGGAAAATGGCTGCAGGGGACAAGTCGTAATGCATCACAGGCAATCATTCGGTTTACCTTTATTGGGAAACCCTGCTGGAATCAGTGGAACTTATTTCTGAGTAAACATGAACTTAATTAGGGGGTTGGTCTGTTCCAAAAATCCATACAGCACTCTATTGTCAGAGGAAAGTGGTTTCTGGTTACTCAAAAGTTGGAGCTCTGAGAATGGGAAGAGATATAAAAGGGACAGATGCTCTAACAAAAGGATACTGTAAACCGCCCAGAGTCACTCTGCAGTGAGATGGGTGGTGACAAATTTGAAATATAAATAAAATAAATGAATAAAAATATTCCCAAGATCCCCAACCTCAATCTGTATGCATCTCTCAATAAGCTGGAGGCAGTCCTGCAACCAGTGATCATCTCTCCTTCCTTTTGTATGCTAGGTACAATATGTCTGGCTCTTCTCTTTCCATTTTTCTACCTTCCATTTAACTACATAGACAACGCTTTTTTGTTCTGCCTGAACCTAATGTTTGATTCCAGGAGCAGGTACTTTCTCCTTTTCATTCTACTTCACCCTTTCCTGCCAAAAGCAATACAAATTTTAGAAAGGCCTTCTCACTGACGCTAGGGAGCAAGGGAATTTAACACTGAAACAAAGTGGTTTTCGCCAAATCAAGAGCTCTTTCATTTTCTAGGAATCACAACTTTGCCTTTTCTCCCCTATTGCTAAAAACTGAAACTCTGGCTTCTGGCAGGGGAGGGAAATAACTGTGAAAGGATGTAGAGGCTAACCACAGAGTGTAGCATCTACTTCACTTTTGCATGTATGTATGTGTGTGTGTGTGTGTGCCCAAGGAAGGTAATGCTGCTACCATAAACACAGACTATTTCTTAGTTCTTCCTCTTGAATCCCCAAGAATCAGAGATCCTACCTATGGAAACTTTGACCAGTTTCTATCCAGTGGCAGCTATGCTTTATGCAGAAATTAAGATAGCTGGGTGGATTTTCTCAGCAAACCAATTGGCTGGATTGGTCAATGTGGTTGGTAAACCATGGTTTATGGTTTTGTTTATTGGGTAAATACAGCCATAAAGTATTACATTGTAACTGAATAGTTAAATAGCTGATTGGCCAGAGTTCCTAGAAATGTTTAAAGAAGAAGATACTTTGTTCCACATTACACTGAACACCAACAAATTATGGCGCTACAATTATGTTTACTAGTAGAAGCTTAGAGGTGTCCTTAAAGCACCTGGTATCCTGTGACCTCTTGATTCTTACTTGGCATAACTTTGCTTTGGAAAATAAACAAAACTGCAGTCAAACCCAAAGTGCAATGTTGCACTCCAGGCGCTGTGGAACAGATTGTAGGAGACTGCTTTAAACAAGTCAGGAGTTTATCTACTTTCTGAGTCCCCAGAGTTTCCCTGACTTTTGCTCCCATTTGTTTTTTAGCTGGAACTGTCAGGAATTGGGCCAGAAAAGGCCTGCAGGAAGAACATATTCCTCACCAATAAGCAAAGAGACTAACAGGGGTTGAAACAATCATTTGATTACTGTAGGCCATTGTTTCAGGGGTCCTGGAAATCAAATTTAATTTGCCAGCCTATGTTGAAAAATAATACAATATTAAAATCCCATCAAACAATCATGAGAAGCAGTAGCAGCAGCAAATGCATCCATTTTAATTTTTAATACAGTAAATATTGATAAGTATAACCCGTACAAACAAAAGCTCTTTTGGGGTCCTTCATAATTTTTAAAAATGGGAAGGGGTCCTGAGAGGAAAAAAGTTTAAGAAACACTGCTGTAGCTATTAAACAAACAGCTTGTTAAGAAAAGAGATGTAAAACTTTTCCTGGAGCATGTTTGCGTTTCTTCCTAGATCTAATTTAAAAAATAAACTTCGTTATCCAGCTGACAATGGACCTGCCTTGTTGGTATTCTCTGGAAGCCATCACTTTCTCTGGGACCATCATGTTAGATACTTTTTCAAGGGCTTCTAAATGAAAATACCTGCTATTTTTGTCTACTGGATTGGAGTTCCAATCTCACTCTTCAGCAATCCTAAAAATTACAATAAAGCAGAGACTGTTGCTCAGACAGTGGGCACTTCCACACAGCACAGTTTTCATCTTGTTTCTATCTCCAACCCTTCACAAACCAGCTTCAAGGCTCCCTTCAATTATCTTCATTAGTGCCAGACTCAAAATACTGAGGTCAGGGAACACCATAAGCCAGACAGTTCTCCCACCTATCTGCTAACCAACAGGAAAGTTGTTGTTGTTTTTTAAAGACTACAGACAGTGTCCCACTCCCTAAACTATCAGGTTTTCTGGAGCAATGATAATCCCCTCAACCCTACCACTACCACCACTCCACCTAAAAGAAAATAAATTATTAGCAAGCCTCTCCTTCTGCATTTTTAGACCATGTTTTGTCCATCTGAACTTTGAAAAAAAAAGCAGATATTATGGAAGGAAGCCATCCCTGCTGTGAAAGTACCGTTCTTTCACTTTGTTTGAAAGACCCTGCTAGTTACGGTGCTGGAATAACATGGACGCATTTTAGTAACCATGTGCTTTTCACAATAGCTATAACCATAGTTGTAGGTTGCAATATAAGCCTCTATATTTGTATAGAAAAGATACTGTATAAAAGCACACTTGGGCCCAAGGTTTGAGAGATGGGGTGAGGCACGTGTTAGGTGCATACTACTTATATATGCAGTGAAAATGAAACCAGACAGCTGCTGCTGCTCTCCTCCTCCTCCATAGGAATTGTGACACTTATTAGAAATTGACTAGAAGGAATTTGGTGTTGGAGAAGACTCTTGAGAATACCATGGACAGCCAAGAAAACAAACAAATGGATCAACAAACAAATCAATCCAGAGTTCTCACTTGAGCACAAGTGAACAGATTCACACTATCCTACTTTGGACACATTGTGCAAAGGTTTAGCTCTCTGGAGAAGGCTCTGAAGCTGGGAAAGGTAGAAGGAAAGAGGATGACCAGCAGCAATGTGGATGTACTCAGAGCAGTGATGGATACACAGTTGGAAGTCTAAAGGACCAAGTTAGGGACAGATCATCATGGAGAAAATCTTTTTGATTGCTAAGAGTCAACATCACAGGGCATAATCAGTAAGAAAGAATAAGATCAATTTCACTGTTAGGTTGCCTGTATTTCTCCCTAGCATTGTCAGTGGATGCATAGAACAAGGAGGCAGGGCCAAAGAAGCCAAGAGTAAAACAGACCTGATGACTGGAGGAAAGAGGAGAAGGAGGAAGGAGGGAGGAGGAGGAGGAGGAGGCGGCGGCACATAAACTGATCTCAACTTTTTGATAAAGTTCTGTGGGTATCCATTTTGTTGGAAGATGTTGCATAGGTAGTCTGTTTCCTTTTTCTGGTGTTCTGGGTTGCTGCAGTGCATTTGTATTAGTCTGAATAATGTTCTTAAACAGCTCCTCTTGTAGGAGGTCAGATTGTTACTTTGGTAATGGAACACTTAGTGTGGGTTGTTTTTCGATAGACTTGAGTTTCTAATTTGCTACATCTTCCAACAAAATGGATACCCATGCAATTTTATCAAACAGTGCCTGACAATTCAACCCACTACAGCACAAGCAACACAAGCTATGAAAAGGATAACACTACCATACATCAAAAAATCTCAGAAAAAACCGAGAGATTATTACAACCACACGCCATTACCATAGCACACAAACCAACTAAAGCCCTCCAAAACATCTTAAGTAAACCAAAAGACCCAGTAGCCCAAAGAGAGAGTTGTCTACAACATACAGTATAAGGGCTGTAACAGCTACTATGTAGGACAGACAGGCAGAAAGTTAGCAGATTGCATCCATGAACACCAACTAGCAGTCAGAAGACATGATAAAAACTCCTTAACCTCACAACACATGGACAGACTCAACCATAGTTTCAGCTTGGAAACTGTGAGTATCCTAGACCAAACTGAATCCAAAAACGCTAGGGAATTCCTGGAAGCTTGGCATTCAAACAAATCAGCCATCAACAAACACATAGAAATAAACTATATTTACACACCATTAAAAAGAGACAATAAAAAAGCTAAGAAGGAAACAAAAACACCAGAACATATCCTCTCCAGCAGCCAGCACCCAGATAAGCAGGGATTAACACCATGCAAACACTCAGGCTGAAAGCAACACCCTAATCAAGGAACTACCAAGGAGAAAACCACATCCCCACCAAAACTGGCAGGGCATGCTACTGTATATAAACCGGGAGCAAACCCCACACACTAGTACTGATGATGTTACCTAGTTGGGTAATGAAACATCTGCAAGCAAATAACCAAGCTTAGAGAACACCAAGGCCTCCACACTTGAAGGTCTTTTAAGAATCTTGGGTCAATTCCCTGAATAAAGTCAGGCATCTAGATAAGGCTGCCTAGTTCATGAATATTCAATTTGAGTAGGTTGAACATGAGGGAGCTTTGCACCATGTTCATGGTTATAAATCTCTAGATGTAAAATCAAGCCTGAATAAAAAAGGAACTGCCTTAATTTTAAAATTTGCATTATGACTGATAATTATTCATTCCCTTAATACTCTGGAGATAATCAACTCTAGTGTTAGAATATAGTATGTTTCTTTCACTAAGGTTTAGCATACTTCTTGAGGGCCTGGTACAAATACTCAGAACTAAACAGGCTACATGCATACTCAATTTTTAATTACCCTTTCTGATCTCTACCCAACATATACGCACCCATGTATATTGAGAAATGTACTGTATTTTATAAATAAATAAATAAATGTGCACCTAGAAGAGTTATCTTCTTTTAAAAAGATAGAATCCAATAGTGTAAATTGCTCATTTCTTGATTGTCTATTCTCTGAGTATGTGTAGTTTTTTGTTTCAATACATACGCCTTGTTTCACTAGCTGCAACAAAAACACACTGAAGATCTGATAGGTTGACACGATTTGGTACTTTTTAAAATTGTGTGAAGATATTCAGATTTCTAGAAAATGCCAGGCCTAAATGACTTAGCTGCCCTAATTTGATTCAGTTTGGAGATCTGAGATTCAAAGAGAGCATGATTTTATTCAGGTTTGTGTTTTGTGATTCAAAAGCAAACTTAACCATTCAAGCCACCAAGATTCAATCCATAAGCTCTAATGAAGAAACATCAAATGCCTGTTTCATTTTTAGATAGCATGGCATAAAAATAGTATGGATGAATAGCTCTTCAGAGCACATTATCTCTACCAACTGTTCAATGCAAGAAAGTTCAGAAGTAGCAGGGATGTGGAAAAGACAGCATAACATCCTTCAAATTATCCAGCAAAGTGCCTGTTGCACTATTTGAACCACAAAAATGTCTAACACGGAGCTCCCATTTTTTATTGCCACGTCAGTTGTTGGCAAAACATCTATTATCCAGAATTTAATCTTGGATGAAAGCATTGACCTGGATGCATTACAGAGATTTAACTGAAAGGGGGGGAGTTAAGCTCTCTCAGCTCTGCTAGCTGGATTACTCTGAGATGCAGCAGGCCAGGTCAGGTGATGGGGTGGCTGCACTCAGTAGGAACTCCACCAGCGAACAAGCGTCTGCAATTTTCAGTGCTTGCTGGTTGGTTAGCTCTCTTCCTGAGCTAACTGGGGTAACCTCTGTGGGGGCAATGAATAACCTTAGGCTTCTTGTCTTGAAGCACTTCAATGATTAGAGGAAGGTTGCACTTAACTCGAGTGCTCAGGACCTCCCCTCTGTCATTGTAATGGTATGTGGGAATGACCGGGGGTTGGGGGAGAGATGCTGCCCAGGGAACGATCAGTTAAAGGGGAGAGCCCACAGCTGAATTATGGGCCAAGAAACGGAGAAAGGATCCTCCCTAACTTAGCAGGGTGTAAAAAGAGATGGTGGGAGATTTGTACTTTCAGACTTGCATGGTTCTGTTAATGTAGCCCTACAATATAGTAGAATTAGTTCATCTGGTCATGTTTCCTGTCTGGTCTACCTGGGAAGGCTGATAGTCATGTTGGTCATGGGCTTGTCCTAATTTGTATCTGGCAACAGGGTACATGGTGGATATGATATTCTGTTCAATTGGCACCAGCGAACATGAAGGAGGCCTAACTCTTATCAGAGACAGATCACTCTTTGGTCAGTTTTAGATTAATAACTGCTATAAACCTCTGGGGGTGCGGGGGGGGACAGGCTAAAATGATCCAACCCAGGCATATGATACAACTGGATGGTTTCCTGAAGGCACTTGGAGAATATCTCACCTCATTTGTCATTAGTGTTGCTGAAGCCCTGGGTGATCTGTGAAACCCTGAAAGGGCCCACATAAGTGTGCTCTTCCCTCTAGCACAACTCAGTTGGTTCAACTAATGGGATAACTCCTTTTCTTCCTTAAAAATAAAAAGGAGAGGCAGAGGATGACTGCCATATGCTAGGTGCCAAGCACAAAAGAAATGTAACGTCACACCGTCCTTAGTGCCCTGACCCCTGCTGTTACTCCTTATTGTCATTGCTCTTTCACTTCTCCCTTGTGTAAATAAGCAATGATAATCAGGAGAAATAGAGTAGGTGACAGAAACAAGGAGAAAGGCACCCGAGAACCCACAAAACCTGGAATTCATACTCACCAGCCAAATGAACACAGAAGCTAGTTCGTTGAACTCAATTTTTCTTTGATTTCTATCCCACTTTCTACTCAAGGCAGCTAGTAATTTTAATACATAACACAAAAGGTATGTTTATTAAATTGAGTATTAAAATTAGTAAAGTTTACATTTGCAAATAGTTAAGTGTTGCTTATAGTTTCTAAATCTAGAAAAATTCAGACCAAATGCATTCTACAGCTTGTCACTGGAACTGTAAGATATGTCTTCTATACTGTTTTATGCTGACACCTGCCTTGAGCTGGTAAACTCCACACTTGAGCTGTTGGCTGTGGGAAAGAATAGTTTGCAGACTAAATTAGATGTTATTTCTTTCCATGCTTGTTCTTTGCAAGTTCCCTGTTAGGACAAAGTAGTATGTTTCAACTGAATTCTTCTCTCCGTGTCAACAAAGTTCATATACAGGATGTATGGAAACTGTAAGGCTGGAATCCAAAGTCTTCATGGCTGCCTTTTATCCATAGCTGTATGGAAAGGTTTAGGCATCCCTGATCAAACTGTACATTTCAGTGAATCCTTAAACAAATGGAAGCTCACATAACCTCTTTCCCAGAGAGAGAGCACAGGATTGATTTCAGAGACACAGGCAATTACTGTGAGGGAAATAAAATGGCTGCATAACCTCCAAAAAGGTCAGGATGGAATGAACCGAGTCAGCTGAGTATCTGCTTTTGCCCGTTGAAGATCTAGAAATAGATTGGTAGCACAGTAAAGGTTGTGATGAGAACTTATCCCTAATCTCACCCTCCAATGTGGGGTTCAACTAGCTGCACCTCCAGCAAGGAATCAGATCTGGAGAGCCTCTTGCTTGAAGCATCAATCATGGCTGGTACAGGTTTGGATGGTCCTAGAAGAGCTTCTGGGGCCACATCAGTCAAGGTCAACTTTCACCTCCCCTCTTTCCTTAGGCTTCCAGGCTACAGTTGCTGAGGACTTTTTCTGTCATTTTTTTTGAGTTGCTGTGCTAGTGAAGCTATCTTGAACACTGGAAGGTCACATCATGCATTGCCTCAGAGGCTCGGAGCCTAAATGGTTGAATCTCAGAGACCACAATGAAGAACTGGCAGGCAGGCAGTGAAGTAGAACAGGTTGAGTCACAATCTACTGTGCTGCCATATTCCTCCCCCCCCCAAATTTATTATTTATTTATTAATTAAATCAATTTATATAGCTGCCCATCTCACCACAGGCGACTCTGGGCAGCATACAACAAAGCTAAATACAGTAAAATACATTGAAAACATATAAAACAAAATAAAACAGAGAATAAAAAGAAGTTAAAAATAAGGGAGCCACCTCACTAATTCCCCCGTCCCCTGGAGTCCCCAGGCCTGCTGGCATAACCAAGTCTTAAGGGACTTCCAGAAGCTCAACAATGATGAGGCCAGTCTCACCTCCAGGGGGAGAAGCGCAGGTGCCACAGCAGAAAAGGCCCGCCGCTTGGGGCCTGCCAAATGTATTTCCCTAGGCGATGGAACCTATAACATGCCCTCTCTGCTGGATCTGGCAGGACGGAGAGGTGGTCCCTCAGATAGCCTGGCCCCAGGCCATGAAGGGCTTTAAAGGTCAACACCAGCACCTTGAATTGGACCCGGAAACACACCGGTAACCCAACGCAGCCCACGAAGCAGAGGTGTAATGTGTATTCTACTAGAAACACACATAACTGCTCACGCCACTGCATTTTGCACCAGCTGAAGTTGCTGGATACTCTTCAAGGGCAGCCCACATAGAGCATATTGCAATAAATGTTTTACATTTTCTATCACGGAGGCCAGTTACACTTCCTCCTCCTGGTAACTTGCATAATAGGTCTTTACCTGAAAACTGGTACAGAATGCCAGGGAAAGATATTCCACGTACCCGGTATAGTGTCTCCAAGTAGCATTTAAGTATTGAAATGTAGATTTCAGTACTTAAACCTATCTTTTTTTCATATTCCAGTTGGGGAACTGCAAATTGTATGAACAGATTACAGTATAGATAAGCACTTTTCAACCCCACCCCCTTCAGCAGCTACTGCACTGGAGAAATTTAGAAGTGCTTTGTAAGAGAAAAGTTCATCCTTTTTTCCATACGCAGGAAGAGGCTGAGAATGATTGTTGCCTCTCCTATCTCAGTGGAGGAAGAAAGAGAAGTGAAAGTGAGCTCTTCCTTAAAGCTCCAACCTTCTATTATTGTTTTTAGTGTTATATTATTTGTTTGTTTGTTTATTTATTTATCTATCAGAATTGTCACCACCCATCTCATTAAAAAGCAACTCTGGGCCGTTCACAGAAGAAATAAAATCAATTAAAATACAATATAAAACAATCTTAAATAAGTAATAAATTCCAAGGAATGATAAAATTGGCGAACCGCTCAGGAAATGTCATCAGGGCACCAGCCACCCCCAGGATTGATTACAATTCTTGTCGCCTCATGCAAGCTGACAGAGCCAGGTCTTAAATCCTTTCCGGAAAACTGGGAGGGTATGGGCCCACCGCACCTCTGGGGGGGAGAATATTCCAAAAGGCGGGGGCAACGGCAGAGAAGGCTTTCCTCCTGGCCCCACCAGCCAACATTCTCTTGCTGACAGGACCTGCAACATGCCCTCTCTGCCTGACTGGCTGAGACAGGCTGATGTGATGGGGGTGAGACGGTCCCTCAGGTAACCTGGCCCCATGCCATGTAGGGCTTTAAAGGTGATAGCCAACACCTTGAATTGGACCTGGAAGCAAACTGGCACCCAATGCAGCTCCTGCAGCAAAGGTGTTACATATGCCATCCTTGGGGCACCCAAGATTGTCCGTGAGGCCGCATTTTGAACCAGCTGTAGCTTCCGGATACTCTTCAAGGGTAGTCCCAAGTAGAGCGAATTGCATAGTCTAACCGAGAGATATACACACACAGAGAGTATATAAATACACACACACGCACTTACATTTACATCTGTGGGGTGGAATTTAATTTCCTATTTAAGAGCGTCCATCCCTACTGAAATGTAAAAGAATGCTGAACTAGAAACCCCAACTGCTTCTTCAAGACATTTATAATGTTTAATACTTAAATTTTATTCAGTTTTCTTAACACATTGAAAGAATTGCAAAATTTCCATAAATCCTCCAAAGCAGGGTTCTTCTTCCTGCCTCTCTACTTCCCAGCAATTCGGACACAGTGAAGTAAATCCCACCCCCACCCCCAAATGTCCAGAAAGGAAGTACAGATTCATCCTTAAACCTGACTCTTCTGTGCTCTCATTCCGGACACAATACATGCACAGAAAGGCAGCATCATGCAGATATCCAAAGACCAAGAAGGTATAGGCAGGATTAGGGCTGAGAAGTGAAGTAGAGACTGGAGCACAGCACTCAGCCTTGGGAGTGAAATGGCCATGTTGGAATCCATATATATTTATATGGAGATATACAGATAAATAGATAGATAGATGTACTTTTTCTCTGAACCATCCACCCTACCTTAAACTGTAGAGGACTGTGGAAAGACTTGGGAAATCATTGGGGCCACTGCCTCACCTAGGAGGAGACTGGGAGAATGGATATAACCCAGTCTTAAAAGGCCTCACATTCTGAAAAAAGGAATTCACAAACAACATAGCACAGTTTAAATAAGGGGAGTATGAATGGATTCCCATTGTGCCCTTCCCCTCCACCCATCCCTAGGAGGTATGAGTTCAGGAACACTGGCTGCACTGTAGGTCAACGAAGACCACAGAGAGAAGCCAAGAACTAGGGCCAATGGGAACGGAATGCTCTCTGGGATTGTATGGAAGTTCTCTCCTCCTTGTCCTAGCGGCACTGTCTGCCAGCTTCTGACCTCTCAAGGCACAGCCCTCTCTCTCCCTATCTGCATGGTGTTCTTAGCTTCTTTCTCTCCCATCTGTGGCCTCTACAGGCCCAATCCAGGCATCCGCTGCTGCAAGTAAGAAAATGCAGAGACTTTCCCTCTTGGGTTTACTCCTCACTCTCTAGCTTCAGACTGACACTGCGGATTTTGGCTCGGGGCTGGGCATTTCCTGTCCCCTCTCGTTCAACCTGGCTCTGTCCCCGGGAGCGCAACAGCTGGCTCTGCTTGCGCAGGAAGTCAACAGGAGCAGGGCAGCCATAACTGCCTTTACCCAAGGTGGGCCTTGTTGTCCCCTTCGGCGAGTGGGCGAGAGATGCTGCTTCCAGCTGGGCTAGATGGGCAACGTAGCCATCTGAAAGGAACTGCAAGGAGAAAGATTGAGGCAGCTAACGCCTGCTTTTCCCCAGCCCACCCACTGCTTCATGAGCCACAGCCTTTGCAAGGGGGCCTTATCATAGCGCGGCACTGGTCCCTGGACCCTCAGCTGGCCGTGCAGGACAGCAGCTGAGCCAACTCCATACCTGGCACTGGCTTTGCAATTTCTTCACAGCCCGGCCCACAATGTAGATTTGGGCTGAAGGGAGCCCTAAAGAGCTATAGACTGAGATGTCCTTGGTGGAACCATACGCAGCTACAATAGTGACCTCTGCCTACAACAAATAAACAAAGACATTTTTAAATTTTAAATTAATTTCAGGCCCTTCCTATTCAAGCAAATATACATTGCAACAATAACTAAAATACAGAAGATAAAAGTGCCAAAGCCATAAATTAAAATTAATATTAACACCAATTAACCATTCAAAGCCTGGTGAAAGTGATGCATCATTACACACTTTGTAAACATTAAAAGAGGAAGGGCCAACACAACTCCAGAGGGAGTGCATTACACAGCCTGACCTGGCAGCGATGTGGGAAAAGGTTCTCCCCCATATGCCACCCAGATAAGCATGGCAATGAGGCCTCTTCTGCAGAATGTTACAGCAAGACAGATTCACACCAGGAGAGGCCATTCCTCCAACAGCTGGGCCCTAATATGCCACCTCAGTGGCATTCTTCCCTGACTTCCTTCTTCTTTCTCCTGTGGTATTCCTTCAACTTTTTCCACAAGCCCCATTAGTTATACCACAGTAGCATCCTGATTCTGTACCCCTCCTGGTTGTGCAAGAACACAAGCAGTTACACACCTCTTGCTGAAGGCCCTGTAGAAAGGCAGCTTTCTGGCGGAGAGGGTCATGCGTGAGGCCATCACAGAAAGAGACAATGCCATGAGGGAAGTTATGCTGGGTAAGCCAAGCCACCACTCGGTGCTTCTGCATGTCTGGACGCCCTGTCACATAGATTATCATGAAACCAGAATCTTGCCAATGCCTACAAAAACAGAGGGAAAGATAATTACCTCTGGGGAAGAAACTAAAAACCTAGTGTTCTCCAAGTATTTCAGATAATTCTGTTTAGCGTCCTTCAACATAGCAAAGGGGTGTGAAAGTGGTAGTTCATAACATCCAAATTGCCTGTCCCTACTCTGGAATATGAAGACAGAAGGATTATAACTGGGAGATATTGCTGGGCCTGATTATGACAAAGCTACAACAAAAGGGCATTTTGTGTTAAAGCATTTTTGCACCATGTTTCCTTAAAGAATGGCCCTGTTGAGTCATGCTGTTCCTGTTTACAAAAGCAGACCAAGGATCCATCGATGCGTGTTCAATGCATAATGGCGAGACAGATTATAAATATGTCTTACCTCTGGAAAAGTCACAACCAGGGCAGGGAGGGAATGGTTATCAAGGGTACCTTCCTTCATGGTACACTGACTCTGAACAGAAGGTCCATTCTGTTACTGTGAAGTGAAGAGTTACTGAGAGACCCATCTCCCCTCCACCATGAGTCTGCTAAAAACCCCTCAGTGGGCAATACCCTTATCTTACAGCAACTTTCCCTGAATCTGACACCTTTGAGTTTGTTATGTTGGCTAGGAATACTAGGATTTGTGGTCCAACATCTGGAGGAATTCTCTCTTACTGCAATACATTTCATGTGTTAATTTCGGATGTTATATAAAGACATCCTTTCTTTCCATAACTACAGTTATATTAGAAGAAGAATCTGCATTCTGTGACAATTGTTCGTATGAACCCAGTCTGATTCACAGAAAACTCTAATAATCAATATTCAGCTATCAGACCGTTTATTAAAACTAAGAGAGTGAGCGCACAGGCCTTCTCTCTCCACTTTTCTTAAAGAGAACAGTGATGCTTGGAATGTTACTATAAAGTAGAAAAAAAAAGGAAATCCACTTGCTTTAACAAAAGCTTCTTCCAAGAAATCTGTCTTGACAGCATGTTGGCACTGACAAATACGGAAACTGGCAAGCAACCTTAATGTAAGTGTGAAGGAAAATAGTAGAACTGTTTTCAATTGGTGCTTTAAATTGCCTTTTTATTACTTACTTATTAAAGATCTTTTCTTTTTTTAAAAAAAATTGCACTTGATTGAGAAAAAATAATTAAGCTGAGTATTGGGAGAAAAAGATTTACAGGATGAGGAAGCACACCAGGGAATAAATCTGTTAGGAATGTAACATATATAAGAATTTCTCCACAGTCCTGGCACAGACTTTGGAGACCTTAAGAAAGAGAAACAGTAGATCAGTTGGCTCAAAGAAATACAAGGGGCCTCTGGCGAGGGCTATTAACCTACCTTACCACATCAACAGCACCAGCGCGCACCTTGGGGTCACTGCCCATAATGGAGACACTAGCTGTGAAGGAGCCATCAATACTAAAGACGACACAAGGTGTGGCCTTAGCTACCACTGTCAGAAAGCACTCAGCATAGGTGTGATCACCTCTGTGGAGAGATGGAAAGGTGTCAGCCCACAAGCAAATATTCCTGCACACTCAGAATCAGAAATGTTCAACTTCTGCATCCAAACAAGCCATGAGGATAGAAGCAAGTGAGGGTGTGTTTTCTCCCCTACAGTTCAGAAAACCAAAGAAGGAAAAGGCCAAGCAGTTCAACTATTACCATAAACCTGCAGGAACAGGGAACCTGTTGGTGAAGTACACCTCCAAGCACCCCCACATCGGCCATGCTGACTGGGGCTGCTGGGAATTGCAGTTCAGCAACGTCTAAAGGGTCACCAGTTGCTTACTTTCATTGGCAGGCAACTGGACTGTAACAATTCAACCTGGGTGATAAATAGCTGCCAAGGTCAAACTTTAACCATTTCGGTCCGGAAGGTCACATTCCACAATAATGTGCTGCAACCAAAATAATAAATAATTTTGTAGCGCTTTATGAATGTATGCATATATTATGTTACAAGCTTTCCTGGACAGCAGAAGAGAATATCTGGCACAGAGGAGGCTGCCCAAGAGATCAAGCACAGGAAAGGATCTACCATGCATTCACCTCACCACCATACGGATAGGGTACATGCCAATGCCCAGCATCTTCTCTTCAGGAAGGGTGTAAGAAAGCCTCCCGCTGCCACTTGTCACTTCTGTGCCATAATGTACCCATTTCCCTGACAATGGCTGTGCCATGATGTAGACATCCACCTGGAAAAAGAGATCAGGACAGAAGTGTTCACCTCATTGCATGGACCTGTTATACTGCACTGCTAGCCACAAATAACACCTTCAGATTGAGAAATTACAACTGTTATTAGCAATGAAGGGCATAAGCCCGTCCTTCACTCCCATCTTCTTCTTAGGCTGGTTTTTAAAAATCCATTTTCCACTTACAACCTTTTCATATTCTGTTTATTTCTACTCCCCTTTTCTTACAACTCCTCTGTCCCTCTGGAAAACTTCCGTTCTTTGCCTTCTCAGGGCTCAATCGTGGCACTTTCCTGCTATAGCCCCAGCCACATCTACTCCATTTTGCCTGTGAATTATTTTCCTGTCCTTGTATCCTAACACTTGCTCTCCTCCAGAGTTTTAATCTGAATGGCCTCTTTCAGTCTCTCCCCCCAAAAAACACCCTCTCATTTTAGACTACTGTCCCCCAGGCTCATATTGTTGATAACCTCAGCACAACTCTAACCCTGGGGAAATGGAGAATCTAAGAATCTGGAGGCCACGTTCCATCCCATAGTCTTGGCTTAGCTTTAATTTGCAGTTTCATCCTGCTTATTTCTGTTCCCCTCCTTAGTCCCAGGAAAGCCTTTCCCCTGGTCCAGTATCAGTTCTTAATCTTTCTGCCGCTGTAGAGGGAAGAGGGAATGGCCTTGAAGGACAGGAGAAAAAGCCGCCACCAAGTCAGATAAAAGGAGCCTGAGCCCGGGCCAAGAAAGTAACTTGCAAAAACATCTCAAGCCCCTCCCTTGTGCACACGAAGATATTCAGACTTGCAAGATTCTGTTACTATAGGTATTACAATAAAAGTAGTATTGACCTACACAGCATCAGTTTCTAGGTCTGGTCTACCCTGAAGGGCTGACAGCCATTCACAAGTGGAACTTTTTGCCTAATGTTTACATGCCCACCAGAAAAGAGAAGGCGCACAGCAAGTAATGCTGCTTGCTGAGGTCCATGCCAGCATTACAACCTATCCACTGTTCACTTGCCCTGGTGAATCACTCCTAGAACTAAATCCTTGGTTACCTTCTCTCCAGTGAGAGTTACCACATCAAGTGGACCATACATGAAGCGCCCACTAAGGACTTGGGGTCGTCCCTCACACACAATCACATCACTGGCACGATGGTTCGCTGTAACATTCTGGAAAACAAACAGCCAGAAATTTTTATTAACCTCATCTTTGTAAAACTGGACAAGGGGAGAACTTCCCAAGAAGTGGATGACGGCAATAAGATTGCAAGAGAGCTGGTATGAGAATTTAACTACCTTGGCTCCCAATTCATGAATGAATCTCATACAACAATGAAGAGTTATTCAGAGCAGGCAGGAGAATCTTACCATAATGGCTATCTGTTCCTCTAGCTGCATCAGAAAGACATTTGTGGGACTGAAGAGGTCTTTTTTCTTGGTTGTGTGCCAATTTGGTTAACTATGTAAGAGTATCTTTAAAAGTAAAATCAGCAGCCACAGGAATTACAGGGATTTCTTGTCTTGAGTTTTTCCTACTAATAAAACCACCGTTGTACTCCCCTAGAGAAGGTATCTTATTTTATCACCTTTTATGTGATGTAAGTGATGGATCACAAACTGTCATTCATACATTTAGCTCTATGACCCTATGCTTAGCCTGCCAATAGCTTAGGCATTGGGTGTCTATGCTCACAGCCATCTCATCCCATTTCTGGGATGCTAATTCATTTCAGGGGCCAAACCTGAACCTAGAAAAAGGAAATTCAAGATATTACAAAAGTAAAATGACTCTTCCATTCAATTAACAAAAACCTAGTATGTTCCTCTAAGCACATTTTACAAATAATGTTATTATCTAAGTAAAATCAGATTAATCTGGTTTGCAGTACATAGTTCCTGCAGGATCAGAATGATTGTTATAATGTGTAGGAGAGTTAAAGGCAAACAAAGTGAGACCAGTGCTGGTGATGGGTTCAGGAAAATTACTGGGCACAAAAGAAATATGAATAGACTATACGCCTTCCTACAAAGCCAGCGCTCCAGCCTAAGCCAGACCTCCACATTCCCTGAAAACTGCAAGAGAAAGACCAAACAGCGGCTGGAAAAGACAGTGGGTTCGTACCCGGATCTTAACTTGTGTGCGTTTGCGTTGCCACTTTTCACGGGGAAATGCTGGGCTGTAGATCGAACTCTCCTCGTTTTCAGTCACTTGATGCTGCTCCGTCTCAATCACCTGCAATCAGAGACTATAAATTCTAGGCCTCGAAAAGCACCAGGCAAAAAGACTGATTCCCAGACTTGCCTTACCCTAATGCAGGGTTTCTCAATCTTGGCAGCTTTCAGATGGGTGGACTTCAACTCCCAGAATTCCCCAGCCAGCATGGCTGGCTGGGGAATTCTGGGAGTTGAAGTCCACCCTTCTGAAAGCTGCCAAGATTGAGAAACCCTGCCCTAATGTGTAGCCAGTATTTCAAGGGAATGATTCCTTAATTTTCTGCATCTACATTGCTTCAAAACTGGACAAGGCAAGCACCTTTGCTATGCTTTACTAACCTTGGCAGAATAGGAATCTGGCTCGTGGCTCAGACGCTGGGATTCCTATCACCTCTGAGGCACTGCTGTCCTGGTATTTTTCCAAATGCAATTTTTGCTGAGTTGGCACTTGTTAATGAATGTGGCATTTAATCAATGATGGGTAATACACAATTAAGCACCACATAGCAATGTACAGAATTGCAATTCTGGGAGAAGCAGCCAGTTTTAAAGGTCATTGGTGTTTTATTGTACATAAAGATGCCAAAAGGTACAGCATAATATAATGCAGTAACTGTAGAAGAAAGGATATTCACAGACGTTGCTTCTTTGTTGTTGCATTGTATAGCTGCAGGAACACCTGTAGAGTTGTGAACAAATGTTGGCTTCAAAATAAAGCCAAGTACAATGTCACAATTCTGGGAGAAGTGGGCAATTGTGTAGCTCTTTTAGGTCTTGTAACTGCCTGTGCAATTACTGTATATAATACACCTGCAATTATACACCGCAGAATCTAACTTTAAACATAAAATTGCACACATATTCAAACCTACGCAACTATGTGGGTGTACACTGAAAAGCAGCAAAAATAAGCCTCCTCCTCCCCACCCCCTGCAAGCATTTTTCCTGCTTGCAAAACTTTTTTCCTGTTTGAGATTCAAAAGAGAAGACAGGAAAAATACTGAAAAGTCTTATGATTTAAAAATATTTCCACTGATAATGATTATAATTGTATTAAATTAGAACACAGTAAGGAGATTTTATATGCACAGAAGTGGAAGGACAAGACATTACGTATGGTGGAAGAATGGATAGTGAAGTTGATGGAGTTAGCTGAGATGGCAAAACTGACGGCTTTGGTTCAAGATAAGACACTGTATAATTTTAATACTACTTGGAAACCTTTTTTGGCGAGATGCGGAAAAAATGAAATTTTGTTGTATGGATTTAATGATTAGAAATAATATGGATTAATAGAAATAATGTGAGGTTATGTTTTAACCTTAGAGTTGGATGTATATTATTACTTATATCTGTTGTGAGGAAGGTCAGAAGTCAATTTTTTTCCTTTTGATTTTTCTTTTTCTTCTTTTTCACACTTCTTAATCTTGAATATCTCTTATTTCTAATCCCTCTTTCTTTCTACATTATTTTCTCAGTATTAGTTTTTGTTAGTTTTTTATTGTTCTTTCAATTTTTTTTAATAAAGTTATTATAAAAAAAAAGAACATGGTAAGGAGAAATAGAAATTCTGGTAGCAGAATGGGGTGGGGTGTGTATCATGTAGCTTACAAGGGGGCATTGGAATAAAACCTAGGGCAGTTGGGCCCTTGTTATCTATCTAATGCACTGCTTTTTCAGTTCTCCAGAAACTCAAACAAAGGTATTCCCTCTTTTGGATGGAGATGCTAAGAATTAAATGTAGGACATTTGGAAATCTAAGCACATGATTTAGCAGCTAAACTCTGGGTCTCAGAATTCATCTAGACCTGACCTGTCAAGGTAAAATTTAGCCACCAAAGCACACTTGATTTCCATGCCCTCTATTTTAGAGCACTTCCAAAGGAGGATCTTGCATCATTTCAAAGGCAGCTTCAGATCTCTGTGATCCCGTGATGTCAACTGGGTTCAAGAGATGAGCCAACTTATTTCTGACTCAGTAATGGGGTGTTAAAAAACTGGAAGAAAATGACTGACTTCCTTCTTTTTTTCTTTCTCATGGGAAATGCTCTTTTTTTTCCTTTTTGCATATAATAAAATAAATATGCACAGTATGAAAACGGCACGGAGTGTGTCTATGTGCATATGCATGCAAGCAATCTATTTCATTCTCCTTTTGCCTGGATGGTGGGTGATGGGAGTTCTTTTACTGTAAGACCTGGCAGTCTGGCAGTGATTCTTTGCTCCTCCGCACTGCTATATTGGCAGGCTGAAAGACAATTCCAGATCATCTTTAAGCTGCTTTTGAGGGAAGCTCCCTTAGTTGCCTCTTATCAAATCAAACAATTAAAGGTACAGGTTCCACAGGACATACACACTTAAACTTTTACCTGGCTTGCAATAGCCCACCTGGCGTAAGATGAAGGCAGCCACATCAGCACTTTCCCAGTAACTGGCATGGAAAAGGTGAGGCAGGGTGATGGTGGGAAAGGCCGTGAGTGCCTCAGGGCAATAGAGAGAGTAGTCGATGCGTTTAGAACCCCACCAACGATCCAGAACTAGAGCAAAGGGCAGGAGAAATCATATTAGGATGATCCCCCCAGAGATGCCCCTATCTTTTTTGCTCTCTCCTCTAAAAAGGTTAACTAGATCCTTGGCATGTCTGACTGCTTTTATTGGGCATCCTTTTCTAATATTTCTCTATATTTTACCCTAAAGTAACCATATAAAGATACAAAGGACTGGGGGGGGGGATCCCTGAAAAAGAAACAGGGAAGTAACTTTTCCCTCATGTGCACTAGTGCACCAGATTTTTCATCTTATAAAGGCTATATAAAAATGTTAAAAACATTAATACAGATAAAGTGGATCTGTCAAAACAACTAGTCCTTTGCAGATATTCATATAATCAAGAAGTACTACATTACATTGACCAAGTCCTCAAATGGAAACTTAAATACTACTTTCAAAATGTGTGACAAAACAGAAATGAACAATGCATTAAAAAAAAGCCAGCGAAACACGTCTTTTCGGCTGCTATTATCAAGATACATGAATAAAGTTACAACGTGGGAGACTGTCAGATTCTCCAGAAGGCTAGAGGCAATACTGACTAGCAGCAGCAAACCATATCCACATTCTAACATATGCTACAGCAGAATTATAGTGAGCAAGTTCATTTCCAAGGTAACACAGATAACATGTATTTCTTTCCAGCAATGTTAATGTTGCCTGTATTCTTAATAAAAGCAGAAGGCAGTAATAGCCAAAGGAGGTGACTCTAAGTGAAACCTCAGCACAACAGCAGCTGGTGAACAGTTTCACTAACACTCTAATGATTCATTCTTTTCAATCTATCCTGCTGCCCACAAAGAAATCACAAAAGACTCAAGGATCAAAGGGCACTTGCTATTAAATTCATTTTTAATTTTAAGCTGCAGATGCTTAAAAGTGCATTAATTTCTAAGTATTGTTGCAGATATGGCAAAGGAATTCAATACCCTACTCCCCCATTGGGGTCCCTGAATGGAAGCTACAGCATTGTTTTTAATGATTAAATTCTGATATATGTCAGTCCCCACCCCCAGCTAACTTTAAAACAAACACACAAACCTCACACACTAAATGCAAACATTCATTTAACATTATACCTAGCTTGGCGCTAGCTATCAAAACTTCTGCTGAAACTTTTAAAGCTGTTTTATAACATTCTGCTCCAGGGAAATTGAAGTGGACTGGCTCCACACAGAACTACATTCTTATCCACAATTATAGCTCTCGGGTGTATTTGTCTGAGAAATACAATCCCTATGGGTTAGGCAGAGCTCCAAGACCACAGAAGCACTCCAGTTGAGAAGTGACACAAAGTGGCCCAGTGTGGCCAAGCTATGGCAACACTGTGGAATTTGGGTGCTCCACTCAATGAACAAGTATCTTCTTGGCAGCCCAGCAAATATGCAACCTTTGCAAAATGTACTCATTTGCTTCACAGATACAAGAACCTTTGTTCAGATTTCTGACTGAATCTTCAATGAATCTATTCAAGAAGTATCAGGCAGTTCTTTCTGAACTGCTGATGTGAAAGAACAGCTTTATACACCAGTATCTTAGATACAAGAGGGACACAGAAAAGACATATAGGTTTCTAGTACTTGAACTAAATAACTAGATGACATGCTTTCTAATACTTAATTGTTTGTAATACCCAAAGCAATGAAAACAGAATTCAACCTGCAAAAAAAAAAGAAGAATTTTTAAAAGAAAATAATGCTTTTTAAATGGAGAAACCCTTCCTATCAGCAAATGGATTCATAATATCAAATGACCTGCCACCATACTCTAAGCTGACTAGGATGAACAACAGATGCACAGTTGAATCTGAACTGCGGTTTTGAGGAAATTAGTATAAAAAGGCAGCAAGTAACTCACTCCTGACAACTTCATTGGTGCTGGTTACAGTGCTGTCGCTTGCGGCTCCCTCATTTCCTTTCCAGAAGCCCCCAAATGCACCTGTTGGAGTCGGTGGTGTCACAAGATCTAGCTCACCCACGAAGAGGGAAGAGTGACTCTGCAAGGCATCAGCTAGTTGAAGGAGAAACATAAGCAGAGGTGAACACAGTGATGGTATACGCTCAGTCCTCCACTACTGTACTGCAGTATCAGCCCTCCCCAATTTAATGGTCTCCAGTTGTGTTGGAACGGTAGTTCTTGTAATTTCTTTTTGGGAATTATCCTAACTTAGTCAGACAGCAGAAGATTGAAAAGCACCATATCTTAAATACAGTTCTAATCAAGGTGTTCTTTATAAACATACCACACACACACACACTCACACTATAGCAGTAGTTTCAACCATGCCATGGAGCGTGTGATGTAGCTGGACTAGGTGAAAAAACTGGACTAGGAGCAGAGAAACTCAGTTCTAGTTCACCCTCAAGCTCACTGGGTGACTTTGGACCACTCATGCACTCTCAGCCCAACCTATTCACAGGGTTGTTTGGAGAGAAAACAGGAGAAGGGAGTGCCAAGTATGCAGCCTTGAGCTGCTGAATGACACACAGGATATAAATATAATAAACACTATAACTTGGTGTTTGTAGTCAATTCTCCTACAATCCTACAATCAGCGCTCTCTCTCTAGGCTCCAATTTCTCAAGAAATACTCATTGCTGAATTCTCTCTCTGTAGGTATCTGCAATGCAACACAACACGGCATCAGAGTGCATGATAGGCATACATGAAGGGCTCCTTAGGGTGTCCAGGCAGATGAATGAATAATACAGCTCAGGAACAATGGAGTTCCCGGTGAGGAAAACACATCTGTATCTCCTCTTAATTTATACAATATTCTATAAATTCTCCTCTCTCACACATACGCACTTCCTTTCATATACATATTCTATCTACCTATATCAATAAACAGAAAAGCAATCAAAAAACGATAGTTCTAAAAAAAAAAAAAAGCAATGGAATAAAATAGATATAAATTATAAATTTCTACTCAGCAGAAGTTTCAAATGTATATTGCTGACAGCCAGAAAAAGAACTAAAAAGGAAATTCCCCTCCTGTCATTATAAATGACTTAATATACACTCTGAGACAGGAAGTCAACTTCCTCCTTGGGTCTGACAGATAAAACATTTCAAAAACTGTTTGTGCTGCCGGTTGATCACCAATGTGTGGAAGAATTGTTACCAGCTGTAGGAGAAACTGCCTTTGAACGGAACTGGCATAAGAGGAGAAATGCTACTTTAACACCAACCTAGCTAGGAGGACTTAACACTGTCTCACTCATGGGCTGGAGGCCCAGAGAAGGCAATGTCATAGGGACACTAAAAGCAGTAAAGATGCTGCCAGAGCATGTTTCTGTCTTGGCTAGCCTCAAGCAAGAAAGGTCCTGCTTGTGAATCAGCATATGCAGCAGAATGAGTGGTGATTATCACTTCAGACCACCGGAAGAGAACTTTTGATGTCCCCCCCATATAACATTCCCTACAAACAGAAATCTACTATTCAGAAATGTCTACCTCACACCATTACCATTTATTCTACACTGATTTTCAATGCAAGGAAAAAACAGTTTATCATCCTGCTACTGCAGGATAATAAATGGGAAACAAGGCTAATGACTAACTCCGATGCGAGATCAGCTTTATCAGGCTCCTTCTCTTTTTAAGCTGTTTCCTCTCCAACCAGTCAAGCACCTTGTAATTTCAAATGTAGTTGACCTTTTGCTTTTTCCCCTTTTTGTCCCTCTCCATTCCCTTCTTCTACATCAGCTTAAATAAACCATGCTGGGAGCCTTTTCACTAAAAAACAGATACAGCGACTATAAATAAATAATATAAAAATGTGACATCCTCTCACCCAAGGCTAAAAGGACATTACCAAACTCCTCTACTGCCTTAGGAGACTGGCTCCAGAGAAATCCTCCTTTTATTCATTTATTTATTTGTTTGTCAAATTTATATGGCTGCCCATCTCACGAAAGAGTGACTCTGGGTGGCGTACAGTAAGAATAAAAAACAATCAACATATAAAAAAGTTATTAATTTTAAAAAATTTAAAAACACAAGGCTGAGAGAGAACAGTGGCAGTTAATAACAATGGAACCACCTCAGTATTCCACTGGTTGCCAGTGAGATAATAATAATAATCAATATATATTATTCCCCCCCAACATTGCAGCATATTGTTGAGAACAAGGTAGCAGCCCTGATTATTGAATACATCTCCTAAAAGATGCATTTTATTCTACCTTGTGTCTTAGATATAAAAACAATCCACCACCATCTGTTCATTCAATAGTATTGTAATCCATGAAAACCAAATCTTGCGTTCTGCAATTCCCTAAGTGCAGAGCCACATCTCAAACAACCCCCCCAATCTCACTTAGACTATAGCCCAGCTTCCCGTTTTCCTGTTTCCAAGGGAAAAGAAGCAACAGAACTCTGCTAGGTCAGGCCAAGGCTGCTTCTAGTCCACTATTTAGTGCTACCAACCTAATGCAAGTCTGGCCTTCACGGTTTTTCTCACCTAACGAGGTGGACGAGCCATCTCCCAGTGGATATTTCTGGTAGCGGGGGACCCCAAAAGGAGGCATAGCATGAAACTGTTGAGCTAGCAGAGGTTCCAGGCGGGAGGCACAGGGGTCAGCAGCATGAAACAAGTTGTAGATCTGTTCGCAGGATGGCCGCATTTGAGCCACTGAAAGATACAACAGACTGTGTAAATTGCCATATCTACAATGGATAAGAAAAACAGAAAATGGGGGGAAATGCAGAAAGATGGAAGAAAAAATGTCCTTACCATCCAAGGCAGGCATTACTGTCTTACGAAGTGCAAGTACCAATCCCAGAGGTGAGCCAAATAAGAAAAAACCAGACACTTTGAACTCCAGCTTCCCAACCATGCAAGGACCTTCAAAAGTCTCCACCACTGAAGATGAAGAGTTACTGCTACGTCGAGGGTCCCCTTCTGTTTCTGAGGCAGGCACACTAGACTGCAAGCTAAAGACACACGGGGAAAAAATCACGTCCCTACCAGGAAATGCAGACGGTCCGCAACCAAGTCCAAATAGTCCACAAATTACATTTGTTCATTTATTTTAACCCCTAAAGAAACTAAGGATGCATGACGGTAAACAGAAAATCAGTAACACATTATCAGAAGGAGGAAAGAGAGGAAATGTAATTGTGTGTACAACAAAAAAGTGGAGCTTACAATTACTGACGGAAATGTTTCAGTCTGAAGAAGCTTCTTCACCAGACCAGTTGGTTCAGAGTTGCTCAACTACAACTCCCAGCATCCCTCTTACAATTAACTATGGGTGTACAGTATTTGGATCTGAAGTGGATCGGGATCCAGCAGGGTCACCCTTGCTGAACTGTTTGCCTGAATTGTGTGGTCCCCTGCAAGCTCTAAGAAAGGCATGACTCCTTGAAAGGAACAGCCACCCAGTATATAACAGCATCTGTGCTGGATCCAAAGCATCCCTGCCCACTTTAGATCTGAATATTGCACATCTGACTGTTGCACATCTCCAGTGGTAATTATCTTTACAACATTAAGATTGTCATCACAGCAACTTCTTACACAATCAGGGAATGGCCCCAGCTCGCTCCCAAAATTCTACCTTTCCTGAGAAGGGAGATCATTTGGGATGATTCCCATGAAGCACAAGGTATGAGCCTTCATATGTGGCTGAACTACAATTCTCAGTATTTTTTACTATGTGTCACCAAGTCAGTATCAACTCTTAGTGACTACATAAATAGATTTTTCTCCAGGAGGATCTGTCCCTAACCTGGCCCTTCAGGTCTTCCAATGGTGCAGCCATTGCTACTGTAATTGAGCCCACCCACCTGGCTGCTGGTCATCCTCTTCTTCTCTTTCTTTCCACCTTTCTCAGCATTACAGAATATGATATTATCACTCACGATTAGCAACTAATATTGGCTAATGGGATTCAGCAACTTCTTGAGGGCTCTATATTGTGCACCCATGATTTCACTACATTTGCTGTAAGGGTGGAAAGTTTAACACAATCCTGGGGCTAAAGAAGCCTATTTTGAGTATGCTGTTTAGAATTAGTAAATTCATTAGAAAACTGAGAGCACATTTGGCTAACCTTCTGTTCCCAATAGACAAACAAGCAGATCAAATTAAACTGATATCTAATAGTCAGCTTGTCTTTATAGCCTCAGATTCCTTAATCTCTCACCTGGACAAGATTTGTTGCTGCTGTTGTAAAGAGTCACTCTCTTGAGCTACATTGTCACAGTATTTATGAGTAGGAGGAAGTACTCCTGGCTCGGGACTGGCACGGCCAAGCCCTCCCAGTGCTTCTGGCTTCTTGAGCAGTGGATCTCGCACCACAGAGGTTTCTGGAGACAGGAGTTCAGCATTCTGGAAAGAAACATGGAGTGCTGAGCAAGTTTCTCTTCTGCTCAGGAAAGTCGAATGCCTTTTCTTTAAGCAAAGAAGGGCAGATCATGACTGCAGAAAAGTTCCCCGGATCATGCTTCCAAAATTTAATGGCAAGCTGCTAAATGGTCTTCCATGCTTGGAGGCGAAAGTAGGAACTGACATAGGCACCATAAAACTCCAACAGCCACAAGATGACTCTTTTAGTCAAAACAAGCAGAAACCATGACAAAATGTTGCCCCTTCTGTGAAGTTATCACTCTCTCAATCAGCCCTCAGGATTTAAAATAGCTATGGCTTCTGGCTGCAGAAACATTACCCACCCCTGCAGTTAGACTCAACAAAAAGGAAACAGGGCAGTTGACTGATTTGACATACTATACTGTATTCTAAAGCAGGCATACGTGGGCAGTTCACATCTAGAATGAAGTCAGAAGAAAATATTTCTCCTCTTCGTCCATTTTCAGTTCACCTCTTCAGTATACAACTACTTTGTCAACGTGCCCATTTTAGAATTCAAAAGAAGCGGAACATAGACACGGGTAAGGAGAGGCACCTCAGGGCTTGGGAACTGACCATGCTGCCACGGCGGCTGCTCCCGTGGCTGCCCGACCCACCAGCACGACTGTGGCACAGGGCATCAAAGGCCAGGATCCCCCCAACACAGTCTCCAATCAGCAGCACCTGTCAGGAGAGACAGAAATAAATTGCTAATCTAAGAAACTCAAAGCATCAGCATTTTTTCTTGCCATTTTCAAAGGAGCCAGAAAGGTAGGATCCAAAAGACATGTTCTACTTCTTCCCCACAATGTGAAGTATTATGAGTGGAGTAGCTGAGGAAGTCTTCAAGAATTTATATTCAAGACTGGTTTGCTCAATATCGTCTAAAAAAGCTTCCAGGAAAATAGAACTGCATACCAGAGAGATCTTAACTGGCGGCTTGGGTACTCAGTGCTGTAATCTTCTAATACTGCATGCACAACCACTGCATGGTCAGATAAGAGTAACAAGCTTCTAATCCTTAAGATTATAGTTAAATATATATAACCTTGAAATCATATGGGATCTGAAGACCTCAACTGCTATGACTGGTATGGTGGAGCTAAGAAATCTTGCAAGTGTTAATGTAAAAAAAATGGGTAAAGAGTAGCTATTTGTAATACAGAGGTTTCTACATCCCAAAAGTTTGATTTCTAGCATCATCCCTGTATCTCTGCTTCTCTATATTGCCCCAATGTTTTCTGAATTACTTTTTCCAATAAAACATCACAGCTCTATTTTAAAAGAAGGAAAAAACAGAACAGGATGCAGATCTAAATATCTGTTCCGCTGGGGGCATTTGGGCCTCAGGAATTAAAGGTCCTTCTTCCAACATTCTGGATTTCTGCCTTCAACTTCCTATACGAGCTCTGAAAATTGCCAGGAATCTAACCTGGCCACAGAAGCCCATGCCGTCGGGAGAATGGACAAAACTGGCATAGGCCTGGTTGGTGCGAGAAATGACAGTTGCAACGGCACTCTGGTAACTGCCCGAGGAGGTTGCAAGCAGAGGCAAAGCAGCCAGTGGGATGTGATCTTGGCTACTGGACAGACTGTCACCATCGTGGCTGTAGGGGCTGAGTCTAGGAAAGACGAGTTGAAAGGAGTGATCAGGATACAATCTAAAACACAGGCAACTTACATCTTTGTAGAGAGCTCAGAAAATTACCTCCCAGGTGTAATCACCCAGCCACCTTTTCTTGACACATGCCTTGGGGCTAAAACACCAATCACCTACCATGCCAGTGAGAAAAGAAGACATTCTCCATACACAGCTTAAGATCTGGCCACAGACCAGCAACCATTTAAAATTAAGGACCTGTGGTAAGAGTTTAGCCCAATATCCAGAGCTGTGAGCAGCTGAAGAAAGAGAGACTAACTCTGAAAAGATGGAACAGAATTTCCTTGGAAAGTCCTACCCAGCAATCTCTAATGTTTGCCCAAAGCACAGCTTGCCTTCCTGGGTACTCACTCTGAGTGGTACGTCACATACTTTAAGTGCTTTACTTGGCTCCATCGTACACAAACTAGTGCAAGGTACAGGCCTCATATTTTCTTCTAGAGCCCAGAACCAAAAAACTACTCCTAGTGATGGAGCAGGTACTACTGCCCTCACTAAACCCCTTCACACACTCGGCTGCCTGTAATTCTTGTTTTCTCAGGCAGCAGCCAAACAGCACTACTCGCACCAAGTCTTCATTCAGCAGCTTGAAAAAACATGCTTCCTACTTGGAGACCAGGGCATAGGCAGCAGCGCAGATCGGTGGACAGGGCACTAGGCGCAATGCTATGTGCCCCAAGGCTTCAGGGAAGTGCAGTCGGGTGACTGAGTCCAATGTAGCAGTGAGTGTATGCACATCAGCCTGTTTGGAGCCTGGTTCTCCTACACCCTGGTCTAGGATGTTGCCACTGTGGAGGATCAGGAAAAGGGCATGAATACGGCACGTCCCAGAGAGCCCTTCTGAGCCAACCTAGAGAAAGATACACAGGGAACCGTGAGGATGAGATCTACTGGTAGAGGTGATGCATATCATCCACGTGTGATGGGGGGAATTAAATTTGGCCACGTACTGCAGCCAAGGGTATGGAAAACTGGCTAAGGATATGACAACAGTAGTCCTGTCATCATCACAAGCCCTCTTCAGTGGCTTGGGGGCCACAATAGCTGAAGGCAGTGAAGTAGGCATGCTGTGCCATAGGCATGGTTTCACTCACCTCTGGTGGGCCAGGTACAGGGACACCATCATTATCTGACTTGGTTACTCCAGTAGCATCAACTGCAAAGGAAATTACTATTGCAGTGAGTGGCAAGGTGGACAGAAGGCAGAGGGGCAATGACAGACTCCAGAGATCATAAAGGGTAGTACTCATAGACAGGGGTTGCATGAGGAAGAGTGGCTCCCACAGGTATACTTCAAAGGGCAGAGAGAGACTCTCATCAAAAGCCCTCATTCTTAAAACAATAAGCAGAGAAGTTTGGGAATGAGCATGGGAAGATTATACTGCAGAAAAATGAATCTAACTTCTAATGCAAAAACCAACAGCAGATGATTTCAGTTTCTTCTATTGTAATAGAAAAATGCTATGTCTAAGAAAAGCTTCAAAATGCTTGACTGTTTTTTTAAAAAGCAGAGGGGGAAAAAAAGAAAATGAAAAGGTTTGGAGGGTGATTTCCCTGATCAATGGAGAGGGAAGCATCTTTCAGGGGAAGCCCTATTGTCTTTTCCTCCTCCTCATTATTAATGAAACACCTTTTTAAAATTTTGCCACAGCCCTAAAATACTACAAATATATAATAAAACAGCAGGAACATAAAACAAAAACTAACTATTCTATCTATTGCAGAATTTGAAGCCTCTGGACACAGAACTTGGAATTTCTTAGCAGTTGAGACAGCTGAAGCACAATACCCGAAGTTCCCCTGCCATTCTATAAGGGACATGGAAATTGATTTCTCTTACCTAGAACATCATCCCGTTCATTGGGTCGCTCCAGAGTATCAAGGAAGTCATTTGAATTCCACTTAGTGATTTCCTTTGCAAACACATCATCACTGTCAGAAAAATCCTCTAAAAAGAAACAGGCATGGAGAGATACATGCAATCTAGTCACTGCAAATATACTGAAATACCCACCAGGGTTGAAATCACAATTAAGAAGGGATCATTTTAAAAAGAAGGCAGGCACACTAGATGACTGTCCTGCTAATGACTGGCTTTAACAGTTCTCCAGATTCTTAGTCAGAATTCTTTCCTAGCCTTGCAATCTGTGATCTATGAAGTCATTGATGCTCTCTGAGCTTGGTTGCTTGCTTGCAGACATTTCATTACCCAACTAGGTAACATCATCAGTGCTACTGAGTGTGGGGTTTTCTCCCCGTTTATAGTTTGCCTTGCCAGTTTTTGGGGGAGGGGGATTCTCCTTGGTAGTTTCCTTGATTAGGGTACTGTTTTCTGCCTGATTGTTTGGTGTTTTCTGTCCTACATAGTGGCAATTGTAGCCCTTCTACTGTATGTTGTAGATGACTCATTTTTTTCTTCTTCTTTTCCACTCCCTGGCCACTTGCACACCCTCCCCCACCCAGCAGTGGCCACTTCAAGTCTCGCTACCCTTGCACCTCCCCAGCTACCTGCGCACCCCCTCACTCTCTCTCCCACCCCACAGCAGCCACATGCAACTTCCTGCCAGTTTCCCCACTTGACTTTGATTGTTGGAAGCTGGCAGGAAATTGTGAGCAGGTGCTTGCAAAATGACCCACGATCCTTGCTTAATGATGGCAATGAGGACTCCAGGGATTGCCATTGCTACGTGATGCAGTCATGCGATGTCACACTTTATGACCACATTGCTTAGCGACAGAAATTCCAGTCCCAATTGCTGTCTTAACTTGAGGACTACCTATAGTTGGTTTGTGTGCTACAGTGATGCTCTGTGGTTGTAAACTTAGTCTGTTGGTTGTTTCTGATATGTTTTTGTTGTATGGTAGTGTTATCCTTATCATAAGTTTTGCTGGTTGTGCTGTAGTGGACTGAGTGGTCAGGCTCTTTTTGATAAAGTTGCGTGGGTATCCATTCTGTTGGAAGATATTGTATAGATGGTCTGTTTCCTTTTTTGGTATTCCACATTGCTGGAGTGCATTTGTGCTTGTCTGAATAATGTTCTTACACAGCTCCTCATTCAAAAGAAACAATTAAAAAGCTTATTGAGTCCAATAAAGCAATACAAAAGGACAATACAAAAGGAAACAAAAAGACTAGAACACATCCTCTCCAGCAGCCAACACCCAGATAAGCAGGGATTAACACCAGACAAACAATCAGGCAGAAAACAATACCCTAATGAAGGAACTACCAAGGAAAAAACCACACCCCCACCAAAACTGGCAAGGCAAACTACTGTATATAAACAGGGAGCAAACTCCACACTTACTCACACTGATGTTACCTAGTTGGGTAATGAAACGTCTGCAAGCAAACAACTAAACTCACAGACCACCAAGGACTCCAGAGTTCAACATATGAGCTACATATGTAACACAGTTTAGTATATGAGCTACATATATTCTCTTCTATTGGAATCCATGATCTTTAAATAGAAATTTTAAATTCTCTGGAATTAACCTTTGGGATCCACAAAATAGGAGTCAAAAAGACTCATATCTAAAATCTTTGAAAGTTGCTGGCCTTCTGTGTTCATAATACTGGGCTAGACAAGTGTTGGTTTGGTGGAAGGTAGCTTCCTATATTTCCTATGGCACTTAATTACCATACACACACACGCACAAAACATGTGCTTTTACAACTGAGCTAAAATCTATATTTTCTTATATGGACATACTACCACTTTTCAAAGTGTAAAGAGAAGAGATTACTTCCCTCACCTTATATATCCATGCAAATCCAACTCTCAATACATACATAGAGAATTAGTTCTCATAGACCTACTTCTACATACCTGTAGTCCTTACTGTTGGAACCAACAGCAGCTACCTGTATCTACAGATGAGTCTGAGTTCAAGTCTAAGACTTCTCAGAAACAAATTCAATGTAGGATTGTGCTACTTTATTCATTATTACAAACCGTGAGCATCAAAGAATTCCTCTTCAGAACTGTTCTCAGAGTCCCGTGCAATATTTTGCATCCGCCATTCTGATAAACTGTGAGGAGACACTGCAACTGCAGAGACATATCAAAAGAAATCATCATGACCAAGAGATCTGGGTAAATATGGTCATTCTTATGCATCAACAGAAACACTTCTTTATTACAGTAGCTATGACCTTTGGAATCAATAGTGCCTTACTATGAAGTTTCCTTTACTCTCTCAATTTTCTGAATATCTGATTGCAGAAAACTGCAGGAAGTTCTTAATCTTACAGACAAGAATAGAGTACAATAAGGAAATCAACTAAGCCAGACTACAAATAATTATTAATATAATCAACTTCATAACAAATATTCTCCACAAAATATTCTGTATTCCCTGTATACCAATATGTGTTTCCACCTTTTCATGAGTTCTTTTCCTTTTTTAAGTCCCAAATACAGGGAGAAAATGACAAAGGAAAAGAAGAACAGGGGTTGCTATCATGGACACTGTGTAATATGCATCCCAACTAATCTTTCTTTAAAACGTATATCAACATTCATAATAATGCCATACACATGCCTGCACAATGCAAAAAAAAAAAGTAAAATGTTTTAAATGAGTCAAAAACAAACGAGTAAAGAACTAGTAAGGAAAGAGACAAAAATCCTTTGTGAAAAAACCAAACCAACATTACCTACAGTACAGGGGTAGTTAGTCCCTGAATATAATCTAGAATTAAATGTGAATGAACTTCATCCTTTCTCACAAATCCTCTGCACTAAGAGTTTATTTTCATCAGCGTCATATTATGTTCTACCATCTACAATTTCCTTTCTATTTGTTGCAATGGTTACTCACCAGCATGTTGAGAAGAGTATGAGGACCGAGAAGATGTTGACCACTGCTTTGCAAATGGGTCATCTGGAGAGGAATCTGGAGCCCTCAGGCTATCAACTCTGTCCTGCTTCTCATGGCC
Organism: Liasis olivaceus; assembly: GCA_030867105.1. Taxonomy (NCBI): domain Eukaryota; kingdom Metazoa; phylum Chordata; class Lepidosauria; order Squamata; family Pythonidae; genus Liasis; species Liasis olivaceus. The sequence goes on along the minus strand of CM061349.1, from coordinate 107,777,923 downwards.
ACCTAAGTCAGCTGGGCACTCAGGGTTGGGCGCACCAGGACCTAACTCAGGTTCCAAACATGTAGCCATCTTCTGAGCCAGCATACGTGCCGTTTCCTCCTCCAACCTCCGGATGTCATCCATTGTGAGATCTATCCACTCATCCTGCCAACACCAGGCCTGGCGATGAGCTCGCAGCATCACTTTCCGTAGACCTACAGGAAGATATTCAGGAATCATGATGGCACAGCTCTTCTCGCGCACACTGCATCAGCCATAGCGCACTCCTCATATTAACTTTATTTATGGTTAGGCCTAACTTCAGCTCCTCAATACATTAAAAGACATTAAAGGTTATTTATTCTGAGAATGCTTCTTCCACTGCTTTTTAATAATTTAAAGAAGGATTGCAATCCAGTTCAGATTTAAAAAAGAAACTCAATTTAGAGAATCAGAGGAGTTGATAGGAATGCAATTCCCTTCCCTTTTGCATATGAAGATGCAGAGACCCATTTTGGCATTTTGTTTACCCATGACTAACACATGAGCATACTGCTAAAATCATTCCCTCAAAATAAATTAAATGCCAAACTAGTAGTCAGGAATGGAGATAAGCCCTTGAGTTAAGCAGAAACCAGGCTCTCTAAATCAACCTACATTATTCACCCATTGATTTTGTGGAAAAAGCAGTCAGGAATCTAAATTTCTACTGACACACTGAAATAAAAAGATATTGTATCACCCCATTACTACCATTTCATCACATCTAGCATGTCACTGGACAGTTGTTGTTTAGCCTGTTTTTCTAACTTCATATAACAAAATTTTATTTTTAACATCGTATGACAATTTCTGGCACATAAGCTTAAATTGAAGAAGACATCTCACAAACATTTTTTTTTCAATCTAAACTCTTTCAGAAATCCAGGAATCATGCTCATATCCAAGCAAAAATGATTGTACTCAATTTATAGTGGGATCTTGTCACCCTCATAATCCCTTACATGTCAGCTACTGCATCCAAGGACACAGGTTAAATGAGCAGACAGCACAACCTAGCTCATTTTTTTTGTCTGGGAAGCGCTGCACAAAGTTGGATGTCAATTCTGTTCATGCCATAAGCCAATTTATATGGATTTTATATAAATACACACACATAAAATGACAACTTCACTCCCACAAAATATGGTGTAAACAACTTCTCATTATATGTTCCCCAATCATAAATATCATTAAGCCTTTAGCATGTCCTATTTTCTGCAGCTGATTCTAAACAAATTTCCCCAGTCTAATATTAGGCTTAACAGGCAATCATTATTTCATATTATCTATGTCTTTCTAGCTTTTCTGAAATCTTTTGAAATCTGGCTCCTCCTTTAACTGTGCTATCAACACAGTTGGCCTCTCTCTTTCTCTAATTTACTGCTTCAACCCCTGTGAGTTTCTTCTACTACCTGCAACCTTTCTCTCACATGGTTACCACCCCTATTACTTCTGAGGTCACAGCAGCAGGAAGTGTATCACACAGGCAACCAACCAATACATCATAAGCTCTTTGGGTACATTTTCACCCCAAAGGGTAGAGCTGGACTAGAGCACTACATGGTCAGCAACCCAGAGGAAGAAAGTCCAATTCCTCACCAATTTCAGAGATCTGGAAATGCATTTAGAGTTGCCATTTGCTGGTGGATTGTGGATCCTGAACAAACATCTTGTAATTAGCAGAGAAATATGAAGGACACTACTTTTCAGAATGGCAGAGGACCCAATTATTTCTTTTCAACTCAGAAAGAATTATTCTGAACATTGGTGCAGCCTAGGCCTTAGAATGTTTCTTTAATACAGGGATCCCAAGGGAGGCTTGGAACTGCTACTTTTCTGTCTAATACTTTGGGCCATTATTAAATCTGATTTCACATTAGGGTAGCTTTAATGAAATTCATGCGAGAAGGGCAGCTCAGCAGAAAAGGAACTGCACAAGTACTGCCACTGGAGAGGAAATGGGCACTGTGCCTCTGCCAACACAAGTACAGGATAAATCATCCTGTTCCACTGCCTGGACATACAGCGTGGCCTATACTGGCTAGCCTCAGTAGGCCAGAGTTGGGGGACCTGTGGCCCTCCAGATGTTGCTAAACTATCACCATTGGCAATGTTGGATGGGTGTGATGGAATGTATCTACGAGGAGGAGAGTGATCAAGGCTATCAGGAAGGAGGGGGTGCATTCCAGGAGGGAGGCAAGAGGCAGCATAGTCTGCAGGGGGAGCATGAGAATAGAAAGAGATTCAGGATAGCCACTCCCTAGAATCTCTCAGGGTATAACCACTAGTTCCTGTAGTATAGATTTAGTTTGGCAAGATTCTGTCTACTAGGTGTAAGCAAATAAAGGAACTGAACTGGACTGGACTGTTTCATCATTGTTCTTGGGCTGGGCCTGACAATGGAGCTGCTGGGAGCTATAGCTCAACATTTGGAAGAACCAAAGTACCCACTGCTGCCACAGACCTTTGTTTGCTGGAGGAAGATTGAAAAGAATGGCAATAAGGAAAATATCATGCTCACCTACATCATGGATGAACTGTTCAATCTTGGACTGCATGCCCCAATAGCGAAACTCCACCTTACAAAGCTTGTAGGCACACATAAAAGGCCCAGAAGTTCCATTTTCTAGCCAATCATCTCCCAGAGGTCCACGTCCCGTCTTCATCGAATGGTATAGTCGTGGATCTTCCTCTATCTTGTATTCGCCAGGTGAGATGGGGTCCCGTACAATATCAATGGTATCTGTGGGTAAGTGGAGGATGTTTTGTAAAAAGTTATTAATTGCTGGAAACTAAGATAATTTTACTTGGGTTTCTCAGGCTACTGTTTCCTCTTACATCAAAATTTGTTCAGATGCTCAACAACATTCCTCTGACTACTGCTACTGCATACTATACACTTGTTTTGCCAGGAGCCTGCTGTCTGTTCTTCCATCCCTGGTGTGTAACAACAGCATTCCCCAATCTATTGCCCCCCAGCTGTATTGGATTTCAACAACAGGAATGCTGGTTGGAAATTCAAAGTGTGGAAGTTCATGACATCTACATGGAGTGAAGCCTTCACAAGGTTGGCAAAGGCTACCTTACAACACAGCAACCTACATGCTATAAGTGAAACAAATGTCCACTGAGTCAGTCACTTACTGACCCTAAATATCATTAGATACCCATCATCAGCCACTCCTGCACAATTGGTTGCTTAGCATAGTAGCATTCACATATTACATTACGTTCTATATAACCTAAAGTGACAGGAATTGCTCAGTGTTTGAGAACTCACCCACAATCCTTTGCCTGCGCTCTACAGCACTTAGATTGAAGATATTGGCTTGCTTTCCAGCATCTGGTCGGTAGTAAGTCTCGATCTCAATTGAAAATTTCTCCACAAAAGGGCATGTGTATCTATAAGGGGAAGGATGAAACTCATAGTCCTACCTTTATCGCCTTGGCAGACTCCAACCCCATCTTCTCCCTGCCCTATTCCAGCCTTCCCCTGCCTCCCTCTCACCTGGTCCGTGTGTAGGGATAGGCGTTCCAAGATTCTTCCTCCACCTGCAGAGCAGCCTTAGGTAGGAGAGCACGGAACCAGCTAGGAATATGAGAGCCCACATGGTAGATCTTATGTGTATACTGACCACTCCCTCCTGGACCATCATTGTATGGTCGGTTGGACAGGATTTCAACCCCACTGCCTTCACCACTGGACTCCTCACGGCTTTTCTTCTAAGAAGAGAGAGTGAGAGAGAGAGAGAGAGAGAGAGACAGCTGTCTTCAGCCTGCAATCCATACCTTTTGCTTTTGCATTCCTCAACCGTGCTCAGTTTTAGTCTACTGATCCTGTTAACCCAAAAATTCTATCTGGTTAAATAAATACCCATCAGCCTGCTCTGTCTGTCCAAACTGTTACCTGGATCATGTAAAGTTGGGCCACCTGGTATTCAGTCAAGCTCATGGGCAGCAGTATGTGGTATTCCTTGATCAGCATTTTGACCGTCAGATCCTGTGAGTTGAGACACAGTGGAGAACAGATAAAAGTGTACAGCCGGGACAGATGCCTATTTGTGGCTGTGGGACACTTAACAATATAAAAAGAAAATGGGATCAAAGAGGAGATTAAGACAGCTGAAGAAAATTGTGTTTTGGACAACACGGCCTAACAAAATAAAAGATATCCCCCAAATGCTCACCTATTTCATGAATAATTTCTTGTATCAGCAAGACTGGCATGTATTTATTTTTCATCCCCAGCGTTAGAAAACAATCATATGTCAAAATGAAGTATTATATAAATATGGCAATGCAAAGGAGTCACTGGTCATAGGTAGCAGCTCAGACCACACTCTTACTTCCTCAGATGAGAAGCTGGAAAGAAATCCCCATCTGACCTTATTTCAAAATCCAACCCACTGGGTAAGTTTCCATAGCAACTCTTCAGCTAATGGGAGGCTAGGGAGTTTCAACATAGCAAAAGGGAAATGTGGTAAGGAGTAAAATAATAGCATTTTAACACCTCTGCTGTTTTACATCTTCCTGGGCCGTGCCAGTGGTTCCCAAACTTTGCTATATTATGACCTGAGAAAAAGAAATTGTGTCATCTCCCACCTGTGAATAAATGTTTTCACTGGGATTGGGGATAGGCAAGAAAAAAACCTAAATTTACTCATAATAATTAAATTTTAACCTATATAGCACATAAAACAGTGATAGAACTTTACAACTTTTTAAAATAACACTGTTTCTTTCAAAATAAGTAAAAACCACCCAATACAATCTAAAACCATTTTTAACATGAAAAACGAACTTGCTTCCTTTTGCATAATTCCTGAAATTGGGATTTCATTTTGAAGACAGCCTCTCTCATTTACCAAAGTCAGGGAGAAAAAAATAATGTTGCTTTGCCTTAAATCAGCTTCTCTTAAACTGTTCTTAAAATACTATAGCTTGCAGAATATGGGCAGACTATAAACTGTTTTGGTGCTCTTTGTATCAGTGCAATCACACTGAGATAATAGTCCACCACATCTTTTCTCCCAAGCCTAGTGCTTGTAAATCCCTCCCCTATTCTTGCAATTTCCTCCTAGCTGAAGTCTTATAGCCCTCCTCCCTTCTCTTCAGAAGTGGTAATTTCCTCTGCAAAGTATCTGATCAGATGGTCAGTTTTGCATAGTCCTCCAGGCATGATTACTGCTCCTCTAAAAGGTAAATGCAATGTGTTAAAAGCAAACAAACATTCAGACTTCATTTACGGCTCTGGAACTGCAGGGTTGCTTTGCATTTAGCATAACTGTATCAAATTGGTAAGTCTGCTGTAAAAACGGCACAAAGAAAGGACTCTGTGGTGATGCTCCTCCTCTTATCTCACACCCTCCTATAAGAGTTCACAATATGAGAAATGCTTAAGTATGTAATTTGTTTGGTTTTGGCTTAACACAGTATCAACAGCCAGTTATATAGCTTACTGTATTGTATGAAGCCAGCTAATAATGGCTTATGCAACAATGGTTAAGCAAACCTTGGCTTAATAGGATGCATGAATTTGTTTTATGACGTATAAGGTTGTGTCAACCCAGCTAGAGCACAGAGATGCTAAATCTATGGACATAACTTGCTAAGTTAAGGCTTCACTCTTAACCAAAGTTATTAGAACCGGGGATTCTAGATAAAAATGCACAGGATTGTGTTGTCAATGCTGATACTCTTGGTAATTCTGTACTTCCAATTTCTGTGTGTGCAACATGTTGTAATCAAGGTTTCTGGCGATTTAAGGGGAGTCACTGCCCCTCCTCTTTCCTCTCTTATACCTGCATGCCATGCAGAATTTAAATCACGCATAGCTTTGCTCAGCATTGTTATGCAGAGAGAAGCTACTAAATCTCTGCCTATCTGCATCTGTTCAAGGCACAGGAGTACATTCAAGGGAAAAAAGTCTGCAGCCCTCCTAGAGAGCTGTTTTCATGGATATCCTTTACCTTCTGCGCCTATCAAATTGCTCTGGCTCTTGGCCCTTGCAACCTGCTGTTCCTGTAGCATATCTCAAGCAATCGCATAACTTCATACATATTATTGCAGTAATCCACAACAGCCTTGCAAAGTCACACAGCCTTATCATCCTCATAAAGGGATAAGAGGGCAAGAACAGCTACTAAATTTACAGTTTACGCATTTAAAATTACATCACAAATCCTTGTGAACTCTGTATCCCATCTGGAAAACAAAGTACTGTACCAGACGTGGGCATAACTGAAAATAATGCAACATAGAGGGGCTCATAAAGGATTTTTTTTTTAGGAAAATACATCTGGAGAATGTAAACAGTTAAATCGTATATGCCACTCGCTAACTGGGAGGTGATAGTGTACCCTATGCTCCATACTCTAGTATCAGTGTTTATGAGAAAACCTCTTCCCAAGTACAAACAAGTTAAGCCTTTCAAGATTCTGAATGTGAAAAAAGAAAGCTAAAACCTGCTGAGACTTCACAGAAAAAACAACACAGATTAGTATGCTATTTTCTCCATTCCAGCTACATAGACAGATATATGGGGGGGGGGGGGGGGGAATGCATAAGTTACAACATTAAGCAATACTTATTGTCTATAATACATTTGTAGGAGAAACTCAACTTCAACACAAGGATATTTATGTTGAACATGAAGTTCAGTTTGTCCTACAAAGATATTAGAAAAACCACTTCAGAATCTAACTCCTTATAAAGCCATGTTCAACAAAAATAACTTCAAGTCCAAACATTCCCATGTTTTAGCCACAATTCACTCAGCCAACTACACATTTAACATGCATTGTGTTATCTCTAGCAAGTCACCTTTTTCAAGTCAGTTACCCAAATTCCTATAAGCATGCATTTGGTGGGAAGCTTGCTAATCACCATAACCAATTAAGCAAAGCGACTTAGAGGAAAATACATGTAAGTTCAATTCTAAAAACACCTATTCAGGACGCACATGTAGGACTCAGATACACAACTACAAAGTTAAGCACACTTAGAATAGAAAGAAATGGGCACATTTCTGAGAACACACACACACACAAGATTGATGTTTACATGATCTTCACAATTTAGTTGAAGCCTCAGGGTATGTATTTTTGTTTCTTAGTGTATTTATCTTCATTGTCTGTATCTGACTTTTTAAAATAATAAAGGAAGCACTGACCTCCCACAAAACATTCTTACCTCAAAAAAACACACTGAATTTAACCCTGCCTAATTCATTCACAAAGCTCAGGTTTGCATAGGTCTGCCCCCTTAGAAAAAGCTGCTGTGTCTCACACCAGAACAAAATAAAATCAGCAGGTGCAGTTTACACTTAACTTCCATGTTTGGGAGTACTACTCAGTGACTAAATGCATGCTTGCCTTGCGACCATGAATGCTACAGGAGCCCTGCAGAAATAAAATATGGCAACCTGGTGGCTAAAGCATTCAGAGGTTCCAATACACCTTCATCCTGACCAAGATAGTCAATGCAGCAGTAAATTACTATTCCAACTACCGTTCAAGCTGGCTGAACTCAACCCACAGCAAACTGTCAGAAAGCCAAAGCATTGCTCCATTGGAATAACTGGAGCAGAGGTAACGCGAGGTGCTGTCTTCGCTACCCGTGCCTTTGCTTAGGTGAAAGACTCTGTTGCTTTTAGAGAATGGCGACCTAAGATCCAGGAGGGCGGGCTGGCACAGGGTCCCACTTAACCCACATGAGACCTAACGGAGAAACGTGCTGGGCGCTTGGTTTCACTTTCTGGGCCCCAAGAGGCAGCCTCGTCCTCCTGGAGAGACATACCTTCACCTCTCTTCCCCACCCCCAAATTCCATGCAGTGTTATTCTGCGCCCCTTCCTTGCAGCCCAACCGTGCCCAACCGCCCCTGCTGATACCCGGCTCCTGTACCATCCCACCCGTCCCTTCTATACAGTACAGCGCGTGCCTTTCCCCGGTCTCCCAGCCCCACGGCTCTGCGTGCACACGAATACTCCATGCACACGCACACGCACCACGCTCCCGGGCCCAGACCTGTGGCTCGATGTAGGGATGCCGGCGGTGGAAGCAATGGTATGCTACGACGGGGAGACGGCGGCGGGGGTTGGAGAGGGGGGAGAGTGGAGAAGGGAAAGAGACCGCCGGGCTCACTGAGCCCTCCCCGAACCCGCCCTCTCTCTGCCCGGGGCTGCCCGGGCGCTGTCAGGGTTCGGCTGCTGCGCTGGCGGGAGCATGGTCTGGGAAGCAGCGCGGCTGGCTGACGTGGGGGGGCTCCCACTGACAGGGATGGATCGACAGACCGAACCGGCCCGCTGCCTCTCGCGTCACCGCGGCGGAAAAGCGCGCTCAGCCGCAGTCCTTGCGCGGGGGGGGGGGGGGGAGAAGGAGGAGGCGGGAGTGCGGCTGACAGGGGAGCGGGCAGGGCTGCTTGTGTGAAGGAGCGCCGAAGTGGGAGCTCAGAGGGACGGGTGGCGGAGGCAGAAAGGCGGGTAAGCCGTATGGGCGAAGGTCGGGCGGACCTCGTGGGGTTCAGGATACTGAAATGGCCGATTCCTGGTATTCAGTGGGAGGTCCTTTCCTGATCCTCAGGGGTCGAACGGCCGGACCCCACTGTAGTTTTCGCCCCCTGGAGAGAGCGGGGGATCGGATGCGAAAAAGAGGAGACACTGCGGCAGGGCAACTTAAGGGGGCTCCAGTTCATAGGGAAGACGACTGTGCCGGCATCGGGCAACTGAGGAACTCGCTGGGGAAGCAAGTGCAACCTCTTGGCCCCCAACAGTCGGGGCTCCCCCCCATTCAGAGAGTGCGAGGCCTCCCGCCAGCTAGTCCCTTTTTAGCACAGGCGTAGGTTTCCATAGAAACTACGACCCAGAACTTGCAAAGTCTCAGCACCTCCGAGCGCGCGAGCTCGCTCTTCCCCTCCCGTCCTTCTGTGACTTCATTGTTCGTTACTAGGGAAACGCCAATGATGTCAGATCTCAGTGACATCAATGACTAAAAGGAATGGCGAACTCTTTCGAGGCCTGGCAGCTAACGAAATCTAGAGAATACATATGACCCACGTGTGCCAAAAGGACTTTCAAATATACTGTATAAATAAATAGCAATTGAATGGGATTTTTTGTGTGTGTGTTAGACCACATTCAAGGGATCCCAGCACATGTCTTAGAGGGAACCATTATTGTCTTTTTAATTTCCCGAATAATGGCTCACTGTCACACACCCCAGCAGTCACAGTATCTCCAGACTCCAGCCAAGTGCAAGACACTGGAATTAAATAAAATCAAGAAACATAAGTCTTCTTTAATTATGCCCTTGGGTGCAGATGAGACTCTTGTTAGGATAAAGTCTTCCTCAGGTTGAACTTGGCACCTGGTCACGTCCATATTATTTCCACAGCAACAGTATGGAAGTGGCTTGCCATTGCTTTTTTCTGGGATGTTTTTCAGTTCCTAGTCTAGTCTGCAACCCTGTGATTTCCAGGTAGTCTCCTATCCAAGTATGAACAGGTCTGACTCTGAGCTTTTCTGACATTAGCCAAAGCTAGCTAGGTGTGACTACCTGCCGTTTTGAGGCGTTTTGTTATATGTTAGCAAAGTAAATCAATAAAATCTCAGTTTAGCACTATTCAGATATTATAGGGGGCCATGGAGATGACCTTGGAGAAACTATTCAGAGACGGTTACAACATGTTCAAAAACAAGTTGAGCCCAAGAAACAGGGCAAGTGTTCAGAAAAGACACAGATTGATTCCTCCCTGGGTTTTAAAGGAAAATGCAGTCAGGCTTGCAAGACTGATGTCAGCCCTTTGAGGGTGACCAGAACAGGAAACAGGCTCCATAAGATGACTAGAACTATACTTTATTGAGACAGGCTATTGTAACAGAATCCTGCAAGCCTGACTACAAACAGAACCATCTGGAAGCTGCCACTGGTCTAGAATGTGGCAACACACAGTTCTGGGCGCTCCACAGTTTGCAAATTGCACTGGCTGCCAGTTGCTTTCAGAGTCCAGTTCAAGGTGCTGCTTGTCATCTTTAAAGCCCTTCATGGCACACGGCCAGGTTAACTGCTGGACCACCTCTCCCTGAGGGCATCTGCCCATCCCACTAGGTTAGATAGTGTGGGTGCACTCCAGGTCCCTTCTTTTAAATGTTGTCATCTAGTGGAACCTAAGAAGGGCAGTTTCTCTGTAGCTGCCCTGGGCCTTTGAAATAGCCTCCAAATTGAGATTCAAGGGGCCCCTACCCTTTTAGCCTTCTGGAAGACTGTAAAGACCTAGCTCTTCCCCCAAACATTGGGCTAGCATGGGGATGAGTTAGTGGGTCAACGAAATGGGTGGTTCTGGCACCTTGGTGGGAAGGGTATGATGTGTTTTTATGTTGCTGGTTTTTAAGGCAAAATATTTATACGATCTGAAGATAAACCAGAGTACAGTATGTTGCTGTTTTTATTGGTTGCTGTGAGCTGCCTAGGATCACTGTGTGAGACAGGCAGCCATATAAGTTCTTTAAATAAAATATAATGTGAAGTTTGGGGGTTCTCCTGGACTCTCACCTCTTGTTCAAGGAACAGGTGGCAGCTGTAGTTGAAGAGCTTTTACACAACTTCATCTGCTGTGCCAGTTGTGCCCTTTCCTGGATTGGGAGGCACTGCTCGCAGTCACTCACACTTTGTCACCTCTCAAGTGGATTACTGCAATGTGCTTTACATAGGACTGCCTTGAAGACCATCCAGAATGCAGCAGCGTAAGTAGTTATGTGTGCCCGTGTTACATCTCTGCTCTGCAAACTGCATTTGTTCCCTGTATGCTTCCAAGGGCAGCTCAAGGTGCTGGTTGTTACCTATAAAGCCCTACATGGCATTTGCAGGACCACTTCTTTCCAATTGCTTCTACCCATCTTATTAGATCCGACAGAAGGGGAATGCTTCAGTTCCTATCTATCAAGTAATTTCATCTAGCAGGATCTAGGGAGTGGGCCTTTTCTGTCATAGCACCTGCCCTCGAGAACACCACAACCCTGCCCAAGGTTCAGTTGGTTTCAACCCTGCTGGCATTTCAGAAAGCTTAAAAACATGGCTGTTTTCTAGACATGGGGATTGGGAGCTTAATTGGCTCTGTGAGATTGCTGTGTCACCTGCTAATAATTTGTGCTGTCCTCAGTTGCCATTATGTGTGTGTGTGTGTGTGTGTGTGTGTATGTGTATAATTGTTTATTGTGTTTGTGTATTTAGCATTATGCTAACCTCCAGAATCACTATTGTGAGATGGGTAGCCATACAAATTGATTAAAATAAAAATAAATAAATAGAAAATAAAAATGTATTTTCTTCCTTATCTTTCCTGAAATCCTTTGAAAAGACATTTACAACTAATTTCCAATTTTTTTGTTAATACACTAGGTTGCAAGCAAATTCTAAGGACAAACATGTGTTACTGTATTGGGTGAAATTTAAATAAAACCTTGCTCTGGTTTTGTACCCATAGAATGTGGCTACACTGAAGAAGTGTAGTGCCCTTTCTTCCCTCCCTCTTTCACCACCATCACTAGCCAGCAAGACAATGGGATGATAGGTGTTGTGGTCTTAGGTTAAGAAACCATTACCAGCAAAATCTGCCAACAGGATGCTGCAAGATTTTCATGCAACATTTTGTTTGTAAGATCAGTTAAATTCACTCAGATCTTAACTGTTAATGGGCCAAATTTATGGTGATAACAGAGGTAGAATGTTACAGTATGATATGATTGATGTCATCCCATGAATCTTGAGGATAGGTCCTGGGCAGTATGAGCCCTATCACATGGAAACTGGAGTCATGGCCTACCAGGCCCTTTGGGAAACAAGTGGGTGAATGATCGGCTAGATTCGGATAGGAGGTGGTCAGTACTCCATTAGGAGAAGTGGCAAAGCCTGCCTTGAACAAGATAGTAACCTGGTCTGTCCTGAAAAGACAGTCCCTGGATCTGACCATATTAGAGTACTCTCATCTGGGTTTGAACCTCTCCTTTTGGGTGAAGTTTATGGGTTTTTTATAATATTTTTATTAAAGATTACAATTATACAAATAAAAAACTAATACAAACTACAAAAAATAAAAGAATAAGAAGAAAAACTAAAAAGTGCAGAAAGAAAGGAAAAAATATAGAACTAGAAAAGAAAAAAAGAATTAGCAAAAAATGAGAAAAGAAATATGTAAAGAAGTAATTTTCCCCTTCGTCACAAGTATAAACAGTTTTAACAACTTATCACCTTCTCTTAAAATACAATAAAAAATCTCTTCATCCCATATATCATTTCTTATCTATAAACATGTTAAAAACCTTGTCATTCAGTCCCAATCAGCAAAAGTCCTTTAAGGGTTATCTTAAATAACAACTTGCCTATTTTAACCTTGATCAGATAAACCCATTTTATATTCCTTCCTTTTACTTTTAACCATCTTGATCTTTAATCCCGTCAAATAATATCCTAAAGCTTGTTTTCTTTTCATTTTTACTTTAACCCTCCTCACAAATTCCTTCAGAGTTTTAATAGGTCTCTTTTGCAAATCCAATGTAAAAAAGTTATCTAAGTTGCTCTTTTGGTTTGTCATTTCTATTTGTCAGGTTTATCCCAAGAAACTCCATGGGACGGTTCTGGAATTGCTCAGTTATTTTATTAGCTTACACCTGGTAGACAGAATCTCACCAGACTAACTCTAACTCCCAAAGTCTGCAACTAAACACTACGAATTCCTTAGGGTGGTGCCAGTCTCATCCTCTTTGCTTCACACACTCAGGCTGTGGGCTGAGGAGATGCTTCTCCCCATGACCTCGAACCTCCTCATCCAAGTCCTCCATCACAGTATATCTCTTTTAATAAGACATCAGCCAGTTTCATTTGTATATCCAGTATAACATATTTTTCCATATCATTTGTATAGTTTCTGATTTTTAAATCCATTTTTAGATCAGTCTTGTTGGGTAAAACTTGTTCCTTTCGAAAACATCTTCCATAAATAGTCTATCCACAATGGCAAACAATGTTAAGGTTAACTTCTGAGTCTGTTGCTCAAAAATATCTTCCAATACATCCAATGTTGAAGTATTTTCCACCATTCTGTGATAGTAAGTCAAATGTAAGTATTTTTCCTCTTTAATTATCATCTTTAGTTCCTTCTGGTTCCCTCTAGTGTCCAACGTTCAAATTTCCGTCTTATCATACTTCCTTTCAAGAATTCAAAGCAACAGCATTTTCCCATGGGAAGGATTCTTAAGATTAATTTCAATATCCTATTTCAAATCCACCTGGAACCTTTATAATTTTCAAAATCAACATTCTAATCACCCTTTTGCTGTTTATTCCAAAAAAAATTTTTTTGTCTTTAAACATGCCTTTAAAATTCTTTTGCTAAGGATTAAAACAAACTCACCTGGCATGTTACAAGACTTGCTGACTGGAAGGTTCTTAAAAGTTGAAAAACATTTAAGAAGCAAATTCTGAAAGTGATTAAGAAATGCAGATTGGCAAAGCTTTATGTCTGTATTAGCTACATTGCAGCTGTGAGCTTAGATGGAATCCCTCGACTCCCAGCTGTTCCGCTCACGAGCCAACTGCAGAAATCCAGTTCCTGCAGTTTATTCATGAGGAGCAGCTGTCCAGAGTGCACATGGGCAATCTCAGGATCTCTTCTTTATCTGGAGAGATTTGGCCAGCCAGAAAAACCCTGTCTGGTTGCCGATCCCACCTCAATGCTGTCTCCGCTCCTTCGAAGATGTCTAGCTTGCCATGTCCTCACCAGAAGTTGGGCTTTTGGGGTGAAGTTTATGGAGAGGTGAGGGGGGCAGTTCAACTGCAAGGGCTCAGTCACATTTCAGGCTTGGGCATTGGATTGAAATGGCATCATTCACACTGCATTGGGACTTGGAGAGGAGAGGTGCCCTTTAAATTTCTCAGCAACATTTGATACTATGGATCATGGTATTGTTCTACACACACACCCAACCCCTGCAAGAGGTGGAAGTCAGAGGCTCTTTTTACAATGGTTTGGTTCCTTCCTGAGTGACTGGTTCCAAGGTGAGATGGGAGGAGGAAAAGGTGGCCTCTCCAATATGGGTGGCACAGCATTCTTCTCTTTATTCCCCTCTGTACACCAAGTACATGAAGCTACTGGGTGATGTCATCCATTGGTTTGGAGTGAGTGTTATTAATATGCAGGTAATAGACACTACCATCCAGGGCTGGAACAGTGATGCAGTGCCCTTGTGTCTGGAAGGTGTAAAAAGTTGGAGAAAAACAGAGTGAAGTACAGTCCCTGCAAGGCTGAGTTACTCTTTGTCCAGCAACCTTATGGCATTCTGGCCAGTTCAGTGGTGTATCTGAATAGGGTGGCATTCCCCAAAGGAGCTGGTCCATAACATGGGGGGCCTCCTAAATGCATGGCTACTGCTGATTAGGTAGGGGGAGGCTGTGGATAGATGGGCCAGTTTCAGCTGGAGCACCAGCTGTAACCTTTCCAAAAGAAGGAGACCCTGGTTCCTGTGACTTCATCCTTGTCACCTGTCTTTTAGATGATTGTGGTGTGATCTGTATGGGGCAGCCTTCAAACACCATTTTCAAGCTGCAGTTAGAAAATCTTCAAAGACAGTTTTATTTCACTGGGACTTTGTCTCTAGTTAGATTTGTTTGTGTCCCTCCTGGGGGAGGATTGGTTTATTATTTGATTTAGTCCTAGTTGATTTATTACTAATGTTGCTTTTATATTTTAATGTGTTATAACCTGCTAAGAGTCTTTTGATTCAAGTGGGCTAGAAAAACTGTAAAATAATTTTTAAAAACACAGCAGCCCACATGCTGGACAGTGAGAGCCATTGCACCCATATAACACTTGTGTTGTGAGCACTGCACTGGCTGCAGATAGAGTTCCAGGCACAATTCAAAGTACTGGCTTTGACCTAGAAAACTATATCTGGTTAGAAACTGGGTATTTGCAGGACCATCTGCTTCAAGAAGATCCCACCTGGGTGCACCTTATGGGGGAGAATGCTGAAGGTTTCTCAGTGGTAGCACCCCTCCTTTGGAACAGATTCTTGCTTGCTTTCACTCCTGAGTTTTAGTAATGCTGTGAAAATAGAACTATTTAGCGTAGTATTTGGGGATCAGCATCTGGTCATGGAATGCCTATTTTGTAGCTGTGATTTTATTTGTTTTGCCCTTGGCATATCATGCTGATTTATTGTGATATTGTTCTACTGACTTTACTCTTTGGGGTTTTAACTGTACACTGCCGTGAATCCTTGCAGAATGTAGTAATATGGAAATATTAAATAAATAAATAAATAAATAAATAAATAAATAAACATTCATTTTTGAAATACGACCCTCAATAATTTTATTTGTATCCAGCTCTGCTGCCTCTATTTAATTCAGTTCCATGCTTCAATACTGTATGGCTTGTACAGAAAGACCAGTCTGATTTGTAGCACATTTTTTTCATATGTATGTTTAATTGGTTGTATTCATACAACATGCTAAACCACAATCTAGTTAACATGTTGGTGAACCCACCTGTGTGGTTAGTTTATTGTTCAAAAGGCTGAGAAGCTATGGTGGGTCCACTACATCTTCCATCCATCTACCCAAGCAAGTGTATATACAATTGATTTTAAGGATCATAAAGCAACACAGAAATTAAACCTCCATGTCTCAATAATTGTGAACAAAAGCAACTATAATGAGTGAGAAATCTTTTTTTCAATCCATAGCTGCTTTCCATGGATTGTGCCAGAGCAAAAAGGGGCAGGGCCATCTTTCTCCCTTAGGGAAGTGTAAACCATGTCTGCTAGTGATTTTGCCAAGATTTTAATATATATTTCAAGAGTTTTATGTTACCCTCCTTTTATATGTAACATCAGAGAGTTTTTAAAAATGAACACGTATGCTTTCTTTGCCTAAATATATGACACATCTGCAAGCTTGAATTCCTCCTAATTCCACCACGGTCCTCTGTTGTACAGCTTTCTCGATAGTGGCATGATTTGCCAGGCCAATTTCTTCTGTACAGTTTGTTACTAACTTCAGCTTACTGTTTATTTGATCATACATATTTTAACGAAGTATTTCTTTAAAAAAAAAATCACAACACAGAGAAGTCAATTAAATACCACAAGTAGTATTTATAGATACTCAGCATAATTGCCTGTATTGGGGATCAACAACTGTGACCCTCAGCCTAATTTCCAAAAGTAGTAAGCAAAATAATACTTCAGATTTCTGGAAAGAGTCCCTTCCTTTAGCTTGCAATATTTCGTCCTCCTTCAGTTTAGTTCATACATCTGTATAAAACTGCTTCAGAATAAAGCAACTGATTCCTGGTTTTGCATCTCATAGTTAAGCTGCTAAACTAACAATTGCTTATGTAGACTTTTCAAAGAGCACCATCCAAAATTAAAATCTTACAAATTAATTCTACATATTTCAGATTCAGAGGGCATTTGTGGGATAAATGTATTTAATAATTTATAAATTATAATAATAATTTTGGGTGATATACAATTGATACCTGATTCACAGGTTCTAAGGCCTGCTGACAGAAAAGTTGATTTGCAACTGTAAATGTTTTCAGCTTTTATACATGATCAGTTCTATATAACAGCATGTATCATTTACTGTTGTATACTTTTTGCAAGTACTTTCCAAGCATTTTCAGGAATATCTCCTTTTCCATGTGGTGAGAGGTGAATCTTCTGCAAAAATTGTATCTTTTTCTTCTACTTCCATGAAATTTATTTCTATATCTTTTATGTGGAGTGCCATGTGGGGTTTCATGTGTGTGTGTGTATATATACATATACACACACGCACACACACACATATACATACATACATATAGATTTACTGTAGTGTCAAGAAGCAATCTAGATATTTGCTCAAAGTGTGATTTTAGAATGCATATCTAGTCGCAGTATATATGCATGCACACATGAAAAGGGTAATCCTATTGTGGACATGAGTATGACTCAGTTTCTTCAGAAACATCAAGAAAAATATGCACCTTCTCAGGAAATTTAAGAAGTGTTGATCTGTCATAAGCAAATAGGCAAATTTTAGGAAGAATAAGAATCTCAAAGGATAACACATAACAGCTTGTTTACTGTTGCACATTCAGGCTAAATTATTATGCCAAGTTCTCAAATCTCAGTCTTGCATGCATATATTACCTAGGCAAGTCATACTGATCTGAATTTATAAAGTGTTAATAGCCAATAGGCTTTTAGCAAAAGGACAGTATTTTTAGGCCGTACAGTAATCCTTATCTCCCCCTCCCACTAATTTTCCCAAAAGACAAATTAAATATTCCTCAGGAATGTACGATATTCACTGAGTAGTAACAGTAAGGGTTGAACTACATTTTACCTCCAAAAACATATACTTTGCAACTCAGCAATAATTAAAAGAAGTTTCTCTGTGGAGAAGAACCAGCAGGTATGTATGTATGTATTTTATATGCCGCCCATCTCCCCCAGAGGGTGAGTCTGGGTGGCTCACAATTAAAGGAGGGAAATATTTAATATATCCCACTCAATCACACTTTTCTACAATTCCTCACCCTGGGTCTTCTTTTCTTCTTGACAGGTTCTATTACTTTTCACCTATCTAAAGATTTTTCTAAAAAAAGGAAACATAGGAAAAAGGGGAAGGTTTAAACATACTGTTTGCATTCTATTGTGCTCTTCCCTAAGAATCTTTTCCATACTGTAGGAGACACATCTGGATTTTGTAGCTCCATGCTTGACTGGTAATATCTAGGCCTGCTTATGGCTAATACCTTCTCCCTCCTGGGCACCAAGAAATTATTCTGAGTAAAAGCCAGATGGTTCCCAATTCATAAGCCAACCAAGTTCAGTGTAGTTGCTCTGGATGGGAGTTATGCTTCCCCAGAAGGAGCTGGTTTACAATCTGGGCTCCAAGTTCCCATTGCAACAGCAAGTCAAAGCTGTAGCTTGGAGATCCTTTGCCCAACTTTGACAAGTTGCAACTGTTCCTGGAATAGGAGACACAGCCAAGAGACATGCATGCTCTTGTCACCTCACATTTGGACTACTGTAATTTACATATAAACTCCTACTTGACCTGCAGCCTGGTTATCTGCAAGGCCATGCATAGGTCATGCTGGCAGAGAGTGCATGCTGAGAGTCCTTACCTTCAATAAGATGAGGTAGGAGAGGAATTGGGGCAAACATTTTGTATTGGAGCTCCTCTGCTATGGAATATCTTATGACCAGAAGTAAGAGCTGTGCCCTCATTCCTGATATTTAGAAAGCTTTTGAAAACTTGGCATTTTCAGACAGTACTTGGGAAGCAAGGAGCAAGTTGAAGATGTGCTTGGGAGGGATGATCCTGTTTCATGATGGTTGTAATATAGGTAATAATCAATATAGAGTATTTGCTACTGAATATTGCATTGGCAATTTGTGTTTCTTTTGTAAGCCACTTAATTTGAATGACTGAAGTGGCATCAAAATACTTCTTTAAAAATAAAAAAAAAACTTCAAGTAAGATAAACTACTTAATGAAAGCCTCTCACACCCCAGTGAGAATGGGGAAGCAGCAGAAACCTAGTTCATTGAAGAACAGCTTTTGAAGTGAAATTTTAACATAGATATGTTCCCAACTTCTGATATAGTAACAGCACAAACAAGCCATATAGGAGTAGAAACATTTTATTACAAGTTTCCCAATACAGGCTCAGTGATCGCTGGTTGAGACTCTTGTTACAAGAGGAAGAGAGGGCTTCATACTGCTTTACTAAGGAAGCACATCTTGCAATACATGCCCTTCAGTAATATTTTAGTGAGGTAGAGAATATTTCCCTCACCACATAAAAAAAAAAATAGAAAAGCACAGTGAAGAAGAGATAATCCAAATTCCAAAGATTTTATTTATTCAAAAACCCCATGTATTTTATAAAGATATAGAACTTGTCACCAGCAATTATTCTGACTAGTAGACCAAAAGGTGTGCACAATGAATTCTTTCTGTATATATTCCCAGAATGCCAATTGACGGGAAGTTCTGTGATGCGATTGGAGATACTTCAGATTCTTAGGTGCCAATTGGTATAAAGGTCTTTGAAGGCGATCACCTTTCTAAGACTTGAGACACTGATTGGTAGAAAGATTTGAAAGGAAGGGGAAAACTCCAGATTCAGAAATGTTGATTAGCTGGAAAGTGCTAGGATCCTCCAAGGGTGGCACCAGGAGGAAGCGAGTGTTACGTGCGGGCATTGCGCTCTGTCTCTGCCAGACACTCTCTTACCAGCGCCCGGGCATGAATAATGCCTGCAGAAAAAAAGTCATAAGACTAAGATATGCTGAATAATGGATTTCAAAGTAGCAACCCAACAGTATGGGACAGAATTTACAACTGTAGCACCTTCCACATAAAACATTTATACATACTTTATTAATTAAATTCAAGATCAATAAGAAAAATTGACATAGGGCAAAATGCAATGTGTGGGTTTGAGTAACTCAGAAAATACAAAGGCAGGAAAAGTACTAACTGGCAGCAAGACAGCACACAACATTAGGAACTGTTGTACAGCTTTCTTGCAGAAACAGATCAACATTTCCCAACAACTAGGTTTATACCTACTGGGTATAGATTCTAATCTAGCAGGTTCTACGTGCTCCCATTGTGTTGCAACTATTTGCACTAGAGAGAACTGATTTGGCTGGAAATATTAAGAGCTCTGGCCTTAGGGTTAGGGAGAAGCTTCTTTCCATTCTTTCCTGGACAAGACTAGAACTTTAAACCAACTTTCTATTACAAACTCAAAGAAATGAATTGGAAAAATTAACTGGAAATTGCCATACCAGTCATCTATACTAATCCCCAGTTTAAGAATGAGTTCCATTCCCAAGGTCTGTCCTTAAGTCGAATTTGTATGTAAGCCAAAACAGTATTATTGTATATTACTGTATAAGTAGTATTGTGCAATTAACTTGAACCATTGTGTATTTAACTCAAATTTTGCTACAATAGGCTCTGTTCTTAACTATGGGTCATCCTTAAATTGGGTGTTCTTAACCTGGGGACTACCTGTAACTTATTGTGCAGTATCAAACTTGAGAATCTCCAGAACTTCTGGGAAAGCCAGCCACATGTATGTGAACTTACATGCAACTTGAGAAATTCAACTAGTCCTAGCCTCTGATAGGACAAATCTGAGTAATTGTACATGCACCCATATACTATGTGAAGGTATTTCCTACCTCGCTTCAGCCGTTCCATAGCACTCTTGCTACCTGCATATGTAGGTCGTATCTCTTTGCCCATCTCTTCAATTACAGAAAGCAAATCTGTATATGTGCTCTGGGAGCCTTGGGCACCTGGTGGCTTCATAGCCTGTAAGATCAACAGCAGAAAACAAAAACAAAGGACACTTCTCCCATTATTTCCATCAATTGGTAAGACCCCACCTCAACTTTATGTGCTCACCTGCACGTAGCCCATCGATGGGGGCCCAAAATCGTTGAAGAGAGGTCGAAAGGGGGCAGACGCTCCAGGGACAGAACCAGATGGAGATGGGACACTGGTAGCTGAAAAATAAGTGATGGAACTGAGCTCTCTGTTATCTAAACTCTCGGTGCTCACGAATCTCTTATAAGAGGGTAGTGCTGTAATTCTGTTGCTTCCCATTGTGAAAACAGCTCAGACAATAGCAGAAGGACTTGCTTTGGAGTAAACTAAGAATTTTTTAAAATCTAGAATTAGATGTACAGTATAGGCCTTCTGAACTGCTCATGGGGATTTGATTCTCAAATGACCAAACTTCTATTTAAGAATTCTATAACATAGTTGACACACAAATGGAAGAGTTTTGTTGCAACTTGTCCGTAATCTAAAATAAGGGAAAGGGAATTGGGTGTGGCTATTATTGTATAGGACAATATACTATTAATCTTGGAAGTCTGTCACAGAAGCTTAATCATTCAGATGAAGGGTTGGTTTCTGGTATTCAAGACATCCATTTCAACTCTAGGATATGATGAACCAAATTCAGTTTTTCCGTGAGTTAAAAGAAAAATTTTGGATGCATGACTTCTTCTTTAGTTACAAATACATCACAAACAATTACACAATATATCTGAATATATTGGCCAACAACTTTGGGGCACTTATTTGCAAAGTTATTTTAATGAATGTATAAGAATGCATAAAATAGAATAATGTATTCAAAAGTTGAAAACACTCAACCAAGCATAGAGCCCAGAAAGGATTTTTATAACCAGCATCTAAAATTAAAATATAGTAATTTTATATGGAAGATCTTAAATATTCTCCCTAAAATAAGTAGTAGTGTTTTAAAGTTGAAGTAACTTATGAGTTAAATTGTTTCTAAATTAAGATTTGATAAATTTGGAGCATATGGTCAAAATTATTCGAGTCTGAAAAAGGCTTTTGTTCTTAAATGTTTAATTTTTAATATTTTAATATTTTCACCATTAACACAACAGAAGTGCTTTGAACTAGTACATGTACACATCTTACCAAGCCAAGGCCAAAGTGCATTACAGCTTAGCAAATGTGTGGCTTACCTTCCTTTTAACCCCAGAAAGATAATGTTTAAAAAAAAAAAGCAAAATTAGCAAATTCATTCATGCATATACAATTTTAAAAAGCTGCTTATATATGAATGCAGATTTTAGTTTATTCTGACTCATTTTTACCAGTCTCTGAATGGAATAGTTGCTCATGCATGTTTAGTTTCTTTGATTTCCTTGTTAGGATTGAAATAAAAGAAATAATTTAATTTTAGGCTTTAGCCCATCATCCTCTCTCTTATTTTAGATTCTATTATATTGACACATTGTAATTTTGTCTTGACTAACAAAGCCAACTGTAACCTTACCTGGTACAGAAGGACTCAGCCATGTCCTCATTACCATCTGGCTGGACTACTGCAATGCACTTTACACGGGGCTGCCATCTTTTACCTCCTTTTTGTTATTTGTGTGGCTTTTTGCTAGGGAGTTTTCTGGTGTTATTGTTTTAATCATACCCTTGATGTATTTACATTTTGTTAATACACTGTGCAAGCTACTGAGAGTTGCTAGATTGAGGCAAGGTAGAAGTTTAATAATAAATGATAAAATCTCTTGGAAATGTCAGCAAGTTTTCTTTGAAAAATAGAAGCAGAATAATGAAAATATATTCATAATGTGAACAGACAACTTCCCCTTGGCCTTTTTCGTCTTGACCGCAGTAGCTTGTGGGTTTTGACTTAACTTCCAGCAGCCCAATATATAACATAAAGCAGAGTTTTATGGGGTTTTGGAGAGTTAGGGAGGGATACAAGGACTTGCTACCCTACCCTGATCTGAATCCAGCCGTTATTCTTGGCTGTCACCTTCATCTTGCTTTTCTCATCCTAGCCATGTGAGCCTCACACTCTAAAAGTAGATCATAATTTCAGTATTTTATGAGTCACCCTGAGAATTATATTATAAAATGACACAGGCACACTGTTAAAAAGTAATAGTACCTATGTACACACATATGGTACTCATGCTACTTATTCCTAAATCACATTATGGTCTACTAAAACTATTCAACTCAGGACAAGTTTCTAAAAATAGAAAGCTTGAAAATACAGAGTCCTGAATTGAGAAAAGAAATGGGAGTTATTATGCCAATTATAAAGGGTATGTATTTAGACTTTGAACCATCTGGAATTAATTTGTGGAAGAAAGGGAGTATGAAAGCAACCCAGTTACTTTGATCTGAAGGGTCCAGGAGAATAACTACTTGAGGTTAGCCCCTACAGAGATTATGTAGAGTCTTGCATATCTTTTCTGCCCCATTTCACTTAGTCATCTTTTTATTTGTGCAAGTGATTCACCTATGGCTACTACAAAGTGAAGCAAAATATTGCAGATGTTAGCTTACTACAGATTCCTTTCATAGGAAATGGTCCTTTCAAAGTTATTATACAAGTCATGTGCCATTTTCTTTTAACACTATCGAATAATGATGGCACCCATATACTTCTGATTAGCTTCAAGGCAATGTGTTTTATACCAAGAATGAGTGTCTAGCATTCTCAACCACTTACAAGGTTTTATGCAACCACAGCAGTACAGTGACATCACACATGCAATTAACTTCCCTGTACTGAGGAAAATATGAAATACTTTCAGAGAACTAGAAAGGGAAGGTTTTGTGAAGTAAAAGTCAAAAGTCTTTGAAAACTAGTAGTGTTCTGCAGATATCTAATACGTGTGTGTAGGAAAGCCAGTTAATAACACTTTGCATGGGCTAGAATATATGAAGTTTAAATGATTGATCAAGCCCAGCAGTATTGCTCTGCCTGCCAATGATGGTCCATGGTGAAGCAGAGAATGTTGTCAGTTTGCTATCTGAAATCTAACTGGATATATCATGGCCTGAAACCTGGATCTCCTTTATGCAAAACACATGCCTCATCACTGAGCTATGCTTTTTCCTCTGTTGTGCATTAGCTTACACATCTATTTGTGAGTAGATCACACAGCTATACAATCAGGAAGTCAATCCCAATCTTTTTCAAACACATAACTACATTCATTCCATTACTTATCTCCAAACCCATATAATGGACTCAAGAGTGCCAAAAGGCACATAAGCACACAGAGGAAGGTGTCAGCGCAGTTAATACCTCCAGGAATTTTCTGTATCCAAGCCAGGATATATACAAAAAACAGAGTTAGTAGTCTGTATACTAGAAAAAAAGTAATTTCCATTCCTAAATATGGAAGCCAGATCCTAGGGAACACCCAGTCAGACTCTTCTAACACAAAAACTGACAGAAATGTAAGCCCCAGTATCCAGTTTCCATTCTTTAGGTATATGGAATTGCTTCTTCCGGGCCACCGCCACTTATCCTATGTTCAAATTAGTTAGTAAAAGTTATAGGGAAAATTGTGAGTTGTCCTCCTTTGTGCTTATTTTTCAACTAAACTTTTGTCTATTGCTACTCTGACAAAACATGATCCACCTGATATTATGCAGCCCTACCCCCTACACTGCTCAAACAGAAATCCTACTGAGTTTAATGGGGCTCATGCTTAGCATAAACTAATTCTATGCAACTACACTGAATATGATCCAATACCTGTGTAAATATGCAGGCTGAGCCTTTCTTCTGTTTATTCACTCAATTTCCCCCTTTTAACCATCCAGAAGTTAAACTTTCCACTTTTCTGGGCCGGTTCGTTTTTCTTTTTAACAGCAGCCCTTTCTTACCGTAAAAGAACCAGTGTGAGGGGATACCCACATTTATATTATTTGCCTTAGTTTCTTTTCCTTTTGTTTAAAGTATACATTCATTTCGCTGTTTCTTTCCATCTAACACAACCAGGCTTTCTCCCCTCTTCCCTTTTGTGATCGGCCGCCCCCGAGCCTCTGCCTTATCAAGCTGCTCTGGAAGGCCCAGGAAAAACCTGCCAGGAAAAGGGCGGAGGGGGGAGGTGAGGCAACCCTCCAGGGCCGGCCATTGACCCCAGGCGACTCCGCGGTGCAGCCTTCCGCCCGTTTGGCTTTCGTCCGGCCACTTCGCCCGGGCGCGGCAGGAGAGCGAGCGGGCGGGTGGGCGGGAGGGAGGGGGCTCTTACCGACCGGCGGGGCTCCGGGGGCGGGACTGGCGCTACTGCTGCTGGTGCCGGCGGCTCCTGAGCTGGTGGGGGCAGGCGCGATAGGCTTGTAGGACATCCCCGACTCCGCGCTCTCTAGTACTGGCTGGCCCGCGATTGGCGCGCTGCTCCGGCTTCAGCCGCGACTGCCGCTGCTCCGATTGGCGAGGAGGCTACAAAAAGCACACCCCTGGCTGGCAAACTCTTTTCCTTCGCCGGTCTTGATTGGTGGGAGGCGTCCTAAATCCCGCCTCCCAATCGCCTGTGTGGGTCTTCCCCCGCCCGCCTCCACGCCTCTTCAGCTGCCTGTCCCGGCTTGGTTCCCCGGCAAGTGGGGGCTCTTTCTCGCGCCCGAGGAGGCGCGCGCGCTTCACCATTCAATCCCTCGAGCGAGAGGCCGTGCTTTTCCTCCCTCTTTCGTGCACACGATTCTAGGCGACTTGACCCTGGGAGAGCGAGCACGCGCACCTTCTACCCCCTTCCGCTCCTCTTCCCCTCGCGCTCGGAGCGGAGTCCCGCGAGTGGCCGCCGCGGATTACGCCTTCATCTCGCGCCTACGTGTCTCGCTCCCTCCCCCTGTGACCTCACTGCGTACTATTACACCCGTCCCGTCCGTTTCCATAGCGACGAGAGGGCCCGAACGCTGGCCTACTTGACGTCCCTTCGTCAGGTCTTTGGAGTGAGAAGGAAGTTGCTGCGGTCTCGGTTGTCTCCTTACCCCTCGCATCGGTGGCTGGGTGGGCGGGCTTCTACGTGTCTTGGATTGTCCTCTTGAAGCTCTTTGAGGCCCCTAGAAGTTTTGAACATGCTTTTTTTCTGTGGGGGGAGGGGAACTAACTCTTGCCTCGAACGTTGGACTCCTAGGTTTCCCGTTTATGTTCTTTTATTTTTGTTTTTATATTTCCTATGCTAGAAATTGGCATTTCGATTCGAAGGAGGGTAAGAGGGTCATGGATCAGAGATGAAGGTTTCTCTTTGGACGCTTTATGGTACAGTCTGTGGACATTTTGCAACACCTTCCTCCTGAGGGGCGCCTGGCCTCTGTCACTGACGTTTCGCAAGTCTGTGAAAACAGTTTTATTTCGGTGGGCTTTCAAAGATAATGCTGACTGAGCTGCCCCTCTTTTTTCTTTGATATATATAGAAAGAGGAAACTTTGTGCTGAGGGTTGTGTTTTATTGTATGGGCTGCTTTTATGGTTTTGTAGACTGGTAATAATGGGTGGTATAAAATATTAATAAAACAAAGTTCTTGGGCTTCATCTCAGGTGCAGAGTTCTTTAGTGATAATTCACAGATGTCTGTAGCAGGCTGCAATAATGTCAAAATAATGACGTGTCATCACATAAATTACACAGATATGTACTTATATCACGATACTTGATAGAAGTTCATAAGGTTCATTTGTCCCTTCCTCTGTGGATGAAAGTGAGGTAAGGTAAGATATTTTGCCAGCTTTCTCATCTATATCATGATTTGATCATTTCATTGCTGTGGATAAGATATGAACAGAATAAATGGAAAGTGAGTGTGAAGAAGATTTAGAAGCTGCTTGGAACAGAGTGAAAGGAATTATGTTACAGAGTGCCACAGCACTGTGGAGTTACACTAATGTAAAATATAAAAAAGAATGCTTGGAAGAATAAAAGAAGCTGTGGATGAAGGAAGAATGGATATAAGAGAATGACTGCTGCAAACAGGGTGAGAGAAAACATGATATAATGTCTATAGGTAGAAAAAGATGTTTACAAAAATGTAGTCAAAGAGCAAGAAACACTTAAAAGAGGCAAGAATGCAGATTCATTTTGATGGAAATAAAAAGTGGTTTTAGAAGTGGGTGAAAAAAGGCTAAACAAGGAGCCTTAGCAGAATGAATGGGTTTAAAAGTGATGAAATTATTTGGGATGAAACTGTAGTGAGGGGATGCTGGAAAGAGCATTTTAGAGATTTGTCTGAGAATGATAGTGATATATCTAAGAGTGCAATGGAAACAAGTACTATAAATCTTGTATCCAAGAAAAAAGTGATGGAAGTCATAAAGTGAGAATGCTGAAAAATAATAAAGCTGGAGGTAGATGGTGTAACTGAAAAAATGTTAAAATATGGGTTCAATCTGCTTATGGAGTGGGTATGTGATTTGTTTAAGTAAGTGTGAAGACTGTGCCTGATGATTGGAAAAATGGCATTATTGTCCCTTTGTACCAAGGGAAAGGAGGCTGAGTAATTGCAAAAAATACAGTGGGATCAGTGTTCCTGGGAAGGTATTTGGCAGAATTCTGACTTAAAGGGTACAAGAGGTGACAAAAGCAAAATTTAAGGTGTCTAGGAAATCAACACCACAAGAAGGCTAAAGCTACTTTTATTGAGATTGGCTTTTATAACAGAACCTTGCAAGTCTGATTGTGCTGTACCTCCTCCTCCTCCTTAGTTCAGTGAATTAGGGAGGCATCTGCCTGAGCTGCTGTTTTGGACTTAAAAGATGGTTAAGCTCCTTTGGCCTAGGCAACAGCTCCTGCATATCTCCATCAAGGTTGCCTTCCTTGCTCTCTACAACAGCCTTGAATTATAGAATACCTTGTGCAAACATGGGGTTAATCAGTCAAGGACTGGCTTCTTTTTGTGGTAGCATCTTCCTTATCTCTGAAATGAAGTCCTTCCCCAAACCTTCATTTTCCCTAACAGCGGTGGAACTATCCTGGGAGAGGGATTAAGCTGTCATATCACAGAAGATTCTATGTACATACTAAGTGTCTCCAGCTCCACTACCATGGTTTCAAGGGAATGGACTTGTTCTCTGAGAGCATAACATTGTACCAGTTGTGGAAGAATGAATTGCCCTGAGCCAAAAAAAAAAATGCTATATGCAAAAGCCAAGGTCAGATTTTTTTTCTCCTTGATTGTATGACTGTCAGATGCACAGCTTAGGCACGTAGGCAAAGAAAAGAAAAGTCTAAACTCCTTAATTGCCTGCAAGCTGGCATGTAGGCTTTATAGGAATAAAATGTAAAAAGAAGCCGGAGCAGATAGAGAGAAAGGGAAGTTTTCTTCTAGGTTTGAGATGCTGCTGGAGTGAGGCAGCCAGACAGGATGTGGACTAGAGGAAGCAGCAATTGAGAGAATCAGGAACCAGACAATGCACAGCCAGAGAGAAGAAACTGGAAAGGAGCCTATGGCAGCTGAAGACTGAGGAGAAATCTACAAAGATGTGCCAAAAGGTGCCAGAAGGCAGCCTTGGACTGTAGACAGTAGCAAAGCAAAAACCAGGTGGTTCAGGGGCTGAAAAAAATAGACAAGAGTGGGATGAGAGAAAGTGGTATAATGATAGGCAAGGCAGGAAAGGTTGTCAAACTTCCTAAGCTTATGCTGTAGATAAATAAGTGTGGGGAAAGGCAAGAAGGTAACAGCTAAGTTTATTAAATCAAGTAGAAGAGCAGAGGTTTGAATGATTTAGTTAAGATAGTATACCTTTAGTTAGAATTCTGTTAGCGTACATACTTATGTTGATGCTTGGTCAGTATGTACATAAACACTACAGGTAGTCCTCACTTACCAACTGCCTTGTTCAGTGACCATTGGAAGTTACAACAGCACTGAAAAAATAGGTTTGCGACTAGTCCTTGAACTTGTGGCTGTCGCACAGTGTCCCTGTGGTCATGTGATTGCAATTTGGGCACTTTGCAACTGGTGTGCATTTATAATGGTTGCAGTGTAACGTGGTCACATGATCACCATTTGTGATCTTCACATCTGGCTTCTGACAAAGTCAATAGGGAAGCCGGCAGGAAGTCATAAGTCATGGTCACATGATGTCGCACTTAATGACCTGCCGTGATTTGCTTAATGACCACAGCAGAACTGACATAAGTCTGACGAAGTGACGTAACATTTCACTTAATGACTGTGTTGCTTAGTGAGGGAATTGGCAGTCCCAATAAGATTAGGATAATGCCCTGTGAACTAGTAATTTTGAGTTTTGGACCAATAGTAGGATACTAGCAGCATTTGGAAAGAGAAAAAAGTGGTGTATCAAGATTTGTTCCAATAGTTTACTGTTTTAATTGTTTCTGTAACAATGGGAACTATACCTAATGACAGATTTTAAAATGGCTATGTTTGCTAAGCAAGGCATTCCCCCATCTTTTTGTTACTTTAGCTGATCTGTATACCTGTTATGCTATTGCTTGTTTGCATTTACATTATTATTGCCATCTTCATCCTCACCTGCAGATCTGGGGCATTGTACTGGTTTATGGAAGAGCTATGGAGCTGAAGAGCTATGGAGCTAACAAGGACGGCTAGCAGAGCCTGCAGTAGAATTCAACAGGAAGAAGAGATCAGGAAGAGAGGAAAGTGGTCAGAAAAGATGTGCACTTTAAGGAACTGCACTGTATGCTGAACTGTGGGAGGTGAACATGTCATTTTTTAATAGCTACTTATTGCAAAGGGTGTGTCTATTGCCCAAAGAGGGTGATTGACCACTTCTGAAGCAGAAACTGTGATAGGAATATAAGGCTGCTAGTTTCTAGAGAGTGAGCTTAATGAGTGAGTGAAGAGGACAGCAAGCAGAAGTTTGTTTGGAAAATCTACTAAATCTTCACTCCAAGTTAATAGAATCTAATTGTCTAATCTGAGAGCCTGAGAATGGAACAAGAAGAAATAAAAGATTTAACGTACAAGAAGGTGCGTTTGTGATGTGTAATGCTTGTGGCATCTTTGTCTTTCTACTCAAAAACAACCTGGCATATTTTTGTAACAAGTGCAGACTTGGTGCTTGAAGAAGAAATCAGAGTATTGGAGCAGCAAGTGTCTGTACTTCGGCTGAACAGAAAAGATCAAGAGTTACCCAATCAAAGGAGATGCTGGAATAGGAGCTGAAAGAGGAAGCAATCTCCTTAAGACAATCAAGGAAGGAACAAGTTCATTGGAGAAAACCAAATTCTGTGGGGATTGAAATTAAAAATCTGAAATAAGGATCTCAGATGAATACTTGTATGATGTAGAAGGAAGTAGGAATATTACCATAATATTCAATAAAAATGTTGAAGGATATTGACCTGAAAAGGCAAAAATATTAGCATATTAAATTCATGGCCTTCATTGACTGTTGCACTGTACATTAATGCTCAAAGTATGAGAAATAAATAAGACGAGTTTAAACTCTTAGTACAGGAAGGCAAATATGATTTATTAGGTATGAAAGAGAGTTGGTAGGATGCCTCCCGTGACTGGAATATAGTAACTGAAGGATGTAGTTTGTACAAAATGAACAGAAACAACAGAAAAGAATAAGGAATCACATATGTTAAAAGTATCCACATCTGCACAGAAAGCCAATTAATGAACTTGGTATCACAGTAAAACTTCAGTTTAATGGATCTTTCAAGGGGAGGGGTTTCATTAAATCTGAATGCATGTAATTTGCATCAATTGTCTATCCACCCAACCAAGAAGACAATGTGGATAATGCTTTCCAAAAGCCAATTGCAAATCTTTCACAAGAGACAAGAAGTAATAGTGTTAGGGAACAAATTCTGTTGAGCAAGGTCCTTCTAGAAAATTCCTGTTTTGTCTAACTGACAGCTTTCTCCTTCAGACTCTGAAGAAAGGCACAAGAGTGTCAGCTATCCTTAATTTGATACTAACAAGTAGGGAAGACTTAGTCAAAGAAGACAAAGTAAGAACACTCAGAGAAAATGACTGTGTAATGCTGGAATTCTTGATTTTAAGAGAAGCTAGAAGCGAATACAGAGCAGAATTTAAGCCTGACAATGACAGAAACATGATCAGGAAATACCTATTACTTTTTTCTATAAATCTCCAGAGCCAGATTAATTGTATATATGATGCTGAACGAAGTTCAGGTTTAGCTGAACTTTTATATACTATCTTTGAGATTCTTGGGAATGAGTGAAGTGTCAGATGACTAGAGAAGGCTATTATCTTCTGAAAGGGGGAAAAGGAGAAATCCAGGAATTGTAGACCAATCATATTGATTCTAGAGCAGATCATCAACAGCTTTATCTGCAAGCACTTGAAAAAAAACACAGTAATTACTCTATGTCGGCCAGGATTTATCAAGACAAATCTTACCAGACTAGCTTTAACTCATTCTTCAATCAAGTAACTTCCTTAATTTATTGTGGAAATACTATAGACGTAGCATTATTTCGGCAAGGCATTCAATAAAAGCACTGAACAGCGTTCTGATTAGCAAGCTAGAGAAATGTGGCCTGATGGCACAACAATTAAATGGATACATAACTGCCTCAAAAATTATATTCAAAGTGTTCATCAAAGGTTCTTCATCAAACTAGGTGAGGTATTGAGGGGGCAGGGCTAAAGTTTGGTCCTGGGCCTTTCAGTACTTTTATTAACTTCTATTAATAAAACTTGTAAATAAAATTTGCAAAATAAATTTTATTAATGACTTGCATGTGTAGGCTGAAGAAATGCTTATTGAATTTACAGATGACACAACTGGGATAACTCTAAAGGAAGTTAAATTCAGAATAAACTTGTTAGGTTAGAGAAATGGGCCGAGAATGAATGAAATTTAACAGAGACAAATGCAAAATTCTTCACTTCAAAAACAAAATATACAATTATAGAATAGAAAATAACTGGTTTGTTTATAGTACTTATGAAACAATTCTTGGAACAGTAATTGATTAGAAGCTGAATGTGAACCATCAGTTCATCTGGCTATAAAAAGGCAAATGCAGTTTAGGCTGCATAGCAGAAATATAGCTAATAGGAAGGAATAGTTCCCCTTGTCTGAATTCCACTTGAAGGTTTCAGACAAAGTAAAAAAGGTTCAGAGAAGAGCAGCAGAGGTGATCAGAAGACTAGAAATAACATCTGAAGAACAGGAACTGAAAGAATAGGAATGCTTAGACTTCAAAATAAAAGCTGAGAGGGGACATAATAGACTCTTCAAATGTGACATTGCTAGTTTATATTCAGTTTGTAATCAAAAGTTGTTACATACAGAAAAATTCAAGACTTGTTTTCTGTTGTTCCAGGGTATAGGTTATGGAAAATGAATTTCAATTACAGGAAAGCAGATTCTGATTGTTAGAAAAAGAAATGGTAACAGGAAGAACAGTCTGACAATGCAGTCAGTTACTTTTCTTTGCTCAATGTGTTCAGGCAGGGACTAGACAGACATTTTTTGCGGATGCTTTAATTTGGATTCTTCAGGAGTCCCTGGCTTTACAGACTTTTTCTGTTTGCCATGAAATCATTCTGAAACATATTGGTACATGCTTATTTAGGACATCATGCTGTGTCTGTCTGGTGTGCCTTATCACTCTGTATGAATGCAAGATTGCATCTAAAGCTCATTCTACACTCTACTTAGGCTGTACATTTTCAAAGACAAAATAGAAAGCTAGTTCATCATTACTTTCTTTTTGAGGGAGTTCTAGTGTTCTCCAGAAGACTCTAAAAACTACCAATACAATACAAAATTGCTAATAAAATAGATTAATATATTTGTAGCATAGGACTGGAAGGGGGCATTTAGCCATTGAGTTTCCTCCATGCAGGAATCCAAATTAAAGCATCTCATATAAATCATTGTCTTGTCTTTGCTGGAACACAACCAATGAAAGGGAGTCTACCTCCTTCTGGGTTATTGTTTCCACTACTAGTCTGTTCTTACAGTTAACATGTTTTTCTTAACATTCAGTCATAATTGGTCTTCCTGTAACTTATCCATTATTTTGTGTCGTACTCTGGAATGATAGAGAATAGGTCTTGATCTTGGAGGGCAATCTACAAAGCATCCTCGCTTTTATAGAGCACATGGAAGAAGTATGTCCTGGAATCAAGCAAAAAAAGCAGTAGTTCTATTCTTTGGAGTTCCAGCTCCATCAAAGTAGATACACTTCTGGATCACAGGTGCTACTTTCTATGGACTTAACATTCTTGTATCATCAGTTTTATTTGGACATTAAAATTGGTTTAAGAGTAACCAGCTACCTATCTAGGTCCTAATAATTCTGTCTTGGGCCATAAGTCAACACCTTTGCATTTCTATCCTGCTTAGGAAAAACAGTTTATGACTTTATATAGCATATCAGAAATGGGAAAATATTACTTGTGCCACAGTGGGAAGCAAAATATATTCTGAAACAGAAAACAGCCATTAGAGGAAGAAAAAATAAAGAGAATCAGCCCTTCTTATAGAGGGTATTTGGAATATTTTCACAAATGCAAACAGAACAATTTTGAAGCTTCATTGGTTACCCCGGTTTGGAATGAATAGAATGAAAGTTCAATGTTACAGCAAACAGTTAACAAGATATGATGGCATCTGAAATCTAAGATAAATTGGGGTTAATGTGCATGACCATATTTAGTACAGAGGTAGGGTATTCCTCTCTTTATGATCCACAACATCGTTAAGGGTTCTGAAACTGGTCGAACTCTCTGGAGTGGTTGTTTGGCTCCAGGCAGGAAACACAGAATATGTGGGAAATTCTCTTTGCTGCCTTTTCTCCTAACGGCCGGATTTATTGAAGTTGAAATATATGGCAGTGTGAAGTTGTCCCTCTCAAGGCACTTCATCCTTGTATTGCTGCTTGTCTTTCTCAACGAGACATCATCCGTACAAACTCTATATGGAGATTCCAGCACATCAGGAGACAAGAAAAAATGTATCATTTTATTTAACATTGCTTAGAAGTAAGGGGCCAGTTAGGGGCAACAGAGCTTTATAGGAGCAAAATCTGATCTTGCCATTATGGTTCACTGAGTAAAGATTTAGAGCCATCCACTGAGTTCAAATGTTTACTTTCTCCAGTTAAAAATATGCCTGCCAATGTGGAAAGATAAAGTGCTGTAGTTGAGTTAAAAAGGATGCCATGCCAGGCTCACAATATATGGGCATTCTTATAAGTACAGTGATACCTCGGGTTACGAACGCCCCTCCTTACAAATTTTTCACGATACGATCAGCTCCGGTCCCCTAAATTTACCTCGCCATGCGACCTCCACCCCGCGCTACGAACCGGATCCGCGGCCATTTGCCCTGCTGCCACGTGGTCGCGGCTTCCTGTGGGTGAGATCGCGGTAGCAAGGAGACATTCGGTGAGGCTTGTGGTGTTTTGTGGCATTTGGAAGGTTTTTGGTGTGCTTGTCAGCATGGCTCCAAAGAAAATACAGAGCCATATGTATTTACATTGAACCTTATGGGGAAATTTGCCTCACAGCGCGACCAAATTCGGAGGGCAGATTAGCCGTATTTACATTGAACCTTATGGGGAAATTTGCCTCGCGGTGCGACCAAATCGAGTTGCGATCAGAGTCACGGAACGGATTAAGTTCGTAACACGAGGTACCACTGTATTTGCTGCTTTGAAATAAAACAGAAATCTTAGCTCTCACAAACTTTCCCTTTTTTTACCTTATTCTTATTATTTTCCTAAAATGGGGATTGATAGAAGTAAATACAGTACCCCAGTCCCCAGTGTTTATTTTCTTCTACCAACCTGTTCAATATGTTCCTTCCCAAAACCAAGAACAAGTTCCAAATAGTCTCCCAGCCTCAGTTCATACATCCTACTCCATTTATAAAATACAAATTTTCAGCCCCAAGGACTTTCCTGTCATACCTTCAAAGTCCACAAGACCATCCCCATTCAAATCAACATCCTGGAGGATCTCATCCACCTCTTGGTAGTTCAACTGTTGCCCTAGGAGCTTATGCATTGCTTCCCGTAGTTCAGCTATGCTGATCTGCCCATCACCATTTGTATCAAACTGGAAGGAGGAAACACACAAACACCTTATTTCACCATTCATTTAGCCATCTCTCATACTTCTCCAGTCTTGCTTGAACCCAGTATTGTTTTCTACTCTTAGTTGACAAATAATGGCAATATGCTTATGTATACATCCTACCCATCCAAATGGGCTTGCATATAGCAGACATTTCAAGCAGCTGCACACAATTACATTACAGTGTATACTCATGTGAACTTTGCAAATTCAAGGCCAAAAAAATGCCTGAAAAAGCTTTCATTACATCTATGGAAGCTTCCTTTGCTGCAGTTAAGAAGTATTACTTAAGAAGGATTCAGAGAATTTGGAACAGGCTCAGAATAGGGCCATGAGGATGATTAGGGATTAGAAACTAAATCTATAAAGAGAGATTGAAAGAACTGGGAATGTTAGTCTTGAGAACAAAAGACTGAGGGGGGACATGATAACACAATTCAAATTCCTAAAATATGTTATTATACACAAAAAGGTCAAAACCTGTTCTCTATCAGTGCAGAGTCCTGGACATGGAAGAATGCATTTAAGTTACAGGAAGGCCAAAAAAAAAAAAACTTGTTAATAGGAAGAGCAGGTTGAGTGTGGAATCATTCAGAGAAATGGTGAACTTCCATTTGCTAGATGTGTTCAGGCAAAAGCTGGACAGCTATTTGTGAAATGTATGTATGTATGTATTGGATTCCTGCATGTTGTAGGAGGCTGGTTCCCAATGCCCTGAAAATGACTTTTTTCTATTTTACAATTCTGCCTTCCCAGTTTAAAATGGCACCATCGTCTCCAGTTACTACACTAGATAATTTTCCCTGTCTGCAAACTCATGACTTGTCTTAGATGGAATCCCAAATACACAGAATCCTTGTAGCCCAGCATTTCATAATTTCCTATACCTAGATGATTCCAGTAAACAGAGAATACCAAGGAGGAATCTCCTTAATTTCACCAATACTTTATCAGTTTCTCTATCTGTTGTCTCCAGTGCCTTTTTAGTATCACTAAGGATTCCCTTTGGTATGTAAAGAATATTCTCTTATGTCAGTTTCACCAAAGGAAGGGGGGAAAGCATGAAAGTGGGGCCCTAGTGTGGCCTAGAAGAATGCCAAAAATGGACAGCAGTGGAAGTATGGAGGCTATCCTCCTTACCTCGTTCAGTAGTAAAGGAAAATAAAATGAAGAAAAACAATACCCCTGAATCTATATCCTGCTGAGGAAAAACTGGTGGGCTGAAGATTTCTTAGTCAACAACATTTCAAAAAGCTAAAATTCAGTGGTAAAGCTACCTCCTTGCCTAAATATCACAGATTAGCACCCATCCATATCAAGAGCAGGAGAGATACTCAAAGAGTGAACTTAATTAAAATAGTGAAGATTTGTTTCCTTCACGATTTGGCCTTAGGGTTTTTTTTTTTAATAGTGCACAGCCTAAAAATAATCTCATGTTTCCTAAAGGGATAATTGAGGTGTTTCTCTTTACTTCTGCTCTCTAGCCTGGAATCTTTGAATTTATGTAAAGGTGGAGGAAAATCTGGGTAACAGGTGCCTCTGTTTTCAGGAATGAGAATAATCCTCAGAGTCCTTGGTGTAATTTGGTATCTATAGTATCTAGCAATGACTAAAACATTCACTCTTCACTTTGACACTGAACCTAAAATGAAAAACTCAAGGTCTAATTTCTGGCACTGGTTTGTCACCTTGTGGCTTGATTCTTATTTATTTTTTTGGCCTGATGAAATATTGGTCATCTTGAAGGTATGCATACTAATTTTGAAAACATTTTAATTGGTTTTAACAAAGATACCACCTAACTTAAAATTGTAAATATTCATTATATGGAAAAACAAGGCAGCAAAATGAATTAGAAATGTCTTCAATATACCATATAGTCACATGGGCTAGGTACACACAACCTAGGCCTATCTTGGTTGATTTTGGCTTAGTATGTTTTATGAATCCAGCTGTTAGAGGTAAACAAGCAAACCACCTAGAATTAAACAGTTGGAAACAGCTTTTGAAACATCAGGTACAATTTAATCCAAATTAAAACATCCACAATATATAGTTATCCAGCCACTGTTTGTTCACTGTGTGTAATCGTGCAATTTGTTACATATGATTTAATTTGAATTAAATGATTCAGTGTGATCTGCTTATTTTTGGCTTAGTGTGTTGATTCAATTCATCCAGGACTGTTTTGTAAACAATAGTCTATTACTGAAACCAGCTAAATGTGGTTTATTTAGTAAACCATTATTAATTAAATACATTTAGCCGTAGTGTATTGTGAAAACACAGTCAGCACGCATGTAATACTACCACCTCTGATCCTTATAACTGGTTCATGCAGCTCACCTCTCGGAAGGCATCCCGCAGCTCTTTAACCCCAATCATGTCTGCTGTCTCTGCCAACAGCTTGGGGCCCATCAGTTCCACAAAGTCATCAAAATCCACTTTCCCTCCAGCTGTAGACATATAAAGGCATTTTCAGAAGAGGCTGGGCAGCACAAAGTTAAATATTTTATACTGTGAGCCAAGGCCATCTCACAATGTACAAACTGAACTTCTTTTCATCTGTGTAACCACCATGCCCCCACCAGAATTCCCTTTTGTGCGGATTCTGTATATTTCTATAGGAGTAAAATGGCTGCTATCGATCCAAATAATCAGAATTTGAACCCTATTAGCAAGTCTACGCAGCCAGTGGTTTTTCCTCAACACTACTATTTTCACATTCAGGGCATCTCTAATATGAGCTTTCTATCATTGTCCAAAAATGGTTTTGAACCCTGCCATCCCATTCCATTGTCTGTGTTCAATAATCTGAGCCAGTATTTCCAGCTCAGCTGTGATGTATTTAAAATTGCAGCAAAGGTAGTATTAATGTTTGCAATGCTTTGAAGCAACCAGTCTGTGCATGGTTCTTTTCTTCATTGATGGGAATTCTTTCCTTACCCCCACCCCCCACCCCCGAATTCAAGGCAACCAACCTCCCACCTCTGTTTAAAACGTATCCTCTAAGGAACTTTTGTTTCAAGGCAGTCACTGGAAAAAAAAGGGGGAAGAAAAACCTGAATAGCCCCCTAGAGCTTTGCAGTCTGCTTGTCCCTGCAGAAAAGAGGGGGGAAAAACATCATTCTCCATTTCGCATCTCCTTGCTTTGCCTGGGTTACGGGACTCCTGGGAACACTTGCAATGGTCTTGAAAAAGTCAAAACAGCATGGATCAATTTTGGCTGAGTTCACCCATTTCAGCACGGCAATCAACAGCCATGGTTGGAGCTACTGGGAAAAATGCCCTAGCTGCAAAATGGCTGACATGCTACCCTTCCAGCATCACACTTGACAGTCTTTTCAGCAAAAGCCAGGGGCCACTACAGGAGAGTTGAAAAAGTCAAGATGGTGGCAAAACCATGTGGAAAAGAGTGGGATTTTGATTACATAGCTGTGGCCACCATCTGGACTTTTTTGAGATGCACATGGACACCTACACACCTATGGAGACCCCTGACAGAAGCTGCAGGGACCAGAGTAGTTCCCTTTCTAGCAACTGTTCAGACTTTTTTAAACAACAACAACAATCAGACAATGCATACAACATAAACTGAAAACATGGATGAGAAAGTGGGAGTGCTAACTAGTTGTTTTCCCATTTCAGTGGCGTGTGTGTGAGAGAAGATTTCATTCCAGGAACTGCAGCAGTTTGAATTCTACTTATCCGTTTGTTTGTTTGTTTAGCTTTTTCTTACTGGTTATCCTGAGGTAACCCTGATAAGTTCATGGTATTCTCTGCCATTCTCAGCATTTCAAAGTTGGCAGAAGGGGAAATAATTGGGGGTTGGCTTCAAAGTATTTTTGAGAGATTGGGGAAAGAAAATAGTGGTGGTTTAAAAGTGCCCTTGGTCTCAACACTAAAAGACAAAACAGCAATGCTCTGTGGAGGTGAGAAAAAAGAGCCCAAAACAGTTTTGTGGATTTTCTACAGCGACTCATGCCCTCATCCCCACTCAGCTGGACTTCCCCAATGTGGTTTACGTGGGGCTACTATGCAGTTAGTTCAACATGCAGTGGACTGCTTGCTAACTGGTGCTCATTGCCATGATAATATGATACCTCTCTTGTGGGCCCTGCTTTGGTTATCATAAACTTCGGGATACAGTTTACAAGACTAGTTTTGACTTTTAAAGCCCAAATGGCTTGGCACCAAGGTACCTGTAAGGGTTCCCTGCTCCAATCTGAGTCAACCTATCCAAGGAGATTCTCCCAAAAGAAGCTGCTGATGGTACTCCAATTTTGTGAAGTAAGCGGGGGGGGGGGGGGGTATGAGGTGAAAAAGCACTATTTTTTCCATCATGGCAACAATTCTCTGGAATTGCCTTCAGAGATAAATGCAAGTGTTAACCATAACCAAAGTATGTGTTATTCATCATGGAAGAAGATTTGGAAAACTAATCTTGTGTTGGCTGATGGTTTTTGTCTGAAATAAGTTATTTGTAATTACTATCTGAAATAATACACTATTTGAAGTATATTATGGTTTACTCATATGAAGAGTTTCATCAGAATTCATGTGCTGTGTTAAACGTTTTTTGAAGGGGACAGTAGAAAAAGCGTTTCTCTGCAGCGATACACTGCTGCAAGAAAAGCTCAGAATCATTGTGTTACCCCATTCATATTTTCCATTTCCACCAGATGAGTTCCTACAGAATTAGGATTAAAATTACTCAGCAGGGGAACTGCTAGGCATGGCTAAATAAGTGGCTCCTTTCTTGGCAGAGAGGGAAGGCAATGATGAGGCAAGGACACCTGAAGGGTTTGGCTGTAGCATATTATTCTGGCATTTAGAGGCTTGCTCCAGTGGCATGGAGAACCTTCCATCTGTAACAAGGAACAAGGCATTTTGTGATACTGAAGCAGATTAGAAAAAGTATAAGGGTTAAGATTTGGGGTTCTGTTTATTCGTTTCATTTATATTCTGCCTTTCATCTAGTTGCTCACATGGCTGTACATATTGCTCCCATCTTCCATTTTTCTCCACCCCAAAAATCCTTTGAGGTAGATTGGGCTGAGAGAGAGTGACTGGCCCAAGATCACCCCATGAGTTTCTGTGACTAAGGATGGTCTTGAAAATGGGCCTCTTCAGTGCCAGGCCAGAACTACTAGACCACACTGGCTCTCAGTTTGGGGTTGTTCTTGTTTTTTCTCCATAAATACCTGGGGGTGTAGGAGGATCAGAGCTGTCAGCCGAAATATTCCTAGTCAGGGTAGCAGATAATTTCAAGGATGCTATTCATAACAATGTGGATGAAAAATTGGGAGGGATCAAGAGATGAATATCAGTTTTAACATCTGAGCTGTAAGAGCAGTTCAGAAATGAGAGGCCGTCAAAGGGAATTGCTGATTATAATTCCAGCACTCAAAGATAAAGGGACAGAGGGGAAAAAGCACAGAATTCATATTAAATGTAACAGGAAGACATTTCTCAATCTGACATCCATTATTTCACAGTATTCCTTAGGCGTTAGGTTGACTTATAATAGAAGGCACATACTAATTTGTTGAGATAATTCTATGAGTTCCATTTCAGTAGGCATGTAGCCCATGGTTCGCATACATTCTCCCAAGTCCTTATAGCTGATGTAGCCATCACAATCCTTGTCAAACTCCCGAAAGGCCTCTTTGAGCTCTGAAAGGAGAAAAATTGCTGTATCAATCTGTAGCTGATGGGCAGGCAAGCCTCCATCCCCACATTCTGATCCCCACCTGCAACCTGACAAGAGGCAGCTCAGTCATTTGAATCAACTTCTTCTACAGAAAGGGATGTTTTAGTACATGGCAAAAAGATTGTCCCAACCCTTCCCCCTCCAGGTAAAAGAGCTTTTGGCTTTTGGAAGTTACGATGGTGTAAAACAAATAGCTTTGTGACCAATCCTTACATTTACAACCATCACGGTGTCCCAATGTCACATAATCACCAACTGCATGCTTCACAACCAGCTTGTGACAAGCAGAGTTTATAAAGAAAGCGGAAGGAAATTGTAAGTCACAGTCATGTGATGTCTCATTTAATGACTGCAGGTGATTTGCTTAACGACCACAGTGGAACTGACATTGTAAACCCATTCTGGTCATGTGATTTTCCACTTAGCAACCATGGTGCTTAGTGACTGAGTTGCCGGTCCCAGTTGTGGTTGCTAAGTGAGGACTACTTGTATTTGTGTTCTCTGTGAATGCTCAATTAATTGTGCTTTTATACTACTTAGAACCTCTTTTCAATAGAGTTCCTTTAAATTAGAGGCAAACCAATATCAACTTCCATTTGCCTTATATAGCCCTTCATATTGTTATTTAGTTGTTTCTATGAGGAATCCTTTTAAATTGCAATATGTATTTTCAATAACTCTGCATTTTTATCTTCTTTCCAATGTAATGGGCTGTGAGAGTTATCTTGGGAGACAGGAAGAAGAGTTGCAGCCTAAACAACAGTCTGATAAGAGTGATCTGAGTCCAAAGGGGAGACGGGGGTGGAGAAAGCATCTCAGAAGGGACCCTCCCTAGTTCTTTGGGAAGTAAAGGCAGGGGAGGGGGAAAGTGCTTTCAGACTTGCAAGATTCTGTTACTGTAACCTTACAATAAAGGTAGTATTTACTCAAGGTTTTGGTTTCATGTCTGGACTGCCTCGAAGAGCTGACAGCCACTGAATATTTTACAAGTGATTACTTGAAACTGAAAAGTGATTTTTACATTTTCCCTTTCCTGTTTTAATAAAGTTTGATTCTATTCAAGCCTTGTGAGGTTGATCTCCCAAAGGAGTGGCATTGATTTCCCTAGTGACACAGCTCAATGTACAAGAGGTGGAGCTATGGAATTTATGCCTTTCTTAATAATCTTTTTTCCTTTTATTGCCCAGGAAAGTGCATAGACTATGAGGGTCCTCTCTCTCTCATATACCAGATAAAATCCCCTTGGAAAATAGCTAGTAGTAGCAGTATCTACCAAGCCACCACACCCAGGCAGAAGGTACAGCTAGAGTGTATAGACCAAAGGGTTTCTAAAACAGGAGGTTAATGCCTCCTGTCTTTCATCCTATGTGCTCAGCTCTGCCAATACAGAGCACTTTCCCAATAGCACTTTCTTTAAACATGCCTTGGACAGGAGTCTGAAATTGTTACTGCTGAACCACAGTTACTTTTTTTCTAAAGTTATTTTCCTTGAAAATCATATGATCTATTGATGTCTTGCATGCACCAAATTGATACAAAAGTGGAAATGGAGTGACAGAATGCAATATGCAAAATAATTTTACCAGTACCACCATCTCTGCTGCAGTTTAATAGTGGCTTAAAAGTTACTCAAGAAAATTAGACCAAAAATACTCCACAGGCATTCAGATCAAAATTTTCAGATGAGGGAATATGGGGTAAAGCAGGGTTCCTCAACTTTGACCACTTGAAGATGTGTGGACTTCAACTCCCAGAATTCCCCAGCCAGCCTGGCTTGGGATTTCTGGGAGTTGAAGTCCACGTAACTTCACGTGGTCAAGGTTGAGGAACACTGGGGTAAAGCAAAGAACAGCATTGGATCCAAAAGAAAACAAAGCCTGAGAAAACCAAGAAACAAGACAAGGTGGCAAATTTGTGCAACAAAGTATTAAATTAAATCAAGGAAGGTAACTGATACAGTAATCTTCTGGTCAATATGACCAAACAAGTTTGCTGCCTACATACTCAAACTCTAGTCACTTGTATTACTTTCATATTTTGATTTTTTTTTTTTAGCAAATTAGTATTTTAAAAGTACCTACAGTAGAGAACTGGAAGTTAGCAGCAAAACTTGTAGACTTCATTCAATTAATTCCCTTAAATAATGCCTGTCTTTTATCAACTGCTCAATGAACGTTTATCAGAAAACCCAATTTTCTGAATAGTCAGTTTCATAATTCCTGATAGGCAGCTTCACAATGTGGGTAAAAACTCTCCAACTTGATTTTCCCATTTTAAATAAGCAAAATGATACCTTCCTAACATTAATTTTTGAATTTGATTGATTATGTACATTCAAGTCGGTGAACTCTTAGCAACCATTTAGACAGATTTTCTCCATGGCAATTTGTCCCTAACTTGGTCCTTCAGGTCTTTCAACGGTGCACCCATCGCTGTTGTAATTGAGTCATTACCTAAAAGTCTTATTTTAATGGACAGCCTTCACATCCTCCATACTCATGGCAGAAAAGCAGCCTTTTTGTTTTAAAAAGATCTCCAATACTTTTATTTCGCTAAATAAAAATTACAAACATTTTAGAAAGGGGGAAAAAAGAAACACTGATCTTCCCTGGGACTGTTTTTTCCACTTAGTCTCAATGATGCATTTTCCTTTCCTCACCTGTTAAAAATTGTGCTAATATTTCAAAATTACTCTCTTTAACTGAACTTCTGCAGTAGAAAAAAATGATGGGAAAAGTGAGAGAACTGCAAATGTCAGATGCTCCCATAAAATTCTATAAGCAAGAGAGAGTGGTTGTACAATAAAGGCTCATCTGGAAGCATCCCACCTCTTAGCAGGAGTGTTGATGGAGGGGTGCTAATGAAACTAAGCTATTTAGACGTTAGGTCTTATGAGACCCCCTTTAGACAGCAATGTGTATTACTTCAGTTGTGAAGCATACAATGAACATTTCAAGCCAAGACCATAATCTTTCCAAGCTTTATAATGGCTCTTAATTCCTGGTATTTTAGAGCAAAAGCTAAACAAAATAGAGGGGGACAGTCCTCATACAAGAAAAGATAATTCTTTTAACAAAGAATTAAAATTACCATTAATTAAAATGGTAACACCACCTCAACTACAGAAATAAAATAGAGTTTATTTTGCACATTTATTGAGGGATATTTATTATTTATATTATTTGTACCATTGATTTAGTCTGCTTCCCATTAAAAGTAATCTTAATAAAACAAGCTCATGAGCCCAGGCAAAATGACAAAAGTTAAAACCATACAAAATTAGAACCATGAAAGCCTTTACAGCAAAAATGAAAGAAATGGACTTCCACACAGGACTTGGATCCTGTTCCGACAGTGGCACCACATCCCTCTAACCACTGTGTAGTGAGAGAAGAAGGAGGAAGGAGGCCTGGCACCAATTAGCAACCTTTTTTTTTTTTTTTTTTTGCACTTCAGCTTGAGTTGGGCAGGAACAGTTGTGGTCTATTCTGAGACTCCTTTGGAGGTTAGAGGAGTGTTGAAGGGAAGATGAAAATGCCTTGAATGACACCACAGGATGAATTCACCCTAGTATAAGAACTGTTTTCTTTCAGAGCAGGAGAGCATATCAAAATAAAAAGGAGAGCATCGTAAAGTGACCAGTGTCAAGCCCTCTGCTGCCCTCTGCTGCCACCTCATCACCTTCTGGGACATATCTTTGAAGAACCTTCTCAGCTACCTGTAGGGCCCTAGATTTCAGCTCACCTTGAAAAGACCTAGAAAAGAATAACAGGATAGCATTTTTCATTTTACCTTCAATTTCTTCCACTCGCAGCTTTCGGTCCTAAGGAGAGAACAAGAGGAGAGGCCAGTGAAAAAACAAAACAGAAACAGTTTGCCAACTGACACTTATTCTAGTACCT
Organism: Liasis olivaceus; assembly: GCA_030867105.1. Taxonomy (NCBI): domain Eukaryota; kingdom Metazoa; phylum Chordata; class Lepidosauria; order Squamata; family Pythonidae; genus Liasis; species Liasis olivaceus. Next base: position 107,733,857 of record CM061349.1, on the reverse strand, counting down.
TTTATTTTTGATCCCCCAATTAGAAATTCTGTCCAGATCAAGAAAATCTTCAGTGTATTCCTTTTAAAAATGGGTCTTTTGTGGAACCTGATATTGAGCAGGTGAATTTGGAAATAGGACCCGTTAGGTTAAAAGGCCTCATGTAGTTGTTGACAGACTGGAGCAGGATAGCTCAAAAGCTGCTGTTAAGAGATGGAGCTGCTCATTGTGAAGTCTCAAAATAGGAGACTGTCTTTGCCATGAATCATCTGCTAGCCTTAAGAGCTTTGCTCTCCATCACAGCCTTAGCCCCTAACCCCACTAACCCCACTTTCCCTTTTTATAGCATGGTGTAAATAACATTGATTTATCTTTTGGGCTCATTGGAAGGCATGCACCAACATAATGTGCATGCAAGAGCTGCATATCAATATGTTATTAACTATTAATCAATCAGTCTCTCTTGCTTCCTAGCTTTTGACATAGGGGCAACGAAGTCACTGAAGGACACTTTTTACTAGCCTATTTCTAACCGGGAAAAAGTTTGCATACTGTAGCTCACAAGCAATAGCGTGTATGACTTGTACAAAAACACAGATTGAATGGCCAATGTATTCATGGGTTCATAATTTGTATGTTAGCAGCAGAAAAGATGCCGAGTGGGATTTCTTATTTCTTAGGAGAGGGAGCAGAAAAGTCTGAAGGTGAGCTAATCCATAATCCAGCAGTGTGTGGTTATACAGAGGACAGATGAGGAGAATCATAGCAGCAGAACAAAGGGCCACTACAGACAAATTGAGGAGAGTGGAGATATGGTGGCAGCTAGGGTGGAAGCACAGTACGTACTATCAATGTGATGGCGATGCTCTGGCGCAAGAAGATGCAGGCTGGCCCCACCAAGCCATGCAGCACTGAGTAATTCTGAAAAGGTGGATACTGTGTGCCATCAGCCATGTCGTCCAGGTCGCTGCTAGTAGAGGTTGGGGAGTCAAGCGCTTCTGAGGGTTGCTTATTCTCCTGCAGCATAGCTTGCAATTAGGTATGTTTGATTAAAGGGCCTAACCTGCTAGCACCTGAGGGCTCAAGGTCCCTGGTTCTTGGGAAATTCTAAGAAAGTGAAAAATCTAATCATGGAACAGACAGAAAGGAGAAAGGAAAAGGACACAAAAGGAAAACAAAGAATGGTAGGGAAGTGCTACTAGCTGAGAAATATTTATCATCCATCAATTGATCTCAGCCAGCAGACACCACAGTGTATTTCAATCTGCACAGCTCTTCAGTGAGTCCTTAATGTGAGCCAAAAGCACTGATTGTAACACCAGCACAGCACAGTCCATGCTGGAGTGCAAGCAGGCATATTTTACTAATATCATAGTTGATACTCATGGCATCTACTCAATGCATACACATGATCAAAAGGAGATATAGAGTATATATTCCACTCTTTCAGAAATGGCAAAGTGCTGGGATACATACAACAATGTCTCAAGCACAGACAGTAGGCATACTCATTTTTCCTAGTAATCTCTCTGCCTTTTGTCCCCACAGATTTAGACTGAATCTCAAGGACTGTGGTTTTGTGAGGAGAGCAATGGATCCTTTACAGGGTTCTCAACAAACTGTGTTCCTTTCCTAACCAATGAGTGTTGCATTAAAACTCCCATCATTTCTATCCAGCAGCGGGCATGACAGTTAAAGAGAAATAAAACTGATTTTAAGCTATGTAGTGAAATATTCCTTAAAAGTCATTAAAACGTGAATAGTAAAGAAATGCCCTAACTCTGAATAATATTCTTTGCCACATGAATATACAACTTTCAGTTTCTCAAACTCCCTCCAAAAATGGCCACCAAACCGTCAATTTCAATTTGACAAAAGGGGGATTATGAAATCATATTTTATTTATGTATTATTTATTAAAGCAATTTATACGGCCACCCAACTCACTCACATTGACTCTGGGCGGCTTACAGAAATAAAACCCCAAATACAAACTCACTACAGTGTGCTTAATTACAGAATTCTATACTGAAGCAACATAGACAGATGTAAAAACTGGGCTAATTTGTTCACCAGAATTTAGTTACAGAGACCATCTCCCTCATGCTCTAAGACATACAAATTGTTTGGCATTTTCTTTCCTGCATAGCCTTGCTTGAATTTCTTCTGCTCTTTATCAAAGATTTGCAGAAGTTACACACAGAGTGCTCTGACAATAGCATAAACTTGACTCTTGACAAGAGGCAGAAACATAGGCCTATAGATGATATTACCTAGGGTGGTAATGAAACATCTGCAGAAAAACAACCAAGCTCAGAGAACACCAAGAACCTAAAAATTCAACCCTGAGCTACACAGATTCTCTACTATTAGACCTAAATGTTTTTTTTCAACACAGATGTTTAATTTCCTTCACCGGACAATTCACAACATTCTCTCCCTTCCATTCTGTCTTCAATTCCACCCTTTCCTTCATTTCATAGTCTAAGCAGTGTGCAAAAATGGCATGCAAAGACTGGAATACAGACTCACTCTTTTTCAGTTCATGCATGTACACTGATACTTCCAGAGGTAGATAAAAATTCTTCTCACCTAGTGCTCAAGAATGGAGATATTGACCTCAAGCAAATGCAAGAATATGGGAATGATCATAAACTTCCAAGAACTAATATATTCTGATCCTGGGTTACAACTCTTTTTTTCATCCCCTCCATCCACTGGATGCAAGAAATACATCTAACTGCTAAGCTAAGGATTAAAACAGGGAGAAAGAAAAGGGCCATTATCAGCCTCCTGCATTATTATTCTGTAAAATATCCCAACAATTTGGAGAATTTGTACCTAGAGCTGAAGGATCCTGGGGTGATGCCTCAAAGCCGATTATTCTGAGATGGGGCAAAACAAAGAGTTTTTTCACAAGCATTTATCAAATAGGGACATTTTGCCATATTTTCTTAGAGAATTCAGGCCTAAATTCCAGGCACCAATGGACAGACACAGAGAAACAAGGAAAGTAGACAAACACGTGCTGAAACAGCCACATGCAAGGAGCCAGACATAAAAATGGGAATACGTCAGGATGAAGAGGGTCCCCCACCCCTCCATCTTCTTCTCCCTACCTTGGAGAGCTGCTTGCCTAGGGTTTTGGTGCAGTTGCCCATGGCTGCTAAGGCCCCCCCATCCCACAGAGCATAGCATTGGGCTGGAGGCAGCTGGCGCTGATGGCAGTGCGTTTTTTATAGTAACAAGTGATTCTCTTCTAGGAGGTTTAGTCTCTTTGAGGATTTTCAGGGTTTTTATTGTTGAATATATCTAGAATATTAAGGGAAAGTAAATGGAGGGGGAAAGGCGTGGAGTAGCACCATAATCCTCAGGATTATGCAAAACTCAATAATAGATGGTGCTGAAGCAGAGAATGGAAGGCAAGCGGGCATCTCTTTCTCTGAGCGCTACAATATCCCAGAAAGGAGAACACCATCCATGGTCTGTCCTCATGCTTCCATCCAAAAACCCATTTCAGAGGCTGGCACACAAGCAAAGGAAGGGTCTGTGGCCCATCAACTAACCTCTCCCTCTCTTTGTCTCAGAGTATACATGGCTATAATCTCCTCTGCAGCAATCAGCTATATTTTCAAATCTTTGCACCAAAGAAGGGCTGCTTCCACTGAGTGTAAATGCTGTAGACCCACTGGCATAATTGGACATAGAAGGTAACACATACATTACCAAGATTGTCAGTCAAATATATCAACTGACCACAAGATCTGAATGACCTAACAGAATCCACTGTATGTAGTCACTCAAGGGCATTTTCATTAGAGCTGAACAGCGATTCTTAACATCTATTATGACTATCACTAATTCAGGACAGAAATTGGGAGAAAGGCATTGCAAATGGAAAAACGATCTCTCATCTAAACAATTCCCTAGTGTTTTATAATAGTGAGAAATAAAAGTACAACTGTTGTAGCCTTTATGAAAATTGGTAGAGGTCAAGGGCTTATTTTAAAAAGCACTATTCAGGTCACACAATCTGATTATGTTCATATTTACCAGCATTCTTTTTCTGGAAAATCGCAACAGAAATGAAAACCTGCAACTTTTGTGAGCTAGAAAAGCATGCAGAAAAATTCAGGCTTGTTTGTTTAAGTATTTAAGGCCTTTCTAACACAAAGTAGCCTTCCCCGATTTGTTGGGAATTGTAATATAGCACATTGGAAAGTCCCCTGGTTATGTTAGAAAAAATGGAAGGTTTTAAGAGTTGACAGTGTTATGCCAGAGCAATCACATTCATTGACTCTCTTCATCTGTTCAGAGACAATCTGCAGATTTATATAGTGATCAAAATAACCATAACAAATTAATCAATATATGTACCTCAGTCAACCATAATTCCATCATACTACATTCAACTGAGGTTACCAGATCTGATCTGCAAAACTCCAGTCAACCATTGGATGGAAACAAAGAGACACAAAACTCTGGGCTGTCATTTAATGGTCATCTAGACTTTTGCAGCCCAGATCCAGACTTTTGCCCAGATCTGATAGCCCTAATTCAATTTTCTTTACATTTATTCTCAACCTCAGAAAGAAGAAACCAGGTAAATTTCCATTCCATTCTCTCCTCTGGTTGACAATTAAACCTTTACTTCTACATTCTGCCAGATAACAAAGAGTCTCTAGACTCTTCTTTCCAGTCATTTCACCACAACTGATCTGAATACCACTGCTGATGCTTGAAAGGGAAAAATAAATTTTAAATATGGCAGATATGTTTTAACACACCCTCACAGAGTTCACACGCCAACTGTAATTCATTGAATAAACTATAACTCACTGGCTTCCCACAACACACCATAAGCCACAGCTGATGAAGATTATTTTCACCGAGATGAAAAGAGAGCTATCAGATCAGTCCTCTTTGCTGTCATCATTTGTCATCGTTTGCAATGATTCAAATTCTGATAGTGGGATAGATTTGTAGTTTAAGTAATCGGGTGAACTGTAATGTAATGGAATTTATCAATATATTCTTTTAATGTATTTTAATTATAAAACTATCATTTTTCCTATATAAACTGTTCCACTCTTCTCCTTCAGGAGAGGAAGAAAATTTTCCTACAAGTAATTTTTTTCCTTTTGCCAGAGGTCTCTCAAATATTAATCAGTATTTGCCAAAATTCAAGTAGGATTACTAGATCATAATTACATGGAAATGATGCCCATGGAAATGATACAAGAGAAAGACAGAAAACCTCTCCCTCCTTGCTTCCTCCCCATTCTTTAAAGAAGGGGAGGGCAGAGAGTAGATCAGGACCCACTGGTCAGTCACTGCAAATTGGGAACACCTTCACATTCTCAGTTATTTATCAATAGCAAGGACCAGCAATAGCTCAGCTCCTCCACACCCAAATTTAAATTGTTAGCATCCTTCATTATAATAAGTTAGATTTGTAGTTTTCTGTGGAATGGGATCCAGAATGTGAGGCTTATATAGCTTATAGGTAGGGTTGTATGTGCATCTTATAAGAACAAACTTAAAATATGCATAAGATTAATCCCAAAAATATATTGAAAATTATTTGAAAACAGGTGGCCAGATCATACATATTAACTATTATCCTATTTCATTGGCTAATGTAAATATTAAAATGTTAGCTAATTGACTTGAAGTGATTTCTTCACTGGTCAAGAATGATCAAGTGGGCTTTATCAAAACTAAACGGAGTTCAGATATTTTACAGGAAAGAGATTTAACTGATTTAAACAAAAGCAGAACAGATAAACCTTCAATACTATCACTGGATGTAGAAGAAGCTTTTAATAAGATTTATAAATAATATATGTATGTTCTCTTTGCCAAAAGCAGATTTCTCAAAGGTTTTATTAAATGGGTCCAGCTTCTCTATGCTGCTCCTGAATCTAAGGTGAAAGTCAATGATTTAATAAATACTTGTAGCTGATAAATCAGTTTGATATATACATTTTAAAGATTGAATGGAATAAAAATTTGGAGATCCCCATTTTGTCTAAACAATAGGAAGCTGTCATAATGTCAGTATCAACAATTTAGTAGATCTTGATTCATTGATTGATTGATTATGTGCCTTCAAGTTGGTGTTGACTCTTACTGACCACATAGATAAATTTTCTCCAGGATGATCTATCCCCAGCCTGGTCCTTCAGATCTTTCACCAATGCACTCATTGTTGCTGTAATGGAGTCCATCCATCTTGCTGTTGGTTGTCCTTTCCTTTCCTTTCCTTTCCTTTCCTTTCCTTTCCTTTCCTTTCCTTTCCTTTCCTTTCCTTTCCTTTCCTTTCCTTTCCTTTCCTTTCCTTTCCTTTCCTTTCCTTTCCTTTCCTTTCCTTTCCTTTCCTTCCACTTTTCCAACAGAAAAGACTTCTCAAGAGAGCAAACACAATGTATCCAAAATATAATAATTTGAGCCTGGTCATTTGTGCCTCAAGGGAGAATTCTGGGTTCATTTCTTTGATGATCCATTTGTTTACTTTCAGTAGATTTCTTCAATGCCAAAGTTTAAAAGCATCAATATTTGTAATGGTATGTGGGAATGACCTTGGGAGATGGGGGGGGGGGAGAGAGAGATGCTGCCTAGGAATGACCAAAAAAGGGTGGGGGGAGAAGCCTGCAGCTGCATAATAGGAACAGAAAGAAAGGATCCTCCCTAACTTATCAGGCTGTAAAAAGAGACAGTGTGAAATCTGTACTTTCAGACTTGCAAGATTCTGTTAATGTAGCCTTACAATAAAGTAGAATTAGCTCATCTGGTCATGTTTCCTGTCTGGTCTACCTGGAAAGGCTTACAATACTTTTTCTATCTTGTTTCTTCAAAGTCTAACTTTCATTTCCATAGAGTGTCACAGAGAAATCCATTGCCTGCACAATTCTAATCATTGTAGGTATAGACACATCTTGGCATCTGAATATGTTTTCCACAAAGTAGCTTTCATTGCTACTTTACCAAGAGCTAGTCTGAGGCACATTTCTTGATTGCTGGTTCCTTTACTATTGATTCAATAGATCTTAGATTATTGCTTATTCACCAAGAAGTAATATTTCAGATGTGTTGCTCCCCATTGTATTTGTATAGGAAAGAAATGAGTAAATTATGCCCTTCGTGGAGATGTAATAAGAATAACATTTCATTAAAACATGTTTTTGCAATGTCCTAAAGTTAGTATGTTCTGGGAAGAAGTAATTACATACATTAACTTGACTTTGAGATATTAATATTTTCAGTGTCCCACTGAAATTTATTTATTTATTTATTTATTGACAATTGAACAATGGAAATTGATTGTCCATGCCATTCTTATTACCAAAATACTAGTCCTTCAATTCTGGAATGATAAATTAATGGCTTCAGTTGCTCATTGGATTGAAGACCTGATGTTATTTGTGATTTATGAACAAGTTGCTTATAAACATAGATTCTGTATCTATCTTTGCTTCAGATGGCAAAATATTTTGGGCTAGCTCCATCTTCATTCACCTGAGCTACCATTTTGCAATTTGCTTCAGGGAGAGCTTTTCAAGAGAGGCTATTGCAAACATCTCAAAGGAAAGCAGATCAATCAGGAATTCATTGTGCAGTCATTTTATTCAGATCTGAGATGAGTTTGCTCAAGTCTGGGTATATTTGTTTTTCCAGAGATGACATGGTTTTCAGGAAGCATAGGGCTACAGAGAACATCAACAAGGAAGGCTCACATACCACCCCATGTTTTAGATTGCATGAAGCAGCGTCAGAAACAAGACAGACTGGTTCAGCTCTCTATCTGCTATTGCCAGCTAACTATGGGCCATGCACTATTGACATACTACAAGCTGTTCACACCTGCACTGTGTCAATTCAGCCTCCAACAAAGCCTCTTGATCCAGCCCCTTGATCCAGCCCCCTTAGTTAACAACTGTAGCCAAATACAGGTAGTCCTTGTTTAGCAACAGGACTGGCAACTCAGTCATTAAGCAAAGGGATCACTAAGTGAAACCATGACTGTGCTTATGATCTTACTTCAGCTTTCCTTTGCTTTACAGACCTGTGAAGGTCATAAATGTGAGGATTGGTTACAAAGTAACTTTTTCATCACTGTCATAACTGCAAATGGTTGCTGTATGAGGCAGTTGCTAAACGAGAACTACCTGTATCACTTTCCCCTTTGCCTTACCATTGTGCTAGTTATTTTAAAGGCAAAATCACGACTTGAATTGTTGATCTGGCAGCCAAATCCACCACCCTTTCACTTGTGTTGTTAAAATGTAAAGCTTGATACAGCCCACGAGGTCTTAGTAGGCGTACCTGTCCAAAGGTACATTTTACCATGCTCTGCCTGTTGTAAATGAGCTCCTCAGAGAATGGTTATACTTTGCAAGCCTTTTAACAACCATGCCACAATGCAAAGCGCACTTCCAGTGCAGTGTTTTGGTTCTACTGTGTAAATATCCTTGGGATCTATCCTCTGTAGTTGCCAGCCTGTGCTCGCTCCAGATGGCCTACTGTAGGGCACAATCAAATGGCAGCCAGACGCTATCCTGCTCCTTCACCCCACCCCATCCTTCCCTCACTGGATTTGCTTTTCACAATGTGGGGGAGAAAAAGAAAAAGAAACTAAAGGGAGAGCAGCAAAGCTGCTGATTGTGGGAGTGATTGGGGAAGATAGTGGGATGGTGGCAAGATGCCACAGCAGCTTGTCTACAGGAAGGATAGGGAGGCAGAATAAGACAGAAGTTCCCACCAATGGCAAACCAGTCCACTCACAGCTCCAATAGAAATGCTCCAAAATTGTCTTCATTTCCTCTGAAACAGGAAGAGCTAAATTGGTAGTTAATAGCCAAAAGCCCCACAGTATTGTGGGGACATGGCTGGGAGCACTACCAATCTCAGGCTGGTACAACTTTTAAGTATGGAAGTAGCCAATCCTACAGATTAGGAGTTCCTTCTCAGGGATTTTCAGGATTAGAGCTCAACACAGATCTTGGCCTCTTCACTTCCTTCAGCTGAGTCCAGAGTAATGAGTAACGAGCCTATGACTTTCCATATATTGCTAACTATTCAGACAACACTGCAAATGGTGAAAGATGTTGAGACTCACAGTTCAGCAACATCAGCAGAGCTAGAGGTTCTCCATCTCTGTCCTATGTGAAATGACAGAGCATGCTATATACAGTATATGGGACAACCTAGGGAGGCATCGGTCTCCCGATGTTCATTAGCCAGCATGGGATATTGCAGGAAAGCAAGATCTCTAGCTATGTGGGAGAGAAGAAGGCAAAAACAGAAGACTAGATTTAAAAAATAAAAAAACACAATGATAGAAAGCGGAATAAGCATAAGCATTTTTTTTTATCCCGCCTTTATTATTTTTATAAATAACTGAAGGCAGTGAACATACATAATACTCCTTCCTCCTTCTATTTTCCCCACAACAACAACCCTGTGACGTGAGTTGGGCTGAGAGAGAGTGACTGGCCCAAAGTCACCCAGCCGGCTTTCATGCCTAAGGCAGGATTAGAACTCACCATCTCCTGCTTTCTAGCCTGGTGCCTTAGCCATTACACCAAACTGGCTCTCAAACTGGGATATTGACAACTGGGGGATTTCTCTTATTTGAACTTTCTCTCCATAGGACCTCAAATGTAAATCCCCTGTTTTTCAGCCCCTGCCTCTTCCTGGTCAGCCCACTCTTTCTCCTTGTCATGGCTTCCTCCCATCCCCTCCCTGTTGCTTTTTAGTTACCTGCCCAAAGACAGAGGTGAGGCCAAACTCCATATCCCTGATACTTAGGCATTTATCTTCTGTATGAGCCAAACTGGTCCTTTCAGCTGCCTCTTGCAATGGCTTGTCCTTTGGCTTGGTTGCAGCCAAGGCTGCGTCATCACCCAACTGGGCGTAGGTGTGAGAGAGGGGTCCAGAGGCAGTTGTTGAGGCAGCCTCGGAGGTGCTCTTGATCCTGGGCCGCTGAATGGATTGCCGGTCTTCTTCACGGGACCGTCTGCTTGTCCTTCGGGAGTGTCCACTCTTGGACTGCCTCTGAGAACCACTTCGGGAACCAACCTGAGATGCCTGCAAGTCTGATGTCTCACTGCTCAGTCGGCGGGTCTCCCGGAGGAAAAAGAACATGCTGAAAGCTGGCAAAGAGCTACAGTCCTTCTTTGGAGCTCTTGCTATTTACTCCCTCTTCTGGGAAGATGGTCTTTGGCAAGGCCCAGCCCCTTGCCCCACTGCCTCGGCCTTCCTCTCTGGCTCCCATTCTCATAGACACATCCTGTGGGACACTGAACTGTATTCCTGATTCCTTCTCACTTTCTTCTGGTTGCTCCCAGTTCTGCTCCTTGTGCTGCTTGCTTGCCACTCTATTCTGGGCTACCCTGTTTACACCTGACCATTCCAAAGGCGCCCACTCCTAGCTGGATTGACAGATAACACTATGAAGTAATAAAGAGAGTTCTGAAGTAATGCAAATATCTCAGAATACCCTTCCACTGTCCCAGTCCTCTTCCCATAACATTTTTCTCTGCAATGTTTTCTTCTCTCTGGGATCACTTTTCCTACCCACCCTAAACACACTCTCTCACTTTCCTTTCTCTCTTTCTCCTGCTTCCTCTCCTTTCTTCCTCTCCCTTATTTCACCACTCTTTCAGGTCTCTTTGCTCTTTGCTTGCAGTCTCAAAGACCTTTCCCTGCTTCTAAGGGATCAGCCCTTGTGTCTTCCAGGGCCAGGGACTGGCATGGGAGCAGGAAGGGACCTCTGCTTCTGCCACAGCTCATCCCCACTCTCCATCAAAACCTAATCAAGTCATCTTATTATTGTAAGGAGCGAGATTGAAGCCGGAGGATGTAGAGGGAATCTGAGCTTATCAGGTCAGACATACAACCCGGCCTGGATTGGCTTTTCGCTAATGATGCAAACAAGGTAAAACAACTCCCTGAAGTAGGAAACCCAAGAGGTCTCAGTGCCCGCAGGATACAGTTTGAGCAACACCATGGGATCCCTGGGCATTTGCATAGTATCTACTTATCTTAGAAAGTAATGTAGTAAAGAAAAGAGGCTGAAACAATGCCCTGGGTATAAAATGCATCACCTGCTAGCAGTGTCTATTTTTTAAAGAAAGCTTTGGGTAAAATTATCTTGCCTTCTCTGAACTCCTGCTTGCTGTTCAATATATTATTGAGTATTTGATACTGTTTCAGTATCAAATCAAATCAAATCTTTATTATGGTCATAGACCAGCATAATGTTTAGATATTTACAGGTCCTTTCTCTCTGTCCTGCTCCCTCCACTTCCATCCTCATACCTGCATATACTTCCTTAAGTCTTATCATCCATTATGATTCACTCACACATGCACCCTCCCCTTTCTCAGCAGGAAGCTGACTGTATTTCAACAAAGCTGGACCCCCCCTGTGGCCCTGGCTATCTTCCTGGCTCTCTGAATGGCAGAATGGAGTTAATGGCAGTGCTCCACAGGGACTGTTGAGCAGACCATTCATGGTTTATTTAGTGGAAAGCTGGCAACATTCCAGTTGCAGTAGTAACAAGACCTCATCTACCTCATACAGACAATGCCAAGACTCCTGGATGAGGTCTTAATGTTCTGGGGCTCAGCTAAGAGAAGTCAAGAGCAGAAAGAATGAGCTAAAGAACAAGTCTCAGTTGCTTAGACACTGAAGATTTCTCCCATCCCTACAGGGCCTATTTTCTTACATGGACTGTTATCATATTTACAAGGACAGGATTTCTGTGCTTTTAACTGCTTCAGGAGCCAGAGGAAAGTTTTCCATCATTGCATCTTCTTGTTGAAGAGCATCACCTACTGAATATCTACTTGTCGAGCATTTTGCCCATCTTTTGTATATGCTTGTCAAGTGTACGTGTAGGGTATATTTGTGTTTATGCATTCAGTTATTTATGGCTAGCTGATCTTGGCTGTGAAAATCTGAATAATGGCAGCAGAGGGATATAGAAAAACTCAAACTCTCACTGCCATCTGGATATTGTCTGGATTTTTGCAACCTAGATTTGATTTGTGTTACAGTCCCCTTTTCCTCCATGGACTTTTATCTTCACAACAATTCTGCAAGGAAGGCTAGGGAGAAAGAGAGGGAAGGCAACCAGCACAAGTAAGATAGTGATTTCAATGGCTGGCCGTGCGTCTCAGGTCTGGCCTGGTGATGTCTGTCAATTGCTGGGTGCTGGAGTGCTAATTGGAAGATTTGTGCCCTGCTTGCCTGCTGTCTTTCACTACAGTAGAGCAAGCCCTCCATCAGAGGTTTTGAACTATGATTGGTCTTTCTTTCCATGGAAAGATTTAGTTCCTCTTCAGGCAGCTAGCAAATATTTTAGGCCAGTCTAGCTGGATCTCTAGTGGCATGATCTCAAAATGACCATCCCATCTCAAATACATGTGCCATCTGCATTTGTAGCCGTACCAGCAGGGCTGAACCTATAAAGACCTGAGAGATCTCAAGCCCCCTCTCCGAGAAGCCCACGGGGACTACACATCCTCAGCTTCCTGCCTTGCTATGCAGCTTGGTAGGCATTGCTGCCACCATCTGTCTTCAAGCGGGATACTTGTACTTGGCATCTTCCCCCCTCCCAGCAACCCTTGTGTGTGAGAGAGATTGGGTTCATGCAGTCCGGGCACCTTACTGGCAAGGAAAAAATAATAAAAAGGAAATAAATCTATAGCCACCTCCTGGCCCTAAAGCACTGAGGTATGTGACTAGTGAAATCAGCTCCTCTTTGCGGGGAGATAGACTAATATCTCCAGAGATAAATAGAATCAAATCTTATTTTCAAAAAATGAGAAGAGAACACGTAAAACATATTTTTAATTAAAAAAAACACTCAGTAGTAGAGGGGAGAAAATACAGAGCTGCTGAAATCACAGACAGCATTTTAGATGAATGAATAGAAAAAGATAAAGGAAATGATAAGGCTCTGAGTTTAAGCAGATCCCAGGATGATGCTGATCTGCTCCTATTTAGAAGCAACTCTAATATAAAGTGATTCCAGTTTCCCTAAAACACACAAAGACTGAAGTTGTATAGAGATAATAATTACAGAGACTTAAAAACTGACAGAGAAAAAGAAACTAAATGTAGTGCAGTTTTTAACTAACTTTTTCTTATTCTTGTAGGGAATAGATGCACCTTGGAACAGATGTTGTGCCAATTTGTTACATGGAAAATCCTTCTTCTTTCCAATTCCAACTTTAATCAGAGGTTAAAGGATAATCTTAGCTATCTCTTTCCTCCTATTCATCTCAGCATTCAGCTTTTTACTTCTCTCCTTCCTGTCAGAGAATTCTCTGAGTTTCCAAAAGAACAATTTCAAGGTATGTAAAATTGGGTGTGCTTTGCTAACCATTCTGTTGACAGCATAGTCTGGTAACTTGTAGAGGGTGGGATCAACTTGCCATTTCTTGGCCACAACAGACTGATACTGGTACAACCCATCTCCTACAGTTCTAGGGCACCCCCCCAACATCATTTTATTTTTTCTTTCCTTCCCAAAGATACAAATATAATGGTATGGGTGCTGCTCTGTTCAGTGAAGGTGCAGAGTTTTGAAATCTGCACTTTTGAGCAGATGGTAAAGCAAGAACATTCAGGTGTAGTCATCTTTCAAAACTCAGGAAAATGGATCTTGCTGCTTTTTACATTTGTGGGACTGTGTGTGTGTTGTAACTCATCTCCCTTCATGATACCATGCAGTTCTCTTTGCAATCCATCCCATTCACTACTCTTTGTGATCCCAGCTAGTCTTCACTCGTCAGCAGTGAAGGACACATAGTATCAAAGACATTAGGCTCCAGATATCAAACCCTAAATGCTGTCTTTGGATGAAAGCATTGGCTGATGTCATTCCAAACAGAGGAAGGTATAAAAGTCAGAATATTTCACTATTTGCTTTGCTTGACAAACCTTGCACGTGAGACATCAGGAGACTACCCGTTGCAAGTAAACTAAAATGAAGGCAGTACACACAGAACAAGAATCAGTAATGGAACAGCACATTTTATTCCTGTATAATTTTCTACTGATTTAAGAACAGGTGAATTGCACTCTAACTTGGCAGTGGGGAAAGGTCTACTGTCTTGGGAAAATGTAAGTTTTTTTTGAATAAACAATATTTGTGACTGGAATGAATGGGAACTGGGATTAGCCCTCAGGACTGAATATCAGTTTTAGCTTTTGGGTCTTTCATTATGTGGAGGGGAAAGGGATTGGTGGAGAAGGTGGCAGCATCCCAGGTCATAATCTGAATATTTGTAACCTGAGCTGCTCTGGTCTGTTGGTGCACAATTTTTCCTTGAAATTCCTTTTAATGTCTTATCTTTTTAAAAATCTGACCTCGGTGATCATGCAATATGGAATCATAATCTGTCTAACCAAATCACTCTGGTTTTCCTAATCTCCAAACTACTTGGTCATATGTTGCAGAGTCTCTCTAGTTTACTGCTATGCCTGTCCCTCTAATTTCACCAACCTATTCTGCAATTGCAGCTGGTCTCTTAGGCCAAAAATTCTATTTTCTCCCGTTTCTAGATTTCTGTTGCATCATCTCAGAGGTCCTGAGACAATGACTGTTAGCCAGTTCAGAACATTTATTTCTCCCTGACGGTACCTGCAACAATGTATGCTTGGCCATAGCAAGTTCACCCAGTAGAGGGCTGTGAGGTGGGGCTAATTTTGATTTTACAGCTCACTGATTCCCATTAGCAATGTGTTCTTGGTTATTTGTATGGGTCAGTGATAGCGAACCTTTTGGGCTTGGCGTGTCAAAAATTCAGAAAATGCCTAACTTGACTTTGTTGGCATGTCACCCCCACCCCCTGAACAAAAGAGTAACAATTCTTTACATATTCATTTATTTAAAAAAATACAGTCCAATTATGTGTGGTGCTATGTATTATATAAAGAAATGTCAAATAATTACAAAAATGAAATACAAGTAAAACAAATTCAGTTTCTTTGGTAACTTAAATGGGGAGAATAGTTGTTGCTGGGTGTTGTTGAATGCTGGTGTGTCATCCAAAATGTCATGGTGCGTCACCTTTGACACAAGTGTCATAGGTTCACCATCATTGGTATAGGTAATGGTGGCAACTGGCCTTTTAACACCTGGAGCTGGAGGATGTCTTTCTGAGTCACAACGTCACACACCTTGACATCAGCTTCCAGAGAATCTTGCAAGGCATTTTGACTCAACACTTCTATTTTCTTTTGCAACTCTTCATTTTCCTCTATAAGTGTATCTCTTTTGCTCATATTCTGTATTACCTCTTTGTGCTTTCCTTTCAGAGCAAAGGCCTGAAGCAAACACATATGTAACAAGCTTGTTACAGTCTGGGGACTTCTTTTCATCACAATTCTTTTAACAGAGCTGTTTGCAGTTGCAGTAAGATGTTAGCAAGGAGGAGAAGAGGAAGAAAAACACTATTTTGAAACATGATAACTAAATATGAATTTAAGCCACCTCTGTGGCTTGCTGATAAGGATATCATCTCCAAAAACAATTAGCAGGGCATCTTCATGCCATGGTTTGTGGGACAGGAAGATAAGCCCCCCAAATCGCAGAGTCTTATCTCTGATGAAGGCCTCAAATAGGTTAGTTTCTGCATTCTATATTCATTACCTTCTTGGTAAAGGGATATGTAGAAAGTAGTACAAAGACAAATCTTAGCATCTCTTTTACCTTCAGAGCACATAATTGGGGGGAGGGGGAATCTCATTTTCCCAATGTGCCTCTACCATTTGTCAGCAGTGCTCTATTACACTCTATATAGGATGGACTGTCCTGTCTCTATATGTAACTGAAGAGATGAATGATTGACACTAGATCAGAATGAATGTTGAATGAGCAAAATTCACTGAAAACAGTGAGACAGTGGAGAGTTAAATAGGGAAGAGTGGATTGTAACCAGCACTCATTTTAATCAATGACATGAGTTAGTTATGAGTTGTTATACTTCCTCACTCCTGGCCTTTTGGAGGGATTTGAAGACCTGGCTCTGCCATCTGGCCTGGGGCAAGGAGGGGGATCATCAAGTGTGGGGTTGGCTACTCCCTTAGTGGCCTGGCGTTGCTGCCTTGAACCATCAGCCTCCTGGATTTTTTTCCCTTTTATTTTTGTGAATGTGAATTGTTATAGGTTTAAATTGTATATTTATTATTTTAACATGTTGTGAGCCGCCCAGAGTCCTCCATTGGGGGGAGATGGGTGGGGGACAAATATATATATATACCGTATATGTTTCTTAAATAAATATGTATTTCACTTCTTTAACCACTGTTCTGGTCTGGGAATTTCCAAAGGCGAAAACTGGAAAAGAGAAATTCTACAGACATTTCAGCTACTATAGATACTCTGTGATCATATTCACGCGATACCCTAAAACATTCAGAGATTAGGCTTAATGGGTGACCTAAATCTGAAAATATGATAATGTTGTGGTTAGATGAAACAACATTAACCATAATTTCTTCTTGGAAAAACAGGGCTGGCCACAGCTTGGTATGTCCTCTGAACCCAGACTAATGGTCAGCTTATGGTTAAGTAGCAACAGGCTAAAGCAGTAAAGGGGAGCTATCTTTGCAGAATTTTCACTGCTCCGCTGTGGTTTTGCAGCCCCTGCAGACCTGTGGGAATTTATTTTTGAAAGAGAGGCGATGTGATGAGCTTAACTTTCTTTTACCATGCATCTCCCTATCCCTCCCTACCTTTGACTCTAAATGGACTAGCCCAGACTTTTTGCTGCTTGTAAAATAAAGAAATTTACTTTACCATTTTAAGAGTTCACTTTTCCTGGGTAAGTGTGCCTTAACCATGATTAACACTAGCTAAACACATGCTAAAAACAAAGTGTGCAACAAATTTCAAAGTATGTATTCCTTATCTTTAGGTTGCAATAAGACTTTATGCAAATATTCTGGCACAAATAGAAAAACTATACAAATAGATAAATGACCAATAAGCACAAATAAAAAGTCTATAGCATATGAAACTGCAGACATAGAATAAACATCTAACTTGAATCACTGATTGTTTCAGAGCTGGAATGATGCATGCAGAGTGTTCTGCACATGTGATGTTTCAACACACTGTAACATTCTTAAGATATCTCAGTTAACAATTGCACTCAAAAGCCACCATCCATGAATATTTATTTCATTTCTTCATTAAAAAAAAAGGTTCGATTTTTAAGGTCACACACTCACCAAGTGACTCTGGGCAGCTGACAAAGCAATAAAAACAACCAATTACAAACATAATGCATCAATAACAACACTACACTCTGGGCCAGTAACCAATACCACACAAATAGATGGGGTTATACAACATCAGATGGGGTTATGCAACAGTGCCTGAGGGAAGAGCCAGCTTAGGACCCATCCTTCTCATTCTCAATCTCAGCTCTGAGTGATTTTCAGTTAAGACTTTTATCCTCTGTTCCCTCCGGGCCTTACTCTGGGCAAGGTAACACTCCAGTGTTTTCCCATCAGTTCTTCCATTAGACACGATTGCTGCACAAACCAGTACTTTTTCATTGGTAGTTAGAAGGATTTGAGTTCACACATCAGCCATGATGTGGCTTAGTACGTTATCTGACTGTGATTTATAACTCAAGGTTTATGATGTGGCACTGTCTGAATTCAGCCAAGTGCGACTTACTAAAGATTACCAAAACTGTCGTTTAGCACCACAAAGGTGAACCCCAGTCGTTACTTCTTTCCTCCAACTATTGCTCCTCTTTCCATCCATTCTCAGTTGCAGTTCCTCGAAAAGGGAGCGGGACACCCTACTTTTCCTTCGACTTTGTGAATCAACTCTGACTCTAAAAGCAGAAGTTGAGTTGATAAACGACCCAACAGCGGTACGAGCGCTACTCGCTGTCTCTCCGTGCTCCAAAAGACAATCGACTCCCCCACGTCTTTAGGATCACCTTTTTCCCACGGCACGTTCCAGCGTCCGAGACAACGACTGAAACGGCCCAATCGATTGGCCTCGACTCCCGAGGCTGCTGAACTGAGATCAACTTAGCTTCGGAGATAAGGAGCAAGCCAAGTCGAAGCGCTTTTCCCCTTCCTGTCCCTTTAAGAAGGGCTGGTCCGAGGGGAAGTAGCGGAGCGTGACTCAGCATTTTCTTCGTGCAGATGCTAGAAAGTCTGGTCGATCAATCACTCCCTGCTTTGGTTGTGTCGCGACCCGCAGCTTTTCCGACAGTGAGTACCCCTCCACCCCCGTTTCTGTTCGCCTAGGCTGGTTCTCCTTCCCTTGCTGGGGTGGTGCACGGGAGAGAGGGGCGGTCCCGGGGGGCACCTTGCTCCCCTCCCAGGCAGAACTAAATGCACCCCGCCGCGTTCATTTCGAGCGGGAGAGAAGGCGCTGCGGCGCGCCAGTAACCGCCCTGCATCCTTTCCGTGTTTTTCCTCCTAGTGCCTGGCGAGTACATCCTCACCTATTTCCCCGTTCGAGGTGAGTACTGAGAAATGCGTCTCAGATGAGGGGGCTTTTTAAACTAACTTTACAGGAAGGGAGAGCGGGGACGTCTTCGCCAATACGGCGAAACTTGAAATATTCTTCCATCGGGGGAGTTCTCTTTCTAAGCTTGAAAAAGATTTGTAGTAATAGTTCTATTTCTGCACCTAAACTTGTCTTCCAGTTTTCAGAAGTCCTCCTTGCTTGCTTCCTTCCTCCTGCAAAACAGATTGTAGTTGCTGCAAGAGGTTTATTGTTTCTTTCCAATCACTTCGATGATGTGTTGGAGCTTACGGTGTTCTTGTTAGGAAGTAGAGAAGGCACGTTTGCTCTGTTGCACCTCCGTTGACCAGATCTGAGCTTCGTTTTGCAGCTTCTTAATCTTCCAGAGTCCCCTGGGAGAGGTTCCCTGTTTCTTCTTGAGTTTTAATGGCAGCATGAGAAGTCTTCACAAACGCAAAGGGAAAAAATGCAAAATTATTTGCTCTGGCTTGGGACAAAAAAAAATGATACTTTTTTGCAAGAAATTGTGCAAAGCATGCATTCTGAACAGTGCTCAGAAATGTTTCTTGTTCAGATATAGGAACAGTGAAAAACTTTTTCCATTTATTTCCTCATCCATTTCTTTTCAAGGTCTGTCAAGGAATCTTTTGCAGTTTGATCTAGATTGGCCTTAGATTTCCTGTACTATTCTGGAGAAGGAAAAAAGGAAATTAGCACCCTATCCATGAAATTTTCACCCATTTTTCTATGAAAAAACAAAACAAAATAGTTTCTTTTTCATCAAAGTGAATATGGAAGGAAAAAATTGCAGGAAATTTTTTTTTTACAAATTTTCCTTTGTTCAGAAATATGCCCCCACTCCCTGCTGATTTAAATAGGTTTTGCTACATAGTCAGTTGTATTAACATTCCATATTCATGTAGGAGGAATGTTCTCTAGGCACCAGGTGAGGGGAAGAAAGATAGATCCTATGGATTTGTCATTACTTGAGCTTTTAGTATTTATTTTAAAATGCTTTTAATATATAAACAGAAGAAAATCAATAACCAGATAGAAAAAAATGAAACTCAAACAAAAATTAACAAAGAAAAATATTTATGAAATAAATGTATATAAAATGAAAAGCTCAGGTCCTCAACAACAAATAACACCTTGACTACCTGGAGTAATACTGATTGGATTTTGTTCCTATTCAGAAAGTGAACACATGTCTTCCATGCAGGGGTTTAAACAAGTTGTAATTGTTTGGTAGAAAGGTGATGTTTTTAGATACTTTGGTCACCTAATGCGCAGAGAGGACTCTTTGGAAAAGACCCTGATGCTGGGAAAGATTGAAGGCAAAAGGAGACGAGGACGGCAGAGGATGAGATGATTAGATAGCATCACTGAAGCAATGAACATGAAATTGAGCAAACTCCCGGAGACAGTGAAGGACAGGAAGGCCTGGCGCAATATGATTCGTGGGGTCACAGAGAGTCGGACATGACTTAACAACTGAACAACAACAAAATTGCATGGGTAAATCCAAAGTGCCTCATGCTTCAGTATGTTCCAAATTTAAAAATGCAGTAAGACACTCATATCTTTAAACACTTTTTTTTTCTTTCCCCAACATTCCAACAAGCCCAAAACACATAAGTTAATGTCCAAAATGTTGTTTCCAATACAGGGAGGTTAAAACCCAACCTTTACTACACATTTTCTGGGGTATTGAAATAAACATGAAAAAAGTACCACAGGATACTAGTTTTAAAGAATAACTCTAACCCACTGATTTGTTGAAACAGACTATCCCATTGCTTCCTTGCTCGCTTTTTTTAACAACAGCTTTTGTACACCAGCTCGATCTAACCAACTCTGGGTGATATACATGAGCAAGCCAATACAAAATATCTTGGCAATTAAACATAGTTTTTAAAAACCCCAGTAAATTAATAACAACAAAAACAGGTAAGCGTTTCTAATCACTCTAGGGGCCCATGGGATATAATTTATGTTCAGTGTTAGCAAAGTGATTGGGGAGGAGATGGAAGACTATGCCTGGGAGAAATGTCTACTGTTATTCAGTGGGGTTATTGAGCCAGGTATTGGGGTGGGAAACAGGGACCACTCACCACCATCTAAAGAGGGTTCTCCCCCCCCCCCCCCAGTCTGTTTTGAGCTTACAGTACCACCAAATTTACTTTTGTTTCATTTGGGTGATTTACTCAGATTTATTTACTGTACAATAGATAGGTTGTTTCCTCTAACTGCCATGAGTAACGGTAAAGTCTTCTTTGAGTCAAGCTTGGCTCCTGTGACTTCATGGGCATGCTCTCTTCTTGGAAGCGGTACATAAGTGCTTTGCCGCTACTACTTCCTGGGATGGTTTTTGCCAGTCCAACCTTGGTATTCCTCAGAGGGCTCCCACCCAAGTATTAACCAGGTCTGACTCTTGCTGAGGTTGCTTTAGCTGTGATTTGGAAGCTGGAGTATCTTAGTCTGAGAGAGTTAGTTCCCATCAGAAGGAAAAGCCTTGTATTTTTTACTACTGTTGTTAATGTGTGATCAATCCCTTAACTCTTGTTGTTTGCTTGCTTAGCTGATATTAAGCTCCATTGGTGAACTGTACTGTAATAGGACTGCAGTGTAAGCCACCTGCATCTGCTTCTCTTCTCCTCTTGGAGAGTGGTTGTGTCTTGACTCTGACCATTTCTCCAGCAAGAGGGAGTCTTGGACGTAGAATGAGTGCCTCATTTACTGCTCCCAGTTGCCATCCCACCCCCCATAAAAATGAACAAATCCAAATCACAGTAGCAGCATTTTCTTTGATGTGTAAAGTGTGATTGAGTGAGGTACTCGTCCCTAGTCTCAATCTGCTTCTGTCATTTTTTTGTTGGAACTCTATTATTTTAAAGAAGTATCAGGAGTTCCATGGATGAGGAGGCAGAATGGCAAATGGATACTGAACTTCATGAGGTACTCAGTGGGGAAAGTGTAAAACATAACACCTTTGCTGTATGCCCTTCCCCTGAATCTACTGAGGGTGAATTAAGTGCAAAAGGCTATAGAAAGGTTCCCTAATACCCTTCACAGCCAACTTCCTCCCATTCCAGTATTTGATGCACGCATGCAACTGCCTCAGTTCCTGGCCAGCCTCTCTGGTCTGGTTATTATCTGCCTCAGGTTTGTTGATCTTAAACTTCTTCCTTATCAGCTGTGTTTGGCCAATGTCTGCTCCCTTGTAGTGGCAGTTGGGTTTTTTTTTTAAAAAAAAAACACTGCCTCTCATCACAGAACATGCAAAACCAAAATGTGTTCCCTTTTTTGGCGGGGGGTAACTTAGCATCTTGTGAATCCAACTAATTCTAGTCAGTGACCCATACTTAAACAATGGTTCAGTGTGCTGGGTAAATATTGCCACTAGGTTTATCCAGGGTCTGGATTTTTTTTTTTTCCTTTAATCTCAGGGCGTGGAGAGGCCATACGCATGCTGCTGGCTGATCAGGGACAGGAGTGGACAGAGGATGTGGTGAATGGGGAGATTTGGCAGAAGGGAGATCTCAAGAAATTATGTGTGAGTAAAGCTGCCTTCGAGATAGGTTTTATTTTATGGGCTTGGAAGGGAAATCCTTCTGTCACGCATTCTAGCTCCTGATGTTATAATTTCATTAACTAGGCTTCTATCTTAGGATGGGTAGCCTGTAGCTCTCCAGTTAGTTTACAAATTTCATTAGCTTCACTATTTGCAATACTAGTTGGGTTTTATAGGAGGTATTATTCAGCAATATCTTTACTTTATTGGAATTACCATGGAATGCCCCATCACTAACCTTTTTTCCCCTCATCCCTTCTCTTCCAGGTCTTTGGCCAACTGCCTAGATTCCAGGATGGGAATTTTATATTGCATCAGTCAAATGCTGTTCTGCGCCACTTGGCTAGGAATCATGGTGGGATTTATGGGCATATCTGTGGGCATGTTGCCTTTTGGGGCTTGGGTACTAGTGTCTACACATGGTGCTTATGTGTGTATGTAACCGTGCCTCTTGAGTTGACCATAATGGAATTCTACACACTTGACTTTAGCCAAAAGACCAGGAAGTGGTATAATGGAATTCAATTAATAGCTAATAGAGATGAGCCAGTTTGGTGTACAGGTAGTTCTCGAGTTACAACCACAATTAGGACCGGTCACACCTGATTTTATGAACTTTTTTGATGTGGTTATTAAATGAATCTGGTTTCCCCATCACTTCACTTGTCAGAAGCCCCATGGGAAAGTTGCAAGTGGTGATCACATGACTCCAGGATTCTGCAACTGTCATAAATACATGCTGGTTGCTAAACGCCTGAATTTTGATCATGTGACTGTGGGGATGCCGCAATGGTTGAATGTGCAAGGACTTGGTCATAAGTCACTTTTTTCAGTGCTGTAGCAACTTTGAAGGGTTATTAAACAAATGGTCGTAAGTCAAGGACTACCTGTAGTAGTTAAGGCTCTGTGCTAGAAAATGGGAGACCATGAGTTCTAGTCCTGCCTTAGGCACAAAGCCAGCTTGGGCCAGTCATATCCTCCCAGCCCTAGGAAGCAGGCAGTGGCAAACCACTTCTGAAATCTTGCCAAGAAAACTGCAGGGCAGTCCAGGCAGTCAAGAGTCAACAATGACTTGAAGGCAAAAAAAAAAAAAAAAATTACTGGCGTAAGAGATTTTAAAAAATGCAGTAAAAGGTAATTACCAGATGTGGCTGTAAAAATACATTAAATATCAGACAACAGAGGTATGATTTGGTTAAATATTGATAAAGAATTAAGAATTGATTTGGGCCAAATATGTCAATCATATACATGCTTAGCAGTCGTAGTTTATCTCCTAGCCCAAAAGTTGTTTGATGTGGGAATCTCTGATTTCATTCGCATATAATTTTAAGCCACGGTGTATTATTTTGTTTTTGACTTAGTGTATTTGTAACTACACCCATTATGCGTCAAGCTGCCGTGGCTTATTCAGCAAACCATGCTTAGAAAAATCCAGGCCTGAACTTGTATGAATGCTATAGTGGGTATGGCAGAAAAATGCATTCTTAGTTAGCAATATTGTTATGACCCTCTCTGACTTTGGATCTAGACGCTTTCTTTCTTGCCCCTCTTCTTCATGGCTCAGGACTCTATGGTCAAGATGCAAAGGAAGCAGCACTGCTGGACATGGTGAATGATGGTGTGGAGGACCTGCGTCTTAAATATGTCCGCTTAATCTACCAGAACTACGTAAGATGGATTACAGGAGAACTTGATTTTGTTTTTAGCTACTGGATGAAGAGTTCAGTCCCCTATTTAATGATGCCTTGGTCTCTCTGACAACCAACAGGATGATCAAATCCTGGGCTTTTCTTACAGCACCTAAAAGGAAGTAGTTTTTAACTGGGGAAAGCTAATTTAGGTTTCAAGCTAAAAATACAACACTAAACCTGATTAATTTAGTTCAGCTGAACTCTCCCCCACTGCAGATGATAAAGCTTTAACCAAAAGGGCTCCAGTAAAAGTGACAGTGATGTTGGCTCCATGATCTCATTCAGTTCCCACTTGCCAGAGGATGTGGCTGGGATGTTTCCTATAAGAAAGCACTGCGATCCAAGTTCTTTGCTTTGTTGCAGTGAATTCTGTCGGGGGTTCCCCACTGGCTGGGAGGGATGTGCTGCCAAATAGTTAACAAGGGGCTTGCTATGGGGGAGTAGGAGTGATGGGATTAGAAGTAGTGGAATGGCTGCCTGCATGGCTCAGAGGGGTTGGCTCACTTCTGTTGAGCTGGCTGGCCCGGTGGGAGAGGATGTGGAGCAAGAGAGCAGCAAGGTCTGGAAGGCACCCATTAGGTGTACAAAGAACACAGCAGCAACAGCAGCTTATTTCCCACTCCAGAAGTAAGAGCAACTGCTGCACTGGCTGCATAGGCTAGACTGCTGTTGCTGGCAATACAGATGTGCTGCTGCTGCTGAGAACAGAAATTTAGCGGGAGCTGCAATGAGGTTTCCTCCTGTCAGAGCTGTTCAACCTGCTGGAGGACCCTGGTGGTAGTACATCCTTTGCAGCACTTTCTGGACCCAGGCAATGAGTGGGTTGTCAGGTATACCGATAGGAAACGCATTACCTGGAAAGGGTAGGGCAAGGGCAAGGTACACATGAAAACTAATTATTAGCAGGGGAGATTTGGATTCATCAGAAGCATTGTGAGATCTCCTCTGACTATAAGCAGGGTGCTGAAAGAATGCTAAGTGGCAGAATGTCCCATTAAAAAGAAGCATATGCATCCAGGGCAACTGTTTTATGAAGAGTATGGGCTTAGCCCGGTGACCCATGAATGCTAGCTATTCATTGTATTGAAAGTAAAAGCTAGATTTATTAAGAAATACATGAGGATTAGAAAAGCCTGCTACCTACACTAGTCCTGGAGGGAAGGAGAAAATTACCTTTGTTGGTTAAACACAAAGATTCAAGGAACAATAAGTCGTATGAGAAACAGCCATCCGTCTCTCCATTTACCCTGGGTTCACAGGTGCAAAGAGATTATGCAATCTCCAACAACCGGACTCTGTTTTTAAACAAGGGGCTTGGATAATGCCCCCCCACCCCAAAATAAGGGCTCAAGCAAGTCTCTCGTTTCGCTGCTCAGAAGTTAATTTGGTTTGCAGCATTGGTAGAAATGCCTCGGTGCATTCCTTTCATCCCAGTTCTTTGGGGGAAGAACACAGGCAGGCTTGGGGGAGGAAAGGACTGACTCTTGTTCTTTCACAGGAATCTGGCAAAGCTGCTTACATTGAGGCCCTGCCAGCTGAGCTGCGCCCCTTTGAGAAGCTTTTGGCTCAGAATGATGGAGGGAAGGGCTTCATTGTAGGCAAACAGGTAAGCAAACCAGCAGATCTTCCTGTTGGAGACAAACATCTGGGTTGGACACACTAATGGCCTTCCGGAGATGGAGGCAATTACTTTGAGATGAAATTCACACGTCATTGTTGATATGTGTTAATTGTTAATAAAATTGTTAATAAAATCATTGTGGTTTACTGTATTGAAGCTACAACTGTCTGGCTTCATGCAACACGTTAGGCCAATGCTGAAGCAATCAAGTATAGCCAATGTGCTTTGTGAAACAGGCTTCTGTTTTATCTTGTCATATCTTAATCTACCCATTTTAGATAAAGAGGGAATACTGACTTGCCCTTACTGTTTAAGTGGAGTAATATATTTAGAATTCTAGGTCATCACTTTCAGCTGATAGTATTTCTTGAAACTCAAGAAAGCAGCTTTAAAAAAAAAATTGAGATTTTTCTGATAGTTGGGTTTTGGTGCTGTGTTCTATGCTTTCCTGCAACCCCACAGAATTGTGGAATATTGGAAAGAAATCATATAAAGGGGTTTGGAACTCTACCTTTCTTAAGTTTCAAGAAATACTATCAGCTGGAGGTAGAAGGAAAAACTCTAGCTCTGCCATTATAGATGCTCAGCAAATATGGTAGAGGTATTCCTTGAAAGCTTTGGCTTGTATTTAGGGAGTGGGGTAGAGCATCTATGTTTACTGTTACATACAAATGCAGAACCAAAAGTGATTTGCAAAGTTAATGAAGTTTTTATTTCCATTGCTCTCTTCTGTTAATGGGCCCCTTCTCTCCATTTCCCCCAGATTGCCTTTGCAGACTATAATCTGCTTGACCTTCTACACATCCACTTGGTCCTGGCACCCAATTGCCTGGCTTCCTTGCCTTTGCTGGCTGGATATGTGCAGCGCCTCAATGCCCGGCCACTTCTCAAGGATTTCCTGGAATCAGATGCCCGTAAGAAACGTTTCATCAATGGGAATGGCAAGCAGTGAAGCCACTTCTCTAGGATGTAAGTTTGTAGATTTGTACCTTTGAGATCTAATAAAGCTAGTTTAAAAAAAGGCCTGCATCTCTTGGCTGGGGAAGGAAAATCACGAAAGCTGTGAGCATGGAAGCCTTCTGCAACCCAGGAAAGGTGCTTGGGACCTGGTGTCTGGTTGTGCTAGAGAAGTAATAATGCTAAAATGACTGATTAGTGGTGGTGGTAGATATGCTTTTTAAAAAGGATAAATTGCAGCTCTGCAAAGACCGATTTGTGGTGGGGCTGGAGCACCATTCACTCATACTCTTTTCCCATTGGAATCAAAACCCAACAGTTGCATTTTTTTTTTTAATCAGAGTTCCTCATAGATCAGTCACCCCTCTGCCAAATATATTCTGGTCTTTCTTACTAGCAGTGTATATTCCTGTTCTTTAACAGTAAACTACATGGCTACAGTTCCAAGATTAGAGCCTGCACTGCATTACAGGATTAAGGTTGCTGAAACTGCCAAGTTTTTGTTTTTACCCAGGTCTGATACTGAACTTTACAACAAAATGGAGAAAATATTCTATTAGGTCAGTTTGATTAAAATCATTTCAGCATTCATTTCTAGGGTAACTTATTTACAGCTCCCCAGTCAAACATATCTTCCATAATTTCAACTGGTGCCAATCCTACAGTCTTTTCTGTGCTGGATCAAATTATTTATATTTATTATTCATTTAAAAAGGTCGCACTGCTATTCTACTTGAGAGTCTTACGGTCTTACTACTTTTATATCTTAATTAGCTGTATTTTTGTTATATGTTTTTTTTATCATACATACCTTATAGGTTGAAATATTTAAAATAAATATCCATGGAAGAGAAAACGCATTTTCTCACAGCAGAGTTTGTAGCCAGGGAGTTCATTTAAAGGAGGAGACACATTTTTTGGTTTGTCATAGATGAAAGATGCTCTTGACTCTTCCCTGTGAAATATTTTCTTTTACAAGGGAGCTACCCTTTTTTTTAAACTTATTTTTAAAAAGAAACAGCCTCTAAGGGTACAAGGATGAGAGAATGATGATGTCTTCTCAGGGACAAAGCTGATTATTCTTGCCTCTTGTTTACCTTTCTGTGTTGATTTTACAGCAAAGTAAGTGAGTTAATCCTGGAAAAACTTACTTTAGCCCTTATTTTGGGGGGAAAAAATCATTCTGCCATAAATTGCTGAATTGCAAATGAATTTCAGCAGGGTGATGTTGGACTCAGGACTAATATATGGAGTTGGGGGCCACATACAACTCATAAATGACACATTCCTATCTTTTCAGCATATAAATGGGGAGAGACCTCTGTATGATTGCACTGAAAATCATGACCGTGCTTCAAGAAATTGCTTTTAGTTTTAGGTGCTACAGTGATTATAGTTGTGCATGTGCGCTCCTGATGTTTCTGTTAGTAACAGACCACCCTTCCCACCCCTCCCAGATCACCACCACAAGCTACTGTTACTAGGAGCTCAAGACGTTTTGCTGTGTGAGGCACTGGACAAGATCTCTGTTTTATGTGTGTTGACCCCACTGGTAGCTGAACTTTACCTTCACTGGCAGAAGAACTGTGTCTTTCACTCTGCTTGAGGAGAGCAGACTAGCTTTAGTGCATAAGCCCTACATGCCATTTTGTCCTTCAGTACCTTATTTATTGATTGATCAAATTTATATGCTGCCCATCTCACTGTATAAGTGACTCTAGGCAGCTTACCTTCCTACTTGCTCATCCTTCCATGCACCATTGTGCATCATGTGGTCATACCTCACTTTAATGGATCAACATTATCCTTTCTGCTTACTTGGTTAGGTGTTTTGCCCAGCCATACTACCTGAGAGATTGGTAACTAAAGCTTCTAGCGTCTTTTGTTATCCAGGCTGGCAACATGCAAGCAGCGGTGCTAGCTCTGAAAGATGGGAATGCTCACAGAACAGAGAGAAGCCAGGGTTAGGAGGATCAAGTGCAGTTGGAGATACTGCTGCAGTGCCTCCCTGCACCTTTTACCTGAGGCAGGTACCTCACTCTGCCTAATGGCTGGGCTGGGCCGGCCTTTCTTTAAACAAGGATTGGAAAGTTATGTTCCAAGATCTATGTATGACTGATAGATCCCTCTTTAGAATTTTGGAGCAGTTCCATGCAACTGCTATCCTGGAGTATACTCCAATATAATGGGATCATCCTTCTCAGACCAAGAATCAACAGGATCAGAGAGATCAGTGGTGTAATCCTCCTCCTGGCAGAACAGCTTAGCAGCTGTCTGAAAATGAGGTAAACTGGCAAAGTCAAGCCCCAGGGGAGCTAATGGAAATGGAGGGGTCCAGAAGCTGTGGTCCTTTGTATACCAGACAGAAGCATATCAGAGCACTTCTTATTTAAGAAGAAATGTACAGAAAACAGCTCTTCTTCCTGAACTATGTTATTTAACTTTAAGATGAATTTGTTTGTTTCCCTCTTCATGCCATACCATGACCTTTCAGACTGCAAGCCTATGAGCATAATTTTTTAAATTATGCTCATATTTTTAAAATTATGCTCATATAAAATTATACATACATTCTGGGAATATGTTTGGCTGAAGAGCAAGATAAATTCCCATCAACTAAGTAAATAAGTAAAGCAAGCCAATAGGGGACATTTTTGGTGAGAAAAAGCACTGTTTATTGTATCATTGTTAGAACATAGGGAGGTGTAGAATGGTAAGTCCATAAAATTATGAACAGTATTGATTAAAGCTGGAGACATCTAATGACATACAGATAAATATTTCCTCGTATGCTATATATAAATCTCTGGGATTTATAGCCATCATATATCCCAATGACTAGTAACATAAAATGCATATTTCAAGTACTAAACTGGCCAATGCTATTAAAATGAGGGGGAAGATAGTTTTATTTTTGAATTGGATAAAACAGCAAATTGCTGTATCTCCTTACCTTAATCATGTCTGTCTCACGAACTTTCTTAAAGCTTTTGGTTGATTACTGCCCAGGTCACATCACATATGACATACTAGCAAAACCAGTAGATAAATATTATGTAAGGTTTTATGCTTGTAATGTTTGTTAATACATTTTACATAAATGCTTGAACATTCCATAAATAGGCTGTCAAAAATGTGCACAAAGATGTGTAAAATCTTTGATCTAACCTGACAGAGAAGCGAGTTAACTGCTTGATCAGAGTTTCACAATGAGTTGCATTCATAAAGCCAAAAGGCTGCAGACATTTGTGCAGAATTGACTGCGATAGACTGGATGGAAAAGATATTCAGTATCTGATAAAAGATGGTTGATCTTGCTATAAACATGTTATTAATTTATTACAATCTTTCAATTTAGAGGACAAAAATGGTATTAGAAGTATTTGCATCATACAGTTAACTTCTGCTTAAGTGCATTCTTTCAGAAGGTGCATGTGGGTGAAGGATGACATAATACTAACTTGGATCAAAACTAGAAAGCAGTGAACTGGCAGATTTTCTGATGGGAAAACATGGGGGAGTTTGTTTAATATACCCTAACAATATGATTCCGAGCTTATATACAAAAAAAGAACTCACTTATTATCTTTTGTAGTCCTAGGCAAATAAGTTTCATGAACTCAGTACTTCTTACATAGGTAGTCCTAGTTTAGCGACTGCCTTGTACAGCAACCATTCACAGTTATGATGGTGATGAAGAAGTAACTTTGTGACTGATCCTCACATTTACGACCTTCACAGGTCTGTAAAGCAAAGAAGAGCTGAAGCAAGGTCATAAACACAGTCATGGTTTCACCTAGTGACCTCTTTGCTTAACAACCAGGTTGCCTGTGCTGGTTGTGGTTGCTAAGCAGGGACTGCCTATACCAAGAGAAATGTTAAAGGATTGTAGCAGAGCAACCCAATACTCTACATATTTAACTAGAAATATTCCACTGAACCTATTAGTTTACTATATCATTAGTAAACATTTATTACTGAAGGTTTGATTTCTAAAGAGAGGTATTAAAACACAAGCCTTGCACAGAATCCATTATTCACTTAGCTCACACTTTGTGGTAGGCTATGGTTTATTGAATAATCTATAATTGGCTGGATTCAGCATACAATAGAGACTGATTTGCAAACCCACATTGGCTGGGTTCCCATAACACTCTGAGACTATCAGACAAGCTGCATTATGACTTAGCATGATGGGCAAACCCACGACTTATCTGAGTGGGTCTTACTGTAAATCCTTCCCATCCAACAGAACTTGTCGCACCAATATTCTAAAGGTATTTTTGCCCAAGAGATTTGTAGTGCAAGCATGTTTATATATTTAGTTGAAAGTAACCCTGAAGATTTCAAGATGCCTTTAAGGAGCAATTTAGAAATACTTCTGCAATTATTTGGAAATAACCAACCAAGATACATATATTTAAAGACAGCACTTACAAAGCAATTCATTACCATACATGATGACTCAGAAGTAAAATCTATTTTCTTCCCTTCCCTCCAATAAAATTATTGCCATCAATTGGCCTGTGAGAAGGAACCCTGAAGAAAGAGGGACAAAGGCAGATGGGAACTCACCACGGAAGTCCTCCCAGCTACACTCTGAGGTTCTCATCACCAACTGCCCAGTGTGAAGGATCCTAGAAATATGCTGTTTTTCAAATATTAATTATAATTATGTATAATCTTTGAAAACATTTTCATTTGGAAAGCTTGCAATAAACATACCTAAACTTCTACTAAATCCAGTTATGTCTTGACTGGACCCTTTTCCCCATTCCACAGCATGCATTACTTGTACACCACTGAAATATGGGAGAAGTTGTTGAATGTCTTATGTAAATATACTGAGCGTATAAAGACAAACAGAAGATCATCTTCCCACATTTGTAGGGTACTAATAGTTGTGAATATGTGAAGTATATTTATATTTATTTAATATTTAATTTAATTTAATTAATTTAATTTAATTTATTTAATATTTAAGTATATTGTGAATATGTGAAGTATATTGTGAATATGTGAAGTATCTTGGTATTGAAAATAGATTTCGGAAGGATTTTTTTTTTAAAGAATTAAGTTTCAGTAAGAAATAAAATATAAAAAAATAAAAAATAGTAAAGCAAAAAAAAAATAAGAAAAAGCAACTTCCAACTTTCTTTGGTATAGATATAAAATGCATTCACCTCTTACTCTACTATTTAAAAGGATTATATATTAGATCTCTTATTCTAATATTAAAAAAATTACAAATTACAAATGAGTCTATATCAACAAAAAGTATAAAATCAAAATCTATAGTTACAGAATAAATCAGTCATCAAATCCCAAGATCAAATTTTCATTTTTTGAGTCTCAAGTAAAACATCCATGAGTGGTTTCCAAACAGAAACAGCCCGACAATGCCTTTTCTTTAATCAAAGTAGTCAGTTTCACCATCTCTGCCAGTTCCATTAGTTTCAATATCCATTCTCCAGCTGTGGGGATTTGTAAATCTTTCCATTTTTGCGCAGATAAAAGTCTCGCTGCAGTTATCATATAAAGAAACAAATTTCCATGTTTTCTTTCCACCTGTTTATCCATCATACCTAAAAGAAAACTCTGGTTTCAACTGTACGTCCATTTTTAAATTTTTTGAATCAAAATACATATATCCCAATATTTCTTAGCTTTCTCACAAGTCCATCATAGCTGAGATTTCAGAAGGATCCCTGACATATCCGCTCATCTTAAAAAAAAAAGGGGGGGGCATCCTAAAGGCTCACACATGTTGCAAGTAAATCCGAGAGGAATCTTTACCCTTATAAATATATTTTATCAACCATTATGAGACGCACATCTACTACTTTATCCCATACCCATAATCTCTTGCTCCAGAAAGACTGGATCTTCGCAGCCGCCTGATTGTCGTTTATTCAGCACCGAATGCGCTTTGGAGGTCGCCTGCAGTTCCTCGTGGACGCTAAACTACAATTCCCATTACCCCGCGCGGCAAAGGAAGTTGCTCCGTCGCTGGTCTTCCGGGAAGAGTGAAGAGAAACATCGTGACGTGTTATTATTGCGCGCGACAGGTGAAGGTGAGGAGGTTAGGCGCTGCAGCTGGGGAGATCCCCGCTGCTCTTCTGCGCTATGTTGGGGGCTCAGCCCTTGCACCTCCGTCGGGTTTGCACCCAGGTTCGCTTTTTTTCCGCCGCCGCTGCTCCGGAATCGGTGAGTTCTGCTTGCTCTTCCTTTTTCTTTCGACAAGGGAAAAGGAAGAAGGGATGGGGAGATATACAACTAGAGCAGTGGTTCTCAACCAGCGTGCCGCGGCATACAGGTGTGCCATGGGCTTGCTTCTAGTGTGCCGCGAGATTTTTGTCTTATGTTATTTTTCTTCTTTTTGTATTATGTATATTCTGTATAATCCGTATATGCAACACAGTGCAGATATATTTAAAATTTGTATAACTTCCCCTTGAACCTATGTTGATGAAGATTCTCAGTCATCCAGGTGGAATTATCTGGAGGCTGAGTCATGGCAACTGGACTTCTTTTCTTTTGGTTTGATATGTTTCGCTGCTGCTTGGACAAGCAACAAACGTATCAAACCAAAAGAAAAAGAAGTTCAGTTGCCATGACTCAACCTCCAGTTCCCCTTGAACCATGTCTTATATGTTTAAAAATATGTATATACAATTAATAATTTTCTGGTGTGCCATAGAACTACTGCTATATTCAATATTGTGCTGCAGATTCAAAAAAATTGAGAACCACTGAACTAGATGAATAGGAAAAGAGAGTATGGGTGGTGGAGATCTCCAAAGGCCTATGCTTTGGACCTCCTCAGTTCCTCCAAGGTGCCTTTTAGTTATTTCCATCTTTAGTGTGATCATGTGTGTGTTTTAAAATATATATCCTTGGGAGAGTGTGAGTGCTTTTTCCTTGCTTATTATGAAGACTGCTCAGTTTCTGTGCCTAGCTTTCAGAAAGAGATTTATTCACCCTCTTTGTTTTTCTGCCTTTGTCCTATATTTTTTTTAGGACAGCTTTCTTCAAAGTTAAAGCTATTTCTTTTTCTTCAACAGGCACCCCCAAAGAAAACTCACTTTGGTCCCCTCAAAGATGAGGATCGCATTTTCACTAATCTTTATGGGCGTCATGATTGGAAGTGAGAAGCAAAAGTGTAGAATGTATTTTGTTTACTGATGGGAAAATATACAGTTTCAAAACTTTTTTTAGCTAGTGGATGAAAGTTAAGATATGAAGGAAATGTAGGATTAGCAAATGTTTAACTAGTGAATTAATTATAGGCTGCTAAAAATATTTTTCTATTTGTCTAATAATTGTGGTTTACTCAAATACAATTGCAATTACTTTAAATTTCTCTAGTTGTATTTATTCACTAGCTATTTGCAGAACTGCTGTCTTGGCTACTAAATTTCTCTGATATTTTGGCACTGCATAATTTTGCGATCAATGCACTTACTTGTGCAGCTACTACTTTTGAGGTTTACTGGCTGCTGTAAAGGAAAAGGATGCCAAGAACTGTCATGTCCTGATTTCCACTACCCAGCACACAATAAAAAATGGGGAAGAAAAATCCACAGTGGCCTGTTCAGTGTCAACATGACCATGGATAGAGTTGGAGGCCTTACTCAACCCCACATCTTTCTGCTCCTTTTCGATATCTCTTCTGACTTTAGGGAGGGAATTAAGAAGAAGAAAGAGGCTCCAAACAGCCAATTAGTGTTCTTTATATTAGTTTTTAGAATTAGTTTACTAGGCTATGGTGTTTGCACGATGACTTATCTCCTCCCCTTTGACCAAGTGAAGCATGTCAGATGAACAAGATCTATGACATCTGATATCAGGACTGGTGTTATGCTTCTCTGCATCACCTTCCCCAAACTGATTTAATACAGAATAGCATTGCAGTTCTCAGCATGCTGGAACTTTGGAGTGTAAAGTATCTGGAGGATCAATAGGCTGGGAAGTATAATAATTATTTTCTATTAGATTTATATCCCACCTATTTGTACAACTGAAGGTGGAATACATAATGTTCCTGCCTCTTATTTTCCTTATATCAACAACCCTGTGAGGTGGGTTGGGCTGAGAGAGAGCAACTGGGCCAAAGTCATATTACTGATTTTCATGCCTAAAGGAGGACTAGAACTTGTGGTCCCCCAGTTTCTAGTCCAGTATCTTAACCACTACATCAAACTAGCTATCATATTCTAAGGCCAGATGGGGAAAGCAGCTCTAAATTTGTTTACAAAATGGGGTTAATTTGTATGACTCTCTTTCTTTTTTGTCTCTAGGTTGAAAGGGGCTTTGAGCCGAGGTGACTGGTATAAAACCAAGGAAATCCTGCTGAAGGGTATTGACTGGATCTTGAATGAGATAAAGATTTCAGGCCTGAGAGGCCGTGGAGGAGCTGGTTTTCCCACTGGCCTCAAGTGGAGCTTTATGAATAAGCCTCCAGATGGCAGGTGTGTTACCAAATATGAAAATTGTGGTCTAGTTTCAAGTTTTAGATTCTGCTTGTCTTGTTGTGCAGAAGCTATCTATAACCATTGCTTTTCCTTCTTCTTTATCCTCAGAAAAACTTTGGGTTGGAAAGCCATTTATTATTTATTAGAATTTGGGATTTTGGTTTCCATTTCAGTCTTTTACATTTAAATTGTGCATCTTAGCTTTGAGGAATATTCATATCTGTTTCAAAGTTCTAAGCCCGTGTCTCCTTCTCTCTTTTTAAAAAGTTGTGTTCTCTAGAAAGATTGGCTCTATGAAGCAGCAAAATCTCTGGACTTCTTACCCAGGAAAGCTACTGTGAGGTGGGACAGAGAGTTAGCTCAGCTAGGTGAATGGGGTGTAGAGTTTGCACTTTGAAAATTCAGCTTTAAATATCTCTTGTGCTCTTATGGGCTCTTATTGGGCAGTTCACCTTTTCTCAACCTAGCCTACAATATAAGATTATTATCAGACTAAAATTTGCTGTGGCTGCAGAAATTCAAATATAGTTTCCTCGGTAATACTTAGGATGCATACTTGTATGCTCAGATTTCCTAAGCCTTGATTTCCTTGAGGCTGAAGTTGAATACTATGATCACTGACTGAATAAAGATCCTGAACTGAGTAGATTAGTTGGGCTAACAGTCATGTGATCTCTCTGTAGACTTTAATATGTAGTAAACAGATTAGCTAGCTTCGCTAACTGCAGTGCTGCAGACAGATGCTGATGGAGGAGCATTGCTTCTTATTGTTGGGTATAATTCTTTCTGTGTTTCAGGCCAAAGTACTTGGTAGTGAATGCAGATGAAGGGGAACCAGGAACTTGTAAGGATCGGGAGATTATGCGTCATGATCCCCATAAGCTAATAGAGGGCTGCCTAGTGGCAGGAAGATCTATGGGGGCTCGAGCTGCCTACATCTATATACGTGGAGAGTTCTACAATGAAGCATCAAACTTGCAGGTAAGCTACTGTCTCTTGTGGTTGCCTTAATTTTGTGTGCTGGATTGGCTTTTTCTGTGGTCAGAAATCAAGTTCACTGCTGTTTGGGATCTGGCTGTAATAATTCACGCTGTCTTATCTTATTAGGTAGCAATCAAGGAGGCCTATGAAGCAGGACTGGTGGGCAAGAATGCTTGTGGCTCTGGCTATGACTTTGATGTCTTTGTGACAAGAGGGGCAGGTGCTTACATTTGTGGTGAAGAGACAGCACTTATTGAATCCCTTGAGGGCAAACAGGGCAAGCCACGCCTCAAGCCTCCTTTCCCTGCAGATGTAGGTATGGCATTTTAAACGCTCTCTCTAGTAGTGGTTGGGGGGGGGACGGTATTCCTAACGTGCTTCCTCAAGTCAACATGGGACTTTCATTGCCTATCTATGCATAACTTTGTTGACATAAATACTCTTTTACCTAAAATAGCTTTGAAGTTCCTGTCCAGATTTCCCCTTTAATAGTGCGATTGCCTCTGCTACACGCTCTTCATCCTGAAATTCCGGTTTTGATTATGCTTGTGCCCATTCCCCTTTCCATCTTAGATCCTTCAAGAAATGTTGTTCAAGTTAAGCCATTGTCTTTCTTCTTCTAGGGGTTTTTGGGTGCCCTACTACAGTGGCAAATGTGGAAACAGTTGCAGTAGCACCTACCATCTGCCGTCGAGGAGGTACCTGGTTTGCTAGCTTTGGACGTGAGCGCAACTCTGGCACTAAACTCTTCAATATCTCGGGCCACGTCAATACCCCTTGTACTGTGGAAGAGGAGATGTCAGTACCATTGCGTGACTTAATTCAACGGCATGCAGGTGAGAGTGACTTACTTGCCCTAAATAATGAGCTGTCACCTTAATTTAGATACCTCGTATTAGTGAGAGAAGCTTTTTAGTTCCTTTTGTTCCTCTTATATGTTGACATGGCCCAGTCAACTATAGAGCCAGGCCTCATTGTGTGTTTCTGCCTTTTAATCAGGGGGTGTTAGAGGTGGCTGGGATAATCTGCTCGCTGTGATTCCTGGAGGCTCTTCTACTCCCCTCATCCCCAAGTCAGTGTGTGAGACGGTCCTGATGGACTTTGATGCTTTGGTGCAGGCGCAGAGCGGGCTTGGGACAGCAGCTCTCATTGTCATGGACAAGTCGGTAAGCCATGTTCCCTAGAGCTATTTCTCTGTGTTTTGTGCACGGTGCATCTTCACTTTCTTCTCTTTCCCCAGACAGATATAGTTCGAGCCATTGCCCGCCTCATTGAATTTTACAAGCATGAAAGTTGTGGACAGTGCACACCTTGCCGGGAAGGTGAGTGTTACTTTCCAAACCTTTTGGAGTGCTACCAAAATTATCCCAGAATTCTTTTCTGAATTAGGGTTGGGATTGAAAAAAAATGTAGTCCATAATTTCAAATTCTTTTTCTTATGCCAGTATTGTTTAAAATACAGTGGTAGTGGTAGAAACAGATGTCTGAAAATCCCTGAAAAGGGAAATTGTCAATTATCCCAGGACACAGTCAGAAAAAGACCTCTAACTTAGTCAGCAAAATCAATTTACACTTCTGTGTTCAGTATCATGATGCTTCTGTGTGACTTTCATGAGGCTTTGTATTTCACTTTTAACATTGATTCACTTCCTACAGGTGTTGACTGGATGAACAAGGTCATGTGGCGATTTGTGAGAGGCAGTGCACAAGTGGCAGAAATTGATGCACTCTGGGAGATTAGCAAACAGATTGAGGGTCATACTATTTGTGCCCTGGGGGATGGGGCTGCTTGGCCTGTGCAGGTAATTTCCTCTTTACTTACTTTCAGAACATGCTGAAGAATTATGCAATTTGCTTGATGGAGGGCTAGAAATGAAATAATATGATCAGGAGGCATCATGTTGGAGTATAGGGAATGCTACAGATGTATTTAATTGCTAATTTTTGTGCTTGATTTCTTGTCACAGGGTCTAATTCGTCACTTCCGTCCAGAGCTGGAGGAACGGATGAGACAATATAATGAATCTAAAATGCAGCAGGCATCTGGATGAACAGTTATAAACTCCACCTCAAAGAAGTTACCCTGTTCTAGAATCTTTTGTAGGCCCATGTCTGCTTTTGCTTGGGCTTCAAGAACGGTGTTTGATTTCTGTTAATTGTGACAACCTGCCTCAAGTCCTATTCTTCTTTTGCTTTCTTATTGGGCAGTTTATCTATTAAATACTTTAGACTGATCTGTGTAATTCCTTATGGAAAGGAGAATAAGGTGAATAGCTGGATGTTACCATATTTAATTATTAGATTTATATGGCCATCCAACTCAGAAATGTGACTCTGGATGGTGTACAGCAGTAAAAATAGAATGCAATAAACCCCATGAAAGTAATTGAAAATCAAAACACACAGCCAGGAAGCCCCACCACATCTCACAGAACAAGCTCATCAACATCCTGTGCCCGAGGGCCTTGAGGGTCCTTATATAGTTCTTGGAGTGATTGACTATGAAATGAAGCAAGGAAGTCCCTCTAGCCTATATGAATTTATGGGAAAATATTGCCCAAGGGAGCAGTCAGGACTCTGTAGTACATATATGTAACTTCCGATGAACTAATCTGAACTATTGATTAATTTCCCCTTCCTAATTCTTCTTTTGCAAGGTCTATAAATGTGCAGATGAAGTGGAAAGCTGATTGTACTACTAATATTGCAGTTCTTTTAAAATATTTCTTACAAGTAGTAAACATCAAGATGAAATGGTCTAATGCAGCACACGTGGTTGTGCATGTTATATTTCAGTATTGTTTTACATATGCAGTCATCTTTAGAAACTACAAAGGCTTAATAAGAAAGGAGTAGTGCAGTGTACTAAAAGATGGGCTTCACCCCTTCTTGAATTAGCTTTTTGAATAACCCACAATTGCTGGATTCACATAATGTGCTCTAAACTAAAAACAGGCAAACCATATTATGGTTTAATGTAGTATGTAATTCTTGTACTGTTGCCTCAACTGTTGCTCTGGGAGAAATTAAAAGGGACAAAGAACAGTAGACCATTTCAAATTGTTTCATACTAAATGGAATAGTTTGTCTTTGGACTGCTTACGAATTTTTCTCTCTTTTATAGTATTCTTCTATTCAGCTTTTTAAACTGTAAGCTACCTAAAGTTGTTAGGAGTTGTGTGTCTTTTAATTGTTTAAATACATAGATACAGTACTGTAGTACAAAATCCTGTTTCATCCGTGTTGGAAAAAAAAAAAGCACAGGATCGATGGAGAATGTCTTGAGGATAGACCATAGTATTATTCCAGGGTTCCAACCTCACTTAGGAATGTTAAAACGGGGAATCAAATTTTGCTCTCTTATGCCTCTTACATCACATACCCAGCAATGGTGGCATTTAAATTATTTTACGTATTTCTCCATATTGCACAGGCCACAATTTTTGTCTAACAGATATTAAAGCTAGAATACATGCTTAAAATAACTACCTGAAACAGTAGGTGATGTCATTAGAAGAGGTTCAGTGGGCTACTTATCAGTTTAATATAACTCTTTGTACCTATAGATAACATAAATGATCACGAGGATTCCTGGGCCCATCACTTTTGGGGACTCTAATTCCAGGGCAGATGACCCCAGATAAACTATATTTATCTGATTATATTTATATTTCCAGTTTGTTATTGCTATTATCATTTTGCTTTCTTAATACCTGTCCTGAAAAGTAAGGATTTTAAAAATTACCGTTCGATGAATATCCTAAAATCTCATTAAAGCAAGTATCAACCTTGAGTTAAATGGGGTTTTTTTGGTATCCCATAGTTTAGGAATACATTGGGTGGAATTCCATGGAGTTCAGGCTTATCAGTGTTTGTTGGCACAAAGTTTTCCTGTAAATCATCTACGAAAGAAAACCGAGTGCCTTAAAGAAAAATTCAGTCCTTCGATCTTTCCAGCCATAAACTCCTAAGGCCTCAAGGTCGCTGTAAGGGGCGAGGGAGCTGTTACTGCCCGGCCTCTCAGTTTGGGGCGTGGCTTTTGCGAGCCGTCGGCCTCATTGGCTGAGGCGGCGTCCCCGTCCTCGCCGGTCGGTTCTAAGCTGCTCTGAGAGAAGAATTCTCTCTTGACGGAGGAACGTTCCTACGAGGTTAGAACGGTGCTTTCCATGTTTCGGCCTGGCGGAAGTATGCGCCCTAACCGACATCACCCTGTTCCCCCATCTGTTGAAAGGCAGGCTGGGAAGCTTTTCAATCCCGCCATATTTGTTGAGGGGAGGGGAGGGGCTAACGGGGACCCCTGGGATTCTCTGCTCGGCTTCGGTTGCGTCGCCGCGTCGTTTGTGGATAGCTCTGGTGGCGGACTGGGGACTGTGTTGTGTCTTGCCGTGGTGGCTGCTCTCGGAAGACCCTTTTTTGCCTCTGACAACTTTGAATGGGACGGTTTCAGCAGCCCCGGCGCCTCCTTGATGGGGTGGACTACGACTCCCATCAACCTCAGGCTGGTTGGCTGAGAATAATGGGAAGTGATGTCCAACTCTTGGAGAACGCCAGCTTGGGTAAAGCTGATAAGGCAAAGGCAAAACAAAAATCCTAAGTCAGACACCCTGGTTAACCTTCCTAAGATGGGTTTTGTTCTCTGATAATGGAGGAGTAAACCCCGGCCTGCCCTGGGCCTGTCACGTCCCGGTGCATTTTCCGGAGTCTCTGTGCTTGTTAGACGGCCGCAGCAGCGTTTCCTGACATGATACGAAATGACTGTTGCAGACCAAATGTGGTTAGCCCAGATTTGACAGTGAAGATGAAAAAAACAGATGCTTGGGTTTGGACTTTAAAGCTCCCTGTCTGTGGAATCCGTTTACGCCTTTCTGCCTGCTCTTGCAGATCCCCGTGTAGTGTTGCAAAAGCATGTCTGGAGTAACCTGTAGGAGCCCTGCGGTGAGGCTCAACGAATTACTAGGCCACGGGGTGTGGGCTGCCATTCCAGTGAAATCCATCCCTTCCTCTTTTCTCCCCTTTAGGGCATTATGCTTCCCTCTCTGCACTACCTCTGCCGGCGTATACCCCATATACCCATAGCCAGTGTGGGTCTGGTGCGTAGATATTTATCCTGGGAAAATGAGCAGCGATGCCGAGGGCTGCTAAAGGCATCCACCGCCCGATACAGGAAAGAAACTGTGGGGGCAGCTGTGCTGGTGTCTCTGTGCTCTGTGGCTGGGGACCCAGCTATCCTGTACACTCTGCGTTCCAGTGCTCTGACCGGTTTGTACAAAGGAGAAGTCAGGTACTTGACAGCCTAATCTTCCTCCTTGCTAAATGCAAAGATAAATTGTGGGATACCCAGACAGGAGTCAGTAGCCCCCAGTCACATCCCCTTGTTGCCTTTGGTGGATCTCATAAATTCTCTGAAGAACAGTTGAAAATCTGGGTATAGAGAAGAGAAGATTAAAGAGAGGCATAATAGTGGTCTTCAGATACATGAATGTCTTACAAAAGGCAGGGCACAATTGTTCTAAAAGAAGTGGCAAGGAAGCACTGTTTAGCTAAACATTGCAAACTGGCATGCAAATGTTTAACAGCAAAATAGACTGGGGAGGGGTTATTTGAAAGACAGGATGGCCACTCAGCAGGTTCACTGAAGAACCTGCACCAAGTGAGTGGTTGGGCCAGAAGATGTCCAGGAAACCTCCTGACTCTCCCAGTCCCCCTCAATCCTAAGTAATCTTAAGATTTTCCCCTCCCAAACTTCCCTTGCACAATAATTGTGATTTGCTTCTGCAGTTTCCCAGGTGGTAAGCGTGATGACTCTGACCAGGATGCCATTACCACAGCACTCCGGGAGACCCATGAAGAGCTGGGTATAGAGTTAAAGGAGGACTGTGTCTGGGGAATCATGAGACCTCTACCTGATAGGGTAATGCTTAGACCCCATCTCTTCAGGGGTAAGAGGAATCTTGAAATAGGTTTCTGTAATGGAATCGCGATGGATATCCTGTTTGCACTGGGATCAGTAGGGGAAAAGGCTTTTTTATAACTGCTGTCTGAGATGAGAGAAATGGAAGATTTCTAGAAAACAGAAAGGGCTGGGCTAGGGGATTAGCATGCCACTTGGGACATGCCTTGCAAGAGGAAGCATGGGGTAGCGAAGGACTCGTGTGTTTAATTCTGGCTTTTTTCCCCCCCAGACTAATATGATGGTGGCTCCCGTACTAGCAAACTTGGGGCCTCTGGAGAACCTGATGCTGAAGCCTAACCCCCACGAGGTGAA
The DNA here is from genome assembly GCA_030867105.1 of Liasis olivaceus. Taxonomy (NCBI): domain Eukaryota; kingdom Metazoa; phylum Chordata; class Lepidosauria; order Squamata; family Pythonidae; genus Liasis; species Liasis olivaceus. Next base: position 107,691,797 of record CM061349.1, on the reverse strand, counting down.
GCAGAATATTAACTGGGACTCAATAATAGTGTATCAGATGTTACTTTTATTCAGTGTGTGTTTCCAGAAAAATGGGTGTGAAAGAAATGACTCAGACACTTAGTGATACCCTAGTGGCAATCCTTCCTATGTTAAACACTAATTCCCTTGCAAGTAATCTCTTGAATGGAGCTTAAGCAACCTGTGGTAGGGATCAAATGGGTGGGATCCACCATTTTCTTTCTTTTTGACACCAGCTGTTTCTCTTTCTGAACCTCTTTCCCTTTTTTTCTTCTCCCTTATTTTCTTTCTGATCCTCTCTTCTCTTTTTTCTATATTACAACTGTCCACATAGGGACAATTCACTCCTTTGGGTTCTGAACTAACTACTTCCAAGAGATTTTGAAGAGTAGAAATCCTGTTTTCCATGATTCCTGTCTTGGGCTGGAAAGCCTGGGGATGAAGGTGTTTTCTTAAAGTGGCAGGAAGATGAATATGCTTTCCATTTAACAGGTCATTAGGAGATGGAAGAGAAGATATTTATTCCATAACTAGATTGGACAATTTGTGCTTCCACTCATCCCCACAATCTTTGTTGTTTGATTTACAGGTTGAGACTGTCTTTACGTTATCTTTCTCCCACTTGCTGCAAGAAAAGAACCAGGGCTATACTCACTTCTGCCGCGATGGTGTCTATAGCCACACAATGCCTGTCTTACTGCATGGTCCTCACCGTGTATGGGGTCTTACGGCTGTCATAACTGATCTGACTCTGGAGTTGCTAGTTCCAGGAAAATACCGGAGGCGGAGTTACGTTGTGGGTCGGCGCTGACTTTTGGCTCAAATCCACACTTGGGTCTCCAAGATCTCTTTCTGTTTTCCATATTTGTCAAAGAACTTCAGAATTGATGATCTCATCAGCCAGGTGCTGCTCCTTTTCCTTGTCATAAGGATCTTTCAAAACTCAGGTCAGGTCAGTTCTGCAGAGCATGAAGAAAACAGTTTCTCTCTTCAGTCCGCTACCCCAGAATGCAACTGTTACATTACTGGGGAAAGAGAGAGGAAACATCTATCCAGTTCTACTGTCAGTTGTTGTTTGGTCTTATCCCAAATAAAACCTGAATAAACAAGGACACAGGGAACTTCATGCAGGTTTCTGTTTTGGCAGGTCTATGGGTACTAAAGATAAAACGTAGCAGGTATTAAACCCAGAGATCCCAGACTTGCATCCTTTTTTTTTTTTTGTCATGGCAGTAACTTCATTCAGAAATATTGTATTGACAGGCTAGATAAAATGAGTGTTTGCCAAAGAGGGCACTGACCTTTTAAGATATTCAGATAATAAGTGCCAGCCATACAGTATAGGAGAAAATTCGTGAATGAATATTAATCCCTATTTCTTTTACATTTCCACCATTTCCTTGTCATGTGGAATTTCAGTTTAGATCTCTGTGCCGATTTAACAGAATCTGCCTTTCAATAACAGCTGTATGTAAATCTAGGCTGTATGCAAGCAACAGTATATAAATATCTCTTCTGTTTTTAATGAGATCAAATCTGAAATTGTTTGGGATATAGAGAGTTTAATATAGTCAGTTCCTAGGTTTTTGAGACATGGAACATTTTCTCTACCCTTCCTACCCCCTAAAATAGCAGAATGAGTCACATATTACTATCCCAAGAAGACATAATTCTCATTGAGGCTGTGGCACAGCTTGTAGAACAAGGCATCTTATAAGATGTTTGTGAACTGGTAGAACCTTGGTTGTGATGGCAATCTGAGTTCCTTTTTATGGTGGTCATATGGAGGAAACAACATGCCGATTTCTCCTAGACTTAGTCCCAATACTTTAGCAGGCAATGGTACAATTGGAGTTGAAAACCAGGGGTTCAAATATTTTTTTGGTGTAACAATTCCAGAGTGTTGGCAGGCAATTACAGAGATGATACATATTTCTGAACAAAGGTTCACACCAAAAATGTTATGTATCCTTCCTTGGAGGAGAACAAAGAATATTGGTGCATTAAGAGAGAGTCTGAAAATAACATGGTAGAAGTGTATAGGTCTGAATGGATATTGTAGCTTAAGAGACAGAAACTGATAGATTATAAATTGAATGTGACTTTCGGAAAAAAGAAAAGTACCAATGAATACATGAGGTGGGCAGTCTTGTTTAACAGTAACCAGGCTAGCAGCTACTTTCATAAGTTGAACATGGAAAGAGGAGAGTCATGCCTAAAAAGAGGCAATAGAAAAGTGCTACTAAATTTAAATTAGTTTAATAAATAAATACCAATCCTGCCCTGAGGTCACATCTATGCACTGAGAGTAGAAATATGGGCAGGGGAAGTCTCCACAAACAGGCCTCCCTCCAAGCTTGCACTGCAGTCCCAAAAGACTCTCTCTGTGGTGACCAGCCCCGTCTGCCAGGTAGGGCAGAATGGCAAAGAGCACCGTGAGCTCACAAGGAAAGCCCCACTCCTTCGGTGCATGTGTCAGGACATGACATGCACTTCGAAAAGGGGCACAGCTTGCAGCAGGACTCTGAAAGCAGCCTGATCCTTCGTGGCAGCATCCACACACAGAGACTTCCCTTTCTCTAATACTGTGTTTCTCAATCTTGGCAACTTTAAGATGTGTGGACTTCAACTCCCAGAGTTCCCCAGCCAGCTGGGGAATTCTGGGAGTTGAAGTCCACACATCTTAAAGTTGCCAAGATTGAGAAATACTGCTCTAATCTATATAGCATATGAACATTAGACAAGGTAACCATGCAATGCTGTGGCAGATGCCTCTTTTTAGGAGAGGACCCCCTCTTTCTGATTTTACCATGGATGGCTTCATATTATTCAGTCTTGGGGAACAGCTCTATAATTAAGGAGTGAGTGCTAACCGAATGGAAGTTCTGTTCCTTCTAAAGCTACAGCGATTTATCCATGCAGTATGAAATTCGGTATAGAGGATTTTCAGAATGATGTGAATAGGTTGGGGGCTGTTGTTCTAAAGAAACCTTGTATTAATCTGCCGATTTGGTCCTGTTAAGCTAATTTCCACAATTAGCTGTCTCATAAGGGGTCTTGATCTCTTGCGCTACAAAGCGGAGACTGAGTTGGGAGAATCCTGTATTGAGTTTACCTGATTTTGGCTTAGCACGGTGTGAACTGGGGCTTATTCAGTAAACTGAAAAAGTAAACCATAGTTTATCAATATGTATAATAAAGTCAAACTTAGGATGCTTTTGCCAAGTTATTTCTGAGCCAAACAGCGCAAAAGGAGACTAGCCCAGCAGACAAACGCAACTAGAATTTAAACTGCCCAGTTGAGAGATCGACCTGCAATTCTTGTTTCCTGTAAGAATTTAACTATTTCTAACCAGGACAGGAGCACTATCCATGAAAGAACTCTCTTGTGAAATGTCACTAACCAGAATAATCTAATTTACCTGATAATACTAAGGGCACGTATTTCTTTCCAGTTCTTTCAGTAATGTTTACCATCCAAGTTGCATTCAGTAGGTGGCACTGTTGCTTTAGACAGGGTTCTTCAAACCTCCTCAGGCCATGGGACCTGTTAGTTTTTAAAGAATCCCCCAAACTCCTGATCAAGAGGCAAAGCTACTTAAGAAAATTGACTGCATTGACTTAATTTTTTGTTTGTTTGTTCTTAGGTTCTCACAAAGCCCTGTCAAGTTCTTAGGCAACCCTAGAGTTCCCCAGAACATGGTTTAGGAATCCAGGAGCTTCTTTCCAGCTGACTGGCCTGTAATTTTTTGGTGTCAGAGGTGACACTCCAAAGAGCAGGCCGCTTTTCCTACTGGCATCCCATTCCCCACCCCCTCTCCCCCTCCTTAGAAAAATGTAAGACTTGCCTGCCTCCTGCAGGCTGATCTGGTGTGAGGGAGTCAGGAGCCTGCCTCTGGAGAGGCCAGGAGTGGAAATGCCGTACCTGGGCTAGACTCAAAAATGCACTGCCTAGTTCCAGGCTTGAACTTCTTTGGGACTGCAGGGAATGGGCTTTTTCAAGGTTATTGAATGGAATGACAGAAACCTCTTCCCTCTCCAGAAACAAATTCTTTTCAATATGTACTTTTCTCTTTCTCTTTCTGAACCAACAGCATTGCCTGTCAGGATGCAAAGAATGCCAATGCACTGATTTTCTCCTGAAGTGTTTGTATGTGTCATTTTTCGCTGTGGTTATCGCTGGTAAATTGCTTGAATGTCACATCTTTAAATGGGAATTTCTTTAGACAGGGAATTGTCTTTTTTTTTCCTTTTGGTATATGTTCCCATACGGTGCAATTTACGCGGGTATCGATAACAATTTATTTATAATGTTTATGCACTGGTTTTATATCCTCATTCTTAAAAGTAAAATCTTTTTCAACCCAACCCAAATTTCTTCCACTTGTTTGTTTAAATAGAATGAAATGGTGTGGCTGTATGCCAACCATGTTGCCATAGAGGGTTCTTTGTGGAATGAAGCAGAGTGAGTTTTGAGGATCACATTCTGCTTCTTCAAATAAAGACACTGTACCTAGGTCAAGGTGCCAGGCTGTCATGCTAAATAAGAAATAATTGCCATGTTAGTTGGGGGAATCAAATAAGCCCAAATGGCTCTGCATTTTCTTGTATGCCAGACAGAAATTTGGCTAAGAATATATTTATCCAAAATTGAAAAAGGTGGTGTTTTCCCCTGGTTAGTTTCAGTGTCCCTGTGTGGTGTTGGGATTAAGGCCAGGGAGGCCCAGATAAGAGTCTCCCCTTCACCATGAAGTTCACTGGATGATCTTGGGCCACGAAGTGCCTCTCAGCACAACAGGGCTGATATTGTGGGAAAAAATAGGGGGAAAGAGAGCAGAGGAAGGAGAACCTCTGAAGGAAAGGCTGGATATAATTCTAACAAACAATAGCATGATTATTGATTAATGGAATATTAAGAGAAGATGGAACCCTTTCAAATTTAACAAATCCCAGTGCCACAACTGCTTCGTGCAAACACAGCAGCAAATATTTATTTTCACAGAGCCTGCTTCCTCAGAAGAAGAGCAAAGTTTGATTAGAGCCAGTTTGGTCTAGTGGTGAAGGCACTAGGCTACAAACTAGGAGACAGTTCTATTCCCACCTGAGGCATGAAAACCAGCTCGGTGACTTTGTTCCAGTCCCTCTCTCTCAGCCCAACTCACCTCACAGGGTTGTTGTTGTGGGGAAAATAGGAAGAGTATTAGGTGTATTTGCCGTCTTATTTATAAAAATAATAAAGGTAAGATAAAAAAATTTAAAAAGGGACTGTCAGCTACAACATAGAGAGATTTAACTATTCCCCCAAAAATTGGGGTGAAAAATTTGTTCATAGGGCATTCCTTGAAATAGGGGGATTTAGGTTAATTTACACTTGAGAGCTTCTTGGATCAATTCCACCTGCCTTTTACTAAACATTCCACACATTTTTCTCACAAAAAAGCTGCTTAAAAATTCTTACTTTTCTAAAAAAAGCTTGTTAATATAAGCTTATCTTGTTATTTAAAAGTGTGCAAGAGTATCCTTATTTCAGCACTGATTGCAGCATAAGGCAAGGACATTAGTTCTGCAGCAACAACCAAAAAGCCATTTGTGCAAGTTGGCTAAGCTAAACATGCTTGCAAACTATATTAATTATTCAGGTGTTGTATTTATACTAATAGCAAACTCATTCTCCAAATTGTGGTTCTTAATTAGCAGCCCAAACTGCATCATCTGCACATGAGAAGGAGCTTTAAGGTTTGCAGAAGTAGTAAAGGATCAGTCCGAAAAGGAACCTAAAAGACGACCCCCCTATTTCCCAAATAAGGATTAAACGTGTTTAATGGCTACATAATATTGGAAAATTAGTGCAGGTAATTTCCAGTTTGATTTGCACCCTGCATATTCCCAATCAATCCCTATATCCAGATCAGAGCAAGCACAGACGCCACTCAGTTCAGCTAGCAAAGATTTTTTTTTTTTGTCTGCGCTCAGTCATTACTGACCCTGCAGTGACTGCCTGGACGAATCCTTGCAGTTTTCAAGGCAATTGTTTTCGGAAGTGGTTTGCCAGAGCCTCCTTCCTAGAGCAGAGCCCAGCTGGCAAGCGCAGGAGGCGGGGTTTCCGTTGCTTCGCGCCCTTTTCGGGCGAGCGCAGTTTCGCACTTACCGGCAACTGGTCCCGTCTCTCTGTGCAAGGCGCTGCCAGCATTTTTCCTCCCACCGGAGTGAGAGTACCCATTTATCTACTCACGTCAGTTTTCGACCTGCCACAAACATCAAAACATTTACTTGGTAAAATAGGACAAAAGACAGACAAAATGGGGGAGGGCACATGAACAACCAGCAAGAATTTACATTATCTGTATGTCTATATGTATCCATTAGAAACAATTCTGTGGGTAATTAGCATTGACAGTCCCAAAGGCTAATTGTTGGTCATTCCAGCCTTAATCTTTTTATGTAATTGTATGTAGGAAAGACCTTGGGAGCCGGGGGGAGGGGGGGCGGGTGTGGTGGGGTGGAGAGAGATGCTGCCTAGGGACTGGTCAGATAAGAGACAGCATAGCCCACAGCTGCACAGTAGGCAGGGCAAGAGGCTCAGAAGGGCCCTCCCTAAGTTCTCAGGCTGTAAAGGTGAAGGCGGGAGAATTGTACTTTCAGACTTGCAGGGTTCTGTTAATGTAGCTTTACAGTAAAGTAGAATTAGTTTATCTGGTTGTGTTTCCTGTCTGGTCTACCTGGTAAGGCTGACATTTTATGACATAATGGGAGCAGGATAGGGATGGAAAGGAGGGCACCAGGTGGTCCCTCCTCTTTTCTAAACCATAAAAGACACAACTTGGTGTATGGGGATGATGTATCCAACACAGAATACTTAGTCTTTGGGGCTGTGTGGATGCGTATAATGCAAGTTCTTTGAAAGAGAGCATGGCTGGCTTGAATTTAAACACTCACCGTGAAATATTTCATTGCAGTTTTCACCTAAAAATATTAATGGTAATGTCAGTACTCCAAATGCCATTCCTCATGTAGCCAAAATGGCATTACTTGATAACAGAGGTATTATCAAGCTTAGAGGAAATCTGATTTGCTGAAGTTTGTACATATGTACACGCATGTCAACATAGTCACACCCTAATTGTGGAGGGGAAACAAAGTTCCCTGTGAGGCTAAGTACATTTGGTGGATATACAGTATTGACTGAATGTGATGGTAGGGAGAAGAATAACCGGGCAAGAACACATCATGCAGCCATGGTGTTCAATATAATGTTGGTGCTGCATGAACGTATGATATCCTCAATGCACAGTTGTGGGCAATAGGGAAGAAAAGAATGAGATCCTGAGTAATTTGTAGAGTTGCTAATAATAAACCTTGAAGCTGCAGGCAGCTATGAAGAGTAGGGAATACTACATTTGAAAAATATCCAGATCTCTGTCTAACTAAAGACTGAGTAGAAATGCTCCTCTGAAAGTAGGGCTATTTGTTTGGAAGTGCCAACTAGAGTTCAAAGAACTAGACAGGAAGGAACAATGCTCTAGAAATGAGCTTCCATGATTTGGGGAGAAGCAGGGCATGCTTGGAGGCAGGCAGAAAAAAAAACATTAAGTTAGACTGAATTGTCCCCAAATTGTGACTGTTGGGTTAAGTCTATCTCAGATGGATCATTTAATTTCATCAGGACAAGAACTGAATAGCTCCCTTCACTAATTCTCTGCTGCTTTTATTATGGTTATTGGCGCTCCTGTCCTTGGATTCCTCTCAGTAGAGCAGTTTTGTTTACTTCACCAAGACTTCCTTTGCCAGATGAAACTACCTGGATGGCTGTGAATTCTGTGGTTGCAGAGAAATCTGGAGGTCAGGAGTACAAGGGAGGCTGTTTATCATACTGGATGCTAATACCATGTTCCTCCTCATGGGGAATGAAGGTGCTGAGGCAAGAACCAGTAGTTCCTGAGCTAGAGAGAACTCTTTATGTCATCAGAAATAAGGTGGCTTCCAAGACCATTGAGAGTTGTGTCCATGAGCCTTCTGCTGAGTAAACCAATTCCTAAAGAAGATTCCAGAGAACCAAGTTTCACAGCTGTGTAAAGCCTGACCCTTCTCGGTTAGGACACCTACACATAGCCACCAGCTTCATCATGAATCCTCAAAAGCATGCTTGTGCTGCTCCACAAGGGTCCTGCCTGTTGTCTGCCCAACACTCAGTATTCCCCATGCAATGACCAATGTGCTTTCCAGTGACCAGTAAAAGCTTGCAAAATCAATTTCCCCCACACCCATTCCTTCCTCATTGTCTCACAATTTTGCTGTTTTTCTGGCAGGGGGGATGATGACACAACTTCAAAAATGTGATGCCATGGTGCCTGGCCATCATGATGCCTTGACTACAGTAGGGAGGGGGAGACCTACTCGGTTTAAAAAGTACAGTGAATGATAGCAAGAGGCAGTGGTGCCTTAACTTTGGAATGGGACAGGACAATCCAAGGATTTAGGTGACTGAATGAGAGTTGTCATCAAAGGGAAAATCTGCCTTGTAGCAGAACAATTTTTGCAGTATTTGTTCCTTCGCTGCAATTGAACTAGAAATTAATAGGCTCTGCTGTAGAAGAGCAGTAGAAGATCAGCAGTGTCATCAGAACACTGTAATGCAACATCAAGCTCATGTCTAATCAAACCTTTATTATGGCCGTGAGGCCAGCCACAAATGTCATGTTTGGAGGGGTCTTTAAGCAGCAGCTCAGCTGCCATTACATTTGTATAAAGCCAATGCATAGAAAATCTGTTTTTGGTATTCACAGCTGAAACTTTTCACTTAGAATACTTTTTTTTTCATGTTATCTTAGTGTAATACCACTTAATGATAAAATGACAAGAAATCTTCCTCTCATAACAGATTGTTGGGATGTAGAAACTAGTCTATCAAGCATGTACAATTTGGATGAGAAAGTTAAATGTTAAATATCATATCCAGTGTTCCTGTTGATCAGCTGTTAGAAGTTATGGTTCAAGGAAGATGTATAATAGATTATAATATGTTGCTTGTTGGAATTTTCTTTATGTTACTGTAAATCATTTGAGTAGAATTAGCTTTGAGGGATTAATATTACACACTTTGATGATAGTATATTTTTGCTTAAGTAGTTAATAATAGGTCTTTCCTACATATTAATCTGGATGATTATCCCAAGTGTTACTAAAAACCAGACCATTTGTGCAAATTTATCTATATGAAGCATAAAGCATGTTTAATACCAGACAATTTTCTTGATATTTAGCAGTTTAAAATTTTCTCTCCCCCCCCTTTTCTGTTTATACTGTAATCTTTTTTCCATATCATATAATTACAACATCCTGCTGTTTTTGTTTTCTTGAAACTATATGTTGTTCAAGTGATACAATTTTAAAACTTTTGTGTAAGTTGGCTCCTTGTCAAGTGAGGGCAGCAGCTTTGTGCTACCAAAGCTCTAGTGTCTGATCTGTGTCTTCTGGGCTGAACATCAAAACAAAGATGTCCCTAGACTCTCTGGAGAAAAATTGTAGCTGCTAAAGAAAGGATGGCGGAGAAGCAGTTTGCACCAAGGCTGAGGTAGGAATCAGCGGTTCCCAGGCCTGAGATGGCTGCTACATAAACATACAACAACTGTTGACTTTCAGGACCACCAAGCAACGCACCAAATATCTGTTGATTCAGAGGGGCAGGACAAGAAGCCATGAATCTGCCCTCCCAAGGAAGCATATAAATAATTTACATCTTCTCATTGCAAGTGGGCAATCAACTGTTTAGTGTAACTTGATTCTCTCCTGCAATGACAATTCTAATCTAGTCCAGCTGGGTCTGTGATTCTCAACAGCACCCATATTTGTTGACATTAGCCATTATGAAAAATGTTCATAAAAAGCTCAAAAAAGCCCAAGTACTCATCACTAATTTGAAATTTAGATTGCATACCTCAAAATAGATGAGATCCAGTTTCAGCAGACATCTGTTGTTTTTTGGTTTAGTTTAGCCATTGCCAAATTGGGTGCTCTCCAAAGCTTTTAGCTAGTCTAGCAGGGGACTAATACAGTTCAATTTAGCTTACAGTTCCCTGTGGTCTTCCACCCAAACACTTAACCAGCTCTGGCCCTGCTTAGCTTTTTGAGATCAGCCAAGATCAGCTTGGGCATTCCCACCTGCTGTAGGTAGCCATAAATTTAGAGGATTAGCTAAGTGGGTATCTAATGTTTGCTACTGTACCTGAGTTTGTTACAGGTATGTGTCTGCTCAGGGCTGACATGATGTTTCAGCTAACTGATTTCTATAAACTAACCTAAAGAGCTGTACCAGGCAGTTCATATATTCACTGGACCAAAGGAGATATGGAGATATTTACATGATCTTCATGGGTGACTTTGTCCTGCAGAAGGGTTACACAAAATATTGTACAACACAGTAACTTCTGGAGGATGCTGTTTTCAACAAAACTAACTTGGTTATAAAAATGCTAGATACTAAGGCACATGCCTGCCCTGAACATGCTTTTCTCAGAGAATATGGTCCTAGCTATAAGATCATGCGTGAGATGCCATAAGAGAACAGTTTGCATGTGAACACTCTTGTGCTGCAGCCAATGGAGCAAACTGAAGTCAGGATTGTATCTCATTTTTCCCAGACTGCATTCAAAGTAATTTATATGTTTCTGGATGGGAAAATATACAGTAACTCATTTCACCACAGGTTCTTATTTCTAAGTCATCTGCCTCTTAAATCCACACAAGGTACCACTCAATATAACAAAATGCATCAGCGTCCTATGTAAGTTTAATCTTAATGTAAGGGTCCATGGGATCAGTGGGATTAGTTATATTTAAATGGATGTATTCCTCTGAATCAGGAACTATTTATCGTTTGTTCTGCTGGACAGAATACTCCTAATAACTGTATATCTTCTGAATGAATCTAGCCAGTTTATAATACTTAATGCCTTTTAAATGTTCAGTGTTTTGTTGTGTGGGGCTAGAACATTGGGCTTTGCTGGAATACAAACCAGTTTTCTTCTCCACCATTCAAGATAATCTCTGTATTGCATAATTCTAAATGCAGAAGATGTCAGGCTTCAGCAGCTTACATTTTGTGGTTTTGTGGGGAGGGCAGATGAAGTGGGGAAGGCCACATGAAATACACGGGCAGGGCCAGGATTTTCTAAATTGGGGTGATGCAGTTCCCCCCCCCTTTTTTAAATGATAACGCTATGATATTATGTGTTAGTCCTATTGTACATGCTTATGGGCTTTCTGTCTCAAAATAATAGGAAACCACATCACTGCTTTTTGGCAGTTGTACCACCAGAATTCAGTTGTGCAATTGGTAGGGCTTCCTGGCCCCCTTTGTTTCCAGCTTTAGCAGAAGTTGAGCTTAGGAAAAGAATGATTGTCCCCCGTCCTGCTCTCATCTCTACTGTTATTTCTGCTTTTACCATTTGTGAACAGCTAACAACACATACTTGTTACAAGCCTACAGGGTCAGAGCATTATATGCTCATTATGTGAAAAAGCCACAGAGGGAGAGATTTGGTATATACATATGTATGCACACAGGCATACAGAACCCCACACACTTTTCTTTGAAACAACACAAGATCTGTTTTGTTAGCTGCTTGGAACCAGCATTTCGAACACACTGCAAAGCCTCACCTTTAGCAGCAGACCACACCAGGAGTCAGTAAATTGAGGGGTGGGAAAGTAGAAGAAAGTATTTCCAGATTGCATTTCAATTTTATTAAATAAAGGGTGCCTCATACTTTCCATTAGCATCATGATTTTGAAATAGCTTTACATGTCCCACTTTTTCTTTTTTTGCATTAATTTGCCTAAACAAAAGTGGGGAAGATACAAAGCCTGCTATATGTTTTTCATATCCCAGCGCTTTAGATGATTCCACATGGCAGGCAGGGTTCTTTCAGCTGTGTGAATAAATGGAAACAAATATGGCCAGAAATAATAAATATTATATTGCCTCACATGTAGAGGCCCTGCCTGCAGTACTGAAAGAAGAAAAATGGACACAGAATCAGGTTCTTCTGTCATACAATGTACAATGAGAAAGTGCATTTTAAGGCATTATTAAGAGACCTTTTAGGTGGGATAAAATATAATACTAATAATACTAATAATGTCCATTTGCTATCCATGGACATAAGCAATAGCTACCGTTTATATCATACAGCTTAACTCTTGGTGACTTCATGGCTTACCATCCCGATCTATCTCCAGGAATTATCTGCAGCTCCTCCATCATTTACCATTGATTCCCTTGGTCCCATTGATCCACCCTATTCGTTGGCTTCTATCTTTACTTCTCTCAACTCTGTCAGCATAATAGTCCATAATTCATTTACACCACATGCCCAAATTATGTGAATTTCTGCTTCCTAATCTTTGCCTCAAAGGAGCAGTCAGCCTTTATCTGGCTGGTTGATTAGGTTTTTTTTCTTGCAGTTTATATTACTCTGTGTAACCATCTTCAAATCAAAGGCATCTGTCAAAACATTGGTTTTCACCAACTTATCCAGTATAAGAGGAATATAGGGTGATAAGTATTTTCAAGCTTCCAGCACCAGATCCAATCCCAAGAGATTCTTTTCCTGAAATACATGTCATCAAGAGGACTGATCTGAGAAGTGATGGATATATACACATTAATAAAGACGCATCAGAGCGGCAGCGTTATTTCCAGTTCAGCAACTGCTGATGCTTACATTCCAGCAGGACAACCAACAGACCTTAATCGCTGTTGATGGTCTTAAGCATGAAAGAAGAAATGCACTCCAGATGTGATTGAGGAAAGAGTGTTAGATCTACAAGGAAGTAGATATCGCAGAGGGGATGATCTTCGTCACAGTCTTTGGATTTTTCCTGTTATTGCTTCCCAGTTTCAACACGGATATAACAGGGTGGGTGGGTGCAAGGAAAGCTTTCAGTGAGTCATTCACCTTCTGGTCTCCTCAGGGTTTGGTTTTGTTTTTGCCTTGTCAGGGGCTAGATGCTCCAGAGGAAAATGAGACCTCTACATTTTGCTAATGTAAGATTTGTACTAAACTGGCCGGTTGTCTCCCTTCTTGTAAACTGGTACTCTGGATTCTACAGCATCATAATATTACAGGTATACCAGATGACACTGAAGATGCCACAGCTCAAAAATAGCCAGTTTTCCATTATCTGAGGAATATGGCTGTCTAGGGATTAGAAACCAGCTTTTTAACTTTTGTGGTTGTTGTTTTACTGCTGCCTAATTTATGGGAAAAGAGTGTGAGCTATGGCATGAGAGGCTGTGCTCTGTCAGGATTCTTCCCAGGAGGCTAGGCTGAAGGCAAAGAACAGACACACAAGAATTCAGGAATTTCTGATACGGAATGTTTGTTTGTTTGTTTGTTTAATTTGTATAGCTGCCCATCTTACATTTGTGACTCTGGGTGGCTCACATTATTAAAAACAACCAAATAACAGAACCAGTAAACAAAATATATGAATCAGTAGCAAACACAATAACCCCCTTTAAAACCCAATTAAAAACCAAATTTAAAACCAAGAAACATAAAAAGCGGGCAGGTGAAAGTCATGGATCAATCAGTATAGCCATCTGGCAGGCTGCAAACCATAATCGGATCTCCAGGCACATTCACACAGCCATGTCTTTAGAGCCTTTTGAAAGGCATGCAGGGTCGGGGCCAATGTAACCTCTGGAGGGATTATGTTCCGAAGGGCAGGTGCAGCATCAGAAAAGGCTCTCCTCCTAGCTGCCATCAGATGACACTCCTTAACAGATGGGACCTGTAACATGTCTTTTTTGCCAGGCCTGATGGGATGGTCGATGGGGAGAGACAGTCCCTCAAATAAGCTGGCCCCATGTAGGGCTTTATAAGTTATTACCAGCATCTTGAATTGAATCTGGAAGAAACTAGCAATCAGTGCAGCTCATGGACCAGAGGTATAATGTGTGCTGATCTTAGAGCACACATAACTGTCCATGTTGCTGCATTTTGCACCAGCTGAAGCTGCTGGATGCTCTTCAGGGGCAGCCCCGTGTAGAGGGTGTTACAATAATCTATTTGGGAGGTGACCAGGGGATGAGTGATTGAGAGTAGAGCCTCCCAGTACAGGAATGGGTGCTACTGGTGCACAACATGAAGCTGAGCAAAGACCCTCTTGGCCATGACTGCCACCTGCTCTTTGAGCAGGAGTTGTGAGTCTAGAAGGACCCCCAGATTGTGCACAAGGTCGGTCTGGGGTAGTACAACCCCATCCAGCTTCAAAGATGGTAAGTCCCAGGAACCTGAAGGCCCCCAAACCCAAACCCACTCAGTCTTGCTAGGGTTCAGCTGAAGCCTGTTGTTCCCCATCCAGACCCCCACAGCCTCCAAACACCAAGAAAGGACAGCAACAGCATCGCTTAATTCACCAGAGGTGAAGATGTACAACTGAGTATCATCAGCATACTGATGATATCTCACCTCATGGTGACAGATGACCTTACCCAGCAGCTTCATGTAGATGTTAAACAGGAGTACTGAACCCTGTAAGACCCCACAAAACCGGGGCTGAGGGCGGGAACTCTTGCTCCCAAGCTGTGTTGACTGAAACTGGCCCCAGAGGAAGAAGGAGAACCAGCACAATACAGTGCTGCTCACCCCCAACCCCCATACCCAGTCCAGAAGGATACCGTAGTCAATGGTATCAAAGGCTGCTGAGAGATCAAGAAGAGCAAGGATGGGCACACTACTCCGATCCCACTCATGCCAGAGGTCATCTAAAAGTACGACCAATGCTGTTTTAGTCCCATACCCAGGCCTGAAACCTTACTGGAAGGGGTCCAGATAATCCACTTCATCCAGGATCCTCAAAGCTGTTGTGCAACCACCTTCTCAACAACCTTCCCTAAAAAGGGAAGGTTGGAGACTGGACAAAAATTGTCCAGAATGGTTGGGACTAGTGATGGTTTCTTGAGAAGGGAGTGAACCACCACCTCCTTAAGAGGTGGAGGGACAATTGCCTTTCTCAAAAAAGAATTCACGCTGCCAGGACCCAACCACGCATCACCTCCTAGAAGGCCTTTGCCAACCAGGAGGGACATAGATCCAGTAAACAGGTGGCCAAGCTGACAGTCATGAGGAGCCTGTCCACTTCCTCTGGCCCAGCAGGTTCAAACTTCTCCCAGATGACATGGCAAGGATGTGCCCCAGCCACCTGCACAGCACCGTACCAAGGCTGGTGTCCAGCTGGGAGTGAATCTGAGCAATTTCCTCTGCACGGCCTTATAGGTGCACTCCCAAGCTCCCTCTATCCAAGAGGACTTGGATCACCCTAAACAAGGCCACAGGTAGGCTATCTGCAGACACAATAAGGGTGAAATACGGACATTTTGTTACCCTTACTGCAACAAGGTACACCTTAATAGTGGTTCTAACCTATGCTCGGTCAAGTTTGCTCCTCATTGACCTCCAGCAGTGCTCCAGATGTCTCTTAGCCCACTTCGTCTCCCTCAACTCTTCTTTAAACCACGAAGAGTGATGGAATCCATGGGAGGAGACAGGCCGCATGGATGCAATCTGATCCAAAGCCTCCAGTGCCCTCTTATTCCAGGAGACAACCAAGGCCTTAGTCAGATCATGCAGCAGACTATCAGGAAAAATCTCCAGCTCCCTGTGGAACCCATCAGGATCCATCAGTCTCTGGGGGCAGGCTGACTGAATAGGTTCTGTCTCCCTGCGGGGGGCAGCATCAGAGAATCCCACTGTTACCAGGGTGTGATCTGTCCAAGACAAGGGAGCCACAGAGAGCTCCCCCAATTCCAGATCACCTTGGCACTGCTCTGGCAAGAAAACCAAATAAGGTGTGCAACCTCTGTCCCATGTCTTGGATGACCTGGGATAGACCCATAGCCATGAACTCCTGAGCAGCCTCAGACCCCACCCCCAGAGAAGGCAGATTGAAGTTCTCCAGGACCTGGGAAACTCCACTGCCAACTCAGAAATGGCATCGAAGAGCTCAGGCAGGGAGGTCACTACGCAGCACAGAGGCTGGTACAGTAGTAACAATCCCAAGTCATCACTAGAGCCCAACCTAATGAACAGGCTCTCACATTTGGTAACTTGTGAAGCCACACCACTGGAAGCCGGTATGTTATTGTAGAAAAGCTACAAAGCCATCACAAAAGAAATCTAGCAATTGCTGTATATCAAAAGCAAGTCCTGTATATGGTGAACTTGTTCAATTGTTGTAACTTTTTGTCCCACCAGTGTTATGCAACTGGCTGGACAGCCCTGTCTTTGGGCCAGAAAGCCTAGATTCTCTCTGTGTCTTTTTGGTAGTGGTGAGATCTGATAACAAGTGGTTTTCTTCTGACTGTATGCCAACTCATTGTAATAGCCTCCTAGGAAGGAATTCACATTGAGAGGAAGGCTGGAAGATCCCACGCATTAATTACAGAAGGAGCAGCTCTGAGGAGCTTCCAATCTCTTATCTCCTCCAAAAATCACACTGCTCCATCTTCCTAGGTCCTGGAATTGCAAAGCTGAAGAGCAGCTGTAGCCCACAGATCAGCCACGGAATTAAGTCTGCTGGCTCGTATTTTTGTTGTTGTTCAGTCGTTAAGTCGTGTCCGACTCTTCGTGACCCCATGCATCTCTTATTGGAACCTGTTGTAAGTGCTTTGAGAATCATTCTGTTAAAAGGCAGAGTAATGATTTTAAAGACCTCTGTTTTGCCTATTTTTTGTTCCTTTTATGCCTCTCCTATTTCTTCCCTTGAGCCACTGATTAGTTTATTAAGAATTGGCTGAATTGAAATAAAAATATATAGAGAAAAAAACTCAGAATGTCTGTAAACATTCCTTGTAAATATTTACAACATTTGTAAACACTGAAATAAATTTCTAAAATAGCATACAGCTAAGTAAACACCAGCTTCCACTCATAAAAGCTCCCCTTTAATGCTTTGTTTTTCGTTTTGTATTGCAGCAATGTGAGAATTCAAAAAAAATCCATGTCTATCTTTAGACCACAGAATTATCAATTCAATCTGCCAGTTAAATCTTATAACCTTGTTAGTTTATGTCTGCAAATATTTTGATGTTGGATTGTATACCTACTTCTTATAAGGGAAGGTTTGCCATTTTGCCTCACTGGCAAGCTTCAAATTGCCCTTATTCCATCTGTAGACCTGTATTACTAGAGTTACCAAATCGGGAATACAAAAGTTTTGGGGAAAAAACTATATTGCAACAGAGAGTTAGAGCTTTCTGGATCTCTTGTCTGCCATGCAATTAAGCCTGTGAATTTTGCAGCCCAGATCAAATAGTGCTAAGTATCACCATCTCAATTTTAATTTCACAGTATCAGAGTAATAACTGTGATTAATATTAATGGTTATATGTTACAATGCCTATGAAGTATTCTGAGATGATAGATAGAGATAGATAGTTAGATGATAGGGATAGATATTCAGAAAGATAGACAGATAGACATGCCTTTTTTCTCCATAAAGCCATAGATGCCCACCGCCAGCAGGGTTCTAGAACATATAATATTTCTTTTAATTGGCTTTAATCAAAAGTGATGTTTCACGCACAGTCATTCTTCCAACGCTGCTGTGATAAACGCTGCTGCTCTTAATGCCTCTGTCTGCAGTGTTAACAGGCATGGACCCTTGTGTGCTGCAATGCCTAACACATGTGCAAATTGTGCATTAATGGACATCTGAGGTGTAATCCAAATTAGCCACAGAAACTAATTACCAGAGCTGAAGTCATAAGTGGTTGTTATTCATTTCTCTTGTCCCTGGCCTCTTGCCTCAGTGCCAACACAGTTTTCTCCTTATTACTGTTAATATCTCAACCCCAGTTCTGTTTGCTGTGCTTATTAACAATAAATCACAGGGAATTGTACACATTCTGGACTATATCTTTAAGAATAGGGAGACTTTGCTGTGAAGATGGTGGCTGCCAGAGAAACAGAATAATTGGCACTCTTGTAGGTTCCATTTAGATATGGTAAACTTATTGAAAACCTCAGAAATGGAAAAACAGCATGGAACCTGAAGCCATAAGAATCAAGCCATAAGGACCAGGAAGGAAACTTAAATCCCAGTGTCTTCATTTTTTTTTTTTTTTTTGGTGAAAAAACAAGGTTGTACCTAACAAGATACTTTCCTCCTCCTCCTCACTCCTAGAAGAGAAGTGGGAGGCAGAGTCAGCAATGCCAGATGAAGAACCTGACTTCAAAGCAGGCTGATGCTGCGAGAGGCTGCAGTCTTTTTCTTCTTTCTTTTTTGTTTCTGGTCATCTAGATGAAAGAGATCACCATCACAGATTCTGGGGGTTGGGGAAGGAGAACTGAGAGACAGAAGACAAGTGTTTTTGCTCACCTAATTTATAAGAGAATTCTTTCCAGGCAGAGTGGCCAAGTGCTAAAGGAGTAATTGACAAGTCCTGCCAGTTTTTGTTCCATTCCGGTGGGCATCAGGATGAATTACAGCCTACGTATTAAACAGTGTCCTATAATGTAGTTTTCTCCAATCTAATGCCCTCCAGATGTGTTGAAATGACAATTCCTTCAATGATCAGCCAGCACAAGCTAGAAATTTGCAGGCATACAGTCCCAACAGCTAGAAAGCACCAAGTTGGGGAAAGCTACCATAACAGATCTCTTATGCACAATCCAAATAAAGCTAAACCATCTTGAGGCTTTGAGATATATATATATACTACATACATACATGTATGTATGTATATGTATATGTATATGTATATGTATATGTATATGTATATGTATATGTATATGTATATTTACTTAACTAACTTTGGTTGAAATCAGTGGGCCTTGCTTCTGGGCAAATGTGCATAAACTCAGGCTGCCTATCCCACTGAAATCATTGCAAGCATCCTGTGCATTCAGTTTGGATTGCCTCCCTTGGCTGCCTATAGCTGAAGCTTGCCTGGCTCAATCACCTGTTATATTTTTCTTGGACATGTTACAGATAGAGCAGGGAAGGGGGTTGGATTTATTTACACACATAACAGTAATGCAGAACTAACCAACAATGTGCCGGGGACTTGTAAACCTAATAGAGATGCATGAAGAAAGTATTTTCCCTGGTTTACTTTCCCAGGAAAAATGGTTATTTTAGCTGTTCTTTTTATAGCTGCGGAAGCACTGATTTTCCAGAGAAATTAATGAGTCACAGGAGCTCAGAAGGGGAGCAATTGGTAGCTGATGATTATATGGAAGTGTCATCTGAACATGCATGATCGAGGAGGTAAGAGTTGCATAAGAGTAAGTTGCATATTGGCACGAGGGCTGCAGAAGATTAGTTTTGTATTTTTCTCCAGTTATGAGTACATGGAATTATTAAGACTTTTAACCATGGTTTATTGCTCGGGTGAGCCACCTCTGGTTCCTAAAGGTTTTTTTTTTTTTTTGTCTCTAGGACCTCTTTCAACTGCCCTACTAAACCCTAGGAGCACAGTTGCTAAAAATCAGCCAACCATTTCTCCTCAGGAATTTTTCTCACCATCTTCAGTAGCCCATTGTCCTGGAATTCCTACCTGGTTTTCCATCCAAATACTACCTTGCTTAGCTTCCAGGATCAGCCAAGGTTGGCTAGGCTCTGCCACTTGGTGAATCGAAAGCTGAACTGTGATAGCCACACAAAAGTGTTAGTCATCCCTTCAAAAAATTCCTAATAGTCTTCTTGAATATTTCCTGTCTAAATAATTATTACAGTTGGTGATTCTACTGAGAGGTTGCTATCAATTTTAGGGCAACACTCCCTACGGTTGCAAACTTGAGCCCTGTGAAGAAGCTAGTTCTCTTAAGCAATCTGGAAGTGAGGCTGATTGGAATGCCTCTTCATGCTTTAGAAAAAGTAGGAGGGACTTGTGGCTCTCCAAGTGTTGTGGAAATGTAACTCCCAGCATCCCTCAATGATGACCATGCTTGCTAGGGTGCTGGGAGGTGCCATTCAATAACTTCAGGAAGGCCACCAGTTCCCCACCTTTAGAGATAAACATTTGTCCCTGAGAAAGTGATTATCTTTGAACTGTGGTAAGGCAATTAAACAATAGCATTTTGCCACCCATCAGGATTTGGCATAAGCAGCTTTTGATCCTTCTGTTGTTACTGAAAGGAAGATGTTCTCTCAAAATCCTGGTGTAAGTTGCATTAACAGTAACACTGATCATATGGCCAAGGGCAGGATGTGACAGCTCACCATGACCTGGATGGAAAATTGCAAGAGAAAATGTATCTGCTGCTATGAGTTTCATCACTGAAGGAAGACAGGATTTCAATATAATAAATCAAGAATCAGCAGTCTCAGTAAAAATGTAGATTCAATGAACAGACAACAGTGCTGGGAGTCAACTGATCATTCATGGTGATATCACCTAACTTTGTTCTTGCTAAGGGTCAATTAATCTAATTCAGAATCTGATTTTTATTATTCTGCAACAAGGGTAGGCAACCTTTATTGGTATGAAATAATGATATCATGGAAATGAATAAGTCTAGAACAGTGTTTCTCAACCTTGGCAACCTTAATATGTGTGGACTTCAGCTCCCAGAATTCCCCAGCCAGTAAGGGAAGTCCACACGTCTTAAAGTTACCATGGTTGAGAAACACTGGTCTAGAACTTTCCTTTTTTTGTTTTTGTTTTCATGTATTTTAAGGGTATCTGATTCTTATAGACCTTATTTCATGTATTTTCTCAGGAACATCAGTGGGAAATCCAGACAGCCAGTGTAGTATAGCAGCTAAAGTATTTGGTTCTGGTGGAAGAGACCCTGATTCATGGCCACTACTCCCATGAAGTTCACTAGGAACTTGGAGCTAGGCACTCAGCTCAACCTGCCCCACAGGATTGTTGTTGTAAGGAAAATTGGAGGAGGAAATACTGTACAGTATACACTATCTTGATTTCCTGGAAGAAAGACAGGATATAAAGGAAATAAATTAAATAATAATGTTACCCTTATTTATTGGTGGTCTGATGCTGAATTGTGGTGGCAGGATATGGGCTGTTAGGGAGGGAGCAGAATAAAGGGGCCAGGATATATGCAGCCCATGGTCTGTAGGCTGCCTATCCTAATCTGACATTATCCCTCCCCCCCTTCTGCAGGATTGGGACACAATATGTGTAATAACATCAAGGCTGAAGGCTCTAGTTCTGAAATCGTGATAATTTTGTTTAGAGCAAAAAGTTCACAATTATTTCTATTCCCTGCATTGTTTTCCTCCTCTCACCCCTTGTCCTGCATTGGTATTAAGATGAGAAGCTGTCCCTGCCCTGGAGAGCCAGAGAAATAAAAATAAGTTGGAATCTTTGCCCACTTCTCAGCATATTGCCTCAGCCAAGATGACTGAGGTTGCTTGCTTCTTAGGTAGGGTTGGGTACATAGATTTATTTTACCAGGTATCACTTTAGAAAGCATTTTGAAAAGGGTCTTCATGCACCCATGTTCTTCTCTGGATATCTGAAAATAAACATGAAGACGTGTTTGTTTCATAAGAGAAAACAAAAACCGTAATATGCTAATATTTCCCCCTTAAGACTCAAGTTAGTGGATAAGTCACTGCCAATGATAACAATGGCAGGGCAAGAGAGAAAACAAACATTAAGCAGGGAATGTCTGAGAAATAGGCAGACACTGTCTACCAACACCGCAAGGGAGGAACTGAGGACACGTGCTTTTCTTCCCAACTCTGAAGGTCCCAAAACAACCCCAAGGCTTCACTTGATTAAGTATTGCAGCATTTGAAAAGCATTTTAAAGAGAACAGGAAGTTTAGGCCACATGTACCAAAACATTGAGTCCAGATCAGAGATTCTGAGCACTACCATAAAATTGGTATTTAATAATAATATGCACTGTGAACTTCATGGACTTCAGTAAATTATGAAGATAGCTTTTATCTGCTGTTATCTGGAATTCTGTCCCGGAGTCTCCTCTGACCTGTCAGCCCAAAAATTCATAGCTCATTTCAATGCAAATTTCCTATATATTCTTTTTTTTAAATATAATGTTATTGAAAGTTTTAAAAACAAGGATAAAAATTAATACAAACTAAAATAGAGTAAGAAGGAAAAAAGGAAAAGGAAGAAATAAAAGAGAAAGCTCAAGTGCAAAAAGAAAAAGAAAAAAGATAGAAGAAAAATAGAAAAGAAAGAAAAAGATGTAAAGAAGAAGTGGCTTTTGATCTTCTTTACAGCAGTTATTAGCACAATTATAGATTTACCTCTTTCTCTAAAGTTACATTGTGACTCTCTTCTTTCTATAATCTATCGTATCTAATCATCAAACCCATAAATCACACTTTTTTTTTTCTGTTTTACGCAAAAAGTCCATGAAGGGTTTCCAGTCAGCCATAAATGTAGATATTGTCTTTTCTCTAATCAAAGAGGTCAATTTGGCCATCTCAACAAATTTCCTATATATTCTTCATATGTGCTATCTAAATCATCTTTGTGGCAATCCTGTAAGGTAGGCCAATGCAGTATTATTTAAAGTATGATAAATAAAGTTAAACCATACCACAGGAAGTGTGTGTGTGTGTGGGGGGGGGGGTGAGATATAGCACTTGAGCTGACTTTAAAACCTGACTCCTCAGGATGTTTTGTTTTCTGAGATGCAGGACAAAAACTTCCTTCCTGTTCTCTGTGCAGAAGCCAACTGCCCGGGCAGCTCAATCTTATTTTAAGCCTGGTGGTGGAAGAGCAGCCTCTGCTGCTGAGAACCACAGCTTAGCTGAGAAAGCAATTAGATGAGACCTTGCCAGGCAGCTGATCGCATCTCTGGGGATGGAGCATCTGTTCAGAAGAACAGGCAAGGATAAGGAATGGCTGCGTAGGAAGAGTTGTGCTCTCTGCTGCCACAGCCCCTGACTTTTTAACATCTGCTGTTTGAGGCAGTTAATTTACTCTGTCTCGTGGAAAGGCTGGCACCTGGCATGCCTGTCTGAACAAGAGTGGCCATCCTGAGGCAGATTTTTTTTGGTTGGGTCAAGAATGATCAATTCTGGTGAATCAAGAGGTGGATCAGGCTGTGAAATCAAAAGAGGTATGAGAGAACCATATCTTGGTTGCAGAAATTCAGACTACCACCAAAGGGTAGCAAATTGTTAGTTTTCTATGTCCCTTTGCCGCCATCTAGTGGCCGTCTAGGGGTTTGCAGCCCATGTGATAGATTAGATCCCTGTCTCTAAATAATTAGTTAAGTATTAACTTGTTAACAAGGAATCAAATGGAAACACTGAAAAGAAAATCCTGTGGGCAGATGATATGTCATGACAGGGAAATGGTTTTAACCACCATGTTCCACTAACGTAGTAAAATCTTCCAGCTGCAGTCTGATGGCTTCATAGTGAAGAATATCCAAGGATGGACAACTTGTAGCCTTAGGGTAATATACAGTCTCAGCAGCCTAACTCAAAGAGTCTTTGGAACTCTGCCTTTTCTCCAAGCGATCTACTGACTAGGAAGGAAAGCAGGGAAAAAGAATGCTTCTGATGGAGGCTTTACGCCCTTCACTGAGTTTTTCAGAGGATCCAGGCAAGGGCATCTCCTGTTTGTAATTCTCATGTATTTCCATACTGTTTTCCTATTGTTTTTCTTACCACAGCAAATTTCTTAAGAAGGATAGGATGGAATAGCTTTTAACTGGTTGAGAGACTGGAGGGTGGATTTCAGGTGTATTTGAAAGGAGAAGGGAGAGAAGAGGGAAGAAACTCCTCTTTCAGTTCTCTTTTGCCTGTCTGTTCTTGATGAGGGTGATTTGAGGCCACTGAAGCATTGTGGACATGATTTTTCAAAATCTCATAAATCCCAGAAAAGAAACAGTAGCCAATAAGGGTAAAACCAGGGTGATGTCATGGTTAAGATGCTGGTCTAAGAGTGGGGAGTCCCAGGATGAGGTTCATCTAGAATCTGCCTGGGTGACTTGGGGCCAGACACTCTCTCAGCCCAAACTACTTCACAGGGTTGCTGTTGTGGGGATGACATGAAGGGAGTTCGCCCTGTATGCCACCTTGAGTTTCTGGGGAAGAGCCCCAATCTACCAGAAGCAAATCTCATGACGAGGCCACTACTTCAAAAGCATTTGTTCCATAACATTTGTTTCAGGCCAGATCCCACGCTGGCATCCAAACCATTCTGTGCTGGGGATGCCTAAATCAACTTCATTTTTCAAACAACCATGGACACCATTTAGCACTTCTTGGATCCCTTGCTGAAAAATGTAGCAAAAAATATGGTCCATTCAGCCTGAATGTGACTGTGAAAACCACAACAGAGTAGGATTAGTTGTATCCCTTCCCCCACCCCCATACAATTTGCGTTAGAATCGTTAAGGATTAGATACCAATGGTATTAAAGCTCTGTCTTCTTTCATCAGTCAGTGCTGGATCCATCAGGAAGCAACTTTTTCCTAGTCTACAGCAGTGTTTCTCAACCTTGGCGACTTTAAGATGTGTGGACTTATGCTGGCTTGGGAATTCTGGGAGTTGAAGTCCACACGTCTTAAAGTTGCCAAGGTTGAGAAACACTGGTCTACAGTAATGTGTTCCTAATTACTTGTACTATGTTGTCTATATGTGGCAGCCTACGTAAGTTCTGCATTTTGTCCATTGTTTGTTGCACATACAGTGGTACCTCGGTTCACAAACGCTTCTGTTCACGAACAATTTGGTTCACGAACAGCTCCGGTCGCAAAATTTTGCCTCCGTTCGTGAACACCGGATCGGGTTACGAACAGGATCCGTGGCCATTTTCCCTCCCGTGACACGTGGTCGCGGCTTCCTGTAGGGAGGGGGACTCTCCCTCCAAGCAGTAACCGCCTCCCCACCCGCCTTCCTGTCCTCCATGCCAGAAGTCACGTCGAGCAAGGTTAGCTTTCTCTCTCTTCGTACTGTACTTTGTGTCATATTTTTGCGGTTTAAAAAAAACAACAACATATGGTTCAGAATGGATTAACCGTAATTACATTGAACCTTATGGGGAAATTTGATTCGGGGCGCGATCAAAAATCGGTTGGCGACCAAATTCGGGGTCAGAACAGATTAACCGCAATTATATTGAACCTTATGGGAAAATTTGATTCGGTTCACGACCAATTCGGTTCGCGACCAGAGTCGTGGAACGAATTAAGTTCGTGAACCGAGGTACCACTGTACTGTACAACTCTTCCCTCCCAGTCCTGCTCACAATATTAATTACCCTCTTCTTTAAAGATCTCTAGTACAGATATGCAAAATCGTTTTTTAATTCGCAGAAGAAAGAGAAATCCAAATGATCGAAAGTGAGGAATATGTTTTTAGAACAGCCAGGAAAGAAACAGCTGTGAAAACTTTAAAACAGTACAGTCATGGGGTTAGGAATGAATGAATATCTTTAAAACAGGGCATAAGCAGGAAGCAGAGAAAGGGTCTTAGAGGAAGGGAAATGTGGAAGAGTTAACACTTAGAGCACTCAAAGCATGTCAGAGGCTGTGTATTATCATTACTTGCAGGCAATTTTATCCCCATTAAACATGGAAATAATACAGAAAGAGATGCCACCAAAGGGGCCCCATAAAAAAGCATATATTGTAAAAGATTGCATTATGTAAGAATCACATTTAAGGATGGAAGGCCACCTTGCAAAAGACATCAGTTTTGTAATTAGATCTCCCAATGTTCTCATTGTTAGAAATATTTAAAGCAGCTGCAGGGAGATCCAAATTTGGCTGGTGGAGTAATGCTGGGGTGGGAGGTCCAGCCACCTCTCTTCCCCCCACCACCACCCATCATCTGCTCCAAAGGATCCTTCCTTCCCCAAGCAAGTCCAAGAAAGGGTAGGGCTAGGTTAAGGAATACATAGACCAATTTCATTCCTTCTAAGAGGTAATTTTGGGTTTTAAATCAGAAAACTGGCCCCACATTGTTCTGCTCATAGTTGGAACCCTCCACAGTTGTGCTGAAAATGAAATAATTGTGATGTCTCATCACAGAACTGTAACATCCAGCGTTGGGCTTTCAGCCAAATGTGCTGTGTAAGGTGTTTCACAGCTCAAGATCATGTTTTACTGTTGTTTCTTTGAGCATCTGCCAGAGTCCCTGTACTTAAAAGATGTTGAGGCATGTTCTAGAACCCAGTTTCATTCTTCCCCGGGTATTGGGTGTCCTGGACCTCATGACTACTTATGTGAAGTGAGTGTGTCCCAAATGCCTATAACAAACAAACAGATATACACGTACGCACACACACAAAGTAAATACTTTTCCAAGAACACAGTTTGAAATCCATAGCTGTAGAACAAATAAAGGAAATATTAGCTAATAGTGAGTAACACAAGACTGACTCTGGACAGAGCCTTTTCTTAGCTTTGTGTGGATAAGTAAAGATTATTAATTGCTTTGATTATTCTTCTGAAGAGCATCAGAAGCAAAAATGGTAAGTGTCAACTCCAAGGTAGTTAACTTGATAGTGAAAAGAGGAATTTTACTCATTTTAGTTCAACCAAAAATGGCAACATAAATACTAAGTGACTGAGTTCAGACATCTTGTTGTTGTTGTTTAGTCGTTAAGTCGTGTCCGACTCTTCGTGACCCCATGAACCATATTGCGCCAGGCCTTCCTGGCCTTCACTGCCTCCCTGAGTTTGCTCAGTTTCATGCTCATTGCTTCAGTGATGCTATCTAACCATCTCATCCTCTGCCGTCCTCTTCTCCTTTTGCCTTCCATCTTTCCCAGCATCAGGGTCTTTTCCAAGGAGTCCTCTCTTCGCATTAGGTGACCAAAGTATCTGAGCTTGAGCTTCATTATCAATCCTTCCAATGAGCAATCAGAGTTGATTTCCTTTAAGATTGACTGGTTTGACCTCCTAGCAGTCCAGGGGACTCTTAAGAGTCTTCTCCAGCACCACAGTTCAAAGGCATCAATTCTTCGGTGCTCAGCCTTCTTTATGGTCCAGCTCTCACAGCCATTCAGACATCACACTAAGTCAAAATGTGGTTTGCCTGGTAATGGATTAGCATGTTGCATGAATCAACACCAAACATGCTAATTTCGTTGATAGCTTACTGTGTTGTGCAAAACAGCTGTGACTTACTCAACAAAGCACAGTTCAGCAAATTATAGCTTAGAATGATGTCTGAATCCTGTTGATGTCAGACAAAGGATAGCATTACAATGCGATTTAGAAAAGGCATTCTTTTCTGAAGAATGGTCAGCAAATGTTCATGGTTTAGGATCAACTCCAGCTTTATTGAAAAGCCTAAGAATTGTCCAAATATCTCCATAACATACATGTCATTCCAAGCAAAGCAGTGTTTTGTAAGCTGAATGATGTAAGGTCAAATAATTCTATTTTTTTTTTCCAGCTGTTTTGAGAATTCTACTCTTATCACTCCTAATGTTCTAGTAACTGTGAGGAAGAATTGCTGGTCTATTCCAACATCTTTGTATTTCAATGGTTGTCTCAATATTTTACCTTCTTTTACCGTTCCTTTCGAGCTACTCTACTTTCATTTGGTATTGCCACATCTATAAGTAAAACTTGTTTTTCTTCATCTACCATGATATCTGGTGCATTGTGTTCTAGATGTCAGTTTGTCTGAGTTCAGAAGTCCCAAATAAAATTTGTATGTGACCATTCTGAGCATTTTTTCAATGATATAGTCAAAATATTGGTGGTGGTGGTGGTGGTGGTGGTGGTATTATTATTATTATTATTATTATTATTATTATTATTATTATTATTGCTACTATGGTGGTTATGTGAGGTTCATATCATACAATAACCTGGATACGGTAGTTCATACTCTATGTGCAACAGCTTTTTCAATCTCTGATAGTGGACTGCCTTGAAGTTTATGTGAGATATAAGCTTTACTTCTTCTCATTTTAATCAGCCTCAGCAATTCAAGAGCAAGGGATTTTTCAAACATATATGGAGATGCTGATATAGGGCCAGTGATAAACACTTGCATTGCATGGAAAAGTCCTCATAGCATCTCAACTGGGCTGGAAAGAACTCATCCCTAAAAATATGAAGATCTACTACAAGCCAGTATTTTCAGTACCTGCTTACCTGGACTGATGGTCTGAATCCATAAAAAGTAATGTACTATTAGGTTTACAGTCTGTCACAAGAGAGCAACAGAAAGCTCAAACGTTCATCTCATTAGCCCACTGAAGCAGGTTCTTCTGTCCTTCCACATTGTGGGGCAAGAGAGAAGTTCTGTATGGAATGACATGGGTGTGATCCGAACAAATAAAACCCCTTCAGATATTGAACTGAATGAAAAAAAAATCTGCCTTTTCAGGTCCTGGCAGCAGTTACAGAAATCTGTGAAAGACATAGACGGTTGTGGCTTCGTCTGGAATTTTTTCTGCGTAGGAAGTTCTGAATTAGCCACCAGATCCTTGCTTATATTTCCCAAAGGAAGAAATGTAATCACGAACTGGGAAAGACATCCACTCCCCCATACAGATTTGCAAGTTTAAATTTTAAAACCAGAAGTGAGAGGATTGCCCACAAACACCTTTCCCTGTGCAGATTCTTCAGTGAATACATTGCCTCCGGACACATTTTTTTGTTCTTTGTCAGCGTAAGCTTTTGTCAAACTATACGGCTGCCATTCTTCAAACTCTGAGAGAGGAAAACTTTCCCAAATTAATCATGAGCTCCGGCTTGTAGATACAGGCCTCTCTCTGAGTTTTAGCCATTCATACCAATTAGACAGTGATTTAGAGCTAGGTTAACTCTGTTAGGAAGCAAGTCTGCCTCCCTGAGAGATGGTAAGAAAGATACGCTCCCAACCAAATGTGAAGCAAAAAGGAATTGAAAAGGAACAAGCCTGTTTTAAAAGACAACAGGGGCCTTAGAGTTGAACTAGTAAGTTATGCTAGGTAAATGTGTGCTAATTTTCTACATTTAAGAAACAAGATTTTTTTTTTTTTAATTCAGTAGCTGTTGTATATCCTGGGTGAGTTGTGGAGGATTCTGGCACATGTGCTATGGGGAACATGTTAGTCATTTGAGCAGTTCCTGACTGTGGCCATTGCCATTATGAACCTAGGGATTGTTGAGCTATAGCTCCTGAGGTCCCACATGAACAGACATGCTGACTGGGGCTGTTGGCAATTGTAGTTCTAAAACATTGGGAAATCCATAGGTTCCCATCCTGGTTTAGAGTATGTCCTACATCATCAGACATTTCCTCTCCCTATGGGGAGACATCTGCAATTATTGATCTTACTTAGGCACATTTGCAATACTTCTAAAGAATTCTAGGAGACATAACTTGTAAGCTGCTGTGCTGTACAGGAGTCATAGCTAACCACTTTTGCTTTCCAGAACACAATCCCTGATACCTTCCAAGAAGCAGTCCTGTTTTGTGAACAAATGACATTTTGACCAAGCCCTTGCAGTTGTGCAAAATCTTGATCTATTCTCGTGGTTTCCATAGTCAGGGGACAGTTACTCTCTTACAAACTGATAAGTCATGGCAATAAACAAAACAAGCATTTGGTGCTTTGCATGCCAGTTTGTTCCTTTTGGAAGATTTTTTTCTTTCTAGCCTGTTCAGAAGAAAACCTAGAGTTCCAGCTGGTCTAATCTTAATTTTTTTTCTGCTCAGTTTCATTCCTCCCTTAGCTCAGTCTACTGTACATCCAGGGCAACTGCAAGGAAATTGTCGGAGAATAGCTTCACCCACAGTCGAAACAGCTTGGATCAATCTTGGATTCAGGCATAACTAAACAGAGGGGGCTTGCTGGACGTGAGTCTTTGTGTGAAAAGTTAGGATCCAGCAATTCTCAGGTCTGATGTGGCAATGACATCTGACAATGTTCAACAATGTACAATTTCAATTCAATGTATTACAATTTCAATTTCAATTTGTACAATTTCCATACATTGTACAATGTTCAACAATCACTCAGGTTCAAGGACACCAAGTACCCTACCAAGTACCCCACCAAATATCCTTTATTTTGTGGGAAAGGTAGGAATAAAAGACTATGGATCCAAACTATTGTAAGAGGCACTTGAATCGTTACATGGCAACGGGCAATCAACTGTTTCATTTGGCTTAATTCTTGTTTGCAATAAAGATCCTAAACTAACCTAACCTGTCTGTGAAATGTCTGCAGAGTATAAGTCAGAAGATCTTTGATGCCCTTCCAAATCATGCTTGTGACACTTTCTACACTGACTATTCCTCTAGGTTCCCAAATTCTAGTCAACGTGTTCTTCTTGTTGTACACAGCCATTGAAATTTTGCCAGATTTTGGTGGTGGGGCAATAGCCAATTTTCTAGGTGCACAGAAACTTGGAAATCAAAATATGATTTTACCTCAGGCTCCTGAGTCTAATAGCATTCATAGCATGTGGGGAAAGGGAAATAGCAAACCATTTACAAAATAAAAGAGGACTTAAAAGCTTCTGGAGATATAGTTTCCTGGACTGGATTAAGTTTTCTTTCTGAGGATATTTTTCTGAGGACTAAATGATTTGCAGTTTGTCAAGAGCATTTTACTAAACTGAGCGGGATTCTACAGAGTACAACAATGGTGCTTCTGTATAACTTTTTTTACAAAGCATCTGAAAATATTTCCTATTGTTACAATAATGGTCTCTTTGGATTTAAATTCAGCTTCACTTTTACAAGTTTTGCCTTGCAAAATCATACTGTCCTGCTTCAAAATCCTCCTTATCATACCTTGCATTCAAAGAAGAATGATTTTCCTTTTTTAAATGTAAGCTTTCCTTCAGTTAGTTCTGATTTATTATCTTCTCTCATGTAGCTGCATATGGGAATATAGGTAGGTAATGATGTTGTATGCCGCAGACAAAACAGTCCCGTTCTATAAAGATTAGCCTGTTTCCATCCTCTGCTTTTGAATGGGTTGTTAATATTGAAATTGTAGCATGAGCAATCAATACTGATGAGAAACATATGTACGATCTGCTACATGTGTATTCACTAATATTATCACCAGAGTGGCTTATATCTTGTTGAAGAAAAAGAAAGAAAGAAAGAAACTGACTTGTAATAAAAGAATGCCACATTTAGCTAGCTGTCCTTCCTTTTCTAAAGGATGTTAAACTGGTGGTGTGGGTCTCTCTCTTTAGACGCTGGAATCCCAGGGTAGAACCACATCAAGAATTCTACATTCTTGACAGGCTGGCTTTAATGGTTATCTATGTTAATAAAAAAAGTAGCCGGCTTTGACCGCCTTTGCTTTGATGTCTGGTATGAGCCTTACCATTTTCTTAGGGCAGAAGAGTAAGGGAGGAGAGATGGTGGAGAGGGGCAGGGCTGGGTTTTGAGTTTTGCTTGGCCAGGCTTGGAGCTATTTCGGGAGGGGTGACATTCTGCGATCAGCTCTGGGTCACAAATGCCTATTATCATTATTATGTAAAAATGTTCCCATTCAGAAGCACTAGGCAAACACTGGTCTCTCTAGGATCAGAAAGAAGGGGATTAAAAGTTATGAGAGGAGGGATCCATCTCTCCCACGTAACCTCTGGAAGAGGCAGGCAGTCTATGCCGCCTGCTCCAAAAACATCTGGAATAATGGGCCTGCCCTGACTATCAGATCAATCAAGAGGAGGAGCGTCTTCTACCCTTTCAGGGAAAACATCTACAGGAAGAAATGAATGTCTGGACTGTCTGAAAATATGCAGGCACGGACATCCCACAAACCACCGACTCTCGGTGTCAGTTTTTGCCTTTGCTTGTCACTGTTGCATTTTCTTTTTGGATTATGCTGTCTGAATATCCTAAGAGGATACTCTAGTGCAGTGTTTTTCAACCTTGGCAACTTTAAGATGCGTGGACTTCGACTCCCAGAATTCCCCAGCCAGCTGGCTGGGGAATTCTGGGAATCAAAGTCCACGCATCTTAAAGTTGCCAAGGTTGAGAAACACTGCTCTAGTGTATGAAGACAAAAGAGGTTAAAAAAAAAACCATTTAGGTGGGCGACAAACAAGTTCACTATCCCTAGAAATATTCCAGTCAATTTATCATAATCCAGGAAGAAGACAATATGTGTTAACTTTATAGGAAGCTCCAAGGGTCATAAAGTGCCAAGCTAATAGACTGCACTAAATAGAAGCAAAAATCAAGCAAAGTGCAACATGATCTTGTTCAGAACAGCATTATATGGCTCTTTTTAGATACTTTTTTTTCTGGAAGTCCATTGCTCTTTTGTTTGTGTTTTTAAGTTGTTTGACTAGTGTATGCTGCCATGGAGTAGGATGGCCTTATAAATGTAAATAAATAAATAAATTTACCGACGTTCAGTATCAGAGGGTATCTTTGCAAAGGAATGCCCTGAGATTTGTGGTGCGGGTAGCCGAGGCAGCTAATCTAGGAATAAATTTTGAGTCATAATTGATCATTCCCACAGTTTTGGTATAGCTACTGCCTTTTCTTTCACCTTGTCTGGTTTAATGCCTTTTGTTAGTGTTTCTCCCAGATCCTGCATTTCTTGAACTTGTTGAAAACAACATGAGCTGCTATACAAAAGGTGGAATATAAATCTAAGACGGGAATAAAGACATGTGCTTTTGTTTCATTTCAGGACCTGGCTTTTTCTAGGAGCAATTTTACTTACTAATCCCATTCTTCTTCTATGGTACCCCAAACAATATGTCAGCCATGTATACCCTGGATCCTGGAATGCTTTCTGTCTGTTGTTGTGGGGCCAATGAAACACTTCAAGAGTGGAACAGAACTCCAAAGGCATAAGTTTAAAGCTGCATTGGCTATATGGCATATAAATGTACATAGACATGTGCTTTCTTCATCCAGAGGTATTTGCCAAAACCTAGGTTATGCATCTAGCTTGGAAAATATCTTTCCAACTGCCAAGTCTGCTCAGAGTTTCACTGGGAAGTAATGATGGTTTCATTGAACATACTTGTTTAATTCTTTGGAGTCCAGGTAAATTCTCCGGCCTTCCTCTTTCTAATGAACTATAAGTATGGAAGGAAACTCTTCCATTGATTCTTTAGTATAACAAATAATTATTGTTGTTTCCATTCTGTCCAGCTCGATTTCAGTTTTGTTCTCGATGCTACTGGTATACTTCTAGTATATTTCTCATAGCAGGTACTGTTGGTTGTGCAACCTTTAGTAACGTGATGATTTATCGGAAGATGCTCAGCACCATAAAAGATATCTTTGTATTGGCTTAACCATGGAGGGGGCTTTTTTTGGTGATAGTTCTATACTGACAGTCAACATGATTGACTATTGTAACTTTTCAGATGTTTCTAGGCCTAGGAGGGTTCTTTGAGATCTGGTATTACTAATGCTTTTATGCCCTACAGAAAGTTTGTCCATATGAATGGGAGTTCATAGCCACTTACCGTGCTACTACTGAGTCCTCAGGATATGACTTTAGATGCAGTGTTACTGGGTATAGGACTGCCTTTGGCCTGAGTTTGTTGTAGTCATTTTCAGTGACTACACTGAATGATGGTTTCAGCCCAGCCTTCTTTCTGTTGACTCAAAAAGGCTGAGAGATAGGGATCACTTAATTGAAGATCTCAACCTGTGTCTTCCCTGTTTCAAAACAAGATTCAAATCACTGCACTTAAGAATACTTGAACAGACTTTTTAAAAATTCACAGTCCTAGTTTTATACCCGTTGGCTGGCTATACTTTCAGCATGAATCACAGGGTGGGGATTTCTAGATGAGAGCCTTGAGATCTAAGTCTATGTTTTCTGATTTCCTCAATGCTGGCAGATTTGATTGGTACTTAAATTGTTATCACAATTACTTAAATGTGTTTCAGATAAACCTCTGCCTATAAATGCTACACTGACTGGCATAATTATTTCAAGTTAAAAATTAGTTTCTTCTATTCTTTACCAACAACTGTCGGAATTTCATTCCCAACCAAATGAATGGTCCTTTCTTAGCCTGTCCACTCAAAAGTCCTACTGAGTGCGATGGGACTTACACTGATCTGAAAACAGAAATGGATACACTTAAGTGGTGGAACAAGGGACCAGTCAGCCTAACTCTACTGACAGGTAGACTGGAATTGTAGAGGCTAAAGGTCAAAACAAGCTGATGTTGGCAAATGATGCAAAGAGCAAATGTGTATAAATAAAAGAAAGAGAGAAGAATAGGTATATCAGATTTCACTAAAGATAGCAAAATGCTAAAATACAGCAAAATGCAACAATAAAAACCCTCAGTGCTTATTTTGGCTCAGTTTTCCCTGAGAAGATGGTACATGTTCTATCAGGTAACTATGAAGAACAGGATGAAGGGGCAGGACTGAAGCTTTCTATTGACAGAAAAAAGATTGATCTATTTTGAATGAGTTTACAGTATGTCTTCAGGACAAAGGAGTTCCAGAAGAGTTCCATCTGTAACTCGTTCATGGTCTGGCTAAATGTTTTTGTTTTCTAGGATGAAAAAGAGTGAAGGGCTAGACAACTGCAGGAAAGCAACTACTGTCCCTATTTTTGAAAAGGGAGAAATGGAGGATTCAGGGAACTACAAATTAGTTTCATTTAGGCATCTGGGGTGATTCTACAGGTCATTGAGAAATCCAAGAGACATGCCAGAATCAATCTGGACTGTCTTACCACGAGTGTTGACACTGAAGCATGAATTACTCAGAGTAAGTTTTGTCAGATATAACATCCTATTTTATCAGCAAAAGTCTTCAGAAATTTCTTTGGCCGCATAGGAAAAGGTAGGCATTGTCTTGTTTACATTACATGATAAAGATTATGTTGTGATAATGAATTATTTTTCAAATTATTTGGATGTAGATCAACCTGATGACTTGTTACACACACAAATATTAAGTACATCAAAACCATGTTCATTCAACATGGCATACCATGAGTTGTGATAACAATTATTGGGCTGTAATTTGCAGATGCGAGTTTAAAAATGTTTGCCACAGAATATGGATAAGATGTCACATCAAGTCTCAAACATCCACAATCAAATGGACTTGCCAAAGCTGGTGTAAGGATTGTTAAGGTTCTCCTGAAAAAGTCAGGTGATGCTGCAGAAAATCCTTGCCTTCTTCTTATGAACTAGAGGGCATTTCCATTACCATATAACATGTGTTCCCATTGGAAAACTCAATAAGAACTCTGCTGTATTGAGCAAAAAACACATATGAATTTCTTGCCACAGGGACAAAGCTGTATCTCTTCATCCACTCTTCTCAGAAGTGTCAGAGGAAAAGGTCCAAAGCATTGGGGACCTCAGACTAAAGTGATATTGCAAAGTCCTCCACGCTTCTATTGGGTGAAAACAAAATCAGAACAGATTATACAGTGTAATCAAAAACGCCTTCCAGTTTAATCTGAAATATGCAGAACAATCTAAAGCATCAGCAGCAGAGAGCTTAGAATGTCTCGGGCTAAAAGAAAGTAACACAGAATATCTAGATGCTACTACAGTATATGACTTACAAGGAGTCAACGGGCATCAAGTTGCCCAAAGTACTGACTGAATAGCACTGGAGACATTTTATTTAGAAGCAGGGAAATGTGAAAAAGATGGCAGTTACCAGAAACTGAATCTGTGTTATGGGGAAAAATGATATGTTCTTTGCAATAGATTATGTCCTTTTTCTGTTTCAGGTCAGGGTTCAGTTCAAGCTGATCTAAATGCTCACAGTTCCATTCACCTCATGTGTCGTTGCCTCCTCATCAATGAAGAGTTCAGTTCTATTCTCTGTTTTAGGAGGAATTGTTCAATGTCCCTCAGTGCATGCAAAGAAGGGTCTAGCCAGCAGATGTCTCTGTAGTAAATAGCAAAGAATCTTGTCTTAAGGCACCTTTCAGAGGAACCAGTTTATTATCCCAGAAGCTTTGAGTCCTGTATCTCATGAAGCAAACTGCGTTCTGTAAAAGTGTGATAATAAAATGCTTGATCTTTAAAATGCATCAATATTCCATTATTACTTCTATCCAGTCCAAGGGAAGGCAAATGTTACCACTACTGCTGAGATCATTGAAAGGATATAGAGCAGTATTTCTCAACCTCAGCAACTTTAAGATGTGTGGACTTAGTTCCCAGAATTCCCCAGACAGCGCTGTCTGGGGAATTCTGGGAGTTGAAGTCCATACATCTTAAAGTTGCTGAGGTTGAGAAATACTGATTTAGAGGTAGCCCTTGCTTAACAAAGTTAATTGGGACTGGCAACTCCATTGCTAAGCAACGCGGTTGCAAAGTGCGATGACACGTGACTGTGCCAACTTATGACAGCAGTTGCAGCAGGTTGTAGTTAAGCGAATCCCGTGCAGTCTTAAACGTGATGTCACGTGATTGCCCTTTGCAACCTCATCCTGGCTTCCCCACTGACTTTGCTTGTTGGAAGACGGCAGTAAAGGTAGCAAACGGTGATCACTTGACCATGGGACTCTGCAATTGGGAGGTGTTGCCAAGCGCTCAAATCATGATCACGTGACTTCAGGGACACTGCGATAGCTGCAATTACAAGGAACAGTTGTAAGTCCCCTCGTTCAGCACATTGTAACTTTGAATGATCACTGAATGAGTGGTTGCTGAACAAGGACTACCTGTAGAGGGATCAGACATATATAAGCAGCTATGGATTCTTGTTACATGACACTTCCTTACAAACCCGGGTATCAGGATCCAGGTTCAAGAACTTTCGACATATGAAATTTTGACCTCAACCAAAGCACTGGACACTGTTGGACTCTGTATCTTATTAGTCTACTCCTAAAAGAAGAACATTCTGTTTTAACAGCTAAGAACGGACTGTAGTCTGCCTGCAAGCCTCCATCACTGGTTAAAGTTGCTATGATGTCATGGAAAGTTAATGGATGTCCAAATTCCAAAGAGGCTCATGAATAGAGAGCTGGAAAACAGGACTATTTCAGTGTCAGAAGTGAAGGCTCAGTTAAGTTAAAAAAATATACATACATACATACATACATACATACATACCTACGTGGAATTTAGTAATACTGGCATTATGAATTTGGCAAGAAGGATGGAAACAGAAGCAATGTGCTAAATAGATAGGAATATTCAAGGAGGAAGCTGAATGGGAAGTGTATTCAAGTAGAAAAAGCGAAGGTAGCTGGGACTGATAAGAATTGTTTGAATAAAAGAAAAAAAAAGAAGTGAATTGATTAAAAAAGGTTGGTGGGCTTGGTTAGGAGAAAAAAGCAAAGAAAGTGAAAACAAAAATGAAAACAAATACGAATAGAGTGGGATGTTCCTACAGATTAATTTAGGATAAGTGCAATTTCATTTCACTGGGGGGATTCAAGGGGCCCGCGTTTACTTTTGCTTGATACCGGCCGGCGCTAGGACCTGGCGGGCGTCGGACAAAGCGAGCGCGCTTCGAGAGGCGAGTCCTGTTCCGAACTTGCTTCTGGCGGGCAAGGGACGGCAGCGGCTGCCTGTTTTGGCTTCGGCGCAGCGCAGCCACCATGCGCGTCAGGTGAGCGGAGCCCAGCGCGGGGCGCCGAGGCCAGTGAGTTCTGCTTGGGGCCGGCTCGGAATGTCTCTAACCCTCTTGCTTTCTTCTTCTTCCTTCTTTCTTCTTCCTTCCTTCTTCTTTCTTCTCCCCGTCCTTTCGTTTGCAGGTGTCTCCCGCGGCCGCTGCTGCTCGGCTTCTTTGTCTGGCTGGCTGCACCCGCGTCCCCGCGGCGAGGTAAGGCGAGGCGAAAGGTGCAGAAAAGGCGGAGGGGGGAATGCGTTCTTCTCCTCCATCACCCCGCCTGCGGGGGAGCGTGAGGTGCGCGGCTTCCCCCACCCGCGTCCCGGGGGTTTACCAGTCTTGGACCCTCCGCGCGGTTGAGTTGGAAGGGGCTAGCCCGTTCCCCAGGGGCTGTCAGCCCACAAAGGGCGCCGTTGCCTCGCTGAGGTCCAGAAAGCAGCCCATTCCCCGGGGGCGAAGGGGACGCCGCCGGGCGCTTTCAGGGCTCTGAGGCTTCGTGTCTTCTCTTTCCGAAGTTGCACAGGAAGGTTCTTTTAGGAGTTGATGCTACTTTGACAGCAGCCTTACTCGAAAGTAATTTCCCTGGAAATGAGGGTAACTTACTTCTGAATAGGCACGGTCATGTGGTTCTCCTGCCACTCTCACCCGCCAGTTCTCATGGACAATTAGCCCGAATCTGGAACGTTTGGGGTGTTTAAGGGTTAAATCAAATCTTTCTAAATATTCATGAGAATTTGTTAGCTTCGGTGGGTGAATGACTTCACCGGCTGTGCTACAGTGATAAATTCATAGAATAGACTTCAAGGGACTGATTTATTTTCTTAACCTTGTGGAGGTTAAAAAAAACTGCCCTTTGGGGTGATTTGATCCCTTTTATGAAGATGTTTTGGCCCTACCCAGCCCAAAAACACAATAATGTTTAGTGTTTTGAGATATGGCATATTTGGGGGCTTGTAGTATTCGCTATAAAAGGGCCCTCTCTCCTTCCCTCCCTCCCTCCTGCTCTCTCTCTCTCTCTCTCTCTCTCTCTCTCTTCCCCATTCCCCCCCTCCACCCACCAAGGTGTGGTCAAAATTAAAGTTAAATATTTGTCCAGAAGCCACTATTTCCCACTAGCTTTAACCCATTAGTTCTGGTCTTGCCCTCTGGGGCAATCGAGAATAAGTCCATTCCTTTTCTTTGTAATAACAGTTCAGATATTTAAAGACTTACCATACTTCTCCTCACTTTTCTTTCTGGAGACTAAACATGCTCAGATCCTTTAACTAGGACCAGAAATTATGGGTGCAATTGCAAATACCTAGATTTTATTTAAGAATAAGGAAAACTTTCCTGGTGGTAAGATCTGTATACCAGTGAAACAGTCAAACTATAGAGGTTATGGGTTTTCTATCTCTGGAGGTTTTTAAGAGGAGAACAATAGCTATCTCTTGAGGATGGTTTAATTAATTTTCCTGCACATTGCAGAAGGTTGGATGGACGAGATGATCCTTGTAGTTTTTTTCCAGTTCCACAATTTTATGATTAGACTCCAGACTAGCTCACCATCTTGGTAGCACTTTTCTGAAGTTGCTTCAAGTTGCCACTGTCATTTTTGAACTGTTGGTGCCCAGAACACAGTATTCCAAGTAGGGTCTGACCAGGGCAGAGTAGAGTGGAACAATTGCTTCCTGTGATCTGTACTTGGTGGTACTCTTCATGCACCCCAAGATAGCACTGCTTTTTTAGGAGATATATCACACTACTGGCTCATGTTTAACTTGTGGTTGACAAGAACACCCAGATCCTTTCCACAAGTACAGCTGCCAAGCCAGGTTTCTCTCATCCTAAGTTTGTGGTTTCCAGGCTTCCCACCCAGGAGAAGAATTTTACATTTCTCTTTGTTAAGTTCTACTCTCTTCATTTAAACCCATTGCTCAGACCTATTAGATCTCTTTGAATCTTTTTCCCCCCCTCTCTCTTTAAAATATTAGCTGCCCCTCCCAGCTTTGGGTTGTCTGCAGACTTTATAAGCATCCCCTCAACATCCTCATCCAAATCATTGATAAAAATATTGCACAGCACAGGGATCAGGTCAGAGCCCTGTGGCACTCTGCTTAATATTTCCCTCCAAGCTGGAGCCATCAGTGAGCCCACTTTGGGTGTGATCATTCAAGCCAATGTTGAGTTCTTCTAACATTAGTATCATCTAACCCATATTTTACCATTTTATGAGGGAGCATATCATAAGACACTCTGCTGAAAGCTTTGCTGGGGTTCAGGTACACTGTATCTGTGACGTTCTCCTGCTCTGCTAAGCTAATAACTCTATCAAAGGAGATAAGGTGGGTCTGACACAATTTTCTTTCAATAAACCCATGCTGGCTCCTATTAATTATAAGAAGTCTATCTAAGTGCTCATAGATGTGTGGCTTGATAATGTGTTTGACTATTTTGCTTGGTATAGACGTCAAGCTGACAGATCTTTAGCTTCTCTGGTCCCCCTCCTTACCCATTTTGAAGACAACGTTCATTTTTCTGGGACCTCACCAATCCTCCAGAAGTTCTCAGTGTTTGTGGAAAGCAGTTCCACAATCCCTTCCTCTAGTTCTTTCAATACTTTAAGATGTAATTTATCTGGCCCTGGAGCCTTGAATTAATTAAAATGAGCATACTTACCTTTGCTTGCCTTCTCCTTGTCTATCCTAAGCTGCAGTGCCCTCATTCCCCCACTGGTATAACAGTGACCAGCTACAGTCCCATTTCCCTTCTGGGAGAAGGGAACCACTTTCTCCTTGCAATGGACTTACACCCACTTTGGCTTTCCTTTGTTTCTAAAGTTCTCTGAAACCCAAAGTATATTCATTACTATTTTCTTATCCAGTTTTAATTAAAACTGTACCAAGGGTTTCCTTCTAATTCCCTGAAAGTTTTTATCCTCTTGCACAAGTAGTTTTTTTCCTTTTTAATTCATTTTTAGAGTGCTTTAGAATTTCTTTACAATGGATCTCAAAGTATCTTCCTTATAAATAAAGTGTGAAAAGTCTGGAAGATTATAGATCCTGGAGAGAAGATTGTAGAATGAAAGACAGAACTTTCCCTCTGAAAACCCCCAATGCAAGAAGCTTGTATCCCACCTACAATAATTTCACTGAAATATTCTTCTTTGGAAGAAAACCATTTTTGTCAAATTGAATTAGAATTGTTGGAGAAATGCATCTCAACATTTTCCTACATTTTAAAGCAAAAACATCCGCCCTTCCTGTCAATTTAAAGCCTATTTTGATAAATATCTTGGTACTGAAATGGGTTCTCTTCTGCTTTATTACCCAGTGTTTGCAATTTACACATTCCAGTCTAAAAGGCATCCTTGGTGAAAGACTGAGTCTTAGGAAGTGGCCCTGAGGCTATAGCTCAGAAGATCCTCTGCCTGTGTGTGATCCATTGACATTCAATTTAAGATTGCCCTGGCAGAACAGTTTTTCATACTGCAATTGAGCAAACAGAAAGAAATATAGAATTTTTCCCCCTGGAGATTAACATGCAGAAATGCCCTGCAGAAGCATTAGAGGCCTTATTTTACAGGCTATGCAGCTCCAGGCGATCCTTACTGGGCATAGAGTTGAAGTTTGTGTGTGGTACAGCTGGCACTGAATAT
Organism: Liasis olivaceus; assembly: GCA_030867105.1. Lineage (NCBI taxonomy): Eukaryota > Metazoa > Chordata > Lepidosauria > Squamata > Pythonidae > Liasis > Liasis olivaceus. Next base: position 107,650,697 of record CM061349.1, on the reverse strand, counting down.
GCTTCTGATCCTCTCCCAGAAATCTCCTGTTAGACAGACTTTAAAAAGCTGGGGTTCTATTGAACTAGTATCCAAGCTGGAATTAAAAGGATAAAGTCAAGAGTGTTCCTAAGAGTTTAAAGATTAGATGTGTTTTGTAATGCACATTGAGTGCAAATTTGCATGGTGATCACCGCTGATATATTGTAAGATTTTTTTCCCTCTTTTCACCTCTAGCCTGGCCTTACATTTATGACCAGAAATCTAGATTTTAGGTCTTTGACAGTCTTAAACATGCAAGAAGCAATGTGAAGATTTGTTTCCTGTGGCTGTGGGAAAGCTCTGTTACTGGCTTTTAGGTGAATGTTGCTAGCTTTTCACATATTTTGCCAAGGAGCATTGACTTCTTCATGCCTTTACCTACATAGGAACTAGTTTATAATGTTGATGAGCAAATCAGCTCTTCAGTAGAGGAGACCTCTTGAGCACAAGTGTTTGCCTGGTGAGTGTACTGGGGCACTTTAATATTTAAAATGCCTTTGGCTGTTCATGAATATGAGCTAATAAACATCTTAGGTATCTGTGTTATTAAGCTATTAAATGTAAGACACAGTTTTGGCTTTGAAGCTCTAGAGTGCTTAAGTGTGATCGGCACGTACTATCTTTGAGTGGAACCTTGAGTGACACATTCTGTCAACAAATCCACACATTCCATGAAGCTTGTATTGACTAGTAAGTGGGAGAAAGGGAGACTTTTATAATGTGGCTCAATGGGAGCTTAGGACTGTTTCATTCTCTGACTTCTAAGGTTAACATCTCTTTGATTACAGTGCAGTCAACATGTTTGGGCAAGGAGAGGAAGGTTTGCAGAGGGCAGGTGTCATTTCCCTGTTCTCAACATTGTACCCCAGGGAGAAAAAGTGTGGGGTTTAATTAATTAATTAGTTAGTTTATTCATTCAATTTATATGGCTGTCTGCTTGCTATGCCATGGCAGGCTTTATTAATATGAATGATAAACTCCTAATACTGATTAGCACATTTTTGCTGTGCTGTGTCAGAGTGATCTCCCTACTAGATTTGAGCTCTGATAGGGTGATCTAAAAGACCTTCCCTTTGAAGGGCACAGTGCTTCAAAGCTGAAATGTTTCTGGAGGAAAATATGTTTCAGGGTTGCAAAAGAAAGCATTTCTCCTGGTAAAGATCCACACAGGTCTCCTGATCTAAAATCAAGATTAATATACAGCAGATATACACTATTCACATTCCTGATTTTACACCATTCACAGTCCTGGATTTATTTCATGGAATACTGGGGAATATAGTAAGATAGCATGGATATCACATGGAGCCAAGTATAAAAAATAATAGTTGATTCATATCTGGAATATATTCACATGAGAGGCTAAGCATAGCTTAGTATTAACCTTTAAGAAATTCGGCCCTGAAAATATGCAGGATAAAATGGCATATCAGTTGTTTCTTCAGTTGCCTTTATAGTGACTTGCTCACACTTTCTGATTGCTTTTATGAAATCAAAGAAAAGCCTTTGGGGCCAGAAGCATTGGGTGCAAAAAGATTGAATTCCATTCCATTCCCTCTGTGTTCCCAGTTCATACACAACACAAACATGCTCTTTGTGGGGTGAAAACAAAGCCAGAGTGGAGAAGACACTGCTGCAGGAGTAACTCCACTGTGGGACTGTATTTATACCCCAAATATTTTTCCTGGAAGTGGCTTTTAACACAAAGTGGGCCTTTGTCCTGATTTTGATAACCCAATAGAAGATGGAGAGGGTAAGCTGATCAAAATCAAGAAATGATTGCAAATGGTGTTTATGTTGGTCTGTTTTAATCACAATCTGACCTGTGATCCAGGTTCAGATGACATGTAAGTCAGCTGCATTATGGCTTAATCTATTATGTGAACCAGGTCAGTATGGGTGAAAGAAAGGAAAAGGCATTAAGATGAGATCATCAGCCCTGTTCTCTGCTGAAAAGAAAACAAGTGTCCTCATGAATGCAATGTAGATATTTACCAAGTTTGTCCATGGGGGTTCTTAAGTTTATGCACTACCTGTGATTGTGTTTGTCATCTACCCTGCATTGCTTTATTACTTATTTATTTTGTTTTCCTTACCTTTTCTTGAACTGATGTCTTGTGGTAGTCCTAATTTTCTTTTTGTCTGTTCCTGGTCAACCACTGACATTAATTTTGACTTCCAACTTAATGTTGAGATTGGATCTGATAAGAAAAACAGCTTCATGACTGGGTTTTTCCAGGCTGGCCTTGATAGTCATTGATCCACAGCTGTTAGAAAGTGACATCTATGTATATTTAAAATATATCAGACTCAAGCGTTTAGAAGCAGGCCATGCTGTTCTTCATTGTTGCTTTTCTATAGCTGTTTAATAACTCTAGTTGATATTAGGGTCACAGCAGATGACCTGGACTGATCTTCAATAAACAGGATTGGATCTGGTCAATACTTGGGTTAGAGACCACTAGGGTTCTGCTGGTAGTAGATTAAACTGGGGAGACAGAACAGTATCCCTGAAGAAGGCAGTAGCAGTATTCAGTATTGCTGCCAAGAAAACCACATGGCTGTACCTGCATGGTCATCAAGAGTTAAACTTGATTCCAGGGATGTTTTATAATTTTACTTTAATTGTGTTAGGAGGCAAAAGCCAAGAATGAGCTTCTTGATATTGTAGCACTGGTGATGGTGCTTGACTTTTAACCTTTAAAATCCCGTTGCTTCTACACGTACAAATGCACAGTGGGCCTATAATCTAAGATGATGTTTCACTTTTTAAGAAGAGAGAATCAACATATACTGATGCATGATGTGGTTGCTTTGTTTTTTTGAGGGGGGAGTTATATGAATCTATGTAAACCAATATTTATGGCCAAGCGTGATACATGAACTAGGGCTACTAGACAGGGGCTGCAAAAATCCATATGACTAGCAGATAGCAGTACCTTTACTGCCCTCTAGTGTTCATCTGCTTTTTTGCAGTGTAAATCTGGCAGCCCGAGTACAGTATGAACCTTCCACAGTGTGCTAGCTTGTCCTCTGGTTTGCCGGGGACAGCTACTCCTTATAGGGGTATTCTGTGGAAGGAAAGAATGTTAGTATAAGAATCTGTGTGAATTTGGGGTATAATATAACTTTATTTCCCTAATTTATTGCATAAGATAATTTCAGTCTGGGTAGTGATTCTTAATACGTGTTAGGAAAGATTAATCTATTTTTTCTTCTTGGCTTAGGGAGTCTAACTATGAATGCCTATTCAGGATTACATAATTCCTCATTAAACATATATATAACCTCTGCTATTATGGTCATGGTTAGAGCAGTTGATGTGTGGAGTCCTTGGTACTCTCTGAGCTTGGTTGTTTGATTGCAGACATTTCATTACCTGACTAGGTAACATCTTCAGTGCTTGTGAGTGTGGAGTTTGCTCTCTGTTTATATACAGTAGCTGCTCTGCCAGTGCTGGTGGGGGTGTGGTTTTCTCCTTGGTAGTTCAAAATCATTCAGAAGAGACAATAAGAAAGCTAAGAAGAAAACAAAAGACCAGAACACATCCTCTCCAGCAGCTTATACCCAGATAAGCAGGGATTAACACCAGACAAACAATCAGGCAGAAAACAGTACTCTGATCAAGGAACTACCAAGGAGACAAACAATCAAGAGACAAACAATGAAGCAGAAAACAATACTCTAAGCAAGGAACAATGAAATGTCTGCAATCAAACAACTAAGCTCAGAGAGCACCAGTGACTCACAGTTCAGCCCTGAGCTACGTATATTCTCTTCTAGTTGATGTGTTCTTATCTCATGTTAGTAAGTGGAAGACTACATTTCAAGCCACCTTAATACAGAGTAGCAAATATTACTGATTAAAAAACAGTATGCTTTTGAATTCAGAGTTTTGCACATTTTGACTCAGAACATTTGTGCCTAGCTTTCTCAATAATGGATTTACATAATTATGCAAATCATAACTGACAGGAATGGAGCTTAATGCATACAGTGGACATGTCCTCAGCAGGTGGCAGCAGCTAGCCAAACGTAGCAGGACTTGAAGAGCTAAGCTGGGCCAGACCTGTTTAATATTTGATTGGGAGACCATAAGGAAATCTAGGCTAAACTGGAGAGTAAAAAAACAAACTTCAGAAGGTGACAGTCCCAACTACTTCCATATTGTTGCTAAGAAAATTGCATGGTCATGACCATGGAGTCAGCCGGAGGTGAACTTAACCTGAGGAAGAGTTTACCTCATAGAGCACCTAGTGTTGAATATTTAAAGAGCAATGAAAGATATATCTGAATATCAATGGATATATAAATTAATCAATGTTCCTTAATTTCCTGAAGGAAAATGGCGAGGAAGTTTTTCTTCCACAATCAGGGGCTTATTTTTTAATTTTCCTTTTGAGAAGCTGCTAATTTTTGGAGCAAAATAGTTCCTATGCTAGTCAATATTTTGCTTCAGTTCTTTGCTACAGATAATGAAAAATGGCACATCAAATTATATAAGATATCATGATAGAGAATTGCTAATAACCACTTTCACTCAAAAACTAGTTTTATTTGCCATAGATAAGCCTTAACCGATGCCCATGGACAGGGATGGTTGCTGTAGATCTTACGTATTTTAATAAAAAATATTCTGTTTTTCTCTATGGTATAAAAATTGGAGGTCCTCGTGTATCCATTGGCCTTGCTTCTAGATTTTTTAATGACTTTTTTTGGCTTAATTAGTTATTTTAACGAATTATTATTAACAAATAAGCTGAAAAGTTGCAGGGATAATGATGCACGGATATTATCAATTTGTTCTTATGCTTTTATATAAGCCATTAAACAAATGGAAATGGGTGTATCATTGTTTTATTTCCCATGGGTTTAAATTAAATGGTCCCAAATGACTTCTGAGGTGCTTGAGAGAGACCAGTATGAATGGTGCCTGAGTAATAAGGTTCTGATTGCAATTTTTTATTTCACTCTCAAGGTTCACAAAAAATCAATGAGGCAATGTAGTTTCTTCTGAATTGCTATAAATCTTTGTGCAGTCTGGACTACTGGCAATGAAAATGTATTGTAAAGCTATTGTAAAGGGCAGCCACACAATACCTGGTTAATTGGTGGAGTTCTGGGTCCTCTGTCAGTAAACTCTTTCGAGATGTGTACAAAGGTACATACAGAAGGAATGTCAACCTTTTTTTAGGGTGAGGGGGAATTCTTCATGGAATGTATCTTAGTTCATATTTCTGTAAATGTGATCAATTATGGGAGGACGAGATGAAAACAAGCAAATTTCAGCCAAATGGCATGGAAGGCATTGTGCTAACTATCATTTTAATGAATTCTTGCACAGCTTTAATCCAGGACTGTTTGTGCTGGGTCTTTTCTTATACTACTTATGTTAGCTCTTTCGTTCTGTGAAGTTCTTGCAGATATTCTTGAGTTTTTCCCACTGAGCTCCTTGTTAGCAATAAATGCCAGACATCTATCCTAAATCCTTCTCAAGAGAATGTCAGTTTGTAGCCATGCTTCTGGACAAGACTTGACTGATTGATCAATTGTGTGCTATCAAGTTGTTTTAGACTCCTAGCGTCCACATGGATAGATTTTCTCCATGATGATCTATCTGTAATCTCACTAGCTCATAATGAGGCCTGGCCTATTAAACCATCATCTGAATGAGCAGCGTGTGTCTGTGTAAAGATCAGCCATGTTCTCTTTTGCTTGCATGAGTAAACAAATGAGGCAGGGATGGTAGTGTCATATCCAGACTAAATTTTTGTTTCATTGCCCATGAACAAACCAACATTTGTAAAATATATTTAAGCCAATGTTCATCAGTGTAGGGATCCTGCCTTGTTTTGGTCAGCATAATCTCAGTTTTAGATATTAAATTAAAAGCACCTCTTTGCTTCTGAATAAATTTCCTTTTCCTTTTATGGAAACAAGTGTTCAAAGCTGATTGTAACTTTTAGGACTATATTAAAATTTGGGCTTAGCATGTGTGGTCAATCTCCAACAAGCAAGGGAGGAGACTGTTTCTGAAATTTCTTCTAGTTTTCTTTATTAGAGAGGGTCTGAAATTTTGGGAAGTGTAGAATACTTAGAAGGGGGCATGAAATCCTAAAGTGGAATAGGATGTTGATACACACAGAATATTTTTTCTCACTCTACCCAAGACTAGGTGAGTAGATTGAAAAGCCTCTAGCCCTGCTTTTGTGTAATAACAGTTTCTAGTTCCTGGCTCACTATCCCAAAATAATTTGGAAAGTACTGCTCTCTTTTAATGACAGTTGCCTATATATAGTGTTAGGAGTGGTCAAAGATATCTTGTTTGCTCTTATTTTTAAAGCCATAGTTGAATTAGTGCCCAAGTCTACTTCTTTGCACACATGGGTAAATTGGGAGGACACAACTATGTACAACTATCTCTGAACTTTTTTCTGTAGCACAAATAAATAAATACTGGGTGTCTTATGAGAAAGAAGGAATAGAATAAGAACAGAAAAGGTGTATTTAGTCACCAAGTTTTTTAAAAAAATGTTGCTGGTTATGCCCTGATTTTCATCTGACAAGGATGCTTAAAATAGCTAATGATAAAATAAAAATACAGAAGTAAATTGGAAACAGACTGATTAAAACATTATGTGGATACACACACACACACATGCAATTATGAAATCAAAATTTGAGAAACACGTAGTTAAGGAATTGGGTTTGTCTTTATTTTATATTATAAAATAAATTATAAATTATAATTATAAATTATCCGCTCCAGTTATGACTGGTTCCATGGAGAGCAAATACCAGTGTTATCTTCTTTTTTCACATTTTTACCCACTTTTACATTTAGTTTCTTATCTACAGGTGCTTCCTCCCCCAAATATCCCATCCTTTGGAGGATACAGTATGTTCTCTTTCTTTGAGTTTTACGCAGGAGGGAACAGCTAGATAGGGATGTACTTTGTTGTTTCTTTTGACACTATTTAAAGGAAACATTTGCGTGAAATATGTTGATGGCGTACATTTGAAAGATGTGAGGAAACTATGCTTAGCTAGATAGCTCTTGGCAGAAAATACAAGTTTATTCTTGTGCTGGCCAAGGAAATACCAGCTTACTGTTTGATGTGGAAGTCAGATAAAAGTAATCTGAACTTCTACCTTTAAAAAAGCTTGCAATTAATACGTATTGTAACTTTAGTAGTTCTGAAGTGGACATCGGTTTACGTGTATTGGCATAGACTCTTGTGCAAGATAGCGGCATAGACTGTACATTATGCAGTAGCTTCTTTTTATGAGTTATACATTTAATGCAAATTCAGGTTGTGCTAGTAGTTCATCCTCTCTTCTCCCATCATGAACTTGTCATACAATAGCCTAATTATTCCATATATTAATGGAAAACAATATAGGAGAATGTTAGATAATTATCTGATGTATCCACTGGGTAACCATATCGTATTTGCATAACATAAACAAAATGTTGTGTATAAATTGGGAGAAAGCTGGAAGTTAATGCAGGTGAGTGTTTTATATAAGGAAATAAGTCTGTTTTGAAAGCACCATGAAATAGAATTAGGTTTACAGAAAGGCAAGTGAAGGTGTTTTGAATCTTGACTTTGTATTAATCACTTCAGCTTCAGCTTGCAAAAATAATGATATAGCAGCAGAACTGAAAATGATTTAAGGTGTGTTTTTAAAAGCCCAGGTGAATAAGGAGAACTTCCGCCAGTTATAGAAAGTCATGGTAAGATGTGCAATGGTAGGTGAGAAAGACCTTGAGAGATGGGGCAAAGAGATGCTGCTTAGGGAATGGTCAGATAAGAGAGGGCATAGCCCACAGCTGCATAATGGCAGGAGAAAGAGGCTCAGAAGGGACCCTCCCTCAGGCTGTAAAGGAGATGGTGGGAGATTTGTACTTTCAGAATTGCAAGATTCTGTTCATGTAGCCTTACAATAAAGTAGAATTAGCTCATCTGCTCGTGTTTCCTGTCTGGTCTACCTGGGAAGGCTGACAGATGCCAGGCAAGATGCTCTTGGGAGAACACTGTAGGAGTGGGGGTTGCAGGAACTTCTGGAAGTTATCTCAATATGCAGAGGCACACCGGTGGGGCTCCACGGTTCTTTGGAAAACCAGAACCCTGAGACACAGAGGGCTTTAAAGATTTAAGATAACATTTTATTAATTGCACTTTAGAAACAGACATCCAGGGAAGTTGCTTACAAACTAACAGCATGTATTCTATTCAGCTAGTTCTAGTCAACAATCCAACAACAGTATTTGAGACTATAAAGTTTTCAAGAGGTTTGCAAAGGCAACCCTGTGTTTAAGGTTTGTTTTGTTGCTCTTGTTAACAGCTGAATTATGGACACATTTTGTGATGATTTTATAACATATTGCAATTTAGTTTTTGATCAAATCAAGGGAAACTTCCATTACAGTACTAATAGTAATATCTCTTAATTTTATCCAGAGACGTATGTGTATTGAGAATCCTCAGAGAACTCAAGCTTTGTTTGCTTGATGGTCTGGCATTGAGATTGAATTAAGTATTTAGTAACAATTCCCTTTTTGTTAGAATTTGTTAAAGTGGCTTTAGGAAGAAAAGGATAAGTGATTAAGGCTCATACATACAATGGAGTGAAATGAATGAGACTAAAGCATTACTTTTGTACATCAGATGTTCTGGGTCTTATTGTACAAGCATAGGCGTAAATAGAAGAAACTTTATGCTTACTGCCAGTTTTGCTGATTACTGCTGCATGTGAATGGGGGATTGGTGCAATTTCAGAAAAAATTTTGATCTGTGTGTTTATAAGGGTAGGCAGCCCATAGCTATAGACTGTACATGGCTTCTGAACTTTTCTTTAAAGATCCTGGCCGTAAGTGCTGATAATTGAAGGTGTGGCTTACAATTATTTAAGTGGAAGGCCCACAAAAACAGTGTTGTAAATATTGGAATTTATAAAATAAAGAACCTCCTTCTCAACCACCCTGAATATCCCCCCACCAAAACAAAACAAAACAAAACAAAACCCTAAATGACACAACTTCATCCACTTTGCATCATTGCTGTGCCTTTTGCAGTCCTTGGTCTCTGCACTGCCCAAATGTTGGGTGTAACTTGGGCCTTGCAAAGGTACAGTAGCTCACTCAGTTTATCACTTCAATAAAAAGGCCTCTATTTGAGAGCCAGTTTGGTCTAGTGGTTAAGGCACCAGGCTAGAAAGCAGGAGACTGTGAGTTTTAGTCCCTCCTCAGGCATGAGAGCCGGCTGGGTGACTTTGGGCCAGTCCCCCTCTCTGTGCCCACGACGTCAGGCTCGGGTGACAAGCCGGTTGGACAACTCCTGTTGCAACCAGTGGATCAACGTTTGATCAATCCAAAAAAATGGACCCCGTACCTGTGGGAAAACGCTAGGAAGAAAAAATAAAAATAAAATGGTCTTTACGGTGATGGGTACAGCTGACTATAGTAAGAATCACCCTTGTAGCTATGTCAGCCCCACAAAATTGGCTGTATCTCTGCTCTATTCCATACTCTACTTAATGATTATTCCTTTCTTTTTCCCCTGTTTATTTTTTACTATTGCATAAGCTTTGACAGATTATTTAAACAGAAATCTCACATGATTATTCCTTCCCAATACAGCCTGATTTTTTTTTTCATTTGCCTTTTTTCTTTGGAGATTCCCATGGTCCTTTCTATATTGCTCTCTAAGTATGTGTGTATGTAAAAAAACAATCACAAACTCCCTTCTTTTTTAAAGAAGAAAGGACTCTTAATGAGATAACATTCCTAACTTCTTTCTCACCTCATCATTTGGATACTGAAATGAGATTTTGGCACTTAAAAGCCTTAAGTATCTTTAGTGAGATTAAAAAAGCACCCTCAACCCTGTATTAAGATCTACATTGGCCTTCCATAATCTGGATACATTTTAGATGTATTGGAGAACAATTCCTATTGTGCTCAGCGAGCAGAGTCCACAGCCATGTTTTCAGTGCATTTTGAGAGCAGTAGTTTGGGGACATTAATGTAGGTAATAGGAGAAATATTTCTGTTTCTCAGTACCTAAATTATGAACCTTTATTTTGGGATCATCCATATGTTGATTATCAGAATATCCATACATTATAATTAGGTATTTCTTGCTTCCTCCCATCTAGTCCTCTCCCCATCCTCAAGAGTATATTGTGTTCATCTCTATCTGAAGACTTCTGTGGTAGAGCTGAGTATGTTCAGAAGTGATTGTGTATTTAGATAAGTCCTTAGACATTGTGGCTGCGCTCACATAACATACGGAATTGTAGCTTCAGGTTTCCAAACACAGCTGCTGTGTCCATGTGATAAGTTATCTCCAAACAAATAAACCATATGATAGCGTAATATGGTGGCCTGATTCTCATAACATGCTTAAAAAATGGGTGGATTCCAATATCATGCTGAATCAGGGTGATTAAAGCTTCTAACTCTAGACAACCAAGACCTTTTGAACACTTGAGAACAGGGATTTTGGAGGGAGAAGATGGCTGGCTGGGGAATTCTGGGAGTTGAAGTCCACCCATCTTAAAGTTGCTGAGGTTGAGGAACCCTGGTCTACAGGATTGGGATCATTTTCCCTCATGCTGTTGTTTTTCTTCTTCTCCTATGATCCTCTTCAGCTGCTATGACTGGAAGAAGAAAAATCCAATACTGCATCGACAAAGATGGGTGAAGGGAAAGCAGATAAGATAATGGGAAGTAATAGCAGGACACTCATCCTATTGAAGTGCTTACCGCCAAAACTTTTGCAACTTTGTATAAAACAATATTTCGAGTAGGATGCATATTCCTATTGAAAGGCAGTAAACAAAATTTCCATACTTTTCATCAACATTAAACAAAGACTTTTTGCCTTTTCTTTAAAATAAGGTGCATCCTTGTTTTGGACACCGTAGATAGACACATCTTCCTTGATTAGTTCAAATGCAGGGGCTACAAGCCTGCTCTCCTCATGGAAAGAAGTGGATTACTCTTAATTTATTGAAGCCAGCAGCTCCTAGTGACTCATATGGATTAATCTATTCAGTTTTCTTGGCATGATATGGAAGTGGTTTGCTATTGTTTTCATCTGTTTTTTTTTTCTTTTTTTTAAAAACTTTCCAATCTAGCCAACTGCCTTGATTTTATGTGGTAGTTTCCTGTCCAAGTACTAACCAGGACTGATTAGCTTTTTGGAACAGCCAATTGCCAGTAGGTGTTACCACTCATGTGAAGTAGGATATTTTAATGTGCTGGCTTCCAGTTGTTCTGCATTCCTGGAGATATTTCAGGAGCTGAGCAGAAGCAAACCTAGGTGCTTTTAAAGTGATGGATAACTAGCCCAAAGGTTTGTTGGTTTTAAGAGCTCAATAAAAGCTGACAAGCTCATTTCCCTTGTTTGCCAAACATGGCAAAACATTTAGTTTTATTGAGGTCATTTTCTCAAATAGCAAGAACAAAACAGGAAAAAGAACAATTGAGCCATTTATTTGGGGACAATAGTGCACTAATGTAATGAACAGACACTAGATTTGGGACCTTGGGAAGTGTGTATATTTCACAACAGTAGATTCTTGTGTGTTATATATACATACATATGCATACTTCCTTCCTTCCTTCCTTCCTTCCTTCCTTCCTTCCATATATATGGCTGCCCAACTCACAAAACATGACTCTGGGCAGTGTGCAACAGTGTTCTTTGCATTGATGTACTCATGTCTTATTTTTAATAAAATCAGGTAATATGAGGGAAGGGCTTGGGTTGAGAGCAGTAGCCTTTAATTTCATTTTAAGTTAAAATACATCATCTTGGTTTTTTAAATATAAAGCTATTGCTATCATTTCAGCATAGCAGACAATGTATTTTATCCCCTGCTTTTTTTGTAATTTGCAAATAGGTCAGGAAGTTTGTTTTATGGAGAGATTGAGAAACTTGACCAGGAAACAGCTCATATTATAGAATTAAGGCTATAAAGCTGATTCAGAAGGCAAGCTTTGCAGCTGGAAGGGAGTTTATAAAAAGAATAATTTAGTTCCTGGTATCCCTTTATTCTTGGTTTGAATTCAAGGGGTCCTTCTGTATTCAGTGGTATCAAATATTTCTCATTAAGTAACTGCTTCTGTATCACTATTGACAGTGCCAGATGAATTTATTTATTTTATTAGTTTTCTATGTGGCTCCAGTTATTGCAGACTCTGAGTGAATTACATACCCGTCATCTGTAAACAAGATTAAATGAGTAAAAATAATGAATATTTACAGTAAGTGACATAACGGGAACATCCTTTTTATGCACCAGGGAGTATTACAACTCAGTTAAAAGAACTTTCCTGTTGCATATCTCTCGCTTTTTAAAATGTCTGAAGAAGTATGAATAATCAATTAAAGTGCAACAAAATCTATAAGTGCACTTGTCCATAGCAAATGACGTATTATGGGATTGATGGTAAACTTTTCACAGGATGAAATAGTGTCATGCTGTTTGTGCCATTTATTAGTGATGGCCAAAGCTACCTGTCAACCATGCAGACTAGGGGCCAGATTCTCATGCAAAGAGCCTCACCTTTTTTGAGATATGCATTAAAATAGCTTTCTTGATCTGCTTTACTTAGGGAGGCTTCCAACTGTATTTGCTTTGTCATCTCAGACAATAAGGGGGATCAGTATTACTTGCTAGCTTCAGAATTTGTAGTTCAAGGGCTCATTGTAACGGGTCTGCATTGTGTCTCCTGATGCATTTAATGTTTGTAAACTGCTGTAGTTGGCAAATCGCTGCCTTTTATTAATGCTTAGCAGCATGACAGTTGATTATCAGCCTAATAGTAGAAGGCAATCAAATAAAAGCTATTCTGAACACCATAGTAATGGGAGGGCAGCCTTTTTTAAATGTAAGAGCAGGTTTTGAGGAAGAATATATTGAAGAGATATTGCACCTACTAGGCTGTGCAAAACATTTGCTTCAAGAATGATCAGAGACGTATTGGTATACTTCCTGTAAATAAGAACAACCCGTTTTGAATGTGAAATGTTTTGCACACCACTAACAGCTATTCATAAACTTGCAGGTACAGAGGCAGCTGATCCTTGAGTACTAGCTACTGGAAACTAATACAAGGGCAAGGGGCTGTTGCCTTTACACTCTCCTACTACTGCTTTTGCTTCATAGAGGCATCATTTTGGCCAGATCCTATAAATTCTTGGGTGTAGGATTAAAAATAAGGTGCATGAATGTCCTCTTGAAGTCCTGCTGTGCTGCCTCATCATGGCAAGGGAGTGTTTCAGGGAAGCATGAGTGAAGAATGTCAAGATTGTATGCCAAGAATATATACTCCCAGCAGGGTCATCCAAGGCATGATGGTCATCCTGTCTGCCCAGCTAAAGCAAACAGGCACCTATATTGGGCAGCAGCAATGCTGGAGGTGGATGATCTTTTTAGTGAGAATGACAAAGGCATAATTTCACATTACGTGGAAGAAGAAAGGTAAACCACTCCTGTATTTTACCAAGAAAACCTCATGGATAGATAAAGTAAAGTGATTGATGATATCATGCTGGATAATGGGCCTCTCAGGTTGGATGGCGCTTAACATACTACTGAGGAAGACCTGAGGAGCTTTCAGAATACTAATTGTGTTTCTAGATTAAAGCCTTCAGGGTATCTAGTTGCTGATGTTGCCATACAGGTAAAGAAAATCCGAAGCTACAAAGGCATGGAATGTGGAACATAAGAAGCATGAACTTGGGAAAGCTCAACACAGTGAAAGATGAAATGAATCAACTATATCTTAACATCTTAGGTAGGTATCAACAAACTGAAACAGATTGGAATTGGACACTTTCAGGAGTCCTCGGGACACAAAAGCACAAAGAAGGGACATCACTGATTTCATAGTTAGGAAGAACATAGCAAACATAATACTTGGGTACAATGCAACTAATGACCAAACAATATCAATTAGACTTTGTGGACAACCTTTTAATATGATATCCAAGTTTATATTCCAACCACTGATGCAGAAGAAGAGGAGGTTGATGAATTTTATGGTTACTGTATTTTTCCGTTAATAAGACGACCCCATGTATAAGACGACCCCCACTTTTCCAACCCAAAATTAAGAAAGCAATATTTTAAAGATAAAGCAGAACACATTTTTATTTAGTTATTAGGTAACATTTACATGATACACTCAGTGGGAGGAGGTCCAAACTGTCTCTCTGCAGCTCTATTTCCATGCTCTTTTGCATAACTGATTACATTCAGTTTGAATTTTGCAGAGTAAGACATTCGCTTATTTTTTTTTTTTATTTTCCGACATCTTTATGGGCTCAGAATGCTCTGACATTACCGGTCCCTGTCGCATCTGCGCACTGCCTACATGCTCTCCACCTCCAACGGGATGTGTTCCAATTGGTTTGTTCAGCATCAGCTGATGTCAGTTACATAAGGCTCATGATTGGAGGAAGCCTGTTTGCAGAGACAAAGTATGGGCAGTTTCACAACCGCGTGGTTCTCTCCTTGGCTTACTTCCTTGTATAAGGCGACCTTCAATTTTTAGTGTAACGATTTTAGAAAAAAGTATCATCTTATACATGGAAAAATACGGTAAGTTCAATCTGAAATCGACACAACATGAAAGCAAGATATGCTGCTTGTGGGTGGAGACTGGAATGCCAAAGCTGAAAATACTGAAGAAGAAAACATAATTGGACTTGATGACTTAGGAAACCAAAATTAGGCAGGAAAAGGATTCTCAGTTTCTGCCAATCCAATGCTTTCTTTGTTGCTAACACAGTGTTCAGACAACAAAACAACACTTATATACATAGACATTACCAGATGGAATACACAGAAAACAAATTGACTATATGATTGGTAGAAGGATGTGGAAGAACTCAGTTATAATAGAAAGACATGGCCAGAAGCTGACCGTGGAACAGATCATGAACTGCTCCTGTGCAAATTCCAAGTCAAGCTAAAGCAGCAGAAGAAAGCCAGCCAGTTTCCATGTTATGATTTTGAGCACATACTCACCATTTTCAAGGAGAACATCAGGAATCATTTTGAAGTCTTGAACCTTATTGATAAGGAACCAGAGGAACTATGGAATGAAATCACATAAGTTGTTAACGATGAACATGAAAAACAAACTGGATGTCAGAACAAACTGGAAATAGCCAGGAAGAGAAGAGAAGCCAAAGCTGAGAAATACAAAGATCTCAGAAAGAAACTTAACAAAGAGTTTCAGAGAACTGTTAGATGAAACAAAACTCAGTTATACAACAACATATATAAAGACAATGAAGATGAAAACAGACATGGAAAAACAAAAACAAAAAACTCCAAACTCAGAAAGAACTTCCAACCTCGAATTGGTTTGCTAAAGGATGCAAATGGACAGATAGTAACTGAATCGAAGAGGATCAAACAAAGATGGATAGAGTATACTGATATTTTGTACAGATTAGATGTCAACATCCAAGGTGCCTTAAAAGATATTCCCTGTTTACAAGAATCTCTAGGACTAGAAGATGAAGTTAGATTAGCACTCTGCCCATTAGCAAGTCAGGAGGCTATAGGAATTGATGAAATATCTAGAGAAATATGGCAAGCAACAGAGAGAGGATCAGTAAACAATCTACTCAACTATGCCAACAAATCTGGAGAATGACAGAGTGGACAACAAATTGGAAGAGGTCAGTCTACACTCTCATACCAAAAAAAGGAGAATTAACAGAGTGCAAACTATTGTACAGCACCATTTATTTCACATGCTAGCTAAATAATACATAGGATCATCCAATGCAGATTAGAGCCCTACATGGAGAGAGATGCTAGATGCTCAGGCTGGCTTCAGAAAAAAATGAGGAACAAGGGATGCTGAATAATTGAAAAAGCCAATGCATACCAAAAAGAACAGTACTGCTTCATTGATTAAAAGGCCTTCAGTTATGTTGACCATGTCAAGCTGTGGAATATCCTTAGGAAAATGAGAATTTGAGAATATCTCATTACTATGCATGCTACAAACAGAGTTAATTGCAATGGGTTCACTATACGTTACCACATATTCATAATAGATAGTGGGCTGGCCAGTGTTTATTTGCCTAGTCAAGTATTTGTTTTCCATTTTGCAAATTTGGTTCTCCACTTCAGATGTTGCAGTGCTCACTGAAGGCATGTGTGATAGATATGCTGCAAATATTTCTAGTTTGTTAACCATGAGAAGCAGCTCTTGGAGCATTTTGGAAATTAATTTTCTGAGTCAACACTATGAAATGTTGGAGAAAGAACTATATTAGGTCACAGGGCTGCTACTTGCTTCTGTTATTGTGTGTATGGCACCGTGGTGCTGACAGATGCTATGCAATTTAGACATGAGAGAGTTTAGTATGCTATTTAATTTTTTCATTCTCCCTACTTTTATTTTTTTAATTGTTTCTTTAATTGTTCTTTTTCTTGTGTACATGTCCAATTTTCTTTAGGCAAATCTGTTTTTAATAGTTACAAGAATTATATTAAAAATAGTTTCAGAAAATTTGCTCTGTTCCTTTAAAAAATTTGAAAGCTTCCCAACAGGCATTTCAAGAGTTCAGAGAGATATGGGAGACATCCGTGTTTAAGCATGTTAGTGACTCAGAGCTGTAAGGTTGATAAAGTATTGACATATCCTCAAAAATATGGCTAATTTTTCTTTTGAAAAATTACTTAGGTTTGTATCTATTATGTATTTTATTATCTCTTATAAAAGGCCAATGATTTCGTTACAATGGAAAAAAGTATTTTTCCATTCCTCTTTCTTTGAAACGTGTGAAATGCTTTCTTGCATTTTAAAATGTTAGATTAATGTATCATGAATAATTTAAAAAACAAGAATCCCTTCTGATGCATGGAATTCCACACTTCTGGGAGAGGTCCTCACAGTGAAACCCTTTCCCTGCCAGTCCTTGGCTAGGATTTTCTGTGCCCTGAGCATCTGTTGGAAGGCTCACCCGCACTAATACTTTGGTTTTTGTTCATCAACTTTGATGGAACTTTTTAAACTGATCCTGTAATGGTATGTGGGAAAGACCTTGGGAGATGGTCTTAGGCAAAGAGATATGCCTAGGGAATGGTCAGATAAGAGATAGCACAGCCCTCAGCTGGATAGTGGGTGGGGCAAGAGGCTCAGAAAGGACCCTCCCTAGTTTCTCAGGCTGTAAAGGAGATGGCGGGAGAACTGTACTTTCAGACTTGCAAGATTCTAAAGTAGAATTAACTTATCTGGTAGTGTTTCCTGTCTGATCTACCTGGTAAGGCTGATGGAACTCCTCCTCTTCCTGTTGGCTTCCATTCCTGGAGTTGTCTATCATAAGCAATGAACAGAAAGTTCCCAGTTGTAAGTAAGGACCAGTTTAATGAATGCATTGGCTAATTTGCTGTAGTGTTACAGTTGAGATGTATGTTTATTCTAAAAGCAACTCCTCCCACAAATTTACTCTGAAGGGCAAGGGATAATAAATGCTGTTCTCATGGAATGATATAATTTTTCTGTGCATGTTAAGGACAAAAATACAGTAACAAAAAAGCTGAGGAATAAATAGTGGCATGTTTGCTATTCCTTTAAATTATTTCTGAGCTAGCCCCATACTTAGAATGCAGGTTCTGTATCTGCAGAAGACTGACTAGTTCTCCTTAAGTTTACCATGAACTGAGTTTTCCAGGCATGACAGCTGTTGTTTGTAGGGAAGAAGAGTAGGCTGACTTCAGACTTGCAGGATCTTCTTTGCTCTCGTTTTATTAGAACCTGAAGATTCATGAATTGGAGCCTGGTGCCAAATAACAATTAAAGTATAGATGCCAGGAGTGTCTTTGAGCAATAGTAAACCCAGGATTTTTTTTATTGGTTCAATCTACAAATAATTGCTTTTTTCTCCCCAGTATTGTTTTTCAGGAATGTAATTTAAAAAGGGGAACTTTTTAGTTGTCGTTGTTTGGAATGGCAAGGCCTTGCCATTCTATTACACACTATGCAAAGATGAATAGAGCTTTCCCCACATTCTGCCCATTTCTCTTTCAGGGATAAATAGGAATGATGGGCTTCCTAAGAAGCTTGTCTTCCATTCCTGACCCCGGGCTCATGCATTGATTGAAACCATTGTTTGTTTAGCTATGTTTTATTGATTAAATCACAATTTGTAGTGTTTGCACTCCAGCCATAAATCATGCCTTACAAATATTGTAAATGAAAGCATTATGGCTGGGTTCACTCAGCACACTAAGACAAAACCAACTAGACCAGATTATGGTTAGTGCAGTATATGAATCCAATCATTGAGGTCACTCTACAACACAGTTTGTAAACCATCACTGTAGTTTCTTATGTTGGGTTAGGCAGAACAGGATTATCCTCAGCTTAAGTATAAGGTTGAGACATTAAAATGTGTATACAGTATGTGTATGCAAGTGGGGAAAAATCTAGCTACTCTTTTAGCCCTTGTATTGAGCCTGTTATTCATGTGATGAAGATGATACCTTCCCTTCATTCAGAATATTTGGGAAAGCTTTACCTTGATTTTCTAATATTGGTGGAGAATTGTTCATACCTGGCAGTTGTTGGTCACAGCTGTAAACTATAGCTGTTGCTTATATTCTTTGCTTTTTGAGAAGGTCAAGATGAGCTCACACAACATAAAGGAGCTTAAATTTGTAAAATATTCACTACTATGGGAGAGAAATGGCTTCTGATCCTACTGTGAAGCACTGTGGTAGGTCCTAATTTCAACGTTAGTGACCCATGGGCCACACTGTAAAACAACGGCTATGGAATTATTTCTAATGAGGATGATTCATAACATAAATCCCAAAGTACAAGCTTTCCCTTGGGATGGGAATGTGCGGAAGTTGTCTGGTTAGAGAAGCATTCTTTTTTAATTGTTCTAAATAAATCAAATGGGCTCTGGAATCTCTGAAATGTATCCATGTCCTGGAATATAAATCCAAAAGTTCCATATTTTATATAGCTCTTGAGAATTCTCAAAGGTATGTCATTTTTTTTTTTAATGTGTGAAGCATCAGATGATAATGTCTATGGTGGGATTGCTTGTACTTCCCAATCATCAGTCAGCATATTTTAAATCTAATCCTTCCTAGTCCAAAATTACTAATATAAAGACTACCTAGTTGTTTTCTCTTTTATCTTCTACTGGCCAAGTAATCTGGGTAATTCTCATAAAATGAGACAATTTTGGTTTTAACAGCTGAATTTATATTTCTAAAAATGGTGGACTTACTTTCGCTTGGCTTTTTTTTTTTCCTCCCTAGCAAGTTTTGGGAGAGCCCCTAGTGCAACCTAAGAATACTTTGAACATGAAAAGAGCCAGTTTGCATATTTGAAGGTTTGCTGTCATTCCAAGTAAGACCTGAAAAAAATACAGATAATGGCTTGAAGATTAGCCATGTTATTACTCCTGCCCTTTCTTCCTGACTTTTAATAATTTTCCTGAGGAAATGTTCTTGGGAATTTGAAAGCTTGCAACTTAAGCTTCAGTTGGCCTAATAAAAGGCAAATATAGAATTTTGGCTTTTTTCTTGCCTAATGTCTAACATGGCTGCTGTTGCTTTTTTGTATTCACAAACACAGCTGCAAGGATTTGAATCTGGACATTTCAGGATTTTCACTGGAACTCTAAAGCAGCTGTTCCTTCAGTTGTGATTTAGCTCAGATTCAGATGTTATATGGTAGCTGAAGATGCCACTTCTTGGGTCTGGCCAGATCCCTCCCAAATAGACTCATGATGGTATTAACTGGGCACTGTAGATAGCTTTGAAGCTTCTTCCAAACTCATTATCTCTTTATGCTTTTGCTTCTGTGGCCTTGGAATGATAAGAGAAAGGAGAAAAGGATCCAACAGTTGGCTCAGATTCCAGGCAGTTAATCTGGAGAACTTCTATTCTGAGGTGAATAGCTCACTAGGGTAGCTGGTGATATGATGTTCTGCTGGATGAGACTGCTTTCCCTTCTGTTGTTGCAAGGAGACTGAATGTTTCAGACTATGCTGAGCTGAATCTTTGCAATGTTGAATATCCAAACCTAAAACATCTCTTGGATTAGATTGATTTCAAGAAATGATGTAACCTGCAGTCCAGTTTGAGTAGTATTTCCTTGTTCACCCTATTTGATCAGAACATCCAGGTCAAACTTCAGAATAGCAGGTTAGTGCTTTGGAAATCTAGCTGGCAGAAACAGACCTGGGGAAAAGGAGTGGATGATAAAGGTAGAATGCATGTAAGAATTTGGCTATGGTATGAAACATCAACATGGTTCTTAGAAAACAGACAATATATAAGCAGAGTTGATTGCATGGTCTATGTGGCACGGTACATACAATTATCTTACTGACTGCTTTGAGCTTTTGAAATATGTAGCATGTTTGTGGGATTCAGCTCTACTATACAAAAATCTTTTTTTCAGAGTCTTTGCTGCCCCTTGATGGGAACTTCCTCAGAAATACTCTGCATGAATCAGCCTACTGCTTGAAAATATTTGGGGGCTGAAAGCAAGTAGGCTGAAATATTCACTGATATTTTCCTGGGTTTACTCAAACACACTATATATCTGCGCTTGCTCTGTAACTTATTCAGTTAACACAATAGTTAAAATACTCCAGATCATTTCATCTTGCTATGTTTTGGAGATCCATGAAGTACCAGGCACTGGCAATGAGATGACTATTCTAATTTAGATTAAGTCCACGAAAGAAAGCATTCACTGCAGCAGGTAATGAAAAGAGAAAGGTGCGTTGGAGGTATTAAAGAGTTTAGATTTCACCCCAGGCATTTGGAGGACAAAGGCTGTGCTGTTCTTGCAGTAGCTGGTGTATCATCAGCTGCTATAACCAACTACTATTGGATGAAACTGCAGATCTTGCAATATTGCTTTCTGACAGCCTTAAATTCATTATAAGCTTTTGTTTGTCACATAATAAAAGAGGGGCTAAAGAAAATCATGGTTATGTATATACGTTTTAATTTAGGGTTTAATTCCGGGGGGAAAATCTTACCCACCTATTTTGACAGCTATAATACTTTTTAAAATGCATGTGACTTCTTTTGTGTTCATTCCCAAGTTTGAAAAATGGTACTTTACAAACAAAGCACCTGGTGATGTTAATAATTCTCTTGGAGGATAGGGAACTTGGTCACGGAAAGTGCCACTTCTAATATTTGGGGAGCTCCACTGTATTACAACCATAATTTCAAAACTCAGCAGAAGATTTATCTGAATGTTCTTTATGAAACCTAATCACTCTTTTCTTCAGGAAAAATATTTCTCTACTCCTTCTCTGCTCACATAACAAAATCCAACGTCCAAGAAATTATTTGTGTATTTCTTCTGAACAGAAAACAAAGCTGTTTTCCTGTAGCATTTAAATATATAAAGCCATCATAATTAATTTCCATCTTTTCAACAGCCTTAGGTTCAGATTGTTAATATCAGAATAAACATATTATGAATTTCAAAGCATCTCTACTCCCTGTCTTCTAAATAATCAAGGATTGCCTGATTTGTTTTGGATTTCTGTCGCCGTGTCTAACATCTGTTGCCTACACAAGCAAAACGTTATAAACAATCTTCAGAGGTAAAAAATATACCAATCTCTTCTGATTTGATGTCCTCCAGACATATTAGATACCAATTCCCAGCCAATGCTATAATGCATGCTAAAATTCTGGAATTTGTAATCTAGCACATCTGCAGGTTGGAACAGCCTGGCCTGTAATGTGGAAAGAAAGGGAAGTGTCGATGTCTGATCTGTTCTGCTCCTTTGCCATCTAAAGACATTTCCCCACTTCTGAGTTGAAATATTATCCATTCATCTTTGAGCTGATCGAAAGGCAGGATATAATCCAAACAAACGAATAAACATATAAAACTATACCTGGATAAATTTTTCTGTTTTCCCCATTATCATTTCCTATCCCTGCCCCCATTGCCCCTGTTTACATTCATGCAATCACCTGACATCCCTCAGGGTGACAGGTGACCAAACCAAAGAGATTTTGTGTACCTGGGGAAATATTCACATTTCTGTATGGAAACATCTTCATTTCTCTCAGGAGTTATAACAAAATATTTATTTATATTCAACAGTAAAAGGAAGGCTGTGAAGGTTAGTATGGGAGGAAGTGATCCATGAGATATCCTATTTACAAACCATTTGGACATTTAAGACTAAACACCACTAATTTGAATTATGCTCAGAAACAGACTGAATGGCAAGCCGTGCAGATGATGTGGGACTGGAGCAATGTGGTATTATGGTGTGCACCCACTAGTAAATTGCCACAGCTTCCACAGCCACATCAAAGGTAACTCTGGATAGAGTATATAGTAATAAAGTGCATCAGAAGGACTGCACTAAATATGCAACTTAAGATAATAACTCAGTAAGAAGCTGATAGAGCTGCCAGATAGCACCCATCATTTGTTGCTAGCTATGAGACTTTGCCCTATTTATTTATTTATTTATTTATTTATTAAATTTATATGCCGCCCATCTCCCCTGGATACTTTTCTCATCTTGTCAAGAGAACCCAGTGTGAGATCCAGCGTGGTGTAGTGGCTAAAGCAGTGTTTCTCAACTTTGGCAGCTTGAAGATGTGTGGACCTCAACTCCCAGAATTCCCCAGCCAGTCATGCCAGCAGTGGATTAACAATGGCTGATATTCATTGGGGTTAGCAAAGAGCTGTCAAAGGGTGACTGTTGATGGAGCCACTACATCTTATTTACTTCCCACCCCTATCTTTTGTGAAGTCCTAAGGGCTTCACGTGAAGTCCAACACATCTGAAGCACTAGATTAGGGAAAGCGCCTCTAGGATCTCCCGGTGATCAGTTCTGCTGCAGTTCTGGAGAACTCAGTCCCTTGCTCTCCAGACTCTGGAGCTGCAAGTAGCAGCTTTGGAATTATACACTGTGGTCAGTATACTTACATGTGAATGCATAAATACACATGAGAAAAAGCTATACACCAAAGTTAAAATGAGGAATAACAAGGCAGAGTTGCATTTTCTTGCGCATCTTTTTAAGAAGAAGAGAATACATGAAAATGTTGGGGAAGGCAATTATCCCTCGGCAGAGCACTGGAGGTAATAATCTTCTTTCAGTTCCTTCTTGGCTAATTGAAGAATTGACATTATCCCATTCAGTGAAAGGACTCTTTGTCTGAGTTGGTTGCTGAGCAAATCAAAATCTTGGCAGTTGGATTGTGAGGCCTGAAATTCTTCTGTGGACATCACTTTCTTAAAACAGGTAGTTTAATGGCCTTTTCATCTTTGAGAATTTCTCCAACCATCCTCCCCTTTCCATTTTGTCCTAGAAATAATTTGCTTTTCTCAGAATGGCCATCAACTCATGAACCCAGGATTTTTCTGCCAATTATATCCATAAACCAAGGGAAAGGTCAGGCAGTCTAGACGTTAATCCGAAAGTATGACATTTTTCCCCCAGCTAGTTGCGTAGCAACATGGATTAATGTTTAAGAATGACGCTGACAGTCATTGAATCTTGCTCTGGTATGTGGTGCCAGTGCTGTACCACCTCTTGGCTTCAACTTGTGCTCAGTTTGCAGAGTCGCAAAAGCATCGCCTAGGTCTAGAAAAAAATGTTAGTTCTCTGGAGCTGTCAGTAGAGGAAGACTGGCAAATATGGTCAATAAACTGTCTCAGTAGGTTTTTTGAGTGAGATAATTGTTTGCAAAGTATTATTTCTTCATTGTTTAGATTGTTCCTTTTTATTTTTATTTTTTTAAATCACAGTAACTCTCCAAGAATTTGTTCCAGAGCATTAGTGCTGCAAAAATATGCCTGAACGGTACAAAATTAGCAATGCATGATCACTTTTCTTACCATTCAGGATTGCTTTCCTCAGTTCCTGAGGTGATTTCTTCTTCACTCATTTCCTTATATCTGAGGGTAACATTCTCTGTGAGACTGGGTCAAAGAGGGAGACTAGCGGTAATCCTTTTCAGAAATCAGTTTAGGGCAGTGTTTCTCAATGTTAGCGACTTTAAGATGTGTGGACTTCAACTCCCAGAATTCCCCAGCCAACATGGCTGGCTGGGGAATTCTGGGAGTTGAAGTCCACACATCTTAAAGTTGCCAAAGTTGAGAAACACTGCTTTAGGGTATGTTCACATGTGTGTGAGGAGTGGTATATCATGTATGTATGTGGGGAGGATTGTGGGGACAGATCTTCAATCTATCCATGGCTCAGTTCAGTAGAGTGAGCTGGGGAGATGCCAGGCTCACTAGAACTATTTAAAAAATTTTTTGCCTAAAACCCTGAAACCTACCATGTGCAAAACAAGAAGATGGAGTTCAGAAAGGGGAGTTTGAGTTCACCCAGATTAGCCTTCTCCAAACTGAGCCCTCCAGGCGTTCTGAGCTATCACTCCCAGAATTACTAGCCTGCCTTCCTGAAAAGGGAGATTATGAAGTTGTTACTCTTTACCATCCAAACAGCAGTTTGCACCAACCTTTATGCATTCACCATTCCCATATGCATATGAATCTATCAGCAAATGTGTATGGCTGAATCTGTTTCGATTTAAAAATTTTGTTGCTATTTAAATAGGTTGCATCCTGACTGGAAACAATCTCCCATAGGCAAAGCATTCATAAATAAAAATAAATATTCAGACTAGCCAAGCCATCTGAATACTTCAATGAATTCTGTTCAGACAAGGGCATGTGCCTACTTGGCAGTCAAAGGAGGTGATACATTACAGGAAATTCTCAAGGAGATAGAGCAAAAACCACAGTCCTTCCTAAAAACACCTTTCATGAATTTGTGTATCATATCTAACAAGAGATCGGCTTTTTTTTAGAAAAGAGATCTGCACAGCTCAGCGTTCTGCCTCTGACAGGGTCAACCAGCTGCCTGTAGCTTGTCCACGAAGAGAAGAGGAAAGCAGCAGCTTTATCTTCATCACTATGCTGTTTGCAGATAAGAAGCTTCCTTCTGTAGTCACAGGCTAATTTCATATACATGTGATAGATAGATAGATCGATCAATCAGCTTCATAATCCTGCCTCGGAGTTTTCCTTTATTCAGTGGCTGTAATCAATAGATTGAATTCAACAGTTTTAATTTTTATTACAAGGGACAAAAGTGAGCCTGAAATGTCAGGAAGAATGAAGCACCTTGATTAAGGGTGCTATCAGGATATAATCTTAAGAGGAGGAAGAACAATTAGAATGATCAGGCCTGCCAGTGTGATTCATACCATTGTGGGTGCTGAGTGGTGATTTTACCTTCTCCAATTGTAGTAAAACTCAAATAGCAAGGCTTCCATTTTGTAATTTGGGATGCTGCAACTTGGCAGGGTTTGAGAGCAAGCTACTTTCCCATTAGTGAAAACTCCTGCTAGTCCCTGGCTTGGCTGGTTCTTTTGCTCCTGCCGCTAAGCCAAAGTGCTTATGCTTGACTTTGGAGTTTCTTTGTAATTCGTAATCTGCAATTTTTTTATTGTTACTACTTTTCCACTGAGGAGACGAATGTGGGACAAGGCTAAGGAACAAGGGACAGAGTGATAGCTGGAGGCCAGTTTTGGCATTCTCTGGTTGGTCAGCTGGTGGAAGCCCTAGCTAGGTTTGGTCAGTTCTCAGCACGGCTGCAGTGATGGCAATTGCGTGGCCCTTGAAAGACTGGCTCTCAGATTCAGGGAGTGATGACAGAGGCTGCGTGGGAGGGCCTGGCAGAGGAACAGCACAGAACAAAATCAAACCAAAACAAAATCCGCATCTAAATGCTCATGTAGATTTAATTTCTACGTAGAATGTTCCTGCTAGTAATTTCTTAAGGAGAGTACCTGGAAGATCATAAAGTAATCACAAAGGCCAAGCTGTGTTCTCGCATACTGCTAAGACAAAATTAATTTTGATCACAGTTGGCTGAACAAGCCAGATTCAGTCTTGCAGATGAATGAAGCCAATTCCTGATTTATTTATTAATTCATTTAATAGATTTATAACCCACTGCAATACATTAAAACACTAACAATATAATACTTGGCATCATGCCCCAAATCCCTCTGGAAAAGCTCTGTTTTTCTAGAAGGCAAGTAATATCAGGGATAAATGTACTCTTAACAGGAGGTCATTCCAGAGGGCTAGCCTCATCACAGAAGAACAAGGCTTCGGGACTTCACCCCTGTCTTTCCCAAAATGGGGGACAACCAGCTGCTTCTCTTGGCATGAATGAAGTGGCCAGGCCAACTCCAGTAGGTGTTGCAATCCTGCAGGTTACATAGAGCTGATCCTTAAGGCTTTAAAGAAGGTTTTAACTGGTAAAAGCAGCCCTTTAAAATGTACTTTATCTCCTTCCTCCATTTCTTTGGTCAAGACTCAATTTTAATTGGAGCACAAAATGCAAATCAGAATTTAACCAGTGATTCCAGGCTCAGAAATAGTGACAAAGCATGCTGTTATAAAACAGGGTTTGTAAACAGTAATAATCCATGTTCAGATTGGTTTATTGCCCAAAATAGATCACATTTATTTCTTGGGATGCTTCACATATCACCTGAAGCCAAAAACGAATACCCTCATGGCCTAGGGTCAGGCGAGAATTATGCCATTGCACATGGTTACTTGTGCCTTGGTCATCCCTGAGTGGATTACTGCAATGTGCTCTACAAGGGCTGCCCCTGAAGAACATTTAGAAGTTGCAATTGCTCCAGAAGATGGTGGTGTGAGTAATTATGGGCATATCTTGATATGCATATGTAGCACCTTTGCTTTGCGAGCTGTGCTGGCTCCATATGTGCTTCTGTGCTGGTTGTCATCTGTCGAGCCCTTCGTGGCGTGGGACAGGGCTACTTGAGAGACTGCCTTTCTCCAGTTGTTTCTACCTGTTCCATGAGACCTGGCAGGAGGGCCATGCTCCGGTCCCACTGATTAGAGAATGCCACCTAGTGGGACCCAGGAAGCATGCCTTTTCTGTTGCCTTCCCTATGGACCATTATACTGTATCGGTATCTTCAAAGTAAAATGTGCTATACCCAAGCACAGATAACTGTTTCCTGACCTTATTAATAACCAGAAGATGTTCCCATACTTCTGTGGCTATAAGTAAGTTGAATGAGCCACAATTTTGTTTTTGCTATAGATACATACACTTAGTTTAGAAAATAATTACCCTTTCATATGGAGCTAGTTCACTGACCTAGCATGTTTGTCACCCACTATAGTGGGCTTACAGTTTAGGCGGAATTGCAAGGGGATGCTGATTGTGTAAACTTTCATATGGGAGGAGGAGTAACAGCTGTAATTGCTCAAATTTTGATACCTGTTTATATTATGATTCCAGTGTTGATTCATACCATTCGCTGCATGATCCTGGGCTAATCTGAAGCCCACTAACAACTGTGATTCAAGGACGGTAGCTGTAGAATTAACCTAGAACTCTAGTTTGTTTGTTTTTTGGTGGGCTATGACAAGTGACTCTTGTATGAACTGGATCCAGGCACTTTATATTCTATTTTTATAGTACAGTGTGGGATTACTTGTTGCAGCGCATGGAAAGCAGAACTTGATAATGGCCATTGTTTTGTCTGTTGCTGTGGCAGTCTCGGTTTTGAACTCATGCACTGGAGTGCAAATGCTATCCTTCCTAGAGAAGGAAGACCTAAAGTATGTGAGTTGATAAATAATGAATCTGGATCTTTGTTTTTTCAAAAATTTTAATCCCTTTGGCCTGAAGCATAATTTGTCATTCTGAACGTAAAGCAGAAAAATAGGTGTATCGTTTGACTATTTTTTTTTTAAAAAGGGAAATGTAGGCTCATTCGTTCGAAAAGTTGGGCCAGTTGACATTGTGTGGTATTCAGCAGAGGTGCTCTTTCTCCCCTCCTTCTCTTTTTTTGCTCCTGGGATGAAGCTTATTCTTCTGGCCTTTTTTGTTTTTTTAATATATTTTCTTGAGTTATTTGGGTGGCATATGTGGGAGTTACTTCTAATGTTATCTTCCCAACAACCCTGTAATAAGCTCCAGACCCGTGTTTCTCAACCTTGGCAACTTTAAGAATTCTGGGAGTTGAAGTCCACGCGTCTTAAAGTTTCCACGGCTGAGAAACACTGCTCCAGATAATTCCATAGAACTACTAGATGACATCAAGGAGTGTGAGGTTTATGTAGCTATTTGCTGCCAGCTGGCAGTCATCTGGATTTTTGCAGCCCAGATCTGATCATCCTACCATCTGAGATAGGTTGGGTTGAAAGAAAGTGAGTGGCCCAAAGTCATCCAGTGAGCTCTACTGAATGAGGACTTGAACCAGATCTCCCTAATCCTAGTGTTAGTTTTTAAATAGTACAATGTACAAGCTCTGCAGGGATTCTAAGAGGTGCAGATCCAGCACATCTAGGGACCCTGGAAGGCAAACTTAATGTCATGAAATGTTCCTATGCAGTGTTCAACAAAAGCATTCCTTGATCTCCATGTACTATATTACCAAACTCTCCAGTTACTTCTTTTTTAAAAAATTCCTGGTGATTCTAGTCTATATAACTAATTGTGGGAACTTCTAATGAAGATAGGGAGAGTTACAGATTTGTTTTTTTCCACTGGATTAATACATTTCCTATAAGTGCATAATACTGTTACTTTTAAAAATAAATTTCCTGGAATGCATTATCATTTAATAGTCTAAGGGGGTGTATAGTACCCTGTCAATTTTAGATATTTCTCTTATTTTAAGGAGATTGTCTTGTGTTGCTCAAATTCTAATAATGCATCATTAGAATACCATTAGAATACCCTGTTCATGATATAATAGGTCTGGCTTAGAAGAAA
Organism: Liasis olivaceus; assembly: GCA_030867105.1. Classification (NCBI taxonomy): domain Eukaryota; kingdom Metazoa; phylum Chordata; class Lepidosauria; order Squamata; family Pythonidae; genus Liasis; species Liasis olivaceus. Next base: position 107,621,828 of record CM061349.1, on the reverse strand, counting down.
AATCCTCATTATTTGAGGAGTTACATTTAATTCTTTCAAATTTCCTGAAGGATATCTTTTCCTTATGAGTTTGGAACGATCAAATCTTAGCCTAGTATCATCAGTCATAATTTTCTTAGAGAATAAGAAAGTATGTAAGTATAGAGAATACTTGATGGATAGTTTCAGTGATGTCATCACATGAGCAGAACGGGCAGAGCTGGTGAGCTGACGTTTGCCTCGCCCTTGAGCAGATTTGAAGGGCATAAGGTGCTGTATCAACGACAGGGAGGAGATCCTGTTGCATGGGAAGTCTGCTTGCATAATGTTGGATTTAGCCCAACATTGGATTTTCCAATTAGAAAAAATGAAGGAGAAATATATTGCTAATTCCTTCTTTGCCCTGAATTTTCATGTATCTCCAAAAAGCTGCTTCACTGGAATAAAGCAATGCAGGAAACTGCGGGTGGAGAAGTGAATAAATAAACATTGCCTTTCTTCCCGTTCTTTCCAGGAAAGCCATTAGCTGGATCATAGTTATTTCTATCAATGACGGAATACTTCGGAATCCACCAGAGCCCTTTCTATTTAGTATGCTGTTGTGATCTTGTTGCCAGTGGCTTCTGATCATACTCAGTATTGCTTATTACCACTTCAGTGTGGAAATGGAGATTACATTATGTCTTCCATGGTTGATTAATTCTTTCCTGTTCTGTTTTCATTGTACAATATTTAGAAATGAGATTTTCTTTCAAATACCTGAGAATTGAAGGGGATTATTCTTCTTCAGAATAGAAGAAGCTGTGGAAAATAAAGTAATGCTGTGGAGATGCAAAATGCTTATGAAGATTAGCCTAAAAATTAGACCTACTATAGTTCAAAAGGAGCTGTGAATTTTAACCCTTTTTTGTACTGCTTAAACAGGATTTTTTCCTTCCCTTCCCTTCCCTTCCCTTCCCTTCCCTTCCCTTCCCTTCCCTTCCCTTCCCTTCCCCAGTTAACTCTTCTTTAGTCCTCATCTCCATCAAATGTTTTCTTTTTTTCCTCCCCAGGATAGCTATCTCTATCTTTAACCCAATTTCCCCCTTCCTTTTTAGCTATTTAAACTGCAAGCAGGGAGGGATTTGTGTGAATGTATGTACATCTGTACGTTTATGTATGTACAAGTACAAGTAGATAATTGATGTATACATATGGCAATAAATTACTTTTATAAATGGAGTACATTATTTTACAGGCAACTATTTTTAATCTGAGTTATTAACTCAGTCTTGTTCTATCTCTGCCCTTTTTTGACTTCTGGGTAATGGTCATACACATGTATATGATTTATAGGAAGGGAAAACCTGTATATCATCTGAAGCTGATGATGGGCATTGTACAGATTTTTGTGTATATAATATAAATTCTTTTCTTCTGGGAGGAGGCATCTTAAATTCAGGGTTAAACTTATTTTTGAGTAAGTACTGTACAATATTTGCTTCTGCTTGAGGGAAGTCTCTAGGAGGAGAGATGTTACGGATGTTTGCTCTGGCCATCTGAATTGGAGGAAGAAATTAACCCCATCCTGTTTTCCTCCTCCCCATTACACATAAGAGATTTTCACCATTAAGTCCAGTTTTCCATTTTTGTAGGCTGGGAATACCACAGCTTTTCAGCTTGTTGATAATTAACAATGGAGAGCAGAACAACAGTGACATTGTAGCACAGAAAAAGAAGATCTAGGAGGGAATTCCTCTGTGTAACGTTAAGATTCTATTTATGCTGCTGTAATTTACAGGATGAATATCTCTCAGTGCTCTTGATGTCTTGTTTGAAAAGCCAGTATGCATTTGTCATGTACACATACTTACTATTAATTTATGTAATCCTCATCTTTACTACCCCTAGCTGATAACGTCTTTATTAAGATTAATAAACATTCCAAAGGGTATGCAAGCTTTTATCTTCTTCAGCCTCAACCATGATATGTCATTGCTATCCTCATTTTACGGATGGAAAATAATGGATTGTGCTAGACTCTGAAACCAGATCATCTGTTTTCTTCTGTACTAAATTAAGTGCATTTTTAAATTAGCAGTGAGGTTATTCTGAGCTATATTGTGGGTTTCTAATGAGGAAACCATCTCCTCCCAACAGTATTCCAATGAATTGCTTCTGTCTGTATACATTGAGATGCACGTATTTTTTCAAGTTTGGAAATTTAATTCATAACTACTTATTTTCCTAAATCACCTCTTGCTGGCAAAGGCATTTGGGATCATTGGCCTCCTACCGACATAAGAGAACTTCCTCCAATAATAGCATCATCAGGCTTCCCAACCCCTTAGAAATATGTGTTATTTATATTCAGTCTTTCCTAATTGCAGTCATAACATAAAAGTAGCAATAGAAAAAATTGGGGGGGGGGATAAAACCAGCAATAAAAATTGTTTGAAAATCCAAAGACAGTTTAATCCCAACTCCCTCAAGCAGCAGTTTACAGCCCAAAGGACTTCATAAATACAAAACTTTCATTCTCTCCTTCTCTCTCTTTCCCTGCTCTATTCACTTTCATATCCCATTGAAAAAAGGCGCCATCAACTACTCCAATCAAGTTCAGTGGTGGAGAAATCAATTTAGTTTATTTTTGTTGAAGTATCTTGCTAGCTGTCTTGTTTTGGGACTCTTTTTCTGAAGCATATTCATTGCCATTCACTGAAAATACCTTGTTAGCTTTCCTCAAAATTACTGAATTTCCTGGATGATCTAAATCAGTGTTTCTCAACCTTGGCAGCTTGAAGATGTGTGGACTTCAACTCCCAGAATTCCCCAGCCAGCATGTTGAAGTCCCTACATCTTCAAGTTGCCAAGGCTGAGAAACACTGGTCTAAATAATTGCAGAGGCAATGTGCAGCAAAAGAAGATGGCAAATGGCATAGCCTAATAATTGGTTACATGGAGGCAAATGTCACAAGAAATCATGGAAAGCTGGTTCTGCAGTCATTTCTTTGTGTCATGTGCATCAGTGTTTAGTCCCAGTTTGGTTTTTGTGATCTTTGCTGGATCAATAATTCTCTGTGAGGATTTAGTATTATCTTATTACTGGCCAATTCTAGGTAGAAATATTATACCAACTGATAGCAATATAATAATATTATCTCTTGGAAATATTGTGTGATTGGACAATTCCCTCATAACATTTCTCATTAATCACAGCCTGCTAACAGCATGAACGTGGCAAGAGTCATAGAAGTGGAATGGAACAGCCTATCTCCCACCCAGGGCCTCAAGGCAGGATTCTATTTATTAGTCCCCAAGTAGTTGACTTGGTACTTTGTACTATTGAATTTTAAATGGAAAAAGGGCAGTCACAGAAATCCTTCATATTGAGCTTTAGGCACAAATCATGAATTACTAAATTCATAGACAAATTTCACTTCCCATCAAGAGTTTCATAATAAAGAAATAGAGAGTTCCAAATAGAGAAATCATTGTTTTATTTAAAATCTTTCCTTCCATATTTTTGTTTTGTAGTTGACAATAAAATTTACAGACAAAAACCTATTCCCTTTTAAAATAGAATGGATGCATAAGTTGGAGCCAAATAGTAAGCAACTTTCAGATACTCAACTGGGCTTTTGTGTTTTGTAAACAAGTTTAAATGTGTATATCTTTCTTGTGCCTAAGTGTGGGAAGAGAGGGTGAATGTTTTGCAAGTCTGTGGGTTGCCCTTAGAACAAAAAGAACTCATGGAAAATTGTGTTGCAGCATTTTGAATTCTGTCATGCTGTCTTGATCTGAAGTAAAAGTAATGAGAGCCTATTTAAGTAGCAACCCTATTTTGTTCCTTAATTAAGGTCACTTGATATAACATGTGTGAACCTTTTGAAAAATTGAAAAAGCCCTAATTCAGGTAGTTTGGTTCTAGGTTTATGTTATTTTTTTTACATCATTTTAAATTCTATATTTAAGAAGTTCCCAACTTTTTGGAATAAAGTGTGCATGTGGAATTTAGAGGGCATGCCAGAATGGCATGCCAGAATGGAAATAGTTAAGCAAAACTATGCATTTACTAGAAGGGAAATGGGTGTGTTTGCTTCCCACAGACCCATCTTGCCTCCCTGGATTCTCCCTTGTAGCCTAGTTTATCTTTGCCTTTTGCTTGGGCAGGTTGGTATACTTCTAAACACAAAACTGAGGTGCAACCTCCCACCCTTTCTTTTTTCTAAGAATGCCTCTGGAAACTGTGTAGGGCCCATTGGCATTGACAGAAATACGTTGGAGGTTGGTGCTCTGCTTAGTAGTGTGCTAGCTGCTCTAAATAAATAAATCATGAAAGCAGCCAGGTGGGGCACGAAGCCTCTTGGATGCCAAGAGAAATTGCTTAGGTTATTAACACTGTTGGGTGCACGCTTGTGATCCAAGCACAGTTTGAAGCTGAAGATAGCTCTGGCCCTATGAATTATAAGGAGTGTGCAAACACAAAAATATGTTCAAGAAGTGTATGAGTGAAAGATAAACCTGAGGTAAAGGACATACGACACGTATTCACTGATTTCAGCTATATAATGTCTAAAAAATTAATACCATAGAGAGGATCTTCAGTTGACCTGCAAATTCTCAGGAATGACAGAGCCGTGGGGAACATTTAATCTTTATTATTGGAGATTTAAGAGATGAGTTGGGAGCGGAAGGGGGAGCATCTGGAAAATGCACTCTCTTTGGGACATGTGAAGGACAGCACTTAGATATGGAATTTGAAGGTTGCTAATGGCCAATTTCCTCTTGACTTTCTGTGGGTCTAGGATAAGGAAAAGAGGAACAACCTTCACTGCTATAGTTTGAAACTCTTTCAAAAACAAAAATGTTAAAACCTTCCCAGAGGGCCTTCTCCAAGCTATATTTGACATTTACTTAGTCATTCAAATATCAGGCTCTTTGTGTCACGGCCATAAGCCTTCTGGGCCAGAAAGGGGAAGGGGTGCGTGGGTTAGTTCTATGGCCATAAAAGCAGAAAACATACTGTATGCCTGCTGGGCTCCTGGGCAGGACTGATGGAGCTGTGTCTGGCTTGGACAGGCTGGACCTAGGGTGCTTTGCCACAGAATTCTCTGAAGAACTTGGGTGCCTGAGGGTAGAAAAGAGCAGAATATTTTGAGGTTTATCACACCCTGTTGCTATCACGCTCAGATCTGCATGGAACTGTCTCTGAACAACCGTGGTGTCTATGGAATGCATTACTCATATGCTGTCTAGATCATCTGCACAAGGCATGCTTTCCCTTTGCCACATAGTCCTCCTTGCAGCAATATTGCATGCTTCTACCATGAGCAGATTGTAAAGCCCTTTAGACTGGACCTTATAGCTTCCTGCATTGATAGGTTGTGAGGACCAATGATTTCCTTAGCCATTCTCCCAACGACTTCAGTTTGCCTCTCATGGAAGTGACGTCCGCCTGTAAGTGGCTCATGGACCCTTCTAGGGCAACGACCCGCGTTTTCTCCACCTCGCTAACTGACATGGACCATCAATCTTCGGGCTCCTTCCCCAGAAAAGAAACCTCCCAGAATTCCCCAGACTCTTGGGGTGGCTTCCACACCTGGCTTCGTCACCGTTCTCCATCTGACACCAGCGTCAGCTTTGCCATCGATCTAGTTGGACCCTCCATCTCCTCCTCCACTCCACCACTGGCTCCAAATGTGACGATCTCTTCCTCCATCGGTGGTCAACTTCTCGCCAGCCCCAGTAAAGTTGATACGTTGGATTCTCCTCGTTAAGCTTCTGCTTCAGGTAGAATCCAAAAGAGGAGTTTCAGCAAAATGTGAGGACCTGCAATGCTCAGTTCCCAACAAAGATGATTCCCTTGAAACTCAGACAAGTTCAGAGAAAGATTCATTTACTGAGAAGCAGTGTACAGTCTCAAACGCATTGCTGAAACTAAAAGCCCACGCGCGCCAACCTCTTCTTTACCCCTTTTTCCTTCACCACCCCCTTTCCATCCCATAGTCCTTCTTGTGTCTTTCACTGGGTCTCTCCTGGTCTCACGCTGGTATGACCTTGGCATTCTTGAGAAACAGATAACAGAGCATCTGCATTTAATGGTTATTCTTCTATCTCTCCCCCCCCCACCTTTGTAATGGCAGGACCGAAGCAAGCAAGCTACTAAGATGATTAACTGATTGCGAGGCTTCCGACATGTGTCTTCTATCCAAATCAGATTTCTCTGTAGCTAGTTTTTTGAGGAAAAGAAATTACATTGGGGAATTCCAATTATAGCACTTCACTGCAATGTTCAGTTTGGCTCTAAGGTGCCAACAGAAAGCATTAAACATCTGTTCAAAAAGCCTGCAGTATAGATTGGGGCCTGTTAGTTTTGCTTGGAAGTATTTATCTTTTCTGTTGTCTTAACTTTTGGATCTTGTGCAACCTCTGGATTATTAAATTTTATTACTTCCTTCTTGGCTTAAATTTGATATGGAGTATATTGGGTTATAACTTAGGCCTAGAGTTGAAGCATACAGGTAAAACTCGAAAAATTAGAATATCGTGCAAATGTTCATTTATGTCAGTATGGCAACTCAAAAGGTGAAACCAATATATGAGATAGATGCATTACATGCAAAGTGAGATATGTCAAGCCTTACTTTGGTATAATTGTGATGATTATGGCGTACAGCTTATGAAAACCCCAAATTCACAATCTCAGAAAATTAGAATATTACATGACATCAATAACACAAGGATTGGATATAGAACAATATCGGACCTCTGCAAAGTATAAGCATGCATATGTACTCAGTACATGGTTTGGGCCCCTTTTGCAGCAATGACTGCCGCAATGCGGCGTGGCATGGATGCTATCAGCCTGTGGCACTGCTGAGGTGTTATGGAAGACCAGGATGCTTCAATAGCGGCCTTCAGCTCCGCTGCATTGTTTGGTCTCATGTCCCTCATCTTTCTCTTGGCAATGCCCCATAGATTCTCTATGGGGTTCAGGTCAGGCGAGTTTGCTGGCCAATCAAGCACAGTAATCCCATGGTCATTGAACCAGGTTTTGGTACTTTTGGCAGTGTGGGCAGGTGCCAAGTCCTGCTGGAAAATGAAGTCAGCATCCCCATAAAGCTCGTCTGCGGAAGGAAGCATGAAGTGCTCCAAAATCTCCTGGTAGACGGCTGCGTTGACCCTGGACTTAATGAAGCACAGTGGACCAACACCAGCAGATGACATGGCTCCCCAAATCAACACAGACTGTGGAAACTTCACACTGGACTTCAAGCATCGTGCATTGTGTACCTCTCCATTCTTCCTCCAGACTCTGGGTCCTTGGTTCCCAATGAGATGCAAAAGTTGCTCTCATCAGAAAAGAGGACTTTGGACCACTGGGCAACAGACCAGTTCTGTTCTATAGCCCAGGTAAGACGCTTCTGACATTGTTTGTTGTTCAGGAGTGGCTTGACAAGAGGAATACGACATTTGAAGCCCATGTCCAGGATCCGTCTGTGTGTGGTGGCTCTTGATGCACTAACTCCAGCCTCAGTCCACTCCTTGTGAAAGTCCCCAACACTTTTGAATGGCCTTTTCCTGACAATCCTCTCCAGGCTGCGGTCATCCCTGCTGCTTGTGCACCTTTTTCTACCACACTTTTCCCTTCCACATAACCTTCTATTGATGTGCTTTGATACAGCACTTTGGGAACATCCAACTTCTTTTGCAATTACCTTTTGGGGCTTTCCCTCCTTATGGAGGGGGTCAATGATGGTTTTCTGCACAACTGTCAGGTCAGCAGTCTTTCCCACGCTTGTGATTCCTACTGAACCAGCCTGAGAGACTATTTAAAGTCTCAGGAACCCTTTGCAGGTGTTATGGATTCATTAGCTGATTAGAGGGGGACACTTTGAGCCTAGAATATTGAACCTTTTCACACTATTCTAATTTTCTGAGATTGTGAATTTGGGGTTTTCATAAGCTGTACGCCGTAATCATCACAATTATACCAAAGTAAGGCTTGACATATCTCGCTTTGCATGTAATGCGTCTATCTCATATATTGGTTTCACCTTTTGAGTTGCCATACTGACATAAATGAACATTTGCACGATATTCTAATTTTTCAAGTTTCACCTGTACGTCTTGGAATATCAGGTGATGCAATCTAATAAAATTTCCATGTATAAGTAGCCTCTAATAATGCTTTAGGTAAGGTAGCCAGATGTTCATAATGTTAATGGTCTGTTCATTTTCATTTAACAATGATCTCTTGAATTGGTTTTGCAGTGGAAACTAGATCTCAACAGACAACAATGCTGTACAGGTAATCCTCATTTAGTGACCACAATTGGGACTGGCAACTCTGTTGCTAAGCAAAGCGGTCACTAAGTGGGAAATCACATGACTGCAACTGTGCTTTCTGGCTCAAAACTGACAAGACTATTCAGTTTCACACTTTCTGCTTTTGTTTGCCTTCTAACCACTCACCTTTGGGCTGGGATAATTAGCAAGAAGGGAATTGATGTTTGTATTTACATTCATTGGAGAGGAAGGGATTACAAGAGCATAAAAGGGGACACAATGGGGAATACACATCGAAAGCAATGCACTGGTGCTAGCTGTTTGCCTAGCACGCTCCCCACTCCAAGCCCAGAACCCTTAAGAGGCAAAAAAAAAGCCAACGGTGTGAAACTGATTGAAGTCTTGTCAGTTACAGGCAGCAGCTGCTAGCCGGCTAATTAAGGCCACAGAGCTGAACTTCTTAATTTGTGGTTAGCACTTTTTAGGGGCACACTATGCTGTGGAGAAAAGCATCTCAGGAAGTGGTAGCTTGTTTAAGTAATCTCTCTGCTCTGTGAGGAGGGGAAAAAACAGGCCAGGCACAGGACAACGTGTACTAATTGACTATAATGGTGAACATGTGACTGAGAGAGAGATACTGCAAAGGTTGTAAATGCGTGCCTTGGTTGCAAAGTCATTTTTTTCAGCACCAGCAGTACTTTGAACGGTTGCTGCATGAGGCGGTGGGTAAATGAGGTCTATCTGTATAAATAACCACTTCAAGCTGATAGTCCCAGTGTTGATTACACATACTCTAAATCAGCGTTTCTCAGCCTTGGCAACTTTAAAATGTGTGGACTTCAACTCCCAGAATTCCCCAGCCAGAATTTCCCTTAGCACATCTTAAAGTTGCTAAGGTTGAGAAACCCTGCTCTAAATGCTTGAAATCCAGCAGCTCTTTGTCCTCTGGCCAAGACATAGGCCCTGAGTTCCATTTTTCACCTATGCAGGCATAGAGCAATGAATGTTCTTTCAAGAAGGAGTGGGGACAGGCAGTTCTTTGCACCTCTGTCTCTTTTGTAAGTTGTGGCCAGGCTTGCTTACTCTTTGCCCTCTTTCTGAGATCCTCAGGTGTCCTCCTCGTGGTCCCTGGCCAATGGAAAAGGCCAGAGCATGCTTTCATTCAGCTCTATCCCCTCAGATATGCCCATTTTATACAATTTTGGCAGACTTCACAATGTTTGTTTGTTAACAGAACTATAGGTGATGTACAACATCCAGATTGATTGAAGTTATAATTGAATAATATAACTCACATATTAATAACTGTTTCTGATGCCAGTGATTCCACACCGAAAGGCATTCTGGAAAAGCCAAGTTTTTACAAGCCTATGGAAGGTCTTGAAAGTGGGAGCCACACTCACCCCATGATGGGAAGGGACCATCAGCAGGTCCTCTCTATTCATCCAGATTGGGCAGGTTGAATCTCTTTGGGAAAGCTGGTCTCTTAGATATATAAGTCCCACAATTCAGGGCATAATGGCCTTCAGTTGAATTCAGTATCTAAGGACAATGTGACTTGATATTTTGGTGGCCTTATGCTTTGAGGGGCCTTCCTTTGTCTTGATTGTACTCCAGTCACAAAAAATAATTGTACTGTTTCTAGCTTAGTAGATAATGAAGGGACCATAAAAACAACACATTCATAGAAGGAGCTTATGAAACTGAATTTGTAATGTCAATTGTGGTTTCTTCTGTTTTGTCCTCAGCTGTTTTGTTGACTTTGCAGAATGGGGAGGGCAGGTGGAATGAAGAAATAAATATTTAGAGAATACAATTTGTTTCTTCCTCTTTTTGCTGTATCTGAGACAGTGTTCTGTTAAGTTTGGCTGTTGGGTAATTTTTGCTTCCCACTTAGGACCTTCTTGTCCTAACTGGAGTTGGGAGAATTTTTCCTGCAGTTCTGGCTCATGAACAACCTTGTGTTGGAGAGAGCCAAGGCTGCTTGATAGATGGGAGTTTGATGTTCTTGCATCATGTGCCTGGATGCTCTCCTAAGTTTTTCCCAGCCTCTAGGCATTCTTGGCATTTGTGGCACTTTTTTGAGCTTGTGTTGTACTTTTTGCTCATTGTAAACTGCTTGATGCAATCTGACAATATCAATGTAATCTGCTAATATATGAAGCAAGGGCACCAGTTTGATGCCCTCCAGATGTGTTGGTCTGCTACTCCCCTCACTTGCTGGGGTGCTGGGAGTTCAGTTCAATACATCTGGAAGGCACTAAACTACAGAAGCTGGTGTGGCATGAAGTATGGTTGAAATAAAGTATTCTGACAAGTAATTTGCTTTCAATAATAATAATAGTAATCATCATCATCTATCCCAGGTCCTTGGGAAGGACTCGATAGATGAATAAAAATGCCAAATCCAGTCTAAACATTTGGCTGACTGTGTGACCAACCATAATAATAATAAACAGAATTGTAGAAAATATAGATCAGTAAGCCCACTGAATGTAGCTTTTAAGTTCTCATTGAGACTCTGTTTGAGAAGAAGCCAGAAAATATTTTCAGTGAGGAAAAGTTGAAAAAAAATTAATATTAGGTTGAAACAGGGTAGATTATATTTGGCTCTTTACTGTTCACCCAGAGAATGCCTCTCTGAGAATGTTTTGCAGCCTTTTGCCCAAAAAAAAAAAAAAAAGTCCTTCCATATGTAAATGGGCTTTGACTTGGGTGTATTAAATTGATTAAAATATATTTTGGCTACTTCAGAAGCTGGCTCAAAACAAAGCTATATAAATGTCTCTCAGCTCTGGAATCTTGCAAGGTTCTGATTCTGATATATTGAAGACTTCATTCTGCAGCCCATTAATCAGAGAGCTTCGCAAAGAGTTGTACTTGGATTCAGTTCCTTCCATAACAAGGAATTCTTCCACTGCAGCGGCAAAGTCCAGCTTTTCACAGCAGGAAAGCCCACCAGCAGTATACTAATGCACAGAGATCCATTTCAGATATGGAAGCACGGCGTATTGTATATGAGTGTGTTTAGCAGCCAAGTGAACACAGTGTACAATTCACACTGTGAGATGACATGATCACAGTACATAAAATGATTAGTCTCTTGGAACTGACAAAAGGATGTCAAAGGCACTGAAGATACAAAAAGGCTGATCCTGTAATATGTGTACTTATGAAAGAGAGTGTTTTTTGATCACTGAATGTCCTGGGGAAAAGCTCAATTTAAATTAAACACAGATCTCATTTTTCAACTCTATATTCATTTGTTTTAGATTTTTGTGAAACCTATACAGTGTTATATGTGGGTTACAAACACATTATTTCAAATGTCTGCAGATGTATACATCTGTATTGTGTCGGATGTTTATACACTGGAAATGTGTGTGTGTGTGTATATAATACTATATTGAGGTTTTAAATATTTAATAGTTATATGAAACCTGACTGTAATCTGATGGGATGTTATGTGTGTATATAAAGTGTATATGTCTGTTGTTCACACCCCTACAGAAATATTTTTTCTGCTGATTGTACATATTCTTTATCTGATAGTCATCACCATATCTGTAAGTGTTTACTTCACTACCTGTTTAAATTTGGTACTTTTCTAGAAACATTCACAATTGATTGGGTATGCTGCTTCATTATTTATTCAGATATCAGACCCATGGCTTTCAAAAAAAGAAATAGAGAACAGAAACAGACAGTGGCTCATATATGTATGTATGTATGTATTTATTTATTTATTTGAATTGGTTTCTTTAAGTGTATCCCAGTGAAGAGATTTTCACCAGGGTTCAGTTGCGCCAATAAAATGTCCACAGTATGATATATATTAAATAGACAATAAAACAAGTAATGCAAAGTTAAATAAAAATTATAAAAACAAGCATCCAATAACGTAACAGGGCAAAGAAGGATGATGAATCAAAAGCTCTCTTTGGCCTTAAGTAATTATCTGAAGCCTAGTAAAGTAGGAACTGTTCAAATTTCATTTATATATTTGGAGATCTAGCTAAACAAAAGTCTCAGTTGGAAAATCAATTTTAAAACTATTACAGTATTGACATTAAGAACTATCCTCAGATGTAACATTCTTTACTTTGGTGTAGGAAAAGTAGCTGCCTGTTCATGATCTGAGCGGGGGGAAAAGGCAGTATAACTCAAATACAAGTACTCCAGGACAGTTTTTATATAAAAACTTAGCACTAACCCTGGAGAAATATGCTCATGTCATAGGAGGAACACTTTTGTTAGGCTTTTGGTAGCAGCCTGTACTGGAAGTGGTTAATTCCCAGAATCAGATCACTGAGTAGTAAGATTTGTTAAAAAGAGGGTTGAAGTAACAACACAAGAATTCCAGCAAGTATTCTAGTATGAGAAACCTGTATATAAGCAAATTATGATAGGAAGGTTCTGCTTCTTTTCCTTGGACTCTTTTGATGTGATGGGGAGGAGGCTTATCTCTGTTGTGAAGGAGGGACAGACTGCACCTGTTGATCTTCATTTTCGGAATACAGAATTCACACTCACTTTCCCTGGGAAATTTTCAGTATCCACACGTCCTTGAACCAGGAGAGTACTGTACATCAGTAGCCACTTCCTCATTGGTCATGCAGGCAGCACGGGTTTGACAGCCAATCAGTATTTAGGAAATGTGTTCACAACATGGTCATTTAACACATGTGCATATAGGATGTTTGTATTGTTTACTCACAATACAGTAGGGTTGTCATCTGTATTCTTTTGATTTAAATATAATGGGAAGTTTAATTCGTGACACAGTTTAACGAAAAAGGATAGGCATCCTACTGTACTCCCTTCTGTTAGCAAGAAACTTGGTTGAGCAGCTAGTTCATGAGTGAGAATGTATGCAAAGAGACTAGGCTTCTAGTCTGAAGTATTGATTAAGTGATAAAGACTAAGAAGAAAAATGAAACAAAAATGGGGAATAGTTTCTAGCTGATTCCTATTCTGGAAAAGTTCCTAAATTAATCTCATCAATTTACATAAATGCAGAATATTGTTGCACTTATCAAGAGGCAGAGAACCTGTCCTCAGCAGGATCAAGCAGAGATCTTTCAGAGAAGGGTTTGGTCTTGCTATCTGTTTTTATTTAAGGTTCCAGAAGAACTTTACCTCTGACAAGTATGCCAGGATCCAACCCAGTAGAACCTCAGCCTGCCAGATCCAGTATGTACTCTTGATAACAATACCCAACCTTTTACTTAACTCAGGAGTAAGCAACGTAGAGCCCACTAGAGGTTTTGAACTTCAAACGCTCATTCTCTTGCCATTGGAAATACTAGCTTGGGCTGATGAAAGTTGATGTCCAAAGCAACTGGAGAGCATCAGATTTTTTTCCTTTGACTTAGCTCCTGAAAACCATTTAGGAAGTTAAACTTGTAGAGATTCTCCTCTTTCCTGACTGCCAGGTTTTGTTTTTGTTTTTTGTTATTAGTTTCCATCACAAAGTCTAAGGTTCAGTGTTGCTTCAGCGTAAATGAAATGGGTGATTCCTTAGCATATGTTCATGTAAACAGATAAGATTATAAAACTGGATGCAGTTCTGTAGGGATAGAATTGATTATGTGCCGTCAAGTTGTTTTTAAGTAATATTATTTTTCATTGTGCAGCCTTCCATAAGCTGATGCCTTCCAAGTGTGTTGGAGTACAACTCTGGCTCATGCCAGATTGGGGAAGGCAGCCACAGGATATGTAGCTGTCCATAATTTTCAACAGGGATTATGAGAATGCATTACACAATTCTATAAGTTACGAACCATTCAAGAGAATAGCTATCTCTCTTAGCAATGAGGTGGTATGTTGCCCTTATAAAATATTACTTTCCCAGTTCTCTGTGTAATGTAAGTTTCTGCAGATGTCCACTGTTTATATCAGGAGTATACATCAACATATTTATTTGAGGCAGGCATGGACAATATCTGGTTTTCTGAATATTGTAGAACTAAAATTTCCATCATTCTTCAGCACTGCCCACGCTGGCAAAGGCCATACAAACTGGATTGCCTTTCTCCAATAGAAAGTATAGATTATGTATTTATGGATTTGAATCACTCTATTATTTTGTGTTCCCAGATGAAATTAATATTTTGCTATATGTCATAATGTACTGGCATGCATGATTTAGTGGTACATTTATTTTTGGGTGAATATAGGTGCGTATCTTGCCAAACTGCATTATTTTCAAGGGCCACAAAGAAATTTCATACAGGGTTTTGAAAAAAGTGTCAGTTGGCTGTAATGGTTATTTATTATTTTTAACACACTAATTTTTAAGGATTTATTTTAGCTTTGTGATATGTGTGAAAGAATTAGAAAGCTTAGTTGCTCATGTTTTTGGTCTATGTTGTAAATATTTGGTTTTTATTTATATTCTGTACTTTTAGTACGCAAATACAAATAAATATTTCTTGTATTGAAATACAGAACCTTCAGAAACATTTTGATTTTTATAATCCTGAGTGAAATCGAAATTCTTTTTCTTTTTGCTTAGGAATACCTTTAAAAAATATGATAATTGTGGGATTAATGTTAAGTCCCAACCACAGACAAGGATCTCTTCCCTAACTGCTGCTATGAGCATCGAAGTGTTGTGCAAGAGTTTTCTATTGCTTTACTTGGTTTTTTCCCCCCTAAAAGACTGTTTTCTATGGAAGCCAATTGATAATTCTGGTTCTAGTACAAATTATTTCCACAAAGGTGTCCAATCAATATAATTCCCACTTCTGCTGAGAACAAAGATGCCCATTTTCAGTCTGTCTGAGATATTTAATGCATGAATGAGCTGCACAGTGTGGCAAATAGATGGAAGGTTAAACAAACCATCTCCAGCTCTCCTAGCAAGATGGTTAGTTGAACATTCTCAGATCCTGTTCTGTCCTTTTCAGTCTTGGAGGTAATTTATTAATGGAGAAGGGGGCTGGGAAACACTGTGTGAAGAGGTCACATTCCAATCATATCCCGCTGTCACCTTATCTCTAGTCTGTCAATTAGCCCTAGGTGAAGTAAAACAGAGTCAATTTATCATTCTGTGAAAACTTAGAATACTGGAATTCTTCCTTTCCCTCCCTCACCCACTCTTCCCCAACCCCCCTCTGTATTACTTCAATTAAATCTGTGAAAGGAGCTCTGGAAATAGTATGTTTAAGCGGCTTATGATAACCCATTAACTCAAACTGGGCCCAGAAAAGAGACCACTTTGCACACACAGAGGTTACTTATGAGAAGACATAGATAATGCACAGATGAGTCCTAAAATACAGATGCTTAATTATATTTTAAAAATAATACTAACATACCTTTTTGGGGTAAGCAACATTATGCAAAGAACAGGGAGAAAAAGAACTAAGAAATAGTAAGACAAATAAATTAAGGTATTAAATAAGAAAAAGAAAATACATAGATCTGGTTTACACTAATACCACACCCTTGCAAACTCTCCTCGCTTCCACCTTATTCATACCTGCTTCATATATTGCCTTTTGTTCTTTAAATTTTCCATCCCTCTCTCTTTAAGAGGCACATCATCTCTTTCCAGGCCCAGTGTTCTTGATCTTCCCCTTCCATTCCACCCACTCATTTTCTTTTCTTTGTATATTTGCTTTGTAATCCAATCGCCATTCATTTTCAATATGACCAAACCACTGAACACAGTTCTTTCATTATGGTCACTCACTTCGCTTCACATTTATTTATCACCTATTCCTTATTGACACTATCTGTTCTTCTTTGAGCACATATAATGCTTAAGTACCCCATTCCTATTGCATTCATCTTATTTCTCTCTTTCTCCTGACATGCACAAGTCTCACTTCCATGGGCAGAAACATGTTTATATAGACTTTTTTTCTTCTTTCAACAAACATCTGAAGGAAGAAAAAAGCATTTGTAATCTTAAAAATTCCCCATTTTCCCATCTTCAGTAAACATTTTACGAGGGTACACACATTTATTTACTTGCTCTAATTTTTCACCATTTATGTATAACTTTAGTTGTTCACTCCATGTTCTTTGTCGAACACAATTTCCTTTTGTTTGCTTATTTTTGTTTTTGTTTTTTATTATAAATCTTGATACATTGTATTGTTTCAGACCAGTGAAGTTTATACAATATTGATTGAAGATTATTGACATTCCATTATATAGATCATTCAGAGTGTTGAAAATAGCGAAGGGAAAAAAGTATTCTATCAATATTAATTACAATTTAGGATGTCAATATTACAAGCATAAAATTATTTGACTTTTTCATCCAAAGTTGAGTATAACATTGAAAAAAGAACCTCTGTGAATTGCACCAAAAGATTTGTTGTATGATAAAGATTTTGATTTTAAGCTGACTATTTAGTGTTAAATTATCCATTGTATTGTTACATGGATGGATGGATGGATGGATGGAGCAAATTTAACAAGAAATACCAAAAAGTAGGGGGGAAAAGGAAAAGGAAATAAAAAGAGAACTATTGATTTTCCGACTTCCCCCTTTTTATACATCTGCTAATTTACAATATTTGTAGACATATAGGCCCCCTTAGAAGCCAAACTCTAAGTGATTATATTTGCCATGCTGTGTGATGTCTTGTATGTGTAGGAACAATTCTTGCTTAAATTTGGTTAAACTTCTGTTGTGAATATATATTGTTAGTTTTGCCATTACTGTGTATTCTCCAAGTGTAAATTCCCAGTCAGATATTGTCAGAATTGTATCTTTCTTCCACTGTTGAGCAAAATTTATTCTTGCTACTGTACGCATATATCTCATTAGTTTATGATGTTTCTTGTTGACTTTTTTTGAGATTATACCTAATAAGACAAGTTGTGGTTTCATTTCAAATTTAAATTCCAAAATTTTCTACATTGTACTATGTATGCCTTTCCAGTACTTTGGGTTTTTTTTTACATGTCCACCACATGTGATAAAACATTCTGTTTCATGGCATTTCCAACATTTATTACAGTATGTTTTGTCTATTTTAGATATTGATTGAGTTGTATACTGTCTTTAGAACATTTTGTACCAATTTTCCATTAAGTTATAACTTGGTATATATTTTATAGATTTAATCCATAATTCTTCCCACTGTTGTGTTGTAACTGTTTCTTTAAAAAATTGCATCCATTTTTGTCATATAATGTTTTGTTTGTTCTGTATCATATCTAAGTAAACGTTTATATATGCACCCTAATAGATGGTGTTGGTTTTGTATGAGTGTTTCAAATTCTTTTTTCTTAATATCCTTCCTTCCTTCTGGAGATCTGATTTTATCCTTCCAGCAATTTGTAAGTACATCAAACATGGTATCGTCCGTCCTTCACTGAGTATTTCTTGCTGTGTTATTAGTCTATTGATAGAGTTTGATTGAACCATATCTGCATATGTAATTACATTTTTCTTGCTGTAATTGTCTCCAACATGAAAAGCATTTGAGGGAGGAGCTAGAGGTGAAATTGTTGGGCTTATTATTCCCTTTGCAGAATTCCATGCTTTTCTCAAACTTTGTCTAATAATATGTCCTTTTACATTTTTATTCTTCTTTGTATCTCTATGCCATAAATATCTATGAAGTCCATTGGCTAAGCTGGCTCCCTCCAATATTGCCATTCTACTATTTGGGGACTTTATCTACTCTGTTATCCATGACAGGCAGCTTGCTTTATGATACGGTTTAAAATTTGGAAGGGTGAGACTACCTTTCTCCTTGGAATCTTGAAAGGCTATTTGTCTACTCTGGATCTTTTCCCACTCCATATAAATTTATTGACAGTTTCTTGCCATTCTCATAAAGTTCTCTCTGAAATTCTGATTGGTGCCATTTGGAATAAATAATTTATCTTGGGTAATACATTCATTTTGATAATTGCAGTTGATCCTAACCAAGGTAACTTTATGTTCCTCCACCTTTGAAGGTGTCTTTTAATCTCTTGCCATAATTTAACATAGTTATTTAGATGTATTTCTTGATTGTTGCCTGTCAGATACAGACCAAGATATTTCGCTGAGTGAGCTATCTGACAACCAGGTTCTTCATGCAGAAGATTGATTTCTCCTTGTGTTAAAAATCTTGTAATTATGTTTGTTTTCTGAATATTGATTTTATATTCAGAGTATTCTCCAAAACTATAAATTGCTTCCATTAATTGTTTTATTCCCTTTTGTGGTTCTGTGATACATCATCTGCATAGCATTTCAGCTTATATTCCTTTCCACAAATTTTAAGTCCTGTCATTGAGCTTTAATACACTTTTTCATCTCCATACTCCTTGTTGCATCATAGAGTCTGACATTTGCTGGAAATCATAAAATAGGTTTTCAGCCAGCAAGACAGTATCATCTCCATGCAAAAGTATTTCAGCCTTCATGTCTCCAACCACACAACTCTAAAAATCTCTTTACATATTTCTCCATAACTACATTAAATAAGCTGGGGGACATTATACATCCTAGTCTTACTTTCTGCTCAATGATGAACCATTCTGTTATCAATCCATATATTTTCATGCATGCTTAATTTCTACTATATGCAGCTCTTATGGCGTTGAACTCCATATATGTGCAAAACATTTCATAATTTAAGCCTATTCACTTTATCTAAATCAACAAACATACAATAAACATTTCTCAGTGATCTGCTGAAGAGCAAAAATCTGACCTGTATATCTTCTGCATGCTATAAAACTACACTGCACTTTCCAAATCTTGTTCATTTTCACTTCTCTTATCCTTTCGATCAGAATTCTGCAAACCCTATCCCAGGTATGCTTAAGAAATAATCTCCTTGTATTCTTTGCAGTCTCTTCCCCTCCAAGTAGACAAACAATAATGCCATTTTTCCAATCATCTAGCACAGATGCAGACTTCATTCACATGTTAAACAAGTGGCATTTTAAAGCAAAACAGATCCCATAGTTAACACTTCCTCCAGTTACTCCATCTATACCTGCAGCCTTACAATTTTTCAACATTCTCACAGCATTTATGACTTCATTTTCATCAGCTTTTTCTGAGAGCTAACATACCATTCACTTCAATTCCACTCTCTGACAAATTACTATTGTTCCCACACCACTCTTTAAAATACTTTTTCCAACATTCTTTCACTTCAGTTTTTCCCAAAATATTTCATTTATTTTTAATCCCATTTATTCTTCTGAAGAATTCTTGTTGGACCTTTTTACCCATTTCCACAACAATTTTTAAAGTTTCTATCAAAATTACATTTTCTCTGCTTCTTTGAACCTTAACTGTTCCTTACTCTTTTCTTACATTCTTTTCCCTCAATTCAGGTTTGAACAATATCTTTCTCTCAACTTAATTTTCTTCAATGATCATTCTCTTCTGCGTATTTTACCTCATCAATGTACCTTTCACTTCATCATTCCCCCACACATCTTTTTTCACAGGCCCTTCTAAATTGTTTTCACCATATGGGCGGATTTCATTCTGGCAAAGCAATACACAATATAACCTGGTGAAATTCATATTGTTAGGTTTGAAACTAATAGTCATCAGCAACCTGAATTTTGGTTGGGTCTTTACAGCTATAACCATAATTGTAAGCAACCATAAGCCAGTTAATTCTATTGTTCCCATACACCTCATAATCCTTTATGAGAAATTAAAGCTATGTGAATGTGAAATATGGTTTAATGTCATGTTCTTATATACTGTTAAGATATTCAAATCAATTAAGAACGCCAAATGATTTTTTTTAAGTAAAAAGAAGTTAATTGATCCTTAAAGACTATGGAAGAATTCACGATAACTTGAGTTTCTCAGTCCTAATAAAACATCTGAAACCCTTTGGACACAGAAATCTTAATGAAATTGTGTTTCACTTATTTAAAAGGACAGACAAGAGAATATACTGCTTTCTGCTTTAACAGAAAGATGAGTGCTTTGTGATGGGAGCCCAGTGATGAATCTAAAATAAACAGAAATCAAAATTATCACAATGAGAGTAAACAGCAACTATTGACATGATCCATGACTGCTTTATTTTAAATAGGCTTGATAAATTGGGATGTCATTCTGACTTGTGCAATCTTATATTTCGAAATAATTTGAAATTGTATATTCTGAAGTAACCATGAATTAAGCCTTAATAATTTGCACCAGATCAGGGTTTTTTTTGTTTTTTGTTTTTTGCATTAGACCTTTTTCTCTTTTTATATGCCTGGCTTAGCAGTGGTCTTGATTGACTCTCAGAATATATATGGCTTTGGGGCAAGCCACAATTGCGAGAATTACCAAAATGTGACACAGAGACATAAAGTGAACAAATGCTGTTGGAAAAATGGCACCGATAGACTTCCTTGATGCAGGGTTGACACAAACCTTCAGTTTGTAAAAAAACACAATTTCTGCAAAGTGCAATAAAGCAAAGCACAATAAAACGAGGCATGACTGTAGTTTGCCCTTGCCTCCTTCCTAGGGCTGAGAGGGTGTGACTGGCCCAAAGTCACCCAACTGGGACTAGAACTCCCAGTCTGCCAGTTTCTAGCCTGGTGCCTTAACTGCTACCCCAAACTTGCCTAATGAGAAATAAAACCTTTTTTATTTTGCTTTGGGAAAGCTTTAAACACATATCCAAATATATAACTGATAATTGGCAAACCTTGCAACCTGAGGTTTCGGGACTTCTTCAGCTGAAATTATATATGTTATCAAGAAGTAGAGTGTGGCCTGTTTCAAAAGTAGCAATTTCCCCTAATGCTGAGGGAGAAAAAAAGCCGGTTACTGAAATTCTGACCTATTATTTCTGGGCTCTGGCCAAATTGAGATTACAATCAGAAAGAGTAGTAAAGTTTAAAGATACCATCTGTCTGCAGATTTCGGCTAATTATTTTAGTCCTTCCTAGCTCATAAACATGCTTAACCTCAAGCTTTCGCTTTATCTGCTTGACTAATTGACGTACAGCGATAACAGAGGATCTGGTAACCTCTGTTTTGGACGTAAAATCCGCTTAGTATCAGGTAGCTTGATTAGTGGAAAAAGATTGTGAGGCTTGTAATCTACAACATTTGGTGATTTGCCTATGTTGGCTTAGTGGTTTCTCTAGAAATATCAGAGAGTGGACTGGTGCACAGGGAGGAAGCTGTACAAATTGTTGTTTAATTGTTTTCCTGGATAGTACTGTTCCTTTCAAACTTACAATCAGTTGCGCTTCAAGTTTCCATTAAGTCGTATGTAGAAACTGAATGGGGAGATTCCCCATACATTTGAAACAAATGCTTCTTTGTTTAGAAAGTAAGGCTCCCAGTCTTGGGCTGCAAAAATCTGGGTAACAATTAAATGGCAGTAGGAGGTTAGTGTTTTCTGTATCTATTTGTTGCCATCTAGTGTCTGTCCCTATTTTTATAGCCCAGATCTGGAGCGCTATAAGAAAGCATACTGCTAAACTGGCAAAAATGATAGAGGTGGAGAAAGCTTCTAACTAAAGTTGAGATCATGATTATGAGAATGAATGCATTGGCTTTCTTAATCATGCATTCAAGATAGCCTTGTGAAAGGCAAAAGAAGACTGCTCGCCTACCCAGAATTAGACCAACATTTAGAGCATGGGTGAGGCGCACATGACCCTCCAGATGTTGCTAAAGCCCAACTGCTGGCAGCCATTGCTGGCATTAAAGTTGAGGGGAGCTGTAGTTTAGCAACATTTAGAGGGCCGTAAGTCCTGACGTCCTGATTTAGAACTTCACTTGCATATCAGGTACCACAAGATTTGGTGAAACTGAGGTTAAATATCCAAAGGGTATCTTAACTGGGGAATCATGTCAACTGTATTTGGAGAGAAGAAAGACAATTGGTGCTTTGTCATCCCCTTTGGAGGTTTCTTTTGAAGTGAGAGAATCTCAGGTCCTACGTGTTCTGAAGGAGAAGGGGATGGGTAGGCTTCTTTTATTCTAGCCTTTATAGAGAGGGTTATGACCGCTGGAGAGTGATTTTCATTTCCATACTCCTTTGCTTGCGTGGCCTGTCTCATGCGTGCAGCTATACTATACAAAGCTTGCTGGTCTGCTGAGACCTGAACAGTAGAGAACAAGTATCCCTCACAATGGGCTTGCCCTTCATTTTGTAATGCTTGGATGCCCAGAACAGGGGAGTGGGGCTTTTGCTGCTGTCTCAGCTCTTCGGTAAAGGGAAGGTAGCTCCACTCTACCCAACTGCTGTGAAGGAGCCCAGATATCCAAGGAAACATATCAAGTTATATTTTTTCTCTCCTTGACCTTAAGAAGTCTTGCAGTCTGCGGAAGGCTTTGTCTTCTGATGCTGTCCCCAGTCTGAATCATCCATCAACACTGTGGTTTTCCCAGGGCCTTGGGATGTTAGCACGTTAAAAAAAGCTGAACCTCATAGAGGCTTTCATCAAATATAATAGATGGAAAAACCTTTTGCAGATGCCTAGGTATTAATAATAGAAGATGACTTGCCAATCAACACCTGCTTTTGAAAATGGATAAAGATGTTGTTCTGTTGTTTAAACAGCTGATCCTTTAGTCTGCCTGCGTCTCTCTCCTAGGCTTCTCTTTGTATTTGAGTTGAGAATCTAAAATGGTTTGCTAAGTGACACATACGACTGTGGGAAACAGCTGTTTTGCATTCTGCTGACTAGCATGAAGAAAAATCTGCTCTCTTCT
Organism: Liasis olivaceus; assembly: GCA_030867105.1. Classification (NCBI taxonomy): domain Eukaryota; kingdom Metazoa; phylum Chordata; class Lepidosauria; order Squamata; family Pythonidae; genus Liasis; species Liasis olivaceus. The sequence goes on along the minus strand of CM061349.1, from coordinate 107,598,916 downwards.
GAGACCAGAAACAAAGGGTGATATCTAACATTGTGCAATGGCTAGCAGGATGGAGAATCTGGGTAAATGAATTTTCTCTTCCGTCTATCAGAAAATCTCTGTGTTTTTTTACTCCCCTCCCTTGGGAATGGAGACTTCTCGTTGCCTGAACCTATTAAGTGCATGGTACATGTAGTTTTTCCAGGTGCACCTCAGTAAGTATCCTATTTATTATTTGAAAAATCACTGCTCTACACAAACCAAACTTATTTCCAATATGTACAATAAGGTATTTCAAATCTCAGTTTACATCCAAAGCTGCACAGGTTTCCTCTTCATTCTCATCAGCTTCCTAAATATGCTCCAGAGAGTTCCCAAGAATCTAGAGCAGATTTGGAGGGGGCAACAGTCCATTCCTCCTGCACTTATCTGTGAGATTGTGTGGGGTGTGGGGCGATTCATGAACTTATAAATATGTCTTCTTCATTGTACACTGAAGTATGCCTCCAATTTTAAATATGGTCTAGTGCAAGGTTGGGAAAAGGTAAATGGAAAGCCACTTTCCAGGAAGGGTGTTTTCCTTCCAACAATTAAGAATAGCATAATTAACAGATTACTTCTCTGCCTGCTGAAATAAAGGAAAGTTGAGGTGGGATAGGACTGATTTATGTGAGAAAAGACTGAATATTCAGTTCTGGCAAAGAAAAATTACTGGACTGAAATTCTGCTCAGGGAACCCTTCCCATTTCTTTTACTTCTTCGTCCTCCTCACTGAGAGGCCATGCACATACTTGGCTGTAGTTAGTGGATGTTGGGAATATTTATTGGTGACCATTCAAATAAAGACAAAGCAGATACCAAAAGCCTGAAGATTTCCAACTTGTGGTTTAGAGTTATGGCCCATTCATTGGTCGAGATAAACTGCTTCACAATGGCACCCTTGCTGAGGCTAATTACATGCTACATGCCTGCTTTTACTAGTATTTCTTTTGTTCTAAAGTGACAATGTCTCCTGATGAAATAAGGACAAGGGCAAAAGGAGAGGATAAATGAACTTGACTAGGATGATGTTATGAGATAGATCGTGTGTTTTAGTGTGATGGCTTTGGTGATAGGAAATCCAGACTCAGTTCCCTGGCCAGTTGGAAGCTCATTTGGTAAGCGACCTTGGGAAAGTCACTCTTTCTTTGCATAAACTAGTTTACAAGGTTGCTGTGAGATTAAAATATCTTTACGGAAGAAGGTCAGAATACAAGCATAAGAAATAGTATATTAGCTGACAAAAAGCACAGAAAATGTAAGATTTTGATGGTTAGATTTTGCAGAAATTGCCGCTAAATCTCTGCAATATCACTGCTTTTTATACACATTTCTCTCCTAGGTTTTTATTTGTCCTGTTTCTGGATACTTTGCTTCACTTGAATGTTAAGATACAGAAAATTTCATAGACATATTTGTTAAGATATTACCAAGTTTAAGAAAAAAACGAAACTGGTGATATTCATTCACCTTTTTGGAGTTGACCAATCCAGTTCAAAGTCAGATGATCTAGATTGTGGCAGAATGGCAGCCTATGATTTGCAAAAAGAGGAGAGCTGTGTTCACGGGGACTGTTGGGGAGCAAGCAGAAGAAGAGACTGACTGGTGTTCCTACTAGCCTCAGATGTTAAGGGGTCAGGGATCAGGACATGGATAAAGAGCTTTTGCCCAAGTAATTTCCCTCTCTTAAGTATACTAACAAGACAGCATAGCACTGGGGATTACATAGCCAAACAATCAGTTACTTAGTAACATCTCATTGTAAAAGATAATACAGAACTTTAACTGTGGGAATGAAAGAAATGGAGTGATTTCTCAGGAAGGGAGGAAGAATGGTTTCCTTCCTCAGTCATCGTGACAGAAACCAGTGGCATCCTGCAAACCAGCAGATCAGAGGAAAAGAAGAAGTGGTTGAGGGAAAAGAGTGGGAGAAATCAAACAGTAGTGGCTCCTCTCAATTCTAGTCACCTAGTATAGTAGTAGTATAGTAGCAGTAGTAGCAGCAGTATCTATTTAGTTGCATTTATACCTAATGTTTCATTAGACTACTTATGAAGATGATTTAGAGGACAATTAAAAGATTACTGTTCTCATAATCACCCTACACATGATGTGGAGGCCTTTCTCTGTATCTTATGGGTTGGTGGGGTGCATCACAGGGGCTTTTCTGTGGTTCACCCCTCCCTACTGGGATACTCCCCAATCCCTTTGCTTTCAGATTCTACCAAATTGTGAAGAAGATTTTGTTTATATTAGTTTGAGGTGGTATTTCAAATCATTGGCTGCCCTGTCTCTCTTTGTTTTCTGGTTTTTTGCTTTATTTTGAGAGAGTAGTCCCTTTTATAATAGCAAGGCAGCACATAAGTATTAATGAGTCTTGGACATTCTGGCAGGGTTCCTATGGATTTGGGCTGCTTCCCTCCAGGAACAGGTGTGGGATTTGTAGCTTTCCAGAGTTTGACCAACTCCCATCACCTCCAGACAACTTGGCTAATGGTGATGGATAAACCCGTAATTTGCTTTCAGCTCTGATTAGGAGTAGAGAAGTAGAACGTGGTTTAACTGGATTATAGATATCTTGTTACTTATAGTTCATCTTAATCTACATTAAACACCTCCTTTTTGTGTGCTAAGAATTGAAGCCATATATGAACTGTAGAAGAGGGTTTATATTGTTTCCAGGGACAATGAATGGAGAAAATACTCCTTGGAACTCAAATGCCATGCTGGCTGGGGAATTCTGGGAGTTGAAGTCCGCATATCTTTAAGTGTCCAAGGTTGAGCAAAACTGGTCTAGACTGTAGAAAGGAAGGAGGCTAGAGACTAGGGTTCTGTTTTCCACAGCTAAAATTTGCTAATCTGTTTTTGCCAAAAGCCATAAAGCGTTGAGTGTCTATGCTGGCTTTTAATTCACTTGGGAGAGCCATGTCCAAGCAAAGGATCCAATTTTTGTCTCTGAATTCAGTTTGTGGGTGCTAGGTGGATGACTGATGAATGTAGTAATTAATAGGACATTTGGGATTTGTCTCCAGATAGGTGCTCTGGAGCGTGCAGGAGTACCAGTGCAACACATTTTCACTTATTTGTTTGAAATATTTCCAAGCCATTAAAAAAATCTCAAAGCAGTTTAGAATAAAAATTAGTGAATAAAAACTCCTTGAAAGGTTAAAAAGAAAAAAAAAGGCTGGGCATGGTCAGATCTTTCCAAGCCTTAATCAGGCCTTAATCTGCAAAGTGAAAATAGAGATTCATTACACAGGATATTTATGAGGGATTGTAAAACATATTATATGATAGAACATTCTAATACGAACATCTAAATTTGATACCAAAGACTAAACTTTAATTGGGCTCAAAACAGATTTGTACTACATTCAAGAGCTGTATATGTTTTCTTCATTTTTCTTGTTGTACCTATGCATAATTCTTTAAATGTTTGTGAATGAGATCTTTCTGTTTCCTACTAAAATTGTTTAAATATCATTTGCTGCATTATGCCATGATGCATTTTGTTATTCTTTTAAGATTGATGATGTCAGCTCTTTGAGGCAGGAAACAATCACCTCAAGGACTTCTGGAAGTCTACGTTAGTATTGTAGGCAATAACTAATAACCACTCTTTTTCTCAGCCCTACCCACTTCACAGGATCCTTGTTGTGAGGAAAATTGGAGGTGGGGGCATTATGTATGCCACTTTGAGTTGTACAAAATAAAGGCAGGATATAAATATAACAACAATAGAATCTTGAAAACGTGCCAGAGTTTGGCCTGCCCCCTCTGCCCAAATGTAATCAAGACAGGGTTATCATGAGTCTCTTTCTCACCCCCTCTTCTTTCCTAGAGCTAGGCTGATGTTTGTTTAACTGTTCTTGCATTCCTCCTTCAAGTTTATCTCTGTACTCCTCTCCAGACGATAACTGGTTACATAAAGGAAGGAGACAAAAGAGATCAAATGGAAAGGAACTGACCAGATGCCCAAACTGTGCGGGCTGTTCCTTTCCTTGACACCAGAGTTTGCATTATTGTTATACTGCGAATGCTTCGTTCAGTTGCCATTAAAAGACTGCTCCCCTTGTTTGAAAATGAGACAGTCTTTGTATCTGTCCTTCATGATGTCGAATTGTAAAGGTCAGATCGACAGTAAGGAGAGCAGTAATCCCCCTTGTGTTGAAATGAATTTCCTTTCATCTCTCTTTTTGGGGGCTGCATCTCAGGTTACAGCACAAGAGGGGTTAAAGGGCAGGGCTGCCCTGACTTAATTCCCTTTGCAGGGAAATCCCTTTTCTAATTAGGAAGAGTGTGGTGCAGCATTTAAGGTGTTGGAGTGCAGATTTTGCCCTCCCCCCGACCTGCCCTGGATGTTGCTGCACGTTGCCTAAGGACATTAAAAGCAACAGTGTTAATCACGCTTGCTGTCTCCCAGGTGACCTGGCATTTGGGTTACTGGGTTACTTGCGGTACCACCTCTCCCAGGTTTTGTCTATCCATCCTGTGGGACCCAGCAGGAGAGGTATGCTCCAGGTCTCATTTGTTAGGGAGTGCCATCTGGCAGGTCCCAGGAGGGGAGCCTTTTCTGTTATGCTGCCCACCCTCTGGAACATCATTCCCCAGAGATTAGACTTGCCCCAACCCTGCTGGCTTTCCATAAGACCTTAAAAACCTGACTTGGATGCCGAGTCTGGGGCCCAGGTTGTGTGGTTGAGCCCATATGTTGATTATGTTGATGGTGTTGTTTGGTTTTATCTTGGCTCCCATATTTGTTATTTATTGTTGTGATAATGTTTTTATCTGTTTTTCATTCTGTTAGCTGCCTACAGTCATATGTCTGAGATGGGCAGCCATATAAAATGAATAAATGAATGAATGAATATGCTTACTTTGGGTCAAGGGATCGCTCACAGGACTGTTTGAAAAGGCTTAAAATTCCACCAGCTTAATCTTCCTGGCTATGACCAGCTGGTCACATCCAGTTGCTATAAAAAATTTTTTACAGCATCCCAAATGACCAATAAATAGTAGCCCTAGCAGGAATTTCAGGCAGTTATCCCACAGAGATCACAACAGCACTGACAAATGGATCATGTTTCCGGATCTGCAGTGACGGGATCCTTTTCCTTTCATGGAAATAATGCTGTGAATAAGTGAAGATCATAATCCAAGGAACAGGAGTAAAGTTAGTACATTTTTTTGTTCTGTCCTCCACTTACTCTGTCAAAGTCTCAGTGGAAGAGCTGTAAATAGAATTAGCATAGTTGTCTTATTTCCTTTTCCTCTCCCCACATTTTCAGGCAAGCCAATAGGTTGACTAATAACTGACTGGAGTGCCAAGCAAACTATCATTCTGCCAACAGCAATCGGTTATTGCTCAGGTTAAGTTTCTGAAAGACAGTTTTGGCCTCAAATTTGAGGTCCGAGAACATCTCCAAATTCTAGGAGTGGATAGGAAAATGTTGTTTTGCCATGAACGAGTGGGTTCACAGGATGAGTAAACCCAGTAATTGTTACATTTCTGTTTTTAAAATCATAATGACCATTTTTAAAAAGGGTCTTCCCTAGAAATATTTTCACTGGCAGTGAAAACTGTATTCATAACATATACTATCTTAAACTGGTGAACTGGCCGTTAGTTTTAGCCTAGTTTAGACTGTTGTGCTAAATGCCTGTGTGTGAGCAAAGTCTACATTTCTTTATAACACAGTTAAAATTATGCCATATATGTGTGTGCAGCTGTAGTATATTGACTTGTGACTTTGGGGTCAGTATCTTTCCATTATATAGTTTATGGCTGGGCTCTAAAGTGCTTTTAATTCATGTCAGAGTTCATGAGAATGGGGTCTCTACGCACTCCTATACAGTAATCTAAGATCAGCTACTTCCAGTAAGCTGGACCACAAAAGATGGTCAGTGGATACTTTTCAAGAAGGTATTTTTCAGAACACCATGTGAGCTCCAGACCTCTTCAGGGCCATCAACTGTAAATGGAGGGGGAAGAATAATGCATTATTGTATGTAATATTATTTGATACTATTATATAATAATTATATGTAATTACTTTCCCTTTGATTAAATGTAAAGTACCTTAAATTAAAGATATTTTGGTATGGGCCGTGCTTCTACTTTGGCTTGGCCCTGCCTAATCTGGAGGATGATCTCAAAAGTCAACCACAAGAAAAGTTGTACATCTCTGATTTATCTAATGCATTTCAAATTCTATATGCATTTTGCAAATCTCTGACAGGTATGTTATGTATTATGAGAAGAAAGGAAAGCATATATCATTGATCCTGTAGTGTTGGGATAAGTAGGGATTGTCATAAAATATTAAAGAGTCCTGAGTTCTTCTCACCTGTTTGCAGGAGGATGTGAAATATTTCCAGCACTGCTTTGAAAATACAGATAGTCCCCTACTTATGAACAGGTTACATTCCGAGAGGCTGTTCGTAAGTCCGTTTTGTTTGTAAGTCCAACAAGCAAAACAGACATGCGCAGTTCGCACCTTACATAATTGGCAGTCCCCTTCTGGACTCTTCTGCTTAATTGCAGGTATTTGCAGTTGCCACACACCAAACACAACCGACCATGCGAGAAGTCAGGACCAGAAGTTGGAACCGGAAGTCAGGAGATGGTGGGAAAGGGTTAGTTTGTGGCACGCTTTCTCCTGACTTCCGGCCTGACTTCCGGTTCCAACTTCCGGGTCTATCTTGTTCGTAGTGGCGGAAGTTTGCAACTTGAAAGTTGGTATCTAGGGGACTTTCTGTATCCTTTGCATCAAGTTTCATTCTTTACACTGATGGCAAACATACTGAAATCATGCTGAATGTTTTGGCTATTTTAACTTGGGAAAAACACACATCTGGATTTAACATGGATAATGCAGGAAAGCCATTTTTCCTTAAAGTTTAGAGGGAACTTCCTAATGGTGTGAGATGTTGAATAATGACACAGACTACCTGGAGAGGAGTTGGTGGCCTCCCCTTTGCTGGGATTTTTAACTGGATCTGAGCAGCCATTTTAAAGGTATTTCTTGAGCAAGGAATGGATGACCTCCATGATATTTTCCTTTTTTTAATAGTAATTTTATTAAAATTACAGTTACAAAGATAAAAACTAATACAAACTAAAAAAAGAAAAGAAAAAAAGAAAAAATAGAAGGTGCAGAAAAGAAAGAAAAAATAGAAAAATAGAAAAGAAAGAAAAAATAAGAATATAGTAAAGAAAAAGAAAAGAAATATATAAAGAAGTGATTCCCCCTTTCATCACAAGTATAAATAATTTTAATAACTTTTCACCTTCTCTTAAAATACAACAAGTGATCTCTTCTTCCCATATCCCATCTCTTATCTATAAACAAATCTTAAAGCCCTGTCGTTTCAGTCCTGATCAGCAAAAATCCATTAAGGATTACCAGAGATAACAACACATCTATTTTAACCTTGATCAAATAAACCACCTTTATATCCCTTCCTTTTACTTTTAACAATCTTGATCTTTAGTCCCTTCAAATAATGTCCTAGAACTTGATTTCTTTTCACTTTTTCTTTGTCCCTTCTCACAAAATTCTTCAAAGCTTTAACAAGCCTCTTTTGTAAATCCAATATAGGAAAACTATCCAGGTCACTCTCTTGGTTTGTTATTTGTATATCCCTTTTAATTATTAAGACATCAGCTGGTTCTTTTGTATGTCCAGTGTAGCATCCTTTTCCATATCATTCTTGTAGCCTGTCATTTTTGACCAAACAATACAGTTGATATATAGTGAGCGTATAAATCGGTAACAGCAGCTCATAATAGAGCAGTGGGTTCCAGTGAAATAGCTGTTTGTCATCCAACCTGCTGTTGAAGAATGTTTGCTTAGTGATATAAAATAGGCCTATTGCCAGCTTTCAGTGGTCCGTGACCAGAACACAGATAAATTCAGTCCTCCTTCGCTAGCACTGAGCCCTAGTTATTTATCTCTCCTATCTCTACTGGACCGATGATAAGTTTCAGGTGGATTGAATTTGCCCTTTGCCAGAGGGCCATAACATGCACAGATTATGGAATGTGACTTTGTGAATCTCCTTTCCCGATACATATTCTCTACTATTCCAGAGAGAGCAGAGAAGGTGTGGGGTTGGTTGGTTCCTGTTCTCAACTTCTCTCTATGTTGTTGTAACACTTCTTTGATAGGTAGTCATCAACACTTTCCTCCTTTCTGGACCTTTCTATGGACATCTGTCCTAATGTCACTGAGATCCTGTTGAGCTACCAGTTGCATCAAGTAGACTGAAATTATGATACAGTAATAAAATTTGTGAGAGGAAGTTGGACTAGCTTTCATCCAAAGGTGCAATTTATAACAGAATGGCATTCGCCAGCACAACACTTTCCAAAGGAAAAACTAAACCTGGAGGATCACCCAAGCTTTTGGAGCTGCTTAGAAGCATATTGGGAAGGGCAGAAGAGTAGAGGGAAGTCCCATTGCATGAATGGAAGTCTAATGGAACAGGATCTTGTGTTCGCTTTTGGTTTTGTGTTCCAGCAAGTAGCCATAGTAAGAGAAGAGAAGGCATAAGATGAAAGAAAAGAAGGGAAGAACAGGATCGCTCAGGGAAAAAAGCAGATTTAGTGCAAATGTGAATACAAGCAGACCCAGAATAGATAGATTGGCAACTGCCTAGCCGGCATCTTTGTTCTTTTGGCTGCCTCTTTCGAAATCCTGTTCGTTGGGCAGGAGAATGGCTTAAGTCTGAGAACAAAGGGTTGCCTAATTATTCTTTTTTTAAATAGTTGACCCGATATTTGATTTTATTTTGTGGTGGAAGACTGTAATAACAATGCCTTAAACTAAAAAAAAAAAAATGTAAATGCCATTAGCACTTAGGCAGTATAGCTTTTCACTGGGCTCAGTACTTCAGTTCTGGATGTGGCTGGCTGGAAAATACCTTCCACTGTGAATTCAGTTCACAGCATACTGTTGCTTTCTGTGTGGCCAGAAAACTATGCTGAGTAGGAGTATGTTATGGTGTGGTTATGAATATAAATAAACCCCATCCCACCTGCTAAGATAAAAGCAGGGAAAGAATTGGTGTAGATTTGCTAACTTTGGGGTAGTTACAGCTGATCTCTCTCTCTCTTTTAAAATTATATTTGCAAATACTGTACATGATTTATTTTTCAAGGTCAAAAGACAAGACTAGTTTTTTTAAAAAAAACAACCAATCCTAAAACTTCCAGTAAACCCCATCTGTAATATGATCCTAGTGCTTAATGCCCTTTCTTCCTGAAACAAACTTTTTAATGCATTGAATATATTTAGCTTTTACTAACTTGCAGTATGCAGCTCTTAATAACTCTATAGCTCCATCTGGTGGTTCATAATATATTGTACCCTTTATAATTAACCTAGCTTCTATTCCCTGTCCTACTGTTACTGATACTGAAAGGTGGACGGTTTCCTAAAGAGGTTCGCTGGAAGGGGAGGAAAACAAAGCCAGGGAAATCCATTGATCTCCATACACAACATACCTGGTGTACTATAAAGAAAGCTCAATCCACCAGTTCCCAGATGTAGTCACATGGCTGGCCTCCCCATTCCCTGCTCTCCAAGCTGGAACAGAACAGAGACTCAGACCATGATGACTCTTGGCATATGCTGCTCTGGTGATGCATAAGGGAAGATTGTACATGTTGGCTCCCTGGTGATGGTTAAACTCCTCCTGAGTTTGGGCAAAAGAACGCCCTTGGCCTGATTATCCCTTGAGGCCTGCTCCATTGAGAAATGTTGCCTGCATGACCACTGATGCCATCACTGTGAGGGTCTTGTCAGAGAAGCACAGGAGAATCCTGGGAATCTAGATTGGGCTCCCCTGATTGAAGTGATCTGCCTCCAGGAGCAGTTCTTTCAATATAATTTCTGGCTGGTCTGGAGAAGAGGAAGGTACATAGGTATTTTCTGCTTCCAAGAGCACTGGCATAGACTGGATATACCAATAGAAGAGAATATATGTAGCTCAGGGTTGAATGTGGAGTCCTTGGTGCTTCACTCAACCCACTACAGTACAACCAACACAAGCTATGAAAAGGATAACACTGCCATACACCCGAAACATCTCAGAAACAACCAACAGACTGTTACAACCACACGGCATCACTGTAGCACACAAACCAATTAAAGGTCTCCTAAACATCTTAAGTAAACCAAAAGACCCAGTACCCCAAGAAATAAAAACAGGAGTCATCTACAATATACAATGTAAGGACTGTAACAGCCACTAGTAGGATAGACAGGCATAGCAGAGTGCATCCATGAGTACCAACTAGCAGTCAGAAGACATGATGAAAACTCCTTAATCTCACAACACATGAACAGATTCAACCATAGTTTCAACTGGGAAACTGTGAGCATCCTAGACCAAGCTAAATTCAAAAATGCTAGGGAATTCCTGGAAGCTTGCCACTCAGACACATCAGCCATCAATAGACACATAGAGATAAACTACATTTGCACCATTCAAAAGAGACAAGAAAGCTAAAAAGAAAACAAAAAGACCAGAACATATCCTCTCCAGCAGCCAACACCCAGATAAGCAGGGATTAACACCAGACAAATGATCAAGCAGAAAACAATAATCAAGGAATCACCAAGGAGACAAACAATCAAGCAGAAAACAATACTCTAATCAAGGAACTACCAGGGATGAAACCACACCCCCACCAACACTGGCAGGGCAAGCTACTATATATAAACAGGGAGCAAACCCCACACTCACTAGCACTGATGATGTTATCTAGTCAGATAATGAAATGTCTGCAATCAAACAACCAAGCTCAGAGAGCACCAAGGACTCCACAGACTGGATGTGTGTGTAAATGGGTTGGTGGGAAACTTCATTTCACAAGGGGGGGGGGATGATTTTCAGAGGGCACTGTTGTTGGCATGAGACTTCAAACCCGACCAATGTTGCCCAACCCTTCTTGGGAATTGAAATGGAGCACATGTGGCAGTAAGTTGCTCTGTCATCAAAGGTAAAGCATGCTCTATGGTCTTGGGTATTGATGGCAGAGGAGAGTGCCATGCTGGGGTTGCAGGGATCAGCTCCTCATTGGAGCCATGTTCTACAAGATTCTGCACTGCCACTGTGGGCAGAGTTATGGCAGCCTACTTCCATAAGGTGCCTGTAACATGAGGTAAGACTTATCTTTGAAGGGGACCGGGCCACCTGAACACCCACTGGGACTGTAGCACAGGGACATTGCAATAGTGACTACATATTAGGCATTCCCAGAGACTGAGCTGGGCTGGGGGTTTTGGGCTGCTGCTCCTGCAGGTAGTTCTGGCACTGGCCTATAACTACACATGTTGGATTCTGTGTGGCAATATTTGGAATCCTTAGCCAAATTCCACCTAGGGTGTCACTTTTATGGCAGGTTGCAGGTTTCTGTACAATCCCATGCTTTACAGTCCAATTACTTTAGGACTGGCGGTGCATATTCTAGGTTGCAGGAAAATGCTGTGCTGAACACAAAAAATGGGAATGAGGTGCATATCCCTTTGTGGGCAATATTATGTCCTATGATGTCTTCCTGGTGTCACAGCAGTGACATAGTCATTGGTGGCAATGGGACAGACATAAGTTGCATCAAAGAGAATCCCCAACCAAGCTACACCCTGATTAGTGCAAGGAGTATGGCAGCTACACCTGCCTTATGCATGATGGGAGACAAGTCCTACACAAGGATTGTTATCCAGATCCTGCTCATCTGCCTGCCTTCGGGGCACCTCAATGACTGCTCCAGTGGGTCCTGGAAACTGTAGTCTCTAAAGATACTTGCAGATATATTGGAAGAGAGAAAGCAGAAGTGACCAGTAAGCCAGAAGAATGACCAGTGCAACAGCTGAGCAGTGGACAAGGGGTGTGGCTTTGGTGGTAAAGTGGGATGTCCAGCCACAGGAGGAAAGTGTAGTTGCAGACAGCAGTAGAAGTATGGGCATGCTGGTGCCTCCCATAGGAACCCCAACCTGAGCTACCAGCAGGATGGCAGGGTAAGGTACCCCGGAATATCCCAAGCAGTACTGGTCGACACAGTCTACCTGTAGAAAGGTATCTCTCGGTGTGCTGCTGCAGGCTGTGGAAGGAGGTTGTTCACTCTGATGATCTCCAGATCAGGGCTGCTCACAATAGCTACAACACCTTCTCCCAGACGCAATAGAGATAGATCCATGGTCCTCTACACCTCTGGCTGACAGATGCCGCGTGGCATGTGCTTTGGTACCGCACTAGTAGCCCTGTGTAGAATGAGATGACTGTGAAAGAAGTATGGGCATATGGCAAGGTTGTTTCACGACTGAGTGTTGTCTGTAACAACACACACATATTCCAGCCCAAATGCCTTTATTTTCACTTTCTTGCCTACCTGAACACATCAGTGTTCCCATGCTGCAGTGCAGCTGCTCTTGAACCTTTGCCTAACCTCACTTTTTTCAGGAGAGGGGTGGTCTTGCCTCTCCTCCACATGATGCCCCATCAACAGGCCAAAGAATGGGAGAGGGTACAGCGTCCTTCCATTTCCACCACAGTGGCACAACAGAAGCGGAAGTGCATAGCTGGGACAACGTGTGTGAAGGAAAAATTGAAATGAAGAAACCGATGAAAGAAGAAGTACCAAAGGAGTAAAGAAAAGGGGCTGTGAAAAAAACGAAGGGTTATCCCTTGACTGGTTGCCTAGGCAACTGCCCAGGCCAAAAATGAAAAAGAAAAGGAACCAGGGGTTCTAATGAGGAGTGCAGACATAGGAAGACTGAGGAGTAAGCGGAAAAGCAAGGACTGGATGGAGGGGGTGGCCCTAGGGCACACAGGCGCAACCAGTAGGAGGCAGCAGAGCAAGCACATCATCTTGAGCTCCCGCCTCCCCCCACTAGCATCAACATTGCCCACACAGAGGGACTGGAGGTGGAATAAGGGGGAAAACAGCGCTTCCAGAGCAGAGCATTGGAGCCGGTCTTCAGGCTGCTCCAGCTGCAGGCTGCCCTTAAGATACACGCAGAGGTTTGTGGTACACGTGCTCTGGAAGTGGTGGGAGAAGCAAACCCATGATGGGGCTAGGTGGCTGTGTAACTGTGGTCCTAGTGGCATTCAGGTTCTGTTTTATCTTGGTAAATGCAAATGATGATGTCCTTTCAAGCTAACTGAGATATTTATTTCTCAATCTGTCATTTAATATCACTTCAGAATTTTATTAATGCTTCTGTCCATACATGTATCTGGGCCTTGCTAGAGATAAAAATCCTATGATGTTCACGTGACTTTCTCCCCAGTGAGAGACAGACAGACAGACAGACATCTTTGGGATGACTAATTGAAGGGGGAGCAGCCTGGGTTTGCTCTTTGGCCTAACATTAATATTACTGGAGATCCAGTACTGGTGTCATGATTATCCTGGAGGTCCCTGTATTGGATTCGGATAGATGAGTTTCTCTTGCTGCAGCCTCAGAAGTGAAGCAAAATCCGTAGCGTTGCAAAAGGCAATGGAAAGAACATAGAAAAGGCTCTCTGTCCTTCCTTTTTTCCAAGAAGGAAAAGACGGCATTCATGGTTCTTCCATCTTTGCCCTCCTTTTATACAGACTGGTATATGATATAATTATATAAATACAATACCATAAGAATTTGTATACAAAACAATGTTTTATGTTTTTCTGCTTCAGCATGTTTCATGTTTGGAAATCCTAAATTGTTGCCAACCAGCATTCCTTTTTTTAAAGCTATGAGATAAAGTGATATTTTCAGCCAACACTACTTATATTTTGAAAATGTTTTCAAAGAGATAGACTTATTAGTCTTTTGTAACAGAAGTAAGTGCCTCCACAAATCACAGCAACGTGTTCCATTTGTTTGAATGTACATTATCCCATTTGTGCACCACAAAAGCTTGTGTGATAACAAAAGTGATCTTTAAGGTACTATAAAATTCTATTTTTAAAATATTTCGATTTGGGAAACTCCTGCTGGTGTTCCCGGCACTTTCTTTTCCAAGGCACACAAACACTGGAAATGTTGAACGTCAAGGTTTATCGCTGGCCGTTAGATGGTGCTGAATGACTTTGAAATGGGAAACTTACTTAACAGAGAAAACAACAGTGCCAGTAATTTCATCAGTCATTTTGTGAAGAGTTTATAAGACACGTCTTGTTGACTTAGCTTTGGAGCTGTAAAAAACAGCATATGGATTTAAAGCAGAGAAGGAGATTATTATAGAGGGTGTATATACTAATATTTTGTGATGGAGAGAGATCTTTCCAGGGCTTTCTCTTTCTAGGAATTTAGGTTTGAATGATCCTGCCAAATGAAAGGATTATTGTGAAAGGTTTTCTTTTGTCCCTTGAGATAAATGAGTTTGGGGGGTTGGGAAACAGAGAAGGCCTCAAGTTCAGTCCTTATGATATTTTGCGTAGCAGGATTTGTTTTTGCTTGGAAACTTGGAAAGTCGTGTCCAGTCAGAAGAAACAGCACTGGGCGATAAAGACCTAGTGGCTGGCAGTTTTATAATGGCTTACAAAGAGCAAGGAACTTGCTTTCCAGTTCAGTTCTAAACCCCAGGACTGCTTTACTGGACCAGACCAGACTGAGTTAATTTAGTCTAATCAAGCAGAGAAGCCGAGAACTGGGGGGCCTCTTTGGAGCATCCCAGGCAAAGTAACAAGATGAAGATAAATGCTCTTGTTTTATCCCTAACACCTGGTTTATTTCTCAGTAACATTTCTTATGGCTGTGTTGATCATGATGATATGATATAATTTGGAGATACAGTAGCATCAATTATTGCTATATACCCTATTCCAAGCTTCTGCCTGTGTAAATCTTCAGAGCCAGTTGTTTATTCCTTTCTTCCAACATTTTCCCTCCTGTTACTATGGTTTCCTAAACCCTTTAGTGAAGGATTTTCTGTAAAGGGTGTCAGGCATCAAAGGAGGCGAGGAAGTGTGGAATTAACCATTAATTAAAATGAAAGAAAGTATGATGGAAGAGAGGAGGCTTAAGGGTTCGGTGGCCTTCTTGAGATGGGGTCTTCCATTAGCTGCTCTAGAATATCAGCTGCCCTATGCTGGGGGTGCAGGTTTCATTGTCTGGAGATGATCAGCTATACACGTGCACACATTGTATATTGAAGCCAAGTGTTCACAATGCAAAATAAATCAATATTCAAGAAACATACCATCAGTTCCTCAAAGCCTTCTTCGGGGTTGCCTGGGTAATCAGAGAGAGTCCTTGAGGAATTGATGGAGTGTGCCTTAAATATTGGTTTATTTTGTATTGTAGAAACTTGGTTAATGACCTTTTTTCCATGGTTCTGGGTGTGGTACCCTCGGTGGTAGTCTTTGTTGTTTCAGGGACTAATCTTGCTCTGTGTGTGAGAAAGAGATTCCCCCCTCTTCAAAATAAGGTAGCTAGTTTCATAACAACGGAGTGTGACTTTTCTATGTTACCCATTATCTTGGGGGTGGGGGGTTGTCAACATTATTCCTGTGGCAGCCCAACATCTTTTCAAAGTTCTCTCTTTACCTTGAAAGTTTGTTTCGGTAGCTGCTTTATTTTAGTTCTGTGCTGTGACTGACAGTAAAAAAAATAATTGTGTTCTGTCCTCTTAATTGCTAAAGAGCAGGCTATGGCCACCAAGGCTTTTAACTGGGAAATATGTTGTTGGCCCCACACTATACACAGGAAACATTTCCCCCTCATCAACTGGTAACTTTCCCATTCTTTCGGAATCATTGCAAATTGAACAACAGTATATTTGCTGTCTTTGTTCAGATGAATCAACAGAGTTGGAGTCCATTAAATATCAGAAAAGTAAACTGCAGTGACCACAGCAGCAACACATTTTTCTGGGTGGAGATGACCAAATGCGAACACTGTACCAACTTGCTTGGTTTGATGTGGAGAATCTCCAAAAATAAAATGTTCATGTTAATTGATTGTGTCTGTCACATGTTGCCTCAATCAGAAGGTCAGCTCTGTGACTCAATGGTTGTTTGAAGCTCCACATGGTCCAGAGGTAACAGCTCTGTAGATGGATTTCCATTACCATTTGGGAGGGTAACAACATGGGAAGTTTTTGCCCTCATGTACTGATCTGAAGCAGCACTGAGAATTGCATTTAAGCTGGGATTGCTTCATTCTCACAGGAATCTATAGGGAATGCAGCGGAGTTTGAGGTAATGATAGGAAGTTATATAAGGCACAGTTGTTATATATTACTGTGCAAAGAGAGAGCCAGTAATAGGCAAGTAATACCAAGCTACTAATACTTAAATGCCCTTTATTTGCACAAATATTCTGCTCACAAAAATGATTTTTGAAGCAGTTTGGAATCTTTTTCAATGAGAAAGTCCTTTGTAAGTCAGAAAGTCCTCATTTTATCCCCAAAAATACTCCTGGGAAACAGGTTAAGGTAAACAATATTAACTTTCCCGAGGTAACATTGATTGATTATGTGCCATCAAGTCGGTGGCAACTTTTAGCGACCACACAGATAGATTTTCTCCAGGACAAGGTCTCTGCCATGTCCAAATCCAGTACTACGCTCTTGCACTAGTCTCAGAGCTCGACCACCTGAGAACTCTGCACTGACATGAAAGCAGGTTCAGATCTTGGTGAGGATGTCAGCTGCGTCCAAGGCTGAGGCAGATAATTTGCAACTCAGCTAACGTATATTTGAAACCACAGTAAAACTAGACTTCTTTTTAAAAACGTGCTTCAGCTCTATAGAGGCTTTAGATGGCCCATTTCCCCCTTTACAGAAACTCCTGCCTCACTGCATTTCCTGAGGTTATTCGAGGAAAAAAGTGGCTTTTCAACTTCTCTCCATTAGAACCATTGGGGTTTTTTGTTGTTGTTTTTTGCATATGACTAGAGCAAATGGCAGGAAATAAGGATGGAGATGGGATAAAGCAGTTCCTTTAATTTTCTTTTGATAGGAGGGAGGTGAGTGAATTTTGGTTACTATGGGATCTGCAGCAGCTCATGCAGGACAGTGATTTTTGCTTCTTAACATTCTGTGACCAAAGGATGTTTGTGGGTCATCTTCAAATGCCTTTAATGGAATGGGAGTGGCTATTGTGGCAGTCTGGAAATGCTCTTAGAATCATCGAGTTGGAAGACTTCTATTAGGCCATTATGTTCAACTTGCTCCTCAGCGTAAGAATTCCAGTTAAAGCATCACCAGGAGATGGCTCTAGGCAGAGTCATCCACAGGATCAGAGGCTTTCATGAAGATGACAGAACCGTACTGCTGTGGCAAAACAAGCTCCATCTCTTTTGTATGTGCGTACAGAGTCACAACGCATGTACAAAAGGGGGGATGCTACTTTTCCCCCTCAGTAGATGCCTCTGATTGTGTGCCTCTGCCTGAATACTTCGAGTGAATGGGGGCTCACTGCCTTCCTTTGTGATCGGTCTACCGTTGAAACAGCTTTTATTGTTAGGAGCTTTTTATAACATTCAAGCAGAATCTGTCTTCTTGTAATTTAAGAGAGTTATTCCATGTCCTGCATCAGGAATGATAGACCACCACAGTCGTAGCTGCCTTCTGTATTCTGCTACTTGAAATTGCTACCAGATGCTTACCTCTTCCTTGACATGCACATACTAGGAAAGTAGAGATGGGAGTTAGAAAGGCACAGTTGTTTTAGATAAGTAGGAGAGTAAACTGCCATGAAAGCAGATGTCTTACCATAACTCCTCCAGATAACTCCACCATATCCTGTGTTTCACGCCGGCACTGCAGACACTGAGGTTGCAAGACTGCACGGTTCAAATGGCATTTCATTCAGTGGATTATTTCTGTTGCAACCTGCCCCATAAGCTTCTTTGTGTAGTAATATTTTATGTACCTGGCAGAATCTGATGCTTTTTACTCTTGTATCTTTTTGCTAAAATACGTGCTGGAGATGCATAGATCTCTCCCCATCTGCTGCTGCATCTGGACTTATTTTTACAGGTGGACATTTTTTTTTTGAAAAAAATAATGAATGTAAAAGGTTGAGGTTATGAAGAAAAGTAGGATTGTTCTCAAGCCAAGTTTAAATTTACCATGATGACAGGCTGTCAAAAGATTATGCATTCTAACACCTTTTTTTAAAGTATCCAGAATAACAATCTTAGTAGTTTTTGGAGAACAATAGTGGGTCATCCATTGTTCCCAGGATAAAAGTTGTACTTTGATCTAAAGACTAAAACATTTTACTTTTCTTTCTAAGGAGGATGAGAAAGTTGGGGGGGAGGGACAATTTGCTTAACAGATGGTTTAACCTAGGTCTAGGACTTAAGAAAAATGATGTTTCTGAAGTTGAAAAATAACACATGAAATCATGGGGTATAGTGCAATTAAGCTGAGTAACCCATTTATTTCAGCAAAACCATCCAGGTAACATTTTTCAGTGAAAGTGGAGTATGGGACTAAAATAAACATAGATTAAACAAAGCTATAGAATATTTTGGCTTGACTCATGACTAGGTCAGCAGGGGGCTCACTTTTTCCTTATCCAGAGGGCAGATCAATTGAACCTTTGGAAACCAGTGGCTTGAACCAAAGCTCATATTGAAACTGCCCTCAGATCCAGATCACCAGCTCTGCAGCCTGTGGGAAGAATAGTGCCAGAACAAATGTGGGTCTTCCAATATGTCTTGGGCCATTGACAGTGGGGCAGCTCTTGGTATTTATAAAAACCCAGTCCTTTCTTGTAGATTCCTGCTTTCTTTTGTCTTTAGAAGTTTATCAGTCTGGGGCCAAAAATAAATAATAATTGATTGCTTTTTAAAGTGATTCTTGAACCTCTAATTTAATCTGCAGTCATATTTTATTTATATTTTTTAGTATTTATGTTGCATCTTGGATTAATGTCATGACAGGTAGGCAGTGTTTTCCAAGTCAGTGGATACATTCTCAAAATGTGGAATGTATTCTCCAAAATTCTCAGAGTTGGATTTTTGACAGCATGTTATTGGCCTTCTTATAAAACAGCTGCTATGGGGAGAAGGTTCCTGTTTAAAAAAATGGCTGCTGTTATGAAAGTGAGCAGTGGAAGAATATTTATCAAACACACACTAATGTAGTTGTCCTCACTAACTAAGTACTGGGTTGCAGCAAAGCTTAATTCAGATGTATTCAGGGTTAAATTGTCTCCTAATTTCCAAATGTGCCTCTTGGAGGACAGAACCAAGATGATTAGGGGCCTGAAAGGAAAAAAAAAAAGAGAAATAGTTGGAGGCATTGGGTATGTTTAACACAGAGATGAGAAGATTAATGGGAGACACAATAGCTGTCTTCAAGCATCTGAAAGGCTTTCAGGTGAAATATAAGGTAGACTTGTTCTGGGTTGTTTCAAAAGGCAAGACAAGTAACAATAGATTTAAATTAAGGGAAATAAATGTTGGTTAGACACAGGAAGAATAGAAAGAACTGCTCAACTGTTCAAGAGATTGCTTGGGAGGTCGTGGAATTTCCTTTGTTGGAAATATTTAAACAGAGGTTGGATGACCATCAGTTGGAGATGCTGTAGCAGAAGATTCCTACACTGGGCAGGGGATTGGACTAAATAATTTCCAAAGGTACTTCCAAGCATTATATTCTACAATCCTGTGATATTCTTCAGACAAATCATAGCAATGCTATTTGTGGCAAAATCCAATGAGGCAACAGAACTCATTGGATAGTGCTGGGTTGAACCTTTCTTTTGCATTTTTTCAGCTATTCTTCAATTAGATATTCAGAGGAGAAGAAAATGGTGGTATTTTTGGGGGGGGGGTTGAATTCAAGATTCTTGTACTTTTCTTTCTTTATGAAGCTGCCTGTGTGTGTGCATGCACGCATCAGCATCCTATCTTCCACTGCACAGCCATTTCTCTCCCAGCCTGTCTCCCTGGCTTCTCATGTTTTAGATGTTATTTGATCATTCCTGCCAGGAGACTATTTCAGATCACGAATTAGGTAGCCAGGGAAGCTGCGAAGTGATTGAGAGGTGTGCAGAGAACAAAACCACTTCTACCAGCATCTTCCATTGTGCAGCAATAAATTAGGCTGGAAACAACCCTAAGAAAAGCATCACAGGAATGATAAAATACTTCAAGAATGAGATAAACAGATGCTACTGTTTATCTGTTTCGCAGAGAAAGAAATCAGGAAGCTGAAGGATAGGTTTTGGCACAGCAGTAACTCTGTAAACAAACAGATTTATTTGGGACTTTGATATGCATACCAGCTGCATAATGCCACTCAGGTTTTCCTTCATACACACCTGCCCACACACGCATACATATGCACACTCAAATACATGGGCTTCCTCAGATTAAAAAGGAGTGAATTTGGCAAAATGGGTTCCCTTGAGGAATCATTCTATTTATTTATTCAATTTATATAGCCACCCATCAGAAACCAGTGACCAGATTTGATCTAAAGGCATTTGTATGGTGGAGGGGGATCCTGGGTCCTGTCTCTTGTGATGCTTCAATAACATATGTTATTTGTCTTGAAGATGGACAAGGAACTTAGAAACATGAAATATTTCTGACAAAGTCAGAATGTGGCAGAAGTTGTGGTGATGTCATATTTAACTGCCAGTAGAGGTTTTAAAATCCCAAAATATATGGCTTCCTAAAGTCTCAATGTCTTGCAAATCTTGTTGTGGCTGCCTTCTAAGAAAGCTTCTTTGCCTCAAAGCTACCATTTTGATTTCCCCTAATGCTCTGGAATAATACTGTGTTGGGAAGACAAGTGATTTTAAAGGATAGCTGGTTGATTTTGATCCACACCACTGTTGTCATCGATGTCATGAGCTACAGAGGTGGAAGGGCTGGTGATGACCACAGATGCTGCTGCCAGCGGCCTCCTGGAAACTGGGCTAAGTCTCAGACATGCTTTTGAATTGCTTGTGTAAAGACAACCAGTGCACTGACAGTTGCTTTGGAGGAAAACCAAGCTGCATCCTTATCGAAACTCATTTTATACTTTTGCGGCTGAATATTAAAAAGAGAACTAGTGGGTTGTAATATAGAACTCTGACATCATTTGTCGTACAATGCCAGGCCATCTGTGGAAGGTTTTAATTGATATATATGGGAAAAGAATGTGTGGTATGTTCACACAAAATTTGTCATGGCACTGTGGCTGATAAGACTAATAAACAGTTTAGGAATCAGCCATTACTCAGAAACCATTACTTTGCTACAGCAGTTTGGTGGAACAAAATGAGTGATTCTTGATGTGAAATAGCTTCACTCTTGTAGCTGGCTAACACTCTGAAGAGACCATTTTAAATAAACCAGTGTAGTAGCTAGTAATGTGGGTGCCTGTATAGTAGTTCTCTGTGCAGCTTGTGAAATAAAACAAGCATTTCAACTCATCTGCATAACTTCAGCGTACACATACTTCTTCCTTTAGGGACAGAAATATGGTGGTCATTGGGCCATGGCCATCTTGTGTGAACCAGCATTTTGTCACGTCGTACTGCAGTAAAGTTTATCAAATGCTCGCCCCTTCCACCATTCTGCATTTTGCCACAATGCCTTTGTAGCCTACTTCCAGCCCAAGATTTGTGCATGGTAAGCCACCTGGGACAAAGACCTTTCTGAGGACTTTTGAATATTTATTTATTTACATAGATTTAAAAATACCTGACTCTGGACAGTTCTAGACATACATATTTGTGCAAACATAGCAATTCTCTTGCTGAATCCAGATGCATAGCATCATTATGCAGCCTTCTGTTGATCAGCCACATGTTTTTTGAAAACTTATAAGACCGGATATATTGATGGTGACCTTCCCAACTTGCTTGCTTCCTGATAGTATTCAAATTTATGCTAATTCTTTATACATAACAAGGTTTCTCTTTTGTTTATAACAGGGGTTGACAGATCTATTGTTCATGCATTTTCCAGTTCTTTCAAAAAGCCATGTTAACCTAATGACATTCATTGTCTCCAATCTTAGTATCAGAAGAGAGGAAGAAAACTTTCTGCTTGTCTGCATCACATTCATAATTTCTTTTTAAACCTCTATTGTGTCTCCAGTAATTATCTTTCCAGGTGGCAGTACCTAGCAAAGCTTGACTGATCTTGAAAGCAGCTGAAAAAGTTTTGACCTGGTTAGTACCTGGATGGGAGAACAGTGAGAAATTCCAGGACTATATACGAAACTTGGAAGTTTAAAAAAATATCCTGGAAGACGGTAGTTACAAGAAAACTACATTAAAGTAGTCATGTAACCAAGATAAGCTCAACTTAAGGAATTTGTTTCCTTTATCATCCCTTGTGACAAACTACAAACACTTTAGGCTTTGATCATAAGTAACAGCTCATTTTTTAAAGCTTTTTGATAGTATTTTGAGACGTGAGATAATTGGATAATTATGCACTGTATTCTAAACAAAGTTGGACTATACAGCTTTTGTTGCTTTTCATGAACAGCGTTCTGCATCTCCTGTTGTAACTTATAAAAAAAACCTTATGTGATCATAAATATATTAATTTTTAAGGTTTTGTTGATTTTAAGGCACTATAAGACTCTTTTGCAACAGAGTAACTTTCTCTCTTTCTTTTTGCAAATTTTTCACATACAAATTGCATTCGTGCAACATGCCTAACCTGATTACTGAATCTCTCTGGGTTTGTATACTAAACTGAAATACAAACTAACCAAATAGTTTCACTAGCATATACTAAGCCACCCCTCTCAACAAAACAAAAACTAACTAAGGTTAAAACTAATCAAGTTTAATATGCTGTGCCAGTGGAGCTAGGTTATAACTGACTGGGTAAAGCATGTTGGATGAAGATTCAGTGCTTTGTGAATGCTTCATTAAAAGCTGCTTAAACTTCAATAATAACATATGAAGTTACCCAGAAAAAGATTTAAATCTATCTTGACTGTTTCAAGTATGACACTTAAAACTGTTCATAATGCTATGTCTGTGTTCCCATCGTCAAGCATGTCTTTATGTCATTATAATTCCAAATGTTGGTTTCCTACACCCCCCCCCCCAAAAAAGAAAACCATTCAGTAACAATTCTTTGTGATGGCGAGGAAAGAGGTTGGTTGAAAATGAAAGAGAAATCTTTCCCCTTCAAAGGAAGAGAAACACATAAAAAGTAAAGGTGAGAAATACAAGTAGGAGACTAACACCTAAAATTGTTTGGAGAAGCTAGTTGAGGTCAGATGGCTTCACAGCTGGCAACACAGCTTCTTCTTTATTTGAAAGATGAGCAGCAAATGGCAAGAACAGGCCCTTCTCTAGCTGATAACCAGGTGAAATGTAGTTCTACTTTGAGTTCATTCTAATCTCGTGATTCTAGGATTCCTGGTTCTTGCAGAACCAAGTACCCAAGTAAAGTTTATCTTCATGGGTTTGATTTGGGATTTTAAGTACAACTACGTCATAACGGATTGGCTTAAAGATTTCCTCACAATCTTTGCACGCCGTTTAGACCTTGCCAGCTGCATTAAGCTAACAAGATTGTTATAGTTCTTTAGGAAGAATGGGAAAAAATAATTTGGAAAGATGCACGTAGCCATGCAACTGTTTTTCAGGTGAGCTTCAAGACTTTTTCATTGCCACCTAAGGTGTAAACTAGTTTCTGAAAGAGTTGAATGTGACAGTTCTTCAGTGGCACAAAATGGACTTGTTTACAAATAAACCTTGGCTTGCTTAATAATGCATTCGTTCCCTAAGTCTCATGTGCTCAGAACATGGGCTGGGGCAAGGCTAGTTCCTGGAGAACATGTGAAGTCTTTTGAAGCTAGTTAAGGAAATCCAGCTCTTTCAAGCTGAATAGGGATCTTGTTTCACCTGTCTGCCTTACATCATTTGTATATCCTGCTAAATTGCAGTACAAGGTACATAATGATACAAGTGTTTTACACTGAGGTATTCAAGCCAAAATAAAGCAATTGGTATAGTGTTATTTCTTAAATGGTGAACAATAATTCGCATTTTTTAAAAAGAATATGTTTATATACTAAAACAGTGTTTCTCAACCTCAGCAGCTTTAAGATGTGTGGACTTCAACCCCCAGAATTCCCCAGCCAGCATGCTAAACACTGCTAAAATGATGTGAGAACACAATATGCATTAATTACAATGCATTGCTCTATTTGAACTGACAGTATACACTGCCGTAGGCTTCAGACCTGCAGATAAGAAGTAGTAGATCTAGTGGCATATCGGGAAGATTGTAACAAGATCCAAGTTAGAAGCAACTCCCTCTTTCTTTCTGAACAACACTTTTCTTAGGAGAAATGACACACTTTCTGGTTTCATTCAGCACTAGCACTGAATAGTTAAACAGCCATACAAGAATCCAAATAGCCATGCAAGAATTTCTGTGCTGCCAAGAATCCACAGGCTAGACAAGGGATTATGCACAAATGGAGTTCTCTTCAGGAGAAAAAAAATGGATCGGCATTGTTGAGGGTAAAGTACAGCCAAGTTCTACCTAAAGTTATAATGGATGGATGTGCATTCAGACAAATATAAGTCAGTTCTAATGTGAATTTGGTAATAAGATCAGAGTTTTAAAATGCATTTTTGCCAATCATAGGATTTATCACAGCAGTGATATTCATTTACTGTTTGCTTGGTTTACATAATCCCAAACACAGATTTCAAATAAATGTGTGAAGCTTGCTAAAAATTAGGCTTGTTTGTTTATTCATTCGTTCAATTCATATGGCTGCCCATTTTAAGCAGGCAGCTAACAGAGAACAAAAAACAAGATTAAAACATCATTTAAAAATAATAAATGTAGAACCTAAGATAAAACCAAGGACACAATCAGTATAGCCAAGATATGGGTTCAGCCACACACCCTGGGCCCCAAGCTCGGCAACAAAGCCAGTTTTTAGGGCCTTATGGAAAGCCAGCAGGATCAGGGCAAGTCTGATCTCCAGGGGAATGATGTTCCAGAGAGTGGGCAGCATAACAGAAAAAGCTCTCCTCTGGGGACCCACCAAATGACACTCACTAATGGACGGGACCTGGAGCATGTCTCTCCTGCTAGATCTCACAGAACGGGTAGGTACAACTGAGGAGAGATGGACCTGGAAGTAACCCAGCCCATGCCATGAAGGGTTTATAGGTCACTATCAGCACCTTGAATTGAATCCAGAAGTGTACTGGCAACCAGTGCAGCTTGCAGAGCAGAGATGTCATGTGTGCCAAACAAAAGATACCTATAACTTCCTGCACCGCTGCATTTTGCATCAGTTGAAGCTTCTGGATGCTCTTCAAGGGCAACACTATGTAAAGAGCATAGCAGTAGTCTAATTGGGAGGTGATCAGGGTTTCAGTGACCATGAGCAGAGCCTCTTGATACAGGAACAGGCACAATAGTTGCATAACACAAAGCTGGACAAATGTCCTCCTAGCCACGGCTGCCATCTGCTCTTCAAGCAGGAGCCATGATTCCACGCGGACCCCCAAACTGTGCACAGGTTTCATCTGGGATAGTGCAACCCCATCCAGAACAAGAGATGAAAGTTCCCCAGAACTGGGGGATCCTAAAACCAAAAGGTTGAGGGAAGCCTGTTCTGCAGTAGGTCATCTAGAAGTGTGATCAATGCCATCTCGGTCCCATACCCGTTCTGAATCCTGACTGAAAGGGGCCAGGTAATCTACTTCTTCCAGAGTTCTGTGGAGCTGCTACACAACCACCTCCACAACTTTCCCTAAAAAAGATGAACATTGTCCAGAATAGTTGGGTCCAGCAGTGGCCTCATGAGGAACGGCAGACGCTGCATCCTGAAGAGCCAGCGACCTACCCCTTCTCTCAAAGAGAAATTTACCACCACCAAGACCCAACCCCTTCTGGGAGACCTTAGCTAACCAGGAGGGACATGGATTTAAAATGGGTAGCCAAGCTGACAGTTGCAAGAACCCTGTCTACTTTCTCAGGGCCAACAAGATCCAGCTCCTCCGAGATACCAAGCCAGACCAAGCCCCAGTCACCTCCACAGGCCCTGCTCCAAGGCCAGAATCCAACCTAGCATGAATCTGAGCAACTTTAACTGTCAGATGCCGAACATATTCCTCAGTAACCTTGTAGGTGAAACTCCAAACCACCCCATCCCAGGAGGGTTTGAGTCACCTGAAATAAGGCCTCCAGACAGCTATTCATGGATGTGATAAGGGCAGAGAGGTTGTGATATTGCCACAAGAAAGGCTCAGTCAGATTCACTCTTGTGTTGCCCTCCGGCAATGCTCCAGGCATCTCTTTACCCGCTTGATCTCCCTCAGCTCTTCTGTAAACCAAGTGGAGTTGCAGGATCCCCAGAAAAGGAGAGGCCACATAATGTGATTTGATCCAAAGCCCCAGTCCCCCTGTCATTCCAGGCGGCCACCAGGGCTTCAGTCAGACCATGTAGCAGACCCTTGGGAACAAGCCCAAGCTCCATCTGGAACCCACTTGAGTCCATTAGTTGCCTGGGGTGGACCAAGTGACCAGCTTCCCTGCACTGAAGGACAGTGCCAGAAAACTGGAGGGCTGTCAGGGAATGATATGACCTTGGCAGGGGAGAAACAGAAATCTCCCCCAATTCCAGGTCATGTGGACACTGCTCCAACACAAAAACCAGATCCATCTTATGCCCAGTTATGTATCAGGCCCTGGACGACCTGGAACAGACCCATGACTGTCATGGTGGCCATGGACTCCTGAGCTACATCAGAACCCACACCCAAAGAAGGCAGATTGAAGTCTCCCAGGACCATAAGCTTGGGGATCTCTACCGCCATCCCAGCCGTGGAGTCAAGGAGCTCAGTCAGGGAGGTTGCTATGTAGCAGGGAGGCTGGTACAACAGCAATGGTCCCAACTGTACCCTAGAGCCCAACCTAACAAACAGGGTCCCGCACCTGTCAATCTGCGGAGTAGCACCCCTGGAGCCCACCCAAGTATCTCAGATGACAATCACTCCACCTCCGGTCTTGCCCAAGAGTCATGGCTGATGCCACACCTGAAACCCAACTGGGCACATCTCTGATAGGGGAACCCCCCTCTCTGAGCCCAGCCAGATTTTAACTTTACACCATGTTGTTAGTACTAGCAGAAAGCATTTAATGTCTGCACTGTTCTTCCTCTAGAACATGGCTGCTTGTGTTACCACTAACATTTACTTTTTTGGAATTTGCCACAGCTGGAGATTTTTTTTTAATTAGATGCAAATAAAATAGCACAGCTGTACAGCAGTGATTCAAAATATTTTCCTTGCAGCGTTGGAGAAAGCAGCAACTTTCCCTTTGGTCTTTTGACTCACCCACATGAGAAATCAATTTGGCTTCTCTTTTTGAAGAAAAGCCTTCTTGTTAATGCTTTTGCATGACCTTGAGAACAATGAGCTCAAATGTTCGCATCTTTTTTCTTTTTGGCCCCTGTACCCAAAGTTTTAAGCATTTCACTTAAATGGTGTTGTTTGACTAAATATTAAATATTTAGTGAGCATGGATGCTGGTGATATGGGGATATATGTACATGAAGCCTTGATACTCACTACCAGGCTGGTGCTTCTAAGAAATGGCAGTCCTGAAGTTTGTGCACATTAAGCTATTTAAACCTCATAATTGTCATAAATGAGTAATGAAAAATAAGGGAAGAAATCCCCCAGTGCTCAGGGAACAGTCTTTCAAATACTGGCCTTCGTTACAGGGGAAATTTAAAATTACTTGGATGTATTAGCTCAAGTATCCTAGATTAGTATATAGCATCTTCAAATGAATAGAGGAACTGAGAGCTTTTGTCCCGCTTTTATGATGTTAATCCGGGATGCTAGATATTCATTCCTTGGAAATAACTTTATCCGATTAAGTGAACAGCCTGTAGCCAAGAAATCATTTTGAATCCATAAAAATGTTCTAAAAGGTTAATCTTGCAGGTATCTGGAGGATGTCAGATTAGGGAAGGCTGGCCATAGGATGTGCAGCTTTCATACGCTGCTTTGAAATGCACCTTCTCTTCATTGCTGCACCTTTATCTGGTTTATTCCAGTGTTTCTCAACCTTGGCAGCTTTCAGATGGGTGGACTTCAACTCCTTGCTGGCTGGGGAATTCTGGGAGTTGAAGTCCATCCATCTGAAAGCTGCCAAGGTTGAGAAACACTGGTTTATTCCATAGGGAACCAGCAGAAGGCTGCTATTATGACTTCTAGCTAATCCTGACAAAAGCATAAATGAGACAACCCTACTAGCAAGATGACTTTGTGGAAGGCATTTTACTTTTCAAGTAACAGTAGATTGTCTGACCTGTGTCATAAGCTCCAAGGCACTGGCAGGACTGCAGTAATCACCCACTGAAGTGACTGACTACTTTTTCTGAACCCTAGTTTATGTAGTTCCGATCTAATATCTTTATTGTTTTACATCATAGGAGTAGAGTTTTGTGGGAGGATTTTTAAAATTGATTTGGGGAACTGGCTCAGGGAGGAAGTACTGGTTCTTTTTCCCCAGTACCGTAGTCCTGATCCAAGTTATATCTAATCCAAAGTGAAAGGTTTTGTTAATGCTTTTCCTGCACAGCATTTAATTTGGCCCTAGCTGAAAGTCATGGTTTATTTTATCCTAACTGTTCAGTTGGCCCTAGGATGTGCATAGGGAAATTTGGAAGAAACAAGAAAGGAAACAGTATCCTGGCAGATTCCCAAAACAGTGCTAGCAGATCTTCTATTGTTGTTTGCTCCATAGTGAATTCAACTGTGTTTCCTTTATTATGAAAACAGGCTCAGAAATCCAAAATACAATAGCGTCTTAATGCATCTCCAGGCAGGAAGGAATTAATTGCACTTTTAAGGATATTTTTGCTGACTGCAGCAGGCACCATGTTATCTGGGTTATGACTATAGGAGGGAATCCAGGTGCTTCAAAAAATGTGCTGGGCCAAAGTCATGAAGAACAAGTAAAAGCTAGGAATGTAATTCTTTGGAGAAGAATCTCCTTTTCTTAAGAGTGGGAGGTAGGAAAAAGTTTCTTTAATCTCTGAGACTGAAAGGAACCTCACATAGAAGCAATTGTTGTATCATCTAAAATGAAATGGAATAGACAGGTGGATATTGCCAGTAACAACTTCCAAAGATAAGATATAGTGTGAAGTCTGGGGAAAGAGCCAGAAGTAAAAGGGGATTCTACTTTGGGGAGATAAAAAATGAGAAGTGTTTCAGAAATGTGCTATTTCTTCCTTATATTTCTATGCCACCAATCCCTTGTCTAAAATAAACCATTTTTAGACTTGCAACCCAACTTTATTCTAATGGTTGGTAAACCCTGGGTGCTATCATGCAGTCTCCAGGTTGGCCTAGTAACTCTCAGTAATGCCAAAAGCATATAATGTTTGCTAAAATATTGGTTATATTTCCAGCCTTTAAAAAAAAAAAAGATTTAATTTACTTTGGTAAGTGAGCCTGCTGTTCCAAAAGCACCCTCTTCTTTTCATACAAATAGGAAGCTTGGAGATCCAGTATTCCAGACTTTGTTTTAAAACAAAGTTGCTTTGCTTGGCAGTTTCATTGTAAGAAATGCTCGTGAGTTTATTTAAAAGTTTCATAAGGAGGCTCTGTACAGAAGAGCAATGTATGGAGCTTAGAGCTGGCGTGAGGGGAGGCACATGACTTTTATAGCTGTCCCACTCCTAGATGGACCACTGTATCTTCCACTACTACTGCCTCGGTCTAGACAACAGGGCCAACATTTGAACTTTTCTTAGATCAGGCTTCTGCTGTCTGGCACCTGTCCAGACACATCAACCCTGTCATTCCCAGACTATCAATCTTGCAGGTATCTGGAGGATGTCAGATTAGGGAAGGCTGGCCATAGGATGTGCAGCTTTCATAAGCTGCTTTGAAATGCACAAAGGGCCTTTTCTTCATTGCTGCACCTTTATATGGTTTATTCCAGTGTTTCTCAACCTTGGCAGCTTTTGGATGGGTGGACTTCAACTCCCAGAATTCCCCTTGTCAGCCTTACTAGCTGGGGAATTCTGGGAATTGAAGTCCACCCATCCGAAAGCTGCCAAGGTTGAGAAACACTGGTTTATTCCATAGGGAGCCAGCAGAAGGCTGCTATTATGACTTCCAGCTAATTCTGACAAAAGCATAAAAATAGGCAAGGTGATTCATATCTGCTTCTCATGCTCCAACTTTAGTTTATTTGTCTTGTAGATTATATTCTTCAGATAATGTCTGCTGAAAAGAATGAGTTAGACTGCAATGCTATATACACTTAGTAGGGAGTAAATCCCGCTTGTTTTAATGGAGTTTATTTCTGAGTAAATAATCAAATTGTGCATCTTCATCTTTAAGCTGCTTCAATCTCAGATTTCTTTTTTAATTACATCCAAAAAAGGTTGAAAATTGATTTTTATTTTTATTCTTTTTAGTTTTTTAATAAAACATCAAACAACAATCTTGCTTAAGATTCTTTTAAGTATGAGTATGTATATGAATATAAATAAATTATACTATTCTTATATGTGTAGAAAAAAAAATGAGGAAGGGAAAATGAAGGAAAACAGGTTGCAGTTGCTTAATTTTTATTTTGTTTAAATAAATATTGAAGCAAGATAGGCATCATTATATAACTAATTAAAAATAGCAAAACTCTGCCTACAGACTTTATTTATTCTAAACACTCAAGCCTTTTCTGTATATATAACATGTAAAACTGTTAATGTAGTGAAAGTATTACACCTTCTCCTTGTCGAATAGAAAAAGAAAGGTGTTAAGTAGTCTTAGACATTTACAGTCACTGTTAAGTGATGTATCAGCATGCTTTTATTCTTTCCAATTCAGTGGGCTGTTGGAAAGAATGAGACTCCGAACTCCATCCATCCACCCATCCACCCACCCATCCATCCTTCTGAAGAACTGTCCAAAACCAGAACAGAATAAGACCAAATGTGGTGTGGTGGGAGAAGCTGGCAAAAGAAAGATCTAGTCTGAAAATGTTCCAGATCTGGCCAGGGACTGTGGAGAAAAAAGATTCTTCAAGGCAATTGGGCAGTGCTTCAGGATGCTGCCAGTTCCATTCATTCTTAAGCCCCTTTCACCTTCCTCCTAGTCATGTGGCTCAACAAAGCTGCTGTTAAGGGGGTGGTCAGAATGTCAGAAGCCAGGCTTCTGCAGGCTTTCCCTACCCCCCCTTTTTTTTTAAGCAGATGAACTTTGTTTTAAAACAACGCAGGCATAAATACGCATGTCACTGAATTCTGAAATTCTTCCTTGCATAATTTCAGAGTTGTGCAATTCATGTGATGCTCTGTGAGATTTTCCTGGGACATCATTATGCCACAGTTTTGCACTACTTCTAAAACTGGAATTTTTGTTGTTTAATATTAATTAGTATAAAAGCTTGCTTTTATGAAACTTGGCAAAATATATCAACTGCATGCCTGCTGCTGATGTCCTTCATTTAGACAATGTTGATTTCTGAAGGAGGTACATTACATCTTGATGCACCTGGCTTCCAAAGTTTTGTCAGGTGTCATGTGGGCTTCTTATAAACTCAACTCAAAATAGCTGAAGTTCTTAAATCAGCCTTACCAAAGCTGCCTAGAGGATTATGGAACTGATACCCAGAATATCTGGAAGATACTGAGTTGAAGTAGATTTAAATTTAATTGGGTTTTCTATAGAAATTAGTGACCTGCAGTATCATTCAGATTACAATAAAAAAAAACTGCAGCCCCAGGCTAAGCATTACTAGAAGGTGGTTGCTATTAAATTCAGTGAAACTTCTGAGGAGACATTTTAGGAGCACATTAGAAGTACTGTATGTATTCTTGTCTAGCTAAATGGAGTAACACCTAGCCAACTTTGCTGACCTCAAAAAGTTAAGCAGGATCAGACATATTTAGTACTTGGATGGGGACAACCAGGAAACCCCAAAGCCCTAGACTGGATTGGAAGGTCAAACAACTATGCTGGAAGAAGGCAGTGGCAACTGATTTCTCCACTGTTGTCAAGAAAACAACATGGATGTGTCCAGAAGGGGAGTTCAATTTGAAGAAGACTGTATTTTAATACATTGGAATTCCACCAATGGAATAATAATAAATGGAATTCCACCTTTCTGGTTTTTACCAAATATTTATGTATTTATTATATACTACTTTTACAGTATATAAAGTTTTCAGCAATATCCTGTCTAGTATACTGTTTAGCTTCAATAAAACTCTTGCATTATTTGTTCCCAGACTATTCCTAGGCTGTCATCCCTTTCTTTGTATTAATTGGGTGGCTTGGCATCAAAAATATGATTCTTTAGGCTGTTTGCAACTGCTTACTTATTACTCTCTAGTTCCTGATTGGTGCTTGGATAAATTCTACTTTAAATGCTCTCCTCTCCACTAAGGTAGCTTTAACAGTTAAATTGCTGAAGGTAGCCCATGAGAAAAAGTGGCTTTTGCTTGGATGCCAAAACTGCCAAGCCCTGTGTGAAATAATGAACTCTTTATTTGTGTGGATCTGTTTGAAAAGCGAAAATCGGGGCTTTAAGCACTGAAGGACAAGAAAAATGACTGGCCTTGTATTCTAGGATAAGGGCCAGTTTAGATTTACAATATACAGAGCAGACATACACTGAAAAACAGAATTAAAATATGTTAGGCAAATGGTCAGGGAGAGAAGAAAATGGTTCACAGTTCTCTGATCAACCCATTCACCACCACCACCACCATGCTGAACCTTCCAGAGCAATTCCATGTTTGTGAAAAAGATTTACAATTAGCTGGCTTATTACAGAGACTCCTCTTACACAATGGGTATATTATACATATAAAAAACAGAAGCTACTTTGTTCTAAAGTTCAGCTGAGACCATATATGTGAAATTGTAGTTTGTCTGGTGGCATGATGAGTGATTGGGCAATAAGCAGCAGTGTGGGCATAGCTGGATGGCCATATGAATGTGCTGTCCACTACTCCTTGTAGTGGATAGTAGAAAAGAATGTTTATGCTGCTGATACAACATTTCCTATCCTGGTTGCTGGCAGTACTCTGCCTCGGAGACAAGGCTGGCGACTAGTGCTGTCCTTAATGTTTTGATGTGGGACAAGTTAAGGAAAGCAACTGGTGGATTTTCCCAGCTTTGTTTCCCCTTCCAACAAGATGGGAAACAACCACCAGACACACTCCCTAATGTGGGGTGGAGCAGGGTTGGGTAAGTGTAGGTGGATGCTTGGAATGGTGCATTGGCCCACTTGCCAAATTGCCCCATTAACAGGTGGTGGGCAGGGAGGTGCTCCTTTGGGCTTTTACTGAATGTGGATCTAACCCAGTCCAAAAATAGGCCAGCTGACGGGTCACAGACCCCAGAGAAGGGGTGCGGGAGAAAGCATTCAATAATGAGTGAGTTCCATCCTCGTCTACTATTACAAGGTTCTTAGGAGTTTTGTTCTCATGTCCAGTAGCACCTGCAAGTAGCTCGTGGAGAAGCATGGACCTGCAATCAAGTGGGCACGATGGTGCCACTCGCTCACCAAAATAAAAACAGTAAAATGTACAGCCGTGCAAAACCCTTTGTTAGCAGAAGCAAGAGAAAATCTGTAATACAGTATATTCAATGGTGACAGAAGCAGCAACGCTCAGCTGGCAGAACCTAGTTCTCTTTCCTGGTTTAAATTTGGTGCAGTGTAGGAGCAGCACTCTGGTCTAGCCCTCTTCTAAAAAACATAGAATCATAGGGTTGGAAAGGACCTTGGAGGTTTATAAAGAATCCATGTAACACCTGACAATGCTTTGGAGGCCACATATCTGATCTCTCTTGCAGTCCAAGCCAAAATGTCCATGGAGAGCAGTTCCTCATGATTGGGAGGGAGGGGGCATGCCTGCAGCAGCCCAAGAGGCCAACAGCCGGGCAGATCCCAGGGCCTGACTGTGTCCTCCACCTCGCTGGTAATGGAGTATGCTATATTGGATTTTTGGCAGAAATTGTATGGAGACAAGAAACCTGCTTTGAAACTGGAACAGCTAAAGACCATTCTAAGTTGCTTCAGCTGTCATCTGGGGATGAGATAAAGACAATATCATGAGAACGTGGTATAAACAAATGGTTTACAGGGCAAGTTCATCCCCTGGTTAGGGAGATGTGAAGCTAAAGTGCAGAGCCTGTCAACCTGCAGTAAATGGAAAATGGTTATCTGAGAGCTTTAAATGATAATGTTGTGTCTTCAAGTCAGTCTTGACTGCTGAACAAGTCCCTGAAGTTTTCTTGGCAACATTTTCGGAAGTGGCTTGTCATTTCCTTCTTCCTAAGTCTGAAATCCAACCTTCATTTATTTATATATTTATTGAGCTATATATGTTAGTGCTATAAGACGATACCCCTGTTCATATTGGGAGCTATCCCTCTTTAAAACCATCTTCAGGAACAGGAGGAGGAATCCATCTATTCCAGCCTTAGCATTTTTTAGTAATACGTGCTTCCCCACCACCAAGGGACAGCCAAGTTGTCATAACATTAATGAAAGTTAAAGATAATGGCTTTATTTATATTCCAGGTTCCATGAACTGATTAAAGGAAGTATGGTGGGAATATACAGCAGTTCTTCCTCTTGAACATGTGAATCACTTTTGTATTTGGAAGATCCACATAAAAGCTAGTAGTTGGCAAGGTATTTAGTCTATTCAAGAGGTAATAAAAATAAATCAGAAATTTAGGATAATGGTTGGAATTGTGGGGATGGTAGGTTATCACCACAGTATTCACAATATTGGACTATTATTGTACCCCATTTAAAGGTGGGCAAAAGCCAGGAAAAATCCTTGTACTTTTCATGGTTTTGTAAAAAAAGAGATTTCAGCAAGTGTAGCTGGCCATGTAATATATATTTGCTGAAATTTCCTGTTTCACAGTGGTTGATAAAACTCAGGAGCCCAATTCTCTCTTGTATCTGGTCACAATAGTACTGCAGAAGTTTTCTGTTGTTCTGACCATGTATTTGCAAAACAGCGAAAAAACTGAGAAATGAGTAATGGGGTTGAGTTTGGAGGTCCACCTAAAAGCTCATTATATTTTGCTTTTGAACTTGATTCCTTGAAAATCTTTTATGTAGTAGTTACCACAGCATACAGTACTTTTCAGGATCTCAAAGAAGTATTAACAGACAAATGCTCAATTGAGTCATTTAAGCGGAGCTTTAAGCTTGTTTTAAACTCTCCCCTCCACCATTCTCTAATGAATAAAATAAATTCTTTGTTCAGAATAAATCATTTGCATTTGGTTTGCATGCATAAAAATTAGTTAAAATGGGAAGGTTGGGCTACAAAACAGTTAATCTTTGATTATACAGCTGTCTTAACATTCACTTTATTTAATCCTCAGAAAAGTTTACATCACTGCCCATTCAAGCAAACTTTGAACATCCATATGTCATAGTTGAAAAATCCTGGCATTTGGCCAGGGCCTGAAATTGGAATCGGGGCAAAGCCCAGTGATTTAGGGAAAGAGAGATTTGGAAAAACTGTTTCTGTATCTCTGATGACAACCTGTTTTTCGGGGCTATCCAAGGGGTTCCCAACCTGGTACATGTAGGGCCAACATGGCCATGGATACCTCCCATGACATCCTAGGATTTTCAAGATATCACAGCCCAGTGTGGTTCAGTGAATAGTCTATTGTTGGAGAAAAATCATTCCTTTCTTTGCATAATCCATAGGGCCTCTCCAAGGTCATTAGAAGAGGTCTGTCTTTAGATGCCATCAACTCATCTGATCTCATTTATTCTGCTAGGTTGTGGAACGGACTCTCTGTAATGTCAGAGGCTGACCTTCTTTAGAGGGCTTCAGGTAGCCTTCAAGACTCTTCAGATTAGCCTGGCTTTTAATAATATTTTCAAATGGCTTTAATATGAATTTTATATTGATTTTGATGTTTTGTTTTAAAATTATTTAAATCTTCAAGTTTTATTTTGTAGATGGGAAATGGTTTGGTCCATGTAGCCACCATGTTCATAGGTAGCAGGCTTTTTAAGAATCCCTCAGTTTTTCTCCTGTATGTGTATAAATAAGAATTAATTGCTTTCTTTTATGCCTAAGATAACAGCTGCATACTAGCCTTGTAGCATAGATATGTTAGTGCTACAGGAAAGAAAATGGGGGTTTCTGCTGGACAAGTAGCTTTTTCACATATTAATGTCCATTAATTGGATGAATGAAAGGAAGCTTTCCAGTGAAATCTGTAGGATGCTGTTTATTCCACAGAAGGAGATGCTGCTGACCATCTTTTCAGTCTATAGAGAACAGATTTCAACAATAGTCCAGAGGGAACTGATGCAGCTTTCTTCAACCCAACACCCTTACGCTTTGCTAACTTTCTGCTCCCATACTCCTAGCCAGCAAAAGCAACACTGGTTGAGGGTTATGGGAGCTAACTTCAACACCTCTGGTGTTCCCCTAAATTGGGGAAGACTGTATAGTGTGGTGTTTCTCAACCTTAGCAACTTTAAGATGAGTGGACTTCAACTCCCAGAATTCCCCAACCAGCTGTGCTGGCTAAGGAATTCTGGGAGTTGAAGTCCACCGATCTTAAACTTGCCAAGGTTGAGAAATGCTGATATAGTGTATATCTGTGCACTGACAGAAATTATTAGAAGACACTGATGGTCTTCCATTCCATTACTAATCGTGGCTAATTCTGCTTAGCCAACTTTGCCTGTATTTAGAAGCTACAAGTATTTCATAGTTCCAGCCCGGCTTGGGTTTGTGTGCATGTCTGTCTGTGTGTTTTCCTAAATGCTCTAGACTTTTTAAGATACTGCCTGCTTTGAGGCACTGAGGTGGGTTACATTAGAAATTTTAGCTGAAATAAATTATATACCTCCACGCCCACCCCTTGCTTTATTCAGGTGTTGCCAGGACACTGAACAAGATAAAAGCATTTTGCAGATGCTTAGCAGCTAAGCTGGGTGTCCCTTTTGCTGATCTAGGCATGCCCGGTCCCTAGAACCATTTGCTCAAATAGAAGCGTGGTGTTTGTCATCTCAGTAACATTTGCACACAATAGCCCACCTTCCCTAGACAAATTGGAGCTTGCTCAGTACTGAACACGTTCAACTATTTCATTGCCTGGGCAGCTTCATTTCTATTCCATCCCTGCTTTCAAGTAGCTCTGATCAAAGTTGTTGTGCAAGAAATCCATCTGTTTCTTGCTCCCTGTCCTCTTTGCAGCCTGGTCCTAATTATTCAGAAGTAAGTTCTTTTGACTACAATGATCCCATGGACGGAAATGGAGAATTATGAACTTTGGCTGAATCACTATGCCCAGGACAGTCCAGTTAGTCTGATGCAGTTTTATAATCTAGGATGTTGAAGTTCCCCCACTTTCTGGGTGTTTGTAAGGACCAGTCTAATAAATATCCTACTGATTATTCATGATGGCAGAAGAGCAGTCAATCCCCTGACATTAGAGAGCCTGTTCATTTGGAGAACTAAGCATATTGCCTGAGCAAATATCAGTTCTGTTTAATCCTATTAATTTCAATAAAGATTTAATCAAGTTTTGTCTGCTCTTACAACGCTAAGCAGTGTGAGGGAAGACTCTCCAGGAAATCTCAGAGGTGTAGGCTACCCTGTAAAGTTGAAAAGTGCACTAGAAAAGGGCCATGGTAAACCACTGCCAGACTGTTATTAAATAAATGGTATAGATTGGCCATATAGTCATCAGGAGGCAGGCTTGGCTCAGAACAGACGTTCAAAAAATGGACTGAAAACTGGTTGGCTTTGGCTGGATCACATCCATGTTACTGAGTAGGATCTCTGTGAAGTAAACTAGTTAGTGAAAAATGCTTTCTTGAGTGACTTGGAACATATTTCATCCTCCACAGGTTTTCCTGATGCCTCTTTTCTCCCTTAGATGGGATTTCTCTGGGGAAAAGCATCTGCGCTCTTCTGTTAATGGTTTGAGAAATAAGATCTCAGCAGCTAGGAAAGGGAAAGATCTCCACCTTTTGTTTAATATCAGTTCAGGGCAGGGAGGAGCTTCATGTGCCCAAATGTTTCTCTAAGGTTTGGGTGGAGAAGAGGAACAGCACGCTGCTTACATTAGGAAATTACTAGCTTCCAGGCATGCTTTTCTGTTGCTTGGATGTAAAATATAAAATAGAAGCATTAAATTTAAGGTATACTCGTATGCTCACCTTCATTCTGCTAAAAGCCTTCACGGGCTGCATTGAAATGTGTTTGGTTTAATAGGAAACAGGCTGCTGGAGGGAGGGCTTGGTTAGCCACACCTCCGTCGCTTTATATCTGCTTGGACGGGAGCAGCCAGCGTGCTTCCTAACCCCAGAACTCCAGAGGACAGATCAATGTGAATTCTTTCATTCACCACTCACGGCAGCACATTTCCCCATAGCAACTTTTTCATGGCTCGAGTAATAGTCAGTGTTTGGCTTCTGCTGGTGCTCTTCTGCTGCGTATCCAATGCCCAGAGCTGGAGGAATTGGTTTTGGGGGGATTCTGGAAAGACCACACTGGCTCCCACAAAAGCTGCCCAAGCTGAAGATCAGACCAGCCAGGAGCTTTCCACCCCAGCGGCGACCACCAGCCCAAAGGCCCCCTTTGAAAGTACTACTGATCCTGAACCTTTGGGGAAAGGGTGGAACGTACTGACCCCGAAGCAACCAGACTTTACTACAGATTCCCCTGCATCTCCTTCCCAGGAGGAAGGCAGAGAAGGAAATATTGCAGGAGTGGGAGCTGAGATCCTCAATGTGTCTGAAGGCATTCAGAATCTGGTTCAGCTTTTGGATGAAAAGACCACAAAGGTAGCTGCCACGGCTGAGATCAGCACATCACCTGCCCCTGTTACAGAGCTGGGGAGCATCCAGAACATGACTGCCAATGTAATGGGTGATGGACAAACCTCCCTGCAAACTAGGAAGCCAGAGGTGGTTCCCTCTGTGAGAACGAAGTTCGCTCTTCTG
This sequence comes from Liasis olivaceus, assembly GCA_030867105.1. NCBI lineage: Eukaryota > Metazoa > Chordata > Lepidosauria > Squamata > Pythonidae > Liasis > Liasis olivaceus. Next base: position 107,559,965 of record CM061349.1, on the reverse strand, counting down.
TGGAACAGGACTCGAATCCTCCTGAAGAAGCCTGGGAAACCACGTCAAGGTAGTGCTTCTTTCTCATTTTCACCTGATGATCATTTCAGTGGCACCATGTTGGTTTTTCAAGAATCTCCAGAAGTGGGGCAAGAAGGTGCTTTCATCCCAGCAACAAGGGCGGCCTGGGGTGCTTTCGCAAAAAACCAAGGGATTTTGTCCACTGCAAAAGCTCTGAAATTGCAGGAGCCCCAGACCACCAGCAGCAGCAGCGGCAGCAGCTTGCATGCAGGAGTGCCGTCCAAGGTGGTGGGTGCTTTAGACAACGGGGTGCTGCCTTATGTTCCAAATTCCAGCCAGCCTCTCTCTAAAGTCAGTAGAGCACACCTCAGCTTTAAAAGCCACCCTTGCTTTAAGCATTCTGGGATAGCAGTAGCTGATGCACAAATGAACCATTCTAGTGGTTCAGCTTCTAATTCCAGCGCAACTAATTCTATGGATCCCCCCCCTGCCAATCACTCTGACTCTCTTGAGTTTCTACTAACCTACGCTGTGCAACATAGCAATAGTAGTCCAGGGCTTGCCTCCTTCTTTCCTGGATTGACTCCGACAGCTGGCCGGTGCTTGCCCTTACCAACCAAGCTGTCATATTGCAACCACCTGGGCATGAAGCATTTCCGAGTGCCGAATTATTTGCACCATGGCAGTGAGGAGGAAGTTCGGGCTGCTTTGCATGAGTGGGAGGGGCTTCTTAAATCTCGGTGTCACCGCTACTTGGAGTGGTTTCTGTGCTTGCTGCTGGTACCTGGGTGCAATGCTTCTCTCCCGGTCACACCACCACCATGCCGGGGATTTTGTGAGGCCCTGAAAGATCTGTGTTGGATTCACTGGAAAGAGGGGCGCCTTCCGATATCCTGTGACTCTCTCCCAGCAGAGGACGGTCCATATTCATGTGTATTTGTAAATGTTTCAGCAGGTAATAAGGCAGGGCTAATCGTCTCTTCTTAATTCTTTCCCACCATCAGGTAAGCTCATTTCGTGATAGTTTCTGATATGAAAAAAGAGCCACTCCATCAACATGGACACAGGCAAAGTGTCAGAAAGGAAGGGGGATGAAAGGAAACCACCATTTCTCCCTACCTGAAAGATGGTATCCAGGCTTTATGATGCCACCGCAGGCATCATTCTAATGTGAACTTCGTCATATATCAGCCTTCCCAAATCCGAGTGTCCTGCTGATGTATGAGCTTCAATTCCCAGAATTCCTGGCCAGCACTGCCATTGCTGAGGATGCTGGGATTTGGAAGTTCACACTGCAGAGGGCGTCTAGGTTGGGAAAGGCTGCATTCTTCGGTAACAAGGATGGACTTCTTGCCAACAGTGGAACAGATACCATTGGCAGTACAGGCAAAGAAGGGGGTGGTATTCGGCACAGCTAGGAAGGCCCATAATTCTCTTGGTCATGGCTGAGAGAATCTGTCCGTATTACTCCACTCCTGTGCTGTAAGAGTAGCTGCACCTTGATTCTGCAGAGTGGAGGCAAAGCAGCAGTAACTCACAGGAGAGCATGTGTTGGATCAACATGCTGTTGTTTTGTAGACTTCCTGACAGATTTGCCCCCAAAGTTGTTATAGGTTCTAGACATAGTCTTGAACCCTTGAGTGAGAAATTAATGGAACCTGAAAAAGAGATAAGGCGGCAGCATGTTAAGAATTAGGGTTTGTGGTTGTTTCTATATGTGGGTAAAACAGAGGAAGAGCTTAAATCCTTCCTCTGATTTGACCAAAGTGGCAGAAAAAGTGGATTGCCATTAATAGTATTTTTCCTACATAGCTTTGGGCAAGGCGCCTTTTCATCTTAAGAATATAGTCACACAAAAACATATGTGATGATAAGCAGTAAGACTGTTCTTTTAAAATGCTTTGCAAGAAGCAATATGATAAGGCAATCTTATAGGGTCAGAAAGATAGTTGATTGTGTGTGTGTGCAAAAGAGAGGAAGAAAAAAACATGGATGCAGGAATTTTAACAGACTTTCAGTGTAATGCAATTTTCATTTTTTTATAGTAATTTTATTAAAAATTACAATTGCAACAATAGGGTAATGCAATTTTCAGTGTAGCACATGGGGAACAATTCTTTTTTCATTTCGTTTTTGCATTCAGCACTTCTGCATAATGCTTTTCTATTTATCTTTGTTCTATTCAATGCTGAAACCATTTTCCAATCCAAACTGTATTTTAGAATCTCAAAAAATGCCCTCTAATAAACAGGTAAATCTTTCTTAAAGCACTTCTTTGCCTGGTCACCCGGCGCTGGGCGTTTCCACATTTCCTATATCTTGGGGTTTCCCATTCTTTTTGCCCTGTACAGGAGCTGTAAGATTCAGAAAACAAGTTCCTACAAGACAAGACTTTTTCTTGGTGTGCCTGTGATATCTCAGATTTCTGCTGGCAAAGAATTATCCACACTCTCAGTAAGCTTTAAAACTTGGGGGTCATCCAGAACATTTGCTTGGCAGTAGATTCAGGACAGGCAAAAAAGAAATACTTCACGCAACATGGAATTAATCCAGGATATAGAATATCTGGTCACAGGATGTTCCGATAGCTGTTGGCTGCAACGTTTTTTTCTTACTGATAAATCTATCCAGCGTAAATCTGTACAATAACAGCTATTCATAATAATTATGGATGGGGCATCCATGTTCAGAATCACTCTGTTTGGAGATAGACAATAATCCAGAAATGAAAGTCGTCTGAGATATCTTTTGCTTCCCATGATATTGATAGGTATATGTTTCTTTTGGCCCACTCATCAAAGGGAGTTTTGCAAGTTACTGAAACAATGGCAAGACCTCTTTATCGGAGATTAAAGGTAGATGGTTATATACACTATGATCAAACATTCTTCTTTGAAAAAATGCTTTCAGTTCTCTGGAAAGAAACAAAACTTGTCACTGATTAGCAAACTCTGGGGGCAAAAAGGCGGTGCTTGTTACCACTGTGACTTGCTTGAGATTTCCCGAGAAAGTTTAGTTGCCTGGACAACTAAATAACAGTGATTGATGCCAGTTACATTCTTCAATCTTGTGCGTGTATGGAAATAGCTGGGTGCCCCCTCCCCCCAGTTTAATAATAATTTGGAGCAAAAATAATATACTTTCTAAACCAAGGAAAGCTGAAAACTGCAGCCTATAGAAATGAAGCACATTTAAATGTGCATATTGTACAGTTGTCCAATTTGGGAACTTCTATTGATCTACCTTTCTTCAATAGAATTCAAGGGACCATTTTTCATTTAGTTACTAACTAGATCCAAATTGGTTTAATTTCTTCAAAATTGTTTCATCCTTTTCCTCCAGGTCATAGTGAAGCCAGTTGACACTGCCCCTTAAATTTGGAAGAGATAGAGGGTAGGTTCAAATCCTGCACTAATCTGTAATATGGTTTGTTTGGTTTTAGTTTAGTGTATTGCATGAATCCAGCCATTGTGGTTTGCAAATCATGGTTTGTAGGCTAGCATGACACGACAGTTTCAAACTCAGAAAGACTCATTTTAAATTTGAAATGTTGCACACCACTATTTAAGTGAATACATTTTAATGCTACAGTTATGTGTGGCACAGCAAGGGATTGAACAATCTCTCAATCAACGATAAAGTTCTGTAAATCTTCTGAGTAACCCACGGTTCCTAGAAAACCAAGCATATAGATTAGCCTTGTAATTAAATCACTGTTATTTACTGAAAATAAGCTCTTTTATCAAGCACAGCACAGCAAAGGCTAGCTGATGATGAAGGACGCGTGCAAACGACTGTATTTTTAGTCTTGCCTGCAAGGGTGATTTGTGTACTAATGTCAGAGGAGGCAGCCAAATTGATGGGAAATCTGCCACAGAGATCATCTTAATTCCAAATTTCTCATTTTCATTTGTGGCCATACTTTGCTTGAAAAGCCAAGGCCTTCATTTGTCAGATTCTGATTGTACTGCCGTTTAGATCATTAGGGGTTTCTTTTGGTGTTAATTTCATCTGTAATGTCTCAACTGGTCTGAAATCACAAGAAGTTATATCTTTGGTTGGCTGACTTTGCTGCACTTCATGAGGCACAAAGTTATACACAGGGCTAACTTCAACACAATTTTCTTGACACTGACTTTGTCAAATTAATCAGATTGTTCTATACCCTTACAGTTAGATTGAAAAAATTCATTTGGGTCAACTGTGATATTGGTTCATTTTTAGGAGTCACATATTTGTCTAGATCAGTGTTTCTCAACCTCGGCAACTTTAAGGTGTGTGGACTTCAATTCCCCAACATGGCTGGCTGGGGAATTCTGGGAGTTGAAGTCCACACATCTTAAAATTGCCAAGGTTGTGAAACAGTGGTCTAGATGGATATGTATATGTATGTATATAGCAAAGGATCGTGAAACAGACTCCTGAATTCAGAGAAATGTATTTTGAAAAGAGGCAAGTATCACTCTACTATTGCTCTTACTGTATCCACAGTCATTTTCCACTATTGGCTTGACTTGTGAAAACACTTCATAACTTTAAAAAAATGTTAAGAGCTGTCTTTTTGCCTGATTAAAGAGTTTCCAACTTAAATAGAGGAGTAAAATTGCTTGGCTTTGCATCTTATCTGTTCTAATTTTCTTTTATCAGGTAAGAAGAGTTTTCCTTTAATCCATGTTTTTAAGTTGTTCGTTTCTTGAAACATTTATCATGGGAATTACCATGAGAGTCTTACACTGTGTTATGAGAAACATCTTCATGGCCTTCTTGATTATTTTAAAGTTTAATTGTCATTGAAAAGAAATTTAATACAAAAAACCCCACAACGAAGTAAAACTCATTCATGCTTGGCTCACCCTCACAACCATATCTGCATTGTCAGATGTGTCTCCAGTCTATTTTGCTTTGTATTGTAAAGTCTTTACTCTCATTCATCTATTGAGTTCAAGACATCCTAAATGAGTTTATTCATTGATTAAATTTTTATGGCCACTTATCTCAAGTACATGACTCTAAGCAGCCAATAGTTAAAAACAGAATGAAATCAGTATGACAAAATTATAAATAACATAAAGATAAATAGTATACACAACCAAGAAATGGGCTTGCTCACACCATCAGGGCCCCAGGCTCAGTGACAAAACCAGATCTTTAAGGCCTTGTGAATGGCCGGCAGGGTTGGTGTGAGCCTGTTCTCCAGAGAGTGGGCACCACAACAGAAAAGGCTCTCTTCCTGGGTCCTGCCAGATGGCATTCCCTCATGGATGGGACCCGGAGCATGCCTCTCCTACCAGATCTGACAGGACAGGTAGATATCACTAGGTAGAGATAAATGAAAACTTTAGGTTTGATAAATGAAAACTTCCACACAAGTTAGAATTTTGCAATAGAAAAAAATATTTAATAAAGTGCCTTTATTAAAAATAAAGTTAGTGTATAAGTTGTTATAGACTAAGTGCAAGAGAAGTTAAGTTATTGCATTAAAAATATTCACAACCAATTAAATAGAAACAATGCTAGTTGAGTGTCAAGATCACAGGAAGTGATAGAACCGCTCTATGCTGCACTGGTCAGACCACACTTGGAAAGCAGTGTCCAGTTCTGCTCACCACAGTACAAAAAGGATGCTGAGGAACTGGAAAGGGTGCAACAAAGATGGTAAGGGGCTTGGAGGCTAAATCCTACAAAGAGCAGTTCCTTTAACTTGGGATGTTTAGCTTAAAGAAGAGAAGGCTAAGGGGAGCATGATAGCAGTCTTCCTGTACATGAGGGAATGTTCCAGGGAAGAGGGAGAAGATTTATTCTCCCAAGCACCTGAAGGTAAGATAAGAACCAGTGGGTGGAAGCTATACTGTGAGAGATCCAAATGTGAACTCAGGAGGAATTTCCTGACTGTGAGAGCTACTAAGCACTGGAACAGCCTGCCTCCCGAAGTTGTGGGTGCTCCATCACTGTAGGCTGGACAGCCATTTGTCCAGAATGGTCTGAGGATTCGTACACTGGGCAGGAGTTGAACTAGAAGACCTCCAAAGTCCCTTCCAACCCTAGGATTGTATGATTCTAATCCATATTAACATTTAATAGATCTGATCAAAATAGTACAAAAGTGTATGCAGGCTTTTGACTTCTCCAGAACTCTTCATCAAGTAAGACAGAGGACAGAGAAGCAGCAGGACAAGTTTGCAGTACGAGTAAAGATAGATATTATAAACTTAATGGACTTGCTAGAACTGGATGTTGCGTGTATTAGGTTACACCTAGCAATTAGGAATGAAGAATAATGGCTAGCTATCCTCCTGGTATTGAAAACAAAAATGCCCCTTTTTAATCAAATTATCATGCAAACTTTTGAGATGATTCAAACATCACAGAGATCTTGGTCTGAATGTCTAGGCAATTGTTCACTCTACATCTAAGGCTCTGTTTAAATTTCTGCAGGATACACCCATCAATAAAAGTCTGGGTGCATTGGAACTTTCTAATCCCCAGTTTGTTGCTTTACATGTGCACATTACATGTGCAAGAGATAATCTCCGTCTCCCGCTTTGTCTGTTCTTTCTTCTTGTTGCTGCCATAGCTTTTCTTTTCATGCCTTTCTGTGGTGGTTTCAAGTGTGTGTTCCAGCCCAGGGCTTACTAGCAGTCATACAGTTGTCTATATTATCTGCCAAATAGAGGAAGACATTTTGTGGCTCAAATTTTTTGGAGTTCCTTTGTTTGTTACATAATTTTCCAGGCTTCCTTTTTTCTTTTCCTTTAATTATAACATTGCATTATTAATACTATTATATGTATGTGCTACTTTTCTTAAACTGATCTAAATAATAAATGATTTAAAAGACAGTGCTGTTGAAAAAATAAAGACACTCTTCACAATATGGTTTCCAGTTAGATGATCCTTATTTTTTTTTTCCTATATGGGAAAGAGAAATCTATTTTAGCCCCATGGCATCTTGTCTATAAAAGCTCTTGTTTTCCTGGCTTGAATGTGTTTTTTTTAATGTTCCAATGGATGCTGGAACCTGTTTTAAGGGCTATGTCAGTCTGTTGAGAAAGGCACCTCTTGACGATATTATTTATGTCCAAGAACCTTTTCCCTCAAGGGGTTAGGGATACACCTCCCTCTTTTCAGTGTGCTGCTAAATGCTTTACCCTCCAGGTATATAAGGGTGGTTCCTGGCATCAGTCCAGTTTGGGAAATATTTACAGGAAAGACATAAGTCCAAATGCCAAAAGAACAATGTGTGGGGCAATCCGAGCTCCCGCGGGTCTCATCTTCAGAAAGAAGGGGTTGAATTCCACCAGCTCCTCCTTTTTCTTGACAGATTCCTTCTAAGTGGAGAGGTCTGGCCAGTTCTGAAACCCCATAGACACAGGCACCCCTCCGTGCCTCTCTGGCTCCTTCTACACCTCCTTTCAAAGCTTAGAGAGAATGGCTGGAATCAAGCAGCGCTGTTTTTTCCAGCTGAAAAGGGCTCATGCAGGATCACTGAAGCCTGGGCTTTCGTGATCTGGTCCCATGCGTTTGGGGCATGCATTTGGACTGCTGTGGGGTTTCTGAGAGTTTTAGTCCCAAAACATCTGGAGGTTACCAAGCTGGAGAAAGCTGCTCTAGTTGCCTGTGCTGCCTCGTGAGATCACAGCAGGCAAAACCTTGGCTGCCTCTTCTGGTTTCAAAGTGCCGAGAGAGGCACCGGGGAATGCAATGCAGATCTCTTTCCAGCTTTTAATAAATATGGCATTTATTTTTCCATCACAGTGACTTTAGCTTCCTCCTTAATGCATTGAAACTCCTAAATTTCCCATCACTATTTTAGCTTTCTGAAGAGTCCCCCCCCCCCGCCCTCTTAGATATTGTGCAGAATACATTTTTGGGTAGAATTTAAAGTTGTTTCATTGACAGTTACTCCACTCTTTTTGACTTGCTGCATTGTGACAAAATACTTCCTTTTTGTTGGTTTGTTTGTGGATGATTAACTTCCAAAGGTTGCGGGCTAGGGTCAAAATGTACCTTGTGGGTTTAGGTTCATTTTAGTTCATGGGATTAACATGTTGATGAAATAGGGCACAAATGAACAAAGACTGTCATCGTGGTCTTTAGTGGAAAAATAAAAAAGCTATTACATCTTATGTTCCGCATCAATGGCAGCCACAGCATGTTAGGGTGTGTTGTATGGAACAGAGAAATGGGGTCAACCCTGCTTAGAGGCTTATACATTCTGTCAAGACTAGACAGCTTGGTCTCTTCTACAGGTTTTAGACTACATCTCTTGAAAGTCCCCTCCAGCATGCCCAATAGTCACAGGTTCTGGGAATTGTAGGGCAAAATATCTAAAGGCTACCAGGTTATCTAACAAATATTAGCTGAACCAGCAGACTTCAAACTTTCCATACATTTGAATGGTGGTGGCATTGCTGACATGTTCCATCTTAAGTCAGACTCAGCCATTAATATTGTCCAAATAAGCTAAAGACAGAGAAGCAGGGAGAGATCAATTGAAATCTGTTTTTCTCAAGTCTAAGCCCTAAACATCTGGGGCAGTATTTCTCAACCTTGGCAACTTTAAGATGTGTGGACTTCAATTCTCCATGACTGGCTGGAGAATTCTGGGAGTTGAAGTCCACACACCTTAAAGTTGCCAAGGTTGAGAAACACTGGTTTACACTATACACTAAACCACCCCTCCCAACAAAACAAAAACTTTAAGATATGTGGACTTCAACTCCCAGAATTCTCCAGCCAGCCATGGGGAATGGAGTTCTGGGAGTTGACGTTTACACATCTTAAAGTTTTTGTTTTGTTGGGAGGGGTGGTTTAGTGTATAGTGTAAACCAGTGTTTCTCAACCTTGGCAACTTAAAGCTGTGTGTACTTCAGTTCCCCAGCATGCTGGCTGGAGAATTCTGGGAGTTGAAGTCCACACACCTTAAAGTTGCCAAGGTTGAGAAATACTGATCTGGGGGATCACAAATAGGCCAAAGTTCCCTTTATTTTTTTGTTTATTTAGCAAATTTATATAGCCGTCGGAGTGACTCTGGGCAACTTACAAACAAAATAACAAAACCATATCACAACATTAAAAAAATCAGAGATAAATAACAACAAAAACAAAACATAAAAACATAAAGGAACAAAACATAAAAGAACCCTAAGATAACTGTTTATCCCAGTTTCCAAAGTCAGGACAGATTTTGAGGGTTTATAAATCCTAATATTACTTAGTGGTCTGTAATTTTGAACATAACCACTTTTTTGTCGGAAATACTTACCAATTTCCTGCACATTAGAAATAGTGAAAGGTATTATAATGGGGAAATTAAAGGGGCAGCTTGTTCTTTTCTGAAAAAACGTGGCCTGCCTGCAGTGCCGTATGGTTTCTAGCCCTGCCCAGAGATAATTCTAGAGCTCTCCCGGGAGAGAGAATGTTCTGGCAGCCCTCTTGAAAAATAAATCCCCCCAGACAAATGCCGCCTCTCCTTCAGTCACATTTTGACCCTAGAAACAGCAGCTCTAGCAGCCCCCTTTCTTTCTCCATTTCCACTTCAGATAAAATATTTTAAATTGTGTGGAGCAATTTAATCGCTCTTCATCCCACAACGTTTTTCTTAGCAAGTAATTTATTATCTGAAATATATTAAGCCAGTTGTCACCAGTTTCCTAGGCTTGAATCATCTTTGTGTTGAAAGGCCTGGAACACACACTAGGAATGAGGAGTGAAGCTTTCTGCTCACTTGTAGCGGTTGAGACATCCGTGAGCCGCAAGAGAAATCTTGCTCACTAGGGGCCACTGAAATGGCACCAATACCCCACATTGACAACGTGCTACTGCTTGCCAAAGTAACCTGTTGTAGTTACATTCATTTGAAATGTCATTCATGTGGGTATGTGACTACTTCTTCTGCCCTTTCAGGATCGGCATCTTTACGATTGATTGGGACTGAGGGACCAGTTGGTCTACAGATGCTGTTTTGCTTAAACGACATGTTTTGAGCATGTACAGATAATGTTATGCAGAGTTTGGTGGAGCTATTTTTCCTTTTAATATTCTCATGGAAAACTGAAACTCTCCATCAGATATATCTTTGCTTACCTGGCAGTTACCCTCCTGGACCTCTTCAGCTCTCAACCAGTTAGTACGATTTACAACGTGCTGCAACTACAAAAAAAGAATTAAGCAGGAAAGGACTTCCCTCTGCCCTTTGAGGAATGAGCCCACAGCCAGAACTATTCTCTTGAGGCTAGATTTGCACAGAACATTTTAGAAGACTCGGTTATTCTAGAATTTACATGGATTCCAAATCCACATAGAATACAGGCTGCAGTGTCAAAGGATACCCATTCAATATAGCTTTTCCCCCTAATGCATAAGCACAAATGGATGCTTTTCTTCCTATCAGAAGTTTCCATACCTTAATAATTTAGAACATCTGGCACTTTCCCTCTTTTTCTTTCTTTTAATGGCACCAATTCAGGACAAAGGATTTGCATCATGCTTCAAACTTGCTGGCATTCATGCCTTGTAATTTTTACAGCTGTCAAGAGGATATCACATAATACGCTATTGTAGTCAGCAGTACTAGGGGAAAAAAACTCTTTGGTCAAGTCTGGACATGAATCCAGTTTGTGCAATCTGTTTCGTTATGAGCAACGTGATTGTCTGATGAATCCAGTGTTCTCGTTCTTCTCTTTCCACCTCCTGCCATTGTTAGTACAGATGCATGAGGGTCTTAACAAATAAAACCATTATATTTTGCACCATTTGTTCAGTTGCTAATTCTGTAAAAATAACAGCAGTACACACTCTGTCTCATTTGCCAAGTGCCTCATGAGAAAATGCTGTGCCTTTCATGCAAGTAAGATGGATCCCTGACGTAGGCTTGCTGTGCTTATTGGAGATAGGACCGCCTTAATTTTAATTACTTTGCTTAAGTCAATGGTGTGCATATCATATGATTGTGTTTTACAATTTTTTATTGTTGCATTTTTCCATATTACATTCTGTATGTTAGCATTGGAGTCAGTTTGGTATAAGGGTTTAAGGCATCAGGCTAGAAACTGGGAGACTGAGTTCTAGTCCCACCTTAGGCAAACAGCCAGCTGGGTGACCTTGGGCCAGTCGCTCTCTCTTAGCCCTAGTAAAGAGGCAATGGCAAACCACTCCTGAAAAACCTTCTCAAGAAAACTGTAGGGACTTGTCCAGGCAGTTGCCAGGAGTCAGCACTGACCTGAAGGCACACCCCCCCTGCAAAAAAAGTTAGCATTGCTTTTTAGTTTTGTTGTTTTGAAATACCTTTTCTTGATATAAGAAGAGGTATACAGTGATTATATAAAGAGCCAGGGTGGTGAAGTACTTAAGGTGGTAGACTGACACTGGGGAGACTCAGGTTCAAGTCTGTCCTCAGCCACAGAAACTCCCCGGGTGACTTTGGGTGAGTTGCTCTTTCTCAGCCCAAGAAATATACTATATTTAGGTTCACAGAACCATGTGGTTCAGACTTGCATAGGAAATAAAAATGATGGATGGTTGCAATAATTGCAGTAAGTACAAAGCTCTTGAGCAGATTTAAAAGAAGAGTTATCTGATCTTTTTTATTTACCAACATTAAAAATACAAAACAAGAAGTTACTGCTACACAGGATGTAGCTGTTAAATTTCTGTAGACCAGGGAAGGCATGTTTTGGCCAGGAGTATGTCTGAAAATTTGAGTGTATGAGCAGGTGTGCCCAGGCCAGTCAAACAATACAAAGTTAGCAGAAGACAAACTGATAAGGATGGTCCTCCACCACCTTCTTGAATCCCCAGCCAGGCCTCCTGGTCTTGCCTTTCCCCAGGACGGCACTAGGCAGAAGACTGAGTTGCAGCCACCACCACTAAGAGAGACTGTGGGAGTTTGTGTTGTGGACAGATGCGCTCCTGTAAATAAAGATGATGGTAAAAAATAAAAAGAAATTTTTTTAAAAAGTGGGGGGATAACAACTGAACTGGGTGGCAAACTAAACATCTATGAGACTCTGCACTTATGGGTAACATGTTGCCTATGTCTGCTAAAGGCAGTGGCCTTGCAAATAAAATCCTTTTATGGAGCATCTCTGCAAACTGTCCAGTGTGTATGCATTTATATGCACAGCTGTTTTGGGCCCACCAGGGAGTGGAGTTTAAGTTTTTTTCCACCCAGTTATTCTGGCCAAGATGTAGTTTAATGGCAGCCACCATTTCTGCTGAAGATCACTGCTATTATTGGGGGAAAGAGCCAATCAGTTGCACTGGGAGAATCAATGAGATGAGGTGACAGTTTCCTCCCTGTCCTTCAATTTTTTTTTATCAGTATTGGTGCTTTGGATCTGCTGAAAACAACCTGAGAACAGCCATCCTTTTTCTATCAGAAGGTCAGGAGAGAAAAAGGACTTGGTATCCTGGAGCCCTGAAAGCCACAGGGACTGTAGCCAAGTGTCGCAGGTGGGCTGTGGATTGCCCACTTGTACGTTAATGGAACCTGACTCAGGAGACATTGCTTTGAACTGGACACATCCCAAGGAAACTCCCTGTGGATTACTTGGCTTCCCTCAACAAAGATTTTCTCATCATGCTTGATTGCACTGGAATTAGTAGGATTTTACAAAGACTTGGGAAGTAATCAAGCATGGACTGGGTTTCTAAGGCTAGAACAGAAGAGGGAAGAGCAAGTTCTTTTCCTCTTATGACTCTTGGGCTTTCAAAGCTATTTAAAGATTCTTAATTCCTGACTTCCTGGAAAAAATTATTAATTTTCGATCTAGGCCACAGAGCTGTGGAACAGAACTAGAAGGAACTATCTGGATTATTGTAAAATAAGCTTCTTTCATAAACTGTAATTAGAAATAAATTGCACATCTTCACATTCCTCTTCATGTGTAGGAGCAGTAAAAAGCCTGAGTGAGATGCTTGAATATTTGTAAGATGGTGCTAGGCAAACTTGTGCCCTCCAGGTGATTTGGACCCCATCAACCCTGAGCAGTGATGAAGGATTATGGGAATTGGAACTCAGAACTTTACAACTCACAAATTATATCTTGGGACAACATAATGACATTAAAAGTAGGAGAGAGATCCTTTGATCACAAGAATACTGTGTTTGCTTTTAATATAAGAAAGAATCTTGTGGCATCTTAAAAACTAACACATTTATTACATCATACATCTTAATGGATTATAACCCACTTAATCAAATACAGAGTTGGAGTAATAGCCATTTTGGTGCTGTCATTTATACCTTTAGGTGCCTAGAAAAAAACTGACCTCATTTAAGATCCTTCTTATGTTGCATTCTCTCTTCCTTTATGTTATTTAACCTACTTTGCTTATTTGGCTGATGTTTTAAATTTCAGTATGATGTATCATTTTGCATGAATATGCATAACAAGAGGTTGCCTGAAGGAGGTTCCAAGTTGAACTGAATTTCCAATTTAAAGGAGCTCCACAAGCATTACAGCTGGGGAGGGTCTCTGCTTGATTCCCAGGGGAGTCTTGGTCAACTGGGACAGAGAAATTAGCTCTCCCACAGTATAAGGGTCAAGGCGGTCATGTGAGTTGACTTTTGCTCCAAAGTTGTCTGTATGGTAGCTGAATACTGGCAGGCATTTTTAGGAATATAGCTAGTTACTTTGGGAACTCTATTTTGGGGTGGGGGGTATATAAAAGGGAACAAACATCTGGCAATCCCTTTTGATTGCTCATCTTTTAGGAGCCATTAATCTCCCTGGTGGTGGTGGGTGAGTCATAGCTAACAAGGGTTATCTTTGTTCACAGTACAGGCCCTGGTCTGGGGTCAGAGGGGAAGACAGTCCTGGAGTGATGTAGGGTGTCCCTTTGCTCTTTCCTGTGGGCTGTAGGTCTGACAACCTCTGTTTATGATACTTACATAAGCGTGGGAGTGAAAGATTGTGGACTGCACATTTTATCTACTTTCTTAGAAGCTGCTTTTCTGTTTAGTTTTGAGCATCCAAACATAACATCTGCAAAGGCCAAATGGCAACATTTTATAGACTTGAAAGAATTAAGATTTGTTCGTTCATTTGAAAGGGAAAAACTGGTTCAGTGTTCACCATTTTAATTTCATGAGGAAAACGTAGAATGTTTTTTGTTGACCCAGGTTTTCCCAGCTTTGCCAGCTTTTATTTAAACCAGTGTCTCTCAACCTTGGCAACATGAAGACTGTGGACTTCAACTTCCAGAATTCCCCAGCCAACCATGCTGGCTGGGGAATTCTGGGAGTTGAAGTCCACATGTCTTCAAGTTGCCAAGGTTGAAAAACACTGATCTAAACTGGCCAAGCATTCTTGTGTTTGTTAGGCTAATGTCTTTTGCAGATTGTAAAGCTTGTGGGTACACTAAAATACAAATGTATACAAGAGTGGGTCTGTTAGTCTGTTAATGAGTCATTGACTTTAGATGGTGTAGTTAATATTTCTCTCAAAAGGTACAGGGTGGTTCTGCAAAAGATGGCATTACTGGAGAGAAAATTTGCTTCTTGGCCAGAGGCAAAGATCATAGTACTGTTTTCTGTAATTAGAATCTTTTTTATGGTGGCATTTTACTCCAGAATATGAGAAGTGTTATAATTAGATAATGACCTTTTTTGACCTTTTTCTATATAAAAAAGCCTTATCTGACATGGTAAGAATCAGTGCGAATTAGCTGCCAATTTAAATTTTTCATAAAAACCCTTGATTTGATTTAATTACCCTTATGGGTAAAAATAATACCCAATTCACAAGTACTTTACAAGTGCAGAAAACAAATTCTTATATGAGTAGTAATGTACTTGAGAAAAGGCATCACATTTTTATTCCTCAAGCTCTCTTGTTCGTTTTGATTCTGATACTGAATTTTAAAATCTCCACGAATTAGGGTTGCCTCTTTGATTGTTACATTTCTCTCTGCAAAATCATTTAGCATAGTAATCAACTCTGGCTTTTCAATTTGGGGAACATTTTGATTTATATTTTTGGTTTATTTCCTAACTCCAACCCAGTCCCTGGATAGTCTTTACCTTGTAATTGTGTCAGGTTTTGCTATAATTTTACTTCTTTAAGGACGTTTTAAAATATGCCTGAAATACTGAATCATTATAATTATAATATTTAGATTTTAATTAAAAAATAGAGAAGTTTGTTTGCACCCGTTGGCTCTAACTTGAAGAATGGACATGTATTAAAAAAAGAAATCTCACTAGCTGTGTGGGTGATTGAGAAGAGATGAAGAATAATGCCAGAAATATAATAATTTATTGTGGGGGTCAGCATATAAATGTCCCAATGTTCTGCTCGGGCTGCTCTGTGAATTATTACTGGATAAGAAGTGACCAGCCTGCCTCGTGAGAAACTTGATGCCCTTTATAAATATTTCATTTTCCAAAATAAAAATGTGCAATTAAATTGGGAAGCATGGAATGCCAGTGGAGGCAGCTTTGCCAGGGAGTAGAGGAATGGAATTTATAATATTGGGAGGGGCTAGTAAGGGAGCAGTAGTGTGGGTGTGGGTTCAGTGTAATCATCGTCAACCTTTTCAACGTTTCTTGTGCATAATATTAAGTAGGCCTGCTTGGTCAAATGGACATTCATTATACCTTCTGTTCATTGTAGCTGATTCCTGCATACATTTGTGTAAGATTATAAATTGAATGTGAAGTGTATTTTGTGGCTGTGTTTGGACACAGAGCTTAGTCTTCCTTCCCCAGTCCAGCTATCAGCCCACAAAAGAACATAGTAGGCAGCATATACAGGGACAGATCTAGCACCTGCTAGAACTGCACGTCACTTTTGCAGTTCAATTCCGGTGTGATATGCTATACGAGGACCATGTCAAAGTACTGTATCAGCCTACCCCAGGGCCACACACACACCCAATCACCATGACTATTGTGATACAAATGGAATGAATAATAATGGCCCTGGCATTGGCCACTACTGCTGCAGTTGGTGACACTTCCACATACACATTTCCTGATGGGATTGTGGACCCAAAAGCAGCAGAGAAGGGAAGCCCTACACAAATTGCAACATGTTCTACATTCTCCACTACCACTGGCCACAGAGGAGAAGGAAAGAGAATAACTCAGTGCATCCAATCTGACCATGCATGGGAAAAGTAGGACTGAGGAGGACCCATGGAGAGGTCCCAAGACCTCAAGCAGGAAGCAGCAGTTGTCATCCCTGGTCAGGGAACCCATTGGCCACAACACCCACATGTGCCTTAGGGGATAGGCTGCCCATGGCATTCCCAGGCATGCATGAGGAAGTGCCTGTGAAGGAGGAACGCCTTCAGGTGGGAGGTACAAGGAATGGTCCAGACCACATTGTGGAATAAAGCCGCATGTTCATGATTTACGGAGTTCATGTCCAAGTACATGGCTGGATTTTACCTAGATAAACCAGCTTCAGTTCCTGTACTTGTCAGTGCAGACACAAAGAAGCTCTGTTGGATGCCAGATAATAACCAGTGCATTCCAAGCATGAAGTGCACTAAGATTCGGGCGGTCAGCACTGTTTAAATCAGTCAGAGAGTTTTCCTATTGAGATTGTGCAAAATAAGTGGATCTGAAGTCCCCAACTAGTACAGCGACTCTTTGTGAGCACCTAATATCTCCTGTGTGTTGTCATGGCAATGGCATGAAACTTTTTGAAAGATACTTCAGCTGTGAAAGGTTCTCAAGGACCGAATCACCGCTTTCCAGGGAGTTCTGCAGCCCAACAGCACACTACCAGGGCACATATAGGTAGACAACAGGTTGACTACCTTCAGCCACCCAAACCCACCATATAGCAGGATACCTGTGAGGAATGAGTGGAATTGGCCCCTCAGGAGCCTGTAGAAATTGGTCTTCATCTGCTCCAGTCACATGCATCCCTGGAAAGCTTCCCTCCCCAGGCCCTTGGCCAGAAAAAGGTAATCAAAGAGCAACTAGAGGTGGCTGCTCCAAGTGAACATGCCAACTGGACCAAAGGTAAGGGCCAACACAATTTTGACTCTCATGTCAGTGATACAAACCAGCTTGGGAGGTCATGTTTTCTCAAAACGAATGCCCAGTGGAGAAAAGTGGGAGAGAATGGAGCTTGAAGTTGATACGTATTGAGTATTTGAGGACACGAAGAGGGACCTGTGCTGGACAAAAGACACAGTGCACACTCCAAACACATGAGAGTCACAGGTGCACAAATTGTGATATAAGCTTCCCCCTCTGCTCTTCTTCTTCTTGCAGCAAGGCAATTATGGGAATATGGGTTGATAGGTCAATATAGAAATAAAAATCCAGGCAGTGAAAGATCAACAGCTACTATTTTAAAAAAATCTACCAGTGAACAGTGCACTCTGCCTAATTCTCCGGTTGGTGGGCTCTTTGTGGGGTGAAAACGAGGGGTGGGTTCTGTGGGGGAAAGCTGCCAGCTGTGGTTGGTGCAGCCCCTGACGATCTTTGCTAGGCGTGCCTGGTAAAGATGCAGCGTGAGGGGCAGAATGCACAGCCTGGATCTCCTCCTGACTCCAGGGCAATACGGAGGCTGCTGGGGGTGAGGCCTTCATTCCAGAATTGTACAAGGATCTTTAATGAGGAAAAGATGGAATCACTGCAGAAAAAATTATGATCGGTTGCACTTCCTTTAACTGGAAGCAGCCTAATACACATGAGCTTTCTCATACCTTTCTGCGTGTTCATCCACACGTTATCATATTCACAGACCCATATACATTTTAGTGGGCGCCACAACCACCTATACAGCATCTCTCTTCACCCCATTGGGATCACCTCATGTGCCTGCCAGTCAAGGAATTGTTGCGTCTCCCCAGTTGTCCCCAAAGTTAATCAGGTTGGCAACAAAGAGCTGGCGGGGGGAGAGGTAAGTCAGCTGCAGGCAGGACCAAATGCAAACCCATAGGATGCCAGTTGCTTCTATTTGGTAGTAAACCAACACTTCTAGAAGGTGTTGGCCTGGGGCAAGGCTGACTTACTGGAGCAGCAAAGGGCCAAGTGAAAAGGGTGTGCTGGTAGATGCCTTTGACTTAGGCAGAAGCACCAGGAAACACAACATTTTGGAATTGAAACCCTCAACAAGGACATTGTCAAGACGCAGGAGGGCACAAGATGCCACAGGAGAGATCCTGGGGAAGTGGTGATTGCAGATATGTCTTATGAGGCAGGCTGCATCTTCGTTGAGTAAAAATTGTTTTACATTTCAGTGATTGACCAGATATTAAGCCATTATGGAATTACCCTGGGTGAGGGGTTAAATTTTATCTATCTCTGTTTTCTTTGCACAAAGTTACAAAGGGCCTATTTTATTTGACACTTTTATTGGAATTTGATATATAGGAATATAAAATAAGAATTTTAGGGTGGGCTGAAAGACATTTGCCAGTTTAAAAAAATAATGAAAAGCAATCCATCAACCTAACTTTTCCATAAAATATTTCTCTGCAAAATACATATGTTAAGGCTATTATTTTTCTCTGTTGCGTTTGTACAGTATGTCATCTTTGTGTCATCAGGAAGTTGTCTCATTTCAGCCCCATGTTTTCTCAGATCCAACAAACTGTTGCTACTGCAATTTGTCATATTGCAGTATGTGTTGCTCGATATTCCACAACTTAGGGAAAGGGCAGCCAGGAAAAAAAGTTGAGTTCAGGGTGACTAATAACTATGCACACGAGAAAGAGTTTGTGGGTGGAAAAGTGAATGAGAGGAGAAACATTCGTTCCCCTGATTGCAGTTTATGTTCTCATGTACATGCCAGTTTTTATGCTTGTGCAGTGCAACGCTTTCTTGCTGCAGAATTTTGGCTTAGCAGATTCTATTTCATTTTATACATAAAGTTACAGAAAGGTGATACAAGGTCACCGTTAAGCATGGAATGGAGAATTGGATGGATCTCTTCATGCCTTCCCCACCTAGCCAAAATCTGCTAGGCTACAAATTTCTTTCTCTCTTGCAGCTGCGTTCTTCTCTAGAAAGGACAGTCCCTGGAGCTCAAGCAGAACAGCCGTGAGCTATCGAACATGCTGGTACTTTGGAATATCACAGTAGTTTCAGAGTCCTCTTCCCTGAAACAGAGCAGTTCAGTGGTGAAGGAGAGACACAACTCTGCAAGTGTATTGGACAGATGGACCATGTGGAGCGGCCGTTCCCTTAGCCTTTTCATTTTATGCAAGAAGTCCTTCATCCTAGGTCGCATGAGTAAATGTCACATGGGTTACAATCTGTTCAAATACACGTGGAAGTGAAAAATTATAGTGGGCTTTGAAAACTGTGACAGCAAACACCAAATGTTTTGCAAAGTTTCAGTTAATGTTGGTTTTCCCTAAGATAATGAATGGCATATGACATATCCATCAGCAAAGGCCTGTTTGCATGACACACTTGCAGTGTGCGTGTGATGTCATGTAAGCACTTTACCCTGTCTCAAACAGACCTGGACTTATCTGGAGCGAAATTAAACATACTTATTTAGTATAAGTGATACTTACCAAGGACGTGGATGATTCTTCTTTTTCCTGAGACTGAAATGACCCATTTTTGTGTCCTTGGTAGTTTTCATTCTGGCTATATTGGGATACTGAGAAAGGGACGGAGTTGGGCTTCTGCCTGTGATGTCACTACATTTTTAACAATTCCCTCCAGAGGGAGAAAGAAAAATGAAAAAGACAGAAAGCGAGGTGGGAAGGGATAGCCGTCCAGTGTTTGTTGCTTGAAAAGTGGCCACTGCATGGCAGACTGTCACAGCTGCCTTGTGTAATCTGCTACTGGCACACAAAGTGAGTTTACGGACTCGGGCAGGAAATGTCTGGGCCATTTGTGTTGTGCAAATGTAATCAGAGAATACAAAGCTAAACTGTTTTTCCTTCACTGAATCTGAAACTCCAGTATTACAGTTTTCATTGTCAAGGAATGCCACTGACCACCCCATATGGCCATCATGTAAAGGGCCCATGTCCATTCCTTCATTGGCCAAGTATACAAAGTGGGGCCAGCGAGAATTAAAAGGGAAGTCTGCACTCCACAGTAACACAAAAATTGGGGAATGCAGGGCCTTCTAGATATTGTGCCAGGGTTTCTCAGCCTTAGCAGCTTTCAGATGGGTAGACTTCAGCTTCCAGAATTCCCCAGCCAGAATTCTGGGAGTCGAAGTCCACCTATCTGAAAGCTGCCAAGGTTGAGAAACCCTGTATTAGGCTAAGTAAATAAGTAAAGTCTGCAAGTTGAGCTTTACTTCTGTTGACTACATAGATACAACCAAGTTGGGGTTGGGGGGAAGTTTGGCAATAGTATAGAGGTAGCTTGCCACTGCTTTTCTCTAGGATTTCCCCCCCTCCCCCTTTTTTTCCACTTCCACCTGCAGTCCTGGAATTTCCTTTATGACAGACATGATGAAGCCTGCTTAGTTTTTTCAAGATCAGTCAAGGTTGGCTAGGTCCTACCCTCTAGCTGGTGGTATTAGGCTGTTACACATAAAACTTGCCTTTGCTCAAGGTGGTTGGAGCTCAGCACCACCTGGAGGACCACAAGTTCTCCATCCATGCTTTAATAACCTATAAAAGGTATAGGCTGGGCAAGGACACTTACCATGGAGACAAGTTTGGGGTTGACATCCTTATAGGAACTGGAACCATGCGTCAGCCTTCAATATATGATTGTGGAAGAATATAAGAGGCTGTATGTACTGTAAGTACAAAGAAGGTTACATAGACTATTAAAAGAGTTCTTTTGGCGGCAGTCTTAGCCCTGTTTGTACATTATACGTGCATAGGATGAGTGTGTGTGTGTGTGTAGGGGGCAACGAAAGACCTTGTCATTTTCCCACCCACATCCATTAACCTACTTGAACAGAGCTTGAGTCCGGAGGAGGTTTCTGTTCAGGCAGTGTGATGAATGCATATATTTTAGGAATTAAAGTTGACATGTCATCTTCATTTTATGTCCATGCAATGTACAATTACTGTAAAATTAGCTCCTTAACTCCATACAGGACTACAAAATGGTTATCAAACCAGAACTTACTGCATTTCTGTCCATGTGAATATTGTATTTGTTGTTGTTTTTGTTGTCCCAGAACATAAAAAACTTTTCTGTTTTGGATTTCAGGTTGCCCCCATTGTCCTTACAGTGATTGTATTTCAAGTGCTTTGTGGATGTACCATTCTCAAAAGGAGCAGTTCCCTTTAATGCAAAGGAGGGAGGCAGATTGTTTAGTCCGTGGGTGCACAGCCTTTTGCAGGCTGAGTTGACGTTATTTGGCATTGCAGGTTGCTCTCCAGAATGTAGCAGATGGGGCCAGGGCAAAAGCTACATTTCATTTCATTGACAAATCTAATTATTATTATTGAATTAAGTCTAATGCAATATACTTAATAGGATTATTTTTCAAATTAAAGTCATGCATTTAATAACTCTCTTATTCTATCAGCTTAACATTTTTAGTTACATAGCCCTTGAGTTGCAACCAAAGATTTTAGGGCCTGGGCTCCAAGTTACCCATCCTGTTTTAAGGGCAGAAGT
This sequence comes from Liasis olivaceus, assembly GCA_030867105.1. Taxonomy (NCBI): domain Eukaryota; kingdom Metazoa; phylum Chordata; class Lepidosauria; order Squamata; family Pythonidae; genus Liasis; species Liasis olivaceus. Next base: position 107,538,445 of record CM061349.1, on the reverse strand, counting down.
GAAGCCTGGCTGCTAATTATATCCTGGCTGCCATAGGAAAGGGATTAAATACATTATCTAAACCTGCCATGCAAGCAAGTCCATAAATGTGGGCCTACATTTTTAAAAAGTAAATTGCCTGTCTGCCTCCTCTTTCTGTTTTTGCTCCATCCAAAGCCAGGTTAAAATGTATGTTGGGTGTCTCTTTTCAGCTTGCTAAAAATTCTCAGCCTCTTCATTTAGAGTTGGTGAGTGACTAATAGTTGTGGGGTTGCAAGAATAATGTTTAGCTGAATAGAGGATTATTTCAATTCTTCAAGGAAATCTGTATGTTTGAATTGTAGATTCAGCTGACAACTTCATTGTCAATTTTCATTTTTTGACCCTGGTTTTCCATTCTCATGATTTCTTAAACTAAACCTATGCAAAGTATTTGGGCTCTAACCATCAGCTGTACTGCTTTTCTGCATTGTTAGAACATATTCTATAGCATTGTTTCTCAACCTCCAATGCTGGCTGGCAAATTCTGGGAGTTGAAGTCCACCCATCTTAAAGTTGCTAAGGTTGAGAAACACTGTTCTATAGAAAATAATTTTGGATTCTCAGCCCATTCTATCTGGGAAAAAAAAATGAAGAGATAAAAATGACATTCTGTGTCTTGTCTCTCTTGGGGCTGAAGGGGGAAAGGAAGCAGCCGCCGCAGAATCTGTATTCTCAGGATGAGCTTTCCAGTGTCAGCCTTTAGCAGAGTCGCTAGAGACTTTGTGCAGGGATTTCCAGTTGTAGTTCAGGAATAATTTTTTCCCATCCAAATAATACAAACTGAAACAGGACAGATCCTGTTGTTGGTGTGAATTAGTCCCTTGTGTCTAGTCACTGCCAGCAAGCAACAGATGCTGGGTCTGTGATAGATTTCATGGAAGTCTTGCAAATCAGTAATACATTATTCTTATGGAACAGAGCCCAGCCTGAGTGAAGATTTTGAATTCTTGCTTTTCCTGACCTACTTGTCAAAATGAAGATCTTGCAGTCTAGGCTGAAACTGCGGAAAGCTGATCACCCCACAGATATACCGGGTCCTTTAATTTCAAGAGAATAAAAATATAAGTAAGAAATGAAAAACAGGCAGTATTCAACACAGTTCTGGGGGTCAAATTGGAAGTTGTCTATACCCCTATAATGTATGTTCCAGCTGTCTTTAAACATTGCTTAGAAACTGCTCTTTATTTAAAATACCTGTGCTAGGCTGCAATCTGAAAATGTTCCTTACTGGAACTTAAACACCCTTTAGTATCTTCCAGTTAGTTTCTAAGCACAGTTCAAAGTACAGGTGCTTCCCCTTTGAAAAACTGTGGCTTTCCATTACTCCCTGTGTACTTCCTCTCCCCCTTCAGATGAATCGAAGCAGGGACTTAATCTTGACACTTGGGAGAAATTGCTTTTAAGCACCAGGTTAAAGAGTTCTCCCAAATCAAGTTTAGTTGTTTTAACTGCTGCTCTCGTTGCTACTATACACAGAGTTGCCGTCTGTCTTCCAAACCAGTGATGGAAGTGACAGTCTAAATTTTCCCAACTCCATTTTTGAACTCATTTTCCAGATTTACTTCTTGGAGAAGGAGGGCAGAAGACACATTTGCAAGGGGAAGATGGTCACTGGAATAGATGCCTAACCTTCCCTCCACCTAATTCTTTTCCCTGAATCTGTTTTTATGCTGTCATTTTCACCACTGGTTTTGAAGAGAGGCTGACTGGAATTATGTCTGGCTGGCTAGTGCATGGAGGGAGAGAATGACCTCATTAAATAACCTGTCTTGCCTACTACACTCAAAGGGGAGCATTTATAAGCAAGAGGTAGTAGGCACTGACCCTGAAAATAGACAATGCAGTATGCCTTTCCTGCCCCTACCGTCTTAAAAGTCTGGATATGGGACTGTAGGCTGGCTATTCACTGGATCAGTTATTTGTCTTAAGAAGAATGTAATCAATTGGATTTTGTACTTAAAGTGTAGATTGCTGCCTAGAAAGAGGACGAATAGAGAGACTTGTTCATCTCTCTTTTAAAAATGGCTTTTTCTAAAGTCTTGCTGACTCCAAACTTTGTAACCCTTTGAACAAGATCATGTCAGAGCAAATCCATATTTATTCTTTTTTTAAAGTAACTGGCAGCAGTCATGGGTGGCATTTATGTTTGAATGGACATATTTTAAGAAAATTTGGGTTTCATTAAGTCATTTTAATACATTCATAGACTGCCTTTTTCCTTATATCAGATGGACAGCGACTCATGGAGGTCTCTCATCCGGGGGGGACTAACCCTTAACTTGCTTAGTTTTAGGAGATTGTCTACATGAGCTGCCTCCAGTGGTGTGCTTTAGATCACTGTTGGTCCTACGTGGAACATCCAGCCATTCAGAGGAACTGCTATCATTCAAAATTGCCACTGTAGCATATACAGAAATATATGTTGATTCATTGTATGAACTTTAATTGGTTGGAGTTTGATTGTATGCATTTACAAGAGAAAAAGTCCTAATTAAGGCCTTCTTATGGTCATTGTAGGGACTGTCTTTTCTAAAATGAAATTTGCCATCTGAAGGTTTGACAGTGAGGTCTAATTTTGACCGATAAAGCTATCCAATATTACAGCCCTGAGAACTTGCTATTCAGATCTAACATGTTTTGAGTTTCAAAATGAAGTGTGAATTACTCTGTATCCTTCCAGCTCCAGTGTCAAAGAAAAATACAGAGTACCATCACCCCACGACTCAGCAACAGCCTAGAGCTGTAGGAACTGGTTGTGTTTTCAAGTCCTTGCCTGATCGTTGGTGCTTGTTGCTTCAGGAGTCCTGACCTTTCTACCTTCAGAACTTAAGGCAGGAGCAGACAGCTATGCTTTTTACAACAGGGTTCCTCAGCCTTGGCAACTTTAAGACAGGTGGACTTCAACTTCCAGAATTCCCCAGCCACCCTTGCTGGCTGGGGAATTCTGGAAGTTGAAGTCCACCTGTCTTAAAGTTGCCAAGGTTGAGGAACCCTGTTTTACAATATTTGTTTGTACCCGGAGCCACTGGGGGTGGGGTTTTTGATAGCTTAGGTTACCATATTACTGTAGTTTATTTTTTCTGCGCATACTTGATGGGAAATCGCACTGCTGATATATAGTGGTACGCTGCTGCATTTTGGTAGTGTGATCCTGTGTGCTAAAAAGCAAATCAGGCACAGGAGTTGCATGTGATCCAAATTGCCCACCCTGACTTAAGAGAAAGACAGTTTAATAGTAAAACACATGAAACAACTCCTGCTTTGAAATCTCAGAGTTAGTTCAGCACAGAAGACACAACTGAGCTAGATGAATCCCAGTGAAAGCAGCTTCTTAGATCTTGCTTGTAGGTGGGACAGGATGTTGTGAATTTGGACATACATATATTGCTTTTAAATACACGCACACACACATACATACATACATACTGAACATACTATGTATGTAACTCTTGCATCTGTGGAAGGTTGCAATTAAAATTCAAATAGATATTTGCAACACAACCACATTCCTTGAAGTGTAAGCAGGCAGTCTTGTAGAAGTCACCATCTAGAAATCCTATTTGTTTCAGAGCTATGACACTGAGCTCACTAAATCATGTTACTGGTAATGTATCTCGCTTTATTACTTATTTATACTAGGTGTCCAATTACTATGTGCAGTTGAAGACCTAGCTTCATTGAATATACTACATGCAACATGCCTTCTTCACTGTGCAATAAGTCATTTATTCCCAACTGTTCTCTCTAGGACTTTTTGAGAGATAAATAAGCTATAGCTAGGAAATAGCTGAACTATATAGATGGGCAAAAGAAGTGATATTCAATACAGGACCAAGCATCCCACCTAGCTCAGGACTACCCCCTTCTCACGTTGATTCTTAGGAGACTTTCCAATGTGTGTTCGGTACTGTCCCTGTTATTTCTGAAACTACCCAATTTCTTTTCTTAACAGAAAATTTCAGCACAGAAGTTGGTCTCTTAGAATTGATTGGAGATCCTCCCCCAGACCAGATAACCAAAGTTTATGGTCCAGACAAGAGTCCTGGCTATGTGTTTGGACTGGATGCCAACGCGGGACAGGTGGCACGGTACCACCTCCCAAGCCCCTTTTACAGAGACTTCTCACTCTTGTTCCACGTTCAACCCACTTCAAACAAAGCAGGGGTGCTTTTTGCTCTTACGGATGCCTCCCAGTCGATCATCTACATTGGGGTGAAGCTTTCTGAGGTGAAAGATGGAAAACAGCAGATCATATTCTACTATACGGAGCCCGGCTCTCAGAATTCCAATGCTGCGGCCACGTTTACCATACCTTCCCTGGTCAATCAGTGGACCCGCTTTGCCATCAGTGTGCGGGATTACAGTGTGGTTCTTTATATGGACTGTGAAGAATTTAAGACGGTTCATCTTGAGAGGTCACCTGATGAGATGGAGCTGGAAGAGGGATCAGGACTTTTTGTGGCACAAGCTGGAGGGGCAGATCCTGATAAATACCAGGTGAGCTTGCTTATTTCCAGTGAGATGGTTGTCATAAATTGATGTTTTCCCAAAAGTAAAAGACAAAGTAGCAATGACTAGATATTTTTTCCCTAATGATGTGGACTTTCCTTATCTGTAGTTTGTTTCAGGGAACTTTTTCGTGCTGCCTATACTCAGCCCATGCCTCATCCTCCATCATATATCTGTCTAAATATCTTTCACTATCTTTTTGTCTTCTGCTGAGGGCTATTTAGGAACTGACAGATGTACAGGAATGATTAAACATCTTTCTGTGAATTATGAATTACCGCAAAACATTTTGGACAACATTTATTCTCCCCACCACTACCAATTATGTTTTGGCAGAAGTATCAGTCCTTCTGAAATAAGCATCTAATTTACTTCATTCTCTGCTTTATGCAACGGAGCGTGGAAGAAAAAGCTTAAAGAGGGCTGTAATGTGCTTTCCTGTCTTCGACAGAAACCACATCCAATATGTGGGATGCATTGAGAAGCTTGTATGGTGTGCAACTGTCAACTGGCAGTCTAGCCTCACATACTTGGCAGCTCAGCAGACCACAATCAATAATGTTACAGAATAGGGTTCCTGAGTGTTCATGTTGCAGAAAAACAGGTTAATGTGTACAAATAAAGATGTCTATGGTTAAAATCTGGGTTTTTTTCCTTCCCCATTCTGTTTTCTCTCTGTCTGTGTTCATTCGGTCCACATACCAAGGTGCCCTATGGACTTTTTCCTCTCTCTTTTCTTTCTTTTAATGGCATTCGTAAAGAATTGGTTGAAGGATATTTGCAGGTAATGGCTGCAGACCATTTTTGTCGTAGATGGAAAAGACTTAAAACAAATGTAAATACAGTAATCGTTCAGAGGGGAAAAAATGAAGTGGAAATAGTTAACATTTTTCATCTTCAAGTTCATGTCCAGACACTGGTTTAATTTGCCAGTCTAGTGATTCCTGAGATTTATCCTGGGCCTCCCCACTGAGATCAAATCCATTGCTGCATTCTTCCTTTTTGCTGGAAAGAGAGAGGCAGGAATCCTCTGGCGCTAATGACTCCAGACAAAACATGGAGTATTCTCCCCCTACCCCCGTCTTGTTAAGAATTAAGTGTGAGGGATGATAAAAACAAAAGTTGCTGCTTTTCCATGCAGACTTTCTTGGAGAGGACTTTCCTACCCATGCAGAAACAGATGTAGATAATTATCTATAGTACACGCGGCAGTAAACTTCTTTAAGCTTTAAGTGTACCAGAAATACATAGGAAGAGTAAGAGTGCTAAACCTTAGCAGGAGGTGATTGATCCTGAGGTGAGCTTGATTAATACTAAAATATTTCCAGTTGCTGATGTAAGCTGGAGACTAATGCAGCCTCTCCAAGAGCAAGAAGACAGCAAATACCAGCAAGCATAGGTTTGACGTATATATAGACGTTAATTTGATTTAAAGAACAGAGTTGGGAGGAATTTTCTTTTGCCCCATCTGCAATCACATTTCATTATCCTGTCCCAAGAAGCCTGCTGATAATGTTAACTCAGATATCAGATGGGGAAGCAGCAAGCATTGAAGTGATGTTGATTTATGTTAAGAATGACTAGAGTCATTCTCATCCATGGCTTACCACTGAGATATTGACAAGCTCAAAGCCATCCAGTGAGTTAGTCCAACCCTTTAAACTATGCTGGAGCTTAGATATTTAATGATGCTTTGATATAGTATGTGATGGCTAGATCTTCTATTGCTGAAGATGCACAATCAGCATCTTACACGGTCTCTTCTCCATTTGTGCAGGATGCCAAGAAGACTAGAGATCTATTGCTTCTTTTAATCATAGTTAGAATAAACATATTTCTAACACACATATATGAAAATAACAAGGAAGTTTTCAGGCTTCTTCTTTGTGCTTGTGGGGAAAAAATGGCTGGATTATGAATTCAAGACTCATGCAACCTCATTATTACAAAGGTAAAATTGTAGGAAAGCTGCATAAAGTTCTCCTATACTTGTAATAATCAACTATGGTTTTGTATATGGTGCATCTGAGCTGGGCCAAAGAGAATCAGAGTTCTGGATGCCATCACAGAAGACTGTAGGATGAATTTTCAGTTCTCTTTGCCATTTGCAGTACTACCATACTGCCCAGAATCTTAATGGTGCTTCAGCTTCATAGATGCTAAGTACAAACCCTAATAATGATTATGTATTGACATAATTCTGGTAGTGTGCTGCGGTGTTTACCCTGCCCTTTAGTCATGAAGGCCCTCAGGCAAGTGTACACACATTTGACAGATCCAGATCTCAGGCATGTAGCAGACCTCATCCAAGGTACTTATTTGCTGGCTAGTGTTTGCTTCCTAATTGCCAGGTACAACTTTTTTCCTAAGGAAAACCTATAAGGTGTTTTTGAAAAAAGATATTTTATTTATTTATTTATTTATTTGATTTGATTTGTCCCCGCCCATCTCCCCTACAACGGGGGACTCTGGGCGGCTTACAATCACTAAAATCACAATACATAATTAAATTATAAAAGGTTTAAAAGTTATAAAAGTTATAAAAACTAAAAATTTACAAAAATAAGATAGAGATAAAAAGCTAAAAACTCCAAGAGGCCAGTAGGGCCACACCAGGCTGCTAAGGGGCCAGCCCACCCCATTTCTGGTATCCTCCCTCCCCGCCCCAGGCCAGATGGCAGAGCCAGGTCTTCAAATCCCTCCGAAAGGCCTGGAGTGAGGGGGCCTGTCTCACCTCCGGGGGCAAGATGTTCCAAAGGGCGGGGGCTACAGCAGAGAAGGCCCGCCTTCTGGACCCCGCTAGTCGGAGTTCTTTTACCGCGGGGATCCGGAGCATGCCCTCTCTATGAGATCGGGTGGGACGGGTTGAAATCGTGGGGGCGAGGCGGTCCTTCAGGTAACCTGGCCCCATGCCATGTAGGGCTTTAAAGGTGATAACCAACACCTTGAATTGGACCCGGAAGCAAACCGGTACCCAATGCAGCTCGCGGAGCAAAGGTGTTATATGGGTCCTTCTTCGGGCCCTAAAAATTGCTCGCGTGGCCACATTCTGGACCAGCTGAAGCTTCCAGATATTCTTCAAGGGTAGCCCCATGTAGAGCGCATTGCAGTAGTCTATCTGGGAGATAACAAGGGCATGAGTGACTGTACGTAGGGCATCCCGATCCAGGAAAGGGCGTAACTGGTGCACAACCCGAAGCTGTGCAAAAGCCCTCCTGGCCACGGCTGCCACCTGCTCTTTGAGCAGGAGCCGTGAGTCCAGGAGGACCCCCAAATTATGCACTGGGTCTGTCTGGGGCAGTGCCACCCCATCCAGAACCAACGATGACAGCGTCCCGGATACAGAGGAGACATTAACCCACAGCCACTCCGTCTTGCCAGGGTTCAGCCGGAGCCTGTTGTTCCCCATCCAGACCCTCACAGCCTCCAGGCACTGCGAAAGGGCAGTCACGGCATCACTTACCTCACCAGGGATGGAGATATATAGTTGAGTATCATCAGCATACTGATGATACCTCATCCCATGATGGCGGATGATCTCGCCCAGAGGTTTCATATAGATGTTGAAAAGGAGCGGAGAGAGAACCGAACCCTGCGGCACCCCACAATGGAGGGGCCGAGGATGGGACCTCTCGCTCCCTATCACCACCGATTGGGATCGGCCCCGGAGAAAGGAGGTGAACCAGCACAAAACCGTGCCGCCCACCCCCATATCCCTGAGCCGTCCCAATAGGATACCGTGGTCGACGGTATCGAACGCCACCGAGAGATCAAGGAGAACAAGGATGGTTGCACTTCCACCATCCCGCTCCCACCAGAGATCATCCGTAAGTGCGACCAATGCCGTTTCCATTCCATAGCCAGGCCTGAAACCTGACTGATAAGGGTCCAGATAATCCGTTTCCTCCAGGACCCTTTGGAGCTACGAAGCCACCACTTTCTCAACCACCTTCCCCAAAAAGGGGAGGTGGGAGACTGGACGAAAATTGTCCAGTACAGGAGGGTCCAGGGATGGCTTCTTGAGGAGGGGGTGCACCAACGCCTCTTTAAAGGGTGCCGGAAACACTCCCTCCTGCAAGGATGCATTAACCATCGCCTGGATCCAACCACATGTCACCTCCCGAGCTGCTTTCACCAGCCAGGAGGGGCATGGGTCCAGATGACAAGTGGTGGCCTTCACAGTCCGGAGGATCCTGTCCACTTCCTCAGGAACCACAGGATCAAACCATTCCCAGATAACAAAGCAAGAACGATCCCCTGGTATCTCCCCAGACCCTGCACCACGCTCGGAGTCCAACTTGGAATGAATCCAAGCGATTTTATCCTGCAGGTGCTCTGCAAATTCCTCCGTGCGGCCCTGCAAGTGAACCACCAGATCCCCCTTACCAAGGAGGGACCTGGTGATCCCAAACAGGGCCGCCGGGCGGCACTCTGCAGATGCAATAAGTGCGGAGAAGTATTGCCGCTTCGCCGCCCTTATCGCCACAATGTAGGCCTTAATAGCGGCTCTAACACGTGTTCGGTCGGATTCAGTCCTTGTCTTCCTCCAGCGGCGCTCTAGGCGTCTCTTAACCCTCTTCGGCACCCTCAGCTCCTCCGTAAACCACGGGGAGTGTCGGGGCTGACGTGGCAAGAGAGGCCGCAAAGGCACGATCCTATCCAAGGCCCCGGCCGTTTCTCTATTCCAGGCAGCAGCCAGGGCCTCCGCTGGACCATGCAGCAGGTCCACGGGAATATCCCCCAGCTCCCTCTGAAACCCTGACGGGTCCATCAGGCGCCGGGGGCGGACCAATCGCATGGGTCCAGCCTCCCTGCGGAGGGGAATGGCATAGGAGAAACTCAGGGTCACCAGGATGTGATCTGACCATGACACCGGGGAAAGCTGTACATCTCCCCTCAGATCACTTTGCCATTGCTCAGACAAGAAAACTAAATCCGGCATGTGGCCACTATCTCGGGTTGGGTCCCGCACAATTTGAGACAGGCCCATGGCTGCCATGGTAGCCATGAACTCTCGAGCTGCCTCCAAGGACCGTCCCAGGGATGGCAGGTTGAAGTCCCCCAGAACCATAAGCCTGGGGAACTCCACCGCCAACCCCGAGACGGCCTCCAGCAGCTCAGGCAGGGAGGCTGCCACGCAGCAGGGAGGCTGGTACAGTAGCAGCACTCCCAACTGTTCGCGGGCACCCAACCTAAGAAACAGTGTCTCACAGCCATACACTTGTGGAGCAATGCCCCTGAAGGCCACTAGAGAGTCTCGGATGACAACAGCCACCCCTCCTCCCCTGCCCTGGTACCTCGGCTGGTGCCACACCGTAAACCCAGCTGGGCACATTTCCGAGAGGGGCACCCCCCCCCCAGGCCCCAGCCAGGTCTTGGTAATACATGCCAGGTCTGCCCCCTCCTCAGTGATTAAATCACCTATGATGGGGGCCTTGTTTTTAACTGACCTGGCATTAAGCAGCAACAGCCGGAGGCCAGGGCCCCTATGAACCTGCTGGCCAGGACCTGGGAGTGAGCAAGGAGGGCTGGAACACGCCACCGGCACCACACACACATATTACCTAAGTTGGTCATGTTTATTCTGTTATTTTTTGGTCAGTAGACCAAAATTAAAAAATGTTACTCATACAGTAAGGGTTGCAATAGAAAAACACTAAAATACTGATATAGTACAACACTAAAAGTCAGTCTGGTGTAGTGATTAAGGCATCAGGCTAGAAACCAGGAGACTGAGTTCTAGTCCCACCTTAGGCACAAAGCCAGCTGGGTGGCCTTGGGCCAGTCCCTCTCTCTCAGCCCTTTATATATATAGTAAGATGCTTTATACTGAGTCAGACCATTGGCAATGCCTCTCTAGGGTTTCTGGAGGAGTTGCTCCCAGTCCTTCAGGAAGTGGGTGAAAGATTGAATCTGGGAGCTTCTCTGTGCTACCATGTTGCTATGGCCTCTCCCTTTCCAGGCAATAAAGACCAAAAAGCGGCTATATTTTTCACTCCCCTGATCAGTGGTATTACATGTTTTAGTTTGGCAGGTTCTTTGGGCTTTTAAGAAATAAGTTGTTGTATTTCAGATGTATACTGTACAGCAGCAAGACTAAACAAACGCAAAGGAAGTGTGGATTATCCTGAGGAACACACGCACATAATAGTAACATGACATGATAATGGATGAAGCATTGTTTAGAGCATGCTGTAGCTAAACAACTTAATAAACATACTAAGAGAATTTGAAGTGATTGTCTGCTTTTTGAGGCCAAGAACTTTGCATAGCAAAGATCTACACAGCAAGGCTGAAAACAAATAGCCATGTGCAAACTCTAACGTTAGATGTTTAAAATAAATTTGAAGAATTGTGTTTAAAATTTAATTGATGTATTACTGAATGTACAGGAATGTTTCATACCCAACCTCCACCAAATGTATTGGTTTAGGCTAAAAAGGATTTGTGGGGATTCACCTCCCAGTGAAAATGTTTGCCCATAAAAAGTAAGAACAGGAAGCAGTGCTCTCATTCTTATTGATTTTCATAATATCTCACAGTAAAATCTGACTGGCTGCATGACATTATAAGGAAGTATTTTCAGAATGAGGGCAATCCTCCTGACTTGGGTGTAATTTGGTTGCATGGTCATTTAGGCAGAATTACATGGATTGCATAATGATATCATGGCATGCCCACATGATCTTGCATTGTCTGGAATTGGTTTGTGAAGAAGCCAATTATTGTTAGGGTTTTTAACAACCAAAGCTGTAGGTTAAGGAAAGAAGCAATCAACAGCATGCTAAAAAGATAAACAAGGAAGACTGAAATTCTCTTTTATCTTCCATAAATTGGTCATTATGTCCAGATGTCATTACTCATTCTCTGACTGTTAGCAGCTTCCACATGCCTTTTGCCCATGGCACAGAGATGGGATTGTTTAGCAGTAGGGAATCAAGGGAGCAGTTAAGATCTGAGGGACAGTGCTAGAAAATGCTTGAGAATGGTTTTGCTAGAAGGCCAGCTTGTCCTTGCCTTTTCTTTCCCAGGAATACGGGATCGTTGTCTGCATTCCCACAAAGATCATGGGATCTTTGTCTGCATTCCCATTTCTGGTCATGCAGCTACTTGCAACCTCTGGCCTGCCACTGCCTGCTCCTATTTCCATTTTTATATCCTTGGAGACTGAGCACATATTATATAGGTGTTTACAGTGAGACGGGGTATCTAAGTCATGCCCTTGAACATGGCAGTTTCCCAGATCAAGATCTCACTGCACAGAAATGTTTGCCACATCTTGTCAGGAATCCATGCATGAATGAGAAGAGACACTTCAGGAGGCAGGAGTGGTGGGGTGGCGAAAATGGATTCTAGGATTCTGTCAGAGAGATGTGAATGAAGGCAGAGGAACAGGGAGATCATTTTTAAATTGAAGAGCTATCAGAGAGAGAGAGAGAGAGAGAGAGAGAGACTCTTTGTCTTGTTCAGGGTTCAAGCAAGACAGGACTATGGTTGGATCATAGGGATCAGTAGGGACCTGAGTGTAAGAAGCAATTCACTCATTATGCCTGCCTCTTTAAATCTAACCATCCATTACTCCAATACCTTTGCCTGAGGCTATCTAAGTTGAGATACGAATCTAGTTTTTCTGCTTCCAAAAAGAGTATAAACTCTATGGTTGAGTTATAATTTCTTGAGTTTTAGAGCTCAGTAAATTGGCAACAGTAACTTTTTTGTGGCTAGGGCTGGAAATTTCTTACTAATTTTTCTTTTTCAGCAGCCGCAGGAAGCATAGTAATAATATTGTTACAAAGAGGATGGAGCTGAATATTTTGTCTCTGCTTTTTTTCCCCCTTCAGTGTGGTGGTTATTTTTATCACAGATAGATGCACTAAGTTTGCTCACTGCACCAGTTTTCTTTTGTTTCCCACCAAAAATCTGTGGGAAATTACTCCACTCCAATCCAGTGATTTGCTGCTGAATTTCGGGAACACAAACATGAGCAATACTAGAAACCTCAAGAAAGGGGGTTGGAGTCCTGTGGCCCATGGCTGCCCTTGGTGGGCTTTAAGGCTATCTCAAGCTATCAACTCCGTTTCAGGTCAGTGTGGTGTTAGAAGCTAGGATAGTTGCCACTTTTTCCCGCAGAGAAATATCTGGGCATGCACAGATTTATACTGAAGTATGACTTCAGCCACAGAATTGCCTCCTCTTTGGGGCTGCTTGGTTTTCATGACCTGGGAGAGAGGAAGATGGCAAGGAGATGGCTTCTGCTTACATGCTCCCTGAGTGTTGTAAAATACCTTGGAATCCCTGCTCCAGGACAGCTTTGAAGAACAGCTGCACACACAAAACTCTGGGTAAAAAAAAATAACTTGCTCCTCCCTGTGATTTTTGTCTGTGACCCCATTAAATCGGCAGGCTACAGCAGGAATGTTCTCCGTGAAGAATTCCAAGGGGTGGCTGGTTGCCTGACAGTCAGGTTCTGCTCTCAGCTTCCAAGTTGTTAACTTGAAAGGAAAGGTCTCCACAGATTCAGAGAGCCATTTTTTTCCCTTTAATCCTGCCTAAATCTGCACGCTCATTCCGCCCACTGGCTCTGCAGTCCTGATGTTGCTGAAAAGCTCCTCCTGTGGGTCTGTCTAAAATCTGATGATCATGAATCACAGAATTGTAGGTCATTGCCTTCCTCCCTGCCTAAGAAAAGAACCCTGCATATCACCAGACACATAGGCATCACTGACGGACAGGCAGTCCACAGGGTAGCATCTGTAGTAGCAGTTCAGTATGTGAACCAGTTTGGCCATTGCAAGGTCTTTTTGGTTTTTTCCAGATCAGTGGCAGGGGATTAAAAGTCAGTCCAACTAGTGTGTCTCCAATCAGAGTCACTAGGCTCAGGTTGGGAGGAATAGATCTCTATGCTTCCTGTAAGGAAGCTTTTTAAAATTAACAGTGGTTAAAATATTGTAAACTTCTTTCCTAATTCAGTTTATAAAGGAGTGAAATGGTTTGATACCCAGTCTGAAGATCTGGTACAGTTAAGTAGCTGAACAATATGGCAAAGATGTGCCACGTGCCTGAGGCAGGTGAGGACATTTTAGCATCCAGCCATTGATGTTTCCAATAAAAACCCTTTCTTTCCTTTGTATTGCCCTGCAAAAACAAATGTTCAAACTCTGATATTTTGGGTGATGGATAAAATGGATAAAAGCCACAGCAGAATGGAATGTCTTTTGATCCTTAGGGGATGCATGTTTGCCCTATCATCTTATGGAGGTTTTAAGGATGGTGGGCTCTTGCCAGGTCTTTAAAATGAGGGTGGCAAAGAAGGTGGTAGTTTCTGCTGCTGGTGTTGGGAGTGATGGCTTTCTGAACCATACTGAAAAGGCCTTGGCCTCCCTTCATACACCAGCTGAGATTTTCAGCAACCTTTAGAAAGCAGTCCAAGGGCAGAGCAGGCTTCCAAAACATCTTTTTCTTGCTCTCTTTAATGAAAGGAAGCCTTACCTTTTGATAGACCAGTCTGTGCTTCTGCAGCAAGGGGTAGTAGACAGAAGGGTATGCTCAGACATGGAGGAGAAGGAGGAAAATACTGTGGGAGCTGCCACTGGGGAAGCTGCTGATGTGTGGCTACAACTTTGAACAGGCACTCCCTTAAATTTTTTGGAGCACAAAAGAGAATGTTGACCCTGGGGAAGGTCTTCCCTGAGGACAATATTCCTCCAATTACTGCTCCTTGCCCCCATGGCTGTTTGGTGAAGCTCTGTTGTCTCCCCCAGCTAAGCAGAAATGTCCATGGAGGCACAGAGCCCCGTAGCTTGATGGGAGCAGGGAGTCCTCAGCTGAACCAATTTAAGTTCTGCAAGTCACCAACCTTCCTCAGGTTCCTTCTCCATGCAATGTGGAATCTTTGCATTGGAAATCTTATTGAATTTTCTGATGGAAAACACTTTTTTGCCAGATCACCTGGCTCTAGCTTCAGTCTGCATCAGTGGCAGACTGGCACCCAACAGACTCTGAGGATACTGTGACATTTTCAACTAATGGTAAGCTGGCCATCTAGGGAGTCAGGGCAAAGAGATTGGATCGTTGAGCCCTCTTTGAAAAATATCTTGATGTATCTTGTTGAGAAGGTTTGTCTGGTTTAGTGCTATGCTGCTAAGCTGTATCTAAAGGTACTACAAGAACCATAATGCCCAGTGCTAGGATTTTGAGTTAGAGCCCACTCTTTTAGGAGGTGTTACCTAGAATTGCAGAACTACACAGCTTGCTGCTAGTTGGTTACCAAGGGCCAGTAGAAAAAATAGTAATCTGTAAAGGGTTTGGAAATGTTGGAAATGCCAAATCTGTGTTTGATCCTCCAAAAACCATTGCAATCAGAATCATAGATCTGGAAAAGGTTAGAAGGATAAAATCTAACACTTCCTACCACAAGGCACAATGTTCATTATATCACTCTCCTCTCCCATATATATTTTGTTTTCCTGCCTTACATTTCTTGTTTTTATATTGGATATTATACTTCAATCAGAAGCCAACAGTATTTGTGTTATAAATGAATACTGACTTAAAATAAAATGGGCAATGTTTTTGGGGTATGGGCCTGGGAATTCTATACTTCCTTAAACTGGGAGTGATGCTCTTTTTGCTCCTGGGAAGCTGAATATTTAGTAATATTTTTGTTTCTGCTTTTGTAGGGCGTAATTGCAGAATTAAAAATAAAAGGTAATCCTTGGGCTGCTGGTGTCCAATGTGTCGAAGAAGAGGATGACTGTGATACGGTGAGTGACTCTATCACTGATAATTTTTTCAGCATGTGAACATATGGGATCACCTTTACGCTGGGCAGGTTTTGTTGGAACCTGAATTTTAGTTTAGCATTCTGAGAATGAGCTTGGCTTCCTGTCAGATTTGCACACTCCAAGTTTTCCTCCAGTGTGACTTCTGTTTTTGCTTCACCACAGTGTGTTGTGTTTTCCAAATCTAGCTGAACTGTGATTAATCTTAACTATACTTCAAACATATTTCATTAAGTTGTTTTCACCAATCATACTTACAATTTCAAATGACATGCTAAACTGTTATTAATCTGAAGTGTTTGATCTCCTTGTATCTAAAAAACAGAAGGTGGAGGCATGTGGGTTCAAAGAGGGTTAGGTTAGTGAGGCCATGGAATCAGACTAGTAATCAATTTAGGCTAATATTGCCTCTTCTGTTGGCAATAGCTGCTTTTCAGTTCACACAGAAGTCTTTTCCAGCCTTGATTTCTGAGAATATTTAACTAAATATGCTGAGAACCTGGACTCTGTATGTGCAAAAATGGCTGCTTACACTGACTGATCACCTCCCCTAATGTCTATTGTAGGCTTGGCAGATGTTTTCTCCAGAATATTAATGCAGATGATTATACAACTTTGTTAATATTTTACATTAAAGCATTTGTAGCTGATGAGAAAAAAATTAAGATAAACCCAGTTGGTTATGCTGTAGCTTTTGAGATGTTCCTGAACTACAGTTCCCAGTAACCCAACTAGCATGGCCAGAATGGTGTAACACATTAGAAATTATAGTTCAGCAGCATCTATATGGCCATGTTTTCTCCTTCCTGATATAGACTGTAGATTTTTTTTTTTTTAGTGGGACTATATCTGCTGACTTAAAATACTGGTTATACTTTTTCTTTATTTAATAAAAAACTCTTTAGATGTGTGGTGATAGTGGAAGTGGAATAGACATAAAGCAACCATCTTCCGAAAAGGAAAGCGTGAGTACAAAGCCATTTTCGTAATCTTGTTACTATTTTCCAATATAGAAATCCTTTTCCTTCTCTTCCTCCTTCACCATTTCTCTCTCTTCTCATCATCAGTTCCTTTCCCTCCCCTTTATCCCCTCCTTGTCCTCCTCCTTTTCTTCTAGCTGTAGCATTGGGTGGTCTGGTTTCATGGTATTACTTAAACCCACAATGAGGAGGCTTAATTTGACAAGCTTCTAGCATCTGCTTGTGGTGATCCCATTTAGCACATGCCTAGGGTTGCTGCAGGCAGAGGGGAAAGAGCCACCATCACGAACCATTAATTGATCACGTGTATCAGAAGGCTGCTGGTCTCAGGTTGTAATAAAGTTTCATTATTGTGCATCAGTCTGAATTATTTCCCACAGGGAAATACATGTGATGTGTGTAGCATAAAAGATCAGAAAGGGTTTTTTTTCTCTCAGAAGTGTTCCATATTATTTATCAAATGTAGTTAGAAGCTACAGATGCACACTGTGTTGTATAACTATATAACGTAGTGGATAAAAAGCACTGGTATGGAAGTGAATGCAGATCAAGACTGCAATCCCAACTCTGCCTGGAAATTCACTGAAAGGCTTAAAGCATCCAAATATTTTTGCAACAAGAGATAAAATTAATTTTCCTTACTGGGACTGATTTTCACATTTCCACATTTGCAAAAGGAATGTACAACCTACACTGTCTAAATTGTATATAAGAATTAAAAACAGTTTTCTTTTGCCTTCCCTAATATGTCAAGAATCTTCAGAAATGTTTGTAGTAATGGCACAAATCAGTTGACTCACTCTATTTAACCTGACTTTCCCCAATGTACTGAGAATTCTTTCATCATGATGGTTGAGAATTCTCAGAGTTACAATCCCAACATATGTGGAGGGTGAGAAAGGTTGCCTTAGGAAGTGTGTGTCTAGGGCGGTGTTTCTCAACCTTGGCAACTTGAAGATGTACGGACTTCAATTCCCAGAATTCCCCAGGCAGGGGAATTCTGGGAGTTGAAGTCTGCACATCTTCAAGTTGCCAAGGTTGAGAAACATTGGTTTAGGGAAACATAGTCAGTCACAATGAAATTGCATAGTTCATCTCATTGATGTTGAAGCAAAACAGCACTATGAGTTGTATGTGTTTTCAGTAGTGCAATCACAAAATGTGCTAGGAACTGTAATATTTGGCACCAAGTGTTATCTTTCCTTTGAGCAGTAAAGCATTAGGTTGTGTAAGTAGTGTTAACCTGGAAGAGATCAAGGTGGTAGCAGTCTGCAATCCTGAAAAAAACCGATGTGTGATGACCACACCCTATGTCGTGCATGGATCCACTTTCTGGCAGCCCACTGACTGATCCACTGGCAAGAAACCTGGTGCTGAACTGACTTGCTCTCACAAGGAATACTTTAGGAAAAACTCTTGCTGAGCTTAGGGATCCAGCAACTTGAGTTATTTTATGATTTAGAGAAAAGCTATACAAACTGTATTCATTCATTAATTCATTAATTAATCCATTCATTCATTCATTTTGAATATATATAATACTGGTATTTGATTTCCTCCTAAAACTTTGCACTGATTTAGTACTAAACATTGTATGGAATATAGAAATGGCATACCCATTCTTCCTGTCCAGAGAGGTAAGAACCTAGAATGGATAGGCAAAGAGGAGAAAGGGAGACTCCAAAACTTTGGATAATGGCAGTGAGAAATATCATACAGGAAAAGACATGGGTTCAGAATACATTTTTATTTGTGTATGATCATCATTTCTGTACATGAAACCATGTGTTCGGATTTACATATTTCAGCTATCCACAGGAGGGCTTCCTAGTGTACTAAAGCAGGGTTCTTCAACCTTGGCAACTTTAAGACGGGTGGACTTCAACTCCCAGAATTCCCCAGCCAGCCTGGCTGGGGAATTCTGGGAGTTGAAGTCCACCCGTCTTAAGGCGGCAAGGTTGAGGAACCCTCTACTAAAGTGTCCATTTGCTAATTGCCTTCTTTCTATCAGGTATGTGGTGAAGTCCTGGAAATTTGCCCCTTTGTGTTAATCCAAACAGTGTGTTCAACCTTAGACATTTTTGGTGATGAGCATGTGTGATTAGGCAATAGGGTTTTTGGACAGCTGGTCAAATTGGACTCTCAGTTTCTTACAATGGAGATTTGTTGCTGGCTTTTGTTGGCAATGTGCAGATGTTTAGCTAGGTACTTGTGGCATCCTGCTGACTAGTTTCAATATCACATAATTGCAACATTTGTGAATTCTCTTCTTCAAATAATGTATGTTTCTGGTTATTCCCATCTAATTATCACTACAGTATTGGCCATGGCTAATATGTCTGTTTTCTTCTGTTTCCTTCTTTTTTTCTGCAAATAAGTATCATTTGTAAGCATTACCCCTTTGGAATGACATTGCATAAACCCACTGACCTTGGCACCAGCTTCTTATTACTTACTTTTTAATATAATTGACACTAATTTATAATTTGTCTGAAACTTTTGTTATGGACACAGTTTTCATTTAATATCTAATTCCTGATTTTCAGTTTTCTGCTTAAGAAACCTAAGCAGTGCAGTCCTTTTTTAATTTTCCAACTTCATGTTGATCTGCAGCAAATGTTACACATTCATTTTTTGTTTGTGTTTGATATCAGCAAGAAACTGAGGACATGTTATGCCTTATTAGGGTGGGGGGCTGTGTTCTATTTGTACATTACACTTGGACGCTTTGCAGCTCTGTGTGAAACCCCACATGTTAACCTCCCGAGGGTAGCCTTCCATTGTGACATATCATGTCTTGCCACATATTGGCAACATGTGTTTTGGAAATATCCCCCTTTGGTACTAAGCATGGAATTTGCTTGAATTTGCCATTAGCCCTTTAGAGCAGGGTGAGGGGATCTTGAAACCTTCAAATATTACTGAGTAGAACCTGCAGAAATTGTAGCTCAGCAAGCTATAGATTCCTCATTCCTCCTTTATTGTCTTTCATTGAACACCGACCCAAGAATCTTACAAAAAACGTATAAGGATATTTACTAAAATACAGAGCCACTCCCCAGCTTCTGCAGCTCTTTCGAACAAGATTTATGAGTCACTACTATTATGGCCACCGATAAATTGATAGATTAGGGTTTTGGCCTTTTTGATTCCCAGATGTTTTGTGTTTTCCCCAAAAGTTAGTTTTCCTTTATACCTTTTCTCAAGGGATTATTAGAAATCTCTGTTTGGCTTTGACGTAAGAGTCACCCGCTCCTCCAGAAATAGTGCAAGATCAATTTGCAAAAACAACCAAGGCAGGGATGACCTTCCTATAGTTTATTTTTCCAAAGTATACTTTTACACATCCTGAAATCAGTTTTGATTTTGCTCAACATACAGAAACTAAGACCAGTATTATTGAATTGTCAAAGCACCAGAGTCATGAAGGGTGCTACTCTAGGACTTCTTTTTGTTTTCATTATAATGAAACTTTTCTCTTCCAATTCTTTCCAGATGTGTTTTAGTTGGGGGACTCTCAGTAATTTTAGTAAATATCCTTATACGTTTTTTGTAAGATTCTTGGGTCGGTGTTCAATGAAAGACAATAAAGGAGGAATGAGGAATCTATAGCTTGCTGAGCTACAATTTCTGCAGGTTCCACTCAGCAATATTTGAAGGTTTCAAGATCCCCTCACCCTGCTCTAAAGGGCTAATGGCAAATTCAAGCAAATTCCATGCTTAGTACCAAAGGGGGATATTTCCAAAACACATGTTGCCAATATGTGTGTGTGTATTATTTACTATACTATAGCTGTTTAAATTTAATTGCATGCAGCATTCTTTGGATGAAGGGGCAAATTATAAATTCTTTAAATTAATTATAAATACATTTAAATATAACAGTAGGCAAAATTTAGGTACGTACTTGGGTGAAAACAGTTCTACTGATGGAATTGTTTCCCTCCCTGCAGTGCATTGTGTATTTACAAAACTTGTCCTGGAGAGTCCCCCAACTTTCTGGAACAGATTTGGCAGATGTATGAGAGAAGGAAATTGAGGGAGGGGAAATCCTATTTCACAAGTGGGTACTCACTTGCATGATGCTGCATTCCCTCCCATTTTCCTGTGTACTGTATTCTGTTTTTCCCCCTAGAATAATGGAACAGAGAACTGTCCCTCAGTCATATTTTTAATATTTCAATTGCTTTTATATATTATATACTTGACCCAGGAAGCAACAATGTTTGTATCTGTTCTGAATACATTTAATATGGATTAAATATGAGGAGGAATGGGCAAGCACACAGCCGCGGTAAACATGTGAGCACAAAGCCAGCTTCCCCCAAATGTCCATTTATTAAACAACTATTGAATTCACAGTAATCTATAAGACTGGACCATGACTATTCAGGAGTTCTTAAGGCTTATGATCTCCTCTGCTCACCCTGTGTTTGAGTGCGTGTGCGTGCATGCTTGAAATTTATTTGTGTGAGTAGGCATATAGTTATAATGACTCTTAAAGCATTAAATAGATATTTTGACAACTAATGAATCTGGAAGCAATGTGGAGATATTTCAAAATTATCTAGTCACTATCACGCAAAGACTCAAATCCATAGTTAAAGCAACATCATATTGTATACAAGGCAGAGTAGAGGGTATGAATTTTACATTCATTCATTCATTCATTCATTCATTCATTCATTCATTCATTCTCTTTTCCACCTCAAGTATTCCTAATGCTAATGGAAACATTTAATCCAACAGTGCAATGAATTTTAAATTATCAAAAGGAAAATAGAAAAAAGAAATTATAGCACTTAAAGTATTATATGTATAGTCTTCACTGTCTTCAAGGAGTCCAGGGAAGAATATAATGTTCTTTCTCTTCCCATTTCACTTTCATAGCAAATCTGTGAAACTGGGCTGCAAGAGAGGGAATAGCTCACAGTTAACTTCACAACTAAGTGAGGATCTGAATCTGTCCCACGTGTCTGCCCCCAATCCTACTCTGGCATGCTTAAGCATCATATCACAGGCAACAGTCTTTTTCATCAAAACAGGAAAAGAGCACAAAATGTGGTAGGAAAGGCCCTCTATGGGAAAAACAATATTAGACATACAGTATGTCCAACTCTGGCACTTAAGGCTGTGAAGAAAACATGATGAATGTAGAGCATAGGTGCCCCCCAGTGGCAAGACACATAGATGTCCTACATGATCTCTCCATGGGTTCTGCTCAAATATGTGAAATTTCACAAATTCAGAAGGGATTATTTAAAATATTATCGAAAGGAACCATCTGTGGAAAATTGGAAATACAGTATGTGCAATATATCAAATATAAGTTTGCCATATTCCTTGTATGGGAGTCTTACAGTATTTATTTAAAAATGTGGGGGGGGGGGAGTGATCCTAAGCTCTCAGGGAGAGAGTCTGAAGGAGTGTTGGGTTGGGCCACTGTCCTTGGCAGTGAAGAATATATCTGCAGGTAGAGGTGGAAATCTACCCCAAGAGCCCCAATTCTAACACCAATAGAAAGTAACTGCACAGAGCAGGGGTAGAGGATGAAAAGAGGTATAGTGAACCGAAGACCCACATGGAGCTGGCATGCTTACATTCCCTTCCAGTGAAAGTAGTGAGAGAGGAAACATAGAAATCATAGTCAAATGCAAAAAAAAAAAGGGGGGGGGGAGAGGAGAAAAGTACCACACACCTTTCACTTGACCATCCAGAAGGATTTAAGAAGTAATATTTCTTCCTCCAGAGATTCTACTCTATGCATTCATTTTGCCTGCTTTCTTTCAAAAATGATTTACAGCTATCCTGGGAGTTAGAAGTGACACTAGAAGCTAGTGTGTTCTGAAATAAATAACCATATCCTAGATGCTGCCCTTTGGGAAAAGTAGGAATAAACATTTAAAACATGTTTTCCTACCTGGATTTAGAAAGCATGTAGAGCAGTGTTGTCCAAACTTGGCCACTTTAAGATGAGTGGACTTCAACTCCCAGAATTCCCCAGCCAGCCGGCCACTTTAAGATGAGTGGACTTCAACTCCCAGAATTCCCCAGCCAGCATGGCTGGATGGGGAATTCTGGGAGTTGAAGTCCACTCATCTTAAAGTGGCCAAGTTTGGACAACACTGACGTAGAGTGAATGAAATGTTTTAATATTTTCGCCACATGTGTGAGCTTCCCCACATGTGTGAGGCTTGTTCTGGTTCATAAAAGTAAAAATAAACCTTTTTTTCCTCCTAAGCTAGACTGGCAGTAACATTGTATTAGAATCTTTTATCTAAGAAATTTACAATGGTAGGAAGCAATTGAAGCAATATTGCTTTACATCACTGCTTTAAAAAATATTTCATTTCTAAATGAGAAAATAGTAAGAGAATTTGTTTAGCTTTTTCACAATTTGTCCAATTTATCAGTTTTAGTCCTGACAATGGTAGGGAAGTTTTTCTGTTGTTGTTTTTTTTTAAACTGAAATTATAACTTCTCCAACCCTAAATGGTAAATATTAGAGTGCTAAATGAGCAAGTCTTCTGTAAATGCAGTGAGCTTTTACATATTAAAAAAGCAATACCGTAACAACATGAAACTTTCATTGATGACATTTCTTATTGCTAAACTGAATAGGCTGAATTAAGGCAAAATTAAATGTACTCTGGTTTAGTTTGACTGAAATCAGGTTTGAAAGAATTCACATATGATGCTAAGCATGATTTTGTTAACAATGACTGAATAAGCCACAATTGGCTAGGTTCACATGTGACACAATTATAAACCATGTTATACAAACCACGGTGGGTGGAATCATACATCATGCTAAACAAGCCAAACTGTAGCTTAGCAAGGTGTGTGGGCCCAGGCATTAACGCGCTTCATTCATCTCAATAGGTGGAAAATACGGGGCACGAAGCCCCAAATCAGGCCCTTTAACTGTGGGCCACATGAAGACTGTGGCCACGTTTTGTGCCACAAATGGGACTTCTCCCCACCCTCCAGCTGGCTCACTTCTCCCCAGTATTGGCAGAGTGATAGCTGGGAACCATTGAGAGAACTCCTGGCAATTGGTGGGAGCATTGTGCAGGCCCATCCCTCACTCCTTTTGTGCAGGCCCATCCCTCACTCCTTTTGCCAAAGAGACTAACATTCACCTGTGCTTGAGGATGTGTATGCCCTTCTTTGTGGGAGAAGAATTGCTGGACCCAGCCTTCACGTTGGCAGAATCAGTGATTTGTCTTGGGTTGCCTGCTCTGGCACAAGAAGAGGCTTAATTCAGTTCTGTTGTCTCCAAGGTGATTCCTGTGTTATCAAGTCTGCCAGTGCCCCCGCCTGTTACTTCCCCTCCCACTGCCAAAAAACCTGTGCAGCCAGAGGACAGTCTCAGTTTGCAGACTGAACACACTGAATCAAAAGAGAGGCCGCCATTTGTTTCTACAGGTAAGTCTTGTTTCCTGGCACTGGCAAACATTTTGTCAAAAATGGGGAATGTTAATAATATAGTGGAGATTTTGCTTGTAAGTTCAACTATGTGTGTGTGTGTGTGTGTGTGAGAGAGAGAGGGGGGGGGAGAGAACTATCTATAGATGGCACCCAAAGATGAACTGCTGAGAGAGTGCCTCAGGCAGCAGCAGACATGGGAGGAAGATCAAGCGGAGGAAGGGCCATGGCACGACAAGACCCTGCATGGGATGTACCATCGACAGATAGCTGAGGTGGCTGACATCAGGAAATCCTATCAGTGGCTGGAAAGGGCTGGACTAAAAGACAGCACTGAGGCACTGATCATAGCAGCACAAGAACAGGCACTAACTACCAGATCCATAGAGGCAGGGGTCTACCACACTAGACAGGATCCAAGGTGCAGGTTGTACAAAGAGGCCTCAGAGACAGTCCAACACATACTGGCAGGGTGTAAGATGCAGGCTGATTATCATCATCATCATCATCATCACATCGAATTTATCTCTGCCCATCTCCCCCTAATGAGGGACTCTGGGCAGCTCACATAGTAAAACATATATACAACTAACAATTACAAATTACAAGCCTATTCTAATTACAATTAGTGCAGCCCTACTCTATTGTGGCCAGCAGCGGTTGCAAGGGAGTCATCTCATCCTGGCTTTCTTCCACCGATGATCTTTTTCTGCCCACCGCATCAGTTGCATCCAGCATCCGGCTATCGTGTCAGTCGCATCCAGTGTCTGGTGTTTTTTCTGCCAATCGGGTCCAGCACTGGTCCCCATGCAAGGCACCACCAGTTCCTCCCACCAGAATGGGAGTACCTATTTATCTACTTGCAGATGGTACGCTTTCAAACTGCTAGGTGGGCAGAAGCTGGGGACGAATGACGGGTGCTCACCCCATCACGTGAACCGCTGGAGTGCTGACCATTTCTGGCTGGCAAACTCCAATGTCATTAAGCCCTTACATCACCGCATCCCCTACATACTGAACGGCACAACCAAGTAGCTGGCATTGTATACAGGAACATCTGCACAGTGTATGGGCTAGACCCTCCCAAGTCTGGATGGGAGATTCCACAGGTCATGGAGAATAACAGGGCTAAGATCCTGTGGGACTTTCAGATCCAGACGGACAGGCAGGTACTGGCCAATCAACCAGACACCGCGGTAGTAGACAAGGACCAGAAGATAGCAGTGCTGATAGATGTATCAGTGCCAAGTGTCAGCAACATCAGGAAGAAGGAGTATGAGAAGCTGGAAAAGTACCAGGGCCTGAAGGAGGAACTAGAGAGGATGTGGAAAGTCAAGGCCAAAGTGGTCCCAAGTGGTGGTAGGAGCACTTGGGGCTGTGACTCCTAAGCTGGGAGAGTGGCTCCAACAGATCCCAGGAACAACATCAGAGCATTCTGCCCAGAAGAGTGCAGTGCTAGGAACAGCTAAAATACTGCGCAGAACCCTGAAACTCCCAGGCTTCTGGTAGAGGACCTGAGATTGAGGAAGACACGTACCACCCGCAGGGGTGAGAGGGGGATTTTTTTTAATCCATCCATCCATCCATACACACACACACACACACACAATTGTGTGTGTGTGTGTATTCATTCATGAAAACAACTCAGTGTGCTCTGCTTGGTACCTCTTTCTAATGTTATATTGGACATTAATTGTACAACTTTGGTAATTATCTGCCCATCTATAGATACTACCTTTTTTTGGAAATATATCTTTGTTTTAAATAAAAACATAAGTATAAAAAAAATAAAAAATGGGGAATGTGGTGGCACAGTTGTGCAGATATGAGTAGAAAAGTAATCAGAATCTCACATGTTCTTCGAGTTAAGCTTGTATAGAGCAAACAGAAATATAGAAGGCAGAGTAAGGTAAAGAATTTTGCACCTTGTTTTAAGTAGGAAAAAGTATGTAAATGAATGCATCACCTGAGACATGGGAGAAGAGTCTAGTTTCACAGCTGAACTAGCAACCAATTTATTAGTATGTAATTTCAAATGTGAAGCTACAAAAAAATAAGTTTTTTTTAATAGTAGCTGAAGGTAACTGGTGACCCTTTTGTATGTCACAATTATTATAGCTCTCAGTGATGTTGTGATGTGAGCTAAGTAGGGCTATGGAAATTGATGGCCTCGTGTTAAGTGTATGTTAGAAAGGCATCAATAGTCCCTGGAGTATTTTTTTTTAATTAATGCATTAATTTCAAGAAAAAAATACTTTTATATGCCATGTATGCCAATAGTATAATTATGTACTAGTACAGTGTTTCTCAACCTCAGCAACTTTAAGATGCATTGACTTCAACTCCCAGAATTCCCCAGCCAACATGCCACTTACATGCTGGCTGAGGAATTCTGGGAGTTGAAGTCCACACACCTTAAAGTTGCTGAGGTTGAGAAACACTGTACTAGGTAATCTCCCTGAAACATAATTCACAACAGTAATCTTTCATCAGTCCAGTTGCGTATTCCTTTTCATTTTTGTCCTAACCCTGAACACTAAGCATTCTGGTTTCCAGGCTCCTGTTTTGCACGAAACAGAGAACTCTGCACAATTCCTTTTCTTTCCCCTTGTAGCTGGAACCAAAGGTGAAAAGGGAGACCCTGGAGAAAAAGGGCAACGTGGCCCCAAAGGAGACCCTGGGCCTGGGGTTTTGTCAACAAATGGTGACAAAGGAGAAAAGGTACAGTAGCAATGCATAGCTTGCTCTCCTTCCCTGTTTTTTACCGAAAGGCAACGGTGTGGTGATCAAGCTTACTGAAGGAAGGAGTAGAATGCCCTCTCCCCCTTTCCTTTCCTTTATTAAAATCTTCTGATTCTCCCCTTCACCCTCCCTCTCTATCTCGAGCCTTGGCCCCGCCAGATATCTCACCTGCACAAAGAAAATGGTGACTCCGGATGGGCAGTGAAATGAACTTTCACCAGTTAACAGATGTTTGATGAATTTGGGAGGATCTTCTGTAACAAACTTCAGCGGGCGGGGGGAAGAAACGAGGCCAGCATGGGAGACAAAGGCATTTCAGAGGGAAAACTCATAGTGCCTGTAGTCCTCTGGTGATCCTGAGTAAAAGCCTAAGGAGAAAGGAAATAGCCACCTACCTCTGTTCTCTGAGTAATGGTAACATCTTATGAGGAAGGCATAGAGTAAATCTGAAGTAGTCGGACTTCTGCTTTTCCAAGCAAAGGACAGAAAGATTGTCCATGAGTAAAGTGCATTTGGGGGTAAACACAGGAATGTGTGAGATCAGGAGAAATGGCAGCTTCTTCTAGAGGTGATAAAAATGCATTTTCTCTTGTCTCCTAATTGTCTCCTCCTAATCCTGACCACTGACATTTTTTTGTTGCTCTGGAGCCGAAGTGAACTTTATGGGAAGCAGACTTGGGCTGTGTGTTCATGGGAGGTGCTTGCATTCATTTATTATTTAATGCTCCCTTTCCTGACATGAAGCCCTCCCACTGTTGGATTACAACTCCCATCACCCCTAGCCAGCCACTGTTTTGCTAACGATGATAATTGATGGGAACTAGAGTACAACACATCTAGAAAGTTCCACACTAGGAACAGCTGCATTCGCAGATACTTCCTTAGCTCCTCTCTTTTGCTACAAACAACAGTTAGGTGGATAATTAATTTTGCTGAATGTTGGATTGATTGTGTGTTGGATTTTGTTGTGTGTTAGATTATGCTATACTGAAAAGCTTTGCTCTGCTCTGCTCTGCTTTGCTTTTTGCTTTGCAGGGAGAAAAGGGGGAGCTGGGTGTAAAGGTAAGCATCGCAACTATCTTATTTGCCTCTTTAAAAAGATGTCAAAGGAATATAGGGGTGAGACCATCTGACTTACTAATAATTCTTTCTCCGGATGTAGACCTAGAGCCCTCAAAGTACTATCTGCCCTTAAGAGGGAAGTTTCAAACTGTGTTGAGCAAGAGCAATAATTTTAAGGGGAAAACCCTTTTGAGAGCAGCAAATCCCCAGGACAGCCCATTGAAGACTGAAGAACTTGGTTCATACAATAAACCTTACCATGGCTTACCATAATAGCCAGGTTCACACAACATGCTAAGACAGTAGCTCAATTCCCACAACACACTGAACCATAAACAACCCAACACCAATGTTCCTTCTAAAGCAGGGGCTCCTAAACGTTTTGCCATCACACTTCCCTTTACTATAATCTTAATGTACGCACTTCCCCTAAAAATGCAA
The DNA here is from genome assembly GCA_030867105.1 of Liasis olivaceus. Taxonomy (NCBI): domain Eukaryota; kingdom Metazoa; phylum Chordata; class Lepidosauria; order Squamata; family Pythonidae; genus Liasis; species Liasis olivaceus. The sequence goes on along the minus strand of CM061349.1, from coordinate 107,510,481 downwards.
ACACCCAAACTAACACAAATGAACAGTGAAAACAATACAATGAAACTTTGGGAAAGGTGGATTTATTGTAACAATGTACAACTAAAAGATTCTTCACACATCCCCGGACTCTGTCTGCACCTCCCCAAGGGAGGTTCACCTTACAGTTTGGGAAACTCTGCTCTAAACCAAGGAAGCAGGTGCACAAGTCATTATGGTTTCTGAACAGCAGCAGCAATTTTCAAAAGAAGTGCATAACCTACTTTATGTTTATAAACTCCCAAAATCATATAAAAAAAATTGAGGTTATATATTTTTATGCAACTGAAAAAATAACTGTATATAAGATACACACACACACACGCGTGTGCGTATATATATATATATATATATATATATATATATATGCGCGGTGATGATAGATGTAGTGGTGCCAAGTAACAGCAACATCAGGAAGAAGGAGTATGAGAAGCTGGAGAAGTACGAGGGCTGGATGGAGGAACTAGAGAGGATGTGGAAAGTCAAGGCCAAAGTGGTGCCAGTGGTGGTAGGAGCACTCGGGGCTGTGACTCCTAAGCTGGGAGAATGGGATCCAGCAGATCCCAGGAACAACATCAGAGCTCTCTGCCCAGAAGAGTGCAGTGCCAGGAACAGCTAAGATACTGCGCAGAACCCTCAAACTCCCAGGCCTCTGGTAGAGGACCCGAGACTGAGGGAGACACACACCACCCATAGGGGTGAGAGGGGATATATATATTTAGTTAAAAAGTAAAACAGGAGTACTTGACTTTAAAACTATTGCATCCCTGATTTGTTATTTTCATTATTAGCATGAGCTGTTGTTAGTTCTTCTCAGTTTTTGCCTGTTCTTATCACTTTTCCAGAAGGAAGAAACAGTCATGGAGAGAGAATGCCCCCCTTCCCCATTATGCTGTCCCCTTTACTTGGACTTTACTTTCCTGGTGCCCGTCAATCCCTCCTTCAGCTGGAGCCCAGCAGAAGGTCTACAGGCTTCAGCCTAGCTCCCTCTCCCCTCTCCCCTTTCTTTGTTCACCCTTTTGCCAAAACACACTTGGTTAGTACATCACCTTTGACAGTGAGTGGGAGACTCTAGGGAACATTGTGACGCACCATTGTAGGCTAATATTTTGTGTTGTGCAAACCCAGTCAGCAGGTGTAGCATAAGCTAGTTGTTGAGTGAGTGGGCAGGAATATAGAAAGCTGAGACAGGTCAATCAAAGGCTATTGTATTGGTCTAGAAATCTCATGATTACTACTGACTGGGGGCAACATGCCTCCAGTACCTATAGTAGGGGAACAATCACAGGAGAAAGTCATGTCTCCAAGCACCTTGGAGAAATCTGGTTGGCCATCTGAGAAACAAAATGCTGGACTAAAGTGGACCTTGGCCAGATCCAGCAAAGCTGTTTGTTTGTTTGTTTGTTTATTAATCAAATGTATTTGGCCACCCATCTTACCAAAGGTGACTCTGGGTGGCATACAATAATCAAATAAAACAAAGTGTATATAAAAACAATCATATATATTATAAAATCCAGTGTTAAAATTGAATATTATTAAAATATTATTAAAATTAAAGTTAAAATATACAAACCCCAGGCATGGAGAGAGTGAGTATGTCCACCTCAATCGTGGAACCATCTAAACATGTCTCCAGTTCCCTGGGATTGAGGGACTTCCAGAACAAAGCTGTTCTTGTGAAACAGGAAGTGGGTAGGAATGAAATAGAATATCCAGGAAAGAGGGTAGGTTGATAAGACCCATGAATAGAATTCTTCCTCATGGCAGCATTCTCACATGCTTTTAAAGCAAAATTAGAACCTATATCCATTAATTTATCCCTAGGGTTTTAGTGGGCATAACTCCATAGCCTCCAAATTCCGTTTTTCCACTGCCAATCCCAGAGGCTACAGCAGAAGATAGGAACTAAATGATGTTAGTGTGAGGGAGCCCTTCCTGATTCTAATGGGTTTCCATCTAAAACACAATGCTTCTTTTGTACAGTTATTTATGTGCAATTGCTATTCTTTGCACAGGAATAAAAAGAGATTTTTTTAACAAAGAGACTCAGTTGGATGGCCTGCCCTCAGCATCCCTAAATATAGAGATATCCTCTAGTTTATATTTATCCATGAGCTGTAGCAACATCTTGTCTCTAATATCCACTGGTACCAAATGACTAATCATTTGGAACTTGCCTGGGGAGTGAATGATGCTTATTAATTTTGTATTATCAGAGTCTGGAATTAAGATGCTTGTTGCAAAAACTGATTATAAAAGAATTCAGTTTCCATCATGATATTAAGCAGAATGCTTTTCTGCTCAACAACTTGATGGGATGCACTATTTTTAGACTAGGGCTATTGAGCCCTCCTGCAAGGCAAAAGAGTTAAGCCAACATAAACAGTCTAACATGGCAAGAAATAGAACAAGAGTTCCTTTCATTTAGTATCTCATTGCTTCCCTCTCCTTTTTCCTTTTAAAATATGTATTACAATCTCTACATATATTGATAATCTGTTCTGGAGTAAGTGTGCAATGCAGAGCCTCTGTAAGCACCTACCAAGGATGGGGAGACATTCTGGAATTCAGGGGAATCAAAACAGGATTAATTTCCCTAAAGGCATATAGATTAGCAATATAACACCATAAACCTGACAAATGTGCAAAAAATAGGTAGATATTTCTAGCTTTATCCCAATTATCATAATTAGCACACTTTCTACAGTTCTTGGAGGGAAGGATGGATGAATAACATTAAAAAATAGAAAAGCTCACCCATGCTTGACAGGTAGGTAGGTAGGTAGGTAGGTAGGTAGGTAGGTAGGTAGGTAGATAGATAGATAGATAGGTAGATAGATAGATAGATAGATAGATAGATAGATAGATAGATATATAAGATTAAGCACAATTTGCATTATTTGAAAAGGGCCTGATGTGGAAAAAAATAAATAAATAACCATTGTTAAATTCCAGGTGGCTCAAAACTTAAGCAGCTGGAAATCCAAGTCCTTCAGAAAAGAAAACAATCAAATTAAAATGGGGGAGTTTCCTGAAATGATGCTAGCCATGACATGGCATCTTAAATATGGCCTCTGTCGAGCCTTTGGCCCTCCTGGATGTTTCCTCCCTTTTTCCTTTTTACTTCTGTTCCGTGTTGCTTCTCCTTAGTGGACTGAAGGCCTGAGCGGCTTCCTCTTTCCCCCTTCCCTTTGCATCGGCCATAATAATAATCTCAGCCACCATGGAAGCTGTTTCTCTTCCTGCCCCACTGGAGGTTGTGCTTCTTCCACTGTCTCAGATGGGGGGTGGGTAGCTGGAATGGGGAAACAGCATCTGGGTCAGCCTCGTGTGGGTGGTGAGGGCATGGCATGCAATAAGATTTAATGTCAGTTACCTTTGCTTTGGCAATAACATATGTAGCCTTTGCGCATAGGCCAGCTTATCTGTTTGCATTGTTGCTTTTGATGTATAAATAACAAGTTGTGAGCAGTAGATCTTATGCAGAAGGCTTGTTCCTTTCTGTAAAATGATATTGTGAAAAGCACTTAAACTTATATTGGTACAAGCTGTGATTTACACAAATGTACATTTAATTAATGCTATACTTGCAGGGAGAATCAGCCTGGTACCCTCCAGAAGTTTTGGATGGCAGCTCCTGTAGTCCCTTGCCACTGGCGGGGACTGATGGGGGCTGAAGTCCAATGAAACTGGAGGCTATCAAATTGTCTGTCTCAGCTCTTCCTGTATGTGACAAAAGGAAACGAGAAGGTCTTTATAGAGGGAGATAATGATTCACACCCATGTCCATTTCCAGCCTCAAAAGAAATTATATTTGGCTTGTTTTCATTTTTCACATTTCCCTGACCTTTAGGGAAGTGCCGGCTTTGGATATCCAGGCTCTAAAGGACAGAAAGGTGAGCCTGGTATTCCAGGGCCTCCTGGTCCAGTTGGGCCCCCAGGACCTTCTGGAACTGTCATTCAGCACCCTGATGGCTCTACTGTTGAGCAGGTTCCTGGGCAACCAGGAGCCATGGGCCCACCAGGACCTCCTGGAAAAGATGGTCAACCTGGAAAGGATGGAGAGCCTGTAAGTAACCTTTTCATAGGATGGTTAATTTCAGTTGGTGGGAAATGCATGGAAGAGTTGGAAAGGCTTGCCTCTTAGAGTTCATTAATTTATTGCTACTATACATTGGCATTCATGCAGGGTGTAGCCAAGGGTACCATCCTTAGCTGGACCCATGTCACATACAGCATACCCTATTAACAATTGCAGCATTCCCTGTTAACAGTTAGGACAATATTGTTTGGACAGATTTTGCCCAATATGCCACAAGCACACCCAGAGTCTGATTTTACCCCAAGTGTGCTTATGCTAATCCATGAAAACTAGGATTTCTATCTAGAGACTAACTTGTAAGCCAACATATTGTTGCCCATATCCTACCAATCACTTTGTTGATTTAGAACAAATATACAATAAAGTGAATAGGAATTTACATAATATGGAGATGAAAGTTGGTTGCTGTATATGATGGAAGTAAAACATGCATGAGAATTAATGGACTGCTTATAGTAGGGCAAGAAGGTGAATTTATGTACTTCAGTAGAATGTTACTAATGAGAAAATGTACAGAGACCTTTTTAGGCATGCAGATGCTGGTAGTAAAAATAATAGGTGGTATGTAGTCTGTTGTGATGAATGAATGTTTGTGTGTAAGAGCATGCTTTTGCCTATTTGTTATATGGAAATGAGAGTTGGATGTAACAGGAGAAACATAAACATAAGTTGAATGCCATAGGACTGAAGTACTAAGAAATGTGTACAGTAAAACAAGAATCAAGAGTAAATGGGTACTGAATGAATGTGGATTAAATACAAAGTGTGACCAGTATGAAAGAATTTCATTATATATGTTTGGGCATATAGAGAGAATGAATGGACTGAATGGATAACAAAACTAATATATGAAGGAAGTGTAAATAGGTTGAAAGGAAGAGCAAGGTCAAGAAAGCTGTGGTTGGATGGAGTTGGTGAGATCCTCAAGAAGAGAAAGATGAGAAGTTTATAAAGCAATGTATAAAGCAGTGATTGAATGTGGTAGAAGGAGAGACAGTTTGCAAAGATATAAAGATATGGAGAGAAATACTGAATTATATTGGTATAAACTAGATCAATCTATATTTTCTTTTTCTTATCTCATGGCTTTAATTTCTTTATCTTACTATTTCTTACTCCTTTTCTGCTCTCTGCATAACATCACTTACCCTGAAAGGGAATAGCATCATAGGTATGTATACACGCATGTACTATGCATTGGAATGAGCAAGATGTGGTTACATTCTCTGTATACAAATAAACCCATATTGGTACACTCTTTCAGGTCCACCATAGAAGTCACCCAATCCACTAAAGATTTTAGTGAACCTTTTCTATCTATGTTCTTATTCTCTTCACATGAGTTTTATATCCATTTGCTTCCCCCTCAGTTTTTGTTTCACCCACCAGACTTAAGAAGTTGACTATTTATTAAAAAATGCAACCTTCAAAGTGCAAAGTCTCCCTTTAGGTGGTAGATTATTTCTGAATGGCTATAATATGATATTTTCCAAAGGACATAAATAACAAAGCCATGATGGTCTCTTATGTAAAATCCACAGTTTGTCCAAAGTTACTAGAAATATGTCATAAAATAGTGTGCAATCAAGTTTTAAGTTCTAGGGAATTGCTTCCATGGATAGGAAATCTTCATTTTTAAGGGAAGGGAATTTTCACCTGATCTTTGATGTCTCTTTGGTCTTTCAGTTAATTTTCTTCCAAACAGATTCCCTCTTTCAATTCATTTTAGTTTTGCTTCCGCTTTTCTGCCTGCATATTTTGTTCCTCCAATCCCAAAATCCAGTGTCACATAAATTGAACTTGCCACATCCTCCCTATCCTGCACCCCCCAATATTTCTCAAATCTATTCCAGCTGATCTGCAACCTCTGAAGCAATGTGAGGATGAACAGATGGCCCCAGGGAAGAAGGGGGACTGCCCCTCCATCTTCTGGGAAAAGGAGTGTCCTTCTAGGTTCTTCCCCCAGTTGGTGCTCCTTTTAGATGTCCTTATCATTTGCTTCTCTCCTCATTCATAATGCCAGTCTGAATGCCTTTTCCCATTCTTCTCTCTTTCATTTCCTTTCTGAGCACCTATATTGTTAAACTGGTTTTAGCACAGTCAGAATCGAGCCATTATATTCTTCCTATGTTTTGTGCAAGTCTGAGTGAGCTACCCCTGCAGCTATCTTAGCCAAGTCTCCTATGATTGCTGAGAAGATAGCAGAGGAAATTAGCCTGAGGTATAGAAGTGGTTTGAAATTTAAATCACAACAGTGTAAAAGTGTCTAAGTTCTGTCTCCAACATTTTATTCTTTCTAGGGGGATCCTGGTGAAGATGGTAAACCAGTAAGTTCTGTTGTTTGTGCCTCACATTTCAAAGATGAGTTTTTTCATGTTTGATCTGTACAGTCCTAAAGAAATATACCCTCTTCAGAAATTCTCTGTTACCATGCAAAATTGTCCTGAGTGTCTCATCAACAGATCTTCTGATTGCAGTCTTGTGCAGGTTTGCTCAGAAGTGACTCTCCTAGTGTTTAATGAGTTAACTCTCAGATAAATAAAGAGAAGATTGTATCCTAAGCCACACTTTATGCAGACATTTCCAGACCAGCCTTTTAATAAAAAAATAGCATGCTAGTTCTAAGTTCATTCCAGTGAAGTTTGTAATGATTAGGCAGTCAGACCTGTAAACTACCTAGGACCATAACTGAGTTAGTCTAATCTCCCCAAATGGCCCCCAGCCTAAGAAATATGAAAAACAAAACTCGGGAAGCCAAAAGAATAAACTGTTGGCAGGTTAGTATTATATTTATTATGCTCTTATAACATTTTTTTTAAAAAATGCAGTTTGTCACTTTCAGATACGTTGTTGCACATTTGTTTATGAGTAGTGAGTTATATTGAAATGTCGCCTGAAACATTTCAAATCAGTTGAAATATTGAAACAGAAATCAGCAGACTTAAAGGTGGGAATAACATTTCTCAGCAAAAGGTGCTTCTCAATTTTATCAGATAGAAGATGATTCACACATTGCACTAAGCCAAGGGTTCGCAAACTGGGGTCAGGGCCCATCAGAGGGTTGATCAGGTTTGTGCAAGCAAAGTGAGAGCCCTGTCAAAACTGGCTCTGGACTTTGCTTTTCTTGTTATGTCCATGCAAAGCCCTATAGATGAAATGATATTTATTACTTTTTACTGCTATTTGTTATTATTAAATTAAATAACTTAATTATTAAAATAAGTGTAATATTTATTTCTTGCCCAATTCTAACTTCAGTGAAATCATTCATTTTATTCAGGTGCAGGGCGGGGTTTTTAAAGTTCAGCGATCATTTTAGGAGGTTGGGGCACTACAAAATTGGAGAATCCTTGCACTAAGCCATAATGTAGTTTATTTAATTCTGTTTTAGCATAATTCGTGAACCTAGTCATTGTACCTGTGTTACTTATAAACCATATTTTTAGGTTAGCATTATGACTTGTTCAATAAACCATGGTAAACCACATTTGGACTTAGCGAGGTAATCCGTTTATGTTGACCCTGTGTAAGTGAACTTTGTATGAAGCCCTGCAGGTGACTGAAGTGACATTCAGTTGTCATACTGTACATACAATGTGCAATTTTGTTTATGTCGATAAATAAAATTATAGAGTTTCTAAAATCAGCTAACTAGGCTTGGTCAAAACACGTATTTATTTCTTGTGTAGGGTGATGTTGGCCCCCAAGGATTCCCTGGGACTCCGGGTGAGCCTGGCCCGAAAGGTGAAAAGGTACAAGTACTATAAGGCTATAAGAATATTGTTGTACTGTTATTGGAGCTCAACATCTTCTGAGTAGTCTACGGTCTGTTTTGACTTAGGGGTTTTATGGGAGAGGGGTGACTGTGATCAGCGTTCTCAGCTTTGTAACTTGTTCTTTCTGTCTAGGGAGAACCAGGTGTTGGTGCAAGAGGTCCTCCTGGACCTCCAGGACCGCCTGGGCAACCTGCACTGAATTCCAAACTGGATAAGTTGGTGAGTTCCAGAGACTCGTAATAAAGGCACAGGGTGGAGCTTGTTCTCGTGGCCTTATCCCACCCAGGAAATGATGCTGCCAGGAGAGTTCTCTGCTTTCTCTTTAGGGAAATGATCTCCCTTCCTTAACCTGACTTAGATCCGTGTAAGTTGACTTTCCTCCAGCTGGATGCAAATACCAGGTGGCAGGGATTTCATGTGCCCTTGCGGCCCCCATCCTCAAATCTGAAACAGATTTAGGGAGCCATGCAGGAGGTAGGAGAACAAGGGAAAAGTCCCACTGCACCAATGCAAATCCACTTGTGTATCTTTGGGTGGAATTCTATGGATGTATTTGCCAAATCTGTCCCTTTCTTGCTGTAGGTAGAATCCTTTGGATTTCCCCAGCTTTTATCATTCTAAATTCCTTGAAAATATTAGTTGCTTCACTCTTACATGGTATAGTACTTTTACTGTTGTCATTTTTTATTGTAAACAGTTCTGGGAGAATTTGCATAAATATTCATTACTCATTGGCTGTTCATTTAGCCTTACATGTGGAAGATTTAGTATATAAAGTAAGTATTGTATGCAGAATAACACTTCTACCTCCTCTAAATCTATTAACATGCCCTGTTTGTCTGGATTTCTTCCCAATGTAAACCAAGAACACAGCAGGTGAAATTAGGCAGATATATTACTCTGGTCTTTGTTTCACAAGCATTTAGCTTTGATATGTTTAATCACTTGTATGTATCTGTGCTCTTTTCTTCCAGACATTTCTTGATATGGAGGGCTCTGGTTTTGGAAGTGAGTTGGAGACTTTGCGAGTAAGTACCTAAGCTGTGTGAATAGGTGAACTGATGTTCCATTGATTGGACTGGATTTGGAAGGAGGAGGGAGAGAAAAAATAATAGTAGCCTTCCCCAATATTGACTCCTCCAATGTTTCAACACTCTAACTCCCAAAAACTGCTCCAACAATTTCTAACCAGAATGCCCAAAGCCAATGTGCTGCATGCTCTTCAAACATGAATGGTGTGTCATTTGCTCAGCAAGCAGCTCTTTCCAGTTTTGTAGGGCCTGGAAGCAAATTGCTTTGGCTAGGCTCAGCACAGATATTATTTGTTGGGCACATGTCAGGTTAGAGCATACAGTACATCATATTTATTGTGTTTCAGGGTCCCAGAGGACCACCTGGGCCTCCAGGCCCTCCTGGTGTACCTGGTTTGCCAGGACAACCTGGAAGATTTGGGACAAATGGCACTGACTTTCCCGGCCTCCCAGGCCTCCCTGGAGTTCCAGGGAGAGATGGCAGCCCAGGAATTCCAGGACCTCCGGTGAGTAAAGGGGACGATATCATGCAAAGGCCGCCCAGTAGCTGACTCTGTCATGGTGAGCAAGTTTTCTGTTGTGATTACCAGAGGTGTGTGTGGCGGAGGGGGCTTTGCATGCCCCTTTGCTAGCTGTGGTTATCATGCTGAATGTTGTGTATTAATGCATATTAGTAGAACTAGGCGAGTATCTGAAAAGGAGAATTTGATTTGGCTTGTATGGTGTAGTGGTTAAGGTGCTGGACTAGCTGGGGATACCTGGGTTCAAGTGCACCCACAGCCATGGAAGCTCATTGGGTGACTATGGCCTCAGTCATTCTCTCACAGGGTTATTGTGGGGGGAAATTAGAGGAGGGAGAACCATGTATGCTGCCTCGAGCTCCTGGAGAAGTGGGCTATAAAACTGTTGGGCTATAATAAAAAGTGGGCTACAATAAAGAAAAATAAATAAATACATGCAGACTGGAGGCAGGTTAATGCTGGTAAGAAAATCAAGCTTTTATTGTGGATGTTGATGTCCACATTTTGCAAAGCATAACTGCCACACAGATATGCTGCATACAATAACCTGTGGACAGTTCTGCATCTTCGATTTAACTGAGGAAAAGTTTTCCTTATTATTTTCCAGGGCCCCCCTGGTCTTCCAGGAAGAGATGGCATCCCTGGTCAACCTGGAGAAACAGGAGCACGGGTAGGTATCTTTCCTCTTCAGTGGAGGCTTGATATCACCAGGGTACTCGTTGATGAGGACCAGTCAGGGAAGCTGGACTGCCTCTGGCCATTGTCTACTTCGTCAACGTCTCTTTCAGCACTTCAACATAAATTCACTGGTCTTTTCCTTTCCTGTTTCCAGGGAGAATCAGGTGAAGTGGGTTTCCCAGGAGCACCTGGACCAAAGGTACAATAGCTTATTTTCTAAAGAAATAGTTACTATTCCATATATTGGTTCTACTTTGGTAGCATTACAACATTGCAAGACTTTTTTCTTGTAGATACTAAGTTTTTTGCGTGCAAGTGTTTACAAAGGTAGAGATTTCATTGACTTAAGTTCCACTGTTGGTGATGGTTCATGAATATGTCCATGTAGTTTTCTTGGCAACAGTGTGGAACTGGTTTGTCAATCTCTTCTTCCAATTTTTTTTCCAGATGATGGGGATGGGTGGTTGGAGAGACAGAAATTTCCCAGGTTATCCCGTACTCTTGAAACTACCTGATGACCTATTCAACTACTAACTAGGTCTGACCGTTCTAAACTTTTCAAGATCAGCCAAGGATGGGTGCTTTATTTTCCTGCCAAGCATTTGTGTTTGCTAAGTATAATTGATTTCATAAATCTCATTTCCCAGTGTTCTGTGGAAACATATTTATACCTAATGCTCCTTTGCAAACAGCCCAGGGCTTATAAAGCATGGTAAGTGTTCTAGTTGTAGGTACTGAGAATGCTATGTTAGAGATGCCTCTGTGCTCACAGAGAAATGCAGTTTCCTTCCTTCTCAGGCCATGGTAGGTCAACAGGTCTATAATGTAGGCATGCCCTAAGATTGCCACCAAAAGGAACATAAAATTACTTTACAAAGTTATATATTATGTGATAAATTTTTAAAAACACAATTTCCCCAGCCATGAAAGCAGCTTAGTCTGGTTTCAAAATATACTAGATATGAGGACTTATTCTGCCATTGTTAAGCTTATAAAACTCTGCACAGGGTTTTTTACCTTCTGTACTGAAGATGTGTGCTAGAAAATGGAATTATGCCAGAAAGCAGTATTTATAATACATTAATACTTATCAATATATGATATTTTGGCTACAGTGTCTTCCATTACCTCCCCAACTGTTTGTTAAAGGTGGAACTTCTTTTATAACAACATCTTGCTTTAGCAAATACAGGTGGGGTTCTCTGAAGTAGTTTTAATCCCCCTTCCAGATTCCAGTCCTCATGCCATTATATGTCATAATAAGTATACATATTTCATTTGATTAATAGCCTCTGTTCATAACCATCTGCTTCTGCTAACGTTTTCCACCTCTTGATTTCTTCCTCTTTACACTGTATATGATTCTTCCAAATGTACATTTCTAAGTTATTGCAGTTGCTAGTGCAGAACCTAATGCAAGAGTATTGCCAGGGAAACATCTCTAACAAGTGTTCAGTATCTGGTCTTCCCAGGTTTTCTTGCTGGATGTTTTACTCCTCCACATCTTGCTTTGACACACATAAATAACATAATTTCAGTCTAACAAGATGAAGAGGCAGCAGCCAGCTTGGCTTCCAGTGAGAAAATACTGGTCTAAATTGGCAGGCAATGGCTCTTTCCATTGTTGCTCCCTAGCAGGCGTTATTTAAATATGGTGACTGTGGTTAAGGAGGTAATAAACAGCCATCGAAACTGAAAACCACTAATCATGTGATCCTCCATTAATTTATTCATTCCCTTTTTAACTTGTTTTAAATTGGTGGACTTCCATTGGCAACAGAACTATATAGTTTACGTGCTATAGAAAAAAGTATTTCCTTTAATCAGCCCTGATTAAAACTGATGAACTACCTACAAGTAGTTTCACTGGATGGTTCTGAATTATAATACTGTGAGTGAGAGAAAAACTTTATAAGGTCTATTTTTATGCACCTTCATTCCAGCTGCTGCTGTAGTCTTTCCTTGTAAGAACCTGCTCTAGCCTCCTCATTATTTTGGTTGTCCTTTACTTTTGCAACACTCACAACCATTACTGTTGAACCTGTGTTCCTTCAGACTTCACTTACAAGGTACCACGTGGAAGCTTTACAACCCTGAGCATCCTTCACGTATATAGGCTTCAACTCCCAGAATTTCCCACCGTTGCTTAAGTTGCCATTGCTTAAATTCTGAGAGTTGAAGACCATACATCTAAAGTGGCGTTTCTCAACCTTGGCAGCTTTAAGATGCATGGACTTCAACTCCCAGAGTTCCCCAGCCAGCATGTTGAGAAACACTGATCTAGAGGGTGCCAAGGAGGAGAGGACAGCTACTTTACTCCATAAAAAACACTGTTGAATTAAACAACAACAACAAGCAAATAGCACATCCAGAGAAATGATATTGTTAAACCTGCTCCTAACTGTGCTGTTTTTCTATTTATGAGAACATTGGACACAGAGCAAAGTACAGTACTCAGAAACAAGAGTCTGTGTTAGATTCCTGCTTCCTCCGTTCATCTGGTGGCTTCTATTTGTGGGTGAGCGTAGGGATTTCAGCAACATTTGAGCGTAGAGCAGAAATGTACAAGGACTGGTTCAGACCAGACCCCCGATTCCTATTTCATTCAAACCGAATGCTGGAATAAGACTTCATTCTTTTATTGTTTCTCAATCGTTCTATTTTCATCTGGGCAGAGCGCTTCCTTCCTATTCTCCGTTATGTGTTAAAACTACTTTCTTATTACAACACATAGGGACTATACAGAAACTGGAGGAATATGTCTATGCACGTTTTTGTGTGGCACAATATCTATTACACTTGTCTCCTTTTACACATGCACACATGCACACACACAACCCTAATCATCACAGAAATGAAGTAACTTTTGCCAGGTTGATAGAATAATTGCTGTGATCTAGATGCAGGTTAAAGAATTTCCAGCCCTCTAGAAGTTGGCCTTCAAATTCCATCAGCCCCAAGTAAAGCAGCCAATAGTTGAGGATAATAGGAGCTGTAGTCCAGCACATGAAGGTAATTTGCCTGGACCTGAGCTAATGAAACTGACGCTGGATGTTGCATTTGAACAATTATGCACGGTTCTTTTAAACATTTTTCTTGGATGGAGTGTTAGTGATCATTCTAATTCCTCTAACATTTTTATAAAACTATTATTTAAGATTTCTTTTTCCACCCAGGTATGTCTTAGTTACTATAAAGGCCCCATTCTTTTTATCTTATAGGTCCAGATTTTTAAAGGACAGACCAAACAAAAGACATATATTTTAGATTTATTTAGATTCTCCAATGTTTTTCGTGTTATTCTTTTGTTGAGAGCAGTGTTTCTTAAACTTTTTTTCTCTCAGGACTCCTTCCCACTTTTAAAAATTATAGAGGACCCCAAAAGAGTTTTCCTTTGTACAGGTTATATTTATTAATATTTACAGTATTAAAAATTTAAATTGTCACATTTGCTGCCTATACCGTTTCTCATGATTGTTTGATGGGATTTTAATATTGTATTATTTTTCAACATAAGCTGGCAAATAATTTTGATTTCATGGACCCCTGAGAGGGTCTTGGGGGACCCCCAGGGGTCCTCAGACCACCCTTTGAGAAACACTGGTTTACAGCATACATGAGAGCCTTTCAGAGAAGAATGCTTTTAATAGCAGTTTGAAAACTAAGAGCAGAAATCTATTAAATAAATGAGGGTTGTATTTACTGTAACTGCTTTCCCCTTTCAGTAGACTCATTCTGTGATGCAGTACAAGGCTATGGACACAATTTGGAAGCCAGCATACTTGTCAAAGGCCTGAATCATGTGTATTTTCCCCATACTTATTTTGCTTATGTGAGATGCTTATTTTTGTAGCCACTTTTAACTACATCTGTCTGTAAATGGGCAATTATGTCGGGAAGTTGTCTGTACTGAGGTTCTGAGGTTCCACAACAATCCACAAGCACAGTTTCACAGTCACACAAGATGTGGTGTCATGCATAAAATGTCACCATTATTCTCCATTTTTGAGCAAGTAATCATCATTTGTCCAATCTTGCACATTTACTGAATCTCCAAGCAGTGTGTGGTAATACTGTGTAGCAAAAGCATACCTATGCTGTATAATGTAGATGCAATTCTGGGATTTTTTTCAAAGAAATATACTTAGCTTAATGCGTGCAGAGGAACCTTTTGTTCTGTGAATACCTTGCATGGCATGATGTAATAAGGGATCTGTATGCATCTGTATACATTTGCAAGCAAACAGCCAAGCTCAGAGAGCACCAAGGACTCCACAGATCTGTATATAGATGACATGCAGACACATAAGTGCAAACAGACACATAAGTGTACACATACATATGAAATCCAAATTAGATTACAAATCTGTAAGCAGAGGCCCATGAATCTTGGATGCATGCATTTTCATCCCTCCGTTTTGAAGTTCTGATTTGCTTGGCTCTGGATGCTTTACTCTACTCCTTGCTAGAAAGAGGGTTATCTTAATTTTCTATGTTCTTTCAGGGCAGCAAAGGAGAGCCAGGACCGCCAGGAGGACCAGGTGAAACTGGCCTGGCAGGCCTTCCTGGGCCCATGGGTCCCCGAGGATTGCCTGGGCCTCCTGGGCCGGGCATTGCGGCAGAATTTGTGAGTCCCAAACTTTTGAGGGTGGTCTAGAACAAGGTGCAAAATGCTGAAGTACATTGCAATTTCTATTGTGATCTGTTTATTATATGTTATTGCTACTACTGAACCATCGATGTCCTTGGTACTTCAGAGAGAAATACTAGAAGTTGACCAAATCTATTATGATCTGAGATTCAGTACAGAGTGAGAAGACAGATAAAGTCAAGGAAAAACAGGGAGGATGTCTCTTCAGTTCAGTTATTATAGCTAGCAAGGCTCTGTGCCAAGCTCCTTGTTGGTCAATATTAGAACTCACATTGGGCAAGCAGTGATTCATGGATGCGGATCTCAGGTAAATAAGTTTATTGCAAGAACCAGGAAAGCTATTAAGCAGGAATTCCAATAGCTGCCAAGTATAAAATGCAAACCTTATTTATAGTGAAATCACAGTTCAATTTTTGTGCCTCTTTCTCCCACCCACATGGTGTAACGGGGGAAGCTTTCCCTCCGCCCCTTGTACTGGACAAGGTTGGTTTCGGGCTGTTTGCTTCTGACCTTACTGGAACTATCACTCACATCCTACTGACATAGAGGGATGAAGACTAGAAAAGATGAAAGCAATGATTTCCTGGGAGAGGAGGATGTTCTGTGGAAAGCTTTGTTGTTGGTAAACTCTTTTTAAAGAAGAGGGATTGCCACCCATTCTCAAAGCTCAGGAAAGCCAAATCCACCCCTTAATCCCTTCAATATGAACAGCTTAGAAGGAAACCTGGCCTGTAAGAGGGAACCATTGTAGGTTGAAAGACCAAGGACCAAAGACCAATCTTTTTGGCAGCAAAGGCTGCTATAGAGAAGAAAAAGGCTACAGTTATGACAATGAACAATCACAGAGGAGGAGACTGTGATATTCATGACATCACATTTCATTGAGAGAGCAGAAAATGGGGTTGTACAGTACTTGTTACATTATATATAGCAGATATACCGGTGAAACTCGAAAAATTAGAATATCGTGCAAATGTTCATTTATGTCAGTATGGCAACTCAAAAGGTGAAACCAATATATGAGATAGACGCATTACATGCAAAGCGAGATATGTCAAGCCTTACTTTGGTATAATTGTGATGATTATGGCGTACAGCTTATGAAAACCCCAAATTCACAATCTCAGAAAATTAGAATATTACATGACATCAATCACACAAGGATTGGAAATAGAACAATATCGGACCTCTGCAAAGTATAAGCATGCATAGGTACTCAGTACTTGGTTTGGGCCCCTTTTGCAGCAATGACTGCCGCAATGCGGCGTGGCATGGATGCTATCAGCCTGTGGCACTGCTGAGGTGTTATGGAAGACCAGGATGCTTCAATAGCAGCCTTCAGCTCCGCTGCATTGTTTGGTCTCATGTCCCTCATCTTTCTCTTGGCAATGCCCCATAGATTCTCTATGGGGTTCAGGTCAGGCGAGTTTGCTGGCCAATCAAGCACAGTAATCCCATGGTCATTGAACCAGGTTTTGGTACTTTTGGCAGTGTGGGCAGGTGCCAAGTCCTGCTGGAAAATGAAGTCAGCATCCCCATAAAGCTCGTCTGTGGAAGGAAGCATGAAGTGCTCCAAAATCTCCTGGTAGATGGCTGCATTGACCCTGGACTTAATGAAGCACAGTGGACCAACACCAGCAGATGACATGGCTCCCCAAATCAACACAGACTGTGGAAACTTCACACTGGACTTCAAGCATCGTGCATTGTGTGCCTCTCCATTCTTCCTCCAGACTCTGGGTCCTTGGTTCCCAAATGAGATGCAAAAGTTGCTCTCATCAGAAAAGAGGATTTTTGGACCACTGGGCAACAGACCAGTTCTTTTTTTCTGTAGCCCAGGTAAGACGCTTCTGACGTTGTTTGTTGTTCAGGAGCGGCTTGACAAGAGGAATACGACATTTGAAGCCCATGTCCAGGATCCGTCTGTGTGTGGTGGCTCTTGATGCACTAACTCCAGCCTCAGTCCACTCCTTGTGAAAGTCCCCAACACTTTTGAATGGCCTTTTCCTGACAATCCTCTCCAGGCTGCGGTCATCCCTGCTGCTTGTGCACCTTTTTCTACCACACTTTTCCCTTCCACGTAACCTTCTATTGATGTGCTTTGATACAGCACTTTGGGAACATCCAACTTTTTTTGCAATTACCTTTTGGGGCTTTCCCTCCTTATGGAGGGTGTCAATGATGGTTTTCTGCACAACTGTCAGGTCAGCAGTCTTTCCCATGCTTGTGATTCCTTCTGAACCAGCCTTAGAGACCATTTAAAGGCTCAGGAACCCTTTGCAGGTGTTAAGGATTCATTAGCTGATTAGAGTGGGACACTTTGAGCCCAGAATATTGAACCTTTTCACACTATTCTAATTTTCTGAGATTGTGAATTTGGGGTTTTCATAAGCTGTACGCCATAATCATCACAATTATACCAAAGTAAGGCTTGATATATCTCGCTTTGCATGTAATGCGTCTGTCTCATATATTGGTTTCACCTTTTGAGTTGCCATACTGACATAAATGAACATTTGCATGATATTCTAATTTTTCGAGTTTCACCTGTATGTAACATGACATTATTCCCCAGTAACCTAGGAAAAGCTAAAATATTGGGAGGTAATCAAGAGAGGAAATACGTAATGTATCTTGGAAGTGTCAGTGCAAAAAATATAACTGAAATTACAAACATTTGTAATTACAAGGGCAGCTTATTGTTTTTAGTTCAATCAAGGATAGAAGCTGAGAGAAAGTAAGATGCAAGGAGGAAACACATAATCCAATATGAGCTTGGTTTAACAAGCTCAGAACTGAACATGTGGACTGGGCTGCTGTCAGGACTGTGATCTTCCTATCTTCATTCATTGGCTTGTTCCTTTCAAGTACTATTTATGATTTGTTGTGGGGGGGGGGGAGCACAGCCTTACAAAATGACATGCAAGGAAGAATCTTACATGATAACATACATTAGTTGACTAATAACATCTATTATTTTTTAGATCGACATGGAGGGCTCGGGAGTCCCATTTGTTTCTGGTGGCCCTGGAATTCGTGGGCCAGAAGGTCCTCCGGTAACCCACCTTATGATGTTCCTTTGCATGTCCAGCCTGATATGCAAGGATATGAAGACTGACAGAACTGAGGTGTCACTTCTTTCTTTTTACAGGGGCTTCCAGGACTTCCGGGACTTCCAGGACCCCCAGGACCCAAGGTCTGGATTTTAAATTTTGTGGTTTTTTGCTTCATTAGGTGATATATAGATAGTTTGGTAGGGTGGCTTTGCCTGCTTTAATCCAAAATTGCCTGTGCAAATGATAAGGGGCATTTTATGACTGACCATGTCCACTGTGACAGCCATTCTGTGAGACTGTCCATGACGTGCTTTCCGAAGCCGGTGCCCACGGACTCTAAAAGGTTTCCTATCTCTAGAATATACTTTAGCACTAAGTTTTTTCATTATCCTATTCAGATTAACATTGAAATAAATAAGGTCTACAGAGCTGGTGAAGTATTGCTGATTGTGCTGTTATATTCAGAACACTGCACTGATAGAATGTTACATATATGCTGTATCTTGCACAAGTAATTGATCTTGCCCAAGATGTTGCACAAGTAATTGGTAGAGGAGTTATGGGGAGGTTCTTTCCTAACCTTGTCAATGAGACTCACCTCTTTGTGATACACAATGATCTTGAGTGTTGATCATAAGTCAACATCGATGTTGAGCAATCTGTTGTTCCCACAGTCCAAATGGAAGATAGGTAGACATGCGAATGAGTTATCCTTCTGTATTTTATTTAGATCGTGTGACACGTTGTCACCCTGATTTGTGTGTCCGCCACAAAAAGTTATTCCCATGTATAGAGTCACTTTTTGTGAATTGGACAGCTATATAAATTTGATAAATAAATAAATATTAAGTAGTATTTGTAAAAAATAGTCCATATGTCTGTCTTTTTGGGAACTCTAGGGATATGAGGGCATCATTGGTCTCCCAGGTTTGCCAGGTGAGAAGGTAAGTTCATGTCAAGAAGTTTGACAAAAAAAAATTACATTTACCTTCCTCGATGCTAGCTTTAAAGAAATGTTTTATTCATATACTATCAAAAGAATTAGGGCTCTACACACATAGAAAATGACCTGAAGAGGCATTTTGGACTTTGTGTGAGTGTGAGAATTGTTCATCTCTACTATTCATTAAAGCAACCTATCTATTTTCAAAGTATGACACAAATTTAAGGAAAAAAAGGGCACCGATTTAAGGATATTTGTTTGTTGGTTTGTTTGTCTTACTTGTCCAAATTTAAAGGGAAAAGTACTGGTTTAAGGACATTTAGACAAGCTGTAACTTCCAGGTGGTCTTCAAGGGCAGCCCTATGTAGGAATGAGTGCCTGTGAACAAGGCCTGACTTTCAGGAATGGGGACAATTGGCACACAAGATGAATCTGTGCAAAGCACCCCCGCCCTCCCATCCCACCCCCCACCCCCCACCCCCAGCCTCTGCTGCTACCTGCTACTCAAGCAGGAGCTCAAGTCCAAATTGCACACCAGGTCTATCTGGGGAAATACTACCCCATCAAGAGTCAAAGATAATGTATCACCAGATTCAGAGGGGCCAAAAACCCAAAGCCATTCTATCTTGCTAAAGTTCAGTTGGAGCCAGTTCCTCCCCACCCACACCCTCACAGCCTCCAGACTTTGGGTCAGCACATGAATGTCATTGCCAGCCTGGCCTGGGGTGGAGATGTATAACTAGGTGTCACCATCATACTGAAGATACTGCACTTAATGCTGTTGAATGACCTCACCCAGTGGTTTCACATAGATATTAAAGAGGAATGGTGAGAACCCTGAACCCTAAGGCACAAAACATTATAGGGGTCTAGGGTTAGACTCCCCCCTCTCCAACACTGACTGGAACCCAGTACAAAAGAAGAACCACTTCAGAACAGCGCTCCCCCCCCCCCCCCCCGCAACCCCTGAAGCCAGTCTGGAAGGATACCATGATGGATGGTATTGAATCTGCTCATGAAGTGACTCTTAAGGGAGCCTCAACCTTTTTTTCATGCTCACATGGAAGCCTGAAATAAACCAGGCTGCTTTAATTAATATGAGTGAGGCCATGTGCTTTCATGAAATTCTGTAACACTTCCTCTCAAACATTTTTGAAGCATGCACAGCCCTAAATGTATTTTAACAGGAGTTGGATCGTTGAATTACATTTGGGGTGAAAACCAGGACTTAATTTTATTCTATTCTGTTCCCCCCCCCCCCAGGGAAATCCTGGTTTGCCAGGATTAGATGGTCGCCCTGGATTAGAGGGTTTTCCAGGACCACAGGTGAGTTCAGTGATGACTCCATCTAATTTCCTATGATTTTAGGAAATCATAGAATTATTTCTTTGAAAGCTTCTAGCCCTTGGACCCAGAAGATTATGATATAAATAACCTGTATACACAATTCTACAGAAAGTATCAGATAGCAGGGCTGCTGCTGAAAATGGACTTTGATTCCTTACTAATGGCCTTGTATGGTGTTTGTTCCTACGTAGTTAATTTAAAGTGACAGTGATATTTCTTCAGTACCTGTGAGTGATCATACATGCTTCAAATATTTGTTGTAATGGTGGTGGTTGTATAAAGCTTTTAATTCATGTAAGATAGGCTGTATTCATTCAAGAGAGAGGGGAAGAGACTGAGTGAAGGTAGTAGATTAGAAGCCATTCAAGTGGGTCAGTGGTGAAGTTTCAGTCATACCACATTTCCTAGATCCTAGTTCAGCCCTCCATATGCTGGACCATAGTCACTATCCTTTGCAGCACATTCCATCAGCATACACAGTTGTCCTTTGTGTGAAATTGACTTCTTTCCTGAAAATGTTTTTTTCTTCCCATTTCAGGGACCAAAGGGTGACCAAGGTGACCCAGGGCCTCAAGTAAGTACCACCAAGATTTGAGGAGAAATTATGTTTGTGTGTTGTGTAATAAAATTTGGAATGTTTCATGTAGGATTTTGTTGGGGACAAAAGTCTGAAGAACATTGCAATATATTTTGTTTTAAAACAACACATTTCAAAACTCTTAGTTTATTCCTGTGAAAATATATTAATCTAAGAAATGTGCCCAATTCACCAGTTCCTGAAATATGTGCACATTCTAGTATCTTCATTGATCCAGTTAGCATTATAAACCATGATGATTATCTGTGCCCAGCCCTCTTAGAGGAAACCTGAGAGAACTGTTGCTAGGCAGGAGAATGAATGACTAGCATTAAGATGACTCCTTCTTTGAATGCCCAAAGATAATAGCATCCTATGCAGAACTGAATTTTGCATTAAGAGAGTTGGATGGAGAATTTTTATTTTAAATATGCACAAAAATTGTTCTTCCAAAATCCCAGTTAAAAATCTGAAGTTTGTAAACATTTTTCTCAATGGTGCAGGAATACAACTTGGCTAGAACAGATGCAGTCAAGTAGGTTTGAAAGAGAACTCTCAAGACTTTTCTTTCTTTCTTTCTTTCTTTCTTTCTTTCTTTCTTTCTTTCTTTCTTTCTTTCTTTCTTTCTTTCAGGGTGAAAAGGGTCAAGATGGAATAGGGCTTCCTGGTTCTCCTGGGCTCCCTGGCCCTCCAGGACAAGTCGTGTACCTGTCTAATGAAGATGTAAGAATATTTCTGCCTTTTACTAGCTATTTTCTTTTACTCTTCCAGAATAATATTATCTTAAGAGGAGTGCTGCTCCAGAAATTACAGCACTTTATTTCTAAATGTTAAGGATCTGATGTTACTAACCATAAAGTTATTACTAGAAAGTCACTGCTATTGCACAGCTAGGTGTCTAGAATGAAGATACTTTGATTTTTTTTTTAAATCAGTCTCATGAGTTTTCAGGCAAATGCCACGTAGGAGTGTTTGAAAATACAATTATATGCAGATACAATGCATACAATGCAGATGCAGATTTGAGTGTAGTCATTAACCATTTTGTGATGCTTACCTGCTCTCTTTAAATGTTCTGCTGAGCAATCTAAGGAAAAGCAGTAGTGATCACATGTTTAACACATGGTTTTATTATTTTTAGAAAACTCTGCCTGTTTTGCCAGGCCCAGAGGTAAGTAGAAGGGGAGGCTTTATAAATATTACTACCAGTTTTAGAAACATTTTGTTTTTGTTGCTAGGTGCCTAAAATAGGATCAGACTGCTTGCAAGAGTATAAACTTTAGCTTTTGCTAGGTAAACCTGGTCCTTATCTGAACTTTATTATTAAGATTAAAGTTATAAGAACCTTTTCTCAATATAATTCTCAAGAAGTAGGTTTAAATTTCCTTTAAAATCCATCTCAGTTGTTCCTTTGGGACATCATGGGATGAGTGGATAGTGTTCTGGAGGGGTTGAAGAGTAATACGCATGAAATCCATGAGCTGAAGTTGCTTTCTTTGAAGACCTTATCTACTTGAAAAGGGTTTGCTCAACTTAGTTTTCTCCTGAAGGAGTCCTAGTGAGTTCTGTTGCAGATTTTGCAACAGTTCTATTCCATTCTGGAAAGGGACCATCTGAGGCCTCTTCAGAATAAATGTGGATTATGAAGTGGTCCTACAGAGGACAATCCCATATGAGGTAGCTCCAAGCCTCTGAAACCGCTCTCACTCTTGCTCTTATAATTAAGAGAGGATCTGCCATTCTGATGAAAAATAGCAGTTTTTGAACCTTGGCAATGAGGTAGGGCTTTTGTGTATTGGTCAAGAATTGGACAGGTAATGAAACCAAACCAACAGGATAGTATGTGTTGGTGGAGGATTGGAAAGCTGTCTTTTTAGCATGTTAAAGGCAAGTAGTAGGAGACAACCATCTGCAGAACTATTAAAATGGTCTGGATGCTCTTGCATGTGGGGAGCTGAGAGACTCATTACATTTTTCAGGCTAGGCAGATATTTCTTAGTTTTCCTTTGACCCTAAAGCTCTGCTCTCCCCTCCCCTCCCCTCCCCTCCCCTCCCCTCCCCTCCCCTCTCACAATAGTTATTCCTGTTCTTTGCAAGTTATTCAAATGTGTACCTAGAGAATAAAAAATGCATTATCTACCTACCTACCTACCTACCTATCAATCATCTTCTACAGAAAGAGAGTACAGAATAGCATTCTATGATCTGAGATACCCAAACTGTTTTAGAAGTCCAAGAAATAAATATTTTAACAGTAGATCTGCAGGAAGCCATGACTAGCTTCAAGGCAGTATTCCTCCAGTATGTTCTACTGTCAAGTAGGTTAATGAAAGAAAGAAGTCCCTCTTGGATTACCACATGCTTTAATGTCCTGTAGGAGAAGAGTATGCAGTTAGCAAAAATGCTCAGAAATAAAATTGCTCCATTAGCCCCAGCACTGAAAAGATGGGACAAGAATCTTTATGACCTGAAATATATACCTTTATCTTTAGGGCCCAGTGGGACCAAAAGGGGACCCAGGAAGCCCAGGTTTACAAGGCTATCCAGGACTGAAGGTAAGACTATACAAAGTACTTTCTTTAGGAATCCTGGGTTGCAAGATCATCACCACAGTGCAAAATTGTTGGTTACCCAAGATGTTTGCCATTTGGTTCTAGTTTTACTATTGCCACATATCCAATTCAGTTTCTATCATCAGAAGTGCCCTCCCCCTGACCCATTTTCATCCTTAAATCAGGCTTTCTCTAACGGCTTCCCTAAGTTAGAGTAAGCTGTTTCATTGGTTGGAATTTGTGGAAAAGCTAAATGGGAAATGAAATATTTTAGTGCAGGAGAAAATGAATTCGATGATGTTCTGATAAAACTAAACTGAATTTGTGGAAAACAAGAAAAGTGTAACTGAAAATAACTGGTTAAATGGTTATTTCTACCAGTCATTTTCCTTTCTTTAAAATGTCTTTTGTAGGGTATTTTATTTTTTTCTTTGTTGAATGAGCAATATATCTTACTTGTGTGATCAACAGTAAGAAAGAGAACCATCTTATTGCAAGAATACCTAATGTTACTGTATTCATATGTTATTTCCGTAGTAGAAATTAACAGCAAAGATACACATAATATCCAAAAAAGAGCACACTTAGGATTGGTTTAGATATTATGTTCCCTTGTACACACCAGCCTGACCATGTCCCAGCATGATCACCCTCGCATGGTGCATGGTCAGAAGTAGTTAGAAAAATTATGGCAGTTACTTTTAGCCAAAATGCATGGTTCGTCTCATTTCGGTATTGCAGCTTTTACAGTACATGCCACTTGCCCACTGAAGAATTCATTTAAAAAATTGAGAGTTGGGATAATTATTCATTTAGGTTCAGGATAATAATTGCATACTTGATTTGTGCTGGTTGGGAGTATGTATGCCTTAGACATACGAGAAAAGTACCATTTGGGATCCAGTTTAATTTCTCCTTACTTCAATAAGATCATTGTATTGTACTAAATAGATGCCTATAATATGGGCTGCATTTGCTCCGGAAATTATGTAAATCACTGTTCCTTCTTGTGTTCTGCCCCCGGACAGGGTGAAAAGGGAGATCCAGGAGTTATAACTGGGCCTGATGGAACAATCTTAGCAGCTGAAGCAAAAGGAGAAAAGGTATAAACAAGCTTATTTTTGCTTACATCTGAAGAATGTTTCCCACTTACCGTTGCTTTTGTGCAGTAAGATGCTAGAGGATCTGCTTCTGACATAGTAAAGAAGGACAGAGCCCCTCTTAAAGGCAAGAAAGGAAAGAGGACCTCTAGCCCAGCTTCTGAGATAAAGCCTCCATTTTTCTTGTAATTGTCAAGGCAGTGCCACTGAGTTTTTAGATGACCTGCCCACCACATCAGTTATTCTGCCAAACTTTGGAGGGTATTATGTTTAAGGCATGCTACTTGTACTACTCAAATATTTTCCAGGAGAAGGAAAGTAATTTCAGCAGACAGGTTGTAGTTTAGCATGGAACACACCCAGGCATTGTGGGGTGATTGGTAAGGAGGGAAAGGCTGCCATCCTTACATTCAATGGGAAGTGATAATGAAATCAGCAGGCTCAACTGGTGCCATCCAACCACATGGTAGCTAGCAATGCCCATTGACAGCTACAGCCCAGGCTGGGGGCTACTAGCCAGTCATCAGCAATGTACTTCAACCACAGTGACTTGAGACTTTTTTTACAATGGGCAGCTTCCATCGAAGGATCATTCCTGGAAGTTGTTGCTAGAAGAGATATCTAGGGAACAAATGATACTGCTGAATGTTGGACATCTGCAAACCTCTGGAAAAGTACTGAATACTATTTCTTCTACAGCCAGCTGTTCCTCATATATCAAAATATGTCATCTTGATTATCCAGAAGGAATAAAGTGAGATTCAAGGGGCAAGCAAAACATTGCTTCTCAAACATTTTGAAATTTCAGAAAATGTCCTGCTTTGACTACAGAGTGGGTCTGCTTTGCAAATTCTGAAAGTCTTTCAAATTTTCAAAATGCCTCAAAAAATTCAAACTAGCAGTTTCCCTTTGAAATGTGGCATTTCATGAGATTTAGCACTCAAAACATTTTGAAATGAAATGTTTTGCACATCCCTACAGGATTCTCTGAATTAACCTTCCTATTAGAACAGAGTTCCTCAACCTTGGCCACTTGAAGATGTGTGGACTTCAACTCCCAGAATTCCCCAGTCAGCCATGCTGGCTAGGGAATTCTGAGAGTTGAAGTCCACATGTCTTCAAGTGGTCAAGGTTGAGGAACACTGTATTAGAAGTTATTTCCAGATTATGCTGTACTTCAACTCCCATAATTCTGTGGTAATTAGGTGAGCTGCAAAAGGAAGTTTCATATATCTAGAGGATGTCTAGTTAGGGAAAACTGTTCTAAAAGCGATGTGCCTTTCTGACATACACCTTTTTATTTGCAGGGTGAGCCAGGCCCAAGGGGACCTGTGGGACCAGCAGTAAGTTATAAATGGTATCTTTGCTTTTATGCAAGGAATTTACAGAATTACGCATTCATCAAAATGATCATTGTTTAATTTTTTGACTGATGAAACTTTAAAAATTGTTCTTGCAATTGTATCCATTGTCCCTGTTGTGAGTATGCCTAATATTAAAATACTGCTGCCCTCCCTCTCTTTATTGCAGTAGGTGCAGTTAGGAAATCTTATTGATAGATTATGCAAGTAGATTCTGCAACAAAATATTGCAGGCCTCCTCACCTCAAAGTAACCGATACCTGCCAGCCAGACCTAGCCAAATCTAAGGAGCCCAGGCCAGCCATTTCTATCCCATGTCCTGCATTATTTTTCATACCGATGCTTGGTATTTCATGACTCTCCAGCATGCTGTCATTGGGTTCTCTGTGGGGAAGGGGGGGATATTAGGGATTTCTCTAATTTATCCAAATCTTGGAATTTCCTTCAGCTCTGTAATTTTCCCGTGAGCCTTAGTACTTTTTATTGTCCAGTTGCTGCATTTTGACCTTGATTTTGGCCAAACATTCATGTCAAAGTTTTCTGTTAGAAGGCAATGACATTAGTCCTTCTGCCTCCTTCTGGGTTTATGAATCCTGCAGTATATATGGCATGATGTTGCAGTGGTCCTGGGTCCTCCCATTTAGCCACCTCTTGCTATCTTTCTGAATAAAGTTTTTCATTTTGCTTTCTTTTAGGGGCCACCTGGGCGATCTGGACAGAACGGAGAAATTGGCTTTCCTGGAAGACCTGTAAGGATTTTGATTTTAGTTCCTTTCTGGTATATATTCTCTGCTATGAAATGAACAGGAAGAGAAAACTCTCAATTCATCATCCTGTATTTCATTGGAGTTAGTGGCAGAAATCAGACCTCAAAAGTATGTATATTTTCTTAAAAATGAACAGTGAACCAGCAAAAAAAAAGGAACACAGGCCCTATAATGTTCTGCAGGCAACTGCTCCAGGAAATAAATACCCATGTCAGGCTCTGTAATATCTACCTAAACTAAAAGTACTTTTTTTCTGCAAGCACTCTTCTCAGAGTCTCTTCAGCAAGATTTATTAAGAAGAAAGGGATGAAGTTTCAAGAATCCAGAACTGAACTATTGTCCTTCTACAACCAATATATTCTAAAATACGTTAGGATGGAGTCTTCTTCATTATATTTTTTATTGCTTTTCTGTAAACTAGTAGACTGGTGCATCAGTTCACTGATAATGAGTGAACCATCTCCTGAATCCTTATTAGTGTCAAAACTGACCATTACAACTCATCAATCTTCTCAGCTACTCCTCCCCAAAGCAGAATTCTGGCTCCATCCAGATGCAGCTATGTCAGCCTCATGGCTTTTTTCTATCTTCCAATGAGCACGTGGCCATCTCCCTCCTAGACACAATGGCGCCCTTTCTTCGGGGCCTGCCCTTTTCCAACCAGAATGCAGCTGCCTGCCAAAGTAATCCCACTAGCCCACAATTTGACGTACATGGCACATCTGCAGCTGCTCTGGAATGACTCTCCAGTGTACAGCTAGAGCCTCTGGCAGGTGTCAAAACAGCACTAAGGAAGGAGAGCAGCTGTCACACAAGGCACCAGCCAGGATCCTCCATGAGGACCTCTCCAGGAGCGAGAGCCTCTGGGTCTACCACGCTTCTTGGCTAGTCTCCAGTGGTCAGGCCTGGGCTTCTTAGCTTACCCAGCCGTTCAAGACAGAACTGCAGTATAACTGCTCTCCTCATGAGTTTTTTAGACATAAGAATGGCCTCTGTAAATTGCTCACAACAAATGCACAGCCACGACCTCTTTCCTCTCTCCAGCTTTTTGCTGTGCACCCAACAGGAGCAGGAAAGATGATGGGAGCTGAGCTATCGGTGCATGACTTCCCCTCTCACACTATGTCATTTCTGTAACCCTTGTAACTGAATGTAATTAATCCATTTACTAGTTTTGTGTATTTTAAATCATGGATGTTCTATTAGAATTGTTTTCTTACATTATAAATGTGAATGAAAGATTATGCAACAGTTTCAGAATAGGAAGACCCTATTTCATTGTACTTGGCTTTTCATAAGCTAAGTCTGTAAGTGGCTCATTCATAAGTTGCAAGTAACATCAGGTCTTCAATCTACTGAATAATTCATCCATAAATGTATCTTTCTGATGTTGAAAGACTAGCTTCATATACAAGTATGACCCTAGACATAGATACATAGACATATAGACATAGGTATGTTTTGTTGTATTGCTTTTATTTTTTCTCTTTTTTTCTTTTGCTATACTTCCTTCTCTTTGTTCTATTGTATTAAATAAATAAAGCCAATTATAAGTAAACAAATACAGTACTTTCTATGGATATTTCATTGCATTTCATCTTGCTACTCCTCACCATCTTTTGAAGGCAATTCCACTGATTTGTTGATCCTTGCAGGGTCGGCCTGGTATGAATGGACTGAAGGGAGAAAAAGGTGATCCAGCAGACTTAAGCGGAGGTCTGGGATTAAGGGTAAGTGAGCATTTCTTTGAGTGATGAGAACAGAAGAGATGTGCTGCATCAGACCAGGGACCTCTCCAGTCCAGCTTTCCGTGTCCCACAGTGGCTTACCAGGTTTATTCAGGAAACTCAGAAACATGGGCTGTACAATTGTCTTTTCCATTGTCTTGCTCTGGCAGTTGCTGTTAAAATATGCAGCTTGTATACTGCAATTTGTCTGTTCTGCTTAAGTTCATTTGAATACAGTTCCAAGAGCTAGTTTGGTGTAGTGCTAAGGCACCAGGCTAGAAATCAGGAGACTGTGAGTTCTTTCTCTGAGCCCTAGGAAGGAGGCAATGGCAAACCACTTCCATAAATCTCACCAAGAAAACTGTAGAGACATATCCAGCCAGTTGCCAAGAGTCAAGCCTGACTCAAAGGCACATAATAATATTGCACCTTATGCTGAGGGGTGGCAATATTGCAACAACACCAAGTTTAGCTTTTGGTTACTTTGGCCTAATATAGAAAGTTGCTCAAAGTTTGGCCAAGCATTTTGACAGTCAAGCCCCTCTAGTGCAAGAGTGCAACTTCACAGGGAATACATTTTGTTCTGAAGGATCTCCTCTCCCCTCTTGCTTTCCTGAGAACCAAGCAGTGGGAAGCAGCATCCAGTTGGGGAGTAAAGCAGCAACAACCCCCACTTGTGGGTTCTCATGCCCTAATCCAGGGGTAGCCGAAACTCCAAGAAAGGGATTTAGGCAAACTGATGTGAGTCCCCATAGGTTCCTTAAACCTGCTGAGTACACAGCCATCTGCTACTGCAGATTAATGAAATATTCATATTCTTTGCAAAGCTGTGGGTGGCAATTTTACTTTCTTTTTTAATATGTGGATGGTGGAATGAAACACAAGCTTGTATGTTTTCATTGTTGCCTATGCTGCAAATGATAAGAAGCTAGAACAATATTTCACTATGTTACTTACCGTATTGTTCCGTCAATAAGATGCCCCCATGTACAAGACAACCCCCACTTTTCCAACCCAAAATTAAGAAATCAATATTTTAAAGATAGTGCAGAACACATTTTTATTTAGTAATTAGTTAACATTGACCTGATACACTCGGTGGGAGGAGGTCCAAACCGTCTCTCTGCAGCTCTATTTCCATGCTCTTTTGCATAACTGATTACATTCAAGCACGAGTGAAACTGCCGATAGCTTGTCTCTGCAAACAGCCTTCCTCTAATTGGTTTGTTCAGCATCAGCTGACGTCAGTTACATAAGGCTCGTGATTGGAGGAAGTCTGTTTGGGAGACAAGCTATTTCACTCGTGATTGGAGGCTAGCAGTAGGAGGAAGCCTGTCTGCAGAAACAAAATATGGGCAGTTTTGCAACCGGGCAGTTCTCTCTTCGGCTGACTTCCTTGAATAAGACGCCCTTCAATTTTTAGCGTAAGGATTTTAGAAAAAAGTATCGTCTTATAGTCAGAAAAATACGGTACTTTCCATTTTTTTCTGCTGTGTTTAGGTAGAGTTGAGTGGCTACTGATGTATCACATTCTCTCCATCCTCTGTTTAATATTTCACCCTACTTTATTAAATGTAATGAACGTTGTGTTTTTCTCCCTCTCTTTAGGGTCTTCCTGGCCCCCCAGGTCCTCCAGGCCCCACAGGACCTCCAGGTTCTCCAGGCAGTGCAGTACCTGTTTATGAGAATAATGTGAGTAACAGCTTTCTGGGGAACTAAGGGGATATATTGTTTTAGGGCAAAAATGGAATGTCTAATACACTTTGTAGCAACACACTTTTTGAGAAACTTTTTTATTGTTTCAGGCATTTGGTGATTTGGGCCCTCCTGGACCACCAGGACTGCCTGGTAAGAAAGGGGCAGAAATGGATAAAGGAAGGGGGAAGTGGATTCAAGAAATCGTGCAGTCATGGTGATTCTTGCCCATGTCCTACACTTGAACTGGTGGCTGGTTGCAATAGAGCATCCTCTCTCCAGCCTGGCTTCTGCCAGATGGTTTGGACTTCTACTTCCACTAAGCCTACACATGGGCCATGTTGGCAGGGCCTGATGGAAGATGTGATTCAAAATATTTGGGAGGAACCCAGATGGGAAATACCATGATAGAAAAGTAATACATTTTTCCTTCCAGGGCTCCCCTTCAGAACTTCTTGAGTTGCTATTAAAAAAAAAAACATTAAAATGTGTGTGGGGGGGGTTTCCATCTAGCGATTCCTGTATCAGAATCATTGCACTGTTCTGCTCCAAAAGGATTTAAAATAATTTTGTTTTAAAACAAGCCACAGTTTAAGCACACGTTTACAGGGTTGTTTGAATGAGCAGTTTCTGGACATTTGGTTTTGTGTTAGATTTCACTTGGGCTTACTTTCTTGTTCTGGTGTGCTATGCTTTCTCACTCATTCTTGGGGTTGCCAAGCCTTATGCCAGTTTCTGTTTCAGGCTACCATGGTACTCCTGGTCAGAAGGGAGAAAAAGGTGAAGAGGGACCTCCAGGGCCACCCGGTAAGATTTCTTATAATATGATACCTATATTCAATTTCACATTTCCTCCAGCTCTTACCAAGACTTGTCATGGGTCATGTCATTGGAGGAGGCACAGAAGCTCTTTATGGTTTCCCTCATTTGTTTGACCCATTTGGAGGTATCTTCTCCCTAAGGCCCCAATACTCCAGAACTTGTAGGAAACGTTGAAAATTGTAGCATGCTGTGACCTCAGGGTGGACTGGTTTGTGAGAAGGTGAGCCACATGAGTTCTTGCTCTGCAGCAGATTGTTGTGGTATCAATACATCTTCCTTTGATTTGCTTTCTATGTCTTGCCGTCTTACTAATCTACTCTACGCTGCCCAGAGTCTTCTTGGAATTGAACAGCCTTAACAAATCCAATAAATAAATAAATAAATAAACAAACAAACAACGTATGCATAACGTTCTGATGGTCCTTCCCATGTGGTTACCTCTTCAGACCCGCAGAATCAAAAAATGTAAGCCTGGAATAAACCTAGTGCCTTCTAGGCCAATTATGTCATTGGAAACTTCTCCCCAGCTCTGTTGCCTCAGTTCCTTTAAACAGAGATGTCAAAAACTAATGCAAAACAAGGATCGTACCATGCCCCCCCCCCCCATTAAATAAGACAGGAAGCCAACCTTCAGCTGATTTCATCTTTATTCTCTCAGAGATGTATGTGCTGACTTTTTGAATACAAATTTGAGGAAGATAGAATACATCTGCAGATGATGCAGGTGTAACTGTATTGCCTGGAAAATGTTCACTAGAATTTACAGTGTGAGACTTGTACACAAGGCAAGCTATGCCTGCCAAAATTGCAAACACATAATGATACTGAGTAACCAGCTTTTACATGCTGGGTTTTAAGCACTGAATACCCATAATATATGTCTTCAGGCATATATTTGTTTTCTGAAAAAAAGTGATGGTTATTTGTCTTTCTCCCTCTATGTCAGTCTTTTATATTTATTTCCTCCCAACTCCCACTATCATCAAAATGAACTAAAAGATTTCTGTGTCTGCTTCCCTTTGGTGGTGCTCACCTCTCCAGTCTGTCAGAAATTGGCACGTCCCTCCCATTTCAGCCCTGCCAGTAGATACTCAGGGAGAGGCATATTTATTGGAAAGTGAGTTCCAAAATGTCCACTCAGTAAATATAAATACTCCTTTCATATGTTCCTAAGTGGCTTGGCAGTGCCTGGAAGGTCCATTGTCAAAGAGAGAGGGAAAGGAAGCACTCTCCTCAGCGTAGTGCATTTCTTGCCAGCAGGACAACTAATTCTTCTCGGTTTCTTTTTTCTTTATTCTCCACCAGGCCAGTTCCCTTATGACCTCAGCAGACTCAGCTCCACCTTCAGGGTAAGTATGCTTCACCTGGGAGGAACATCTGGGCTTCTAAAGAAGCCAGATCTCTCTGTCCCAAGATGATTGCTGGAGTAATGGATACACTGGACCTCAGAGCAAGATGGCAAATCCTTTTTGCCTAGCATGTATTTATTAGACTGGATAATAATTATAAGGAGGCCCAGGATTTTCATTGCAAGAGTATTTCCATGAGTTATCTTAAGTGCCAATACTTTTCTCCTTCTCCATGTTAATAGCATTCAAGTTGTATTCCCTTAAATGTTGCCCCAGTGTTACTGATGATCCCTAAGCGATTGGAACAGCTAAAGTTCTGCAGGTCTACAAATGGGGATTGTGGGCTGTTTAATGAACCAATCTTACACAACTCTCCCTATTTGTGATTGTGTTGATTTCCATATCCTTGGGATACAAACAAATTCCTGACTGCTCTGCACCTCTGAAAATGTAGCTTTTTAACCCAAGGAGCCTCAGATTATTTGGTCTTTCAAAAAGCATGCCTAGTATGTCATTTCTTGTTACATATGGCTTATCCATTATCAGTGTATGCAAATTCAAAATTAATGAGTGTTAGTCTTCAAATGACTGAATAATCATTTATTCCCTCAGACTTCTCAGTGACAGATTCACAAATTGTACAAAAATTTAATATGTTTGCTTGCTTATCATCTTGATTAATGTTTTTTAACCAGGAGTTCCCAACTCAGACTGTCATGAAGACTTGTTCATTAGCCTGAAGGCTACAAAACTGAAGCCTTTTCATACAATAATACAGGTCTCTAGGGAACCAAAATTAAGACTGTCTCAGTCTTATTAATTTTTTATTTTTATTAAATTAAAAAAAAACTTTACTGCAAAAAGAGCTACTTTTGCCATTTCACTATGGCTGCTTCTCTGGCAGTGATTTTTATTAAGCAGAACATCAATGTCTGGTATTGTTGCTGAATAGCAGCATAAAACCTTTGAACCTAATCATCTGAAACTTGCCTGGTTTACCCGCTCAGAAGAGGCAGTGATGTCTGACAATTATTTCCAATGCTGCATTCTCAAAGGGAAAAAAAAAAGTTTCGTTTTCAATTTGGCATGTGTAACCCTCTCTTAAGAGCCAGCTGGGTGTAGTGGTTAAGGCACCAGGTTAGAAACTAGGAGGCTGTGAGTTCTAATCCTGCCTTAGGCACAAAACCAGCTGAGTGACCTTGGGCCAGTCACTCTCTCTCAGCCCTAGGAAGGAGGCAATGGCAAACATCTTCCAAAATCTTGCCAAGAAAACTGCAGGGACTTGTCCAGGTAGTCACCAGGAGTCAAAACTGACTTGAAGGAACAAAACAAAACAAAACAAAACAAAACAAAACAAAACAAAACAATTAGCTTTGTATTTATAGAGCGTGGTGGCCAAGGTGGGCTTTTCATTCAGGATCAGAAATTTTGGTTGTTATGCCTCATTCTGCTTTTTCTTAGATTTGCGTTTCCCACTAGAAGGCTTCATTTGTTCATTTGCAACTTCTAGCAAGAGAAAAAGGTGGATGCATTTCAATTGATTATTGTAGCGTATTTGTTTACTCATTCTCTTTCCATAGGGAGAAAGAGGGGACAAAGGTGATCCTGGGATGAAAGGTGAAAAGGGTGAACCAGGTGGTGGAGAATTGCTTGGATCAAGTATTGCTGGACTTCCTGGTCCCCCAGGGTATCCTGGCCTTCCGGTGAGAGATGTCATAGCATATAACAATGTCTTTATAAAATTCTGAGCTGCAGCCTGACCACCATCTCAACAACCTTCCCTTAAAAGAGAATGGTGGAGACTGGATGAACATTTTCTACAACTGTTCAGTCCAGCAATGGCTTCTTGAGGAGGGGGCACACTACTGCCTCTTTCAAAGCAGCTGAAACTACCCCCTCCCTCAACAAAGCAGATACTTTTGCATGGACCCAATCATGTCAGATCCTAGGCAGCTTTCACCAATCTAGACAGGCATAGATCTAATAGATAGGTGGCCAGGTTAGCAGACCTGAGGATCCTGTCCACTTCCTTGGGAGTTAAAAGTTTGAACTCATCCCAGCTAACCACACAAAGCCTTGCTTCTGACACCTTGACATGACTTGCCCAGTCAGAGTCCAACTCTGAGTGACTTTATCGACCAGATGCCAAGAATATTCCTCACAGTAGCCTTGTAGGTGGTCCTGTGGTTTGTCCTCCCCAACAAAGAACAAGTCACTGTAAAAAGAGCTACTGAATCACATCTGCAGGTGTGGTAAGAGTGGGAAACAACTTTGTAAGCTGGAGGTTCCCCTTCTGTGGCTTAGATTAATCAATAATGGTGATTATTGATTAACTTAACCATACTCCTGCCTTCAGGCAAGAAGTTAATATTAGATCAACCTCTACTTTTATGGTTGTAATGACATCTACATTACTTGCTTTTTCAGGGCCCCAAAGGTGAGAGCATCAGGGGCCCACCTGGCCCTCCAGGCCCCCAAGGACCTCCAGGTGCAGGTTTTGAAGGACGTCCAGGGCTGCAAGGCCCTCCTGGCCCTCCTGGCCCTCCAGGACCCCCTTCTTTTCCAGGTCCCCACAGACAACGTGAGTAGATACTTAGTGCCTTTTCAATCAATTTGTTACAAATATGGGTGCTTTCAGGGTGGGGTGGGTGAGGGGGTTAGGTTTCTAACAAACCAGATCATGGTTTAACTATAGTTTTGCTTTTTTCAGATATCAGTATTCCAGGACCACCAGGGCCTCCAGGGCCTCCAGGACCTCCAGGTGTTAGTGACCCATCTTCTTTGGGGGTAAGAAGAAAAACTCACCAGATAGTATCAGACTTTTAAAGTATTATTCTCCAACCTGATACACTCCAGATGTGTTGAATCTAAAATTAAGCCTTGCAGATTTAATCTGGGTTTCTACAACATAGAGATTAGAATAAAATAGTGTCAGTCTGTGGTTCAACAAATTGTGGGAATCTAACCACTGTCTTAGCACAGCGGTGGAAAACCTGTGGCTTGCAAACTGCCTCCCCCCTCCTCCCCCCAACCTCTCAAGATTGCACTGCTGAAATTTAGCAACAAAATGGTCAAATATGGGTAGTAGTATTTTGGTCATTTTTGAAGATTTGGGTGGAGATTAAGGGGAGAATGATAATAGTGTACATCTTGGAGGCCTCCAATTTCCATTTCACTCTTGCTCCCCCTTATTACTGGATTATTATTAGTGTATTACTGACACTAATGAATGGTAGCCAAAATACAAAGTTCTTTTCCTCACATTTTTAAAATGCTTTCTCTTCCAATAGGTACGGATCTTAGCAACCTACCAGAACATGATGAGCAGAGCTCATGAGGTGCCCGAAGGGCAGCTGCTTTTCATCCGAGAGAGAGAAGAGCTCTACATCCGTGTCCACAATGGCTTCAGAAAAATCCTTGTGAGTACCCTCTACCTGGACAGTGGCAGTGGTCCTAATGGGTGAAACTTTAGATGGACAATTATCTTGGGAGAATGACATCTCTTTACAGGGAAATAGAACTAGATTGTTCACATATACAAAATGGGAACGCAGTGTCAGAAAGGAGCAATCTCCTGCAGAGTTTGCAAGAGTTTAAGCAAGCTCTTTCTAAATCCCACACTTGATTTAGAAAGAGCTTGCTTAAAATAAACTAATGTGGGCTTGATTCACACTGCATTGTTTAATGTCAATTTAAATGGGGCCAGTCTTTGTCATCTGATCTTCTCAGGTCTTAAGCTATGTAAATAAATACAACTGTTACAAATCCAGCTTCACCATCACTAAGGTCCCCAATGTCCTGGGAAAACCATTTATATACCCTGCAACTCAAAAAATTGTAGCAGGCCTGGAGCAGGCAGGAAATAGGCTTGTGAAATGTTTTTTTCCTAAACTCCTAGAAAGGAGAATGACATGCTGAAATAGTTTGTTCATTTGTTTGTTTGTTTTCTATAATTTCTGTGTGTCAGTATTATTACCAAAAAATTAGCTTTTTCAAGATGTTGGCTGGGAATTGCTGTAAACAAGTGCTGTACACATTCTTTAGTAATTGT
This sequence comes from Liasis olivaceus, assembly GCA_030867105.1. Classification (NCBI taxonomy): domain Eukaryota; kingdom Metazoa; phylum Chordata; class Lepidosauria; order Squamata; family Pythonidae; genus Liasis; species Liasis olivaceus. The sequence continues at coordinate 107,474,354 of CM061349.1, read as the reverse complement.
TCTGGTTCAATTTCAGCTTGAGGAAAGAATATCCATTCCTGGCTCTGGACTGGTAGGTGGAACATTTTTATCTAGCACTGGACAGTAGCTGGAAAATCTATTATCTATGGAACATCCTACACTTGCTGCTAGGACTTTTCTGCTTCAGGAATGTTTATGTTTCTATAGGATTTGTTTAATGCTTGGATTTCCATACGTAGTTATCCCCTTATAACAAATCAAGACAGCTTATGTCTTGTCTGAATGCAATGCAACTTGGGTTATTAGGCAGTGGCAACTAGGGAGAGGGGAAATTCTCCCCCATGTAAGTGAATTGTATGGTTTCCTCATCCATATGCATAAAGGGTAAAAATGCACTGCTGAGAAAAGGGTAGCGAAGGATCCTTAAAAGGAACTGAGATTCTGTTTTTTGGCATTGGGACCTCTCCCTGCCACTCTGAGTGAGTAGAGAATCTTTCACTCATCTGAATGGGGAAGAAGCCATCCATTGTCCCTGCAAAACAACTTGAGGATTGGCTGTGACCTTAGCCACGTGTTTAATTGACTTGAGCATGAAAATGCCCTGGTAGCCCTTTTTTTTATGCCATGTCCTCATATTGCCTTTGACTCATGCCCTATTCATACCTGAGGCAGTTTAGTTGGCTTTAAATGTTTCAGTTTTCTTCTCCTCCTCCCAACATGGCTTTTGCCATTGTTATTATTGAGGATGCTTTATTGACAGTGTGGTTAATGACACTGTCAGGGATGGGATCTACTCAACTCTGGTCACTGGGAACTGCCCTCTGTTATCATGTGGGCATGGACTGCAGGAGAGACCAGGCACTTGACTTTTGCAAAGGCATCTGCCTGTGTAATACATGACTACCTCTTCCCAAAATATGTCAGCTTCTTACAAACAGGTTTGGCACTCGTTCAAGTACACCAGACCTCTTTTTTAAAAACATGGCTTTCATACTTTTTGAGAGAATGCTAGTCCTTTGCTGCACAGAAGGTAGATTTAAACTGGGACAGAGAGCTGGGTTCTACCAACTGTGTGTTGTTAGCAGATAGTGAACCCATAAAAGATCTTGAAGCACCAATACTGAATGGTAGATGAATGCAAACCAAGTTGGATTGCACTGTGAATGGCAGAAAACGTGGTTGTGATGTGATGAGTTCTGCCCTGTGGCAGTGCTTAATAGATAAGCACTCCAAAGGAGTATGATTCTTCATTCCATTCCAGGACAATGAAGTCTATGACAGGTCTTCTAGCATCCATTACTCTCACGGAGGTACAGCCTCCTCTGGATCCCAGCGTCCATTTCAGCCACACTCACCAGTGCATGCACATCGGGAACATAGTGCTTATTCTACTGCCAAGCCTTGGAGAGGGGATGAGAGTGTTGTCAACTCACACCGCCTTCCTGAGCAACCTGCCATCCACCAGCCTCATCAGGGAGCACAGTCCCAGCAAGGATCCTTGGACCATTTCTTTCCCAACCACCGCCAGACCGAAACTGCTCCTTTGGCAGTCCACACACATCATGCCTTCCAGCCTGCTGTGAGTGCCCGTACATAATCAAAGTGGTCTTTGTTCCAGTATCCGCTGTGCCCTGGTGTATTGTCAAATCAGTTGACTTTTTCCACAAAAGGAGATTTAACGTGCTATTATGAAAACAGCCGGCAACGGTAAATTAATGTAAATAGATGTTGAGATCATGGGAGATGTCACAGGTGCAATGGCTCTTGGCGAATAGACAAAAAAAAAAAAACCTTGATACAATTTCCTTAGATTGCCATCCCATTAGTGAGCAGAACAAGATGCACCCAGAATGCAAGTGCAAATGAAAAAACATGGGGACTAGCTTTTAGGGGTAGACAACCATGGGATTGTCATAAGAGCAAGGAGCAGAACCATCTGGCCCATCATATTCAGCTACATTAAACTGCACCTATTTCTAACATGACCTAACTCATATTTATGAAGCATATGCCATGTTTTCAATTCAAGTAGTTAACAAGTCGTTTAAGCCTCAAAACTGAAATGGGCAGTTACCTACCTACTTTTACAGGTGGAGTCTGTCATGTGGGAGCATCCTAAAATATGGAAGGAAGTAACATTCCTTGTAAACAGTGCCGCATCACAGCCATTGTCTTCTAGGAAAAAATGTCTTCCATTTTTGGAAGTGAGCTTGGTTTGGAAGTATATCTTGCAGTTGAAGGATTTTCACCATGGCATTTGTGCTTCCATGTCATAAAAGAGACTCACAAAAAATATAGATAGTCCACCCTTCCACTAAGGCAGCACACACAAGCTATGTTGATACTCAGTTCAAAACCTAGTATCTACATTGCTGTTTTTGTCTTCTTTGTATGGATTAGCACATTATACTGATCTGTTTGGTTAGCGTACGGCTCAGTGTATTACGTAATTCGAGACAACAGGTTATTTTGTTAACCATATTAAGCAGCTTGCATGAATGTAATCATTGGACCTCTCTTCCCTTTTATCTTGAAATAGATTAGGCTGGCAGATGATGATTGGCCCAAGATCAGTGAGAATCAGTGAGCTTCAGAACTGAATCAGGATTTGACGTCTCCTAATCATCACTATATCACACTGCCGGCTTTTGAGGATCCAGCTGTTAAATAGCAAAACCTGTAAGATCCTTCTAGGCAGCTGTGAGATGAAAAATTGGTCTGGATAACTTGCATTTGATAGGAGCAGATACTTTCCATTGCTAGGAAGCAACAGCAGGAATCAGCCAAATGAAATATTGATACTGGCTCTTCCTCGTGCGTGACTGTCTGTTTGCTTTTCCAGCTGCATCTTATAGCCCTGAACACTCCCCAGAGCGGCAGCATGCGGGGCATCCGAGGAGCGGATTTCCAGTGCTTCCAGCAAGCCCGGCAGGTTGGACTGTCTGGCACTTTCCGAGCGTTCCTCTCCTCCCGGCTGCAAGACCTCTACAGCATAGTGCGCAGGGCAGACAGGAGCACGGTGCCCATTGTCAATCTCAGGGTACGTTGGGTCAGACCTGAGCAAATTAAGCTTCATCCAATTATTGAGAAGACAGTCTGTAAGTCTTTAGGGGAGAAAACACCACGATCCCAGAAAGCAATCCAGCATGGGCTTCTTAGGAACAAATCGCAGCAGACTAAACTTAGCTCCTTTTTTAAAAAACAATTGTAGAACAAGGCAATATTGTACTATGGAACTAGTTAATTGATCTTGGTTTAAGCATGACTTTGCACAAGACAGCTCACATTCTTCTTGGTAAGCAGGTAACAAAAGCGTTCACCTGTGGCTATTCAGCCACACAGATCATCACGTGTTTTGTACTGGGTTTAGTTTAATCTCTTTGTAAATACTTTGAGCAAAAGTGTAAAGGAAAAGCTTGTAACATTTTCATATGATATTGCAGTACACTCTTTGGCCAACAGGATTTTGACGGATGAAAGACTAAGACAAAACCTAAATTGAGTAGATGTGACTGACCATGTTTGTATTTCAGTAGGAAGGACCATTGGCACGTATACAGGATGCATAATACCTGACAATAGTAATAGGTATGAAAATAATTTTAGATTACATGAATCAGCAGGGCAGGACAACAGCTGAAGTCCTAGAATAGTTCTAGATTGCATCCACGGAAATTTTGTTCTACTCTGTTTGGGTTAAATCTCTCCTGGAATAGTGCATTGAGCACAGAGGTTTAAGGGCATTATTATTTATTTATTTAAATTTATTGGCCACCTGTCTCCAGTGGACTCTGGGCAGTGTACCAAACTAGGGCATTGATGGAATGTGGCCAATAAGAAGGTGGTAAACATGGCGAGGGGTTATAGTTTTAAAGATATTTATTTTTTAAGCAAAGGTGATTTAGTATGGCAGATAAAATTCAGCTCTGAGCCGTGCAAGGTAAAGCATGTAAGTAATTATATCCTTTTTGTCATTGTGGGGCAACCAAAATTGATTATACTAAATTAGCTGACATCTTCCCAGACATTTTGCATATTAACGCTCTTTATAAGAATGATTTTTGGTTAGGAAAGTCACGGTAGGCACTTGACCCATGGCCTTTAAAAGATGTGAGCCTGCTCTCTTTTACAAAAAAGTTATTTTGAAAATAATGTAATGCCTTCATCTGGATCAACAAGTTCTACTTTGGACACTGAACATTTCATTTCCAAAGAATATTCAAAAGTTAATTTAGAACTTCTGGTTAATTTAGAACTGTAGAAGCTGCCTTAAACGGCTCCTGATATCCCCCCAAGATTTAGATTGCCTCAACCTAGCAAGTCTTTAGACAATCTCTAAAAACCTCTTTTCCCCCAAGCTCTGGGCTAGATTGATGGTGAATCCAATGAGATATTGTTCCCCTGTTGTGTTTCAGTCTATTCTTACGTTTTTTAGGAGTTACATTAGCTTTAATTTTATGCCACACAGAATCTGTGTTAAGTGGCTTTATAGAATGAATGAATGAATGAATGAATGAATGAATGAATGAATGAATGAATGAATGATCGATCATACTCCCAGGTCATGGACAAGAGTGTTTTCCAGGTATGTTACCCGAGTTCCTTCAACTGGAAATAGGAAGTGGTTTTGACAGGCACAGCAAATGCTGTCTCAGTGAGCTACAGTCCTTGAATTGGAAAGCTCAGTCTAAAGAATATTTCTAGGCAGAAAATGTTTGTGAAATAACGCTCAGGCAACTATATTGCTCTGTCTTGTTTCTTTCCAGGATGAAGTGTTGTTTAATAACTGGGAGAACCTCTTCTCAGGCTCTGAAGCTCCATTCAGAACTGGGGTTCGTATCCTCTCCTTTGATGGAAGGGACGTCCTAAGAGACTCTGCATGGTAAGTTGGGGGTGAGATTTATTTTCCTGTGGATGAAGAAGTTGGAATGTGCTTTAAGTCTGCTCTACCTCCCGCTGGGTTAGGCCTCTGCATGGTCCAGTGTTTCCAAAGGCATCCCCAGAAGGGCCTCCTTCCTTCCTGACCTTTGTAAACAATGCAGTTTATGTTTCTCCTCCACTGCTCCCCAGCCCCACATGAAGTATTTTTGGAGATAAGGATGCAGCAATAAAATGTTTATAGAGACAAAAAGGTTTGCTGTGTCAGGCATGTTATGTAGCCCTTTAGCAACATTTATTTGTAATCTTTGGTCCAGAGCAGAGTAGATGTTTTGTGTCAAACCACTATCTGGCTCCAGCATATTTTTTCTTTCCCTAGGATAGACAATAAGATTTGCTCAGATTTCCTTAACTTTATGGAGCATGAGTAGTGGTTACAACAGCTCAGGCATGATTAGGCACTGCAAACCCTGCACCAAATCATGGTCCATCAATCAGAGGCAGGGCTCATGCTTCAGACTAAGTCATAGTATGGTTATGTTTTGGCTTAGCGTGCTGTATGAACCCAGCCACTGTTCTTAAACCATAATTTATTACTTATTAAGTTGCACTGACCCAATCAAGTATAGTTGACTCAAATATAGTTAAGCAATAACATAGCAGGGTGCATGAATGCTTTCATAGTGCTTGTGTGTGTGAAATGGCCTTCACATGAAGATACTTTTCAGGCCTCAGAAGTACGTGTGGCACGGCTCTGATTCCAAGGGACGGCGACTAACAGAGAGCTACTGTGAGACATGGCGGACAGATGACACAGTGGTGACTGGCCAGGCCTCCTCGCTAGCATCAGGCAAGCTGCTTGAACAGAAGAGCAACAGCTGCAGAAACGCTTTTGTCGTCCTTTGCATTGAAAACAGCTTCATGACGTCTTCCAAGAAATAGAACCCCGGAATGGGCTGATTGCAAGTGGAGGCTGGGAGTCCCGAGGTGCCCCTTCTGCAATGGGGAGCAGGCAAGAGATTCCTCCACCTCCACCATCAATCAGGATAACATGTCCAGCCAGTTTCACAATATAGCAACCAAGCAGATAAACAAACAAAAAAGCCAAAGAGCATCTTCCTATGATTTACGGCACAGATCTGATGCTGTTTTTTGTTTCTGTTTCCTCTGAGCACAGCTGCTGGAGGGGCTCAGGCAGAACAGGATTATATGCAAGGCAGGCTCCGGGCAAGCGCAGCCCCTGAAATGGTGTTCTCTCTCTGTCTCCTCCTCCTATGTAGTCCGATGGCTTTTTTTCTCATTATCTTAAAGCTTCCCTGATCACCTCCCTTTCCCTCTTACCTTTCCGAACAGTCCATAGGTTCCTTTAAATAAGTAAGCCAAGGCCAAATGGGACGTCAGAAGATCTATTTATTTTTATTAGTACAAGATGGCTTCCCCAAACAGGGAAGTACTGATGGTGCTATCTTTGGAAGCCCTTATTGTGAGCATTGTCCTCGGCGTTTTAAATCCCAGTCACTAGGCACACGTGGTACCATCTGCTCTTCTATTAGGGGCATGGAGCTAAAGGAAACGTATTTGATCTTGCTGAAACGTTCATCACCAAAATCATCTTATAGGCCCTGGGCAGGCTTTTCGGCATGTGCCCTGCACAGCATCAAAAACTTCCTATTTGAAACAACTTGTCATTGCCATTCTGCTGGCCTTGCCAGCTGGCTCAACTGCTTTTCCTTTTTTTATTTCAGACACAGAAGGAAGTAATACTGCTCCCTTCAAAGGCTAGTTACAATTCCTGCTGCAGAGTTTGCAACATCCTCTGCAGAAACAGGGCCAGAAGAGAGAGATGAATAACACTAGTCATCATTCGGCACCATTCTTCCCATGTCCCTTAATTGCCCATTTCTTGTTCTTAAAAGAGACAGAAGTGTTACAATCGCCTTAAAGGTGATTTAGGTGTGGAATTTTCCTTAGGGGCCTGGAGGGAAGCACAAATGGAGCACAGTTACCACAAAACGAATCTCTATTTTTTCTTTTATTGAGGATTTGTTGTTGTTAAAAAGATTTTTCTTCTCTGCTTTGCAGGGAAGTTGCCATTCTTTACCTCACCCAGGCATTTGCCACAGAAACTGGGTTACAGCAAAACCTGGGGATCCCTAGAGCTCCCATTACTTACCAAAGCCCCGCCAGTCCCCTCCCCTTGCCCTGCTGCTAGCAGCCACTGCTTGGGGAGAGAGCCTGTTCCATGCACACCATCCCAGCCAGGTTCAAACCTCAGTTACCAGGGAGTGCATAATGTGAACGGTCCCTGGCTTTAGAAAGCAGCGGCCAGGTAACAGTTGGCAAGAAAACCAAATGCACCCACAAGGAGCTGCCTTCAACACATCAGGTCAAGTTCACTCAAATCCTGGCAACCCCCTGTGCTAATGAACATCAGGTTAAGTGCTGTTAGCCACTTCTTTCAAACCAAAGTTAAAAGAAACCCACCCATCCAATCAATAATTGTGTCTTCCCCTGCTCCTGATTATGGGTAGGAACCATACCTACGCATTCCAAAGCATTAAAGCACAAGGATATTTTAAGGTGTGGAGACCACTGGAGCAGACGGGGGTTGTGTCTGCTTTGCTCCCCTATAAAAGCACAGCTTGGAGTCCTGACTCTGGAGCCTTTTTAAAAGCCATCATAAGAGTGAGTCACAGCAAAGCAGCTTGGGGCCTTTCCTCTGTGGGTAGGCTTAACTGCTATGGAGTGTCTGATCTACATCACCTGTCTTGCATCTTGGTGCCCAAAACCTCGGCCAGGCTGATGCTTGCTCCATACCCATTCATTTGGGTTGGTTTTTAAAAACCAAGGTGCTAAATTCCTACTTAGCTTTGTTTTTACCGTCCTAAGAAAATGTTGTTACTGCGGTGGGGAAAATTTGTGCAAGTCATACAGTCAGTTTTCTTACTGTCTACTGTATTTTGTGAAATTTTAATGCAGTTTTAAAAGCCTGTGGATCTCTATATCTTTGTCAGTTGCGTGTTGTGTATTATAAACTGTTTTCTAAAGGCACTGAATAAAGGAAAGTATCCTCCTCTAATGCTGGCTGTGCTTTGTGGATCTTTACTGAAAGCTTAGCCTAGCTTGGCCTTGTCCTGGAGCATATGAAGTAGTAACAGATGCTTCTGGGTATCTGTGAAGCACCCCTGAATTATCAGAATCTGGGGCAGACCCAGGGTGTCAGTGTCGAAAGGTCTGACTACCAAGCCACAAGGCTTGCTGTACAATATTCATTGTAAATAAAACTGCACACATATTGGACAAGCTTAACAATGCATACAGATTGCTGCTTGAAGATTCTCTGCTTACCTACTTTCCTTTCAAATTCTGCTTCTCCCAGTAGGCTCCTGTAGGGATCATGCGAGTCAGCTCCATAAAAAATGGCTTAAAAAGAAATGCTTGGTCTTTGTGGGAGAGGAGCATGAGCATTAATCAAAATGCAAACTCTTGGTTTTTAATGGAGTAGACTGGATTGTCAAGCTCACTTTGGTCCTATGTCTGCCAGTCAGTATTCCTCATGAATTTGAGGGCATATTTTTTTGTCTGGCAGTTTCATTGTTTACAGTATGCTTTCTGAGTATGGCAGATTAGAATTACCAGGAGTCAGATGTGAAAAGGATCTCTGTTTTCTTATAAAGGGAAAACAGAAATGTGTCTTGAGTTATTAAGAGTCACATCACAGTATATTAACAGTATCAACATTAAAAGTGCCTTAGTCTAGCTTGCTCTGTCTTTTGGCAAGTTTACATGATAGGACTAGGAACACAAAGGTTTAAAAGCAAATTCATACGATCATATAATTAGGTCCTCAATTATAACACTGGCAAATATTGCTCCCGTACAACTTGGCTCAAGGAGAAGGTGCCTGCAGAAGGAAGAGGGAGAACTATAGCTGCCAGAAATGTTACCTGCACACAAGGTGCATCTTAAATCAAGCAAGCTCTTTCCTCTGGGCTTCTGCAGAGATCTGATATTGTGAAAATAGTGGTGCATGGACTTTGATAAGTGTTGATTGCCATGATAAGTGCTGACTGCCATGATTGTCACGTCTCATCTCAGATGGGACACGGCAGGCAAATCCTCTCCAGATATGTACCAAGACTGTGACAGTTCTCAGGCTTTGGAGCTAGCCAGTTCTGGGCTTCTTTCCTTGTCCACGTTTTCTTCAACTGGGCTGCAGAGTTCCTTGGCTGGTGTGGCCTCTTGGGGTGTCTTACATGCACTGTGCCTTGCAGTCACGTAGACAAACGACAAAAGATATGCCCCAGCCAGAACGGTGAAGTAGCCAAAGTAAACATAGAACTAGAAGAAGAGAAAACATCTGAGTATTTCAGTGAAGAACAATACAGGGCTTCATAATCTCAACGCATAAGAAATGAAAGCTAACCATCAATCCGCCTAAGACAAAAAAAACAGAAATGGGCCTTCAAAAGAGCAACAGAAGAGCCCTGAAATTGGATCAGCTCAACAGGGCCATCCAGTATAGCATCCTACTTTCCACCATGGCCATCCAGATGCCTCTTGGAAATTCCACCTGTGCACCTGCCGCCAGCCTGGTTATTTCTGTGCCATACCATACTGTGTCTGAACACAAACACTGGCTCAGCCATCAGCCATCAGCCGTCAATCCCAATCCCCTTCCTTCTCCTTCAGGAGAAGAGGGACGAGGGGCAGGCAGAGGAATCTTGCCACCTCGGTGACAGAATTGGAAGTGAGTGAAAGAAGTCATTTGCTCTTTCTCTTACCTCAGAATTAGTTTATCTGCAGTAGCCCAACTAAAAGTTTACCTTTATAGATTTCCATTAATGAAAAGCAAATCTATTCCAACATCTAACCTTTGTACCTGAACCTGCCTGGTGGTTGCAGCTAATTTTAGGACTTCCTTAAGCCCACCACTGCAGGTGCCAGCCCTGATCACTCTTAAGGGAACAAATTAGACTTCCTCTTCTTGAACTACCTGCTCTCCAAAGCAGGATGCAGATGAGATGTTTGGAAACCAGTGTAATACATATTAGCAAATAGAAAATATCAGCAGCAATTCAAATGCATTTTTAAGAAGGGCAGAAGCGTATTTTTGTCTACTTCTACTAAGATAATCAGATTGCACTGGCATATCTTTTGGAGATCCAGAAGCTGGCAGAGATTCCTTTAACGTTTGGGAAACCCAGAATATACAGGTAGTCCTCGTTTAGCAACCACAGTTGGGACTGGCCACTCCATCACTAAGTGAAGCAGTTGCTAAGTGGGAAATCACATGATCACAACTGCTTTCCAGCTCAAAATTAAGACTACTTTGGCTTTTGTTTGCCTCCTAACCACTCCCCTGCCCTTTGGATTGCTCGCCCCAGGGCTGGGATAATTAGCAAGAAGGGAATTAATGTTTGTATTTACATTCATTGGAGAGGAAGGGATTACAAGAGAGTAAGCAGGCACACAATGGAGAATACACAATGCGCTGGCGCTGGCAGCCACCAGCCCACTACGCAAACAGCCTGGTGTATTCGTTATTGCGTGCCTGCTTACTCTCTTGTAATCTCTTCCTCTCCCATCTCTGCTCTGCAAAGGAGGGGAAAAAACCACAGGTCAGGCACAGGACGTGTACTGACTATAATGGTGATCACGTGACTGGGGGACACTGCAAAGTCATAAATTGGTCGTAAAGTTATTTTTTCAGCACCATCGTAACTTCAAACAGTTGCTGAACAAGTGGTCAGTAAGCGAGGACTACCTGTGTATTTAAAACATTAAAAAGATAATGCTGGTTTTCGTAACTTACGTGCTTTTGAACTTCACTGTTCCTGCTTCTACTACAAAAAAAAAGTATAACACAATGGGAGTAAGCTAGCTCCATTGACTAAACTGGGCTTAATAGGTATCAATGGTAGGCAATGTAGAGCCTCCAGCTTTTGGCCTTGAACTCTCACCCATATAGCCAATAATAAAGAATTATATTTGCCTGCCCTTGGATTGTGTAGTTCTATATCTCTACTCAAACTTCCTTGGACTTGTTGCTCAGGAGGGACTTTAACGTGGCCCCCACAACAGGCAAGGCAAAGCCTAATAGGCAGTTTCTACTGAGCAAGGGGCTGCTACCAAAACTATAGTGTAAACTTGCTCCTCAGCTTACCTGAGGATGGACTGAGAGAGCCAGACCCCTCTTATCGGTTATGATGATAGTGATGATGGTCTTCAGAACTGTGGCAAGGAAAGTATTGACACCAAACACCAGAGCGCAGAGTTCTTTGGACAGCGAAGATGCAATCTGGAAACTTTGGTCAGAGAGAAAGCAAGTGAGCTTTGCCACCAACACAAAATATATTGAGGAGAAAAAAGAGTCACTTTATGGACATGGACTCAGCTGGTTTCTGAAACATCACTGTGAATGAGGGGCACCCACAATTGTTAGTATGAGTTTTATTAAAAATCTGAAAGTGTTGCAGCAGACTTTTTCATCCACCTCCACATGTTTATAATACACATTCCAACAAAATGTGTAGGTTTACAACCAACACATCTGAGGACAGCAAACTAGGGAAGAGCGTGCTACAGCAATACAGCTACTGCTATAAATTGGGGGGGGGGGGGGGGGGTTTCTTAGAAAAAAAACTGGAAATCTAAAATAAGATTTTAGAAGAAAATTACTTGTCATCATCATTAGTAAACTATTTTCAACTTAGCTGCATTAACCTGTTGGTCCGACAGGATAGTAAAGACTACCTGATCCAGCATTTTGCAGTTTTAACATCCTTACAAAAATCCTGCATTGCTTTTAGGATCCTGAAACACTGCATTGTGTTTGGATCCTGCTCCACACTGTGTGCGCGTGCACGTGCGCAAGCATGTAACTCTATAGGCACGTGAATGATAGCTCTTACTCCAATACTGAACTGGTTTCCAGGGTTGACAGACGTTCTATGTATCCATTTTCACCAATATACCTAATGTAAATTTAGTTGTCAGTTCTCACCACCATCACTCACATAGCTATAGGCACAAGAAACTGATAGGAGCCCCTGAAAAGGATGTAGGCCACATAGCACAGCCAAATATTGGTAGTTGTGTTCATCAGCAAAAGTAGGCCTGCTTGGACCGCTGTCACAACCCCAATCACCAGTTTTGACCAGAAGGCCCATCGGATCTTCACAAAGCCGGCAGCAAAAGCAGTGATGGCACCTGGGAAAACACAAAAGGTTGTCAAGAGGGGACAGGACCTTTATGCGTAAACAGGGCTCTAGTTTTCTATGCAGTATTCTACCAAGGGATATTAAGTAGGTACATCCAGCAATGCCGTGGGGGAAAAAAAAATATCAAACAAAATTTGGCAACTTTCTGATATACTAGTTTGAACAGTATATAGACTGTTAGGGTTGAACAGCACCAAGACTTTTAGGGTTACTATAGGTACTAGTCATATTGTGCTTGTGAAGCTGGAACCAAAACAACAGGGACACCTGGGGGGGCGGGGGGGCAGAGATTTTTTTCCAGGGCCAGGGATATGATGAATCATAGTGAATGCCATCCTGCTAACATGGATTTTATGATGGTGTAAATCAATTTTGGGGGGTAGGAATAAACTTACAAATATAAGAGGACCTTATGATTGCAGCAGAACATGTACCTACTTAATATCCCTTGGTAGAATACTGCTGGGAAACAATATAAAGTGAGACATCTCAGGAAAATGTTTTTTCTATAAGGTGTTGATCGGTGCTTGCAATGGTGTTTTTTCTTGCTGGAAGTGGTCCTTCCCTGTCTTTTTGACTATAGATGACATGAACTGAGCCTGTGATCTCTGGCATTAGTGAACCAGGTAAGGCATTCATTTTACACACTTGGAGATAGGGGAACCTGCATAAATAATAAGCATCTGAACAAGCAAAAGCACGCTCATTATGCAAGGACGTAGCACCCTGGCCATGTTTCCATACAACTTTCTATGCTAGATGCCTAACACGGGTCCTCTCATAATTTCCAAGTGACTTTTACAACTACAGCTGCAGATTTCTTACTTCTACAATAACGGGAATCACAACCCAATAATTCTAGAGTATCCATGATGACCGTAGTATGAACAGTGGAACTCGCCTTTGCATGAAGGCGCTTAGGCAGTAGTCTTAAGACAGTCTGCTTCATTATTAGTGGAGGTCATGATTAGTCCCTGTTTGGGGCACAGCACAGAAAAAGATAAATACATAAAGCACAACCGCAGAAGAAGGGAAATATCCATATATACCAAGCAGGGTAGAAACAGCTTCCACTCCACCATTGTAGACCTTTCTGTTGTCCCTGGTGGGGTATATTTCATTCCATAAAATATGCACATAGTAAAGCATCAGATAATAGCCAGCAGAATTGAATATCCACCAGAGGGACCAAAGTCTCAGCTGGGGCATTTGTACAATAGACCCCAATTCCTCTACCATCTGGAATAAGATCAGATTTTTCCAGGAAGAGGCCTTACGCCACACGGGCTCCCCTGCCCCAGGGTTCATTTTATCCAGCTCTGAGGGCGAGGTACCATTACACCTGGTCTTGCTCCTGTTGAAGAAGAGGCTGCGTTTTGGGCGCTTCAGGAAGAGGGTCAAGACCAGCCCAAAGCACACGAAGCCGAGCGAGATATAATTCACTGTCATGAAGGTGGTGCCTCCAACCGTGACACAGAGTTGTCCCAGTATGGAACTGGTGAAGACGCCCATCAGCACCGAAGACCGGGAATAACTGGCCATGCGCTGGTAGCGCGAAGGGGTGACCAGGGTGAAGATATAGGAGGAGTAGGCTATCCGCGCAGCCATCGTGATGCCATAGAAGAACTCCATGAACTGCATGGCAATGATGCTGGTACCGAAGATCAGCAGCAACCAGATGGCAATGTGGCTCAAGCTCTGCAGCACCAGCATTGGCTTGTATCGCAGATAGTCTGTGAGCAGAAAGATGGGCACCAACACCGCCATGTAGGAGTAAGCCAGGACAGGTGTAATTTCATTGGTTACCTGCAAGATAAAACCAAACCAAGTGCAACTGATTTATGACAGTGAGTGAACCGAAGGGGTAAAGAACTCTAGTATGAAAGATGCTAGGACCTTGCACTTTCACTTCCCCTCACCTGCAGACTAACCATCTAGGTCCTCCTCCTTCATGACTTACTAATTTGGGTGCTTCTTCTCCACATTCTTTCCTGAGCAACAGGCACCAAGACTTTTAGGGTTACTACAGATACTAGTCATATTGTGCTTGTGAAGCTGGAACCAAAACAACTATACAAGAAGAATCAGCTGACTCAGGGACACCTGGGATGGGGGGGCAGGAAAATCCATGAGGGCAAAAAACCTCCACTGCTATAACAACTTGATGGCATTCTGGGTGAGTGAGTAGAAATACACTGATCACTTGGTGGGACTGAAAGGAAAGAAAAACAGATTTACAGCAAACATAGAAAGCTATTGAGTGTTATCTAGCTAGAACATGTCCTAGTTCATCAGAAGAACTATTTTTTTCAAAATTCCTAGGGATAAAATGGAGTTGCCAACAATAGGGAAATGAAATGACTGCATGTAGCTCATAAAAGAGGGCAAAGCACCCTCCGAAGGAATGGACTATGGTGGCTGGAGGGGAGAAAAAGGAGCACAGGGCAAGAAGCAGCTGTAGGTATCTGGAGACCCTTCTCTTCAGCCCAACCCCCCAATTTTTCACAGATGTCAATGGTGAGTGAGAGGAATGCCACAAGCATAATTAACCCAATTTCCCTGAATTTAAGATAACTCCTCAAAAGAAGATCTGACTGTAAAAAGTTCTCTGCCTCCATCAACAAATATCATGCATCAACATTGTGTAATCTGAATACACATAAATGCAAATTTCGCAGTGGAAAAAGTGAGCACACCCCTGTATTTATCACCATCTCAAATACCTAAAATTAGAATCTGGTGTAGATGATTAAAACATAGTTGGAGAAGATCTGGGAAGAACCTGTCTTATTGAAACGTCAGACATTTCGTTTGATTTGTTCTTTGTTACTGAAGTGTGTGGTGTTACCATGCCTAGATCGAAAAAGCTCTCTGAGGCCTTCAGAAAGAGAGTTATGGATGCCTATGAGTCTGGGAAGGGATTTTAAAAGACTGCCAAACAATTAGACATCAATCATTCCACTTTTTAGAAGATCATCAGTGGAGAAGATTTCTAACAACTGTCAACTTGCCCAGACCAGGCCGTCCCAGCAAATTCAGCCCGGGAGTAGAATGCAAGATGCTGAAAGAAGCCTGTAGCTCTCGCCACTACTGATGTCAAAGTGCATGAGTCTACCATTAGAAAGAAGGTGCACACATTAGATCTCCATGGGACGTGTGCCAAGAGGAAACCTTTGTTGTCCAGAAAGAATATGAGGGCAAGACTAAAGTTTGCTCATGAACACCTAGGCAAAGACCAGGACTTCTGGAACAATGTGCTCTGGACAGATGAAGCAATACCAGGTATTAGAGCTTAGGGTATACTCATTTTTTCCACAGAAGGAAATGGCATATCTGTTATTTTTGGGTTGAAGAAATGATTGCAAAGTCATTTTTTCATAGTTTTTTTTTTTTGTTCAATTGCAGCACCTTTATCTATATATAGTGTTTGAATGAAGATAAAATATTGATATGTCCACATATGTTAAAAAAGAAAAAAAATTACATGGGGTATTCTTACTTTTTCACATGACTGTATTTTCAACAAATTTAAAACCTTGCTCCCATGTTGAAGACAATTATTTGTAAAAAAACACTAGTTCATGGAAATACAGTGTATAGGAAAACTGAAAGCTGCTTTATACCAAACCAGACCACTGGTTCACATAGTTGGCTGGTAATAATTCTCTGGGATTTCAGACTGGAATTTTTCACAGTCCCACCAGGGGATGAGAGGGACTGAACCAGAGACTTCTCACGTGCAGCAATGTATTCAAGCACTGAACCTTGAACTCTATTGCCTCACGCTTACGGATTTCAGGGCCCAAACTCACATGCTCAGGTCGTGCTTGAAGTTTTGTCTTGCTTAAAGCCAATCTTTTGTCACTCTTGAGTGGGACTGGCAATATTCTACCAGTGCAAGAAACATTTTTTTTTCTCAAATTAAGAAAGGCAGACATGAAGACATTCAGCGTTTTGCTTCTAGTTTTCTACACCCAGTTCACACTAAATACTACAATTCACTAAGCCATAATAGGTAATGCCTTGCTTCCATCTCCCTAAATGTATGATTTTATCTGACCAGTCAGCACCATAAAGTCCCTTTGTGCAAAAAGGTAACATTTAATCACATGAGGCAAAAGCATGCATTAAAGCAATGAGAAATGGGCACATTGCGCTATGCATGTTTGTAAGTATTGTAATCATTCCAATGCTGGTATCTGCTCCTATGGGATGGATCCTACAACCGTTGCTGATTTTATCATGGCTGGTGGATTTTATCATGCCCAGAGTAAAAAAGCCAGAAATTTCTGGGTTCAAATACATATAATGATACAAAGAATTTTAAAAATCAACATTCAACTGAAACCAGAACTTTTCTTGCTGGGATTCATGGCCAGTCAATTAGAAAAGAGCCATGGAAGATTATTTTTATATATGATTACTGCTGCAAGACTATTTATTATATGCGCAAAAATGGAAAGACTCTGAAATACCCACAACAGAGGAATGGTTGGTGAAGATGACAGAATTAGCAGAGATGGCAAAATTAACTTGTTTGATTAGAGAAAGATTAACAACTACATTTATCAGTGATTGGAAATCCCTTGTGGACTTTTTGCTGAAAAAAGAGAAAAATGAACTTATGGTTTATGGGTTTGAATATTAGAAAGGGTAGCTTATAGAAAAAAGGAAATTATGATGTAACTTTAGAGAGAAAGGGTAAAATATAAATGCATTTATAACTGCTGTCAAAAAGATTGGAAGCCACTCCTTTACAACCAACCAACCTTCCTTCCTTCCTTCCTTCCTTCCTTCCTTCCTTCCTTCCTTCCTTTTTCTATTTTCTTATTTATTCACTATTTTTTCTTATTTTCTTTGTTTCTTTTCTACTATATGTATTGTTTTTATCCTGCTTAAAATGTGTTCAATAAAATTATAGCAAAATACTGTTGCTGAATGAACTTTTCTGTTTACCTATTGGCTTCCTTTATTTATTGGGCACAGGATCATTATTTCACAGCACTAGTTTTTAGGATCATCTTGTAGTGCACTGAGGACATCAACAAAGGACAAATACCAGGAATGTATATTAATGAGAGCTGGCTCAGGGGAAGCAATGTTTGGTGTAGTAGGCCCCCTTAGTTTTTCCAACACTCACTTGTGGATCTCAACTCTGGTTGGAATCCATGTGTATTATTTGCCAAGGAGGTTGGTTAAGCTTCTTACAGTTATTTTAGATTGGAACTTGACCTGTCCACAGACACTGAACAGCAGGAAACTCTGAACTTCGGCCAAACTGAGCTACCTTGTAATGCTGACCAACCCGACCACCCAAATCTCCCATAGGCAGCAGAGTGAAAGTAGAGAGGAGGTTAAATTCAATTTCACTGACAAGAATTCCAAAGATTTTGATTCAAGAGATGTTTGTCCTGACCATCCTGTCATTTTTTTTAAAAAAATAGAAGTCCGTAACACTCCCCAGCCTGGTATCTTCCAGATTTATTTCACTTCAATTCCAAGCATGCTTCCTTGAAATTCGGGGAGGTGAAGTCCAACCTTCTGGCATACTCTAGGGGGAAGAATAGTATATAAGAATATACTTAAGGAAGGATGAATAATTCCTTCTCCCTAACTCAAACTGGTCTAAAAGTTAACACCTCCCACCCAAGTATTTATTTTAAGTAAAATATTTTGATCTAAGATTCATTCCACTAAATTTTAGAAAATTCTGAAATCCTGACATATCTTTTTTGGATATGGAATTGAGTTACAGGGGCATGAGGTATCTGCTCACTTAGTTCCATAAGGTTGATATTTGTAGACCCAAAGGACTTCTAGATTGAAGGGCTTTCCCAGAATGCATTTATTTTTCAAACATACAAATGTATTTCAGTTTTTTCCATCATGGAACTCCCAAGCAGTCTGTCTTATTCAACCTGGAGGCCTGAAAAATGACTATACCAGCCTGAGTTGGTAGGTGATCAGGAGAATAAAAGCAAGATATCAAACAGAAAAAGGATCAGAATCAGAAGGAGACTAAGATTAGGGAGAATAAATATGGGAGAGATAATAGAGTGGGGTAACCTCAGTCTATAAATAAGGAGCCATTCTTCCTCTCCTAGCAGTCTATGTTATTAAGGATACAGCTTCAGGGGACAATGTTATGGTGCAGGACCTTTGATGTTGCAACTTTCTCTCCTTTTCTATGGAAGGGAAATCAGCCTTGAAGCTGGGATCAGCATTCAGAAGCCTCTGCCTATAGAAGGAGCAGTATAATAGATCTTTGCTATCACTACTTTTCTATCACCGATGTTATAGAAGAGAAGGGAGAAAAAGAACGTTGGGGGGCTGGATATGCCACAGATCAGAGGAAGCACGTGTGCCAGTATATCGGCCCTGTTAGCACGAGATCACTAGGATTTGGCATTTGGTAGTTCCTCCATTCCTCCCTCTTCTATCCTCAAAGGACATTTGTCAACTTGAGCCATTTATTCTGATCAAGGTGTTTGGGATGTTTTAGCAAAAGGAGTTGAGCACACAGTTTATAAATGGAGTTGATGCACAATATATCTTTTTGCAGCTGGTTTATTAATTTCAGTATCCACAATATGCCAGGGGAACAGCTGTTCTTTGGTTTTTCGTATTTTTCATATTTTTAAGTAACTTTGTAGTCTGCCCAGAAAACTTCAGCAACTGGAGAGATTAGGGTGAAAGTTCTACTCCACAACTTTCCACCCATTATGACATGGAGCATTAAATAAGCAAAGAGGTTTCCATAATTCAGGAGTGATTCTCCCCCACCCTCACCCCCACCCCCACCCCACACACACATATACACCTGCTCTCAGCATGCAAAGAAACTGCCATGCACTTAATTGATAACCTGGGATGTTGAGCTTTGACTCTTGCAAAGAGCACAGCAGTAAGGCAGGACAAAGTGTTTGTGGACAGATACCCATGTGATTGTTTTTGTCAAAAACGACAAGAGCTGCCAATGTCCCAGAGAGACCTCTGCAAGGGATGAAAGAGAAAACAGACCTTGCTCATTACTAAAGGGAGATCAAGTGTTAAAGTATAAACTTAATGAAACCAGAGCAGCAGGTCACAGTCACCTCAACATGGCCATTGCAAGATTCCATCTTTTTTTTCTGGGTAACTCCTCATTCTAAGCTTTTGGTTCTTTAAAACTAGTAAACAGGGAAATCCATAGAACATTAGGTGTTTTAAACCAAGTTTTTTTAAAAGAAACAAACCAGTACTGTGTTGGCTATTTGAGGGATTGATCAACTAATTCTTAGGACAATGACCTGAAGATAAAACATAAATCTATATTTAGAACATTTATTTTGAAACTGGGAGGTTACCAGCATCATCATCATTTCTTAGATATGATTATACTTCTATAAGAATATTTACACTCAACTTTCTATTTAAAAATAATTGGAACAATCTAGTATGTTACTGTATCAAAAATCAAAGTCTTAAGCTCCCATGAATCATCTGCTATTTAGCATTTTTAAGGAAGAAAAAAGAAGAAAGACCATTTCAAACCACTGAAATTGCAAAGGGGGCATTTAATTCGATGAATTAGGATGCCAAACCAATATTTCTTGAATTCAAAGAAAAACATGTTTCTTTATCCAATTATGATTTCCAAACGAAATTATTTCAGCATGTTGTGTGTGTCTGTGTGCCTTACAAGTCTCTGCAGTTTTCCCGGTGACATTTTCAGAAGTGACTTGCCACTGCCTGCTTCCTAGGGCTGAGAGAAGGTGACTGGCCCAAATTCTCCCAGCTGGCTTCTCCCAGCTGGAACAGAAGTGTTTTGCCTCATAGAAGGCTTATGTCATTACTCCCACTCTTCAAGCTACTCCAACCTCATCCAACTGGGTAAAAATCATGCCCACTAAAATTAATTTGGCTATCAAATTATGAAAGCGTGATCTTGGGATGTTTCTGGAGACTGTTAATGGAGTGCAGGGGGTGAGGTTGCTGCAGGACCTGGATTGCCCAACTCTGCATTAGAGCTTGTGACGATCAGTTTACCTTTACAAAGCAACAAACATCAATGAAAAACAAACCTTAAAATGTTTAGACCCTGTGCAATGACTAAATGGGATTCGTTATTCTGGATTTGCCAGCATGAATGTTCAGCATTCTACTGTGAGGCACACCACAAATTTCTCTCTTGTACTCACAGGCAACAATGCTGCGAATGCTCTTCTGGCAAATATATTACTGATCTGCTGTAATATAACCGAGCAGCTTAAAGCTTGCCTAATGTAACTCAGCAGTCACCTTAGCAAGATCAGCACAATCCTGTCTCTGCGTGGAGACACTTACTTCCTGGTGGCTAAACCCTTTCCCTGAAATTGTGTCAAAGCCAAAAGAGTAAAAAAAGAGCTGGGGGAGGAGGTCTGGCTACCATTATCCTGGGCCTTGGAGGAAGACCGTGTCCTTATTTACTGGAAGCGCCCCAATAAAGAACACTTAGTTATGTGAGGACTGATTTAACAAAAGGCCTCCTGTCCCTACCCAGAAATCATTTCCAGACAAAAGTAAATATGTGCCTTCCCTAAGATTTTGAAGGTGAAGAACTTTTCAAGGCCACCATGAATTAGATGGCTTGGAGCTAATGTCACACCAAATCATGAGAAAGCATGCTGTTGTTCACAAACCTTGTACATGTCCTAATTTCAGGCAAACCAATTTACAATTTCTTTTAAGGATTCAAGCTATGATTGAGCAAAATCTGAAGACTAGAACTGGAAACAAGACATAGAAATCAGTGCTCTAGTCTGGATGAAATCCTTTAACTCAGGCAGGAGCAACCTGCAGCTTCAGGACTGTATGCATCTCTCCCCAGTCAATTCTGTTGTGGTCCTCAAAGTTATCCTGTTATGGTTCTCTGTCAATGATTGCTGAAAGCTGATAGCACAATGCCCTGCCATTCTGAGGTGCAAAACACATGAGTGTCTAAATGTGTAGTGTAGTGTAGTGTAAGCCCTACAATAGGCATTTCATAAGAAACAAAACTCCCCAAACTGAGCCCTCCTCATATATATGATGTAGCCCACAAAAATGTTAAATGTGGCCTTTGGCCACCTCTACTTTACTCAATCCATGGGATCAGGTGGGAATAACCATTCATTCGATAAAGACAACAATGGGACACTCAAGCTTCAGGCTTCCATCAGCTCATCAACAGAGAGTCAATATCACAGTTCGGTGTGGTATGAACCCAGCCCCATCAAGCTGAAGAAGTTAATTGAGTTCACTAAATTTAGGAGGACTCCAAACTGCCTAATTCACAGTGGCCTTGAAAAGTCCATCACCACATATAACTGGCACAAGATATTAAATGAGGCAGAGATTACTATAGAATAATTATGGGTTCCCTTCTACCAAAAAAGTAAATAGGTTTCAACAGTAGCAATAAATGAAACCTAAGGAGAATGGGGGTGAGGAGACAGTCCAAAGGAGAAGAAGGACAAAATAACATAAAAAGGAGAGGAAAACCTTACCACAAGGGTTTATTTTGGATTTTTTAAAGGGTTCTATAGTATGCCATGTGATACCCTCACCACAACAAAGATCTTATCATGAAGCACAGCCTTCCCAAAGTGTCCTCCAGATGCGTTGCACCAGAACTCCAAACATAGCCATGTTGGCTAGGAATGATGAGAACTGTATTCAATCCATCTGGAGGGAGCCAGAATGTGGTGAATGGTTGTAGGAGTTCACTCAGAGCAATCAGTTAAGGCGTTTACCTTGCTAGTTTGCATTCCCAAACTATCTGCTGACTCAAAAGTTAAATTTTAAGTCTGCACTTCAAATCACCAGAACAGGCAGCAGGTATGTTCAGGCTGAGACTCCTTTCAGTTTTATTATAACTGGGGGAAAAAAAACCAGATTATCCTACTGCTTTCCTATTCCGAAATAAGTTTCAGTAATTTTCATTACTGCATTAATATGTTGGAGCAGAATGCAAGCATGCCCACACGTTTGCTACTTTAACTCAGAAGCAAGTTAACTTAGACTCTGTGGAATCCTCTTTTCATCCTAGCCCTCATCCAAGCCTTTAGTCACAAAAGAAGGTCTGGGTAGGTCTGTTTGTCCCTAACCCAATCATCCCTCTTCACTCCCTGAGCCCATGATCCAAGAGTCAAATAAAGAGGAAGAAAGAAGAATTTTTTATTCCGCGTAGTAATCCTGCCATGCACTACTGCATTTAAGGGACCAGATCATCCTTCTTTTCCCCTCCATTGTACCATTAATAGGCCCATTCCTAGCATTTTCCCAAAACTACTGCTGCTCAGATAATCTTCTAGGAGACCACTCAACACCTTACCTTTCAGTGCATTCTTCAGCCCACTGCAACTAATCTGTCCCTTGTATGCTAATCTGTCAGATGGCCTCACCTCTTCCTTTGTGAAATTCTTCTCAGTTCCCAACAGGTAGGGTGTGATGAAGCTCTCTCCAGGTCTAATCTGGCTCATGAAGCCGTAGAAACAGAGGTAGGCAACAAGAAACTTCCAGCGTGGGTCTGGTGGAGGGTCAGGGGGCTGTTTTTCCATTTTTTCAGCCTCTTCAGACATAGCTCCCTGGTACCTTGACCACTTTGAAAAAGAATGGATTCTTTTCAGTGAAGGCCACAATGCTGGATCTATTCTTGGTTCAGCTTCTCTTTCAGCTGCTGTGTACACACTCCAACATGCAGAGGTATGCCTCACTGGTATGTCTGTAAAAAAAAGGAAAGAATGTGGCACCCCAGGAAATTTCCTGGTGAGAACATTACAAACTAATCCCTACCTTCATCTTGCCAGGAATGTGTTGACTTTGCAATAACATTTCCTAAGAACAAAATTGTACTCAGCTCCCATAAATGTCTTCTATGGCCTATCAAATATTTACTTGATACCAGTGACCAATGCAATGGAATGTTTCAGGTCAGTCAGATCAGGGAATATATATATGGGGGGGGGGGGGGGGAATAAGGGAACCAAAATAGGGAAACATGGAACACTGTGGTGCAACAGAGTTTATTCAGCTGGACTACTGTCTTTATAAATAGTAACTAATACTAATATCTTTTCTTCAACTACTACACTTTCACTTCACAACAACTCTGTAGGATAGACTATGAGGCCAAAAACCTAAGAGCATACAGGGTCCATCATAGTGGAGGAGTGAGTTGAATTACACATAAACTCAGCACTATAGCCACTCTGTTATACAAACTTCTGCTAATAGAATTGTACTAATTAGCAATTTAAAAAGTACAAAGTCCCCTTCAAGTCAACCCTGATGTCTTGTGGCTTAATGTTCATGCCCACACACTTTTCTTAATAATACAGAAATGTTTCTCCATTGGCTTCTTCTGGTATGGTTTTGTTTTGGTTTTATTTCCCTGCCTAGCTTACACTGCTGGTAGTCTCCCACCTGTATTCCTCAAGCCTGATTCTGCCTAATTTCCAAGCCCAGAGAAGGTCAGCTGGTGCTACCACCTGTGAACATTTGTCATTAGGAAGAATTTCATTTCTTATTCCTTATTCACTCAATTTTATCTCAGTTGAATCATATTCTAGTTAGGATGTTGTAATGCACTGTTCACAAAGCTGTCTTTTGAGCTTAATTGGAACTTTCAACTACATCATATGGCTACAAAGAAGCTCTCAGTAGTAACCAGGACAAGGAGCCTGCCAAGAAAATAGTTGCTCAATGGTCAAGGAGAAAGTCCCAGTTTCTGTTAAAGACAAGAGAGCAGTGTTTCTCAACCTTGGCAGCTTGAAGATCTGTGGACTACAACTCCCAGAATTCCCCACCCAGTCTTGCTGGCTGGGGAATTCTGGGAGTTGAAGTCCACACATCTGCAAGCTGCCAAGATTGAGAAACATTGCAAGAGAGGATTGGATAAACATCACTGATGATATGGACCAATGCTTTAACTCAATAAAAGACAGCTTTCTACTTTCCTAAGATTTGCACTAGCAACTGCAATGTTTTGAACACGTAAGGCTGAGTGCATTTTCCCACTAGCAATTTACAGCATCTTCTAGATGGGTGTTTCTTAAACTTTTTGCTCTCAGGACCCCTTCCCACTTCTAAAAATTATGGAGGACCCCTGGATCAACATACACCATATTAACAATTGACACATTCGCAAAATATTTATTGAATCATGTAAAAATAACCATATTAAACCAATTAGGTATTAACATAAATAAAATATTTTTCGTGAAAAAACCTGTTTTTTTAACAACTTAAAAATAATAATGAGAAGAGTGACATTGTTTTAAATGTTTGCAAGTATCTTCAATATCTGGCAAATGATTTTGATTTTGTGGACCCCTGAGATGGTCTTGGAGGGCCCCTAAAGGTCCTCAGACCGCACTTTAAGAAACACTTTTCTAGAGTCATTCATTTATCACTGTCCCAAAATAACAGCAAGGATAGGCTTTCTATCATTTCAACAATGGCTGGTTGACACCATGATGACATTGCAAGTGACTAGTAGGAAAATAGCCTGGAACATGTTGCAAGAATGGTTTGAATAGTCAAAATCACACACACAGTCCAGTTTTTAATTATTACTACAGGAATCCCAAAAGCTTGCAATTATTACATATCAGGTGGTCTTAATAAAGTTTCAAGGACTTTAGACTTAAGCTGTATAAAGAGGAAAAAACGCTACTGTCACAAGCAGCAGAATTTATTTGTAACTAAAATGGGGGGAAAAAAAGACTGGAAAATAGAAAATAGAAGGGAGGTTTATCTGATACTGTCTCAGAGTTCTACGCACAAACCCTTTCATTTAACAAATCATCAAGGGTAGCTGTACATCTTATCCATGCCTATTCAGAAATAAGCCATGTTGAGCTCAAGGAGGCTTACCGATAGATTAATGGGTATGGGACTGCAGCCCAATATATGTTAAATTCACCTTCCCTGTTTTTGACAATATGGTGACATAGATTTAAAATGTAATGTAATGTACTGGCTGGCAGAAGTGAGATAACTAACTCCAAAGTACACCCTTTCTTACTCTCTGCCCGCTTTCATAATCCTCTCTGTTTTGGTGTTATGAAATGTGGTAAGGCAATTATAATTCCTCCAACAGGAAAGCAACTCACCAAACTCACTATTTAAACCACTCTACAGCACTCAGTTGTATATATGAAAAATGGGCCCTTCATTGCAGAGCCCATGCAATGATGCATGATAGCTGATGCTATCAATCTGCTGCTGTTATGGTTCAACAACTGCAGAGACAACTACGCTACACACACGGATGAAGAAAAGGCAGGGCAGATGAGTGCCACACAGATTTACTAAAAGGCTGTTGCCCCAGCATATGAGTTATTGGGAAAATGATCAAATATATGAGTTAAGTCATCAATATTCTAATTGGATTCCATCTTCAACCTTACCCAGACTGAACTACATTTGTTTCATAGTTCCTCTATTTTGGGTTCTGTTCAGGTTTTACCCATTACAGAAAAGCTATTCTCAATTATTACCATCTTCTTAATATGGACACAGACTTCTTAACATACCCCTTGAGGAAGAACCATGAAGTGCGAAACATATGGAGATCTCTGTAAAGCAATTACTAATACATTTGTTTTACCTCCCTCCGCTCCCTATCTTTAAAGCCTCCTCTGATGCCCCTATAGGCAGTCCTCGCTTTACTACCATTCACTTAGTGACCATTCAAAGTTACAACGGTGCTGAAAAAAGTGACTTACGACTGGTCCTTGCACTTACAACCATCGCAGTGTCCCTGTGGTCATGTGATCAAAATTTGGGTGCTTGGCAACCGGCATGTATTTATGAAGGTTGCAGCATCCTGGGGTCACATGATCACTATTTGCAACCTTCCCAGCTAGCTTCTGACAAGCAAAATCAGTGGGGAACCACATAATTCACTTAACAACCACGGTGATTCGCTTAACAACAGCTGCAAAAAATGTTATAAAATCATGTGGAGTCACATGATGCCTTGCTTAATGACTGCACCATCCAACGATGAATTTTCAGGTCCCTATTGTGGTCTCAAGTTGAGGACTACCTGTATCTATATCCTAAAAGACTGCTTTTGACTACACTGGTAGAAGAGTGTTTATGACTTCACAAAGAGTTTCTGTCATTCAAGGATCCACTCAACCAGTCTTCTCTAGCCTCTCCCCAAGTTATGGAGACTGAATAACTGAATTCATTATACATCTCTTACAAGATCTATATAATATGCTCAAGAGCCAAAGGATCAACAAAGCTTTACACACTCAAAAAGCTCCCCAACCCTTCACGTATTTTAGCAGCCCCATACCAAATCCTAGCAAGTCAAACCTAAAAAGCCACAAGAAAAAGAAGCCATCAGATGCCACCTCCTGAAATTCTGAAATCCAGAGAAGTTAGATTTTTCTCATATTACTGCTATATAAAAACTGTATTTACAGTAGCTAAAGCACCATTTAAAAAGAAAAGCTGCAGTGTAGATTTAACAAGTCAATTAATTATTGCTTTCTCAGTTTATTTCTCCTTAAAAGGTCTCAAAACAGGGACTTAACGGGAAGAAATGGCAAACTGAAGACGGCTCCACTAAAAGTGAAGCCAACAGCTGGCAGAATGAAGAGCTGGCGAATAGACCGGCTTTTCTTAATTCCTCTCCAGAGGAGAGGATTTGAGATTACCCACAAGTGTTCCATACAGTTGCTCCTTGCAAGGAGACCACCAGACAGAGGTCTCCGGTGGGTTTAGAGCTTTAGGAGACAAGGGAATAGACATCTTTGCTCAAACTGCGGTCGGCACCTTTCAAAAGGACACTGGGTTCACATACTTCCTTTTCTAATCACTTTTGGAAATTGCTTGATAACTGCTTTTCAGCTATTAGGAACCTTGGAATTGACAGGTTTTACAGCACCAGGTGAGTTTCCTTCAACCCCTAGTGAAATAAGTTTTAAATACAAGTTGAATGACTTTAAAAAAAAAACCTCTTATGGAATAAACAGCAAAACGGTGATTAGAATCTTGATTTTGGAAAGTTACAAATGGACTAAGGGTCCAGGTGGATTTGAAATAAGATTTTGGAATTAATTATAAGAATCATTCCTGTGGGAAAATGCTTTTTGTTTTGAATTCTCTTTGAAAAAAAACAACATGATGAGATTTTGAAGATTGGACATTAAAGGGAACCAGAAGGAACTAAAAATTACAATTAAAGGAGAAGAGCACTTACATTTGACTTACTAATATAGAATGGAGCAAAATATTTTACTGAAGGATATTTTTGAACAGTGGACCCAGAAGTTAATTTTAAGAGTGTCTGCCATTATAGGCTATGTTTAAAAAATGTTATGAAAGAGGAACAAGTTTTACCAGACAAGACTGAGACTGATCTGAAAGCTGACTTGAAAATGACAGGCTACAAGAATGATATGGAAAAAAAATGCTACATTGGACATACAAATGAAACCGGCTGATGTCTTAGTAATTAAAAGGGATATACAAATAACAAACCAAAAGAGTGATCTGGATAATTTTCCTATACTGGATTTACAAAAGAGGCTTGCTAAAGGTTTGAAGAATTTTGTGAGAAGGGACAAAGAAAAAATGGTTCTAGGACATTATTTGAAAGGACTAAAGATTAAGATTCTTAAAAGTACAAGGAAAGAATATAAAGTTGGTTTATTTGATCAAGGTTAAAATAGGTATGTTGTTATCTCTGGTAGCCCTTAATGGACTTTTGCTGATTAGGACTTGCTTATAGATAAGAGATGGGATATGGAAAGAAGAGGTCTTTTGTTGTATTTTAAGAGAAGGTGATGTTACTAAAATTGTTTATATTTGTGATGAAGGGGGAAGTTATTTCTTTAAATATTTCTTTTCTTTTTCTTTACTATATTCTTATTTCTATCTTTTCTGTTTTTTTCTTTTCTGCACTTTCTATTTTTTTATTCTTTTATTTCTTTCAATTTATATTAGTTTTTATCTTTTTAATTATAATTTTTAATAAAATTACTGTATTGAAAAGGTTCTCAAAACAGCACACCTGAACATTACAGGTGACTACCTCAGAGCAAAGTTCAGACCTGCTTAACTGCACAGGGTAGAAGTACATTAAGTCATTCTCCAAGTCAATAGTCACCTTCATCTTGAAAACAGACCTTTATTTTGATTCAAGTATGTTCTGTTTTATGGTCAGCAGTCTGATGCTAATTAAGTCTTTACTATCCATTTCTTTTGTTCTCATAAATGCACTCTGCACTTAAGCCATTCTTATCTTATGTTTTATAAGCAAAACACTGATTAGAAGGCATGTCTCTGATGACATTTCATCTTTTAATTAAGAAGATGATTTGGGTTAGGGTCACCCCATCTCTGCCCTTTTGGCCCCCTGCACTCTGCCACCCCAGCTGACCTTCACTCTCTTCTTGCTTCTGCTGCTGACCAAGCACGCCTGGCCTGGCTGTGCGAGACTTTCTTCCTGAGGTCACATGCAGCGGTTTCCTCACGAGACCTGGAGAAGGCCTTGCATGACCAGCAGCTGCCTCATGAAGCGCTAGGCCGGGCATGCTTGGTCAGCAGTGGGAGCAAGATGGCGGACATCAGCTGAGGTAGTGCAGCGCAGGTCAGCAGGGGCCATGGAGTGCAGAGCAGTGGGGGCGCCTGGGCTGAGCTGGTGCAGCTGCAGTAGCTTCCCAGGTGGCTGTGACTTTGCACTACGCTGTGGCTTGGGGTCTTCTTGCAGCCCCAGAGCCACATGACTTTGGGACAGGTCCTCAGCTAACGACTGGTGGGATTTGCTTAATGACAACAATGGGGAATGCCAGGATTGGCATCACTAAAAGATGTGGTCATGTGACATCAAGCTTTACAACACATTGCTTAGCGATGGAAATTCCAGGCCCAACTGCCGTCATAACTCGAGGACTACCTGTACACCAAATTGAATAAATCACATGCAGGTTTTTATGTAGTTTAACTGTACTATAATAGTTTCTACCTGAGTAGAAACTTGTATAACATGCTCAAGAAAAACACATAGCTCACAAAATGGATACAGAATAGTAATTTCATATGTGAGAGAAGATATCAACACCATATGATCTATGCTATCTTATTAATAATTTTTTGTAATAAATGCCCAACTAGATTTTGGCTCACAGAGCTAAGCAAAGTTAGGCTTGCTTCATACTTGGATGAGGAACCACCAGGAATTAGCAGGGCTATAGGCTACACTGAGAAGTCTAAAAAACATCCCAGGAGAGTCAATGAGAAACCACTTCCAGACTATTTCCAATAAAGCTACAGAGACCTCACTTCTATGAAATCACCAGCACCTGAAGGAGACTTTACTTCAAGGAGACTTTACTTGACATGAAGGAGACTTTATGTTACTCATCAGTAATTGAGTTAAATGGGGCCTGATGCCAAGGTAAACATGTACAGGATTTTAGTCTTAGCCTGAAATCCTATGCTAGCCTCCTTGGGTTAAACAAACTCAATGTACTTATAAACCTGAGCAAATATGCTCCCAGCTATGATATTAATCTTGTTAAGACACTTTTCATTAGAGGACATACAATTGGTCTCCTTCAATAACCATTAAAACTGGCATTAAAACTAACACAAGGAAATAAAAATTGTTAATAGCTATATTAACAATTTTTTTCCAAACAGATTAACTTTCTCTATACAGAAATCCCTTTGAACTTCCCAATACTTTTTTTTTTAATTTAAAGTTCAGAAATTCATAGTTTAATCATTTTTCCAGTCATTCCTAATAGAAGGCTTTCACCTTCAGCACCCAAATAACCTATAAGCTATTTTTTAAAGACTTAGAACCAGACTTAGTTGTACTTGATAGTGTCCTACTGGAATCAATAGGCCTGAAATTTTCATGACGTTAATTCCATCGATTCTGATAGATCTATTCTGTGGTATGGGTAAATCTGAATCTTATCTGATGGTGATGTTCTAAGTTAAATGAAGAACTCTATATTGCAGTGAAATTAAAATAACGAGTGTTTTGCCTATATGACTTGAAGGTGCTTGGTCACTCTCCGCACATATACACACACAAGCACATGGAGACTCAGAACGAACAAGCATATATCAGGAAACTCTTTGTCAAAAGGATAAGAACATATCACCTAATTTGATAACTGAACCATTAACTCCCAACTGAACTTTTAACTCTCAATGTTAACTGAGCCATTAACTCCCAATAATGCAATGCACTCTGAAAACAGATTCCTAAAGAAAACGAAACAACAGTAGATTTAAACAAAATGTTTACCCTACTTCCTAAAATAAAGGTTTTTTTTAAAAAACCTTTCACTTGTAATCCATGCAGATTACATGTTTCTAACAATCAAGCAGGGCAATTCTAAGGCACCAGTAGTTTGGCAGTCACTATGGCTGTTACCCAGGCTTGATGTACTTAATGTATGAAGTTTGTTTTCCAGAGCACACAAGACCCATCTTATACGAGCTGTTCTGAATGCCAGTTTGTTACTGGCCCCATTCAAAACACAAGCCATTCTTCTCAGAGGCCATCTTCTTCCAGATGATTCTACCAACTGAACATGACTCCCTAGCATCAGAAGCAGAGTTGGTGGGCACAAGGGAACAGGACTTCTCTCTGGCACCAGCCAAAACTCAATGTCCATGTAATCCCCGAAGGAGGGTGGGGTATGATCTATTTCTGGGTAGTAAGTGGACTGGATCTTATGATTGCAATTCAGTTTTGTTTCTCCTTTCCCTGAAGCATTGTCAGGGTTTTATTACTGTTTCTTTGATTGCCAGTTTGATTATTATGATTTTGTTTTTAATTCTAATGTGTAAAGCACCTAGAGTTGCTTCTGTGATTGGGCCAGCATATTGCTCAAGGGTATCTGCAGAAGGATGTAAAAAAAGTCAATATGGCAGCTGCAACCACATGATCAAAGCCCACCCCTTTTTTACATGTGTCACATGTATGATACACATAAAATAGGACCGGGTACCAACTGCACAGTCACAGCTACCACCTTGACTTTTCTGAGACCCCACCCCTGCATAGGTCACTGAAATTGATTAAATAAATAAAAATTGCTTTCCCATCACATACAAGACATTAATTTTATCTGTTTAGTTCTCCATGCTCCCTCTGGAAATTCATCCCTTAGTGTTGGCGGGTTTTTTTTTTTAACTTTCAATTTGTTTTTTTCTCTGTAATCCCATAATAAATGTGTTTTTTTATTATTATTATTTCCTTTCTTCCATAACCATAGTTCATGAACTCTGTACTGGAAATCAGCTTCCCAATCCCTGTTAACATCTTACCAGATTCAGAATCATGCCATTTATCCTACACAGCTTCTAATTTAAATATCTGAAATAAACACCCCAGCGAAAATGCACAGAAAGCTGGCCAGGAACCAGGCAGCCACATATGGTGTACGGGGCAGCTTCTGGAATGTAATAAACACAGAGGCAACAATCAACTAGCCACCACTTGCCCGGTCATTAAGAAATGGCTGCATTCCAATTAAGCCTAGTAAGTAGCACTTATGAATGACTGCTTGCACACCTATGCTTCTTGCAACAAAGATACGAATTCTGCTCAGTCACAATTCAAGACTAAGGTATCTATTGTGATAAAAGAACAAAACAAATGCATTTTAACATGGGTATCAACATTTTAACTTGACCTTACCTTCTTAATCACAAAAATTGTCTCAGCCCATCTAAGACAAGTCTTGCCAGCTTTGTCTCAGTCCAACAATTTTCCAGCCTCCTCTGCTGCTATAACATCTTGCTAGCACAAAAGTGAAAAATGTGTGCCCCCTATAAGTTGTTAAATTGTAACTCCCATCTGCCTGACTCAGCAGGGCCAATAGTGAGGTATGAAGAGATCTGGAATACATCAACACCTGGAGGTCCTCATATTGCCCATATACATGCTAACACAACCCTGTGCCAATTCTACTACAGTAGGTCTAGTCTGACCCCTGACTGGGCCATATACGCTGTGTGAGTATTACTGTCCAAAATTATAAAGCAAACCATGATTAGTCTCTCTTGTTCTGTGGGAAAGATGCTGCACAGTTACACTCATTCTGGCCTTTTTCCAGCAGAGCACACAGATCAGTAGACAACATAGCCTGTTGCAGCAATAACAGGTCATGTGGCACCCCAAATATTTATTATGGCTTTAGCATGCAAGCTTGGCATATATTGCAATACATTGCAATCTGAAGCCTCAATCTTAAACAAACTTAGTAAGGAATAAATCTTATTAAATGCATTGAAATCTACTTTGTGAAAACAGGTTTCAGGCTGTTGCACTGCAAATAAGGACAATTTCAGATTTTCTAGGACGTCTTTCATTACTAGCTAAAGCCTCTTAATTTAGCTAGGTTTTTCAGCCATGAACGGCCCTTAAATGCCTGTATTATTCTGTTATTAACTGTCCTTAAAATATAACATTAGCTGCATTTGATGAAGTGGGCCTGAACTGAACTTGTTGTATGGAAGAACTGTTGAAAGATGCCTAATTATTTTTAACATTCTAATTTATCTGCCCGCTTTGATATACTACTCTAATCCAGCGAATTTTTTTTAAAAGATGTCCATTCTTTTTTTCAGGTAAGAGGAGGCATAAGTGGATAAGTAAACTAATCCTTCTTAATTCAAAACAGGCACCCCCACCCCAAATCATATAAAGCTTCGAATACAATCACTTGCCCTTTCCTATTTCCTGACCTTCGTTTCCCGGTAAGATTAGGTTTGGCCACTCAGGACTAGATAGATGCTTCTCTTCCCTGTATCTTCTTTTTATCACAGAAGTAATGAACAATTAGCGGGGAATGCAAACGCGACAAGCTAAAACCACGTGCACGTGTTCTGCCCTAAACTCCCGCTGGCCGTTACCACTTGCACCCGGTACACAGCAAGTGATCACCTTTCCCACGCTCCCTCCCTCGCTCATTAAGCAGATAAACAAGCAGGACAAAACACGTCACTGTCTTGCAGCTACCAGGTGGCCCGTGGATATTCTCCTCCAGCCTAAGCTGCCCCCCTTCCCCGACAGGCCCGCGCGGTGCTCTGCGCCTGCCTTACCTCGCTCTCTTAATTCACTGTCTCGGGTTCAGCCTGCCTCTGCTTTCTGAATGGGGCACGACTCCCGCGACTACTGCCCGATAGAGAGCCCGCGCGGCAGACTCCTGGCGCTCAGACCTATAGCCCATAGGCATTCTCCGTTCGTCGCACGTGGAAGGAGGGAGGGACGCACAGCTCCTGGGAAGCGTAGTTCCTACAGCAGGCCCGGACGAGGGCGCGATTAAACTACCATCCCCACAATGCAAGCAAAGGCGGAAAAGGCTCAGTAGAAACATGATCGTGTGCAAACGCAGCCCACTCCCAACACTTTAAATGAGGTATGTTCGGGTGGCCTTGTCAAGAGTTCTTCTCCGAAAAGGAAACCGGTGGAAAACTTGAGGCTGTGGCTTTTATTATCAAGGCAGCAGCGAAATCGGTGTTTTTTATTATGCCAGCTAATGTTCAAATAATGTCTTGATCTTTAAGCACCAAAAGTGATGCGTCCTGTTTGGAAGAAACTGATGATCGTGCTTCCAAATATTATCACTCTGCTTTTATTCCCTGGTTGTAATCCAGAATCATTTACTTGGTAATAACTCCGTGATTATATTAGCATAATACTGCAAGCCGTAAACCATTGGCAGACCCACTTTGGCTTTGTTTATATAATGTGCTAAATCAAAACAAAGAATATTTTTTATTGGTATAGTCGCGATCCATCTTCCTAAGGTTTAAGTGAAATTTAAAATGCAAAGGTACTTGGGTTAAGATTACGCATTCATTTACTTTTAATAAGTTTTCGTTTTGTAAGGTTCACGGCTATCCAGAAAACTTGAAATCAATCAGCAGCACAAAATAAAAAACTTCAAGCAGGGACTTCTCTAAGCAGCGTTTTATTTGGCCAAGCAAAAGTCTGGGTGATCACACCATGCACTAAGAGGGAGCAGAGTGGCAGACCCTTGGAGACAAAACCACAGCCTTTTATAGTATTTTTAAAAGGGCAGAACTTATTGCCATTATAATAAAGATAAGTTTTACAACCAGTCAAAGAACCTTAAACAGAATACATTATTTCCCGCCCTTGTTTGCTTACATTAACTCTATTCCCCGCCCTTGTTTGCTTACATTAATTTAAAGGAGTTTCCCCTAACTCTTATACCTTGTCAGTCCCTGCAGACCCTTGTTCTGGATCCTCCCTCCTTATCAGGCCTCAGACTTAGTTTCTTCGGGAGGAGTTTTCCGTATTATCTGAGCTAGCTCTTCTGTGGTTAGTAGCTTCCTCTTGCAATTTCGCTAAGTGCTGTTAGTATTGAAGCTTGGCTATAGAGCTCTGCACATGCTCTAAAACTATGAAGTTAACATTGCCAATTTAGATATTGCCTCATTGCCACTTTAGATATTGATCCCTTCAGTTTCTTTTTTCCCCCTTAAGATAACATGTAGCAGCAATTATGAAGCACAGAAATGGGTGGGGGAGCAGGGAAAGAAGGAGAAATTACATACTTTAAATTAAAATTAATTAAATTAATTAAAAATTAAATTAATTAAATTAATTTTAATCGATTAAAGTAACAGTCATGACCACAATCCATCCAACCCTGACCGTTGTCTAGGGTCTAAAGTTATCTGAGCACACTTCTGATGCCCAGGGAGAAGACCATCCCATCTCCTGACTCTTTCCCATCAAACAGGGTGCCTTGGATAGTGAGGTGTTGAAGGAGTTTTATATC
This sequence comes from Liasis olivaceus, assembly GCA_030867105.1. Lineage (NCBI taxonomy): Eukaryota > Metazoa > Chordata > Lepidosauria > Squamata > Pythonidae > Liasis > Liasis olivaceus. The sequence continues at coordinate 107,439,493 of CM061349.1, read as the reverse complement.
CAAGGGTTGCCAAAGAACAGCCTGTCTGCACATGGTGAGTTAATTCCCTGCCCTTGTAGCCACTGGACCTCTCCACTAGAGTTCACCAGTGTCCCATCTTTAATCCTTGAACTGATGGAACAGAATAGACAGAGTTGATACACAGTTACTCCAACCTGAGACAAGCTTATTGCGGGCAGCTGCGCCTAACTCTAAAATTTACACTGCAAAGGAATAGACACCCTCGAATTGAACTTGACTCCTGTGACTGCTTCCCCATGCAGTTTTCTTGGTGGTATTACAGAAATGGTTTATGGTTGCTTTCTTTGCAGAGACTTTTTCAACCCCCCAGTCTAGCCCACAGCCCTAGAACTCCCGGGAGTCACCCGTCCAAATACTTCTCTCTAGACTTCCAAAAAGAGAGAGTGGAGCAAAGCAGAACTTGGCTATGCAGTCGGGAGAAGGAGGCAGAGCATTTTTGTGCAATGCTCTTAACAGTATTCTGAGAGGCATCTTTAGCTTTAGATGCTGAAGCCTTGTTTTTCCTCACTGCAAAAATTAAGAAGGATGTTGAAGTGGGGTTTTCCAGCTTATTTTCCAGTTTCCCTGCATTGGTCAGTTTCCCTCATTTCTCCCTGCTCCCCATGAAGTAAGAGTCCCAGCTGCTAATTAGTTTTAGTTATCCTGTACTACAGGATTCCACTAGCCTCCCTCCTCTCTAGGGCAATTTCTCGCATGTTTTCCCATCATTTTTTAATATTTATTTATTTGTTTATTTGTGCTTTTGAGTCAGCTTTTGACTCCTGATGAGTGCCTGGACTAGTCCCTGCAGTTTTCTTGGCAAGGCTTTTCAGAAGTGGTTTGCCCTTGCCTGCTTCCTAGGGCTGAGAGAGAGAGGGACTGGCCCAAGGTCACCCAGCTGGTTTTGTGCCTAAGGTGGAAACAGAACTCATGGTCTCCCAGTTGCTAGCCTGTTGCCTTAACCACTACACCAAACTGGCTCTTATAATTGTCTTTACTTCGTATTATTTTAACTTAGGAGATGCTGTGGAAGAAGGGCAGATAAACCATCTTAGAGTCATTGTGGGAAGTCCCTGTAACAATGCGGGCATTTGCATATACTCTTCCCGAGACGTGTGGAGTGGTTCCTCTGGCTCCCTCAGGTGGGGTCCCTAAGCTGTTCCCCCACAACTGTTGCAGCACCTTTCCTGTAGAACACCATCCGTCTGGAGATCCAGATGGCTCCAACCCTACTAGCTTCGGCCAAGGCACTAAGGAACCTGGCTGATCCCCCAGATGTTCAGGCCTGGAGGTTACATGAGCTCTGTTGGCTGATTGGCTTTTACTGTTGTTGTAGTTGTTGTAAACTGTGAACAATTTCCAGCCTTGGACAATTGTTATCTGAATTGTTGTTTATTCTTACTGTTTGGTTTTAACTGTTGAACGCTGCCCAGAGTCATTGCTACGAGATGGACAGCTACATAAATCATTTAAATGAATAAATTTAAATAAGTAATCCCTGGCTGCTGCAACCTTCTACATTTGTGGGAGGGAGGGGAGCGGGAGGTCACCCCCGCTTGCATTCAGAGACCAATTTTCCACCAGTGCTTTACTTTGGAGGAAGAAAGAAGAAGCTCCTTTTTCCTTTCCTGTAGCTAACAGAGAGGCCGGGATGCATAGTAGGCAAAATTCCTGGTTAGAATGAGACTACGGATCTCAGAAAAAGTGGCAAGTTGTTTGTTGTGTAGATTAAGGTTAGGGAGCTAATTAAGGATGGAAGACATAGGAAAAAGGCAAACTTCCTGGATCTTGCAAGGCAGCAGCTTCTCCTTTTCCTTTCACAACTGATCTTCCAGGCTGGAATTCACAGACAGTCGTGAACACGATACGGGTAGAACAAAATAGGACTAAATTGCAAAGAAATAGCTCTGATCAATCCCTAATACATACAATACTTTTTTTTTTTTTTTGCTTTCGAATCAGCCTTCACCACCACACCAAACAAAAAACCCTAAGTCTCATCTAGTTAATCTGGCTAATTTCTTGTTGGATTCTGGGAGTGTTTTCTCTCCCTTCCCGACAGTCCCATAGTCAGACTTTCCCCCTTTGGGCTACGTGGCTCTGGCTGATGGATCTGTTCCCCACTGGCTGGTACTGTGCTGAAGGGGGACACTTTAAAGCTAGAGGAGAAAACCGGTTGCTTGCAATCAGGAGAGCCCCGTTCAGCAATGTCTCTGAACAACCCGAGAGAGGCAGGACAGGGTTTGGCAAGGCGGGGCAGCATATTTTATGTTTTGCACCAATCCAGTTGCATGCTAACTCCTCCGTCGGAAAAGTCCTCAGACAGTGTGTGCTGTCCTTCCTCTGTTTCTCTGAAGGGACATTTCTAGGAAAGTGAATCATGGAAAACATGCTTGTATTGTGCAGTACACGCACAGACATACACACAACTTTCCTCTTTTAGGGCTCAACCACACAGTTTCCATACACATACATACATATACACATATATATGTATACACATGCACATCCTCACACACACATGCACACACACACACACACACACACACCCCTTTTCTCTTTTAGGGCTCATCCACACAGCTTCCTCATTCCTATTTATTCTCAACGTTTCTACACCTCTTTATTCCAGTCGGCTCCAGATGGAATGGAGCCTTCATCTCAGGGCTCGCTTGCTGCTGAGGTAGCCTGGAGCTGACATCTCTAGCAGAACGGAAGGGAAGGGAGTCCTGGGTTGGCTGAGCCAAACTTTGGGTGAGGTAGGCTGGAACTCTAGGATTTGATGGTGCATCATTATCTTCAAAAATTTCTCCAGCTGCCTGGGAAACACTGGCTTGCCCTCGCCTTCTTGCTATGAATGAGAGAGGCCTTCAGAGGTCACTTGAGGTGGAGAGTGAGAGGAAGTAGCTTCCAAAGGGTGTCACGGAGTATCTCAGACCTTTGCAAGCTCAGATCTTTGCATGGGCCTGCTCTCCTCCCCTAGCAGTTAGGAAGGCTCTTAGGAACTCAGCTGGAGATATGATCTCCGCAGGAACTGCCAGCCATGCCCTCGTGAATGGCAACCCTCCAGAGGTTTCTGCTTCCTTTAAAAGAGCCTTGATGTCTAGGCCCTGGGATGAGGAGTTGTTTCCAGTTATCTACTTATCATCAGACCTGGTTTCTTTTAGTTTTTTGTCATTTTTATCTGGTCTTGCTAACTTTTGAGGATTTTGTAATGTAAGCCACCCAGAGTCAGTTGAGTGGGGCACCTCTAAAAATGTGATTAAATAAATGCCTCTCTTTTTTCTCTACCAAAGTCTTTTCTACCTTCATGTGAATTCCTCTGGCTTCTTATTTTTATTCCAAATGATAGAATGACCCTTGGACCTCTTGTTTCCCACTATTTCAGAAGAGTATCACCACTAATAGCACCAGGAGCACCTAACTGTTGCCTCCCTTCATAAGGGTAGCCACTGTTTCAGGGGTATAAGAAGAATGTTGGTTTACAGAGTGACATACTTTCTTCTTATTTTGAGCAGGAAAGGAAAGCACATCCTCAGGGTTGCATGGATGAGCCATAAGAGTGAGCATATTTGTATCCCTTAACAGGCCTGGGATTAGCAATCATGGGAAAAGAAGCTTCTACTGATGGGATTTCATTCACAGCTTCCTGTATTTCAAAGATGAAAATGCAGATACATGTCTACATGGTTAAAGGTCCATTCCCAACAGCAGCCAGACTGAGGCCCTCTACAGAGTGGGTGGCCACTGTTTCCTTCCTCCTCAGTCTGCTTTCAGCAGCTGAGAGTCCAGCCTCTCAGTATGGATGGCATCTTTGCCTGTCATGGTTTTAACTGACTGGCATTATCTTTAACACTTCCTAGTAATGAATTCCAGAATGTGACAGTGTGAAGGGCATTTGCTTTTCAACGCTAAACCAACTGCCAAGCAATGTCATTGCTTGTATTATAAAAGATGGGATAACATTATTTCTAAGCAAAATTTCATATATTTCTTTATTTTATTGCATTTTTTAGGCTGCCCAATTCTGTATCGACTCTGGGCAACACACAATAAATCAATGTTAAAATACAAACCAAAACCCCAAACATCCAGAAGAAGAAACAGCATTTTAAAGCAATAAAAACAGTAATCCTAAAGCAAGGCCTGGGGGAAGAGCCAGATTTTCAGGACTCTTTTAAACACAGCCAGGATGGGGGCCGGTTCTATCTCAGGAGGGATGATGTTCCAGAGGGTAGGTGCTGCTGCAGAGAAGACAATTTCCTAGGTCCCATCAAATGACACTGCTGGATTGTATAGACCAGTGTTTCTCAACCATGGCAACTTTAAGGTGCATGGACTTCAATTCCCAGAATTGCTGGCTGGGGAGTTCTGGGAGTTGAGGTCCATGCCCCTTAAAGTTGCCAAGGTTGAGAAATACTGTTATGGACCATGCAGAAACTTAAAAAAAAAAAAACAGTCTTCAAGATAATTGGGCCCTATGCCTTGAAGGGCTTTATAGCCGGTAACCAGCACCTTGAATTGCATTTAGAAGCCTGTTGGTAACATGGAGCAAAAAGGTTACGTGGACATGACATGGCGTGCCCATAACTGCTATGTTACTGCAGTCGGAACTAACTGCAGCTGCCAAGTGCTCTTCGAGGGCAGCCCCATGTAGAGCACACTGTAATAATCCATGCGCAAGGTGATCACAGCATGAATGACTGTCTGAAATATTGTCAGGACCTGTGAGGGTGCAATTGATACAAAAGATAGATTTGTGCAAAGGTCTTCTTAGCCACATGGACTTTCCTCTGATGATCCTTGCTTTAGCTATCCCTAATGTGGGATGATAGAGAAAACATTTCATGACCAATTTCATTTCAGCCACATCCAGCAGCTTAGCTTCTAAGTTTTTCTCCAGATCAGAATAAAATGTTGAAATAATCACGTCTTTTTTCAACCAACACTATTTTTGTCTGAGACAAACACTGAGATTTTTTGTTGTTGTTGGCTTTTGCTATGCATCTCTATAAACTTGCAGAGACATGAATACAATGCAAAAATATTAGGGCTAGCTCCATCCCACTCCTCCTGTGCTGTTTGCTGCCCACACCAAGTGGGCATACAGTATCTTGAGATTTATGGTTGTGAAAGCTTCCATGACATAAATGTCCTGTAGCTAGTGGGTGCCTTTTCTGCTCTCAGCCAGGAGAGGACCTCTTTCCCACCCTAACTTCTCTTACCTGCTGCCCCAGGGAATTTGGATGAGGCTGACCAACATCATTTTCTCTGTAATTAAATGTTAAAAATATTGAAAAATAGGTGCTCCACTTAGTTGAACTGAATAAAGAGTTAGGAATTAGCATCAGATTTAAAACTTAACTGAGTTTCTTTGATGTGTTGCACAGAGGTTTTTAAATTTTCAACTAACCAATTATTTCTTTTTGTTTACTCTTCATACTTAGCACTAACCCTTATTTTCTTAGTTTTTTCTTAGTTATTTTCTTGATATACTAGGAATTTTTATATAGATTCTGTTTCCCACAAGTTCTTACTCATCTGAATATTTTACATGTTTTCTTACTGCTAGCCTGAAACATAGGGAACTTTTTTGACATGTGATACGCATGTAGCAGATCATAAATTGTACTGCAGTGAAATGGAACTGATCATGTTGAAATGAAATCTATGATTCTCCAGTATTTGTACCCTTGGAATTTGTGATCAGGGAAGGAAATCATTAGTTTAAGCTATCTGGCTAAATATATTGAAGGGTTTGTAGTTCATGATAATTCACTTCATTTTTCTTTCCAAGTTTGTAGGACAATATTCCAACCCTTCCTGGATTTTCAGTGTTTCTTTTTCAATGTTGATTTAAGAGATTAAATCAAAATCTTAACATATAAGGATTTTGACACAACTCACCCTAATGTAGTTTTGAATTTACATTTTCTCAGAAACTTTTTCCTTGCAAATGTGTTGTTTGTTTGTAAAATGTCCTGATGAGAGTTTTTAAAATACCTTTCCCCCTCTTTTATTATTTCTTATAATTCTTTTGACACAGCTTTTAAAAACATGACTTTTTTTTTTTATGGGATGTTCTGCTACTTAATTCCTCAATATTTTTTCAGCACTCCGCTTCCATTCAGGAGCCTATTCTTTCAAATAAGCTTCTGCTGAATTCAAAACTCCAACAATTTTATTTTGTTCTGGAGCCCTGAAAAGCAAAAAATAAAATAAAATAAAAATGCAGGAAAGTTTTCTCACTTAAAAATGTTTAACATGCCTAAAAATGAGGCAATACATAACCTATGATATTCCAATTTTCACTGTTCATGTAAAATGTTACATAATATGTCTTATTCCTGTCACAATAACATTTGGGGTAAGTCCTCTGGTTTTTCTTTCTTCCTGTGACCTTGCAAGGCCTTGCAAGGCAACAGGGTCTATAAAAGAGAAGTGAGAAATTTCTCTCCTTGCAGGGTTTTATATTTTTTATCTTGCTTGAGCAAAGTTCTAGATAAGGACTTTATCTGGCAATCAGTCAACAGGGCCTAACTGGAACCACCAACACTGTTGAAGCTTCGGAAGGCTGACCCTCCTTGAAGTGGCTCCATCACTGATTGAGTATAATTACAAGAAAAGTAAGTCTTCTATTTCTTCAAAGGGACTTGGTGCCCTTGGATCTACTTGCCAATGTTCAGCTAACATTGACAAAAGATGAAAGTCAGGTAAATAGTGAGACTTATAATCACTCCCAGGAGGGTTTTATTTTGTTAGATTGGGCACTGGCAGCTACCCCTGAATTACTTTTTGATCAGAACCATATGTTTGTTTTCATCACCATCATGTTCCTTCATTCAGGACTAAGATGTAGCTGATTTTTGCACAGATTCTGATTTAGGGCCTAAGGGAGCAGGGCAATTAGAAGACGAAGATGATGGATTAGGTTCTCCCTCCAGTTCTTGTAGGTCGGGGCAGCTATTGGTATACCCTTACATATTAGATTAGAAAATTCTGATTACCTCCAAATGGGCCTCCTCCATTAATCTGACTCTTTCACATATGTATGACCATCACTAGAATGTGCTAATGGTAACATTTTTATACATTTTAAAGATAGTATTTATGTGTGAACTGATTCCATTGAAAACTCCATGTTTAAGATGCTAGATCTACTCAGCTGATTATATCTGTCCTTGACTTATCATATATAAGTGTGTGTGTGTGTGTGTGTGTGTGTACACACATACATATACATATACGTAATTCATATCATATCATATCATATGACTCGAAGGCACAAAAACAAAGTAACGTTGAGAAATGTGTGATACTGGAAGAAAATGAGTAAAGAATTTAGGAAGTGTTAAAACCCAGGAGTAAGGTTAGATGTTCGTGTCCCAAAAAAGAAAAGGAAAAGGGCATAATAGATGCAACTTTGCATAAAACACAGACATGTCAATTTATAAGTATAGATGAAAGTTTAGGAATAACTACTAATAAGATAGACCTATGTCTCACCATAGTGAGGAGAACTCTCACCAGGTGATCTCTGCCTGCTCAGCCTACTGAAGATGTTTTCCGCATTGATGAGCAATTTGGCTATTGACCAATGTTCAAGTCAGTCTTGACTCTGGAAGACTCCTGCACAGGGCCCAGCAGTTTAAGTGGCAACATTTTTGGAAGTGGTTTGCCATTGCTTTCTTCCTAGGGCTGAGAGAGAGTGACTGGCTCAAGAAAAATCAGATCAAGATCAAACAAACATCTGTTGGAAGGGGAAAATGAGCAGGAACTGTGGCAAAAGAGAAGCAGGATGCTTTTTATGAGAGAAGATTTCTTTCAGATATTCTACCCCTTAATCGCTTAAAATCTTTTCGATTAAAATTGAAAACTTCAATGTAACCTGAGGCCAAGAATAGCAAGGACAATTTTCTCAAGAGCTCTATTATACATCAGGCCTTTGGTGCATGAGACTATAATCTTACTGCTACGTTTTGTGCTTGCTGCAGCTTCCGGACCACGGACAAGCGTAGCTCCATGGTAACAGAGTAAAGGCTCCATTACAGTAACTAAGAGCCTTTTTTGTCACTCATGGCCTGGGGCCAGAAAGAGTCAGGGTCAAAGTAATCTTTGCCCAGGAATGCTTATAGCTGGCCTATTAATCTAAGGCTACTCTAAAGATGTTTCTTGGTCATTTCCTTATTAGTGAATTATACCGCTTTCTAGCGTGATCATTGTGCTTACCTAACAGTTATGAAAATAGGCTTTATATTGCCTTAGTGATGGCTGGATAGTGCTATAAAGATGGTATTAGTTTTATAGCTACTTGGCTTTGGTCATAATTATGATTCTTGAAACAGCTCAGAATGATACAACTGCTCTTTCAGAGAGGGCCATCCTATCCAGAACAGGCAGATCTCCTAACATGAAAGCCACCCAATCACAGAACCTCCAGCTGACAGGACTCAGTTTCCATTTACTATGTAATAATGTAAATCAGTGTTTCTCAACCTTAGCAAGTTTAAGATATGTGGACTTCAGCTCCCAGAATTCCCCAGCCAGCCTGGCTGGCTGCGGAGTTCTGGGAGTTGAAGTCCACATATCTTAAACTTGCTAAGGTTGAGAAACACTGATGTAGATTCTTTAAACATAAAACTAATGCATATACATTAGTTAGAACAGCAGTTCCCAACCTTTATGTGAGCCATTACATTGCCATCAAAAGCTTTTAAGGACTGCCACATCACGCAGGGGATAGCAATATAGTGCTTTTGGGTATCTGAAGAGACATGACCTTCCCAAATGTCTTCTCTATCATCCCATGTTAAATAAAATTTAATTTCCATTTTTTTTAAAAAAATGGCTAAAACCTCACAAGATCTCCAAATCTAATAAGCTTTTGTTGTTGCCATCTGATACTGTGTGAGATTTTACTAAGAATACTAAATTCATGAGATTTGTGAGAGGTTGGCACATTAGTATTTACAACATGAATTACCTGCAGGAATCTTGTAGTGGTTCCTGGACCTTTGATTGGGAATCACTGACAGAATATTAATACTGACATATAATACTAAGGTGTTAGTAAAATACTCTAAAACATAATGGTAGCTGCATTTGGTGAAGTGGAGTCTCAATTTCAAAAATGTATGTAATAAAGAAGTTTTGAACTAAAAGATGATTCCTTATTTTGTTTGCTATCACTTTAGGATTGTTATTTCTATGAAGTATACTTTTATAAAAGTTTTGTTCCATTTGAAACATATCAGAACTTCCACTTGTCAAAATTTTGGAATTTACTGGATTATTGTCATTCATTTGCTAATGGAGGATCAAGCTGCATTAACATCTATGAAATATTTAAGGTAGCAAATTAAGGTGGAAAGCCCCTCTCGTCCTCACTAAATAGCAAAGATCACCAGGATCTGTATATTTTGGCCACAAATAGATGCATTTCATTTTCAAGGCAAGAGTTCAGGGGCTAGAACAACCCAATCGCCTCACAGATTGTCAATTATCCACTGGGGGGCAAATGTGTCTAGGAAGTACGGAAGGATAAGCTTGCTTTATAAGGTTTCCTCTCACAAGATTGGGGGATTGGGGAATCCTTTGTTTTGCCAAAATGTTGTAAGAAGAGATTGCAGTAACATTTACCCACAATAATGAGCACACCAAAGGCCTCATTGTTTCTGCTCTGAGAAAGTTAAATTATAAGTAATTAAGATGATGGTGATGATGGTGATGATGATGATGATGGTGATGATGATGGTGATGATGGTGATGATACTGGGACTTCTACAGGCCAAATCTGGTTCTTGGGCCACTGGCTGGCAGTCGGTGATCTGACAGTGTACTCATGCCATTTATGACTTGCCTCTTCCAAGGGGCAAGCTCTGTATTTATACAACTCAAGGGTGGGCAAATTGAGGCCGTGGCTGCCTGTGGCTCCTGAATCTCTTTTCTGCAGTCTTTGGCATGGCTGCACTGCCACAACTATTGCCCCCCTTCCCAACTGCAGCTACTTTGATTTCTCTTCCTATCCTGCACTTCAGTCCCCCAGCTGACCACTACTGGTGAACAGGCAAGAAAGTAGGAATTTTTCACAGGGGACAGGGAAAAGAGGATTCAGCACGACAGATGGTAGAAGTAGAAATGGAACTGACGTGTGGAGAAAGAGAGGGAATGGGCAGCTGTAAGCAGGTGGCACTGCCCAGATGTGCATCTTGGGCTTCTTGGACTGTCCTTCTTACCCACTTACCTTAAAGTAAAATAATTTTTCTATTGTTTCTATCCCACTGCCTTCAAACAGTGAATCCTATGGTGACCCCAGCAGGTGAGGTGTTTGTGGTTATCCCACCAAACTACATCACCTCTGCCCAGCCAAGGCAAGCTTCTCCTGTTCCTGCGGTTCAGCCATCCCCAGATAACCTGAACAAGTTCCTTCGAGCACAACCCAAAGCACTGGGGGTAAGAATATGAATCTTTTTCAAAATGGAGCATTAGAAAAGAGAAAATAATTGACTTATTGATAATAACTGAGCTGACAAGAACCCGGGTGAGCTGAATATTATTCAAAATATTATTCTAACGCAAGATAAATGAAGAAAACTTCACTCTTGCTATTGCAAGACTGAAATTCAAATCACTCTCTGGAGGATCTTTGAATTTATTTGTACTGGATTGATTGATTGATTGATTGATTATATGCTATCAAGTCATTTTTGATGCCTAGCGACCATATAGAAGCATTACTCACATTTATAAACTGTTTTTTCAAATGTTTTTCCTCTCAAACAAGTTGAATGTCTTAGAAATGCCTTAGTCGTAGTATCTATTATCAGTCTGGAGCTATTTATCCTACAACCATCCTTTTTACAGTAGTTTAATCACCTCCACAAAGAAGGCAGGTTGCTACAGCATCCCTGGGAACTTGCAGTGTTTCTCAGAATGATGGAAGCACCCTGCAGTGTCATGCCACAAAATCAGCCCTTTGGGGGCCCGCACACAACACTGCAATACACATGAACAATGGGTGGAGTGTGTATTGCAAAGTGCAATGCTGTCGACATCAGTCTGACTTCCACTACCCCCCTGTGAACACCACTGCCTGGATGGGATGCCCAGATTTCTTAGAGAAATCAACAGTTGAAGCAATGTGTTCAGAACGTTGGTTGATTTCAATCAGTAAACAACCAAATAAAGAGTCATTATTTTAACACCTACTATACATCTGAATATTCAAAGGGAAAACATGGCTCCAGGTTTCTCTGGCACCAACTTGGTAAATTACCAAGAGATCATTTTTCAGGGCAAGGGCCACCTCTGTCTAACTCTGCTGATTTAGAGAGAAAAAACAGCAGCCAGTGATGCTGGAATGGAGGCTCAGATAAGAGGAGGTAGACTGAGAAGGCACTTTAAACACTCACACAAATGTGCTTGCTGCTTTGAAGCATTCCAGAAACGGGGACCAGACCCCATTGATTTCTTTTCAGAAGCTTTGTATAGCCTGAATTACATTTCTTCTTCATTTGTCAATTTCAGAACTTCACCTGTGCAATGCTACATGTCCTTCTGGATTTCCAGTGCCATAACATTGTTTGTGTAGGCAGTCCTACCTGATCCAGAATATTTCACTGTTTCAGTAATTTTATTTTTTAAAATCACTTTATTAACATTTTTAAACTGCCCAATAGCTGAAGCTCTCTTGACCATTTATAATAAAACACAGTAAAAAAATACAATCTGAATTAAAACATACAATCAAATCAAATCAAATGCAAAAGAAGGACACCGTATGATGTACATTGATAAAGTACAGATGGCTGGTGAATGTCCATTTAAGAGCCAGAAGATTTAGTAATGCATGTTTAATCATATGTCATGCCACTGTATTTACTTTCAAGTAAGCTGCATAGAATTATAATGTTAGACTAGAATCCCATATGCAGAATTCATTACGTTTGTATACTGCTGGTCTCAGAAAATGACTCCTGGTGGTTTACATCATAAAAACACAATAAAAGCCTAAGAACTACTAAAAGCACAACGGTACCACAGTACAATTGCTGTTTGTTCTAGATCAGTGTTTCTCAACCTCTAGGAGTTGAAGTCCACACAGCTTAAAGTTGCTAAGGCTGAGAAACACTGTTGTAAAGCAACTCTGTCTTTAACCGTTTCCAGAAGGGCAACAATGAGAATGCCAACCTAGTCTCCCTGCAAGGGGAAAGGGAGAGTAGGTGCATTTGAAAGCAGGGCATTTACTTATAAGTAAATATGCATACATCATACTCATAACTTTATTTCTGTGTAGTTCATATAATGCTGGCATGTTTTGTCACCTTATTCCAAAACGATGCTGTAGGTGCAAAGTCCAAAACCATGGGTTGGGCTGGATTGCGTGGCCAATGAACAGACATCACAATTAAACAGTCGTTTAAAGAGGGTAGCATCCATATGTGAACTTCTGTCCATCTCTTTCTCTTTCTCTTTCTGAGCTACAGGAGAAGATAATGCATTTGCTTTCCAATTAGGTGAAATGCAGCCTGGGAATGAATATTGTCAGCTGCCCGTTTGCAATATTAGAGATATTGGTTATTAGTGGATATCATGGACTATCGAACTTGAACCAGGCCTGTACATCTCCACTTCCGCGTTGTGAAAAAGAGATAGGCTTTAAATTGGTAAGTGTGTGTATTTTCCAGAAATGCCTTTACTTCTCAGATCTGAATTGGCTTCAACTCCCATGGTTCTCAGCCGTTATGGCCATTGCTGGCTGGGAATCATGGGAGTGCTGAGACCAGCCACTCATCCCTTGCTGAGTGCAATCATGGATGATGTTGTCCTCCTCTTGCTCCCAGCCCGTTGCAAATGCACTCCCAGCTGGCTTTCCAGCTTGATTCAAAGTTGCTGATTCCTGGCCTGAGCTGTCTGAAGCTCTTCAAGAGTGGATGGTCTCCAGCGCTTCATTCAGTTCCAGTAGCAGCCCCAGTTCTGATTGCCTGCAGGACCTGGCACAACTCCTCCCCTCCCCTCCTGTAGCTGGTCATTGCCTGGACAAGCTATTTCATCATGGGTTGAGGGACTGCTATATTCTCTGCAGATTGACAGGTGCTATTTTTTAATAATCTTGTGACTGATCCAACAATTGTGTATTAGTCAATCATCTGTAGAAGCTCACCATACTCCATTCAACTATCCCAGTGATACCCTTTCCATGTCTGCTTCCTTTGCTTTCCCACCTGCTGCCCGTAGCACTGGAAAGCTCCCCTTCCTTTCCCTGCATTTTTAAAAACACCTTTAAGTTACAACATAGGACCATCACTACTTTGTTTCTATGAAGCTGAATGATCCATTCTTCCTTGTGGCAAAGTTTCCATGGACCTACAGAGGAGTGCAGAAAGAATGACTTGTTCCCTTTGCTTTGATGATCATAGCATCACAGCAATGATGGTGTGTTAAGAAGAAAAAAGAGAGAAAGGGTCTCGGCTAGTATCAAAAGGGATCATGTGGGAAGGGATGGTGAAGGCATCCCTTGTGTAAACATCTGGGAAAACAAAGGAAGGGCACAAGGACCAATGAGAAGGTCTCAGCCCTTTGAGGCAGGCCTGGTCAAGAAGCAAGGATTCCAGGAATGCAATTTTATTGTTCTTATCTAAAAGAAATTCAGGATGCTATTTCTTATCCATATGCATCAAAGTTCTTGTTCTTTAACAAAGTAAGCAAAGATGAGGGAAAACATGATGCTTCCCAGAAAAATGTACTGGTATTTTATTCATAAACTCGGATTCCTCAGATTAATGCCTACACATGTTGTGCCAAGCCAATTGTAAATATTTCAATAAACCATGGTTAAATGCACTTGCTTATTTAGGGCTGTTTGAAATTGTAAAAAAGTAGGGTTGGCAAGCACTTGGCAAGTCACAGCACAAAGCAAGGCATTGCTTCATTGCTTCTGTGCAAATTAGGGATGTCCACAGGGTATGGTCATAAAAGTCAAGATGGCAGCTGCAATCTTGAAGTTCTGCCTATTTTTTATGTGTAATGCACATCTTGACTTTTTTGGCTATACTCTGTGGACACCCCTGGTGGAAACTAAAAGCTTTTCCCCATTGCTGTTGAAATGTTCTCACTCCTTCCTGAGTTGACAGGATCCCTTTTCTGACTCTGTCACCTGTTTTCATGTCATTGCTATCACCAGATTTCCTTCTATGGTAGTGAGTGACCAAACCTGACAGACTTTTCCACCTTGAGGCTGTCCTTGGCAGTACTGGAACAAGGGAGAAAATATCACTTTAACATCGATACAGCTAAGGATGACTTAAACCTGTCTCCCTTGCAGGCCAGGGATGAGATGAAGGCAATGTCGGGGGGGGGGGGGGGGGGGGAAGAGGCCTCCAAGGTATGTTTTTTTTTTCATGATTTTTGTCATAAGTCAGTGGCTTATGATCCTTGTAAAATCTTGTGCCTTTCTCACTCAGGGAATTCTAGCCTACCTGACGCTGTTTACCGTTTTGGAGATTGCTATTGTTTTATCAACTTCAGTATTTGCCTGCAATGTACTGTGTTGTAACACTAGCAAGGTAAATAATTTGAATATTACCAGCTTTGGACTGGGGTGGGGGACTTCGTACATTTTTGTTTGTGAATCTCAACTATGGGTGACTAGGTCTCAGGCAGAGATGATGGATGATTTGCATTTAATCTTTTCAAAAATAAAACATTAGATATCTTCACAGTAACTAGTGCTAACAAGGGCTCTTCCCCACAGCCCCATTAAAGTGCCAGCCATCAGTCCTTCAAGTGGCAGAACATAATACTAGCATATTTGCTGCCCCTACTGCCAATCTCTAGTACCCTACCACAGGAAGGGTACTGCCAAACATTGGTGTCCTTTTTTCCTGTATATAGAGCAAGTTATGGAAAGGGGTTGGTGGATTTCCCTGGCTTGGTTTCTCTCCCTCCCATCCCACCAAACCCCATTCCCTCTCCTTAAGTGGAATGAGACACAGGCTGTGGCAGAAGTGCATTTTGACAAATGGCTAGATTCTCAGATTTAACCACCTTTCAAACCTCCCTCCAGGTTTTGCACAAGCTCCTAGTAACTGATCACCCAGGCTAGGAGAGGTGGCAAGAGAGTGGGGGAAACTTTATCTGGAAGCTCTGATCCCATAGAGCTGATCTGTGGGGAGCTCTTCCTATTTCACCTGCTTTCTCTCCCAGCCTGGGCAACGCTGCGTAGACTCCCAGTGTCGGTCAACAAAGCCTCAAATTAGTATCAGTTGCTGGGAGCCTACACAGTCAGCTGCTTTGGGGGCTACATGTAAACACAGATTTAATGATCTTCTGAAAGAGCACTAAACCCATGTTCAGGCACCTTTGTTGCACACGTTTAGCACTCTTTCCGAAAAGTAATCAGCCAATTTTTAAAAGTAGCCTGTGTAACAGTTGATGGATTGGGGTGGTAGTGGCGGTGGTGGGGTTGCACAGTGCAGCAGGCAAGCTTCCTGCCATTTCACGATCTAACCCACTCCGCGCACCCGCTAGCTGTTGCCAGGCTACTTTAAGCACAGTTTTAGCACAGGCTAGATAATTTGAAATACCTTGGCAGTGAAACATGCCTTAACCTGATGACAAAACCTTACTGCCAATTAAATCTGTGGGGAGATCATTTCACTACAAAACTCTGAAACACTCCTGATATTTTCCCATTGGTGTCTAAACACCTGTAACTTCTCAGTCTGTTTATACTATAGACAGACTCAGATTGATTTATTAATCAGTTCTTCTTGCCAGTAATCCTAGGAACATTTATTGTATGAGCAGGATGCAGTCTTGGCATCCCTATCCAAATTTTCAGCATTTTTGCCAAATTACAGTTCTTTGAAGGAAACCAAGGGAAATTAAATTAAAGGTTAAGTCTCCCTTGAGTCAAGCTCCTGGTGACTACATGGACTTGTCCATGTTGTTTTCTTGGCAACAGTGTGCAACTGCTTTCTTCTCATATATTTTCCAATTGATTGATTGTATTTCTATGCCATTCTATTCCAAAACACCTGAGTTGCACTTTAACTTTAATTTCCATAGACTATTTAAAGTAACATCAATGTGGGTGTATGTGCGAGTATTTAATATTTTGTGTGAACCCAACTAAATGTGTTTTATGCAGTAAACCAGAATTAAATAAACCATAGCTTAGTGTAATTCATGAACCCACTCTCCTCTTCATTCAACATACTCTACAGATATACCAATAGAAGAGAATATATGTTAGTTAGGGTTGAACTGTGGAGTCCTTGGGGTTCTCTGAGCTTGGTTGTTTTCTTGCAAACGTTTCATTACCTGGCTGAGATAACTAAGATGTCTTCAGTGATAGAAGTTAGTGGGGTTTGTAGTGGGGTTTGCTCCTGGTTTATATACAGTAGCTTGCCCTGTCAGTGTTGGTGGGAGTGTGGTTTTCTCCTTGGTAGTCCCTTGATTAGGCTGTTGTTTACTGCTTGATTGTTTGTCTAGTGTTAATCTCCGTTTATCTGGGTGATGATTGCTGGTGAGGAGCTGTTCTGGTCTTTTGTTTCCTTTTTATTGTTTCTTTTGAATAGTTTGCAGATGTTGTTTATCTCAATGTGCTTTTTGATGGCTGACTTGTCTGAAGCTTGGTATTCAAACTACCAAGGGGGGGGGGCAACCCACCCCCATCAACACTGGCACTATATATTAAGCTACTCTATATAAACAGAGAGCAAACCCCACTCCCTTCTAGCACTGAAGATGTTACCTAGCCAGGTAACGAAACATTTGCAAGAAAACAACCAAGCTCAGAGAACCCCAAGGACTCCACACATATCTTTTATTCACAGTCTTGATCTTCCCCACATTCTTCACCAAAGCTATCAGGCTTTAAAATGTTTTCTGTTGAAAGTCCTGGGTGAAATTTAGTCCCATTTCTCAGGATAGAGTGAGAAAAGCATCAAGGATAGGATTGTAAGATATGTATGACCAATGGTCAATAGAGAAAGAGAAGGAAGATAGGACTGTGGTCAATGAGAAATAATTTCACTGTGTTTTGCAGAAACCTGTTTTGTTGCCTCTGGAAGCAAGACAAATAATTTCCCCAGCTATACTTTCTGACCAACCCTGTGAACCATATGAAGTTTTGACTTCTCCTCCTGATGAATACAGTACGCTACATTAAACTCAACAGAGGTTTTAAAGCAATGTGATTTACCTTATGGCTGCAATTCCAGGAAATATACTTACATCTCTCTTCCTGCACAGGCTGTAGATGGTCCTTATTTTGTAGTCTCATGTCTTCATCAAATCTAATCAACATGGTTCAGTTCTTGGTGACAATCATTCTGCATTGGAGTCTGCATTCTGCTTGCTCAAAAATATTTCTAAAAGGAATCTAATGATAGGTGGGTTCATTTCTGGACTTAAACCTCTCTATGTCAGATGAGAAGGACTGAGAAACTGAAGACATGGAGCCTGGGGAAAATTTTCTCTGATGGACCAGGTGAAGAAGAACCAACATGGAACTCTTTTCTGCAGGAAATTCCATGGATTTGAAAATGGAAGAACTTCTGCAGGTCAGGGTCTACCAACTCTGCTGGTGTTTTCTTCAACCAATATCTTTGAATACCAAGATAGATACCTTCCTAGATATTCTCTCAACTCCATCACCCCATTTTTACCACCATGCCAGTCCCAGAGGTGACAGCAAGTACAAGTGACAACAAATGCACCAGAAGAGCTGCAGTGCTAACAAGAAACAAGAGATCTAATATCCAGCAATTAGACACAATATATGAACTATTTATTTTGATAAGAAACCCAGATGTGCATAAGGCATTGGCCTTCATACTTGATTTGGTGTTATAGGAGCTAAGGCAGAGCAATTCTGGTGATGACAACGGGAACCAAAATGGCAGATGTGCTGCTTGATTTAAAAGCTTTGTGGACTTATGCTAGCGAGTTGAAAGGGTCAGGGATAGGGTAGTAAGTTTTCTCTCCAACTTTTCAGACTTTGATTTCTCTATTGTTATACTTTTCTTTCCACCAGCTACCCTAGATGTCTATTCCTCTCAGAAACAAATGATCCATAACTACCTCCTGATCTATCCCCAACCAATATTTCCATAGAGGGTCTGCACTGATAACGTGAAACATAAGGACTATCGGAAGTTTCTGTGGTAGCTTAGAAGTGATTTGAAGGAAGGCTGTTCTAGCTAAGTTAAAGCAATATCCATCCATGGCTGAGTCAGCAGAAAACAGTATCAGAATGAAATTTGTTATTATTGCCAATCCTCATCCTGCTTGTATTATCTCTATTCCCAGTCCCTGTCAGTCGCTGACTTCCCTAGAGGGTAATAGTTCACATAACCTAGCAGATTTTACATATGTTGTGTCAGTCCACAGGGTAGACCAGACCAAATCAACTCCAGTTAAAGGCTAAAACTATGATAGATAGATAGATAGATAGATAGATAGATAGATAGATAGATAGATATAAAAATAATATTTTTACAAATATTTTTCAGACATGAAAAAATATAGAAGAAAAGTAGGAAAGAAAGAAAGATAAAGGAAAAAGTGTTGAAAATGATAAAGAGCAAGGAAAAGGGGGGGGGGGGAAGGTACTTAAAGAAGCAACTTCCAATCTTCTTTACAGCAGTTACAAATATACTTGACACCATTTCCCCCTTCAAGGTTACACAACATAATTCCCTTGTTTCCATATACAGCCCTTTCTAATAGATAAATCCAGAAGTCACCACTTCATCTAAAATGATGTTTATTCAGATTGGCTGTAGTAACAGAACCTTGCAAGTCTCATTGTGCTATACATCCTCTTCCTCCTTATAGTTCAGTGAATTCGGGAGGTATCTGCCTAAGCCACTTCCAAATATTATCTTATTGTTCTGGACATAAAAATGTTTTAGCCCCTTTTGGCTAGGTAATGGTTCCTTCATATTTCCATCATGGTCCCCTTCCTTACTCTCTACACCTTGTGGCTCTCCTTAGGTGGCAGAGGAATAAAGAGATGAACAGTTCTTTATTACTGGTATAGCTAACTGATTTAAGGCTCTTTCTCTAATAGATGGAACTGGAGATTAGAACAACGTCATGGGAACAAAGAAAATAATAAGTGTTCCCAGGGCATGTTTGTACCATGATTAGATGCAAGTGGAGACATGACCTAAGGTGGATTCTTTTCTCTACCCTCAGAGAGCTGAAATCTCCTATGGGCTTAGGAAAGCTGCTCTGGGAACTCTAGAACTGTGTCATTAAAGAGAGATTCAACTTAGAAACTTTATCTGATCTGCCTGCAGTCTAGAATTTGAGCACTAGATATCAACAGACATTTCTTAGTATAAAACATGGTTTCATACTGAAGACATTGATGCTCAAATGATTAGTAAATTGTAGAGGATTAGGTGATTTGTCTGGTGGTACATGTGCATATCACCCAAGACATGACAAGGCTGGTGAGGCTCCACAGTCATCTCTGTGAACTGATGGATCCCACATCCTATCTCAGGTCCCTTGCTGTTATGCCTTTTTGATAGAGATCAGTAGTGATCAGTACCTTTTAAAGCTGCTTGTCTTCCATCTGTAATCTGTTCAGCTGAAAACCATCCTTGAGACCCGAGGTTTTCCATAGCACAACTTGAAAACTACTGTTCCAGAAAATCAAAGATAAATTTCCACAATTCCCATTTTTGAAGGAGACACTTGATATATCCTCCTGCAGATACTAGTTTTACTCATTTCTTTAGTTCATTTTGATCTGATGTATGCTTTACTGTTAAAAAGTGGAGGTACACTGCCTTGTGCTCCTCCTTGTGCTTTCTTCATAACCCAGCTGCTGCCTCCTCCCCCTAAGCCTAAACCTTGTCCTCCTCCTCCTTTATCTCATTACTGCATGCCACTTTTCTAAATCTAGAAGCCTTGCCGAAGAATAGAAGAAGATGATGATGATAATGATGATAATGCCATGCGATAATACATTGGAAGGGTTGCTCTCCATGTCCAGAATCCCCAGAAAAATTTGAGTGGGAAAGAAAGCCAGGTTTATTTTTCTGTGGATGGTTCTTTGGCCTCATAGGAGCCCATCATCATCATCATCATCATCATCATCATCATCATCATCATCTTTATTTTGTACAACTCAAGGCAATGTACATAATATTACTGCCTCCTATTTTTCCCACAATAACAGCTTTGATGAGTGGATTGGGCTGAGAGAGACTGGTGCAAAGTCACTCAGCCAGCTTTCATGCCTAAGGGAGGACTAGAATTCCTGGTATCCTGGTCTCTAATCCAGCATCTTAACCACTACACCAAACTGGCTCTCATTTCATGCACCTGTGGCAGGTTGCAGGACCCTAAGTTAGCCTAAGTTCAGACTCTGGGGAAAAACTGGCCTCACTGATTGGAGCAGCGCTCCCTGTTTGTAGCTTTTGCACAGAAGATCACCATGTTCTTGGTTTCCCCCCATTTATACATGGGGGAAGGCAGCTCACTACATAAATGGGCAAAAGTAAGTAAAGAAACAGGAAGCAGGGAGGAGAAGTAACAAAAGGAGGGAGAGAGATGGAATGCTTTCAAACCTTGGGGATCCAGCTTTCAGCCACGCTTCAGCAGCTGGTGCTTTTTTTAGTTGCACTTGATTCCATCTGTGCCTCCTTATAATTGTGCTTGTTTGCTTTCTACCTACAGAAAAACTGCACGGGGATGAGCCGCCAGCCTTTCTGAGCCCTCATGTGTCCTTGTGACTATAAACAAGGTCTGATCTTGCACAGTTCCCTACGTTCTGCAACAGGCTCAAGCTTCTGCATTTTCTGCCAGGGTCCTTCATGACGTCTGCACGCTGTCTCTCTCTCTTTCACCTTTTCTTCTCATTCCCTCACTACTGGAGCTCAGATAGTCTTGCCTCTCTTTCTGTGACTTCTACTCCCAGCAGACCATGGCTTCTTGCTACTCCCCAGTATTCTCCTGTCCCAGAGTGATATAGAGTTACCACCTGTTTCCTATCTTTGTACTTCCAATCATCCAGATCTCTGTACTGATGTGATTATACCACACCATACTTTATTCTGAAATAAGTCTCATTCACTAACCCCTAGCCACTCTCTCTTGGAAGGTTGAAAGTGGCAAGTCCTAGAATAAGTGAAGCACTTTTGTACAAAAGAGCCAATGATTTCCATCAAAAGGATTGTATCTGCACATTCAGTCTGAGTGAAGCCTATAGAAACTGCAGTTTTCTGCATTGACCCCCACTGGCTCAATGTTAAATAGTGTTTCTTAAATACAGAATGTCAAACAATATTTTAAAATGAGGTACACCAGTTACTTTTAAAAAATATATAAAGGGAGAAACATAAAAGGAATATTGATATAAAACTTGTTTTAATAATGTTCACTATCGTCTCATGACTTTAATACATTAACTGTTAATATTAATGGGATGTTTCACCAATGTCTGCATTAAGATTTGTTAAAGTCTTATGATGTACTTAACTGTCAGGCCTAGCCTGAGGAAGTCCAGGAGACCATGCAAGTTCTGTTCAGCAACGTTTATTAGCTACAACCTCTATCAAGAATCTTCCCAGACTGAAACTCTGTTCCCACAGTAGCAAGTGAAAACAGAGTGAATTCCTCAGGGAGGTGCCAGCCTCATCCTCTTATCTCTTCCTCGCCCTTCAGGAGACGAAAGAGTATGTTTGCCTCTCTGAGTGTGGCCTTCATAATTCCATTCCATCACATCAACTCTATTTCAATATTTGGTCTTGGTTGTAGTATGTGCTAAAATATATTGAAAGAAAAGGCAGTAGGTTCTTCAATATTTTTGAAGGTGCTTACAGAAGTCTTTCAAGCTACTCAGGGGACCTGGATGTTGCAAACTTAGGTCACATCCTCACAGCGGATATATCCTCATGCAGCTCCTGAGGCAACCCAAAGACAGCTTTAAGTGCTCCATTTTGGAAATTATGTTTTCCTTCTTGTTCTGGCTCAAGCTGTTCTATCTGGACAATCCTTCAGTTCTGCAGTATTGGTTTGACTGTTCTGCAGTGCTGGTCTGGCTGCATGATAGACCAGAATCCTGGTGTCTGGAGCCACTTTTTTTTAAATGGACTGGCTGACCAGTCAGGCTAGAGGATGCAAAATTCTGGAAATAACTAGCCCATCCCTGGCTTCATGCATGTCATTGAAAGTGTAACTGAAATTAGAGCAGAAGAAGGAAAGTGCCTCTGTAGCCTGTGAAGTAGTGAATTCCCTTTCCATTGGTTGCTGCTCCCAGAGAAGCCCTGGTTCTTCCTTTCTTCTCCTCAAGTTATCTTCTTAGGTAAGGTAACAGCGCCCACAACAACCCCCCTTCCTAAATTCCAGGTCTTTTGAATGCTCACCCAGTGACTGCATTCTTTTTGGTCCCTTTGAGTCAGTGTTGACTCCTGGCGACTACCTGGACAAGTCCCTGCAGTTTTCTTGCAAGGTTTTTCAGAAGCCCTTGCCTGCCTCCTAGGGCTGAGAGAGAGTGACTGGCCCAAGGTCCCCCAGCTGGCTTTCTGGCTAAGGTGGGACTAGAACTCACAGTCTCCCACCTGATGCCTTAACCGCTACACTAAACTGACTCCTGCATTTTAGTCCCACAAATGCAGACAATGACTGCCTGGGAGTCAAGAGGTGTTGTTTTTTTTTAAACTCTAAGTCTTTGCTGCAACCTAGTGGTTGACTGAACCTAAAAAAAGTCCTTATAACTAATTCCTTGTCTGTATGAAGAGAAAGAAAAGAAAAATGCCCTGCAGAGTGACCACAGTGTTGTGCTTGCCAGTTGGAAGAGGCTTTCACATGGTGCACAATAGGTGAGGCTGAACTTTCAGCCATGGCAACCACAATCATGGCCCTTGGAATGCTGCACATTACAGCTGTATGAACACCCCTTTCTGGGTTGCAATAAGGGCACACTGCAGGGACAGCAAGGTTTAGGGTGGCATGAGCTTCTGCTGGCTCCAGGATCGGAGGCAAACAGAGCAAAGCACTTGTGTGGGTGTGATCTGAGAGAATCAGGAGTTCAATGTAGGCAGTGTTGCTCACAAGGGATCAAAGCCTCAGGAGTTCTGGCTTCATGACCAGCAGCTTAGTATCTTTGTTACTGCCAGAATAAATCCAGTAGTTTTCTCACGTGGTCATAAATCCAGTTCAGGATTTCTGATACAACTCAGGACACAGAGAAGCAGATTTATTGGGAGAGCTGTGTCCCAAGAGTAAATGAACTGGGAAAGTCAGAAGAGGAACGGAGTTATATGCTAGGTTTGTTCAGGCAGCTGAGAGGTTGCTCCCTGGTGGCCCCAGAGGCCTTCAAAATCCGAGTCCAACAGAACTGGACTTCATAGCAGGGAAACCCTTTCCCACTGAAGGCCAATAATCAATTTGATGCACTAGATGACAGCTGGAGGTCATAATACAAAAACTGAACCCAGTGACTTAAGAACTTAGCAAATTTAATTCAAAAGCAAAGTGAGAATGTAAGGAACAGAAAAACAATGTCCAAGAAAGCACTCAGCACAGCAAAACAGGAAAGGCCTGAGAGCCATAGACCCTATACAATATCTACAACTTAGAATTCACATAAGCCAATCTCTTTCTGATCTCTATCAAGTTACTAGGCAACATTTACACAGAACTCTCATTATGTTTACACCCTGGAATGACCCCTGCTTTTGTATCTTTTGAAGGTTCTAAGGTCAGTTCAGGTCTTTGCTTGCTCCTTGGTGGGATAGCCTGCTATTAAAATTCCAACATACATTGTTTCCTCACTTCAAAATGTATCCATCTATCAGTCCAATCCTGGGTAAAAGTAGATGCTAAATCCAAGATACCCAAATGGGATTTGGAGGATACCATTTTATGTCCCATCTCCTCCCACAAGCAAGAAGCTTTGTATAAAGGACCAATGGGTTTTAAGGACTGAGTTTTATGACAATGCCGTGTAAAACTTATGATATATACAGCAAAACATGCATTTGTAAGGATGCATATTTTTAGGAATAATGTAGTACAAGGTTACTTTAAAATAGCAAAACAGCTCAACTTTCTTCACAAAGCAATTAAAAGAATCTCAAAGTGCTTTAAAGTACAGATTCTACATTTAATGACTGGGCACATTTGAGAAAATGAGCATTTATCTGCAGTCTGTCTGCGAGCTGATTAACCCATTAGTTGAGAGCACTTTTTGCCTTTTCTCATCCATTAAACATTATCTATTTGAACTGAAAAAGATAGATTATTTCCACATTTTGGGCTGGGGGGAGAAGTGATGTGAATTGGATTGCTTTAGTTTTGGTCAACAAGATGGCTGATAAGCGTAGTGTTCATTCTGTCTCTCTCTCTCCTTAGGAACAAGTTGCAAAGCTTGGTGGAAATAATGTTACGCTTCTCATATGAGCCATTTTCATACACTATTGTTTCAACCACTTAAACACTGAAGGCACATTCAGTCTTGTTTTGCTTGAAGAAAGCAATAAATATTTGCGTCCACTTTCCAGATATAGATCAGATATTATACCCAAATTGCCCTCTTCCTATCTGCATTTGATATCAATGCACATCCCACCTGGATCTCATGAAAGCATGCTGTACTGTTTTCCAGGGTGCCCACTCACTCTGAAAATCTGTGCTATTTTCTTCCTTGTGGGGAAAGAAATATATTTGATCACTGAGGTTCTGTCAGCCAGAGGTAAAACACTCAGCTCCACTCCCATACATCACATCTTTCCTGGGCTTATGAACAATGCAGGTGAATGTCTTTTGAGAAGAAGGCTTTGCAAGGATGACCATGAAGCTGAAAGGCCTTAATGAGAGCTGGATCTCAGACACCACAGTGTTCTGGCTTCCATGGAGGCTTCCATAAATACATAAAGCTTCCTTCTGCCCACAGCAAATGCTCAAGAAGAGACACTCCATAGTGCACAGGACAGAAATTGGTAGAGTGACTTAGCTGGTCTGCAATTGTACATTCCTGAAATCAAAGTAGGAATTAAGCTTTCAATAGATTTACACCCCAGCCCTGCACCTGGTTATTCAGGAATCTGCTTTGCTGATTTCATTAGGATTTTCTCACAGGTAAATACAAACAGGATTGTTGTCTTAGCTGTTTTTTTTTTTTTAGGCTGTTTTCTGCTTTGGAGTTGAAGACAAAAAGGTGTTTCAGAGGATACAGGGATGTGTGCATAGTATTTGTGTTATGGTAAGTGTCAAGTTCCTCAACCCCCAAATTTATTTCTTCCTCCTCCCCACTTTCAACCATATAACTGACCTGGGCTGATCTTGAAAAACTAAGTGGGACTAGACTTGGTAGGTAGATCATTAGGTAATCGCAGGCCTGCAGGCTAGACCTGGAAGCCCTCTCCCCTCCATAAAAGTCCTGGAAGAAGCCAGCTGCAAAAAACTGTCAAAAACACCTACATGAGCACATCCATGAAGGCACCAGAAGCTGATTTCAACTCAAGGGAGCCTGGACTCTACACATTCGTCATGGCCCGTTAGCCAGATAATTAGGATACACTTTGAAATGTCATCATAAAAGCCCTAATTCAAGGTTATGTTCACCACTGGAATTTGGTACTCAAGGGTCCTTGCTACTCAGCAGCTTCAGCTATTCAGTTTTCGTGAGCAATATTCTCTTTTCTTTTCTGTGTGTATGTGGGGAGGGAGTTTCCAACTATTCTTGATGTTGCTATGGAAATATTGAATTCAGAAATATCATGAATCATATCTAATCACTGATGTATGATCCTGATTTATGTTATTATTTTATTTATTAACAAATTAATCTGTAATGATGCCAGGATGATAATATGCGTTAGGTCAGGGTTCCTCAACCTTGGCAACTTTAAGATGGGTGGACTTCAACTTGCTGGCTGGGGAATTCTAGAAGTTGAAGTCCACCCATCTTAAAGTTGCCAAGGTTGAGGAACCCTGCATTAGGTAACACCATTCTGCCAATGTACCACCATGTATTTGCATCCTGACATCTGATGCAAGTACTTAAGTCATGACATTTGCATGATGATGTTGCAATACCTAATTTACTCCCCCCACCCCCACTCACACTAATCATGTGCACATCCGTGGCTCTGCAAATAAGGAAACTATATATCTGTTTTTCACCATTCTTCCGGGAACTCAAAGTGGCTTAATGGAAATCTCCATTTTATCCTCACAACAACACTCTGTGTGATAGATTGCACTGACAGAGAGTGGCCTAACGTTATCCAGTAGGTTCTACACCTTAATCACCACAACACGTCTCTCTCAGTTTAAAGCTAAATTAAAATGAGGAGAAAGAGTTCAAATGGCTCCTGGCAAAGCTTATTCAGAGTGAAGATGTGAAAGGAGCTGAAGACATGGCAGCCCTGAATGCTTCCCTCCTGCTGCTTACAGAATAACAAAGTCAAGGGAGCTGGTTTTCAAGGTATCATCAGAAAGGAGACACCACTCGTTCATTTTATAAAACCCCCGTCATTGTGATTATTGCTCCAGGCCACTTCATGTAGGAAGCAATCTCTGCAGGGAACGCAAAAGTAAGGTAACTAAGCTCAGGAGTTTGAAGGTGCAGATAATGCTTTCAAAAAGCAAATTGGAAATATTGCAAAGAAGCATAGTTCCATGGCAGAAGGTGCACCTGGACGTGACTCTCTCTGTGGATAAAATGTAAGGGGTGGGAGTGCAGGAAGGAGAAAGAGGAGCGCAGCATACCACCCACATTGATTTTAGTATCTTGGAGGGAAATGTGTGCATTAAATCCATCCAATCAGCAGTATTTTCAAATGTATTAACACCACCATGGAGAAGATTCAAGGAACTTTTCTTTACTCCCTACACAAAAGGGTTTCCAGCCACTTTCTTGCTAACTGGCGTTCTCCTCTGTCTGCGAAAGAGACAACTCCATGAATGGCTGTTACAGCACAGACTATCAATGAGACTTCCTCAGCACCTTTCCCCCGACTAAATCTCTAATTGCTCAGAAATCCAATAGCTCTGTGTAAAAGGCACCTCTGGTGCTGCCTCTCCGCTTGCTCAGAAGATAGTTTTGGAAGAAGGTGGCTTTACCCACCAGTCAGACCTTTCCCCTCCCCACCCCCTCAGCCTCTTGCGGCATCTCTGACTGCCTGTGACATCATCGCTGGCAGAAGCCAATAAGACCACTTTCCCCCTTCCCTGGAAGAGAACGTGTGCTGGAGCGGAGCAGCCAGGCCGAGCGAGCCGAGCGAGCCGAGCCGTTATCCGTGTTCAGCCTGCGTGGCTGATGCAGCGGCGTGTTCAGTTGCCAGGGACCTGTAGGCTTGAGAGCACACACACCAGCTGGTTCCCATGCAGGGAATGGGGAACTTCCGGCTGGGGAGAAGGACTGTGATGTACACAGTGGAAACTATTCCCAAAGGGAAGAACCGAGTGCTGGGGGTGAGTGATAGAAGCTTGGGAGAACCCTCTGGGGAGGGAGTTGGGCTGGGTAAGGTTGGGGGTGGATAGAAGAGTTGGGGATGGGTTTCTCCATCAGGGTACCAGATCTCTTGATTTAGGCTTAGTAATGTGATTCTCCGGTGTATCTGCATACGTGTGAATGAGGGGTGTAGATGGGAAGAGATGGAATTAGAGAAATGCTTTAGAATGAATCAGTGTAAAGAACCTGAGAATCAGTCATGTCCCCACTTAGGGGAAATAATGACCCATTTGGTTAGAACAGCTTTCTGAGAATAGCTCACTTTGTTCATTTTAAGAATGATCTCCTGCCAATACATGTGTGTTTGTGTGCATTCCTATACTAAATATTCCCAGGAGCAGGAATGAAGTCTGCTGCCAGCAAGGAGAGTAACAAATGATCCTGCTGACCCCACAACTCCAGAATAGCCCTTTCCTGTGGACATGGGACACTAGCTTCAGCATTTGGTTTGGAGCAGGAGAAGAACGAGCTGTCCAGAATTAAACACTGAAGTCAGTGCCCTAAGTACATAGGAGAAATGGGTAATGTCACTCTTGGAAGGAAATGTATTAAAATACAGTTGAAAGCTGTCCACAGAGGCACTGTTCACAGCTGAGAATTACTGCATTGTATAAATGGAACCTCAATGTTCAGAGGTGGTTTAGCTCTGAATACCATATATTAAGCCCAACCATTTAAGGAGGCCCATCATTTCTATGCCTGCTTATAAGCTTCCACAAGCATTCTGCTAATGGAAAAGTTAGGCTACAAGGGTCCTAATTTGGAGAATACTTCCAGTAGTAGGTTGATCAAGGTCCAGGACTGTCCAGAAAGCTAATCCCAGATTCCCTATATCTGTGAGCACTCTGCACAAGCCTAGAGGGATGATTTTTATTTTTTTAATTCATATTGTCCAGCCAGTGCTCAGCCTACTTTTTAAAATGGGCTGCAGTCAGAACTTAGTAAATTCTAAATTTAAACCAAAAACCAAAAACTGATCTTCAAAGCACAGAGACATGGCTTGTACAAATCTGCCATGGCTTGTATAAATTAAGTCAAAAGATGCTTGTGTGGTTTTTGCTGATAGAGGGAAATAGCAGCACATTCCCTTAACTCTCCCCCTCCTGCCGCCCTCCATTTTTCTTCCATGCTCTCCCCTACAGTGATAAATAATTGGGGAAAATAAAAGCATTTAAAACTGTTCTTCGAGAGCACATCTTAAGCAGCCTGTCCAATGCTGTGGCATTCTCTTGCATCATGCAAATCAGATGGTTTCTTCTTCTATAGACAAAATATATTTCAAGACTGGAGCTTAAGCACAGACCCATGTCCATTTGAATCTGTATAAAAATTGCTGTGTACTCATTAATGGGTATCGGCCATGTAGAAATTCTGAATAAACCAATGGCTACATTTACAAAGGGAAATCCTGCAACAGAGTCAGTGCTTTTGTGCTATTACAGAAGCATGTAAAGGGACTTCTTCCTAAAAATAGATGTGGTATTAGCTGGGATTGCCCAGATCACAAACACTAAGTCCCTTCTTGAAGGCAACTGAGCCCCTAACTGGAGTGATTGGGCTTGTGAAACATTAGATAGGCTGTAAAAAACTGCTCTGGATCCAAATACACAAAAAAAAGCCTTGGTTTGGAAAAATCAGTGACAGCACATTGCCCTGCTTTACAAAGCTGCCTTCAGATGGAAGGAACTATACATTTACTTTTTCTTCCCAGCTGAGTGCAGAAGTTGACTTGTTCTCTCTTTCAGTGCATCAAAGCATTAAAATGAAGATGATGTTCCAAAAGAAATAGGGGGTGCAGACTCTTTAATTAACAAAAAGTAAAAGGAGACAATAAATATAATGTTATTTTTAAAGAAAAGCCAGAAATTTTGACCAGGGTTATCCTATCATTTTTCCCAGTAGGTTCAGTTATGCAGGCAGTCATCTGTTGATGGCAAATTCTACCTGTTTTTGAACCAGATACTCAGTCTAAAGGAACTAAGAAAAAAAAATGTTCCACACACACAGAGAAGAAGATTGATCTGCATAGGCAAAAGTATATTATACAATCACATTTAGCAATAGTCATTTACAGAGAAACACCAGGCACAGTGCGAGCAGATGGCTTGTGCTCCTGCACGGCTGACATTCCAGGTCCTCTGCTGATGAGCAATTTCAGGGCTCTGCCTTTGCTCTCCTAATGGTTCACTGTCTTTCAGCTTGCCCTGGACAAAGGAATGCCTTCGGTAAAGACGTCTGCATGGCATGTGACCACCTTGGATGTGTTCTGTTTTGTTTTGCCTGGCATTTGCTCTCCCAGGCAGCTGCCAACCTCATCTGATGCATCAGTATCCCTTAACTTTGAAAAATTAATCAAGCAATCCTGAAGGTGCCAGACTCATTGTCTGTCACTTGGTGACTCCAGTCCAGTATCTTTTGCACATTTTATCATGAGGATAATGAGAAATTTTCCCATATCTAATCCGCCCAAACACTGTTGTCAGCCTGTTTGGCAACACAACAGTAACGATGTGGCTTTTAACCAATCATTGGACTCTCTTCTGAGAATTCTGCCCTCATTTTCCTTTTCCTTCTTTCCTTCTTTCCTTCTTTCCTTCTTTCCTTCTTTCTTTCTTTCTTTCTTTCTTTCTTTCTTTCTTTCTTTCTTTCTTTCTTTCTCTTTTTTCTTTTCTTTTCTTTCGAACAGGGCATCAGCAAAGCACTGACATTTTTTAAAAAGCACAATAAGCAAACAAAGAAACAAAAATTACACTACAGCAGAACAAAACAAAATAGGAAAACAAACCCCCTACTTAATTTCCTATAAAAATTCATTTGTAATCTTAAGGAGAGAAATAGAATTTTAAACACTCATATTCAGTATTTCTATCCAAAAGGACACTTCTACAGATAGAGGTAATATATTAGGAATTTCTTCATAAAGATAAGTAAAATATAGCAACCAAATATGAATAAGTATGAAACCTTGATTCAACAGAATAATCCAGAGTTTCTCAGTTTATGTGATGGACTCTGGATGCAACAGACAAAATTTCCATCCAGTTTTTCCCTGAAATAACAGGCAAGGCTGTTGCATCCAAAATAATCTGGTCAAGGCAGTTAAGTTTAAATTAATTTTACTTTAATTTGATGATCGATCAATTGATTAATTTAATCCATGGCAATTTATGACCATTGCATATTGATGTTGTTATGCAAATGACATAGATTGACACAAATGATACACTGTACTTTGGGTTTTAACAGACATTTGAGAATACTGGACAGTCCCTCCCCAGTGACAGCAAATCAAGGTCTTACTGTATTGTTCTTCTGTGCTTGTCTACTCTGGATCTTTGATTATTGTCAACTGAGACTGAAGTAGAGAAAAGAGTGCTAAAATCAATCTAGGCCAGGTGGCAATAAGAAGCTGCTCCTGAAAAGTCTTCTCCTTGAGCCTTCTCAGAAGCCCCAAGTAGCTACACCCATTGTTATGACTCCCAATGTCTACCCTGTTAGGTCTATATATACCACCAACCAAACTGGAAAGGCTACAGTTTTTTTTCCCCTTCAGATATATTGTATGATGGCAGTGGGATCTGTTCCCATCCCTCACATCCTAAAAATATGAATACTCTATTTGTGAAATCTGGGTTGAATTAAAACCTGGATTTTAATACAGTCCATATATTCTCTATGGCAACCTTCTCCAATACAGAGAATGACCTTGCCTGGCTGCTTGAGGAATAGTGATGACAGAAGCTGTAAGCCAGGAGGGACCAGATTGGGACTGGTTGATCTATGGCAACAGTGCATCCAGTAAATGCTGGTCTATGCTGCTCCCTGCATGAAGAGGTTCTATGCTTACTTGTCACAGTCCAGATCCTCATCCACAGCATTGTACAACTTGTGATGCATCTGAAGAGCTACTGCTGCTGTCTGGGTGCCTACCACCCCAAGCAGACAGCAACACCAGAATGCTCCCATAAATTCCTCTTGGGTTTTCATATAGACTGGAGTCACCCTGTTAGGCACACATAATGCAAAACCATTCTATGACCTCTGGCTGACCCAGGTTGACCTGAGGACCATGCAATGAGGGCACCAGAGCACTGGGAGCCTTAAAAACAGTTCAACTCATCCTACAAACTCTTCTGGGCTAATGAGCATCCCCCTCCCCACCTTAGATACAGAGTCACCTGGATTTATTTATTTATTTATTTATCAGATTTATATACAGGTAGTTCTTGGCTTACAGTGGCATTTGGGACCAGAATTGCCATCGCTAAGCAATGCGGTCATGAAGTGCAACATCACATGACCACATCACTTAGCAATGGCAATTCCAGCAGTCCCAGTTGCCATTGTCAAACGACTGTGCAGATCATTAAGCAAGGACCACATATGACTGCAACTTCTAACTTCTTGCTGGCTTCCCCATTGACTATGCTTGTGAGAAGCTGGCAGGAACATTGAAAATCACAATTACATGACTGGGGGATGCTGCAACAGCCAAAACTACCAGGAGCCATTGTAAGTACCATTCCTTCAGTGCCATTGTAACTTTGAACGGTTGCTAAACAAATGGTTGTAACCCAAGGGCTACCTGTAGCTGCCATCTCAGGAACGTGACTCTAGGTGGTGTACAATAAAATCAACAATTAAAACAGTCTTCAGTAACCATTAAGAAGAATTGAGCATAAATATAAACAAAGTTGTGGGAGAATGCATCAGAATCTCACACATAGTACAACCAACTTGCGGGTTCCTTGTTACCAAGGGATCCCCAGGCCTGCTGAAAAAAAATTCATTTGAAGAGATTTCCAAAAGTCAATAGGGTTAGGACTAATTTTGGAGGTGGTATATACTAATCTGCTAGATACTGGTCAAAATGAAAGGATTAATTACAACAGATTTATAAACACCAGATTTCTTTCCACTAGCAAACATAAATTATTCTCATGAAACTTTAGGAAGCTCTTAGAAGCTGAAGTAATGCAGCATAAAATTGAGGGCAGATGAGAGGCGAGAGAAGTACATGATCTGTGGAAAGAGGCTCCAGAGCAACCTCCCCAACCTTTGGCTAAACTGAGCGGGAGATGAGGGGAGGGGAGATGCTCCTACACATCTGGAAATCTCCAGGATGGGAAAAGCTGCTCTAAGTTAAAATATGTGGTAACCATCAGGACAGTAGATCCTCTGGTGCCAGTGCTTTGAAGTCAGTATAATCATTAAGGGGTGTGTGTGCGTGCATGTGTGAATTTAATCCATCAAGTGCCGAGTATTATTCCCCTGATTGTTCCCACAGACCATCCAGATCATGACTGGCTTCATACACATTAGCTTTGGGATCATTCTCAGCACCCTGACCAGTGTATATACCTCATTCTTTGTGTCTGGAGAGATCCCCTTCTTGGGAGGAGCATCCGTGAGTATCACACATGGGACTAGAGAACACTCCCTTCCCCTCCTG
Source organism: Liasis olivaceus (assembly GCA_030867105.1). Lineage (NCBI taxonomy): Eukaryota > Metazoa > Chordata > Lepidosauria > Squamata > Pythonidae > Liasis > Liasis olivaceus. Next base: position 107,406,560 of record CM061349.1, on the reverse strand, counting down.
GATAGGTGGGGAGAGAGGTGGAAGAGCAGTCAGGCAACAGGCAGAGAGATTATATGAAGAAGGAAGGATGGTGGGATGTCCTTGGTGAGAAAGAGACAGGGCATCAGCTGCTGAAGGAAATAGTTCCTGGACTGCATGATTAGCAATATCTCCTCCTCAGTGAGTTCAGTGATGCTTCTTCCCAGCTAAACCAGCTCTAGCTGAGATTTCCAACAGTGCTGTGGAACCAAACCTTCAGGTGCCTGATTCCTTCAAAAATGTGTGATCCATTGTGAGTCATCATTAGCTCTTCTGCCAAAAACTGTCCTGTCTGTTCAAAAACCATGTTATGAGGTTGGATGTCCTTCCTTCTTTCCTTCCTTCCTTTGTTTTGAAACATCCAAAATTTTGGTTTGTAATTTTTTTTTATTATGTTCCTACCATGTTCATACTAAAAATAAATTACTTAAACTTTTGCCCAAACATCTTTTTCCATTTTGTTAAAAGCATCTTTACTTTGAGAGGAAAATCTTCTCCTTCTCCTAGGAAAGGGAAGAGGAATAAATTATAAATACAATCACCATTGCTCTGAGATTCTAGACCACTTCAGGTCAAAGATCATTTGCATTGGAGAAGCCTGTACCGTATTAGAACGTTGGTTCAGTTTCATGCCAAAAAATACATCCTGCTTCTCTTCTACTATATGCTTGTCATTTGCTTTTAAAATACAACTTGTATATGCTATGTGGATCAAAGAATCATAGAATCATAGAGTTGGAAGGGACCTAAGAGGTCATCAAGTCCAACCTCTGCATACTGCAGGATTCACTACACCATCCCTGAGACATGACTATCCAAGTCCGAATGAAAACCTCCAGTGAAGGGGAAGAATCCTATCCCACTGATTGACAGTTTTTACTGTCAAATCACTTGAAATATCTAATCTGTATCTAAATCCTTGAAGTTTCATCCCATTAGTTCTAGTCTTTCCCTCTGGCACAAGCCTGAACCCTCTACAATGGGACAGCCCTTAGGGCATTTGAAAAGGGCAATCATGTCCCCTCTCAACCTTCTCTTCTACAAGGTAAACATACCTAGGTCTTTGAACCATTCCTCTTGGACTTGGCTTCCAGTCCTTTCACAATCTTGGTAACCCTTCTCTGCGCTTGCTCCAGTTTATCAATGTTCTTTTTAAGCTGGGGTGAGTCTAAGAGGTAGGTCCCAAACTGCAAAATTACAATTCTTTTTCTTTAGGAAGGCTTATCTCACCTCCCATAAGTTTATCACTTAAAATACTCTTCTACACACACACACACACACACACACACACGTGTATCACTTAGGGATCAGCTGTGGATCTATATTGTCTTCTGGAGCGGGCATACCTAACAGATCATCACCATCACCATCATCTATTTTGGGAGCTGAATAAGTCTGCTCCACTTTACTGGAGATAGCAGCAAAGCTGGTGTTTTCCTTGGAATCACTGTGGCTCTGCAACCCTTGTGGGCAGTCTGTTTTCCTACTGGCAAGAATTCTCATATCCTCCATCTTCCAGGGTCAAACCACCCATTGCATTTTCTCCCACCTCCCATTCCCATAACAGTACAGCATCCTCTTCCCGGAACTTGTCTCTATGTAGTGTTTATCACTCTCCCACTTCTCCGACCCAGCCACCATAGCAACACGCAACCATGGTCACTGCTATTGGGAAAAGTGCCCATTTGCTATCATTTCACACAGCAGCGGAATGGCACTGTGGCAGTCAAGAAACCTTGGTGGGATTTCAGTACTTTGTTTACATTTTTTAAAACTCAGACTCCCTTTGCATAGCTTCTGAGAGCAACCTCTTGGGTTTTTTTTTTTCCAACTGACAAATGTGCACTGAAAAACATTGGGGGAGGGTTGCAATTCATTTTATTTAAGTTCTGAGTGAAGTGAGCGATGAGAGCATGTTGCCATTCCACAACATGTGGTAGCTCAGGGGTGCAATACAGGCTGAATGAGATTCTCTGCATTCTTCTTTTCATCAGCTGGAAGGAGAGAAGGTGAGCAGGGACTGGCCGTTGGTACTCTCTGCATGCTGAGGTTGGCAGAGATGTGCTAATAGTGAAAATATTCTTGGGTCAATGTCACATTGTGTTATGAGGGATCAGGGTAGAAAGACTGGTGCGGTAGAATTGTCCTTTGTTCACACACAGAAATTCATGAACTGTGTGGCAAACTTTATCCCTTTTGTTGTTGTTGTTCAGTCGTTAAGTCGTGTCCGACTCTTCGTGACCCCATGAACCATATTGCGCCAGGCCTTCCTATCTTTCACTGCCTCCCTGAGTTTGCTCAATTTCATGCTCATTGCTTCGATGATGCTATCTAGCCTCTAAAGTGAACTATCTGCTACATGCATGTGCATTTCAAAAAATATTGCTATTTGGAGCTATTTTGGGGGAGGGGGGAAAAAAGCAGCCCTGAAAGGCTAATTTTCAAGTCTAGGTATGGCAGGAGATTGTAGGAGGAAAACTACTTTATGTTAGTCTAAGGTGGCAGAACATCAGGAGTCTGGTAGCACCTTTTCTAACTAACAAATTGTATTAAAAGGCAAAAGCTTTCATGAGCTGCAGTTCACATCAGCAGATGCAGGAGAAGTCTCATTTCTCTTGTTATATGTTCAAAATGATCACTCTGTTTTGTTTTGTCTTACAACACCCTTCCCCAAGTGTTGGACTTTAACTCCCATAACGTCTGGCCAACATACCTGCTGTTCATCCTGGCTGGGAGTTTGGGGAGGTGTCATCTGGATGGCATTTAAGACTGCCTTACACATTTCTAGGTAGAAGCAGACAATAGGAACCCACTTCAGCATCTTGTAGGAAAGGGGGAGCTTTTTTAAGTAAAAAACACACACACATACACACACAGCGAACAAGGACTGACTCACAGAATTCCCCCATCCCTGCACTCCAAATTAGTTTTCCCCTTCTCTTCAGCACTGGACAAGTTAACTTGCCAAGTGCCAGGCTTTCTAAAGTTGGCAGAAGTGAGGGCACCCAAAAATCACCTTCAAACAGCTTCAGCAGGTTTGGGAAATAGAAATTGTGATGATGCAGAAATGCCCAAAGACATTTTTATTGCCATTCATTTGCCTCTAATCTCCATGTTTAAGTACCCTCCCTACAACTCTGTGTGTGTGTGTGTGCGTGTGTGTGTGTGTGCTGGTTTGACTCATGTTTGTAACTCGCAACAAGAATCCAGGGATCAAAAGAAGCGGACTGTAGTTCAAGAAAGCTTGTATGTCTGAATAAATGTATTAGTCATAAGGTGCTTATTGAAACAGGTTCTATCTCCTCTCCTTCCAGATTAAGAATATTGATGCAAAATCTGGCAAATGCTTAACTCTACCATCAATTTTTTGGCTTTCAGGCAAGAAAAATAACCCTGGAGAGATGTATAAAATCAGACTGGTGAGGCAGAGGATAGAATACTTTCAAGGAGCAAATGGGAACTACTTTTCTACTCTTTTTCTTGTGAAAGCCTGAAGACCCTAGAACATGGCTACTACTGTATACCTGAGCTGCAAAAATCTGGAAAACCACTAAGACAGTAAAAGGGTAGTGATTTCTGTATTGCTTTGCTGCCATCTAGTGGTCATCCAGATTTATCACCCAGACCATAGGCTCTCTTTTCCCTTTTGGAGAGGTTGAGCACCTCAAAGTATGTTGGGTCTATCACCTTTGAGGAAGGTTGGAGGTTTTCTTTGGAGATATTTTATGTCTGTTGATGAGTTCACACTGCAGTTTTCATGTGTGTTCTACTGGAAAATGAAAAATGAAACTGAAGGAAGACTTTTTTTAACTTCGTGATTACAAAACAAGATAATCGGGTCAATCTCTCAAGAGCCCTCTGTCAACCCACCTTTCCTGTTCCGCAAGAAAACCATATGTGTTAAATGGGCAAAATGGGCCAAGAAAGTTAAAAAGAAAATAACCCAAAATGGTTCAAAGTGGCTTAACTGTCTTTTCAAAGAGCAGAAAGCGAGATGCTGACATCCTGGGTCCCAAGTCATTTCTGCAGGGCTTGTCAACCCAAAATCTACAATACAAAAATGTGCATAAACTGAAAAAAAAGAATAAATATAAACCATTGGTTGGATTTTTGCTGCTTCACATTCATAACGCACTATGAGAGGAAGGGAACAAAAATCCTAAAGCATATGACAAGCCATTGCACATTAATGTTTTATATACATACATTTTCCTGAGAATAAATCCTGTTGAGCACAGAGGGCCTTATTTCTAAGGATTGAGGAACAATGTATGGAGCTACCTATGGGGTTTGTAAATGAATCAAGAGTCAGTTTGATGCAGTAGTTTACAGCACCAGGCTAGAAACTGGGCGTCTGTGAATTTAGTCCTCCATTTAGTCCTCCATTGGTCACAAACCCAGCTAGGTGACTTTGGACCAGTCTCTCTCTCTCAGACCTTGGAAGGTGGCAGGGACAAACTACTCAGCTTTATGGACTTCTGCAGGCAGTCATTAGGAGTCAAGAATGATTTGAAGGCACAACATTTATTTTTCCATTTTTGTCTATTGTATTTTTCCTTGTTTTTGATGTATTTATTTGTAACAGCCCAAAGTTGTTGGGAGACGCAGTATATGCATTTTAATAAATAGTAATAATAATAATAATAATAGCAGCAGTAGTAGTAGTAGTAGTAGTAGTAGTAGTAAAATAAAATAAAACCAATCAATTGATTTAGTGATTATACTTAGGGTATATATTTTCTCTCTCACCTATTTCTCTCTGCAACAAGATAACAAAAACTAATTTTAATCATCTTATTTTAAAAAGGGGGTTAGCATAGCGCTCACACATGCTACTTTACTTTTTCCTATATTGTGCAGGGTAGGGAAAGAATCTGAGAGTGTATGATGGGGACATTCACAAAACAGATGCCATAATGGCTTTCTGGACAGCCAGAAAGCCCCTGTTTATCAGAATTAGCCCTATAGGAAGCTCTCGACTCCAGTGGGACCTCTGTGGGATCCAAAGGCATTCTTGCAAATAAATGGGATGCCAAAGTCTGGGCTTTATGTGTAGGTTCTTTTTTATCTAGTCTGACTTTTTAATTAATTAATATGGGTATTTATTTTTTAATTGTTTTTGGGTTTTACTCTAACTGTGAGCTGCCCAGAGTTACCCTTTGGAGGAGATAGGTGACATACAAATTTAATAAATAAATAAATGCCCTCTCTCTCTCTCTCTCTCTCTCTCTCTCTCTCTCTCTCTCATCTATCTATCTATCTATCTATCTATCTATCTATCTATCTATCTATCTATCAGAACAGGAGGTGTCTGGAAGTATACTAGTGTCTACAGGCACCACGTTTCCAATCCCTGGTTGTATGACAGGCAGGTGAGCCAGGCATTCACTTTTTGTCCTTGTGCAGACTCTTTGCCAGGCTCTGATTAGCCAGTGGCCTGGTTCCCTCCAAAGAGTTTGCCTAATAAATGCCCTTGCCAATGCCCAGTTCCAAGACAAAGTTTGCATTGGTGGGGTTTCCAGGTCTTGATAGGATCATCTGAACCAGATCCAGATCAAACAAGTTGCTGGGCATGGAAGGTGGGGTGGGGATTCTTTACACTCTCTGGTCTGTTTTCTTGTGTTTTTTTGCCATCCAGATTTATCAGCTGCCCATGTTTCCCTAGTAGAGATTTTATGCACGTGCAAACAGAGCACATACATACTCAGAACTGCCAGAGAGGGAAAACATAGCTGTAAAGTTTATATGGATATATGAGAATCTAAGAGTCGCATTGGGGTCAAACGTCTATTTATTTAAAAAGAATCCATATGTGTATAGATTCCATGTGTATAGGTCCATCAGCTGTTACAATTCCATCTCTTTGTGAGATTATTAAAGCCCATATGTTAGAGAATGCAGGGCATTTATGGGATGGTGTTGTAGAGCAGGAGACACCAAGCTGAAAATTCGTTTTGCTTGAAAGTTGCTTCAGTGGTGCAGACAATTAGAGCCTCATAGACTGAGCCCCTGAAAGCTTACTGGATTCTAGTCTGGCAGCACCCCATGACCAATGAGGGTCCTTACTTTCGCTGTGCTTGTTCCATTTTGTAAAGGGTCTGTAAGGCAAGAGTTCACTGAGGCTTATTGTCAGATCTTGCTGCCATGGGAAAAGGAACTTGAGCACACTGTAGAGCTCATTAAGGAAAGTTGGGCTCAGTAGTTAATTGAGCATTGTCCTATATAAAGACAGCAAGCATGTGGTCTTAGCCATGCTGTCCCATGAGAACTCTTGGGGTGACTTTGGGCCACAGGATTGCAGGTGTGGGAATAAAATAAAGGGAAATCCCTATGCAAGCTGTCTTAAGCTCTTAGAGAAGAGGTGGGATATAAATCTAAGAAATAAATAATCATGATTTAGGGCTACCACCTCTGGGCTACCCAAATCTGAGTGGTCACTGTTGTTCAGTCATTCAGTCACTTTGAGTCTTTGTGACCTAATAGGCATCATGTTGCCAGGATTGTCTGTTAATAATTGCTTGAGTTCTTGTAAGCTCTTGCTTATGTCATCAGAGATAATATCCAACCACCTTGTCTTCTGTCAACCAGCTTTTTCGAAGCATCAGGGTCTTCTCCAGTGACTCTTGCCTTTGGATTGGATGTCCAACATAGCTAAGCTTTAGCTTCATTATTAGTGCTTCCAATGGGTAGTCTGGTTTCACTTCATCTAATACTGAATGATTTGCTCTTCTTGCAGTCCAAGGTGTTCTCAACCATTTTCTCCAAACCACAGTTCAGAAGCATCCTTTTTCTTCATTCAGTCTTTCTGAGAATTCAGCTGTCATAGCATATGTTTCAGCTGAGAAAACCATGGCCTTCACAATTCATACTTTGGTGGTCAGTGGGACATTTCTTCACTTTAATGCCCACTAGGTGATTATTGGAGGCCAGCAGAGAGATACAGAAACTGTTGACCCTTGGCTGCCATCTACTTGTTGTCTAAATTTTTGCAGCCGAGATATGGTAACTCTAGCACTGCCTTTTCGTCCTGCCACTGCAACTCTGGGACCAAACTGGTGTACCATTCATCTTCTCTACAGTGAGCGGGATGTCAGTATGCAACCATCCTGGAAAAGTGTCAACGTACTGCTCTCCCCCTCTTCGGATTTCTTCTTTATTTATTTGCTTTTCACTCGTACAGAATACAAGATACTTTACTCTATGTTAAGGGGCTGTATACTACAGCAGCCCTTATGCCACTGTGGGACTCCTAAACATAATTCTTAGTATACAAATCTCAATAGGCTTAATTTGGAATAAGCAGCTTCAAGGTCAGGGCTAATGAACGCATATGAGGGCCTTCCAGTTACTTTGTTCAGTAAATGGCTCTTTCATTTGGGGACAAAATCCAGTGAAGTCTATAGGGCAGCCAAAAACAGAAAGTGGCAAAATGCCCTCTTTGCCATATGGCTTGGGACCAACCTGTCTTGCAACATACACACCCACACACTCATATACTGTAAATATTCCCAGTTCTTTTGTTCATCTTAGCAGGCATCTAAACCAGAATTATTGTCAGCATCCATTTCTTATTTCCCTTGGTTCTACACTGTTTCAGTATTTCCTCATTCCTGTTGCGCCTTTTCATCCTAGAAATGTGAGCTCTGCATTTGTTCTGTGTTTTATTAAATACTGTACTTTAAAAAAAATAACATTACTGTGTACCCCAGTGCATTGGATGCAGGGAGAGGGTGAAAAAAATTGAGGAAGGATCTGCCCGATGATGTAACAGATAAGTTGAGTGTCCTCTAAGAATAATTACCCAAGAGGAAAATTGACCAGTGACCTCAGCAAAGTCTGCATGGGCACAGTGATGCACAGCTGCCAATAGAAAGAGATAAAAATACACTAACGAATATTGAATAGTGTTGTGTGAGCAGCAGGCTATGAAAAGGGAAGATAAACCATGGAAGTTTTGTCCAAATCTTTTTGTGGATAAGTCTTTGTTTTTATAATGAAAACTATATGTTCATATCTTCATGCTTAACAGTCAAGGCAGTTTGCATATAATAAGACAAATCTGGAAAATGCCATCTCTAGCAGATTATACATAAACCCAGATGTTTCTTTGCTAGCTTTAGCAGAACTGCATCCAGCAAATTCTGATTGTGTGTGAAGCAGCAGTGTGATGTACTGTCAATGCTAAGTCTGACTCCTGTTCAGTTCTGTGACTGTCTTCTGAACAGTTTCACCATCAACTTCCTGTGTAGATGTCCATGTTCTTATACATGTGTTTATATAGTTGTCTCTGTTCACACTTCATTTTTCCATACACCTCAAACCAATTACCAGTCTGATCATCCTAGGTCACTTTTCATTACTATCCTTCCAGCATTCTTCTGTATTATTATACACGTTCATATATGAGGCTTAAAATGAGGTTTGCTTAAATTGGTATGTGATATGAGTCTGAAATCAAAACTGTGTCCCTCTCCTGCTTTCCAGCAACTAATGCTGGTGCCAGGTTTGATGGTGGCTGTACCAAATGTCCTATCTTGGACTCACTCCTATGTCAACGGGACTCTAGCTGTTGGCTTACCTATAGACCTACAACTTCACTTTCCCACAGTGCTGCCAGCATAATGTTGCTCTGTATCATTATGGAAATTAAAATGGCAACTGTGATGGCTATTAATTGACCAGGGAGGCCGATGCTGGATCTGAAGATCATAACTGTGTATTTATGAAAAGTAGCAAAGGAAGAACCGAAAGACTATTTAAGCCTCATATACAAAAATACCCAAAACTACTTCTGTAAAATCACTTCCCAAAGTTCATTTACTTCCCTCATCCAACTAGGGCTGCAATGAATATTCCCTGTAAATCAGCACAAATTATTAATAAAAAGATTGTTCTTGCTGAATAATCGCATTATTTTGTCCTCACTATCCAAGTCCTCACTTGTGCAATGCCATTGAATTTTTGCTGTGATGATCTATGTGCTCAAGTTGAGTAAGTTCCATGAGATTTTTTCTTCATGATAGTTTTGATAAAACTATCAGATTTATCACCACATCCAGCAGAGTTAAAGAGTAGTGTTGGCAAATGAGGGCAACAGAGGTTAAGAAACTGGTTTATTTTAATATAATATATAAAAATATGGCAAATACTTTCATCTCAGCCCTAAAATCAATCATTGTTGAGCACAGACTGTTCTGTTCTATGGCTCCAAAGCAAAGAATCCATAATTTGAAGGCATGAAAGAGCTTTATACCTTCTGCCTACCAAAAGACAGAGCAGAAACAGCCTGATTTTCAAGGCCTTAGGAAGAAGATGGAAGATTGGGATGTTAACAGATCAATGAAAGACTGATTACACTTCTCAGATATTGGGGTTGGGCAATATTTTTGCATAAACCCTTAGAGATTTACATATTAATGGAAAGTGGAGTTTGAGCAAATAATGGAGCTAAAAGTAAAAGGTTCTCCCCACTCTCATTCTTACTGATATCCCCTCTCTCCACTCTATTTTTATAGGATCTATTCTTTTCTTTGTCTCTCTGTCTTTCCCTCCCTGTGCATCAGATTAAAACTGAGTGTTTTTGCTGTAGATTCAGATGGATTATCAACAGAAGGGTCCTGTGTGTCCCTGTGGGGGGGCTGCCCATTGCTAATTGAAGGTCTGACCTCCAGGACAGATACTGGGTTATATCCCTCTGCTTCGTTTACAAACAGCCTTTCTTTCTTGACAAAGCATTTTTAATGGTACCAATCTTCCTTCTCATTTCTATCATAACTTCATGAGACTGTCTAGTGAGGGTTGGAAGGGAAGCTCTCTTAATTGAGATGTAAATGTTTACTGGTTTCCTTCTTCCCACACAGTTCATTGTTTCCGGATGTCTCTCCATTGGTGCTGAGAAGAGCCCTACCGAATGTGCAGTGAGTCTGTCTCACATTCTTTTCTCTTCTGTGAATTGCAGTTTAATGCTTTGTCCCACCTAGAATTAACAGTGGACTTCATGCATGCCTGGAGATCAACCATAAGCTGCTGCAGCATAGGGGCTGGAACAGCCTTCTACAACCTGGTAGTCTAACTTTAGTTCCCATCAACCTCAGGTCCATGCTGAAATTGGAGGCAGTAATTTTAAGATATGGCAATGCAAAGTGGAATAAAATGATTATAATGGCCCTGGCTTAAAATTACACAAAAGAAGGGGCAGTCCAACCTTCTCATAGAGAAAGACTTACATAACGAGATGCCACACTGAAAACACGCTTTTCAGTTCTCCCACTATTTAACCCAATTTATAATGGGACATATGGAAAAGTATTCAAAATAAATCTGAAATTATGGGCAGGTTCCTAAGGGAGGGGGGAAGTGGTCTGAAGATGTACTAGTTGCAATTGTGTCATTAGAGGAAAGGTAAGCAAACAAATTGGCAATCAGGGCAGATGGTGCAAGGTTAGTATACTATAGTCATGCAGTGTAAAGCAAAAAAGCTTTAATTTGGCATTTGCTGCAGTTTCCAAATAATCTTCAAGTTTAGGCCTGTGAAGAGCATGCTGCAGAAATATACAAAGGAGGTGATTAAGTCGTGGATTAATATAGCTAGGTCAACTCCCCTAGGAAGAGGGACAATAGATTTACCAGTCATAGCTGGGAACAGAACCCTAATCATGGGTGCCATTATATCCCATGCTGGTCACAACTCAGAAGGAAATCGTAGGCAATTATGGACTAGCCATGACTTGAATTGTAGCAGAATCCACTAAGGCTTCCAACAACCCTTCAGAGCTTAAAGCTGCAAATAATGGACACACGCTTTTCTAAAGAGCATGAGAAACTGCTGCCTTGCTTCACTTTATGGGTCTCCCTTGGCACTTCCAGTAGGAGAAGAGGCTTCTGTGCATGTGCAGAAGCCTCTTCCATCAAGCGGAAATACTAGAGAAGATCTAAGAAGTGATTCAGTGCACCTTGATGACACAAATCGCATTATAGCTGCACCTAAGTGAGACAACTGCATCCATGTGGGGAAGGGAGCAAAGGTGTGACAACATCTTCACACAAATGCCACAGCTTACTTCTGCTGGACATTGGGATAGAAGTACATAAGTGTGGCATTTATATGATGGTCTCACTGCATAGATGCTATTATTTTGGAATCACAATGGTTTGCTGCAGATGCTGATTGCCTCCAAGGTGCAAAAAGTACCTCTTCAGGGTGAAGCATGACTGCTTTAGGAAGGTTTAGAAGCCACTAAATGCATGTGTACAACTTAGAGGAGGATATTTGGGCGGTGGCATCTGTGTGTGCGTCAATAAAGTGCATAGGCACTGCTCATTTGTCCTATTAAAAACCCACTGCATTTCTGGAAGAGATTTCTTTTTCCATTTGTGGAGGATTTTAACTGTCTTTCACCTAATGTTTTTATGTAACAATGACTGCAGGAATCAGAAGCATTGTTCCCAAAAATAGTTTGCTCTGCCTAGGGCATTCCATTCCATCTAAGCTGTATTGTAGATCTGTGACAACAATGTAGCAATTCTAAGCCTCTGCATTTATCCACATAGAACTCAGTGGGACCTACTTCTAAGTAATCCTCTATGGGGTGGAGATGGGAAGCTTCTGAGTTTTTCTTAGTCACGGTGTTTCTGGAAAGAACTACGCAGAAAATGTTTGTAAGGAGATTTTGGAACAATGGGATCACAACTGAAAGGGGAGAGATTCAGACTGAGGGTATTCGCTGGCTCATCATTCTTGGGCTATCAAACTTTGGAGGCTGAGAATTGCGTTTTGAGAGAACAGAAGGCAGCATTCTTCACAATATACCAGCTCATTGTACTGCTGATTTTGCAGCTCAGTGTGTATATGTGTGGAGTATTCTACCTATTTCAAACAGAGGTGAGAGTAGGACAGAAGAAATTAGAGGGCATGCCACTGGAAATGGTGTCTCTATCATCACCTTCAACTCTCTAAAAAGTGTCTGTCTGTCTCCATTCTAATCGCCATCTGCAGGAGGCAACAGTATTTGAAATTTCCCAATTCTCAATAAGAAGGTTGAATTCCCAAAGATATGAGCAGCAGAACTAGAGTTTAAGCAGCTCTTCACATGTACTAATATTCCAAATCAACCTTCACTATCCTTGTGGTCTCCCAACACGTTGGATTACAGCTTCCAAGTTCCCAGCCATGTGTTCCGGAGACCTTGAAACAATTGTCCCTCTAGTGACTTTGAACATCTTCTGTCATCAACCAGTCATTACTAAGGCTCTGTAAAGCCTATTGTTGTTATTATATCAGCACCACAATGGTGAGACTAGAATTGATGACACTAGAAGATGCTGTAAGTCACTCGGGGAGATTCTTCCTCAAAGCTGTAGTCCCAACCCATGTGGATGATACCAGATTGGATAAGGCTGTTCTAAAATTCTCAGTAGAATTTGTTCTCCCAATGATGACCTAACATTCAATATTTGTGCCTTTTAGGTAAAAGGCTCGCAAGCCATGAATATCATCAGTGCCATTTTTGCGCTACTTGGAATATTGGCCTTTATAGTAGATCTGAGCATAAATGGGACATTTCATTCAGATGATAACTACGAGTATTCGCTAGTGATGGTAAGTTTCAACAGTTTAGACACAGTGCAGTTCTGTCGGAAAACTGAAACTAGCAAAGGAATTGGTATAGTTATTGTATATTTGAGAAGGAAAACATCCACTTTCATAGTATTAGGATGTATCCAGTTAAAGAACATTTCACCTGGGCAGTCAATCATGTATATCAAACATGCCTGAAACCCAGATGATAACTACCTGAATCCAAACTGGCAACCTGGTTCAAGCTATGGATAGCCAGTTTCAGGGCCATCCTTCTTTGGTGCCAAGCTATACTATTGGGTATGATTTCCTTAGCATGACATCTGTACTACTTCTGGATTGGCTCCCAATGTGAATTGGAGAAAGCTGTCCTTAGGATCACATGATAATTTAATCTCTTTACAATGGAGAAGAGAGTGGATGAGACTCATGATGCAGCATGTTTGCTCTCCAGCTCCTCTCCAGCCTGACTTAATCATGGTTATATGTTACATCAGCATTGTTTACTACCCAGATCGTCCTCTTATCTAGGGTTCATTAACCAACTTCAAGTCCTAATTTGAAATCCTAATTAAGAAGGAACCTAAGGCAACAGATACTGTAGCCCTGCTTCTTAGAAACATATCTTGAAAGGTTTCTGATAAGAATGGAATGATTGTTCTAGGCCAGTGTTTCTCAACCTTGGCAACTTGAAGATGTATGGACTTCAGCTCCCAGAATTCCCCAGCCAATGGCTAGCTGGGGAATTCTGGGAGTTGAAGTCCACACATCTTCAAGTTGCCAAGGTTGAGAAATACTTCTCTAGGCAATTGTTTGCTCTCTTTCCTGCCTTTGACATTTTCTTTCCCTGCTTTCATGCACACATCTGCTCTCTCTTTCTCTCCTTCGTATGTATAGCCAAAGGGCTTCAAATAGCTTGTCTAAAACAGATTTCTCCAATTAAATAATTTGGGCTGAGAATACATACAATCTGATCCTATGTGTGTTCATGGAGAAGTAAGTGTTCTGTACTCTACGAGACATGAGGTTAGTGCTGAGTTTTATAATGAGAGTCCTATCATTGGTTAGTGGTTAAAAACCTCAGACCTGATATACTGTATATCAGATTGGATGCCTCCCCCACATGATGGTCTGAAAGAAAGAAGCCCCAAATGACACTTGTTTTCAGTTTGAAAAGGCTTTTGCTCACACGAATAGAGCAGGAATCCCCAACCTTTTAGCTCTGAGGAATACATTTGGTGTTTGGGGAGCATTTTGTGGGAGCTCTTGCAAAAGGCTGAATGGCAGAGGGGAAAATTTCCCAGTTCTTTTATCCAAATGTGACCTGCTATGCCCTCTAGCCCCCCCCCCCCCAACTTTCTACAGGACATCTCTTCTCCCCCAATTACTTTTGCCCTCTTTTGAGCAACTCAACTGCTTCTGGACTGCTGCTGATCACTTTATTTTCTAAGAAAGTATACAGGACCATTTGGGGTGCAGAAACATTCTTGGAAATGAAGGTGATACTGCAAGCCCACAATATGCAACACTAATGCTATGCATTATAGCAACTTTTCTTGTTTTTACATTAAATGGGTTTAGATGTAAACAGGTAGGACAAATAGCCAAACTGGCCCAATGGGAGATTTCTGCAAGAGTATTGGAGCCCCAAGGCAGTAAGTGGGGGACCCTGAGAATAGAATGAAACAATTCTGCAAATCTAGGCAGGCCCCAAGAAAAGATAACTGGGTAGATTCCCATTTGTTAATTTGCTTGTATCATTATGTTTCCTTTGGGGAAAAGACAGGCAATAGGATCGCCATTGTGCTGCTGACATTCACCATTGTGGAATTCTGTATTGCATCTGCAACTGCATATTTTTGGTGCCGGGCAACCCGCTCTGACTCCAATGAGGTGAGATTTCTTACCAGAATTATCATAGCTGTTATGTCTGCGCATTGGAGTTTGGTTATTGTTTCTGAGTCTGATTAAAGTATGTCCATCATTGCATTGCATATGCAAAAGGTTGTGATTTTAAAAAATGGCATATTGTAGCTAGGATGGACAGAAAAATGGGTGTGGGTTAAAAATAATTAATCTGGGTTGGAGTGAGGTCAGAAAATGAAAATATTAAAGTTAAAAATGATCCAGTCAGTTGAGTTTAAACATTTGGGGGAAGAAGAACCAATTCCTCAGATGAATGTGGGAAAAGATGGGAAGAGAGGCAGGTCTAATATTGTTTGTTTTCCAGGCCATACTGATTGACCCAAACACCATCAGGACAGATAATGAAATCCCTTCTGTAGAATCTTCAATACATTGTCCACCAAGCTCTAATGATGTAAGTTATGGTCTAAAAGTTGAGGCTGTGTAGAAGATTAGACTGGAGGAATCTGTATGGAGGAGTCACATCAGCTGCGCTTCTCTTGGGGCATAAAAGTTAGCCTTTTCCTGCATGACAGAGTTCCTTCATTTATTGTCAGTATTCTAGCTGGCAGGCCAATGAGGGCAAAGGGACTGTCTCTCTACTTTCTCCTGTACTGTCTCCATTTAAGTCTGGACTAAGAGACATGTGACTTAATATTCTTTGCCTTGGAGTAGAAGGTAATGCTCCATTTTGCATGGGCTGTGTATGGAAGTGACCATAAGTCTGACATGTGGATTGCTAAGCTGTCAAAATGTGGTTAGAGGACAGTCATGATACCTTGTTGGAAATAGTCGCAAAATAGTTGGTGACCAGACTGAGAACATGGAACTGAAGCCAACAGATGTCCAATCTGGACACGAATACATCTTTTCAGCTCTGACTGGCTCTGTTGCTGACCCAGTACACGTTGAAACAGAAACCAGTTCATGATGTTAATTCCTATTGTCCAAAGCCCTGTGTTGTGGCTGGTTTATGAAGATTCTGTACCATTCTTAGATGTCCTGAGAAGTGGCCAGTATATGAGACTGCCTGGGCCTCAGACTCTGTGTTTCCCCCTCGTGTTTCCTTATGGAAGCATGAATTCAGAACAGAAAGCGGCACCTGGAGATTAATTTGAGCAAAGCTGACTGGTTTTATATGAAGCATATCAGCAGTGCTGGATGCTCTTCGTACTGTTTGTCATCTATATTTGCATTTACTATATCCCATTAAGCTATTCGTAGAACAGCCTTGGGAAACGTTCCGTCCTTGATTCTCTGCAAGGACTACCAGTTTGTGACAGCCTCCCTTGCAGCTTTGCTGAGCCGAAATTGCTATTCCAATTCCTTTTCACTGGCCCTGGCTTTGCTCTACTTGCTGGACCATATAAGAAAGCTTTCTCAGAGGAGAAAGAGCTCACATCCCTGAACACTAAATCCTAGTTTAGCTTTACTTATTCCAGAGTTGGACATGCAGTTTAATACTTCCATGTCTTGTAAAAAAATGACACACATTTTAGTGGATATCAGAAAACCTTTGGCAATGTTTTGTACTAATCATTTCTAATGATGGACCACTAACAGTTTTTTATACCACTGAAGGTCAGCTGTAGCCCTGATGCAGGGCCAGAAATATTGGAAGAGACATGGGACTAATTTCTGGTTCTAACCAGATTGAATCAGTTCTGAGTTTAACCTACCATTCTCAAAATGGTTCCCTCTCAATGTTTAGGACTATAACTCTAATTAACTGCAGCTAGTATGGCCAATGTTCAGGGAGGATGCCGGGAGAGGCAAAATTAAGAGAGACCTAAGCTTGGGAAGGCTGGCTTAGAAGAAATGGCTGTTCACTTAAAACCGTCTGCTACAGGAAGGAAAGCATTTAGACTGGAGCCTGACATCTAGCTATGTGTGCTTAGAACAGTGTTTCTCAACCTTGGCAACTTTAAAGTTGCCAAGGTTGAGAAACACTGGCTTAGAATCTCAACAAACTAGGTGTAACTTCAGTGGGCGTAACTGAATGCACAATTGCTACCTAGTCCACCAGAATATTCTCCTAGTCATACAGCACTGAAATGAGTGAGAGGTTCATAAAACATGTAATGTTTGTGAGCATGTGTCATGGCATCTGCAAAGGAGAATTTTTGGTAGACCCTGGCCCTGGCCTCTAAGAATGCTGGGTTGGGATGTTTTTTCCCCCCTTTGTTTCTGGCTGCATATTATGTATTTTGTACTGTTTTTAGAGTTTGGAACTGTCTGGCTTGAGATTGGTTTCCTTGGCTTCTAAGCATCTTGACTAATGTTTCTTCAGAGCATGTTTCATGAGAAATTTCTACTATTTTAATGCCTGTCTGTGAAACAGGGATACCTAACTTGGGTGACCTCACTGAGGTCTGATTCTTGTAGCTGTTTATTTGATTTTAGACTAGTTAGGTTTTAGATTACTGCAGTGATTCACTATTTCTAAATCTGATCTTGTTTTTCATGAATATGTTTTTAAAAGCTGTAATAAAACATGTACTTGAGACAACTCATGTCTGTCCTTTGACTTTTCTTTGGTGTTTAATAGAAGAACCCGCCCACCTTCATACAGCTGAATAGTCTTAGCTTCTCCAGAACAAACTGAATTAAGGGAGACAACCCCCTATCCTGTTACTTTCCTCTGTAAGCAATCCCGGAGACAGATGTTAAGTGAATGTAAGAGGAAAATACATTTGTTACTTCATACATTTCTCTTAAATTTCATATATACATACATACTGTATATACATATCTCCATAACCACTTCCAAGTCTTACTTATGAAGAAGTAATGGGATGCTAAAAAGTAGCCTCAGATTATTGAATAGGATTACACCTGAACAGCCTATCTTCTGCACTGATCATGGTGGATTTATTGGTTTTTGGAGAAGTTCTGGGAAATGAAGCATCAGAAGAGACACATCCAGCACTGCCGGAGAAAGATGAAGAATGAATCTGATCATGACATGTAGGAGCCTATGTTAAGGCTTACACAATGGTGAAAAAGGTAGCAAAATTTAATTATTCCCCCCTTCCATGTTACACTGGCAGAATGTGCCCAGTGACCCTTTTTTAAGGTAAGCCGGTCTCTCATGGGGGCTGAGAGACAGGAAGAAGAACTGAAGAAGCTGCTCTGAGAAATATTCTAGGCATCTGATGGCTAAAGTCAGGGGTTCATTCAGAAGTCCACTCTGGCTGAACAATTCTATTATATAAGAGGAATTTGAGCCTGTGAATCTTAAGAAAGGATCCTCTGGGAAGTCAGAGCTGCTCCTTGTGTTTTAGTTCGATGTCCCTCCTGGTTAAGTCTTCCCAACAGGTGACAAACTGCTGGTTTCAAGTGGTGGTTAATTTGTCTTTGAGTGAGGGGGTTATTCTGTTTACCTTCAAGAAGACCTTGACATGCCGCCTCCTCAGGAAACCATTGATGGACCTAGCTATGTTGGATATTTTTTTTCAACCTTTCCTTTTTGAGAAAGGTTGTGGAGAAGGTGGTGGTACAACAACTTCAGAGGGCCCTGAAGAAAGTGGATTATCCGGACTCTTTCCAGTCAGCTTTAGGTCTAGATACAACACTGATATGGCATTGGAAAGATTATACTTATGGATAATCTTTGGTGGGATTGGGATTGGGGTGGTATGATTCTCCTGGTCTTAGCTGCATTTGATACTCTCTTAGTATGCATTTGATACCGTCATGTTATCCTTCTGGACTGTTTTTGAGCTTGGGAGTAGGGGGCACTCTTTTACAATAGTTCTCCTCCTTTGGGGCCAGTTTCAGTCAGTGTTGGTACAAAAAATATGTATTATCAGCAGAAATGATGGAAATTATACAAGAAAGGGGAAAGAAGATCAAGGTGGGAAAATAAGAAACTGAAATAAATTGAAAAGGTTAAGTTTGTCCATCCCTAAAGAAAACATGTCAGAGTAGGTGGCATGGCCTGACTTCTCTGAGCTAATCTTGAAAAGGTTAAGTTTAGTATTTGGATGGGAGATCACCAAGAAATCCCAGGATCGTATGCTAAACCAGGAAATTGGAAAAGCAACTTGGAAGGAGGAAAGAACAAACAAAAGCAATTCCTGGTAACAGATAGTTGTCAAGGAAAAAAAAAGAAGGATGTGTCACCAGGAATCAAACTCAACTTGAAGATGAAGGAAGACTTTACATGAAGGAAGATGCAGGAAGGTTGCAAATGGAAGATGACAACACATGAATTCCTCCTCCCTTTGCCAAAACATGTTGTGATCTCTACATAATGAAAGCCTTATCTGGAAGCACATTGTTTCTTACTATATGAATTTCAGATCTGAAGTTGAGTATTTCCCTCACTCCCACTCACAGATCTCTTGGACTGCCAGGACAGTCCACAGAGCTGTATTGATGACTGACATGCTCTTGTAAGTTATAGCATGGGCTAGGGAAAAAAAATTCAAAATATCTTGACCCAGGGAACTTTTCAGAAGGCTGTGAAAGGAGATGATGCATGACTGAGCTTCATAATAATTGAAAAAAAAAACCTGGAGATAATAGGAGACTGAGTGCTTAATTTAGAAAACAGGATAGAACATCAGCTAGACTAAATTACAGTGGCTCTCCTGACTACAGTGAAATGACACAGATTTATTTATCCCATCAGAGTTTTTGCTTTCAGGATACCTTGACAAACACAAAGGTAGGTGCTGGCCTTCTCTCAGCTGTGATGAGTGGTAGTGTGGTGTGTGTGTGTGTGTGTGCATGTTTGTGTCTCACAAAAGGGGAGATGCCTCTGTCCAGTTCAGGAGAATACACTCTTAAACACATACAGATCTTCCAAGCAACAAGGCAATTTCTGATTCAACATTACATAACAACTAAATATAGAGCACTGGAGAAATTCAATTTGCGGTTTTTAAAAACGGTGTAGATTTCCTGGACTTGGAGCCAGGCTGTTGCTTCTGAAATCCATCTGGGGCATCAAATGGAAAGATCTATTTGGCAAAGCAAAGGAAGGAGGCACCACATGCACTCTAGCCAGGCCACGCCTGTAAGCCAAAGAAATGGGACATTGGCATTAAGCATGACTGGCATTTATGTATTTCATCAGTCAAGCAGAAGAGTAATGTAGGGCTCCAGAATGGAGGGGAATTAGTCAATGGGATAGAGGTTGCCGACCGTGTCTTTAGATGCTGGGATTTAAGCCATTAGTCCCACTTCATTCTCTAAAGGCCTTTCCACACTACTGAATTAAAGTACTATGCGCCCGACCTTGAATCCACACAAAACAATGCCATTGTCTGCATAAAATTTGCTGCCCTGTTGCCAACCCCTATTGTGCCCCCCTTCCTCTCCTCTGTATCTATTCCAAATCACTGCCAAATGGCGCTGCGCCAGTCCTTGTAGGCAAGCTGAATGCTTTTCTTCTCTAGCCTTGCTGCTTTTAGCACATCGCTAACTAACAGAGGAAACATCTGGGCACCACAGCATGAAGAGGAGTGGGATCTGTCCTGGGCCTCTACCTGGGCTTCTCTGCCCCTTCTCCCATACTCCATTTGGGCATCTCCCAAGTTAAAATTCTCCCAGTGGGAACCGCGGAGATTTGATTTTGTCTCCTTCATCTTATTGGAAGCCTGGAAAGAAGCTGGTCTCAAAGGTAGGAATGCAAGAACTATAATGCTAATGCAGAGGACAAACACTGGAGAGAAATGACTGAGAGGAAGGCTGGTCAGTGACTGGGGGGGGCAGTCTGAGGGATTCTGCCTGCCCCTCCCAATGTTCCCCAAACACACCACTGATCACATCGATTCCAGGTAACGTAACCCTACCTCCCATGCAATGGATGGCAAATCTAATAGATTTTAGATGGGTGAGGGTCCCCTACCATGACAAGGGAGGGTACAGCAGCATGGTTTGTACTCCATAGGATGAAAGGCTGGAGGTCTCAAACTTCTTTTCCCAGAAGCCCTCTGGGTCTTCATACCCTTGCCCCACCTCCTATCTTGGGTTTAGCACTGCTGGTTCCCACCGTCACCACAAATCTTCTGAGGGGGCTGCCTCTGACATTCTCCCTCTAACTCTGATGTGTAAGAGAAAAAGGGCTGTCATCCCTTGTACTAATTTCCTGGCGATAAAAGGTTAAAAGTGGAAATAGTACAGTAATTTCTAAAAGGCAGCTTCCTGGCCTTGTAGTTCAGCCGTTCCCCCCTGCTTTTTGGGGGGAAAGATCAAACTTACAGGAGTTAAACAAGTCATTTTAAAAAAGCAAATGTATATGAAACTCTAACTTTAGAAAGGAACTTTAAGATAGTGCTGGTCTGCTAGAATTGGATTACATTTCACCTCTTGATAAAGAGACAATTAAATCTTCTTGGATCTATATAATAAAAAAGATTCAGGACTGATTGGCTGTAATAAAAAGGTTGGGATTATATAGAATTCCTTATGCGTTTAGAGAAGGAAGCACTAGCACTGCGCAGAAAAATAATGTTCAAAATTTGAATTCAGCTTTCTGGCTAGATTTACTTACCTATCTCTTAGAGACACATGGATTCCTGAAGCAAAATCCTCATCCTAGAAGAAGGCCAGGGCAAATCAATTCCATATTGTTGCTAAGCAAGCTAAATGGATGTGTCCAAGAAGACACCAGGAGTTGTATGTAACTTGAAGGAGATTTGGCTTGACTTGATTTTGAAAAAGTATGTGCGCTTGCTTAAAATAGTGTATATTTTAATTAAACCTAAATCCCAGAGGTGCCAATGTTTTTATTGGCTCCATTCCTTTGTCTTTAACAGCAACCCGGTATGCAGAAATGTGAATATATTTTTTTCCTAGCCTAAAGATAAAACTCATGGGCAAAGTTTGAGCTATCGGGCTGTTGTTTATAGCACATGGACAGATGGTAAAAATGGTTGGTGATTCAGTCACCTTATAAATCTTTGCCAAATGTATTTTTAGATCAGATTCTGTCTTCCTTTTTAATTAATATACTCCAAGCATATACATGCACACTTGTGGGCACACACACTTATTTAAAGAGAAGTGACGTCCAGAAAAGTAGTACTGAATAATAAATATTGCTAATAATTTTGGGAAACCAAAACGACAAAACAAAATGGTTAGGCCATGGTCAGGAGAAAATGAATATGGTGACAGGAGTCCGTCAGGGAGATGGCATAGTAGGCCATTTGGGATTGCCAAAGAGATGACTCCTTTTGTTTTGTTTTGTTCCAGCCCAAAGCACCTTGAAAGATGTTGATGAAGTAACGATATACCCCTACATAATGCAGCCTCCTAAAAGCAGACGATACAAAATGGGTAAAGGACAAAAAACTCTTACACATCAGGAAATAGCTGAAAATAAGTATCTTGTCATTGTGGTGAAATAGTGGAATAAAATGATAATACGGAGATGGGGAAATGAGAAAGTCAAAGAATGAGTCTGTGGGAAGCTGCTCTCCCATGGGATTCTGCCTTGCCCTCTGTGATGTTCCACATGTCAGGTTAAAGGTCATCTGGAGCTTTGGGGGGGAGGGTGCCATTAGCATGCTAGTTCACATCTTGTCTATTGCTCCTTGCCACCCAAGTCCAAGCAAGCTATAGGTACCTTTGAATCTTTCCTAAGTCTGGTAATGGGTTAGATGAGGGTTCAGGTACATTCAGACAAAGAGGTATTATTGGTAAAAAAAGAAACTGAACTTGAGAACACAGGGATTTTCCACACTGCAGCTTTAACCTGCTTGACTTCCATGCCTAAACCAACTGGCCATGAAGCTGGCTTAAGAAATCCTTTCCCAAACTGCAAGCACTTATTCCACTTTGGCCACAGTGATGGCCAGGTATTCCGTCCAGATTGTGCTAACTTGGCCCCCCATTGGTGGATTTCTTTGCCTCTTCCCCCTCCCTCCCATGCCAGGAAAGCAAGTGCTGGCTGCTTTCCCTTCTGTGGGCAGGTCTTCTGAGGACTGCTGAAAACAACAACAGTTTTACAGTTCTTCCTGCCACTTGGGCTAGAATGGAAAACTTGGCAGAACTCTTATTAATCTCATCAGGGAGGAAGGCAGGCAGGCAGGCAGGCAGGCAGGCAGGCAGGCAGGCAGGCAGGCAGGCAGGCAGTATTTCATCCTTCCTCTGCTGAATTTGTTAAAAGAGAAAGCTCCAGCCCAACAGCCCAATCATAAATACAAGATGACTGGTAAAGGCACAGAGTTGGGAGGACATGTCTGCCAGAATGTACACCTGGCAGTTGGAATGGAGGCATTTGCGCAGAATGGAATGAAGAGCAACAGGTAGATACTGCTCCCACTAGCAAAGGGGAAAAGCACTATTTGTGAAGCATAGTGGAAGTTGGATGGAGGCTGCCTTCCCAGCAGCCTAGGAGTGAGCTGTTGATGCCATCATCCATTCCTGCACTCCCCAAATGATAGGTGGCCCATCTTATGGTGGGATAAGCAGGAAGTGTGGATCACCCCTACAGTTTGATCTGTTTTAAATGGTATTTTCCTTGAAACAGCAGCTTTGGGAATACTCCTTGATCCCCTGCTGTCATGGGATCATGCATGGTCAAGAGTGAGTTTTCACAGTTACAGCTGGGTGTCAGGTGCGACCAGATGTGGCAGCATGACTTGGTACATTGCTTCTTGAGTGTTACTCAATGGCCTTTACATGGGGCTATCCATGAAAAGTGTCTGAAAGTTGCAGTTGATGCAAAATACAGCAGCTGGACTGGTAAACAGTACAAGGTACAAGGATCACATGGTACTTTTACTGGAAGATCTGCACTGTTTGCCAGGCTCAATTTAAGATGCTGGCATTAATCTTTAAAGCTTTACATGGTTTGGGACATGATGCCTCTCCTGTCCAGGAGAGGACCTTCTGAAGATTATCTTGTTGTCTGTGGGGATATGGGAAGAGAGAGGCCAGGTTAGGGGGGTCAAGAATGTTCTTTTGTCTCCTGAACCGCGAGGGAGAGATAAGAGGATGAGACTGGCACCTCCCTGAGGAATGCTAGAGGTATTTACTGATTGACCCTGGGAACTACTCCCAGTCTGGGAAGATTCTGTATAGAGGTTGAAGCCAAATAAACCTTGCTGGATTGAATCTGAATGGTCTCCTGGAGTTCCCTGGGCTAAACCTGACATTGTCAGAAGGTTGATCCATACATCTCTTGCTTGCCCTAGTACGAGGACAGGCCACCATTTTGAAAGGGCAGGAACAGATGACATCCTAAGCTTACCCCTAGGTTGCTGGGAAGGTGACTCTCTACAAAATTTTACTGCTCTGGTATTGTTTCTCTTCACATAGAGGAGAAGGGTAAGTCCAGTCAGGTCCACCTGCTACACTTCATTCCATCTTATATAAATGTCTCTGTTTCAGCTGGCTGTTTTATGCACTGGTGGTCACCCAGCTCCAGGTTCCACACAACTGATTTTTAGTTTAGTTTTCTTCTTATTTTTAACAAGTTCTCATGAATTCCAAGCATTTTCTTCCTTGGGTTGATGGTCTCCTCCGCACCAGAAAATAGCAGGAGAGGCATTTGCAAATGGGTTGCTTCTTTCCAGATCAAAACAGAACACCTATTTTTTAAACTCTAAGAACTGAGAAGCTATGGCCATGTATCAACTGTGAAATTGTTTCCAACTTGCTGATTTATTTTAAGGGACCCAGACCAACGATGTCAAAGCACAAGCCTCTTTTGTTTGCAATGTTGTATGTTCCTTGCCCTTTGCAAGCCATGAGACTGTCAAGACTTAAGTAAAATATATACATTCTCCAGAAGATAGAGTCATATTTACTTTCATTACTGATCAGCATCATAGAATAATGAGTGGTGTGTGCACAATGGGACCACAAAGAAACACAATGATTTCTCAGCGAAGAAAATCCTTCTGTGAATGTAAATATTCACTTAGCCATAACCATTAAATATAGGACTTCTGACAAATGCAAAGGATGTGAGTGATATCTGAGATAAATTGTAACTGTATTAATGGACATCGGACATTTGAGCTGTATTTCCCCATTATTATCCACATGTTACCAGAAGGCCTTTAAGAGAAGAGGGGTCGGGATCCTGAACAGAGCAGATCTTGTGAACTCAGAATGTATGATCATTTTACTGACAGTTGTGCAGATGATACAACTCCATTTTAAGTCTTGTTGTTTAGTGATTATTATCTAAATATTCTACTCACTGGCATTGCTGTTCCAGACAATCCACAAGGTGGATTAAAGAAAGATGAGTTGATCTTCCATTTTCTCAAGTGTGAAGATATGCTGGGCACCTGAACCAGTTTTACAATTAGGCTATGTGATTTGTTGGTTTTGTCATCCTTTACTTTGGAGGGAAGGTGGCTGACAGTGATTAGAAGTAGGGGCAGGATAGGGGATTGGCAATGGGCAGAACAAATTCCATGCCAGTATAGTTTTCTGCTGACTCAAGGATGGAGAGATATTACTTTAATTCAAAGGCGGGGAAAGCCTTAACCCCATGCTAGCAGCAGAGGCAGGCTTTTTAATATACAGTGTCTGTGCCTTTCTGTCCCCAGAATAGCAGAAACCTTGATGTCCACTTTGGCAGATTAGTTGAAGGGAGCTCTAGGAGCCTAAAAAGGGGGAGAGGTCTGGAGTTATATGTAGCCCTGGCTGCTGCCTCGCCCCACATTATCAATTAAAGTTGATAATTGACACAGACAAGGCTTTAATGATGGGTCCATTTGTACTACAAAGCTTCTTTGTTTTAACTATGATGGTTTCATCTGCCTTAGACCATGCACAAGATCCTTTGTTCAAAATACAATCCTGTCTCTTCTCCAAGCTTTGCATGAACGCTTACTTGGCAATTGGCACAGGAGATAGAACAGATGGCAGCTTGGGTGTGCCATAGGCATGGCACTGGAATCCAATCCCTTGCAGAGCAGACGGGCTGGAGGAGATGAAGTGTGACTTTCAGGGATGACAAGATAATAATAGAAAGAGAGACAATCCATGAGAGAGACACTTCTTAGAAGGTAGCTTCAGACAGTAAATGGAAGATTATGCAGGGGTGGTGGGGAGAGAATGCTGTCCATTTCATTGCACCCTGAATTCTGGTGGTATTCTGCGTTAAGAGTATCTCTGAATTATTCTGCTAATCATTCAAAGCATTTTGCCCAAAGTTCTTGATTTTCATTTTCTAGTCTGTTCTGCAGTAGGCTGATGCATAATGCAGAGCCCTCTGCTTATCCCATTCTGACTTGAAACAGCACCTGGCTTCCAAAACAGAAACGTTATAAGGTGACAGTTTTCATTATGCCAGCTTCAGCTGGTAAATATACATGGCGTTTTCAAAAGGTCAAAATTCATTATTGGGCTTCTAGGGATTTATGGCTTTACAGCTATGGAAGATTCATTACTGGGCTTCTATGACTGTAGTCTAACCTGAATGATAAAATATATTATTCTAATTATTCCATTTCCCTGTGTTATTCTGAACAATCTAAAACTTAATATAAGAATGCATAAAATTTATTCAGTAGAATTTAAAACTAGAAAATACAAAGCAAGTGCATTATAAAAGGCAGGATTTTTTTCCCAGTGTTTCCTTTAAGAGGATTTTATTTTACCATTATGCAAAAGACTCTAATCTTTGCTACCTCCTGATGAGTATCAGATGATGATGTCATCTTTAATAGAGCCCTCTGGGTAGTTTTAAAATGCTGCATTGCTTTTCTAACAATGGCTTCCAAGGGTTTTATGATCAGTCTTCACCTGCACTGTTTTTCCACAAACAAAATTATGACATCTTGTACATCTATGTACATTATTTCTAAAATAAATAAAATTTCTTTCAGACTGAGAGTAATTCTGTTCTCTCGCTGAGCATATGCCCCGGGGAATGTACCTTGAGGTATCGCTGTTCCTGAGGTTATAGCACTAGCATTAGTGAAACAATAACCATTTTATCAACATCATAATATCTCAGAACTGATGTTTTAGTTAACAAACCCTTAAGCTCTGCAAATGCCTTGCCGCTTATATCTAATCACTGAAACTCAACATCCTGCAATAACAATTGTCACACACGTGTGCTGCATCCATATTTCGTATAAATGAAGCCAAATAAGTAACCATCCTTAAAAACTTGATAATTCCAACACATTCTGTGGACTACGCATTCAGTAATAGCCTCCATTTTAATTTCATCAGGTTTTCACCATCTACAGTAAGAATATGGCTCAAACATTTTATTTCTGCCAATCCAAATCTAGATTTTGCTGCATTTAGTTTCAGATTTCTTTTGCTTCATCTAGTCAATGCTTGTGTTACTTTTTTATCACACTCTTATTTTTTTCCAGATATATCAATATATCATTAATACAACACATAACTTCTTCCATATCCTCAAAGGCCTGTTGTATCATTTTCTGATACACTTTAAGAGCAGATGAAATGCCAATAGGAGTCTTTTAAAATCTATATTTACCAACAAAAAAATTTACATCTTCCAAGCTTTGAATTATTTTCATCCAGTTGTATTTCCCAAAATACATTGCTAGAAACCAACGCTCTAAATAGCTGGATACCTGTGGGTAGAGCAGTAATTTCATTGACATTTCTCCTCAAATAGTCTTATTCATATTCTTTGAATCTAAACAAATTCTAATTTGTTCTCTTTCTGGGTTTTCCACTATTGCAATAGGATCAACACCTTCTGTTGGCTCTGCAACTTCAATTATCACACCCAACTCCTCCATCTGTTTAAGAACTGAGGTACTAACAGAGCTAAGGCATAAACAACATAGGAGGAAGCTTTCTATGAGCACGAATCACTGGATGGGCCTGTGGATTTAATTTAATGGAATAGTGGCCTGTAAGATTTCCAAAAGTACTGCTGCTCTTGTTTGGCTAAGTTTATACATTTCCCCAAGTTTGTTCAGTTACTGTTTGAAACCTAAAACACTTTTGCATCAGAATTCCAGTGTGAAACTTTTATTTCATTTTCACAAGTAAGCTCACATTTCTCTAATAGTCCTACTTTCTTTCCATAGTAAGTAGCCAAGCAGGCACCTGATTTGTTTTTCAACCTTTTGCTTGCAAGATTTTACAAACATTTGTAGACAATGCATTAACTTGTGACCCAGCATCTATTTTACTGGTTACCATCTTATAACTACTGCTATTGAAAGCAACATGCCTATTTTTTTTCCAAATGGATTTAAATTAAAGACCCAATAAAACATCGCAAAGATGGCCTTTTCCTTCTTCCTCCTATTCTGTTTTCTCTTCCTTCAACCATGAATGTCTTTAATTTGCATTTTTACTCTTAGTCTTACACATCTTTGCAAAAAGATTAAATATGTCTGTTCCATATTCTGAATAAGCCTAATCCACAAGAAATACTAATACTTACCATGAGATTTCATAGCTTCTTTCTTGACTGTGCTACAGTATTTGAAGTAGTTTAATTCTGTTTCTTTGGTTAATTTTTAAGATTTATAAAGTTATTTTTGTGTAGTCCCAATCATTTCAATTGATTTCCTACTATCTCATAAGCGAGTACCTGTAGCTTTTTCCAAGATTAAATATGCTTTCTCGGTAACCTTGGTCTTTCTTATTTTTTTCTAACCTAATTCCACAAACAATGCAGTCCTTGATAAAAGTTTCTCTCAACTGTTCAAATTCATAAGTCTGTACTAATAATTGTAACTCAATTATACAAGGATCTATGTCTTATATTTCCTATTGTATTGTAAGGTTCACGGCTATCCAGAAAACTTGAAATCAATCAGCAGCACAAAATAAAAGACTTCAAGCAGGGACTTCTCTAAGCAGCGTTTTATTTGGCCAAGCAAAAGTCTGGGTGATCACACCATGCACTAAGAGAGAGCAGAGTGGCAGACCCTTGGAGACAAAACCACAGCCTTTTATAGTATTTTTAAAAGGGCAGAACTTATTGCCATTATAATAAAGATGAGTTTTACAGCCAGTCAAAGAAACTTTAGCAGAATACATTATTCCCTGCCCTTGTTTGCTTACATTAATTCTATTCCCCACCCTTGTTTGCTTACATTAATTTAAAGGAGTTCCCCCTAACTCTTATACCTTGTCAGTCCCTGCAGACCCTTGTTCTGGGTCCTCCTTTCTCTTATCAGGCCTCAGACTTAGTCTCTTCAGGAGGAGTTTTCCCTATTATCTGAGCTAGCTCGTCTGTGGTTAGTTGCTTCCTCTTGCAATTTCGCTAAGTGCTGTTAGTATTGAAGCTTGGCTATAGAGAACTCTGCACATGCTCTAAAGCTATGAAGTTAACATTGCCAATTTAAATGTTGCCTCATTGCCACTTTAGATATTGATCCCTTCAGTATCCTTGGAAATATGTATGCCTCTTGTAAGTATCATTCTAGTGTACAGTACGCTTCAGTCCAACAGTGTACCTTTTATCTGATTCCTCGTCATGCTGGAAGAAGTTATAAAGATAAATGAAAAATAATGCCTCTGCTTCCATAACTTTAGTTGAAGTGGAGATATTTAATAAATAGGGATATTTTAATACCCAGGGAAATAATCCTTGAAATAAGCTCTTTTGTTTTCTGTCTTTACTTCTCCACATAATCACCACCATTCACTGCACACTTCTGCCAACAATAGACAAACTTCTTAATGACATCACTTTGTCTCTTCAAAGTGTAGAATTTTTGTCCTGACAGTCCTTTCCATCTCTTCATTTGAGTCAAACATATGCCCATGAAACTATTCCTTCAATTTTGGGAAAAGGTGGAAGTTGCATGGCACCAAGTCTGGCAGATGGGATAAGATGATGAGATCCACATTTGCAATGGCCTCTTGTGAGGTGTGAGGCCTAAGATTGTCATATTACAGCAAAATGTCCTTCTTGTGCTTCCAAACTCCTCTTAATCATTATTTCAAAGTCTTGT
This sequence comes from Liasis olivaceus, assembly GCA_030867105.1. Lineage (NCBI taxonomy): Eukaryota > Metazoa > Chordata > Lepidosauria > Squamata > Pythonidae > Liasis > Liasis olivaceus. The sequence goes on along the minus strand of CM061349.1, from coordinate 107,377,175 downwards.
GTGTTGCAATGTAGCATTCTAACGTAATAGTGGTGCCAGGTGCAAGGAAATCCATGTAAATAGCAACACTTGTCCAAAAAGATCTGGAACCGTGAGTTTTCTTTAAAAATCCTATGTTTGGATTTTTTTTCTTTTCTTTTTTTGCAGATAAAGCTTTGTGATGATATTCTACGGATTGATGCTTTGCTTCTGGGTCCTTATGATGAGCCCCTGTTTCACCCACTGTCACACTGATGTGAAGAAATTCCTCACCTTCATTCTCGTAGTGTGACAATTGCTGGCAAATATCAACTCTTGAAGCTTTTATTTCTTCCATCACTGTGCGAGGAAACATCTTGCACAAATCTTCCAATACTGAAGAATATCAGTAATGTGACTCACATGTTCCTGTGCAATGCCAAATTTGACAGCAATTACTCTTTGAGCGATCCACCAATTGGCAGTTCATCAGCCTATCTCATTTGCTGTGACAGGTCATCCACTTCATTCTTGATCACACAAATTGGCTATTCCCAGTTCACTATCTTAACATTTTTTGGCTCAATGACACATAATATTCACATCAACACAGTCATCATAACAAGCAGTCTGTATTCAGTGGTGAATTTCAGTTGGAGGGATTCCTCTGGCAATCAAAAAGTCAGCTTAAACATGCTGTAGGTTTCCATATCATAGACAATAGCAACACGGTTTTGTCTCACAACAACTTCACCTAATCACCACCATTCACTGCACACTTCTGCCAACAGTAGACAAGCTTTCAACTGAAGTGAAAGAACAGATGCTGTAAAACATGTCAGGGCTTCTAACACAGGGCTTCTCAACCTCAGCAATGTTAAGCTGCACGGACTTCAACTTTCAATTGGTTGGGGAATTCTGGGAGTTGAAGTCCGCACAGCTTAAAGTTGCTGAGGTTGAGAAACATTGTTCCAACATATAAGTACTGCCATCTGCTGGCAAATTGTAACATTGGAGCCATTACTTTTCATTCAACCTTTGTAAATGCCTTGTCTCTCAGCAGCGCATAGGAACAAAACTGATGGAGATTTTACAGTCTTCTTATCATCTTTACTAGCCACACAATACAACTCAAATCTTTGTTTCCACCTTCTCCAGGTTTCTGCAACATTACTTCCAAACTCCAACTTATTTTTTTTAGGTTGCAACTAATCCATGTCAACTCAGTCTGCTCCAGGCACTAAATGCTATGTGTGTTCCTTAGACAGACACTAAAAAAGGCACATCCAAGCACAAACATCTGTAGCAAACCAAGATTACATCCAACTGAAAACACATAGATAGTGACTTCATGATGCAAATCCTGTCCTTACTTATGTTCTCACCTCTGAGACAAGTAATAAGCTGTAGGTTTTGCATTACAATGTCATGACATATTTTGTCTGTTGCCTTCCCTCCCCGCACCCCTGCCCATGGATCCAAGGATGATATGAAGAACTTTATTCTTTGATTGACAACAGCCCCCTTTTTTGTTAATAATACACTTGTCTCCGCGTATACATCTTTAGGTACACTGCTGCTAGTAACATGGATTTCATCATACTGCTACAATAATTTACACATTATGCTTGAGTAGTCCATTACTGAAAAGTAGTGCTATTTTCTGACATCCCCTTTATTTTGCCTTGATACCGTGTTTGTATTATTTCTTGTTACATTATCTTGAAGTTATATGGTGAGGCAACTACAGTTGAAATGGAATTGGGGGGGGGGGGCAATTATATATCCATAATCCAAATAAATAAATAAATCCAAAGTAAAATGGAAGCCACAAGTCCAAAAAAGAGAAATGAAATAACTGCCACCACTGTGGGTAATCATTATTAGAACAATAATAACAATAACCCATAGCGGTCATTGGTCATGTTAGGGGATATGGGGTCTGCACAATAGAGGAAGGGAGAGAGGGAGGAAGTCAAAGAGTTCTTGCCTTCTGATTCTATGGTGCAAAGAAGGCTGCTTTTTTCATATAGAAGTCAAGCGCTGCTATAAATACCACAACAATAGAAAAAAATGGCCAGGGCTATGTACCTGTTTTGCTTTTAAATTAGTGCAGATCAGTGTGGATTCCCTAAGTAAACGTCTTTTCCATCCACACTATAGAAGGCAGTATATTTGTACAAATTGCTGGTACTTATCAACTGACCATAACTATTTAGTCTGCAGGATTTTACTTGGAATTAGGGCTGGTATATGTTATTCCCAAAGATGAAGTAGTAATAGCTGAGTACAAAGTCACACAGTCTGGTGACAAGGTGTGCTGTGCTGATAACAGTCATAATGTTCTTGATAGTTTGAGCTCCATGTTTGTGAGGAATATTGGTATATAGTGCCTCAACCTCCTGTGGGCTAAAATGGTGTTGTTAGGGAGATTGCCCATAGATTCATAACTAACTTTATGAAAATACCTGTAATAGTTCTGACTTGATCATTTATGGCTCTTTCCAGTCTGCCTATATGATCATAATCTTAGGGTATCTTATCCTGAACTCAGCTTGAAATCCTAGGGAGCCATGCCTATGGAATATAAAAGATGGGACTCTCCTTTTTATACATGATTGACTCTAAGCTCACGTTTTACAGAGTTATTTGTTTGGAGGACAAGGTGGGAGACTGAGATACATGCTGAACCTTTCCTGGGTCTCAAGCAGACATACCCCTACCCTTTTCTTGTTTCTTCCCCTCAGTTTCCTTCTCTCATGATTTTCCAAGCACCATCTCCACTCCACATTTATTGAACTCTAATTTCCCTATCTCTGTTATTGCTATTGCTGGTAAATGCTATAAGATTGCTTTATCAAGCACTAATTTTTGCTATTTGTGGTTAAATGAAGCTCTGTTATGTTTTCATAAATTTTGTCAACAAGCTATTTCCCCTGTTTTAGCAAAGTATAGCACATATCTGCTCTATGAGTGCCCCTCCTACTTTTGGAGATCATTGGATGCGCTTGTATATAAGCAAATTCACATATACATGAACCAGCGCCGGTGGTGACGTAGGATTCTTCCTCCAACACACCCTCTTGTCTTGACTGGATAATGTACTCCCCCATTGGGGAGAAGGGTATTTTGAGGAAGTTGATTGATGTATTTCCTAGGAAACAGGCTCCTCCTTTGGAAATCTACCAGTGAATGATCAAGGATGGACTGGTCACATGATAGAACCTCCAAAACAAATGGAGAAGAAGCGCGATAAAACTTACAGAGTAAAGAGATTGTTGTTAAAACAAAAGGCAAACTGAAGGGGCAGGGTTCAAAGTCTGCTTTTATAACCCCTCCAGTTCTATTGCTTTCTCTACTCACTATTTCCTAATGAGATAACAGATATTCTTGGAGGCTGAGAACAAGCACATCTAGGAACATAATGTAAGTACTTTGGGAGAAAATTAAATTAATTTGAAATCCAGTTTAATTTGCTTCCAAAGCTAAGTAGGATTAAAGCTGGCTAGTACTTGAATGGAAGACCACCAGGACATTCCAGAACTAAACTGGGATTCATCCTGGAGGGAGGCAATGGAAAACCACTTCTGCATTGCTACCAAGAAAATTGCATGACCAGGTAGCCACAAGAAGAGTGGCTCAACTCAAGGCACTCTTTACCTGTATTTTAATGTGATCCAGAGCTGAGCTCCAGAAGCTAGAATGAACAAGAGTGCTTCTATGGATGAGCAGAGAGCTGGCCTCTCCACAATCCCAGGAGAGTCATGCTGGCTAGGAATTTGGGGGAACTGAAGTGCCACACGTGGGTACCCAGCCGGGTATGGGTGATCTATGCTTGGTTTGATTTGGTTTAGTTCCCAGGACTCTATGTTTGGAATACCTACATAAGGTTGCCAAGGGAGATTATCTGAACCTTTGGATTGAGTCTAATCACTGTGATGATGCTACTAGCTTTGTCTATTTATTGCACTGCTATCCCACCATGCCAGAAATTTAAACAGTATACTAATTCTGTACTACCATCCCATATTATCCTTTTAATACCCCAAGAAATAAATTAAGCTAGGAGATCATGAATGTCTCAAAGGCACATATTCAGCCATGTAAGTAAGGATTTGAACCCGGATCTCCCAGAACTTATCTGGCACTCTCTTAGGACTTCCACTATCACAAGGATGGACCATATTTAATCTCTGGTAAGGACCAAGGGCTGTAAGATGTGAAGCAGTGATACAAAGTGATGGAAGCAATATCTTCCATATTCTCTTAGTTTAGCAATGGGGGAGGGGAGGTGTAGGTTTTTATGAGTTTTCTAAATTATATGTAGCTTTTTTGAGAGCGTACACTATATGCATGCACTTACTTTTTCAAAATGATGGGACATTGTAATACTGATTTTCAACAATTGTGATTGGACGCAGCTCCATAGGCCAGAAAATGGGGTTCAGGGACTGTATTTATCCCTAGAATAGATTGTCCATTCCTGCACTACAGTCTTCTTTTTTTGACATGTTTTATTATATTGTTGTAAAATATACATAATATGTTATATTATTTTGATACAATGGTATTTATACAGTACTGAGTAAAGATTCTTAGCACTCTGTCTAAATAACTTAGACCATTAAAGACAGAAAAAAAGAAGGTATTATACAGGTATTAACTATGATTTAAAACGTCAATGTTAATAGGCATGAGATTATTTAGCTTTGCATCCAGAACTGAATATAACATTAAAAAACGACTGCAAATATTTGTTGTACAATACAGATTTCTGTCGTAAGCTGATTACTTAGTATTAAGGTCTCCACTGTATTACTACTTAGTATTATTTATGCATGTTGGAGGAAAAAAAGACAGACAAAGCAATTTTAACAACAATGCCTACAAGTAAAAAAGGAAGGAAGGAAGGAAGGAAGGAAGGAAGGAAGGAAGGAAGGAAGGAAGGAAGGAAGGAAGGAAGGAAGGAAGGAAGGAGGAAGGAAGGAAGGAAGGAAGGAAGGAAGGAAGGAAGAGAAAAAAGGGAAGGAAAAAAAGGCTATTTGGTTTCTCACTTTTTTTTTTTTTTTTTTTGTGCCTCTGCTAATTTAGGGTATTTATTAGCATTTTAGGCCCCCTTAGCAGCCAAACTGTAAATGTTTGTATCTGCCATTCTGCGTGACATATTGTATACATGGGAACTATTCTTGCTTAAATTTGGTTAAACTTCTGTTGTGAATATATATTGTTAATTTTGCCATTGCTGCATATTCTCCAAGTTTAAGTTTCCAATCAGATGTTGTCAGAATTGTACCTTTCAGTGTTGGGCAAAATTTATTCTCGCTCTGATAAGCATGTAACTTAATACATCAATGTTTCTTGTTGATTTTTTCTGGGATTGTGTCTAGTAAGAAAAATTTGGTTTCATTTCAGATTTAAATTTCAAAACTTTCTGCATTGTACTATGTATATCTTTCCAGTGCTGCACTAGTCTTCATGCAAGGGAAACTGCTGCTGTTGATTTTCTGGATGTGGGAGTAGACAATGCTCTGGAGGCCACAAAAGGGGTTGAAGGGTTTCATAGAACCCCAGGGTCTCAATTCCAAAGGGCATAGTCCCACATCATTGGACAGGGAATGGGAAACTCTCCATTAATGACATACATGAAATTATTTATTGCTCTGTTCCTATCTTGCAGTTGGAGATCTGTGTTGTAAATTCTTAAAGCAACCTTCTGCAGATGTGTCTGCTTAGACAAACTACAGTACACTTCTTATACTTCATTGCTTGTACAGAAGGATTAAGAATGCGGGACTGATTTTTTTCTTTTCTTTTTTCATCTGTCCATGGGAGCTAACCCCCATCTTTAGAAACTAGAGCAGATTACTGTGAAAATGCAGCTTCATTTACATGAGTTTATTTCCTTCTGGGACAAAAAGCAACATACCCTCCCTTGTCTTCTCTCTTCCAGCAGTTTCCTTGTTTGCAGCCTTTGGGTGCCAAGCAGCCAGGGATTCTTAACCATGCTGTCCTACTGAATATGTACTTAAGGTGGCATCCATATTGGTAGGGAGCTGTTTCAGAAGTGTGCACAGTTGTGAGGATTTGTAATCTTTGCTGAAATTTTCCTCTCTTTGCAGATCAGTTAGCTCTGGTAATACAGCCAGCAAGAATGGCTAATATCCACCCACCCCAAGGGGCAGTACAGTACATTTATAGAAATCCCAGCCTTCAACCTCAGCTGAACCCCCAGCAGAAGCCACTGAAGAAAATCCTCAAAGCAAGCCTCAAGATTCTGGGCATAAGCATATTTGATATCTGCTCATGTTGAGCGCATGATGAAAACAAAGGTTTCTCTGCAGGAACTGGAGGAAGGATTTAATATTGCACTGACCAAGAAGTATCAGTTCCAAAAGACAGTGCTGCAAAGGTCACCTAGAATATTCTGTGATCAGAGGAGGAATAGGTGCAAGTCAGAGTCAGGCAGGAATTAAACATTTTAAGAGGAATTCCTAATGCAACCATATAGCCTCAGACTGAACATCTCTATCTACAAGAGAATCTGAGAGTATTTCTCACTCCAAAATGTATATTCCGCCAATGATTGAGACTGGAATGCTACGGTCAGGTACATAGTGCTAAACACCACTGATCTGTATGTGTAGGTAAATAGGGACAAAGAGGTTGATTTAAGATCTACATTCATACATACCCGTCACCTATTCTCTTTCAGGCTAAACAACATTATGCAAAACTTAGAAAAGAGTAAGCAAAAGAAATTGGCATTAGGAGTTGAAAAGAAAATCTCACTAAATCTAATTTACATTAACATCATTTACTCTATCTCTCCATATGTATCTTTGCAAACCATCCTTACTTCCATCACATCCATGTGGGGCTTCGTATATTGCCTTTTCCTCTTTAAATTATTTCCTTTCTCAATTTGAGGGTCGCATCAACCCCACCCAGTCATAATGTTCCTGGTCTTCCCCTTGCTTTCTACCCATTCATCTTCCTCTATAAATGTGTTTTGCCATTTATTTATTTACTTATTTTATTTATTTATTAAATTTGTCTCCTGCCCATCTCCCCCCATTTGATCATCGTCCATTCTCTCTGTATGACCAAACCACCTCAACATATTTTTTTTTCCATACTAGTCATTCATTTCTGTCTTCAATTCACATTCAGACAGCACCCATTCATTCCCGACCCTCTCTCTTCTTGTTATGCCACACGCATACTCAGATATGCCATGCCCGTTGCATTCAGCTTTAAGGATTCCCCTGAGATTCCAATCTCACTTCTGTAGAAGGATGAGCAGAAGCATATTCTTATACACAGTCATTTCACACTTTTAACAGTAATTCCACACAACAGGATATATTGCTCCTTGTTTCTCTATCGTTTTTAATTCTTGTAAGTCACCCAGAGTCATGTATTTGAGATGGGCAGCCATATAAACTGAACAAACAAATTGACTACATACAATCCACCACTTTTCTACCAGCATATGTCTTAAAATTTCTCCATTTTTAGTATATAGCCTACCAAGATATAAAGATTTATTTACTTGTTCTGGATTTCTCTTAGTTTCGCAACATACAACGTATCTTTTTTTCTTTCTTTCACTTTATTAATTCATGCTGTTTACCATATATTAATCTTACACACAGGCATCTGCTACTAAGTGCAAAGATTTGATGCACCTTTTGTCGCTCTACCCTCTTGCCTCCTTGGTGTACACCTATGCTCTTACATCTTTGCTGTCCATTACAGCTTTAGTCAATCTAGGCTTTTACGTAATGCTTGTTAATAAGATTGCCAGCTTTAGTCATACCAGCGCCATATGCAGCATTCCCTGCTAAATATAAGAATACAGGTAGTCCTCACTTACCAACTGCCTCGTGCAGTGACCGTTCAAAGTTACAGCGGTGCTAAAAAAATTACTTTGTGACCAATACTTGCATTTATGACCATTGCAGCATCCCTCAGTCATGTGATTGCCATTCACGTACTTCTCAACCAGTGTGCATTTTCGCTTGTGACAGCAGAGTTGATGCTGTACAGTATGGAAGGTGGAAATAAAATCATAAGTCACGGTCATGTGATTTTCTGCTTAGTGACCGAGTTGCTGGTCCTAATTGTGGTTGCTAAGTGACGACTACCTGTAGAACAGTGGTCAGTTCTGACACATTTTGCCTAGAATGTCACAAGCACAACCAAAGTCTAGTTTAACCCCAAATATACCTACAGTAACCTATGAAAGCTAGGATCTCTAATCTAGAAACTACCTTGCAAGCCAATACCAACTTGGAGTTATATACAATATAATGACATTGCAAATGCATTAGGAGAAATTGCACATAAAAACTTTATCCAATAGCTGACAGAACATGTTCAGTAATATTAGAGTAAAACAACTAATCAGGTAGTTTATAATTAAAATAACAAATCACTGAGAATGTCAAGGCATTGAGGAGAAAGCACTCATTGGAATGGAATGGTTCAACAGGCAAATGCTGTCATCAGTTAAGAGATCTATAATATATAGATGGGATGAAGCCAGGCTAGAGGTCCTGAATAATTATTTGCAGGTCTTTGGTTCCCACATGCAATGGACTGTGCTCTGTAATGTAAGAAGTTAATTCTAAGAATTAAGAGTAGGTAAAGTACTTAGAATACATATGTTACATTTTCTCCCCACAGGTAGTCCAGATTCTGATTAACACTGTTTGGTTTTGGCACTATTTCACCTGTGGTTTATAGGCCACCACATTAGTACTTCTGGAGCCTATCCTTACTGGGGCAGATTATTGTAAGTAGTACACTATCAGTGTTGATATTGTTAATGATAGAGGATTACTAGATCTTCAATGCATATGGCTTTGAATATAAATCTACATGCAAATATCTATTTGGATGTTGAGATTTTGCATGCCAAGAACCAGTGTTTGTGTGGACCCAAGTTAGCAATCTTTCTAAAAATGAGGAGGGGAGGCTATTTTCAGCACATTATTTGGAGAGGAGAGGGGAAGGATGAGAAAGGGATTTGCTGATTTCTACCACATTCACTCTAGTGTAACCAAGAAACAGAGGTTAGGGTAAGACTATGAAGAAGAACCATGGCTGGATTCAAACATCAGATGATCATGTGACTTGTTTGGTTTCTGCTTAGTGTGTTACTTGAGCCAGTCATTATAATTTGTAAACTATGGTTTATGTCTTAGTGTGATAGGTACTGTAGATATAGCAACCTATGAAGTTTTGGCTGTCTAAGGGCCCTTGGAGAACTGATTTCCTATTGAAAAAGAGATGATGATGATGATGATGATGATGATGATGATATAAAGTATAGTTATCCTCCTTAACAATGGCAGTAATTAACAGTAAAGAAAAAAAATATGCTGACATTATGTACAATCACTTCCACCACATCCTGATTTCACTGAATAGAAAAAAACGTTTTTATAAATTGTATGTAAGCTGCAATCAAACCTTTTTTCCTGTTTTGCATAGTTTATTATTTTTGGATCCCTGCCTATGTCAGCTGAGAACCACCTAACTTCTTACTCGGTAAGAAATAAATAAAACACTCTTTTCTACAATGGTCAATCTAACAACCTTCTTCTTTTTTATGTACTGTGTGATGCCTGCAGGCATCTTTCTCTGGACCTGCAAAGTACCTTGCTGATTTATTCATCAACCTATTATTTTACATATATATTTATTCTGATAGTTTTGGGGAGAGATGGCCAGTAGTTCTTCCAAATCCCATCTGTCATCTTTATTCTATGGAATGCTTTGGCGCCTTATGTATCCAGAAATATTCTTAGGAAATAAAGATTGTAGGCTCCTGGAGATTGTGTGGTTTGAAGCCCTCCTGGCTACCCAAAAGAAAGGGGAAAAAATGAAGCAAATATTTCCATGTTCACTGTGTCTGATTAGAGCTGAGGCTTCAGTTAAATGGTAGCAGAGCGATTGAGGAAGGCAGCAGAGCTGAGGGTAAGTTGGAGGAAAGTGGTAAACAATGGAGGCAGAGGAGGAGGAGAGGAGGAGGAGGAGGAGGAAAATGGGGCAATGGAGGCTAGGGCTAATCCAACAATTTAAGAGCAGGAAAACAAACTAGAGCAGATATGGAAGGTATAGGTAGAGTGCAAAGCAATGTGATGGAAGAAGGAAGCAGAGGTGACGTGCATGTTTTGAGGCATACGTGGCTCAGGGAGAGAATCAGTTCTGCGGGGGAATTATCTTTTAAAAAGAGAGGGAACTGGATTTATGTAGTTAATGAATCCAACCTGGGAATATGGGGGGGGGGGGCAGATAAGAGAGACTGAGAGTTCAATCTGGAAATATGGGGGTGAGAGAGACTGAGAGTTCAAAGAAGTGGATTTGTATTTCTGGACTTCACCTCTGTCTCTGTGTTCTGGTTAGTTTCTTGGATAATTTTTTTTTCTGTTTTAACTCTCTATAGTTTGCTACCTTTCCACAGCCCAGTAAGCTGTTTCTCAATTCTCTTTGGATTTACCTTTCCCCAAATGAAAACCTCAGTAAAGGTTGGAACTTGAACCTGAGCTTCTTACCATCGGCACGTGCTGTTTCACGTTCCCTGGGTGATACTTCTTATCTGACTGTTTCATGTGAAGAGAGCTATGAGTTTGTTCTCCAGGATTTGGGGTCCTGAATTGTTTTTCTCTTTCAGGTGAAGTGCAGTATGGGAACAAACATCACAAGTGCTGTGATGACATCCTTCGGCATCATTGTACTTCTTATCCCTTTGACCCTATAAATCCAACTGAATATGAACAGGGAAAGGTAAAATTAAGGGCAAGAGAAATTTCTTACACCTTCAGTTTTGTTTGCTAGTTTTCACAGCAGCAGTTTCCATTGGTTTCAACAGTGACTACTATCCAAATTAGAAAGGCAGCTTGATTTGAAAATTATAGGAAATGCACTGGAAAAAACAGAAAGCAAACCTTTTCATTTCATTTTTGATGACTGGCAAGTTCTGGATAGAAATGTTGTTACAAATGGATGCTAAACATTATCTCAGAAAAAAAAAGGATGTATATTTAAGTTACCTTTAAATGATGTATGTCAACCTTGCTACTTTATAATATCAACATTAAATTAATTAGGAATAATGACATACCTAGTATCTTCTCTTGAAACTCCCTTTGTGTTAAATGTAAAATTGCCACAAGATTATCTTAAAAACAAGGCTGAAGATTCTACATGATGGAAATACTGGGAAAATTCTATGGAGTATTTAAGTTCATCTAAAATGAATAGCCAATTTTAGGTTTTTCCTTTCATATATAAATTGTTACAACTGAACATTTAAGAAAAGTTTGGCTTCCCCTGCTTAAATGAAATACAGAAATGTCAGTGTGAAAAATTGGTGAAATTCATTTAATGGGCATGTTAATATGAACTAGCTTAATCTGCACTAAATAGGAATCAGAGTGCAATTTTCACAAATGCATATACAAAAGGAAACTGAATACATAATATGCATATAAGAGAAGATAGAAACAACTTATGAGAAAATTGTCATTCAGCAAACCATGATTTAAAAAGCATGGTTTAGTGTAATGTAAGAATCTAGGCAATGTCAAACAGGTATGCAGAGGTTGATCTGCCTTGTTGCAAGACACAGAGAAAGTATTCCTGGTGGGGTCTTACCAATTAATTTGTTTTTCCCTTGTAATTTTTAAAGATGGTTATGGGGCACTCTTTAACGTTGCAACCAAATTAATTTAGTCCCACTTAGGGATACCTAATGAATCTCTTTCCCCCCACTTCTCTATTTATAGGCACGGGTATCTCTGTTTTGCTCTTCTTTGCTAGAGTAGGCCTCAGCACATTCTGGGTGCCAGGCTACCTGCTGTATTCCTGACCCAGTAAGCATTTGATCCTGTGCTCGGTGTCAGAAGCATTTTTATTGGTTAAATTTGTATTGCCCACCTTCCATTTATCCTCCCAACAAGGCTACAGCTTCTTCTTTACTAGCAATTTATGGCATTTCTCGCACCATGCCACCATCACGCTTAAATAAGAGTAATAAGGAGAGGTGCTCTATGTCCTCAGTGATGGCTGGGTGATGCTCAAAGATGCTATAATCACCAGTGAAAGGATGGCCTATAATTATATTAGGCTAAGTAATAGTGACCGGCACAACATTTCTCATTAAACTTCATAACCCAACCATTAAAGATTAGAGTAAATGAAGGACAAGTGTTCCAGAGAACGGTTAGTGCGGAAGGAAGCCACGAATGATAACTGACCAGCATTAACAAAGAAAGAATTCTGACATATGTCTAAAACCTATCAGCGTTGCACAGTCTGATATAGCCAATGATTATGGGAAAGGCAGCAAATAAGCAACTGCTGCATTGTTGGCTCGTCTCAAGCAACTGGAGAAAGTGTCTTCAGCAGTCTTAATAACAGCACTGTTGCTGGATGCTAACAGATTGCCTCCTATTTCTTCCCTCTTTAGTTGGAGTAGAAGCAGCAACAGCACCCACAGGGAGAGGGCAAAAAGAGACATTACAGTAGGGTGTGGGCATTGTGGCGCCACGTCCACCTTTTTTAACCCCTCCCTTGCATGTGTCTCTGAGAAGCAGAATATGAGGAAGAGAGGGTTTTTGTTCTCTGTTTTGTTTCATTAAACCTTTGTACAAGCTGTAAAGCTTTGGTACAAGGATTTTCAGTTATGATACGTTAAATCACTTTTAATTATAATTTTATAATTACATATAATGTAACATTATACATAGGATACCCAGACCCTCTAGTCATTTACTCTTAAGGCAGTGAGGAAAAAAAACCCAACACCTGTAAAGACGTGGGAGATCTTATTCCTTATAAGGGAAATAAGGCTTGCATTGGAAGAATGTTGTTTCTGACGAATTCAGACCCTTCTTTTTAACAATGATCCCTAGAAAGATGGCATCACTGAATGTCCTCACGATAACCATGACAAGGGCAGTGAGGATATGGATGATGCATCTTAAAGAATCACTTTTTGGTTTGCAGGAGTCTGTGGTTTTGGTGCCGTATCAGTTCAGCAATGGCATGGCAGTTCCTATGGAAAGGAATCTTCCACCTCCTCCAGATTATAATACGGTGATTTCTGCTCCAAGTCAGAGTGAAGAATCCACAACCAGAAGTGTGCAAAGTGATGCACCAGAAATCCTGGGAAATACACAACCTCACTCTCTACCTCTGCACACATCGCATTAAGCAGATTTCAGGACATTAAAACATATCCACCCTTTCCTCAAATATAATTCTTCCTCTATAATGGTGCCTGCTATATCACATGCCTGCATTCCCTGAAGCAATCTTTAATCATAGCAGACAGCTTTGTCAATAAAACATTGAAATGTTGTTCCCTTACCAGCTGTGGGCCTGCATGAGCTAACCTGTTAATCTGAGATGTATAACCTATGGACAACCAGATGAATCGATATCCAGCCTATGATATTTCACATCTGTTTACCCAAAGATCCACCTGCATTTTTAGAATCTTGCTTTACAAAAATATTAAAATTTATATTTCCCCTATTAAAGTACATGTACCTAAATTCATTTTCTTGTAAAAAAAAAAGTGTATTCCAAATGTATTTTGGCAGATTTGCTTGATCAGAAGTGCAAGGTCCTGTGGACAGCAAAGACCAGATCTACATATCCAGAACTGTGGATTAGGCAATTCATATCAAAATCTGCAAGGATCCAACTCCTCCAAATGCCACATTTCCAGTAGTCTTCTATTAGTATCACAGCAGTTCTTAAGTGAAGAGCAGGGGGATACTCTCCAAAACTTCTCCTAAAAAGTGCTTCTCTTCCAAAGTTGAATTCAACTGAGAGTGCAAATTAATGAAAAATCAGTTCCATTTGATTTTATAAATGTTTCCAGAATTCACATCTGCAGCTCTAAGGAGATCCAGAATGCTCATATGTAACAAACTTGCTCTTTTTTTTTTTAATGTTGCAGTGCAATCTGCAGCTAAAAACTCTATGCAGAATATGCACATTGGTTAAAATGTATGTATATTCTGTAAAAGTATACACAAATTTCTACCATGCTAAGACTGCATGGGCAAATGCAGGTTTTAAGAGAATTGCACAAAAGTGCCTACAAGATAGAAAATAGGCATGAAAGTGTTACTGCTTGGAGGGCTCGTTTTCAGCCTCTTGGAGCCTTCTACGGTGTTTGCAGGAAATCGCCAGAAATAAAAGCAAGAGGACGCGCGTTGCAATCACACCTGCCCTGTCTTTTCCCCTCAGTGCTGAGGTGGTTTCTTTTCTTTTAATTTTAAAGATTTTTAACATCTTTAAGAACATGAAGCCATTGATGGGGCATTATTGGAGTTTCTAATTCTTTAGTTCATGTTTAATATATCCCAGTAGTATCCACTTTAAAAATATTCTTCAACTTTTGTTAAAGAAATGTTATGGGTAAACTTCTGTCATGGACTCCATCAACCACAGCATCTCAGGTGCCTTTCAAGTGGCACTTGTTCCTGTAGATATCTTTCTGTAATGGTATATGGGAAAGACCTGGGGAATCGGGGGCAAGACATGCTGCCAAGGGAACGATGAGATAAGAGACACCATAACCCACAGCTGGATAGTCGGCAGGGCAGGAGGCTCAGAAGGGACCTCCCTCGTTTCTGGGGCTGTAAAGGAGACAGGAGGAGAACTGTATTTTCAGGCTTGCAAGATTTTTTTAATGTAGCTTTACAATAAAGTAGAATTAGATCACCTGCCCATGTTTCCTGTCTGGTCTACCTAGTAAGGCTGACACTTTCATTTTCCCAGGTGCCTCAGTGTGCTTCATCTTCAGCAGTTGTCGTGAGTAGATTCTGATTACTTTTTAAAAGATAAATATAGAGTTAACATGTAGACTCTCATGTGCCTGCAGGTTCTCCCCTGCAACCGTCCATCTGCAGCTTTCCCAGCCACCCACTCACCGAAGGTCTTCTAGATGGGAACATTTTAGGGGATTATCTGGATCCCTTTCAGTCAGGATTGAGACCTGGGTATGGGATGGAGACGGCATTGGTTGCAGTTTTGGATGATCTCTGGTGGAGGCAGGATGGAGGTTGTGCATCCATCCTTGTCCTACTTGACCTCTGCGTGGCTTTCAATACCATTGACCATGATATCCTTCTGGATCCGCTCAGAGGATTGGGGGTGGGCAGCACTGTCTGTGCTGGTTCGCCTCCTTACTTCAGGGTTGATTTCAGTCGGTGGTGACCAGGGAGGAGAGATCCTGCCCTCAGCCTCTACTAGGTGGGGTGCTGCAGATTTTGGTGCTCTCTCTGCTCCTATTTAACATCTACATGAAGCTGCTGGGTGTGATGGGATGTATCTATGAGGAGAGTGGTGTGGGAGGCTATCGGGAAGGAGGGGTGCATTCCAGGAGGGAGTCAAGAGGCAGCATAGTCCGCAGGGGGAGCGTGGGAAGCGGAAGAGGTTCAGGGTAGCCATGCCCTAGAATCCCCCAGGGTATATCCACTAGTTGCTGTAGTACAGATTTAGTCTGGCAAGATTCTGTCTATAAGGTGTAAGCTAATACAGGAACTGGACTGGGCTGGACTGTTTCATCGTTGTTCTTGGGCTGGGCCTGACACTGGGTGAGCTCATCTGTTACATGGGGTGAGGTATCATCAATACTCTGATGATATCCAATTATATATCTCTGCCCCTGGTGAATTAAGCAATGCCATGAACGTCTTATCCCAGTACCTGGAGACTCTGAGGGTCTGGATGGGGAACAACAGGCTTCTGCTGAACCCTGGCAAGACTGAGTGGCTTTTGGTTTGGGGCCCTGCCGATTGTGGAGGAGAGCCTTTGCACAGCTTCATGTTCTGCACCAGTTGCACATGTTTCTAGATTAGGGGGGCTCTGCTTACGGTCACTCAGGCCCTAGTCACCTCTGAATTGGATTTCTGCAATGCACTCTACATGGGGCTGCCCTTGAGAGGTATGATAGATTAAAGTCCTCCTTTTATCAGGCGGGGGAACCTCACCCTCCACTTGTTCCCATATGTTGCTTTCATTTTCTCAGATGCTTCAGGGTGCCTCATCTTCAGCAGTTGTCGTGAGTAGATTCTGATTTATTTTTAAAAGATAAATATGGAATCAACAGGTGGGCCCTCCTGTGGCTTCCCCCCGCAACCCTCCTTTCGCAGCCTTCCCAGCCACCCACTCAGGAAGGTCTCCGAGGGGGGAGCGTTTCAGGGGAGAGGGAGCGGGCGGGGGAGCGTTTGCCCTTGGCCTTTCCAGGGTGGACGCGCCCAAGACGCCCCAGGATACAGTGCTTGAAGTTTGCCGTTCAGAGGCAGGCAGCTGGGTGGGTGGGTTGGTTTCCCCTGAGCTTTAGCTTCCAATTTCTGCAGCTCAGGAAGGGAAGTGCCTTCATCTTAAGGGCTCTGCAATCCTAAACGTGTGTGACTCGGGCTATTGGGTCTGGGTTTTAAAAATCTGGAGGGTGTGGTAGTAGCATATTGGACTTTGCTGTATCATTTCACAACCTTCTGGGGGCTGCCCAGATTTTTGTTAGGAAACCCAAGTCTGAAAGCTCCAGCTTGGTTCTGATAAGAAACCTCAGCACATTGGTGAAACAGAGCAGGCCCTACCCCGTGCCTTTCACAATAACTTGTTCTGTCCAAATCAGTAAGAGCTTGGAACATGGCAATAAACATGCCTGATACCATTAAATCAACCTGCCACTCACAAGATAGGAGAGCAATCACAATAAAACTATAATGGTATGTGGGAAAGACCTTGGGAGGCAGGGCAAAGAGACACTGCCAAGGGAACAGTCAGATAAGAGACAGCATAGCCTGCAACTGGAGAGTGGGTGGGGCACGAGGCTCAGAAGTGCCCTCCCTGGTTTCTTGGGCTGTAAGATTGTACTTTCACACTTGCAAGATTCTGTCAATGTAGCTTTACAATAAAGTAGAATTTTGCAAGATTCTGTCAATGTAGCTTTACAATAAAGTAGAATTAAAGATTTTAAAAAACCCACACATTTTGCATTGAAAATTGGAATGTAAGCAAGAAGACAACCCTTCTCCATGGGCATGATTAACTTTTTCTGTTGTGCAGAGTGGAGGTGGGAGTACATTCCACACCAATAATACACACCAGCATTAGAGAGATTTAAAGAATGCAATGTCTTTATCTTGTTCTCCAAATACATCCAGCCAGAAGTTATAAAACATATCTGGTTGTTTATTGAGAAAAATAAAACTACATAAAATACAAGTTTCATGCAAAACATAGAAAAATCACTTCTTCTCATTTATGTGGCATCCAAGACTAAAACAAAACTTATCCAATACACAAGTTCAACTTAAAAGCCTCTAGCCAACAATTCTCAGAGAAGAGGTACACTAGGTAGTTATTACTTACAACTACATAACCTATAAAATGATTACATGACGACTAAAACCCTATTAGCACTGAAGCATACAATCACCCACAATTTATTGAGACTATGCACCTCCCCTTAGGTAACTAGCATGAAGACGCCAATAGGTGGCAGTACAAGCAGTATACGTGCAAACTAGAAGGCCAATACAGGTGGCGTGATTTCTGTAGCCATAACACTTTTGTTTGAAGATAAGCAATTTGCTCTTCTTCCCATGAGAACATCCTAACATTTTCTTGCTGAGAAAGTTGTGTGTGCTTACTGCCATACTTCCTGAAACCTGCTGGCAATCGTCTGTAGTTTTACCAATGGGAAATGGTATCTCGTAAACTGAGATTAAGGAGAAGGACCTGATTACGTTTTAAAAAATAAATATGGAATTAACATGTAGACCATCCTGTGCCTGCCAGTTCTACCCTGCAACCATCCATCTGTGGTCTTCCCAGCCACTGACTCATCGAAGTTCTTCTAGATGGGAGCATTTTAGGGGATTATCTGGATCCCTTTCAGTTGGGATTCAGACCTGGGTATGGGATAGAAACAGCATTGGTTGCACTTTTGGATGATTTCTGGCATGGGCTGGATCGCTGTTGTACATCAATCCTCGCCCTGATTGACTTCTCTGTGTCTTCAATACCATTGACCATGGTACACTTCTGGATCTGCTCAGAGGATTGGAGGTTGGCAGCACGGTACTGTGCTGGTTTGCCTCCTTCCTTTGGGGTCTATTCCATTTGGTAGTGATTGCGGGGGGGAGAAATCCCCCCTTCACCCCTACTCTGTGGGGTGCCACAGGGTTCAGTGCTCTCCCCTCTCCTATTTAACATCTACATGAGACTGCTGGGTGAGCTCATCTGTTGCTGTGGGATGAGGTATCATCACCCTGGCAAATTAAGTGATGCCATGAACGTCTTATCTCAATGCTTGGAGAATGTGAGGGTCTGGATGGGGAACAACAGGCTTCAGCTGAACCTTAGTGGCTTTGGAGGCTATGCTATCTTTGGTGCTGGATGGGGTTGCACTGCCCCAGAGAGACCCGGTGTGCAATCTGGCTGTCCTTCTGGACTCAAGACTCCTGACCAAAAAGCAGGTGGCAGTTGTGGCTAGGAGGACCTACACAGCTTTGTGTTGTGCGCCAGTTATGCCCATATCTGGAATGGGGGCTCTGCTCATTGTCATTCATGCCCTGGTCACCTCCTGATTGGATTTCTGTAATGCTCTATACATGCGGCTGCCCCTGAAGAATATCCGGAAGCTTCAGCTGGTGCAAAATGCAGTGGCGCAGGCAGTTATGTGTGCCCCTAGAATGGCACATTACACCCCTGCTCTGTGAGCTGCATTGGTTGCCAGATTGCTTCTGGGTCCAATTCAAGGTGCAGGTTTTGACTTTTAAAACCCTTCATGGCATGGGGCTCGGTTATCTGAGGGACTGCCTCTCCCCAGTTACTTCTACCCATCCCATCAGATCTGGCAGAAGAGGCATGCTACAGCTCCACCTGTTATGGAGCTACACTTAGTAGATCCCAAGAGGCAGGCCTTCTTTGCCATGGCACCTGCCTTGTGGAATCTTCTCCTCCCCGCCCCCGCCCCGAAGTGAGCTCCATCCTTGATGATTTTCCAGAAGTCCCTAAAAACCTGGTTATGTCATCAGGTCTCGGGATCCCAGGGGACCGGGGAGATTTTGAGGTGGCTCCATTATTGTTGTTAACATCTGTTTTCTCTTAGCTTTGTGACTTTTTAATTTTTTTTAATAATAATTCTTTTCATATGTTTACTCTTTTATAATTTTGTTGTACGCCGCCCAGAGAAATTTCTCATGAGATGGGTGACCATATAAATTTGATATATAAATAAAGGAAAATAAAGGAAGAAAAGTCATCTCAGCTAGGCAAGGTTTAGATAAACAGCACCGAGGGGAAAAACAGGGAGGGTGTGATTGCAACGCACATCCTCTTGCTTTTATTTCTGGCAATTTCCTGCAAACACCGTAGAAGACTCCAAGAGGTTGAAAACAAGCCCCTCCAAGCATGTATCTTACCTACCTTGGGAGAGAGGGAAACAGATGTTGAGGGTGTAAGGATTGCCCCGTTCATCAAGAGAAACTCCTGTGACCCGTGTGGTTGACAAAAGAGGCTTACTCAAGCGTAACGCAACAGTTACAAACAAAGCCAGGACTGGCTAGGCACATTTACATGGTTCAATTTATACCTCTCCCCTTCCCGCGTTTTTGCCCCGCGATTGCGTTACATGCTGCGGATTATCAGTGCCCCATTAATCCCCCTTAACTGTCCAGATGGCAGGTTCACCCCGAGTCCCATTGTTCCTTGATCGACTACCCCTCCGGCGTGGGCTGATTCCCTTGGGGTCCTTTCAGTTGCGTGCAAAACCGGGATTTCTGGATTGCGCGGTGATCTTGCCTTGCAGCTTGCGGCTCTGCTCATTGTTAGCTCGCGCCACTTATCAGTGTAAATTCAATGCTTCCACACTGCGGTTTCCTCCGTTGATTAGGCGCAGGTGGCCATTAATCAGCCACGGCTTTCACTTCCTCTTTTCCCCGGCTTGCAAGCAGGTGGCGGAATTAGGTCAGCCCGGCAGCCTGGCTTTCCTAGGAGTGCCATGCCGGCTGAACCTGACATACCGCCCCCCTGAAAACAGACCCCCCCCTTTTTACTTTGGCTTCCCAGGGTATCTATTGTAAAAGTCCCGCACTAGGTCCGGCGCTTTTACATGGGCTTTGCTTACCCATTCGCTGTGGGACTTGGGGAAATGTTTCCACTGCACCAGCAGCTGGATCTGTCCCTTGTGCCTCCTCGCGTCCAGTATCTGTATAGCCTCAAAATGCTGCTCCCCGCCAATCATGATGGGTGCCAGTGTCACCTCTGCCTTGTGCCAGTTGTTGCCCGGCTGGTGCAGCTTCAATAAGCTGCAGTGAAACACCAGGTGGATTTTCCCAAGGCTTTTGGGGAGCATCAGCCTGACAGTTACCGGGTTGATTATTTCCGCGATGGGAAACGGTCCCACAAACCTCGGGCTGAGCTTCTTTGAAGCCTGGTGCGTTTTCAGGTTCTTGGTCGACAGATACACCTGGTCCCCCACCTTCCACTGCCACTCAGGGAGTCTCTTGCAATCAGCATATTTTTTATAGTCCGCTTTGGCTCCTTGCAGTGCTGCATGCGCTGCCTGCCTCGTGGCGTCTATCTGGGCGAACCAGGAGTCCAGAGAGTCTATCCGAGATGTTGGTTGAGGCAATTCCAGCATGGGGACGAAATCTCACCCGGTGGCCACCTTGAACGGGGAGAAGCCGGTGCTTTTGTGGATGGTGTTGTTGTAGGCTACTTCCACAAACGGCAGTAGTTCCGCCCAGTCATCCTGCTGGTGCCCCACGTAGCACCGCAGGTACTGCTCGAGCCCCCCGTTAAGGTGTTTGGTGGCTTTGTCCGTCTGCGGGTGCACCGTGGATGATAGGGCTTGCTGCGTCCCTACCCGCTTCAGGAACTCCCTCCAGAATCACGCGATGAAGTTGCCACCTCGATCGCTGACGATCTGTCAGGATTAGCACATGAAACTCCAGGAGACAGTACAGATTCAATCCAGCAAGGTTTATTGGCTTCACTCCCATTACAGAAATCTTCTCAGAGTGAAAGCAATTCCCAGAGTCACCCCACAAACATCCTGCATTCCTTAGGGAGGTGCCAGTCTCATTCTCTTATCTCTTCCTCTTTGTTCTGGGGATAAGAGTACATGCTTAACCCCTTTCGCTCTAGTTCTCACACGATCCGTCAGGGTGCACCGTGCAGCCAGTAGATGTGCTGCACGAACAGCCGTGCCAACCTCTCTGCTGTGGGGACTTGCCGGCAAGCCATGAAGTGTGCTTGTTTGGAGAACAAGTCCGTGACCACCCAAATGGCAGTCTTGCCCTTGCTCTCCGGTAGCTCCACTATGAAATCCATGGCAATCTCCTGCCATGGGCCATCGGGGTTCGCCACTGGCTGGAGTAGCCCCCTGGGCTTGCCCTTGCTCCCCTTCGCCATTGTGCACACCGGGCAACCCCCCGAGTACGCTTCCACGTCCTTCCGGAGCGTTGGCCACCAGAACTGCCGGCTGATTAAATGGAGCATTTTCACGAAGCTGTAGTGCCCCGCGCTCCAGCTGTCGTGGGCTCTTTCCATCACCCGCCGCCGGCATCCTTCAGGCACGTACACCTTCCCCTCATGCCACCACAAGTCCCCTTGGCTGGTTAGCACTTCCCGGTTCTCCTTGAGCCAGGAGAACCGGTCCGCCGCTTCTGCAAAGCCCCGCTTAACTCAGGCACCGCATCCCTCACCTCTCTCTTGGTCTGGCTCTGGGTGACAGCCTTTGCAGCCAGCCTGCTGGCACGGATGATAGAGACCATGATGTCCTCTCGCAGGCTGGTGTGCTGGGGCATGCGAGACAACCTGTCTGCCAGGAAATTCCTCTTCCTGGGGATGTGTTTTAGGGTGAAGTTGAACCTCCCAAAGTACTGGGACCAACGTGCCTGCTTGGGAGTTTTAAGGGCCTTGAGGTTCTTGTGGTCCGTCCACACCTCGAACGGTTTGGTTGCCCCCTCTAACAAATGTCTCCATGTGGCTAGGGCCCACTTGACCGCATATGCCTCCTTCTCCCACACCATCCACCTTCTCTCCGTCTCAGTGAATTTGCAGGAGGCGTAGGCGCACGGGTGGAGGGGGCCCTCCGGATCAGGCTATAACAGGACTGCCCCTATTTCCACATCCGACGCGTCCACCTGGATAATAAATTGCCGGTCCAGGTCGGGGTGACGCAGGATCGGCTCCGCCATGAACTGCCGCTTCAAGTCTCCAAATGCCTCCTGGCATTCTGTGGTCCATGCAAGTGCCATGCTGGGCTTTGGGGGTTTCCCGCTGCCCTTGGTCTTTAACAAGTCCGTTAGGGGGAGAGCGACTTGGGCGAAGTTCGGAATGAACTATCTGTAGAAGTTGCAAACCCCAAGAAGCTTTGGAGTTGCCTCCGGGTCCGCGGTGCTTCCCAGCCCAGGACATCCTTCACTTTCGCCAGGTCCATTTCGATCCCTCAGCTGGATAGATGGTAGCCGAGGTAGTCCAGCTGCTCCCGATAAACTCACATTTTGAGAGTTTCGCGTACAGCTGTGCCTTCAACAGTCTCTGAAGCACCATGTGCACCAGTTTCACGTGCTCCATCAGGGTTTCGGTGTAGATTAGGATGTCTTCCAGGTAGACCAGGACGCCCCGGTAGAGTAGGTCGTGCAGCACCTTGTTTATTAGCTGCATAAACACCCCCGGGGCCCCTTTTAATCCGAACGGCATCACGGAAAATTGGTAGCTTCCAAGCGGGGTATTAAATGCAGTTTTCCATTCATCTCCTGTGCGGATCCTAACCCTGAAATATGCCTTGCGCAAGTCCAATTTCATGAATACCTTCCCCTTAGATAGGTGTGATAGCAGGTCCTTCATCAAGGGGAGGGGGTAGTTATACTCGGTGCTGATTGCATTCAGCCCCCGGTAGTCCACGCACATCCGGAGCGAGCCATCCTTCTTCTCCCAGAATAATACTGGGGCCACTAGCGGCGACTTTGCGGGCTGGATAAAGCCTCGCGCAAGATTTTTGTCTATGAACTCCCGAAGGGTGCCCATCTCCTTCATCGATAGGGAGTACATTTTCGGCTTGGGCAGTTTTGCCCCTGGCTCTAGCTCGATGGCGCAGTCGCTGGGTCTGTGGGGCGGGAGCTGGTCGGATTCCTCCTCCCCGAATGCTGCTGTCAGGCTCCGGTACTGTCGCGGGATGCCTCCGGCTGCTGTGGCTTCCTTTGGTCTCGACCCGCTCTTCGCTGTGGCTCCGCTAGCCGCCATAACCCGCACATGCCTCGGCCACGCCGCTGCCTCTCGGGACTCCGAAACTGCCGCCACCGCTGCCGCCGCTCGAGTCCCCTCCTCAGTCTGCTCCTGCTCCACCTCCAGGTGCCCCAGACTCTCTGTCGGCCCAGCCACGGCCGTGCCTCTGCTCGTCGCCGCTTGCCGGTGCCTCCTGCCCTCATGCTTCTCCAGCTCCTCGTCCTCGAACCTCAGCGCTTCCTATGCCCAGTCGACACGCAGGTTCCACCGTCGCAGCCATGCCAAGCCGAGCACCACCGCGTAGTCGGCAATCGGGACCACCATGAACCTCAGCTCTTCTTGGTGACTCCCAATTGTCATTTGGACCGGCTCGGTATAGTACTGAGCCGGCCCCCCCCCCCCGCTAGTGAGCCATCTAGCTGGCTGAATGCAATGAGCTCTCTGAGGTGCCGCAGCTGCAGTCCGAGCCCTGAAACTAAAGCTGGGTGCATTAGGCAATGTGTGCAGCCCGAGTCCAACAGCGCCTGCAGCTGCGCCTCCCCTCCGGATCTCACCCCCCGGATGTGCACTCTCACCCGAGGGGGGGGCAGTCCTCCTCGCCTATTGGGTCTGTGCGTCTTGGCTCCCCTGCTCGCACTGGGACACCATTCAGTGCGAGCGCGCCTCGTTTCCCGCCCGCTCCGATTCCTCCCTGGAGGACGCTGTCTCAGGAGTTGACCATCACATCTGGCCTCATTCGGTCACCGTTGCCACCGCACTCTTCCGCAGTCGATCGCACGCTCACTTCCCGGCTGGACGCGATGGCTTAACCTCTGAACGGGGTGGAGTTCCTTCCCGCTCTGTTGGGCATTATGCCACCTGGTGGCCTCGTCCTCTGCACCTGAAGCATAGGTTCGGGGTTTTGGCCGCCTCTCGCCCCCCCCGTGGGCTGTCGCCAGCTGCTCTGCTTCTCCTCTGCGGGTCTCTCCCGCGGCCTGTCTCTCGCCTGGTCCCATCTCCTCACGCTCTGCTGGATCTGCCACCACGCTGACTCCGCCATCCCAGCCAGCCAGATCCAGTCCTTCACGGTGGTAGGGTCATCCTGACCCAGCACCCATTCCAGGATCTCTGGGTTGAGGCCCCTCTAGAAATACTTCACCCTCAGGGACTCCGACCAGTCCATGAGTTTTTCCACCAACCTCCGGAACTCCAGGGCGTATTTGGCCACGGACTTGTCCCGCTGCCTAAACTGCAGGATGTTGTCCTTGGCCTGCTTGGCACTCAAAGTGTCCTCAAACCTGTCCCGGAGCGCCTGCATGAAATCCGAGAAACTCCTCAGCTCTGCCGCATTGGCGTCATACAGCCCAACCACCCAGCAGCTCGGCCACGTAGGAAACTCTGTCCTCGTCCCTAGCGAATAGGTGACTCCCCCTCTGCATGAAACTTCGGATGTGAGTCAGGAAGTGGGGTAGCTGCTCGGGGTCCCCCGAGAACTTTCCGGTTATGCCCCGGAGCCTCAAGGCGTCTGCTGCTGTGAGAGTCAGGACCAGAGAAGTTAAGAATTTACTCTCGTCGCCAGAGCAACGAGGAACTGATAAGAGGATGAGACTGAACCCTCCCTAAAGAATGCAAGGGAGGTTGGGAGGGTGACCCTGGAATTTGCTCTCACTCTGAGAAGATTTCTGTAACGGGAGAAAGGCCATTAAACCTAGCTGGATTAAATCTGTACTGTCTCCTGGAGTTTCCTGGGCTAATCCTGACAGCTGCCCATCGATCCACAGACTGTGGAGCTGGTACCGGTGCCGGCTGGGGTTCTGGGCTGCTGGCCCCGTCGCTCGCGTTGCTGCTCGCCACTGATGGACCCACTCTCAGCAGTAAGGCTTGGAGCATCGCCTGCATGGAGTCCAGGCGCTGCTCAACCCTCGCCTCCAGCTGGGCGAATTTCTCCTCCCATTTTTGGGTCTGTGACCCCGAGCCTCGGGTCATCATAACCCCTGATCTGTCGGGCCCCTGGTTCACTCCGATCGACCACCGCTCCAGTGGTGGGTCCCCGACCCCAGCCGCCATCCGGTCGCTCCAGGCTGGCTCCGCCATCGCCTCCGCGATCCCGGACTCCTCGTGTTCCAACTGACCAACGGATTCCCCGTCGCTGGCCATTGCCTGTATTCGAAAGGAAATAAGCGCTCCTCGGTGGGTACCGGGTAGCGTTAGTGGTGAGTCCTGGCTTTATGTAAGGATTGCCCCATTCGTCAAGAGAAACTCCGTGACATGTGTGGTTCACAAAAGAGGTTTACTCAAGCATAACGCAACAGTTACAAACAAAGCCAGGACTGGCTTGGCACATTTACATGGTTCAATTTATACCTCTCCCCTTCCCGCATTTTCACCCCACGATTGCGTTACATGCTGCGGATTATCAGCGCCCCAATAATCCCCCTTAATTGTCCAGATGGCAGGTTCAGCCCGAGTCCCATTGTTCCTTGATCGACTACCCCTCCGGCGTGGGCTGGTTCCCTTGGGGTCCTTTCAGTTGCGTGAAAAACCGGGGTTTCTGGATTGCGCAGTGATCTTGCCTCGTGGCTCGTGGCTCCGCTCATTGTTAGCTTGCACCGCTTATCAGTGAAAATTCAACGCTTCCACTCTGCGGTTTCCTCTATTGATTAGGCGCAGGTGGCCATTAATCAGCTACGGCTTTAACTTCCTCTTTTCCCAGGCTTGCAAGCAGGCGGTGGAATTAGGTCAGCCCGGCAGCCTGGCTTTCCTAGGAGCGCCGTGCCGGCTGAACCTGACAGAGGGATGCATTTAATTTTCATGGTTCGTTTTAGCCTGGGAGTAACAGGACATTGTAAACTTGGGCAGAGAGCTTTCCTCTCATTTCTGAATACTCAGAAGGTTACTGGCTCCAAACTGTTATTTGCTGCAAAAGATTGGAGGGGCAAGATGAAGTGTGTTCTGCAGTCCTCGAATATGGTATGATTAAAAAGTCCTCTATTTTTTGGGTGGGAGAGTTTCGCCCTCCGCTTATTCTCGTAAGTTACTTCATTTTCCCGGGTGCTTCAGGGTGCCTCATCTTCAGCGGTTGTCGTGAGTAGATTCTGATGATTTCTAAAAGATAAGTAGGGAATCAACAGGCGGGCCCTCCTGTGGCTACCGCTTCCCCCCTCAACCCTCCATGCGCGGCCTTCCCAGCCACCCGCTCAGCGAAGGTCTCCTGGGGGGAGTGTTTCAGGGCAGATGGAGCAGGTGGGGGAGCGTTTGCCCTTGGCCTTTCCAGGGTGGACGTGCCCAAGACACCCCAGGATACAGTGCCTGAAGTTCGCCGTTCAGAGGCAGGCTGGTGGATGAGTGGGTGGCCCGGTTTCCTTGAGCTTTCACTTCCAAGCTCTACAGCTCAGGAAGGGAAGCACCTTCCTCTTAAGGGCTGCGCAATCCTAAACGTGTGCGCGACTCGGGCTGGGCCACTAGAGGGCAGTAGCAGACTGGACTTTGCTGTATGGCTTCTGGGCCTGCCCAGAGTTTTGTTAGGAAACCCAGGTCTGAAAGCTCCAGCTTGTTCTGGTAAGAAACCTCAGCCCGTCAGTGAAGCAAAGCTGGGATACGGATCCCTACCCCGTGCCTTTCACAATGACTTGTTCTGTCATCATCATCAGGTTTATTACTGCCTTAAGGCCAGATTCAGTCAAAATATCTAATAATAGCAATATTACATCCATGTGTCTGTGTGTTTGTGTGTGTGTGTGTGTGTGTAGGACAAAAAAACAGGAAATATAATAGGGTCTAAAATAATTGAAAATAAAAATACTAAAATAAGTCAAAGTAAAATATTATTATAAGGAATTCCAAACCTAGGTAATGGTGCCATGTATTGTACCGATGTACAGGAAGCCAAAACTGGGCAACTTGGGTGGATATTTTTGAAAGAAAGTAATATTAAAGAAAGAAGTAATATTAAATAGAAATCACATTTCCTACCTGGAAATTTTTTCAAGATTGGATATATAAGGGTCTGTCTAGAGTCCTTATATAGGGAGCAGTATAGTAGGACATGGCTTAGAGTTTCTGTTGAGCCGTCACCACATAGACAGAACTGAAGGTGCATAGGAGTACCCTTAAAACATCCAAAAAGGACTGCTGAAGGCAGAGCACCCAACCTGGCTAAGGTGAAGGCCTTATAGAATTTCAAATTTGTAATGGATGATAAATAGGTGGCTGGAATGAACCCTTTTAGGAGAAAATGAGAAATATTGGGGTGTAGCACTTTACTTAAATTTGATTGGAGATCTATATCCCAAATTCGTTGTTTAAGGGCAGGTCTTGCATTATCAAAACCTAATGAGCACAGACTTTCCATAGAGAAGCCCAGCAACTGAATTTTATCTAAGGCTTTTTTAAGCCGTGATGATTTAAGGCGATTTTTTTTTTTTTTGTCTGCTTCACAGTCATTACTGACCCTGCAGTGACCGCCCCCTAGCGGGTTTCAAGGCAATTGCATCTTTCTGTTTTTCGGAAGTAGCCTTTGCCAGAGCCTACTTCCTAGAGCGTCCAGCCCAGCTGGCAAGTGCAGGAGGCGGGATTTTTCCGTTGCTTCGCACCCCTTTTTCGGGGCGAGCGCGATTTCGCGCTTTTACCGGCAATTGTGGTCCCGTCTCTCTGTAGAATCGCTGCCAGCATTTTTCCTCCCACCAGAGTGAGAGTCCTCATTTATCTACTCACGTACGTTTTCGATCTGCTGAGTTGGCAGAAGCTGCGGGTAGAGAAACAAGAGCTCACCTTGTTTAACGCGAGAGGCTGGACTCGAACCGCTGAAGTTTCCAGCCATTTCTGGCCTGCACTTTCAGCGTCATTAAGCTGCTGCGCCACCGCGTCCCCTTAAGGCGATTATCTAAATACTAATGGAGTTAAACCTATAAGAATAATAGAATTAATTTTAACAGAAGGTAAGAAGAAGAAACCATGCTCTAGCATCCAACAAAATTATACCTCTTTTTACATGTACAGGTGAAACTCGAAAAATTAGAATATCGTGCAAATGTTCATTTATGTCAGTATGGCAACTCAAAAGGTGAAACCAATATATGAGATAGACGCATTACATGCAAAGCGAGATATGCCAAGCCTTACTTTGGTATAATTGTGATGATTATGGCGTACAGCTTATGAAAACCCCAAATTCACAATCTCAGAAAATTGGAATATTACATGACATCAATAACACAAGGATTGGAAATAGAACAATATAGGACCTCTGCAAAGTGTAAGCATGCATATGTACTCAGTACTTGGTTTGGGCCCCTTTTGCAGCAATGACTGCCGCAATGCGCGTGGCATGGATGCTATCAGCCTGTGGCACTGCTGAGGTGTTATGGAAGACCAGGATGCTTCAATAGCGGCCTTCAGCTCCGCTGCATTGTTCGGTCTCATGTCCCTCATCTTTCTCTTGGCAATGCCCCATAGATTC
Organism: Liasis olivaceus; assembly: GCA_030867105.1. Taxonomy (NCBI): domain Eukaryota; kingdom Metazoa; phylum Chordata; class Lepidosauria; order Squamata; family Pythonidae; genus Liasis; species Liasis olivaceus. The sequence goes on along the minus strand of CM061349.1, from coordinate 107,348,506 downwards.
TCTATGGGGTTCAGGTCAGGTGAGTTTGCTGGCCAATCAAGCACAGTAATCCCATGGTCATTGAACCAGGTTTTGGTACTTTTGGCAGTGTGGGCAGGTGCCAAGTCCTGCTGGAAAATGAAGTCAGCATCCCCATAAAGCTCGTCTGCGGAAGGAAGCATGAAGTGCTCCAAAATCTCCTGGTAGACGGCTGCGTTGACCCTGGACTTAATGAAGGACAGTGGACCAACACCAGCAGATGACATGGCTCCCCAAATCAACACAGACTGTGGAAACTTCACACTGGACTTCAAGCATCGTGCATTCTGTGCCTCTCCATCCTTCCTCCAGACTCTGGGTCCTTGGTTTCCAAATGAGATGCAAAAGTTGCTCTCATCAGAAAAGAGGACTTTGGACCACTGGGCAACAGACCAGTTCTTTTTTTCTGTAGCCCAGGTAAGACGCTTCTGACGTTGTTTGTTGTTCAGGAGCGGCTTGACAAGAGGAATACGACATTTGAAGCCCATGTCCAAGATCTGTCTGTGTGTGGTGGCTCTTGATGCACTAACTCCAGCCTCAGTCCACTCCTTGTGAAAGTCCCCAACACTTTTGAATGGCCTTTTCCTGATAATCCTCTCCAGGCTGCGGTCATCCCTGCTGCTTGTGCACCTTTTTCTCCCACACTTTTCCCTTCCACATAACCTTCTATTGATGTGCTTTGATACAGCACTTTGGGAACATCCAGCTTCTTTTGCAATTACCTTTTGGGGCTTTCCCTCCTTATGGAGGGTGTCAATGATGGTTTTCTGCATTACTGTCAGGTCAGCAGTCTTTCCCATGCTTGTGATTCCTTCTGAACCAGCCTGAGAGACCCTTTAAAAGCTCAGGAACCCTTTGCAGGTGTTATGGATTCATTAGCTGATTAGAGTGGGACACTTTGAGCCTAGAATATTGAACCTTTTCACACTATTCTAATTTTCTGAGATTGTGAATTTGGGGTTTTCATAAGCTGTACGCCGTAATCATCACAATTATACCAAAGTAAGGCTTGACATATCTTGCTTTGCATGTAATGCGTCTATCTCATATATTGGTTTCACCTTTTGAGTTGCCATACTGACATAAATGAACATTTGCACGATATTCTAATTTTTCGAGTTTCACCTGTATATTTGAGCATTTCTTAAAGTGCTGAACTTTGGTTTAATTTCTTTAGCATGCCAGTGTTAAATCAGAGCCTTTATTCCTTCCAACCTGACAGAAGATTGGGAAGAGGTTGTGTAAAGGGGCTTGGAAGTCTGTGTCGAGGCAATTGAAACTCTTCTGCAGAACCGTAGGGTAAAACAAACGTTTCACTCAGAGGCAACCAGGGCCTCCATAGCCATTTTTCTGAGGAACACCAGAAAGGGCAAAAGTGACAGTCTTGTTCTTTTCCTCAGCCATGGGGCGTTCTCCTACAGAAAGTTGCCACAGCTGCCATTTTGCAGGTTCCTGCCCTGCCTTCTGCAAAGTTGTCTTGCCCAGGCCCGTTTCCCTCCCTTTCTCCTGAACAAGGTCAAATGGGAGGTTGTGGGTGGGCGGGGCTGCAGCTTCCCTCTGACAGGGATTCCCAGCTGGTCCTTTTGTTGTAGACAGATGCAATTAGTTGCACTCAGCACCACCCTCTTCTTTTATTGCCAAGTTCCATCATTGGAGGTTTGCCTCTTGATCAGGAGGTGACCAGGATATATTTTTTAAAATAACTGCCAGTCCATTGCCTAAAAAAGTTTGAAAACCCTCCTGCATGTGTCCAACAGCAGAAGAGCTCACCTCGGACTTAACAGGAGAGGACCAAAGATTGAGCTTGAAAGTATTTTGGATCTGGCTGGTGGCTAGAAAAAAAATTCCCCAGTGCATTCCTGGGAGAGGCAACTTGGCAGCCAATGCATTCATTCGAAGCCCACCTTTTCCCTGTTTGTGTGACCCAGAGCACAGCATATGCAACCTGCCCTCTGCCTCCCAGTGCACACGCGTGCAGAGACACACTGATTCAAGATGGGGGAGGGCAGAAACCCACTCACAAAGAACATGTGTGAGTTTCTTATGCAGGAGAAAGTACCACCACTGGTAAAGGTTGGCTGGTAAAGGGGGTGGAAAGAGTTCCAGAAGCTGAGCTCTGCCTGCTTTCCCTACCTTGTTATTCTTTCCAACCCTATGGAACGTTGGAAAGAAAGTTGCCCAGGACATGGTCTGTCTGTCGGCATACTAACCCTCCAAAAACTGAACCGAATGGGACCAAATGTCAGTTTCCCACCCCAGTTTGTCCCCCCCACCCCATTCTTTCACCATTGCCCCGACTGTGTGAAAAGAAGCAGCCCAAGACGTGTTGCCTCTTCTCAAGAAAGGACATTTCCTGTTCTGCAGGTTTCCTGTCCTCAGCATGACTGAACTTGGGCAGCCATTAACCAGCTATTTGATAGGAGTCTGGGGACAGAATGCTTTGGGATGGCTCTCTTCCCATGCCTGGATCCCCGTAGCTTGCTGATAGCTGACTGGTTGGCTGTTGGAAGGCAGTTGTGCTGAAGAAAGAGCATGCCCAGAGAGGCATCTTTGCGCACGCTGTTCCCCATCACAGTTCTAATCAGGAGTTCCTTATTGTTGTTTCCATGCTGTGCTAGAAGTGAGAAAATAGGTCTGGCTGCATCCTTATTGAGGAGAGGAAACAATATACATTAGACTGGCTGAATTTAAATCCCATTGATGCCCTTAACCATGGCACAGCCATACGCTGTCAACATCAATTTCCCCATTGTCCCCATGAGGTTACCGGCACCTTATCCTCAGCCACGAGTAAGACCCCCAGCCTTAAGTCATCACTAGCTGCACTGGTATAAAACTAGTCTTTTCCTCGCCTCTTAGTCTGACCCCTTCCGACAACAGCCACAAGGTGCATAACGTCTGTTTCACTTCACCCGTTATCTTGGAGATAAACTGGCAACAGGGACTACACATTTTAGGCCTGAATTATTTTGTGCTGACTCAAGGATAGGTGCATAGCACTTAAACTCAATTTATTAGATTCAGGTGATGCCACGCATTGAAGCTGGGTTCCTCCAAAGCAACAGACCCAAATTGGAATCTACCTGAATGTTTGTAAGTAATTCTGGGGGACAGGAACACAAGACAATGTATTTTCCAAATGAGAGAAGTGTCCAGGTACAGAATTAATTAGCTTGCTTTCACTGCTTTGGGTTCTATTCCTGGTGACTCCTGGTATACATCAGGACGACATTCACCCAAAATGTTCTACTGAGTCGTCCTAGCTTGATGACTTTGTTGTGGGTAATATGCCCATTTAAATAAGGAACCAAAGCGATTGGAGATAAGTGAAACAAAGTGTCTTTTATTGGCATGCACAGCTACCGTGATCACTGGGCACCTGGCCACCAGAATGCCAAAGAGCCTCGAACTAAGCAAGGTTAGTTTTGTATCATCTGTGGCCCTGCACTTCATGTTCAATTTGGTCAGCAGTGATTCCTGATCAATCTTTGAGTTAGATTCTTTTGACACTTGTGGGCGCATCTAGCAGAAGGCCTTCCAACACAGATCACCATCTGCTAAAATAGTTTTGATTGAAAACTTTATCAAATGTTTTGCTGAAGTCAAGATATAGTACTTCTATGATCTAAAGTTTATTTAAAAATAGATAAGAGTAGTATGGCAGGACTTATTCTTGAGAAATTCTTGCTGACTTCTAATCAGTGCATTGGTTTCAAGTGTTTACAGACCAAATGCTAAACTTTGTTATAGATTTTCCCAAGTATCAATGTCAGACTGCCTTCTCTTGAAGATAAGTGCAATATTCTCTCTCCCGCAGCCATTCTTTCTCACATATAACGGAGATTCTGTGGACTCCTTGCACAGCAAATTCCTTCGATGCCTAGGACACCATTCTTTTGTACCTGAAGAGCTGAATTCCTTCAGAGTCCATAGATATTTGTTGACCAGATGCAATTCTGCTTTGGTGTGATAAATACATTTGTCTGGTGGCAGATAGATTCTCTTCTAAAAGTTAGTCCAAGCCAGGTAGGACTTCAGTAATTCCACTTTCTCCTTCTCACCTGTCAACATGTCATCATTATTACTGAGCATTTTATCATCATTTTTTTTTTTACTTTGAACATATCTAAAGTAAATTTATTTTTCATTGTGCTTCCTTGAACTCCTTCTGACTTTAGTCTAACATCTTTTGTGCAATTATGGGCAGTTGATTATCCTCATTCTTGGAAATCTGTCCCTCTTTCCATTTCTTTATGTCATTTTTAAATTTTATTTTTAGATTGGCTGCCATTATTCCTCCACAGTCTTATTTCTGAGTAAGAAAAATGCAAGAAACTTAGCTTACCCAAAGATGGCAATGAATAAGTTTCATCCTCCCTCTTCCATACCGCTCTACCTTTTCTAAGTCAAAGAGAGTAACAATTCATGTAGTTAAGTAAGAGGACAACAGCCCAAAACGTGGAATCCATATTAAGATTTTATTAAACTGAAAGTGGGAGAATACAAAGAAAATATAATTAATTATATTTTATATAATCATTGTAATTATAAGCTGTTACCCAAACATTTATATTCATATGGCAGGTATTGTTGAAGATAGCAAAAATGGCAAAAATCACTTCTCTTCTGACTAGACCAAAGTGTGTTGATATATAGGCAGTGAGAGTTTTCTGCACATGATCCAAATCTTTAAAAAATTAGATAGATTTCTGTGTAGGGGACAGGAAAAAAGGTCCAAAAAGCTCACCTGCTGCAAAAGCTGAGGGATAGCTTAGAAAAGTTATTGCTGTGAAGAAGCTAAATGGCCTAACAAAGGTCCAGCTGTTTATGGTGGCTGTGCTGAACACAGAGATTGTGTGGAAAATGCAGTCTTCTCCCTAAATCTTTACACTGTGTCCCCAGCTATCAAGAAACAGTTGATCAACCCCCTTTACTCATAGCTTTGGTTGCCCTGGTCACCAGCTGTGAGAGCTCAAGTAATGTGATACCAGTGATGGCATTTTCTTGGGAGTGCTTGGGGGAACAAAGGTGATATGAGCAATGGGATGCGTAGGGCCAATGATCACTTAGGTGCCAACGTAGGATATCCTTTAGCAGTGTGGCTGGGGGCTGCATCTCGGTTTTGGAAAGATTTGGCACCTCTATCTTTAAGATAAGCAATTTAGCCTTTCACTTTTTTTATTTTTTTCTTTGCTGGCCTAATCTCACTTTGACTTATTCCTTCATGACAAATCACAATCAGCCTGGGTGTTTTGTAACACTTACCCGGTTGTAAAAGTTTAAACAATGCCAAATTAAGGAACTGTGTAATATCCTAATATCTCACCTTTTTACTACTTCTCCTCTACCAGAGGGCTTCTTAAGGTATTTCCTTATTTCTCATGCACATGGTTTCGTACCATTTAAAGCTAAATTGGATAGGCAAGCCCTGCTAATACAGTATAGGCAGGAAAATTATCCTGGTCTTTGGCATGTTAGATATAGCTGATGACACTGGGAAGTTAAGTTGGGTTTGCTTGTTTTTATAAAAACTTGCCAAAATCCACATATTTCCTGTGTGTGGAAAGAAAGAATTTTATATCCCCAAAATTCAAATCTGGGAGTCAGATTTGATCATCCCTAAAAGAGGATCATAGTTTTCTGATTGTCTGTTAAACATCATCTTTCCAAGAGGAAGCTCCCTGATTCTATACACATCTGGGCAAATGGCCTAGGAGAGCTGAGGATTTCTGTATATATAAAACGAATGATTTAGAATGTACCAGACCACGCACGACTCGTTGGGTCATCCTTCTTTCGACGTGTAGTATAAGCTGGCGCCGCTTCCGTCCCCCCGGCCCCTCAGCACAACTCCGGTGAAGCCGCGTCCTCGGCTTCGTCCTCCACTTCTTCAGTTGACTGCCTGCCATCTTGCTGGGGGGGTGGGGTGGAGGACGGAGAACGAGCGGACTGTGAGGAAAACTGCACCCGCGCTTCCCGTTCCAGTGTGCCCAAAGGGCCCCCTCCCTCCAGGCGGGAAGAAGACTCACCCGTCAACCGCCAGCGGCCCCAGGCCAGCCCTACCTTGCCAGCAGGAATCCGACTCCCCCCCCCTGCTTCCCTCGCCACCCACCGCCATTAAGAGATTTCAGTTTTCAGCCTCAGTTCCAAAGCAGCCAATCGCCGCTCGCCCATTGTGCCTTGCCACCAGCCGAATGGATGCAGGGGCCAGAGAGAGGAGGGAAAGAGGGCGGGGATACGCTCTTCCCATCTTCTCTTGTGCCACAAGACCTACAGGTTTCTGGGAAGTGTAGTCATAAATCACGATCACGTGACTGCGGCTAACTGTGGTTACGCTGCAGTAGCTACAACTTTGCGAATGGGACTGGTGTGAAGATCCTTGAAATTTCAATTCCAGGGGTGTCATGGATCCTTTTTAATGGTGTAGCACATAGCTGGACTAATTTCTCAGCAAATAACTATCTTTCCACATGTCTCCATATTCTACAGAATGCCGCTGCTGGCCTCTCCTGTGTGCTGCTCTTGTTCAGCGTGCTGGAATTTTGTATCACTGTTCCACTTGCACATTTTGGGTGCCGGGCAACTTGCTGTGCTTATGGCCAGGTAAGTATTTGATACGCTGATAATTGTTTTAGCAACTCTTATTGAGAAGTTAAAGAAGATTATCCATTTTTTTTATATTTACACTCCACCCAACTTTACCTTTTGCTTGTTTCTTTACTATAAGCCTGAGATTGGCTAATCTGTGGTTACCCAATAAGCTTTATAACTAAGCGGGGCTTGAATTTTGATCCAACACCCTGTGGTTACTCGCTTCAGCATATGAATAACTTGCTGCTGCAAATTTTTCCCAGTTTCTGTTTTGTTAAGGAAAGAATGTCATGACTACAACACAGCTTGTGTTTTCTCTGACTTTTAATTCAGTGAGGCAGAAGTTGATTTCCTTATTTCAGAGGGCTCGCTCCTACATGCATATATTTACTGTGGTAGTGAGGACAGCTAGTGGAAGATTCACCACATTACTTTAAAGTATCTGTCACTTGATCACAGTTTCTCACAATGTTACCATCTCTTAAAAAAAGTACTTAGACACAATTTTTAAGGTTTTTTCAGTTGCTTTTTAAAAAAAGCAATGGATTATTTTTAATTCAGAGACAAATAGTTCAATACATGACTGCCATATGCTACCTAAGATCTCCAGATACAGATGTCACAATAAGGGGATTCTAACAGCACTTTGGAAAAACACCTTTGGAAAAAATACTCAGAAACAATCGAATAACCAAGTACATACATTCGGCCTTGGCAGGTTCTTGTGGTGGGTCAGAAAGCCACGTCTTTCCCTTGTTCTGCGAAAATGATGGTTGGCTTCCTTCTGTACCAATAACAAATACACCTCCCTCAACCTTTCAAAAAATTCTTCAGATTAATTTGGGAGGGAGGGAGAAAATGGGACAGGACAAACACTGAAGTGGGTAAACGTGACTGGAATCTGACGAAATAGAAGAACTCTAAAAATATGGTAAGCAGCTAAATCAGGATACAGAGATACCTGTATCCGTTCACAGTAAGTTGAAGCCTGAGAGTTACAGTGCTTCTCTGGAAGCAAGAATTTGTGCTCCACATCATCAGCATCGTTTTGAGGAAGTACACTCTCTACAGTGGATGATGTGAGCAGTTTATTAGTCCTTTGTTTATATTGTGGATGAAGAATATTGCATTAAGTAGGAGGTCTGACACTACAGGAGAAACAGCAAAATTAAAACACAAATTAGTAAAACATGTGTCATTGGCACAATAGTAGCGATTACATAGTCACTCTGATCCCAAAACAGATTAGTAGAATTTTGCATATAACTAAAGTCAACTCTGCAGACTATGATACTGTTATTTCCTATATATGTACAATAAAACTGAATTAGTAATCTAGTGGAGTGTCTTCATGAAATTGCCTACCCATTAATTCAAATAATGCCCCAGCTGCATGTTCAAGTCTCCTTCCTCCCCAGGAAGATGAATTTAGATGACAAATTATGGAGAAGGGAGATCAGAAATGCTAAAGCAACATTTATCACCTCCTTCCTGATGCCTCTTCACCAGCCTTAACTGAAACACTGACTTTCTTACTGGTAGAGTCTCTGGTTCTGCTCTTCGGAAGTGAGAGTTGGTGTTAACTTCTTTAAGGCATTACTTCTTTAAGCCTTTCAGAGCTGACCCTGGCATTATGTTAAATGCTGCCTCTAAGTCCCTCCAAAAGTACTTGTTCCTCTTTGATTTTTTGCCCTTGAGCCTCATGCCTTAAGGAATGAGAACTGAAAGCAGCACGTGGGGGGGGGGGGCATGATCATGGTTTCCTGTAATTGGAGGAATTTCTTTGTGCTATGACACTCTATCCTTCAGATATTTGGCATTTTGCCAAGGGGACTTGCTTGTTTTTTGTGGGTCCTGCTAATACTGTGAGGCCTGACTCTGCATTGGTTTTGGAGGTAATAAAAGAAAGGGTAAGGGGGTGTTTTATTTAAACCAATTGGTTTTTAATATTTTTACCTTCCAATCACAGGGATCTTTTCATTCAGGCCACTTCTTAACAACTGCGGTATTGAGGGTCCACTCTATATGAGTCCTTTCTTAGCAGTTTACATTTACTGTATCAGAATACTAAAAAAAAACCCCGATATTCAAGAGGAAATTCATTTTAATATGAATGCTGAAGTATAGTTTTAATATCAGTTGATTGGGCAGATTTTCTGAATGGAGCAAGCGGTAGTGGGACAAAGTAGATTTTGGTATGTATCAGTTACACATTGGCCCAGGCTAGAGATCTCTGATTCTCAGGAGAGCAAATGCATTTTTGAGATAAGGAACTCCAAAGATTTATTGACAAACGTGGTTGACCAGGGAATGGGTTTGGGAGTCACCCTGTGAAATCATTCAGAGTGAACCCTGGTGTTAATTTCTGCAGATTAATCTCTTAATCTTAATTGGTGTTAATCTCTGCAGATTAAAGCAGAGATTATCACCAGACATACAATCAGCAGTAAACAATCCCCTAATCAAGGAACTACTGGAGGGAAAAAATAAAGCACATTCCATACCCCCACCAACAATGGTAAGGCAGGCCACTGTACATAAATAGAGAGCAAACCCCACTCCACTCTAGCACTGAAGATGTTACCTAGCTGGGTAACAAAATGTTTGCAAGAAAGCAACCAAGCTCCCAGATCCCCAAGGACTCCCCAGTTCAACCCTGAGCTACAGATATTCTCTTCTATTAGTATCTGACCAGTTAAGAACCTTCCTCCTCCAGGTTATAATATGGTGATTTCTGCTCCAGGCCAGAATGAAAAATCCACAGCCAGAACCATGCATCAGAAATCCTGGGAAGTAGACAACCTCATTCTCCACCACTGCACACATCACATTAAGCAGAGTTCAGGACATTAAAACATACCCATCCTTTCCTCAAATATAATTCTTCCTCTATAACGTGCTTGCTATATCACATGCCTGCATTCCCCTGAAGCAATGTTTGATCGTAGCAGACAGTTTTGTCAATAAAATGTTGAGCTGTTGTTCCTTTACCAGCTGTGGGCCTGTATCAGCAAACCTCCAAAACTTCTCCTAAAAGGTACTTCTCTTCCAAAGTTGAATTCAATTGGATGTTAATTTATAGCTTTCAAGACTTCTCTATCAGCTTTGGGCTCTTAAGCATTTCAGCCTGTTGGTGAGGCTCCCAGCTGATTCTAGGCAAGCACAGCACTACAGTTGAAAACCTACAACTGGAGAAGCTATTCCGCATAACCTGGAGTAACAGATGCCTCCAAACACAAGTCAGTATTTTTTGTATTTAGGTATTCTTTTCTCTTAGAGCCGGCCATGGTTTTTCTGCCTTACCAAGTCAACGGAAATGCAGCAGTCGCTACTGAATCCAATCGTCCTTCTCCAACACCCTATGGTGACATGGTGTTTACCAAGCCACAATAAAAAAAGACACCAGGAAGGAATTGTGAGAAGTGTTGCATCAGAGGTCTCAGGAGGGCAAATGCAGTTGTAAAGAAGTGGCCTGAATGAAAAGATCCCTGTGATTGGAAGGTAAAAATAATATTAAATACCCATTGGTTTAAATAAAACACCTTTCTTCTTTCACTGCTTGCAAAAGCCAGGGTGGAGTCATGACTCAAAATATCAGCAAGACACACAGATGCACACAAAAAACCCAAGCAAGTCCCTTTGCCAAAAGGCTGAATATCTGAAGCAAAAGTATTGAGTATCATAGCACAAAAAAATACCTCCAATTACAAGAAACTACGATCACCCCCCCCCCCCCATGCTGCTTTCAGTTCCCATTCCTTAAGGCATGAGGCTCAAGGGAAAAAATCAAAGAGGAACAAGTACTTTTGGAGGGACTTAGAGGCAGATTTAACATCATGCCAACTGCTTCCCCCAACTGCAGTATTGAGGAAAGGACGCATATAGAACTGTTCTATATGCGTCCTTTCTTAGCAGTTTACATTTAGTATATCAGAATACTAAAAAACCTGATATTCAAGAGGAAATTCATTTTAATATTAATGCTGAAATATAGTTTTAATATCAGTTGATTGGGCAGATTTCCTGAATAGAGCAAGTGGCAGTGAGACAAAGTAGATTTTGGAATATATCAATTACACATTGGCCATTCATAGGCTAGAGATCTCTGATTCTCAGGAGGGCAAATGCATTTTTGAGATAAGGAACTCGAAAGATTTATTGACAAACGTGGTTGACCAGGGAATGAGTTTGGGAGTCACCCTGTGCAATCATTCAGAGTGAATATAACAGAATTGATTTGCATATTAAAAAGTTGAAGCAAAACAGTGCTTTCAGGAAATAAAATTTTACACAAGTCCCATCTCGAAGTATTCCATTCTATTTCTTTAAGGATTATCCCCATAAACGACATTTTAAAAGTCATTTTTAAAAAATATTTAAATATTTTCCTGAAGACTGATTTAATGACATATATTCCAGATACTTAACAAGATAATCGGGTACTCAAATTGGGTTGAATGGGAATTGAGACTATTGCTGCATTTGGTCATGAAACGTTTTACAAGCTTCTTTTCCTTCTCTTGCGAAATATGATGGATGGCAGGGAGTGAGTGTTGTGGAGGTTGATGAGGTACAGGTTTAAGTCCCATGTAGCAACAAGATAAAGACACCATTTCATATAATGTATCAAAACACCAGCACCACTAATGAGACTTTGCCACAGCAGGCGAGAATAAACTCAAAACCCTATAGGCTGTCTGAAAAAGGCAAATGTTTATAGCTTGTTGAGAATCTAACAGGGTTGGGAGTAGCCTGATCTCAGGGAATGGTCTTCTAGAGGAGGGGGGCAGTTACAGGAAAGCTCCTCCCCCAGGTTCCCTGATAGGCATAAATCCTTATGAGCAGGGACCCAGAGGGAGCCTTCTCTTCCAGATCTTTTTGGATGAGCAGGTATTAACGGGACAACGTCCTCAAAGATAGCCAGGTGCTAAGCAGTGCATGGCATTAAAGGTAACAACCAGCATGTTGAACTGCTGAGAGAGATGGTGGAGAACTTGAGTGACTGTGTGCTTTAGATCTCAGAAACAGCAACTCAATCCAGCTGCTGAGAAAGTGTTTCAAAGAGACTCTGCCTTCCTTAACTCACTATAACTGAGGCTGGGAAATTCCTCCTAGAAATTTTAAGATTCTGCATTTACTCCAGACCAGCATTAAAAATATCTTCCAGAAATGTCATTCTAGCTTTCTTATTCTTGTCAGGGACTTGACGTATCCAGAAGCCAACTGCTGGCAGTGTAGTTCTGATAGCAGAGATGTTCACATGAGGGGATTTTAGAGCCTATTTCAGCCACTTCATTCCAGATCCAGCTGAAGCTTCTACGCAATCTTCAAGGGCAGCCTCACGTAGAGGAAATTACAGTAGTTCAGTCATGAGGTGGCCCAGGAATGTTTTATCTTTTTTTAAAATAAAATAAGTCTACAGCATTTTAGGATTTATTTTACAGCTTGTCAGCATCTCTTGGATTTTATACATAAACCAGCCACTGGTTTTAAGCAGCTGTAGTTGGAGAGGGTTTCAGCAGCCACGTGAAAGGGGTCTGAGGCTATCCATCCGGGTTTAGGTGCTTCTCCTGGAGCCAGAAGCCAAACAGAAATTAACAGGCTGTATGATTCACCTCTGCCTGGGTAAGGGCAGAGGTTCACCAGAAGAATTACTCTTCCTCTTCCTCACCCAGTGTGTCAGAAAGATGGGCTTCATATTCTGTGCTGCCTTTCTTAAAAGGTTAAAATACAAATGCTGAAATACTTTTAATAGTGCCATTTCCAGGCTATGCAGCATGGAGACATGGTGACAGAAGGACTGATCCCTTCCTCTCCCTCACCCAGATCATGGGTATACAGCTGCTTGCAAATCAGTTAAGAAAGCAAAATCCAGATGTATTCTGGACAAATGAAGAGCCCTCTGCCCAAAATCTCCAAAAACAGACTGGTAAGGATTCAAATCATTGCAACTCACAAGAAGATTCTGAACCAAAAAAGTATCTTTCATGGACATAGCCTGAACTGTGGATGAAGGAATTAAGCATCCAATTCCATTCACTTCTACACAGGGATAAAGAAAACGGGACTTGATGTAATTCAGAAAAAAAGACCTAGCATAAAATTCCAGGCTACATGCTTTATCTGTTTCTACAGCCCTGAAACATATTTACGGATCTCTCTGATTTCTGGACTTTTCCTGCCTCTTGGAGATTCCTACATCCATAAGAGGCCAGTAGGGAAGAGGGGAACCCCATGTAGGATGGAGTTCTCTCTTTGTTTTCCAAAGATCCTTTTTTTCCTACATTCAGCAGATGGAACAGTAATGGAGTAATCTGACTTGTTAAGTGAGGAAGAGCCATCTCTCACTCATGGGGACGAGCACTGAGTCTGAGCCATTTGTCTGGCAAGCAGGCTGTATTCATGACATGGCCTTCTAAGAATCACTGAAGGTGAAACATGAGAGAACATAAGCACTCTATTCTGCCTGAAAATGGTTAAAAAGGTAAGGTATCTAACCAGTTAGGAATCTTCCTCCTCTGGTTGTAATATGGTGATTTCTGATCCAGGTCAGAGTGAAAAATCCACAACCAGAACCATGTGTCAGAAATCCTGGGAAGTAGACAACCTCATTCTCCACCACTACACACATCACATTAAGCAGATTTCAGGACATTAAAACACACCCACCCTTTCCTCAAATATAATTCTTCCTCTATAATGGTGCTTGCTATATCACAATCTTTGACTGTAGCAGACAGCTTTGTCAATGAAATGTTGAACTGCTGTTCCTTTACCAGCTGTGGGCCTGTATTAGCAAACCTCCAAAACTTCTCCTAAAAGGTGCTTCTCTTCTAAAGTTGAATTCAATTCAGAGTTCAAATTAATGAACAATCAGTTCCATTTGATTTTATAAGCATTTCCAGGATTCACATCGGCAGCTATTAGAAGACCCAGAATGCTCATGTGAGAAGGAAATCAAATTCTCCCCCCACGTTAGCAGGAAGTCAAAGCTCCTCATTTGTCTCATTCTATCATCACTTATCTTAAACTGCAATCAAAGCATGTGGCTAAATTATAATAAAAATGGGCTCACCTAGAAAGATTAAGACTGAATAGAAAGAATCAAGAGTCCCCCACCCTGGCCCAAAATTAAATAACTAAAGACCTGGCAGGAAGGGCCAACATTCCTTAAAACCAAAAATTGAATCATAAAAATATTTCTTCCCAAAGAGATCTACATTCCAATTAGACAATACCAGATAAGGCAAACACAGGAAACCCCAGCTCTGCAGGGTGCCTGACCTTAGACCGCTCCCCAGGCAATTGCTCTCCAGTCAATTTCACTGGCGGCCTCTCCCCTGGAATCCCAGCTAAGGACCTTTTCTAAGAAATCTTAGGGGGCAGGTTTCCCTTCTTCCCTTTAAAGGATCTTCCCTCTGAAAGGGGATTCCTGGGAAGCCCTGCGGCCCAACAGCTGATTGGCCCAACAGCTGATCGTCTTCTGTATTTGGCTCTCGGAAATAAAGTCCTCTCTCTCCTTCAAGCAGCCGCCTGCGTGTTTATTCCCAGCTCGGAGACAAACCTCGTAAGTTTGCATTCTAACACCCATACAATAAACTTGCTCTTTCTGGAAGGTTGTGGTGCAAAAAAAAAAAGGGGGGGGAAGAGTCCCCCATTGTAGGGGAGATGGGCGGGGACAAATCAAATAAATAAATAAATAAATTTGCAACTAAAAACTCTATGCAGAATATGCACATTGGTTACAATGTACATATATTCTGTCAAAGTATACACAGATTTCTACCTAGCTAAGGGTGCAGAGGCAAATGTAGGTATTAGGAGAATTGCACAAAAATGCCACAAGATAGAAAATAGGCATGAAAATGTTACTGCTTCATACCAACTTGGACTGGCAAAATCAGGAAGAGCCGCAATTTAAAGCAGTAGTACAGCCAATGGGAGCTTAATAACTTTTTGCCCTCATGTTTTCCTCTGTTTAATTCACGTCCTAGCAGTTGACTTGAAGGGGAAATTAGAGTCAGGTGTTTCAATCAATGGTGGAGTCCAAACTCTTTGGAAATAGTTTTCTCAGCTTTTCCAGCCAGGTAAGCATCAACAACTGTTTTCCGGAGGTCCTCAGAAATCTCCTTTGCTGAAGCCATGACACACTTCCACATACCTGCAATGTGAAGACCAAATACTGAATACCCAGAATTCTGTTCTTTAAACAAAGCTGGACCTCCCACACTCAGCCCTGATTATCATCCCCTTGATTGAAACACCTGGCTTTAATTTCCCCTTCAAATGAACTGATAGAATTTGAATTAAAGACTGAAAAGGGCAAATTATCTTGGCATGTAGAAGAGATAAAGACAACCCGCTTTTTAGAAATGAAAGCTGGGAATAACATGGCTCCCCCAGGAAGGGACAGCTGTCTCCCCTCCCCTTGCAAATACTGTACCATCGAAGTTACCTTTCTTCTGCTGCACCTTGACCCCCCCCCCGCCCCCATAGAGCTACGCAGAACGAGCCAATACAAGATAGCAACAGGATCAGGACTCTAGAGGGCCCTCCAGTATAACATACAAACTGAAAGCAAGTGGGGGGGGGGGGGGACAGGGGACTTTCCAATACTGAACAGCAGAAATTTCTCTTTAAACTAGAGAGTAGGGAACTAAAACACAAATGTTCAAGTTAATATGTTAAAATAGATGCACAGAGGAGCAACCCACCCTAACTTTACCAATACAGGGACAGGACTTGCCTGCAGCATCTGCCGGGCAGCATATGCAGCTGTAACACCTACTGACAAAGCAACATGGTCCAGATGTTTTAGCAGCTTCTGAGGTCCCTGGAATTCTAGGATCTCTAAGGGACAGGGTGCTTGAAGTGAAACCCATGCTTCAGCTCTATAGGAAAAAAGAAATGTAAGATAGCCCTTAGGATTTGGCTGAAGATAATTCAGAAAATACTGTTCTGTGTTTATTAGGCTCACCAGAGAACGTTTAAAAAGCATTTCAAGGAGCATTTTGGGATCATTATTAGAATCCACTGTATGGGTCACTAGGAAGGAGGTTAAAAACAAAAGTGCCAATCTTGTAACATTTTTATAGAAATCTATGGTGTGTCTGCAGCTAGAATACTGTATACCATTCTGGTGACCACATTTGAAAAAAACATAATTGTGTTGCCAAAAAAAAAATGCAGAAGAGGGCAGTCAAAATGATCAGAGGGCTTTCTTGATCAACACCTTTCTTTTGAGAAGAGGATTATATTTGAAACCTTTTAGCTTAGCGCAAAGGGCACTATATACCTATAATCCAGGTATATAGAGTCGAGAAAGCGGAAAGTTTCGCTCCCCCTCGCAGGACCCTGCAATTCCTAGTCTATGCTGTTGAAAATAAAAAGGAAGCTTTCCATTCTCTGGAGAGACTTTACTCAGGAGGGGGCAACTCATCTGGGTGTGACAAAACTCATTGAGGACAAAGGCTTTGCTCTGTTCCTCCTGCGATCAGCTGGATGGTTCAGTCCATTTTTTAAAGAAATGCTTTCTCAGTGGCAAGTTGGGTTCCTAATCTAGCTGTCGATTTAGACACCAGTGACTGATCAGGGCTTGGTTCTCAAGGATTAACTTAGAGCTGAAATCTTAGTTCCCGCTTGCAGGCCTAGCCTCTTTCATTCTGCAGTGAATGGCTGAGGCAAGAGGAAGAGAAGCCAGCATCCCACGATCTGCCCCCACTTTTCTTCTCTCTTTGGGGCCCAGTGATGCCCTTTCTCCTGGGTGGCCCCTGGGAGAAGCGGCATCCTGGGCAAGACGGCCTAATCTTGGTATGATCCAGCCAGGCTCTTCTCCTGTTCTGAAAGGCAGGATTTAAGAGGCTGGTCTCGAGGTGGAAAGTTCCTATAACAGGAGGAGACGAAGCGTCAACCCAAAAAGAGGTTCCGCTCTTCTTTCGCTGCTCTTCAAGGTCAGTCCGGCCACGTGCAGCGCCCAGAGAGTAAAAGACGAGTGGGAGGCAAGCGCGTGCACGCAAGCTCTGCCTCCGATGTCCCCGTGCCGACGTGCTAATCTTTCGGACGCGAGTTCCGCGCTTTTCGCCTCGAAGGTCCGTTTACAGCTCCCGTCGGGCGTTCCCGCGAAAGGCAGGAGAGTCTCGCCGGGAGCGCGGTGGCGCGCGGAGATCCGCTCCCGCCTGCCTCGCCTTCACGCCGCGCGCTTTCGCCTGTTGAGGCGCCCAAATCAGCAAGCCGAAAGCTATGGAGAGGGGGCGGGGGGCAAAGGAAAGAAACCATCTCAGCACTGAGGGGGAAAGACGGGGCAGGTGTGATTGCAACGCGCGTCCTCTTGCTTTTATTTCTGGCGATTTCCTGCAAACACCGTAGAAGGCTCCGAGAGGCTGAAAACGAGCCCTCCAAGCGTGTAACTTACGTACTTTGGGAGAGAGGGAAACACATGTCGAGGGATGCGTTAAGTTTCATGGTTCGTTTTAGCCTGGGAAGAACAGGGCATTGTAACCTTGGGCAGAGAGCTTTCCTCTCATTTCTGAATACGCAGAAGGTTACTGGCCCCAAACTGTTATTTGCTGCAAAAGATTGGAGGGGAAGACGAAGCAGTCCTCGAATATGGTACGATTAAAAAGTCCTCTATTTTTGGGCGGGGGAGTTTCGCCCTCCACTTCTTCCTGTAAGTTACTTTCATTTTCCCAGGCGCTTCAGGGTGCCTCATCTTCAGCGGTTGTCGTGAGTAGATTCTGATGACTTTTTAAAAGATAAGTAGGGAATCAACAGGTGGACCCTCCTGTGGCTGCCGCTTCTCCCCGCAACCCTCCGTCCGCGGCCTTCCCAGCCCCCCGCTCAGCGAAGGTCTCCTAGGGGGGAGCGTTTCAGGAGAGGGAGCGGACTGGGGAGCGTTTGTCCTTAGCCTTTCCGGGGTGGACGCGCCCAAGACGCCCCAAGATACAGTGCTTGAAGGTCGCCGTTCAGAGGCGGGTGGGTGGGTGCGTGGGTTGGTTCCCTTGAGCTTTAGCTTCCAAGCTCTGCAGCTCAGGAAGGGAAGCACCTTCGTCTTAAGGGCTGCGCAATCCTAAACGTGTGCGCGACTCGGGCTGTTGGGCCTGGGCCACTAGAGGGCAGTAGCAGACTGGACTTTGCTGTATGGCTTCTGGGCCTGCCCAGAGTTTTGTTAGGAAACCCAGGTCTGAAAGCTCCAGCTTGTTCTGGTAAGAAACCTCAGCCCGTCGGTGAAGCAAAGCTGGGATACGGATCCCTACCCCGTGCCTTTCACAATGACTTCTGCCCAAATCAGTAAGAGCTTGCTGGAACACGGCAATAAAGATGAGAGATGCCATTTAGCCTGGGTGCATCTGAGATGGTGCTAGGATTAACAAGACACATTTTGCACTGAAAATTGGAATGTAAGCAAGAAGACAACCCTTCTGCATGGGTATGATTAACTTTTTCTTAATGAGAAAGTTTTGTGCGCTTACTTACCCTGCTTCCTGAAACCTGCTGGCAATCTTCTGCAGTTTACTGGAGGGAAATGGTATCTCGTAAACTGAGATTAAGGAGAAAAACCAGACAGTGTCTCCTTAAATATTTCCTTGCTTGTTTTTTTGCAGGTAACTTACCTGTGGCAGTATATCCAGCAAGAATGGCCAGTGGAACAATAGTTTTCATCCCCTCTAATGGAGCTAACTTAATCCAAACAGCCCAGGGGTTTCCCAGTGCTGTTGTTCAGTCATCTGGAGCAATACCATATCTACCGTATGGGGGTCAGCAAGTTGGAATTTCCAACACTGCTCCTCAACAAGTCCCCAAAAGGGGTGCTTTGGAGAAATTCCTCAATGTAGAGGCCAAAGTCCTTGGGGTAAGCACGTTTGCTATGTTAGGAATCCATTAAGGTATTGGTATTTCTAGAGCTGTGTGGAGACCTGGGACCTGCTTCAGGGGTGGGATCTTCAGGGAAGTTCTAGATCTGGGCTTGGCTTGGGCATTGTCTGGCTCTGGAGTCTGATCCAGAAAGCTCTGTTCTTGCTGGTAGTTTCTTTTGTGTTTCTAGAAAAACTCCACCTCAGATATGCATTTCTTTGCTCTTCAATTGAGAAAATGGAACTCAGCCATAGTTTCAGCCAGGTCTCTTTTTATCCCTTCCCTCTGGGAAGGGCAACTGTTTGGAACTTCTCCAGAAGAACCTGATAGTAAGAACTATTTAGAAGTGGAACGGCTTGCCTCCCGGAGTTGTGCGTGCTCCATTGCTGGAGGTTTTCAAGAAAAGATGGGACAGCCGTTTGTCTGTAATGGTATGAGGACTCCTGCCTTGGGCAGGGGGTTAGACTAGAAGACCTCCGAGGTCCCTTCCAACGCTGCCATAGCTTGGCTCTGGCCCAAGCCTCTTGAAGTCACTTTGTGCTTATGACCATGCTTACCTTCCTCCGGTAAGTCTGTAGAGAGAGGGGTGACATTCCTCTCAAAGAGCCATCTTGATATTCTGACAGACATTCTTCCTGACAAAGTCTCAAACTAGATCCTAATCTGGAGTTGTTGTCCAGCACATACTGTTATTGTCATAGGTGTCTCAGACTGTCCCTTCTCCCCTATTGGGATTTTTCACCACAGCAAACCAGGCCTTGGGTAAACAGCTGCACTGGAAGACTAGAAGTCCCAGCACCAATGAAAGAGGGAAGGATCTGTCAAAGGTGGATAGAAAGTGATCCTTTTCCAGTGGTGCTAACAAATTAGAGTGTGTGCCTTTCTCAGATTCAGAGAGTTAATTTTTCTTATTTTGAACATTTTCCTTCCGTAGGCTGTCCAAATCATGATTGGGTTGATCCACATTGGCTTTGGGGCTGTCTCACTTTGTCTTGCTCCTTCTGGCTACATTATCTTGTCTGCAGCTGGAGGTTACCCCTTTTGGGGAGGGATATTTGTAAGTATGTATAAATTCCTCTTCAGTCATGCGCTATTTCTGTGCAGTATATTTATGTTAATTTTCCTAGTTTACATACTGACATTAAATATGTATTAATATTGTAGGCTGCCCAATCCAAAAAATTCTGGGTGGCTTCACAAAATAAAAATAAGAACCAGGTATAACACAACAACTATTATATACTGTTACATAAGACTATTCTCATAGGTCCCAGATTTTCTGAGTTTTTTTTCCCCTTTATGTTTCCAGTGGACTACAATCAAATATTTTTTTCCTTTTCTTTTTGATAGTTCATTTCTTCTGGATCATTAAGTGTAGCAGCCGAGAAGCATCAAAACCGTAGTTTGGTGAGAAAGCCATATGGCATTTGAATTTCTTTTAACTGCTTCTTCTTAAACACGCTGGCCCTTTACCCTGTCTTTTGTATTCAGATACTGCTCAGCCCTAAGTCAAGATTTGGGAAAGAAAAGCAAACCCAAGAACCCCACCAAGTCCACTTCCTGCTTTGATAAACTTTTGAACATCCCAAGCCTTGCTTCCAGTTGAAAGTTCTACCCCAGCAGTGGAGGATGTTGAAACATCCAGAATTAGAGCCTGTCCTGGTCCCCGTTTTGCAATGGGCTGCTTCTTCTCAAGTTCCCTTCATGATGTGCAACCTGCAGGTCATGTCAGTATATGACGGAAATGAGAAAAGCCTGAAATGGCCAATGACCATGACGTGGCTACCTGTTCTACTGGGGCTTCCTTAGTTGCTACCAGAAATGGAGCTAGTGATGAGCAGAGAGGTGTGTTCTTGCATTCTCTTAACTTGAACCAGAGCTCTGACCTTCCTCCTCCTATGGCTTGGCAGAGAGCCCTGTTGCAGAAATGTTCCTGCATGAAAGCAACATTAGGAGGAAGGCCAGTGCACAGGACAAGTGTGGGAATCATGCTGGGAATCAAAGGGAAGAAAGAGCTGGTGGTAGCCCACCAGAAATAGCTTGCTTTCTTCTCCCCCGTCTCCCTTTGGTTTAAAGTGTGTTAATAGCAACAGAGAAATGTTTTTGTCTTGTAAGGGGACACAGTATGGATTCAACAGAAGAAAAATATTAACCACGTTGATGGAAGAAATACTATATTCCTGAAAGGGGAAAACTGAAAACATTATACCGATTTTTAAATTTTCAATATTCTTACTGCTGGCTCCAAGGGTTTCTCCATTCCCATCTCTCTTGCTGCCTCTCTGTAATGTTGTATAGCTAAAAGAGCATTTAAAGTTACAATTTAATGCTTAGAATATGTAGTGTATTCAGCATAAATGGTGTGGGATTTCTTTAACCAACATGTTAAGAGGTGAAGACATCTTACCACTTTTCCTACCACTTTTAACCACCTGGCTTTCAGTGGAGAGTGACAGCTGGAAACAAAAAGAAGGAATTTGACAGTTGTATAAAACCCTTCAAATGAATTGTTGGATTTGCATTTCCAATGTGGGAAACCCCCAGTGTTTGATACCTAGGTGCCTACTAAATGATTGATTGATTGTATTTGTATAGCTGCCTAGCTCACACAAAGTGACTCTGGGCAGCATACAACAATGTTGTCTTGTTTCACCATTGGTTGTGCCATTAAGCGCACACATAGATAGACTTTCTCTATCACTGGTTTCAACATGGTTGGGTGTAATTGTCTTTATGGTTTGCATTTAATAAGACCTATGCTGTCACTGTAATTTTTCTCACCTGGTTTATTGCTGTTCTCTTTCAGGTGAGATGCAGTGTAGGAATGAACATCACAAGTGCTATAGCGTCATTAATTGGCATCCTGCTGTGTATATCAGAGCTGACCATTAATGGCAGTTTTTCTCGATATGACCATCCATATTGGACTGACTGGGCAAAAGTAAGTAAACCAATCTGCTCTAGAAATTTGGCTTCATGTGCAGAACGCAGAAGGAGATTATGTACGCAGGAGAAGATATTGAAAATACACTTATTAAAACATTATACAGTATATAAAACACAACAGTCTAAAAAAATCTAAAAGGAGGGGTAGGAGCACAGTATAGATTTAGCCTGGCAAGATTCTGTCCATATGGTGTAAGCAGATAAAGGAACTTAACTCAACTGGACTGTTTCACCATTGTTTTTGGGCTGGGCCTGACATCAATCTTGCCAGACTAAATCTGTACCACTGCAACTAGGGGATATACCCTGGAAGATTCTAGGGAGTGGCTATCCTGAGCCTCTTATGCTTTCCATGCTCCCCCTGTGGACTGTGTTGTCTTTTGTCTCCTTTCCCTTCCTGGAATGCACCCCCTCCTTCCCGATAGCCTTGCTCTCTGTGCTCTCCACCACAGTATGCTTTCCTTATCTTATTTTAAAAATCTTTTTTTCTGGTTAAAAATAAAGTTGCCATGAAACTTTGCTTTAAACAAGTGGGGCCATTCTGCACCCTTCAGACTTCATGTGGGTTTTCATTACCCACCATAGTTTGCCCCAGCTGTGTGAAAAGAAGCAGCCCAAGACGTGTTGCCTCTTCTCAAGAAAGGGCATTTCCTGTTCTGCAGGTTTCCTGTCCTCAGCATGACTGAACTTGGGCAGCCATTAACCAGCTATTTGATAGGAGTCTGGGGACAGAATGCTTTGGGACAGCTCTCTTCCCATGCCTGGATCCCCGTAGCTTGCTGATAGCTGGCTGGTTGGCTGTTGGAAGGCAGTTGTGCTGAAGAAAGAGCATGCCCAGAGAGGCATCTTTGCGCACGCTGTTCCCCATCACAGTTCTAATCAGGAGTTCCTTATTGTTGTTTCCATGCTGTGCTAGAAGTGAGAAAATAGGTCTGGCTGCATCCTTATTGATGAGAGGAAACAATATACATTAGACTGGCTGAATTTAAATCCCATTGATGCCCTTAACCATGGCACAGTCATACGCTGTCAACACGAATTTCCCCATTGTCCCCATGAGGTTACCAGCACCTTATCCTCAGCCACGAGTAAGACCCCCAGCCTTAAGTCATCACTAGCTGCACTGGTATAAAACTAGTCTTTTCCTTTCCTCTTAGTCTGACCCCTTCCGACAACAGCCACAAGGTGCATAACATCTGTTTCACTTCACCTGTTGCCTTGGAGATAAATTGGCAACAGGGACTACACGTTTTATCCCTGCATTATTTTGTGCTGACTCAAGGATAGGTGCATAGCACTTTAACTCAATTTATTAGATTCAGGCGATACCACGCATTGAAGCCGGGTTCCTCCAAAGCAACAGATCCAAATCAGAATCTACCTGAATGTTTGTAAGTGATTCTGGCGGACAGGAACACAGACTGTGTATTTTGCAAATAAGGGAAATGTCCAGGTACAGAATTAATTAGCTTGCTTTCACTACTTTGGGTTCTGTTCCTGGTGACTCCTGGTATACATCAGGACGACATTCACCCAAAATGTTCTACTGAGTCGTCATAGCTTGATGACTTTGTTGTGGGTAATATGCCCATTTAAATAAGGAACCAAAGCGATTGGAGATAAGTGAAACAAAGTGTCTTTTATTGGCATGCACAGCTACCATGATCGCTGGGCACCTGGCCACCAGAATGCCAAAGAGCCCTGAACTAAGGCAGATTATGGATTAAATACCCCCAGAAGTGTTCCACAGGAATGATGAAGAAAGCAATGTACATCATACTATGGCCTTTACAGCTGGAACGTAACATTGGATAGTCCTCTGGGATGCCCTTGCTATGATCTGACCCGGTGCCTCTAGATTCCACATTCCTACAAAGGCTCCAAGCTGACCCTCTTCTACTAATAGTAGCACTTTCAAGCATAAACAGTGTCCTTTATTGTACCCATGTAGTGCTTCCTTTCACACCAGGGAAAGGAGAACAATCTGTTATCTGTTATCTGTCTCCTTCCCCTTCAAGGTCATCAGGCTGTTTTCATCCTTCTGCTCTGTCTAATGCACATTTCAGAACCATAAGGAAGAGGCAGGATATTATTTGTCCCCTGCATTCCCCTATTTCTTCTCCCCCCTTTGCAGTGGACAGTATGGCAGAGGGGGCCAGAATGGTAATAAGCAGACCGCTCTGGGTACCATCCGAAAATGTTTGATATAGTTGACAGCAGGAATTACAAACAGTACAACAAGCAGCACAGGAAGAGGATGCACACATGATGCAAACATGTCTACAGTATAAGTATTTTTATTAGAATACCTAACTGTATTATGTCAATTATTTTTTGACCTGTGCTCTAGATCAATTTCTGTTTTTAAGACGTATTAGTAAATCAGGTTTTTAAAAATAATTTTATTAAAGTTTACAAATACAAAGATAAAAAGACTAAGAGAAATAAAAAAATGAGAAAAAGAAAAGGGTAAAGAGAGAAAAAAGAAAAGAAAAAAATAAGAAATTTTAAAAATTGACTCCCCCCTCCCTCCAGACAATTATAAACAACCAGTAGCTTAACACCTTCTCTAGTATTTCAATAATAAAAAAAATATCTTCTTCCTATATCTCATCTCTTATCAAGAAACAAATTGTAAAAACTCATCAGTCAGTCCTATTCAGCAAAAGTCCATTAAGATCTACCAATACTTTATACACACACACACACACACTCTCACTGCTGTCTTCTTCCTTGTAGTAGATAAGGACCAGAAGATAGCAGTAGTGATAGATGTATTAGTGACAGCAACATCAGGAAGAAGGAGTATGAGAAGCTGGAGAAGTACCGGGGCTGGACGGAGGAACTAGAGAGGATGTGGAAAGTCAAGGCCAAAGTGTTCCCAGTGGTGGTAGGAACACTTGGGGCTGTGACTCCTAAGCTGCGAGAGTGGCTCCAACAGATCCCAGGAACAACATCAGAGCTCTCTATCCAGAAGAGTGCAGTGCCAGGAACAGCTAAGATACTGCGCAGAACCCTCAAACTCCCAGGCCTCTGGTAGAGGACCCGAGATTGAGGAAGACACGTACCACCCATAGGGGTGAGAGGGGAATTTTTTAAATATATATTAACCTTAATCAAATAAATCCATTTTGTATTCCAACTTATCACTTTCTCTGAGGAACAAATCTTTAAAGCTTCGTCATCAGTCCTGGTTTTTGTTTTTGTTTTAAATTCCATTAATAGCTACCAGAAACCACAACCACAAAATATACATATATATTTTAACTCTGATCAAATAAATTCTCCTTATAGTCTTTCTGTTTACATTTAAAAAGCTTGGTCTTTAATTCCATCAAATAATATCCTACAAGTTGATTTATCATTCTCTCTTTGTTTCCTCTCAGAAACTGCTTCAGTAGTTTAACAGGTTCCTTTTGTAAATCCAAGATAGGAAGGCTATTCAAGTGACTCTTATTATTATTTGTATGTCCTCTTTAGTTATCAGCCAATTTCATTTGTAAATCCATTGTGGTATCTTTTTCCATATCACTCTTATAATCTGTCATTTTTGAATCTGTTTTCAAATCCACATCATCTTTTTCATGTCACTGTTGTAGTGTGGCATTTTTTTGGAATCCATTTTCAAATCCACATTCAAGTCAGTCTCAGTCTCTGTTTTGTCCAGTAGAATCTGTTCCTCTTCTGTAGCCTCTGTTAGCTCCATTTTTATAGTAGCAGACAATCTTGAAAGTAATTTCTGAGAGCATTGTTCCCAGACAGCCTTAATTTCTTCCACAATCAGGTAATGCTCTGCTGTATTAATAGGTCTCTTCTTCTTTAAATGTAGTCTTTAGTGCTCTCTGGTTCCCTAGTCAACCTTCAAAGTCCCATGTTATCGTATGTATGTTTTCCAATCAGCAAAACTTTCCCACAGGAGGATTTCTTACAGTTAATTTCAAAGTCTTCATATATACTTTTATACAATTTTGAACAACCCACAGGAGATATTCTTTGTCCTGGTCACCAGCTGTGAGAGCTCAATTAATGTGATACCAGTTACGGCATTTTCTTGGGAGTGCTTGGGGGAACAAAGGTGATATGAGCAATGGGATGCATAGGGCCAATGATCACTTAGGTGCCAACTTAGGATATCCTTTAGTGGTCTGGCTGAGGGCTGCATCTCAGTTTTGGAAAGGTTTGGCACCTCTTTAAGATAAGCAATTTAGCCTTTCATTTTTTTTTTTTGCTAGTCTTATCTGACTTTGACTTATCTCACTCTGTCTCATCTGACACGGAATGCCACCTAGACATTGGTGAGCTTTGTACTAGGAGCTAATATTACAAATGATGTCTTTAGAAAATGGATCAAAAGAACGTGACGTTTAAAAAATACAAATGTAGGAGAAAACCAAATGAATAGATTTGCCTTTTCAAGTAGAGATTTAAGGGAGATTTCTCCTTAAAATCTAGCTGCTAATCCTTATGCACTCAGCCAAACTTGAGAAGCTGAATTTGATTTCTCCCCCCTTCATCGTTCTGATGGATCCCTCATATTTAACAGTCACACGACAGGCGAAATTGCCCTGGTCTTTCGCATGTTAGCTATAGCTACTGACATTGGGAAGAACAAATGGGTGAGTTAAGTTTAGTTTGCTTGTTTTTATAAAAACTTGCCAAAATCCACATTTTCCTTTGCATGGAAAGAAAGAATTTTATATCCCCAAAATTCAAATCTGGGAGTCAGATGTGATCATCCCTAAAAGAGGATCATCGTTTTCTGATTGTCTGTTAAACATCATCTTTCCAAGAGGAAGCTCCCTGATTCTATGCATATCTGGGCAAATGGCCTAGGAGAGCTGAGAATTTCTGCATATATAAACAAATGATTTAGAATGTATGTTGGATTGTTCTTCTCTGCTCTATCCCACATGAACAGCTTTTTCCGGTGCATAAAAGGAGAAACAAGCCTCAGGTGCAATATGTGCAATCGTGCAAATATTTAACTTTATATGTGGGTTTGAAATATGACTGATCCCCGTTTGATTCTCAGTGATATCTGGACTTTCCCTTTGGGATACTGCAAAACATAACGATGCTATGATGTTCCCTGATCTGGATTTCTCATAATATCACAGGCTGTACACTGTCCCTATTTTTTCCTGATACCATTGTTCCTCCCAGTGTTTTCAGGGAAGCAGCTGGGAGACCCTTTTAATGGTGTAGCACTTAACTGAACTAATTTCTCAGCAAATAACTATCTTTCCACATGTCTCCATACCCTACAGAATGTCGGTATTGGCCTCTCCAGCATGCTGCTCTTGTTCAGCTTGCTGGAATTTTGTACCACTGTTTCACTTACACATTTTGGGTGCCAGGCAAATTGCTGTGCTGATGACCAAGTAAGTATTTGATACTTGATAATAGTTTTAGCAGCTCTTACTGAGAAGTTAAAGAAGATTACCCATTTTTCTTCTTATATTTACACCCCAGCCAACCTTACCTTTTGCTTGTTTATTATAACCCTGAACAATAGGTTAGGGCAGTGTTTTTCAACCTCAGCAACTTGAAGCCAGCATGTTGGATGGGGAATTCTGGGAGTTGAAGTGCACACAGCTTCAAGATGCTGAGGTTGAGAAACACTGGGTTACAGTAAGAGATTGGTTAATCTGAGGTTACTACTAAAAGTATTATGTCTGTAACCTTCAACTGGGTGTAACAGTGCATCTTAGTGCAACAATTTTTGAACCAAGGTGCCTCAAATGGGCTAACTTAGAGAATGTGTCCATAATCTGGGACCCATTACTCCCATGGGATTGAAATTTGGGAAATTTGTGGCTGCTACAGCACTGCTGCACTGTTGCAATCAGCCCAGGTCACGTGATCGTCATAGGCATATCCCCAACCTCTTTCCTGCCTCCCTCTGTCCCCTGCACCAAATCGGCTGGTGGCAAAGCCCAACCGGCCAGCAGCAATTGGCTGCTTTGGAAACAAAGCCAAAATTTGAAATCTCTTAACAGTAGTGGGTGTTGAGGGAAGGAGAGGTTGATTTGGATGCCTGCTGTCAAGGTAGGGCTGGCTGGGGGACACTGGTGGTTGACGGTGAGCCCTCTTCCTTCAAGGAAGGGGCCCCTTGGGGACATGCTAGAATGGGGAGCAGGGGTGAGGTTTTCCTCACAGTCCGCGGCTCCCTTTGTTCCACCTCCCTCCAGCAAAGCAGCAGGCAGTTCTGTGGGTCAACCGAGGAGGAGGAGGAGGTGGTTTCACCAGAGGTTTCCTGAAGGGAGGGCAAATGGCAATGCCTATATGACATGTGGGAGGGGAGGGGAGGGGAGGGGAGGGGAGGGGAGGGGAGGGGAAGGAAGGAAGGAAGGAAGGAAGGAAGGAAGGAAGGAAGGAAGGAAGGAAGGAAGGAAGGAAAGAAAGAAAGGTTGGTCAGTCGGTCGGTTGGTTTCTGATGCTCCTTGCCAGCTTCTCACAAGCAAAATCAGTGGGGAAGCCAGCAGCAAGTCATGTTTTGCCAAACACTGGCCAAAGAACCAAACAAGTGGTTCTTTCCGATCCAGAGACAATGAACACACCAGCAGGTGAGGAGATTTTAAGCTTTATTGTTTACTCTAGCAGACAGATATAAACAGAAATACAAAGGCATAGAATATAAAAGCATAGCATACTAAGCATAATGTATCAAGCAAAATGATAAAAACTCTTCCCCTATTGTTAGGAGTTACTATAAGGAGACAGCGGAGAGACCCCAAGATGGCTCAGATAACACAGCTCCTGGTACCAAGGCCTGTGTCCACGCTCCAAGACTCAAGATGCAATACCAGAGTCTTTTAACCCTATCTTACACTAAAACCTCATGCCTCTGTTTCCATGGCACTGAGGCTGTGGGACCCAACCTTGACCAGATAGTCCCCAGGGTCTGAGAATTATACAGATAAGCTAATGCTTAATCTAAACAATTCTGAGAGTTTTCTCTTCTCTCCCCCCCCCCATCTCCTTTAAGTAAAGGTGCAATACAAGCTAGCTAAACATTATTATGACTCAGAGTGAACTTTCTTAACATGTGCAGGAGAAATCAAAATATGTCACCTAAACTCCTCAAAATAACAATGGTCTTCCGCATTGCCACTACATTCCACCCCTTGTCATACAGTATTTTACAGAACTGATATTCCTTAAATGAACGGGTAACCAAGTTTTCACCTACTGGCATCAAATTCCGATTTGGACCAGTCAATATAAGTATCCTGCTATTTTACTAAAGGCATCTACCGAGTGCATCAACACTGGAATAGTAGTGTGAGGTTTAGAAATGAAAGATTGTCATCTACAAATAAAACCAATTTGCATTCAACTGAGTTGTGTAGAAGTGCCAGACTTTGATAAAGACCCTGGTATTGCCCTTTCAATCTTGGAGCGTGGACACAGGCCTTGGTACCAGGAACTGTGTTATCTGAGCCATCTTGGGGTCTCTCTGCTGTCACCTCATGCTAGCTCTCAACAGTAGGGGAAGAGTTTTTATCATTTTGCTTGGTATGTTATGCTTTTATACTATGCTTTTGTATTTCTGTTTAATTCTATTTGCTAATTTTGTATCTTATATTTTTATATTCCTGTTTAAATCTGTTTGCTAGAGTTAACAGTAAAGCTTAAAATCACCTTACCTGCTGGTGTGTTTATTGTCTCTGGAAAAGAACCAATTGCCTGGGCACTTGATCCCTGCCTTCACAATTGGCAATACAGTAAACTGCTCGCACTCCCACTGCTTTTTTGCCCTTGGTGATTCTGTTTCTCTGTTTAGGTAGGGAAGTATCTCTGAAATGGTGACACAACAGGTCACTGGTTGTCTAGTAAGCTTTATAACTAAGCGGGGCTTGAATTTTGATCCAACACCCTGTGGTTACTCGCTTCAGCATATGAATAACTTGCTGCTGCAAATTTTTCCCAGTTTCTGTTTTGTTAGGGAATGTCATGACTACAACACAGCTTGTGTTTTCTCCGACTTTTAATTCAGTGAGGCAGAAGTTGATTTCCTTATTTCAGAGGGCTCGCTCCTACATGCATATATTTACTGTGGTAGTGAGGACAGCTAGTGGAAGATTCACCACATTACTTTAAAGTATCTGTCACTTGATCACAGTTTCTCACAATGTTACCATCTCTTAAAAAAAGTACTTAGACACAATTTTTAAGGTTTTTTCAGTTGCTTTTTAAAAAAAGCAATGGATTATTTTTAATTCAGAGACAAATAGTTCAATACATGACTGCCATATGCTACCTAAGATCTCCAGATACAGATGTCACAATAAGGGGATTCTAACAGCACTTTGGAAAAACACCTTTGGAAAAAATACTCAGAAACAATCGAATAACCAAGTACATACATTCGGCCTTGGCAGGTTCTTGTGGTGGGTCAGAAAGCCACGTCTTTCCCTTGTTCTGCGAAAATGATGGTTGGCTTCCTTCTGTACCAATAATAAATACACTCTCCCTCAACCTTTCAAAAAATTCTTTAGATTAATTTGGGAGGGAGGGAGAAAATGGGACAGGACAAACACTGAAGTGGGTAAACGTGACTGGAATCTGACGAAATAGAAGAACTCTAAAAATATGGTAAGCAGCTAAATCAGGATACAGAGATACCTGTATCAGTTCACAGTAAGTTGAAGCCATTTCAGGAAACCAAAAAAATACACTTCCCTGGAGGGAGATGCATCTGCTTCAGGCCTTAAATTGCTAAAATAAGTTAATAATCTCCTAACAGCTTTTGTGAATAAATCATGACTTCATTTATTTATTTATGCACAGCCTCAATTCAACTGGACCCTGGGAGGTTTACAACAACACAACAATAACAATACAAATGCAGTAACATAAAATATAAGCAATATATAACTAATAAAAATGAGTGTACAAAACAAAATCAGTCCCAAAGGCCCTGAGGAAAAGCAGGTCTTTGCCACTTTCCAGAGGACATCAGAGCAGGTGCCATCTTTGTTTCAGAAGGTCAGCGATTCCACACACAGAACAGTCACCTTTGGGGCCCTCCTGTCCACCTCTTGCTAGGTGGGTGACCCCGAGCAGACATGCTATGACTGTCTGGATCAGGAGGGCAGATTTGATCAGGGAAAGGTGCTTAAATCCTCAGGCCCTAAGTCATTTGGATGTTAATTTATAGCTTTCAAGACTTCTCTATCAGCTTTGGACTCTCAAGGGTTTCAGCCTATTGGTGAGGCTCCCAGCTTATTCTGGGCAAGCACAGCACTACAGTTGAAAACCCACAACTGGAGAAGCTATTCCTTATACCTGGAGTAACAGATGCTGCCAAGGACACAGTTTTTTTGTATTTAGGTATTCTTTTCTGTTACAGCCAACCGTGGTTTTTGTGCCTTACCACGTCAACGGAGATGCAGCAGTCGCTGTTGAACCCGATCATCCTCCTCCTCCACCATCCTATGATAACGTGGTTACCAAGCCACAGTAAAAAAAAAAACACCAGGAAGGAATTGTGAGAAGTGTTGCATCAGAGGTCTCAGGAGGAGCAATGCATTTCATGTTCTTTTATTTAGTTCTTCAGCTTCAATTACCACCTTTAAGCACCAATATGGTGGAAAGTTTTTATAGTGCTGCTTTTTACCTGAGAGTTACAGTGCTTCTCTGGAAGCAAGAATTGTTTCTCTACAGTGGATGAAGTGAGCAGTTTATTAGTCCTTTGTTTATATTGTGGATGAAGAATATTGCATTAAGTAGGAGGTCTGACACTACAGGAGAAACAGCAAAATTAAAACAAAAATTAGTAAAACGTGTCATTGGCACAATAGTAGCGATTACATAGTCACTCTGATCCCAAAACAGATTAGTAGAATTTTGCATATAACTAAAGTCAACTCTACAGACTATGATACTGTTATTTCCTATATATGTACAATAAAACTGAATTAGTAATCTAGTGGAGTGTCTTCATGAAATTGCCTACCCATTAATTCAAATAATGCCCCAGCTGCATGTTCAAGTCTCCTTCCTCCCCAGGAAGATGAATTTAGAGGACAAATTATGGAGAAGGGAGATCAGAAACGCTAAAGCAACATTTATCACCTCCTTCCTGATGCCTCTTCACCAGCCTTAACTGAAACACTGACTTACTTACTGGTAGTCTCTGGTTCTGCTCTTCGGAAGTGAGAGGAGAGTTGGTGTTAACTTCTTTAAGGCATTACTTCTTTAAGCCTTTCAGAGCTGACCCTGGCATTATGTTAAATGCTGCCTCTAAGTCCCTCCAAAAGTACTTGTTCCTCTTTGATTTTTTGCCCTTGAGCCTCATGCCTTAAGGAATGAGAACTGAAAGCAGCACGTGGGGGGGGGGGGCATGATCATGGTTTCCTGTAATTGGAGGAATTTCTTTGTGCTATGACACTCTATCCTTCAGATATTTGGCATTTTGCCAAGGGGACTTGCTTGTTTTTTGTGGGTCCTGCTAATACTGTGAGGCCTGACTCTGCATTGGTTTTGGAGGTAATAAAAGAAAGGGTAAGGGGGTGTTTTATTTAAACCAATTGGTTTTTAATATTTTTACCTTCCAATCACAGGGATCTTTTCATTCAGGCCACTTCTTAACAACTGTGGTATTGAGGGTCCGCTCTATATGAGTCCTTTCTTAGCAGTTTACATTTACTGAATCAGAATACTAAAAAAAAACCCCGATATTCAAGAGGAAATTCATTTTAATATTAATGCTGAAGTATAGTTTTAATATCAGTTGATTGGGCAGATTTTCTGAATGGAGCAAGCAGTAGTGGGACAAAGTAGATTTTGGTATGTATCAGTTACACATTGGCCCAGGCTAGAGATCTCTGATTCTCAGGAGAGCAAATGCATTTTTGAGATAAGGAACTCCAAAGATTTATTGACAAACGTGGTTGACCAGGGAATGGGTTTGGGAGTCACCCTGTGAAATCATTCAGAGTGAACCCTGGTGTTAATTTCTGCAGATTAATCTCTTAATCTTAATTGGTGTTAATCTCTGCAGATTAAAGCAGAGATTATCACCAGACATACAATCAGCAGTAAACAATCCCCTAATCAAGGAACTACTAGAGGGAAAAAATAAAGCACACCCCATACCCCCACCAACAATGGTAAGGCAGGCCACTGTACATAAATAGAGAACAAACCCCACTCCATTCTAGCACTGAAGATTTTACCTAGCTGGGTAACAGAATGTTTGCAAGAAAGCAACCAAGCTCCCAGATCCCCAAGGACTCCCCAGTTCAACCCTGAGCTACAGATATTCTCTTCTATTAGTATCTGACCAGTTAAGAACCTTCCTCCTCCAGGTTATAATATGGTGATTTCTGCTCCAGGCCAGAATGAAAAATCCACAGCCAGAACCATGCATCAGAAATCCTGGGAAGTAGACCACCTCATTCTCCACCACTGCACACATCACATTAAGCAGATTTCAGGGCATTAAAACATACCCATCCTTTCCTCAAATATAATTCCTCCTCTATAACATGCTTGCTATATCACATGCCTGCATTCCCCTGAAGCAATGTTTGATCATAGCAGACAGTTTTGTCAATAAAATGTTGAGCTGTTGTTCCTTTACCAGCTGTGGGCCTGTATCAGCAAACCTCCAAAACTTCTCCTAAAAGGTGCTTCTCTTCCAAAGTTGAATTCAATTCAGAGTTCAAATTAATGAACAATTGGTTCCATTTGATTTTACGAGCATTTCCAGGATTCACATCGGCAGCTATTAGGAGGTCTAGAATACTCATATGCAATAAACTTGCTCTTTCTTTAATGTTCCAGTGCAATCTGCAACTAAAAACTCTTATGCAGAATATGCACATTGGTTGCAATGTACATATATTCTGTCAAAGTATACACAGATTTCTACCTAGCTAAGGGTGCAGAGGCAAATGTAGGTATTAAGAGAATTGCACAAAAATGCCACAGGATGGAACATAGGCATGAAAATGTTACTGCTTCATACCAACTTGGACTGGAGAAATCAGGAAGAGCTGTGATTTAAAGTTGTGATTTAAAGCAATAGTACAGCCAATGGGAAGTTAATAACTCCTGGCCCTCATGTTTTCATCTTCCTTCAAGTCCTAGCAGTTCACTTGAAGGGGTAATTAGAGTCAGGTGTTTCAATCAATGGTGGAGTCCAAACTCTGGAAACAGTTTAGTCAGCTTTTCCAGCCTGGTGAGCATTAACAACTGTTTTCTGGAGATCCTCAGAAATCTCCTTTGCTGGAGCCATGACACACTTCCACATACCTGCAATGTGAAGACCAGATACTGAATACCCAGAATTCAGTTCTTTAAATAAGGCGGGACCTCCCACACTCAGCCCTGATTATCATCCCCTTGATTGAAACACCTGACTCCAATTTCCCGTTCAAATGAACTGCTAGGTCTTGAATTAAAGACTGAAAAGGGCAAATTATCTTGGCATCTAGAAGAGATAAAGGACCCGCTTTTTAGAAATGAAAGCTGGGAATAGCGTGGCTAACTGAGGAGGGGATAGCTGATAATGGAAGTGACCTTTCTTCTGCTCCACGTGAGATTGCCCCCTCCATAGAGCTTAGTAGAACAGGCCAATACAAGATAGCAACAGGAGGATCAGGACCCTAAAGGGCCCTCCAGTGTAAGATACAAACTGAAAGGGGGGCGGGAGACTCTCCAATACTGAACAGCAGAAATTTCTCTTTAAACGAGAGAGTGGGGAACTAAAACAAAAATGTTCAAGTTAATATGTGAAAAAGGATGCACAGAGGAGCAACCCACCCTAACTTTACCAATACAGGGATAGGATTTGCCTGCAGCATCTGCTGGGCAGCATATGCAGCTGTAACACCTACTGACAAAGCAACATGGTCCAGATGTTTTAGCAGCTTCTGAGGTCCCTGGAATTCTAGGATCTATAAGGGACAGGGTGCTTGAAGTGAAACCCATGCTTCAGCTCTATAGGAAAAAAGAAATGTAAGATAGCCCTTAGGATTTGGCTGAAGATAATTCAGAAAATACTGTTCTGTGTTTATTAGGCTCACCAGAGAACGTTTAAAAAGCATTTCAAGGAGCATTTTGGGATCATTATTAGAATCCACTGTATGGGTCACTAGGAAGGAGGTTAAAAACAAAAGTGCCAATCTTGTAACATTTTTATAGAAATCTATGGTGTGTCTGCAGCTAGAATACTGTATACCATTCTGGTGACCACATTTGAAAAAAACACATAATTGTGTTGCCAAAAAAAAAATGCAGAAGAGGGCAGTCAAAATGATCAGAGGGCTTTCTTGATCAACACCTTTCTTTTGAGAAGAGGATTATATTTGAAACCTTTTAGCTTAGCGCAAAGGGCACGAGGGGCACATAATCCAGGTATATAGAGTCACGCATGGCACCGAGAAAGCGGAAACTTTCGCTCCCCCTCGCAGGACCCTGCAATTCCTAGTCTATGATGTTGAAAATAAAAAGGAAGCTTTCCATTCTCTGGAGAGACTTTACTCAGGAGGGGGCAACTCATCTGGGTGTGACAAAACTCATTGAGGACAAAGGCTTTGCTCTGTTCCTCCTGCGATCAGCTGGATGGTTCAGTCCATTTTTTAAAGAAATGCTTTCTCAGTGGCAAGTTGGGTTCCTAATCTAGCTGTCGATTTAGACACCAGTGACTGATCAGGGCTTGGTTCTCAAGGATTAACTTAGAGCTGAAATCTTAGTTCCCGCTTGCAGGCCTAGCCTCTTTCATTCTGCAGTGAATGGCTGAGGCAAGAGGAAGAGAAGCCAGCATCCCACGATCTGCCCCCACTTTTCTTCTCTCTTTGGGGCCCAGTGATGCCCTTTCTCCTGGGTGGCCCCTGGGAGAAGCGGCATCCTGGGCAAGACGGCCTAATCTTGGTATGATCCAGCCAGGCTCTTCTCCTGTTCTGAAAGGCAGGATTTAAGAGGCTGGTCTCGAGGTGGAAAGTTCCTATAACAGGAGGAGACGAAGCGTCAACCCAAAAAGAGGTTCCGCTCTTCTTTCGCTGCTCTTCAAGGTCAGTCCGGCCACGTGCAGCGCCCAGAGAGTAAAAGACGAGTGGGAGGCAAGCGCGTGCACGCAAGCTCTGCCTCCGATGTCCCCGTGCCGACGTGCTAATCTTTCGGACGCGAGTTCCGCGCTTTTCGCCTCGAAGGTCCGTTTACAGCTCCCGTCGGGCGTTCCCGCGAAAGGCAGGAGAGTCTCGCCGGGAGCGCGGTGGCGCGCGGAGATCCGCTCCCGCCTGCCTCGCCTTCACGCCGCGCGCTTTCGCCTGTTGAGGCGCCCAAATCAGCAAGCCGAAAGCTATGGAGAGGGGGCGGGGGGCAAAGGAAAGAAACCATCTCAGCACTGAGGGGGAAAGACGGGGCAGGTGTGATTGCAACGCGCGTCCTCTTGCTTTTATTTCTGGCGATTTCCTGCAAACACCGTAGAAGGCTCCGAGAGGCTGAAAACGAGCCCTCCAAGCGTGTAACTTACGTACTTTGGGAGAGAGGGAAACACATGTCGAGGGATGCGTTAAGTTTCATGGTTCGTTTTAGCCTGGGAAGAACAGGGCATTGTAACCTTGGGCAGAGAGCTTTCCTCTCATTTCTGAATACGCAGAAGGTTACTGGCCCCAAACTGTTATTTGCTGCAAAAGATTGGAGGGGAAGACGAAGCAGTCCTCGAATATGGTACGATTAAAAAGTCCTCTATTTTTGGGCGGGGGAGTTTCGCCCTCCACTTCTTCCTGTAAGTTACTTTCATTTTCCCAGGCGCTTCAGGGTGCCTCATCTTCAGCGGTTGTCGTGAGTAGATTCTGATGACTTTTTAAAAGATAAGTAGGGAATCAACAGGTGGACCCTCCTGTGGCTGCCGCTTCTCCCCGCAACCCTCCGTCCGCGGCCTTCCCAGCCCCCCGCTCAGCGAAGGTCTCCTAGGGGGGAGCGTTTCAGGAGAGGGAGCGGACTGGGGAGCGTTTGTCCTTAGCCTTTCCGGGGTGGACGCGCCCAAGACGCCCCAAGATACAGTGCTTGAAGGTCGCCGTTCAGAGGCGGGTGGGTGGGTGCGTGGGTTGGTTCCCTTGAGCTTTAGCTTCCAAGCTCTGCAGCTCAGGAAGGGAAGCACCTTCGTCTTAAGGGCTGCGCAATCCTAAACGTGTGCGCGACTCGGGCTGTTGGGCCTGGGCCACTAGAGGGCAGTAGCAGACTGGACTTTGCTGTATGGCTTCTGGGCCTGCCCAGAGTTTTGTTAGGAAACCCAGGTCTGAAAGCTCCAGCTTGTTCTGGTAAGAAACCTCAGCCCGTCGGTGAAGCAAAGCTGGGATACGGATCCCTACCCCGTGCCTTTCACAATGACTTCTGCCCAAATCAGTAAGAGCTTGCTGGAACACGGCAATAAAGATGAGAGATGCCATTTAGCCTGGGTGCATCTGAGATGGTGCTAGGATTAACAAGACACATTTTGCACTGAAAATTGGAATGTAAGCAAGAAGACAACCCTTCTGCATGGGTATGATTAACTTTTTCTTAATGAGAAAGTTTTGTGCGCTTACTTACCCTGCTTCCTGAAACCTGCTGGCAATCTTCTGCAGTTTACTGGAGGGAAATGGTATCTCGTAAACTGAGATTAAGGAGAAAAACCAGACAGTGTCTCCTTAAATATTTCCTTGCTTGTTTTTTTGCAGGTAACTTACCTGTGGCAGTATATCCAGCAAGAATGGCCAGTGGAACAATAGTTTTCATCCCCTCTAATGGAGCTAACTTAATCCAAACAGCCCAGGGGTTTCCCAGTGCTGTTGTTCAGTCATCTGGAGCAATACCATATCTACCGTATGGGGGTCAGCAAGTTGAAATTTCCTACACTGCTCCTCAACAAGTCCCCCAAAGGGGTGCTTTGAAGAAATTCCTCAATGTAGAGGCCAAAGTCCTTGGGGTAAGCACGTTTCCTATGTTTGGAATCCATTAAGGTATTGGTATTTCTAGAGCTGTGTGGAGACCTGGGACCTGCTTCAGGGGTGGGATCTTCAGGGAAGTTCTAGATCTGGGCTTGGCTTGGGCATTGTCTGGCTCTGGAGTCTGATCCAGAAAGCTCTGTTCTTGCTGGTAGTTTCTTTTGTGTTTCTAGAAAAACTCCACCTCAGATATGCATTTCTTTGCTCTTCAATTGAGAAAATGGAACTCAGCCATAGTTTCAGCCAGGTCTCTTTTTATCCCTTCCCTCTGGGAAGGGCAACTGTTTGGAACTTCTCCAGAAGAACCTGATAGTAAGAACTATTTAGAAGTGGAACGGCTTGCCTCCCGGAGTTGTGCGTGCTCCGTTGCTGGAGGTTTTCAAGAAAAGATGGGACAGCCGTTTGTCTGTGATGGTATGAGGACTCCTGCCTTGGGCAGGGGGTTAGACTAGAAGACCTCCGAGGTCCCTTCCAACGCTGCCATAGCTTGGCTCTGGCCCAAGCCTCTTGAAGTCACTTTGTGCTTATGACCATGCTTACCTTCCTCCGGTAAGTCTGTAGAGAGAGGGGTGACATTCCTCTCAAAGAGCCATCTTGATATTCTGACAGACATTCTTCCTGACAAAGTCTCAAACTAGATCCTAATCTGGAGTTGTTGTCCAGCACATACTGTTATTGTCATAGGTGTCTCAGACTGTCCCTTCTCCCCTATTGGGATTTTTCACCACAGCAAACCAGGCCTTGGGTAAACAGCTGCACTGGAAGACTAGAAGTCCCAGCACCAATGAAAGAGGGAAGGATCTGTCAAAGGTGGATAGAAAGTGATCCTTTTCCAGTGGTGCTAACAAATTAGAGTGTGTGCCTTTCTCAGATTCAGAGAGTTAATTTTTCTTATTTTGAACATTTTCCTTCCGTAGGCTGTCCAAATCATGATTGGGTTGATCCACATTGGCTTTGGGGCTGTCTCACTTTGTCTTGCTCCTTCTGGCTACATTATCTTGTCTGCAGCTGGAGGTTACCCCTTTTGGGGAGGGATATTTGTAAGTATGTGTAAATTCCTCTTCAGTCATGCGCTATTTCTGTGCAGTATATTTATGTTAATTTTCCTAGTTTACATACTGACATTAAATATGTATTAATATTGTAGGCTGCCCAATCCAAAAAATTCTGGGTGGCTTCACAAAATAAAAATAAGAACCAGGTATAACACAACAACTATTATATACTGTTACATAAGACTATTCTCATAGGTCCCAGATTTTCTGAGTTTTTTTTTCCCCTTTATGTTTCCAGTGGACTACAATCAAATATTTTTTTCCTTTTCTTTTTGATAGTTCATTTCTTCTGGATCATTATGTGTAGTAGCCGAGAAGCATCAAAACCGTAGTTTGGTGAGAAAGCCATATGGCATTTGAATTTCTTTTAACTGCTTCTTCTTAAACACGCTGGCCCTTTACCCTGTCTTTTGTATTCAGATACTGCTCAGTCCTAAGTCAAGATTTGGGAAAGGAAAGCAATCCCAAGAACCCCACCAAGTCCGCTTCCTGCTTTGATAAACTTTTGAACATCCCAAGCCTTGCTTCCAATTGAAAGTTCTACCCCAGCAGTGGAGGATGTTGAAACATCCAGAATTAGAGCCTGTCCTGGTCCCCGTTTTGCAATGGGCTGCTTCTTCTCAAGTTCCCTTCATGATGTGGAACCTGCAGGTCATGTCAGTATACGACGGAAATGAGAAAAGCCTGAAATGGCCAATGACCATGACGTGGCTACTTGTTCTACCAGGGCTTCCTTAGTTGCTACCAGAAATGGAGCTAGTGATGAGCAGAGATGTGTGTTCTTGCATTCTCTAATCTTGAACCAGACCTCTGATCTTCCTCCTCCTATGGCTTGGCAGAGAGCCCTGTTGCAGAAATGTTCCTGCGTGAAAGCAACATTAGGAGGAAGGCCAGTGCACCATCCCTCTTGTTGCCTCTCTGTAATGTTGTACAGATAAAAGAGCATTTATTTATTTATTTATATTTATTTATTTATTTATTAAAATTTTCAACCGCCCATTTAACATTACAATTTAATGTTTAGAATATGTAGTGTATTCAGCATATACGTTGTGGGATTTCTTTAACTATCATGTTAAAGGGTGAAGACATCTTACCAGTTTTCCTATCACTTTTAACCACCTGGCCTTCAATGGAGACTGATGTCCAGAAACAAAAAGAAGGAATTTGACAGTTTTATAAAACCCTTCAAATGAGCTGCGGGATTTTCATTTCCAGTGTGGGAAGCCCCCAGTGCAGCTGTTTATATGTAGGTTCTTACTACATGTTGTCTGGTTTCACCATTGGTTGATTATGTGCCATTAAGCGCACACATAGATTTCTTTCACCATGGCTGGGTGTAATTTTCTTTATGATTTGCACTTAATAAGACCTATGCTGTCATTGTAATTTTTCTCCCCCGATTTATTGCTGTTCTCCTTCAGGTGAGATGCAGTGTACGAATGAACATCACAAGTGCTATAGCGTCATTAATTGGTATCCTGCTGTGCATATTAGAGCTCAGCACAGGTCGTAGTACTTCTCAATATAATCATCTATATGAGACCAAGTGGGCAAAAGTAAGTCAACCAATCTGCTCTAGAATTTTGGCTTCATGTTCAGGATCCAGAAGATCCTAGATCCCTTCAGTTTTGTGTGAAATCTTCCCTTGCATAGGTCTCAGTCCCAAAAACATGAGCGCTACTTCATTTGAATGCTGTTTTATGTATTCGTTACATTAAGGGCAAGCAGCCATCTGATGGTTGTAAAAATTTGGTTGTTTAACAGTAGGGCCTGGGTGGTATAAAAGAAGGGGTGGGGGCTTGAGAATGCTATATAGACGTCAGCTGCAAACATCAAAATCCATACCAGGTTCTCCCCCCATGCTCATCCCTTCTTTGCATTTGCCGGATAGTTTCAGAAAACTGAAATTTAGGTAGGTTCTGGAGTGTGGACAGAACCATCTTGCAGTTTAGAACAAATACCTGGGATCAATGCCTCTATATTTGAGCATTTCTTAAAGTGCTGAACTTTGGTTTAATTTCTTTAGAATGCCAGTGTTAAGTTAGACCCTTTATTCCTTCCAACCTGACAGAAGATTGGGAAGAGGTTGTGTAAAGGGGCTTGGAAGTCTGTGTCGAGGCGATTGAAACTCTTCTGCAGAACCGTAGGGTAAAACAAACGTTTCACTCAGAGGCAACCAGGGCCTCCATAGCCATTTTTCTGAGGAACACCAGAAAGGGCAAAAGTGACAGTCTTGTTCTTTTCCTCAGCCATGGGGTGTTCTCCTGCAAAAAGATGCCACAGCTGCCATTTTGCAGGTTCCTGCCTTGCCTTCTCCAAAGTTGTCCTGCCCAGGCCTGTTTCCCTCCCTTTCTCCTGAACAAGGTCAAATGAGAGGTTGTGGGTGGGCGGGGCTGCAGCTTCCCTCTGACAGGGATTCCCAGCTGGTCCTTTTGTTGTAGACAGATGCAATTACAGGTAGTCCTTAAAGGCCACAATTGGGATGGCGATTAATTGGGCTAATTAAATGAAAGACTCAAGATGGCAGCAGGCAGCAGACACCCAGCACGAGGCTCCCAGCCATGATCATCATGGGGGTATGGAGTCTGAATGGGGTGTGTGTAGAGAACCCCCAGCATTATCTCTCTTTGTGGGGAGGAGTGTTGCAGTGGTGGTGGCTGGGCCAGGGATGGCCAGAAGAATTCGTGGACAAAGGGGTGAGAGTGGCAGCAGGTGGCGCTTGGACCCAGGGGGACGACGGCTGCGGTGGCGGGAGAGTGCTGGTGGTGGTTGTCGAGGCCACACCGTTTGGGCCGGGAGCAACACCCAGTCCCAAGAGTGATGACGGCGGTGAGAGTCAGTCCAGCTGGGCCGAGAGTGGGGGTGGGGCCAAGGCCCACGCCCAGTGCTGCAGGGTTCAGTGGCAATGCTGGCGGTGAGAGTGCCGGCAGTGGGATGGCAGTGATGACAGCACTGGTGGCGGTGCCAAGGCAGATCCGGTTAGGATGGCGAAGCTGGAGGCCAGAGCCCAAAGGAC
The DNA here is from genome assembly GCA_030867105.1 of Liasis olivaceus. Lineage (NCBI taxonomy): Eukaryota > Metazoa > Chordata > Lepidosauria > Squamata > Pythonidae > Liasis > Liasis olivaceus. Next base: position 107,307,086 of record CM061349.1, on the reverse strand, counting down.
CACAGAGCCCAAAGCCCACAGAGACACTAGGACCTTGGGGGGCCTGGGTTTCTAGCCTCCTAATATGATAGGGGGGCTACCCCCAGAAAAGAGCCGGGGTGACTGGAATGTTTGTTGTGTGAGTCAGTGTGTGGATGTTAGATGAGTGTACTACCCTCTTCCCGGGTGTGAGGTGGGAGGAGGGTAAGAGTGGATGTGGCCCTCTCCTCATCTGCTAGTGAGAGAGGCTGGCTGAGAGAGGGAGTATGGTAAGGGAAGGGGGAGTTGGGGTGACTAAGCCCCTGTTGGCACTGAGAACAGGTAGCTGAAGTGCCACAGGAACCCATTCCCCCCCATTCCCCCCTTGGGCTGAATTGCTTATGAGATGACAGGCTCCTTAAACCGAAGGCCAGGAGGGTGGATGGAGGATCACTTGGGAGATTCAGGGCGGGTAAGGGTATTCAAGTGGTGATGGGCATGGGATGTTATGGCGGGAGCCAGAGGACAGGCCGTTTCAGGGGAAGGTGCCCCTGATGTGTTATACTGGTGGCGTGTTCAGGCCCTCTGCGCTCAAGCCCAGAGGCCCAGGCTTTCGGCTGCTGCTGCTGAATGCTAGTTCGGTTAACAATAAGGCCCCCCTTATTCATGACCTTATTGGGGAGGAGCAAGGTGACCTGGCACGTATTACCGAGACCTGGCTGACCCAAGAAGGGGGTGTCCCCCTTTCAGAAATGTGTCCAGACGTATTTAAGGTTTGGCACCAGTCAAGACCCCATGGAAACGGAGGGGGTGTGGCAGTTGTCATCTGGGAATCTCTGCTGGCCTTCAGGGGCTCTGCTGTACAAGTTGCTGGTTGTGAGACCCTGTTCCTGAAGATGGGTTTGTGGGATCAATTGGGAGTTTTGCTTCTGTACCAGCCTCCCTGCTGCATAGCAACCTCCCTTCCTGAGCTGCTGGAGGCCATCTCGGGGTTGGCGATGGAATTCCCCAGGCTTATGGTCTTGGAGGACTTTAACCTGCCGTCCTTGGGATTGGCCTCGGAAGCAGCTCGGGAGTTCATGGCCACCATGGAGATCATGGGCCTATCCCAGATCATCCATGGCCCGACTTGGGACAGTGGTCACACTCCGGATATGGTTTTCTTTTCAGAGCAGTGGCGATGCGATCTGGTGGGGGATTTGGTATTGTTCCATTTGTCATGGTCAGAACACTCCCTGGTGGCCTTGAGATTCTCTTATGCTGCCCCCCATGCAGGGAAGTGGGACCTATTTGAACGGTCTGCCCCCAGCAATTGATGGACCCGCTTGGGTTCCAAAGGGAGTTGGGGTTGTTCCTGAGGCCTTGCTGCACGGTCTGGCGGAGGCCCTGGCTGCAGCCTGGAATTAGGAGGCAGGTGAGGCCTTAGACAGGATCACACCTGTCTCTGAGACAGGATCATGCCTGCAGCTGAGGCCTTAGACAGGATCACGCCACGCCTCTTGGTCCATCAACCCTGGCACTCTCCGTGGCTTATGGAGGAGTTAAGGGTGCTGAAAAGGGCCAGGAGATGTCTAGAGCACCGCTGGCAGAAAATAAAGGATGAGTTTGACTGAACACGGGTTAGAGCCACTATTAAGACCTACCTCGTGGCGATAAGGGCAGCAAAGCACCATTATTTTTCCATTCTTATTGCATCCTCAGAATGCTGCCTGGCGGCCCCGTTTAGGGTCACCCAGTCCCTCGTGGGTAGGGAGGGCTCAGAGGACCACTTACAGGGCCATGCAGAGGAATTTGCTGAACACCAGATAGATAAAATCGTTTGGATCCATTCCCAGTTGGAGGCCAAGCGTGACGCAGGTCCAGTGGAGATGCCCAGGGAGCGGACTTACCCAATTATCTGTGAACAGTTTGATCCCGTTGGACTTGAGGAAGTGGACAGGGTCCTCAGGGCTGTTAGTGTGGCTACCTGTACTTCAGATCCTTGTCCCTCCTGGTTGATTAAAGCCACCTGGGAGGTGACATTGGGGTGGGTACTGGCGGTGATCAATTCATCCTTGCAGGAGGGGGTGTTCCTGAAGCCTTTTAAGGAGGCCCTGGTCCACTCACTCCTCAAGAAACCATCGCTAGATCCTACCCTTCTGGACAATTTTCATGTAGTTTCCCACCTTCCCTTTTTAGGAAAGGTTGTGGAAAAGGTGGTTGCGCGACAGCTTCAGAGGATCCTGGAGGAAACAGATTATCTGGACCCCTATCAGTCAGGTTTCAGGCCCGGTTATGGGACAGAAACAGCATTGGTCGTGCTTTTAGATGATCTCTGGCGAGAGCAGGATGGGGATAGTGTGTCTATCCTTGCTCTTTTTGACCTCTCAGTGGTTTTCAATACCATCAACTATGGTATCCTTTTAAGTCGGCTGCAGGAATTGGAGCTGGGAGGCACAGCTCTGTGCTGGTTCAGCTCCTTCCTCCAAGGCTGATCTCAGTTGGTGTTGATAGGAAACGAGAGGTCCAACCCTCAGCCCCTACTTTGTGGGGTGCCTCTTGCTGCTCCTTTTAACATCTACATGAAACCGTTGGGTGAGAGCATCAGGCCCCATGGGATGAAGTATCATCAGTATGCTGATGATACTCAACGATACTGTATATCTCCATCCTGGGTGACCTAAGTGATGCTGTGGCTACCCTTTCGCAGTGCCTGAAGTCTGTAGGGGCCTGGATGGGGGACAACAGGCTTCAACTGAACCCTTGGTAGGACAGTGGCTGTTAGTACAAGGAGCCTCAAGATCTAGGAGCTTATCCTTGGTTCTTGATGGGGTTGCATTACCCTAGACAGACCAAGTGCTTAATCTGGAGGGGCCTCCTAGACTCACGACTCCTTTTTAGAAGAGCAGGTGGCAGTCATGGCTAGGAGGGCCTTTGCGCAACTTCATGTTGTGTGTCACTTACACCCCTTCCTGGACTGGGAGTCTCTTTGCACGGTCACTCCACCCTGGTCACCTCCTGGTTGGATTACTGCAATGCGCTCTACATGGGGCTACCCTTGAAGAGTATCTGGAAGCTTCAGCTGGCACAAAATGCAGCAGCACAGACAGTTTTGAATGCCCCCAGGGGGCACATGTAATACCTCTCTTACACGAGTTGCATTGGTTACTGGTTTGCTTCCACGTCCAATTCAAGTTGTTGATTATTACTTTTGACAGGTGTCTGTTGCGGGACAGTTGTTAAGCAAGTCGCACCCAATTTTATGAACTTTTTTGTAGTGGTCATTAAGCAAATCATGCGGTCATTCAGCGAATCACGTGGTTCCCCATTGATCTTGCTTGCCGGAAGCTGGCTGGGAAGGTTGCATGTGGCGATCATGTGACCCTACGACGCTGCAACCATCAAAAGTGCAAGCTGGTTGCCAAACACCTGGATTGTGATAACGTGGCTGCGGGGGTGCTGTGACAGTTGTAGGTGCAAGGACTAGTTGTAAGTCCCTTTGTTCAACACCACTGCAACTTCAAACAGTCGCTAAACAAATGGTGTTTAAGTGAGGCCTACTTGTACTTGCACTCAGTACCACGTTTTTCTTTTATTGTCAGTTTTCATCATTAGAGTTTTGCTTCCTGATCAGGAGTTGACCAGGATATTTTTTTAAAAAATAACTACCAGTGCATTGTCTGAAAAGGTTGAAACCCCTCCTGCTTGTGTCCAACAGCAGAAGAGCTCACCTCGGACTTAACAGGAGAGGACCAATGATTGAGCTTGAAAGTATTTTGGATCTGGCTGGAGGCTAGAAAAAAAATTCCCCAGTGCATTCCTGGGAGAGGCAGCTTGGCAGCCAATGCATTCATTCGAAGCCCACCTTTTCCCTGTTTGTGCGACCCAGAGCACAGCATATGCAACCTGCCCTCTGCCTCCCAGTGCACACGCGTGCAGAGACACACTGATTCAAGATGGGGGAGGGCAGAAACCCACTCACAAAGAACATGTGTGAGTTTCTTATGCAGGAGAAAGTACCACCACTGGTAAAGGTTGGCTGGTAAAGGGGGTGGAAAGAGTTCCAGAAGCTGAGCTCTGCCTGCTTTCCCTACCTTGTTATTCTTTCCAACCCTATGGAACGTTGGAAAGAAAGTTGCCCAGGACATGGTCTGTCTGTCGGCATACTAACCCTCCAAAAACTGAACCGAATGGGACCAAATGTCAGTTTCCCACCCCAGTTTGTCCCCCCCACCCCATTCTTTCACCATTGCCCCGACTGTGTGAAAAGAAGCAGCCCAAGACGTGTTGCCTCTTCTCAAGAAAGGACATTTCCTGTTCTGCAGGTTTCCTGTCCTCAGCATGACTGAACTTGGGCAGCCATTAACCAGCTATTTGATAGGAGTCTGGGGACAGAATGCTTTGGGACGGCTCTCTTCCCATGCCTGGATCCCCGTAGCTTGCTGATAGCTGGCTGGTTGGCTGTTGGAAGGCAGTTGTGCTGAAGAAAGAGCATGCCCAGAGAGGCATCTTTGCGCACGCTGTTCCCCATCACAGTTCTAATCAGGAGTTCCTTATTGTTGTTTCCATGCTGTGCTAGAAGTGAGAAAATGTTGTGCAGAGCGCAGCAAAGCTCTCAAAATTTCTGCTCTCAGGAAAAATACACATCAGCATGAGAGCTTGCAAAATGCAATGTCCATATTTTGCTCTCCAAAGAAATTCCAGTCGGAAAATATATACTAACCGGTTTTTATTGATAAAAATGCAAAATTCCATAAAATACAAGTTCCATACAAAATATAGGAAATAACAAAGACTTCTTCTCATCTTAGCATCCAAGACTTATCCAAAACAAAGTCTCTAGCTAAAAACTCTCAGAGAAGAGGTATACTACTTGGTTATTAGTTACAACTACATAACCTATAAAACTACATGATAGATAAAACTATACATGACTGACAGGCTAGGCATCTAGCCCTCCCATTATATTGCCAGCATGTACCCGCCCCCCGAATAACTAGCATACACATACTAATAGGTGGCAGTAACTAGCACAACACAGTCACAAGATGCTTTGTTTACATTAAGCTACATACAATAGTCATAACAACGTTGTTGTACAGATAACGGGATGACTTTCTTCCCATGAGAAAATCCTGACAGAAAATAGGTCTGGCTGCATCCTTATTGATGAGAGGAAACAATATACATTAGACTGGCTGAATTTAAATCCCATTGATGCCCTTAACCATGGCATAGTCATACTCTGTCAACACGAATTTCCCCATTGTCCCCATGAGGTTACCGGCACCTTATCCTCAGCCATGAGTAAGACCCCCAGCCTTAAGTCATCACTGGCTGCACTGGTATAAAACTAGCCTTTTCCTCTCCTCTTAGTCTGACCCCTTCTGACAACAGCCACAAGGTGCATAACGTCTGTTTCACTTCACCCGTTATCTTGGAGATAAACTGGCAACAGGGTCTACACGTTTTAGGCCTGAATTATTTTGTGCTGACTCAAGGATAGGTGCATAGCACTTTAACTCAATTTATTAGATTCAGGTGATACGACACATTGAAGCCGGGTTCCTCCAAAGCAACAGACCCAAATTGGAATCTACCTGAATGTTTGTAAGTAATTCTGGGGGACAGGAACACAAGACAATGTATTTTCCAAATGAGAGAAGTGTCCAGGTACAGAATTAATTAGCTTGCTTTCACTGCTTTGGGTTCTGTTCCTGGTGACTCCTGGTATACATCAGGACGACATTCACCCAAAATGTTCTACTGAGTCGTCCTAGCTTGATGACTTTGTTGTGGGTAATATGCCCATTTAAATAAGGAACCGAAGAGATTGGAGATAAGTGAAACAAAGCGTCTTTTATTGGCATGCACAGCTACCGTGATCACTGGGCACCTGGCCATCAGAATGCCAAAGAGCCTCGAACTAAGCAAGGTTAGTTTTGTATCATCTGTGGTCCTGCACTTCATCTTCAATTTGGTCAGCAGTGATTCCTGATCAATCTTTGAGTTAGATTCTTTTGACACTTGTGGGCGCATCTAGCAGAAGGCCTTCCAACACAGATCACCATCTGCTAAAATAGTTTTGATTGAAAGCTTTATCAAATGTTTTGCTGAAGTCAAGATACAGTACTTCTATGATCTAAAGTTTATTTAAAAATAGATAAGAGTAGTATGGCAGGACTTATTCTTGACAAATTCTTGCTGACTTCTAATCAGTGCATTGGTTTCAAGTGCTTACAGACCAAATGCTAAACTTTGTTATAGATTTTCCCAAGTATCAATGTCAGACTGCCTTCTCTTGAAGATAAGTGCAATATTCTCTCTCCCGCAGCCATTCTTTCTCACATATAACGGAGATTCTGTGGACTCCTTGCACAGCAAATTCCTTCGATGCCTAGGACACCATTCTTTTGTACCTGAAGAGCTGAATTCCTTCAGAGTCCATAGATATTTGTTGACCAGATGCAATTCTGCTTTGGTGTGATAAATACATTTGTCTGGTGGCAGATAGATTCTCTTCTAAAAGTTAGTCCAAGCCAGGTAGGACTTCAGTAATTCCACTTTCTCCTTCTCACCTGTCAACATGTCATCATTATTACTGAGCATTTTATCATCATTTTTTTTTTTACTTTGAACATATCTAAAGTAAATTTATTTTTCATTGTGCTTCCTTGAACTCCTTCTGACTTTAGTCTAACATCTTTTGTGCAATTAAGGGCAGTTGATTATCCTCATTCTTGGAAATCTGTCCCTCTTTCCATTTCTTTATGTCATTTTTAAATTTTATTTTTAGATTGGCTGCCATTATTCCTCCACAGTCTTATTTCTGAGTAAGAAAAATGCAAGAAACTTAGCTTACCCAAAGATGGCAATGAATAAGTTTCATCCTCCCTCTTCCATACCCCTCTACCTTTTCTAAGTCAAAGAGAGTAACAATTCATGTAGTTAAGTAAGTAACAGCAGGAAGACAACTCTATAGGACAACAGCCCAAAACGTGGAATCCATATTAAGATTTTATTAAACTGAAAGTGGGAGAATACAAAGAAAATATAATTAATTATATTTCATATAATCATTGTAATTATAAGCTGTTACCCAAACATTTATATTCATATGGCAGGTATTGTTGAAGATAGCAAAAATGGCAAAAATCACTTCTCTTCTGACTAGACCAAAGTGTGTTGATATATAGGCAGTGAGAGTTTTCTGCACATGATCCAAATCTTTAAAAAATTAGATAGATTTCTGTGTAGGGGACAGGAAAAAAGGTCCAAAAAGCTCACCTGCTGCAAAAGCTGAGGGATAGCTTAGAAAAGTTATTGCTGTAATGAAGCTAAATGGCCTAACAAAGGTCCAGCTGATTATGGTGGCTGTGCTGAACACAGAGATTGTGTGGAAAATGCAGTCTTCTCCCTAAATCTTTACACTGTGTCCCCAGCTATCAAGAAACAGTTGATCAACCCCCTTTACTCATAGCTTTGGTTGCCCTGGTCACCAGCTGTGAGAGCTCAAGTAATGTGATACCAGTGATGGCATTTTCTTGGGAGTGCTTGGGGGAACAAAGGTGATATGAGCAATGGGATGCGTAGGGCCAATGATCACTTAGGTGCCAACGTAGGATATCCTTTAGCAGTGTGGCCGGGGGCTGCATCTCGGTTTTGGAAAGATTTGGCACCTCTATCTTTAAGATAAGCAATTTAGCCTTTCACTTTTTTTATTTTTTTCTTTGCTGGCCTAATCTCACTTTGACTTATTCCTTCATGACAAATCACAATCAGCCTGGGTGTTTTGTAACACTTACCCGGTTGTAAAAGTTTAAACAATACCAAATTAAGGAACTGTGTAATATCCTAATATCTCACCTTTTTACTACTTCTCCTCTACCAGAGGGCTTCTTAAGGTATTTCCTTATTTCTCATGCACATGGTTTCGTACCATTTAAAGCTAAATTGGATAGGCAAGCCATGCTAATACAGTATAGGCAGGAAATGAATAGATTACAAGTAGGCCATTCATAAGAGCACAAGGACACCATTATCCAATGAATAGGTAAACAAATTTTCAATATTCAGATTATTTTAATTTGCAGATGCAAGGAAAATGCAAGGTAGCTTGTTGAAAGTTATGAAACAGCAAGAAGATTTAAATCAGTTTCCTTGTTCAGAAGTCAGTTGGTGGCCTAAATGTCTGAATGAATAGACCGAATCCAAGGAATTAAGACCTCAACAAAGCATGGCTCAAATAAAACAGATGTAAGGATTCAGAGCCAAACATTTTTTTTCCTTCCAGTATCCTTTGGTAGTACAGAATAGATTTACTCAATAGACACAGCATAGGATAATACAAAGAATATAATGGGTTTCCAAAGAAGCCAAATACAAACTTAATTAATGTTATCTGGATTTATTTATTTATTTATTCATTCCATTCCGTTCCATTTCATTTCATTTTAATTTCATTTCATCATATTTATATGGCTGCCCATCTCACAGACAAATGATTCTGGGCGGTGTACAACAAAGCTAAAATCAATGTATGCAAAGAAGTATTAATATTATTATTAAAAACTTGAAAATTATAAAAGGCACAAAGCTTAAAAATATATATATATATATATACAGTTGCAAGAAAAAGTATGTGAACCTTTTGGAATTTCATAGTGTTCTGCATTAATTTGTCATAAAATGTGATCTGACCGTCATCTAGGTCAAGAGTATTGACAAATATGTGCCTAAAATAATAACACAAAAACAATTCTGATCCTTCATGTCTTTATTGAACACACTCATTCAACATTTAAAATGCTAGTGGAAAAAGTAAGTGAACCCTTGGAACCAATAACTGGTTGACACCCCCTTGGCAGCAATAACCTCAACCAGGCGCTTCCTGTAGCTGTGGATCAGTCCTGCACATCATTCAGGAGGGATTTTAGCCCATTCTTCCTGGCAGAACTGCTTTAGCTCTGTCATATTCTTTGGACGTCTCATGTGTATGGCTCTCTTCAAGTCATTCCATAGTATCTCTATTGGGTTGAGGTCTGGGCTCTGACTTGGCCACTCCAAAAGGCGGATTTTGTTTTCTGAAGCCATTCTGTTGTGGACTAGCTCTGGTGTTTTGGGGTCACTGTCCTGTTGCATCACCCAACTTCTACAGAGTTTAAGCTGACATACAGACATTCTCACATTATCCTGAAGAACTTTTTGATACATTTGGAAATTCGTCTTCCCCTCAATGACTGCAAGCTGGCCAGGCCCTAATGCAGCAAAGCAGGCCCAAATCATGATGTTTCCTCCACCATACTTTATGGTTGGGATGATGTTTTCATGATGATATGCAGTGCCCTTTTTATACCAGATGTAGTGCTGCGTGTTCTTTCCAAATAGTTCAATCTTTGTTTCATCAGTCCACAAAACATTTTGCCAATACCGCTGTGGAGTGTCAATGTGCTCTTTCGTAAACTTCAGGCATGCAGCAATGTTCTTTGTAGTAAGCAGCGGCTTCCTTCGTGGTGTCCTGCCATAGACACCCTGCTTGTTCAATGTTTTACGTACTGTAGACTCATGAACACAGATGTTAGCCAGGTCCAATGATGCCTTCAAATCTTTGGCTGTCACTCAGGTTGTTTCTTTACCTCATTGATGAGTCTTCGTTGTGCTCTTGGGGTCATTTTGACTGGATGCCCACTTCTTGGTAGAGTAGCCACAGTCCCAAAGTGTCTCCATTTGTAGATCGTTTGCCTAACTGTAGACTGGTGAATTTCTAAGGTCTTTGAAATCACTTTGTAACCCTTTCCAGCTTTATGTAAATCAGCAATTCTTGATCGTAGATTCTCTGAAAGCTTATTTTGGTGAGGCACGGCTCACATAAGCGTATTCTTCTTGTGCGGAGCAAACTCAAAAAGTTTGAGTGGTTTTTATCAGTCAACGTAGCTCTAGTCCACACCTCCAAGGCTTAACAAGACTCCAGGCATGCTAACACCTGACTCCAATTAGCATTTTTGAGGTCAACGCAAGGGTTCACATACTTTTTCCACTAGCACTATGAGGTTTTTATGGTTATTCTCAATAAAGACAAGAAGGATCAGAATTGTTTTTGTGTTATTATTTTAGGCACATTATATTTGTCAATACTCTTGACTTAGATGACGGTCAGATCACATTTTATGACAAATTAATGCAGAACATGAAATTCCAAAAGGTTCACATACTTTTTCTTGCAACTGTATTAGGCAAACAGCAGATGTTAATTATACTGGAGCAATCTCAATATTTTGCCAGTCCCCTGCGGTCCCCAGGCCTGATGGCACAACCAGGTCTTGAGAGACTTCCGGAAAGTTAAAAGGGATGAGGCCCACCTCACCTGAGGGGGAAGAATGTTCCATAAAGCAGGAACTACAGCAGAAAAGGCCAATTGCCTAGGACCCCCCAAGTAAAGCTCCTTAACCAACAGGATCTGCAGTATGCCATCTCTGCTAGATCTGGTGGGACAGGCAAATGTAATTGGTGAAAGGCAGTCCTTCAAATAACCTGGTCCTGTGCCAGGTAGGGCTTTAAAGGCCTAAACCAGAACCTTGAACTGGACCCGGAAACAGACTGGTAACCAACACAGCTTGTGGAGCAGAGATATAATGTGTGTTCTTCTAGAAACACACATTAGTGCCCGCACTGCTATATTCTGTACTAGCTGAAGCTTCCAGATACACTTCAAGGGCAGCCCCATGTAGAGTGCATTACAGTAGTCCAACCAGGAGGTGACTAGGGCATGAGTGACTGTGAGTAGAGCCCCTCAATCTAGGAACGGGCACAACTGACACACAATACGAAGTTGAGCCAGGGCCCTCGCCATGACTGCTACCTGCTCAAGCAGGAGTCATGAGTCTAGGAGAACCCCCAGATTGCACACGGGGTCTGTTTGGGGCAGTGCAACCCCATCCAGCACCAAAGATGGTATAGTCCTAGAACCAGCAGGCCCCAAAACCCAAAGCCACTCAGTCTTGCCAGAGTTCAGTTGAAGGCTGTTGTTCCCCTTCCAGACTCTCTCAGCCTCCAGACACCAGGCTAAGATGTTCATAGCATCACTTATTTGTTAGGGGAGAACTGATGATACCTCACCCCATGGTGACAGATGAGCGGTCTCACGTAGATGTGAATATGAGCAGAGAGAGCACTGAATCCTGCAGCACCCTGCTCAGCAGGGGCCGAGTGTGGGAACTCTCCCCTCCCCGATCACCACAACTGGAATCAATCCTGAAGAAAGGAGGTGAACCAGCACAACACTGTGCCATCCACTCCCAATCCTCTGAGTTGATCCAGAAGGATACCATAGTCGATGGTATCAAAAGCAGCCGAGAGGTCAGGTAGGGCAAAGATGGATGCATAACCCCCATCCAGCCTACGCCAGACATCATCCAAAAGTGCAACCAATACCATTTCCATCCTATATCCGGGTCTGAATCCTGACTGAAAATGATACAGATAATCCGCTTCATGTAGGGTCCTTTGAAGCTGGGTAGAAGGGGAGGTTAGATTCTGGACAAAAAGTGTCCAGTGATGGCCTCTTGAGGAGGGGGCAAACCACGTCTTCCTTAAGAGGTAATGGAACAACCCCCTCCCTCAAAGAAGAATTTACTACTGCTAGAACCCACTCACACGACACTCCCCAGGCTCCCTTAACAAGCCAGGATGGGCATGGATCTAAAGAGCAGGTGGCTGAGCTCACAGTCCTAAGGACCCTGTCCACTTCATCAGACCCAACAGGTTCAAACCGTTCCCAGATAACCGGGCAAGACTACACCCCAGGCATCTCCTCCGGACCTGCAATAAGGGCAGCCTCCAACTGTGAGTGAATTTGAGCAACTTTGGCTGAAAAATACTGAACAAATTATTCCGCACAGCCCTGCAGGGGGTTCTTTGCACTCTCTCTACCCAAGAGGGCAAGTGTCACCTAGTTGCTAGCAGATATGGAGCAGGGTAGAACTAACTATGTCTGCATTCTGAGTAACCCTGCTATGCAACTTTTAAGATGCTAAGCAGTAATTAACCTTTCAGGTGTACCTTCTAGATTTGATCCCTTGCTATTGCAACATAGTTCTGAAAAACCTTTGCAAAACCTGTGAGTGGGGAAGTTTCTTTTAAGAACATTTCTACAGGCCCAGACAAATAAGGACATGCATAGTTGAGATAAGCTAAATCAGTGTTTCCCAACCTCCACAACTTTAAGATGTATGAACTCCCAGAAATTCCCCCACCCATGATGTCTGTGGAATTCTGGAAATCGAAGTCGATACATCTTAAAGCTGCCAAAGTTGGAAAACCCTGAGCTAAATCAGAGAAGTCAAGATCGTAGCAACAAGACCAAGCACAGCCTTACCACTATAGTGTTAAACGTCTAAGCTTTCAATGAGTAGAACTGAAGTTAATACATATGGTGCAGGTGTTCTTGTGATGTGTACCAGTAGTTTGCTTCCCAAAGTCATTTGGTCTCTGTCTCATCTGACACGGAATGCCACCTAGAAATTGGTGAGCTTTGTACTAGGAGCTAATATTACAAATGATGTCTTTAGAAAATGGATGAAAAGAAAGTGACGTTTAAAAAATACAAATGTAGGAGAAAACCAAATGAATAGATTTGCCTTTTCAAGCAGAGAGATTTAAGGGAGATTTCTCCTTAAAATCTAGCTGCTAATCCTTATGCACTCAGCCAAACTTGAGAAGCTGAATTTGATTTCTCTCCTTTTCATCATTCTGATGGATCCCTCATATTTAACAGTCACACGGCAGGCAAAATTACCCTGGTCTTTGGCACGTTAGCTATAGCTACTGACATTGGGAAGACCAAATGGGTGAGTTAAGTTTGGTTTGCTTGTTTTTATAAAAACTTGCCAAAATCCACATTTTCCTATGTGTGGAAAGAAAGAATTTTATATCCCCAAAATTCAAATCTGGGAGTCAGATGTGATCATCCCTAAAAGAGGATCATCGTTTTCTGATTGTCTGTTAAACATCATCTTTCCAAGAGGAAGCTCCCTGATTCTATGCATATCTGGGCAAACGGCCTAGGAGAGCTGAGAATTTCTGCATATATAAACAAATGATTTAGAATGTATGTTGGATTGTTCTTCTCTGCTCTATCCCACATGAACAGCTTTTTCCGGTGCATAAAAGGAGAAACAAGCCTCAGGTGCAATATGTGCAATCGTGCAAATATTTAACGTTATATGTGGGTTTGAAATATGACTGATCCCCATTTGATTCTCAGTGATATCTGGACTTTCCCTTTGGGATACTGCAAAACATAACGATGCTATGATGTTCCCTGATCTGGATTTCTCATAATATCGCAGGCTGTACGCTGTCAGTATTTTTTCCTGATACCATTATTCCTCCCAGTGTTTTCAGGGAAGCAGCTGGGAGACCCTTTTAATGGTGTAGCACTTAACTGAACTAATTTCTCAGCAAATAACTATCTTTCCACATGTCTCCATACCCTACAGAATGTCGGTATTGGCCTCTCCTGTGTGCTGCTCTTGTTCAGCTTGCTGGAATTTTGTATCGCTGTTTCACTTGCACATTTTGGGTGCCAGGCAGCTTGCCGTGCTGATGACCAAGTAAGTCTTGGATGCTTTGATAATAGTTTTTGCAGCTCTTATTGAGAAGGTAATGAAGATAATTACCCATTTTTCTTCTTTGTATGTACACCCGAGCCAACCTTACCTTTTGCTTGTTTCTTTACTATAACCCTGAACAGTAAGTGAGGGCAGTGTTTCTCAACCTCAGCAATTTGAAGCTGTGTGGACTTCAGCTCCCAGAATTCCCCAGCCAGAATTACTCAAGTATCTGTCACTTGATCACAGTTTTTCACAATGTTACCATCTCTTTAAAAAAGTACTTAGGGTAAGCAGCTAAATCAGGGTACAGAGCTACCTGTATCAGTTCACAGTAAGTTGAAGCCATTTCAGGAAACCAAAAAAATACACTTCCCTGGAGGGAGATGCATCTGCTTCAGGCCTTAAATTGCTAAAATAAGTTAATAATCTCCTAACAGCTTTCTGAATAAATCATGACAATATTTATTTCTTTATGGACAGCCTCAATTCAACTGGACCCTGGGAGGTTTACAACAACACAACAATAACAATACAAATGCAGTAACATAAAATATAAGCAATATATAACTGTAATAAAAATGAGTGTACAAAACAAAATCAGTCCCAAAGGCCCTGAGGAAAAGCAGGTCTTTGCCACTTTCCAGAGGACATCAGAGCAGGTGCCATCTTTGTTTCAGAAGGTCAGCGATTCCACACATAGAACAGTCACCTTTGGGGCTCTCCTGTCACACCTCCTGGAAGGTGGGGGACCCTGAGCAGACATGCTATGACTGTCTGGATCAGGAGGGTAGATTTGATTAGGGAAAGGTGCTTAAATCCTCAGGCCCTAAGTCATTTGGATGTTAAATTATAGCTTTCAAGACTTCTCTATCAGCTTTGGACTCTCAAGGGTTTTAGCCTATTGGTGAGGCTCCCAGCTGATTCTAGGCAAGCACAGTGCTACAGTTGAAAACCCACAAGTGGAGACCTTGTTCCTCCTACCTGGAGTAACAGATGCCACCACAGACACAGTCAGTATTTTTTGTATTTAGGTATTCTTTTCTGTTACAGCCGACCATGGTTTATGTGCCTTACCAAGTCGATGGAAATGCAGCAGTCGCTACTGAACCCAATCCTCTTCCTTCTGCACCAATCTATGATAATGTGATTACCAAGCCACAGTAAAAAAAACACCAGGAAGGAATTGTGAGAAGTGTTGCATCAGAGGTCTCAGAAGGAGCAATGCATTTCATGTTGCTTTATTTTTTTCTCTAGCTTGTTTATCGTTCAGTTGCAGCCTTTAAGCACCAATTGGTGTCGAGTTTTTAGACTGCTTGTTTTTAGCTGAGAGTTACAAGTCTTCTCCAGAAGCAGAATTGGTGCTTTAGATCATCAGCATCGTTTTGAGGAAGTACACTCTGTACAGTGGATGATGTGAGCAGTTTATTAGTCCTTGGTTTATATTCTGGATGGCATTTTCTTTTTGTGACGAATACTGTATTAAGTAGGAGATTGATGCTACAGAAAAGATCGGTAGCAACATTAAAACAAATTATTAGTAAAACAGGTGTCATTGGCACAATAGTAGCAATTACATAGTCGCTCTGATCCTAAAACAGATTAGTAGAATTTTGCATATAACTAAAGTCAACTCTACAGACTGTGATACTGTTATTTCCTGTATATGTACAATAAAACTGAATTAGTAGTCTAGTGGAGTGTCTTCATGAAATTGCCTACCCACTAATTCAAATAATGCCCCAGCTGCATGTTCAAGTCTCCTTCCTCCCCGGGAAGATGAATTTAGAGGACAAATTATGGAGAAGGGAGATCAGAAACGCTAAAGCAACATTTATCACCTCCTTCCTGATGCCTCTTCACCAGCCTTAACTGAAACACTGACTTACTTACTGGTAGAGTCTCTGGTTCTGCTCTTCGGAAGTGAGAGGAGAGTTGGTGTTAACTTCTTTAAGGCATTACTTCTTTAAGCCTTTCAGAGCTGACCCTGGCATTATGTTAAATGCTGCCTCTAAGTCCCTCCAAAAGTACTTGTTCCTCTTTGATTTTTTGCCCTTGAGCCTCATGCCTTAAGGAATGAGAACTGAAAGCAGCACGTGGGGGGGGGGGGGGGGGCATGATCATGGTTTCCTGTAATTGAAGGAATTTCTTTGTGCTATGACACTCTATCCTTCAGATATTCGGCATTTTGCCGAGGGGACTTGCTTGTTTTTTCTGGGTCCTGCTAATACTGTGAGGCCTGACTCTGCATTGGTTTTGGAGGTAATAAAAGAAAGGGTAAGGGGGTGTTTTATTTAAACCAATGGGTTTCTAAAATTATTTTTCCCTTCCAATCACAGGGATCTTTTCATTCAGGCCACTTCTTTACAACTGCAGTATTGAGGGTCTGTTCTATGCGTCCTTTCTTAGCAGTTTACATTTAGTATATCAGAATACTAAAAAACCTGATATTCAAGAGGAAATTCATTTTAATATTAATGCTGAAATATAGTTTTAATTAAATTTAATTTAAATTGGGGGACGCGGTGGCGCAGTGGCTTAATGACGCTGAAAGTTGCCGGCCAGAAATGGTCAACACTTCAGCGGTTCGAGCCCAGCTTCGCGCAGCAAAGTGAACTCCTGCTTCCTCCCCAGCTCCTGTCAACCCAGCAGCTCGAAAACTTACATGAGTAGATAAATGGATAGTCTCACACTGGTGGGAGGAAAAATGCTGGCGGTACCTCGCAAAAGGAGACGGGAACAGTTGCCGGTAGCGCGGAAGCCGCGCACGCTCAAAAAAGGCGCAAAGCAACGGAAACCCCGCCTCCTGCGCTTGCCAGCTGGGCTCTGCTCTAGGAAGGAGGCACTGGCAAACCACTTCCGAAACGCCTTGCCTTGAAAACTGCAGGGACTCGTCCAGGCAGTCACCGCAGAATTGGTAACGATTGAGTGCGGATAAAAAAAAAAAGTTTTAATATCAGTTGATTTGGCAGATTTCCTGAATGGAGCAAGTGGCAGTGAGACAAAGTAGATTTTGGAATATATCAATTACACATTGGCCATTCATAGGCTAGAGATCTCTGATTCTCAGGAGGGCAAATGCATTTTTGAGATAAGGAACTCCAAAGATTTATTGACAAACGTGGTTGACCAGGGAATGAGTTTGGGAGTCACCCTGTGCAATCATTCAGAGTGAATATAACAGAATTGATTTGCATATTAAAAAGTTGAAGCAAAACAGTGCTCAGGAAATTAAATTTTACACAAGTCTCATCTCAAAGGAAGTATTCCATTCAATGTTTTTTTAGGATTATCCCTATGAACTACATTTTAAAGTCATTGTATTAAAATATTTAACTATTTTCCTGTAGACTGATTTAATGACATACATTCCAGATACTTGACAAGATAATCGGGTGCTCAGATTGGGTTGAATGGGAATTGAGACTATTGCTGCATTTGGTCATGAAACGTTTTACAAGCTTCCTTTCCTTCTCTTGCAAAATATGATGGATGGCAGGGAGTGAGTGTTGTGGAGGTTGATGAGGTACAGGTTTAAGTCCCATGTAGCAACAAGATAAACCATTTCATATAATCTATCAAAACACCAGCACCACTAAAGGTCTTGTTAAGCTTTTTGCTTTTAAATTAAAATCCTTTAAAATAGCATTCTTTTTTCTTAGTTTTCCTTCCTTATGAGATGTCTCGTATACATTTTGGTAATAGTACCCAACAAAGGGACTGGTAGTTACGTGCTTGAGTTCAGACCCTTTTTACATATTAAAATGATGAAACGTAGAACCCAATCCATAGGAATGTAAGTTGTTTGATCAATACAAATGAAGTATGGAGCCAGTAGTGGATCCTTTCAGCTGACATTAGATTTGATTAAATCAGGTGATCCAAGGTTGCTTTCAGGAACCTTCCCAGATTTAAGTTAAGCTACAGACACATTCATTATCTGCATCCTTGAAGAGTTTACAATTGTGAAGACATGCAATTCCTAAATCAAAGCCATTCACACTTTTAGGGAGGCTATATGCCGAAAGGGAGTCAGTTGGAATGTATAGAAGGAGATGCTGCAATTAAGTTCATTGTGGCTGATGACCTTGGATCAGAGACAGGCAAGAGAAACATTTGGGGAGCCCAACTGATAAAGTTCCTGAATTAATCCTAATAAATGCATAGGATTAAGATTAGGATCACTTACATGGACTAAGTTTAAAGCCACAAAAGGCTTGATTTTTCTTCCATATGACATTCTCTTGAAGATTCATTGCTTGCTTGTTTATAATTATATGGTGAAAAGTTTGCGGACTGCAATGATCTTTACAGGTACGCACGATACACATTTGCACAGTTTTTGAGGCTTAGGTTCATAGGCCACATCCTGAATATAATCTAGCCACAGCCGAAATGATGTTGTCCTACTTCCTTTCTTCATTTTCATTTCTTATGACTTTGCGGTGAGATTCACCCGGTGCAGCTGAGAATAAACACATTGAGAAGTGTGCTATAAGTGTTTTGGAGTGGAGTCAAATGAATTGAAGGAACTGTGATGGAATGTATCTACGAGGAGAAGAGTGATGTAGGAGATCAAGACTATCAGGAGGGAGGGGGTGCATTCCAGAAGGGGAAAGGAGACAAGAAACAATGCTGTCTGCAGGGGGAGCATGAGAAGAGAAGAGCAAGAGATTTAGAGTAGCCCCTCTCTAGAATCTCCCAGGGTATATCCACTAGTTGCTGTAGTATAGATTTAGTCTGGCAAGATTCTGTCTATAAGGTGTCAGCAAAGAAAGGAACTGTACTCAACCGGACTGTTTCACTGTTGTTCTTGGGCTGGGCCTGACAGGAACAGAGCTTCATTTGATTCAGGGTTCCACTATGAAATGTGTGAAAGGACAATAGGGCACTTCTGAACATGAGCAGAGGACATCCCTTGCATTGCTGACGAAGTCATGTAAAGGTCAGAAGTCATCTAATCCTACTAAAAGGAGTCCCTTTTCTTTGACAAACCAGGCATTGGAGTGGTCTTATTATCATTCTTATACGGCTCAGCTTCCCCAGACCTTAAATTAAGAAAGGCAGATAGATTCAAGACCTTTCTGGGATGTTATCATTATGTTGTCTAAAAGAACCTCTGTGGATAACAGTTTCCATTCATGCTGCTTCCTCTGAGTGCTTGAGTAGGGATAGATGTGATATCTTAATCAGTGCCATCCCAACCACGTAGCACAGTGAAGCAGCTGGCTTCAGGTGGAAGAAGACAGAGGATTGGACAAAGACAAGAACTGATGCTCAAGAGTCCCAGCAAGATTTTCTAAAGGTTTGGCTCTAGGATGTGTGGCTTTGTATGACAGACACAACTTGGTGCTTTGCTTGGGTGCCAAAATATTTGGGGTACTTTCCCCCTTGTAGTATAATAATGAGACTTTGCCACAGCAGGCGAGAATAAACTCAAAACCCTATAGGCTGTCTGAAAAAGGCAAATGTTTATAGCTTGTTGAGAATCTAACAGGGTTGGGAGTAGCCTGATCTCAGGGAATGGTCTTCTAGAGGAGGGGGGCAGTTACAGGAAAGCTCCTCCCCCAGGTTCCCTGATAGGCATAAATCCTTATGAGCAGGGACCCAGAGGGAGCCTTCTCTTCCAGATCTTTTTGGATGAGCAGGTATTAACAGGACAACATGTCCTCAAAGATAGCCAGGTGCTAAGCAGTGCATGGCTTTAAAGGTAATAACCAGCATGTTGAACTGCTGAGAGAGATGGTGGAGAACTTGAGTGACTGTGTGCTTTAGATCTCAGAAACAGCAACTCAATCCAGCTGCTGAGAAAGTGTTTCAAAGAGACTCTGCCTTCCTTAACTCACTATAACTGAGGCTGGGAAATTCCTCCTAGAAATTTTAAGATTCTGCATTTACTCCAGACTAGCATTAAAAATATCTTCCAGAAATGTCATTCTAGCTTTCTTATTCTTGTCAGGGACTTGACATATCCAGAAGCCAACTGCTGGCAGTGTAGTTCTGATAGCAGAGATGTTCACATGAGGGGATTTTAGAGCCTATTTCAGCCACTTCATTCCAGATCCAGCTGAAGCTTCTAAGTGAATCTAACTTCCCAAGCCAGCAAGCAAACACTGTGAATTCCTTAGGGTGGTGCCAGTCTCATCCTCCTTCTGGGGGCTAAGGAAATGCTTATCTCCCCGAGCGCGGCCTTCACCAAACCATTCCATCACAAAAATGCAGAAAGAAAGAAAGGAAACTAAGAAAAGAAATTTTAAAAAATGATTCCCGACTTTCCTCCCAACATATAAGTATCAATTTACACTAAACTCTTACTCTAAGTTTACAACATAACTTTCATTTTTTGTATTGTCCACTATTATTTCTAATCATCCAATCCATACACCATAATTTCATTTTTAGCTCTATGTGCCCGTTGATGGCTGACTTGTCTGAATACAAAACTTCCAGGAATTCCCTTGCATTTTTGGATGTAGCTTGGTTTAAGATGCTGACAGTTTCTCAGTTGAAATAATGGTTAAGTCTGTCCATGTGTTGTGAGGTTAGGGAGTTTTCATCATGTCTTCTGACTGCTAGTTGGTGTTACCACCACATGGCATCACCGGAGCAGACAAACCACCTAAAGCCATCCAAAACTTCTTAAGCAAACCAAAAGACCCAGTAGCCCAAGAAGAAAAAACAGGAGTCATCTACAAATTGAAGCATAAGGACTGTAACAACCACTATGTAGGACAGACAGGCAGAAGACTAGCAGAGCACATCCATGAACACCAAGTATCTTCCTCCCCCTCCTCCGGATTATAATATGGTCATTTCTGCTCCAAGTCAGAATGAAGAATCCACAACCAGAAGTGTGCAAAGTGATGCACTAGAAATCCTGGGAAGTAGACAATCGCATTCTCTACCACTACACAGATAGCATTAAGCAGACTTCAGGACATTAAAACATATTCATCCTTTTCTCAAATATAATTCTTCCTCTATAATGGTGCTTGCTATATCACATGTCTACATTTCCCTGAAGCAATCTTTGATCGTAGCAGACAGCTTTGCCTATAAAATGTTGAAATGTTGTTCCTTTATCAGCTATGGGCCTGCATGAGCTAATTTGTTAATCTGAGATGTATAACCTATAGACAGCCAGATGAATTGATATCCAGCCTATGATATTCCACATCTGTTTATCCAAAGATCCACCTGCATTTTTTAGAATCTTGCTTAGAATTTAGTTCATGCACCTAAATTTATTTTCTTGAAAAAAAAAAAAAAGGTTATTCCAAATGTATTTGGGCAAATTTAATTGCTAAGAACTGAGGAAGTTCAAAATCCTGTGGACAGCAAAGACCAGATCTACATCTTTCATCTTGCTGTTTGTCACTGAAGACAAATTCCTTGTATATATTTTATACTTGGTCATTAAAGTATTTTGTATTTGTATTTGTATTGTACATATCCAGAACTGTGGATTAGGTCATTTATATCAAAATCTGCAAGGATCCAAATCCTCCAAATGCCACATTTCCAGGAGTCTTCTATTAGTATCACAGCAGTTCTTAAGTGAAGAGCAGGGGGATCCTCTCCAAAACTTCTCCTAAAAAGTGCTTTTCTTCCAAAATTAAATTGAATTCAGAGTACAAATTAATGAAAAATCAGCTCCATTTGATTTTATAAGCATTTCCAGAATTCACATCTGCAGCTATAAGGAGATCTAGAATGCTAATATACAATGAACTTGCTCTTCTTTGAATGTTGCAGTGAAATCTGCAACTAAAAACTCTATGCAGAATATGCACATTGGTTAAAATGGACATATATTCTGTAAATGTATAGAGATTTCTACCATGCTAAGATAAATGCAGGTTTTAAGAGAATTGCACAAAAATGCCTACAAGATAGAAAATAGGCATGAAAGAAATCAGGAATAGCTGTCATATAAAGCAGTACTACAGTACTGCTTAATACCTCTTTGCCCCCATGTTTTCCTCAGTTGCCCTAGGAGGGAGCAGGGTTTTCAATCACAACATGGGGTCTCAGAGACAAGGAGAAATTTCACTCAGCAGGAAAGAGAAAACGTGCAGCCTTGTGTAACATGGCCCATATGAGGATTGCAGATTCTTCAGTCCTTAACAAATTGTCCAAACTCTTTAAAAATAGTTTTGTCAGCTTTTCCAGCCTGGTGAGCATCAACAACTGTTTTCTGGAGGTCCTGAGAAATCTCCTTTGCTGGAGCCATGACACACTTCCACATACCTGCAATGTGAAAACCAGATACTGAATACCCAGAATTCTGTTCTTTAAATAAGGTGGGACCTCCCACACTCAGACCTGATTATCATCCCATTGACTGAAACAGCTGACTCCAATTTCCCCTTCAAATGAACTGCCAGGTCTTGAATTAAAGACTGAAAAGGGCAAATTATCTTGGCATCTAGAAGAGATAAAGATGACCCGCTTTTTAGAAATGAAAGCTGGGAATAGCATGGCTCACCTAGGAGGGGACAACTGTCTCCCCTCCCCTTGCAAATACTGTCCATGGAAGTTACTTTTCTTCTGCTCCACCATGAGCCCCACCACCCATGTTTCCAGTCTATATGAAAAAAGAAATGTAAAATAGCCCTTAGGATTGGGCTGAAGTTAATTCATCAGAAAATACTGTTTTGTGTTTATTGGAGTCACCAGAGAATGTTCAAAAAGCATTTCAAGGAGCATTTTGGGATCATTATTGGAATCCACTGTATGGATCACTAGGAAAGAGGTTAAAAGTGCAAATCTTGTAATGTTTTTATAGAAATCTATGGTATCTATCCTCTTTATGGATCACTGCCGTGTAGTGGCGAAGTGGCTTGTGTAACTCAATGAAGCCATGAGCTATGCCGTGCAAGGCCACCCAAGATGGACACGTCATGACAGAGAGTTCTGACAAAACGTGGTCCACTGGAGAAGGAAACGGCAACCCACTCCAGTATTCTTGCCAAGAAAACCCCATGGACAATATCAAAAGGCTAAAAGATATGATGCCGGAAGATGAGCCCCCAGGTCGGAAGGTGTCCGATATGCTACTGGAGAAGAGCGAAGGACAATTCCAAGTAGCTGCAGAAAGAGTGAAGCAACTGGGCCAAAGCCGAAAGGTAACATTGTTCTTTTCAGCATCAGACTTGGAAGTGAAAAGAAGGTCTGATGCTGTAAAGAACAATATTACATAGGAACCTGGAATGTAAGATCTATGAATCAAGGCAAACTGGATATGGTCAAACATAAGATGACAAGTTTGAACATCAACATCTTGGGAATCAGCAAATTAAAATGGATGGGAATGGGTGAATTTAATTCAGATGACCATTATACCTACTACTGTGGGCAAGAAACCCTTAGAAGAAATGGAGTAGCCCTCATAGCCAATAAGAGAGTGGGAAAGGCAGTAATGGGGTACAACCTCAAAAACGACAGAACGATCTCAGTGCAAATCCAAGGCAAACCATTCAATATCACAGTAATCCAAGTCTATGCCCCAACCACTGATACCGAAGAAGCTGAAGTTGACCAGTTCTATGAAGACCTACCACACCTTCTAGAACTAACACCAAAAAAAGATGTCTTTTTCATCATAGGGATTGGAATGCTAAAGTAGGAAGTCAAGAAATAATTAGAATAACAGGCAAGTTTGGCCTTGGAGTACAAAATGAAGCAGGGCAAAGGCTAATAGAGTTCTGTCAAGAGAACAAGCTGGTCATAGCAAACACTCTTTTCCAACAAGAGATAACTCTACACATGGACATCACCAGAGGGTCAATACCGAAACCAGATTGATTATGTACTTTGCAGCCAAAGATGGAGAAGCTCTATACAGTTAGTAAAAACTAGACCAGGAGCTGATTATGGCTCAGATCATGAGCTTTTTATTGCAAAAATTAGGCTTAAATTGAAGAATGTAGGGAAAACCACTAGACCACTCAGGTATCACTTAAATCATATTCCTTGTGAGTACACAGCAAAGGTGATGAATAGATTTAGGAGATTAGATTTGGTAGACAGAGTGCCTGAAGAACTATGGACAGAGGTTCGTAACATTGTATAGGAGGCAGCAACTAAAACCATCCCAAAGAAAAAGAAATGCACACACACACGTTTATTACAGCCCTAAGGCTAGATACAATCAAAATATACAATAATCATCATCTTACATTTATGTATATATATAAAACAAAACAATTATTATTATTTAATCTAAAGATTAAAATAAAAGTGCTAAAATACATTGGTACCTCAAGATACGAATTTAATCCGTTCCGTGACTCTGATCGCAAGTCGAGGTTCAATGTGTTGCACGGCTAGGAAATTCCCCAGGCGCGCTTTAGTCAGTTTCACCACTCGAGCCCTAGTGCAGAAAGAGGAAGTGCTAATGAAAGGGCCACCTGGCGCCTCTTCACTAATCTGAGCGCGCGGGGGAAAGGCTTTTGTCGCGCGCACCACGCCAAGGGCTATGGACAAAGGAAAGAGTGCGGAGTTGAGGAAGAGGAATCAGTGCGGGGGGGGGAAGCACCCGCTCCCGGCTGTGCGCGCCACAAAAGCCTTTCCCCCTTGGTGCACCAACAAAAGCCCAGTGAAAGCAATCAGCGCGTGGGGGAAAGGCTTTTGTCACGCACACAGCCGGGAGCAGGAGCTTTCCCCCGCGCTGATTCCTCTTCCTCAACTCCACGCTCTTTCCTTTGTCCATAGCCCTTGGCGTGGTGCACCGACAAAAGCCCAGTGAAAGCAATCAGCACGTGGGGGAAAGGCTTTTGTGGTGTGCACAGCCGGGAGCGGGAGCTTTCCCCCGCGCTGATTCCTCTTCCTCAACTCCGCACTCTTTCCTTTGTCCATAGCCCTTGGCGTGGTGCGCGCGAGGAAAGCCTTTCCCCCGTGCGCTCAGATTAGTGAAGAGGCGCCAGGTGGCCCTTTCATTAGCACTTCCTCTTTCTGCGCTAGCGCTTGAGCAGTGAAACTGACTAAAGTGCGCCTGGGGAATTTCCTAGCCGTGCAACGCCGGCTGACACATTAAACCTTATGGGGAAATTTGCCTCGTGGAGCAAGCCTCCTTGCTACCGCGATCTCGCCCACAGGAAGCCACAACCACGTGGCAGCAGGGCAAATGGCCGCGGATCCGGTTCGTAGCTTGAGGCAGAGTTCGCATGTCGAGGTAAATTTTTGCGGCCGGAGCTGGTCGTATCTCGAAATTTTCGTAAGGTGGGGCGTTCGTATCTTGAGGTACCACTGTATATCAAAGTAAAATACTATGTTATGAAGTTTTAAATCTAAATAATGGTGGAGTGTATTGTGCAGATGGTAGCACAAAACTGGGCAACTTGGGAGGATATTTTCGGGTCCTTGTCTGAAAGGAATAGCATTAGAAATCACACTCCCTGCCAGGAAATCTCTTCAGTATTGGGTATATATATATATCTGTCTAGAGTCCTTATATAGGGAACAATATAGTAGCATGTGGCTTAATGTTTTTATTGAGCCGTCTCCACATGGACATAATCAAAGGTGCATAGGAATGCCCTTAAAACATCCAAAAAGGACCGCTGAGGGCATTGCGTCCAATCTGGCTAAGGTGAAAGCTTTACAAAATTTCAAAATTGTAATAGATGATAAATAAGAAGCTGGAACAAACCCTTGTGGTAGAAAATGACAAATATTCGGGTGTAGCACCTTACTTAAATTTGTTTGTAGATCTATATCCCAGATACGTTTAAGGGTGGTTCTAGTATTATCAAATCCTAATAAGCACAGATTTTCCATAAAGAAGCCCAGCAATTGAATTCTATCTAAGGTTTGTTTTTGCCACGATGGTTTGAAATGATCCCTAAATACTAATGGGGCTAAACCTATAGGAAACAGAAGTAACTTTAGCCAGAAGGTAAGAAGGAGGAACCACGCTCTGGCATCCAATGAAACTCTACCTAATTCTACCCTTAGGATGGCATTTTTAACCCTTTTTGGTACCATCAGAATGGCTCTAATAAACTTGTTCTGAATAGTTTCAATTTTATTAAGCAACTAAAACCATCCCAAAGAAAAAGAAATACAAGAAAGCAAAATGGCTGTCTGATGAGGCTTTACAAATAGCTGTGGAAAGAAGGAATGTGAAAAGCAAGGGTGAAAGGGAAAGATATAACCAACTGAATGCAGATTTCCAGAGAATAGCAAGGAGAGATAAGAAGGCCTTCTTAAATGAACAATGCAAAGAAATAGAGGAAAACAATAGAATGGGGAAGACTAGAGATCTCTTCAAGAAAATTGGAGATATCACGGGAATGTTTTGTGCAAAGATGGGCATGATAAAGGACAAAAAAGGCAGGGACCTAACAGAAGCAGAAGAGATTAAGAAGAGGTGGCAAGAATACACAGAAGAACTATACAAGAAAGATCTTAATGTCCCTGATGTCCATGCTGGTGTGGTCACTGACCCTGAGCCAGACATCCTAGAGAGTGAAGTCAAGTGGGCCTTAGGAAACATTGCTAACAACAAAGCTAGTGGAGATGACAGTATTCCAGCTGAGCTATTTAAAATACTAAAAGATGATTTATATATTTATTTATACATTCAATTTATTCTCCGCCCATCTTCCCCCAATGGGGAACTCTGGGCAGCTCACAATGTATATATATAAACCTAAAAGTGAGAAACAGTGAGAAATCTTACAAGTAGTGCTATTATGCTATGTGACCAGCAGGGGCCGCTAGGGGGTCATCCGGGCTTTTTTCCTCCTCCGTAGAACTTTTTCGCCACTTGCACTGATTGTCGCTCTTCGCTCGTGCCGGCTGCATTCGGAGTTCGGCCAGCACCCGTATTTTGCTCCCCCGTGCAGCACCGCTGGTTCCTCCCATCTAAACGGGAGTCCCCATTTATCTACTCACAGATGGAATAGCTTTCGAACTGCTGGGTGGGCAGGAGCTAGGACAAGGGACAGGAGCTCACCCCGTCCTGCGGAGCCAGGCCCGAACTGCTGGAGTGCCGACCATTTCTGACCCGCAAACTCCAGCGTCATTAAGCCCTTGTGCCACTGCGTCCCTTACTGTTATGATGCTGTTAAAGTGCTGCACTCAATATGCCAAAAAGTTTGAAAAACTCAACAGTGGACATGGGATTGGAAAAGGTCAGTTTACGTTCCAATTCCAAAGAAGGGCAATGCCAAAGAATGCTCAAACTACCACACAATTGCACTCATTTCACATGCTAGCAAGGTTATGCTCAAAATCCTACAAGCTAGGCTTTAACAGCAAATGAACCGAGAACTACCGGATGTACAAGCTAGGTTTCGAAGAGGCAGAGGAACTAGAGATCAAATTGCCAATGTTCACTGGATCATCGAGAAAGCACGAGAGTTCCAGAAAAACATCTGCTTCATTGAGTATGCAAAAGCCTTTGATTGTGTGGATCACAACAAACTGTGGCAAATTCTTAAAGAGATGGGGGTACCAGACCACCTTACCTGTCTCCTGAGAAATCTGTATGCGGGCCAAGAAGCAACAGTTAGAACCGGTCATGGAACAACCGATTCGTTCAAAATAGGGAAAGGAGTATGACAAGGCTGTATACTGGCACCCTGCTTATTTAACTTATATGCAGAGTACATCATAAGAAATGCCGGGCTGGAAGAATCACAAGCCAGAATTGAGATTGCAGGTAGAAATATCAACAACCTCAGATATGCAGATGATACCACCCTACTGGCAGAAAGTGAAGAACTAAAGAGCCTCTTGATGAGGGTGAAAGAGAGTGCAAAAGCTGGTTTGAAACTCAACATTAAAAAAACTAAGATCATGGCATCTGGACCCATCAATTCCTGGCAAATAGAAGTGGTAGAAATGGAAGCAGTAACAGACTTTATTTATTTGGGCTCCAAGATCACCGCAGACGGAGACTGCAGCTATGAAATTAAAAGACGCTTGCTCCTTGGGAGGAAAGCTATGGCAAACCTAGACAGCATATTAAAAAGCAGAGACATCACCTTGCCGACAAAGATCCGCATAATCAAAGCTATGGTTTTTCCAGTAGCAATGTATGGCTGTGAGAGCTGGACCATAAGGAAGGCTGAGCACCGAAGAGTTGATGCCTTCGAATTGTGGTGCTGGAGAAGACTCTTAGGAGTCCCTTAGACTGCTAGAAGGTCAAACCAGTCAGTCCTAAAGGAAATCAACCCTAACTGCTCATTGGAAGGATTGATACTGAAGCTCAAGCTCAGATACTTTGGTCACCTAATGTGAAGAGAAGACTCTTTGGAAAAGACCCTGATGCTGGGAAAGATTGAAGGCAAAAGGAGAAGGGGACGGCAGAGGATGAGATGGTTAGATAGCATCACTGAAGCAATGAACATGAAATTGAGCAAACTCCAGGAGGCAGCGAAGGACAGGAAGGCCTCACGTGATATGGTTCATGGGGTCATGAAGAGTCGGACACAACTTAACAACTGAACAACAACAATGGTATCTATGGAAAAGGGCAGTCAAAATGATCAGAGGGCTTTCTTGATCAACACCTTTCTTTTGAGAAGAGGATTATATTTGAAACCTTTTAGCTTAGCGCAAAGGGCACGAGGGGCACATAATCCAGGTATATAGAGTCACGCATGGCACCGAGAAAGCAGAAACTTTCGCTCCCCCTCGCAGGACCCTGCAATTCCTAGTCTATGATGTTGAAAATAAAAAGGAAGCTTTCCATTCTCTGGAGAGACTTTACTCAGGAGGGGGCAACTCATCTGGGTGTGACAAAACTCATTGAGGACAAAGGCTTTGCTCTGTTCCTCCTGCGATCAGCTGGATGGTTCAGTCCATTTTTTAAAGAAATGCTTTCTCAGTGGCAAGTTGGGTTCCTAATCTAGCTGTCGATTTAGACACCAGTGACTGATCAGGGCTTGGTTCTCAAGGATTAACTTAGAGCTGAAATCTTAGTTCCCGCTTGCAGGCCTAGCCTCTTTCATTCTGCAGTGAATGGCTGAGGCAAGAGGAAGAGAAGCCAGCATCCCACGATCTGCCCCCACTTTTCTTCTCTCTTTGGGGCCCAGTGATGCCCTTTCTCCTGGGTGGCCCCTGGGAGAAGCGGCATCCTGGGCAAGACGGCCTAATCTTGGTATGATCCAGCCAGGCTCTTCTCCTGTTCTGAAAGGCAGGATTTAAGAGGCTGGTCTCGAGGTGGAAAGTTCCTATAACAGGAGGAGACGAAGCGTCAACCCAAAAAGAGGTTCCGCTCTTCTTTCGCTGCTCTTCAAGGTCAGTCCGGCCACGTGCAGCGCCCAGAGAGTAAAAGACGAGTGGGAGGCAAGCGCGTGCACGCAAGCTCTGCCTCCGATGTCCCCGTGCCGACGTGCTAATCTTTCGGACGCGAGTTCCGCGCTTTTCGCCTCGAAGGTCCGTTTACAGCTCCCGTCGGGCGTTCCCGCGAAAGGCAGGAGAGTCTCGCCGGGAGCGCGGTGGCGCGCGGAGATCCGCTCCCGCCTGCCTCGCCTTCACGCCGCGCGCTTTCGCCTGTTGAGGCGCCCAAATCAGCAAGCCGAAAGCTATGGAGAGGGGGCGGGGGGCAAAGGAAAGAAACCATCTCAGCACTGAGGGGGAAAGACGGGGCAGGTGTGATTGCAACGCGCGTCCTCTTGCTTTTATTTCTGGCGATTTCCTGCAAACACCGTAGAAGGCTCCGAGAGGCTGAAAACGAGCCCTCCAAGCGTGTAACTTACGTACTTTGGGAGAGAGGGAAACACATGTCGAGGGATGCGTTAAGTTTCATGGTTCGTTTTAGCCTGGGAAGAACAGGGCATTGTAACCTTGGGCAGAGAGCTTTCCTCTCATTTCTGAATACGCAGAAGGTTACTGGCCCCAAACTGTTATTTGCTGCAAAAGATTGGAGGGGAAGACGAAGCAGTCCTCGAATATGGTACGATTAAAAAGTCCTCTATTTTTGGGCGGGGGAGTTTCGCCCTCCACTTCTTCCTGTAAGTTACTTTCATTTTCCCAGGCGCTTCAGGGTGCCTCATCTTCAGCGGTTGTCGTGAGTAGATTCTGATGACTTTTTAAAAGATAAGTAGGGAATCAACAGGTGGACCCTCCTGTGGCTGCCGCTTCTCCCCGCAACCCTCCGTCCGCGGCCTTCCCAGCCCCCCGCTCAGCGAAGGTCTCCTAGGGGGGAGCGTTTCAGGAGAGGGAGCGGACTGGGGAGCGTTTGTCCTTAGCCTTTCCGGGGTGGACGCGCCCAAGACGCCCCAAGATACAGTGCTTGAAGGTCGCCGTTCAGAGGCGGGTGGGTGGGTGCGTGGGTTGGTTCCCTTGAGCTTTAGCTTCCAAGCTCTGCAGCTCAGGAAGGGAAGCACCTTCGTCTTAAGGGCTGCGCAATCCTAAACGTGTGCGCGACTCGGGCTGTTGGGCCTGGGCCACTAGAGGGCAGTAGCAGACTGGACTTTGCTGTATGGCTTCTGGGCCTGCCCAGAGTTTTGTTAGGAAACCCAGGTCTGAAAGCTCCAGCTTGTTCTGGTAAGAAACCTCAGCCCGTCGGTGAAGCAAAGCTGGGATACGGATCCCTACCCCGTGCCTTTCACAATGACTTCTGCCCAAATCAGTAAGAGCTTGCTGGAACACGGCAATAAAGATGAGAGATGCCATTTAGCCTGGGTGCATCTGAGATGGTGCTAGGATTAACAAGACACATTTTGCACTGAAAATTGGAATGTAAGCAAGAAGACAACCCTTCTGCATGGGTATGATTAACTTTTTCTTAATGAGAAAGTTTTGTGCGCGTACTTACCCTGCTTCCTGAAACCTGCTGGCAATCTTCTGCAGTTTACTGGAGGGAAAGGGTATCTTGAGATTAAGGAGAAGGACCAGATAGTGCCTCCTTGATGTTAAGACGTGAATATTTCCTTGCTTGTTTTGTTTGCAGGTAATTTAGTTACAGCAATACATCCAACAAGAATGGCCAGTGGAACATCTAATGGAGCTAACTTAATCCAAACAGCCCAGGGCATTCCCAGTGCTGTTGTTCAGTCATCTGGAGCAATACCATATCTACAGTATGGGGGTCAGCAAATTGGAATTTCCTGCACTGCTCCTCGAGACGTCCCCAAAAGGGGTGCTTTGGAGAAATTCCTCAATGTAGAGGCCAAAGTGCTTGGCGTAAGCATGTTTGCTATGTTTGAAATCCATTAAGGTATCAGTATTTCTAGAGCTGAGTGGAGACTTGTGACCTGTGTTGGGTGGGATCTGAAGTTCTAGATCTGGGCTTGGGCATTGTCTGACTCTGGAGTATGATCCAGAAAGGTCTGTTCTTGCTGATAGTTTCTTTTGTGTTTCTTGAAAAAATCCAGCTTAGATATGCCTTCCTTTCCTTTGCTCTTTAACAGAAAATGGAGCTCAGCCATAGTTTTAGCTGGATCTCCTTTTATCCCTTCCCTCTGGGAAGTGCAACTGTTGGGAATTCCACCAGAAGAACCTGGTCATAGATTGGCTCCGGCCCAAGCCTACTGAAGTCACTTTGTGCTTATGACTGTACTTAACTTCCTCCTGTAGCTCTGTAGAGAGACGGGTGATATTCTTCTCACAAAGACCCATCTTGATATTCTGACAGACATTCTTCCTGACAATAACAGTCCCACTTTATGTCAAACGAGATCCTAATCTGGAGTCATTGTTCAGCATGTACTGTCATAGGTGTCTTAGACTGTCCCTTCACCCTTATTGGGATTTTTCACCACAGAAAAACCAGGCCTTGTGTAAACAGCTGCATTGGAAGACTAGAAGTCCCAGCACCAATTAAAGAGGGAAGGATCTTTCAAAGGTGGATACAAAGTTATCCTTTTCCAGTGGTGCTAACAAATTAGAGCGTGTGTCTTTTTCAGATTCAGAGAGCTAATTTCTCTTATTTTGAACATTTTCCTTCCGTAGGCTGTCCAAATCATGATTGGGTTGATCCACATTGGCTTTGGGGCTGTCTCACTTTGTCTTGCTCCTTCTGGCTACGTTATCTTGTTTGTAGCCCACCCCTTCTGGGGAGGGATATTTGTAAGTATGTGCAAATTCCTTTTCAGTCATGCACTATTTCTGTGTCGTATATTTAATGTAATAAATTAATTTTCCTGGTTAATAAACTGAGATTAAATATACTGTAACCAAGTTGTGTTGTTTGGTTGGAGTCACACACAAAGGCACATACAGTGCAGGCTCTTTTCTCAAGGGCTTTCCCAATTTCTTTATTTACTGAGGGTACTTACATTGGTATTAACAGCTAAGGGATACCTGTAGAAGTCCTGTCTGCATTGCAGCCTCCCTGGCTTCTCATATTTCAGTTAAATCTCAAGGGAAAACATCATGAGAGATGGTCCATGGGGACTGAAACAAAAAGGCATCTGAGTAATATATGAGAACGCATTGCTGTTTCACATTACAACAATATAGTAGGCTCCCAAATGACACCTTAAAATATTAGGAAAACATTCTGATGAATCTGAAAAATGAAGTACAGGTAGTGCTTGATTTACAACCGCAATAGGGATAGGGAAAATTCATTGTTAAGCGGTGTGGTTGTTAAGCGAGGCATCATGTGACCACAACCGATTTTATAACATTTTTTGTGACAGTTGTTAAGTGAATCATGCAGTTCTTAAGTGAATCACATGGTTGCCCATTGATTTTGCTTGTCGGAAGCCAGCTGGAAAGGTTGCAAATGGCAACCACATCACCCTGGGTTGCTGCAACTGTTGTAAATACATGTCGGTTGCCAAGCGCCCGAATTTTGATCACATGACCGCGGGGATGCTGCGATGATCGTAAGTGGAAGGACAGTTGTAAGTTACTTTTTTCAGCACCGTTGTAACTTTGAACGATTGCTAAATGAATGGTTGTAAATTGATTTTGCTTGTCAGATGCTGCAATGGTCGAAAATGCAAGGACTGGTTGTAAGTCACTTTTTCAAGCACCGTTGTAACTTTGAACATCGCTAAACGAATGGTCATAAGTTGAGGACTACCTGTAGAAAAGAAGTCTCTTTTGTAGGAAATGGAAGGAAAAGAAGAAGAATTGGGAGCCAGATTTTGGAAAAGTAGCACTTTGATTTATTTTTAAAAATAATCTGCAGAACCACTGAAGACTCTTCTAGTCTCTCAGGAGCCCCACTTGAGTTCTCAACTGGCATATCTGAGTGGAAGCCGAAACAGCTTTCTCTTGTTTGGAATCCTAGCAACCAGCTCCAGGAAGCTCCAAAGCTTTGCTTCATTCTAGCAATCCAAAACAATTCTGGGTGGCTTCACAAAGTTAAAAAAAACAATAACCAGATAAAAAACTACAACTATTATAATAAGACTATTCCCATAGGTCGCAGATTTTCTGAGATTAATTTCCTCTTTACATTTCCAGTGGACTACAATCAAATATTTTTTCCCCTTTTCTTTTTGCATAGTTCATTTCTTCTGGATCACTATGTATAGCAGCTGAAAAACGTCGAAACCGGAGTTTGGTGAGAAAGCCATATGGCATTTGAATTTCTTTTATACTGATTCTTCTTAAGCATTCCAGGCCCTTTACATTATATTTTGTATTCAGATACCGCTCAGTCTTAAGTCAAGATTTGGGAAAGGAAAACAAACCCAAGAGCCCCACCAACTCCACTTCCTGGTTTGATCAACTTTTGCACATCCCAAGCCTTGCTTCCAATTGAAAGTTCTGCCCCAGCAGTGGAGGATGTTGAAAGATCCAGAATTAGGGCCTGTCCTGGTCCCCGTTTTGCAATGGGCTTCTTCTTGTCAAGTTCCCTTCATGATGTGGAACCTGCAGGTCATGTCAGTATATGACAGAAATGAGAAAAGCCTGAAATGGCCAATGACCATGACGTGGCTACTTGTTCTACCAGGGCTTCCTTAGTTGCTACCAGAAATTGAGCTAGTGATGAGCAGAGAGGTGTGTTCTTGCATTCTCTAATCTTGAACCAGACCTCTGACGTTCCTCCTCCTCCTATGGCTGGGCAGAGAGCTTGCTTTCTTCTCCCCCATCCCTCTTTGGTTTAGAATGTGTTAATAGCAACCTAGAAATGTTTTTGTCATAGTAATTTTTCTCCCCCTGGTTTATTGTTGTTCTCTTTCAGGTGAAATGCAGTATAGGAATGAACATCACAAGTGCTATAATGGCATTAATTAGTATCCTGCTGTGCATATCAGACCTCGTCATACATGGTATTACTTCTCAGTATTACCATCTATATGAGACCAACTGGGTAACAGTAAGTAAACTAATCTGCTCTAGAATGTTGACTTCATGTGCAGGATCCAGAAGGAGATAATGTATGCAGGAGAGATATTCCAGACTCCTTGAGTTTCGTGTGAAATCTTCCCTTGAATAGGTCTTAGTCCCAAAAACATGAGTGCTACTTCATTTGAATGCTGTTTTATATATTTGTTACATTAAGGGCAAGCAGCCATCTGACGGTTGAGGTACAAAGTGAGCAGGACAGTATAATACAACAAAGTCAACATCTTTTTTCCCCAGTTTCTTTTTTTGGCAGGGAAGGGGGTAGACTTTTTAAAATGGTAAATGTGTTTTAGGCATATTTTTTGACTGTGTAGAGTGTAAAAATTTGGTTTACATACTTTAAAAATTGAGGGGGGGGGGGCTTGAGAATTCTATATAGACGTCAGCTGCAAACATCAAAATCCATACCAGGTTCTCCCCCCATGCTCATCCCTTCTTTGCATTTGCCAGATAGTTTCAGAAAACTGAAATTTAGGTAAGTTCTGGAGTGTGGACAGAACCATCTTGCAGTTTAGGACAAATACCTGGGATCAATGCCTCTATATTTGAGCATTTCTTAAAGTGCTGAAAATCAGAGCCTTTAATCCTTCCAACCTGACAGAAGATTGGGAAGAGGTCGTGTAAAGGGGCTTGGAAGTCTGTGTCGAGGCGATTGAAACTCTTCTGCAGAACCGTAGGGTAAAACAAACGTTTCACTCAGAGGCAACCAGGGCCTCCATAGCCATTTTTCTGAGGAACACCAGAAAGGGCAAAAGTGACAGTCTTGTTCTTTTCCTCAGCCATGGGGCGTTCTCCTACAGAAAGTTGCCACAGCTGCCATTTTGCAGGTTCCTGCCCTGCCTTCTGCAAAGTTGTCTTGCCCAGGCCCGTTTCCCTCCCTTTCTCCTGAACAAGGTCAAATGGGAGGTTGTGGGTGGGCGGGGCTGCAGCTTCCCTCTGATAGGGATTCCCAGCTGGTCCTTTTGTTGTAGACAGATGCAATTAGTTGCACTCAGCACCACCCTCTTCTTTTATTGCCAGGTTCCATCATTGGAGCTTTGCCTCTTGATCAGGAGGTGACCAGGCAACCATGGCACAGTCATACGCTGTCAACACGAATTTCCCCATTGTCCCCATGAGGTTACTGGCACCTTATCCTCAGCCACGAGTAAGACCCCCAGCCTTAAGTCATCACTAGCTGCACTGGTATAAAACTAGTCTTTTCCTCTCCTCTTAGTCTGACCCCTTCCGACAACAGCCACAAGGTGCATAACGTCTGTTTCACTTCACCCGTTACCTTGGAGATAAAGTCAGGTGACCAAGAGTGGGGATGAGGGGACAGTGGGCAGTCATGCCCCTTTCCCTCTTTGGACTAGCCAGCCTCTGTTTCAGCCATTTCCCTGTCACCCTCTCCATTAGCACGTTGTTTCTTGAGTTTTCTTATCCATCCCCTTCCTCAAGAGGAAAGCAGACGGTCTCTCTTTGATATTGGGAGGAGGAGGGCATGCAAATCACATCTATTTACCGTTTTCTCTCTCTGCCCCTCCCTGGCAGAAAAGGTGGCTTCAGTTACCCAGTTTCAGTTCTTCTGCCTTGCAGGATTTATCTAATTGTCCAATCATGGCAGGAGCTGTCTCCCTCTTCTCAGGCTCTTCGTCCCCAAGGCTTTACCTGATATTTAACTTGAGAGATGCCCAAATTGGGTATGCAAGGAAGGTACAGCAGCTACCCCATTTCTCTTGTAGTGCCCCAAGTGATGGATGTTTTCCCCACTGACTGATGGCACGCTGAACACGGATGGTAGTAAATCCAGAAGAGAAAACCAATCACGGTGTCCGTAACGGGTGTGATTTCTAGAAACCAGGGCAACACCATTCAGCAGTAAATCAGAACAAATGCAGCAGAGGCAGGATAGGGATTGGCAACAGGGACTATACATTGTATGCCTGCATTACTTTGTGCTGACTGAAGGATAGGTGCATAGCACTTTAACTCAATTTATTAGATTCAGGAGATACCACGCATTGAAGCCGGGTTCCTCCAAACCAACAGATCCAAATCGGAATCTACCTGAATGTTTGTAAGTGATTTGTGGGGACAGGAACACAGACTGTGTATTTTCCAAATATGGGAAATGTCCAGGTGCAGAATTAAGTAGCTTGCTTTCACTGCTTTGGGTTCTGTTCCTGGTATATTCAGGAGAACATACACCCAAAATGTTCTACTGCGTTAGAGTCATCCTAACTTGATAACCTTGTTGTGGGAAACATGCCCACTTCAATAAGGAACCAAAGCAATTGGAGATAAGTGAAACGAAGCATGTTTCAAAAACCTGCAACAAGGCCAGCATCCAACTGTAAGTGATTTCGAGCAACTTTGGTTGAAAGATGCTGAACAAATTCTTAGTTATGCCCTTGCAGGGGGTTCTCCACACCCTCTCTACCCAAGGGGGCACATGTCACCAGGTTGCTAGAAGATGTGGAGTTGGGCAGAACTAATTACGTCTGTATTCTGAATAATCCTGCTACACAACTTTTAAGACACTGAGCAATAATTAACTTTTCATGTGTATCCTCTAGATTGGATCCCTTGCTCTTGCAACATTATTCTGAAAAACCTTTGCAAAAGTTGCAAGTGGGGAATTTTCTTTGAAGAACATTTCTACAGGCTCGGACAAATGAGGACATGCATAGTTGAGATAAGCTAAATCAGTGTTTCCCAACCTCTGCAAATCTAAGATATATGCACTCCCAGAAATTCACCCACCCATGATGTCTGGGGAATTCTGGGAGTTGAAGTCCACATGTCTTAAAGCTGCCAAAGTTGGAAAACCCGAGCTAAATCAGAGAAGTCAAGATCGTAGCAACAAGACCAAGCACAGCCTTACCACTATAGTGTTAAACGTCTAAGCTTTCAATGAGTAGAACTGAAGTTAATACATATGGTGCAGGTGTTCTTGTGATGTGTACCAGTAGTTTGCTTCCCAAAGTCATTTGGTCTCTGTCTCATCTGACACGGAATGCCACCTAGAAATTGGTGAGCTTTGTACTAGGAGCTAATATTACAAATGATGTCTTTAGAAAATGGACGAAAAGAAAGTGACGTTTAAAAAATACAAATGTAGGAGAAAACCAAATGAATAGATTTGCCTTTTCAAGCAGAGAGATTTAAGGGAGATTTCTCCTTAAAATCTAGCTGCTAATCCTTATGCACTCAGCCAAACTTGAGAAGCTGAATTTGATTTCTCTCCTTTTCATCATTCTGATGGATCCCTCATATTTAACAGTCACACGGCAGGCAAAATTACCCTGGTCTTTGGCACGTTAGCTATAGCTACTGACATTGGGAAGACCAAATGGGTGAGTTAAGTTTGGTTTGCTTGTTTTTATAAAAACTTGCCAAAATCCACATTTTCCTATGTGTGGAAAGAAAGAATTTTATATCCCCAAAATTCAAATCTGGGAGTCAGATGTGATCATCCCTAAAAGAGGATCATCGTTTTCTGATTGTCTGTTAAACATCATCTTTCCAAGAGGAAGCTCCCTGATTCTATGCATATCTGGGCAAACGGCCTAGGAGAGCTGAGAATTTCTGCATATATAAACAAATGATTTAGAATGTATGTTGGATTGTTCTTCTCTGCTCTATCCCACATGAACAGCTTTTTCCGGTGCATAAAAGGAGAAACAAGCCGCAGGTGCAATATGTGCAATCGTGCAAATATTTAACGTTATATGTGGGTTTGAAATATGACTGATCCCCATTTGATTCTCAGTGATATCTGGACTTTCCCTTTGGGATACTGCAAAACATAACGATGCTATGATGTTCCCTGATCTGGATTTCTCATAATATCGCAGGCTGTACGCTGTCAGTATTTTTTCCTGATACCATTATTCCTCCCAGTGTTTTCAGGGAAGCAGCTGGGAGACCCTTTTAATGGTGTAGCACTTAACTGAACTAATTTCTCAGCAAATAACTATCTTTCCACATGTCTCCATACCCTACAGAATGTCGGTATTGGCCTCTCCTGTGTGCTGCTCTTGTTCAGCTTGCTGGAATTTTGTATCGCTGTTTCACTTGCACATTTTGGGTGCCAGGCAGCTTGCCGTGCTGATGACCAAGTAAGTCTTGGATGCTTTGATAATAGTTTTTGCAGCTCTTATTGAGAAGGTAATGAAGATAATTACCCATTTTTCTTCTTTGTATGTACACCCGAGCCAACCTTACCTTTTGCTTGTTTCTTTACTATAACCCTGAACAGTAAGTGAGGGCAGTGTTTCTCAACCTCAGCAATTTGAAGCTGTGTGGACTTCAGCTCCCAGAATTCCCCAGCCAGAATTACTCAAGTATCTGTCACTTGATCACAGTTTTTCACAATGTTACCATCTCTTTAAAAAAGTACTTAGGGTAAGCAGCTAAATCAGGGTACAGAGCTACCTGTATCAGTTCACAGTAAGTTGAAGCCATTTCAGGAAACCAAAAAAATACACTTCCCTGGAGGGAGATGCATCTGCTTCAGGCCTTAAATTGCTAAAATAAGTTAATAATCTCCTAACAGCTTTCTGAATAAATCATGACAATATTTATTTCTTTATGGACAGCTTCAATTCAACCGGACCCTGGGAGGTTTACAACAACACAACAATAACAATACAAATGCAGTAACATAAAATATAAGCAATATATAACTGTAATAAAAATGAGTGTACAAAACAAAATCAGTCCCAAAGGCCCTGAGGAAAAGCAGGTCTTTGCCACTTTCCAGAGGACATCAGAACAGGTGCCATCTTTGTTTCAGAAGGTCAGCGATTCCACACATAGAACAGTCACCTTTGGGGCTCTCCTGTCACACCTCCTGGAAGGTGGGGGACCCTGAGCAGACATGCTATGACTGTCTGGATCAGGAGGGTAGATTTGATTAGGGAAAGGTGCTTAAATCCTCAGGCCCTAAGTCATTTGGATGTTAAATTATAGCTTTCAAGACTTCTCTATCAGCTTTGGACTCTCAAGGGTTTTAGCCTATTGGTGAGGCTCCCAGCTGATTCTAGGCAAGCACAGTGCTACAGTTGAAAACCCACAACTGGAGACCCTGTTCCTCCTACCTGGAGTAACAGATGCCACCACAGACACAGTCAGTATTTTTTGTATTTAGGTATTCTTTTCTGTTACAGCCGACCATGGTTTATGTGCCTTACCAAGTCGATGGAAATGCAGCAGTCGCTACTGAACCCAATCCTCTTCCTTCTGCACCAATCTATGATAATGTGATTACCAAGCCACAGTAAAAAAAACACCAGGAAGGAATTGTGAGAAGTGTTGCATCAGAGGTCTCAGAAGGAGCAATGCATTTCATGTTGCTTTATTTTTTTCTCTAGCTTGTTTATCGTTCAGTTGCAGCCTTTAAGCACCAATTGGTGTCGAGTTTTTAGACTGCTTGTTTTTAGCTGAGAGTTACAAGTCTTCTCCAGAAGCAGAATTGGTGCTTTAGATCATCAGCATCGTTTTGAGGAAGTACACTCTGTACAGTGGATGATGTGAGCAGTTTATTAGTCCTTGGTTTATATTCTGGATGGCATTTTCTTTTTGTGACGAATACTGTATTAAGTAGGAGATTGATGCTACAGAAAAGATCGGTAGCAACATTAAAACAAATTATTAGTAAAACAGGTGTCATTGGCACAATAGTAGCAATTACATAGTCGCTCTGATCCTAAAACAGATTAGTAGAATTTTGCATATAACTAAAGTCAACTCTACAGACTGTGATACTGTTATTTCCTGTATATGTACAATAAAACTGAATTAGTAGTCTAGTGGAGTGTCTTCATGAAATTGCCTACCCACTAATTCAAATAATGCCCCAGCTGCATGTTCAAGTCTCCTTCCTCCCCGGGAAGATGAATTTAGAGGACAAATTATGGAGAAGGGAGATCAGAAACGCTAAAGCAACATTTATCACCTCCTTCCTGATGCCTCTTCACCAGCCTTAACTGAAACACTGACTTACTTACTGGTAGAGTCTCTGGTTCTGCTCTTCGGAAGTGAGAGGAGAGTTGGTGTTAACTTCTTTAAGGCATTACTTCTTTAAGCCTTTCAGAGCTGACCCTGGCATTATGTTAAATGCTGCCTCTAAGTCCCTCCAAAAGTACTTGTTCCTCTTTGATTTTTTGCCCTTGAGCCTCATGCCTTAAGGAATGAGAACTGAAAGCAGCACGTGGGGGGGGGGGGGCATGATCATGGTTTCCTGTAATTGAAGGAATTTCTTTGTGCTATGACACTCTATCCTTCAGATATTCGGCATTTTGCCGAGGGGACTTGCTTGTTTTTTCTGGGTCCTGCTAATACTGTGAGGCCTGACTCTGCATTGGTTTTGGAGGTAATAAAAGAAAGGGTAAGGGGGTGTTTTATTTAAACCAATGGGTTTCTAAAATTATTTTTCCCTTCCAATCACAGGGATCTTTTCATTCAGGCCACTTCTTTACAACTGCAGTATTGAGGGTCTGTTCTATGCGTCCTTTCTTAGCAGTTTACATTTAGTATATCAGAATACTAAAAAACCTGATATTCAAGAGGAAATTCATTTTAATATTAATGCTGAAATATAGTTTTAATTAAATTTAATTTAAATTGGGGGACGCGGTGGCGCAGTGGCTTAATGACGCTGAAAGTTGCCGGCCAGAAATGGTCAACACTTCAGCGGTTCGAGCCCAGCTTCGCGCAGCAAAGTGAACTCCTGCTTCCTCCCCAGCTCCTGTCAACCCAGCAGCTCGAAAACTTACATGAGTAGATAAATGGATAGTCTCACACTGGTGGGAGGAAAAATGCTGGCGGTACCTCGCAAAAGGAGACGGGAACAGTTGCCGGTAGCGCGGAAGCCGCGCACGCTCAAAAAAGGCGCAAAGCAACGGAAACCCCGCCTCCTGCGCTTGCCAGCTGGGCTCTGCTCTAGGAAGGAGGCTCTGGCAAACCACTTCCGAAACGCCTTGCCTTGAAAACTGCAGGGACTCGTCCAGGCAGTCACCGCAGAATCGGTAACGATTGAGTGCGGATAAAAAAAAAAAGTTTTAATATCAGTTGATTTGGCAGATTTCCTGAATGGAGCAAGTGGCAGTGAGACAAAGTAGATTTTGGAATATATCAATTACACATTGGCCATTCATAGGCTAGAGATCTCTGATTCTCAGGAGGGCAAATGCATTTTTGAGATAAGGAACTCCAAAGATTTATTGACAAACGTGGTTGACCAGGGAATGAGTTTGGGAGTCACCCTGTGCAATCATTCAGAGTGAATATAACAGAATTGATTTGCATATTAAAAAGTTGAAGCAAAACAGTGCTCAGGAAATTAAATTTTACACAAGTCTCATCTCAAAGGAAGTATTCCATTCAATGTTTTTTTAGGATTATCCCTATGAACTACATTTTAAAGTCATTGTATTAAAATATTTAACTATTTTCCTGTAGACTGATTTAATGACATACATTCCAGATACTTGACAAGATAATCGGGTGCTCAGATTGGGTTGAATGGGAATTGAGACTATTGCTGCATTTGGTCATGAAACGTTTTACAAGCTTCCTTTCCTTCTCTTGCGAAATATGATGGATGGCAGGGAGTGAGTGTTGTGGAGGTTGATGAGGTACAGGTTTAAGTCCCATGTAGCAACAAGATAAACCATTTCATATAATCTATCAAAACACCAGCACCACTAAAGGTCTTGTTAAGCTTTTTGCTTTTAAATTAAAATCCTTTAAAATAGCATTCTTTTTTCTTAGTTTTCCTTCCTTATGAGATGTCTCGTATACATTTTGGTAATAGTACCCAACAAAGGGACTGGTAGTTACGTGCTTGAGTTCAGACCCTTTTTACATATTAAAATGATGAAACGTAGAACCCAATCCATAGGAATGTAAGTTGTTTGATCAATACAAATGAAGTATGGAGCCAGTAGTGGATCCTTTCAGCTGACATTAGATTTGATTAAATCAGGTGATCCAAGGTTGCTTTCAGGAACCTTCCCAGATTTAAGTTAAGCTACAGACACATTCATTATCTGCATCCTTGAAGAGTTTACAATTGTGAAGACATGCAATTCCTAAATCAAAGCCATTCACACTTTTAGGGAGGCTATATGCCGAAAGGGAGTCAGTTGGAATGTATAGAAGGAGATGCTGCAATTAAGTTCATTGTGGCTGATGACCTTGGATCAGAGACAGGCAAGAGAAACATTTGGGGAGCCCAACTGATAAAGTTCCTGAATTAATCCTAATAAATGCATAGGATTAAGATTAGGATCACTTACATGGACTAAGTTTAAAGCCACAAAAGGCTTGATTTTTCTTCCATATGACATTCTCTTGAAGATTCATTGCTTGCTTGTTTATAATTATATGGTGAAAAGTTTGCGGACTGCAATGATCTTTACAGGTACGCACGATACACATTTGCACAGTTTTTGAGGCTTAGGTTCATAGGCCACATCCTGAATATAATCTAGCCACAGCCGAAATGATGTTGTCCTACTTCCTTTCTTCATTTTCATTTCTTATGACTTTGCGGTGAGATTCACCCGGTGCAGCTGAGAATAAACACATTGAGAAGTGTGCTATAAGTGTTTTGGAGTGGAGTCAAATGAATTGAAGGAACTGTGATGGAATGTATCTACGAGGAGAAGAGTGATGTAGGAGATCAAGACTATCAGGAGGGAGGGGGTGCATTCCAGAAGGGGAAAGGAGACAAGAAACAATGCTGTCTGCAGGGGGAGCATGAGAAGAGAAGAGCAAGAGATTTAGAGTAGCCCCTCTCTAGAATCTCCCAGGGTATATCCACTAGTTGCTGTAGTATAGATTTAGTCTGGCAAGATTCTGTCTATAAGGTGTCAGCAAAGAAAGGAACTGTACTCAACCGGACTGTTTCACTGTTGTTCTTGGGCTGGGCCTGACAGGAACAGAGCTTCATTTGATTCAGGGTTCCACTATGAAATGTGTGAAAGGACAATAGGGCACTTCTGAACATGAGCAGAGGACATCCCTTGCATTGCTGACGAAGTCATGTAAAGGTCAGAAGTCATCTAATCCTACTAAAAGGAGTCCCTTTTCTTTGACAAACCAGGCATTGGAGTGGTCTTATTATCATTCTTATACGGCTCAGCTTCCCCAGACCTTAAATTAAGAAAGGCAGATAGATTCAAGACCTTTCTGGGATGTTATCATTATGTTGTCTAAAAGAACCTCTGTGGATAACAGTTTCCATTCATGCTGCTTCCTCTGAGTGCTTGAGTAGGGATAGATGTGATATCTTAATCAGTGCCATCCCAACCACGTAGCACAGTGAAGCAGCTGGCTTCAGGTGGAAGAAGACAGAGGATTGGACAAAGACAAGAACTGATGCTCAAGAGTCCCAGCAAGATTTTCTAAAGGTTTGGCTCTAGGATGTGTGGCTTTGTATGACAGACACAACTTGGTGCTTTGCTTGGGTGCCAAAATATTTG
The DNA here is from genome assembly GCA_030867105.1 of Liasis olivaceus. Taxonomy (NCBI): domain Eukaryota; kingdom Metazoa; phylum Chordata; class Lepidosauria; order Squamata; family Pythonidae; genus Liasis; species Liasis olivaceus. The sequence goes on along the minus strand of CM061349.1, from coordinate 107,263,804 downwards.
GGACACTTTCCCCCTTGTAGTATAAGGGTGCAGGGTGAATCTTCTTAGCAGGAGAAAGATTTGCTGGATGAAGAAAGAAGACAAATCTCAAATATGTTGCTTAAGAGGATGAGTTTTTTGTTTGTTTGTTTATTTATTTATTTAAATTTGTATGCTGCCCATCTCCCCCAATGGTAGACACCAACATAAAGAGTACCCACTAAAACTATATTTATTGAGACAGGCTCAGAGGTTTAATAGTAATGTAGTTATACAGGTTGTCCTCGTTTAGCAACCACAATTGGGACCGGCAACTCAGTCACTAAGCAAAGTGGTCTCTAAGTGAAACTGCAACTGTGCGTATGATCTTACTTCAGCGTTCCTTTGCTTTACAAACTTCTGAAGGTTGTAAATGCAAGGATTGGTCGTAAAATTACTTTTTCACCAGTTGTAACTGTGAATGGTCACTAAATGAGGCAGTTGCTAAATGAGGACTCTCTGTAGTTTGAGTGCTGAGAGACACTCCACCCCACCCTGAGCACAATGAAATTGCTTGTTGAAAGAATGAGCACATCCACACATCCTCCTGACTTTGGCTCAAAGACTTCTTGTAACCATTCTTTAAGGACACATCTGCATGATACAGCCTCCCTCTCATCCCCAGGCCGTAGGTGAGGCCAGCTACCTTTGGCTTTTTCTGATTCAATATGGAAATCATGTTATCCCACTTTTCCTAATACAGCCCCTGTTATATGCACAATTTGTATTGCTTCACTGATAGGGGCTGCGATCTGCCCAGCTCCTTTTGGTTGCTGCTGACTTCCCTCCAGGGGCATGTGGGATTGTGATGCTGGACAGACATGATCCCAGAAAGCAGCACCACCAAGATTGCTAGAGAAAAGCATAAACCAGAACTGCTGTGTAGCAACCTCCCTGTCAGAGCAGTGTTGGAAAAACGGTCCCAGCAGGCTGGTCACTCTGTGGGTTGGCCCCTGTTTCTGTGTGACTGACAGGCAGGTCACTCTAAGAAGATTATGCTTTACTGCTTTCTCTAGCACTCTTCATGCTGTGCTAGTGATAGACCAAGACCTCTCTAAAAAGACCTTCCTGTCAGCCCTGGGTAGGAAAAAAATGTCCCAATAGACAGGTCACTCTGTGAGGCATTCTTTGTGACCAGGTTGCTGCTCAGAGGTCTTAGTCTTTCTGTTAGGGTCAGAAAAAGCAGTAGAGTGGGACCTCTGTAGACCCACCACTCCACAAAGTGATCTCCTGTTGGGTCATTGGTTTTTACAGCAGGCTCACAGGCTGGTTACGCCAAGGTCACTATAGCACTCCTTGTATTTAAAGGTTCTGAACGATAGCTAAACCAGCCACTCTCACTCTCTGTCAAAACTCCCCTCCCCCTCCAACAGTCCATATTAGGGGGAGCAACTGGGAGTTTTCCCCTGCAGTAAACTGTTAGAGCAGCACCAGATAGAGAACAGATATGCAGACAAAACAAATTCTGCCAGCATACTTTTGAACCGTTTCCCTAACTGGAGGAAAGGACATGAAACAAACTGTCTGGATATGCCTCTATGATTAAGTAAGCTTGTTCAGTCTGCTCAGTTTGAATGAGAGCTTGAGAAAAATTGTGACCTCCCATCACCTATTTGAATGTTAGCTTCCAGTTATAGCCTCTAATGCAGAGGCAGGTGACATCTGAGCCTTTATCAGCCCCTAAATGTCACCTGCAATCTCTCAAATGAAAATGAAACTGATTTTTTAATTTTGTTGTTGTTAAAAAGGCTGATACCTTTTGAGTTTGCCAACTCTTGTGAGATTTCAGTGGTCTCATGTGATCTCACAAGTTGTCAGCATACCTGCATGATTATGGCCTTTATTTTTTCATTAATTTATATATATATTTCAATTACAATTTAATATTGCAGGGTTGTGATTTTTGGGGGAGGCAGAGTTGGATTAATGCCTCCTCTAGAGGCAGCAATTGAAAACTTTAATAAATGTTTAAATAAATTTAATAAATGTTTCTCTATTACATTGAGTAAGTGAAAATTAAAGGCCAATAGATAACTTATTTGGGCTGGGAAAATAGAGACAGGTAGCAGGAGTAGCTGTAAAGCTGAGTTTTCTTACAACAGTTCTAGATTGACAGAAGGGACTGTTTAGGAAATGATGAGGTTGAGGGAGGAACCAGATTTTTTCTTTTTTTTTTTTTAAAACTAATCATTAGATTATACAGATTAAAATGCAAACTACAAAAGATAAAAATATAAAAGGAAAAAAGGAAAAAGAAAAAGGAAAAAGAAAAGAAGGTAACTTCCCCCTTCTTCCCAGCAAGTATAGATAACTTTAACAACTTATCACCATCTCTTAAAGTACAGAAACCAACTCTTCATCCCATATCCCACCCCATTCTCTATAAACAGATCTTGACAGCCTCATCAGTCCATCCTAATCAGCAAAAGTCCATTAAGGGTTACCAGAAATAACAAGATGTCCATTACAAACTAAATCTAACAAAATCTTTCCTTTGATGTTTAAAGAAAGCCCAAACCTCATCATTCAAACCTAGTCAGTAAAAATCCAATAAAAATTACCAGAAATAATGGCATTATTTTAACACTATTTTAATCTTAATCAAACTTAAAATGCAACAAATGAACTCTCTTTCCCATGTCTCATCTCTTATAGATAAACAAAACCTCTAAAACTTTGTCATCCAGGTCCTAGTCAGCAAAAAGCCATGAAAAAATACCAGAGATAACAACTTGTCTATATTAATCTTGATCAAATAAACCAACTTTATATTCTTTCTCCTTTCTCCCAACAATCCATAGTCCCTTCAAATATTGTTGTGACATCTGCTTTCTTTTCATATTCTTTGTTTCTTCTCACAACTTCATTGACAAGTTTAACAAGTTCTTTTTGTAAATCCAGCATAAAAAGGTTATCCACATCACTCTTCTGGTTTAGTATTAGTATGCCTTTTTCAGTTGGTTTCGTTTGTACATCCAATCTTTTTGTGTATCCCATATTTCATCTTTTTGCATCTCATTCTTATAGCTTGTCATTTTAAAATCCACATTTAAATCAATGTCAATCTTTTCCAATTAAACTTGTTCCTCTTCCATGACACCATCTAGTCTTTTTATAATAACAGATAACTTTAAAATTAATTTCTGAGCTCAATATTGGTAAATCTCTCTCAATGGATCCAAATGTTTCCTTCTGGTGCCCTCTAGTGTCCAACCTTCAAAGTGATCTTATCAGTTATTTATTTTCCAAATGTAAAAACATGGGCAATTTCTCACCCAAAGGATTTTTATAGTTAATTTCAAAGTCTTGATTCAAGTCTATCTGGACCTTTAATCTGTTTAAAACTTTCTAAAATCAACACTCTAATACCCTTTTGCTGTATATTCCTTTTTTTTTTTTTTGCAAATCCTTAAACTCGTAGTTAAAACTTCTTTGTAAAGAGATTGAAGAAAACTCACCCAGTGAATCCAATAAAACTTGATGTTCTGGAGGTTCTCAATATTTTAAAAGCAGCAAAATAAATAAATAAATAAATAAATAAATAAATAAATAAATAAATCCAAAGTGATTAAGAAATGAGGCTCTGTCAAACTTTCAGTCCATATCAGCTATATTAATGGCTATGAGTTTGATGGAATCCCACAACTCCCAGCCATTCGCAAGCCGATCACAAAAACTTTGGTTCCTTTTTTTGTGCATCCTGAACCATACGCCACTCAGGAGACTCTCCCCTATTTAAGCAAACAAGGTCAAAGTTCTGCACAGCTACAGCACTGCCATCTGCAGCACAACCCATTTTAGCCAGATTGGGCCAAAACACAAATAATATACTCTAGTATTCAGGAAATTCTCCCCAATCCCAGTGAAGTGGAAGATGATTTTATCCAGATCTAGATGACATTTTTGCGCATCTTCATGCACAGTATTACCACCTGGTTCTATGAACAAATCTTAGCCAAAATTAGCAGGGATAAATAAACTCCTGGATCCCTGCACCCTGTAAACTCAGCACTGAGTCAGCCAAATCCTACTCCTTGTGTCCAGAAGACTTGTGAATACATGATTTGGGTTGATCTAGTTGACAGCTCAAATAAATAATTTTAAATTCTTATATGGGATCATCATTTATTATACTGTCTGAAAAGCGACTTTTAAAAACTGGAATTATTTATTTGAAGAGCAGAATTCAGTAGTCCATTTATCAGGCTGTTCTCTTGAGTTTGCTGTGCAGCAGTAGAACAATCTTCCAGGTTTTCAGGACCGACTATGCGCTATGTCAAATTTTCACACGAGTAAAAAAGAGTAATTTCTTCCCCCTTTCAGCATCGACCAAATTTGCAACACTGAGAAGGCAAAAATGTTCAGTTTGACTAAACCTGCATTCTCCCTGTCCTGCCCCTCCTTTCCATGCTTGTAAAGAGGAGCCCTGGGTCGGGATTAGAAAACCAGAAAGAGCACCGTGGTGACGGCAGCTGGAAGGTGATCTGGAGCAGAGGAGTGCTAGAGATGAGACAATCGAATCGGACAGCAGGTGGATTTTGGCAGAGCAAGAGTTAATCTCCGACATGCTTCTCTCACCTGCTCTTGCGCGCCGCTTTCCTGAGTTTCGGATACAACCTCACGGTGGATGAAGCAGTCGGCTGGAGATGGGCGTGACGTGCGGGGAAGCGTAAGTCCTTGGTGTGGAGAGTGAGCTGAATGAATGGGCACCGAAGTTAGTTAGGGTTAGGCTCAGCTGATCAAAGGGTACTGGCCAAGGTGCTCTGAAGTATCTTTTCCAACCCGGCTTCAAAGAACGGAAGGTGCACATAGGAGGTGAAAGAAAGTTTGCTTTTCCTTTGACAATGTATGAGGGCTGTTTGACAATGTCCTCTCCTGATAGCTGGAGGCAAAGGATCAGGGCAGCGCTAGAGATGGATTGAACAGGGTGTGGCAGGGCAACCACGCACACCAAAAAAGCATGATAAAAAGCCCAGTTAGTCTTTTGGGGGCAGGAGGAAGGGACCCTCAAGTCATCCCCAAAAGAGAGTTTGTGGAGCATTAGAGACTAATCAGTGTATTATGGCAATCACCTTTGAAAAGATATCTTTCAAAGATGCTACACTGCTGCGCTCCCTTTAGCCCTATTTGGAATAGGGGCAAATATATTGGATTTGGGAAAGTCAGGTTCAAGTCCCCATAAGGCCATGGGGTTGGCTAGTTTGGCCAATCCCTCTCTTTCAGCCCAGCCTACTTCTCAGGGGCACAGTATTGTGGGGAGAAAAGGTGGAGAAAAACCCATGTAGGCTACCTTGAAAGATGAGCTTAAGAATCACATCACTGACAGTGAGGAGGAGGACAGGATCAGCAGAATTGCCAGGACTGGGTTAGAGGTGCACAGGAGATGATTTTCCCCCAGAGATGCCAGTTTAGGATCATGAATGCAAACTGAACTTGTCTCTCCCACATGGGAGAAAAGAAAGGGAAGCAAACATTAGCGGAGAGAGGGAGGTGTCTTGTGTGAAGCCCCTTGGTGGTTCTATCATAACCATCATCACAAAAGATGCCAGGGCAAAGAGTTTAAACTGGCTATGCTTGTTTGGGCAAGTTGCAATGTTTCCTGGAAACTTCAATTATGCTGGCACTTTGCATGTCAGGAAAGTGTGATTCATGGACTCCAAAAAAGCCCCAGTTCGGGCATCCTCCCTGTTAAAATCTTTTTAAAATTAATTTTATTAGAATTTCTGAATACAGTAAAAGTATAAAAAATTAAAAGAAAAATAAAAAGAGAAAAGAAGAAAAGAAGTGAAATTAAAAAAAGAAAGAAAATATAGAATTATGACTTCTGCTCTTCTTTCTATTGAGTAGTTGCCCTCTTACTCTTCCCCCCTTAACCCTTTTTAATCTCCAAATCCATAAATCATCAATTCAGTCTTTTCTTCTTTCAACAAAAGGTCCATATAAGGTTTCCAGTCTTTCAAAAAAGCCTTCATCGTTTTTTGCCATTTCCGCAAGCTCTGTCAATTTTATAATCCAATCTTCTACTGTGGGTATTTCATTATTCTCCCAACTTTGTGCATACAGTAATCTTGCTGCTGTTTCCGTATACAATATTAATTTCCTATATTTCTTTTCTAGTTCAATATCCATAAAACCCAATAGAAATAATTCTTCTTTCATCATAATGTTAATCCGCAATATCTTTTGCATCATTGTATGGATTTGCACCCAACATTTCTTTGCTTTTCACAGGTCCACCATGCATGATAAAAGATCTCTCCCTTTTCACACTTCCAACAGGTTTGATATTCCTTTGTATGTTTTTGACAGCTTGATTGGTATCGTATGCCAATAATGCATCATGATGTAGCCTCCATATTAAATTCTTAAACCTGCCTGTATAGCAGGCATCCCCTGAGCTGTGTCTTCTGGCTGAGTTGTGGCTGCAACTCAGTCAGTTTTGTCAGATAGCCTTTAGCAGATTTAGCTACAAAAGACACTCAAGTTCAAACTAACAAGCCTTATTAAGGTTTAGAGTGATACGGACACTGCCAGGTGTTGCAAGATTAAAAGGTAAAAGATTCCTTGAGTTGAGCTTGATTCCTGGTGACAGCAGAGACATGTCTGTGTTGTTTTCTCATCAACAGTATGGCCATGTTTGCCATTATCATCTTCAGGGATTTTTTTTAAACTTCCCAAATAGTCTACAGTTCAGGGATTTTCTGTTGATCTCCCATCCGAGTACTAAAGGGACACGGTGGCACAAGGGCTTAATGACGCTGGAGTTTGCCGGTCAGAAATGGTTGGCACTCCAGCGGTTCAGGCCCAGCTCCGTGGGACGGGGTGAGCTCCTGTCCCTTGTCCTAGCTCCTGCCCACCCAGCAGTTCGAAAGCTATTCCATCTGCGAGTAGATAAATGGGGACTCCCATTTAGATGGGAGGAACTGGCAGGGCTGCACGGGGGAGCAAAATACCAGTGCTGGCCGAACTCTGAATGCAACTGGCTCGAGTGACATAATTGTAAGATTGTCACTGTTAGGTTTATATATACGTTGTGAGCTGCCCAGAGTTCCCCATTGGGGGGAGATGGGCGGAGAATAAATCGAATGTATAAATAAATAAATATAAATAAAATAAAACCAGGTGTGATACACCCTCCTTCTTCCTTCCTTCCTTCCTTCCTCCCTCCCTCCCTCCCTCCCTCCCTCCCTCCCTCCCTTATTGTGATGGAATGCTTCGATGAAGGCCGTGCTCAGGGAGATAAGCATTACCTTAGCCCCCAGCAGGAGTGTGGGAAGGTTAAGAAGATGAGACTGGCACCACCCTAAGGAATTTGCAGGGTTTTGCTTGCTGGCTTGAGAAGTTTAGATTCAGTCTGGCAGGATTCTGTCTTATGGTTGGAGGCTAATAAAAGCTATCGAACTAGACCTGTACTGTCTCGTGGAGTTCTTTGGGCTGAACCTGACACTGGTCTGCTAAGGTCAACTAGACTGGAGAGCATACAAGTTGCCCCCCAACACACAAAAAGCATTATACAATAATTTGGGCAGGGAATAGAATATGAAGGCCTTGTGGGGGAGTCTACTTTGTGTCTGTGATGGATCCAGGATAAAAGATGGAGCTCAATTTCAATAGTATCAGACTAAAACCAGGGACCCAATATGATGTCAGGCAGCTCATCATGATCTTCCTTCTGCATGCACATGCGCATAGACAAGGGAAATTTGTAGCATCTGTCCTGTCTTTGAGAGGCTTTTCGTGTTTTTATTTAATTTAAATAATTTTAATTAAAATTTTGGCAGGTAGTTTAACATGGCAAGTGATCCATTTGAAAATGCAAAATGGAACAATGGTCCATATTCCTCCAAATGGAGCCCATTTAATTCAACCAACGAGGATGGTACAATATACAAACCTGCAAAATGAAAATCAGACCTCTTATCAGGTTGGGCCATTCGAGAGACTTCTAAAATTAGAGGCCAAGACTCTAGGGGTAAGTACATTTGTTATTTATCTTTGTTCCTGTCTGTAGAGCATTGAGGACTTCCTTAAAGGAATATTAATCATTTTTGTTAAACTAAACAGGCCAAGCTCTCATGTTATGAATATAATATGGACTTCCACTCACAACTTTTAAGGAAGTAGAGAATGTAGTCTTTATTCGTAAGTAGATAGAAACACAATTTTGATGTTTTAGCATATACTGTGGAGATTCAGTGTAGCAAAGGTGAAATACACTGTGGCCCACCTTAGTTCTATCTATTAGGATGAAATGAAGCATTCCTACTGTGAACCCCACCAATACAGGTACATTTCTATCAGTTTGATAGCAAAACAGGGCAAACTCAAAATAAGGAAGGAGTTTCTAGGAATATACAAGTATATATGTTTGTATATTCCAGGAAACTGTTTAAGAACTCTAAATGCTAAGGTCTCCTGAATTTCTAGCACTTACAGTTGTGTGAAAAAGAAAGTACACCCTCTTTGAGTTCTGTGGTTTTACATATCAGAACATAATAAAAATAATTTGGTCCTTAGCAGTTCTCAAAAGTAGATAAATACAACCTCAGATGAACACATGACATATTACACCATGTCATCATTTATTTTACAAAACAAAAGCCAAAATAGAGAAGCCATGTACACCCTTACTGCTTCCATAGGTATGAAGAGGCTAAGTAGCAGCCAGGTGCTGCTAATCAAATGCCCTTGATCAATTGATCATCAGCAAGTGTGACTACCTCTATAAAAGCCGAAGTTTTAGGAGTTTGCTGGTCTTGAGCACTGAGGTGTGTGTTAACACAATGCTAGACATCAGCAGTGATCTTAGAGAAGCAATTGTTGCTGCCCATCAATCTGGGAAGGGTTATAAGACCATTTCCAAACAATTGAAAGTCCATTGTTCTACAGTGAGGAAGATGATTCACAAGTGGAAAACATTCAAGACAGTTGCCAATCTTCCCAGGAGTAGGTGTCCCAGCAAATTCACCCCAAGGTCAGACACTGCAATGCTCAGAGAAATTGCAAAAAATCCAAGAGTTACATCTCAGACTCGACAGGCCTCAGTTAGCATGTTAAATGTTAAAGTTCATGGCAGTACAGTTAAAAAAAGACTGAACAAGTATGGTTTGTTTGGAAGGGTTGCCAGGAGAAAGCCTCTTCTCTCTAAAAAGGACATGGCAGCACAGCTTAGGTTTGCAAAGTTGCATCTGAACAAATCACAAGACTTCTGGAACACTGTCCTTTGGACAGACGAGACCAAAGTGGAGATGTTTGGCCATAATGCACAGCGCCACGTTTGGCGAAAACCAAACACAGCATATCAGCACAAACATTTCATACCAACCATCAAGGACGGTAGTGGAGGGGTGATGATTTGGGTTTGTTTTGCAGCCACAGGACCTGGGCACCTTGCAGTCATTAAGTCAACCATGAACTCCTCTGATTACCTAAGTATTCTAGAGTCAAATGTGAAGCCATCTGTCCGACAGCTAAAGCTTGGCTGACATTGGGTCATGAAACAGGACAATGATCCCAAGCACATGAGCAAATCTACAACAGAATGGCTGAAAAAGAAAAGAATCAAGGTGTTGCAATGGCCCAGTCAAAGTCCAGACCTCAACCTGATTGAAATGCTGTGGCAAGACTTCAAGAGAGCTGTGCATAAACAAATGCCCGCAAACCTCAATGAACTGAAGCAATGTTGTAAAGAAAAGTGGGCCAAAATTCCTCCACAACGATGTGAGAGACTGATAAAGTCATACAGAAAACGATTACTTCAAGTTATTGCTGCTAAAGGTAGTTCTATATTGAACCTTATTGAACCTTATTGAATCATAAAGTGTACTTAGTTTTTCACACATGGCGTCTCCATTTTGGCTTTCTTTTTGTAAAATAAATGATGACATGGTGTAATATGTCATGTGTTACTGTTCATCTGAGGTTGTATTTACCTACTTTTAAGAACTGCTAAGGACAAGATGATTTTTATTATGTCCTGATACGTAAAACCATAGAACTCAAAGAGGGTGTACTTTCTTTTTCACACGACTGTATGCAGAGTTGTGGGCAATTAGCTGAACCACAGAATATCATTTGAGGAAGTAATAGAATAATATTACTTGAGTACAGTAATAGAGATGAAACAATGGGAATTTCGATGGAAGAAAAACATTACACTTACTCTGAATATTATTCTGAGGGAAAATTGGTATAAGATATTTTATCATTGGTATATTACCCCAGTTTTGATTGCTAAGATGGATGAATTGTTTTCAAAAAATTGCTGGAAATATAATGAGCCTAGGAAGTAATAGAATGAGGCAGACCTTGCTTGCTTGAGCCCTTAATGACTTGAAGTATTTCATCTTCCCTTTATATAATAGGACTCCAGGTTGATAGCAGGGTTAGGTTTTGGTGGGCAGGGACAGGCACAAATAAACCTCAGCAAGAGGTTTCTTTTGATTTCTGTCACATCCCTGGACCTTGAGATTCAAGATCACAGGCAAGCGAAGACTGTTTATTGCAAATGAGATGGTGCTTGAAGTGAGAAGTCCTGAGCTATGTAATCTCTTAAGATTAAGGGACCTAATCACTGTCACTCATGCCCTAGTCACCTCCCATTTGGATTTCTGTAATGTGTTGTACGTGGGGCTGCCCTTGAAGAGTATCTGGAAGCTTCAGCTGGTGCAAAATGCAGTGGTGCAGGCAGTTATGTATGCCCCTAGAGTGGTATATGTTACAGCTCTGCTCCACGAGCTGCACTAGTTGCCAGTTTGCTTCTGGGTCCAATTCAAGGTGCTGATTTTGACCTCTAAAGCCCTACGTGGCATGGGGCCGGGTTCCCTGAGGGACCGCCTCTCCCCGATTACATCTGCCCATCCCATCAGGCCTGGCAGAGAAGGCATGCTGCAGGTCCCGTCTGCCAGAGAATTACATGTGGTGGGTCTCAGGAGGCGGGTCTTCTTTGCCATGGTGCCCACCTTGTGGAATCCTCTCCCCCCAAAAGTGAAATTAGCTCCATCCCTCTTAACATTCCATAAGTCCCTCAAGATTTGGCTACGTGATCAGGCCTGGGGCTCCCAGGGGTCCAGGGAGATTTTGCGATGGCTCCCTTATTAATTTTATAATTCAAAGAAGAGTGTAGAATAATGTAGGAAGAGCGTAGGCTCTATGAAGCTACATTTGTAATGACATACCTGAAGTCCAGGCCCAGTTGAAGGAAGTATTCATATTAATTATTGTATCACTCTGTGATTGTATTATATTGTATTACTCTTGAACGCCTTGAAGCCAGAATCTCTAAAGGTATGTTTTCTCACATATATATCTGCCTGGTCATCTGGGAGATATTGAGACTGCAGAGATTCTTGATGCAGAACCACTTGAGGGGAACATTCTGAGTAGGAAATATATCCTTTCCCACAGAAAAGAGGAGTGGTATAATCCAGATAACTAAATGCAGAAAAGTTCCTCCTGTGCTACATTGGAGAAACCAAACAGCCTTTACACAAGAGGATGGCCCAGCACAGGAGGAGCAACAACACAGGACCAGGATCAGCAGTTTACCTTCATCTAAAGGAAAAAGGACACTCATTTGAGGACAATAATGTTCACATTTTGGACAGAGAAGATAGGTGGTTTGAGAGAGGAGTGAAGGAATCCATTTATGCCAAAGTGGAAAATCCTTCCCTCAATAGAGGTGGAGGCCTCAGACACAACTTGTCTCCCATTTTTCATGCTGCTCTTTCATCAGTCCCCAGGAAGATTAAGACCACTTCACAAGTTCTCCAGGGAGGCAGCACTTAACAACCCACTTGGGGATGAGTGAGGGATCAGGAGTAGATATCCACATCCCAAAGACTCTACTAATCACATCTCCTATTGTCCCTTTAACGAGCCCATCATGTTAGGGAGAAACGCAGCCACCCTGGAAGACATTTATGGGGTTCCCCCTAGCCAACTTTCTAGACTGAAGAAGATGCTTGGACAAGTAGAGAAACGTATCTAACCAAAAGAAAAGAAGTCCATTTGCCATGACTCAACCTCCAGTCATGTGTCACAACACCACTTATGACGGAATGTCTAGGAGATCCTGAGAACATGGAGGAGGGAGCGAGACTGTTATGGGAGGAAGCAGGGTCATTTCAGGAAAGAATCCTGAGTCCAGGGGAGGGAGGAAACGTGAGAAAGAGACTCAGAGTAACTTTGCTTTAATTATGGTAGGTTTAAGTTGAACTGGAGAATGGCTTTGGCAGGCTTTTAAGATTTGGCTACATTTCCCTACTAGCAATAAAGATCTTTCCAGAAATCCAAGTGGTTCATTCCTGAGTTTGCCTGACCTGAAGGGCTTCACACCATTGTACAAATGATACAATGTGTCCATTGTGTCAGGTGACTGATAATTGTATCATTTGTACTTGTGTGAGGATGTCATGACATATGACGGCACTTGTCTCCACCATCCCAGACACCCGTGTTTTGATATAGAGAGGCTCGGCAGTGCAAAAATGGTCAACGTGATTATGAAAAGCACCTGGCTGTAAAAATGCAGCCATGTTACCCTTCCAGCATGACAGCTAGCAGAGGTCTTTTAATGAAAACGGGAGGGTGCCTTCACAGAATAGCAACTCTCCTCTCCTGTATTATCTATCCACCTGTGGCCCCTCCCCCCAACACTCTAAAGCAGCAAATAAATGAATAGAACATGAATCGGGGGGTGGGTAGATGGGAGACTAGCAATTAGTTTTCTTTTTCTTCCTTGGGAAAGGATAGATGAAGGGATTTTAGCACTCCTGGGGGTAAAGTAGCTCAGGGGGTAGGATCCGGTTGTTCTGTTTTGAAGTCTCCTCAAACACAGATTGGTTCATGGTGTTCCTTGCCTGGCCTCTGACCTGCTATATTTCTTTGCTTGTCAGGCTGTATGCACCGGTCTCCCTGTCCTGTACCTCTTGTTCAGCATCTTGGAATTCTGCATTACCATTTGGATAGCACGTTTGGGGTGCCTGTCATCTGCCTATAGGATGGTAAGCACAGAAATGACAGGTTCAGATTTTAAGCAACTCTCATTGAACCGCCTGAGGAAGTGATAAGGGGGAAAATCTTCACCATTGCACAAGATCATAAGAAGATGGCAAGGGGGCGGGGGGGGGGGAGGCACTGTCCCAAAAGATCGCTGGTCCCTATAGAACTGAGTTGAAGGAACCAATAATCTGGCTCATGTGAAGCAGCTTCCCACCATCTTGGGGTTTTTCTGCACAGTGTGCTAACTGGGGGTGGGCACTGCGTCAGAGCAATCACAGTGAAAAGGCTTGAATGGATGGCTTCGCCCTCAGCAAACCCGACACTGGTCTGGAGGCAGCTTGCAGCTGGGTTTTCCTGCTCTGCTTCAAATGTCATGTTTTCCCACTTGCACCAGCACAAGCCCGTGGAATTTGTCTGATGTGCTTTCCTGTAGGCAACCTCTACGGTACTATCGATTGCTGTGTGGAGCTTCTGGCGTGCTCTCTCCCCTCCGCTTGGTAATCGCTCCCCTTCGTGGCTAATTTTGGGGTGTCTGCAGCCAAGGAGAGGAAATGCCCACGTAGAGCCTGAAGTCTGTTGTGCTTTGTGAGGTTCCTTCTGTATCTCCAATAAGTAGTGCTCTGAAGTACCAGTTCACTGATTCCCTTCCACAAGTGCAGTCACTGTATCAATTATTAATGCAAGCAGCGGCTGATCAGAGAAGACTAAGCCATTGGACATATTACCCCTCCCACTACAAACCCAGTGAAACACTGAACAACAACAACAACAACAACACAACAACAACAACTTTGGTTATGTGCCTTAAAAAATGTGAAATTGACAAGAGTTCTGCTGATTTCTCCTCCTATCCCTGGACAGACCAGGAAAAACCAGCAGAACTCTTGTCAATTTCACATTTTTAAAGCCCATAATTAAAGCTGTGTGTGTGTGTGTGTGTGTGTGTGTGTGTGTGTTTAATTGTCCAGTCCAAGTATGAGGGAGTCAATCAGGTAACAAAATTGCAGAATCCACCAGTCAAGAACCATGGTAGCAATCATCCAGACAGAACAATTGGCCACCATTGTTACCAAATGCTGCAAAGATCAGATTGAAATCCAGAGAGCAATTTCTTAAACCAGTTTAATTTCTAGCATGCTTTAGCAAGGGAGTCAAGTTGCTTAAGGCTGCCCTGCAGAAGAACCCTTAGATGTCCTGAGAACATGAACACCTAGAGGGATAAAGAGGTTGTATTTTTTGGAAATGGTCCCAGTTTTTGTGAGCTCTAGAGGAATTTGAAGCAACATGGTGATTTTTCTCCCCTGTATTTTAGGATGCAAATTTAGCATTCTCATCACAGAGGATTTGATCCATCATCCTATGGTGACATAGAAGCTTTGCAGGAAAAGCTCTGTGGAAAGTACCCTTCTTAAGCACTCCCAAGAAACATCAGAAATAAAATGTTATCTTTTTCTTTCACTATTCTAAATATATCCCTCCTCCATGCTTCTGGGTCTACAATTTTGTTTGGTCTATGGCTTTGTTACCTTCTAAACAGATTCTAATCAATTGATCTTGATTAGTAGATGGAGCAAATCTTGAAAATGGGATGGGGACATGAATTTCTGATCAAACTCTGATCACTCCAGAACTCACAGTCATTCAAGTGACCTCTTTGCAGATGCCTTTCTTGGTCCCAAACTTTTCAAAAATATATGGTAGCAGCAAGGAGGGCCTTTTCAGTATGTTGATAGCCACTCAAAACTATGAGAAGTAGAGTTCCCATGGTTCTTACCTTCCATGGATTAGGGTGAATTCCTGGGCATTTATCAAATTATGTCTATCAAAAGCAATTAGTCTTGAAAACTCAGTGTTCTCTCTGGGTTGGAGGCAGAATGGTTCCAAATAGCAGTTGCAGGGGAGCAATGATAGGAGAAATGGATGTCTCCATTTTGTGCTTGGAGTACTCAACAACTCTCTGATAGCCCCTTTGAGAAACAAAGTGCTGGACTAAGATTCTGATCCAGCAGGGATGTTCTTGCATTCTTATCTCATTTGCTTATACTTGTGAGGGAGTGAAGGTGTTCCCTTCCCATCACTTGTGATAGCTCTCTGGTATCTTCAGTCAATACAAAGAGCCCCTTTCTTCCATAAAGAGACCACTGTAAAAAGGATCAGGGAAGAGTCAATCAGAGAAGGTTCATGTTGGGGTGCGAATATTGGAACCACAGCTGCACCATGGCCTAGACCATTTCATAACTTTCACTAGCATTTCACTAACTTTCACAGCAATCCAGAATGAGTTATCTTTTATGCAAGCTGAGGATTCCATCATGATTCATTCTTCTGTTCCCCATAGGATGAAATTCTTCATAGATGGTTGAAGCATAAATACACCTCATCTAAGCAAAAAAGGAAAGCTTTTTATTTTCAGAACATTTTTATTCAATTACAACTGCATTCACATTTTATTGTTTAATAAAAAAAATCAATAGATAACTAAAAAACTGTGCAACTTTTTAACCAGTGACAATCCTATTTTTTTCCATCTGCAATGTTTTTTCCTTGTTAAATTTATAATGAAACAATGAAACTGGGTTCTTGCTCTGTCTGATCCTTTAAGGCAGTTTTGTTTTGTTCCTTGAACATCATTCTGATGAATTTTATTTTAATTATTAAATGTATAAGGTGCCCAACTCTATTACAAGATTTTTTTATGGGTATTAGTCTTCTTCTTATCTTTCTTCTGATTTGTTTGATATCTTTTTCTTTTTGGAGTTCTTTTCTATAGTACATTTTGCTTTGGGGATTTTTCCTGAAATCTGTTCCCAAATTATCTTCGTATCTATCTGTCATTTATGTAGTTGCATCCTGCAATTGCAAACTAGATGCCCTCCAACTTTCCTTCCAGTTCAGGGGTGTTAAGACATTTTAGTAGCATGTCCTTTTACTTGAACCTGTGGCTGAGAGGGCTGAAAACAAAACCAAAGTGAGCTTTGAGTACAGGGTTTCCTGCTCCAACTTACTCTCTCTTACTCTCTCAGAGCAACTGTCCAAAATGCAACAGAGATTACTAGCCCAACCTACAATTTGGGAATAATATTGCATGCAGACTGTAAAATAATACTTTAGCTTCAACGCAGACCCAAACTGCAAGGGATCAAATACCTCTGGAAAACAATGAAGAGTTGCTGTGAATCATACAGAACTTAAACTGCACCTTTAGTACAAATAAGGTGCACGGTGGTTTTCAGCCATTTTAGCCCCAATGTGGGATCTTCTACTCTTATTCATTTATGTATCTCTCTGACCATCTATCCATCCACTCACCCACCCATCCAATCTTTCATTCATTTTACAAGGCTTATAAGCCACCCCAATTGAAGCTGCCTCTGAATGGCATATAGTTCCCACCTGCATAAACTTTAATGGAAAGGAACCATTAATATATGGAATAAAAGAGGCACAATTCATATGGGAAAAAGAGATACGTAAACACTGAGAACACAGGAATCATGGCCCCAAATTATACGGAAAATGAATGGATTTGTTCTGGAATTTGCATTGCAGGGTTATTTTTAAACCAGTTCACAGCTAACAAGAAATAAAATTAGCAACCAGAGGAACTTTTTTCTCTTTGCTGGTCCCTATGCTGGGAATAGACAAAGGGATGACCAATCCCAACTTAAATAAAATCATGGATTTCTCCTTTGATTTAGGGGGCACCTTCCACTTCTATTCCTGTGGATATTGACACATGAGACCGTGTGGTGCGATTGTTGCAGGTGTCAAAGGGACTGGGGAAACCCAAGTAAAGCTGTACTCTCCACTACGGAACTCCCTTGGTGGCTTGGGTCCAGTCAACCTCAACCTAACCTGCCTCTTGGGGTGGTTGTTGCAGGGATAAAATGAGGGGAGACTCCTATATCCCTCACCCTGATTTCCTAGAACAGACAGTAAATATAAATGAAACGTGAGGGGAAGGCAAATGCCGGCTTCACTCCTTGCTCTGTCTCTCTGTCAACATAGGTACCATCGATAAAGTAAAAGTCTGAAAATTATTTGGGTGATATGCCACTTCTGTTATTGGAACACCAAAGTCTTTAATATTTTTGAGTCTATTTATAAGTACTTAAAAGGAAAGGAGGAATAGCATAACAATTTCAAAGCATCTATCTTGTTAACAAATACTTGAGAGAGTGTGGTGAATGCAGGCCCACAAGAAGAATTGTATCTGATTGTACCTCCTCAGTGACCTGAGTGGTCCAGAATGGTCCTGGAACATCCCAGAAGTTTATAAATTAATCATGAATTAATCAACATGCAGATGAAGTATAAACAGGAAAATTAGGAATACTTTTGGGATTATAACCAAGGACAAGCCACTTCTGAGAATGCTGTCTAGAAAATTACATGGACTTGTCTGTGCAGCCACCAGGAGTCAAATCTGATTGCGGGGGGGGGGGGGGGGGGGAATCATGTTCAGAGAGGAAGCTATGAAAGACTGTAGGGGGATTCAATGGTCTCAAGAATTCCTTTGACCTTCTGCACCAGTGAAAAGGCGTGCTGCATGTACAGACAATGATGTCCACAGCCAAGGAATAGCTTCTATCACAGTTGCTTGAATGGAAGAAAGAAGCAGAGGCCTTGCAGTCTGGCAGCTCCCAATGGCATCTTTCAGAAGAGTCATTGGTCTCTTCCTTCTATCCCCTCAGAACAGGCAGAATTTGTGTGTAATTCAGACTTTTAAATTGTTTTAGCAATTTTTAATTTGGTTCTTGTTGTTGTATCATAGTTATCACTGTTTTAATGGTTGTGTTGTTGTATAATTAGAGATATTTTATTAGATTAATGTTGAACGCCATCTTGACTGGGTTTGTTTTGAAATGCTGCTTAAAATATAGATAATTAGACCATTGCTAAACATAGGATTTGGTACCCTCTGTTTGAGAAAGAGTATACATATGACTTTCTAATTTTGTGTTCTATTCTCAACTTATTATCAAATCTACATTTCAGAGTTTTTTTCCAGAGAAGGCCCTGAGACGAGTGATGATTGCAGCTGAACTCCTAAGTGCCCTCAAGGTAGAAGTTGATTGTTTACCTGGAGATTTCAGGTAGCCTCAGGGACTGGTGGTTTTTTCTCCTTTCTTTTATTTAGATGAAACTCCCTTTGGAGGAGTTAGGAAAAAATGTTTGGCGTGCTAGTAATATTCCCATTTCAAATCCTCAAGAGGAAAATTTTAATGTAACTGCTTCCACAGGGAACTGAGTTTGCCTAATCTGAGAGAGTCATGTGGTCATCTTACTCAGGAAAAAACCAAGACTCCCATATAGGCTGATCTGTTGGCTTGTCCAAATAGATTTAATGGGAAAATGTACTAGGCTTCATTCAGGTAAGTTTGATGTTTCTGGGCATAATTTAGGGAGATGTCCCCTAAGCTTCTATGATTCCTGCAGCTAGGACTAGACCAATTGTTACATGGCTCTTCTCACATCTGATTGTCAAAGCTGTCAGAGATAGCCTCACACCCCTTCATTCCTGCCCTTCTGTGAATAGAAGAAGTTCAAGGTATTCAGAAGTGGTTCACTTTCTTGACTTCTGATTCCCCCCAGAAGCAGGTCCATGCATCGTGCATGGTGGCCATTCAATTTCTTCTCACTCTCTAAAAGAAAGCAGGAATCAGTCCTGCCAGCAACAAGGAACTTAGGATGTGAGAGACAAGACAAGTCCATGTGGAACTCTGAGAAAGGGACAGGAAAACTTTTCACAGCACTTCTTTGAAATGTTTAATTACCTAAATTGCTGACTCCATGAAGTGGAACGAGAACTGTCCACACCACTTGGGTAAGGGTATAGTAACCTGGATCTAAGCAGAAGATGGCAACCCCCTGATGAGATCAGTCTCAGGAAGAAGGTTGGCTGGATAACTTGCAGTTGCACAAGAGAAGAGAAGGCAGATCTTTTCTGCTGCTCCGCTGGCAGGAAATGAGGTCACTCAGTGGAACTGGGGGCACGTGTAACCCACAAAAAAGTATGTCAAAGAAAGAAGTAGTTTACAAAACCACACCAGGCACCCTCCTTTGTTGTTGCTTGTGCTTAAGTGATGTGTTTCCAAGGACAGCTTGAATGGCAGTCAGAGTGGAGCAGCCAACTTCAGGCAGCCAGTTTGGGACTCTCATAAAAAGGGAGAAAATCCTTCTGCTTCTTTCTTTTTCCCACACTTGGGGGAATCCTGTTTGGATTTTTTACCTGGGACATGCCTATACACTTTGGGGACAATCAAAGAAAACAACTGAGTCAAAGTCTGTATAAATATAGTTCTATGAACTTTTGCAGAGAAAGAGCAGTGCATGACAGTGAAACCAAGTTATAGCCCCAGTGCTCTGGAAAACTAGGGGATTGTATGGCTGAGAAAAGCTTCAGAGAAAATACAAGAAATGTTTGAATGGTCTTATTTTCTGGAGAAGGATTTCAAGGATTATGTTGGCTCTGAAAAGATGAGGAGCTTTTCAGGAAAGAAGTGCATCATATCAAGTAATTTGGAGATGAGGATATTTTAGAGAAGGAAGGGAGAGATTTAGGTATGGGTTGACTGATGCTAACTAAGGAATTGAACTCACACTGCAGGTAAGCTGAAAAGGTTGAACCCTGAAAGTATCACAGGACAAAGTAGGGGATTCCAGTTGCCCAGAGAGATAAAATAATTACTCTAGTGTAGATGTTAAAGATGACACCTGATATTACTGTAGTTTTGGGAAACACACTAACTTTCTTTCCCAGTTTCGTGTCCACTATGTATATTAGAATTACTGCTCCCAGAACTGCCAGACATCCTAAGGTTTCACTCTCTGCTATTCTGAAGTATTTCTCTTTCTGGGAATTGCCCTCTGGTTGATTGTTTTGAGGGCAGAAAAAGTTCATTAGCTGTCCTTGCATCTTTGGTACCAGGCATTCTCTTTCAGAGCAGTTCTATACTCACCTATTTGGAACTAATTTCCGCTGGATTCAGTGTGGGGATTACATTATGCCTACAAAAGTGCATAAGATTGTAAACTAAACCCCTCCATGGGCCCTAACCCTTCTTTATCAAAAGCCACCGCTCCTTGTAAGCCTGAAAGATCAGCAGGGATGTCAACAAAATTGCCATTAATGCCAACAAGGAAAATCAAGGTGCAAATCCTAATTTTAATGCACAATTATCCTCCTCATCTTTAATGGCTCCAACTTTAGTGCACCATCAAGTAAGTGATGAAAAAGAGACAAGCTAAAGCTAACAAGAAAAAAATGGCTAAAGAAAACAATCCAGGAGATGCTTTGGATATCTGGATACACTTTTGCCATCACCCAGAACCAGCAGATGGAGCCATCTTGCTGCCACAATGCACTTCTTTTCCTTGGAAGGACCAAGGACTATTCCAGGTTGTCTGTCAGCCAAATCTGCTCTTCCCAGCCGGCTGTCTTCCAGCCATGTTGCACTTCGCATCACTCTGAGCCTGGATAAGCATCATGGGAACTGGCTCCAGTCTATTGGGGGTGGGGGATGGGACCAGGTTAGGATAGCTTGGTTGAAGTATTTGATTCTTCAACAATACAAAGACAACAAGACAACAACAGAACATTAACTGAATGAAATAGTTGCTTATGAAAAGAGCTGAAGTTGTATATAAAGCTTAGCTGATGTACAAAGGTCCAATTGGTCATTAATAATAGTGATTTGGCAGTAGATTGGAGGATGCTTAATGACAGAATATTAATGGTAAATTTGAAACTATGGAATCCAATACCAATGTTGCCAAAGCAGATTAAGGGAAGGAGAGTCATGAGGCAAAAAATAAGGCTGAAAATGGAGGCTGGGAGCATTTTCACATACTGATTTCATTCAAGTTTTGAGAGCGCAGGTTCCTTGGATGAGCTAATTATGGATGTATAGCAGAGGGACTCTCTTCTGAATGAGGAAAATGGATGAGATAACTTTCATCCCCCAATCCTTCCAATCCTTCGTCCTTTAATTTTTCTGTAACAGGCACGGAATAAACTGCCAGGGTGGTATATGGTTACAGTTAATGCAAAGATCCAGGTTCGTATCTCATTCAGTTATGAAGTTCACTGAGTTACTTTTAACTTCATCACTTTCTCATAGCCTATTCTACTTCACAAAGTCGTAGTAAAAATAAATGGAGAGGAATCAGGTATGCTGCCTAGAGTGACTGGAAAGAATTTAACTCAACAGGTAATTTAAATAAAGTAAGAATTCCCTGCTAGTACAATGATTGGTTCATCAATGCAGATCCTATCAAAATGCATTGACATAGAAATCTAGAGCTACTAGATTCTGCTGGCAAAGCAACTTTTTAGGAAGATATGCTTATCTATTTTAAGAATTTATACAACCTATCAACCAATTCCTTGCCAATTATGGGGAAATGTTCCCTCTGCTGGTCAGTTGCAATAGTGTGCCATATTCAGTTCTTGCAACGCTTAAAATATTTGGGCTAGCTTAGAAGTATTTTTGCTCTACTCCTACTGCTCTATTGACTAAAGCAGTATTTAGTTTTAAAGCTTGGAAGTGCATTTTATTTCTCCTGATTGACAATTACAATTTTTCCATTATTCCAGAAGTAGAATTCATCCTTGACTTGCTGATTCAAGTATAGATGAGACCAAAGGATTAAATATCATTTTCCCCCTCTTTGTTTCTTGCAGACTGAAATTCCATCCATTGTAAAAACCATTTATGCAAAACTGGGTTTTCAGAACTGACCAGGTATTTATCCATACCCCTTTCTTCACTTTATGTTAGCAGGGGGAGGCCCTTCCAAATCCAGTGTTCCCCCATCACGTGATGGTGGCCTTATCTTGTCAAAAGCCCAAACTTAAATAGTATTATGCCTCCCCTCCCGTGAAATCCACCCCCACCTATATGCTGTTGCAGCAAGAACGCCTCTAGGCTTCACTGTTTTTTTCCCCTTTTCCATCGCAGCCTGACAAAATATACTAGGATGATCTGTTTTGTTTTAATTCAGGATGCTATCTGCTGGATTGGTGTAATCCCTTGTTCTTTCTTTTCTTTTTTCCTTCTTGGCCCTACAACAAACAGCCTGTTTTTAAATAACTGGACACATGAGCAAAGCCCCACAGTGCCTACTGAACTAACCTTGACCCAATTTACAGCGTCCCATCAGCTAAACTAAATGTCTTGGATCTGCTAAGGGCATTCCTACACATCAGTCTTTCTTAAACGATTCACAACTTCAGCATAGAAAATCATTGCCCAATCTTTTGTGTTTCCCTGTTGTGGCAGAACATCCAGATAACGTACATGCTGGAAATGTTTTCCAAGTGTTTTACTTAAGGTCTTATTTAAACAGCAACAGCAAGACAAATTAGAACTAAATACAACATATCGTAGAGGAAACAAAGAAGAAAATGAGACAACAAAGTATACAGAATATCCACGTTAAGTCCCAAAATACTACTATCACCCATCTATTGTAGCATTTCTCTAAACAGAAACCATTTCTTATGCTTGCAACATAAGTTAGTACAATAACTCAAACAAGGTCAAAGGTTGAGCAGAAGAGAGGACAAACAGTCCTCTGTCCTATGTACATGTGTCCATGCTACATAAAACTATTTCCCAGTGTCAGTGCAGATTCAATTCTATAGCATTACTATAAGCATTGGATATAAGAAGGCCCGATCCTTAGGATTTCAGGCCATTATATCTTTAAGCTCCATCTTTTTTATTATTTTCCCAGAACTTGAGTAGATGGAGGGATTGTTGGCACAAGAGCTTTTTTCGGGAATCAGGGAGAGGTTTGTCAAAGGCCTGAGCTGATTGACAATGCTTTAGCATCATTCTTCCATCAATAAAACTAATAAAATCAAGGGAGGGGGGTTGGCTAGGAGGAAAATTCTCTCCCCCAACACTCATAGCTGATCCACAACACTTACTAAGGATTCTAGCAAGCTGCAATGATAAGTAGATGGGCAGAGTGATCCAAAAAAGAGCAGGGGAGAGGGAATCCAGGTGGAATGTATGTCTCTGTTGCTCTATGTCCCATTGAAAAAGGTAATGTGTCCTTCAAGTCCAGGTTGACACTTGGTGTCTACATGAGCAAATCCATGCAGTTTTCTTGGCAACCATGTAAAATTGATTTGATGTTACCTGTCCTAGGGGATTTCTTCAACTATCCTGTTTACCTACCCTTCTGGTCTTACATCAAAATTCTACTCAGTCCCAAACCTCCTAAATGTCTGAGCCCAGTAAGGTCAGTCAAGTACTGTCATGTTGAGACTTGTCTTCAGAAAGGGTTTCCAAAGCATACATAGAGTCCAGTGCCCCTAATGCAAGGAGGACCTAATGTTGTCAATTACATGTAAAACCTGCACCCCTTAAATATTTACAGGATGTTCAAAAACTAGAAGCAAAATTAGTTTGGAGCAAAATTAGTAATAGCACATCAAATAGGTCAGAGGGTTTTCAACACATCTTTCAAAATCATAGGATGAATTCATTATTCAGGGCTGAAAACTGCTGAATTCTGACTTCTCTTTCCTCTGTAAACAGGTTATGCTTCTGAAAGCAATGGAAGTGGAAGACAATCAGACATTAGTTACTGATTTTGTCTTGGTTGGGTTTACAACAGACCCATTTCTACGCATAATCTTCTTTATGCTGTTCTTGCTCTCCTACATGCTAACATTGACTGGGAACCTGGGTCTCATGTCATTGATCTACCTAGACTCCCGCTTGCACACACCCATGTACTTCTTTGTGGGCAGCCTGTCCTTTCTGGATGTCTGGTACTCCTCAGTCTACACTCCTCGGATCTTGTCTGACTGTGTGTCCAAGAACAACCACATGTCCCTTGCTGGTTGCATAGCCCAGTTCTTCTTCTCTGCTGGCCTGGCCTATAGTGAATGCTTCCTACTGGCTTTCATGGCCTATGACCGCTTTGTGGCCATCTGCAACCCACTCCTTTACACCACTGCCATGCCCAAGAAGCTCTGTGTCCAGCTGGTGGCAGGATCCTATGCAGCTGGCTTTGCCAATGCCATTGCACACACTGGTAACATCTTCCGCTTAAACTTCTGTGGGAACAATGTTATCAACCATTACTTTTGTGATGCACCACCACTTGTGAAGATGGCCTGTGATGACACACAAGTGTATGAACTCATTCAGAATGCTATCATTGGCTGCAATGTCCTGGCAACTACAGCTGTCATTGTGAGTTCCTATATTGGGATTGTGGCAGCCATAGTCCGTATCCGTTCGTCAGCAGGGAGACGCAAAGCCTTCTTCACTTGCTCGGCCCACCTGATCTCAGTCACCCTCTTCTATGGCTCCATTCTTATTATGTACTCCAGGTCCAACTCTCAACACACTCCCAATTGGGACAAGGCAAATGCGTTGTTCTATACAGTAGTCAACCCTCTGGTCAACCCTTTGATTTACAGCTTACGCAACAAAGATGTGAAGGCAACCTTCAAGAAAGTCTGGGGGAGATTCCTAGTGCACAGATGAATGGCACTGATATACCCTTTGTTCAAATTACATTGCAGATGAAGAAATTAACCTCTAGTCTCTAGTGTCTGCCTTCCCTCCCTCCCTCCCTATGGTAGAGAAGGAGAGAAGCTGGAAGTCAGAATGAAATCACTGCTCAATCAGAGACAAGAAAGTTTGGGCTTGGGAAAGACAGATACTTAGGGGTTAAAGGAGTACCTACTCCCTCCCCATCCCAAAATTTGGAAATTAATATAGTGCCCATCTCAGAGCTATGTTGACATGTGTTTGTCCACTTCCTGAACCGGAAGAAAAGCATGCTGGCAAAAACTGCACTGCCACAACACCTTTCCTGCACCAGCAATCTGGCTGGCTAGTGGTGCTGTCCTTACAGGGCAGCAGGTGATGGATTCCCCCTGCTTCATTTCCTCTCCCACCAAGTGTCACCTGCTGGCAGGAAAGACAATCACTAATTGCTCCCTTTAATGGGTGGTTGGCTGAGGTTGGGTAACTGTAGGTAGGAACCTGGGATAGAAGATTTAGCCACCTTTCAAGTTGCCAAAGTGACAGGTTAGAGCCATAGTTGTGCTCAGCGGTACTTTCCTTGTCCCTGATTGGATGCTGTCCCATAAAGAGCCCTGCATTATTGAAGCAGGAAGCATATGTTTGGGAGAAAACAAAGGGTGTGTTTGACAGCATAAAATGGACTTATTGTTGCAGTTTAAGATTGTGCATGCAATGATTGTGCTTGCAAAGCTGGTGCAGTGTTGTGTCTTCTGAAGGCTGCCCCCTAACCGCTGGAGTTTCCGAGCACTTCTCCCAGCTCTTCTGCCTCTTCATCACCAGCAGTCTCCTCCCAGGCACCAGCTGATTCCTTGGAGGCCTAGTTTGTGTCACAGTCCTCAGTTTCCAGGAAAGGAAGGGAAGAGGAAATCGAGTGGTTTTAAGAATCCCCTTTTTTCTTCAGAGAGTGGCTTTCCACACTGGAGTCTGTGTTATGAGCCATCAGAAATCCAGCAGAGAGAATTCTTACACTGCGGGTTCATACAGCATTCTGCACCAGATGACAGTGAAAAAGCAGAACAGCCTTCCTGAGCTGGTCCCTCCCAGAAGTGTTGGACTAGTAAAACAGTGAAACAAGGTTCCTGCTCTGTCTAATTATTTAAATTAGATTTTATTTTTGATCCTTAAGTATCCCTCTGACTGTAATGGTGAACCCACGACTGAGAGAGAGAGACTCTGCAAAGGTCGTAAATCCGAGCATTGTTCACAAAGTTACTTTTTCATCACTGTCATAACTGCGAATAGTCTCTGTCCGAGGCAGTTGCTGATTGAAGGCTACCTGTAATCTATCCAGTCCAGGAGACTTGAATTCATTCAGAGCAACTAGGTATTCTCTCACCAATTCCCTAATTATTCTGTTCTGCATTTCTCTTCTGCTCCTTATGGTGCAGCTTTTGATAAGTTGGACTGCTTTTTCCTTTTGCAAGAAGACAGATGCAAGTTAGGAAATGAGCAATTCATCCTTCTCCCTGTATCACCATCTTGCCATCTTTTCCAACCAGTCAGTGGTTCACCTCTAAAATCTTCTGTTCCTTCCTTAGGTATGACCATCAGTTGGAAATATGGATGAAAATGTCTGGTATTGTCATTTGTTCTGACATGAAACAGAAAAAAGGGATAATGTTCAGTAGGTTTGATCAGCTGGGTCAGCCTCTCTGCAACCTCTTGGATCTTCGCAGCTGGGAGGCAACAAAGTTGCTGGGAGTATGGCGGCATATACATTTAATAAATTATCATCATCATATCATCATCATACTCCCTTTGATATCATGTCTGGTCTGAAGACTGCTGACTCTATTCCTCTAAGCCATGAGTCCCCCATCACCACCATGTGTCTTTTCTTCTTTGGGGGAGTTACTGGATTCTTTGTCTCCATGGCAGTCTGGCTTTCTTTCCTTCCTGTTACTGGAACCCTGGGTGAAATCCCTCCTCTAGGAGTCTGTGAGTCTTCCTCCTGATGGACTGTACTGCTCCACTGACAGGGACTGCCTCTTGGTCCTCCGGGTTGTATGCTGCCAGTGTTCCTCCTCTGAGGCTCCTGTTTTCTCTGCCTTATTGTCTTCCTTTCTAGGTTTTTTTTCTTGCCTTGTCCAGAAACTCTTCATCTTCCCTGAAGTTTCAGCATAGTCAGATGGGTCTCCAGCCCCTCCACTTTCTCTTCCACTAATGCAATGAGTTTGCACTTGGTACAGGTATAGTAGGAGTCCTTCTCAGGCAGAAACACAAACATGGCATGTACCTTGCAGGTCACCATGGTACTTGCCTCCTTGTCCATGTCTAAGTGACTCTCGAAGATTATGCAGATCCAAACAGATCCTTCCTTTTTACACTCCCTTGCCTAGAATCTCCTGGAAAGACAAAACTTGAAAAAGTGTCCTATATGCTGAAGGAGGGATGAAGGGGAAATGAATGGACTGCTACCTTGAGCTGATGAGAGGAAGTTGCTGTTTGAGGTGATCTTCTGTCACTTCCCGGAATGCTCCAGGCCTATGCAAATTCTCCCAATGAGTCATTTCTCTAGCTGTATCCTGCCCTGCAGACTAAATGCCCCCCCAACTTTCTTTCTAGTTCTGGGTGTTAAGATCTTTGTACCTGTTCCTGTGGCTAAGAGTGCTGGGGGAAAAAGTGAGCTTTGAGCACAGAGGTTCCTGCTCCACCTGGGGTCTTGTTGTCTTAGAGAAGCTGGGCAAACTGCAGCACAGATTGTCAGCCCAACCTACAATCTGGGAATTATATTGCATGGGGATTGTATGTTATTGTTTGTTTCTTTGTTTCAGTATATGGCTGACCATCTGACAACAGGGGCTCTGGAAAATTAAAATCAACAGTTACAAACAACAATGCATGATACCTGAGGTAAACCATATATCCCAATCATAAAATCATGTCAACAGCACAGCTCGTCTAGCCTCCTGGCCCAAACAGCAGGCGAAACAGTCAGGGCTTCAGAGACTTAGAAAAGGCTAATGGGGTCGGGGCTGTTCAGATTTCTTAGGGAGGATGCTGTTTAACATGACTTCTGCTTCAGCTCTGACCCAAACACCAAGGAATCAAATACTCTAGAAAACAGTGAAGGGCTGCTGTATATCACACAGAATCTGAACTGCACCTTTAATATCACATACTGTCCACTGAAAGGCTTTATCTCATCCAGAGGAGAAATTGTTTGATAACTTCTTTTGGCAAAAGATCCCCTTCTGAATTCAGGAAAGAATGGATTGACATCCTGCAGCTTCCTGACAACACAACCCTTGTCTTCTGGAAGTATCACTGGACTCTTCCCTCTGTCCCTCAGAAGGGCTGGCACAATCCATTTTTTAAATTCAGACGTACCTGAAATGCTTCCATCTGTGATGCAGTCAACATCTGAAACTAAACCCACATCATGTTTCCATCAAAAACTAAGAATATCCTTAAAGTTGACATGAAGGACACTTTTAGCTCATAGATTAAAAAACTGGAATGTTTGATCATGGAACATCTATGGTTGCAAATCTTAAAAAAAACATCAAGTTTGCTTCAGTGGATTCAAGGTTAAAATTGATTCATCAAAAGATTTTATTTTGAGTTTACTGGACAGCACAAAGAATGCATTTGAAGGGTTGGACATCAGATTTTCCTTGTTGGTGATGTACCAAATTTGAGGGATCATTGAATAATATTTGTACATATCTAAGTAGATTTATGGGGAAATCTTTTAATCTAAAATGTTAATATTGTATTAAATTATATCCCAAAGCTTCCAAATAGAATTATTTTTGAAATATTAATATCTGTTATATCAGACCTGGGGTGTTACTGAGAGAATTATTTTGAGTAACTCCAAAAGTGGTATTATTCCTAAAATTAATATCTATAGGTAATTAATAATCTCTTTTCGGTTTTTCCCCCTTTTTTCTGTTTAGATTGTTATTGTTTTCTTTTGTTTATTTCTTTATGTTTTCTTTTCATTTTACTTTCTTGTCTTATATTTTTGTAAAACTGGTTAAAATCTGACCATTATCAAATCTATGCTCCACAGTTTTTTCCAGAAAAGATCCTGAGACAAATGATGATAGTAACTGAAATTCTGAGTGCCCTCAAGGTGGAAGATGATGGTTTACCTGGAGAACTCATGTAGCCTCAGGGACTGGTGTTTTTTATTCCCTTTCTTTTCTTAGATGAAACTCTCTTTGGAGGAGTTAAGAAAAAACTTTTGGCACAATACTAATATTCCCACTTCAGATCATCAAGAGGAAAGATCTAATCTAAGTGCTTCCACAGGGAACTGAGATTGTCTAATTTGAGGGAGTCACATGGTCACCTTATTCAGGAAAAAACAAGGCTCCCATATAAGCTGATTTATGGGCTTACCCAAATAGACTTAGCAAGGAAATGTGCTAGGCTTCATTCAGGTAAGTTTAATGTCTTTGGGCATAATTTAGGAGATGCCCCCTAAACTTATATTATTCCTGCAGCTAGGACTTGACCATTCCTTACATGGCCCTTCTTCTCACATCTGATTGTCAAGGCTTTCAGAGGCAGACTGACACTTGCCCATTTCCATCTTCTGTGAGAAGAAGTTCCAAGGTGTTCAGAAGGGTTTCACTTTTCTGATTTCTGCTTTCTTCTAGAACAGTGTTGTCCAAATTTGGCCACTTTAAGATGGCTGGGGAATTCTGGGAGTTGAAGTCCACTCATCTTAAAGTGGCCAAGTTTGGACAACACTGCTCTAGAAGCAGCTCCTTGCATCATGTGTATGGTGGCCACTTCTTCCCCCAGTCAATCCTGCCTCTGACAAGGGCCTCTCTGCTGCTCCACTGGCAGGAAATGTGGCCACTCAGTAGCACCAGGGAGGAAAGTGGACATGCTGTTTTGGCCACAGAAAAGGTCTTTCAAAGAGGTATGCAGCTTACACAACAACACCAGGTACCCTCCTTTGTTGTTGCTTGAGTTTAAGTGACGTGATTTCAGGGATAGTCTGAATGGCAGTCAGAGCAGTGCAGCCAACTTCAAGTAGCCAATTTGGACTCTCACTAAAAGGGAGCAAATCCTTCTGCTTCTTTCTTTTTCTCAACCTTGCGAAGAATTCTTTTTGGATGTTCTGCCTGGGGCACGCCTAGTTATTCTGGTGAAATCTGGGAAGGGAAGCTGCACCTCAGTCATAAACTTTGGGGACAATAAAAGAGAACATCTAAAGAAATGTTGGAACAAATGTAGTTCTCTGACATTTCTTGCACAAAGAGTAGTGCCTGACAGTGAAACCGAGTTATAGCCTCTGTTCTGGAAAACTAGATGATTGTATGGCCAAGAGAAGCTTCAGAGATGATACAAGAAATGTTCAAGTGATCTTATTTTCTGGAGAAGGATTTCAGAGTTTATAGTGCCTCCTGAAGTATGAAGAGCTTTTCAATACACAATAAATCTGTGTATCAGATAATTTGGAGATCAGGATACTTTAGGAATTTGTGGGAAGGGAGAGATTTAGGCAGGGCTTGCCTGAGGGTGACTGAGGAGTTTAAACACATTAAGTATTTCAGATGGAAAAGGTTGAATGCTGAAGATATTACAGAACAAAATACCTAATTTCAGCTGCACAGTACAGGATCAAGCATTATTATAGTGGAGATTTTAAAGAGGATACCAGATACTGCTCCAGTTTTGTGAAATCCATTAATTCTCTCTTTCTAAACTTGGTGGCTACTAAGTGTGATAACATTCCACTTCACTCTCTGCTATTTTGAAATAATTCTGATTTGGGGGAATTTCTCTCCCATTCATTGGGTTGAGGGCAGAAAATGTTCATACGCTAACCTGGCATCTTTGGTACCAGGCATTCTCTTTCAAAGTTCTCCTATACCCACATAGGTGGGAATTATTCATACTAGATTCAGTATGGAGCCAATGTCTAAGAAGATGAACTTTATAAACTAACCACCTCCCCCCCCCCGCCATGGGCCCTGTCCTTCCTTTAACAAAAGCCACAGCTCCTTGGAGCCCTGAAAGTGCAGCAGGGATATCAGCAAAAGTGGCATTAATGTCAGCAACAAAATTAAAGGTGCAAATCCCAATTATATTGCACAAGTATCCTCCCCACCTTTTAGTGGCTCCGCCATTAGTACACTATTACATACAGTAAGTAATGTTCAAGAAAGGAGTTAAAACTGACAGAGAAAAAGGACAAAAGAAAACAACCCAGGAGATGGTTTGGATATTTGGCTACACTTTAGCCATCACCCAAAAGCAGCAGATGGAGCCATCCAGCTTCCACAATGCCTTTCCGTTTCATGCGTGGACCCAGGGCCATTCCAGGGAGTGTGTCAGCCAAGTCTGCCTCCCCCAACCAATTGCTTTCCAGTATGTTGCACTCGAATCACTTTCACCATTATGGATGAGCGTTGTGGGAATTGGCTCCAGTGTATGGGAGGTGCAAGGGGGAAACAAGGTTAAGAAAGCCTGGTTGAAGTATTTGATTCTTCAACAATACATTACAGTAAAAGCTGATGTACGAAGAGCCCAATGTCATTAATAATAGCGATATAGTGAGTGAATTGCAGGATGTTTGACATCTGAACATTGATGGTTATGTTCATCATCAATACTGAGTCCAATATTACTGTTGCCAAAGCAAATTAGAGTGAGGAGAATCATGAGTCAAAAAGCAAGGCTAAGAATGGGGCTGGGAGCATCTTTACAGGCTAATTCAATGCAAGTTGCTAGTTTTGTGAGGGCAAGGTCCTCGGATGAGCTGATTATGTCTATATGGCAAGAGATCATCTTCTCTGAATGCAGAACATGGATGGGATGGCCTTCATCCTTCCAGTTTGACACTTTCATTTGTCCATGACTGGCACATAATAGACTGGCAGGATGCTATATTATACATTTAATGTAGAGAGCCAAGTTCACATCCAGCGCTGCTCAGTTCTGAAGTTCACTGACTTATATTTAATTCTGTCACTTTCACAAAGTATACCTCACATGGTTTTTGTAAAAATATATCAGGAAGAATCAATGTGCTGCCTTGAGATGGTTGGAAAAAATTTAGCTCCATAAATCATTTAAATAAGTAAGAGTTCCCAGTTAATACAGTGATTGGTGCAGGATTGATTATGCAGACACAGACCCTATCAAAATGTATTTCAAGGTCAAATCTAGAGAAAAACTGCTAGTAAAAAAATCTTTTAAGACAATATGCTTATCTGTTTAAGAATTTACCCAATATATGCATCCGTTCCTTGCCAGTTATGGGGAAATGATCCTTCTGGTGGTCAGTTACCACAGTGCATGGTGTTCAGTTGTTTTTGCAACATTTAAAACAATTGGGCTAGTTAAGAAGTATTTTTGGCTGTCCTCCCAGGGGTTAAAGCTAACGTTATAAGGCTGACATGTGCACTTTATTTCTCCTCTTCAACAATTAGAATTTTTTCATTCTTCCAGAATAGAATCCATTCTTGACCTGCCTTGTGAGATGCTGATACAAGTGTAGTTGAGATCAAAGGGTTATGCGTCATTTTTCACTATTTGTTTTTACAGACTGAGAATACATCCATTTTTGTAAAATTCATATGTGCAAATCTGGGCCTTCAGAACTGACCAGGTATTTATCCATGCCCCTTTCCTCATTTAGTAGCAGAAGGCCATGTCAAATCCAGTGTTCCCCAAACTTATGACAGTGGCCACATCTTCTCTGGAGCTCAAACTCTAAATAATTTTATGCCTCCCCTCCTAACCATGAAGTCTACCCCTCACCTGTATTCTGTTGTAGCAAGAGTGCCTCCAGGCTTTGTTGTTTCTTTTTCCAAGTAATCAAGAGACCTTCCTTTCCATCTAAATCCAAAAAATGTACTTGGATGATTTTGCTTGTTTTAATTTGGGATGCTATCTATTGGATCATCGCAGTCCCTCATTCTTTCCTTTCTTTTTTTCCTTCATGCCAACAAACGGGCTTTTAAAGATATCTGGAGATTTGAATATTTGACTGAAAAGTAATTTTAAAATGAGTTTTCCTTCAGAAACTGTGTAGTTGCTAAGATATGCTGCATTTCTTGTCTATATGTGCTTTTGTTACCCCTGTTAAAAGCAGGGGGCTCACTCTGTGCAGACACCCAGATTTATGTCCATTCCAGTAAAACCTTGGGTTTTATTTTTTAAGTAGTACACGTGTCACGACTTAATTTGTCACCAGGAAGGATAGACTGCACGACCAACTCTTGTTGATATCTGAGCAAAGCCCCAAGTGCCTACTGAAATAACCTCATCCCAATTTACAATGTCAAATATACTAATCTAAATGTCTTGGATCCACTAAAGGAACTCCAACACACTGTTCTTCGTTAAATCCTTCAGTTACAACTTTAGCTTGGGAAATCATCACCCAAACATTTTTATTTCCCTTTTGTGGCAGAACAGCAAATCTAGAACATACTAGAAATGTTTTCCAAGAGTTTTACTTAAGGTCTTATTTAAACAGCAACAGGAAGACAAATTAGAATAATTAAATATAATTATTAAATTATTAAATTAATAATAATTAAATATGAAATACTGTAGAGGGAACAAAATACCACTATCACCCATCTACTGTAGTATTTTTCTAAATGAGAACCATTTTCTATGCTTGCAACAAAATTTATTACAATAACTCAAGCAAGGTTAAAAGTTGAGGAGAAGAGAGGACAAACAGTCCTATATTCTGCACAACGTATATGTTTTTATGCTATAGTATCAGTACAAGCATTGGATACAGAGCCCTCTTAACAAGGCCCTATACTTAGGACTTCAGGCCATTAAATCTTTAAGCACCATCTTTTTTATTATTTTCCCACAACTTGAATAGATGGAGGGATTGTTGGAAGAGGAGCTTTTCTGGGGAATCAGGGAGAAGTTTGTTAAAGACCTGAGCTGATTGAAAATTTACTAAGGATTCTAGCAAGCTGCAATGATAAGTAGATGGGCAGAGTAATCCAAAAGGAGCAGGGGAGGAGGAATCCATGTGGAATACATGCCTCCTTTGCCCTGCATCCTATTAGAAAAGGTAATGTGTCCTTCAGGTCTCGGTTGGCACTTGGGGTCTACATGAGCAAGTTCATGCAGTTTTCTTGACAAATACGTAGAAGTGGTTTGCCATTATCTGTCCTAGGAGGTTTCTCGAACATCACAGTCCAGCCTTCTTCATGGTCTTTCATCCAGTTTCTCTTCAGCCCCAACCCTGTTAACAGTCCGAGTCCCGATAAGGCCTGTCAAGTACTCACGTATGCTGAGACCACCTTCAGAAAGGATTAACTAAATACATGGAGTGTTCCTAAGCAATGAGGGCCTTAAGTTGTCCTTTTCTTTTGTAAAAGCTGGATCCCGTAAATATTTATGGAATATTCAAAAAGCAGAAGCAAAAGCATTTGGGGGCAAAATTGGCAAACTCATACCAAATGTGTCAGGGAAGAGAGGGGGGTGTTCAACACATCATTCAAAATGTTAGAAGGATTCTCTATTCCAGGACTGAAACCTGCAAAATTCTTACTTCTCTTTCCTCTGTAAACAAGCTACACTTATGAAAATGATGGAAGTGGAAGGCAATCAGACATTGGTTACTGATTTTGTCTTGGTTGGGTTTACAACAGACCCATTTCTATGCATAATTTTATTTGTGCTGTTCTTGGCGTCCTACACCCTAACACTGACTGGGAACCTGGGCCTCATGGCACTGATCTACCTAGACTCCCGCTTGCACACACCCATGTACTTCTTTGTGGGCAGCCTGTCCTTTCTGGATGTCTGGTACTCCTCAGTCTACACTCCTCGGATCTTGTCTGACTGTGTCTCCAAGAACAACCACATTTCCCTAGCTGGTTGTGCAGCTCAATTCTTCTTCTCTGCTGGCTTGGCCTACAGTGAATGCTTCCTACTGGCTTTCATGGCCTATGACCGCTTTGTGGCCATCTGCAACCCACTCCTTTATACCACTGCCATGCCCAAGAAGCTCTGTGCCCAGCTGGTGGTAGGGTCTTATGTAGCAGGCTTTTCCAGTGCCATTGTACTCACTGGTAACACCTTCTGCCTACGCTTCTGTGGGAACAATGTCATCAACCACTACTTTTGTGATGTGGTGCCGCTTGTGAAGATGGCCTGTAATGACATAGGTGTCTATGAACTCATTGTGTCTTCCCTCATGGGTTGCAATTTGCTGGTAACCACAGCTATCATCCTGAGATCCTACATTGGGATTGTGGCAGCCATAGTCCGCATCCGTACAGCTGAAGGGAGACGCAAAGCCTTCTTCACTTGCTCAGCTCATCTGGTCTCAGTCACCTTCTTCTATGGTTCTATTCTCATCATGTACTCCAGACCCAACTCTCAACACACTCCAAATTGGGACAAGGCAAATGCATTGTTCTATACAGTAGTCAACCCGCTGGTCAACCCTTTCATTTACAGCTTACGCAACAAAGATGTGAAGGCAGCCTTCAAGAAAGTCTGGGAAAGATTCCTAGGACCCAAATGAATGGCATTAATACTGTCTTTCTCCATATCGGATTACCAGAAATAAAATTAAGCTCCTGCCTTTGGTGTCAGTTTTCCTTCCTTCCTTCCAAAATAAAAGATGGTGGAGAGAGCCAGGAGACCAGAGAGATTATTTCAGTGATTAACCACCATCTTCAATCCTCAAAATCTCCTCACTTACTTCTTTCAATGGGCAATTGTTTCCCATCTTCCCAATCCTCTCTCTACCTAGGAGCATCTTCAAAGCTATGGGTTACAGGGTGGGAAACAATATCAAAAGCAGGCATGATTAGAATGAAATCATTGGACAATGGCAAACAGACAGTTTGGGTACTGGGAAAGATGGACACTTATGTATTAAAAGTGCATTTAATTCTCTCCCAATCTCTACCCACAATTTTGAATTTACCTTAAGGCCTTTCTCAGAGCCAAGTCACATACTTGTTCCTCCACTCTCACAATTATAAAAAAAAGTATGCCAGCCTAAATTGCACTGCCCCAATGTCTGAGTCCTATCCTCTCTCAGCAATTTGGGTGGTCAGATCCTTTTTCTTTTTGTAAAAATTGTTTAAATAAATAATTACATAATCGTAACAATCATAAAAGGCTGATTATTACCAGATCTACATTTCAGAGTTTTTGTCAGAGAATGCCCTAAGATGAGTGATGATTGCAGCTGAACTTCTAAGTGCCCTCAAGGTGGAAGTTGTTTGTTTACTTGGAGAACTCAGGTGGCCTCAGGGAATGGTGTTGGGTTTTTTTTCTTACACGAAACTCCCTTTGGAGTAGTTAGGAAAAAACTTTTGTCATGATATTAATATTCCCACTTCAGATCATCAAGAGGAAAGATTTAATGTAACTGCTTCCACAGGGAACTGAGACTGCCTAATTTGAGGGAGTCATGTGGACACCTTACTCTGGAAAAAACAAGATTTCCTTATAGGTCAGTCTGTTCACTTGCCCAAAGGGTGTTAGCAGGAAATGTACTTGGCTTCATTCAGGTAAGTTTGATCTCTCTGGGCATAATTTAGATAGATATCTCCTAAGCTTTTATGATTCCTGCACCTAAGTCTTTGCCAGTCCTCCCATGGCCCCTCTTCTCAGATCTGATTGTCAAGGCTGTCACAGCTGTACTCACACCCCTCCATTCCTGCCCTTCTGTGAATAGAAGTTCAAGGTGTTCAGAAGTGGTTCACTTTTCTGACTTGATTCCCTCCAGAAGCAGGTCCATGCATCATGCATGGTGGCCATTCAATTTCTTCTCACTTTCTCTAAAAGAAAGCAGGAATCAGTCCTGCCAGCAACAAGGAACTTAGGATGTGAGAGACAAGAAAAAGTCCATGTGGAACTCTGAAAACAAGACAGGGAAAGCTTTTCACAGCACTTCTTTGAAATGTTTAATTACCTAAATTGCTGACTCCATGAAGTAGAAAGAGAACTGTCCACACCACTGAGGAAAGGGGATAGTAACCTGGATCTAAGCTGAAGATGGCAACCCCCTGATGAGATAAGTCTCAGGAAGAAGGTTGGTGGAAAAACGTGCAGGCTGTCACGACCACACTTGCACAAGGGGAGCGAGGGCAGATCTTTTCTGCTGCTCCACTGGCAGGAAATGTGGCACCAGGGAGGGATGTGGACATGCTCTTTGGACCCCAAAAAGGTTCTTCAAAGAGGCATGCGGCCTACACAACCACACTGGACACCTTCTCCTTGTGTTGTTCCTGCTTAAGGGATGCCTTTTTAAGGGGTAGTTTGAATGGCAGTTGCCTTCAAGCAGCCAGTTTGGGACTTTCCTTAAAAAGGAACAAATTGTTCTGCATTTTTATTTTCCCCGCCCATGGGGAGAATGTTTGCATTTTCTTCCTGTGGTAATCCTGGTTATTCTGGTAAAATTTGGAGAGAGAAGCTCCATTTGAATCATAAACTTTGGGTACAATCAAAGAGAACAACTAAAGCAATATTGGAGTAAATGTAGTTTTATAAATTTTCCTGCACAAAGAGTAGTGCCTGACAGTGAAACTGAGTTATAGCCCCAGTGCACTGGAAAGATAGAGGACTGTATGACCAAGAGAAGCTTCAGAGAAGATACAGGAAATGTTCAGATGGTCTTATTTTCTGGAGAAGGATTTCAAGAGTCCAGAAAGATGGGGAGTTTTTACCTAAGATATTTTAGGGATTAGAGAGAAAGATTTGGGCATGGGGTGGCTTATGCTAATTAAGGAATTTGACTGCAGTAAGCAAATAAGCCGTAAAAGGTTGGACACTGAAGGTGTCACAGAACAAAGCAGCTAATTTCAGCAAAGATAGATTCATTACTCTATGTAGATGTTAAAGAAGGCACTTGATATTACTCTGGTTTTATGAAATCTGCTAATTCTGTCTTTCCCGACTGGGTGCCTACTACATCTTTTAAAATTCCAGCTCCCACAAATACCAGACAGCCAAGTCTTCACTCTCTGCTATTTTGAAATAATTCTGATTTGGGGGAATTTCTCTCCCATTCATTGGGTTGAGGGCAGAAAATGTTCATACGCTAACCTGGCATCTTTGGTACCAGGCATTCTCTTTCAAAGCTCTCCTATACCCACATAGGTGGGAATTATTCATACTAGATTCAGTATGGAGCCAATGCCTAAGAAGATGAACTTTATAAACTAACCACCTCCCCCCCCCCCCCCCCCCGCCATGGGCCCTGTCCTTCCTTTAACAAAAGCCACAGCTCCTTGGAGCCCTGAAAGTGCAGCAGGGATATCAGCAAAAGTGGCATTAATGTCAGCAACAAAATTAAAGGTGCAAATCCCAATTATATTGCACAAGTATCCTCCCCACCTTTTAGTGGCTCCGCCATTAGTACACTATTACATACAGTAAGTAATGTTCAAGAAAGGAGTTAAAACTGACAGAGAAAAAGGACAAAAGAAAACAACCCAGGAGATGGTTTGGATATTTGGCTACACTTTAGCCATCACCCAAAAGCAGCAGATGGAGCCATCCAGCTTCCACAATGCCTTTCCGTTTCATGCGTGGACCCAGGGCCATTCCAGGGAGTGTGTCAGCCAAGTCTGCCTCCCCCAACCAATTGCTTTCCAGTATGTTGCACTCGAATCACTTTCACCATTATGGATGAGCGTTGTGGGAATTGGCTCCAGTGTATGGGAGGTGCAAGGGGGAAACAAGGTTAAGAAAGCCTGGTTGAAGTATTTGATTCTTCAACAATACATTACAGTAAAAGCTGATGTACGAAGAGCCCAATGTCATTAATAATAGCGATATAGTGAGTGAATTGCAGGATGTTTGACATCTGAACATTGATGGTTATGTTCATCATCAATACTGAGTCCAATATTACTGTTGCCAAAGCAAATTAGAGTGAGGAGAATCGTGAGTCAAAAAGCAAGGCTAAGAATGGGGCTGGGAGCGTCTTTACAGGCTAATTCAATGCAAGTTGCTAGTTTTGTGAGGGCAAGGTCCTCGGATGAGCTGATTATGTCTATATGGCAAGAGATCATCTTCTCTGAATGCAGAACATGGATGGGATGGCCTTCATCCTTCCAGTTTGACACTTTCATTTGTCCATGACTGGCACATAATAGACTGGCAGGATGCTATATTATACATTTAATGTAGAGAGCCAAGTTCACATCCAGCGCTGCTCAGTTCTGAAGTTCACTGACTTATATTTAATTCTGTCACTTTCACAAAGTATACCTCACATGGTTTTTGTAAAAATATATCAGGAAGAATCAATGTGCTGCCTTGAGATGGTTGGAAAAAATTTAGCTCCATAAATCATTTAAATAAGTAAGAGTTCCCAGTTAATACAGTGATTGGTGCAGGATTGATTATGCAGACACAGACCCTATCAAAATGTATTTCAAGGTCAAATCTAGAGAAAAACTGCTAGTAAAAAAATCTTTTAAGACAATATGCTTATCTGTTTAAGAATTTACCCAATATATGCATCCGTTCCTTGCCAGTTATGGGGAAATGATCCTTCTGGTGGTCAGTTACCACAGTGCATGGTGTTCAGTTGTTTTTGCAACATTTAAAACAATTGGGCTAGTTAAGAAGTATTTTTGGCTGTCCTCCCAGGGGTTAAAGCTAACGTTATAAGGCTGACATGTGCACTTTATTTCTCCTCTTCAACAATTAGAATTTTTTCATTCTTCCAGAATAGAATCCATTCTTGACCTGCCTTGTGAGATGCTGATACAAGTGTAGTTGAGATCAAAGGGTTATGCGTCATTTTTCACTATTTGTTTTTACAGACTGAGAATACATCCATTTTTGTAAAATTCATATGTGCAAATCTGGGCCTTCAGAACTGACCAGGTATTTATCCATGCCCCTTTCCTCATTTAGTAGCAGAAGGCCATGTCAAATCCAGTGTTCCCCAAACTTATGACAGTGGCCACATCTTCTCTGGAGCTCAAACTCTAAATAATTTTATGCCTCCCCTCCTAACCATGAAGTCTACCCCTCACCTGTATTCTGTTGTAGCAAGAGTGCCTCCAGGCTTTGTTGTTTCTTTTTCCAAGTAATCAAGAGACCTTCCTTTCCATCTAAATCCAAAAAATGTACTTGGATGATTTTGCTTGTTTTAATTTGGGATGCTATCTATTGGATCATCGCAGTCCCTCATTCTTTCCTTTCTTTTTTTCCTTCATGCCAACAAACGGGCTTTTAAAGATATCTGGAGATTTGAATATTTGACTGAAAAGTAATTTTAAAATGAGTTTTCCTTCAGAAACTGTGTAGTTGCTAAGATATGCTGCATTTCTTGTCTATATGTGCTTTTGTTACCCCTGTTAAAAGCAGGGGGCTCACTCTGTGCAGACACCCAGATTTATGTCCATTCCAGTAAAACCTTGGGTTTTATTTTTTAAGTAGTACACGTGTCACGACTTAATTTGTCACCAGGAAGGATAGACTGCACGACCAACTCTTGTTGATATCTGAGCAAAGCCCCAAGTGCCTACTGAAATAACCTCATCCCAATTTACAATGTCAAATATACTAATCTAAATGTCTTGGATCCACTAAAGGAACTCCAACACACTGTTCTTCGTTAAATCCTTCAGTTACAACTTTAGCTTGGGAAATCATCACCCAAACATTTTTATTTCCCTTTTGTGGCAGAACAGCAAATCTAGAACATACTAGAAATGTTTTCCAAGAGTTTTACTTAAGGTCTTATTTAAACAGCAACAGGAAGACAAATTAGAATAATTAAATATAATTATTAAATTATTAAATTAATAATAATTAAATATGAAATACTGTAGAGGGAACAAAATACCACTATCACCCATCTACTGTAGTATTTTTCTAAATGAGAACCATTTTCTATGCTTGCAACAAAATTTATTACAATAACTCAAGCAAGGTTAAAAGTTGAGGAGAAGAGAGGACAAACAGTCCTATATTCTGCACAACGTATATGTTTTTATGCTATAGTATCAGTACAAGCATTGGATACAGAGCCCTCTTAACAAGGCCCTATACTTAGGACTTCAGGCCATTAAATCTTTAAGCACCATCTTTTTTATTATTTTCCCACAACTTGAATAGATGGAGGGATTGTTGGAAGAGGAGCTTTTCTGGGGAATCAGGGAGAAGTTTGTTAAAGACCTGAGCTGATTGAAAATTTACTAAGGATTCTAGCAAGCTGCAATGATAAGTAGATGGGCAGAGTAATCCAAAAGGAGCAGGGGAGGAGGAATCCATGTGGAATACATGCCTCCTTTGCCCTGCATCCTATTAGAAAAGGTAATGTGTCCTTCAGGTCTCGGTTGGCACTTGGGGTCTACATGAGCAAGTTCATGCAGTTTTCTTGACAAATACGTAGAAGTGGTTTGCCATTATCTGTCCTAGGAGGTTTCTCGAACATCACAGTCCAGCCTTCTTCATGGTCTTTCATCCAGTTTCTCTTCAGCCCCAACCCTGTTAACAGTCCGAGTCCCGATAAGGCCTGTCAAGTACTCACGTATGCTGAGACCACCTTCAGAAAGGATTAACTAAATACATGGAGTGTTCCTAAGCAATGAGGGCCTTAAGTTGTCCTTTTCTTTTGTAAAAGCTGGATCCCGTAAATATTTATGGAATATTCAAAAAGCAGAAGCAAAAGCATTTGGGGGCAAAATTGGCAAACTCATACCAAATGTGTCAGGGAAGAGAGGGGGGTGTTCAACACATCATTCAAAATGTTAGAAGGATTCTCTATTCCAGGACTGAAACCTGCAAAATTCTTACTTCTCTTTCCTCTGTAAACAAGCTACACTTATGAAAATGATGGAAGTGGAAGGCAATCAGACATTGGTTACTGATTTTGTCTTGGTTGGGTTTACAACAGACCCATTTCTATGCATAATTTTATTTGTGCTGTTCTTGGCGTCCTACACCCTAACACTGACTGGGAACCTGGGCCTCATGGCACTGATCTACCTAGACTCCCG
This sequence comes from Liasis olivaceus, assembly GCA_030867105.1. Classification (NCBI taxonomy): domain Eukaryota; kingdom Metazoa; phylum Chordata; class Lepidosauria; order Squamata; family Pythonidae; genus Liasis; species Liasis olivaceus. The sequence goes on along the minus strand of CM061349.1, from coordinate 107,222,295 downwards.
CTTGCACACACCCATGTACTTCTTTGTGGGCAGCCTGTCCTTTCTGGATGTCTGGTACTCCTCAGTCTACACTCCTCGGATCTTGTCTGACTGTGTCTCCAAGAACAACCACATTTCCCTAGCTGGTTGTGCAGCTCAATTCTTCTTCTCTGCTGGCTTGGCCTACAGTGAATGCTTCCTACTGGCTTTCATGGCCTATGACCGCTTTGTGGCCATCTGCAACCCACTCCTTTATACCACTGCCATGCCCAAGAAGCTCTGTGCCCAGCTGGTGGTAGGGTCTTATGTAGCAGGCTTTTCCAGTGCCATTGTACTCACTGGTAACACCTTCTGCCTACGCTTCTGTGGGAACAATGTCATCAACCACTACTTTTGTGATGTGGTGCCGCTTGTGAAGATGGCCTGTAATGACATAGGTGTCTATGAACTCATTGTGTCTTCCCTCATGGGTTGCAATTTGCTGGTAACCACAGCTATCATCCTGAGATCCTACATTGGGATTGTGGCAGCCATAGTCCGCATCCGTACAGCTGAAGGGAGACGCAAAGCCTTCTTCACTTGCTCAGCTCATCTGGTCTCAGTCACCTTCTTCTATGGTTCTATTCTCATCATGTACTCCAGACCCAACTCTCAACACACTCCAAATTGGGACAAGGCAAATGCATTGTTCTATACAGTAGTCAACCCGCTGGTCAACCCTTTCATTTACAGCTTACGCAACAAAGATGTGAAGGCAGCCTTCAAGAAAGTCTGGGAAAGATTCCTAGGACCCAAATGAATGGCATTAATACTGTCTTTCTCCATATCGGATTACCAGAAATAAAATTAAGCTCCTGCCTTTGGTGTCAGTTTTCCTTCCTTCCTTCCAAAATAAAAGATGGTGGAGAGAGCCAGGAGACCAGAGAGATTATTTCAGTGATTAACCACCATCTTCAATCCTCAAAATCTCCTCACTTACTTCTTTCAATGGGCAATTGTTTCCCATCTTCCCAATCCTCTCTCTACCTAGGAGCATCTTCAAAGCTATGGGTTACAGGGTGGGAAACAATATCAAAAGCAGGCATGATTAGAATGAAATCATTGGACAATGGCAAACAGACAGTTTGGGTACTGGGAAAGATGGACACTTATGTATTAAAAGTGCATTTAATTCTCTCCCAATCTCTACCCACAATTTTGAATTTACCTTAAGGCCTTTCTCAGAGCCAAGTCACATACTTGTTCCTCCACTCTCACAATTATAAAAAAAAGTATGCCAGCCTAAATTGCACTGCCCCAATGTCTGAGTCCTATCCTCTCTCAGCAATTTGGGTGGTCAGATCCTTTTTCTTTTTGTAAAAATTGTTTAAATAAATAATTACATAATCGTAACAATCATAAAAGGCTGATTATTACCAGATCTACATTTCAGAGTTTTTGTCAGAGAATGCCCTAAGATGAGTGATGATTGCAGCTGAACTTCTAAGTGCCCTCAAGGTGGAAGTTGTTTGTTTACTTGGAGAACTCAGGTGGCCTCAGGGAATGGTGTTGGGTTTTTTTTCTTACACGAAACTCCCTTTGGAGTAGTTAGGAAAAAACTTTTGTCATGATATTAATATTCCCACTTCAGATCATCAAGAGGAAAGATTTAATGTAACTGCTTCCACAGGGAACTGAGACTGCCTAATTTGAGGGAGTCATGTGGACACCTTACTCTGGAAAAAACAAGATTTCCTTATAGGTCAGTCTGTTCACTTGCCCAAAGGGTGTTAGCAGGAAATGTACTTGGCTTCATTCAGGTAAGTTTGATCTCTCTGGGCATAATTTAGATAGATATCTCCTAAGCTTTTATGATTCCTGCACCTAAGTCTTTGCCAGTCCTCCCATGGCCCCTCTTCTCAGATCTGATTGTCAAGGCTGTCACAGCTGTACTCACACCCCTCCATTCCTGCCCTTCTGTGAATAGAAGTTCAAGGTGTTCAGAAGTGGTTCACTTTTCTGACTTGATTCCCTCCAGAAGCAGGTCCATGCATCATGCATGGTGGCCATTCAATTTCTTCTCACTTTCTCTAAAAGAAAGCAGGAATCAGTCCTGCCAGCAACAAGGAACTTAGGATGTGAGAGACAAGAAAAAGTCCATGTGGAACTCTGAAAACAAGACAGGGAAAGCTTTTCACAGCACTTCTTTGAAATGTTTAATTACCTAAATTGCTGACTCCATGAAGTAGAAAGAGAACTGTCCACACCACTGAGGAAAGGGGATAGTAACCTGGATCTAAGCTGAAGATGGCAACCCCCTGATGAGATAAGTCTCAGGAAGAAGGTTGGTGGAAAAACGTGCAGGCTGTCACGACCACACTTGCACAAGGGGAGCGAGGGCAGATCTTTTCTGCTGCTCCACTGGCAGGAAATGTGGCACCAGGGAGGGATGTGGACATGCTCTTTGGACCCCAAAAAGGTTCTTCAAAGAGGCATGCGGCCTACACAACCACACTGGACACCTTCTCCTTGTGTTGTTCCTGCTTAAGGGATGCCTTTTTAAGGGGTAGTTTGAATGGCAGTTGCCTTCAAGCAGCCAGTTTGGGACTTTCCTTAAAAAGGAACAAATTGTTCTGCATTTTTATTTTCCCCGCCCATGGGGAGAATGTTTGCATTTTCTTCCTGTGGTAATCCTGGTTATTCTGGTAAAATTTGGAGAGAGAAGCTCCATTTGAATCATAAACTTTGGGTACAATCAAAGAGAACAACTAAAGCAATATTGGAGTAAATGTAGTTTTATAAATTTTCCTGCACAAAGAGTAGTGCCTGACAGTGAAACTGAGTTATAGCCCCAGTGCACTGGAAAGATAGAGGACTGTATGACCAAGAGAAGCTTCAGAGAAGATACAGGAAATGTTCAGATGGTCTTATTTTCTGGAGAAGGATTTCAAGAGTCCAGAAAGATGGGGAGTTTTTACCTAAGATATTTTAGGGATTAGAGAGAAAGATTTGGGCATGGGGTGGCTTATGCTAATTAAGGAATTTGACTGCAGTAAGCAAATAAGCCGTAAAAGGTTGGACACTGAAGGTGTCACAGAACAAAGCAGCTAATTTCAGCAAAGATAGATTCATTACTCTATGTAGATGTTAAAGAAGGCACTTGATATTACTCTGGTTTTATGAAATCTGCTAATTCTGTCTTTCCCGACTGGGTGCCTACTACATCTTTTAAAATTCCAGCTCCCACAAATACCAGACAGCCAAGTCTTCACTCTCTGCTATTTTGAAATAATTCTGATTTGGGGGAATTTCTCTCCCATTCATTGGGTTGAGGGCAGAAAATGTTCATACGCTAACCTGGCATCTTTGGTACCAGGCATTCTCTTTCAAAGCTCTCCTATACCCACATAGGTGGGAATTATTCATACTAGATTCAGTATGGAGCCAATGCCTAAGAAGATGAACTTTATAAACTAACCACCTCCCCCCCCCCCCCCCCCCGCCATGGGCCCTGTCCTTCCTTTAACAAAAGCCACAGCTCCTTGGAGCCCTGAAAGTGCAGCAGGGATATCAGCAAAAGTGGCATTAATGTCAGCAACAAAATTAAAGGTGCAAATCCCAATTATATTGCACAAGTATCCTCCCCACCTTTTAGTGGCTCCGCCATTAGTACACTATTACATACAGTAAGTAATGTTCAAGAAAGGAGTTAAAACTGACAGAGAAAAAGGACAAAAGAAAACAACCCAGGAGATGGTTTGGATATTTGGCTACACTTTAGCCATCACCCAAAAGCAGCAGATGGAGCCATCCAGCTTCCACAATGCCTTTCCGTTTCATGCGTGGACCCAGGGCCATTCCAGGGAGTGTGTCAGCCAAGTCTGCCTCCCCCAACCAATTGCTTTCCAGTATGTTGCACTCGAATCACTTTCACCATTATGGATGAGCGTTGTGGGAATTGGCTCCAGTGTATGGGAGGTGCAAGGGGGAAACAAGGTTAAGAAAGCCTGGTTGAAGTATTTGATTCTTCAACAATACATTACAGTAAAAGCTGATGTACGAAGAGCCCAATGTCATTAATAATAGCGATATAGTGAGTGAATTGCAGGATGTTTGACATCTGAACATTGATGGTTATGTTCATCATCAATACTGAGTCCAATATTACTGTTGCCAAAGCAAATTAGAGTGAGGAGAATCGTGAGTCAAAAAGCAAGGCTAAGAATGGGGCTGGGAGCGTCTTTACAGGCTAATTCAATGCAAGTTGCTAGTTTTGTGAGGGCAAGGTCCTCGGATGAGCTGATTATGTCTATATGGCAAGAGATCATCTTCTCTGAATGCAGAACATGGATGGGATGGCCTTCATCCTTCCAGTTTGACACTTTCATTTGTCCATGACTGGCACATAATAGACTGGCAGGATGCTATATTATACATTTAATGTAGAGAGCCAAGTTCACATCCAGCGCTGCTCAGTTCTGAAGTTCACTGACTTATATTTAATTCTGTCACTTTCACAAAGTATACCTCACATGGTTTTTGTAAAAATATATCAGGAAGAATCAATGTGCTGCCTTGAGATGGTTGGAAAAAATTTAGCTCCATAAATCATTTAAATAAGTAAGAGTTCCCAGTTAATACAGTGATTGGTGCAGGATTGATTATGCAGACACAGACCCTATCAAAATGTATTTCAAGGTCAAATCTAGAGAAAAACTGCTAGTAAAAAAATCTTTTAAGACAATATGCTTATCTGTTTAAGAATTTACCCAATATATGCATCCGTTCCTTGCCAGTTATGGGGAAATGATCCTTCTGGTGGTCAGTTACCACAGTGCATGGTGTTCAGTTGTTTTTGCAACATTTAAAACAATTGGGCTAGTTAAGAAGTATTTTTGGCTGTCCTCCCAGGGGTTAAAGCTAACGTTATAAGGCTGACATGTGCACTTTATTTCTCCTCTTCAACAATTAGAATTTTTTCATTCTTCCAGAATAGAATCCATTCTTGACCTGCCTTGTGAGATGCTGATACAAGTGTAGTTGAGATCAAAGGGTTATGCGTCATTTTTCACTATTTGTTTTTACAGACTGAGAATACATCCATTTTTGTAAAATTCATATGTGCAAATCTGGGCCTTCAGAACTGACCAGGTATTTATCCATGCCCCTTTCCTCATTTAGTAGCAGAAGGCCATGTCAAATCCAGTGTTCCCCAAACTTATGACAGTGGCCACATCTTCTCTGGAGCTCAAACTCTAAATAATTTTATGCCTCCCCTCCTAACCATGAAGTCTACCCCTCACCTGTATTCTGTTGTAGCAAGAGTGCCTCCAGGCTTTGTTGTTTCTTTTTCCAAGTAATCAAGAGACCTTCCTTTCCATCTAAATCCAAAAAATGTACTTGGATGATTTTGCTTGTTTTAATTTGGGATGCTATCTATTGGATCATCGCAGTCCCTCATTCTTTCCTTTCTTTTTTTCCTTCATGCCAACAAACGGGCTTTTAAAGATATCTGGAGATTTGAATATTTGACTGAAAAGTAATTTTAAAATGAGTTTTCCTTCAGAAACTGTGTAGTTGCTAAGATATGCTGCATTTCTTGTCTATATGTGCTTTTGTTACCCCTGTTAAAAGCAGGGGGCTCACTCTGTGCAGACACCCAGATTTATGTCCATTCCAGTAAAACCTTGGGTTTTATTTTTTAAGTAGTACACGTGTCACGACTTAATTTGTCACCAGGAAGGATAGACTGCACGACCAACTCTTGTTGATATCTGAGCAAAGCCCCAAGTGCCTACTGAAATAACCTCATCCCAATTTACAATGTCAAATATACTAATCTAAATGTCTTGGATCCACTAAAGGAACTCCAACACACTGTTCTTCGTTAAATCCTTCAGTTACAACTTTAGCTTGGGAAATCATCACCCAAACATTTTTATTTCCCTTTTGTGGCAGAACAGCAAATCTAGAACATACTAGAAATGTTTTCCAAGAGTTTTACTTAAGGTCTTATTTAAACAGCAACAGGAAGACAAATTAGAATAATTAAATATAATTATTAAATTATTAAATTAATAATAATTAAATATGAAATACTGTAGAGGGAACAAAATACCACTATCACCCATCTACTGTAGTATTTTTCTAAATGAGAACCATTTTCTATGCTTGCAACAAAATTTATTACAATAACTCAAGCAAGGTTAAAAGTTGAGGAGAAGAGAGGACAAACAGTCCTATATTCTGCACAACGTATATGTTTTTATGCTATAGTATCAGTACAAGCATTGGATACAGAGCCCTCTTAACAAGGCCCTATACTTAGGACTTCAGGCCATTAAATCTTTAAGCACCATCTTTTTTATTATTTTCCCACAACTTGAATAGATGGAGGGATTGTTGGAAGAGGAGCTTTTCTGGGGAATCAGGGAGAAGTTTGTTAAAGACCTGAGCTGATTGAAAATTTACTAAGGATTCTAGCAAGCTGCAATGATAAGTAGATGGGCAGAGTAATCCAAAAGGAGCAGGGGAGGAGGAATCCATGTGGAATACATGCCTCCTTTGCCCTGCATCCTATTAGAAAAGGTAATGTGTCCTTCAGGTCTCGGTTGGCACTTGGGGTCTACATGAGCAAGTTCATGCAGTTTTCTTGACAAATACGTAGAAGTGGTTTGCCATTATCTGTCCTAGGAGGTTTCTCGAACATCACAGTCCAGCCTTCTTCATGGTCTTTCATCCAGTTTCTCTTCAGCCCCAACCCTGTTAACAGTCCGAGTCCCGATAAGGCCTGTCAAGTACTCACGTATGCTGAGACCACCTTCAGAAAGGATTAACTAAATACATGGAGTGTTCCTAAGCAATGAGGGCCTTAAGTTGTCCTTTTCTTTTGTAAAAGCTGGATCCCGTAAATATTTATGGAATATTCAAAAAGCAGAAGCAAAAGCATTTGGGGGCAAAATTGGCAAACTCATACCAAATGTGTCAGGGAAGAGAGGGGGGTGTTCAACACATCATTCAAAATGTTAGAAGGATTCTCTATTCCAGGACTGAAACCTGCAAAATTCTTACTTCTCTTTCCTCTGTAAACAAGCTACACTTATGAAAATGATGGAAGTGGAAGGCAATCAGACATTGGTTACTGATTTTGTCTTGGTTGGGTTTACAACAGACCCATTTCTATGCATAATTTTATTTGTGCTGTTCTTGGCGTCCTACACCCTAACACTGACTGGGAACCTGGGCCTCATGGCACTGATCTACCTAGACTCCCGCTTGCACACACCCATGTACTTCTTTGTGGGCAGCCTGTCCTTTCTGGATGTCTGGTACTCCTCAGTCTACACTCCTCGGATCTTGTCTGACTGTGTCTCCAAGAACAACCACATTTCCCTAGCTGGTTGTGCAGCTCAATTCTTCTTCTCTGCTGGCTTGGCCTACAGTGAATGCTTCCTACTGGCTTTCATGGCCTATGACCGCTTTGTGGCCATCTGCAACCCACTCCTTTATACCACTGCCATGCCCAAGAAGCTCTGTGCCCAGCTGGTGGTAGGGTCTTATGTAGCAGGCTTTTCCAGTGCCATTGTACTCACTGGTAACACCTTCTGCCTACGCTTCTGTGGGAACAATGTCATCAACCACTACTTTTGTGATGTGGTGCCGCTTGTGAAGATGGCCTGTAATGACATAGGTGTCTATGAACTCATTGTGTCTTCCCTCATGGGTTGCAATTTGCTGGTAACCACAGCTATCATCCTGAGATCCTACATTGGGATTGTGGCAGCCATAGTCCGCATCCGTACAGCTGAAGGGAGACGCAAAGCCTTCTTCACTTGCTCAGCTCATCTGGTCTCAGTCACCTTCTTCTATGGTTCTATTCTCATCATGTACTCCAGACCCAACTCTCAACACACTCCAAATTGGGACAAGGCAAATGCATTGTTCTATACAGTAGTCAACCCGCTGGTCAACCCTTTCATTTACAGCTTACGCAACAAAGATGTGAAGGCAGCCTTCAAGAAAGTCTGGGAAAGATTCCTAGGACCCAAATGAATGGCATTAATACTGTCTTTCTCCATATCGGATTACCAGAAATAAAATTAAGCTCCTGCCTTTGGTGTCAGTTTTCCTTCCTTCCTTCCAAAATAAAAGATGGTGGAGAGAGCCAGGAGACCAGAGAGATTATTTCAGTGATTAACCACCATCTTCAATCCTCAAAATCTCCTCACTTACTTCTTTCAATGGGCAATTGTTTCCCATCTTCCCAATCCTCTCTCTACCTAGGAGCATCTTCAAAGCTATGGGTTACAGGGTGGGAAACAATATCAAAAGCAGGCATGATTAGAATGAAATCATTGGACAATGGCAAACAGACAGTTTGGGTACTGGGAAAGATGGACACTTATGTATTAAAAGTGCATTTAATTCTCTCCCAATCTCTACCCACAATTTTGAATTTACCTTAAGGCCTTTCTCAGAGCCAAGTCACATACTTGTTCCTCCACTCTCACAATTATAAAAAAAAGTATGCCAGCCTAAATTGCACTGCCCCAATGTCTGAGTCCTATCCTCTCTCAGCAATTTGGGTGGTCAGATCCTTTTTCTTTTTGTAAAAATTGTTTAAATAAATAATTACATAATCGTAACAATCATAAAAGGCTGATTATTACCAGATCTACATTTCAGAGTTTTTGTCAGAGAATGCCCTAAGATGAGTGATGATTGCAGCTGAACTTCTAAGTGCCCTCAAGGTGGAAGTTGTTTGTTTACTTGGAGAACTCAGGTGGCCTCAGGGAATGGTGTTGGGTTTTTTTTCTTACACGAAACTCCCTTTGGAGTAGTTAGGAAAAAACTTTTGTCATGATATTAATATTCCCACTTCAGATCATCAAGAGGAAAGATTTAATGTAACTGCTTCCACAGGGAACTGAGACTGCCTAATTTGAGGGAGTCATGTGGACACCTTACTCTGGAAAAAACAAGATTTCCTTATAGGTCAGTCTGTTCACTTGCCCAAAGGGTGTTAGCAGGAAATGTACTTGGCTTCATTCAGGTAAGTTTGATCTCTCTGGGCATAATTTAGATAGATATCTCCTAAGCTTTTATGATTCCTGCACCTAAGTCTTTGCCAGTCCTCCCATGGCCCCTCTTCTCAGATCTGATTGTCAAGGCTGTCACAGCTGTACTCACACCCCTCCATTCCTGCCCTTCTGTGAATAGAAGTTCAAGGTGTTCAGAAGTGGTTCACTTTTCTGACTTGATTCCCTCCAGAAGCAGGTCCATGCATCATGCATGGTGGCCATTCAATTTCTTCTCACTTTCTCTAAAAGAAAGCAGGAATCAGTCCTGCCAGCAACAAGGAACTTAGGATGTGAGAGACAAGAAAAAGTCCATGTGGAACTCTGAAAACAAGACAGGGAAAGCTTTTCACAGCACTTCTTTGAAATGTTTAATTACCTAAATTGCTGACTCCATGAAGTAGAAAGAGAACTGTCCACACCACTGAGGAAAGGGGATAGTAACCTGGATCTAAGCTGAAGATGGCAACCCCCTGATGAGATAAGTCTCAGGAAGAAGGTTGGTGGAAAAACGTGCAGGCTGTCACGACCACACTTGCACAAGGGGAGCGAGGGCAGATCTTTTCTGCTGCTCCACTGGCAGGAAATGTGGCACCAGGGAGGGATGTGGACATGCTCTTTGGACCCCAAAAAGGTTCTTCAAAGAGGCATGCGGCCTACACAACCACACTGGACACCTTCTCCTTGTGTTGTTCCTGCTTAAGGGATGCCTTTTTAAGGGGTAGTTTGAATGGCAGTTGCCTTCAAGCAGCCAGTTTGGGACTTTCCTTAAAAAGGAACAAATTGTTCTGCATTTTTATTTTCCCCGCCCATGGGGAGAATGTTTGCATTTTCTTCCTGTGGTAATCCTGGTTATTCTGGTAAAATTTGGAGAGAGAAGCTCCATTTGAATCATAAACTTTGGGTACAATCAAAGAGAACAACTAAAGCAATATTGGAGTAAATGTAGTTTTATAAATTTTCCTGCACAAAGAGTAGTGCCTGACAGTGAAACTGAGTTATAGCCCCAGTGCACTGGAAAGATAGAGGACTGTATGACCAAGAGAAGCTTCAGAGAAGATACAGGAAATGTTCAGATGGTCTTATTTTCTGGAGAAGGATTTCAAGAGTCCAGAAAGATGGGGAGTTTTTACCTAAGATATTTTAGGGATTAGAGAGAAAGATTTGGGCATGGGGTGGCTTATGCTAATTAAGGAATTTGACTGCAGTAAGCAAATAAGCCGTAAAAGGTTGGACACTGAAGGTGTCACAGAACAAAGCAGCTAATTTCAGCAAAGATAGATTCATTACTCTATGTAGATGTTAAAGAAGGCACTTGATATTACTCTGGTTTTATGAAATCTGCTAATTCTGTCTTTCCCGACTGGGTGCCTACTACATCTTTTAAAATTCCAGCTCCCACAAATACCAGACAGCCAAGTCTTCACTCTCTGCTATTTTGAAATAATTCTGATTTGGGGGAATTTCTCTCCCATTCATTGGGTTGAGGGCAGAAAATGTTCATACGCTAACCTGGCATCTTTGGTACCAGGCATTCTCTTTCAAAGTTCTCCTATACCCACATAGGTGGGAATTATTCATACTAGATTCAGTATGGAGCCAATGTCTAAGAAGATGAACTTTATAAACTAACCACCTCCCCCCCCCCGCCATGGGCCCTGTCCTTCCTTTAACAAAAGCCACAGCTCCTTGGAGCCCTGAAAGTGCAGCAGGGATATCAGCAAAAGTGGCATTAATGTCAGCAACAAAATTAAAGGTGCAAATCCCAATTATATTGCACAAGTATCCTCCCCACCTTTTAGTGGCTCCGCCATTAGTACACTATTACATACAGTAAGTAATGTTCAAGAAAGGAGTTAAAACTGACAGAGAAAAAGGACAAAAGAAAACAACCCAGGAGATGGTTTGGATATTTGGCTACACTTTAGCCATCACCCAAAAGCAGCAGATGGAGCCATCCAGCTTCCACAATGCCTTTCCGTTTCATGCGTGGACCCAGGGCCATTCCAGGGAGTGTGTCAGCCAAGTCTGCCTCCCCCAACCAATTGCTTTCCAGTATGTTGCACTCGAATCACTTTCACCATTATGGATGAGCGTTGTGGGAATTGGCTCCAGTGTATGGGAGGTGCAAGGGGGAAACAAGGTTAAGAAAGCCTGGTTGAAGTATTTGATTCTTCAACAATACATTACAGTAAAAGCTGATGTACGAAGAGCCCAATGTCATTAATAATAGCGATATAGTGAGTGAATTGCAGGATGTTTGACATCTGAACATTGATGGTTATGTTCATCATCAATACTGAGTCCAATATTACTGTTGCCAAAGCAAATTAGAGTGAGGAGAATCGTGAGTCAAAAAGCAAGGCTAAGAATGGGGCTGGGAGCGTCTTTACAGGCTAATTCAATGCAAGTTGCTAGTTTTGTGAGGGCAAGGTCCTCGGATGAGCTGATTATGTCTATATGGCAAGAGATCATCTTCTCTGAATGCAGAACATGGATGGGATGGCCTTCATCCTTCCAGTTTGACACTTTCATTTGTCCATGACTGGCACATAATAGACTGGCAGGATGCTATATTATACATTTAATGTAGAGAGCCAAGTTCACATCCAGCGCTGCTCAGTTCTGAAGTTCACTGACTTATATTTAATTCTGTCACTTTCACAAAGTATACCTCACATGGTTTTTGTAAAAATATATCAGGAAGAATCAATGTGCTGCCTTGAGATGGTTGGAAAAAATTTAGCTCCATAAATCATTTAAATAAGTAAGAGTTCCCAGTTAATACAGTGATTGGTGCAGGATTGATTATGCAGACACAGACCCTATCAAAATGTATTTCAAGGTCAAATCTAGAGAAAAACTGCTAGTAAAAAAATCTTTTAAGACAATATGCTTATCTGTTTAAGAATTTACCCAATATATGCATCCGTTCCTTGCCAGTTATGGGGAAATGATCCTTCTGGTGGTCAGTTACCACAGTGCACGGTGTTCAGTTGTTTTTGCAACATTTAAAACAATTGGGCTAGTTAAGAAGTATTTTTGGCTGTCCTCCCAGGGGTTAAAGCTAACATTATAAGGCTGACATGTGCACTTGTTCATCATCAAGTGCTTGTTCATCATCAAGTGCTGACATGTGCACTTGTTCATCATCAAGTTATAAGGCTGACATGTGCACTATGTTCATCATCAATACTGAGTCCAATATTACTGTTGCCAAAGCAAATTAGAGTGAGGAGAATCATGAGTCAAAAAGCAAGGCTAAGAATGGGGCTGGGAGCGTCTTTACAGGCTAATTCAATGCAAGTTGCTAGTTTTGTGAGGGCAAGGTCCTCGGACGAGCTGATTATGTCTATATGGCAAGAGATCATCTTCTCTGAACGCAGAACATGGATGGGATGGCCTTCATCCTTCCAATTTGACACTTTCATTTGTCCATGACTGGCACATAATAGACCGGCAGGGTGCTATATTAATACCATGAATGTCAAGATTCTGCTTTATTTCTCATTCTCTGACTTATATTTAATTTTGTCTCATAGTGTGTCCTACCTCACAAGGCTGTAGTAAAAATAAATGGGGAGAAACTAGATGTGCTATCTTCAACAGTTGATTTAAATAAAGTAAGAAGTTAATACAATGATTAGTGCAGTTTGATTTACTCAAATACAGACCCTATCAAAATGTATTTCAAGGTCATAAATCTAGAGAAAAACTGCTAGTAGAACTACTTTTTAGGAAGATTTATCTGTACAACATTTGCACAACATATGCATCCGTTCCTTGCCAGTTATGGGGAAATGATCCTTCTGGTGGTCAGTTGCCACAGCGCACGGTGTTCAGTGGTTTTTGCAACATTTAAAACAATTGGGCTAGTTTGGAAGCACTGTTGCTCTACTCCTATGGGCCAAAGCAGTATTTATTTCTAAAGCTTGGAAGTGCATTTTATTTCTCCTGTTCAACAATTACCAAATTTGAATGATTCCAGAAGGGAGTCCATTCTCAACCTGCCTTCTGAGATGCTGATACAACTCTAGTTGAGATCAAAGGGTTATGCAACATTTCCCCCCCGTTTCGTTCCTTGCAGACTGAAATTCCATCCATTGTTGTAAAATTCATATGTGCAAAACTGGGCCTTTGGACCAGACCAGGTATTTATCTATGCTCCTTTCCTCATTTAGCAAGCAGGAGGGCCTTCCAAATCCAGCATTCCCCAAACTCATGACAGTGGCCTTATCTTGTCTGGAGCCCAAACTCTAAAACGTTTTCTGCCTCCCGCCCAGCCATGAAGCCCACCCCTCGCCTGTAGTCTTACAGCAAGAGAGCCTCTAGGCATTGTTGCTTCTTTTGCCATTGTGGAAGTGATCAAGAGACCTTCTCCATCTCAGTCCGATAAAATGGACTAGGATGATTTTGTTTGTCTTTATTTGAGATGCTATCTATTGAATCATCACAATCCCTCATCCTTTCCTTCGTTTTTCCCTTCACGGCCCTACATCAGATTGCTTATTTAAATAACTGGACATTTGACTGCATTGATTTAAAAGTGAAATCAGGTAGTCCTCAAGTTAAGATGGCAAGTGGGAGTTGAATTTGCGTTGCTAAGCAATGCGGTCATAAAGCGCAATGTCACATGACCACATCGCTTAGCAACGGCAATCCCTGCAGTCCACATTGCTGTCATTAAGCAAGGATCATAGGTCATTAAGCAAGCAAACCAAAGTCAGTGGGGAAGCTGGCAGGAAGTTGCAAGTCCCTGTGGTTCGCAAGCAGTCTGGCAAACAGGTAAGTGGCTGCTGGCGGGTGGGAGGTGGAGTGAGGGGGTGCGTGAGTGGCAGGGGAGGTGCAGCGTAAATGCAGCGAGGCTCAGGGAGAGTGGGAGAGTGCGGGTGGCAGGAGAAGCGCGGCAGGCCTTGGGGTGCCAGGTGGGAGAGGGTGCACGAGTGGCCAGGGAGGCATGGCGTGAGTGCAGCAATGCTTGGCAAGGGTGCGTGAGGGCTCTGGGTGGCCAGCAAGGTGCGAGCACAGAGGGGCTGGGGGAGGGCGTGTGGGTGGGGGAAGGTGCATGAGGGTGCGCGAGTGGCCAAGGAGGCACAGTGAAAGCACAGGGAGGCTCAGGGAGGGCGGCAACTTGCAACCTTCCCTGCTGGCTTCCCCACTGATTTTGCTTATGGGAAGCCAGCAGGAAAGATTGCAAATCATGATAATGTGACCACAGAATGCTGAAACTGTTGTAAGTGCGAGCTGGCTGCCAAGTGCCCAGATTGCGATCACATGATTGCAGGAGCGCTGGGACAGCTGGAACTTTTGAGGACGGGTCATAAGTACCACTTGTTCAGCACCATTGTAATTTTGAATGGTGGTTGTTAACCAAGGACTATCTGTAGTTGCTAAGTTACCCTGTATTTCCTGTCTATAGGTGCTTTTGTTAACCCTGTTAACAGCAGGGGGCTCACTCTGTGCAGACAGTCAGGTTTACATCCACTCCAGTTGGAGCCTGGTAAGACCTTGCACTTTATTTTTTTCTGTACTACATGCGAAACCTAATTTGTCACTAAGAAGGATAGATTGCAAGGCCAACCTGTGGCTGCAGATGGATACCTGGCAGAACCAGGGTGGTCTCTGCTACCACTGATATATGAGCAGAAGGTAATGATGCCCCACGGTGCTGAGCGTATCTATTGTATTAATTGTATCACAATTTACAACATCCAATCAGCGAATCTCAAGATCATGTGTCATTTTCACTCGTACCATTCATATACAACTTCAATGTGGGATGGCATTCCTCAATCTTTTGTATTTCCTCCTTGTGGCAGAACAGCAAATCGAGATAATGTACACACCAAAAACATTTTCAAAGAGTTTTACTTAAGGTCTTATATAAACAGCAATAGCAAGAGAAATTACAACTAAATACGATTTAGTCTACAAGAAACAAAATAGAAAGGGATAAAACAAAGCACACAGAATACCCAAAATATTACCAAAGGGGCAGTGGCCAGCATAGTGATCATCCCTGGAGGTGAGAGATAGTTGGGATGCTGGAAACATGCACAAAAGATGGGAGCAGTGACCTTGGATCTATCTCTGAAGCCCAGGAATGGAGGCGGCTTAGGGTGCAGAACATGGACTTTGTATTCCCTTGAGGCCCTGCTGCTGCTCTCATCTCCCTGCCCTTGATTGATTCTCTCCTTTCTCCACCTGCTCAAGATCGCTCATCTGTTTCAGCCCCTTGCACTCTTCCCACGGGCAGGGTTAGAACTGCTTTACTAAGGGAAGCCCTTCCTCAGCAGAGTTGGGGACCAGGCACGGAGGCAGAGGTCCCATCACGTCCTCAACACAGTCCCCTCTCTGCGCCTCTCCAGCTGCTTTCTTGTTTACATTCTGAGCCATTTAACTCTTTCTGCAAACATGCAGAATTTCAGTTCCCCACCCACTCATCTACTGTAGCATTTCTTTACATGAGAATCAATGCCTCTGCTTGCAACAAAACTTAGAACATTGACTCAGGCAAGGTGGAAAGTTGACCTGAAGAGAGTACAAACAGTCCTATGTACTATAGTGCATACATGTCTCTATGCTGCCTAAAACCATTTCCGAATGTAATAGGGCCTTCTTAACAAGGTCCTTCTCTTCTGGACTTGGGGCCATTAAATTCCCAAGCATCACCTTTTTTATTATTTTCCCAGAAGTTGAGTACATGGAGGGACTGTCGGCAGGAGAGGCTTGTTAAACGTCTTAGCTGACTGATAATAATTTAGTATCATTCTTCTAGTTGACAAAACTTGCAATCAAGCCAGAAGGAAAATTCTCTCTCCCCTGACCCTCATCACTGATCCATAACACTTGCTAAGAATTCTAGCAAGCTGCAGTGATAAGTAGTTGGACAGAGTAGTCCAAAAAGAGCAGGGAAAGGGGAATCCATGTGGAATATATGTAGTGGTATGCTAGCAAATTGGTAACAACTAGCTCTGTTGGCTCCATTACCACTGCTGCACTGTACTGCTAGCTGCCAAAGTACTGATTGGTTCACTAGGCATTGTAGCTTAGCTCCACTTTCAACCAGCTTGCAAAACGCCAGAAAACTTAAGAATAGGCCATCAGGAAATGGTACAAGCTACCTCCAGCACACCACTGAATGTATAACTCCTTTGCCCTGCATCTCAGATAATGTGTCCCTCAAGTCCAGGTTGACTCTTGGTCTCTACATGAGCAAGTCCATGCAGTTTTCTTGGCAAATATGTAGAAGTGGTTTGATATTACCTGTCCTAGGAGGTTTATCGAACTTCACAGTTTACCCTTTCTTAGGTTCTTCCATCCAAATTCTACTCAGCCCCAACCCTGCTAACAGCCTGAGTCCCGATAAGGTAATCAGGTACTGCTGCATGATAAGATCCATCTTTGAAAAGGGTTGGCAAGATACACAGAATGCACCTATTGTAATTATGGCTTAATATTCTCATTTTCTGGTAAAGCCTGCATCCCATAAATATTTATAGAATATTCAAAAACTAGAAGCAAAATCAGTTTGGGGCAAAATTAGTAACAGCATATCAGATATGCCAGAGTGTTTTCAACACATCCTTCAAAATCATAGCATGAATTCTTTATTTAGGGTCCAAAACTACAAAACTCTTACTTCTCTTTCCTCTCTATATAGGTTATGCTTATGAAAACAATGGAAGTGGAAGGCAATCAGACATTAGTTACTGATTTTGTCTTGGTTGGGTTTACAACAGACCCATTTCTACGCATAATCTTCTTTCTGCTGTTCTTGGTCTCCTACACCCTAACACTGACTGGGAACCTGGGCCTCATGGCACTGATCTACCTAGACTCCCGTTTGCACACACCCATGTACTTCTTTTGGGCAGCCTGTCCTTTCTGGATGTCTGGTACTCCTCGGTCTACACTCCTCGGATCTTGTCTGACTGTGTGTCCAAGAACAACCACATTTACCTTGCTGCTTGTGCAGCCCAGTTCTTCTTCTCTGCTGGATTGGGCTGGAGTGAATGCTTCCTACTGGCCTTCATGGCCTATGACCGCTTTGTGGCCATCTGCAACCCACTCCTTTACACCACTGCCATGCCCAAGAAGCTCTGTGTCCAGCTGGTGCTAGGAGCTTATGTAGCTGGCTTCGCCAATGCCATTGCACACACTGGTAACACCTTCCGCCTACGCTTCTGTGGGAACAATGTCATCAACCACTACTTTTGTGATGTGGCACCACTTGTGAAGATGGCCTGTGATGACACACGCGTATATGAAGTCATACTGACTGCTGTTGTTGGGTATAACATTTTAGCAACTACAGCTCTCATTGTGAGTTCCTACATTGGGATTGTGGCAGCCATAGTCCGTATCCATTCAGTTGCAGGAAGACGCAAAGCCTTCTTCACTTGTTCAGCTCATCTGGTCTCTGTTTCCCTCTACTATGGTTCCATTCTTATCATGTATTCCACACCCAACTCTCTACACACTCCAAACTGGGACAAGGCAAATGCGTTGTTCTATACAGTAGTCAACCCGCTGGCCAACCCTTTCATTTACAGCTTACGCAACAAAGATGTAAAGGCAGCCTTCAAGAAAGTCTGGGGGAGATTTCTAGCACACAAATAAATGCCATTGATACTGTCTTTCTCCAGAATAGACTACCAATGATGAAATTAAACCCCTGCTTCTAGAGTCAGCCTGCCTGCCTGCCTGCCTGCCTGCCTGCCTGCCTGCCTTCCTTCCTTCCTTGAGTATATATCATATTCCTTGAAGATATATGCAGAGAGCAAGGAAGCCCACTTTGACAGAGATATGGAAGCTCAACTGCCAAGGTGACAAGGGGCAAAACATGTTTTAAGTCCAGAACTTCCAGATGACCTTAAAAGCGGTTCAGAGACACAGCTCCCTAATTCACTGAACTATAAGAAGGAGGAGGAAGTACAAAGCAATCAGACTTGCAAGATTCTCTTCTTATAGCCAATCTCAATAAAAGTAGTTTTAACCTTCTTATGGAGTTGATTTCTTGGTCTGGTCTATCTAGTGGGGCTGATATCAACTTTGCAAGTCTCCTACTTTCCTTTAACAGAGACATAAGATCTCAGCTTGGTTCCTGGAAATGGTCTCCAATCCTCAGGGTACATCGCTACCCACTGAACACCTTGCTGCAGCACTGTTGCAACACCACCAACAAGTGGACCTATAAATAACCGACATGCAGAATGCCATGATGCAACTGACAGAACAGTTGTGTCAGAATTTACCTCAGCGAGCAGCAGCCCAGCAGCCTTCAGCATAACTGATATTTCTGCTTTCTCATGGGAGTTTTCTACAGAAGTATGGAGGATACCAAGATCAATTCCTGACTTTCATAACTCAGTGTGAACTCTTTATGGCAGGTCGACCAGCAGTTTCTCACAACTGACTTTTGTACTGACTTTGCTGAAAGAAGGGACAGCCAAATGGGCTATACCTATCATTGAACACAATGACCCTATGCTCAACAATTATCAAGACTTCATGCAAAGATTTAGAGGTTCTTTTGACAAGTCCATGAGACCCCTGACCGCCAGTTGTGAGATTTGCAAACTCAAGCAAAGGGCGTGGGCATACATATTGGATTTTAAATTATTTGCCAGAGAAGTAGGGTGGAATGGTCTGGTCTGATTGACCAACTTAGAGAAAGGCTGACTGATGAACTGAGAGATGAACTGGTGAGACAAGGCACCCATATAAATTGGAAGAGCTGTTCCAACATTGTGTAGTAATAGATGGCTGACTGGAAGAGTTGAGGCAGGGGAGAAATGGCAAGAATGTAAATTCTCTGGTAAAGAGAATTTACATTCTCTCTTCTCCCATAGCCCCCCTCCTGATAGCCTCCTCGGAATCCAATGCAGGAGAACCCATGCAAGTTGGAGCAGTTAAAAGGTCTATTTCACTAGGTAGCTAAGCTTATGCTTTTCCTGCAGAGCTCTCAGGCAGATAGCCAGATCCTGCATGGCTAAAATCCAAGCTTCTACTCAGTGACAAAATGCCACACCTTTGGATCTACAGGCCATATAGTAAGAAAGTCCCAACTCATTTCAAGGCAATAGCATCAGGAAACATCTCAGGCCCCTGTCCCAAGAGATCTAAATGTTATTGTTCCTGTTACTCTTTGCTTAGATTCAGGCCAGAAAGTACAACTCTCTACTGTTATAGACTCAGTAGCAATGCTAATTTCATAAACTAGTCCATAGTACTAGAGTTAGGTTTACCCATCCAGACTCTCAAAAAAACAGTGATGTTAGAAATCATAGATGGACAGATGCTGAGAGCCGGTTTTGTGATGCACTAACCCACTTGCTGATAATACTGTAATGAACTGCCACCTGTTGATCCCAAATCCAGTAACTTTCCTAGCAACCAATATTGATTCAAAAGAAAGTTCATTTATTGAGAATAAGTGTACAGATCCAAAGCATTGCTAAGACTGAGCAAAAGCATGCCAAAAGCTGTTTTTCTTACTCCCCCCCCCCCCCCTTCCATCGCCCTTAGTTCTTGGTCTTCTGATTCCCTTGCTGGCATGGCCTTGATCATGCCAGAGCCTGTGATAAGGAGCCATCTGCTTTAAATGGTTTCTCATTCCTTCTCCCCCCCCCCTTTTACAATGGCAGAACCGCA
Organism: Liasis olivaceus; assembly: GCA_030867105.1. Taxonomy (NCBI): domain Eukaryota; kingdom Metazoa; phylum Chordata; class Lepidosauria; order Squamata; family Pythonidae; genus Liasis; species Liasis olivaceus. Next base: position 107,202,604 of record CM061349.1, on the reverse strand, counting down.
GCATGCAAAAAGCCATTTTCTAAATTAGCCATATAATAATCTATTATAAAATCTTGCGAGGATTCTGACAAATACAAGATCACACAGAGTTGAGAGACTGCAGTTACACAATCCAGATGTGGGCTTGACACAAGGAATTATTTTCTTCCCATCACAAAGATGCCATCAACCTTAGTTGCAAGCCTTGCATTCTCTCCCTCCCCTCAACCTGGTCCAGCATAGTAACTCATCTACCTTGCCAGAGAAATTCTCAGAATTTGCAGATGCATTTAAGGAGGAAGAAGCATGTGATTGCACCATCAATTTGAAACTGTGGGGCCAAATTTTGGTAAAGAGACAATACTTCATCTCTACTCATGAGTTAGCCACACTGAAAGAATATCTGGATGACAATATAAAAAAGGGTTTATTTGCTCTTCCAAATCACCAGCATTTGAAGTGACTCTTTTGTCCCAAAAAATGATGGGGGGGGGGGGGGGAACTGTTCATGACTATAGGCTTCCTAACCAGATGATCGCTACACATTACCTCTTACTTCACATCTAATGAACTGCCTCCAAAAGGCACATATTTTTACAAAGTTAAACTCTGATCTTATAATTTGATCGGAATGAAAGAGGGACATGAATACTTAACTGCATTCAGTAGCAGGTATGGCAAATTTGAATACATGCTTGGTTAATTGTGGGGCAGCCCTCTCAAGATTCATGAATGAAATATTTTCTGACATTTTAGATAAGTACATAGTGGCATATTTGGATGACATACTGCTTTTTTCTGAGGATCCTTTCTTGCGTGAGATACATGTCAGAAACATCTTAAAGAGACTTCATGAACATAAACTTTTTGCTCAACTGGAGAAATGTACATTTGACCTACCTCAGTTAGACTATTTGGAGTATAGGATCTCTACTGAAGGCATACAGCTGGGTTATAGAATCTCTACTGAAAGCATTCCAACAATGGAGACACTTTCTGGGTGGGGCTGCCCACCCAATACAAATTTGTATAGACCACAAGAATTTAGAAATTCTGCAGAAGGCATAATCACTCACTCCTTGAAAAATCAGGTGGGCACATTTTTTCTCCGGTTTTGATTTTATATCTCTTATAATCTTGGCTCACAGAACAAGCTTCCAGGCACTCTTTCACATAAGCCCGAATATGACCTTCCCTACCCATCTCCCGCAACTACCATACTGTAATTGAGCAACTTTGAGTCCCCCTAGAAGTTGGATCCTCCAGAAAGATTGGGAATGGGGTGGCAGACTGTTGATCTTTCAGAACAGATTAAAGCTCAGCAGCAGCATGATGCTTACATCAGAGCTCGGATGGATGACCTCCAGGGAGTCCCACAAGACAATTTTTAGCTTTTCACAGTTGATAAGAGACAGCTGTTGTACAATGGTTGTCTGTATGTGCCCATTCCTTTAAGGGAAGAGGTATTGCAACTCTGCCACAACAATAGGACACCTGGACATGAAGGAATATTTAAAACTCAGCATTAGGTCCTTGGGGACTTCTGGTGGCCAAAAATGAGGGCAGACCTCAAGGATTGCTGTTTGTTTCATCTTGTCATGTATGCTGTAGGACAAAATCTGTTCCTGGAAAGCCAGCCAGCTTGCTGCAGCCTCTAAACTCCCCTTTGCAAACCCTGGACACTATATCACTGGATTTTATTACTGATCTCCTTCAGTATAGAGATATACCAGCATTCTGATAGTCATAGATTTGTTTACAAAGTTGGTCCATTTCATTCCTTGCAAGGGCCTCCCTACAGCTAAGGAAATGGCACAATGTTTTTTGGACCATGTTTTTAGATATATAGACCTAGTCAATCATGCGATCTCAGATCACAGGTCACAATTTACCTCCAAGTTTTGGTAGGCCCTCTTCTAATTATTAAACATTAAAATTAATTTGTTGTGCTTGCATCATCTGGTATCAAATGGAGAGTCTGAGAGAGTCAACCAATTATTACAACAATATTTAAGGTATTATATCACTTACCAACAAGACAATTGGACTGAGCTGTTGTCGCTTGCAGAATTTGTCTACTTTTCTGTGCTGGCTGCCAGTCAACAAGACAGCAAGTTGCATTAGAGCTTGATTTTGAGGTCCATGAATATTTAAGTTTTTGGGAGAACTTCACATTTGAAACGGGGCAAAATGTTCTATTGGAAATTGTGGGTGAAATCTAGAATACATACTTGAAATCAATTACTGTGCAATGATTATTTTAAGGATTTTCTTTTTTTTTACTACAGAAAGAATTTTGCCCCCTAATTCACTGCATTGGCAATATAATCATCCTGAGAATCATTTGATGATTCAATGTGGACTGGATGCTTTGGCTGCTCCCAAGAAGCCTAAGATGCTCTCATCTTTGATGGAGTCCTTGTCTGAAACTAAATCCACATCATATGTATATAAAAATATATGAATATTCTTAAAGTTGACATTAATTCTCTCATGGATTAAAGAATTAGAACATCCAATAGTGGCACATTAATGGCTACAGGTCTTTAGAAATGTCAGATTAGTTTTAAATTCAGGATTAAAATTGATTCATGAAAATATTGTATTTTTGTGCATATTGGACACTTGAAGTCAACCCAGAGTTTTCACTCAAGGCACAAGTGATTGGGTTCAAATTATCCTACTTTGGACGTATTATGGAAAAACCAGCCCCCTAGAGAAGACTGTACTGCTGGGAAAGGTGGAAGGAAAGAGAAAATGAGGATGACCAGCAGCAAGATGAATAAACTCGCTTGTTGTGGCAATGAGTGCACCATTGGAAGATCTGAAAGACCAGGTTAGGGACAGGCTGTCATAGAGAACATCTGTCTATATGTTTCCGAAGAGTCGAAAACCACCCAATGGCACAAAATCAATCAATCATACTGGGCACCCAAAAGAATATATTTGAAAGGATGAGCATCAGATTATCTCTGCTGGTGATGTAAACAATTTGAGGGGGTCATTGGCTCATATGACTTGGTCTTGTGAATAAGTGACGTATTTCTGAAAGAATATATTAACTTCTATAAGTAGATTTATGGGGAAATCTTTTAAGGTAAAAGATGTTAATGCTATATGAAATTATGTCCCAGAATTTTGGAATAGGATTATTTTTCAGATATTATGGACATACTGGATTTGGGGTATTGCTGAGAGCATTATTTTGAGAAACTGGAAAATTGGTATTATTTCTAATGTCAAGGACTGGTTTTAAGAGATGTATAACTTTCTAAAAAGGCAATTTTTAGAAAATCTCTGGCATATATTTAATGACATTTTATAATAATAGACTATTACTTATTCACATTAATTGAGATTTAGATATGTTTACATACTGATTAATATTTGATGGATATGTAATATCTGTAGTTAGTAGTCACTTTTTCTTTTCTTTTTTGTGTTTAGATTTTTATTGTTTTCTCTTGCTTTCTTTGTATGTTTTTGTTGTTCTTTCTTTTTGTGTAAAACTTGTTAAAATACTTTTATTAATAATAATAAAAGTGTGACCATGATCAAGTTGATATTTCAGAGTTTTTTCCAGAAAAGGCCCTGAGACAAGTGATGTTTGCAGTTGAACTTCTAAGCGCCCTTAAGGTGGATGTTGATTGTTCACCTGGGGACTCAGGTATCCTCAGGGAATGGTGTTTTCCCTCCCATTTTCTTTTCTTAGATTATACTCCCTTTGGAGGAGTTAGGGGAAAAAACTTTTGGCATAATAGTAATATTCCTTCTTCAAAATATCAAGAACAGCTTAATCTAAGTGCTTCCACAGGGAACTGAGACTGCCTAATTTGAGGGAGTGATGTGGACAACTTATTCATAATAATTCAAGACTCCCATATAGGCTGATCTGTTGGCTTGTCCAAAGAATCTTAGCAGGAAGATGTACTCAGCTTCATTCAGGTAGGTCTGGGCATAATTTAGCGAGATACCCCAAACCTCCTATTATTCCCGCAGCTAGGACTAGACCAACTGTTACACGGCTCTTCTTCTCACATCTGACCGTCAAGGCTCTCAGAGGCAGGCTCGCACCCATCTAGCCCCATTTTTCTATGAAAAGAAGTTCAAGGTGTTCAGAAGTGGTTCATTTTCTGACTTCTGCTTTTCTGTAAAAGCAGGTCTATGCATCATGTGTGTGGTGGCCATTCAATTTCTTCCCACTTTCCCTAAAAGAAAGCAGGAATCAATCCTGCAGCAACAAGGGCCTTAGAATGGGAGGTGAGGTCCAGGTGTAGCTCTGAGAACAAGCAGGGAAAACTTTTTACAATACTTCCTTTGAAATGGTTAATGTGGGGATATGGGAAGATAGAGGCCAGAGTCAAGGAGTGAAAAATATTCTTTCATCCTCTTATCTCTCCCCCGCGGCTCAGGAGACGAAAGAATATTTTTCACTCCTTGACTCTGGCCTCTATCTTCCCATATCCCCACAGTTAATTACACAAAGTGCTGGCCTCCATAGAGTGGAAAGAGAACTGTTCACATCGTTGGGAAAAGGAGATAGAAACCTGGATGTAAGCAGAAGATGACAACTCCCTGATACGAAGAGTCTCAGGAAGAATGTTGGCTGAAAATCTTGCAGTCGCACAAGGGAAGAGCAGGCAGATCTTCTTTGCTGCTCCGTTGGCAGGAAGTATTGTCATTCACTGGCACCAGGGAGGGGAGTGGACATGCTCTTTGGGCCACAGAAAAGGTCTTTCAAAGAGGCACACAACTCAAAGAACACCACTGGGTACTCTGTTGCTGTTTGTGCTTAACAAATGTGTTTTTAGGGATAGCCTAAATGGCAGAGTGGTGCAGCCAACTTCAGGTAGCCAGTTTAGGATTCTCATTAAAAGGAAGTACATTCTTCCATTTCTTCCTTTTCCTCAACCTTGTGAAGAATCCTTTTTGTATTTTCTGCCTGGGGCATGCCAGGTTATTCTGGTGAAAGTTTGGGAGGGATGAATCAAACTAAACAACTAAAGAAATGTTGGTATAAATGTTGTCTTAGGAAATTTCCTGCACAAAGAGTGGTGCCTGACAGCAAAACTGAGTTATAGCCCCAGTGCTCTGGAAAGCTAGAGGATTATATGACCAAGAGAAGCTTCAGAGAAGATACAAGAAATGTTCTTGTGGTCTTATTTTCTGGAGAAGGATTTCAAAGTTTATAGTGCCTCCAAAAAGATGAGGAGCTTTTCAATAAAGAGGTCCATACCAAATAACTTAGTGATCCAGGTATTTTAGGGATTAGGGAGAAAAGAGAGATTTAGGCATGGTGTGCCTGAGGCTGAGTAAGGAGTTTGAATGCATTAAGCAGGTAAATTGTCAAAGATCGAAAACTGAAGGTATGAAGGAGCAAAGAAACCATGCTGGTTTTGTGAAATTCACTGTCTTTCCCAACTTGATGTCTACTATGTATATTAAATGTACAACTCCCAGAACTGCCAGCCAGTCCAAGCCTTCACTCTCTGCTATTTTGAAATAATTCTCGTTTTTCAGAAATGCCCTCCAATCCACAGTGTTGAGCACCAAAAAATCATATGCTGACCTAGCACATGTTTGGAACCAATTCCTGCTGGATTCAATATGGGGCTTAGGTTAAGAAAGTGTGTAACACTGTAAACTAAGCCCTTACTCCTTCCTTTAACAAAAGTCACAGCTCCTTGGAGTCCTGCAATATCAGTAGGGATGTCAACAAAATTGGCATTAATGTTAGCAAGAAAAATAAACATGCAAATCCCAATTTTATTGCGCAATTAATCTCCCCATCTTTTAATGGCTCCAACTTTAGTGCACCATTAAGTAGGTGATGTAAAAGAAAGAAGATAAAAGTGTACCAAACACAAACAAATGAAAACAACCCAGGGGCTTGTTTAGATATTTGGATACATTATAGCCTTCCCCAAAAATCAGCAGATGGAGACATTCCAGGGAGCAGATTGGGGAAGTCTGCCTTCCCCAGCCAGCTGCCTTCCAGATGTGTTGCGCTTCCGGTCACTTTGGCCATGCAGTGACTACTCTGGATGAGCACTTTGGGAACTGGCTTCAGTATATCGGGGGAGGGGAACCAAGTGAAGCATGCTTGACTGAAGTATTTGGTTCTTTACTAATACTAAAGAGTAGAAGAGCAGAACATTAACTGAATGTAATTATTGCTTATGAAAGAGCTAAACATGGAGTCAAATGTCATTAATAGTAGAACATTGATGGTTATGTTCAGAATACTGAGTCCAATATTAATGTTGCCAAAGCAGATTAAGGGAGGAGAGTCATGAGCCAAAAAGCAAGGCTGAGAATGGGTGCTGGGAGCATCTTCACATACTAATTCGATGCCAGTTGCCAGGTTTGGGAGGGCGAGCTCCTCGGATGAGCTAATTACAGAGGTATAGCAGAGGAAATCTCCTCTCAGTGAAGAAGTTGGATGAGGTGACTTTCATGCTTCCAAACTGAGAGTTCAGTTTGTATGAATGTGGCACAGAATAGACTGCCAGGTTCAAATCTCACTCACAAAGTTCACTGATAAACTTTTGGTCCTGTCAGTTTCTCTTAGTCTGTCCTACCACACAAGGCTGTAGTAAAAATATATCGAGAGGAACCAGCTGTACTGCTTTGAGATGATTGGAAAGTATTTATCTCAACAGATAAATAAATAAAGTAAGAATTTCCAGTTAGTAGAATGATCAGTGCAGGTTCATTTATGCAAATGCAGACATATCAAAATGCATTTCAAGGTCATAGGAATCTAGAAATGAATTGCTGACAAAAAATTTTTTAGGAAGATAAGCCTATTTGTTTAAAAATTTACGTAAACATTCACATGCGTTCCTTGTCAATTATAGGGAAATGTTCTGGGGGTCAGAGTGCATGGCATTCAGTTGGTTTTTGCAACTTTTAAAACAACTGGACTGGCTTATAAGCGTTTTGCTCTACTCCTATGAGCTAAAGCTAAAGTTATAAGGCTAGAAAGTGCACTTTATTTCTCTGGCTCAACAGTTACCAATTTTGAATCATTCCAGAAGGGAGTCCATTCTTGACCTGCCTTTGGAGATGCTGATACAACTCTAGTTGCAACATTTCCCCCCGTTTTGTTTCTTGCAGACTGAAATTCCATCCACCATTGTAAATTCGTATGTGCAAAACTGGGCCTGTGGACGCGACCAGGTATTTATGCGTGCCCTTTTTTTTCACTTGCAGTTTACGTCAACAGTGGAAGGCCCAGCCAAATCCAGTGTTCCCTCATCGCATCCCACTCAGCAGTGGCCTTATCTAGCTTTATGCCTCCCCTGCCAGCCATGAATGCCACCCCTCGCCTATACTCTGCTGCAGCAAGAGTGCTTCTCGGGCTTTGCTGCTTCTTTCCCCAAGTGATCAAGTGACTTTTTCTCCATCTCAGTCCAATAAAACATACCGGGAAGATTTTGTATGTCTTAATTTGGAATGCTATCTATTGGGTCATTGCAATCCCTCACCCTTTCCTTTCTTTTTTCCTGTGTGGGCCCTACAAAAATAAGCTTTTAAAAATATTGGGATGGTTTACTGTACTGACTGAAAAGTGGCTTTATAACACACAAGATGGAATGCAGTGATGTGTCTCTGAAGCCCAGCAATGCGGGAAGCCCTCCGGCTTAGGGTGCAGAACACGGACTTTGTATTCCCTTGAGGCCAAGCTGCTGCCCTCATCTCCCCACCCTTGATCGATTCTCTCCTTTCTCCACCTGCTCAGGATCGCTCATCTGTTTCAGCCCCTTGCGCTCTTCCCATGGGCAGGGTTAGAATTGCTTCACTAAGGGAAGCCCTTCCTCAGCAGAGTTGGGGGCCAGACATGGAGGCAGAGGTCCTATTACAGTCCAAAACACGGTCCCCTCCCTGCGCCTCTCCAGCTGCTTTCTTGTCTACACTCTGAGCCATTTAACTCTTTCTGCAAACATGCAGAATTTCAGTCCCCCATTCACTCATCTACTGTAGCATTTCTTGACATGAGAATTGTTGCCTATACTCACCACAAAAACTCAGTTGGATAAGGTCAGTCAGGTACTTCCACATGAAGAGACTGCCCTTTGGATAGTTTTGGCAACAAACATGGAGTACATCTAATTGAAACATGCATCGTGTACATATTTATGGAATGTTCAAAAGCTAGAACCAAAATCAGTTTGGGGCAAAATTAGCAACAGCATACCAAATATGTCAGAGGGTTTTCAAGATATGCTTCAAAATCATAGCATTAATCCTCTATTCTGGGGCTGAAAACTGCCAAATTCTGACTTCTCTTTCCTCTGTAAACAGGTTATGCTAATGAAAAGGATGGAAGTGAAAGGCAATTGGACATTGGTTACTGATTTTGTCTTGGCTGGGTTTACAACAGACCCATTTCTACAGATAATCTTCTTTGTGGTGTTCTTGGCCTTCTACACCCTAACACTGACTGGGAACCTGGGCCTCATGGCACTGATCTACCTAGACTCCCGTTTGCACACACCCATGTACTTCTTTGTGGGCAACCTTTCCTTTCTGGATGTCTGGTACTCCTCGGTCTACACTTCACGGATCTTGTCTGACTGTGTGTCCAAGAACAACCACATGTCCCTTGCTGGTTGCGTAGCCCAGTTCTTCTTCTCTGCTGGATTAACCTTCAGTGAATGCTTCCTACTGGCTTTCATGGCCTATGACCGCTTTGTGGCCATCTGCAACCCACTCCTTTACACCACTGCCATGCCCAAGAAGCTCTGTGTCCAGCTGGTGCTAGGAGCTTATGTAGCAGGCTTTGTTAATTCCATTGTACACACTGGAAACACCTTCCGTCTACGTTTCTGTGGTAGTAATGTCATCAACCACTACTTTTGCGATGTGCTACCACTTGTGAAGATGGCTTGTGATGACACACGAGTGCATGAACTCATCTTGAAAGCTACTATTGGTTGTAATTTGGTAGTAACCACAGCTGTCATTGTGAGTTCCTACATTGGGATTGTGGCAGCTATAGTCCGCATCCGTTCAGCTGCAGGGAGACGCAAAGCCTTCTTCACTTGTTCGGCTCACCTGGTTTCAGTCACCCTCTTTTATGGCTCCATTCTCATCATGTACTCCAAGTCCAACTCTCAGCACACTCCCAACTGGGACAAGGCAAATGCGTTGTTCTATACAGTAGTCAACCCGCTGGCCAACCCTTTCATTTACAGCTTACGCAACAAAGATGTGAAGGCAGCCTTCAAGAACATCTGGGGGAGATTTCTAGCATACAAATAAATGGCATTGGTGCTGTCTTGCTCCAGATTGGATTACCAATGATGAAATGAACCCCTGTCTCCCTGCCTGCCTTCCTTCATAAGAAACAGTGGAGAGAGGCAACATGTCCTGTTCTCAAAACCGCCACACTCACTTCTCTTAATGGGTAATTGTTTCCCATACATGTATCTTTTCACAGCTCTTCCTATCTAGTAGCATCCTCAAAGTTATGGTACAGAAGCAGGGAAATAGAATTGAAAGGAGTAGGCAAAAGCAGAATGAAATCGCTGGACAATCAGAAACAAGAAAAATTGCATGTGGATAAGACAAATATGTGTAAGTTTCTCCCAATCTCTACCCCCAACCTGAAAACTAGCTTAGGGCCCTTCTCACAATCATGCTCACATGCTCCTTCCTCCCCTCCTTGAATTGGAAGAAATGTATTCCAGCCTAAATTTCATTGCTTCTGCACCTGATTCCTATCCTGCCTCAGCAATCTGATCAGCGGGTCCTTCCAAGTTTCCCATGGGATACTTTAAGAGCAGCCGTTGGTGGATTCCCCAGCTTAATTTCCTCTTCCTGCAAGTGCCATTGGATGGCAGGAAAGACAATCGCTAATCACTTTCTTTAAGCAAAGATTGGTTGGGGTTCATTTACTGCAGATAGTTACCTGGATATAGTGTTTAGCCACTTATCAAGTTATTAGAGCGACAGGTTAGAGCTATACGGTACCCAGTGCGGCAATCTGAAATCTCAAATCTTCCAAGGGTGGAAAAGGGGAGAAGTTACAGGCAACACCTCCCTCTCCCCAGAGCCCAAGCGAGAGACAGGTGTACCATAAGCACACAGACTTCCATCAACGATGGCTTCACCAGGAGAGGACTAGTCTTCTTTCTTTAAATGCAGATCTTCTGCTCTCTGAAAAGAGCAGGTGCTGGGTTTATAAGGAACCCACTTAACATACAAGTGGGTCACAAAGCACCTGGCAGCTATGACAGGCAGATGCCCCAGTGGAAACCAGGCACCCCTCTCTCCTGCAGCGCAAGACAAGATGCCAGAGGGAAGATGCCAGCGGCCAGAGGGGAGGGGCAGCCGGAAGGAGGCAGAGGGGGACGGACAGACAGGACATCAGGCTGAACCTTTAGTAGAAGGCAGGAGAGAAGGTTTGGAGAACCATGAGATGACCTTGGAAAAAATATCCAGAAATTGTTATGAAAATAAAAGCATATGTTAAATCTGGGAAACAAAAAGCATAGGAAAGAAGCTCAGACTGGCTCCACCATTATTCACTGGGGTATGAGAGGGAGGGAAGGGAAAACACAGCCAGACATTTACAGTTGTGTTACTACAGCCCTTCTCAATAAAGTAGAGTTCCAGTCAAACTTGTGGAGTCTATTTCCTCACCTGGCTACCTTGAAGGGATGACAGAAGGTGAGGTGGGAGAGAATTTGGGGAAAATAGAATTGATCAGCAGTCCCTTATTAGTCCCTGATCAGATGCTCTTTCTTTCTTCTCATCATGGTGCAAAGATCGGTTGTCTCTGCTGATCAGGCTCTGGACTGTATGTTGATTCAGAATGTTGTTGCCAGTTTGTGGTGAGGATGTTTGGTCTGGGCAATGGGGGTGTCCCCCTAACTTCCCCCCAACTGGACCTGAGCTGTTTTCCATTGGATCTCCACAGCTTATATCCTGTCAGACCCTTGGGTGACTGGGAACAAAGATGCGTGTGGTATATGGCACTCATCCCTCATTTTGCTCTGTGCATCGGAGAAGCATTTATCTGGTGTTGGCAGTGGAGAAGCTGGGCCGCAGTGCCTGTGCTTTGCAAGCTGATCAGCTGTTTGGCAGTATTCAGCATGGTGGCAGGAAGGAGAGAGGGAGTGGCAATGGAGAGGCTCTCCTGACTGCCTTCATGGAGGAGGTGATTGTCAGTTTTGGCGGTGATGGCAGTGGCAATCTGGAAGAGCGGGTGATGTTGTCAAACCAAAATACCCAGTAGCCCAAGAAGAAAAAACAGGAGTCATCTACAATATCTGGTGTAAGGACTGTAACAACCACTATGTAGGACAGACAGGCAGAAGGCTAGCAGAGCGCATCCACGAACACCAACTAGCAGTCAGAAGACACGATGAAAACTCCTTAATCTCACAACACATGGACAGACTTAACCATAGTTTCAACTGGGAAACTGTCAGCATCTTAGACCAAGCTAAATCCAAAATGCGAGGGAATTCCTAGAAGCTTGGTATTCAGACAAGGCAGCCATCAGCGGGCACACAGAGATAAACAACATCTACACACTATTCAAAAGAGACAATAGAAAGGAAAACAAAAGACCAGAACAGGTCCTCACCAGCAATCATCACCCAGAGAAGCAGAGATTAACACCAAGTTTATCACCAGACATACAATCAGCAGTAAACAATGTCCTAATCAAGGAACTACCAGAGGGAAAAAATAAAACAAAACCCACACCCCCCCCACCAACACTGGCAGGGCATGCCACTGTATATAAACAGGGAGCAAACCCCATTCCATTCTAGCACTGAAGATGTTACCTAGCTGGGTAATGAAACATTTGCAAGAAAACAACCAAGCTCAGAGAACCCCAAGGACTCCACACTTGGGATTGTTGCTATTGTACCAGCCTTCCTGCTATTTAGCAACCTCCCTGCCTGAGCTCCTTGATTCCATGGCCAGGTTGGCAGTGGAGTTCCTCAGGTTTATGGTCCAGGAGACTTCCCTAGGTGCAGGTCTGAGGTAGCTCAGAATTCATGGCCACCGTGATAGCCATGGGTCTGTCCCACGTCATCTAGGCCCTGAGATATAACAGTGGTCATTTGGTTTTCATATCAGAGCAGTGGCAATGTGATCTGGAACTGTGGGAGACTTCTATTTCTCTCCTGTCATAGTCAGATCACTCATTGCTGGCCCTGCAGTTCTCTGGTGCTGCCCTTCACTGCAGAGAGGTTGGACATATGTGATTGGTCTGCCCCAGGTGACTAATGAACTCAATTGGGTTCCAGGGGGAACTAGGGGTTGTTCTCAAGGGTCTACTGCAAGGTCCAAGAAAAGCCCTGGTGGCCACCTGGAATAAAAGATGGCCAGGGCTTTGGATTGGATTGTGCAACATGGCCTCTCCTCACCCAGGGATCCTGCAAATCCCCTTGGTTTTTACAGAGGAGTTGAGGGAAATGAAGCAGGTGGAGAAGCACCTGGAGCACCACAGAGTGAATCTGACCGAACACAGGTAAAAGCCACTATTAGGGCCTACCTTCATTGTGATAAGAGTGGCAAAACATCAATATATTGGTGCCTGCCTTACAGAACATCAGCTCCCAGCAAGTTAGGTTGGTTCCTTCCCTGTTAAGTTTCTGGAAGTCCCTCAAAATGTGGTTATGCCATCAGGCCTGGCAGCCCCAAGGGACTGGTGAATTGCTGAGGTGGCTCCGTTGCAGTTAATATCTGCTGTCCTCTGTCTTTTAATCACAATTTTTAAATTCTCTGGATTTGTTAATTGTTTTTTGATGTTACTGTTTTACAGTTTTTATTGTATGCACCTGGAGTGACTTTTTCCTGAGACGGGCAGCTATATAAATATGATGAATAAATATAATGAAAAAATAAATATTTCTCTGCTTTTATTGCATCCTTGGATAGTCAACTGGCAGCCTTATTTCAGGTGACCCAAACACTCCTGGGAGGGGTTGTTCAGAGGTTCACCTGCAAGGCTGCTGTGAGGAATAAGCTCACCATCTGACAGATAAAGTTGCTCGGATTCGTGCTGGGTTAGACTCTAGCCTTGAAACAGATTCTGTGGAGGTGAATGGGGATAGATCTGGCTCAATTATCTGGGAGGAGTTTGATCTTCCTGGTTCTGAGGAAGTGGGCAGGCTTCTGCAGCAGCAACATATCAGCTCACTGGGTGACTTTGGGCCACCTTCTCTCAGCACAATCTCTCTCACAGGGTGGTGGCTCTAGGGAGAAAGAGGAGTGGGAACATGAGAAAATGCTGCCTTGAGTTCCTGAATGAAAGGAAAGGATAAATCAAATACTGTAACTGGATCAACACCCAGAAGGAAGAGCACTGTTCTATTCTGCTTTGATCAAACTTCTTTACAAATACCATACCTATTGCTGGGCAAGATGGCTTTGAACGTTGGTCAAATTGAACACAATTCTTAAGAGAAAATGTTGGAAAAAGCTGGAAACGTTTGCCTGGAGAATATAAGAGATAAATTGAAAGTCTATGATAGCATCTTGAAATATTTGAAAGATATGCCGAAGAAGATGGGATTGATTCTGAGAAGGCAAAGTTGGGGAGCTTTAGGGTCGATCTAGAGGGCCAAACATATATCCAGGGAGTCTTCCCCTGACATACAAAGATACACACACACCCTTGCAAGCACAGAGAGACCTATAATCTGGTGGCCTTTGCTGGAAGGAAAGAGGGAGACACGAGGCTTTCCCTTGCAGCTCAGCGGAGTGTAACAATTGTCCCATTTTGCTGCAATGGCTCTTTTCAGCAGCTTCACTGGGAGGAAAGAAGAAGCCATGAGCTCCCTTATTCCTTCTGGGGAAAGACAAAGGAAAGACTCTTGCAGTTGTCATCAGCGGGTTATCTGTCACCAAGGGCAAGGAGGGAGGTACAGGATCCAAGGAACCTGACCAGCCCTCCACCCATGGACATGCCTTTGCTATCCTCCGCCTGAGAGGGAAGGAAGGGGATCAGGAAGGGAGCAGAGAGCCAGAGTTTGGGTATGATAAACCAAAGGTAAGGGCTGATAAGGGCTGTCCAGCAGTGGAATGCACAGCCTAAGCGAGTGGGAGCCTCTCCTTCACAGCTGTCTACCATTTCTGTAGTTCCATCCTGCCATTGCAAACTAGATGACCTCCAACTTTCCTTCCAGATCTGTCAGGTTAAGATTTTGTTGCAGTGTATCCTTGAATCTGGCTGAGAGGGCTGAAAACTAAACCAAAACTAGTGTAGAGGACAGGGCTTCCTGCTCCAACTGGAATCCATCCATCCATCTTAAATAAAATCATGGATTTCTCCATTGATTTAGAGTGCCACCTTCCACTTCTATTCCTGGGGATATTGACACATGAAACATTGTGGTGCGATTGTTGCAGGTGTCAGGAATACTTTGGGGATTATAACCAATGACAATGCACTTCTGAGAACATTGTCTAGAAAATTCTATGGACTTGTCTGTGCAGTCACCAGAGTCAGATCTGAGTCAAGGGCGGGGGGTGGGTGGGTGGGTGGGATCGTGGTCAGAGAGGAAGCTATGCAAGACTCTAGAGGGATTTAGTGCTCTCAAGAATTCTAGTGAAAAGGTACACTGCATGTATAGATAATGAAGTCCACTGCCAAAGAATAGCTTCTATCACAGTTGCTTGATAGCTTATTTCTGCAAAATATCCCTTCCTCAACTGAGGAAAGAAACAGGGGCCTTGCAGTCCTGCAGCTCCCAGTGGGGTCTTTTGGAAGAGTCATTGGTCCCTTCCCTCTCTCCACTCAGAACGTTGGGCAGAATTTGACTTTAATTCAGACTTTTAAATTGTTTTAGCAGTTTTTAATTTGCTTCTTTTTGTTGTATCGTAGTTATCACTGTTTAAGGGCTGTATTGTTATTGTATAATTATTTAGAGATACTATATTAGATTTATATTGGACACCATCTTGTTTCAATTGTTTTGAAATGCTGCTTAAAATACAGAAAATTAGACCCTTGCCATAAAAATTATTTGGCACCTTCTGTTAGAGAAATGGTAGACATACAAATTTTCCATGTTGTTTTCCATTTCTTAGCTTATTATTACATGTACATTTCAGAATTTTTTTCCAGAAAAGGCCCTGAAACAAGTGATGATTGCAGCTGAACTACTAAGTGCCCTCAAGGTGGAAGATGATTGTTTACCTGGAGAATTCAGGTAGCCTCAGGGACTGGTGATTTTTTCTCCTTTCTTTTATTTAGATGAAACTCCCTTTGGAGGAGTTAGGAAAAAACGTTTGGCGTGCTAGTTATATTCCCATTTCAAATCCTCAAGAGGAAAGTTTTAATGTAACTGCTTCCACAGGGAACTGAGTTTGCCTAATCTGAGAGTCACGTGGTCATCTTACTCAGTAAAACGCAATGCTCCCATATAGGCCAATCTGTGGGCTTGTCCAAGCAGACTTAGCTGGAAAATGTACTCGGCTTCATTCAGGTAAGTTCGGCACCTCAGGGCATAATTTGGAGAGTTGCCCACCAGGATTCTATGATTCCCGCAGTTAGGACCTGAGTAATGCTCACACAGCCCTTTTTGTGACATCTGATTGCCAAGACTGTCACAGTCATACTCACAGCCATCCAACCCTCCCTTTCTGTGAATAGAAAAAATTCCAAGATGTTCAGAAGTGGTTCATTTTTCTGATTTCTGCTCCCCTCAGAAGCAGGTCCATTTATCATGTGCATGGTGGCCATTCAATTTCTTCTCACTTTCTCTAAAAAGAGGGAAAGCTTTTCACAGCACTTTGAAACGTTTAATTACTAAAATTGCTGACCTTCATGAAGTGGAAAGAGAACTATTCATACCACTAAGGAAAGGGGACAGTAACCTGGATTTAAGCAGAAGATGGCAACCCCCCGATGAGATGAGTCTCAGGAAGAAAGTTGGCTGAAAATTTGCAGTGGCACAAGGGGAGCGAGGGCAGTTCTTTTCTGTTGCTCCTCTGATAGGAAATGTGGTCACTGAATGGCAACAGGGAGGGGAGTGGGCATGCTCTTTGGGCCACAGAAAAGGTCTTTCAAAGCGGCACACAGCTTACACAACAACACTGGGCACCCTCCTTTGTTGTTGCTTGTACTTAAGTGATGTGTTTTCAAGGATTGCTTGAATGGCAGAGTGGAACATCCAGCTTCAGGCAGCCAATTTGGGACTCTCATTAAAAGGAAATAAATCCTTGTGCTTCTTTCTTTTTCTCCCTCTTGGTGGGGAATCCTGTTTGGATTTTCTACCTGAGTTGTGCTTGGTTTTTCTCATGAAATTTGGAGAGGGAAGCTCTATTTGAATCATAAACTTTGGGGACAATCAAAGACAATAACTAAAGCAATATTGGAATAAATGTAGTTTTATGAAGTTTCCTGCACAAAGAGTGGTGCCTGAAAGTGAAATCGAGTTATAGCCCCAGTGCTCGGGAAAGATAGAGAATTGTATGACCAAGAGAAACCTCAGATGCTACAGGAACTGTTCAGATGATCTTTATTTCTGGAGAAGGATTTCAAGGATTCAGAAAGACAAGAAGCTTTTCAACAAATTTCATCATTATATCAGATAATTTGGAGATCAGGATATTTCAGGGATTAGAAGAGAGAGATTTAGGCATGGGGTGGCTTATGCTAATTAATGGATTTGAATGCATTAAACATTTAAGATGTAAAACATTGAATGCTGAAGGTATCATGGAACAAAGTAGCAAATGTCAGCTGCATAGTATCTGACTAGAGTGCAGATGATAAATATGACATCTGGTATTGCTCTGGTTCTGTGAAATTCACTGAATCTGTCTTTCCCAACTTGGTGAATCAGGATCAGACAGCCCAAGGCTTCACTGTCTACTGTTTCGAAGTACTGTAATTTTCTTGATTGTTTTGAGGGCAGAAAAAGTTCATTCGCTGTCCTTGCATCTTTGGTATCAGGCATTCTCTTTCAGAGTGGTCCTATACCCACCGATTTGGAATTAATTCCCATCGGATTCAATATGGGGCTTACAGTATGCCTATGAAAGTGCATAAGATTGTAAACTAAACCCCTCCATGGGCCCCTATCCATTCTTTGACAAAAGGAGGCTCAAAACGTCAGCAGGGTATCAGCCGAATTGGCATTAATGTCAACAACAAAAATAAAGGGACAAAATTTAGTTCATGCACAGTTTTCCTCCTTACCTTTTATTGGCTCCAACTTTAATGCACCACTAAGTGATATAAAAGAAAGAAGATAAAAATACAGCAAACAAGAACAAAAGAAAACAATCCAGGGAATTGTTCAGATATCTGAATATGCTTGGGGCGGGGTTGAACCAGACTGAGAATGCTTGGTTGAAGTATTTGATTCTTCAAAAACAGGAAAGTAACAGTGCAATAACAGAATGTTAAGTGAATGAAATTGTTGCTTATGAAATAGAGCTGAAATTGTATATAAAGCTTAGCTGATGTATGAAGGCCCAAATGCCATTTATAATAGTGATATTGGCAATGAACTGGAAGATGTTTGATGACAGAACACCGATGGTAAGTTTGACTCTACTGAATCTAATCTTAATGTTGCCAAGGCAGATTAAGGGAGCAGAGTCATGAGCCAAAAAGCAAGCCCCTCTCCAGCTGCTTTCTTGTTTACACTCTGAGCCATTTAACTCTTTCTACAAACATGCAGAATTTGAGTCCCCCACCCACTCATCTACTGTAGCATTTCTTTATATGAGAATTAATGCCTCTGCTTGCAACAAAACTTAGAAAATTAACTCAGGCAAGGTGGAAAGTTGACCTGAAGAGAGTATAAACAGTCCTACGTACTATAGTGCATACATGTCTCTATGCTGCACAAAACCATTTCTGAATGTAATAGGGCCTTCTTAACAAGGTCCCTCTCTTCTGGACCTGGGGCCATTAATTTCCCAAGCATCACCTGTTTTATTATTTTCCCAGAAGTTGAGTAGATGGAGGGATTCTTGGCAGGAGAGCTTTCCTGGGGAATCAGGGAGAGGTTTGTCAAAGACCTGAGCTGACTGACAATAATTTAGTATCATTCTTCCACTTGACCCAACTTTTAAACAAGGGGGTTGGCTAGGAAGAAAATTCTCTCCCCCTGACCCTCATCACTGATCCGTAATTCTAGCAAGGATCAGAAAGGATTAACTAAATACATGGAGTGTCCCTAAGCAATGAGGGCCTTAAGTTGTCCTTTTCTTTTGTAAAAGCTGGATCCCATAAATATTTATGGAATATTCAAAAAGCAGAAGCAAAAGCATTTGGGGGCAAAATTGGCAAACTCATACCAAATGTGTCAGGGAAAAAGGGGGGGGGCGGGGTTCAACACATCATTCAAAATGTTAGCATGGATTCTCTATTCCAGGGCTGAAAACTATAAAATCCTTATTTCTCTTTCCTCTGTAAACAGGTTATGCTTTTGAAATTTATGGAAGTGGAAGGCAATGGCACAATGGTTACTCACTTTATCTTGGTTGGGTTTACAACAGACCCATTTCTACGCATAATCTTCTTTGTGCTGTTCTTGGTCTCCTACTCCCTAACACTGACTGGGAACCTGGGCCTCATGGCACTGATCTACCTAGACTCCCGTTTGCACACACCCATGTACTTCTTTGTGGGCAGCCTGTCCTTTCTGGATGTCTGGTACTCCTCGGTCTACACTCCTCGGATCTTGTCTGACTGTGTCTCCAAGAACAACCACATGTCCCTTGCTGGTTGTACAGCCCAGTTCTTCTTCTCTGCTGGCCTGGCCTACAGTGAATGCTTCCTACTGGCTTTCATGTCCTATGACCGCTTTGTGGCCATCTGCAACCCACTCCTTTACACTACTGCGATGTCCAAGAAGCTCTGTGTCAAGCTGGTGATAGGATCCTATGCAGCGGGCTTTGCAAATGCAATTATACACACTGGTAACACCTTTCGTCTACGCTTCTGTGGAAAGAATGTCATCGACCACTACTTTTGCGATGGACCACCACTTGTTAAAATGTCCTGTAATGATGTAGGCATCTATGAACTCATTGTGGCTGCTGTCTTGGGTTGCAATTTGCTGGTAACCACAGCTATCATCCTGAGCTCCTACACTGGTATTGTGGGAGCCATAGTCCGTATGCGTTCAGCTACAGGGAGACGCAAAGCCTTCTTCACTTGCTCGGCTCACTTGGTCTCAGTTACCCTCTTCTATGGTTCCATTCTCATCATGTACCTGACACCCTACTTTCATCACACTCCCAGTTGGGACAAGGCAAATACGTTGTTCTATACAGTAGTCAACCCGCTGGTCAACCCTTTCATTTACAGCTTACGCAACAAAGATGTGAAGGCAGCCTTCAAGAAAGTCTGGGGGAGATTCCTAGCATGCAAATGAATGTCATTTACTTTCTTTCCCCAGACTGGATTTCAGATGAAATATTAACCCCCTACCTGTAGTGTCAGCTTGCCTGCCTGCCTGCCTGCCTGCCTGCCTGCCTGCCTGCCTGCCTGCCTGCCTTCCTTCCTTCCTTCCTTCCTTCCTTCCTTCCTTCCTTCCTTCCTCCTTCCTTCCCTCCTCCCCCCTCCCTCCCTCCCTCCCTCCTTTGTCGAGAGAGCCAGTAGACCAGAGAGATAACTTCAAAGTTATCCTATCTTCAAAATCTCCACATTTATTTTTCTCAGTGGGTAACTGTTTCCCATACACGAATCTTCCCATTCCTCTTTCTACCTGAAGCATCCTCAAAGTATGGTACACACGGAGGGAAGCAGAGCAAGCATGATCAGAATGAAATCATTTGACAATGATAAAGTAGAAACTTTGAGACTTGGGGAGGATGGACACTTATGAACTAAAGGTGTACTCAATTCTCTCCCAATCTCTACCCACAATTTGGAAATTACCATAGAGCCCGTCTCACAGCCACATTCACACACTTGTTCCTCCACTTCTGTGATTATTAAAAAAAAGTACACCAGCCCAAACTGCACTGCCCCAACACCTGAGTCCTATCTTGTCTCAGCGATCTGGGCAGTCAGTCCTTCCAGGATTCACGTGGGATGACTTAAGGGCAGCCATTGCTGGATACCCCCAGCTTTACTTCCTCCCTCACCAAGAATCATCCAAGAGAAAAAAAAAAAATCATCAATCACTTTATTTATTGAACGGTGGAGTGGGGCTGCATAAAGTTGTTAATATGATATTAAATTATGATCCAAAATTTTGGATTAGGGTTAATATTTGATGAATATGTAATAGCTATAGTAAGTTACTAAACCTTGTATCACTTTATTGTTTTCTTGATATATATATATATTCTTTATGTTTTCCATTCTTTTTTTGTATTATTTTAAAACTGCTTTAAGTAAATAAAAAATGATAATAATTTTAAAAGGCTTGCTATGATCAAATCTACATTTCAGAGATTGTTTTCCAGAAAAGGCCCTGGCACAAGTGATGTTTGCAGCCCAACTTCTAAGTGCCCTCAAGGTGGAAGATGATGGTTTGCCTGGAGATTTCAGGTAGCCTCAGGGAACGGTAGTTTTTCCCTTTTCTTTTCTTAGATGAAACTCCCTTTGGAGGAGTTAGGAAGAAAACTTTTGGTGCGCTAGTAATATTCCCATTTCAAATCATCAAGAGGAAAGATTTAATTGAAGTGCTTCCCCAGGGAACTGAGACTGCCTTTGAGGGAATGACGTGGACATCTTTTTCAGGAAAAAACAAGACTCCCATATAGGCTGATCTGCTGCCTTCTCCAATAGACTTAGCAGGAAAATGTATTCAGCTTCATTCAGGTAAGTTTGGCATATCTGGGAATAATTTGGAGAGCTGCCCACCAGGATTCTATTGTTCCTACAACTAGGACTAGACCACTTGTTATATGGCTCTTCTTCTCATATCTGATGGTCAAGACTGTCAGAGATAGCCTCACACCCCTCCATTCCTGCCCTTCTGTGAATAGAAGAATTTCAGCGTGTTCAGAAGTGGTGCACTTTCCTGACTTGATTCTTCCCAGAAGCAGGTCCATGCATGATGCATGGTGGCCATTCAATGTCTTCTCACTTTCTCTAAAAGGAAGCAGGAATCAGTCCTGCCAACAAGGAACTTAGGATGTGAGAGACAAGACAAAGCCCATGTGTAACTCTGAGAAAGGGACAGGAAACGCTTCTCACAGCACTTCTTTGAAATGTTTAATTATCTCAATTGCTGACCTCCGTGAAGTGGAAAGAGAAGTGTTCACACCACTAAGGAAAGGGGGTAGTAGCCAAATCTAAGCAGAAGATGGCAACCCCCTGATGAGATGAGTCTCAGGAAGACGGTTGGCTGAAAAACCTGCAGTCGCACAAGAGAAGAGAAGGCAGATCTTTTCTGCTGCTCCACTGGCTGGAAATGAGCTCACTCAGTGGAACCGGGGTGGAGGATGGGCCTGTACTTTGGGCCACAGAAAAGGGTATGTCAAAGAAAGCAGCAGTTTACAAACACACCAGGTACCCTCCTTTCTGGGTGCTTGTGCTTAAGTGATGACTTTTCAGGGACAGCTTGAATGCCAGTCAGAATGGTGCAGCCAACTTCAGGCAATGAAAGTTTGGGCTTTCATTGAAAGGGAGAAAATTAAGAATGCTTGGTTAAAGTATTTGTTTCTTCAAAAATAGAAAGGCAACAGTGCAACAACAGAACATTGACTGAATGAATTAGCTGCTTATGAAATAGAGCTGCAGTTGTATATAAAGCTTAGCTGATGTATGAAGGGCCAAATGCCACTGATGATGGAACACTGATGGCAACGTTGACTCTATTGAATCCAATACTAATGTTGTCAAAGCAGATTAAGGGGAGGAGAGTCATGAGGCAAAAAGGCTGAGAATGGGGACTGGGAGCGTCTTCACATGCCAATTTGATGCAAGTTGCCAGTTTTGTGAGTGCAAGCTCCTTGGATGAGCTGATATGGAGGTATAGTGGAGAGAATCCCCTCTCAGTGAAGACATTGGATGACAGGATGTACATCCTTCCAGTCTAAGAGTTCAATTAGTCTATAACAGGCATGGAATAGATTGCCAGGGTGGTATATAGTTACAGTTAATGCAAAGATCCAGGTTCGTATCTTATTCAGTTATGGAGTTCACTGGCTTACTTTTAATTCCATCACTTCCTCACAGTCTGTCCTACCGCACAAGTTTCTAGTAAAAATATATTGAGAAGCAGCAGCTGTGGTGCCCTGAGCTGAGTGGAAAGAATTTAACTCAACCAATAAATAAAATAAAACAAGAATTCCCAGTTAGTACAATGATCAGTGGAGGATCATTTATGCAGATGCAGACAGTATTAAAACAATGAGAAGGTCATATGAATCTAGACATAAACTGCTAGCAGAACGACTTGTTAGGAAGATATGCTTATCTGTTTAAAAATTTACGTAATATTGACGTCCATTCTTTGCCAGTTATGGGGAAATGTTCCCTCTGGTGGAGGGTTGCCACAGCGCACGGTGTTCAGTGGTTTTTGCAACATTTAAAACAATTGGGCTAGTTTGGAAGCACTGTTGCTCTACTCCTTTGGGCCAAAGCAGTATTTATTTCTAAAGTTTGGAGGTGTACATTATTTCTCCTGTTCAACAGTTACCGATTTCGAATCATTCCAGAAGGGAGTCCATTCTCGACCTGCCTTCCCAGATGCTGATACAACTCTAGTTGAGATCAAAGGGTTATGCGACATTCCCCCCTTTTTGTTCCTTGCAGACTGAAATTCCATCCATCGTTTTAGAATGTATAGGTGCAAACCTGGGCCATGAGAACTGGCCAGGTATTTATCTATGACCCTCTTCAACAGTTACTTCAGGCCATTAATTATGTATGATTCTTAAGTCCTTAATGCCCCTAGGAGGGCACATATAACACCGCTGTTGCATGAGCTGCATATTGGTTACCAGTTTGCTTCCGGGTCCAATTCAAGGTGTTGGTCATCACCTTTAAGCCCTTCATGGCACGGGACCAGGTTATCTGAGGAACCGCCTCACCCTGGTCATTTCGGCCCGCCCCACTCGGTCCAGCAGAAGGGGCAGGTTGCAGGCCCCACCAGTCAAGGAATTTCGATTGGTGGGGTCTAGGCAGAGGGCCTTTTCTGCTGCAGCGCCCGCCCTATGGAACATCCTGCCTCCTGAGGTGCGGTGTGCCCCCTCCCTCTTGGCCTTCAGGAAAGGGCTCAAATGCTGGCTCTGCCAGAAGGCCTGGGGGCCAGAGGGGGGCCCGCACCTGTGGAGATGGCTGGTGGGGTGATGGGTTCTGGCTCCCCCCCCCCCCCCAGCATCTTACAGGTTTTTAGGGCTAAAAGTCATGGGAGGTTTTTAGGGCATTTTTAATATGTGTTTTTTAATTATTTATAGATTTTAGCCACGTTTGGAGGGACTTGTGTTTTTTGTTCCTTTTTATTATTGTGAGCTGCCCAGAGTCACCCGTTGGGGGAGATGGGCAGCATACAAGCCTGAAAACAAATAAATAAAAAAATAAATAAAACGTATGCTTTGGACACCTATGATTATTGGGATTGTTTGAATTATCTTTTTTAAACAGTTGCACTTTTTCTTCCAAAATCGAAGTGTCTTAGATAGCCTTGCTGTGTGATACATTATATATAAGGGAGCCATTCCTGCTCAAACTTGGTTAGGCTTCTGCTGTGAATATATACTGTCAATGTTTCCATTGCTACATATGCTCCCAGTTTTAGTCTCCCAATCCTGTGTGGTCAGCAAGGTTTCCCTTTTCCAGTGTTGTGCCAGATGGATTCTTGCCACTGTCAGCATATATCTTCATAAATTGTGATGCTTTCCATTTATGTTCTCTGGGATCGTGCCTAATAAAAATATCTGTGGTTTTAATTTGAATTTTATTTTCAGAATTCTCTGGATGTTTTGGTGTATTTCTTTTCAGGACTCTTTGAGTCTTTTTGCATAATCATCACATATGCTAAAATGTTCCTTCTTTGTCGTGGCAGCATTTCCAACATTTACTGTTGTATGATTTGTCTATCTTGACAGTCATATATGCCAACTGTAGAACGTTTTGAATCAATTTTCCCTCAAATTGTAGCTTGCTATAAATTGTATTGATTTTTTCCCATAGTTCTTCCCATTGTTCCACTGTTATTACTTCTTTAAGGATTTGCATCCGTTTTATCATGCACTTTTTAACTGGTCCTGTCTCCATGTCATATTTGCATAAGAATTTGTAGATATGTCCTCATAAATTATCTTTATTCTGTATAAGCCTTTCAAATTCAGCCATTTTTTCCCAGCATCCCTTCTTCTTCTTCTTCTTCTTCTTCTTCTTCTTTGAGATTCCTTTTCATTTTCCAATTTTTTGCAAATACATTAACCAGGTAGGTTCCTACCTTCATTAAGCAATTCTTATTGCATCTTAATTTGTTTCTTGAGTCCAGATGTATCATACTGGCATATGTGATCAGATCTTTCTTAATATAATTGTCCTGAAATAAAGTGATACTAGTGGTGCAATTGTTGGACTGATCCTTGCTTTTAACAGGCTTTCTCATATAATATATCTCTTCAGATTCTTATCTTCTTTTGTTTCCTTACACCATACATATCTATGACTGACTGCTCCTTCTGTAGCTGATATTCTGCTGTTAGGAAATTTTATCCATTCTCGTATCCATGATAGACAGCTTGCTCTGTAATATAATCTGAGAGTGGGAAAAGCTAGTCTACCTCTGTCTTTCAAATCTTGCAAAATTTTGAATCTTACTCTTGGTTTTTTCTTACTCCGTGTAAATCTCTTAAATTTTCTTTGCCAATCCTGCAATTCTTTTATTGTTACCATAGGTTCTAGCCAGGAAAGAGTTAAGCATTTCCACCTCAGGATCTTGTTTTATTTCTTTTCAGAATTTGCTGTAATTCTTTTGAAATATATCTTTCTTGCATCCTGTCAAGTAAATCCTAAATATTTTACTGGATCTTTTGTTATCCCACAGCCGATCTCCTTTTCACAAAATTTTCTTCCTCAGAAGTTAAATGCCTAGTTATTATCTTTGTTTCCTTTCATTGATTTTATATCCAGAAAAAGAAACAAAACCTTTGATTATTTTCATCGATTGTCATATAGAGCTTTGTGGTTTCACAACTGTTGGTACTACAGAATCTGCATAACATTTTGGCTTGTATTCCTCCCCTTGAATTTTGATCCCGATTATCTGTTATTCTTTTTGGGTCTTGTGGGCCCACATTTCAGGAGCAATTGCAAATAGTATAGGGGAGAGTGGACACTCTTGCCTTGTGACTTCGCTAGATGAAAAACTTGCAAAGTGTTCCTTTCATTGTAATCTTTGCTGATTGCCATTGATATACTGTATGTTTGCCACCCAGGCTTTTAATTTTTCTCCAGGATTCATTTTATTCTTTGAATTTCATTCATTGTCAGTCCATCTGTGCCTGGCGCCTTACCATTTTATATTTTTTTTATTGCTTCTGTGAACTCTTGAGTTGTTATAAATCTGCTTAATATTTGCCTGTGTTCTTCAGTAAATTCTGTAGGCTCTGAGTTTTCAATACAGAGAGTCCTCACTTAACGTCCATTTGTTCAGTGACAATTGGAAGTTACAACGGCACTGAATGAATGGACTTACAACTGGTCCTTGAAGTTCCAGCCATCGCAGCATCCCCATGGTCACGTGAACAAAATTCGGGCCTGGCCTGCATTTATGACCATGCCCTCTGCCGCCACTGCCACTGCTCCCAGCTGTTCTTCGTCATCATCTTTGCCTGCCTGCCCTCCATTGGGCTCACCGTTCTGGCCACATGTGGGGGAGGCGCCATGGAAGCATCCTGCAGGCTGGCGGGTGAGAGCAATGGGTGGAGGGGTGCTGTGGGCAGATGCCAGGGAGCGTGGGTGTGTGTGTGTGTGCAGCACACCACATGCCACTACCGGCTGGGGCTTTCTTTCATGCTAACCTTCTTTTGCACAACAGCCAGGTCCTTCTTTCACCTGATGGCTGGGGCCTCCTTTTGCACACCAGCCAGGGCCTTCTTTGAGAAAGAAGGACCCGGCTCGCGTGCGAAAGAAGGACCTGGCTGGCGCTGGCAAAAAAAGAAGAACCCAGCTGGTGCATGAATCATAGTTATGACCAGTCCTCAAAATTATGGCCATTGCAGCAGCCCCACGGTCACATGATCACAATTCGGGTGCTTGGCAGCCTGCCCACATTTATGACCACAGCAGAGGCATTGCGAAGGGCCAGCAGCTGCCTCAGCCAGGCATACCTCATCATCAGCAGAAGAAGATGGTGGAGGTCAGCTGGGGGGAGGGCAGGGGCAGCAGGGGTAGGCAGTGGTAATGGAGTGTGGGGTAATGGAGTGTGGGGTAATGGCAGCAGGGGTAGGCAGTGGTAATGGAGTGTCTGCCAAAGGGAGCTAGCTGGGCCCAGCTGGGGAGGAAGCAGTGGGACAGAGTTGGCAGTTCTCGCAGGGCAGGAGAAGCTTGAGGTCCTCACCTAACGACGGTATGGTCCTGGCCTAACGACTGCAACCAGGACTACCGGAACTGCTGTGGCTAAGCGGTGCAATCACATGACGTTTCGCCTAACGACTGCTTTGCTTAGCGATGGAAATTCTGGTCCCAATTAGGGTTGTTAAGTGAGGACTACCTGTAATTCCTTTAAAAGAATGGCAAGTTCTTCTATTACAGGTGAAACTCGAAAAATTAGAATATCGTCAAATGTTCATTTATGTCAGTATGGCAACTCAAAAGGTAAAACCAATATATGAGATAGACGCATTACATGCAAAGCGAGATATGTCAAGCCTTACTTTGGTATAATTGTGATGATTATGGCGTACAGCTTATGAAAACCCCAAATTCACAATCTCAGAAAATTAGAATATTACATGACATCAATAACACAAGGATTGGAAATAGAACAATATCGGACCTCTGCAAAGTATAAGCATGCATAGGTACTCAGTACTT
Source organism: Liasis olivaceus (assembly GCA_030867105.1). Lineage (NCBI taxonomy): Eukaryota > Metazoa > Chordata > Lepidosauria > Squamata > Pythonidae > Liasis > Liasis olivaceus. Next base: position 107,175,681 of record CM061349.1, on the reverse strand, counting down.
GGTTTGGGCCCCTTTTGCAGCAATGACTGCCGCAATGCGGCGTGGCATGGATGCTATCAGCCTGTGGCACTGCTGAGGTGTTATGGAAGACCAGGATGCTTCAATAGCGGCCTTCAGCTCCACTGCATTGTTCGGTCTCATGTCCCTCATCTTTCTCTTGGCAATGCCCCATAGATTCTCTATGGGGTTCAGGTCAGGTGAGTTTGCTGGCCAATCAAGCACAGTAATCCCATGGTCATTGAACCAGGTTTTGGTACTTTTGGCAGTGTGGGCAGGTGCCAGGTCCTGCTGGAAAATGAAGTCAGCATCCCCATAAAGCTCGTCTGTGGAAGGAAGCATGAAGTGCTCCAAAATCTCCTGGCAGACGGCTGCATTGACCCTGGACTTAATGAAGCACAGTGGACCAACACCAGCAGATGACATGGCTCCCCAAATCAACACAGACTGTGGAAACTTCACACTGGACTTCAAGCATCGTGCATTGTGTGCCTCTCCATTCTTCCTCCAGACTCTGGGTCCTTGGTTCCCAAATGAGATGCAAAAGTTGCTCTCATCAGAAAAGAGGACTTTGGACCACTGGGCAACAGACCAGTTCTTTTTTTCTGTAGCCCAGGTAAGACGCTTCTGACGTTGTTTGTTGTTCAGGAGCGGCTTGACAAGAGGAATACGACATTTGAAGCCCATGTCCAGGATCCGTCTGTGTGTGGTGGCTCTTGATGCATTAACTCCAGCCTCAGTCCACTCCTTGTGAAAGTCCCCAACACTTTTGAATGGCCTTTTCCTGACAATCCTCTCCAGGCTGCGGTCCTCCCTGCTGCTTGTGCACCTTTTTCTACCACACTTTTCCCTTCCACATAACCTTCTATTGATGTGCTTTGATACAGCACTTTGGGAACATCCAACTTCTTTTGCAATGACCTTTTGGGGCTTTCCCTCCTTATGGAGGGGGTCAATGATGGTTTTCTGCATTACTGTCAGGTCAGCAGTCTTTCCCATGCTTGTGATTCCTACTGAACCAGCCTGAGAGACCCTTTAAAAGCTCAGGAACCCTTTGCAGGTGTTATGGATTCATTAGCTGATTAGAGGGGGACACTTTGAGCCTAGAATATTGAACCTTTTCACACTATTCTAATTTTCTGAGATTGTGAATTTGGGGTTTTCATAAGCTGTACGCCATAATCATCACAATTATACCAAAGTAAGGCTTGACATATCTCGCTTTGCATGTAATGCGTCTATCTCTTATATTGGTTTCACCTTTTGAATTGCCATACTGACATAAATGAACATTTGCACAATATTCTAATTTTTCGAGTTTCACCTGTATTTCTAATCTTGTATATATCAGTTTGTTCTCTTTCTCTATTGCTGCTATCACCTTTCTCTCTAATTTGATGTGCCACAAGTTTCCCTGGTTTGTTTGCATTTTCAAAATGATTTGGTTTGACATATTTTATCTTCTTTTGGAGTTTTGCCACTTCCAATAAATGTAATTGCTGTTTAACTATTTAACTCTTTCAGTGCTTGTCAGTCTGGATTAGTTTTATGAATCAGAACAGAAAATAAATTTCTTTATTTTCTCTTCTACTTGTGATTTCTGTCTATTCTATTATCTTTTCTGGTGTGCTGTAAGACTTATTAAGATTCCTCTCGTATAAACTTTACTTGTCTCCCATACAGCTGGCATTTATTTAAAAAACATTTTAATTCTTCTTTGCATTTCTGCAGCATGCTTTCTTGAAGTAACAATTCATCTTCCGTCTGAAAGGCAATTTTTCTCCCTGGAACCAAGGTATTAAAATTGGAGCAGAGTTGGGTCAATTTCTTGGCAGGATTTTTTTTTTTTTTTTTGGTATTATTTTTATTAACTCTTAGGCACCTAAGCCAAGAGTTAAACTAAGAAAGCGTGGCTGAGAGGATCCTTGACTCCTCCAGGTTGCACTATCATAGAGCACCCACACAGAAGTGGGTTTTTCTTCAAAGGCTGACTGCCTGACTTTCAATGCGGTCATCCCCACTCCAACCCTGTCTTTTCTGGCAGAGGAATGCAAAGAATCTGTGAAAGAACTAATCATTGATTTATTGTTGTTTTGGATTACACCAGTGTTTCTCAACCTTGGCCATTTTAAGCTGTGTGGGCTTCAACTTCTAGAATTCCCCAGCCAGCCATGCTGGCTGTGGAATTCTGGGAGTTGAAGTCCACACAGCTTAAAGCAACCAAGGTTGAGAAACACTGGATTACACAGCAAAACCACCTACCTGCTTTGGATTACAACTATGATTATTTTGATTACCTTCTTAATGATTTCTGAGCTGTGCCAGTGTAGTGGGAAGAGAAGAAAAAAGGGAGTGAGGAATGGATTGCAGCAATAAATGGCCATGGTGAGAACATTTCTTTTACAAAGGAACTTTTGGTTAAGATGAGCCCCAGAATTGACATCATTGGATCACAGATTCTGTTGAGTTCTCACAGCAGCTAGACTTGAACAACTGAATAATTAAGATTTGGATAATTAACACCATTTGTCCTTTGGAGCAAATTGTGAGTTTTAATTCATTGCTTTTGTATATGGTTGTGACTTACAGTGCACTACGATACTGGAGTCAACACATGTAAACATGATCTATATATAGTTTTGTATAAATTTGTACAGTGTGATGGGGTGGCAGAGAGGTGAAGGGAAGAGAAGGGGAACATGGAAAAGGGTTCCGGAATGGATTGTTCATAGGAAAACGGCAATCGAAAGCAGATTGTAAAGAAGGTTTAAGTATGTGGACAGAAGGTATCTTTAAAAAATAGGTAGTGGTGATGTTGGCACTCAGCTCAGATTCGAAAATATCAATGAAATCTCTTTTTTTTATTGTTAAAAGTAACAATGTATTTTGTTTTTGATGATTAATTTTTGGTCAAAAGCATATTGAGCACTAACTATACAAGTTCTGTAATTTCTTTGTCCACTTTCTAATATTATATTTTTGCATCAATTCTTTTCTTTTCTTTTCTTTTCTTTTCTTTTCTTTTCTTTTCTTTTCTTTTCTTTTCTTTTCTTTTCTTTTTTCTTTTCTTTTCTTTCTTTCTTTCTTTCTTTCTTTCTTTCTTTCTTTCTTTCTTCCTCTTTCTTTCTTCATTTTCTCTTTTTCTTAAAAAAAGGATGAAACACCACCACATCCTACCACTTTTCTTAAAAAAAGGAGAAACACCACCACATCCTACCATCCTAGTAACACACTAGCCCAATTCAAAGAGAAAGAAGGGAGAATTTTAATCCTGAAATTAAGAAAAGAAGGCAGGGGCCAAGCTTAGATAAATCATCCCAAGGGGGAAAAAAAAAAAGAGGACAGTTCCCAGTACCTGGATATATTGGCTCTGACCTATGCTTGGAGACAAAAGCAAACACAAAACCAGCCCAAAGCAGGAGATTACACTTTTTTCCCAAAATGCAACAAGTGTAATCAAGAATTGATATGTACTGGATCTCCAAAGCTCTCACACCATCCTTCAAAGAAGTGCTGATTTGCTCAGTGACATATGCAGATCAGGCCATTTAATTCCCAAGCATCATGTTTTCTATTATGTTCCCAAACTTGAGAAGACGGAGAGATTGTTGGCAAACCCTTCTTAAAACCCTTCACCTCTAGCATCGTTCCTCCAGTCGACAACACTTGTAACAAGCAAGTTGCCGAAGAAGAAAATTCTCTCCACCTGACCCTCGTCACTGATCCATAACACTTAGTAAGGATCCTGGCAAGCGGCAATGATAATCACATGGGCAGAGTAATCCAAAAAGAGCAGGGGAAGGGGAATCCATGTGGAATATAGGCCTCCATTGCCCTGCGAGCTGTCAAAACAAGGTGAAGTCCTTCAAATCTAGAATTATATGGTGTCTATATGAGCAAGTCCATGCAGGTTTTTGGGGGCAAATATATAGAAGTGGTTTGACATTACCTGTCCAAGGAGGTTTCTCCAACTTCACAGTCCAGCCTTCCTTGGGGTCTTCCCTCCAAATTCTACTCAGCCCCAACCCTCCCAAACATCTGAGTCTGATAGGATCAGTCAGGTAGTGCTACATGATGAGACACACGGAGTACATCTAATTCAAGCATGTATCCTGTACATATTTATGGAATGTTTAAAAAACTAGAAGCTAAACAAAAATCAGTTTCGGGTAAAATTAGTAACAGCGTACCAAATATCTCAGAGGGTTTTCAACACATCTTTCAAAATCACAGCATGAATTCATTATTCAGGGCTGAAAACTGCAAAATTCTGACTTCTCTTTCCTCTGTAAACAGGTTATGCTTCTGAAAACAATGGAAGTGGAAGGCAATCAGACATTAGTTACTGATTTTGTCTTGGTTGGGTTTACAACAGACCCATTTCTACGCATAATCTTCTTTGTGCTATTCTTGGCCTCCTACACACTAACACTGACTGGGAACCTGGGCCTCATGGCACTGATCTACCTAGACTCCCGTTTGCACACACCCATGTACTTCTTTGTGGGCAGCCTGTCCTTTCTGGATGTCTGGTACTCCTCGGTCTACACTCCTCGGATCTTGTCTGACTGTGTGTCCAAGAACAACCACATGTCCCTTGCTGGTTGTGCAGCCCAATTGTTCTTCTCTGCTGGTTTGGCCTACAGTGAATGCTTCCTACTGGCCTTCATGGCCTATGACCGCTTTGTGGCCGTCTGCAACCCACTCCTTTACACCACTGCCATGCCCAAGAAGCTCTGTGTCCAGCTGGTGGTAGGTTCCTATGCAGCTGGCTTTGCCAATGCCATTGCACATATTAGTAACACTTTCCGCCTACGCTTCTGTGGGAACAATGTCATCAACCACTACTTTTGTGATGTGCTACCTCTTCTGAAAATGTCCTGTGATGATATAGGGATCTATGAAGTCATCCTGACTGCTCTCATAGGTTGCAATTGGCTGGTAACCACAGCTATCATCCTGAGCTGCTACATTGGTATTGTGGGAGCCATAATCCGTATCCGTTCATCTGCAGGGAGACGCAAAGCCTTCTTCACTTGCTTGGCCCACTTGGTGTCAGTCACCCTCTTCTATGGCTCCATTGTCATCATGTATTCCAGACCCAAATCTCAACAGACTCCCAATTGGGACAAGGCAAATGCGTTGTTCTATACAGTAGTCAACCCTCTGGTTAACCCTTTCATTTACAGCTTACGCAACAAAGATGTGAAGGCAGCCTTCAGGAAAATCTGGGTGAGATTCATAGCACCCAAATGAATGGCACTGATACTGTCTTTCTTCAGATTTGATTTCAATGAAAAATTAATCTCTTACCTGTAATGTCAGCCTGCCTGCCTGCTTGCCTTCTTAGTAAGAGATGATCGAGAGAGCCAGTAGACCAGAGAGATAACTTCAAGGATCTGCTATCCTCAACATCTTCACATTTATTTATCTCAGTGGGCAATTGTTTCTCATGCATGGAGCTTTCTGTCTTCTTCCTACCAGGCAGCATCTTCAAAGGATAGTACACGGGGAGCGAAATAGAAAGAAAAAGGTCAGGCATGGTCAGAATGAAATGATTGGACAATGATAAACTAGAGAGAAAGTTTGGTCCTTGGGAAAGATGGACATATATGGATTAAAGGTGTGCTTAATCCTTTGCCAATCTCTACCCACAATTTGGAAATTACCTTAGGACCTTCTCACAGCCACATTCACATACTTATTCCTCCACTTCTTGCATTATACAAAAAAAGTATGTTGGCCTAAACTGTACCACCCCAACACCTGTTGGTCAATCCTTCCAGGTTTCACATGGGATAATGTAAGGGCAGCCATTGGTATAGTCCCCCACTTCATTTCATCCCCTGACAAATATCACTAATTGCCAGCAATAAGACCCCCGAAAGAATCTTGAAAGGGGGAGAAAGTTATAGGCAGCACATCCCTCTCTCTAGATCCCAAGCGACAGACAAGTGTACCATAAGCACACACACTTCAATGGATGATGCCTTCATCAGAAGAGGGCTAGTCCTGTTTTTTAACTACAGATCTTCCACTCTTTAAAAACAGCAGGTACTGGGTTTATAAGGAACCCACTTAATATACAATAAGTGGGTCACAAAGCACCTGGCAGGCATGACATAGGCAGATGCCCCAGTGGAAACCAGGCACCCCTCTCTCCTGCAGTGCGAGACAAAATGGCAGAGGGAAGATGCCAGTGGCCAGAGAGGAGGGGCAACCGGAAGGAGGCAGAGGGGGACAGACAGACCCCAGCCCCTGCTGCCTCATTGTGATGGAATATATCTACGAGGAGGAGAGTGATGTGGGAGATCAAGGCTATCAGGAAGGAGGGGTGCATTCCAGCAGGGCAAAGCAGATAAGAGGCAATGCACTCTGCAGGGGAAGCATGAGAAGAGGAAGCGATTCAGGGTAGCCTCTCCCTAGTATCTCCCAGGGTATATCCACTAGTTGCTGTAGTGGATTTAGTTTAGCAACATTCTGTCTATAAGGTGTCAGCAAATAAAGGAACTGTACTCAACTGGACCGTTTCATTGTTGCAATTGGGCTGGGCCTGACACTCATTAACTACATTGGCCATCAAATGCTCTGGATTGAATCAATTGACAGAATGGTGCCAAAAGAAGAGATTAAAATCATGGCTCAGATCATTTTATAACTTTCACCATTTAGCAATCCAGAATGAGTTCAGATTATCTTTTACATGTGCTGCAGATTCCATCATAACTCGTTTCTGTTCCCTGTCAGATGAGATTCTTCTCCACAGATGCAGGTTGCAACATAATACACCTCATCTTAGCAGAAAAGGGAAAGCCTTTTCTTTTCAGAATATATTTATTCAATTACAAAAGCATGCACATTTTATTGTTTAATCAAAAAGACCAAGAGATCAATAAATTATGGTTCGGAAGTGATAATGATGAAAGGTGAGCAGAGCATTATGGACAGAACGAATTAAGCAGAAATTTTTATTCTAGATTCCTGGGCAGAAGGACTTTTCATTTATAAAGAACTATTTTAAATCCTCTTTATGGCTTATGCTACTATTCTCAGGGGTTTCATGACTCAACCTGGCGGACAACCATGCTGCCAGTTTTCAGCATAGATGGTCAGAAGCTGCCGAAAGGGGGTTCAAACAAGGCTTGTAGGCCAAACCCCCAGATTTCTAAATAAGGACAATGAAGGAACGGCAGAACTTTGTAAACAAGGTTTCAGTTTTAATAATCCTGCAGGGATCTGAAGGGATGGAAATAATGTTATCATGAAAAGTTTGCACTAGACGTTCCATCTACATCATTTATGAGCAATCAGAAGCCCTGGGCGTCTCCAGCAGCAACATATCAGCTCACTGGGTGACTTTGGGCCACCTTCTCTCAGCACAATCTCTCTCACAGGGTGGTGGCTCTAGGGAGAAAGAGGAGTGGGAACATGAGAAAATGCTGCCTTGAGTTCCTGAATGAAAGGAAAGGATAAATCAAATACTGTAACTGGATCAACACCCAGAAGGAAGAGCACTGTTCTATTCTGCTTTGATCAAACTTCTTTACAAATACCATACCTATTGCTGGGCAAGATGGCTTTGAACATTGGTCAAACTGAACACAATTCTTCAGAGAAAATGTTGGAAAAAGCTGGAAACGTTTGCCTGGAGAATATAAAATATTTCTACGCATAATCTTCTTTGTGCTATTCTTGGCCTCCTACACACTAACACTGACTGGGAACCTGGGCCTCATGGCACTGATCTACCTAGACTCCCGTTTGCACACACCCATGTACTTCTTTGTGGGCAGCCTGTCCTTTCTGGATGTCTGGTACTCCTCGGTCTACACTCCTCGGATCTTGTCTGACTGTGTCTCCAAGAACAACCACATGTCCCTTGCTGGTTGTACAGCCCAGTTCTTCTTCTCTGCTGGCCTGGCCTACAGTGAATGCTTCCTACTGGCTTTCATGGCCTATGACCACTTTGTGGCCATCTGCAACCCACTTCTTTACACCACTGCCATGCCCAAGAAGCTCTGTGTCCAGCTGGTGCTAGGAGCTTATGCAGCTGGCTTTGCCAATGCCATTGCACACACCGGTAACACATTCCGCCTACGCTTCTGTGGGAACAATGTCATCAACCACTACTTTTGTGATGTGGCACCACTTGTGAAGATGGCCTGTGATGACACACGCGTATATGAAGTCATACTGACTGCTGTTGTTGGGTGTAACATTTTAGCAACTACAGCTCTCATTGTGAGTTCCTACATTAGGATTGTGGCAGCCATAGTCTGTATCCATTCAGTTGCAGGAAGACGCAAAGCCTTCTTCACTTGTTCAGCTCATCTGGTCTCTGTTTCACTCTACTATGGTTCCATTCTTATCATGTATTCCACACCCAACTCTCTACACACTCCAAATGGAGACAAGGCAAATGCATTGTTCTATACAGTAGTCAACCCGCTGGTCAACCCTTTCATTTACAGCTTACACAACAAAGATGTAAAGGCAGCCTTCAAGAAAGTCTGGGGGAGATTTCTAGCACACAAATAAATGCCATTGATACTGTCTTTCTCCAGAATAGACTACCAATGATGAAATTAAACCCCTGCTTCTAGAGTCAGCCTGCCTGCCTGCCTGCCTGCCTGCCTGCCTGCCTGCCTGCCTTCCTTCCTTCCTTCCTTCCTTCCTTCCTTCCTTCCTTCCTTCCTTCCTTCCTTGAGTATATATCATATTCCTTGAAGATATATGCAGAGAGCAAGGAAGCCCACTTTGACAGAGATATGGAAGCTCAACTGCCAAGGTGACAAGGGGCAAAACATGTTTTAAGTCCAGAACTTCCAGATGACCTTAAAAGCGGTTCAGAGACACAGCTCCCTAATTCACTGAACTATAAGAAGGAGGAGGAAGTACAAAGCAATCAGACTTGCAAGATTCTCTTCTTATAGCCAATCTCAATAAAAGTAGTTTTAACCTTCTTATGGAGTTGATTTCTTGGTCTGGTCTATCTAGTGGGGCTGATATCAACTTTGCAAGTCTCCTACTTTCCCTTAACAGAGACAGAAGATCTCAGCTTGGTTCCTGGAAATGGTCTCCAATCCTCAGGGTACATCGCTACCCACTGAACACCTTGCTGCAGCACTGTTGCAACACCACCAACAAGTGGACCTATAAATAACCGACATGCAGAATGCCATGATGCAACTGACAGAACAGTTGTGTCAGAATTTACCTCAGCGAGCAGCAGCCCAGCAGCCTTCAGCATAACTGATATTTCTGCTTTCTCATGGGAGTTTTCTACAGAAGTATGGAGGATACCAAGATCAATTCCTGACTTTCATAACTCAGTGTGAACTCTTTATGGCAGGTCGACCAGCAGTTTCTCACAACTGACTTTTGTACTGACTTTGCTGAAAGAAGGGACAGCCAAATGGGCTATACCTATCATTGAACACAATGACCCTATGCTCAACAATTATCAAGACTTCATGCAAAGATTTAGAGGTTCTTTTGACAAGTCCATGAGACCCCTGACCGCCAGTTGTGAGATTTGCAAACTCAAGCAAAGGGCGTGGGCATACATATTGGATTTTAAATTATTTGCCAGAGAAGTAGGGTGGAATGGTCTGGTCTGATTGACCAACTTAGAGAAAGGCTGACTGATGAACTGAGAGATGAACTGGTGAGACAAGGCACCCATATAAATTGGAAGAGCTGTTCCAACATTGTGTAGTAATAGATGGCTGACTGGAAGAGTTGAGGCAGGGGAGAAATGGCAAGAATGTAAATTCTCTGGTAAAGAGAATTTACATTCTCTCTTCTCCCATAGCCCCCCTCCTGATAGCCTCCTCGGAATCCAATGCAGGAGAACCCATGCAAGTTGGAGCAGTTAAAAGGTCTATTTCACTAGGTAGCTAAGCTTATGCTTTTCCTGCAGAGCTCTCAGGCAGATAGCCAGATCCTGCATAGCTAAAATCCAAGCTTCTACTCAGTGACAAAATGCCACACCTTTGGATCTACAGGCCATATAGTAAGAAAGTCCCAACTCATTTCAAGGCAATAGCATTAGGAAACATCTCAGGCCCCTGTCCCAAGAGATCTAAATGTTATTGTTCCTGTTACTCTTTGCTTAGATTCAGGCCAGAAAGTACAACTCTGTACTGTTATAGACTCAGTAGCAATGCTAATTTCATAAACTAGTCCATAGTACTAGAGTTAGGTTTACCCATCCAGACTCTCAAAAAAACAGTGATGTTAGAAATCATAGATGGACAGATGCTGAGAGCCGGTTTTGTGATGCACTAACCCACTTGCTGATAATACTGTAACGAACTGCCACCTGTTGATCCCAAATCCAGTAACTTTCCTAGCAACCAATATTGATTCAAAAGAAAGTTCATTTATTGAGAATAAGTGTACAGATCCAAAGCATTGCTAAGACTGAGCAAAAGCACGCCAAAAGCTGTTTTTCTTACTCCCCCCCCCCCCTTCCATCGCCCTTAGTTCTTGGTCTTCTGATTCCCTTGCTGGCATGGCCTTGATCATGCCAGAGCCTGTGATAAGGAGCCATCTGCTTTAAACGGTTTCTCATTCCTTCTCTCCCCCCCCCCCCTTTTACAATGGCAGAACCGCAGCATGTAAAAAGCCATTTTCTAAATTAGCCATATAATAATCTATTATAAAATCTTGCGAGGATTCTGACAAATACAAGATCACACAGAGTTGAGAGACTGCAGTTACACAATCCAGATGTGGGCTTGACACAAGGAATTATTTTCTTCCCATCACAAAGATGCCATCAACCTTAGTTGCAAGCCTTGCATTCTCTCCCTCCCCTCAACCTGGTCCAGCATAGTAACTCATCTACCTTGCCAGAGAAATTCTCAGAATTTGCAGATGCATTTAAGGAGGAAGAAGCATGTGATTGCACCATCAATTTGAAACTGTGGGGCCAAATTTTGGTAAAGAGACAATACTTCATCTCTACTCATGAGTTAGCCACACTGAAAGAATATCTGGATGACAATATAAAAAAGGGTTTATTTGCTCTTCCAAATCACCAGCATTTGAAGTGACTCTTTTGTCCCAAAAAATGATGGGGGGGGGGGGGGGAACTGTTCATGACTATAGGCTTCCTAACCAGATGATCGCTACACATTACCTCTTACTTCACATCTAATGAACTGCCTCCAAAAGGCACATATTTTTACAAAGATAAACTCTGATCTTATAATTTGATCGGAATGAAAGAGGGACATGAATACTTAACTGCATTCAGTAGCAGGTATGGCAAATTTGAATACATGCTTGGTTAATTGTGGGGCAGCCCTCTCAAGATTCATGAATGAAATATTTTCTGACATTTTAGATAAGTACATAGTGGCATATTTGGATGACATACTGCTTTTTTCTGAGGATCCTTTCTTGCGTGAGATACATGTCAGAAACATCTTAAAGAGACTTCATGAACATAAACTTTTTGCTCAACTGGAGAAATGTACATTTGACCTACCTCAGTTAGACTATTTGGAGTATAGGATCTCTACTGAAGGCATACAGCTGGGTTATAGAATCTCTACTGAAAGCATTCCAACAATGGAGACACTTTCTGGGTGGGGCTGCCCACCCAATACAAATTCGTATAGACCACAAGAATTTAGAAATTCTGCAGAAGGCATAATCACTCACTCCTTGAAAAATCAGGTGGGCACATTTTTTCTCCGGTTTTGATTTTATATCTCTTATGATCTTGGCTCACAGAACAAGCTTCCAGGCACTCTTTCACATAAGCCCGAATATGACCTTCCCTACCCATCTCCCGCAACTACCATACTGTAATTGAGCAACTTTGAGTCCCCCTAGAAGTTGGATCCTCCAGAAAGATTGGGAATGGGGTGGCAGACTGTTGATCTTTCAGAACAGATTAAAGCTCAGCAGCAGCATGATGCTTACATCAGAGCTCGGATGGATGACCTCCAGGGAGTCCCACAAGACAATTTTTAGCTTTTCACAGTTGATAAGAGACAGCTGTTGTACAATGGTTGTTTGTATGTGCCCATTCCTTTAAGGGAAGAGGTATTGCAACTCTGCCACAACAATAGGACACCTGGACATGAAGGAATATTTAAAACTCAGCATTAGGTCCTTGGGGACTTCTGGTGGCCAAAAATGAGGGCAGACCTCAAGGATTGCTGTTTGTTTCATCTTGTCATGTATGCTGTAGGACAAAATCTGTTCCTGGAAAGCCAGCCAGCTTGCTGCAGCCTCTAAACTCCCCTTTGCAAACCCTGGACACTATATCACTGGATTTTATTACTGATCTCCTTCAGTATAGAGATATACCAGCATTCTGATAGTCATAGATTTGTTTACAAAGTTGGTCCATTTCATTCCTTGCAAGGGCCTCCCTACAGCTAAGGAAATGGCACAATGTTTTTTGGACCATGTTTTTAGATATATAGACCTAGTCAATCATGCGATCTCAGATCACAGGTCACAATTTACCTCCAAGTTTTGGTAGGCCCTCTTCTAATTATTAAACATTAAAATTAATTTGTTGTGCTTGCATCATCTGGTATCAAATGGAGAGTCTGAGAGAGTCAACCAATTATTACAACAATATTTAAGGTATTATATCACTTACCAACAAGACAATTGGACTGAGCTGTTGTCGCTTGCAGAATTTGTCTACTTTTCTGTGCTGGCTGCCAGTCAACAAGACAGCAAGTTGCATTAGAGCTTGATTTTGAGGTCCATGAATATTTAAGTTTTTGGGAGAACTTCACATTTGAAACGGGGCAAAATGTTCTATTGGAAATTGTGGGTGAAATCTAGAATACATACTTGAAATCAATTACTGTGCAATGATTATTTTAAGGATTTTCTTTTTTTTTTACTACAGAAAGAATTTTGCCCCCTAATTCACTGCATTGGCAATATAATCATCCTGAGAATCATTTGATGATTCAATGTGGACTGGATGCTTTGGCTGCTCCCAAGAAGCCTAAGATGCTCTCATCTTTGATGGAGTCCTTGTCTGAAACTAAATCCACATCATATGTATATCAAAAATGTATGAATATTCTTAAAGTTGACATTAATTCTCTCATGGATTAAAGAATTAGAACATCCAATAGTGGCACATTAATGGCTACAGGTCTTTAGAAATGTCAAATTTGTTTTAAGTTCAGGATTAAAATTGATTCATGAAAATATTGTATTTTTGTGCATATTGGACACTTGAAGTCAACCCAGAGTTTTCACTCAAGGCACAAGTGATTGGGTTCAAATTATCCTACTTTGGACGTATTATGGAAAAACCAGCCCCCTAGAGAAGACTGTACTGCTGGGAAAGGTGGAAGGAAAGAGAAAATGAGGATGACCAGCAGCAAGATGAATAAACTCACTTGTTGTGGCAATGAGTGCACCATTGGAAGATCTGAAAGACCAGGTTAGGGACAGGCTGTCATAGAGAACATCTGTCTATATGTTTCCAAAGAGTCGAAAACCACCCAATGGCACAAAATCAATCAATCATACTGGGCACCCAAAAGAATATATTTGAAAGGATGAGCATCAGATTATCTCTGCTGGTGATGTAAACAATTTGAGGGGGTCATTGGCTCATATGACTTGGTCTTGTGAATAAGTGACGTATTTCTGAAAGAATATATTAACTTCTATAAGTAGATTTATGGGGAAATCTTTTAAGGTAAAAGATGTTAATGCTATATGAAATTATGTCCCAGAATTTTGGAATAGGATTATTTTTCAGATATTATGGTCATACTGGATTTGGGGTATTGCTGAGAGCATTATTTTGAGAAACTGGAAAATTGGTATTATTTCTAATGTCAAGGACTGGTTTTAAGAGATGTATAACTTTCTAAAAAGGCAGTTTTTACAAAATCTCTGGCACATATTTAATGACATTTTATAATAATAGACTATTACTTATTCACATTAATTGAGATTTAGATATGTTTATATACTGATTAATATTTGATGGATATGTAATATCTGTAGTTAGTAGTCACTTTTTCTTTTCTTTTTTGTGTTTAGATTTTTATTGTTTTCTCTTGCTTTCTTTGTATGTTTTTGTTGTTCTTTCTTTTTGTGTAAAACTTGTTAAAATACTTTTATTAATAATAATAAAAGTGTGACCATGATCAAGTTGATATTTCAGAGTTTTTTCCAGAAAAGGCCCTGAGACAAGTGATGTTTGCAGTTGAACTTCTAAGCGCCCTTAAGGTGGATGTTGATTGTTCACCTGGGGACTCAGGTATCCTCAGGGAATGGTGTTTTCCCCCCCATTTTCTTTTCTTAGATTATACTCCCTTTGGAGGAGTTAGGGGAAAAAACTTTTGGCATAATAGTAATATTCCTTCTTCAAAATATCAAGAACAGCTTAATCTAAGTGCTTCCACAGGGAACTGAGACTGCCTAATTTGAGGGAGTGATGTGGACAACTTATTCATAATAATTCAAGACTCCCATATAGGCTGATCTGTTGGCTTGTCCAAAGAATCTTAGCAGGAAGATGTACTCAGCTTCATTCAGGTAGGTCTGGGCATAATTTAGCGAGATACCCCAAACCTCCTATTATTCCCGCAGCTAGGACTAGACCAACTGTTACACGGCTCTTCTTCTCACATCTGACCGTCAAGGCTCTCAGAGGCAGGCTCGCACCCATCTAGCCCCATTTTTCTATGAAAAGAAGTTCAAGGTGTTCAGAAGTGGTTCATTTTCTGACTTCTGCTTTTCTGTAAAAGCAGGTCTATGCATCATGTGTGTGGTGGCCATTCAATTTCTTCCCACTTTCCCTAAAAGAAAGCAGGAATCAATCCTGCAGCAACAAGGGCCTTAGAATGGGAGGTGAGGTCCAGGTGTAGCTCTGAGAACAAGCAGGGAAAACTTTTTACAATACTTCCTTTGAAATGGTTAATTACACAAAGTGCTGGCCTCCGTAGGGTGGAAAGAGAACTGTTCACATCGTTGGGAAAAGGAGATAGAAACCTGGATCTAAGCAGAAGATGGCAACTCCCTGATACGAAGAGTCTCAGGAAGAATGTTGGCTGAAAATCTTGCAGTCGCACAAGGGAAGAGCAGGCAGATCTTCTTTGCTGTTCCGTTGGCAGGAAGTATTGTCACTCACTGGCACCAGGGAGGGGAGTGGACATGCTCATTGGGCCACAGAAAAGGTCTTTCAAAGAGACATACAACTTACAGAACAACACTGGGTACTCTGTTGCTGTTTGTGCTTAACAAATGTGTTTTCAGGGATAGCCTAAATGGCAGAGTGGTGCAGCCAACTTCAGTTAGCCAGTTTAGGATTCTCATTAAAAGGAAGTACATTCTTCCATTTCTTCCTTTTCCTCAACCTTGTGAAGAATCCTTTTTGTATTTTCTGCCTGGGGCAAGCCAGGTTATTCTGGTGAAATTTTGGGAGGGATCAATCAAACTAAACAACGAAAGAAATGTTGGTATAAACGTCGTCTTAGGAAATTTCCTGCACAAAGAGTGGTGCCTGACAGTGAAACTGAGTTATAGCCCCAGTGCTCTGGAAAGCTAGAGGATTGTATGACCAAGAGAAGCTTCAGAGAAGATACAAGAAATGTTCTTGTGGTCTTATTTTCTGGAGAAGGATTTCAAAGTTTATAGTGCCTCCAAAAAGATGAGGAGCTTTTCAATAAAGAGGTCCATACCAGATAATTTAGTGATCCAGATATTTTAGGGATTAGGGAGAAAAGAGAGATTTAGGCATGGTGTGCCTGAGGCTGAGTAAGGAGTTTGAATGCATTAAGCAGGTAAATTGTCAAAGATCGAAAACTGAAGGTATGAAGGAGCAAAGAAACCATGCTGGTTTTGTGAAATTCACTGTCTTTCCCAACTTGATGTCTACTATGTATATTAAATGTACAACTCCCAGAACTGCCAGCCAGTCCAAGCCTTCACTCTCTGCTATTTTGAAATAATTCTCGTTTTTCAGAAATGCCCTCCAATCCACAGTGTTGAGCACCAAAAAATCATATGCTGACCTAGCATCTTGTCCTATACCCACATGTTTGGAACCAATTCCCACTGGATTCAATATGGGGCTTAGGTTAAGAAAGTGTGTAACACTGTAAACTAAGCCCTTACATGGGCCCTATCCTTCCTTTAACAAAAGTCACAGCTCCTTGGAGTCCTGCAATATCAGTAGGGATGTCAATAAAACTGGCATTAATGTTAGCGACAAAAATAAACATGCAAATTCCAATTTTATTGCACAATTAATCTCCGTACCTTTTAATGGCTCCAACTTTAGTGCACCATTAAGTAAGTGATGTAAAAGAAGGAAGATCAAAGTGTACCAAACACGAACAAATGAAAACAACCCAGGGACTTGTTTAGATATCTGGATACATTATAGCCTTCCCCAAAAATCAGCAGATGGAGCCATTCCAGGGAGCAGATCGGGGAAGTCTGCCTTCCCCAGCCAGCTGCCTTCCAGATGTGTTGTGCTTCCGGTCACTTTGGCCATGCAGTGACTACTCTGGATGAGCATTTTGGGAACTGGCTTCAATATATTGGGGGAGGGGAACCAAGTGAAGCATGCTTGACTGAAGTATTTGTTTCTCTGCTAATACTAAAGAGCGGAAGAGCAGAACATTAACTGAATGTAATTATTGCTTATGAAAGAGCTAAACATGGAGTCAAATGTCATTAATAGTAGAACATTGATGGTTATGTTCAGAATACTGAGTCCAATATTAATGTTGCCAAAGCAAATTAGAGTGAGAGAATCATGAGCCAAAAAGCAAGGCTGAGAATGGGTGCTGGGAGCATCTTCACATACTAATCTGATGCCAGTTGCCAGGTTTGTGAGGGCAAGCTCCTCAGTTGAGCTGATTATGCATTTATGGCAGAGACCTTCTTCTCTCAATGCAGAACATGGATGGGATGACCTTCATCCTTCCAATCTGAGATTTCCATTTGTCCATAAATGGAAAATAGAGTGCCAGAGTGATATATCATTATCATGAATGCAAAGAGCCAAGTTCAAATTGTGCTCATATATAAAGTTCACTGACTTTCAGTTTTATCACTTTCTCTTAGTCTGTCCTACCATACAAGGTTGTAGGAACAAAAAATTGGGGAGGGACCAGGTTTGCCTTGAGATGATTGGAAAAGATTTAACAAAGGATAAATTAAAGAAAGAATTCCCAATTAGTACAATGATTGGTGCAGGTTGATTTAGGCAGATGCAGACTTTCTAAAAAGACATGGTTATCTGTTTAAAAATTTACACAGTGGATGCATTAATTCCTTGACAATTATCAGGAAATGTGGTGGTCAGTTGCCAGAGTTCATAGTATTCAGTTGTTTTTGCAACATTTAAAACATTTGGACTAATTTGAATTATTCCAGAATAAAGCCCACTCTTGACCTGCCTTGTGAGATGCTAATACAACTGTAGTTTATATCAAATGTTATATCTCATTTTTCCCTTCTTTGCTTTTTACAGACTGAAAATCCATCCATCATTGTAAAACCCACAGGTGCAAAACTGGGCCTTCATGTCCTCAGGTATTTATGCTTGACCTTTTTTTCACTTGTGGTTCATGTTAGCAGCAGAAAGCCCTACCAAATCTACTGTCCCCCCCAATACGTGACAGTGGCCTCATCTTGTCTGGAGCCCAGACTTTAAAAAGCATCATGTCTCCTCTCCCAACTGTGAAATCCGCTCTTTGCCTATACTCGGTTGCAGCAAGAACGCTCCTTGGGCTGTGCTGTTTCTTTCCCCAAGTGAACAAGAGACCTTATTTTCCATCTCAATCTGACCAAAGGTATTAGGGTGATTTTGTTTATTTTAATTTGGGATGCTAGATATTCAATCGTTTTAATCTCTTGCTCTTTTCTTTCTTTTTTCCCATTTGGTCCCACAACAAATAGGCTATTAAAAATATCTGGACTATATTGATTTAAAAGTGATTTGTAATTCAAGTCGCTCTCTTTCAAAAACCCAGTAGTTGCTAAGATACCCTGTATTTCCTGCCTACGTATGATTTTGTTATTTTTTGTTAGGAGCAGGGGTCTTATTCTGTGCTGATACTCAGATTTACATCCTCTCTGATCTGAGCCTTGATAAAACCTTGGGGTTTATTTTATATGTAGTGCACATGAAACCTAATTTGTCACTGGGAAGGACAGACTATAAGGCCAACTCTTGGCTGGAGATGGATGCCCTGAAGAACAAAGATGCTCTCTGTCAACACTGCTATCTGAGCAGACAAGGACCTGAGCATGCCTCTTCAATTAATCATATCACAATTTAACAATGTCCAATCAGCTAATTTAAATGTCTTGGACCCACTAAGGGAACTCCTATACTTCATTCTGCCTCAAATCATTCACACACAACTTCAGCATGGGAAATCATTGCCCAATCTTTTTTTTCCCTCTATGTGGCAAAACAGCAAATCCCAATCATTAACACACCAAAAACAGATTTCAAAGAGTTTTACTGAAGGTTGTATTCAAGCAACAATAGCAAAACAAATTAGAACTGAATAAATTAGTGTAGAGGACCCAAAGAAGAAAAAGATACAACAAAGCATTCAGAATATCCATGTTAAGTCCCAAATCATCCATCTACTGTAGAATTTTTCTAAAGGAGAGTCATTTCCTACCCTTGCAACATAAATCAGTACAATAACTCAAGCAAGGTCAAACGTTGAGCAGAAGACAGAACTATGTTCTACATAACATATATGTGCCCATGTCCATTTCCCTGTGTCAATGCAGATTCAATTCTATAGCATTAGTATAAGTATGGATATAGGGCCTTTTTAACAAGAGTCTCTGGGAGTCGGGCAACATATACATTTCAATTATTTTAACTATTACTATCATCAACTTTAGGATTTCAGGCCATAAAATTCCCAAGCATCACTTTTTTATTATTTTCTTAAGTAGATAGAGGGATTGTTGACAGAAGAGCTTTTCTGAAGAATCAAGGAGTGGTTTGTCAAAGGCCTCAGCTGACTGACAATAATTTAGTATCATTCTTCCAGTTGACAAAACTTCTCCTGACCCTTATCACTGATCCATAACACTTAGTAAGGATTCTAGCAAGCTACAATGATAAATATATGGGCAGAATAATCTAAAAAGAGCAGGGGAAAAGGCATACATGCTTCCTTTGCCCTGCATCCCATTAAAAAAAGTAATATGTCCTTCAAGTCCAGGTTGACTCTTGGTGTCTACATGAGCAAGTCCATGTAGTGATCTTGGCAAATACGTAGGAGTGGTTTGACTGTCATAGGAGGTTTCTCCAACTTCACAGACTAGCCATCCTCATGGTTTTCCTCCAAATTCTACTCACCCCCAACCCTCCTAAAGGTCTGAGAGCCAATAACATCAGTCAAGTACTCACATATGCTGAGACCTGTATTCAGAAAGGGTTGGCAAAACACATGGAGTGTATCTAATTTTAATCTGCATCCTGTAAATCTTTGTAGAACATTCAAAAAGCAGAAACAAAATCAGTTTGGGGCAACACTGGCAAAATTGTTCCCAAGGTATTGGGGGGTCAACACATCCTTCAAAAGCTTTGCATGAATTCTCTATTCCTGGGCTGAAAACTGCAAAATTCTTACTTCTCTTTCCTTTGTAAATAGGTTGTGCTTTTGAAAATGATGGAAGTTGAAGACAATCAGACATTGGTTACTGAATTTGTCTTGGTTGGGTTTACAACAGACCCATTTCTACGCATAATCTTCTTTCTGCTGTTCTTGGTCTCCTACACCCTAACACTGACTGGGAACCTGGGCCTCATGGCACTCATCTACCTAGACTCCCACTTGCACACACCCATGTACTTCTTTGTGGGCAGCCTATCCTTTCTGGATGTCTGGTACTCCTCGGTCTACACTCCTCGGATCTTGTCTGACTGTGTGTCCAAGAACAACCACATGTCCCTTGCTGGTTGTTCAGCCCAGTTCTTCTTCTCTGCTGGCCTGGCCTACAGTGAATGCTTCCTACTGGCCTTCATGGCCTATGACCGCTTTGTGGCCATCTGCAACCCACTCCTTTACACCACTGCCATGCCCAAGAAGCTCTGTGTCCAGCTGGTGGTAGGTTCCTATGTAGCTGGCTTTGCCAGTGCCATTGCACACACTGGTAACACCTTCCGCCTACGCTTCTGTGGGAACAATGTCATCAACCACTACTTTTGTGACGCAGTACCACTTGTGAAAATGGCCTGTGATGACACACGAGTATATGAACTCATTCTGACTGCTCTCATTGGTAGTAATATGTTAATAACCACAGCTGTTATCATGAGCTCCTACACTGGTATTGTGGCAGCCATAGTCCACATTCGCTCAGCCACAGGGAGACGCAAAGCCTTCTTCACTTGCTCAGCTCACTTGGTCTCAGTCACCCTCTTCTATGGTTCCATTCTTATCATGTACTCCAGACCGAAATCTCAGCACACTCCCAATTGGGACAAGGCAAATGCGTTGTTCTATACAGTAGTCAACCCTTTGGTCAACCCTTTGATTTACAGCTTACGGAACAAAGATGTGAAGGCAGCCTTCAAGAAGATCTGGGGGAGATTTCTAGCACACAAATAAATGGCATTGATACTGTCTTTCTCCAGATTGGATTACAAATGATGAAATTAACCAGCTGCCTCTAGTGTCAGTTTTCCTCCCTCCCTCCCTCCCTTCCATCCTTCCTAAAAGATGGTGGAAAGAGACAGGTGACCAGAGAGATTACTTCAAGGATTAGCCACCATCTTCAATCCTCAAAATCTTCACACTTACTTCTCAATGTGTGCCTTTATTTCCCATACACACATCTTCCCATTCCTCTTCTTACTTAACAGCATCCTGAAATATGGTACACAGAGAGGGAAACAGAATGAAACAGAGCAGACATGTTCAGTATGAAATCATTGGACAATGATAAACTGGAGAACAAATTTGACTTCTGGGGAAGAAATGGCAAAATGAAGATGGCTCCTCTAAAAGCATAGCCAACAACCAGGGTGGAATAAAGAGAGGAAATATGAAGAGCCATTGAGTAGACTGGCTCTTCATAATTCCTCTCCACAAAAGGAAAGGGCTTGAGACCATCCAAAAGTGCTCCAGACAGTTGCTCCTTGCAAGGAGACCACAAGACAGCAGTCTCCCATGGATGTAGAGTTCTGGGAGATGAGGGAATAACATCTTGTTCAAACTATGGTTGGCACCTTCAAAAGGACACTGGGTCTGCATACTTCTTTTTCTAATCACTTTCAGAAATTGCTTATTAACTGCCTTTCAGCTATTAGGAACCTTTGGATCAATAAGTTTGAAAACACTGGTGAATTTTCTTCAATCCTTAGTGAAAGAAGTTTTAAATACAAGTTGAAGGATTTAAAAATAATAATAAACAGCAAAAGGGTGACTGGAACTTTGATTTTGGAAAGTTACAAATGAACTACAAATGGATGGATTTCAGATAAGATTTTGGAACTAATTATAAGAATCCTTCCCAAGGGAAAATGCTTTTGTTTTGAATTATTAAAAAAAAAAAAAAAAAAACATAGGATGGGACTTTGAAGGTTGGACACTAGAAGGAACTAAATATTACAATTCAAGGAAAAGAACACTTAAATTTGACTTACTAATACAGAATGGAGCAAAATATTTTAACATTGGACATACTGAAGGAAATTTTTGAACCTAAAAGTTAATTTTAAGAGTATTTGCCTCTATAGATAGACTCTATTTAAAAGATGTTATGGAAGAGGAACATGTTTTACTGGACAAGACTGACTGATTTGAAAGTGGATTTTAAAATGACAGGCTACAAGAATGATATGGAAAAAGATGCTACGCTGGGACATACAAAAGAAACTGGCTGATGCCTTAATAATTAAAAGGGTTGTACAAATGATAATTATTAAGCTAGGCTTCAGCAGTATGTGAACCGAGAACTACTGGAAGTACAAGCTGGGTTTCAAAGAGGCAGAGGAACTAGAGATCAAATTTGCCAACATTCTCTGGATCATGGAGAAAGCATGAGAGTTCCAGAAAAACATCTACTTCATTGACTATGCAAAAGCCTTCAATTGTGTGGATCACAACAAACTGTGGCAAATTCTTAAAGAGATGGGGGTACCAGACCACCTTACCTGTCTCCTGAGAAATCTGTATGTGGGCCAAGAAGCAACAGTTAGAACCAGTCATGGAACAACCGATTGGTTCAAAATAGGGAAATGAGTATGACAAGGCTGTATACTGTCACCCTGCTTATTTAACTTATATGCAGAGTACATCATGAGAAATGCCAGACTGGAAGAATCACAAGCTGGAATTAAGACTGCAGGGAGAAATATCAACAACCTCAGATATGCAGACGATACCACCCTTATGGCAGAAAGTGAAGAAGAACTAAAGAGCCTCTTGATGAGGGTGAAAGAGGAGTGCAAAAGCTGGCTTGAAACTCACCATTAAGATCATGGCATCTGGACGCATCAATTCCTGGCAAATAAAAGTAGTAGAAATGGAAGCAGTAACAGACTTCATTTATTTGGGCTCCAAGATCACCACAGATGGAGACTGCAGCCATGAAATTAAAAGACGCTTGCTCCTTGGGAGGAAAGCTATGGCAAACCTAGACAGCATATTAAAAAGCAGAGACATCACCTTGCCGACAAAGATCCGCATAATCAAAGCTATGGTTTTTCCAGTAGTAATGTATGGCTGTGAGAGCTGGATCATAAAGAAGGCTGACAACTGAAGAATTGATCCTTTGAACTGTGGTGCTGGAGAAGACTCTTAAGAGTCCCCTGGACTGCTAGGAGGTCAAACCAGTCAATCTTAAAGGAAATCAATCCTGACTGCTCATTGGAAGGATTGATACTGAAGCTCAAGCTCAGATACTTTGGTCACCTAATGCGAAGAGAGGACTCTTTGGAAAAGACCCTGATGCTGGGAAAGATGGAAGGCAAAAGGAGAAGGGGATGGCAGAGGATGAGATGATTAGATAGCATCCCTGAATTAATGAGCATGAAACTGAGCAAACTCAGGGAGGCAGTGAAGGACAGGAAGGCCTGGCGTGATATGGTTCATGGGGACACAGAGTCGGACACGACTTAATGACTGAACAACAACAACAAATGATAAACCAAGAGAGTGACCTGGATAGTTTTCCTATATTGGATTTACAAAAGAGGTTTGTTAAAGCTTCGAAGAATTTTGTGAGAAGGGACAAAGAAAAAATGAAAAGAAATCAAGTTCTAGGACATTATTTAAAAGGGCTAAAGATCAAGATTCTTAAAAGTAAAAGGAAGGAATATAAAATTGATTTATTTGATCAGGGTTAAAATAGATATATTTTTATCTCTGGTAACCCTTAATGGACTTTTTGCTGACACCAGGACTGAATGATGAGGCTTTAAGGATTTGTTTATAGATAAGAGATGGGATATGGGAAGAAGAGATCATTTGTTGTATTTTAAGAGAAGGTGATAAGTTACTAAAACTGTTGATACTTGTTGTGATGAAAGGGGAAGTCATTTCTTTATATATTTCTTTTCCTTTCCTTTACTATATTCTTATTTTTCTTTCTTTTCTATTATTTTCTGTTTGCTTTTTTGCTGCACCTTCTATTTTTTCTTTTTTTTCCTTTAATTTTTTTTAATTTGTATTCGTTTTTTTTTAATCATTCTAAGGGTAATTTTAAATAAAATTACTATTTAAAACAAAAGAAAAAGTTTGAGCCTTGGGGAGGATGGACATTTATAGTGCTTAATTCTCTCCCAAACTCTATCCACAATTTGGAAATTACCTTAGAGCCCTTCTCACAGCCAGGTACCCATATGTGTTCCTCCACTCATGTGATTATAAAAAAAAGTATACCAGCCGAAATTGCACTGCCCCAACACCTGAGTCCTATCCTGCCTCAGCGGTTGGGGTGAAAAGCCCTTACTGGTTTCATGTGGATAATTTAAAGGCAGCAATTGGTGTATTCCTTCAGCTTCCCTTCCTCCCCCATCAAGCATCACCCATTGGCAAGAGAAAAAAAATCAGCAATCACCTTATTTATTGAACGGTGGAGTGGGGCTGCATCATTGAAGGAAGGTACCTGGGATATGAGGTTTAGCCACCATTCAAGTTACCAGAGTGACAGGATGGAGCAACAGTGTGTTTTCTGCCAGTAACCTGTCATTTTACCTGTTGTAAAACATGGTGTTGCACTTTTGAACTGGCTGATGCAGGAAACAGCTTCCTCCCAGTTCTCTCTGCGCCCTTCCTCCTTCCCTGAGACCTTCAGCAATAAGGCCCCTGGAAGAAGCTTCAAAGGGGGAGAGAGCTACAGGCAGCACCTCCCTCTCCCCAGAGGCCAAGCGAGAGACAGGTGTACCATAAGCACACAGACTTCCATCAACGATGGCTTCACCAGGAGAGGACTAGTCCTGTTTTTTAAATACAGATCTTCCGCTCTCTGAAAAGAGCAGGTGCTGGGTTTATAAGGAACCCACTTAACATACAAGTGGGTCACAAAGCACCTGGCAGCTATGACAGGCAGATGCCACAGTGGAAACCAGGCACCCCTCTCTCCTGCAGCACAAGACAAGATGCCAGAGGGAAGATGCCAGTGGCCAGAGGGGAGGGGCAACCTAAAGGAGGCAGAGGGGAAGGGACACACGCCAGCCCCTGCTGCCTCATCAACTGCATTGGCCATCAAATGCTCTGGATCGAATCAATTGCCAGAATGGTGCCAAAAGAAGAGATTAAAATCACGGCTCAGATCACTTTATAATTTTCACCATTTAGCAATCCAGAATGAGTTCAGATTATCTTTTATGTGTACTGCAGATTCCATCAAGATTCATGTTTCTTTTCCCTGTCAGATCAGATTCTTCTTTACAGATGCAGATTGCAGCATAAATACACCTCATCTTAGCAGAAAAAGGAAAGCCTTTTCTCTTCAGAATATATTTATTCAATTACAAAAGCATGCACATTTTATTGTTTAATCTAAAAGACCAAGAGATCAATAAATTACGGTTGGGAAGTGATAATGATGAAAGGTGAGCAGAGCATTATGGACAAAACGAATTAAGCAGAAATTTTTATTCTAGATTCCTGGGCAGAAGGACTTTTCATTTATAAAGAACTATTTTAAACCCTCTTTATGGCTTATGCTACTATGCTCAGGGGGTTCATGACTCAACCTGGCAGACAACCATGCTGCCAATTTTCAGCAAAGATGGTCAGAAGCTGCAGAAAGGGGGTTCAAACAAGGCTTGCAGGCCACCCCCCCCCCAATTTCTAAATAAGGACAATGATGGAATGGCAGATCTTTGTAAACAACAAGGTTCAGTTTTAATAATCCTGCAGGATAATCGGAAGAGATGGAAACAGCAGCTTGCTTTTCCCAATCACAAAACTCCACAAAGAGGGGATGTGGCAAATAAGTTCATTAATTTATGTTATCATGAAAAGTTTGCACTAGAAGTGTCCTGCCCATGCTCAGTGTCTCTGTTATCTACATCGTTTATGAGCAATCAGAAGCCTTGGGCTTCTGCAGCAGCAACATATCAGCTCACTGGGTGACTTTGGGCCACCTTCTCTCAGCACAATCTCTCTCACAGGGTGGTGGCTCTAGGGAGAAAGAGGAGTGGGAACATGAGAAAATGCTGCCTGGAGCTCCTGAACGAAAGGAAAGGATAAATTCAATAACAGGATCAACACCCAGAATGAAGAGCACTGTTCTGTTCTGCTTTGACCAAATTTAACTATGAATACCATGTCTATTGCTGGGTACCATGGCTTTGACAGTTTGCCAAATTGGACTTAAAAACAAATGTTGGAAAAAGCAGTCAAGCAGTGGAGCACACAGCCTAAATCAGGCCTCAAAACAAATTGCTGTAGGTGCTCTTGGGGAGAATCCCATTGACTTTTGTATGAAAAAGAAAATTACATGAACTTGTCTGTGCAGTCACCAGAGTCAAATCTGATTTGGGGGGGGGGGGGGGGGCGAAATCGTGGTCAGAGACGAAGACTCTAGAGGGATTTAATGGTCTCAAGAATTCCTTTGACCCTGTGCACCAGTGAAAAGGCGCACTGCATGTACAGACAATGAAGTCCATAACAAAGGAATAACTCCAATCACAGTTGCTTGATAGTTTATTTCTGCAAAATATCCCTTTCTGAACTGAAGAAAGAAACAGAGTCTTTGCAATCCTGCAGATTCCAAAGGCATCTTCTGGAAGAATCATTGGTCTCTTCCTTCTCTCCCCTCAGAGCCTGGGCACAATTTGCTTTTAATTTATGTATTTTTTTATTTATGTATTTATATTTCAGATTTGTCACCGCCCATCTACCACAGAGTCACTCTGGGCAGTTTACAGTAAAAACAGAATAAACATTAATTAAAATAGATAAATATTAATTAATTAAACTATGCTAAAAACAAACATCCTATATGATACCTCTAAGAGGCTGATATTAATTAGGTGTTAATAAACTCAGGGAGTGTCATCAAGGTGCCAGCCATCCCCAGGGTCAATTGTATCTTTCCTTGCCCCATGCAGGTTGGCAGAGCCAAGTCTTCAATTCTCTCTAAAAAATTAGGAGGTAGGGGCCCACCTCATCTCTGGGGCTCCCCAGTATTCCATAGGGCAGGGGCAATGGCAGAGAAGGCTCTCCTCCTAGGACCCGCCAGTCGACATTCTCTCACCAATGGGATCCACAACATGCCTTCTCTGCCAGACTGGGTGGGACGGGTCGATGTAAGGTCACCAGGGCATGATCTGACCATGACAATGGGGACAGATGTAACTCTCCCTTCAGATCATCTTGCCACTGCTCTGACAAAAAAACCAAGTCCAGTGTGAGACCACTGTCCCGAGTCGGGTCGTGAATAATCTGGGACAGGCCCATGGCCGCCATGGTGGCCATGAACTCCTGGGCCACCTCTGAGGCACGTCCCAGGGATGGCAAATTGAAGTCCCCCAGAACCATGAGATGGCCTCCAGCAGCTCAGGCAGGGAGGTTCCTGCACAGCAGGGAGGCTGGTACAGCAGCAACAATCCCAACTCTTCTCAAGAACCCAACTTCAGGAGCAGGGTCTCACAACTGGCCACTTGTGGAGCAGCACCCCTGAAGGTCAACAGAGACTCCTGGATGACAACCGCTACCCCTCCTTCCCTGCCCTGGGGTCTTGGCTGGTGCCAAACTGTAAACACAGCTGGACACGTTTCCAAAAGGGGTGCCTCCTCTTCAGGGCCCACCCAGGTTTTGGTGATACACACCAGGTCAACCCGCTCCTCAGTGATTAAATCACATATTAGGGGGGCCTTGTTATTAACGGACCTGGTGTTAAGAAGCAGCAGTCGAAAGCCAGGGCCTCCACAGGTCTGCTGTCCAGGGCCTCGGTCTGAGTCCAGAGGGTCAGAACACGCCACGTGTAGTAGACACCGGGGGTGATTTCCCCAAGAGCAGCCCGCCCTCTGACTCCCATCATAACACCCCCTCTCCGTCACCACCTGAATAGTATAACCAGCCCTAAACCCCCCAGGGCCTCCAATTCCCCCCAATCCCAGGCCACTGGCTTTGCTAGTTAGAGGATCCTCCATCCAAACATACACTAACAATCATCCAATCAATCAAATCAGTCAATTGGGTGGTGGTGTACTCCCTGGCACTCCAGCTCCCGGTCTCAGTGCTTTAGGAGCCTTGTCCTTCACCCACTTTACACACCATACCCCCCCCCCACCGACTTCTCTCACTGGTCAGTAGGGGACAACACTCGCACACTCACCCACACATTCTCTCTCTCCCTGTCTCTCACCCTAGGGAGGGAGACTGAGCTAACATCTACTAGAGGGACCCCAACACACTGTCTGGAATTGAACCCCCCAGCTTCCAATCCTTCAGACTTTTAAATTTCTTTAGCAGTTTTTAATTTGGTTCCTCTTGTTGTTATACAATACTTATCACTGTTTTAATGGCTGTGTTGTTATTGTATAATTATTTAGAGATACTATATTAGATTTATATTGGAAGCCATCTTGACTGGAATGTTTTGAAATGCTGCTTAAAATATAGATGATTAGACCCTTGCTAAAAACATTATTTGGCATCCTCTATTAGAGAAATGGTAGACAAACAAATTTTCCATCTTGTGTTCCATTTCTCAGCTTATTATTACATGTGCATTTCAGAATTTTTTTTCCAGAAAAGGCCCTGAAACAAATATTGATTGCAGTTGAATGTCTAAGGCCCTCAAGGTGGGAGATGATTGTTTACCTGGAAAACTCAGATAGCCTCAGGGAATGGTAGTTTTTCCCTTCTTTTTTTAGATGAAACTCTCTTTGGAGGAGTTAAGAAAAAGCTTTTGGCATGATACTAATATTCCCACTTCAGATCATCAAGAGGAAAGACTTAATCGAAGTATTTCCACAGGGAATGGAGATTGCCTAATTTCAAGGAACACTGTGGTCACCTTACTCAAGACTCCCATATAGGCTGATCTATGGATTTGTCCAAACAGATTTAGCAGGGAAATGTACATGGCTTAATTCAGGTAAGTTTGATGTCTCTGGGCATAATTTAAGGAGATACCCCTAAGCTTCTATGATTCCCACAACTAGGACTAGACCAATTGTTACATGGCTCTTCTTCTCACAGCCCATTCCTGCCCTTCTCTGAATAGAAGAAGTTCAAGGTGTTCAGAAGTGGTTCGCTTTCCTGACTTCTGATTCCCCCCAGAAAGAAGTTCATCCATCATGCATGGTGGCCATTCAACTTCTCCTCACGTTCTCTAAAAGAAAGTGGGAATCAATCCTGCCAGTGACAAGGAACTTGAGAGAGACAAGACAAGTCCACGTGGAACTCTGAGAACAAGACAGGGAAAGCTTTTCACAGCACTTCTTTGAAATGTTTAATTACCTCAACTGCTGACCTCCATGAAGTGGAAAGAGAACTTTCCACACCACTAAGGAAAGGGGATAATAACCTGGATCTAAGCAGAAGATGGCAACTCCCTGATGAGATGTGTCTCAGGAAGAATGTTGGCTGGATAATGTGCAGTCGCACAAGGGAAGAGAAGGCAGATCGTTTTTGCTGCTCCACTGACAGGAAATGAGGTCACTCAGTGGAACTGGGGGGGGGGGGATGGATGTGTATGTTGGGCCACAAAAAGTATGTCAAAGGAAGAAGCAGTTTACAAAGCCACACCAGGGACCCTCCTTTCTGGTTGCCTGTGCTTAAGTGACACGTTTTCAAGGACAGTTTGAATGGCACTCAGAGCAGCACAGCCAACTTCAGGCAGCCAGTTTGGGACTCTTATTAAAAGGGAGAAAATCTTTCTGCTTCTTTCTTTTTCCCATGCTTGGGGGATCCTGTTTGGATTTTTTACCTGGGGCATGCCTGGTTATTCTGGTGGACTGT
The DNA here is from genome assembly GCA_030867105.1 of Liasis olivaceus. NCBI lineage: Eukaryota > Metazoa > Chordata > Lepidosauria > Squamata > Pythonidae > Liasis > Liasis olivaceus. The sequence goes on along the minus strand of CM061349.1, from coordinate 107,146,261 downwards.
GCAGAGGGAAGCTGTACCCCAATTATATACTTTGGGGGCAATCAAAGAAATCAAGTTAGTCAAAGTTGGTATTAATATAGTTTTATAATATTTCATAGAAAAAGAGCAGTGCGTGACAGTGAAACCAAGTTACACTCTCAGTGCTCTGGAAACTAGGGGATTGCATGGCTGAGAAAAGCTTCAGAGAAGATACAAGAAATGTTTGAATGGTCTTATTTTCTGGAGAAGGATTTCAAGGATTATGTTGGTTCTGGAAAGATGAGGAACTTTTCAAGAAAGAAGTGCATCATATCAAGTAATTTGGAGAACAGACAGAAGGGAGAGATTTAGGTATGGGGTGACTGATGCTAACTAAGGAATTGGACTCACAATGCAGGTAAGCTGAAAAGGTTGAACCCTGAAGGTATCACAGGACAAAGTAGGGGATTCCAGTTGCCCAGAGAGATAAAATAATTACTCTAGTGTAGATGTTAAAGATGACACCTGATATTACTGTAGTTTTGGGAAACACACTAACTTTCTTTCCCAGTTTCGTGTCTACTATGTATATTAGAATTACTGCTCCCAGAACTGCCAGACAACCTAAGGTTTCACTCTCTGCTTTTCTGAAGTATTTCTCTTTCTGGGAATTGCCCTCTGGTTGATTGTTTTGAGGGCAGAAAAAGTTCATTCGCTGTCCTTGCATCTTTGGTACCAGGCATTCTCTTTCAGAGCAGTTCTATACTCACCTATTTGGAACTAATTCCCACTGGATTCAGTGTGGGGATTACAGTATGCCTACGAAAGTGCATAAGATTGTAAATTAAACCCCTCCATGGGCCCTAACCCTTCTTTATCAAAAGCCACCGCTCCTTGTAAACCTGAAAGATCAGCAGGGATGTCAACAAAATTGTTGATGGTAAGGTTGAAACTACTGAGTCCAATATTAATGCTGTCACAATAAAGGGAAGGAGAGTTTTGAGCCAAAAAGCAAGGCTGAAAATGAGAGCTGGGAACATGTTCAGATACTAATTTGATGCCAGCTTTGCGGTTGCAAGCACCTCAAATATGTTAATTACGGATAAATAACAGAGAATCTTCTCTGAATGAAGACTTTGGGTATGATGACCTTCATCCTTCTAGTCTGAGAGTTCATTTGGTCCATAAATGGCTTGTCATAGACAGCCTGATTGGTACATCATTACCATTAATGAAAGATCCAGGTTCAAATGCTGTTCAGTTATGAAGTTCGTTGACATACTTTTAATTCCATCACTTTCTCTTAGTCCCTCCAACCTCAGAAGTGTCTGGTAAAAATAAATTGGGGGTAATCATGTGCATTGTCTGGACCTGACTGGAAAAAATTTAACTCAACAGATAAATTAAGTAAGACCTTCCAGTTAGTGCAAGGACTGGTGTAGATTCATTACATAGCTCCATGCCTGATCAAAGTGCATTTCAAAGTCATACAAATCCACATATAAAGTGTTAGTAGAAACTACTTTTTATTTATCTGTTTAAGAATGTACACAACATATGGACCAGTCAGTCTCTGGTTCTCATGTGCAATAATTCATGATATTCAGTTTTTTTGCAGCACTGAAAACATTTGGGCTAGGTTAGAAGTATTTTTGGCTCTACTCCCAGTGGCTAAATCAGTATTAAGTCATAATAGTTTCCATTTTCCAGAAAATAAGTTTCCATTTTCCAGAATGGAATCCATTATTTACCTGCCTTGTGAGATCCTGACACAACTATAGTTCAGATCAAAGTTGTAGACATCATTTTCCCCTTTTCTTTTTACAGACTGAGAATACATCCATTGTTGTAAAACCCATTTGTGTACAACTGGACCTTTTGACCCGGCCAGGTATTTATACAGGCCCCTTTCCTCATTTGTAGTTTAGCAGCGGGAGACCCTGCCCAATCCAGTATTCCCCAAACATGACAGTGGCCTTATCTTGCCTGGAGCCCAAACTCTAAATAGTTTTTTGCCTCCCTCCCAGCCATGAAGCCCACCCACTGTTGCAGCAAGAGAACCTCTAGGCTTTGTTGCTTCTTTTGCCATTGTGGAAGTGATCAAGAGACCTTCTTCTCCATCTCAGTCTGATAAAATGTACCAGGATGATTTTGTATGTCTTCATTTGGGATTCTATCTATCGGGTCATTGCAATCCCTCACCCTTTCCTTTCTTTCTTCCTGTGTGGGCCCTACAAAAATAAGCTTTTAAAAATATTGGGATGGTTTACTGTACTGATTGAAAAGTGGCTTTATAACACACAAGATGGAATGCAGTGATGTGTCTCTGAAGGCCAGCAATGGGAGAAGCCCTCTGGCTTAGGGTGCAGAACACGGACTTTGTATTCCCTTGAGGCCAAGCTGCTGCTCTCATCTCCCTGCCCTTGATTGATTCTCTCCTTTCTCCACCTGTTCAGGATCACTCATCTGTTTCAGCCCCTTGCACTCTTCCCACGGGCAGGGTTAGAATTGCTTCACTAAGGGAAGCCCTTCCTCAGCAGAGTTGGGGACCAGGCACGGAGGCAGAGGTCCCATCACGTCCTCAACACAGTCCCCTCCCTGTGCCTCTCCAGCTGCTTTCTAGTTTACACTCTGAGCCATTTAACTCTTTCTGCAAACTTGCTGAAATTATTATGGTTGGTTGCACAGTCAGCCAGATGTTTAGACTGGATTTGGCATTTTTATCCACCTATTGAGTCATTTCCAAGGACCTGGGATAGGCAGATGTTCTTCTTTGATGGTGTTAAATGTACCATTGCAGGATATAAGATGTTCCAAGTAAAGGTGCCTTTTGCAATTGACTGATGGTGATTTTGTCAATGTCAATGGTGTTCAAGTGGTGCTCCAGAAGTTTTGGGATTGCACTTAAGGCACCTATAACTATTGGTACTATCTTTGCTTTCTTTTGCCATAGTCGTTCAACTTCTATTTGCAGGTCTTTATATTTTGTGATTTTCTCCATTTCTTTTTCTTCTATTCTGCTGTCTCCAGGCATTGCAATGTCCACTATCTAGACTTTTTTCTCTTTCTTATCAACAATTGTTCAGTCTGGGGTGTTGTGTGGCAGGTGCTTGTCTGATTGAATTCTAAAGTCCCAAAGCACTTTAGCTTCTTCATTTTCTATTACTTTGTCTGTTTTGTGGTCCCTCCAGTTCTTCCTTGCAGGCAAGTGGTATTTCTTGCAGATACTCAATGCACCATTGTTACTATTTTGTCATGCTGTTGTTTGTAGTCAGTCTGGGCAGTCTTCAAGCAGCAGCTAACTAGGTGGTCCACTCCTTCTTCAGCTTCTTTGTAGAGATGGCATTTGCTGTCTGTTGCTGTCTTCTCAGTTCTGGCTTTGTATGCATTTGTTCTTAAGCCTTGGTCTTGTGCAGCCAGAATTAGCCCCTCTGTCTCTTTCTTCAAACTTCCTGCTCTTAGCTATTGCCAGGTCTTGCTTTGCCTGCTAGTTTTCTTGTGTACTGGCCATGTAATACTTTGCCTTGCCATGTCTCTTTTCTATTCTTCATGGTGTACTAGCTTCAGTGCATCTTCTTCAAATATTCTTCCAATGCCCTTTTTTCTTCTTCAACTGTCTGATAGACTTCAACATTCCATGCCCACCTATGCTCCTTGGTAAGTAGAGCCTGTCCACGTCACTGTGTGGATGAAGGGCATTATTCATTGTCATTATTTTTCTGGTCTTCCTATCCAGGGCTTTTAGCTCAGCTTGTGTCCAGGCCAGTATTCCAGCTGTATGTCAAATGACTGGAATTGCCCAGGTGTTAATTGCTTTGATGGTATTTCCACCACTGAGTTTGGACTTTGATCTTCTTCACTCTTCTGGTGTATTCACTACTAACAATCTTCTTGACTTCAGTGTGCTTGATGTTGTCAGCCTGAAGGGTGCCCAGGTATTTGTTGTGATCTTCTTCATCCAGACTCTTGATGTTATTTCCATTGGGCATCTTGATTCCTTCAGTTTTCACTATTTTTCTCTTGTTGATGATACGGGTGGCACATTTGTCCAGTCCAAACTCCACTGCAATATCTTGGTTGTATATTTAGACAGTATTGAGCAGCGATTCCATTTCAGATGGTGTTTTTCCATACAGCGTCAGATTGCCCATGTAAAGAAATTATTATTATTATTATTATTATTATTATCATCATCATCATCATCATCAAAAGCTGTATGCCCCCGACTCTCTATTTATATGCTGAGACCTGCCTTCAGAAAGGGTTTCCAAAAGACATGGAGTCCAGGGCCCCTAATGCAAGGAGGATCTAATGTTATTATTATCATGTGAAACCTGCAACATGTAAAAGTTTACAGAATGTTCAAAAACCAAAATCAGAATCAGTATGGGGCAAAATTAGCAACAGCATATCAAATATTTATTTATTCATACCTCACATTTATATAGCCGACCATCTCACACAGGTGACTCTGGGCGGCGTACAACATTATTTATTTATATAAACAATTGTTACTTTCTTTACTGGCCAGCAGTACTTCTACTGGTCACAGGGAAGTCAGCTCATCCAGGCTTTCTTCCTCCCCTGATCCTCTGCCGATTGTATCTAGGCAGGTCCAGCACTGGTTCCTGCTTCCCTCCCAGAATGCTGCCAGTGCTTCCTCCCACCAAAACGGGAATACCTTTTTATCTACTTGCAGATGGTATGCTTTCAAACTGCTAGGTGGGCAGGAGCTAGGGACGAAATGACGGGAGCTCACTCTGTCACGCAGAGCTGAGCTTGAACCGCTGGAGTATCGACCATTTCTGGCTGGCAAACTCCAGCGTCATTAAGCCGCTAGGCCATCGCATCCCCAAATATTACAGTGTTTCCAAAACATTTTTCAAAATCATAGCATGCATTCATTATTTAGGGCCCCAATCTGCAAAATTCTTATTTCTTTTTCCCCTCTAAACAGGTTATACTTATGAAAACAATGGAAGTGGAAGGCAATCAGACATTGGTTACTGATTTTGTCTTGGTTGGGTTTACAACCAACCCATTGCTACGCATAATCCTCTTTGTGGTGTTCTTGGTCTTCTACACCCTAACACTGACTGGGAACCTGGGCCTCATGGCACTGATCTACCTAGACTCCCGTTTGCACACACCCATGTACTTCTTTGTGGGCAGCCTGTCCTTTCTGGATGTCTGGTACTCCTCGGTCTACACTCCTCGGATCTTATATGACTGCATGTCCAAGAACAACCACATTTCCCTAACTGGTTGTGCAGCCCAGTTCTTCTTCTCTGCTGGATTGGGATGGAGTGAATGCTTCCTACTGGCTTTCATGGCCTATGACCGCTTTGTGGCCATCTGCAACCCACTCCTTTACACCACTGCCATGCCCAAGAAGCTCTGTGTCCAGCTGGTGGTAGGATCTTCTGTAGCTGGCTTTACCAATGCCATTGCACACACTGGTAACACCTTCCGCTTACACTTCTGTGGAAGCAATGTCATCAACCACTACTTTTGTGATGTGCCACCACTTGTGAAGATGGCCTGTGATGACACACAAGTGTATGAACTCATCCTGACTGCTCTCATTGGTTTCAATTTGCTGGCAGCCACGGCTATCATTGTGAAATCCTACATTGGTATTGTGGCAGCCATTGTTCGTATCCATTCGGCTGCTGGGAGACACAAAGCTTTCTCCACTTGCTCGGCTCATCTGGTCTCTGTCTCCCTCTTCTATGGCTCCATGCTCATCATATACTCCACACCCAACTCTCAGCACACTCCCAACTGGGACAAGGCAAATGCGTTGTTCTATACAATAGTCAACCCGCTGGTCAACCCTTTCATTTACAGCTTACGCAACAAAGATGTGAAGGCAGCCTTCAAGAAAGTCTGGGGGAGATCCATAGCACCCAAATGAATGGCACTGATACGCTCCTTCTTTAGGGTAGATTGCCGATGAGGAAATTAACCTCTAGCCTCTAATGTCGGTCAGTTAGCCAGCCAGCTGACCAGCCAGCTTTTCTGCTTGTCTGCCTGCCTGCCTTCCTTCCTTGATAAGAGACCATGGAGAAAGCCAGGAGACCAGAGATAACTTCAAACTTCATCCCGTGCTCAAAATCTCCAGGCATACTGCTCTCAATGGGCAGTTTTATCCCATACGTGTACATTCCCAATCTTTTTCCTACCTAGCAGCATCGCCAGAGTTATGGTAGAGAAGGAGAGAAATAGAATTGAAAGGAGCAGGCAAATTCCAAATGAAATCCCCTGACCATCACAAAGAAGTTTGGGCTTGAGAAAAAATATTGATTAAAGGTATGCTTAATCTTCTCCCAATCTCTACCCAAAATTTGGAAATTTAGTTAGTGCCCTTCTCACAGCCATGTTTGCATGCATTCCTCTGCTCCTGGGAAAATAGGCTGGCATAATCTGGACTGTTTGGAGAGCTGAGTCCTAATCTGCCTCAGCGATCTGGCTGGCAAGCAATGCTACACGTGCAGGTTTCATTTGAGATCATTTAAGGGCAGCCATTGGTGGACCCCTCCAGCTCCACTTCCTCTCCCACCAAGTGTCACCTGCTTGCCAGAAACAGTCACCAACTACTTTTTTAAACAGGGGAGCAGGGTAGAGCAAGGTTGGGTTGGGCCAGTGTAAGTAGGAACCTGAGGTGGAGGGTTCAGCAACCCTGATATGGAGCACCATAGAGATTACGACAGTTACCAAAACATTTTTAAGCCTGCAAAATGAAGAAAACATTAGAAAGAAACTTAGACTGACTCTATCGTGGGGAGGAAGAGAAAACATGTCAGGTTTTCAAGTTTCTGCCACTGTAGCCTGTATCAATAAAGTGGAGTTCCAGCAGTCTTGTGGTCTCTGTCATGGTCTATCTTAATGGACTCACATCTTTCAAGTTACCAGAGTGACAGGGAAGAGCCACAGTGTGCTTCATGTCAGTAACCTGTCATTTTACCTGTTGTAAAACATGGTATTGCACGCTTTGCACTGGCTGAAGCAAGAAACAGCTTCCTCCCAGTTCTCTCTGCGCCCTTCCTCCTTCCCTGAGACCTTCAGCAATAAGGCCCCTGGAAGAAGCTTCAAAGGGAGAGAGAGCTACAGGCAGCACCTCCCTCTCCCCAGAGGCCAAGCGAGAGACAGGTGTACCATAAGCACACAGACTTCCATCAACGATGGCTTCACCAGGAGAGGACTAGTCCTGTTTTTTAAATACAGATCTTCCGCTCTCTGAAAAGAGCAGGTGCTGGGTTTATAAGGAACCCACTTAACATACAAGAAGTGTATCACAAAGCATTAATGGCCAAACAGTGTCAGAGGAAGAGGAAAACCACTACTTTTAAACTGGAGCTGCTGAAGCCTAGTTTAAGCTATCTCTATTATGGGCTGCGGATGACACAAAGGCAACATCAGGACATGTCATTTAGAAATGTTTGCAGGGCTTTTTCATGCTGCAGTAAGGGGGACATCCAGTTGATCCTTTAGTAGAGGACAGGAGGTAAGCTGAGAGGGGAGAGAGCTGGTGGGGAGGGTATCAGCAATACTTTCCCTGTCCCTGATCGGATGCTGTCCTGTAAACAGCCCCGCATTATCTAAGCAGGGAGCATATGCTTGGGAGAAAACAAATCAAAGGATGTGTTTGACACATAAAATGGACTTATCATTACAGCTTAAGATTGTGCTTGCAAAGCTGGTGCAGCGTTGTGTCTTGTGAAGGCTGTCTCCTAACCACTGGAGCTTCAAGAGCTTCTCCCAGCTCCCCTGCTTCTTCATCACGAGCAATCTCCTCCCAGGCACCAGCTGACTCCTCGGGGGCCCAGTCTGAGTCATAGTTCTCATTTTCCAGGAAAGGAAGGGAACAGAAAATCAAGTGGGGGAGAAATAAAACGATCATTTGTTTGACAAACCCTGCAAAAAACTGACATATTGGGGTAACTGAGGGACAGACCCAGCCCCTACTGCCTCATCAACCAGACAAGTGATCCAGTGCCCAGGATCACATCGATCGCCAAATGGTGTCAGAAGAAGCCATTAAAATCACAGCCCAAACCATTTTATAACTTTCACCATTTAGCAATCCAGACTGAGTTCAGAACATATTTTATGTGATCGGAGGATTCCACCATGATTCACCTTTTTTTCCCTGTAGGATGAAAATCTTCATAGACACTGGTAGCAGCATAAATAACACCTCATTTAAATACAAAAAGGGAAAAAATATCTTTGGATTATTATTTTTTTTTTGTTCAATTGCAAAGGCATGCACATTTTATTGTTTAATCAAAAAGACCAAGAGATTACTAAATACGGTTGGGAAGGAATGATGATGAAAGGTGAGCAGAGCATTACGGACAGAAAGAACTAGGCAGTTCTTTTTATTCTGGATTCTTGGGCAGAAGGACTTTTCATTTATAAAGAAATATTTTAAACCCCCTTTATATCTTACGCTGCTGTTCTCAGGGGTTTCATGACCCAACCTGGCAGGCAACCATGCTGCCAGTTTTCAGCAATGATGGTCAGAAGCTTCCAAAAGGTGGTTCAAACAAGGATTGCAGGCCAAACCCCCAGATTTCTAAATAAGGACAATGATGGAATGGCAGAACCTCCTAAATGATAAGCTTTCAGCTTTAATAATCCTACAGGATAACTGAAGGGATGGAAACAGTAGCTTGCTTTTCCCAATCACAAAACTCCACAAAGAGGAAGGGATGTGGCAAATAAATTCATACATTTATGTTATAATAAAATGGTTGCACTAGAAGTGTTCTGCCCATGCTCAATGCCCCTTTTACCTACAGGAGACACATTATTTATGTGCAATACATCGTTTATGAGCAATCAGAAGCCTTGGGCTTCTGCAGCAGCAACATATCAGCTCACTGGGTGACTTTGGGCCACCTTCTCTCAGCACAATCTCTCTCACAGGGTGGTGGCTCTAGGGAGAAAGAGGAGTGGGAACATGAGAAAATGCTGCCTTGAGTTCCTGAACAAAAGGAAAGGATAAATCAAATACTGTAACTGGATCAACACCCAGAAGGAAGAGCACTGTTCTATTCTGCTTTGACCAAACTTCTTTACAAATACCATACCTATTGCTGGGGCAAGATGGCTTTGAACGTTGGTCAAATTGAACACAATTCTTAAGAGAAAATGTTGGAAAAAGCTGGAAACGTTTGCCTGGAGAATATAAGAGATAAATTGAAAGTCTATGATAGCATCTTGAAATATTTGAAAGATATGCCGAAGAAGATGGGATTGATTCTGAGAAGGCAAAGTTGGGGAGCTTTAGGGTCGATCTAGAGGGCCAAACATATATCCAGGGAGTCTTCCCCTGACATACAAAGATACACACACACCCTTGCAAGCACAGAGAGACCTATAATCTGGTGGCCTTCGCTGGAAGGGAAGAGGGAGACACGAGGCTTTCCCTTGCAGCTCAGCGGAGTGTAACAATTGTCCCATTTTGCTGCAATGGCTCTTTTCAGCAGCTTCACTGGGAGGAAAGAAGAAGCCATGAGCTCCCTTATTCCTTCTGGGGAAAGACAAAGGAAAGTCTCTTGCAGTTGTCATCAGCGGGTTATCTGTCACCAAGGCAAGGAGGGAGGTACGGGACCCAACGAACCTGACCAGCCTTCCACCCATGGACATGCCTTTGCTGTCCTCCACCTGAGAGGGAAGGAAGGGGATCAGGAAGGGAGCAGAGAGCCAGAGTTTGGGTATGATAAACCAAAGGTAAGGGCTGATAAGGGCTGTCCAGCAGTGGAATGCACAGCCTAAGCGAGTGGGAGCCTTTCCTTCACAGCTGTCTACCATTTCTGTAGTTCCATCCTGCCATTGCAAACTAGATGACCTCCAACTTTCCTTCCAGATCTGGCATGTTAAGAACCTCTTGCAGTGTATCCTTGTATCTGGACCTATGGCTGAGAGGGCTGAAAAATAAAACAAAATTAGTGTAAAGGAGAGGGCTTCCTGCGCCAGCTGGAGTCTTCTTCTCTCAGAGCAGCTGTCCAAAATGCAACAGGGTTTATCTGCTGCAATGGTAAAATACACTTTGGGAATAATATTCTGTAAAGATTGTAAGTTATTATTTCAGCTTCAGCCTCATAAACAAACTGCAAGATTGAAATACTGCTAGAAAACAATGAAGGGTTGCTGTGAATTACACAGAACCTGAACTTTAATATCTTTATAGCTTTAATATCAGATACAGCACAAGGCTGTGTTAAGCCATTCTATCCCCAATAGGGTATCTTCCAAACTTACTTACCATCCATCCATCCATCCACCCACCCAGTTTCATTCATTCTACAAGGCTTATAAGCCACTCCAACTGAAGCTGTTTTTGAGTGCCATACCCAAATTTATAACCTCAGATGGAAAGAGACCAGCAATAAAAGAGGCACAATTCATATGGGAAAAAAGGATAGGTGAACACTGAGAATACAAGAATCATGGCCACAAATTATAGGGAAAATGAATGGATTTGTTCTGGAATTTGCATTGCAGGGTTATTTTTAAACCAGTTCACAGCTAACAAGAACAAAATTAGCAACCAGAGGAACTTTTTTCTCTTTGCTGGTCCCTATGCTTGGAATAGACAAAGGGATGACCAATCCCAACTTAAATAAAATCATGGATTTCTCCTTTGATTTAGGGGGCACCTTCCACTTCTATTCCTGTGGATATTGACACATGAGACCGTGTGGTGCGATTGTTGCAGGTGTCAAAGGGACTGGGGAAACCCAAGTAAAGCTGTACTCTCCACTACAGAACTCCCTGGGTGACTTGGATCCAGTCAACCTCAACCTAACCTGCCTCTTGGGGTGGTTGTTGCAGGGATGAAATGAGGGGAGACTCCTATATCCCTCACCTTGATTTCCTAGAACAGACAATAAATATAAATGAAACGTGAGGGGAAGGCAAATGCCGGCTTCACTCCTTGCTCTGTCTCTCTGTCAACATAGGTACCATCGATAAAGTAAAAGTCTGAAAATTATTTGGGTGATATGCCACTTCTGTTATTGGAACACCAAAGTCTTTAATATTTTTGAGTCTATTTATAAGTACTTAAAAGGAAAGGAGGAATAGCATAACAATTTCAAAGCATCTATCTTGTTAACAAATACTTGAGAAAGTGTGGTGAATGCAGGCCCACAAGAAGAGTTGTATCTAACTTGATTTATGGGCTCTGTTTCTTGAAGTGGAAATCAGACAGACCTCAACACAAACTGCTATCAGTGATCCGGGGGAGAATCCCTTGATTTTGCATGAGAAGAGATCTGCTGGGATAGGTTTCTGTAATCTCCTCAGTGACCTGGAACAATCCTGGAACATCCCAGAAGTTTATAAATTAATCATGAGTTAATCAAGATGCAGATGAAGTATAAACAGGAAAATCAGGAATACTTTTGGGATTATAACCAAGGACACGCCACTTCTGAGAATGTTGTCTAGAAAATTCCATAGACTTGTGTGTGCAGCCACCGGGAGTCAAACCTGATTCGGGGGGTGCGGGGCAAATCATGGTCAGAGAGGAAGGTATGCAAGACTCTAGGATTTAATGGTCTCAAGAATTCCTTCGACCTTGTGCACCAGTGAAAAGGCACACTGCATGTACAGATAATGAAGTTCACAGCCAAGGAATAGCTTCTATCACAGTTGCTTGAATGGAAGAAAGAAGCAGAGGCCTTGCAGTCCGGCAGCTCCCAGTGGGGTCTTTTGGAAGAGTCATTGGTCTCTTCCTTCTCTCTACCCAGAACGCTGGGCAGAATTTGTGTCTAATTCAGACTTTTAAATTGTTTTAGCAATTTTTAATTTGGTTCTTGTTGTTGTTGTATCATAGTTATCACTGTTTTAATGGTTGTGTTGTTGTATAATTATTTAGAGATATTTTATTAGATTAATGTTGAATGCCATCTTGACTGGGTTTGTTTTGAAATGCTGCTTAAAATATAGATAATTAGACCATTGCTAAACATAGGATTTGGTACCCTCTGTTTGAGAAAGAGTATACATATGACTTTCTAATTTTGTGTTCCATTCTCAACTTATTATCAAATCTACATTTCAGAGGTTTTTCCAGGTAAGTCCCTGAGATAAGTGATGATTGCAGCTGAACTTCTAAGTGCCTTCAAGGTGGAAGTTGATTGTTTACCTGGAGAACTCAGGTAGCCTCGGGGAACGATGTTTTTTCTTACACAAAACTCCCTTTGGAGGAGTTAGGCAAAATCTTTTGGTATACTAGTAATATTCCCATTTCAGATCATCAAGAGGAAAGATTTAATGTAACTGCTTCTGCAGTGAACTGAGGCTACCTAATTTGAGGGAGTCACCTTACTCAGGAAAAAACAAGGCCCCCCCATAGGCCAATCTGTTGGCTTGTCCAAACAGACTTAGCAGGAAAATGTACCTGGCTTCATTCAGGTAAGTTTGATGTCTCTGGGCATAATTTAGGGAGATATCCCCTATGTGTCTATTATTCATGCAGCTAGGACTAGACCAATTGCTACATGGCTCTTCTTCACACATGTGACCGTCAAGGCTCTCAGAGGCAGGCTCGCACCCATCTAACCCCATTTTTTTGTGAAAAGAAGTTCAAGGTGTTCAGAAGTGGTTCATTTTCTGACTTCTGCTTTTCTGTAAAAGCAGGTCCATGCATCATGTGTGCGGTGACCATTCAATTTCTTCCCACTTTCTCTAAAAGAAAGCAGGAATCAATCCCGCAGCAACAAGGGCCTTAGAATAGGAGGTGAAAGATAAAGTCCAGATGTAGCTCTGAGAACAAGACAGGGAAAACTTTTTATAATACTTCCTTTGAAATGGCTAATTACACAAAGTGCTGACCTCCATAGAGTGGAAAGAGAACTGTTCACATAGTTGAGAAAAGGAGACAGAAACCTGGATCTAAGCAGAAGATGGCAACACCCTGATATGATGAGTCTCAGGAAGAATGTTGGTTGAAAATCATGCAGTCAAGGGAAGAGAGGGCAGATCTTTTCTGCTGCTCCATTGGCAGGAAATGTTATTACTCAGTGGCATCAGGGAGGGGAGTGGACATGCTCTTTGGGCCACAGAAAAGGTCTTTCAAAGAGGCTTTGACAAACCCTCCAAAAAAAACCCCCCAAAAAACCCCCAAATCCTGACGTATTGGGGATAGAGTTGGGAAAGAAATAAATATGCTGGTTACTTTTCATCATTCACTTTTTAAGCAACTGTCACAGAGTTCTCCAACTTGGTGGCTCTGCTGCTGACCACTGGTGTTCTCAGAAGCAAAGTAGGAACGCTTTCAAACTCACTTCTCACTTGCCTGGGAAGCCAGCAGCTGCTTTGCACAGGCAAAGGGAGGAGCCAAGACCAGTTCTTGGCAGTGCTCCCCTTTTGCCTCTGCAAGCTTGACCAGTTTTATTGTTTTTTGTTTTAATGTGACTCTTCCCTAACACCTGCTGGTGGGACCTGACCCACACACCACATCCCAGAGTGTGAAGAGAAAGCAGGCAGGGTATTTTGTGAGCCATAGTTGGTCACTTATTATGAAACTAGTACATTGTGGGTTGTTGTTGCTTTTTAACAAGCCATCTTTAAGTAAAGCATGCTACAGTACAATGTATAAACTAAGTCTTAATGTATCACATTTTGAGGGCACCATGTTGAGGGAGGCTTATATTATTTGGAGAATGGAAGAATTCTCCAAATAATATTATCAGGATTAGGGAGAAAGAAGTCTATAATTTGGGGACAAGCTTTCCTGCAGATATTCACAAGGGGTTAAATTGGACAGTAGCTTCAACTTGTTAATTTGCTTGGTTCCTTTTCAGAAAAAGGAATAGAAACTTGCTTATTTGTTCCCTTCCCTTTTCACTTCCACTTTCACTGTTTGTGTAATCACTTAATCTCCCCCTCCTGTCCTCATAGATCTCTTCTGTTTAAAGAGGCAGCTTGGAGCTCTCCAGATTCCCTTGGGGTCAACTCCCTTCAGTCCCATCCTAACCAGCCAGCAGTGAGACGTGGCAGGTATTTTCACCCAAGAATAATGGATCCAAGTTTCCCAAACCTCATTTCCACTGTTTGCCTCTATAAGAGAGAAACACATAATGTGAAGGGACAATTCAATGTTATTCACTCAAGAAGAAGCATTAAGGATTACATTTTGGAAAATGTAAGCTCTGCCTCCAAGTACTTTTCTGCCCCTAACATGGTTCTTTAGTACGTTTATTACTGCTACTATTTTTAAATGAAATTGGGGTTTGGGTTGGTTGGTGGGTTGGTTTTCTTTGGTTTGTTATAAGCTGCTCAGAGTTGGGCAGCCATATACATTCTTTAAAATAAATATAATTAATTAATTAATGTGCCCTAAAATAAAAAGTAACATCATTAAAATTCACAAAAGCAACAACTGAAATTATCATTACACCAGCTTAGAAGATTTCGCTGAAGTGGAAGGTCTTGATCTCCTTCCTGGTGTGCTAAGTGCAATACCCAAGGGAATGCATTCTTACATGTACTGAGACATTATCTTATATGGATTGTTATTTTTTTAGTATTGCAGTATTGTAATATCTTGCAAAACTTTGATGGCATTATTAAGATTCCCTGTAGCAGGGCAAACCACCCTTTAATGACTGGGAGCTTTGGGTCATTCGCTGTTTTTCGACCCTGGGACTGTTCTTCCAGCAATAATAGCGGGGAGGGTGTACTGAATGCCATCTTAGGCTCTTGGAGGAAAGGAAGGATGTCAAGTGAACAAAAATATTTTTTTGCAATATTTAACACTTTGAAGTAGAGGACAACAATATCTGAGCTCCTCATAAAATTATGTAATTGAGCAATGAGTTACCTGGGATTTCTGTAACATCGCAAGCCTAAGCCAATTATTAGTTGCACTCTCCTAGCAAACAGTAGGGTTTACTTCTCAGTAAATACCTATTCCAACCCTCCAGATGTTTTAGGACAGCAGTGCCTCCAATTGCTAGATAATAAACAAATGTCTTCACCATTCTGGCTGGGAGTTCCAACATATTTGGAGAGTGCCAAGCTGGGGAAGGCTAACATCTAGGATGGGGCTATAAATCTTATTAGAAGAAAAACTTAAACCCATACTAACTGTGTGTACACAATAACTGCATTAGTGGTTAAGGTTTAAGGCCCTTCAAAGCTCATGGCCTGGTTATCTGCAGGACTGCCTTGTTCAATCATGCCAATCACCCTGTTAGATCTAGGACATCCAGTTTGCTGCAAGGTCCCATATGTTATCTTGTGGGACGTTGGAGATGGGGTCTTTGGGTATGCGCCCCCCCCCACTGCTTTATGAGATAGTATACTCTCCAAAGCAGTGTTTCTCAATCTTAGCAACTTTAAGATATGTGGACTTCAACTCCCAGAATTCCCCAGCCAACATAGCTGGCTGGGGAATTCTGGGAGTTGAAGTCCACATATCTGTTGCCAAGGTTGAGAAACACTACTCCAAAATCTGAGCTACTTTGGCCTTGTTTTTGTTTAAAAACCAAATTTTAAAATGTGGCTTTTTCAGCAGGCCCTGCGCCACAGCAGTTTGGGATTTTATTCCTTGGTGCTTGGTGTTTCCTTCCCTGATAGATCAATAGATACTGGCTGCTGCTGTGGCTTATTATTGTTTCCTACTTGTTTTGTTGTTTTAATACATCCTACATAGCCTAGAGACACTTAGATCAATGTTTCTCAGCCTTGGCAGCTTCCAGATGTGTTCTGAAAGTTGCCAAGGTTGAGAAACATCTGCAAACTGCCAAGATTTGAGAAACAACGGCTTAGATGATTGCAATGTCTTAGATGATTAGGTTATAAATTGAAGAAATAAAGTAATGTTGGTGAGCGACGAGCCAGAACTTGGCTCAGCAATGCAGCTTGTTGGGAAATCCTGAAGGCCTTGGTCAAGTCTCTCTCTCCACCCCACAGCTACCCCATCCCTCAGCATGATAATATCTAACCACTTAGAGGGCTGAGGGGCAGCTGCCTATACATAAAGTATCTTTAAAGCAACATTTCTCTACAGTAGCACTGACACGTTTATTAGGAATAACGTGGTTTCTTAATCGGGGCAGCTTTGTCTTGCATCCTCCTCCTCCTCCAAGTCACGATCTTTGACAACGCGCAGTAGTCAGCATTCTGAGAAAAGGCGAAAAACGTGATCACCACAGAGTTGCAGAAGAATCCCAGGGCCGCGAAGGAGTGCGCGCGCGTAGACCCGAGGTTCTCTCCCCCCGGCCTCCGGCCCTCCGTTTCCTTTCCAGGAGCAGCATCGCGAGCGAGAGGGAAGCAGGCGCGCTGAACCCCAGCGGGCGAAGGAGCTGTTTCTGCGGCAACTGCCGTGCAAGGACGGCAGGTTTAGAGGAGGGAGGAAGCGACTCTCGTGAGTGAGTGTCTTCTCGGCTCCTCGCAGACCGGGGTGTGATTTTCAGGGGGAGGAAGAAGCGGCGGGGTGGGGAAAAAGAAGCTACGCGGGGTCAGAGGATTGTCCTGCTTCCTACAGGCAAAGCCAAGTCAGAGCCCAGGCCTCACACTCCGTTATTAATTTGTTTATTAGATTTTATTAGCAGAAGCCTAGTGGTGAAAGAGCACGGATTTCAGTTGCCCTCTCTTTTTCACAGGAGGCCCAGTGGTATTGGGATAAAAGAGGAATAGGAAGAGTTCCCTGTTCCCCACCCAAGTTTCCAGACTGGGATTTCATTTTGGCAGTTTGTCCTCAAGGGTGGACTTTTGCAGCAAGGTCATTCATAGGTTATTATTATTATTAAAAATCTGGTCTCCATCTCTATGCTTTTGAGGGCCAAGGTAGATGTCATCCGCAGATGTGATCAGCTTTTCAAAAGTGAACAGCAAGTGTGGGAGGTCCAGTCCACCTTGGAGCACTGGTGAGGCCCTCTATCTCCACCATCTGGACTGGGCCTTGCTATTTGCTTTGAAAAGACCATTATTGCAATTGGTCTTTGCTTTAATAGCTTCTCTTCCAAGTTGACCCTAAGGTTCTGCCACATTTCCAGTTATAGGACACTACTGTTTTTATTTCCTTTCAGTTCTATAACACAAGAATAAATTAAGCAGTCTATGTACATTATGAACCCGTTGATTGGGCTGTTTTTTTCCTTAATGCCAAAAATGATCCTGCGACTGTGTGGAAAAGCCTGGAGAACATCATCGGCTATAACAACCCACCTCTCCTGATTGAAGAGAGTCATCAATTGGTAGATGATCTCAATAGGTTTTATTGCAGGTTTGAGAAGGAACAACTGTTACCTGCTGCTGCCAATTGTATTTCAGATACATCATTAGCATTAAACTTCTCTACACCTATCCCTAATTCCTTCGGTCCCTTACCTCTGGTGATCCTAGAAAAAGAAGTGTGAGGTCTGTTTCAAAAACAAAAGATTGGAAAAGCTCCAGGTCCAGTCGATGTGACCACCTCATGTTTGAAAGCTTGTGCAGAACAACTGGCCCCCGTTTTCACGCATATTTTTAATAAATCGTTGGAGACGGGTTATGTCCCTTCTTGTTTTAAGAGCTCTACTCTTAAATCATCCCAGTTTCTAAGAAATCCTCCATCAGCGAGCTGAATGACTACAGACCTGTTGCACTGACATCTGTAGTCATGAAGACCTTTGAGAGGTTAGTGTTGGCTCACTTGAAAGCCATCACAGATCCCCTGTTAGACCCATTGCAGTTTGCTTATTGTGGAAACAGGTCGGTAGATGATGCTGTTAATATGGCCTTACACTATATTCTGCAACACCCTGAATTTCCAGAGTCTTACACACGAGTTCTTTTTGTGGACTTCAGCTCAGCATTTAATACTATTATACCAGAAATTCTTTAGAACAAACTGATCCGGCTTACTGTGCCTGACCATACCTGTAGGTGGATAATCAGTTTTCTAACAGATAGGAAACAACACGTGAGGTTAGGCAAAACCACATCCAGTACCTGGTTAATCAGTACAGGTGCCCCTCAGGGATGTGTGCTTTCCCCACTGCTTTTCTCCCTCTATACCAATGACTGTACTTCAAAAGACTCTTCTGTTAAAGTTTTGAAATATGCAGATGATACAACTGTCATTCGTCTAATTCGAAATGGAGATGAGTCAGCATACAGATGGGAGGTTTGACAACTGGTCTTGTGGTGTGGTTATAATAACTTGGAACTGAATACACTTAAAACCGTGGAGATGATTGTGGATTTTAGGAAGGATCCTTCTAATACCCCTCCCCTTACCATACTCGACAGCCCAGTATCAGTGGTAGAGTCCTTCAAGTTCCTGGGTTCTATAATTTCCCAAGGCCTGAAATGGACGCTTAACATTACAGCCATCATTAAAAAGGCACAACAAAGGATGTTCTTCCTGCATCAACTTAGGAAGTTTAAATTATCCCAGGAGCTCTTGGTACAGTTTTACAGGGGAATCATTGAGTCTGTTATCTGTTCCTCTATAACTGTCTGGTTTATTCTGCAACCAAACAGGACAGATTCAGACTCCAACGGATAGTTAAGTCTGCAGAAAGGATGATTGCAACCTGCCTGCCTTCTATAGAAGAACTGTATACTATGACGGTCAAAAGGAGGGCAGAGAGGATATCTGCAGACTCTTCCCATCCTGGATATAAACTGTTTCAACTTCTTCCTTCAGGACAGCACTACAGAGCACCATATGTTAAAACATCTAGATACCGGAACAGTTTTTTCCCTTATGCCATTGCTCTGTTGAACACTACATGATATGATATGTGCTGGACAGTGGCTTCTCCCTTTGAAAAAGTTATTTTACTGTGTAGTGTTACTGTTTACTATCATTCCTTTTTTTGCTGCTATCCAAACTCACTGTTGCTCTTGCTGTTCATCACCGAAGACAAATTCCTTGTAAATATTTTATACTTGGCCATTAAAGTATTCTGTATTCTGAAACATCAAATGTCTGTGGAGATGGTGAAATCAACTCCTAAAGAAGCAGGGATAGACAGTATTCTTTCTAAAAACTTGTTTTGCTTTATCATTAATGAGAAGATGAGGAAACACATTGTAGTTCTCTTAACTGCTAAAATACTTCCAGTTGGAGGGCTTCTCAATGATTATATGACAGACGTAGGTCAGTTATACATGGAAAATAATGAAATGTGAAAACCTTCTGAATTCCTATGAATGCCGTAAGAAATTGCACAATAAAACCTTAAATATAGGTTGGATTCATACATTTCATTAAGCCAAAATGCAAATTGTTTAGTTTGAGCTTAGCATGTTGTCTGAGCCCACCAAATTACAGCTTATTCAATAAGGGTTAAATAAACCACATTGTAAATCCAATATCACTCTTAAAAGTAATCAGCTTGTGGTCAGCTTCAGAACTTGCTACTGTGGTTTAATGGAGCAGAAAAGCTGGTGCTTCTCCTTTAGGTAGACACTTGGTGCCAACCTGAGAAGGAAGACATTGCCTTCTCAAAACTGAAGTGATTTATCAAGTTGGGTGCCAGTTAGTTCAGTTCTGCACCTACCACTTGTCCCCACTTTATTAATGACTTTGATGAATAGGTAGCAGAAATGCTTACCAAATTTGTAAATGATACAAAAACTAATATCTTAAATGAAAAAACAAAACTGAAAATGATCTAGATAGGTTAGAGAAATGGGCTGAAAATAACAGAATGACATTTAATTGAGACTAAAGTTCTACACCTAGGAAACAGAAATCAAATGATCAGATGTAGGATGGGTGAATTAGACTTTGTAATAGTATTTGTAAAAAATTTCTTGGAATACTAGTTGATTGGAATCTGAATATGAGTCAGAAGTATGATGTTTGAAAAATAATGGGGAACAATTAATTCCACTATTTTTTAATTGGTCAGGTTAATTTCAAATATTGTGTCCAGTTGTGGGCACCAGGATTCCGATAAACTGGAACAGATTCAGTTTGTCTCTTGCTAATTATGCATGTTTGTTTTCTTCAGGTATGGCCGACACTGTGACAGAGCACGGAAATGTAAAGATCATTACACAAGTAATCCCACAGACAGGTTCCCTGTCAACCCAGGCAGCTGCAGTCAGAGTGGTTGAATCTACTTCTGGGGCATCTCAGTTCATATCAACCCTTAACAAAAATACCAAGAATACTCTGTTCAAGGTGCTTGGGGTAAGGCCCTCTAGATTTGTCCAACTAAGCCCAAATTCTGTGAAGGCCTCTGTGTTTCTTTGTATGAGACAATGAGACAAGATCCTCAACACTGTACAAGAAAGACTTGTTATCAAATGGAAGTATAAGTAGTGTCACAGACTCTTTTATATTTAAGCGATTATGGTAGCATCCCAAAGGCTGACTGTGAACCAAATTTTCATTGGGAGTTCCTTATGCAGAGGGAGAACATGGTTTAATCCTTCCTCTCCCCTTTCCCTAGTTCTATCCCAATAGAACTTACTACCTGGACTGCTATTAGCCCCACCCCCAAAGAACTCCCATTACCACCTACATTTTTGCATAACCCCTTAATAAGGACCTCATACTCCAAAGACATTACAGCTATTTTTGTGTCAATATGGTTTTAGTAGATATTTTGTTGAAGGATTACTGTACTACTTGTATTTGAATTGTTGGTAATTAGACATATAAGAATAATTCTAGGTTTAGAAAGATTTTTGTTTTTGGAAGGGCATGGAGACACATTTCTGCTTTTTAATATGGTATCCCTAAAGCATTTAGTAAGTTGACTCCATGCTAAGGGACATCAATAAACCAAATTCAGCATTTGTTTCTTAGAAAAGCTTATCCTATCTTCTCTCATTTATATGTTGTAACAACTGATGAAAACTACACTTTGCCTTTGTTGTTCCAAAAGTTGTTAGGAAGGTGGATTTAGCTGCTAGATAATCTCCAGTTTGCTGGGTAGGGCAGAAATGGAACATTTACAGACATCAGATATGAGCACTTTCCTTGAGTAAGGGAGTGTCCCTAAACATTTTGGCTTTCAGTTATCCTCCACATTCTATAAAGCTGTCAGTCCTTTGAGGTAGCCCCTGTCAAGAAACAGGCAGGCAAGATTCCAGGAATGCTCTTTCTTGTAGTAAGCAAGAATAACAAAATCCTAAAAATCTGTCCTTCCTGTCCCATCGTATACTAAACAAAATCAAGGTAGGGGTATTTTGAATTTTCTTTTCCTCATGTTTTCCTCTTTCTCAGCATGGTACATCTTCTCTGCAAGTTCCCTCGTAATGGCTTGGTCTTTCCTCCCCAATGCTCAGAGTCAACTCTGTATTTCTTTTAAAAAACAAGATTGTGTTTAAAAAGGAAAAAGAAAGGCAAAAGGAGGAGGAGACAGCACAGGGAGGGGCCCAGATGGTCTCTCTCTCCAGCTATAACCCCTGCAAATAGTCTTGAAATCCCAAAAACTTTAACTGTGCTGAAATCCCAAAAAGGAGTTAATCAGTAACTGGTTTAGTTAAAATGAGAGTACTGGTTTTATTTATAATTGTGGGTGTGGTTGTCACCTTCTCTTTTTTCTGTATTGCTCGCTTGTCCAACAAACTCCTTCTAATACAGAAAAACTTGATTTTGTAGGGAATTTCTCATTAAAACTTTTGACACATTCAGGATCAGATAGTACAAAATACTTCCTGGGGTTGTTAGATGGTGATGTTGATACTATAGATATCTAAAGGCATTAATCAGACACTCTTTCTTTTTTCCTTCAGGTCATACAGATTCTTTGGGGAATTACAGAGGTGAGCTTTGGCATTACCCTAACAATAATTCAACGAACCCTCTCCATCACTGTGCAAAGTGGCGTTTACTTATGGATTGGGATCCTGGTAAGCAAACCTTTTGAGAGGCATAGAAGTTTACCCATCTTCAGTCCATAGAAGCTTCTGTGGGGGTCTCTATGGTTTCAGAATCAGGGAGAGATCTAGAACCCACCAACTAGACAATAGGTTTGTTTAGCCCAAACTTTTCCTTATATAATTTTTTCCAACTTGGTGCTTTCCAAATATGTTAAAATTCAGTTCCCATAATTTCAATGCTGGTTGAAAAACACTGAAGTTAAAATCCAATGCAAGTGGAAGACATCAAGTTAAGGGAGATTTTCTTTCATAGAGAGGACTTTTAAGTTTCTGAGCACATTTCACACAAATCAACTGGCATGTCTTGACCTACCCATAAGGAAAACTGGAATAGGCTTTTTCTCTCTTTTTTTAGTTGCCTTAAACACTTAGTGCCTGAGTAAGGAAGAGGGATGTATATTAGTTAATTAATAAATGTCTAGGAGAAACAGCCTGATTCTAGGAGCTCTGGTTCCACAATGAAAAAGTGACTCACCCTTATACTTGCTGTTTGTTTTTCTTTCCTTTTGTAGCTCTTGATCTCTGGGTCCTTGTTGGTGGAAATTGAGAAAAGACAACCTGTATGGCTGGTGAATATGTTTCCAAATCTATCAATCTGGCTTTTTTTTTCTCCCACAGGTAAAGCCACCAGAGCATGGTGGCCAAAATAAATTTCAATACTTAAACAAAAATTTGCGGAGTTATACTAATGTGTAGGAAAAAGAGAAGAAGGTTTGCATAATGGAAGCAAGATGAAGGCTCACATTAGATGTGAAAGAGACCTATAGGTAGTATGATATGGAGTTTATAGGCAGATGCAGAGCAATTCCTCATGGCCAGATTAAAGTACCTTCCATCAGTCCTTGAACTGGCAGAAAACTGGTATAAAGTTTGCTATCCCCAGTACTTCACCCCACAGAGGTACAACACCCTGCAGAGGTACAACACCAGTATTTCTCCGCTCTTATTGCATCCTCAGAGTGTCACCCAGCAGCCCTGTTCATTGTCACTTGGTCCCTCCTGGGTAGGGGGGGCTCAGAGGACTGTCTACAGGGCATTGCAGAGGAATTTGCTGAATATATGATGGATAAAATCACTCAGATCCATTCTCAGTTGGAGGCCAAGCATGAGGCAGGTCCAGTGGAGATGCCTGGGGAGGGGTCTCACCCAGGAACAGTTTCATCCTGTTGGCCCTGAGGAAGTGGACAGGGTCCTCAGGGGTGTTAGCACGGCTACCTGTATTTTAGATCCTTGTCCCTCCTGGTTGCTCAAAGCCACCAAGGAGGTGACTTTAGGGTGGGTACTGGCAGTGGTCAATTCATCCTTGTGGGAGGGGGTGTTTCTGAAGCCTTTTAAGGAGGCTTTGGTCTGCCCCCTCCTCAAGAAACCATCACTAGATCCCATCCTTCTGGACAATTTTCGTCCAGTTTCCCACCTTCCCTTTTTAGGAAAGGTGGTGGAAAAGGTGGTCACACAGCAGCTTCAGAGGATCCTGGAGGAAACGGATTATCTGGACCCCTATTGGTCAGGTTTCAGACCTGGTTATGGGACAGAAACAGCATTGGTCGCACTTTTAGATGATCTCTGGTGAGAGCAGGATGAGGGTAGTGCATCCATCCTTGCTCTTCTTGACCTCTCAGTGGCTTTTGGGTCGCAGCAGTATCCTTTTGGGTCGGCTGCAGGAGTTGGGGCTGGGTGACACAGCTCTGTGCTGGTTCAGCTCCTTTCTCCAAGGCCAAACCCAATCGGTGTTGATAGGGAGCGAGGGGTCCAACCCATGGCCCCTACTTTGTGGGGTGCCTCAGGGTTTGGTGCTCTCGCTGCTCCTATTTAACATCTACATGAAACCATTGGGTGAAATCATCCGGCACCATGGGATGAGGTATCATCAGTATGCTGATAATACTCAAGTTATATATCTCCATCCCAGGTGACCTAAGTGATGTTGTGGCTACTCTTTCGCGGTGCCTGGAGGCTATAAGGGCCTAGATGGGGGACAACAGGCTTCAACTGAACCCTGGGAAGATGGAATGGCTGTGGGTACAGGGAGCCTCAAGATCTGGGAGTTTATCATCTTTGGTTCTTGACGGGGTCGCACTCCCAGACATGCCCAGTGTGTAATCTGGGGGTCCTCCTGGACTCACAACTCCTGTTCGAAGAGCAGGTGGCAGTCGTGGCTAGGAGGGCCTTTGCGCAACTTCGTGTCGTGTGTCAGTTACCCCTCTTCTTCAATCGGGAGGCCCTCCGCAAGGTCACTCACGCCCTGGTCACCTCCCGGTTGGATTACTGCAACATGCTCTACATGTGGCTACCCTTGAAGAGTATCCAGAAGCTTCAGCTGGCACAGAATGCAGCGGTACAGACAGTTCCGAATGCCCCTGCATGGCCCATGTAACACCACTGTTAGACAAGCTGCATTGGTTGCCAGTTTGTTTCTGGGTCCAATTCATGGTGTTGGTTATTACCTTTAAAGCCCTTCATAGCACAGGACCAGGTTATCTGAGGAACCATCTCACCCCTGTTTTACCAGCCTGCCCCACTCGGTCTGGCAGAAGGGACATGTTGCAGACTCCACCAGTCAAGGAATTTCGACTGGTGGGATCTAGGAAGAGGGCCTTTTCTGCTGTGGCCCCTGCTCTGTGGAACAATCTACCTCCTGAGGTGCGGTGTGCTCCCACTGTCACGGCCTTCAGGAAGAGTGTGAAATCCTGGCTATGCCAGATGGCCGGGGGGCCGCATGGGGGCTCACACCAGTGGAAGTGGCTTGTGGGGTAATTGATGTTACTCCCCCGTCATCTTGAATGTTTTTTAGTTTTTATATATAGGGGTTGTTTCTGTAGTTTGACTTTTTAATTAATTAATTTTAATTAATGAATGGGGGTATTTATTTTTTAATTGTTTGTGGCTTTTACTTTTATTGTGAGCGCCCAGAGTCACCCACTGGGGGAGATAGGCAGCATACAAATTTAATAAATGAATAAATAAATTGTGCTCTCCTTATGCATGGCAAGTGAAGGAGAGGGATTGATGGATTCCTCTGGACTTACTACCTTTTGTTCTCACCAAATGTCACCAGCCACATGGGAAAATATTCACCAGTCACTCTCTTGAAGATGGAATGGGCTGAGGAGGAGGCAGGTTTTGACAAATGGCCAGATGTGGGCTTAGCCATCTTTCAAAACTTGCTCTGGTTTGACACAAGTGCTTTGCACAGATGCATTCCAAAGGAGTCTCACAGTTGACATCAGCTGATCATTGGGCTCCTTTTTGACAGCTAACAAGCATGAGGAGAATTGGGCTATGAAGTAGCAGAGAGAGAGCTGGCTTCACTCCTTCACCATGCAGCTCCCCACCCACCCTTGCTGCCCACTAATCAGCTGCTGTTTGGGCTGATCCAGTCTCTAGGGGTTGACTTAGAGATTTAGTAAGTACCAGGGGAAAGCCCAGTTTGAAAGAACTGGACTTTCCTGCAGCCCAAAGCAGAATAAACTTGGAAAACAATGCCTGAGAACAGAGGGGAGGGAGCATGCCCACACCAGGCTAAAGTGTCCAAGCAAATCCAAGGGATCATCTCAATATGCCATCAGCAGAATGGTTAGTGAACATGTTAGATTGTATCTACAGCAAAACCTGCCTTGGGTTAAGGGTGAAAACATTACTTTAATACCAGTATGGCTAAGGAAAACTCAAGGCTGCCTCACATTTGAGCTGGAGATTATATGAAGGCAATATAATAAAAACGGGGGGAAAGTTGCAATGGTGTCTTTGTGCTGCAATTAGATACAAATGAGAAATGACTCACGTTTGACCAAGATAACTAAGATAATGTCTACATGAGGACTTTGCACCAGTTTAGAATCAGTTCTGGACATGTTTGATCATATGACTTAATTTGCTTTGGGGAATTAAGTCAGTGTATTCCTAGTTCTATATTGTTTTATTTGAAACTGGAGCAAAGTTTTCTCCCTTTAAATTATGGTCATTTCAATGAGCTTATTGATGGTTTGATTTCTTCCTGTTGGTATAGAAACCTGATTGCAGAATTACTGGCATGCTGTCATTTCAGCATTACAGCTTACAAGAGGCAAAGAGAAGCAATATGCAAGAGAAAAAGAGGGTTTGCCAACAGAAAGCTTGCTTTCATAACAATCTTTTCTTTTCTTTTCTTTTCTTTTCTTTTCTTTTCTTTTCAAAATGACCAGATAAATGGAAGGGGGAGGGCTAGCAATTTGTCATTTCCCTTTTGTGTGGAGTGGAGTGAAACACCTCAAAACAGGACACTGATTAAATTATGTCCTTTACACTCTTCTGTTGATCATCTGGAGAGAACACAGATCAATTGAGGGTGGTCTCTGTGTTTTCTTAGCATTTTGAAGTCTGCAAAAATGGAGATGATCATATGTCTGGTTAAATCTGCTTCATGGGGTAATAGAAATGCTGTGCTGTGGAATATCCTCAGCTAAGTAATACACGAATTTCTCTAATCATATCTACACTATAGTTAAAGGTCTGCTTCAGAGGGTATTCATATATTAAAAGCAACTCGCAAGCAGAAACCTTCATATTTTGCCAATTATGACAGCATAAGTCTTGAGCAGGAAGTACAGTTCTCCTTCCAGCATTCAGTACTTTCATCTGTAATGCTTCTCAGAGTTAGCAAAATGTGTAATAGTGTTAATTTCATTTATCTAATATATTGATGTAGGTGAAAGCTGCTTTCTTCGCCAACTTGCTAGTTTGTGTGGCTGGATTGGTTGCAGTAATCCTCCATGCTACTGAGATTGCACAAACTGTTAAAGAAGGAAGCCCATGTCCCGCGAACATCACTGAGCCACAATACTGCAAAAATCATGTTCAGGTAAATCCCTCCACCCCTCTCCATGGTTCTGTAGCAGCAATCCATAACTTGCTTGAAATGGTCTGACTTATTAAGACTCAAACCTTACAAGACTCTTCACCTTTCTACATCGGGTCTAGATATGAGCCCTGTTTTCCATTATGGGGTTTATTTTGTTTGTTTTGTATTGCTTCTATTTTCTGTCATTTGCAGAACTATAATTAAGTTTCTGCTACACAGTTATTTTTAACTGTTTAGAAACAAACCCACTGACTGAGTTAACACATTACATTAAGCCATGGTTTGCTTAATGGTTTACCATGATTTGAGAAGTAAATCACAGGTAGCTAAATAGATACAATATCCTAAGCCATAAATTAGGGTTAACAAATCAGAGTGGCTGGGTTCACATAGGACGCTAAGTCAGAATTAAACATTTATTGCTGAGGGTAATGTCTAAATCCAGTTACTGTATCGTTTCCATATTGGTTGGGAAGGTCATGATATCATTTCTTGAATGTTTACATATTTGACCTTCCCATCTTAGCATTTATTTCTTTTCTACTTCTCTGCTTATCATCTCCCTGAATGCAGTAGTAATTATTATGAGTATACATGTCCATGTACTTTAACAACAACAAAAAAATTACACCAGAATTACAAAATGCTCTCAGGTCTTTGTACCCATTGCCAAGAACCTCTGTAATAATATCAATATTTTTGTGTTTTCAAAGAATGAAATACATGTCTATTTGCAGTGGGTTTAAAAATAAGAAGACAACTTGAAGTCAGCGTAGATTAATCTTTAAAGGAACTGCTGTTAGCAGATGCTTGGATATTTTCTACTAGAAAATGTTTAGGATTGCTTCACATACCTGCTTCCCTTTCTTAGGATCACTGAGGGCATATAGGATTTTTTTGTATGTATAAAATAAAGCTTGCTGGCTGCTAGATAACGTATCTCATACATGCCAGGGTATACTTGGATCTAAATGTTCTAAACTTCAGAGGATGTAAAAGTCAGTCAGGGCAATTATCCTTCCAAGAAAGTCAGCCCATCTTCATATCTGTCATTTTCAAACATGGTAAACATCTGGCTTAGGATTATGAGAACTTCTAGAGGTTAGGAAAAGCAGGGATCCAATGATGCATAGTATTTTGGGCTATGGTTTTCTTTATTGATACCTGCAACAAGTCAGAGCTTGAGTGGCTACGTGATATTTTGGGTACTGAATTTTGTTCTGTCTTATTAATGTTGCGTGTATGTATGTTGTTTTAAATTTACAAGCCACTGTGAGGATCCTTTTAGACCACTAGGTCTGGGGAATCTTTGGCCTGCTTGGCTAAGCCAGGCCATTCACCAGCTACACCTAAAATAAGGCCCCTTCCTCTTTCTTAATGCCCCTGCTCTTCCCAAAACCGCCTCCCTACAATAGTCTTGTTTCTTTGATTTCCCCAACATCTGCTGTTGTTGCAGTGTCATTTGCTAGTGTTACTTCGTTATCGCTGGGCTTAGCGTAATGCCTATGCTTTTACATAGAGAGCAGAGGCTTGACATTCAGTTCTCAAAAAAAACAAAAAAACAACCCAGCCTAGATAAAATTGAAAGAAAGCCAAATAATTATTTATTCTGGCTAGCATAAGTGTTTTGCCAGTTATCAAGGCAGGGATCAACTGCCCAGGCAATTGATTCTTTTAGTTCTTTTAGATCCAGAGACAATGAACACACTAGCAGGTAAGGAGATTTTAAGCTTTATTGCTAACTCTAGCAAACAGATTTAAACAGGAATACAAGAGCATAAGATAGAATGAGACAGAAATATAATGATGTTATTTTGAATGGTAAGCAATAGTTTGGAAGGTGTCAAAGGAGACAGAGGTTATTGGAGGAGATGCTGACTCTCTGGCTGCCTAAAGGCAGGTCTGCTTCTTCAGATAGAGGAGAGACCTCTCATAAGCAGAGAGAACAACTTGTCACCTGGAATATGTTTAGGACGATGATTAAAAGCTGAAGCAATCTGTCAGATCTCTTATTAATAGATATTAGATTACAATAAATCAACAAAACAGTATCTACTGCAAGGAGGCACTGATTTGCTGTCAGATCAGTCTGGGAGAATATTTATGTTGAAGATTTATGCAGCTCTTTGCTGCCTGCACTGTTCAGTTGCTAGCTTAAAGATAAAATCTCATTTGAAAGCCGGGGGGGTGGCTTCCATCCTGATTGTTTACTGTTTCTTCAGTCTACCCTTCTAATAAAATGAAAGGCCCAAATAGATTATTTGTAAAAAAAAATAATCCTTTTTTTTTTATTCTTAGGGCTTAGACATCTGGAGTTTGCTAAGGCTTTCTTCGAGGATGGCTGATCAAGATATCAGCTAGTCAGTACTTAAAATAGATGAAGTAGCAGAAAAACATATTCAGCATAAAAATCTGCTAGATAGGTTTGTAAGCAGAATAAAATGGGAAAGCTAGAAATACAAGGAAGAAGTAAAATAAAAAGGCCTGAAGAAGAATACAAGGAAGAAGTAAAATAAAAAGTAAAATAACTAAAAGGCCTGAAGAAGCAGAGAAGCCAATTGTGGTTACCAGGCCACTTTGGAGACAAAAACAAAGAACCTGCCTTTCTTTGCAGGGGAAGGAGAAGGCGTGAGTGAATGAAGCCATTTCATTCCACGCCCATCTTGGCTATACAAGGAAGGTGGTTCCCTAGGCAAAACCTGCAAAAGCCCTTCCTTTTCTTGCATGGGAAGGACGAAGCTGAGGCAAGCAGAAGCCTGTCCCCTCAGACTCCCTGACTGAGGACCACAGTAGGTGACTCCTGTAGCCTTCACTGATATCCCCCTTTTTATCTCAGAGGGGCTCAGGCAATACTTCTGAGTGAGGTGTACAAAAACAGCAAACAAGCTCCAGGTTTTCAACATGTACTAAATTAAACTAAGCTTACACCAAGTGCAACTGAATTAAATAATTGAGTGCTGTAATGTTTTGGTTTTATATTAATTTGTTGCTCTTCTGAAATATTAATTCCTGTAGGCCCAAACAATGGACTGTAATGATAATGCTTTCAATTCTATGGTTTTGTACAACAGAGGAGCTTACAGTCAGCTGAAGTGGTGATAATCAGCACAATTGCTTGTGATTTTGCCCACAGATACTGAAAAATGGCCTGAACTCTGTGTTCATCATCTTTTTGCTCCTTGAAATATCCTTAGCGATAACTGCCCTGGTTATGTTCAAGTCTCAGAAGCAGCAGGACTATCAACAAATGGTGAGGATAGAAACCCAACTGGTTTATTTGTCTGTCTTATTTTGTCTGGGTTACTGCTGTAGTAAATCTAGCCTTAAATCAGGAGCTTTGAGGGCTCTGTAGAAGGAGAGCTATGTTAATCCATGGTAGCAAAAAATCAGAAGAGTCTGGTAGTACCTTTTTCATCTAACAAATGTTATTAAATCCCACATCAGTCTAGCTATTTTGCACATCTGATGAAGTAAGCTGAAGCTCACAAAAGCCTACGCCTCATGATAAAATGTGTTAGTTGGAAAAGGTGTGCCAGAGCTTCCTTCCGATTTTCAGGCTCTGGGCGCACTTAAATTCTGAACTTTTCCTTCTGTTACCATTTCAGGGTCCCCAAGTGCTCTCTAGGCATTTTGACTCTACTAATTTTTTGGAATTGTGGGGGAAAGAAAACTGTTGTTCCTGTGCAGTTAAGTGGTAAAAACCTGTATAGTTAGTAGATTAATCTTTGTTGTGTGCATTTTCCAGGTATCATGAAGATAAGCGGTTTCTCTTCTCCTGTCCCACAATGCTAAACACTTAGGTGCTTTCCTGGCTTGAAGCTATATGAGTATGAACTTCCTATCATCTCTTTATCTTCCCAAGTTAGGCTACAAGCATCAAAAGAAGACGCTACTGCTAAACCTCAAAGATCTGCATTATATGCCTCAACCTAAAAACTGAGAGCACGCTTTGTATTTGTTTATTATGAGCTTCTCCTGTACAGGGCTGCCACAAGTTTATCCCAAATACAAGGCCTCTTCCCAGGCCATGCATTATGAAATATCCTCTGTATTTTCATCAGCTTGCATATCCTGAAAAGCACTGATCTTGGTGCATGGTGAGGGCTTCTCAATGAAGATTTTATCGTACTATTGCTCTGCCATCACTCGCTTCCATATGTAGCTCTTTGGGATCTTAATGAAGAAAAGGCAGATATCTGCAAGTGGCTTTTCCCCCCTATAAGAGGCCATCTGTTTGCGATCATCTTAAATTTCTATATTTTCAACTGTGTGCTTGTATGAGAGAGAGTATATACAAGCAACATGCAGGAGAGAGAGCTCTCTCCGGTCAGGCTTTCTGAGTTTTCTCAACATCACTTGTCATTTATGGATGTAACATCAGAATCTCCCTGTGTCAAGGCACAACTGAAAATATTTCCATTTTATACTTGGACTGAAAATCCGTTTGAATTGTGCAGAATGTATGTGGAAATTAGAGGCTGTTAGAAAAGTGCTTCATGTTCTCTTAGGAGAGGGAGAATTTAATATGGATGTATTATCGCATAATGTATTTTTTCACAAGAATAGGAAGCTTTTTCACAGAGGAAAAAATTATATCAAGACCATTAACTGGAGAAGAATATTAAGTCTTCACAACTGCTGCTTTTGTTCCGCAGCTTGCCTTCATACTCTGAAGCTGGGACAAGTCTCATTAACTCAGCAGAACTTGCTTTGGAGGAGATGTTTTAAAGATTGCACAGTACGACTGCAGTTGTATGAACAACAGTCTGAAGATAATTGCTGGTGATAATTCTCAGGCTTGGATTGGACTGGGCAGCAACAGGAAAAAGGACCGTTGTTACGTTGTTCTAACATTTGATGGGTTTTGGGGAAACAATCATAGTTCAGTGGTAAAATGTATGTTTTAATGCAGAACGGTGGGAATTCAGTACCCAGTATCCTCAGTTGGAAAGCTGCAGATAGTGCAAATAATACTCAGTAGCACTAATATTCCGATTTGGCCCATGGCAGTTTCCTATGTGGCATGTTAACCCCTATCTCTGCAGCAATATGTCCTTGACAACAGAAAAAGCTATCTGAGAGAAGTAGCTAGAACAACCATGATTATGTTAGCCGTTTCCTATTATTATGTAGATTATAAAGTAAATGCTGCTTATAATGAAATGCACTGATTAGGAGTCAGAATGGTGGTTAGTGTTCATACTGAAAGCAGAGAGCAAGAGCTGTTCTGCCAAATTAGTTTATTTTTGTTACCTTAGAGTTGAGTTTTACTTTATTTTATGAAAGGTAATAAAAGAGAATGAGATATATGTTACCAACTACAGTGGTACCTCGGTTCACGAATGCTTCTGTTCACAAACAATTCGGTTCACGAACAGCTTCGGTCTCAAAATTTTGCCTCCGTTCGCGAACGCCGGATCGGGTTACGAACAGGATCCGCGGCCATTTTCCCTCCCATGACACGTGGTCGCGGCTTCCTGTAGGGAGGGGGACTCTCCCTCCTAGCAGTAACCGCCTCCCCACCCGCCTTCCTGTCCTCCACGCCAGAAGTTGCGTCAAGCAAGGTTAGCTTTCTCTCTTTTCGTACTGTACTTTGTGTCATATTTTTGCGGTTTAAAAAAAAAAAAATGGTTCAGAACGGATTAACCGTAATTACATTGAACCTTATAGGGAAATTTGATTCGGGACGCGATCAAAAATCGGTTGGCGACCAAATTCGTAGGGGTCAGAACGGATTAACCGTATTTACATTGAACCTTATGGGAAAATTTGATTCGGTTCGCGACCAATTCGGTTTGCGACCAGAGTCGCGGAACAAATTAAGTTCGTGAACCGAGGTACCACTGTAATTACCAGTGGTGTGCTGCCTTTAGGAAAAGAGAAAAACATCCCTGCCGAAGTAGGAATCATGCAATGCATGGCAGGCAAACAAGCTATCAGGAACTTGAGCCAAATTTCTTAAACCCTGACTATACGGTGATATCATACAGTATTATTCCTGAAGGCGAAAGAAACAAATGATTGTGGGCCAGTTTATGCATTCAGCAAAATAAAGTAGCCTAAACACTGATCTCTCCCCAGCCTACTGTATGCCATTTACCTTAGTATCTCCACTTTCTGCAGTTAGCATTTAATTTTATTATATATTAAATGATATATTGTATGGATATACAGTGCATTCGGAAAGTATTCAGACTCCCTTCACTTTTTTCAAATTTGTTATGTTGCAACCTGATACTACAGTTGTTCAAATTCTTTTTTTCTCATTAATCTACACTCAGTACCCCATAATGACGAAGTGAAAACAGAAGTTTAGAAATGTCTGTAAATGTATTAAAAAGGAAAAACTGAAATATCACATGTACTTAAGTAATGGAAAAAAGTAAGATGAGAAGCGCCTTTAGTTTTCTAATCTGCTGTGTAAATGTGACTTGCCATGTTTGCATTGATGTTTGCACTGAAGGAAGTATTCTTAACCGTTGCATTTATACTACTTTGGAGAATGTGTATTAACACTCGTATATTTATCAGAAATAATCTTTGTACTTAATCTAAACTAATTTTCTAGTCTTTTATTAGGATTATGCAAAGATCCAGCTCTGAAAGGAAAACATGATTTAAAGAATGTGGGCCTGCATATGCAGCACTTGCCAGGAATACTGTAAATTAAATCATCTTTTCCCAGGATTGTGTATCAATTGTGGAGGATAGCTGCAGGACACAGTAGAAGATGCACTAGCTTTAAAATGTTCCTAGCAGGTATTCTGTACACTCTTCCAGGCATTTTTGAATCAGGATCTCTCTGTAGTCCTATATTTTTAATCTAGTATCCCTGAGTAATTTTTTATTATATTAACACCTTCATCTGTTTGTTTTTTTATATTCAGATTACAAAACCAAATACCTTGGTGTGAGTAAGCACGCTAATAAATGTAAGGCAAAGACTTCTAGTAACAGGAATTATTAGAAGTTCACATTCTTGTAATTCCTGTTATAGCCTGGCAGATCCACAATTTGATGAAATCTGGTGTTACAGAATTGAAACCACCTAATAAATCTTGACATGCAATCCACATCCTTCTGTTTCTTCATAGAGACACCTTTAAGTCAAATAACCTTCCAATTAATCATAATAGCGCGAGTTTAAAAGTGCATTTGTAATGTAGATTGTAACTGCATGAGGAATTCTTGTCACGAATCAGATTGAACAGGGAATGGGCCCTATTTCAGGCCCATTTGAAACCCTAGTCCATGGCAGCGGATGCAGGGCTTGCTTATCTGCCTCCACAGTATCTGCACGAACAGGCCAATGATGCTTTTTCATACTGTGCAACTTCTCCATCAGTATGTTAGTGGAAGAGTGCTAGAACTTTCAGAGGCTAATTGTAAGCAATTTTCACCTTTATCTGCAAAGTCAACTGGATTTACCTCAATCTGGACTCCAGGTTTGGGGTAGATTGCAGGTAACCTTGACAACTGCTTGCCAGGTTCATATAAATTCTTTTTAGCTTGCAACTCTTGAGGACATAGAGAAGGTGTGTAGAGAGGTGAGGCCATCATCAGCTTGCTTGACCCTTGCCCTTCCTGGCTGATGAAATTGGCCAGTCTAGGCACCATGGTTAAGGGAGGTGACCAGTGTGTGTGGGATGTGTTCCTGCTCAAAGGAGGTAGCTATAAGATCTCTATTGAAAAAGAGAAGATCTTTATAATAATTATAGGTTAGGCTTAAATTTTCTATTCTTGGGTAAGGTGATTGAGACAGTGGGAGCCCCAAAAGTTCCAGATGCATTGGAATGAAACTGATTTTCAGAGCAAATTCAGTAAGAGTTTTATTTAGAATATGGTCCTGAAACTGCTTTGGTTTTCTTGTGGATGACCTACATTGGAAACTCTATGTGGGTAATATAACCTTACTAGTTCTTCTGGACCTCTTAGCAACTTTTGAGACAATTAACCGTCGTAACTTTCTGGAGTGTCTGGCAGGATTAGGCTTTGTAGAAGTTCCAGTCCTCCCTGTCAGGAGGTACTAGAAGGTAATGTTATTGTTTGACACCTAGATGATTGGTCTTTGGTGTTTCACAGAGTTCTCTTGTCCTCTGTGCTGTTTAACACCTTTTGAAAGCATTCAGTATGCTGGAATCTCCCATCTCTGGCTTCCCTACCCCAAGAGTGCAATCAGTACCCATTAAATTCGCCTTAATGAGCTGGATGAGACAAGCTGAAGTTAACTCCAGAGAAGAGAAACTTGGAGAGTAAAGTAAAGCCTGTTCTGGGTAGGGTTACGCTCCCCCAGAAAAAACAGATTTGCAGTTTGGGACTATTCCTTGACCTGCAGCTATCACAGAATTTAGAGGTCATAGTGACATCAAGGAGCATGTTTATATAATTACAGTCAGTGCACCAATGAGAGAGAGAGGGAGAATGAGAAAGAGAATCTCAAACAAGGAAAGAAATATAATAATCTGACAAATCATACTTTGCCTCTCAATGGCTCATTATTCATGGAACTATGACTCCTGTTAATTAATCTGACCAATTACTTAAATCAACCAGAGAGATGCTTCTGAAGATTCTCATTGCCAGAAGCTTGATTAAAGGTTAT
The DNA here is from genome assembly GCA_030867105.1 of Liasis olivaceus. NCBI lineage: Eukaryota > Metazoa > Chordata > Lepidosauria > Squamata > Pythonidae > Liasis > Liasis olivaceus. The sequence continues at coordinate 107,111,009 of CM061349.1, read as the reverse complement.
CTAGGAAATGGTAATGATATTGAGTTTAGTTTCAGTTTTTTATTTTGATTGCATTGATATTATTTTATATTCTATGTTTAATATGTAAAACAACTTAAGCATTGATATAAACAGAAAGACAGGTTAAAAAAATCAATAATAAATTTAAAAATGCTTCTGCATATCTTAATAACTTTATTCCAGGGAGTTAGTCATCATTTGTAGCAACACAACAAATCCATGCACCTCATAATGTGGACCATGATCCACAGAAATTTATACAATCATCAATTTGTTAGTCTGTGTGCCACGTAAACCTCTTTTTTAATCATCTGAGCTTCTGCTTAAGCACTGAGCATTTTAAATATTACAGTAGAATATGAAAATGATGTCAAATTCATTTTCTTTTACAAATTCACATATACATTTCTCACATATGAAACAAAACAGGATCTGCCTCATCTTTATATAGTTTGATCAGGTTTGGCAACTTTTCAAAATAAGCTTACATGCTCTGCTTTTGTACACAAGTAGCAAATTCCAATGAGTTCAAAAGCAACTTTCCTGTTAAAAAACATTGGGAGTTTCAATAAGTAAATTAGTTCAAATTTTAGCTGATAGCAAACTATCAATTTTACCTAGAGATGTCAACATCAGAAAGTTAGAAGTAGCTTGCCAAAGCTTCAGGAACTGTCTTGTCTTAACACATTAATAGCATTAATGTTATTCAAAATAGTATTTTGCATATATTATAAGTGTCTCACTGTTGGAAGCATCAGTAACCATGGCTGAAGCCATCATTCACTGATTAAGGTCATCAATCTGCTTAGAATCCTTCCCCAAAACTCTCTGCCACAGCCAGGAACCAGAAGTGGGAGCTTCAGAGATGGCTAGGTATCCCTGGCCTAAGAGTTGAACAAACAAAAGGGATTTTTTTCCTAACTGGATTTTTCTAATTCAATTAGCAATTAGGAAGCGAGTAAGGAAAATTTAACTGCTAAAAGTAGACCTTTAAGTTTAAACTTAAATGAAAATAAAATATACTAAACATAAAGAATACATTAATGGCCATTAAAATATGTATTCTTCCAAACAGCTGAAACTTCCCTTATCCTGTATGTTTAATTTTTGGGCAGGCTGGTGGCAAATACGACACTTTTCATGGCAACAGAGCAGTGGGTTTAATTTCTATTCTGCTATAACTCCATTAAATTAATGCTGGTGTGAAAGATTTAAAGTCTCAAGAGGGGTCAGCCCAAATCATGAACACCATGAAGAAAATAAAGGATTGACTTAATCTTATATTAAATGGATCTCTCTCTCTCTCTCTCTCGGTCTGCTTTTAGTATATTTTAATTACTATTGTGTATTAACTTTGATAGTACTGTTGTCTTTAAAACTCAGGCACCCCGAGTGGCATCGAGCTGAAGATCTGTTCCCTGAATTTGGGAGAGAAAATCATTTTACCTTTGCAAAGGTGGCTTCTTAGCCTACCTGAAAATACAAACCATCCAGTAATTCAGGCAAAGCAAAAAGCATTAATTAAGGGAGAGGGGGGTCAAGTCTTTTTATAGGGAGCAGAAACAAGTGATACATACATTCAGTATATGGGATACGTTAGAAAGCAACTAATCAAACAATAAAAGACATTGATTACATGTGAGAATTGAACAATAGAAAACATCGATTCCAGATAACATTCCACAAGTGGCAAATGTATGGGCTACGTCACTCCCATTCCCAGTCGGGTTTGTATCTTTAAAACTTGGAAGTGTATTCGAGGACTTTCAGAATACACTTTCTATTGTTCAGTTGCTGAAAAGGCAAGTTCTCAAATATGCCAAAAGTAACAGCCTTGGCCCAGAAGAAAAACATGCTTTCCTAAAGTTAGAAAAGAGGCTTAGACTGCCATGTGAAAAATGCTAATATCACCTTTTTAAAATGCTAGTAACGAAGTTTAAAATTCCAGGTAACAATTCCCCATTTGGTTCTCAAACTATTTATAGTTTGCTGAACCACTGTTATATTTAGTGAGCAGTTAATATTTGACACTGCAGAGGGTCAATGGTTGCAGCACATTGTGAAGCAGATTTGAAAGAGCAGTGGTGGCATTGAGCGGCAGGCAGGCAAGCAAACAAAAAGAATACGTTGCCTAAGACAATATCCAAGTACAACAAGGAGTCCTAAGGCTATGACAATGCCAAGTAATAAATATTTCTTGAAAACGTTCCCTGTCCCTAGTTAGGGAGGCAACTATTCTAAACTAACTTTTGTGTTGTGTAGTTAAGCCTTCTTTAAACATGCAGACAGCTTTGATTAATGTACATACAGACTCCCTATGCTCTACTAATAACTGATTTAAGGCCAGCCTATTTTGCAATACTGTGTCTTTCAGAGAAAGACACTGACTCTAAGTATGCTTTTTGTGTTTGCCATGGAAGGTGAGAGGATTCTTCACCTCAGGTTGCCAGACACTTTCATCCTGAAGCAGCTTATGGCTCTGTGAGGGTATCAATAAAGCCTTCAAAAATTAGAGACAGATTTACAACAAATGCAGTCAAATTAAGAATGTCTTTATAGTTCATAGTGTTTACTCTGTGTACAGCAATTACCTTCCGTGTTCAATAGTTATGATTAAATGACTATTTACTTTCTGGTGGTGAGACCAGATGAATCTCTCCAGGCCATAGCCAAGAATTAGTACAAATTCCTTGCCAGCACTTCAGTAGAGTTTTAAAACCGTGAATGCCACAAGTCCATCACGATCCATCAGGTAATCTGGTGCCTTCAGTGTTGTATGTCAAGGCCCAGGCAACATTCTTTAAAGTGTAAGTGCCATTATGTTTGGCTATTTGCCCTTTGCAGGTTTGCACTGTAACATCACAAGCTGCTTCATAATTAGCTGGATTAATACAAGTATGGCAGAAACACCACTTGCACATTTGGGCAATTAATGTCCTTTGCAAATAGACTGGGGCATTGGAGTGTTCCTGCATAATAGTGAAATCGAATGCAATAATGTGATTTATGCACCAATCAGTACTTAGAGCATGGGAAAAAGAGGATATCCCTTACCTCCATGAAATCTATAAGGAGGAAATCCAACAGGTTTATTTTACAGACTAGCATTTTTTCTTTAATCGTATGAAGCTTAAACTGAACAAGAATACTGCTCTCCCAGCCTGTCCCATCCCATTTGTTGAAAAAAAAAATTACAAAAGAAGCAAAAGTCCAACAGAAGTCATGGTTGCTGAAAAGTAATAAGTCTACAAAGATTTAAAAAAAGTTCATCAGGCAAGTTCCAAGAGTCCAACAATCCCGATCTGTGAGGAATCCAGGAACCTTTCTTTTCCACCAGGACAGTGGCTTTGGGTAATCAGTGAAATCTGGAATGGACCCTCCCATGCTGGAATGAGAATCTTGCAATGGAACCTTTTTAGTAGCACAAATTCTCCTGGCTGAAATGGATGGATCTTGTTATTCAGAGGAACTGTAGCCCCAACCACCTTCCAGAACTCTCTGTGCTGCTTCTGTAAGGATAGAAATTGTGTGTAACCCTAACCCCCTTCCCCCTCAACCATGGATGCATTGAGATGGCAGGGAAGACCCCTTTGTGAGTGCTTGGTCTAGAAGAAACTCCTGGAAGTTTCCACAAAGGCTCTAGGAGCAAGCCAGTCTACAATAGTTTGGGTACCACAACGTCCTTTCACATGTAATTGCTGAGCCAGAAGATGAAAAAAAGCACGTGGGGCAATCGGTCGCCCATTAGGAACCTTCCAGAAGGATCCGTTCCAAGGAGCATCATAGATACATTGCAAATAGCAGTCCCAGCATCTGAAAGAAACTTCTCATAAGCAATAGCAGATTAGGAAACTTGAAACTCAGGTGCAAAGACTGAAATACGCAAGGTTGTTGAGCAGCCTATTTAGCAAACTGATCAGCAAAGTGATTGTCTTTAGTAATAAAAGGAGAAGTACAACCAGGCCTGTATGAGCAATCTGGCAACCTGAGGTGAAGAACCCTCTCACCTTCCATGGCAAACACGAAAAGCATACTTCGAGTCAGTGAAGACACAGTTTTGTCTCTGGCAATATAACTAGCTTGAATTAAGGCAGTAAGTTCAGCTGCTTGGGCCCCCAGGAAAGTGGCAAGGGTTCTGCCCAGCAGATTAAAAAAAAATCACAGCCCCTGTTAATCAGACTCCGTCAACCCCAAAGGAAGACCCATCTGAAGAGTTCAAAGTCAGGATTTTGTAGGGGCACATTAGTGAACAAGGTTTTTCTACCAGGTTTATGGTCTGCAAACCGTTATTCTTTCGTCTGTAGCCTCAGGAAGCAGAGTTGCAGGATTCAAAATTGTACACCACTTCAAAGTCATGTTCAGAGTAGCTAGAAGCTCTGCTTGAGAAGCAGCTAAAGGCTTGAGTTCAGCAACCTCATAAGGAACAAAAAACAGTTAATAGAAAACCCATAACCAGGTCTTCTGATATTTGAACAGGAAGGGCAGTAGCAGCCAAAGCTCTCAGGCATCCTACTGTACCATGAGTAACAAAGTCCAGCTGTACAGAACAGTGGGCTACAAGTCGCTCTTTAATAGTCAAAGCCACAAAAGAAAAGTTTAGTCAGCTTGCCAAATGCTGGTACCCAAGGTTTACAGAAACCCAGAGTTCCAAGTAAGGCTCTTACCTGGTTATTGAAGAAGAGCACCCACTCTGGCAGGGAGAAGTTCTCTTGTGCCTGGATGTATAATATAGTCCAGGTAAGTGACTTTAGGCAAACAAAACCGTAGCTTGGCTGGTGAGGCTTTGTGAACCCACTCTGCAAAACTAAAGTCAGATGTCTGTGATAGGCTTCGGCGGGTTTTAAAACATGTTAAAATCAAAAGAGGCCCAATCCCAGAGTGATTCAGGAACAACTGCAAGCTGAGAAGGTAATCAAAAAGGCTCTACTGACAATGTAAACAGAGAAGCTAACAGGTAAGGTAAAGTTTAGGTCACCAAGAGTACAGTGGATGGTGGCTCTCCATTTACAACCTTGTCAGGTAAAAGAAAGGCATACTTTAAAAAAACAACATACCGATAGTTAATGCACAGATTTCCTCAACATCAAATCCTTTCCCCCCATTCCAATTACCTTTCCCAATCCCTGCAAGTCAAAATCAGCTTTCCCCAGTGCACAGCCAACAAAGAACAAGAAGCTCTGCATCAAGCAAACATTTGTAATCTTTTCCTTCCATTTATAACAGGATAGAAGGCTCACCTCTATCAGAAGGTTCAACAGGCAAAATTGCAGCTTCCTTAACTGATTCCTTCGCTTCCCATATACAGTACTCATTTGGTACCATGCAGTGTTCACAAGAAACTGCTGCACTGGAGGAGCTGGCGGTGGAGAAGTGAAGTTCCAGTTGGGAGCTGCTGTGTTGCAGCTGTAATGAGATGGAAATGGTCCCTGGGGGTAAGTTCCAGTAGTCTTTTTTTTTTTTAACGTGGCCTGCAAAGAACTATAGCCACTGGAAACAAAGTCATCGTTTCTAAAAGATGGTAATTCAACAGGAGTCAATTTTTAGTCTCAAAAATGCAAGGATAAGGCAATCTCAATCTTACATGGTTTGCACTTTGCACATACAGAGACACTCAGTGAAATCTTGGTGCAAACTCAAAGGATTGTATTTGATGCATATGAAAGTATTGAAAAAAAAGGTTAGCTTCCAGCGGTTTTCTGTGGAAGTCTTGTACTGCCCTCTTCCTTTTAACCTTCAATCAATGTTAGAAGGCGAGAGGCAGGCGGAAGGAGGGGGCCTTGAGCCTGTTTGAAGCTAAGGCAAAATGGGAGGAATTCACACACACTCCAAACAATGAAGAATAAATGAGAACAGAAACCTCTTCTAATGTGCACTCAAATATACACAAATCATAAAACATATACAAAACTTACACCAGAATGAACAGTGGACATAGGCATGGCCAGAATCTGCGTTCACTACAGAGAGACTCAGCTTTTAAAAGGGACAGACGGACGTATATTTTTAGAATTTGTCTTCACAACTCAAAACAGTTTTTCAACTTTACATGCACACACAAATAGACACAGGCAAATGCCCACAAACAGAAAACACTGGCACCTTAACATTAACAATGCAACAACAACAACAACCTCCCTGCTTGTTCCTACATGCTGTCCATCACAGCCCTGTAGAGACACAGGAATTCTTCCTTCCCATTTCTCAGCTGGAAGAAAGAGAGAGAGTCTTGGTGTACAGGTAGGAAGGTTCATGTAGAATTCAAGCAAACCATTCAACAGGGAGACAAGTACACAAAAACAAATATATTGTTCTATTACTCACATATTCTTAAAACAAAGGCTCATTATTCTCATTGTAAGGTCATGGTAGTAGCATTTGCTAGGTACCAAATCTTCTATTGCTTTGATGGTTTCAAGTTACAGCCTTGCAATAATCGCTGTAATCTTTCCAATTGGCTTATCACTCTACCTTGAGCAATATTTATAAGAAGAAAAAATGCAAATATCAGTGGCAAGTTAATTCAGAAAAGGAAAACTGCTATAGCTTTAAGATCTTTTTCATTTTTTTAATAATAAGCTGCGCATGCTTCAAAGTTCTTTTAATGTTTGGGGTAAAATACATGATGAGTTTCATCAGAGCTCTGAACGATCGCTTTCCTGGTATTTCTTCGAGTACTCTTAATAGGGTTAATCTTGCTTCTTGGCCGAATTACAAGGAAAAGGTCTCCAGACAGTGTTACGATTGACTTCTGGATTGCAGGGACAAGTTTCATCCCAAAGGTGTACCCAACAATACCTGTACTCATTTTTTCTTCTATTTTTTCTTCTTTTCACCAAAAAAAAGTTTCAAAAGCTTTAGTTGACAACAATTAAAAGTTCCCCATCCTAGCCAATTTCGTTTACCAATTTCTGTTTAGAAAAAAAATAGTAGTGGTAGTTAGTATGCTAGTATCACCTATTAAAAATGCTAATAATGAAGCCTAAAATTTCAGGTAATAGTATTATCACTGTTCTATTGTTATTATTGTTGTTACTGTTATATTTCACCATATTTTTCTTCTAAAAAAGGAAAAAAATAAGCAACACCCTTTTCGAAAGCCCTTTATACTTCTAGGTCTAGACAATTGTTTAAAAGCCGTGCGAAATAGAAAACTTTCAACTACCAGCTTTAATTGAGTGTATAACAGTATTTTTAATGGAGCCTTCGCAACCAAGCGCTCTCCAGATATATCGGGACTACAACGCCCATAATGCCCAGCCAGCATGCGTTTCGGAATTCTGACATTATAGTCCCAACACACAGGGTATAACATTGTGGAAGACCATTGTACTGAATTTTCACCACTCTTGCCCCGCATATGGATTCCGCTACAGGCAGCGGACACCGGAAGTTATATTCAAGAACGAGTGAGACTTACCCTCTTTCTAGCCAAGGAACAGCTCTCGTTCCTATGTAACCTCCAATGAATATTCGCCGTATCGTCACAAAGGGGCGCTATCTCGTGCGTAATTCTGCGCATCCGTTTGCGTCGCACATGGGACGTCATCAGATAGGGCCCTTCGGCAGTCTTCCTTGTGGGGACACACATGGAGAGAGCGTGTTTGTTGGCTGGGAGTCTGTAGCGAAGAGACAGAAAGGAAGGAAATGGCAGCGCTTATCGCTGAGGAGCAGCTGCAGGCCGACCGACTGTCTCCAGAGGCGGGACAGGGTGAGCAACTTCAGCAGCTGGGGAATGAGGAAGGGGCTGTCGCCTTGGTGGAAGCTGGACCTGGGAAGCTGCAAGTAGCTGCTTTGGGTAAGAAGCGGAAGGAGGCGCCACCTATCCCCAAAGGAAGGCCTAAATCTGGGCGGGTGTGGAAAGACCTCAGCAAAAAGCGGTAAGATCTTGGTCGCCAGGTGATTGGACACAGCATCTTGGGGGCAATAGGGGAGCAGTTACAGCAGTTTTTTCAACATCAGCAACTTTAAAAAGTGTGGACTTCAACTCCCAGAATTCCCTAGCCTGGCTGGGGGATTCTGGGAGTTGAAGTCCACATGTCTTAAAGCTGTTAAGGCTGAGGAACACTGAATTAGAGGGACTTGGGCTGACAGAAGCACTGTGTATTGGTCAGTTCTCCTAGATAGAGTTTATCGTATACGCCTCATGCCTATCTAACATGCAGACTAAATGTTACAAAAACAAGAGCCTTAAAATGTTGACATTTATCCTCAGTTCAAAGTGAGTGTAAATTTTAGAGGGCTTATATTGAATAAACAGCCTTTGGTGGCCCACAGGGACTAAAATGACAGGATGATTTTAATATTATTTGTTATGGTAATGTTTTTTAATGTGTGAAAGTAAGGTTTTGTTTACTTGGGACTCCTTACCAAGTAAGAGCACACAGGACTCTGATCATAGACCTGCTTCACACAACATGCTAAACTTTACTAAGATTGTTTGGTTTAGTTCTAGTTTATGGCTCAGTGTATTGTGCCAACTTGATTATTTATTTATTTGTCACATTTATATAGCTACTCATCTCACAAAGCGACTCTGGGCAGCATACAACAATTAAATAAAACAGCAAATAGATAAAAAACAACCATTATAAAAAGATAAAAAGTAATTACTAAAATAAAAATCTTATAAAAAAATTCAAAATATATAAACCTCAGAGACAGCAGAATATCAATCATAGTTATTCAGTAAAGCTTTGCTAAGACAAACTATGGCTGTCTCACAAGATGATATCATCTTATACTGAAGCTTAGCTCTTATTTTTAGTTGATGGTATAAATGTCCCCATCTCCCCAGATTTTCCCACATGATCCAAGACAAGCCTTTACATACTTCCTGGAAACAGAAGATGAAAGTACGTCAGGAAAAGAAGCTCATCAAAAATTTTGCCCAGGAGCTGAAGGAACAAAAACAAAGAGAGCGTGAGGTAAGGAAAAAATAATGTTTGTCTCAAATGTCTGGAAGTAAATATAATAGGTCCATAGTGTTATTCCCCAAGCATCTCTCAGCCCAGTCACCATCTTCACTAGTATCTTTTGTCACTCTAACTTAGTTATGGACTGAATGAGCAGGAAAGGACTGGTGCTAAGTCTGTTGAACTCATACCCTCTGTTCTGCAGCTGTACAAGAAATGTGAACATAATTTGTTAGCTTGCTATATCTAATCCATGTGCCTTCATCCTCCTGCAGATTGATATGATGTAGCTATTTTGAATTTGACATATAAAAAGCTGTGTTCTGCTTCTGATGCAAAAAGTTTAGGATAGGGCTGCCACCCTGTTCAGGCATACATGCATAACTTTGATGATACTACTATTTTGTGAAGAAGTATTTGACCCATTTCTGAATTTCTGCATATCTTTGCTATTGAATGTTGACAGAGCTTCATGAGGATCCTACTTATATATTAAGAAAGACTTAGTGGACATACACTAGAGCTTGATGCTTTTTTAATTTATGTCATAAACAAAATCACGTAATATGCAACATGTGCATCCATGGGGAAAAGACGGGGCAAATAACGCTTGCATTAGATGTTATGACATAATTCGTAATCATGTCACTTGTATGATGGCAGAGTATCACGTGGTCACTTTGATGTTGCTGCTGCTCAGATGCTGCTGACATGTGCCAGTGTGAAAAAATACTCCCTCCCCCCAATTCAGTCAATTCAAGTAAAAGAATAATTAGGGCCAATTTACAAGTACTTTATTTAAAAATCAGGGCTGGTTTGAGCCACCTTTGTCTTATATAAATCCTGCAAATGTTGGTTTTCCTCATTACAATGAAGGTCTCATCACATAGATTCTAAAGTCATGTCGTGTCCCATTTAAAAGAAACTTCTGGGGACCTCATAAAAAGTGATTGATGCTTATCAGTCTAGCAAAAGTTTATGCATGAGAACTTTTAAAGTGAGAAGCAACTCAGTAAAACTTTTTTCCTGTGTTACTTTCGCTATTACTTACTCTTGACAGTCATTAATAAATTCAGCTTTTGGCTTTTTGGCTTCATGAAGCTGCACATATTAGGGTTTTTTTTCTGTCATTCTTTGTATTCTTATATTTTCCTTGACCACTTTGGAATTAAACTGTCTGGAGATACTGGTTTTTTGTCTAGACTGTGACATATAAAGTAGTATGCATAAACATTCTATTATCTTTTTTTTTCTTTCAGGAGAAAAAGCAGCGGAGGAGGGACAATTTAAAGAGGCGGCTAGAAAATGAGCGGAAAGCAGAGGTGGTGCAAGTGGTGAGTTTTGGATCAAGTTATTTTCGTCCAGAAAGAAAACTCCTTCCTTCCTTGGTTGAAGAAGAGTGGAAGCATTACTGTATTTCATAATTAGTCATTTTTTTTACTTGACTTGATATAATTATATTACAATGTATATAGTCAGCAGCAGTATATAATAAGTTATGCTTCCTCATTGCCATGAAGGAGGAGTGTTTTGAGGGGTGGAGGTGGGATTGTTAATCCAGTAACTATACAAATATAATTTCACTCTCTCTTGCCTAGGCTGGGAAATCTTTTGGTGAAAGGAAACTGCACTTAATTTTTCTTAGGGGAAGGGGGGCACAAAGGCCTCAGTAGGAGGGGTTGACAATCCAAAGCAAATGAAATTGTACAACAGTTGTAGGCAGATAGATTTTCTGGTTTGGGGTGGAGATATTAAGCCTATTTTAACTTCACATATTTCCCAACTCAAACAGTGCTGCTGATTTTTGGCAGCCATAATTGCAGGAACTTTGCCCCTCTCCCTCCCGGCCTGAAGCATTAGGTAGGTAGATAGGATCCTGGAGGTTCAGTTTGCCCCCTAGGCTGAGTTTAAATGTAAATCTGCCTGAACCAAGTTCCTGCATTTCTGCCATAGAGATTCGTTTTGAATGAGAATGAGTCAACGAGAGATGCATGCTAGGATTTGGATCTGAGCCATTAATAGGGGAGCCTCAAGGGCCCTTGATAGGATCCATTGCAGAGAACTTCTGTACCTTGAATGTCTCTTGAACTGTTCTCTTCCTTGGCATTGATAGCGTGCTATGGGAGTTCACCTGACCTTTTCTTTCAATTACCCTGGCTCTGATCCAAGTGTGAGAGATAGTACCAAGTCCAAGCAGACAGTTATGTTACACTGATAATAATTTATTACCAAGTTTATTCGGAGTTCAATACTGTTGGGACATCATAAGTACCAGTCTTGCAGCATAGAAAAGGTCAGAGGCATACCAACATGTGAAGTTATATAGCCCTACAAGTGGGATCATCGGCGGGCTGGTACCATGTTAATGTGGTTGAACATCTGTATTGTTTTCATTAAGGGTCTTATACATTTGAACAGTTAGTACCAAGTCCAAGCAGGCAGTTTATCTGCTTTCTGCATAAAAGAAGTTGGAAGGGAAGAAAGGGGGAAAAAACCATGCTTTTCAGTTACAGTGTCTTACAATAAGTATTTGGGGGTAGGAAAAGTTCTAAGAAAAGGAAAGCCAAGCAGTGCAAAGCTGATGGGCTGGCTCTCTTTCACATTTCTCCATCTGCTGTTGACTAGTGGAATTGTGTGTTGCCAGGTGACCATTTGTGCATGAAGGAGCCTGACTGGTGGTATGTGTGTGCGCACGCCAATCGTACTAAGGTCTTCCTTCACTCCCTCTTACATGTGTAGAGTTTAATCTATTGTTTTCCTTAGACGGGGTCACCTTTCACAAAGTTTAATATTTATCCTTTTCTGTGGAAAAGCTGTATTTTCTAAAAAAAAAAAACCTTCGTGTTCTATTTTTGGAGTTTTTTAAAACTAATTTGGATAACATTCTGGAAGCCTCTCGCTTGGTTGATTGCTTTTCAGAAAGTTTTTAAGTGTACATGTGGTGAGACCAATATTTCTCTCTCTTTTTTTTTTTTCAGATTCGAAATCCCTTAAAACTGAAGCGTGCAAAGAAGAAACATTTGCGGCGCATTGAGAAACGAGACACACTGGCATTGCTGCAGAACTCCCAAGCACAACCTAAAGCAGCCAAACGATAAGAGAGTGGAAATCTCTGTTCTGGTACATTAAAAGACTTCTTGGGATGCACAAGTCAAGACACAGAATTCAGTGTATCAAGAGACGTTGATATATCATAACTTTTTATTGTCTTCTCTCACAACCAGCTATCATACCTTCCTCCCCATAAGATATGTTATTCTATCTCAATAATCTTTAGGAAATATTTCTCTTTCTGTAGCTTTGGCATTAAAAAGACAAATGTGGGGAGAACAGCTGGGATATTTGTTTGAAAATGAGAGAAAGCCCTAAAGGAGTTATTGCAAAATCTGCAGCGTCCAGATGACTTCTAATTTCCAGAACTTACATTTCATTTGTTCTTTAACATGAGAAAAAATAATAAAAATGTACTTTTAAGAAAAAAATGTGGTCCAGCAAATCTCTTCATGGGTTGTGTTGATTGTGGAGGACTTGGCAAAATCCAGGGTAGTTTTTTTTTTTTTTTTTTAACTGGAGGTGTCTGGAATTTTTTAAAAAAATGTGTCAGTGGCTCCCTCTGACTTCCATCATATAACAGAATTCTGATCTTTACTAGTTAAAGGACAAGCCATATATTTTAAGTAATAAATACTTAAGCTAGAAACAAAGGATGTTTGGTTTCTTTTTCTTGCTCTACACAGTATAGCAAAATAAAATGCGTCTGCTCTGTGGAGAATGGTGGGTGCCCTTTACTTGTGTCAGCTTCAATTTATTGCACAGCAAATTGGGATTCTTTGGGAAAGAGTGGAGGGCTACCAATACTTATGGCTTGTCTGCATATGCAAGTTTTACTGCTTTCAGCATTTTCTGCTCTTCATGTAAGGAAATATAAGGGGATGTAAGGAAATACGAAGAATGTATACTTAATTGCAGCTCCAGAGGATCCTGGATGAAACAGATTATCTGGACCCTTTTCAGTTGGGATTCAGGCCCGGATATGGGACGGAAACAGCATTGGTCACACTCTTGAATGATCTGGCGGGAACAGGATGTGGGTAGTGCATCCATCCTTGCTCTTCTTGACCTCTCAGCGGCTGTCGATACCATCAACCATGGAACCCTTTTGGGTCGGCTTGGGGAGTTGGGGGTGGGTGGCACAGTTGTGCGCTGGTTCACCTCCTTCCTTCAAGGCTAGTCCCAATCGGTGTTGATAGGGAGCGAGCGGTCCAGCCCTCGGCCCCTCCTTTGTGGGGTGCTGCAGGGTTCAGTAGTCTCTCTGCTCCTTTTTAACATCTACATGAAACCACTGGGTGAGATCATCTGCCACCATGGGATGAGGTATCAATATGCAGATGATACCCAATTATACATCTCCATCTCGGGTGATTTGAGTGATGCTGTGACCACCCTTTTGCAGTGCCTGGAGGCTGTAGGGGTCTGGAATAGGCTTCAGCTGAACCCTGGTAAGACAGAGTGGCTGTGGATTGGAGGCTCCTCTGTATCTGGGGGTTTACCATCTTTGGTTCTCAATGGGGTTGCACTGCCCCAGACCTGGTGTGTAATCTGGGGGTCCTCCTGGACTCAAAACTCCTGCTCAAGAAGCAGGTGGCAGTCATGACCAGAAGGGCCATTGCTCAACTTCGTGTTGTGCACCAGTTACACCCTTTCCTGGATCAGGAGGCCCTCTGGTCAATCACTCATGCCCTAGTCATCTCCTGTATAGATTACTGCAATGTGCTCTACATGGGGCTATCCTTGAAGAGTATCTGGAAGCCACACAATGTGGCCGCGTGGGTAATCTTGGGTGCCCCTAAGATGGCACATGTTATACCTTTCCTGCAGGAGCTGCATTGGGTGCCAGTTTGCTTCCAGGTCCAATTCAAGGTGTTGGTTATCACCTTTAAAGCCCTACGTGGCATGATGCCAGGCTACCTGAGGGACTGTCTCATCCTCATTACATCGACCCATCCCACCCGGTCAGGCAGAGAAGGTATGTTACAGATCCATCTACAAAAAAAATGTTGACTGGCGGGACCCAGGAGGAGAGCCTTCTCTGCCATTCCCTGCCCTATGGAACATTCTTCCCCCGGAGGTGAGACAGGCCCCACTCTCCTGGCCTTCTGGAAAGGGATGATGACCTGGCTCTGCCAACTCACATGGAGCAAGAAGGGATAAAACCAACCCTGGGGGTGGCTGGCGCCTTGAAGACGCTCCCTGAGTCTAATAACTCCTAGTTAACATCAGTTTCTTGGAAGATATTTATTATTTATATAGGAATCTTGTTGTAATGTATTTTAATTAATATTATTCTATCTTAATTAATATTTATTCTTTTTACTGTAAACCACCCAGAATCGCTCTGCAGTGAGATGAGTGGTGACAAATTTGAAATATAAATAAATAAATAAATAAATAAATAAAGGGAAATGTTACTGATACTGAAATACATTTTCAACTAAATCTTTTTATAAAGACTAGACATTTGAGTATTGTAAGAAAAAGTAATCCAAATCACGCTCTTTGTTTTTTTTATCCTGCTCTTCCTTGTCAGCTGTTCTCCATCAAGGAAACAGTCTTACAGCAAAAGATTTGTTGGGTTGCACCCATTGCTGTATAAACGTGGAAGTATAAAACCTTTGTTTCTATCAATTAAAAAAACACAACTAATTGTGATTATATTGCTCAGTACTTATATGAATATATGTAGCTTGAGGTATTTAACATATATAAATCATAATGTATAAAATTTGATGTTCCTTCTGGTTTTGCCTATGGGATATACAGGATTTGAAATTTCTCTGCAAATTCTTAAACCAGAATGCTAAAATAATTACTTTCAGGATAATTCCTTTTATTGTAGAGAATTATTTGAAATTAAAAAAAAGTTGTATCTGCTTATGGCAATGTTATCAGTTGGGCTAGGCTAGGTTGAACAATACACAAAGGTTTTACACAAACAAAGGGTGCAATGTGAAGGTGATTGCTTTGAGCATCTGTGGCTATTGCTCAAAGGTTAATCTGTCGCTTGAGAATGGCCAAGCTACATATGACTGAATTCATACATACATAGCATTTTCTGGACAAGTGTGATATTATTTATCACATTTTAAAAAATGGCACTTACTCTTTTTTTACTAGAAGCAATGAAAGATAATGAGAATATTAAAATAAAGAACAGATTATCGTGCAAGTCTGCTGTTTCCCAGAATATTAGAATTTAGCCGCTGAGTGTAGAAGCAAATGCTAGTTGTACCTTTCAAACTTTAAAAATGAGGTCTAGAAACCTGGGGCCAGTTCATACAAGCTATTAGGCACAAGTGAAAACTGGTTTAACTTCTTGCTTCTTTTGGCCTCTTCCCTCAAGACAGCCAGAGGAATTTCTTAATGTGTTTTAATAGCAAGAATTATATTATTTGCATAGCAGTAATTGTTTCTTAACAGTGACTATTGTAGGTATCTATTTACAGTTTGGCAACTCCCATGCTTAGTTTTTTTTTCCCCCACAGAGGATAATCATAGATCCAGTTGATTGCCCATTTTCATTTATTAAATGAAAGTTGAGTTTCTCAGGCAGGTGGATTTGATGCCATTGTCTTATTACCAGTCCTGATAAACAATATTGTTTTGTTTACTATTATTATTATTATATTTTTATCCCATCTATTTGTTTGTTTGTTTGTTTATTTTGGTCAACTCAAGGCAGCAAACATACCTAATACTCCTGCCTCCTATTTTCCCCACAACAACAACCCTGTGAAGTGGGTTGTGCTGAGAGTGATTGGCCCAAAGTCCCCCAGCCGGCTTTCATGCCTAAGGCAGGCCTAGAACTCACAATCTCCTGGTTTCTGGGCCAGCACCTTTACCACTACACCAAACTGGCTCTCATACAGTAAGTATGATCCTATTTATATTTCAGGATTCTTTTCTTGTATGAATGATTACAGGTAGACCTTGTTTAGTGACTGCCTCATTTAGTGACTGTTTGCAGTTATGACAGTGATGAAAGAGTAACCTTACGACCAATCTTCACATTTACGACCTTCGCAGGTTTGTAAAGCAAAGGAAAGCTGAAGCAAGATCATAAGCACAGTTTCTTAGCGACTGCTTTGCTTAACGAACAAGTTGTTGATCCCAATTCTGGTTTAAGAGGTTAAGAGGCTTAAGGGGCTAAACAAGGACTACCTGTATATGCAGTCCTTAGCACACCAAAACTACCATAATACACAGTCTTGATTACTGTAGGCAAGGTTGTGTATACTTTGTTTCATTCATATTAATTTTGTGTGGCTTTATTTTCCTGTTAGTCCCGAGGTTGGCTAAAGAGCTGTTACTATTTTTTTTAATACATTTTTCATCCCTCCTACTTGGGGACTCAAGGCAATTGATATTTCCATCTTATATAGGATATTTAAGCTCCATTTATTGGCTACTGGCAATCACTATGCTTATGATACTTTTTTCCAGACTTTAATGCATGATAGTGAACAAGTTTATGGGGGCTCCAAATAACTGTAGCAACAGTTGCAGAATTAACCGCTGAGTTTTCATTAAACAAGAAATAACACAAAACCAAGTCTCTGACGAGCGAGTCGATATCTCAGAAGCAACAGAAGAAGCTGAAAGGTATTTTAGGTTTGGCAGAATTTCCATGGCTCAAGAAGTCTTAAAACATAAAAAAATAAATAACAATCTTCAAGCTCTAGAATCCAGCTTCGTGCAAAATGTCTTTTGTATCCACACAACTCAACATTAAAGCTCAGAAATTTTATATTTAAAATGAAAACATTCTAACTCTACAATCAGTGCTGTGCTTGTATGATACTATAATAATGTATACAGTGTTGTCTGTAACGTAGTTACAGACTATGTAGTAAACTATGTAGACATAGTTTCATATCTCCCAGCCTGCTGTCTCATAAATATGATGACCTCAAGAAACAGTTCGAATAGAGCTGTAAAAATGTGGGGATCTAGGAGTAAGCTAAGTTTAAAAGGTACAGAGTAAGAAGGAAAGGCCATTGTCCCCTCAGTCAGACTATATTTTACAATAGGTGAATTAAACATAGTCTATGCCTTTCAGTTAATGATTGCCACTAAATGGCTTATGATAACCCAATATAAACAGACCATGTTCATCAGTTGCAGGAGCAAAGTCTTCATTCTTGGGCTTTACATTTACAAATTGAGGCATTTGGAAGATCTTGGATCCCAGGCAGACAAACAGAAACAGCAAGCAGAGAGACTTGAAAGCTTGCTATTTCTGTGAAAAAGCCCAGGAGAGGGGTGAGTCTGGGGATCTTTGTCAGAACTTGCAGGCAATTTTGAGAACCAGTTTCTCATAGGAAGAGTTTTTGTGGTGTAGATTGAGTGACGGATCTAATTTATGGTAGCTCTTCCGCTGAAGAGGTCATACTTTCTTAGGGTGCTCACGGTCCAGGGTGAGAGCAGCAGCTAGGGCCTGAGTGGGAGGACAGCTGAACTGAGGTATCACAACCTCCCTGGGGAAGTTTCACCACTTAGCTAAACAGGTAAGAAAGTTCATTGCCCTGTTTTATTTATCTGATACTGTGTTGTTTTGTAACCTGTGCTTTTAATGTTAAACTGAAAGGCACATGAAGTATTCATTGCAAACAGAAAGGCAGCATAAAAAAGCCATAGTTTGAAGTGTTCAGAATAAATGCTTCTTCTCTTCTCCCCCCGCCCCACCTTCTGATAAGAAAGCAGCTCTCAAGCTAAACAAATGTAATTTTACAAATCAGTGATAAAGTACGGTAGAAAGGTGTTGTAAGAGCTATTTAGTATCATGCTCAGGGTGGATAGAAATAGAGAAAGTGTGCTTAGCCTTCTTGTTAGGAAATAAAGGAACTTGGTCCTTTGAGGCCATGAAAGTTGACAGGATTGTAGGGGATGAAGCGTATGGAGATGCAATAATAGCAGGGCCAACCGTCTTGGGGAATTATCATGTGGGAGAATGAGAGTGTTACTTCAAAAGTCAAGGACATTTTTCTTTTCTCAGGGGTGTCCATATGTAGAACAGAACACGATAGGTAGTCTAAGGGCCATAAAGGAAGTTGTTTGGAAAAGATGCTTAGTTTAGCAGTAATGCTGTCAATGACCTTTACAGCATGAAAAGTGCAGGTGGGAATCTGCCAAGAAGACCGTTAAGTAGCAGGCATACAGGATTCCTCATTTATATTCCACTTACTTCCATATCCTTTTTATATTAAAATTGGTCCTCCAGGCCCCTTTCTGGATTTTAGAAAAAATGAAGTTGTGGGGTGCGTCCTGATCTCCCTTTCCTCATCAGGATGAGGAGATTAAGAATGATCAAATGCCATGAATATTATCAAAATGGGAATAGATTCTCAGTTTTATGCTGTTAAGTACAGAAGTGAATTTAAGCCTTTTGAGGCATGACTTGCAATTTCTGATTACAGATGATCTTTTGGGAAGCTAAAAATTGGTCTGGAGTTGTGGTGTGGAGAACTGATAATCCAGAACCGTTTGTCCTCCCATTAATCTGCTTGTCTATGGCTCTAAACTTCAAATGAAGCAGAAAGAGATGACATTGAAGCAAGGATAAAAGCAGAATAGCCTGAAGTAGACTGATGCTCTGCAATACATTGAAGATAAATAGAAACAATATTTAAGAACTGTCAGCCCTTCCATATTGAACTTTTGTTAACCACTTCACCTGAAACAAAGATACTTGTATCTCACAGCCATTTCAGGTCACCCAATACAGTAGTAAGACTAGAAGAACTAGAACTTCCATAGGAACACTATTATGTCAGCCAGCTTATGAAACAGCTGCTCACTTGGGGAAAAAAAAAGCCTTATGACAGAAACGATCAGATTCTATTACTTATTCCAAATAAAAGTGTGTCGTTTAGAAAACTATGCAAAATGCCAACTTCCTAATCAACCAAACTAATCAAAGCTACCAGTTTCAGAGAAGGAGAAGGGTCTAGATTGAAATCTGCTTCCCAAGCAGAAGCAGCTGCCCAGATTTCATAATCAGCCAAACACAACAGATTAGGAGTACCTTGAAGTAATATTCAAAACAGCCTGGGAAAGCACGTTCTCTTTAATGAGTAAAGTATAATTAGGCAAAGTTTCATTCATCAGAAAATCAATTCATGTTATTTTGCCCAGAATAGAGGGCAAAATCGTGGTTCCCTTGGATGTTTCGGTTCGTAGTACAAGGTCATTTATTCTTATCCAAAGTGTGAGTTGGTTTTGGCTGAGTGGGGTATTGTTCCAAATAGCTTCCAAAATATACAGTTTTCTGAAGAATGTTTTTGTGTCTTATTCCACTAAGGTCCTGTGATCCACTGTGACTATTCAATTGTTTGGCTGGGTTGGTGGGGAAGTGGTCATTCTGTGCTATTTTTGGAAAATACAGGATTTTGCCTGGAATATGTTGGGGACCATTGTTTTCATGGAAGTTTTGAAACTTTTTTCATCAATGTCATTTATTATATGTGACTCTGAATTTCGTTAGTTTGGCTAGATGGGCCAAGCTCCTACCAGGGAAGTATATTCTCAGTAAAAATCTGTATTTTCTAAAAATGGCTAGATGGGCCATTTTTAGAAAATACAGATTTTTACTGAGAATATACTTCCCTGGTAGGAGCTTGGTTCTTTCTGCATTAAGGCCTTCTGGTCCACTATATGTCTGGTGAGATTCATTGGTTTGGCTGAGTAGGAAATAATATTTCTGACTGCTTCCTAAAATAGTGTCTGAAACTTTTATCTGAAACCAGAAGTGAAATGTGGGCTCTTTTGGAGTCCCTGCTTTCTTGTTGCACATAACTGGGGAGTTTCACCTGTTTCAGAGTGGGTGTTCCAGGCAGTTCTGCCTTGTTTTAGACATATTTTAAGGCATTAAAGGGTTAAAAACAGAAATGGCTGACGCTTCGGCGGTTCAAGTCCAGCCTTCGCGTTAACAGGGTGAGCTCCTGTTTCCTCCCCAGCTCCTGTCAACCCAACAGGTCGAAAACTCACGTGAGTAGATAAATGGGGACTCTCACTCCGGTGGGAGGAAAAATGCTGGCAGCGCCTTGCACAGAGAGACGGGACCAGTTGCTGGTAAGCGCGAAACTGCGCTCGCCCGAAAAGGGCGCGAAGCAACGGAAACCCCGCCTCCTGCGCTCGCCAGCTGGGCTCTGCTCTAGGAAGGAGGCTCTGGCAAACCACTTCCGAAAACAATTGCCTTGAAAACTGCAAGGATTCGTCCAGGCAGTCACTGCAGGGTCAGTAATGACTGAGCGCAGACAAAAAAAAAAAAAAGTGACTGTGGGCGGTGAGCAATAGCAAACAGAATACAATAACAAACATAATAGGGGTTGTGCAATATGGAATGTGAAGGTTGTGTTTTATGTGTGTTATGTGTGTTATGTGTTCTATGGTTTTTATATTTTTAAAGCTGCACTGGGGTGGCATTTAATTTTTTTGTACAAGTAGTACAATGACAATAAAGATTTCTATTCTATTCTATTCTATTCTATTCTATTCTATTCTATTCTATTCTATTCTATTCTATTCTATTCTATTCCACTCCATTCCACTCCATTCCACTCCATTCCATTCTACTGTACTGTTCCCATTTATTTCTAAGACTGCCCGTTCCAGTCTATTAAACTCCGTTCCAACTTTTACATTGCCCTGAGAATTAGCTCCAGTCATGTCATGCTGTTCCGGCTCCTTATCTTCCGAAATCCTCGCTGGCTTCTCTTTGAGGCACTGTTTGCTCGGGAGAGAAGTGTGGAGAGAGTTCTGCGTACAGTATATTTTTCCTTAGCCGTCAGCTGGTGGGGCCGGCCTTTATTCTCAAGAAGCTCGGAACTGAACGGTATTGTACTTCTTGCGGGCTGGAGAGAGCGAATTGGACTGTGCCTTTCCATTACGGTTGAGGGAAGCAGGTGAGAAGGTCGCTTCTGTCATCAGGCAGACCCAGGTGCTCGCTTTCTCCTCCCCTCTTCTGTTCCGCGGGAGGGAGGAACTCCTCTTAAGAACAGTTGAAATGCAAGTTTATTTATATATCTTGACCTATTCTTGTCAGTGAGCAACAAAAACACCTGGTCAAGTTAGGAACTGGCTGCAGAAATAGGATCCCAGGCAAACAAGGTGTGTACCCAAAGCTGCTTATTGTTCCCTTTTCCTCTTGCTGGTTTTAACAATACTGATCCAAAAGTGTTGTTAAAGTGATGATCAGTGTAAACTGATCTGAAGGAAATTAGGGACTTGTAGGTACACATACACAAAAGTTATTCCAAATAGATAAAATCAGATGCATTTGAATTGATGAGCTGATTCAGAGATGTAAATCAAGTATTTGCACAAACCTGTTAAATACATTGTAAATTTGCTGGTCCTTCTTGACCTCCCAGCTAGTTGCACGAAGCAGCTTCCTTTTTCTGCATAATAGTAGCACCAACCTGAAATTTGCAATCCTTTGCAGGGGTGCATGAACATCCCACACAGCTGAGGAAATTAGGCAGTGAAGGAGACTAGTACCTAAAGGTGATAATGATTTACAACCTGGGTGGGTATTTCTCATGGAAAGAAGAGGAAGATTTTACAGCCTTAGGGATGCATGTCCCTGAGACTAGAAATGTATGAGTTGTCTTCTTGGTTCTGCTTTCAACAGAAATTCTTGGGTTTTTTCTCCACTAAGAAATTAAATCAGTTATGAAATCCAAGATATTAAAATGGCCTTTAGTAGGCAGCAGGAGTTTTCCCCCAAATCAAAAGGTAACATTATAGATTCTTTCTTAGTTGGATTTTTTGTAAGAAGAAAAGATAGTCTAGACAATGAAAGGAATCTAGACAAGATTACCCTTTTTGTCCAACATACGGTACATATATCCAAAGAAACCGGGGGGGGGGGGGGGGGCTGACAGCTGCGTCTGGATGCAGCCTAGCATCTATTGAGTCAACAATAAGTCAGCTTAAGTTGGCAGCAAAGTGCAAAGCTTGCTGGCATCCAACACCAAACTTAGGAGCAATTATAAAATCCTCCATTTGGTCCCAGAGTTGGGTTCTCAGGTTAAGAACTGTCCGGACAACTTAATGAAATAGACACCCCTGAAACATCCCACATGCTTGAGCACTGCAACGCTGAGAGCAGGACTGGCAGGGCAAAACAGATAACACGTTGGCCACAGATTGAGGGCCAGTGTGGCTTGAGAGGGGAGAGGTAAGGGAGACTGAACAAGTCCCAAATTTACATGACTAGGGACCTGACTTGTTAGCTTTCCCCAGGTATTCTCAAGAGCTGGCTGCCATGGTCCACCTCAGTGTCACTCCTGAAGTCTCCCTTGCTGACTCATCAGTGAAGATTTATGCCTCTGGCCTGGCCCCCTCCCAGCTTGTGACCTTATATGCATCACTGACAGATGAAAGAGGAGTGAAGTTTGCGGCCAGAGCCTTTTACCAAGCCAACCAGAATGGAGAAGTGGATGTGGCACAGGCGTCTGCTCTGGGAGGCAACTACACAGGAGTGTGGCCCATGGGCCTCTTCTACTGTCTAAAGGCTGAGAAGATGTTCCAGAGACTGATCAAACGCGATGTGACAGGCAGCCCCTTCTATGTTCAAATTAGCCTCTTTAACTCCTCTGTGATTCTGCCCCTGCCCACGGAAGAACCACTTGCTACTTGCACTGTGGAACGATGGTATGCAGCCCCTGGAGTGGAACGCATCCCAGTTAAGTCAGGCCGGGTCCGGGGAGCCCTCTTCTTGCCTCCAGGTAAGAAAACTGAATTTTGTTTTCTCTCCCGCTTCTCCTCGGCCCAGTTTTGCTTGCAATGGATGGGACCTCCGGAGGTACTTGAGAACTAGTGCCTAGAATTCTCAGCCAGCACGGAAGCAGTGCGGATTTGTGCCTGGATAAGCATAATCCATTAGCCCTTTTCAATCGGCTAGACCAGGAAGCTGACTTCACAAGTTTGACTGGATCTATATTTTATTGCTAAAGGGCAGTTTCCCAAATTTCTTGGTTCACGGTGCCCCTAGCAGTTCCCACACTGGTCTCTAATATTAAAATTCCTGAATTGAAAGGTCTGATTTGCCTCTCCATCTCTGCCTCTCCACTTTGCGGGGAGAGCGGCTGTTCTGTGGACCTGAACACAAAACTTATTGAACTCTTTTCTTTTATCTAAGTCGGATCATGACATTGGCAAAAGAGGCCGTGCATCCATGCATAAAGTTTAATGAAGATCTGAATGCTTTTTGAAAAAGGGGCATGTAAAGGTGGAAAGGCATGTCATATCAAAAGAAGGGAACATATGGGTCACCCAGATTTGCACAGATGGTGTCAGGAAAGCTAAAGCTGAGAATGAGTTGAGGTTAGTGAAAGATGCTATGAACAACAAAAGGTATTCATCATATAAGTCCAAAGGAAATGTCAGGCCCAGCCCAAGAACAATGATGAGGCAGTGCAGTCCAGTATAGTTCCTTTATTAGCTTACACCTTAAAGACAGAATCTCACCAGACTAAATCTATGCTAAAGCAGCTAGTGGATATACTCCGTGAGACTCTAGGAAGGAGCTAGCTTAATCATCTTCTTCTTCTTCTCATGGTCTTGCTGCGGGCTGAGAAAGCGCTTGCCCTGTGCCCTCTCCTGGAATGGACTCCCTCCCTCCCGATAGCCTTGATCTTCCATTCCAGTATCCTCCTCACACATGCCTTCCATTACAGGAAGAAAAATAATCAATATGTGAGCTGATCTGTGAAAGTAGTGAAATGATAAGGTATGACAAAAAAAAGACAGAACTATTCCTCTTATACTTTGGCTCAATCGTCTCTGAGAACAGGATATGCATTCCATTGACAGGAACATAGTCAGGGAACACGTACTGACTTCAAAGGAATTCAGATCTTCTGGGCTAGATGGTTCCTAGGACATTGAAAGAACTTGCTGATGGTCTGGCCAAATCATTATTTTTGAAAAAACTTGGAGAATATGTGAAGTACCAGTTGACTAGAGGAGGGCAAAAATGTTGCCTCTGTCTTCAGAAAGAAGGAACTGGGGAACTACAAACCAATCAATCTGGCATCAATGTTTAGGAAGACTCTAGAGCAGATCATGAAACAACTGACTTGTTAGCACCTTGAAAAAAAATATTTGAAGTTTATTTATGCACAGTTGTATTGATTTACAATATTCATAGACCATTTACAATATTGATTTACAATATTGATTACAGTATTGATTTACAATATTCATAGACCATTATAAGTTAGCATGGATCAGACTATTTTCTATTAACTTCTTTCATAAATTGTGAAAATGCTGTAGATACAATACTGTACAGCAAGATTTCATCAATGCATTTGACAAAATACCTATGACATTTCATCAGCAAGCTGGATGACTGTGGCACGTCAGTTTGGATATATAGTGATTCAAAAATCATACTGAAAGAGTGCTCATTTAATAATCGTTCTTCATAAAATTGAAGTGAGAAATTGAATTCAGTGCCACAAACTTCAGCCTGGCCCTTGCACTCTTCAACATTTTTTATTAATGTCTTTGATGAAGAGGTAGAAGGAACATTCTTCAAATCTGCAGATGACACAAAATTAGGTGAAATAGCTGATACCCTATACAAATAAAACCGAATATGAACACAGTCATTTAGAGAAATGGACCAAAAATGGACAGAAAGAAGCTTAATTGACACAATGAAAAGTCCTTCATGTTGGAAACAAATCAGGTGCACAGACAGGATGTGAGATGCATGGCTTGCTAACAGGATCTGTGAAAAGGATTTTGGAACAGCAGCTGAGTGAAAATTAAATTTGAGTGAACAGTATGACGTGACTGCAAAAAAAAAAAGGCAAATGCAGTTCTAGACATCATTAGAAATGTTGTTTCCAAGTCAGAGAAGGTAATATTATATTTGATAAGGGATATTACTCTTCCTTTTTCATTTGCTCACTTATCCTTGTTCTCTCTCCCTCTCTGCCTCACCAGGCCCCGGGCCGGTGCCAGGACTGATCGACATGTTTGGCGGTGCTGGGGGACTGATCGAATTCCGAGCTGGCTTACTGGCTAGTAAAGGCTTTGCGGTTCTGGCTTTGGCTTTCTTTGCATATGATGATCTGCCACAGAGGCTGGATGTAGTAGATTTGGAGTATTTTGAGGAAGCATCCAGACTACTCTTAAAGCATCCTAAGGTATGCCTGAGGTCGTGTCTTTTCTTAAACTTCATGTTGAGACTCAGGAAAGATCCTAGAGTTTATCCTCTCTTCGCTATCCAGAATACTTCATCCAAATTGGGGCTGTGCATGCATCAAAAATAATAAGCTAGAAGCCTTCTGACCTGACACGAGCACAGCATGGGTCAGTTGCGTCAGCCCTGTGGGCGGAACGATAAGAGCAGCATTACATTGCCAGCCCTGCCCCTTTTATATGTGCCTCATGACATCACATGCACATAAAAAGGTGCAGGGCTGGTGCTTCAATGCTGCTTTTGTCATTCAGTGGCACACACTTCCCCTCCGTCTCCGTTAAAGCACACAAATCTTTTCTTAGGCTTTCCTGTGTGTATCAAAAAACATGCAGATGCTTTAAGAGTCATACTAAAAGTACACTGCTTTAATGATCTGATTCATAAAAGCAGCAACATTTTTTTTTCAGGCTTGCTTGCTTCCTCCTTCTGCCATATTTTCTTGTCATGTATTGGCTGGCTGGCAGGAAAAGAAGATGGCCAACTTCATTTTTGAATGCATAGATCTGAAATAATACAGTATGTGCACAAAGAGACTTTTTTCTTTTTTATAACTTTGGTATCACCATCCCTCATTGTTCTTTTAAAGAAGAAAATGCTTAAACCTGTGTATGTCTATGTGTGTTTGCTCCTCCAGGTAAGAGGTCCAGGACTTGGAGTCATTGGTTTGTCCAAAGGAGGAGAAATTGCATTGGCCATGGGTACCTTCTTAAAGGAAATACTGGCTACAGTGTGCATCAATGGTCCAACAAAAATGAATACTACACCACTCCACTTTCATGATGTCAGGATCCCTGCAGTTCCTTACCAACTAGAGAAGATTCTCTTTAATGAAATGGGAGTGATGTCCTCTTTCCATGCCTTGGGACAGCCTCTGGATGAAACATCTGAAGAATCTATCATCCCTCTGGAGAAGGCTCATGGGCACATCCTCTTTGTAGTGGGGGAAGCTGACCAAAGCTTCAATAGCAAGGGGTTTGCTGAAGCAGCCCTGGCCCGAGCAAAGAAATATGGGAAAATTAATTGTAGCCTGTTGTCTTATCCAGGGGCTGGACATCTGATAGAACCTCCCGGATCTCCAGTTTGCTTTGCCTATCCAGTTCGGTTTTATCCCTTGCCATTCCAGTGGGGAGGGGAAATGAAGCCTCATGCCAAAGCCCAGGAGGACTCCTGGAATGAGATCCAGAATTTTTTTAAGCTTCATCTTGGGCCAGTTCAAAATAGCAATTTATGATAAAAGAAGGCCAGGTTGGTTAGCTTCCTTTAGAATTGTGGAGTTGGAAGGAGCCACTGAAGCCATGAATTCCAGTTTTCTACTCTGTGCAGAAGTTCAAATTAAAGCATCTCCTTTAGATGAAGGGAAGCCCTCCAGTTCTTGGGCTAATTAGATCCATTGCTGAACTGCTGTTGGTGTTAGCAAATTTTTCAGAACATTCAAATAGAATCTGCCTTAAACCCACTGTTTGCATGTCTTTCAGTCTGAGATAGAAAACAGATGTTAGCATTCTTTGTGAGCTTCTTGATGAATGCTGTTATAGCCTTCCTCTGGCAACTCTTCACGACACTAAACGTTCTTCATTCTGTCTTCATTGAACTTACTTGCCATTCTCTGAACCTATGACAGTTTTTCTGAATTCTTAAAGGGTGGAACTATTTGTTCCTGGGATTTGAAACTTAAGCTTTTGCTGATGCAATATAAATGATATTTGCCTTTTTTTTTTACATCACACTGCTGTGTCATAGTTTCCAATCAACAATTATTCATGTTTTTTCAGAGATACTAGTACCAAGTCAAATATCTTCCATCCTATAAGTGTGCATTTGAGTTCCACTTTCTAAATGCATAACTTCACCTTTGTCTCTGTTAAATTTTATTTTTTACCACCAGATTATTTGACCTATCAAGATCAATCTGAAATTTATTTATATTTAGCTCTCAACAAATTTTATGTCATCTGAAAACCTAATAATTTCTCAGTAATCATGACCACAGAAAAGACCATTCACAGGTTTTACTGATCCATAGTTTGTTTTATCCATGGTTTGTTGGATAAGCCATAGCTGCCTGATTAACATAAAATGTTAATCATCCATACAGTACAAACTATCAAACCTTTTAGGTTCACAAATCATGATAAAACGCTTGCTTGATTTGGCTTAGTGTGATATGGGAACTCAGTCTAGATGAGAATATCCTTGTGACATGGTCCATTCTATAAAGTACATATCAGAAATATAACTGTGTATTAAAAGTCAAGAGTATATACAGTTTCCAAGTTTCTATTTGTCTTGTGCTTCCATAAGATTGATTGGTGTTCCTTTGATACAACTGCTTATCTGAGGTCAATAATATTTTTTTTCACTATTCCCACCCCAAAGAAAACCTCAACCATTGCTAGGTTAGCCCACTTAAAATATAAATAACAAAAAAGGCTTCTCAATCAAACCCAAAGCTAATTGTTCATATCTTATATTACATTATGAGAGTTTATTTTGTTGCACGGATCAGTTACCGTCTTAGCAAGTAGCAGCACCTAGATGTCCTTGGAAGCCAAATGTAGTTGGGCCTGATCAGTACCTAGATCGGAAATCTCCAAGGAAAGGCTTTGGAAGCAGGGCACACTTTTGTTTGAGGCAAGCAGACACCAGATATAAAATTATTAGTCATATTGATTGTCAAAAAAAAACCTGACCATTGCCACACAAATGTGGAGTGGGATGGATGACTTCTGGAAGTAGGGCTATGTGGAGGGAGGAAAGAGGCTTCTCTTTCTCCCAGACTTGCAGAAAAAATTGGCAGCAAGAAAGGATTATCAGTGGAATGTGGTAGGTCATTTGCTGTAGGCTATACTGAAGGCTGTGATTTAGGATTGGACATATCTAGGGGCCCATTGAGATGACAGCACCTGGCTGATCTTGGCTGATCTCAAAAAAGGCTAAGCAGGATAAGAGGTCCAGTACTTGGATAGGAGACAATCAGGAAAATTCAGGGCAATAGGCTAAACAGAAGTTGAAAAACATCACAGAATATGGCAATGGCAAATGCTTCTATTGTTTCCAAAAAAATTACACAATGTGTCTTTTAGGTCAATGGCAGTGAAGGTCATCTCAAAGGAGTCTTCACTTTTTTATGGGTCAATTTCTTTTCTATTCTTTCCTTCCTCCTTTTGAATGGATATCTCTTGCCCTTCAAGATCAATTGTCATTTTTAAAGTGCTTCCGTGTTTTTTATTTCAGATTAAATTAGTAAATAATGATAAATGTCTTGGTCTTTATTTATGTTCTATATTTGTGTCCAGCAATTAAAAATCTCCAGATTCCTGGATGCTGGCACAATATATCCACTGTTGTGAATGGCTTACTTTATAACCAGCTAGCATCTACAGGTTTCCAAATGAAACTGAGTAGTGCATACATAACTTATAGCTGGTTCTGTTGGGATAACCAGCCTACAAATTCACATACTCATTATGAAGGTAGACCCCTTTTCATCTTGCTACTGTAGTATAATGTGGATAAAAATAACGTATTTATTTTCTAGAAACTTACCTGCTCAAACGTAACTCTTAAACACCATGAAACATGCTGTTTTTTGTCTGCCATGGAACGAATCCTTGATCTAATTCAAATCACCAACCAGTTCAGAACACAGATCACAACAAAGATATTTATTAATCTGGTGGTTAATAACCCAATGGTTAAAGAGCTGGTTTTAGATTCAGGATATGTAACTGGTATTCTTTGCCATGAATTCATTGAATATTTATGGGTCAGCGATATCTTGACATAGTGAACTGTAAATAAGTGTAATTTATAATCTTGGGATAGGGAATCTGATGTCCTTGAGATGCTTTTAAATGCACTTTTCCACATCTGTAATATCTGGAAGGTGCTGATTTTTCTTTCTGTGTGGTGAAACAGGTTGATGGGTTGTGAAACTAGTTAGATCAGGTTTCCTCATGGGATCAGGTTGTGAAATTATGCCTTTTGTGAATGTAAAGATCAATAGGATTTGCAATCTAGTTGTAAGCAAGCTTACTTTGAAGAAAGTATATATACAATCTCTAGCCATGTGCTATAGGATGTTATTTATTCTGCATTATGTTTTTATATTTTTGTGTATCAGGATTTTCTCATGGGAAGAAGGTCATCCCGTTCCCTATACAAAAACAGGTGTCCAGCTAATATAAACAAAATATCTTGTGATTCTGTTATGATTTTTACTGACACCTACTGTAATGTGTATGTTAGTTATTCAGTGGGGGGGTGACATGCTGGCAATATAACGGGAGGGCTAAATGCCCAGTCTGTTCAGTGTGTGTGTTTGTCTTGTAAAAAGTTAATCATGTAGGTTTTTATAGGTTATGTAGTCTTAACTAGTAACTAAGTAGTGTACCTCTTCTCTGAGAGTGTTTTTTTTAGCTAGAGACTTTGTTGTGGTTAAGTCTTGGAAGCTAAGGTGAGAAGAAGTCTTTGTTATATCCTATATTTTGTATGCAACTTGTATTTTATGAAGTTTTGCATTTTTATCAATAAGGACCAGTTAGTTTATATTTTCTGACTGGATTTTCTCTGGAAAGCTAACTATGGATATTGCACTTTGCAAGCTGTCATGCTGATGTGTAAGTTACCTGAGAGCAGGATTTTTGGGACCTTTTTTGCTGCACTCTGCACAACAGGTTATGGGCCCAGAGCCCAGGGCTCAGAGCTCAGAGCTCAGATCTCAGGACTAAGTTTCAGAGTCCAGAGAGGACCCAGTATACAGAACCAGGACCAAGTGCCCAAGACTGAGGACTGAGGTCAGTGGTTCTGGGAACAGGATTCCAGGCGTGAGGCTCCAGGAATGATGTCCAAGGCGTGAATCCAGGCGTGCTGGAAACAGGGACTTAAATTCCTGAGTGACGGGTGATTTATGGATTTATTACCCTGCCTGTGACTGTTTTGTTTGAAGTTTGGATTTTTCTCTGTGGTTGAGTGCTTGTTTTAAGTGAAATATGGCAGCAGCTCCACCTGCAGCAGTGAGCCTTCCGTTTGAAAGGTTGAATTCAAAGAATTACCAAACATGGAATATAAAGATAAAATCTTTTTTCATGAGAGAGGGGCTTTGGCGTTATGTAGACAACGCACCCCCGGTGGCACCCACGAATGAAGAGCAAGCTTTGATGGACCGTGCATATGGTAATTTGATTTTGGGACTTGAGTCTTCAGAATTGGTGCATGTTCGTGGTTTGGAAACTGCTAATGCATGTTGGGTGGCGTTGCGTGGGATCTATGCGAGGCAAACTGCATCTGCTATCGTAAGTTTGACAAAGCAGTTGTATAACCTTAAGTTGGAGCCAGGAGCTAATGTAATTGAGCACCTGAATAAGATGAAAACTTTGTTTGCTGAGTTGGCAGATCGTAATCTGATCATTCCCGAGCAACAAAAAGCATGTATAATTCTTTCAAGTCTGGATGAGTCGTTTGACATATTAGTAGAAGCCATACAGTCGCTCCCAATTGCCGACCTAACTGTGGAGTATTTAACAAATAGGTTGCAAGAAATTCAATGCACACGTGACATGCAGACTAATCCTAAGAAAAGACTTGATAACGTAAAGCAGCAACCTCCTTCAGCTGGCACAGAATGTGCATATTTGGTGAGAAAATGTTTTCGTTGTAATTCTACCAAGCATCTTATAAAAGACTGTCCTATGAAAAATCAGCCTGCTGAGAGTTCCAGAAGGTTTGTCCGTCGTGGAAAAGCAACAGTTAAGAAACAAGGGAGTACTAGACTGGTGTCTGCCTTGATTTCTAACAGAGACAAATGTAATGCTGATAAGTGGTTACTGGACTCTGGTTGTAGTGAAATCATTGTAAACAATGAGCAGTTATTGTTGACTAAATGCAAACCTAAAATTCAACAGGTTAATTTGGCTGATGGTTCTGTAGCTAAAGTAACCATGCAAGGTGAAGTGTTCATACCTTGTTTGGGAGAAGTGGTTTCTGATGTACTCTGTGTTCCTACACTTGATTTTTCTCTTCTCAGTGTCCCTGTATTAACTAGCATTGGTTATTCTGTTATGTTCCAAGGTTCTGAATGCTATGTTACAAAAGAGGGGGCTGAATGTGCAAGAGGGAGAATGGTTAATCAATTGTATGAAATGCTTCCTAAACAAGATGTGTTAATTGGAAGTTGTGCAGGTAATGTTCCTTTACATGATAAATGCATTCATTATTATCATAGAGTATTAGGTCATCCTGGATGGAAGTGTTTGTCACAAATGGCCAAAGTGTATCCAGAACTGAGATTCAAGAAGTGTTCTAAGTTCCTTGATTGTACTGTGTGTAAACAATCTAAGATAAAATCTGCCCCTGTCGCCAGAAAAAGCAGCAGGATTTCTACAAGACCATTTGCTCTTGTGCATGCTGACTTAGCTGGTCCGTTTCCTCCGAGTGAGGGGGGAGCAAGATTCATGTTTGTTTTAGTGGATGATAAAACACGTTTCACATTTTGTTATTTGTTGAAACAGAAGTCTGAAGCATTCTCTCGTTTCAAAGAATTTGTGTCTATGGTTGAAAAAAGACATGGATATAAAGTAGGGAGTTTGCAGACTGACAGAGGGGGTGAATTTATGAGTCTTGAGTTTAAAAATTGGCTACGTAAGAAAGGCATTTTCCACAGATTAACAAATGTGGGCATGTCTGATGAGAATGGGATTGCTGAGCGCAAGATCGGTGTTTTGAAAGTAATTAAGGATAGTTTGCTTATTGATGTTCAATCACTCTGCGCAACATTGTGGTGAACTGAAACATTGCAATAGTGTTAGAGACATTGCAATAGAGACAGGTGTTTTTCTAATTTTTTTTTTTGCCCTAGAAGAGGTCAATACATTTTAAGATTCAGGGCAAGTAGGCCTGCTTGGTCTGATGGGACATTCAGTTCATCCTAAAAAAAGGTTACTAAGAAGAAGGGGTGGGGGAGTATGTGAATATAGGGAAGGGGCATATATCAAGCAAACTTAAATTTTCTAAAGGCCAAAGTTTGACTCCACAGATTGGTACAAATCCATAAGTTGCTATCAGCAGAAAAAAACATTGTATGTGTGTTTGCCTCTTCTGTTTACAATGGCTGTCATAGACAACATGTTCTTAGATGTTACTAACAATGTTTATACATATCCATGAAACAGCTACTTAGTAGGATGATTATAATCTTAATTGCTACAATTATCTCGATGCACATTCCTTAAAAAGCCAGTCAAATAGCACAGTGCTCATACTGCAGGTGGCAAAGCCATAAACCATTTACATTGGTGAGAAAGTGATAATGATCAAGATAATAAAGCTCTATGTCATAGCTAGAAACAAAAGCAGAAATTACACAGATGTATAGATATTACAGGTCACAGAAGGATGTAAATTGCACGGTGAACTTTAAGATACCAAGGCAAGTTAGTCAATTTTGAAAACAGGATTTTATCTATCATTATTGGGAAAACAGAAACAGATGGGGTACAGCATGGACATTGATATTTGGATAGATGTCTTTAAAACAAATTATAGAATTAAGATAATACTATAGTTATTTTAGGAAACTACAGCACTATTATCTTAATTCTATTATTTAGGGGTCCAAAAGGCAAACAAATAGTTATGAGGATAAAAAGCCTAAACATAAAAGTTGGTGTAGATATTATTTCAGTTATCTGAAAATGAAAGCTCACCCTATCATAGGTGTTGTTAAAGAGGCAACATACACAAGCTGAAAGCTTCAACTCTTGCCTTGGAGTGCAGTGAAAACTCTGAATCAGTGAGGGTCTGATCTATTACTCCTCCAGTGTCCCACAGAACCAAGTCAATGGCTGCTTGGCTCTGTTCACTGCTAGTCTAGAGAAATACACTGTAGTGGATAATGTAATGCATGTAATTGGCTTGCCAGTGCAGCATTCTCTTTTCATCAGCTGGCAGCAGTGAGAAGAAGAAGAGAGAGGCAGCTTTGTGTTGGATGGGTGAGAAAGATGTGATTTAGTTCACCGCTAGTGTGTCGAGCAGAATTGGATAGCCTGGTGAAGGGAGATTGGGAACTTCAGGGACCTCTTGCTGGGGGCACCTCAAGACTGGACAATGCCACAGACACCACAGGTCTAAACTGACCAGATCCAGACTGAAGGGAGCATGCCCATCTCATTGTAAAAGAAAGGAGCAGACTCTGAATATTCATTACTAATTGCCCAACCATATTAAGTAGGAAACACTAAAATCTGCAAATAAGACACCATTAACTTCACAAGGGGTCTTAGGTGGTCTTTTTTATTTTCAATAATATTTTTATTAGAGTTTTACATAGTTAAAAGCTAATACAGAATTAGAAAAGATATACAAACAAAAGGGAAGAAAAAAGAACAAGAGTAACAAAAAGAAAAAAAGGAAAAGTCATCTAAAAAGTGACTCCCCTCCCTCCAAACAAGAATAAGCATTTACAGTAACTTAACACCTTCTCTAATATTACAGAAGAAAAAAAACTCTTCTTCCCATTTTTTAAAAATTTTTATTACACAAATAAAATATACAATTACATAAAGCAATACAAAACATAAAAATCAGACAAACATCTAAAAGCCTTTTACAAAAGACATACCAGACAAACAAATAAAGGACTTCCTACTTTCGTTTTGAGGAAGTTATTTCTAATAATATAAACATTTTCTGTATTTGTTATTAACTATACTGCTTCTATATCTATATTTCATTCTATTATTTCAATATTATAATATATCCATTTGTATATTCTGTGTTTTCTCAATATATTCCAGGAAGGGTTTCCAATTATTTTGAAATTTGTCCATATTATTGTCATTTAATTGTTCTGTAAGTTTTGCCATCTGAACCAAATCAAGAACTTTTATAGTCCATTCTTCTATTGTGGGTATCTAATCTTCTTTCCAATGTTGTGCATATGCAATTCTGGCTGCAATAATTAGATATAATAATATTTTTCCATGTTTCTGATGAAGTTGATTGTCCATAAATCCTAGTAAATAAAATTCCGGCTTTCTTCTTCCCATTTCTCATCACTAAACAATCACCAATTTATAGATTCATCAGTCTTACTCAGCAAAAGCATTAAGAGTAATAATAACCTATATATTTTAAGCTTAGATAAATAAATCTATTTTGCATTTTTACTTATAACTTTCTCTAACAAGTAAAATATAAAAGATTTATCTCCATAGGTATAAAGAATATCAATAATAGTAAAATATTGTCAGGTTCAGCCCAAGAAACTCCACAAGACAGTTCTGGAACAGCTCAGTTACTTTATTAGCTCGCACCTGCTAGACAGAATCTCACCAGACTAACTCTAACTCCCCAAGCCTGCAACTAAACACTACGAATTCCTTAGGGTGGTGCCAGTCTCATCCTCTTCGCTTTCCCAGGCTCACGCTGGGGGCTGAGGAGATGCTTCTGTCCTTGACCCCTCTCATTCCATTCCATCACAAATATATATTTTAAACTATAATAGGTCCCTTTTACATTCTAACCCATACTTTCTCTAACAAGTAGGGGGTAAAAGATTTATTCCTGTATGAAAAAAATCTTTACATCATGTTGCAGTCTTGGTAAAACAAACAAACAAAAAGATTCCAATAATAACAACCCAAATCAAAATTTGTACAATTTAACCCTGATCAAATAAGTCCACTTTGAATTCCTTTTTCTTCTTTTTAAGAGGCTTAATCTTCAAATAAAAGTCCCACGTAGTGATTTTTTTAATCATTTTCTCCCTATCTGTTTTCAGAAGCAACTTCTGAAGACAGAAGAGATATAGTGCTTCCCTTCTGTGGATCCAAAATAAGGAAACTCTCCAAGTCATTCTTCTGATTTATAATCAGGATATCCCCTTTAATTGTTAAAACATCGGCTAGCATAGTTTGTATATCCATTACAACTTCTTTTTCCATGTCACTCTTGTAATTAAACATTTTAAAGTCCATTTTCAAATCCACAACATCTTTTTTCATATCTTCCATATCTTTTGTATAGTCTGGCAATTTTTTAAAGTCTATTTTAAAATCCTTATTCAAATCATCCTTTGCTTCTGTTTTATCCAGTAGAATCTTTTCTTCTTCTATAACCTCTGTTAGATCCAATTTTAAAAATAAGTCCTGAACACATTGTTCCCAAACATATTTAAATTCTTCTATAGTAAAACAATGTTTCTCCATTATGTTAGGAAGTATCTTTTCCTTTAATTGCTCTCTAATTCCCTCTTGTTAAGCTTCAAAGCCCAGTCTTATCTTTTGTTTATTTTCAGAGCCAAAACTTTCCTACAATAAGTTTTCTTACAGTTAATTCCAAAATCATTTACTGTATTTTTATAAAGTTTAAAACAGTCCACAAAAAAACTACCATATTCTTTCAAATCCATCTGGCCCCTTAACTGTCCACAGTCAATATTCTTAACTCCCTTTCACTTCTTCCAAAAGTTACAATTTTTCTTTTTAATCTTTAAACTTACTTAAATCTTCTTTCTCCCAGGATAGAAGGAAATTCTCTTGGTGTACAGCAACTTGCCTTTCAGAAGGTTTTCAATTTCCAAGTAAATCACTACTAAGTAAGTTCCAATGTTAATTAAAAGAGGAAGTGAAAGCAAATCTAGTGTCTCTTTGGAGGCTCCGAACCGCGGCTTGGGCTTGATGTTTCCCATGACTCCCAGAGCACTCAATCTGCTGGAGATTGCTAAATTATTATCTCTTCACAGGGAGCCTCTGTAAGGAGTACTTATGGGTGATCCAGTCATCTTCTTTGTCCAGAGATGATTCCAAAGAGCTGGACTTTTCACTGGCTCCTCTTATCTGCCATGGTTGTCGGCTCCACAAAAACAGAGCTATCTTCAATCTGCCATTACTCCCCTGGAAGTCCCTCAGGTGGTCTCATTTATGACCACACAAGATAGGAGGATTGCCAAATTTTAAAAACCAAACACTGGGCAGGTTTATATTTTGCTCATGAGAATTCTATCACTTCAATTGACATATTCATTCTGTGCAAACTGCACAACCAGTTACACAGGTTTTTGTGATGAATATAGTGTGGATCAGCATTAAGAATTTCCATTTTCCCTAAGTTATGTTTGCATAAAAGTTTCTCAAGCTTTCAAAAACTATTTTTAACCTTGTGTGTGTGTATGTTTCTCCCCTTATCCACCCAGGTAAGAGGCCCAGGACTTGGAGTCATTGGTTTGTCCAAAGGAGCAGAAGTTGCACTAGCTATGGGTACCTTCTTAAAGGAAATAGTGGCTGCAGTGTGCATCAATGGTCCAACAAGTATGAATGATGAACCCCTCCATTTTCGTGATATCAATATTCCTGCTGTTCCCTACTCATCAGAGAAGGTTATCATCAATGAAATGGGACTGATGTCCAGTTTCAGTGTCATGGGAGATCCTCTGGATGCAGTACATCAAGCCTCTGCCATCCCTGTGGAAAAAGCCCAGGGTCACATCCTCTTTGTGGTGGGAGAAGCTGACCAATGTTTGAACAGCAAGGGGTTTGTTGAAGCAGCCCTGGCCCGTGCAAAGAAGTATGGGAGAACTAACTGTAGCTTATTATCTTACCCTGGGGCTGGACATATGATAGAAGCTCCTGGATCCCCAGTTTGCTTCATCTCTTGTATTCGTGGTTCTCCTTTACCTACAGTATGGGGAGGGGAAATGAAGCCTCATGCTGAAGCTGAGGAACACTCCTGGGAAGAAGTCCTGAAATTTTTTGAGCTCCATCTTGGCCCAGCTGGAAACAGAAATGATTGATATCAGAAGGAAGTGCAGTTTGTAGAGGTTCTTTTAGTCCACAAACATGATCAAATAAATCCTATTCAGAAGATAGAAGCTGGGTTCTCATACTACATGCATCAGAAAGATAACTAAATAGTAAGAATCATATGCTATGATAGGACTGTCAGAACCTCCAGCAATCAATATATCAGCTCATTAGTTGCTTGCTTTGTTTCTGCCATTTTCCAGTAGGGGGGAGGGGAGAGCAAGGAAGGTGAAACCGTTAACACAGATGGACTTTTATCTAGGGCTAGGAATGTATAAGGGTGTACCAACAAGAGAACCCAGAACTGGCTGAGGAGAAGGGGGGTGGATGAGAGGGTAAAAGTAGATTAGGAACATGCGGGCTTTTAGTTTCAGCAATGCTTTGAAGCTGTATGTACATCTCAATAAATGAATTTCTTTTTGAACCTGATTCAAGTTTCAAGAGATTTTTCTTCATTGGGATTTGAACATCGCAGACCTGACAAGGACTCTGGAAATGCAAAAGGATTAGTATTACTTGCTTTGCTTGGTCTGTTGTAAATTTCAGGGTGCTTCCATGACTTCTATTTCAAATGAAACTATGAGATAATTATAAATATATTGGCTTCCTTTGGCTTTATTTGTGTACAAAAATCTCCATAAATTCTCAGATACAGACATGCTGCATCTGTTGTTGTAAATGACTTGTTTCATAAGCAGTGATCATCTGCAAAATTCCTAATTAATCTCAGGGTAGGACATATGTAAACCATGACTGGTTCTATTGGGATACAAATTCACGTGTGTTATGCCATTATTGAATCACTTATTTCCCTTTTCACCTTGTTACTATTTTAGTATGATGTGGGTAAAAATGTTAAAAGTGTTACGTCATGGGAAAATATATTTCCAATTCATTGGCTTCACTGCCAGTCAGTAAGGTGGAGAACACCTTAGCTGCAGCACTATAGCCCAGCATTACAGCCCAGCAGCTAAGGAGCTAGACAGATTTAGGTGATTTTGATTCATGTGATGTCCTTTGCCAGAGAGGTACTCCATATTTTATGAACCAGTCATCATAAATACATGTTGGGGACAGAATATAAATTAAGGAATAAGTAGGGATAGAGGTGTGGAACACGGTATTCTCCAGATGCTTTGGACTACAACTTCTACAGCTATTCTGGCTGGAAGTTGATATACAAAACATTTGGAAGGCATTAGGTCACCTATTCCTTTGTTAGAGCTTCTCTGTTTCTAAACTGTTGCTCTGTTTCACTAGGCAGGACACAGTACAGAATATTCAGTAATCTATATGATCATTACATAAAATGCAAGGGATGTAACATCTATGAGGCCTTGGTCTGAAAAACAAACTTTTTTTTCAGTTGGACAAAGAGGACATTAACAGAGATCCAGAAAATGAGAATAATATCCCTTTTTTTTCCCACAAGGGGTTGATTATTCTTCAAATTAATTGTTTTATTATAGAATACAAATAATACATTGTAGAATACAAATAAAAGCTAAGTGCAGTGGTGTCTATGCAAAAGAAACTGAAAGCTATTAACACTGATGGTTAAAGTAAATCAAACCTTTCAAATAGCAAATTTGTATCAATGTTAAATATAATTTCTAATATATATGAATGAACATGGATTACTTATATTATACAGATGATGCTTAATATGACATTGATATTACGAAGTTGCAAAGTGCGTTGAATTATTTTGTAATATGAAAAAAGTTTATATCTTTGAACTTAATTCTAAAGTCTCCACTCTATTTATTGTTATTTATGAGTACTAAAAGGCGGGGGGGGGGGGGGGGGAAGAGACCTGCTTGGAAAAGGTAAGCAGGTATTTAATCTCTAACTTCCCCCTTCTCTGTACTCCAACCAATTTGGAGAGTATATGAATGTTTAAACCACATTGAAAACCATACTGAAAATGTTTATATTTGCCTTGCTGTGTGATGTGTTGTATATATGGAAGCCATTCTTGCTTAAATTCAATTAAGTTTCTGTTATATATGCTGTCAGTTTTGTCATCACTGTGTATTCTCCAAGTTTTAATTCCCAAGCAGATATTGTTGGTATTGTACATTTGGAAGATAACGTACAATGTTGGGCAAACAATATGCCCTTTTTTATATATTTCCTATTTTATCTTAGAAATAATCCTGTCCACACTCACAACATACAGCCTCTTCAAGCCTAAAGAAGAAA
The DNA here is from genome assembly GCA_030867105.1 of Liasis olivaceus. Lineage (NCBI taxonomy): Eukaryota > Metazoa > Chordata > Lepidosauria > Squamata > Pythonidae > Liasis > Liasis olivaceus. Next base: position 107,071,818 of record CM061349.1, on the reverse strand, counting down.
ATTTATATTGGCTGGTATCACAAATCATGCTAAACTGTATTGTGGTTTCCTTAGTTTTTGTTTAGCGTGATGTATGTGCGATGTGCCTTGTGCAATGATATGGTTTGTGCAGCAAATCATGGTTTTAAAAGTTCTAGCGTAGCATAATGTGAATGAGGTTAATCAGTACATGAATGCCAGCTTTTCTGGGAGTTGTAATTCCTATACATCTGCAAAGCCTCAATTTGGGATGGCTGATCTCTATTTTTAAAAATTCACTTTGGGTAGGTTGAAATGGAGGGCTATTCGCATGCCAGTTAAAATTAATTGTGCAACAATTCGTTACATTATATACATGGAACAGAAGAGACACACCTCTCTCATGCTAATGTAATGACTGTTATATCCAATATGTGGTCAGTTGTGGGGGAGGGAAAAAAATCAATCTCACCCCAGAAATCTTAAAACAGCATAAAAATGGCAGACAGATGCTGACATCCTGGAAATGCTGCCAGTGACCATCAACTGGAATATTTTCACAATGACACCAACATGCTGACCATTTCTAGAGGAGACCTGACTTTGGTGTACACCTTTCATGACCTGAGTGCTATAAATCTGCAAGTATTCTTGTAAACAGGAGTTTGAATCTCTTTACACTCCTTATATACAGTTTTAAGAGAATTTGAGCTTGTGGGCTCTGTTCTGTTTTGCCCTAACATCTTGAGAACTATCAACTGAAACCTAGTGCAAAATTCTGAACGTAGGAATGTGTTGTGGTATCCACACAGTCTTCCCACACAAAAACTGGAAGAAATCAACTGGTAAATTCTCTCACCTTATTTGCATTGCAACTTTGTACACAGCGTGCATTTGTTGAGTCTATAAACCACATTTGGCTGGGTTTATACGATACCTCGACCCCCCCCCCCCCATAAACCACATTATGGCTTAGTGTGATTTTTAAACCTAATCACAGACAGGAAAAGTAGTAGCCACCATCGGCACCACCGCGTACGTCATCAGCAGTCACCCCACCGGAATCTCCATCTGCTCCTCCACTGGCTTGAAGCTCAAGGCAGAGGGCTAGAAGGTCATGCAGCCAGGGCTGGATGCTGGGCCCAAAGATCTGAGCTCACAGCTCTCAGACAACTCCCCTGAGAGCAGCAGGCGCTGGAGTAAGCAAGCCTGGCGTCAGGATCTGGGGCAGCAGGAGCATCTCAGGCCCACTGAGCCTGATGCAGTTTACTGAAATAGTTTTACTTTTTGTTTTTATGAACAATCCTTATTCAGGGTATTGGCATTGTGGAAGATTGGTGAAGAGCTAGTGGCGTGGACCTCTTTTTCCCTTTGCACATACAGTACAAGAAATGCCTGTATTTCTGTGCTGCAAATTGCTCCACAGTGCACTTAAAAGAAGTTACGTACTCCTCCCCCCACCCCCACACCACTACCTTTGTTTTTTCAGCATTCAGGATTAGAGAATTTGAGGAGCAGTAACTATCCACTGCCCTTAACTGTCTGTGCAAGCTTATCTGAGAGCAAGATATAAGCAAAAAGTCATCTCCATAGGGTAATATGGATAAGTTCCTATTTCCCACTTTTACTGGAAAAAACTTTTCTCCTCTCAGGGCTGGGATGACATGATTAATAAATAGATTAAACAGGAGCAGTGCAAGCACACATCCTTGTTTCACCCCTTTAGAAGTCTTTATGTTATCTATCAGATGTCTTACGGGGATGAACCTAATCTGAATTTAAGTGTTTGTGTATTAAACAATCATGATTAAAATCTATAACCTATCTAACTTAATCCTTGTTTCTATTGATAGAATCAAAAGCTTCACAGAAATCCACAAAGGCAACAGTTTCCTGTTGGCATGTTTTATATACCGTACTTATTTATCAAATGATACAATACAAAACCATGATCAATGGTTGAATATCCTGCTCTAAACCCTGCCTGTTCCTCTGCAAGCAGAGTGTTTCAGTGACCCAGTCCTCTAATTTGTTAGCTAGATGTTTTGCATACATTTTGGCCATGATGTTAATCAGCCTAATTGATCTATAATTCCCTGGATGATCACCGTTTTTGTATATTGGGATCACTATGCTTGTATTCCAGCCTTGGGGGAGTTGCCTAAGGAGTTAATGTTATTAAAAAGTTTAACCAAAATAGGCTTCCACCAAACAATATTAACTTTTAATAAATCTCCAGGGATATCATCTTCTCCTGGAGCTTTGCCTGAGACACAGCCAGGATCAGAGATTCAATTTTTTTTAGAGAGACGGGGGCTAGGGTATAACATCAGTAAGATTTAGATTAATTGGAGAATTATCAGGAGTGGGATAGGAAAGAAACAATCTACTGTAATGATTCTCCCATTCTTCTTTGGACACACTAGCCTCTAAGAAGTTCTTATCTTTGCCCAAATAGGCATTTCCCACTTTCCAGAATAATGTTGTATCTTTAGAATCTATGGCAGTTAGGAGTGAGCGCTAAGGAGTCATTTGATACATTTTCTTGTGTTTAGGAGAAGTTTATATTCCTTTTTTTTCCTAAGCAGTTCCATGATTACCCATGTGGAGTAATGTTCTTTTGTTCTCCTTGCCAAATTCCTAACCTTACAACGTGCTGCTCTACATTCTACATCAAATCAGCAGCTATGTTGTTGACATGACATGATCTTAATTTAAAGCTGTCTTGCCTTAACTCTGGTTTTAACTGTTGTTGATGGTAGTTCAGAATAATGGGGGAAGCTGGATCAGCATTAGTCAATTTAAGCCAAATATCAGCCATATGGCTTGAGTGTAGTATTACAATATTTTTATTAGCTAAATTAATGGACCATTTAATTCTTTTTGGACCTGAGAACTTTAGGTCAGGTATGAGGTCATTATATATTTTCAGCATTCCACTGACTTCAAAACCAGTGTATTGGAATGTGATAGGCTGATGATCACTACAGCCCTGTGGGATAACCTCGGTATTTTGAAATTTTCCTGTTTTGGCAGAGGGGATGCATACATAGTCAATCTTCATTGTTCAATTTGTTGATAAGTACAGTATGTATAATTACCAAGAGATTCTGGGAGTTGAAGTCCACACATCTTAAAGTTGCCGAGGTTGAGAAACACTGCTCTAGGGTGAGAGCCATTCAAAATATGAAAATTCTGTTTGTAAAGTAGATTTAGGAGTTTAAGCCCTGGCAGGTTTACTTTGGAATCCTTCAAAGTATAAAGGAAAGGAAGGTAGAGTTCATCGATGTCAAGTTTCAAACAATTCTGACTAACTTCTTAAAGCAAAATGTGCCTTTATTCAAGTCAAATTTGGCAATAGAGAAGTTTAATTTCTCTGAAAGTATTAGCTTGTCTCAGAAGGCAGGATATGATCATTTCAGCCTGAAATCACAGATCTATGAATCAACATACTGCTGAAAGTAATACTGGACAGTTCTGAAATTCTGCAAAGTCTATGTGAGTCGTTGAAGAATTACTAATACTTCAGAGAGAGGCACCTTTAGTACAGCATTACTGGTTTAATGTTCCACTGCTTCCCAAAACTTTCAACAAGATCCATCCTCATATTGGTTTAACAGACTTACAGGGAAGACATTTGGGAGTAGAATATGATATAACCAGATATATGAAGTTTCACCAGATTCTAGTGATAACATTATTTGAGAAGAGGGCAGAACTAAAGGATGACTGGAGGAGGAGTTTCCAAGTAGGTTAACAAACCTAAGGAAGAACATCTTTTGAACAGCAATATTAAATGAAAGAGTGATTAATCCCTTGTAACTTCACATTGTACAAAGAACAGTCTAGAAACTCAAATATGTGTGAGTGAACATTCAGTGAAATGAGAACATTATGATAATAAATGCAATATGTGTAACTCATGCTGTGAATTTGCATCTTGAAAATCTCCTTCAGAGCAGAGGATAATTTTTCCTTTCTCAACATTAATTTTTTGCTTGACTTTTCCAAAGTTTGGAAAAGTTTGTACTTGAAAAACTCTAGAAACTCTGATTGTAATTACGACTGGGCCATCTAGTGGTTACCTGCCCTTTTGTAGCCCTGATCATAGCTGGAACAAATATACCAAACCTGAACATACTAAATGGAAAGGTTGCGATCATATATATATTTACCTCAGCAGTGTTTTGTGGGTCTAGATATGTTTAGGATCAGGATGGAATATGCATTAACTTTAAAGTTACTGCAACTCAGAGTGAGGCAGAGAAAAGCAAGATAAACTAGAAAGTAGTGATGTGACTCTATCCTAAAATGGTACAGATTATGTTTCCAGAGGACCTCCAGTTATTGCCACTCACCTGAAAAGAAATATATTTTATTGTGTCATTCTTGCAGTTCTGCTACAAAATAAAATTGACAATATGAGCACCTCAAATTGCCCTTTTACTACCTATTTCATTAGAAGAAACAATACGCTGACTCCATGGTCCAGAAGAACTTAGGTAGCAAAAAGTTATTTTTAGACTCATTTATAGTATCTCACACTCCCTATACAATGAATAAATATTCACTGAAAGGGATACAGTAAAGGACATCTCACTAGTCAGGAAATATAGGCTGAAATATTCATTTCATTTTGGAGCTAATCATGTTTTCTTCTTCCAATGGTTGGGCCCTGAGTGGCATTGTTTATATAGCTAAAAAGATAGCTCCCATTCACAAAAGGGAGTTATCAGCAGACTGTGTTACTCCAAGGTTTGTAGAAAGACAAAAAAGATTTAAGGAAAAGGAAAAACACAGGGATGAAACCTAAAACAGCCTAATCAAGACTAATTTTGTGCTCAGGAAGCACAACACTAAATGCTAGGAAATAAATGGAAAGCTATGGGTGGCAAGAAGCATGGTGTGGAGTATCTTGAACAGGATACTTCTACATTATAACATTGCAGGCTCCTGTTAAAAAAAATTAAACCATACCCTATGAAAATAGTTAAACTTGCATCTCTCATAACTAATCTCTGACAGACCTATTTTTCCTGCAGAGTTCCTTTTTTCTTAAACAGCTGTGCTGTGTAATAGAATGAAATTCAGCTGCAGAAGCTATTCCAATCGTATCTTGCTAACTTTTTACTTGCCATAAAAACTTTAAAGAAAACAAAAACATACAGTCTCAGAAAAAGGGAACAGCATAAGAAAAAAAGATGAAAAGAGCTGAGTGATACAGAACATCTGCTACTGGGGTCTATGCAAAGCTTACTTTAAGATAGCCCTACTGAATCCAGTAGAATTGGCTTCCAAGCTAGCATGTGTAGGGTTGTTTCATCCCTAATCAGCAATAGTTCACAACATCACCATTTTTTCCAGCCCAGACCAAGAAAGGGTGAGAGAAAAAAGTGGCAGAGAGGTGACTGTTGGGTGAAAAATATATATGTTTCTCTTTTGGTTGAGTTTTGTTCTTTTGACTCTGTCCCTCATTTGGCCTCTGCAGATCCCCAGGTGCAGGCACTGCTGACTGAATTTTCGTTTCAGCCAATCCACCTCCCCCATTGTTCCTTTATAGTTCCAGTTCTCCCTCAGTTCTGTTTTTACCAGCAGTGGCAACTTGAGAGTATTTGTTTTTTGGCTATTACAACCATGGGGTTGGGTTGTAGTGGCTCTCTAGGTTTAGCAATCCTGGTGATTTTGGGGTTATGTCACGGGCAAGCAGACTTCTGGAGAGATGGCACCTCAGCCATCCAGTATCGCTATAACTGTGGAGAGCGTGCTATGCAATTGCTTGTGGTTCCCAGTCATGGCCAAGAGGTCCGCTTTAAAGTTGTGGGTAAGGACAGTCTTCTTTTTTCCTGCAAAATGCTAAATGGAAGCTCTTCCACCTCTTGATTCTCTTGGAAAAAGAAGAAACTTTGGGCTGTAGGAACTTTATATTTACAACACATAATAACTCTTTTTAGGGTGGATGGGATGGCTACTCCTGTATGTTCTGTGCTACTGATCAAAAGGAAGTTAGTCAGCTTCCTGTGAGTGAAGAGTTGATACAAAGTTGACTCAGAATATCTAGATTAGAGTAGATGTTGTTGTTGTTTAGTCGTTAAGTCGTGTCCGACTCTTCGTGACCCCATGAACCATATTGCGCCAGGCCTTCCTATCTTTCACTGCCTCCCTCAGTTTGCTCAATTTCATGCTCATTGCTTCAGTGATGCTATCTAGCCATCTCATCCTCTGCCGTCCTCTTCTCCTTTTGCCTTCCATCTTTCCCAGCATCAGGGTCTTTTCCAAAGAGTCCTCTCTTCGCATTAGGTGACCAAAGTATCTGAGCTTGAGCTTCATTATCAATCCTTCCAATGAGCAATCAGAGTTGATTTCCTTTAAGATTGACTGGTTTGACCTCCTAGCAGTCCAGGGGACTCTTAAGAGTCTTCTCCAAATACCTCTGTCAACATTGTGGAAGAGCTATGTTGGTCTAAAATCAGGAGGACCCTGGCAACACCTTTTCCAACTAACAAACTTCATTAAAAGACATAATCATAAGCCTTTTAATTAAAAAAGTCAGAAGATGCTGCTGGATTCCCCCTTATTTCTAAATACCTTTGTATTTCTCTTCCCTGGTTATGTCTAAAGCTGCATTGATTCAGCATATTGCTTGCTTGCTCTTTCTTGACGATGCTTGCCAGCTCCCTTGCTTTTTAATTCCAGATGTATTCCACTAAGGAACTAAGGCAAAATCTCCACTAAAAACCTACAGGATCTTACAATCCATCCTGTCATCACTGTACCAATATAACAGGAAGAGGGTAGACTTTATACTGCTTCTGTAAGTCATCCTGAGGAAATGTTCCCAGAGTAACATATTTTTCCTTTTCTCCCCACCTCTTTCATTTTATTCTCAGTGTTTATTGGCCAGGGTCACCCAGTGAGTACTGTGGTTAGAGGGATTTGAACCCACATTGCCCTGGATCTAATCTGACAAGCTACTACAGTGTAGCTACCCTACACTGATTTTTGGAAACTGTAGTGAAAAGAGCAGGGGAAAAACAAGCTAGTGGCAATCTATGGTTCACAGTCAGTCAGCTTTTCTGTAACATAATTTTGGATAGATAAATCTAGTGTGAAGTATTTAACGGGAGGATATCTTACAAACAAGGAAATTAGAGCACAAGGAAAGATTAGCAACTTGTACATGTGTGTAAGAAGTAATTCTGCAATGTTTGGGAAGTGAAACTAGAGGTTTAGAAATGCAAAGCCAGTAAACTTATTCACAAATCTTGGCTTTTTAAAAGAAGCTTCTTGATATGACTTGATTTCTGCAATTTTTTTCTTGATATACTTTAATCTAGCACTTAATTCAGATCAGTTCAGATCCTTCTTGTAGAATTTGCTTTCAGATAAATGCATCCTATATGAATGTCAGCTCAGACTATGTCTTGATTTATATATTGTGTTAAGCTTGTGTTACCTAAATGAGGTTTATCAAATAAACCATAATTGGCTGGTTCATACAAATGATGAACTATGATTTACAAATTTTCATGGCTGGATTCAGAGAATATGTTAGGACCAAACCAAACAAACTAATTTATAACTAGCCAGCCTCCCAATTCTGGGAGGTAACTTCAACTTCCAGAATAGTCCAGTCAATATGGCTATTGGAGAGAATTCTGTGAAGTGCAGTCCAAAGTTTGTGTTTCATTTTAATTTAACTGTACTGTAGAGGAAACTCAAAGATATATGAAGTCATGAAAAGTCTTTAATGATAGAAAAAACATTTCAGAAATGAGGTTCTTTAATCTGCTTCTAGCCATATCATAGATTTCATGGCAAATGACCAGCTGATGCTTATATTATATGGAATATAATATCAATATCTTTGGATGCTTATATTTAAGGTCATTTATGAATTAGCAACTCAGACATTCTTCTGAAGTCATCCAACCATTGTGCCAGGCTTTATATCACTTCAGTAACGGCTGGGTGATGTTATGAAGTTCTTGTAAGTAACCTAAGGAACATGTATCTGCAGAGCCTATTAATGTTATTTCCTTTGGAATCTTTCCGGATAAATAGCCTTTGATACTTAATGTATTAACTTTCATCAGCAGATGAATCTGGGACAGCCTTTGAAGTTTCCAATTGTCCCATCTGTGATCATTGGATCACCTCACATAATGGGGCTGTTGCTTTCTCTGCTGGCTATGATGGCTGCCGTGTAGTAAAGAAGGTGAGACTTTGCTGGAGAATGCTGGGGGAGAGCTGTGTACACAATAGTTCTGAATTTCTGTTTAGAAGAGCTTTTCCCAACCTTTGTCCACCAGATATTTCGGGCTTAAATTTGCACCAACCAAAGGAAACGTTGGCTGGAAATTATGAGAACTGCCATCCCAAACTTCTGAAGGGTCCTAGGCTGGGAAAGGCAGAAATAAAATTTATGCAGACATCTGGGTTACACCATTCTTTCAGTGAAGTCAAGGGTAATGTAGAGGGCATAGGGCACTTTGAAGGACAGAAGGAAGAACTGCTACCAAGCCAATCATCGGATGAGCAGGGCTTGAGTCCATTCCAAGAAACTGATTTGAGAAAATGTCTCAGACAAACCCCTCCCTAATTCACACAAAGGTAAAGTGAAGGAGGGGGATTCTATTACTATACTTGTTCCCATAAAAGTAGTTTTAGACCTATATAGAATTAGTTTCTTACTCTGGTCTACCTTATAGGGCTGACAGGTAACATATTGGCCCCCTTTATTCATATATTATAAAGAGGAACAGGTTGTGTTCCAAAAATCAGTGGAATGGAAATCCAGTATTTATAAACTATTCTTGTTTGGAAACCCTGATCATAAAAGATGGAAAGGCTCCTGCCAACTTTATTGTTAAAACATTTTCTGAAGCATAGCAATTAATCTAATACTCAAAGTGATTTAGGGTAAAGCTAGAATTTGAACTTGGGTCCCATTATTCCTTTTTAAGATTAGCTTGCCAGCTAACTTAAGGAAGTTTTGGGTATGGAATTCATGTATTGGCTCTACTTTAACAGCATTGTATCCTGTGGCAACTCCCCTGTTGGCTAGAGGGGTTAGGAGTTGATACAGTACCTCTAAAAAGCATCAGATTAAGTAAGGTGCTCTAAATTAGTATTCCCTATTCATACAGGCAGTTTAATGCACCAAATTATTCAATACTCTTTGCCCCATCAGAAATAAGTTACAGGTAGTCCTTGGTTAAAGACCCTAATTGGGACCAGCAACTCCATCATGAAGTGACACAGTCATAAAGTGAAATATCACATGACCATGCCGACTTACAATGGCAGTTCTGGCTGTGGTTGTTAGCAAATTGCTGTGGGTCATTAAGCATGATGTCATGTGACCATGACTTGTGACTTCCTGCCAGCTTCCCCATTGACTTTGCTTGTCAGAAGCTGGTTGTGCAGGTCGCAAATGGTGGTCACATACTGTGGGATGCTTCAACCGTTATGAATGTAGGCCTGTTGCCAAGCACCTGAATTGCAATCATGTGACACTGGGGATGCTGCAACAGCCACAACTTTGAGGACTGGTCATAAATCTCCTTTTTTCAGTGCTGTTGTAACTACTAAAAGCTTGTAATTATATTGTAACATTTTGGATTAATATTTTTCTAGGATGGCATGCATCACTTGAAGGTCCGTTTAGAGGAACTAACAAGGAACAGAACAGTTGTTGTCCATGATATCTACATGATCTGCCCCAAGCCACAGGAGCATGTCGCAGCCCGAGAGAACAACATGCGTCATGTGCACCGGCCCCAAACTGGTCTAGTTCACCCACTTCACTCCAGTCTAGTGCAACCAATGGTCTCCCAGCTGCAGCCCAGTCAAGTGCGCCCGGGGGAGTCCCAGCCTGGCCTACTGCGGCCAGTCCAGCCAGGGCAATCCCAGACTGGCCTACTTCTCCCGCTCCCGCCTGGCCAGGTTCGCCCACTCCAGCCAGGCCAAGTGTACTCGGGGAAGTCTAAACACGGTCTAGTTCACTCACTTTACCCAGGACAAGTGCATCCAGGGGAGTCCCAGCCTGGCCAGGTGCACCCAGTCCAGCCCGGCCAAGTGCGTCCAGGGGAGTCCCAGCCTGGCCTAGTGCATCCAGGGGAGTCCCAACCCAGCCAGGTGAGCCCAGTGCAGCCCGGCCTAGTGCGTCCAGGGGAGTCCCTGCCCAGCCAGGTGCACCCAGTCCAGCCCGGCCTAGTGCGTCCAGGGGAGTCCCAACCCGGCCAGGTGCGCCCAGGCCAGCCCGGCCTAGTGCGTCCAGGGGAGTCCCTGCCTGCCCAGGTGCGCCCAGGCCAGCCCGGCCTAGTGCGTCCAGGGGAGTCCCAACCCGGCCAGGTGCGCCCAGGCCAGCCCGGCCTAGTGCGTCCAGGGGAATCCCTGCCTGGCCAGGTGCGCCCAGTCCAGCCCGGCCTAGTGCGTCCAGGGGAATCCCAACCCGGCCAGGTGCGCCCAGTCCAGCCCGGCCTAGTGCGTCCAGGGGAGTCCCAACCCGGCCAGGTGCGCCCAGGCCAGCCCGGCCTAGTGCGTCCAGGGGAGTCCCTGCCTGCCCAGGTGCGCCCAGGCCAGCCCGGCCTAGTGCGTCCGGGGGAGTCAGAGCCCGGCCAGGTGCGCCCAGGCCAGCCCGGCCTAGTGCCTCCAGGGGAGTCCCTGCCTGCCCAGGTGCGCCCAGGCCAGCCCGGCCTAGTGCGTCCAGGGGAGTCCCAACCCGGCCAGGTGCGCCCAGGCCAGCCCGGCCTAGTGCGTCCAGGGGAGTCCCAACCCAGCCAGGTGCGCCCAGGCCAGCCCGGCCTAGTGCCTCCAGGGGAGTCCCTGCCTGCCCAGGTGCGCCCAGGCCAGCCCGGCCTAGTGCGTCCAGGGGAGTCCCAACCCGGCCAGGTGCGCCCAGGCCAGCCCGGCCTAGTGCGTCCAGGGGAGTCCCAACCCAGCCAGGTGCGCCCAGGCCAGCCCGGCCTCGTGCGTCCAGGGGAGTCCCTGCCTGCCCAGGTGCGCCCAGGCCAGCCCGGCCTAGTGCGTCCAGGGGAGTCCCTGCCTGGCCAGTTGCACCCAGTCCAGCCCGGCCTAGTGCGTCCGGGGGAGTCGGAGCCCGGCCAGGTGCGCCCAGGCCAGCCCGGCCAAGTGCGTCCGGGGGAGTCCCTGCCTGGCCAGGTGCGCCCAGGCCAGCCCGGCCTAGTGCGTCCAGGGGAGTCCCAACCCGGCCAGGTGCGCCCAGTCCAGCCCGGCCTAGTGCGTCCAGGGGAGTCCCTGCCTGCCCAGGTGCGCCCAGGCCAGCCCGGCCTAGTGCGTCCGGGGGAGTCAGAGCCTGGCCAGGTGCGCCCAGGCCAGCCCGGCCTAGTGCGTCCAGGGGAGTCCCTGCCTGGCCAGTTGCGCCCAGTCCAGCCCGGCCTAGTGCGTCCAGGGGAGTCCCAACCCAGCCAGGTGCGCCCAGGCCAGCCCGGCCTAGTGCGTCCAGGGGAGTCCCAACCCGGCCAGGTGCGCCCAGGCCAGCCCGGCCTAGTGCGTCCAGGGGAGTCCCTGCCTGCCCAGGTGCGCCCAGGCCAGCCCGGCCTAGTGCGTCCAGGGGAGTCCCTGCCTGGCCAGTTGCGCCCAGTCCAGCCCGGCCTAGTGCGTCCGGGGGAGTCAGAGCCCGGCCAGGTGCGCCCAGGCCAGCCCGGCCAAGTGCGTCCGGGGGAGTCCCTGCCTGCCCTCGTGCGCCCAGGCCAGCCCGGCCTCGTGCGTCCGGGGGAGTCCCTGCCCGGCCAGGTGCGCCCAGGCCAGCCCGGCCTCGTGCGTCCAGGGGAGTCCCTGCCCGGCCAGGTGCGCCCAGTCCAGCCCGGCCTCGTGCGTCCAGGGGAGTCCCTGCCTGCCCAGGTGCGCCCAGGCCAGCCCGGCCTAGTGCGTCCAGGGGAGTCCCTGCCTGCCCAGGTGCGCCCAGGCCAGCCCGGCCTAGTGCGTCCAGGGGAGTCCCAACCCAGCCAGGTGCGCCCAGGCCAGCCCGGCCTAGTGCGTCCAGGGGAGTCCCAACCCAGCCAGGTGCGCCCAGTGCAGCCCGGCCTAGTGCCTCCAGGGGAGTCCCTGCCTGCCCAGGTGCGCCCAGGCCAGCCTGGCCTAGTGCGTCCAGGGGAGTCCCAACCCAGCCAGGTGCGCCCAGTGCAGCCCGGCCTAGTGCCTCCAGGGGAGTCCCTGCCTGCCCAGGTGCGCCCAGGCCAGCCCGGCCTAGTGCGTCCAGGGGAGTCCCTGCCTGCCCAGGTGCGCCCAGGCCAGCCCGGCCTAGTGCGTCCAGGGGAGTCCCTGCCTGGCCAGGTGCGCCCAGGCCAGCCCGGCCTAGTGCGCCCAGGGGAGTCCCTGCCTGCCCAGGTGCGTCCAGTGCAGCCCGGCCTAGTGCGCCCAGGGGAGTCCCTGCCTGGCCAAGTACACCCACTGCAGCCAGGACAAGTGCGTCCAGGGGAGGCACAGCCCAGCCTAGTTCGCCCACTTCAACCAGGCCGTGTACATCCAGAGGAGCACTATCCTGGGCAGGTGCATTCAGTGGTGCTCCAGTCTAGTGTAGGTATGTGGATTTTATTTTTTAGTTAAAATGCTTATTATTGCCAATATCATACACATGCAATATTGAGCGTATACAATTGCTCCATAAGAATAACTTTGGTTTCTGGATTGAAGTTTTTAGTTAAAGAATGAATGTGCAGATCCTATACTGTGTGAGAGTATACAAATGTATATGTATAAGAATTATTGCTATATATTGATCTTCTAATTCTAGCTTCCATTGTTGAACATAAATCCATTCCTGTTTTCAGCTGCTTGTGTATTTCTGGCCTTGTGATACTAAGCTCAAACCAAGCAAAAACATTAAGGCTTATCATGATATGTACATTTAATCACTAATTTTACTATTTTCTAAACAAGGCAGTTTCTCTTGCCTTCCCAGGTCGCCCTCTAACTCAGCAGCAATGCCAGGTTTCTTCTGAGAGAATACCCTGCGCAGATGTACAAGGACCAACGGCTTGTCATCAGACCGGCTGTTGTTATGATGCTAGGGATCATGTGACTCCCTGCTACTATGGCAACACAGGTAAAGAATAAAAATACTCCAACGTCTTGCTGCTGAGCCTGGAATCCAACCACTGCTGCGCTTCGAAAAATAAAATATCTTGCTTGCTCTCAGCCAATAAACAAAGAACACTAGTTTATTTGCTGAGGCAGTTTATTCCCTATTCACAGCATTCACAGCAAGAACATTTTCATAAAGATGGGATGTATATGCAATAGTCCTAGCCTGGCCTTATATAAGTTTCAGTTTTAAGGTTTTTCCATATTGTTAAGGATTTGAACAAACATTGTAGTTGGCTTGCTTTGTGGCTAATGTATCCAGTACTGTGCTTGATATTTTGCTTCCCCAATATTATAGCTTAACATTCCATATAATTTAGTATACCTAATTCTGTAAATCATTTAGAGATGGAAAGGCAGTGAAATGATTCAAAGCCCAGCTGATCAATGTACTGTATGTAGTAAATCCAAAATGGTGATTATAGAATGCATCCTGATACAGTAAACTATAGCAGCAATATCATGACCCATGGTCATAAACTGGGGGGAGGGGGAGAAGGTGAGAGGAGGGTAACATTTCCCATGCTAGTTACCTGCCTCACCTACTTCAGAGTACAAAATTAGCTGTGGTTTAAAATGCTGTTTAGATGTAGCATTGCATATCACGACAGGTTCTTAAGGTAGTTGTTGTTCAGTCATTAAGTCGTGTCCGACTCTTTGTGACCCCATGAACCATATCGCGCCAGGCCTTCCTGTCCTTCACTGCCTCCCTGAGTTTGCTCAGTTTCATGCTCATTGCTTCAGTGATGCTATCTAATCATCTCATCCTCTGCCGTCCCCTTCTCCTTTTGCCTTCAATCTTTCCCAGCATCAGGGTCTTTTCCAAAGAATCCTCTCTTCGCATTAGGTGACCAAAGTATCTGAGCTTGAGCTTCATTATCAATCCTTCCAATGAGCAATCAGGGTTGATTTCCTTTCAGATTCACTGGTTTGACCTCCTAGCAGTCCAGGGGACTCTTAAGAGTCTTCTCCAGCACCACAGTTCAAAGGCATCAATTCTTCGGTGCTCAGCCTTCTTTATGGTCCAGCTCTCACATCCATACATTACTACTGGAAAAACCATAGCTTTGACTATGCGGATCTTTGTCGGCAAGGTTCTTAAGGTAGTAGGGTTGGCTTAAATAATCTTACTATATTCAGTACTAATGTGTTACATGGCCCTTAGGAGAGTCTTAAAAAGTTCTGCAAATTTTTCAGAGTGAATCAGTTTAAACTAATTTAAAACTAGCCATGGAGATACTTACTGGCTAATATTTATGCTATTACCACCATTCCTATTTATTGTTTCATTGTTGTGCAAAACTTATATACAAGTCAGGAAGCCACAGTATGGGCAGAACATGGCGAAAGAGACTGGCTCTAGGTTAGCAAAAGAGTGAGACAAGGGTTTATACTCTCCCTCGTTTTTTTCAACCTATATGCTGAATATATATTAAGAGAAGCAGGACTGGAAGATGAGCAGAGTTTTAAAAATGGAGGAGGAAACATCTATAACCTGCACTATGCTGATGACACTACTCTGATAGCTGAAAATGCAAAGGATCTGCAAGCTCTAGTAATAAAAGTCAAGGAGCACAGTGAAGAAATGGGACTTAGGTTAAATATAAAGAAGACCAGACTAATGACAACAGGTACAAAAATAACTATCAACAATAAAGGAACAAGCAGTCAGGAAAGATAAGCACTCAGAAGAGCAGCCATAAAGGCCTTGGAAAAAGTATTCAAATGCTGTGATGTGTCTATACATACAAAGGTTGGATAGTGCAAGCAATGGTAGTCCTTGTGACACTCTATGGAAGCAAAAGTTGGACTTTGAAGAAGCAGGATAATTTTGAATTTTGAACTTTGGTGTTGGAGAAGATTCCTGAGGATACCATGGACAGCCAAGAAAACAAACAAATGGATCATTGAACAAATCAACTCAGAGTTCTCTCTCAAGGCAGAAATGACCAGGCTCAAATTATCCTACTTCAGGCACATTATATGAAGGTCTAGCTCTCTGGAAAAGGCTCTAATGGTGAGAAAGGGGGAAGGAAAGAGAAGAATAGGATAACTAGCAACAAGGTAGATGGACTCAGTTGTAGTGATGATAGGTGCACCATTGGAAGATCTGAAGGTTAGGGACAGATCATCATGGAGAAAAACTTGTATGATTGCTAAGAGCTGATACTGACTTGATGGCACGTAATCATCATTCTATTCATTGGTTGTAAAACTGAAACACATAGTTGTAAATAGACATTGAAACTTGCTTTACAATGTTTGCACGTGTAATTTAACTGCAACTGAGTGATTGCTAGCGTGGAAGGCTTGAACTAGGCTTGAACTATTTCTGGCATGAAGGCTTGAGTTAGCTTTCTTCGACTTGGTCCCTCCAAATGTGTTGGGACAACTACTCTCCAAATTCTCAACCAGCATGGTCAATAATGCTAGAAATTATTCACTTGGTCCTCTGCTGATTACATATTGGTGAAGCTTATTCTATATACACATTATTCTTAATTCGAGTTGAGAAGCTTCAAAGCTTCTGTGAGAATGGCAGCTGAGCAATGAGTTTTCTACTCCCAGTCTGATGAGACTGGATGAGAGAACGATCAGTTCTGCCTTTTCCTGAAATAAAACGTGTACTAAGAGTTCTTGATCTGTTCATCTTATAACCCCTGCACTTTGTGCTTTGCAGTCACTGTTCAGTGCCTTCGAGATGGCTACTTCATCTTGGTAGTCTCCAGGGATATGTTGGACTATCCAATCATCTTGGAGAGTGTCAGACTCTCCTATGCCCAAGCAGGTTGCAGTCCAGTCAGGAAAACCGAGTCTTTCCTGGTCTTCCGCTTCCGTCTCACAGAGTGTGGTACAACAGTCCAGGTGAGGTTGTAGCCTAGGCAAGTGCTAATTTATCTGGATCTTGAAGGATCTTTGGTATAATTACTAGACTATATAAAAGTGAATGTGTATGTTGTCCTTCTAGGTGACTGGTGGCAGATTGATATATGAAAACCAGCTCATTTCTGGCATTGACATCCTAAATGGCCCAGATGGCTCTATTACACGAGATAGCATCTTCATGTATGTTGAGCTCTCCATGTACTGATGAGATGGTAGTTTTGAGATGAATATTGTTAGTCTTCTAAATTATTTTTTTCTACACATTAGATTTTGGTCGTCTTTAGCTTTTGACTTATGTAGCTATTTTTCCAGACTATTGACCATGTTAGCTGAGTATAATGGGAATGGAAGTCCAATTATATAAGGTACCCTACTTTTGGCATAGATTGGTTGCAGACTGCTTTTAAGGTTCATAATTTTGCAAACTAACGCTCATCTTTTACAACTCTTCTTTTCAAAGTATCTAACATTATGTGTGACTTGACACATTCACTTAGACTGCCATAAAAGATCATGTCATAACGGGCTTGTTACGTTATAGAAGCTTTGGTTATTCAAAAAAGGATAGATATCTACTAAAGCTAAGATTAATTTTGAACATTCTAGTCAAATGATTACAGGAAAGCCTATTCTATCTTGTATATGTAGGCTTCATGCTCGTTGTATCTACAATGCTACTGATTTCCTGCCACTTCAGGTTGAAGTCTTCTTACCTCCCAGCCCAGCTCCAATTTTCCAAGCGGGACCTCTCCGGCTTGAGCTGCATATTGCCACAGGTACATGTGCCTTAATGTCTGATAGCAAGACTGCTGTGCATCTCCTCACCCTGAAAAACCATACAGCCATATTTTGCATCTTGTCCCCAGATTCGAGTTATACCTCATACTACTCAGAGTATCCTATTGTGAAGATCCTGAGAGAGCCTGTGCATGTAGAGATTCGCATCCTGCAGAGAATGGACCCATCCCTAGTTCTGGTTCTGCATGAGTGCTGGGCTACCCCAAGTTCAAATCCCCTTGAGCAATTACAGTGGCCAATCCTAGTAGATGGGTGAGTAAATAAAAAAAGAAAAATGTTAATTCTTATAGCACTGTGTGGTTTCATTCTCTTCTGCAATGGCAATGTTTTATTTATCTTATTTAAAACAGTTACATAGCCACCCAACTTACTAAAGTGACTTTGGATGGCTTACAGAAAATTCAACAAAACTGAACACAAAGATTACAAAACCACAATACATAAACCAATATGTAATAATGAAATCGTAAGATAGAGATCCAAACAGAAATGACACCATCATTCACTTGGGGCTTCAACACATCATGACCCCAAGGCTTAGAATAAGAGCCAGGTCTTGACAGCCTTTCTAATACCTCTTGTTCCCAGGTGCCCATTTGAAGGAGACAACTACAGGACCCAGCTGGTACCCAGGGGGCCTGCTACATCAGAGTTTCCCTTTCCTAACCACTACCAGCGTTTCATCATTTACACATTCACATTTGTGGACTCTGCCCCTCAAATGGTGCTAGATGGTTTGGTAAGAATATAAGCAAAATAATTCTTACTGTATTCAGCTTTTCCAGTGAAATTATCTTCTAAGGGAGTGGGGAACAATGTGTACAGTGTGCTATTGAATGGAAAGGAAAAAAATCTACTTTTCTAAGAAAATGATGTGGCCAGGCTTTTAATACTAGTACAGATCACACATGCTGCTAAGGAGCAGGTCCAAAACAAGACTCTGGAGGCCACTAACCTGGATTTTTAGTGGGAATTCTGGGGTGAGACAAGTATATTTAGTTGCAGTCATCCTTTGTTACACATCTCTTTAAGAAATCTTGTTTCCTGACTATATGTATCTAATCTGTTTATGAAAGCTGTGCATATTATATCTAAAGAGAAATGGACAAAATATGTAATACCTTGACTGTTAGGTATTAGCACTGCTCATTGCTTGCTAATTTGGATACATAAAGAAGGTTGAAGTTGGGTCTGTTTAGCAAGGTATTAATGAGTACGCTCTGGGAAATACTGTATACCTTAGTGGAAGTCATAACCTTGTGTCAGTTGAAATGATCTCTGCAGTACTTTCTAATAAAAATAGACCTGGCAAGATTGAGGCTGGTCTACTCCTCTGTTAACAGGTTCATGCTATATCTTTTCTAGGTGTACCTCTTCTGCAGCGTATCTGTTTGCCATCTGTCCCATGTTGATTCCTGCAGGGTTGCATGTCAAATACCAGTGGCTTCAAGTAAGTTAAAATGGCTTGTCTACCACAGTTTTAAAGGACTTTTCTCAAACTACACAGGTGTTCATGAGACACATGATATGTAAAATAGTTAACATAAATATATCTTGGAATGCATAACCTGGAAATAGTGAGTAAAAGGCTTGGCACTAAAGAATTGCATCAAGAAATCAAACATGATCCAGTTTAAAGAAGGGGGTTTTGTAACCATTTTCAATGGTTTAGTATCACTCACAGACCTGACTAGCTCACTGTTTACCCATAAAGTCAGAATTTTGTATGAGCAAGGAAGATAGACTCCAGATCATGAGAAGAAATTGTCCCATTCTACTCTGCCTTGGTCAGGCCCACTTAGAATACTGTGTCCAGTTCTGGACACTGCAGTCTAAAATAGACATTGACGCATTGGAACAAGTTCAGAGGATGACTATCAAGATGGTAAGGGGGCTGGAAAAAAAACAGCCTTATGAGGAATAGTTAAAGGAGGTAGGTATGTTTTGCCTGTGGAAGAGAAGACTGAGGGAAGGTATGGTAGCAGTCTTCAGATCTACCAAAAGTAGTCATATAGTAGAGGGAATGGACTTATTCTCTGTCACCCTAGAGACAAAGATTCAGGTGATTAGATATTAGGAATTTCTTGATGGTAATGATGATTCAGAACCAGTGGAATATGTTTCCTCATGATGTGGTATATTGTCCTTTACTGGAGGTTTTCAAACAGAGGCTACATAGCCATCTGTCCAAAATGTTTTAGCAGTTCCTCCATTGAACAAGAACTCAGTGGACTAGGTAACTTTTAAGGACTTTCCAACACTGATTCTGTGCATTTTAAGTTAAAAAGCACTGGTCCTGAAACAGGTTCTTGAGGAATGCCACTTGTTTCTCTCCATTCAGCAAGTTGCTAATTAGTTCTTCTTTTTTTTCTTTTTTCTTTTTGGCTGTTAGCAGTCTGTAAAAGAATAGAGCCTTTGATCTCATTGCCACTAAGTTGTATTTTAATAGTTTTGCAAAAGGCCTTTAGAAAATCCAAATATTGAGCATAAGCAATATTCATTCACTTGGAGGTTATTCTAAAACAAACAAACAAACCCTCAAAGGTTGGTAAAGCGATATTTAACATTGTAGGATCTATGTCAATTTTCCTTCAGTGAGGCTTATTCCTCTGTGTGCCTCGTTACTTTTTTGTTGAATAGTGTTTCTACCAGTTTGCCTGACGTTAAATTTACTGGCTTATAATTTCCTGGATCTCCATTGGATTTATTTTAAAAATTAATGCCACATTGGTTAGCTTCCAATCTCCTGAGACTGATTTGAGTGGCAAGTTTGTTAACATGGTAGCAATTTCACATTTGGGCTAAGAACTCTCAGTGGATATTATCAGGACCTGATGATTTTCTACGGTGTAGTCTCTCAAAATATCCTGGAATATCTTTGTTATCTTAATTTGTTGCTTTAGTTATTTCAGAGAAAGGCAATACAGGCTTAATAATCTGTCATATATTTTTATGGCAAAGAGCTGCAGAGAAGGAATTCACTTTCTCTGCAGTCTCCATAATCCCTGGGGATCCCTTTCATTCCTTTGTCTAACAGCCCAACTGCTTCTTTGGCCTTTTTTTTGTTTCGAATATATTTAAGAAGTTCCTTTAATTTCCTTGTATATGTTATGCCATAAGTTCCTCATTTTTTAAAATTCCTTATTGCCATCTTATACTTTTTCTGCGAGAGTTTGCCCTTCTTTTTGTTGTCATGAAGTCAGGTTTTCCATTTCCTGAAGGAAGCTTCTGTTACATGTACAATTTCTTGACACTACTAGAAAGTTATGCTGGACTCTTCCTGGGCTATTTATTTATTTATTGTATTATATAGTAAAATACAACTACCATACCAAAAATATATGTACAGTGGTGGTTGTAGAAAGAACACCACTGTAAAAAAATCCTCCCCACATTATTGTGATTAAAAGAAGCATAACAAATGTGAAAAAAAATGAATTAAAAATTATAAACTATCCATTTGTATCAATATGGGATTAATTCAGTCCTTATGTTTGTTGTTAAATCTACAGCCTATAGAAACATGATGTTTACCTTTTCATTTTTAGAATATAAATATTTTTTAAAAATAGACCACAAACTCATATCTGGAACCCACTCCTTAGTCTACTCCTTTCAGTTTACATAAGATTATTTTCTTTGTTGAGCCCCAGGCTCATTAGAGCCAAAGTTCTTCATAAAGTGACCAATTCCATATTTTAGGAATATAATTTAATGTCTCATTTAACTAATAATAATATTCTGTTATTAATTCCATATAAAATTATTGGTTTCACTTCAAGTGCTGTGTCTCTTAAGAATCCTAAGATTCTAGGAACTTCTGAGGCTGCAAAAGTACCTGAGCCATCCTGTTTCATCAGTATACGTTTCAATTGATATATTGCCAAGTGGATGTTGTAGGTAAATCGTATTCAGAACACAATCTCTCAAACTCTTTAAAACATTGATTTTCAATTATTATGGTTTTATATAACCTCCAAGTACTGTGAAGAGATTTTTATTTATGTATTTATTTTATTCAATTTGTGGAGTGCCTATCTCACATTCATGATTCTGGGTGGCTCACATAATTGAAACAACCACAGACACACACACACAAACCCCAATAAGCGAATACAGATCTCAATAAAACAATAAACCCATTAAAACCAAATTAAAATTTGGTCCTTTGGACTTTTCCTTTCAGGCTTTTTTCTTCACCAATCCCCTATTTTTTTTTTAGAACTTTCCCCTTTTGTAGTTAAATGTAGTTAGACATTGGACCCTGCTGGGAATTTATCATTTGCATGTATCTTACTCCTGTCTCTTAGGAGACCGTCGGTTTTTGAAGAAGGAGAATGAGACAGAATCCTTGGACTTAGTAAGCACTTATGGAGCTGTAATTTTTCAAGAGAGTATTCATGAGAAACAAGTCAAGTGGGAGAGTGGTAAGTAGCTGCAATAATGAGGAGCCAACAAGTGGCCAGGAATTAAAATGGTATATTTAATATACTTGATATTTTTCTTAAAGCACTAATCTTGGGTCGCCACATTTTTTGGTAAAGTGAATGCTTGATATGAATGGCCACTTAAATAAGAATATTTATAAATGGAGTGGTAAATGGTCATCAACTGACAATTATTACCCTTAATACTCCAAAATGTAGTGACAGTCCTGAAAACTGTCATGAAGCTGTTAGGTTATTATCACAAGAGAAATGCAAGCTATGAACCCTTCCTCCTCATTCTTTTTAACCCAAGCTGGGGTAATGCTGGTAGAATTTGCTAATAACTGGGACCTCAAACCACTGTATATTCTATCATGGAATATGTTATGTGAAGATTTAGTAGGAGAGCTTCCATAAGAAATGTGGACATCGTTATGTGGCCTATTTTATGCAGTGCCTACTACTGCTGTGGCCCCTACAGAATAATCATAATACAACAAGAAAAACATTTTTCAATAACTTGGTCAAGTGGTGGCTGCTTCATGAGATGGCAATGTGGGAGTTATAAACTGTCTTCTCTCATCCATAGACATGATCTCCAGCGAAGACCTGACTCTGGTGCTCATGGTGGTGCTACCTATCATTGGGATTATCCTATTTGTTGCCATGCTAGTGCTCTGGAAGAAAAAAAGCAGGATGGCAAAGCTCTAATTTTGTTAGACAGAAAATGTGTAAATAAAGCTATACCCAGTGGCTTATAAAAGATCTCTTGATATTCCAGTTCTTCATTGACTAGATAGAAAATCTGCCATGATTACTTCCAGAGGTGTTACACATCTCCACATTGCTATAGTTATGAATGCAAAAAACCCATTTCTGATGTCACAATTTCTGCTTTGCTCCTCTATTTTATCGTATAGATCTTCTGTTGGAAACTATGCCCTTATACGAATACTTGTACTGTATGTACAAAGAGACAATCTCTGATAATAGATTCCTGTGTGATGCTCTCTAAACTTATTGCTGGTGCCTCAATTTTACTTCAAAAGGAGGAATGAAACTAAAAATGTCAAGCACACAAGACAGATTCTAGAAAACTTTTCTATTATTAGCTGGTTTCTGAAAAAGTCCAAATAAAGTCAGAATGAGTTATTGCTGGTTATAACTCATGTGAGTAGTTATATGAGTTGCAGGTTAGGAAAGATGCCCCTGAGACCATGTGCATAAATGCAATAATGGGAAGATGGGAGCAGCATCTATTAGGGAAAAATTGCCAGGTCGTAAAACAACTGCTGCTTCCCCACATTTTCCCACTCTCCCATTTTTGTGTCTTTCCAAACACTTTCCCAACTGCATCACCAGAAGTTAGTGGCAAACCACAGATTTTGCCGTATCTTTTCTACCATGAATACTACATGGTGATCCTTACATTTCTTTGGAACTTACTTCAGTTCTAAATACTGTATTCATAGCTTAACAGCAGAGACAGGCCTCTATTCTTGGAAGCCCCCTTTGTCTATATGATTACATTTTGGTTTCCTGTCACAGAAACAAAAAATATTAAAGATGTAAGCCAGCCTAATATCCTTTTAAAAACAACAAAAACTTACAAGTTCAGGCGGGTTTTTTAGGTTTTACAAAATCATGACCTCTAAAATGATAAAATGAATTTGTGTGGACACCCTACCTGCAAGAATAAAACTGATTTCATTCAGGTTTGACAAGAAATAGATACTGTAGACCACTTTTAATCTACCTCAAAATAGTGATAGACACATATCACTTTATAAAGCCTTTTTTCTTTGAGACAGTTTTTGACTCCTGGCGACTGCCTGCAGTTTTCTTGGCAAGGTTTTGGAAGTGGTTTGCCATTGCCTCCTTCCTAGGCTCAGAGGAAGAGACTAGTCCAAGGACATCCAGCTGGTTCCGTGCCTAAGAAGCAGCGAAAGGGGGGAATTGTAGCAGAAAAAAATCTAACAAATAAAATGGAGGCTGCACCTTCCCTTCCCCCATCTTTTGGATATGACCAAGATCAAAGCCAGTTCCTCTCTCTGCCTGATCTCAAATTATATTTTAATAGGAAGGATGAGCTTGCTAACTGTTGCCTAATTACTGAAATCTGAGTTCCCTTTTAAGACACCCACTTTCATTTTCCAAAGTCAAGAGAAGGGCGGGGGGGGGGGGGAGGAGGACAACCCAGCCTGCCTGCCTGCCTTGCTGAAGGGAGAAGTCACGTCTTCCTGCCACAGTGGGAAAATGATTGGCAGGACTCTCTGGAATGGTTGCCCTGAGAAAGGCTTCCTCATGGCTTAGCCAGGCCTGGCTGGGGTTGCCCCAGTGAACCATGGCAGCTTTTTAATACCTTCGCTAAAGCAATAACAGTAATCTTAGGGCCTCCAGGATGCTAACAAAAGCCTCTCTCTGAGGGGGATCCTTCCTCCAAATGAGAGCTTGCCCCTGCCCAGGCAAGCTTTCCATGGTGGTGCTGCCAGTCAGCCAAGAGAGATGGCTGATGTTGACAACTCCCATCCCGGCCTTGGGTGTGAGGGCACTTCCTGAGATGGGTGTCTTGCCTGGCCTCATGAAGGTGCCAGTTTTTCTGGCAGTGTGATGCTGGTGGGACAACTGGTTCCACTACCTCAGCAAATGTCTAGGGCAATGTTTCTCAACCTTGGCCGCTTGAAGATGTGTGGACTTCAACTCCCAGAACTCCCCAGCCACCCTTGCTGGCTGGGAAATTCTGGGAGTTGAAGTCCACACATCTTCAAGCGGCCAAGGTTGAGAAACACTGGTCTAGGGACAGGCAGGCTTCATAGCGCAGCTTGCGCTGTTCACTACCACGAACTAGCCTTGGCAGTGCTGCTTTTCTCCTGGCCACTCCCTCTTACCTGACATTTGATGAATGCAGTTTTTCTTTCAGTCAGGCTGAGAGCAAACGGTTTCATTTCTGCCCCACTCTCCCACAGACAAGGTGTAACAATGGCCAGACAAACAGGCGGTGGTCAAAAACATCAAGAAGGCGATGCACATAAAAAATGGGCAGAGCTGCAATCGCCCTGTTGTGGCTGCCATGTTGACTTTTTTAACCACACTCTGCAGACACCTTGGTAAACAAAGCACGTACTTATGGTCCTAGACTGAGTGAAACAGGTTGTCCAAAAGGAGGAAGGGAGGGGAAATGTTTGCAAATCACCTACCAACTGAAGGCCACGTTCTCAGTTGCTTTTGAAGTCAGTTTCACTTGAATTGCCCAATGTATCAAATGTATGTAAAATCATTTGGACAGATTTCAGGTCTCTGCCTTTCTAACAGGAAAAGAAAAAGGAGAAGAAACCGCAAGAGGGACATTTAATGGTTTCTATGAAATGTAGCACTTTTGGGTTTCCTTTTCAGTCTGAATCTTGCACTTTTGGCATGATCCCTCAACTATTCTGAGCATCTCCTGAAGAGCAAAATTGCTGAACAGCAGTTTGTATAATTTGCATATAAATGAAGAGTGCTGTTGGCTTTTGAGAAAAATAGCTAACCTGGGTTTGGTTTACTGTAAGAAAATGAAGGAAAGAACAATTACATAGTGTAGCCATGAGGCAGGGCCTATAGGTGTTGTACAGATATACATTGTTGTTCCTTGTTGCTGTGTCCCCTGAACAGTATGATCATTGTGAAAATTTACTTTTTTCAATTTTGCCACACAGTTTGACATGCTGTGTGAGCACAGCAAGTCATAATAGCTGTTTTCTCAGCAAGATCCATTGTCTAATGCCAAGATGCAAGTGTCTTTTGTTTACCTCTTTTGTCTACCCCTCTCAAATCTTGTTATTTGATAAGCTGGAGATATCAAATATATGTATGAAAAGTCCTTTCCTTCAGGACTGGTCCTGCTATTAAGCAAAGTAAGGCAGTGCCTCTGAAACAATCCTAAGATAAGACCTCTTCTGCTGAATGGGTTAAAGTGTGTGAGTATCAGTAGGATATATTACCAATAAATAAGTCTGTCTTTAACAAAATTAAGTTGTACTAAACTTAGGTGTCAGTTTCACACTTGAGATATTCACTATCCCACTCTAAAGATCCGGCATTGCAGGACTGATTATTTGGCCTGTTCCAGGGGCAATAATTTTCTCAATTTCTAACATTAGGTGAATGGGTGGGCTGGCTGCAGTCAAATAATGTGCCCAAAAAAACCAAAAAACAAAATCTAGTAGTGGGTGAAAATACAAAACAATAGAAATGGAGTTTCATCACTTTAGTGCTGTAGAGAGAAATGGGGGACATAGCACCTGAATGAAACCTAAGATGTTCCACACACACCAAAATACTTTGTTGAACAGGATGAACGTGTTGGCTATGACTCCAAAATCAATCTCTCGTGAGACTGATTTACCATTCGTGTCTGTGCAGAAGAGACCTGAGAATGAGTCTGGCTTGCTCCATGCTTGACCATAAAAAGGTCTTTATTCTATGGAGGCATGAGAATGCACTTTCTGATGTACAAGATGTTGTCAGAATAGTCAGAGCTATTTTTATCATTTTTTTCCCTGGTGATAATCGATATAGGTAGCTTCCTTTTTCCCAGCTCAAAAGATAAGCCACATCTTGAAGAGCTTAAAGTTTTGCTTTCTGTTCATTGTCAATGTCCATTAGCATTACATCAATGAAGCTGTAGTCAAGAAGCATCAAATCAGTCCTATAAAATGTGCAATATTTGTGCTTTCATCCTGTCTTACGGCAAACTTTTCAGTATAATAAATAATGAAGTTTGTGCTCTTTCAGCCCTTCTAAACCAGAAACATTGGCAGGTTTTATTGCCTGCTTGAGTTCTAGAGAAAAACAGGACCAACTCAGCATGGAACTTTATACAAATGCTACTGCTATAAATTGTATTCCATATGATACTAATTAGTCTGCGCAAAGGACTTCATGGTGGAGACAAGGAAGGTAAAGCTATGGATAAATTGAGGAAAGTACCCATTTACAGTTGCTGATGACTGGCATCTCCCTTTCTAGTGAGTGGAGACCTAAGGATGATACTGAAGGTTTTTCAAAAAACAGGTCTGAAAACAGTCTTGAGATGAGACAAGATACCAGGAGGACATTAATGAAAGAGATTAGTCATCTGGTTAGCCCCAATCCCCACTTAACAATGGAGTAATACAAGTTTTAGGTACAAATATCTTTTGTACAGCTATCTGCAACAAAACAGCTTGATATTAAAATGGATGTTGTATGAATAGAATCCTCCCTGCTCGCAAAGCAAAGTATTGTAGATAAGATTGCAGTTAGTAGAACTGTGCAATGCTTTAGAAAGCATAGGATTGCTCATGTAATATCTGTTGGCAACTTCTTAATGCAGGTGTATCTTTTCCTGGGACTGTGTGGCAGAAAAGAAACATTCTTTGTTGGCCAGGAAAGAGTCCCCCTGTCACATATTAACACTGCATGAGAGTAGTATCTGCTTGCTGGTAAAGAGGCAGGTGATGAGGATGCAGCCCCCTCTAATGGCCTTTTAAATGTGTAACATTTTTGAAATGACCTAGGCTGCTTTCTTGAGACTTAAATAATCAAGCTTTTAAAAAAAATTTCTGGAGAAGTTGATGTGCTCTTGCTTTGATCTGTTCATTCTTAGCTACTGTCTTGCAGTCACTGTTCAGGGTCTTTGAATTACCTTTTCATAGTGGTTATCTCCAGGAATATAATATGCAACCTCACTAGCAAGTTGTGATAGTTGTGAGAACACTTCTCTTCCAGTTCATACTCCAAGAGTATGGTACAGGTAAAGGTGCAGCCCTTGTAGTTCCAAGTTTTCAATGCAGAAGTTGTCAAAAGTCTTCCGTTTAGCCTTTATGAATAAATGCAATGACAAGCTTATAGACGAAGATGGCTGTCTATGGCAATGGTAACTAAAATGCACTGGGCGTTTTAATGTCCTGTGGCAATTCCTTTGTGTAAGTTCCCAGAAGAATCATGAGAGTATTTTTTACTTGAAAAAAACACTGTGCTGTGGCTGTGCTAACATAACACACTTGCCAGGGTTAATTTAACCAGTTTGCTCAGTTATTTCAATCTTCTGGGTTAATGCAATGATCCATAAACTAACCACACAGGCTGGATTAATCTAAAATGCTAGGTTAAAATGTGGTGAACTACTTCATGGCCTCTGTTTTACATCAATATAACCAAGTGCTGCTTAAAACATGTTTATACAGAACAAAATGTACAAGTTTATTTAGAACAGAATGAAATGAAATGAAATGAAATGAAGGTAATTGGAACATAAAAGGCCCAGAGGAAATGGCTGCTCAAAACCATTCTGATATCCAGACACAGAAAAGTGCCTTATGCAAACTGGGTACTGACCCACCTAGCTTACTGCTGTCTATACTAATAACACAAATACCAAATTTCACATTTCAAAGCAGTATGTGTGCTCCCTATTTGAGGTTGTATTTCAAGCATTCCATTTCAATGAATGGTTACCAGAATGTTCTGCCTTCAGAATGTGCTGATAACTTGAATGCTAGATACTCAAATTTAAGCTATTTGTCATCAAAATTGCTGAACTGTGATACCTTCTCGTCTGTGAAAAGTTCAAATGCTGTTATGCTTATACTGTATGTTCATGAGAGATACAGAACCACCCTGTGTGTGTTGGCAAAATGCAGTACAACATAAAATTGTTTGAAATATAAGATACCATTCAAAGCCACAGTTATAGTTGAATATTCTTTTTTAATGAAACTAGAGAGCAGCATACAAAAAACTGCACATCTCCCCATCCCTTTCTTTATCCTCATCCCTGCCACTACCCCTAGATAGTCAGCAGTGGATGGGTTTTGACTCAATATTGTTACAATTACAGCACCGATCAAGCTGGAAAAACACATACAGAGGGAAAACAAATCCATTTAGTATAGGAGGCAACTTTCCATGCTACAGAAAACTGACATAAAAAGCTATAATGTACCCTATTTTCCATCCCCCACCCCCACCCACCCAACTCCCCCATGTTTACCCCATATCTTTTCACTACAGCAAAGAATAGGATCCACCTCCTTCGCATCGCGGAAACAGAAGCTACAGACTGTAGAATTTCAGGCTTCTGTCCATGCCTGTGGAAGCAAGGAACTTAGCATGGTGCCCAAAGGCTACTCCTGTTGTCAGCCCACTATGCTCTGTAAAAAGAAGACGGGACAGTCAGACAAGACATTTTTCACTGTATGTTTATCTCTTCAAAGAAACAAAAGGCAGCAGAAACAGCCCAAGTACTGATGCTAGCCACCAGTACAAACCACAATATTGTACAGTGCCTCTGAAGAATGATACAAAAGCCAACATTCTCATACCTGTGAAGTGGAGAACTTCTGTCCACTGTTTACAGATGAACACTTGGACATCAGTACCACCCAGGGCCAGATAGGTACCACTCTGATCAAAGATGAGAGACTTCACCTAAAGAGGAGAAGCATTGAAAATAAGCTTCTAGAACCAAAGCATGCCATGTTCATATAGTTTGGGCCTGGGATATCTCTGAGACCACCTACTTTGATTATAATCTGCCCACCCAATACAAACAAGCAGAGACAGCATGCTGTGGATCCCCACCTTAAGAGAAATGGGATCTTTGATATGACCTTCTCTGCTATAGCTCCTACTGTCTGAAACAGTTTGCCTCCCATCGTCAGGATGGTGCCTTCCCTATTAATATTCAGGAAGGCAGTTGAAATACTGCTCATCTGCAGAGCCTTCCTGGAATAAACATTAGGCTATGTCACGACTGAACTAGTGGTTATATGGGAACCACTGACTGTATTTGTTATGGTTTGGATTGTTTTTGTATTGTACTATAATGTAAGCCACCTAGAGTCTATAGCGTGAGGCTGCATACAATTCAAAAGAAAACAAGCTCTCACACTGATGCAACAAGCTCTGTCCCATCCCAGGGAAGAGATCCCAAAGCTTTAAAAGCAGAGAGAAGAACTGTGTCAGAAGAGATTTCAGTGGCTATATTAAAATAAAGAGGGGTCAAAAATATAGGACAAACAAAATGCAACTAGGCAGACCTCAAAGTTATTATCCAGCTGCAGTGTCTTGAAATTCTTCAGCTTACGAAGATCCCAGAGTTTGACTGAGGAGTCATCAGCAGCAGTGGCCAAGTAGTAGCCATTCTCAGAGAAGGCAATGCTAGTAATAGGACCAGAGTGCCCAGGGAAGTTTGCCACGTTAGTCCGTTCCTGAGGAAGGCAAGTCAATTAGTGCTATTAGAGTGATGTAGTACCCTCCAAAGAAATGCAGCTTGTGTCTCCACTGCCTTCACCATGAACAGAAAAGTTAGGGTTCATTCTCCATTCAATAATATTTCTGTATGATGTTCTGAGTTCAGCTCAACATAGCATTAAGAGCAATACCTAGGAAGATAGATACTTCACAGACCAGGTTCCAAAAGAGATTAAAAAACTGTTTGAAAGAAGAAAAAAGTAAGCCTTTAGTACATCAACGAAGTGCTTCCATGTGTTTTAGCTGACATAACATAGCAACAACTAAAAAAATGGTTTTTACTTTAAAAACTGATATGCCACCTTTCAAAGCAAAATTTTTCCCAGAACAATTTACATAACCATTTAGATTATATCTTAAACCTTTGTACTGAAAACAGCAGTAAAAAATATAATTGTTGCAAGTATCTTTTGATGCAGAAGAATGGTGATTATAGCTCCTGAAGGTATGGCTTGTTTGAAATGATCCCCATCTGTGAATCTGCCTCTTCTGGGGAAGAGGAACATTTGACACTACTCTCATTCTTCTTCTCCCCCAACAAGTAAGAAACCAAACAGAGTTTCACTTTCTTATAACATTAGCATGGGAACTTTCTAATTAGTGGTATATAACAGGACCATACCTACTAATTCACAAAAGCATTAACCAGCACTCTAAATAGTCAGTAGTGATCTTTCTGAGTTTGTATTTTAATTCATTGAGATTAATTATGGGAGTGTTCAAAACAGTATGCACTGCAAGGTTTTACAACATAAAGTACCTTTGAGATAAAATATAGTGCTGAACTTAAAGAACCTGATAATCCTACTTTGCAGGATATATTAGTAGACTTCTAGGCTATTCTAAATCTCCAAGCTCTAGATAGGATACAGATACAGGTAGTCCTCACTTAACGACCACAATTGGGACTGGAATTTAGGTCACTAAGTGATGCAGTCATTGTAACCATGGTCATTAAGCAAATCACACGGTTAAGTGAATCACGTGGTTCCCTGTTGATTTTGCTTGCCGGAAGCCAGCTGGGAAGGTCGCAAATGGTGATCACGTGACCCTGGGACACTACAACTGCTGTAAGTGTGCGCTGGCGTGGGGATGCTGTGATGGTTGTAATTTTGGGCACTGGTCATAAGTCACTTTTTAAAGCGCTGTTGTTACTTTGAATGTTGCTAAATGAATGGTTGTTAGGCGAGGACTATCTGTAGTATCTCTTGTATATTTTCTGTTCACCTTGCTATCATTTCTCATTCAAAACCTCTAAATGGATAAGGATACTTCAGAATATTCATGGCCAATGTCAGCAAATCCTTAATAATCAGGCTTGCAAAGTAAGACTTTCTTACATTGTTCTATTACAAGCCAATCCTTACCTTTAAGTCCCAGATCTTAATCTGGGAGTCCATTGTTCCTGTCCCAAAAATAAGCCCATCAGGATGGAACTGAGCACAGGTAAGAGCTGCGGGAAAAGAATATTGGATCACCACACAGCTGAGAGAAGCCCCAACCAGCTTCCTCCCTCCCATATATCTAACACATTCAGCTGCAAACTGCACTCACTCAAGCATGTCTCACAGAATACCAGATTTAGATTCTAAAGGCAAAATCCATACCACAGCCAGAAGTTTCATCTGTGACCTTGGTGAGAACACGGCCAGTCTGGATGTCAGAGAAAGCCCAATACTATAAAAAGCAAAGGTTGAGGTTTTGTATAAGCAGTTGGTTTCAGAAGACCATGACTAAATTTGTTTACTGTTATGTTGAATTCTTGTTTTTTAAAATCTGATCTATAATTTTATTTTCAATTGCAACTTAAGACTGTTTTATTGCTATTTTATCTGTAATGGAGACATTGGAAAAATATTTTTAAAAGCAGGATATAAATAGGTAGACTAAAATATACCTCTGGATTCACTCTCACCTGGTCATCAGAGGAGCTCAGGAGATAATCACCAGTTGCATGAAGGCTCAGCCCTGTGACAGCACTCTCATGGGCTCGCACAACTTGCACACAGGAAGCGCCAGGGACTGACCAAATCCGGATAGTGGCATCTGGAGATGCTGAGAACACGAGTTCCTGGAGGGAAAGAGAAGTCATGTCCCCAAATATCAGTTCTGTAAGACTAAGTGTAAACCTGATTCATTCAACGAACGTATGCGGGAACCTCAAAAGAGAGTATATAATTGCTTGTGGTAGTATAAATATAATCAGCATGAGGTTCTCCCACAGAAAAAGCCGGAAGAAAATCTAGAGCCCTTACCTGGGATGGGTGGAACACTACGCTGGTGACCTTCTTTGTGTGACCTTTCAGAGTCGCCAGGATCTGTTCTGAGCTCTTGTCAAAGACAACAACATTTTTATCAGCCCCACCTGCAAACAAGAAAAAAACTGAGAAACCTGAACAGCTCAGCAGAGGATCTATTAACAGAAAGCATCCTTCAGTGATTGTCTTAAAAGGCTTATTATCAATGTAATATTACAGTAATGTTATTATTGTAGCCTCATGGAAACAGACTCCAGGAATATGAAATATGGGTTCTAAGCTACTGTCCTTTCAAATATAAGCATGGAACAAAAAACAAAAAAAAACCACCAGGAAAAAAAGGAGGCAGAAGCCTTAACATACCTGTGAGGATCTTGTTGGTGTCAGAAGGACACAGGTCAAGAGCAAGGATGCCAGGGATACTGGCACTGTGTAGTCCCTGTTTAAAAACACAAAATACTGGAATTAGCATTCCAAGCTCTCTTATTTTATTCACTGACTAGCAGGCAACATAGGAGGAAGCTTTTACAAAAGCTGGGTGTTTCTGCATATGTGTGTGTGTTTAATCTATCTATCTATCTATCTATCTATCTATCTATCTATCTATCTATCTATCTATCTATCTATCTATCTATCTATATTTCAAATTTGGTCACTGCCCATATGTTTGCTGATGCTCCTAAAAACTAAGCAGTTTTTATTCTGGCAAGAATATGTGGTTGTCCCACTGCAGGCTTGCAACATTAGCAGAAAAAGCAAAAAGGGAATCCGGTATCAACAACAAGGCGAAATAATTGCCCTGTATAACGAAATAGGGTAAGCAAGATTGAAGCAAGGAAACAACAGTAATATGTCACTGGATATTGGTAGTAAAGATGTACTGCTAAATTGGGATGCAAAGGAACCATGAGCATACTAAGAATTCTGTATTTTTGAAGCTGGCAAAAGGCCTCAAGAATTTCTCTCTCAGATGATTCCAGAGCACAGCAATATCTAAAATGTAGACAATGGTTATTGATTTAAATGGGCTCCCATCAGGCTGCAAGGAGGAAACTCATTAGCATTCTTAAGGAAATTTAGGAATCTTCTGGATTCTTAGGATAATCTTCTGAATATATTTACCACATGTGAAGCCACCTGCCGGTATCTACTAAGTTCTTCTGGTTTCACCAGCTCCTCTGGCACTGTCTTCCCTCTCTGCCAAAAGAAGAAAACACAATTCATCCACCAAGAACACAAACTACGCAGAACAAAGAATTGGATCTTTTGGTTCTTCTGCTAACAGAATTTCTATGCACTTCCCAGAATCATCCCAGATTCCCCACTCCAGTTTAGTAAAAAGGAGCACTTGCCTTTTTACGCTCTGTGGTCAGCACTGTGGCTTTGTCTTGAAGCTGCAAGATAAAAAAGTATTAGAAAAATTAGGGTCAAGGTTGGCATAATAGTGAATCAAGAGGCAGGAAATATTATCAGACCTTGCAACTTTAATGTAAAATAGAGGGCACTGTGATATAGAATAGGATATGTGTTTCAAGCATAAAACATGGTTAACCATCCTTTGAGAATAAAATGGAGGACTTCTGGGGAAGCAATAGTGGATTGAAGACGGCTCTGCAAAGAGCGGAGCCGATGGCCACAGTGGAAAGAGGAGCGGGGGAATGGATCAGCTCCTCGGAACTCCTCTCTGGATTATGGAGGACTAGGATTACCCACAAGTTTGCTCCATACAGAGATCGTAAAATACTGGTCTCTGGTGGGTTTTAGAGCTCTGAGAGCCAGGGGTGGGGGGAATCATCTTGCCTAACCTATGGTTCGGCACCTTCAAAAAGACACTGGGCTCACCCACTTCCTCTCTTAATCACCTTAGGAAATTGCCTATTATTGAGTTTTTGGATGCTAAGAACCTTCTGAAGGGCAAGTTTCACTATGCCGGGAGAGTTTCCTTCTATCTTTGATGAAAGAAGTTTTATGTAAGTTTAAGGATTAAAAAGAAAAAATCCCTAAAACAGGCAATATCATGCCTGAAACTGGGTGTTTCGCAAAGTTGTGTACTCATAGTGGTACAAAGCAAAACCTTTTGCACATTTCTACTACAAAAGTGGCACAATCACTTCTACAAATGTAACAGCTTAGGTAGATGTATTATAACTGTTTATCTGTAGCAAGTCCTGAGCCCAAAATATTTCTTACTTTCTGAATAATCTCTGGGGTCATTCCTGCCAACTCTCCTAGATCCATTGGTTCACCAGCACCCTGAAAAAAGAGCAGATAGAGCATTTTAGTCCACAGAAAGAAGATACAGTACGAAGAGAATTATGAAATTATGTGGAACTTACCACAGCATTAGGTTGTGAAGAGGGTACAGCTTGGGGAACAATGAGGCCAGCTTGGGGTTTCAGAGTTGCCAAAGCTGGGAAGAAAGAGATGATTTGGCAAGTTTAACACAACTGGCATAATGGGGTATTTTCTTGGACATCAACATCAAATAAAAATAAATCTTCTCAGCTTTACCTTCTCTTGCAGCAGTGACCTCTTTGGTGAGACGAGCAATGACACGGCAGGCAGCATCATGTTGATATAGTGCATGAGAAAGTTCCTGGCGTGTAGTCTGAAGCTGCTGGCGCAAAGTGAAACTGTGCAGCATGACAGCATCCTGAAGGAAGTAATTTATACATTAATCTTATACGTAAAGATAGCTAGGCACATTGGCTTAGTGAGTAACTGTGAATACACAGCATGACATGCAACCCATTAATTTCTGCCTTGATCTTCCCACTCTTGTGAACAGGAAAATCAAGGTGAAAATGGATAGTTTTTCATGATATTTGAAACCAGGCTATTGATTTTTAGAAATCCTCTGTTCTATGAGCACAAAATCTGATTGCAGACAACATGAGTGGCAGAACTAAAACAAGATTAAACACTGACTTGCTCACAATAAAGTAAGAATTCTGGATTACTGTATGAAAATACAGACTGAAAAAGAGGAGTTTCTTGGACATTTAGCCAGAATAGCCAGTCTGCTGATTTTTCTATTCTTTTCCTATTCCAATCCAGCAAATTCTTACTTGCTTCTATTCTAAAAAGGACAGAAAGCTCTTCACATCTGAAACAAAGGAGGAATAACCTACGGTACAGACAGGATAATTTCAGTGCCATAATCTCAAAGAACGTAACTCTGACACCTAATATTGAAAAATATATATTTACCCATTCATCTTGTAGTGCCTTCAAAATAGCTGGAATACTAGTAGCAGAAGGAGGCTTAGGCCGAATTGGGTGGGCAACTGTGAATGAAATATATACAAGCATTAATTCTAAAGAACCTCCAATATTTACCCTCACAAGCCTTTAAACCATGGCTAGGAAACTTCTGTCAGCTTTAGTTTTAGTTAATTGTTATTTGGCCTTTTTTTTGGTAGTAATAAATCCCCTCATGCTCCAACTTTTTCTTTTTATCAGCCAAACGTATTATGGCACTAACACTTTTCAGCAAACTAGCTCCATTTACAGAAGAATACAACACTGCAGCTTTTTGTGGGGGAGGATAAACAGAAGGAAAGGAAAGCAAGCACTCAGATGGACTGAATGGAGGTTGGGGAAGCAGCAGGAGAAGGAAGGAAACTGAGCAAGGAGACAATAAGAAGGTAGAGAAGGATGAAGAGAGGAGGAGGTAATCAGCTGGGGGTGGGATTGAAGACTGTGGATCACACTGGAAAAGCCAAGAGGCTGCACTTCATGCCTTGCTATTTTAAAACTCGAGGAGCCCTGAAAAAAGTTGCAGAAGGTACATATGTCTTATAAGAGTCTGACCACAGCTCTCAATGTAATTAAAGATGGATACACACGTTCAGGCAAACCAGATGGAAAGAGCAACATGGGAGATAATGGACGAAGTACAAAGTGAGAAAATACAAACAAACATAGGTGGGACTTCTGACTAGGGAGAAGTGCCAGATACACTTTTCAGTCAAGATTTATGCATGTAGCTGTTTGCTTTGAAATACTAGTTCTGAATGCATCTGTTGAGCAATCTTCTCCTTAAACTTACCTGGCCCTGATACTTTGGAATTACTTTATGTCTTTCTATCACCTAACAAATATTTTCAAGAGTTCTATGCAAGATCATAAGAAATTAGTCAGAGCAGGTATTCTGCATTCAACAAACTCTAATTCTTCTGTTCTTCCTTACCTTTGATATCTATCAGCTGTTCTTCAGACAGTGGCTGGTTGTTCACTGGATCAGTCCCATTCTCTGCAATATACTTTTCAATCAGTCTTCGCTCATAAACATGGTTTGAGACTGGAGACACACAAGGATGCTCTGGTACCTCATTAGAAACTGCAAGAAAAAAGTGAAGGTAAGAAAAGAGTTTGCTGGATTAGGTAATTTACAAACAATAGGATCAGTCTTGACAGACATGTCTTCTATCAATAATATTAATAAGCAACTTACTATTCTTCTTTAAAATATGAATACAATGTAACAAACTGTGCTATTTTATAACCAATTTGCAATGAACACACATTTTAAAAAGCTTTCAACCAGACAAAATAAAATACCTATAAAAAGCCATGCCTAAAGACTTCTGAATGCCTATTAAACAAAGACTTGTTGTGTATAATATATTACAAGTAAATAATGTTTATTATAGCCAAAACACATGAATAGCAAAGTACAGATATAATTTAAAAGTTTGGCATAAGATAAAACAGTTTAACAGATAAAATAAATTGATAAGCACTACATAAAAGATTTAAAAACTCAATCTTATTAATTTTATTAATATAGACCTTGTTTTTATAGCCATAGTTAAAAATTTGGCTGTCACCACTGTAATTTTAGAAATTTTATCTGAAAGTAAAATTTACATATTCAAAAATATATCTTTCTGGCCTCAATTTTAAAACAAGTAAGATTGTGTCCTGCCAAAAATTCTTGCAAAAATCAGAGTGCAGTAAAATATGATCCACAGTTTCAAGGTCAGTACATTTACAGTAACATCTTTGAGAGATGGGAATCTTGACCATTAAAGCTGCTAGAAAAAGGGAATCAGATGTCTGGAAATCCATCCCAAGGTAATATTCTCAATGCAGCATAGCTGAAGTTCCCAAGCATCGTTCAAAGCAGTCCTATGTTGAGCACATTACACTAGCAGGCGGGATATAATTAAAATATATGTTACTATTATCAAACAAGACACTCTGAAAAACAGCACAGTTTGTGCACTAACTTCAGTTATGTAAATACATTTCTGGCTACTACTGAAGTCTAGACATCCATATTCAGGTCTGAATCCAGGATTACATGGAAACTGCAAACCTGAATCTTCAAGAACAACATAATCCTATTTAACATAGATTGAATGAGTAATGCCCAATCTATAGTTTGACTGTTCAGGAACATCTTTGTTTTGTGTTGATTAAACCTCAATGAATAGCAAGATTCTTTGGATTTCACTGGAAAGAAGAGGCAGGATTTGGTGTCACCAGTATATTGGTGGCACTGGTTCCTCAAATTCCAGATGTCAATAATTTGATGCATATGTTAAATAGCATGGAGGGCAAGACAGGATGCTGAGGAAAGCCATAAAAGCTATGCTGAAAGCACCAAACAGGAGACAAATCCAGACACATCATAAAACAGTAACCAGCTTCCATCCAAGCAAAGCTCTTCTGACAGATACTAGTACTGAAAGTCCTCAAGAGAATATGTATGAACACATTCCCCCCAACCTAGTTTTTAACATAAAGAATGAAGGTAACTAAAACCAAGTCCCTTAATTAGGCCAGAATGGATCTAGATAATTGATATATTCCAGAAATCCTAAGAGCTTTATGTAGATATTTCCTCCTTTGTGGAAAGTTTGAGATTAAATGGAAGACATGAAGTTTTAAACTAGATTAGTGATTCGGAATGAAACAAATAGTTAATATTTATTTCAAGCTAAAGAATCTAAACAAAAAAAACTGACATCTATTTTATGTCCAATAATGTGCCAATGAACCTTTAAAAAGGGATGATTATGAAAACCTTAAAAATATTAGTTAATTTTTATGTGCTCAATTTCTGCAGCTTCTCCTAGATTTATTTTTAGGCTACAGTATAGATTTTCCCCTTACCAAAAAATGTATTCTGTAAACCAAGTTGGATGTCAGCTGGCTTTGGGTATAAAGATATATAGAAATAACAGCAGCACCTTCCACAAGATTTACCTTCACAAGATGGTTACAATGAGTTAATATTCAACGAGAATATCAAGTCCAAAAAGAAGATAAGTAAAGTTGTTGATTTAACATTTTAAAAAAACTACTGTTGGAAATATATGCTATCTATGCAAATCAGACTCACAGGCATTTCTTAAGGCCTTAAGATGAAAATGCAATGTATGTCCACATCACTGAATCCGTAATTTATACAATTATAAATACAGTCAAATAAACCAAGAATATAACTGGAAGAAAAATTTATAAACGTTCAGTTTAACAAGTTAGAGAAAAAAATTAAAAAAGAAAATAAGAGATGAAATGTGATAGAGACAAATGCAAATTTCTTCACTGAAGAAAAAGAAATAAAATGAACAGATATAGAATGTGGGATACCTGGTTGACAGCAGTATTTGTGAAAAAGACCTCAGAACTTAGTTAATCATAAGCTAAATATGAGCAAGCAAATATCATGTAGTTGCCAAAAAACTGAATGCAAGTTTAGTCTGTTTTGACTGTCGTTTGAAATTAGTTCCATTATGTTCTGATTCAGCCAGACCTAATATTATGTCCATTTCTGGACCCCAAATCTTACAAAAAATTCAAAGTGAATGGCACAGGTACAGAGAAGGGCAACAAGGAAATCAGAGCACTGGAAATGCTTATGGGAAACTGAAGGAATTGATATGTTTAGCTTTGAGGGGAAAAATGACTGAATGGGACAAGATAATACTTTTCAAGTACCTGAAATGATTTAATACAGAAGGTCAAGATCTGATGCCCATCATTCTAAAATGCAGGACCCAGAATAATAGTCTTAAATTACAGAAAGGCAGATTCTACTTGAGCAGATGAACAGCGGAACTAATTACCTAGAGAGATAATTGTTTTATTCACTGGATGCATACTAGCAGGAGCTGGGTAGTGATTTGTTACAGATGCTTTAATTTGCATTCCTGCACTGAACAGGTGGTTAGCCTTGATGGCTTCAATAGCCACTTCCAATTCTATGTGGACTAGGCATTTGTACAGTTCATTATAACTGAACTTAGCTGCTGCTTCTAGCAGACCCCATTATTTACAAATAATCTGAACTCCATAAAGATAACCCTTATTTTCACCTAGTAGCTTCAGAAACCAAGAACCACACTTTTTATAATAAAATGGTAAAATGCTAAAGTTACAAGCTGAACGGAAATTCAAAATCT
Organism: Liasis olivaceus; assembly: GCA_030867105.1. Lineage (NCBI taxonomy): Eukaryota > Metazoa > Chordata > Lepidosauria > Squamata > Pythonidae > Liasis > Liasis olivaceus. The sequence goes on along the minus strand of CM061349.1, from coordinate 107,032,695 downwards.
AGAATGGATTATTGAATACTATACCATCAAGAGAATATTTAAAGCAATGCAGTCTTGCCCGCAAGTACGCTTCTACAAATACTATGCTTCCAAAATTTTTATTAAAAAGATATTTTTCCCCAAAGTGTGTTTCCATTAAAAATTACTCCAATAAAATCTGTGTATTAGATTCATAAAGCTAGAGTTTAAATGAGACTAAAAAAGCTAATCAAAAATGAATGTTGAAAGTGAAGAAAAACATACTTCAGATTACGAGTTCCATGGCTTATTAAACATATTTAGAATCACAGAACTGGAAGGGACCATTTAGACCATGGAATTCAACCCTCTGTGTCCACACAAGAATCCAGTTCAAAGCATCCATGACAGAAAGCTGTTCAGTATCTGCTTGAACGCATTTAGTGAAGGGGAGCCCACCTTTATCTCAATAGGTAATTGGTTCGCCTGTCATATTGTTACTACCGTGAGGAAGGTTTTTTCCCTAATATTTAAACGGAATCTTGAATTCATTATTTGGTGTCCTGCCTTCTGGAGTGGGAGAGAAAGGCTTTCTTTTGTGTGACAGCCCCTCAGGTCATACCTATCTACCTGCAGTATAGAACAGTGATCGTAACACTATCTTATTGATTGTAAAGATTATAAAAAGATTACAACCCCTCAGAGATATCAATATTCGGAATTGTCGTATAAATACTAATGCTGCTGCTGTTAAAAGAGGAGCCCCTCTCTCGAGCCCTCCCTCTCCCCCATGTGAGGCCGTGGCTGCGCGCAGGCGGGAGGAAGAACGAGAGCGAAGCAGAAAGCGGATCACTCACTGGAGCATATGAGGGACATGGCGCGCACCTCCTCGGTATAATCCTTATGGCTGCTTCCGGGCCACGAGACCGAGGAGGAAGATTCCGCTTCCGGTAGCCCGGTGCAGCTTTTTTAAACTCTATCACACGACAGGCCACGGATCGCGCGGGAACCTCCAACGCCGGCCGGAAACGGAATTCCCTCCACTCCCTCTAGCACTTCAAAGGCACAACTCCGCCGCATGGCCTAACGGTCCGGGAAGACAACCTACTTCCGGATCCGGAGGACCCTGGAGGAGCGATAAACTACCATTCCCAGCATGCACTTGTTGGACATAACGTGGATTTGGAAATATAGTTAAAAAATAGATTCACTCAGGGTTAGCTGCCGAGCTCCTGAAACGGAATGGAAACAATGGAGAATTTAAAAGAAAAGAAAATTAACATACCTATCTAATGTATCTATTCAGACTCGGAAAGCAGCAGTAAGAAAATACTTTTCACATGAAATTAAGCTAACTTCGAAAGACTGAGTAAACACTCTGAACCAAGTTGTCCTTGCTTATAACAAATTCTCGATTCCCCCATTGTTTTCTACGAAAAACTCTCCCTTCCGCCCAGGAAAGACAGGCCGACTGCTGCACTGAAAGCTCAGAGACCTGACTGTGGTAGTAGTCAAAAACTTTGGAGCGTGCCAGCGTGCCCAATTCTTAGGTAGAAAACGACATAAATAGTTTAACATTTACACGGAATGGCGACAATAATCGGAGAGTGACAACAGAATCATTTTCAATTTTCATCACAGCCATGGGATGATTACCTTTAGGAACACTTTAGCAACAAGTGCTTCTATTGTTGTGAGTGTACAGCATGCATAGTTAGTTTATTTTTTTTATGTTGCTCTTATTTATTTACTACAGATGCTTTATGCCACTTCAAACATTCCGATACCATGGACTATAAACATATAGTCATCACAATAAAATACTATACTCATACAGTAATGAAAGGAACCATCGTATACCAGATACAATAATCACAACCTATTGATCTCCGGTCATCCGTGGAACCCGCTACCCACCCATTCGGCAAGTTTTCACAAGCTTTCTGTATCAATAAGGAAGGCGCAGGTCTTATTTCTGAAGGAAAGGCATTCCGTAGGAGGAGAGCTCCCGCAGGTAAGCTTAAGGGTGATTGCCTATGTTATATCTGTATCTTCCAAAATAAACAATTAAAGGAGTACAATTCTGAGCATGCTCCTGGTTAGGTTTAAAGAGCCTTCCTACGCTCCTTGGACTGCATTTCCCAGAAAGTAGCTGGCCTTGGGGGCTGGAGCTGTATTTGAATTTCCCCCGAGGGAGATAAAAAAAACCTGTGCCTACAGTCGGAGCTGCTGTTCCACTCCTTTTCTTCAAGCTCGGGACAAAGTAAGTATCCACCCAACTTTTCTCCGGGTCGTTGTCCAGTTCCAAAATTGCGGGTCGCCTGCCATTTCCCTCCGGCGCGGGATCTTCCGTTAACGCAACTTACCTGAAGTTTTAGGACGGGGAAGCAGCTGTTCGCTTTCAGACAACCTGGCGTGATAGTGGTAACCACCTTCTGCCACGCGCTCCCCGAGAAGGCAGTTGCGGAGAATTTTGTGCCTATCCCGCAGATAGTGGTTAAGCCGACAGATGGACTTAGAAAGAGAGATTCGGTTCTTGTTCAACCGGTTGGAAATAGGATGGCGGTGGAAATGGCGTGGATTATACACACGGATCCTGAGATTATGCTTCTTCTTACATTCCTGGGGATAAGCTGTGTGGCAGAGCCACCAAGAGTCTAAAGAAGATGAACTTGGCTTGTAACTGCCTCCTTGTTTTGGAGTGGTCTTTTTAAAATAAACATGCCCTAGGTAGTTTGCCTACAATAGGTGTTTGCAGAGGTGTAGGCTTTTCGGAAGCAGACTTCAGACTTGGGAGATCTGGGAGATTTCCGGGAGAATCTGGAAGGTCTGGCTACTGAGGCTTGAAGCAAAACAATGATTTTTGTAGGGGACATTGGTTGTAGAGTGGGGTGTTTCTGAGCACATGCTGAACCTTGGCATTTATTGTGAATACCACAACCAAACTTTCACATCCTTTCCATTCTTAATTTTCTATCAAGCACCTGTGTGGGGTTTTTTGGGGGGGGGAGGGACATGCTGTAATTGTGGAGCAGTAGAAAATGACAATACGATCAGCGTTTGCATTTATCACCAGTTCTGCAATTTCATCTTCTAAGCAAGAAGTAGTAGCTTACATTATCCACGCCTTAGTTATACCATATTGGCTATTGTAAACACTCTCTGGAACTAATCTTGAAAAGTGTCTGGAAGTTCCAATTAGTGTAAAAAGTTGCAGCTTGGTTGCTGCCTAGTGTTATGATATGTATACTGAATGATTGTGGCTAGTGGCTGATTGCTTACTGGACACAATTAAAAGTGTTGGCATTAACTTTTAACGCCTAAGCAGTGTAGGATCTGACTATCCAAAGCCTCTCCTGTTACAAGCCTGTCTGGGTATGAAGATCTGGATCTTTCCATTTTAAGCATTATTACCTTATGTATATATCTGAGGAAAAAAGCAGGGTATAGATTAAGTAATTACTTACAATAATTTTTATTGCTTGCAATTTCTTGGTTAAGACTGCATTTAATTTGAGATAAGCACCTGAAAGGGATTCCTTATTCTTCAGGCATGGCTGATTTTTAGCAGCCCCAGCTTGCATGGCCAGTGATAATGAAACTAGAAGTTGTTGTTCAACATCCAAAGGGTGACAGGTTCTTCTCATGAAGAGAAATATATCTTACCTTAAGGAATGTGCTCTTTTGAATTATACTTGCAGAAAGGCTGGGTGTGAAGACAAGAACCAGAAAGATGACCGGAAGGAAACTTACCTTATGGAGTTGCCCCAAGATGATGCTCACCTCATCCTTGGGCATCATTGTATTGCTCTCTCTCACACACACGTGTGTAACCAGTGCCCAACACCACCAAAGTTCATCTTGGCAAAAGAAGCGTATGGAACCTGACTTTTTATCTGAAGTGACTCGTACTGTAAGGAAAACACTGGAGAATTTGATTGGTAAAGAGAACTTTCTGATGCTGAATGAGGTATGACAGAAGTGCTATCCTTATGTTTATGTATATGTATGTGTGGAAAATAAGTAACAAAGGCATATCTATGAATTGAGTGACACAATTTGGGAAAACATACAGTGATATAGTTTTTCCAGGGAATTAGCCAGAGATAGGAGAATATTCAATCATGCTGTGTAAACAAATAAAAACTTCCTGACATGAGAATGAAATGGAATTTGCAGGAGAGAAACCAATGCAGATGGAGCTGTATGGGAGCAAGGTCCCAATTCTGCAGAAGCCTTTGAGTGTAGAGGTTTGTACTTGTAGTCATTCCTCTTTCACAAACCCATTCACTCAGTGCATAGATGGCAGGCAGATGAGACTGGAGGTGAAGGTGTTGCTGTGCAAATAAGCGTGTGAAGGTGGTTCATGCTTGTTCTAAGTATGCTGCCCAGGATAGAAGCCTCATCCTGGTAAAGTTTCCGTAGGAATTCAGACTACTTCTATTTCATTGTCCAGTGACTGAAAATTTTAGCCACTGTATCTTCAAATATGCTACTATATCAGCCAGGCAAGCTCTTAGTTTAACATATAATTCCTAACTCTTCTTACAAGTTGAAGTGCAAGTGCCTTTATGTTTTCCATTTGGTTTATAGTTCTAGTCATCAGTTAAATCTGCACCTTGTTATCATTGCTCGATTTAATCCCCACTCATTTCAGCACTGGAGGGAGCTGCAGTCATACCATCTGCTATGTAGCCCAGGTGAAAAACCATATCCTTTATGGTAAATTGACTTGTATTTTAAGAGCTGATAAGAATATTTGATAATAAGGAAAAGAATTCTGTGTGTGTCTGGTCTCCTTGCAGAATATCTCTTCCCTGCTTTGGCTAGTTTCCTCTGGAATCTCTTCAGCCTTACTTGTTGTGGCTCGAATTGCAGAGCAGTTTCTTACATCCTTTGGAATGGCTGGTAAGTGACCAGGTTATTGGCATAGTGGAAAAAAAGGTGCAAGTAAACAGAAGAGGCTAAGCATACTGCAGTGCAACAGTATCAGAGGACACAACCTATTCTCACTTAGTTACCCTTTCAAATTTTGTGGGATTGTCTTCCAAATAAGCAAAGGAAGGATTGTGATATTAAATGTTTACCTAAACTGGATCACTATTGAGTGGGAATCAGCATGTAGGAGTCTGAATAAACATGTAATGAACTCAAGAAAAGACCTGCTTGATTGCAGCAAAGGCCAGTCTGGTTTGGTTCCTAGTTTATTTTTTGAATCTTGGACTAGCAATATAGCATGAATATTGTTGGTCATATTAATTCAGGAGGTTATCTCATTAGTCACTTCAAAGAGGTAAAGCTGAACTCCGGGTGATCAGGCCCACCCATGTGATTTTCTTGGCGACAAGGTGGAAGTCATTCTTCATGAGCTTCTTTTGAGATACTATTCATCTTCCTGATAGCCTTCTGTCCGGCAGTTTGATTCTGGATACTTATTTGAGATAAACCAAAGTTGAGCCACTTAAGTCTGCTATTAAGTATACCCAAATCCGAAGCCATTTTGGGGAGCTTTTGGGGTGGCCCAGCCACACCACTGCTAAATCCCATACCTCTCTCCCACTGCCAATTTTTTTTGTGTTTCTACTAAGCTGGGAGAAGGAAACCCTTTTTTCCCCTCTTCCTACAGTCTTCCCTGCTGACATCATCAATTCTTTTCTTTTGGTAGATATATTATATTGCTGACCAGTTATATGGTTCAGAGTGTTACATTGGTGTCTTTTTACCTTCAGCATAAATGCATTTTGTCCCAAGTCTTGGGGGCGGGGTGTTTTCCCATATGAAAGGTCCACTGGGTTCAGTGGATTCAGCTTCCAAGTACAGGGTGCACAGGGTACAGTCTTATGACTATTTTCCAAACTGCATTTTTAAGAGAGTGCAAAAATATGTATGTATCTAAGAATATGTTTAAATATGGATATGTCTATTGCACAAGCAATACTTCTACCCAGATCAATGAAATTAAAGGTAACTTTACTGACATTTATACATCCCAGAAAAGCCAGAGTTTTGGATTATTACAAATGAGCATGATTGTTCATAATTTGGTGTTCCTTGGCTCTTCGTCTCCTCAGGAATAACAAAGCACACTCAGGAATTTTCATCCATGATTTGTTTAGCATTACATCAGAATTAAGGTCCGTGTTTAGTTGCTCCATAATAAGCTAGAGTCTGAAGTTAAGGACAAACCTTCCTATTTTCATGTATTAGCAGATCTTAGATATATGTTATAGCTGAGATTTTGTCATGGGGTTAGGTTTATAATATACTTGTATTGGATGTAGGTCAAGTTAGAGTTTGAGTTCATTAAGGGTTTTGGTTAAAATTAGTGCCAGGATAAGTGTCTGAGAGCACTGTTTTGATGTAGTGTTAGATTTAGATTACAGATGAGATTTTTTCAGAGGCCCAGTTTGCAGTGTATATTTGCATTGGAGTTATGGTGAACTTAGGATTTGGGGTAATAGAGGTTTAAGGTTACATTTAGAGTCAGTGTTGGTATAAAGGCCAGGTTTAGGGTTAGCATTTTTATGGTTGGTTAGTAACCTTAGTATTCCTCATCAAGTACTGCTATGCTGCCCCTTTGTGGTGCTGGGAGGACGTTTCTGGGAGGGATGAGTGAAAAACCCTGGGACTATACTGTATACCAGGAGTATATTCTCCCAGGAGGGTCACCCAAGGCATGAAGGTCATGCCAGGTGCCCAGGCTGTCCAGGGGACAATATCAATGTCCTGAACAAGGGCCTGGAGGCTGGGACTGTAACGAACTGCCACTTGTTGATCTTAAAACCAGTAACTCTCCTTGCAACCAATATGGATTCAAAAGAAAGTTCATTTATTAAGAATAAGTGTACAGATCCAAAGCATTGCTGAGACTGAATAAAAGCGCGCCAAAAACTGCTTTTCTTTCTTTTCCCCCCCTTTCTTCGCCCTTAGTTCTTGTCTTCTGATTCCCTTGCTGGCATGGCCTTGAACATTCCAGGGCTTGTGATAAGAAACCATCTGCATCAAACGGTCTCTCCTTCCTACTCCCCCTCCCCTTTTCCAATGGCAGAACCGCAGCATGTAGAAAAAATCATTTTTTTTAAACTAGCCATATAATAATCTACTATAAAATCTTGCGAGGATTCTGACATACTGCCCCTCCACAGAAAAGGATGTCAGTCAGATGATTCCTCTTCTTCACTCTAAAAGGAAAAGCAAAGATACACATAATACAATAACCAATCTAATTGTTAAGGCTTTGTAGGATAAGCATCATAAAAATTTTTAACTAAACGTGGGGCCTTTACATGTTTCTTGTCAACCCATTCAGCCATTGACTTGGGAAAATGTTTCCACTGAATTAAAAATTGAACCCCCCCCCTGTGCTTTCTGCTGTCCAGTATTTCTTTAACTTCAAAATGTTGTTCTCCTTCAACCATCAATGGTTTAGGAGGTACTGGAGAGGGATGCCACTGAGAAGACTCCTTATATGGCTTAAGCAGGTCGCAGTGGAATACTGGATGGATTTTTTTAAAGGTGGCAGGCATCTGTAATCGTAGTGAAACTGGATTAATTACTTTATCGATGACAAAAGGCCCTATGAATCTTGGAGCGAGCTTTCTGGAAGGTTGTAATGATTTAAGATGTTTAGTAGATAAAAGAACCTTATCTCCTACTTTCCAGTCTTTTTCTGGTGTTCTCTTAGCATCTGCAAATTTCTTGTATGTAGCTCTGGCCTCCTGCAACGAGGCAGCAATCTGAGGCCACACTTGTGTCATCTGCTGGATCCACTCATCAACCGAAGCGACTTGAGTGGTCTGCTTAGGCAGTTCTGGGATGGGTACAAAGTCTTGTCCTGTAGCTATTTTAAAAGGGGTGAGACCAGGGCTTTGGTGCACTGCATTATTATAAGCTACTTCAGCGAATGGTAACAGTTCATCCCAATTGTCTTGTTGGTAGTTAATGAAACATCTCAAATATTGTTCCAATACTGAGTTCAGACGTTCACATGATCCCGCTGTCTGGGGGTGGTAACCCGAACTCAAGCCTTGCGATGCCCCCAGTAGTTTTAGGAACGCTCTCCAGAATTTGGCAGTAAACTGGACCCCGCGATCCGAAATTATCCGTTCTGGGACCCCATGAGCTCGGTAGACATGTTGTATGAATAATTTAGCCAATTTGGGTGCTGATGGAATGGCTTGGCATGCCACAAAATGTGCTTGTTTGGAAAAAAGGTCTGTAACTACCCAAATAACAGTCTTTTTGTTGCTTTCAGGCAGGTCTACAATAAAATCCATGCTTATTTGCTTCCAAGGAGCTACAGGGTTTGCTACTGTCTGTAGAAGCCCCATTGGTTTGCCCCCTCTCTTTTTGGCCATAGCACACGTGGGGCATGTGGCTACATATCCCCCTACATCTTTTCTCATTGTTGGCCACCAAAATTGACGTCTGATCAGATGTAATGTTTTCACAAAACCAAAGTGCCCAGCTGTTTTGCTGTCGTGACTTCTTTGCAAAACCCACTTTCTAGCATCCGCAGGGACATATAGCTTGTCTTGCCACCACCATGCCCCTTGTTTGTTTACTAGCAACTGGCTGTTGCTTTCGAACCACTCATATAATAATCTACTATAAAATCTTGCGAGGATTCTGACAGGGACTGGATGGGGAGGAACAGATTCACTCTCAATCCTGACAAGACCAAGTAGCCTTGCTCTTGGATGGGGTTGCACTTTTGCATTCCAGACTGCTGCACAATCTGGGGGTTGTCCTGAACTTACAGCTGGCAGTTGGGCAGCCTCTAAATCCAAAGAGAAATAAGCAGACACCTATATTGGGATGTTGCTGGAGGTATATGGAAACTTTAGTGACAACAACAAAGGCATCATTTCATATTACAATATACAGGAGAAGGCAATAATAAATCACTCCTGTATTTTAACAAGAAAATCACATGGATACACAATATAAAGTGATTGATAATATACTGTCAGAAGATGGGCTCCTCAGGTTGGATGCCATTCAACATGTTACTAAGGAACAGCACACAGAAATCAAATTGATTATATCTTGGGGACAAGAAGGTGAAAAAGTTCAGTTATAACAGCAAAGACGAGGCCAGGGACTGACTGAAACAGATTGTGAACTGCTCATGTGCAAGTTTCAAGTCAAGCTAAAGTGGAAGAACACTGGTTTCTATGATGTGTTCTTGAACATACAGGTGAAACTCAAAAAATTAGAATATCGTGCAAATGTTCATTTATGTCAGTATGGCAACTCAAAAGGTGAAACCAATATATGAGATAGACGCATTACATGCAAAGCGAGATATGTCAAGCCTTACTTTGGTATAATTGTGATGATTATGGCATACAGCTTATGAAAACCCCAAATTCACAATCTCAGAAAATTAGAATATTACATGACATCAATAACACAAGGATTGGAAACAGAACAATATCGGACCTCTGCAAAGTATAAGCATGCATATGTACTCAGTACATGGTTTGGGCCCCTTTTGCAGCAATGACTGCCGCAATGTGGCGTGGCATGGATGCTATCAGCCTGTGGCACTGCTGAGGTGTTATGGAAGACCAGGATGCTTCAATATTGGCCTTCAGCTCCGCTGCATTGTTCGGTCTCATGTCCCTCATCTTTCTCTTGGCAATGCCCCATAGATTCTCTATGGGGTTCAGGTCAGGCGAGTTTGCTGGCCAATCAAGCACAGTAATCCCATGGTCACTGAACCAGGTTTTGGTACTTTTGGCAGTGTGGGCAGGTGCCAGGTCCTGCTGGAAAATGAAGTCAGCATCCCCATAAAGCTCGTCTGTGGAAGGAAGCATGAAGTGCTCCAAAATCTCCTGGTAGACGGCTGCGTTGACCCTGGACTTAATGAAGCACAGTGGACCAACACCAGCAGATGACATGGCTCCCCAAATCAACAGACTGTGGAAACTTCACTCTGGACTTCAAGCATCGTGCATTGTGTGCCTCTCCATTCTTCCTCCAGACTCTGGGTCCTTGGTTCCCAAATGAGATGCAAAAGTTGCTCTCATCAGAAAAGAGGACTTTGGACCACTGGGCAACAGACCAGTTCTTTTTTTCTGTAGCCCAGGTAAGACGCTTCTGGCATTTGTTGTTCAGGAGCGACTTGACAAGAGGAATACGACATTTGAAGCCCATGTCCAGGATCCGTCTGTGTGTGGTGGCTCTTGATGCACTAACTCCAGCCTCAGTCCACTCCTTGTGAAAGTCCCCAACACTCCTCTCCAGGCTGCGGTCATCCCTGCTGCTTGTGCACCTTTTTCTACCACACTTTTCCCTTCCACATAACCTTCTCTTGATGTGCTTTGATACGGCACTTTGGGAACATCCAACTTCTTTTGCAATTACCTTTTGGGGCTTTCCCTCCTTATGGAGGGTGTCAATGATGGTTTTCTGCACAACTGTCAGGTCAGCAGTCTTTCCCATGCTTGTGATTCCTACTGACCCACCTGAGGGACCATTTAAAGGCTCAGGAACCCTTTGCAGGTGTTATGGATTCATTAGCTGATTAGAGTGGGACACTTTGAGCCTAGAATACTGAACCTTTTCACACTATTCTAATTTTCTGAGATTGTGAATTTGGGGTTTTCATAAGCTGTACGCCATAATCATCACAATTATACCAAAGTAAGGCTTGACATATCTTGCTTTGCATGTAATGCATCTATCTCATATATTGGTTTCACCTTTTGAGTTGCCATACTGACATAAATGAACATTTGCACGATATTCTGATTTTTCAAGTTTCACCTGTAAACTCATCAATTTCAAGGAGGACATCAGGAATCTCTTTGAAGTCCTGGACCTCATTGATAGGGAACGAGAGAAGCTATGGAATGAAATCAAGTAAGTTGTTAGGGGTAAATGTGAAAAGAAGCTGCCAAAGACCAAAAAACAAGAAACCAAACTGAATGTCAAAACAGTAGAAATTGACAAGAAGAGACAAGTAGGCAAAGCCAAAAAAGACAATACTGTATCTCAAAACAAATTTAACAAAGCATTTCAGAGAGCTGTTAGAAGATACAAAAAACAGTATTACAACAACATCTGTGAAGAGATTAAAGATGGAAATAGACATGCAAAAACAAGGAAAATCTTGATCTCTAAACTCGAAGGAAATTCTAGCCATGAACTGGTGTTTTGTAATACTTACTGTACCATTAACTTTAACTATAGTCCTTTATGATCTGGAACTCTAATCTTAACAATAGCTTAATCTTATCTCCAATGCAAATATGTGCTGTAAAACACAGAACAATACTGCTACTGTAGGCTTAAACTCAACCCTGACAAGATTGCGTTACTGTGGCCTTTTGGAATGCCCAGGGCTAGGAATGTTTCATCTTTAATCTGAATGGGATTACACTTTTTCTTTTGGGACTGGTGTGCAAGTTGGACTTCTTGGATTCACAGCTCCTGCCCAAGGAGCAAGTAGAAACTGTGGCTAAGAAGGCTTTTGCACAAATCCATCTTGTGTGCCAATTATGTCCTTACCTGGACCAGAAGTCCCTTCAGACAGTCACTCACAATTTGGTTACCTCACATACAAACTACTGCAATGTACTCTACATGGGGATGCTCTTGGAAACTCTTTGGAAGTTGCAGCTGGTTCAGAATGCGGTAGCACAGGCAATTATGGGCATATCTTATCAAGCCTGTGTAACGCCTTTCCTCCTTGAGCTGCACTGGCTGCCAGTAGGCTTCAGGATACAAGATGCTGGTGATTACCTATAAACCCTCCAAGGCATAGGGTCTAGTTATCTAAAGACCATCTGTCTTTGGTGACCTCTGCCCAGCCTGTATGATTGGACAGAGCTGGCATGCTGAAGATTCCATCCATTAAGCACTCTCATCTGATGAGACCTAGGAAGTGTACTATCTCTGTTCCAGCACTGCTCCCCCCAAGATTTATCTGGCTCCCACCCTGGCCATGTTCAGAAGAGCCCTGAAAACATGGCTCTTTTGCCAGGCTTTTGGTTAGAGTGGGAGGTGGGTCCTGTATGTTTGATTGCCTTTTAATGGTTGTTTATCTTCCAGTGTTTAAAAGTATATTGTATGATTATTTTTACTGTATGCCACCCATATATGTGGTAGAACCCTAGCCCTATAAATCTAAGACTTGTTCAGACATGAGGTTAATCATACCATGGATTGAAATGTTCTTGGGTGTTTAAGTGTCAGTGCTGAGAGGGGAGCAAACAGATGCCCCACCCTCCTTGTTCACAATGAGCCAAAATCTTCAGAATCAACCCAAAACTTAAAAGGCAAACAAAGATTTTGCTCTGGTAAATTGTGCCAAAGCACTCACCGGCTTCTCTCTGCATACTGGAATTAAGCCATACCATGAGGCAAGAAAGGAGGAGCTTGTTTGAGCTGTAATGCTTACACTTAAGTAAGCGAGCGTAGTTCTTCTTTGAAACAAAGTAGGCAGCTAGCAGGCATGTTTCTTGCCTGCATTTGATAACACTTCCTCCAAACCTACCGTAGATGTAGACCGTCCTGGCTGAAACCTGTCTTAATTCACCTGGGGGTGCCGTGTGGGAAAGGCTGGTGTAGAGCTACACTGGACTGAATGTACTGCTTTTTCTTTTTTTGTGTTTCAGGAGATGAATTAACTCAGTTTCTGAAGCTGAGCCCTGACAAGGTGCAGACGCTGCTGCTCTGGAGCCTGGCTGCCCTGATAAGCTACTGGGTGCTCTCGTTGCTGTTGAGTCTGTTGCTCGCGATCTTGAGCCGCATCATGTGGGGCCTCAAGTTTGTTCTCTTTGGAAGCTGCTTTGCATTTATTGTGTTTACTGTGCCTGACCGTTCGGTACAGGTTGCGCTTCTCTTGGCCTTGCTAACGCTCTATGTCTTGCTGGGTTGGCTGAGTGGGTCCAATCGCTCTGGTGCACGGCTGGAAGCTAAAGTGCACAGCTTGGAGCGCCAAGTGGAGGAACTGCAACGCCGGCGGAGGCAGTCTCCCAGGCATCTGGATGAGGAATAAGTTTCAGGCAGGGGGGCTACCACCTTCATTTACACATCTTCTCTAAGAAGCAACTACGTTTCTCCCTTTCTTTATCCCTTACGTTACTTCTTTTCAGGCTGTAGAGGTTCCTGGGAATCTTTTCACCCACTATTATTTAGGAGCATGGACGTCCTCCCTTAGAAGATGATTGCACCTGACATACTATAGCTTCTCAGTTGGTAGTAACATGTTGAAAAGCTTTTTCTTTACTTTTGTCTTCTGTCCTGTTATTTTCATGCCCCTTTTTAGACCCCGTCTTCCCCACTCTGTTTTTCATTTGACTCATGGCAGCCTGTTTGCTTCTTTAAAGACGATGGGCCTGATCATGAAGAATGCTGATTTCTTACCAGAAAAACAAAAAAGGATTTCATGTCTGGGGATAAGAGAACAGGAATTTGCACAGTTCACACAGGGATCCTTGGGCGTGGCTATCCCACACTAGCATGCTCATATTTATAAAGCTCAGTGCCTCTGTGAAAGTTAAGGATGATTGCTGTGTTTGTGACAATCCTCACAGCAGATCAGGACATTTTGTGTGTTGAAGTTGTTTTAATACTCACAAACCAAAGATGCCTTTTAAAAGCAAGGTTACACCATTTTCTTATGCATGCCAGTGCTGTGTGAGAAAATGTAAGAGGATTATGACAAGTGGTGTTCACCTGCTGATCCGGAATAGAGATAAGCCATAGACAAGCGACCAAGGGAATGTACGCAGGCCTTCCCGCCGGACTGAATTTATGCTGCAAGCAAGCAGAACCATAAATCCAGACTCATGACTACTTTGCCTGTTTGGGAATGGAGGCCTGTTGCTTTGTGCTATTAGCAACATATTGTTTGCCAATATATATATATATATATTTTTAAAGCCCCAATTTTAAACAAATTGAATTACCTTCTTCCAAATAAAGCCTATCAAATCACATCCCATTGGCTTTGGCTGCTTTTTCAGGCGATCCTTTTCTAAAGGGAGGAAATACATCGGTATGTAAGCTGCATGCAAGAAGGTTGTGGATGCACAGGCCATGTTAGTCTCTCTCTCCTCAGTGCAGAATCTTGTAGAAAGAACTTCTAAGGGTGGGAGAAGAGAATGGTTTCTGGTTTGACTTGACAAAGCAACATTTTTTTCAACAATTAGTGCTGAGCATACCTGCATATGCAGGTTGGTTGTATTGCAGTCTCATTCTATGAAACATTCAAGGGAGCTTATTTTTAAATACCTCTACAAAGAATTTTGGCTTTATTCTAATACTAGCACATAACTTTTCACTAAGTCCGTACCATTGTGTAATGTAGGCTAAAGGTTTGTGGGTTGTCTGTAATAAAGAAATCTGTCTCTTCAACATATCCACAAATCTATGTTTACCATCATTTTCACTGCATGGGAAAAAATACATTTTCCTTGGAAAAGGTGTTGGACAAGAGGATGTTTAGGTGGTAAGCATTCTGCTACCTTTTGATTGTACAGTGCAATGTGATGTGGGCCTGGGGAATGAACATATGTCAGCAGTCTCTTTGTCCTTTGCAGTTTCGACTGCTACTTTTGCTCCCAGGTCATTGAAGTGTGTGCTTGGATCTTCTACCTGAGCAATGTATTTATTTATTTGGCAACCTGGTGTCCTTCAAATGTGCTGGACTGAGATTCTCACAACCTCCAGCCAATGTTGCTGATGGCAACTGATATACAGCCCAACTGGAAGTCTCCAGCTTAGGAAAGGCTTATATCAAGCTTTCCAAATATAAAAGCCATGACACCACTTACACTGAACCACAGCATAAATATGCCTTGGCAGCACTGTTTTTTACTGTATTGTGATGGCGTACTTATATCCCCAGCCCACTCACGAGACAGACTTACATTGTCCTTAGCTGTGTTGGTGTTGAAAGATTATCCCCACACCCATTCCAACTCCATCCATCTGTAAAGATGTGCAAAATCTGCATGGCTTTATCATCCATTACCTGGGTTGGAAGGATCCAAGGGATGAGAAGCAGACTCAGTAGAGGCAGGATAAAGAGAGGGAATGGATACAGCAAATTTCAAGCCAGTATGGATGGATAGCACTTCAACTCAGCAGGGGAAGGAAGACTTGAATGTCTTTGTCTTGTCTGGATTAAAGAAAACATGTTTGGTGGCAAGAAATATAGTTAATAGCTTCTTCTATTCTCTGATGAGCAAGAGGACAGAATCACTAGACTGAACCGATTTCACACCCCGACATGCAGCAGTTGATTTGATGAAAACTTCAGATGGTTAAAAACTGGCCCTTAAACAGAGTTCATGTATCTTGATGGTGCTTTATTCCAAGAAGGTAGTGTGGCATTCATTCTAGCCCTTCACAGTTTTGTCTTGGCAAGCCAAAGATGCTAATTGTTCTATTGAGTTAATTTTTCAAGCCAGCCTCATTCATTGTTAAGCAACAGCTGCTTTGTCATGGCTGTTTTTTTATTAATATAAATTTCACTTACAGGCTGCTTTTAAAAGCCTGTTTCTAGTCATTCCAATGCAAATAGAGCATAGTGGTGATTAAACCACACTTAGGTTTGTTACAATAAAGCAACACAATTTTTCTGCAATTCATAATACCTACTGCTTATACAGCTGCACCAGCTAATACCTTTTGGCCTTGAAAGCCTAATTTGTCATACAAGCTCCAACAGGAATGCCGTCAAGAAGCAGAGGCTTCTGCTTCCTGCCTGTATCAGAACCAGTTGCCCCAGGCCAGGCAGCTCAGCTTTTGGCTGTTGCAGAGCAGAACTCTCCTTAGCAAGACATTGTTTATTCCCTTGTCCAAATTCAGATCTCTGTTTCTCATTATTCTCCTAACTCTCATGGGACCAGATCTATCTCCTAGTCAAGTAATCACCAATTGCTGGAGGAATGATTTCAGCATTAATTAACTAGAGGTCAGAAAAAAATTCCAAAAGGTCTTTTCCAAACTTTAAACCAAAAAACAAAATACTAATGCTTTTTAAAAATGGCACCTAGCACTGGTGCAGCACTTCCAAATACATCACATGTATGATTTCTTATAGTCTTTACAAAAACCCTGTAAATAAAACAAGTCAGGAATTATGCTTTCTATATTTCAAGGGGATATAGGCTGAAAATGAAAACGAGACTCCGAATGCCATTTCGTGAGATCACGGCAGATAACAAATTATTAAATGGGGACTTTCTGATTTGTGCCTCAGTCTCTAGGCTGCTACACCCCAGCACACCAATTCTTCTAGCAAGTGTCACATGATAAGAAACATAGGATATTTATTTCCCTTTTTTAAGTATCAGGGCTTAGGTCCATGCCATCCATAGATCAATTTAAAACTCAGCAAGCAAATATTATGATCTATCTAAAGATACCACTGCATCTAATAAACGGGGAGATAGGAGAAGTGATACTTATAATACCTAAATGGTCAGTTATGTAGTTTCACTGCAGTTGCATATCAATCATGTTGACCGCTTTGCAGAATAATGATGTGGGTAATGAAAAAAAAACCTATTTGGCCTACATTACTGAAAGAATGGAGTGGGATTGGACTCATGTCATAGAAGGCAACAGCTTGGTCAACCTAATAATAATGAACTGTTGTCCCAGTCCTATGAAGATTCCATGTGTCTCTTCTAAAGATGGAGTTGTGAATGGGTAATAGTCACCAGATGGAAGTAGAGCTTGTTATGCTTGGCAATTATGAGTAGATAGCTTATTCTCATCTATGGGCTGAGTTTTGAAGAACATCTCCCATTCATAAAGTTCATGTATTAAGCATTCATGTTCTTCCTGTGGAGTTCTTGGGGCTCTCTGAGCTTGTTTGTTTCCAGACACTGTGCACTGATGATGTTACCTAGTTGGGTAATGAAACATCTGCAAGCAAACAACCAAGCTCAGAGAGCACCAAGAACTCAGAGAGCATCAAGAAATATATGTAGCTCAGTTCAACCCTAAGCTACATATATTCTCTTCTATTGGATTCATATTCTTCCATTTTTATCAGGACAACTGCTTCATTTCTTAAAATAAAGAATAAATGTTTAAACAAACCTTTTTCTAATGTTGGGTTGGGCCTAGAGCTCCCAGAGTTCCCAGCCAACATGCTGGCTGAAATGCTAAATCGAGCTTAACCCTTTATTAGTCAGATATTTAAGCCCCAGTCATTGGAATCCAGCTAAGGAACTCCACATTTGTTCCTTACTGACTAACATTCTCTGTCATTGATGATAATCAGCCAATTGGTCATATGAAACTATTATCTGATTACAGTGTGAAATGTCCTGCTTATGAATTCCATTTCCAAATGGATTCCAAACGCAACTGGGCAAAACGAAACTGCAACAATAACATGCCAAATACATAGATGGCCTCTGTTGTGGGTTCTATTTTTAAAAGGGGTGATGGCAACCAGGCAGAGAGACTAGGCTTTTACCACAAGAAGTCTGTGTTGTATAAATATATATACAAAATAGTTAAGATGTTCACTTGCTAAATACTGCTATTTCTTATTTGGGTCAATATTAAGCATCATGTCTTTACATTTGTTCTTTTCTATCATTTTTGAACTTAATTCCTTTTAGTTAGCTTTCAGTTTTTAACCTTGAGATTTCTCTGCATTTAACAGACTTTCTCTCTTGGCAAACACTAAATTATTCACTTCACTCCTCCTGATCTCACTTCTCTCTAATTATCTATCTTTGTTAATGATTTCTTGTGTCTTGTACGACTCAGACTTTTTTTTTTATTGCTTTTACAACCTCTTGTTTCTTTTTCTCCCCCTTTCTCTTTCTTCCCCTAGAGTAACCCTTTTCTGCTTTTTCTGCCTTCTTCCTTCAAAAATCTGGGTTTGAGGTTGGTTCTCACAATAGAATATTTTATTACAGGTCACAGACCCACCAAGGATATCCAAATAAAAACAATAAGATATGATACAATAAATACTCTGCTCTACATCAATCCAAAATTAATTTGCAATTAGTAAAGCATTAATTCTGTAGGCTGCAAAGGTAAACTTAGCAACGGCTTGTGTTATCTTCATGTCTTTGTTTGCCAGAAGGAGATTTACATAAAATTCATCTGGTCATTGGGGAATGGCCTAAGGAAGAATGTTAAGAGCTCACTATCCATCTCTCTATAGAAGTTACATCAGAGCAGAGGAGTACAGGGGGCGGTGATTTGATATTCGCAGACTGACAGGGACAAGTTCCTTCTGAGTAGGCGGGTTTCTAAAATTTGCCCTCCAGGATAGCTGAGGGCAGATATCAAACCACATCAGAATAAAAGCCTTACAAAAGGGCTTAACTGTAAGCTGGTTAAGAAACTGAACCAATTTAAAGTAGATCTCATTGTATTCCAGTTGGTAGGTTGCTATTTCAGTTTGCAATTCTGCATCCAGGCTTCTTTGTCTAAGAATTGCCATAGCGTGTCCTTGTCCCACTGTCAATGATGCCTCTGGTGCAACACCCAAGTTCTGAATTCCATCTCCAATTCGCTCTTTCCAGGTGGGTTGGAATTGCCTAACCAAGTAAGAGAGGTCAAGGTAAGAGGGGTGTCTGTGGGGTTCCTCTGTGAGGTTTCTTCTACCAAGATCCTATACAGGTGTGTCCACAAAGTTCCCTGATGCCAAGCTCAGTTTGAGGGAGACTTCATCTGCAAAACAGTGAGCAAATGATTTGACCTCAGCAGAACACTCCAACATACATTCCCTTTGAACCACTTGGCCTGATGAAGCCTTCTGGAGATCTTAAAAGTTTGCACACTATTTTGTAGCATTTTGGTTAGGATCACCAGATGGCACCAAAGAGACAGAGAAAACTCTAATTCTTTGGCGCCACCTAGTGGTTCTCCAGATTTCTGCAACCCAGATCTGGTAGCCCTAACTTTGCTTGGACCTAACAAACTTTGGCACATATATGGATTCTCTCATTATTTTTTCTCCCTCAAGGAACCACACAGCTTCCTGGTTTCCTCCCATTCTCCCTCCCTCCCTTCAACAAAAAATGTTAATAATCTAGCTTGCATTGTATTTTTCATTCACAATTCAGGAGACATAAGCTAGTTGGGATCAATGGGCTTTGGCATGCTTCAAGTAGTAGTATGAAAAGGCCAATGTCCCACAGTGCTTGTCCTCCCATTGGCAGAGTGAGGTAGACGCCTTAGGTAGGGAAGGGTAGATGAATGGGTCAGGGCACTGAAGTGTTCCAGAATGGGTGCTACTCACCCCCCACTAAGTTACCCAGCTGCCCTCTGGCTGGCTTTTGCACATGAGAAAGGAGGTGGCAGAAGTTCTCATGGCTAGCCCTGGCAGCCTCGATGTTTTTATTGTACCTAAGAGGGTAGGAGTAAAGTTGCCAGTCAATATTTAATAAATCAAGAAATAACAATGGGGGGCTAGGGAATAGCAAAGAGATACATCTTATTGCTATGCTGCAGGAGAGACGGTGAATATGAGATTTGAACTGCCCTGAGGATGAAAAATATGCAGATAAGTCTTTCCACTACTGATTCTCTCACTCTGCCCTCTTTGCAGCTGGTTCAGGGAGAAAGCATCTGCTAGAAATAGCAGAAACGAGGTATGCTAATTTGGCCTGTGTGCTGTGCACGTCCTTAATTTAAATATTCAGAAATAAATCGCAGCCTGTGTAAATGAGGCTGCCTGGATGTGTGAGCCTGTGATAGGGCAACCGTGTTCATTAAGTGAGCAAACAGCTCATAGGCAGGAGCCCGGGAGCAGCAAGCAGGTTGCAGCAAGCAACAGTCACAGCGATGGTTGCTGCTGTCACCACTGTCGTTCTGGATGGTTTGATATGCAAATGGAAAGGAGATGGCTTTTGCAAAACAGAAAATAGTCTCAGTGTCTTCACGTGATATTTCAGTGTATTTGCCAGCTTAGGATTTTGAACAGAAGCCTAGTTAGAAATCAAGCATTCAGAAATAATATTAACACAGATAAAGCACAAGTCAGATAGTATCATTTGCTGGGTTCATCTGTTATGCCAAATGCGTGCGTGCACATGCACGCGCACACACACACACACGCTTTGGCTGAGAATAGTTTTGTGAACCCAGTCACTTGGTTAGGAAAAATATGGTTTATGTCTGGTTTATAAACCAGGCTACAATGCATAACACTGCAGTTTAGATGACATCTCCTTTGAGTCAAGCTGGATTTCTAGTCGCTTCATAAACATGTTCAGTTTCCTTGGTAAATGATGTTATATTAGGTACTGACTAGTAATTCTGTCCTTATTGGAAGTCTTCAGGCATAGACATTCTCCATATGAGATGTTCTACATTCAGCCCTTTAACAGGGATTTGATCCTGTGGGTCTTGCACTTGATAACTATACAGTACATTTAGCTTTAGAGCTATCTTGGCCTGGCTGTCAGTAGCTTGCAGGAAGGGAGGTCTTATAGAAGCTATGCAGGTACACAGCAGTTGCTGCTGCTGCTGCTGCTGCTGCTGCTGCTGCTGCTGCTGCTGCTGCTGCTGCTGCTGCTGCTTCTTCTTCTTCTTCTTCTTCTTCTTCTTCTTCTTCTTCTTCTTCTTCTTCTTCTTCTTCTTCTTCTCTCTCATACTAGAGGAATTTGTCATTTTTCTTGGTAGGAGTATAGAAGTTATTTGTCCTCGTCTTCATCTGGGGTGTTTTACTGATTTCTGAGTCTAGCCATGGTCCTGATATTTCCTAGTGGTCTCCCATCCAAGTGCTGAGGTTAGTTTACCATAATCATCGGCAGATAATGTGAGTTTATGATTGAGGTGACCCTGAACAAGGGACTTCCCAGCTAACATTAATTGTATCAACTCTCAGTTGAACCAAGGGGCCCCAACTATTGTTAAGTGAAGTGTACGAGCAGCTTTCCCCAAACTGGAACTCCTACAAATAAAGAGTGAGTTGGAACACTCAGGCTATAGAAGAACTGGAAAATTTTCTGACTTCACATATTTGGCATGAGGTTTTAGTAGGCCGTTTTTCCTTACCCCAGAACTACTTTGACTACCATAAAGGTAAGAAATAGCGTACTGTATTTTTAAAGTGAAATTTAAAGCCCAAAAGCTTAATAAGTGAGTGTGCATGGTCCATTATCATACTAACTGAAAGTTGCACTTCAGTCAAAGTTTGAAGTTTACATGTCATCCAGACAGAAAATGGCCCTTCTGAATTTGTGGTAACCAGACTCTGTAATCCAACGCTTCTCAACCTGGGCAACTTTAAGATGGGTGGACTCCAACTCCCAGAATTGAGAGCTGGCTGGGGAATTCTGGGAGTTGAAGTCCACCCATCTTAAAGTTGCCCAGGTTGAGAAATACTGCTGTAATCTATGATAAGCTTTGGGTACAAAGTCTGGTTGAACCGTTCCTAAACAGTAGCTAGCTACTCTGAATTCAGATAACATCCTAAGTCTCAAGACCTGATTGTAGGATAATGCACTGCAGAATGGGGCAAGATCACAATGCATGCATGAACTGTAGGCTCATTAACCAGGCATTTGGGTCTAATGAGTTAACTGAACATAATACTGTAGTTCAGTTATTAATATTGGTGTGCAGGGACCTAGATGGTGGTATCTGGTAAGAGCTGCATGTCATGGTGTGAATCCGTAGTTCAGTCTGAGCCCAAATGTCCTTTTGTCCTAGTATGTGGCAAGAGGCCACCCATTCTGGTTTATAAACCAAGGTTTACAGATTAGCATGAAGCCAGCCTATTGTCTTTGGTTTAACAAACCATGGCTTAGGAGGATACTTAAAACATTGTCATTATGTTAAACATGCGATTTCTTTTAAGGGGTACAGTGGTACCTCGGTTCATGAACTTAATTCGTTCCACGACTCTGGTCGCGAACCGAATTGGTCGTGAACCGAATCAAATTTTCCCATAAGGTTCAATGTAAATACGGTTAATCCGTTCTGATCCCTATGAATGTGGTCGCCAACTGATTTTGGTCACCAACCGAATCAAATTTTCCCATAAGGTTCAGTGTAAATACAGTTAATCCGTTCTGAACCATATGTATTTTTTTTTAAAACCACAAAAATATGAAACAAAGTACAGTACAGTACAGTATGAAGAGAGAGAACACTAACCTTGATTGAGGCGACTTCTGGCATGGAGGACAGGAAGGCGGGTGAGGAGGCGGTTATTGTTTGGAGGGAGAGTCCCCCTCCCTACAGGAAGCCACGACCACGTGTCACAGCAGGGAAAATGGCCACGGGTCATGTTCGTCACCTGATGCGGAGTTCGCGAACGGAAGCAAAATTTTGTGAACGGTGCTGTTCATGAACCTAATTGTTCGTGAACAGAAGCGTTCGTGAACCGAGGTATTACTGTATTTTGTTAAAAAACAACACTGTAGGGGTCAGTTGTGGGTCGGTGTGTTAACTCCTTCGTAAGCCCCAGTCCTAATGAAGTGCATCCAAGGAAGGAAACCATCGGAGGAAAACTGCCATGATTCAAATTTGGTCAAGTCCTTCTTTAATTACTGTTCTGAAATACCACACTGAACATACTCACTTAGCTCTTACCAAGCTATGTGTTCCCACACTAAGTGTACAGTAGTTTGCTTAACCATTCTTGAATCCAGCACAGTTAGCTGGGCTCCTACAACCAGACAAGCTATATTATGACGCAGTGTTTTGTGCAAAACCCATGAATTATTAGATATGGCTAGGATGCTAAAGACCAGTCTTATCCAACCTAGTGCCCTCCAGATACAATGGGGTTCATAAGACATCTAGACATGCTAGTGGAGAATCCCAGGAGCAGCAGTCTCAACATGCCTGAAGGGTGTCATGTTGGGAAAGGCTGCTGTTGAGAGTCTCAGCTTGTGCTGAGGAATTTCCAAGTTTCTCTGCAATGGGAATGTCCCGGTTGCTGGCTGATCTTTCTTGGTTCAGTAACAGAGTGGTTTTGCAAAGGAGAGCTTGTGGTCCATTGTAGTTATTGTTCAGTCACTCAGTCACTTCTGATTCTTTGTGACAGACGGGCATCACTTTGTTAGGATTGTCTGTCAGTAAGGTCCTCTTTCAATTCTTGCAAGCTCCTGCTTAGGTCATCAGAGATAGCATGCAGGCATTTGCTGGTCTCTTTTTTTATCACTACATCTCTGGAAAAAGATGCAGCTCTTCTCCAAAGGCGTTTTCTTCACTTTCTGTGTTCAAAATGTTTACGTTTTAGTTTCCTTAATTGTGTTTTGAGTGACCCTTTAGATGCTGCTGAACTGAAACTCCCATCATCTCTCATCTTGGCCATGCTGGAGGCTCAAGGACTTGTAGCACAGCAACACTGGTGTGTGTGTGTGTGTGTACAGGTTTCCCTATTTTAAGAGCAACATAAAATAGCAATGATGTAATGGTTGAAGTGGACTTTTCTTCAAAACAGCTTTTGAAACAGTTGTGAGGATAGATGGGGAGGGAAGGAAGGAAAGGAGGGAGGGAAGGAGGGAGGAAGGGTTGAGTAATTCCTCTTCTTTTCCTTCAGAATGGGATGCCATTCCTCAGTCTGAAGGAATTGGTGAGCTTAGGGGTGCTCATAGCTTACTTAGGCTGCTAGTTCTTGCCAGAAGCCCTGAAATACGGTGGGATGATGGCTGAGGTAGCAAAGTCACCTGTACCCATCTCTCACATGACTGTCCCACTTACCTGTCTGGTACTCACTTGCTTTTCTGGAAGGTAAGAGGTAGAGTTGGTTTCTTTTCAGCTGGGGCAAGAGCTTCTTGGACAGCCAGTTTGGTGTAGTGGCAAAGGTGCTGGGCTAGAAACCAGGAGACTCTGAGTTCTAGTCCCACCTTAGGCATGAAAGCCGGCTGGGTGATTTGGGCCAGTCACTCTCTCTCAGCCCATCCCACCTCACAGGGTTGTTGTTGTGGGGAAAATAGGAGGCAGGAGCACTACATATGCTGCCTTGAGTTGACTAAAAATAAAGGCAGGATCAAAATCTAATAATAAATAAATAATAACATATTTGTAATCTGCTTCTGGGTCTTATTCGCCTCTTTCCTTGTTTATGTCTGCCCTGCTTATGACTTTCTTTCTTCTGTTAATGGTGCTACTTTGAGATTTTTTCTTTTTTAAAGTCAGTCACTGTCCTTTGGACTCTTTGTTTTAATTAGGCTAGCTAACAAGTCTTCTGATAGAGCTCCTTTGTATATTTGCATTAAAACCTTTCCAGTGATAGGAGCAGAATTTTACAAACCTCACTGAATGTGGGGCTGCAAAAATGTGAACATTTTCCTACTAGTAGCAGAGCAAAAGTTGATCTTGTTTCCACACCGATAAGTCTCTTTCTCTGAGGATGCTTACAAGCAGGCAGTGCTGGAGAAAATCCTCCCTGTTTGCTTTATCTTGCAATCAGTATACTACCAACTCCGAGCAAGGAGATTCCAATTATACTACTATGGCTAATACTGTAGAACTCTAACAGCCAAGGATACCATAGCAAATAAATTCCTGTATAATACCAAACATTTTCACAGCACTACTCCTACACTGGACAGAATGCAGGGGTATCCACAGGGTATGGTCAAAAAAATCAAGGTGGATGTCACAATAGTGCGATCCAAGATTTTTTATTTGCATTGCACACACAATTCACATATAAGACAGTTGGAGATCTGATTACACTGTCATGGCCACCCTCTTGACTTTCTGGGCCAAACCCTGTGGACAGCCCTGGCAGATGCCAGTACCATTTGGAGCCTTTGCAACCATTTAGAAACAGCAATCTCCTGATGTTGGCTTAGTTTGAGGCAGAGTTTTCCCCACCCCATTTTTAATCTCTTTTCCAATGCTAGAGTTCTGTATATCTTGTGGATAGTTTGTTGTTTCACTGGTGTGAATTCATGCTTCACCCTGCCTCTTGGATCTGTATTTCATTCATGTACTATTATTTCACAGGACCTTTAAGGGGAAAGGTGCCTTGACAACTTTGAAGCTCCCTTTCATTGCAATTCCTGAGATTTTTTTGCACACAATCAGATAGATACATACACCATGAAGAATTTCTGCTTTTATGTGGAATGGGGCAGAGGGGCTATATTTTATCCAGCACTAGTGGTACCTTTGGGCAAGTTCTATCTGAATGAAGTTTTTTTGTGCTCTTTCAACATTTTGAGGCCAGTGGAAAGGAGAAGGATTACAGGTTGACTTCAAACTACACTGAGTATTAAAGAACAGACACAGTAGCAGCGTGGAAGTGCCCAAAGATTGGGAGGAAGCCACTTTCTCCAGTTTGGAGAAATATGAAAGGTGTTCAGGGCAAAAAACTAAAAGAGAAGAGGTATGGTAAAATTGTATGACTGAGTGGCTCCATAGTACTAGTTGGCAGTTGACTGGGTGGAATGAAATGGAGTATTTTAGAGGAGGATCTCCTTGGTTGGCTGGAACCCACAACCGGAATGTAGTGTAAAGGGGCTTTTTTTGCCATGATGAAAAACATGAATGTATGCCCTAAGTTACATGTAATAGACTTACTGGATTGCTTTGGGAAACATGATTTTCAATGTTTGGTGGTTTTCTTTCTTTCTTTCTTTCTTTCTTTTTTTTTTTTTTTGTTTAATTTCTATTTAAGAACAAAAGGCAAATTTGCATGGGAACAACTCGCTTGGCAGTCCTGCTTCTTAATCTCAGCCATTTTTCCCCCCATTTAATTGGACAATAATGTGCCTCACTTCAGTGGGATAAGAAACTTTAGACATTTAGCCATGATGAACTGGAGTATAGATTCTTTATCATTATTTGGTGTAATATCAAAGAAAGCCTGTGATGAGGTGGTTAAGGCATTGACCAGGACTATCAGGACTCAGATTGAAGCCACAGAAACACCCTGGGTGGCTCTTTGGGCCAGTCATCCTCTCAGCCCAACTTACCTTGCCGTGGGGAAGTTTCCCTGAGCTCCTAGATTAAAGGCAGGAAATTTTTTAAAAATGTTGTGAATGGAAACAAACAACTTGCATCAAGACTAGATAAAGGTAAGAACTGAACAAAACCATAGACCTATTAACCCTCTGCTCTGCAAAACCATTTCCCTGGTACTCTCTGAAATATTCCCTGCCCAAGAAAAGGGGGATCCATATTCCTGTCGCTCAACCAATTAGCCATGCCTGGGAACCCAAACTCACACTACATGTTATTATTGCCTACCTCAGACTGTAGAATTATTAATATTTGGACAGATGGGGCGTGTGTTTGGAAAGGTCTTATTCGTTCCTTCGGGACATCTTAGAGCTACTACTGAGAATGTATAATTCATAAATCTACATCGGCATTGCTGGTTTCTTGTTATGATAATCGATTTAAATAGATGAACACGCTGTTGTTGTAAGGTTGTAAGCGGAGTTCTACGCGATGATAAAAATACGTGTGAAGAACTTCGTATCGCTCGCTCTCTCCAGATTTCCTGTTTTCTCCGCCCCCAGTCACCTCCTGTTTCCTCTTCTACTCTCTCCCTCCTTTCCTGCCACCGGCGCCGCGGCCCCGCCTGGCTCCGATCGCCATCAATTTCTGCCCGAGCCTCTGCCTCGTCCCGGGGAGGCCAGCTAGTGGGACGGCTGGGGCGCTTCGGGTGTCGACGGAGGAGTTCTAGGACCCAGCAGGCACCCGCGCCGGAGCTGAGCCCATGTGCTCCGCTCCCCTCCTCCTCTTGCCTATCTCTATTGTCTGAGTAGCCTGGCGGCGGCAGCACCACCAACAGCCTCAGCAACTATCCGGACAGGCTGCGCTGCGCGACTGGGGCAGCGAGCGGGCGAACGCGCGCGGAGCAGCGCGCGGACAGGCGCCTGCCCGAAGCCGACTTCCGCAGCCGCGCCGGGCAGCCAGGCCCGCCGGGTGGACATGCGTCCGGCAGCGGCGCGAGGGCGCATCTGAGCGGAGGGAGAGGCGGATCGGGTCCGGCAGAATGGGCTCCAGCGGCGCCAACCCCGCGCTCTGGCTGGTCCTCGCGGTTCTTTTTCTGCGCGCTCCCAGAGGTGAGTGCTGGTGCCGGCGTTGGGAAACTTCCCCGGCTCAGCCCTACCCTTCAGGGAGCGGATCTTCCGCGGGAGTGTCTGTGCGTTCGGGATCCGGTGGGGGGCAGGGGAGTCTCTCGTCCCGAGGGGAATCAGCCAATTCGGGTCTTCAGATCTCCGCCGCCTCGTGAGACTTGTTGAGTAAGGGAATCCCTCGGCATCGGGTCCCGAAAACTGCCTCGCGTTCCCGGGTGATCACCATGGAAACGCTGAGCCCGTCTGCGCGGTGGCGGTGTGCGAGTGCGTGTGTGAATGTAGACGGAGCCGCTGGGGCTTGCCGCTGTGGGCTCCCCTTCTCGGAGTCCTGGGCACGGCTCAGGGATCGCCAAAGGAGGTGCCCTCCGGTTGTTTGCCGAAGCCCAGAGGTTTCCCGCGGCGTTTTTTCAGGTTGCACCTCCCCCTCTCACAACCTGTATCTCCAGATGCTGCGGGATTTTCAATTCTTTCCCCCTACAAGTTCCCGCCACCTTCTTTACCTGCAATAGCGGGTTTTCCCGAAAGCGCGCTCCGCTGCTGGAACCTGGGAGATGCAACTCCCCCACCGGCAGGACAGGTTTTAACTTGAAATGCAAAGGAATCGTTTCGCATCTCCGTAGCCCGCGTCTTCCCCCCTTCCAGCAGGGCAGGATCAGTCCCCATGGAGTAACTCTCTTCTCCCGCTCTCCTTCTCCCAGTCTTGAAGGAGGGCAACGGATGCTGTTTCCCTCAGGAAATAAAATTCCCTAAAAAAAAAAGCTAATACCATTGTGTTTTACTGCTCCCTGAAAATATTCCATCTGACTCTCCAAGTGGCTGAAAAGCTCATGAAATGTGGTTTGAAAAGCTCATCAAATATGGTTATTTGGGATCATTCATTTCTATGCACTCTGACCTTATTGCTGTCCTCTGACTTCATTCCATGCATTCTTCTCTTTCAAAGCAGTGATTTGTCCAGAAAAAAATATTCACCCCTGCCCCCCCCCCCCCATTAATGCTTAAAGCTCCTCTAGTGAGGGTAAGTGCTCATATAGTTACCAACAGCACTTTAAGCAATTTCTCAGGCAACTGTGTTCAAGAGTGTGTTAAGAATTAAGACCAGAGCCTAGGTTTGGGCAGAGCAGCCTTCCCTACCCTGGTCCCCTCCAGAAGTACTGGATTATAATATTAATATTCCCCAGCTAGCATGGCCATTGAGCATTAAAGTTCACACATGGGGGGAGACACAGAGGGTCAGAAAACTGATAGAGTTGCTGTGCCTTATTTGTTTCTCTTGTGGTACAGATTGTTATAAGAGCCAAGAGCCAACAAGCCACATTCCTGCATTCTCGCTACAGTCCTGACTGATTTCAGAGCCATTGCTGAAGTCATGCTAATAAACAGGATTGCATCAGGATGTAGTTGCCTCAATAATGTTGAAGAACTAAATACATGGAAGTGGGTCCCAATTATATTTTCAGCATCATTTTGCACAAAACTGATCCATGTGAGATCCTTGTTCTAAACCATAGATTATATCCTATGTTGGTTTGAATTAAAGGCATTTCTGGGCTCAGAGCCACTGGGTCCATTTTATAGTACTGAATCACTCCTCCTGGTTCTCTTCATTAAAAGCAAGTTTATAGTAAGCAGGAAAGTTTATCATTGCCTGAAATCTTACAGTGCCTGTTCAGTTGGGGAGAGAGGGCTATATTTGATTGTAATACCCTGATTTTGCTATGACTGTGAAATGGAGAACTATTTCAGTGAAGGAAATTGTGTTGCACAAGATGGCATATGGAAGATTCTGCTTGTGGCCAACAGAGGGGGAGAGAAAACATAGGCATATTGTGGGTGATGGGCCCAAAATCTGTTGCAAGGGAGAAATTTCATTCTTAAAATGAAGTGGAAGCTTATGGCTGGATCACCATGTCAAGTTGATGAAGAAATAGTAATTAACATAGAAGGGAGGAGAGGTGTCCCAGGTCACAGCCCAAGGGAGGAGGAAACCAGATTTGTAAGGAGTCCCTTGTTTCCTTCCCTGTCATCCCCCATTCTGGGACCTAACAGGGCAGGGGGTGATGTCATGGTATCTCTCAACCATCTGCTGATTCTTCAGCAGGAAATCCTGTAACACAGAACCTGGGGGAGTTCTGATAAAGGGTGCCCATGGGGTTCAGCATCTTTTAATGGACTGATTGCTGCTCTGCCCTCACATCAGACAGAGGAGCAGGTGGGGATAGCAGAAGAAGTTGGTTTATGGCGGTTGCATTATAACCACTGATACAGATTTATGTGTGTGCATGCGTGTGACAGAGATTCATTGTTGGACCAAGCACTTTCCCACTGTGCCTGCGGCTGCTAACCTCAATATGATATAGTGAAGTCTGGATCCTTTCTTATTCTTGCTCATCTGGCATAAATTGAGGATAGGATCATATAGGCAGCCAGTTTAACTCATGGTATTCTACGGTCAAAAAAGTAGTGTTGTAATTTATATGTAATAACAACACAATTTTAGTGAATACATCTCCTGCAACATTTTAGAAAGCTGAAAATGCTGTTCAGGAGCTAACCCAAAAACCTAAGATGAACTAGAACTTGGTAGTCTGGCACTTTGTCTCTAGCGTGGATTGCCAAATGTCTTGGAATTCCCACAAGCATCACCTTCGCATCTTGCCCAGGCTCTGGTCTTAAGACGTATACTGTATCTGATCCAAGAGCTAATGCATAAATATCAAGACTACAGTAATCACCATTGATAGCCTTAGCCTTAATGACTTTATCCTCAGGTTGGCTTTTCAACTGATTGTCAACACTGGCTTCCAGCCAGGTGATGCTGAACCTATGCCTGCTTTACCTGAGTTTCAAAGAGTGACAACTATGTCAATGACTGTTAAGCAGACATTCGTATTGCTCCAGAGAGTAGAAGGAAACCTAAGAGGTGGAAATTTCAGGAAGGTAGTCTTTCACTAAATATAAGGAAAACTTTCCTGAAAATATAAAATGTTCAACAATAGGACAGACTGCTTGAGGAGATGGTGAGATCTCTTTTGCAGAAGGCATTTAAGAAGAGGCTAGATGACCAAGTATCCTGGATTAGTATCAGTTATATCTTGCATTATAGGACCTGTGTCAAGCAGTGGGTAGGATTAAATGATTCCCAGGTTCCATTCCAGCAGTGTAGAACTATTATTCTACTCCTAAACTGGGCAATCATAGAAAAGCATGAACTTGGTGGTTTGGATAGTAGTTGTAGTTAAGTAGAAGTCTACATTGCATTGGTCTGTATCTTTTCCTGTCACAAAGGATGATAGCTGCAGGGGATCAGTACAGGCATAAAGTCTGTGAGCATGGGTGTGGTGTGATCTAATGGGCTGTGAGAATAACCCATTTATGGACTATAACTTTGCACTTGGACTTGTACCACATCTGAAGTTTGGGTTTCTATTAACATAAAACATTATCATATTACATCTTGCCTGAGTCATGATAAGAAGGACAGATTTTTCCTGATTAGACAGAAACTCCTTTTAATTGTTCATGTCCATGAGCACAACTGTAATAGTTGTGTACTGTTTGATGCTTTAATCCAAAAAGTGCCATTGAAAAATAAAAGCAGCAGATTTGAGATGATGTGGTATATAATATCACCATATTTATTTTGTATGCCATTTAGTTTTATAGGCTGTTTATTAGCACACACAGAGAAAGGAGAATTTGCAAGAGGAAGTGGTTCAGTGAAGCAGTGCATCTTTCCTTGTTTTGCCCATTCCCGTTCCCAGATCCTGCACTCTGCTAATACATTGTTCATGCCTGCAGTTTGTGATGCAATGTGACCCTTGAAGAACTTGTTATACTTTGGTTCCTTCAATGGAGGATCAAGTGGGATGTTGGATTTGTATCACGGAAGGCCAGGTGCAAATTGCCACCCAACCACGGAGCTTAGTATGTATCAGCCGGAGAATTATCTTTCAGATTACCCCACTTTACAGCTGTGTTTTGGGAATGAATCAGAATAATCTTGTGTGCTTTTACATTGTCCTTGGAGAAGGAAACAAGTATCAGGGATAAGAAGTGCAATTTTGGCAGAGCAATTTGGCTTCCTAGAATATGGCATTTGGACTCGGGTTGAATACAAATTGTCTTTTGAAATTCTCCAGTGAATTTGTGGGCAGAGAATTAGGGTAAATGATTGTCTCCAGAGGAAGGGGAATTATTCTATCACTTTTTTCAAGAGCAAGATTTTCCCTTAGTGGTGATAGCAGCACCACTCTCGAAAAAGCCCTGTGTTAGGAATTCCCTCCTGATGTTTTTTCTTGGTACTTAACAAAAGCATGGGAAGCCCAGCAGGCTGCAGATTGCTGAAGAGAAGATAGTGCAGCAAAGATAGTTATTCTTACACAATATCTAGCCAAATTGTAATTAGATAAGTCAAGTATACCACACTCCACCCATTAGATTTCTCCAAAGCCTTCCCCAGCCTAATGCTCTATAGAAGCATTGGATTTCAACTCCCAGAATACCCAGCCACTTTGGGACTTCTGGGTGTTGGTTCAACTCATCTGGAGGTCACCAGGCTGTTATACAAATACTAATCACTTTGTAACCACCCTCTGCCCTGGCAGCAGCCCAGTAGGGCTTGAATTGGGGAGAAGCGATCACATCATTTCATTTAGGTAGGACTCAGAAGGTTCTATTCAGCATATCATATCTAGCTTCAAAATTCCAGATACCACTAGATCAGGGGTTCCTAAATTTTTTGCCATCAAACCTCCCTTTAGTGTAATCTCAATGTACACACCTCCCCTAAAAATCCAAACACCAAAATGAACACAAATGAACAATGAAAACAATACAGTGAAACTTTGGGAAAGATGGATTTATTCTAACAATGTAACTAAAAGGTTCTTCACACCTCCCCTGGACTCTGTCTGCACATCCACATGGGAGGTTGACCTCACAGTTTGGGAAACCCTGCACTAGATGGTAAGAGAGATCTAGAGTTTTCTGTAACTCTTTCCTGCCTTCTAGGTGTCCTCCAGGCTGTTTGCATCTCAGATATAGTATGCCTGGTTTTTGTTTCAGCTACTAGAGCTAGAGATGTTATTATATCCAAAAAGACAGAAAAACTCAGGATACCAACATTGGAAAGACTCTAAATCGCTGGTGTAAAATATATAATTCACATGATGCAAATATCTTTCCAGTAGGCCATCTACAGTACCACAGACACACACTTTCTCTCCACATGTGGCTGCTTCAGTACTAGGAAATGCTACCTTTTGCCAGACACATAATTCACAGAGCACTTCATTAGACTTCAGTTAATTAAAACAACATCCTTATCATTTTCAACATTGTTGGAAGCTGGAAACATGCCAAACTAAAAACTCAAGTGTAGTTAAATAGTATTGTTCCAAGAAACTCTTACTGTTACTCCTTTGCACATCCAGAAGAAATAAAATGGCTGCTTTGAAACTGAAATCCCAGGTGAAACTGAAGTGCTGATCAGAAAATGAGGAAAACTGGATAAAGCACATTATTGAGCAGATAGATGAGAAGGCCAGTGCTACCAGATTTGAACTATTGCACGTTTGTAGAGCCATTTAGGAAACATATAGTATGACAAGTGAGTTGTCAAACTCTGGAGTTTGTCTGCTGAGATCTGGGAGCTTTAAGTAGGGACAGTGGTTGTTGACGAAACTGCAGATTTACGCTGGCAGAGACACCTGCAGGAAATCCTTAAACTGATCAACAGCTGTATTTCGACTGGCACTTATTTATTTATTAAAAACGCCTTTGATTTTGATTACGCAACTCACAAAGTAAAACGTAGTTCAAGATGACACAAACTAAGAGCTACAGCGGCTTTCTTGTGTTTTCGTCTTTACAATCAATTATTTAGTGATGGGCCAGAGTCAATTTACTATTTGTATAAAATATTTTAACCCACCTTTTGGGATACTTAGTCTTCTCAAAGCAGTTTAGATGATTATGAAACATCTACTGAGGGCATAGAATTTGGATGGATAATTGGAGTTAGTTAATAATTAAGAGTTCCAATGAATGAAAAAGGAAAATAAAAGTATATTAGCATTTAAAAAACCAAACAGGAATAAATGTGTCTTCAGAGTTTTGCTTTGTTTTGTTTTTAAAAAGGATATTTTGGAGGACTTTCCCTCATATCCATCAATCTAACAGCATTTATTGATGAGCCAGGGCGTAGAACTTTGGTTGGTTATTCTGCAGTGGGCAGAATAGTGGCATAATGCTATCATCAAAGTGGGTGCAACAAAGTTTCTTATGGGACAGATTTTTTTCAGGAGTTGACCTTTGTAGGTAAGAGATTCTTGCTGCATTCAACCTAAACAAAAGCTTAAATCTTCATAGTGGCTTTGTGCTGAAAAAAATGAGAGACCATGCCTCCAGGTGCTATCAAAATTCAGCATGACAATTTTGGGAACTCTGTATATTATAAAAAAGGGGCTGAGAGATGCTGATCATTTCCATGGAAAATTGTCTCAAGGACATTAGGAAATTACTGGAGGTGGGGGTAGAGGTGTGAAGGTGTGAAAGGCAACCATTGAAATTGGTCTTTCAGCTCTGTAACCCAGATGTTATGCCATAATGCTCTGCTCATCTCAGATGGAATTCATGGTAACAAGTACCCCTATATCTAATTGTTCAAGCTATAATTGGTGCTGTACCTAGGTTTGTCTAAAGGAGGGTCAAAATCTGAGCACAACCAGACAATTGAAGTCCCATCCCTTTTAACATGTGTCACGAGCATTGCACACATATGAAAAGGGACATGGCCCAGATTGCCTGGTCACACCTGCCATATTAACATCATTGTCTCTCCCTGGCTGTACCCATACTCTGGAGGAGTCATGAGAGATGTTTATATCCCTAGCTTTCCCTAACTAGATCTCTGTTTATAAGCATTTATCAACAACACCTCTAAGACTTGAGGGGATTGTAGACAGACCCCTTCAGATATCCTGAATGAAGGATGGACTAGAAGATGAAATAAATTGTGGAGGACAAGATCCCCTGCCCTTTAACTGACATGAAGTCTAAATTGCCATAATAGTTTTTATTATTACAATAATAAAATAACTTCCGTGATAGGGCCTCCCTCCTTACCACACTCTTCAGACATTCCCAATTTCTCTCAAAAGCATACTGGGTTCCACAATCACCAAAAATGATGGTAAAATGCAGTTATTCTTCTATGTTATCTATGTTATCTTCTTATTCTATCTATGTTATTCTAGCTACTGTACTTCTTCTGCTTTAGTTGGGTCTAGTGCAGTCTCTGAGCTACTGGACATATCTGAGTCCTGGCTGTTTCAAAGATTTCTTTCTTATCCCCCAACAGTTTCATATCTGTCCCTTACAGAACAATTGGGAAACACACAACCTTGATGTTACACAGCTATTTGGCTTTCATTCCCTTTCCTCATCTGATGGTGCCTGCATTCACTTTCTATTGAGCTGTGGGTGCCCAGAGAATTCTGAGCAGGATGAGAATTGAATTTATAATAGGAAGTGGGAAAAACAGAATGCAAACATCTGAAATAGAGACAGTATATCTGTACTATGCCTATTCTGTGTATCTATCAAGGACAGAATTGTCGGTCCTAGGTACTGCAAATCACTGTATCTTACAGAAGGATTTGATTTTTCTTGTATTATTGGGTTGCTTAATCTTTTAGAATCCTTCATCCTGAAAACATTTTAACTTCCCCATAGGCAGTTTTTGACAAAATGGCACAGTATTATAAAACAGCTAAGGATTTAAACTATCTAGTAGCGCAAGTCAGGGTCAGTTCCCTTGTTGGATCTAGACTTGGTCATGCTTAGATTGAACCCTCTGAAATCAGCTGGACTTAAATTAGCCAACTTACTAACCTAAATTTCATTTAGTTCAGTAGGCTGGATCTAAGCATGACTTAATCTGGACCCAATCCAATTAGAACATCATAAGAGCATAGGAGGGCTGTTTTATAGCCTTCTTTCATGCAAGGAGAACATGAACAGGGCACCTGAGAGCTAATGAGATATAATGGCTAGTGTTAGGCAAGGACTGGGAAGACACAGGTTACATTCTAATCTTAGCCATGTAAACTTACTGGGTGGCTTTGAGCCAGTCCTTCTCTCTCCGCACAACATATCTTGCAGCGATTGTTGTTTTTGAGATAAAATGAAGGGAGATCTCATGTAAGCTACTTTGAGTTCCTGATTGCTGATACCCTGGAGAATTAAAAAACAAAACAAAACACCAGCATGTGTAGGGATATCATTTTGTACATTCAGCATGCCTCCGGTAAAACTGGTCACAGTAATCTGCAAGCCGTTTGCCAAAGAGGAAGTCAATAGTAAAATGTGCTACAGATGGTGGTTCTGGTGCAATTCCAAATAGGCTGTACTGCAGAGTACAACAGTAGTTCACTTTATAGTACAGTCCTAAGGATACTTACTCTGAAGTAGGTTAAGCTGAATTCATCAGGCTTTACTCCCCGAACAATGTGTACATAATTTAGAAATATCCGATTGAACTCAAGACACATTTTTATATACAAATTTAATAGCTACAATTTACCAATTTCAATATTCAGAAGGAAAGTCCCTTTGGTTATTTCACCAAAACAGTGCAATTCCTAAGACAGACTTGAGGGAACTTTAACACTTGCAGAATTACAGAGCTATGTAAAAGGGGCAAAAAAGCTCACTAAAAAGAAACATGAGACCACTCTCAATATACTTCTGTGAGAGCTTGAAATAACATGTAGGAAATAAATAGAATAAGTTTGTGACTATCTTAAAACATTGTATGAAATCTCAGTGGTAATAACAGTAATTTAATTCATTTTTATGTTTTCTTATTAAGTTACATTTGTTCACAAAATTTGTAACTTGTCATTGATAGCAGAATCTCAAAGCATGGATAAACCATTTTTTTAATGTAATGAAATATTATCTAGTTTTTTATAATCATAAAGGTATTAAAGCCCTGTAACACAGGATGGAAATTCTAATACACAGATCATCAATAGCAAAACATGATGACGATGACGATGACAACAGTAGCAACGTGGTACTCTCCATGGTACTGAATATAACCATTTAGACCCTCTCTTACATGCTGCTTTACTAGCCTTCTCAAACTGTAGTTCAAACATTTGGACAATATCCAATAGGAAGAGTCATTGGTTCATTTGTCAGATTCTTTAGATATAATACACAGTATATCATGAGATTTGTTTAACAAGATCTTTAGTTAGGGATTAATGAGATGTTTGAATCTACTGAGCTGGTCCTTAAAATAGTACAATGGATAGCTTGGATTTATTTAGAAATATAGATTTTTAAAAAATGTTTTAAACATTTTGAAAAAAATGCATTCTAGCTGCCACTTTATGTTTGAAGACACCTGACATGGACCTTGGCAGGAAGTGAAATATCAGTACTTTGTGCTAGAAATCTGTCTTGATTCTAAGAACAGAAGAAATGATCTTATAGCCAGCTGCCAATGTCAAGAATGTCCCACTGCCAGTCATTTGTTTTCTGGTTCTGTGTGCTTCATGCAATCTTTGTGGGTCTTCAAGAAGAGTTAGCAAGTTCTCCAGGAACACTACATAGTTTAAGGGTCCTTTCTAGTCATTCCCCACCCTCATCCCCAACCTGTCAAATCAATATGTTAGGTTTTAGGTGCTGGAAATTTTATATTGCTTACAGAGATTGTATCTCTCATTTGTGTCTTTGTATACTAGTTATAAATTATATGAATACATATATGAAATACATATTATTAAATATAAATTATTGCTAATTATCCCCCAGCAAGAGTTCTACATATATGGTATAATTAGTGCCTGTCAGCTGTTCAAAATAAGGTAAAAAATGAGAGACTTAAGTCTGCCTCCATCAGCAAACCAGCTGATTGGTGCTCTTGACAGGCTTCTGCCAAACAGCAGCCTTGTGGTATTGGTATATTGCTATGCAAAGATGTTGAGCAGCTATTCCATCTATCCCTCCCTTAACGATGAAGGGCTTTCATCATTAAGAAAAATGCCAAAAGAAATGGTAGGGAAACATGGGAACACTATAAACGAAAAAGAACATCCAAATCTCTTGTAAAACTTAAAAATCTATGAGTAATGCAGGGTGCTTGCACCATAAATATATTACAGTACAGTACTTGGAACAAATTCAGATGGGATCTAAAGACTATCAGGTAACTTTTGTGGATTATTTTTGTACTGCATATTTTTGTTGCATCTGGTTGCCAAATGCTGCTGTTGCTGGAAATGGATTCAAAGTTCAAAAGATGTTTCCCTTGTTTTTCTGAGAGTCTGTGAAGTCATATTAAACCAAGTAGCCAATTGCTGAAACAATTCAATTTAAAACTTGTAGAGGAATAAAAGTCAACTTGTTTGGGTGGGCTTTCTTTTTCATAGTTATACATTGCTTTGCACTCTTGTTTGATGAAGAAGAGAGAGAGAGAAAAAAACCATCCTCAATAAAATAAAGATTAACTTTATGCAATTGAATGTTGTCTTTGAAGTAGATCCTTATCCCATCCTTCAGATATGTTACACTTCAACTTCCACTAATGCAGCCCAACCTTTTGGCTTGGTTTTGGTGGGAGTTGTAGTCCATTGTGCCTGCACAATATAAGCTGGGAAAATGTTGCTATATACTAAGTTAATACTCTGGCATTCTTGATATAATTTGGTATCTGAAAACATGCCTCCAAAATCTATGAGCAAATAATGGAGTTGAAATCATGCAGATGATCCAGACCTATGCCATTCTGGTTATATAAACTCAGTATAGTTTTAATTGTGAGCCACCCAGAGTCACCCTCTGGGGGAGATGGGCAGCATATAAATTTAATAAATAAATAAAATAAAAATAATGGATGCAACAATTTACTTATAAGAACTGATCACTAAGCAGAAATCTAAGAAAGTTTGGTTTTCATTCTCCAGATATTTAATAGAAGCTATGCTCAGATTGACTGTGAAGTAGAAGAGGCTGTCAGCTGGAAATGTAGCCCTTGTCTCTAAGATGATGACCTGGAGACCAGGCTGATGGTCACACTCTACAATAATAGTTGAATTTCCCTGATTGTAAAGGTTACATGTATGGAGCATATGAAACCTTTATTGTTCACAATTACAATTTTATTCAAGTGACATAAGGTCACCAGTTATGTGGGATTAATCTCATCGATGTATTACGTGCCATCAAGTCAGTGTTGACTCTTAGCAACCACATAGATTTTCTCCATGAGGATTAATCTACACCCTTAGATATTTGTGTGTTTGTTTGTAGAAGGATATGGTATTTGGGCTGCAAAAACCAAACAACTACTAAATGGGAGCAAGGAGAGTTTTCCATATCTCTTTTCCAGATTTCACAGTCTAGATATGGTAGTCCTATTCTTGAAGCCATACTTTTCTTGTTTCAGAGTGTGTATAGTAACCAGAACAACAGTGATACCAAGCGTTATACGGGTGGATTATTGCTTCTTTTTCTTTTAGTACAACTTTAGAGGAATTGGAGCCAGAGATGGTCCCCTTGGGAGCTCGTTGCCTATCTCTGATCCAGATCTGAGTTCCTAGTTTCAACAAGATAAGCTTGAACACAGTAAATTCCATGCTGTTGCTTCGGCTTTCCCCCCATCTCATGGAAGGATTGAGAGTGGGAATGGGGGCACAAATGTATATGCATATAGTGTTAGGAGGTTATATGTCTGATGTTGATGGGCACAGTTCTCCTGTTTGCAGTGGTTTGTGAATCTGATCCTCCTGACACGGTATACTTGCCAGCTGAACTAAAAGTACTCAATGGCTCAGAGTATTTCCGTCTTCAACGTACTGACCGTTACTCACCAGGAAATGCTTCCTTCAGCTCCCGCTCAGAGACCTTCCTCTTCCTTCATCCTCGACTTGCAGGAAAGCCCAGCATCCAGGCTACCTACCTTCCTTTCACAGCCCAGCAGGTAAATTTCCCTTTTAATTGTTTGGGAAGATGCTTCAGTGTAAAACAAGAGCCACAACCTTTGAATCGCATTTGGAACTTTAAGAGCATGTCATGGGAACTCTCACAAAATGTCCACCATGGAGAATGTGGCCAAAACCGGTGAGTTTGCGTCTTGTTACACCCTCTCTTAGGATTCCCCTAACAAGAGGGGGGAGGGGGGAGAGGGGAAAATGACAAAACATGATTTACAACAGAAGTACAAAAAGGGTGGGGCTTATGTGATGCTATAATGCAATATTTTGACATTTTGGTGTCCTTGTGGTTAGGTATGGACACCTGTGTTCCCAATTACCTCTGTCTACTACTGTCAGCCTTTTTTTAAATAAATAACTTTGCTTCTAAACAACACAAATGTTTGCAGCCACTTATTGTAGTTCTTTTCTAAAAATGCATACGGCATCCACACGGGATCCAGAGCTTGTCAAATAGGATGATGCTAGAGGCTGCCACTTTGCTTTGTAACTGGCTAGCTTACCATTTATATGTCTCTTCTAAATTGGGGCTGGAAACACGATAGGTACCAAGTGAGCTATCTATGAGCACTACACTGAGGGCCCCAGGTGTAAGAAATGGAACAGGGCAGAGTTCCATTCTTCTCTGGACTTGTTCAAGGAGGTTCTGCCCTGAATTCAGATTCTCTTTCCTCTCCAGGCAGTTCCAGCAGATAATTCCCAGTTGACAGATGTCGCTACCACCTGGGACATCCGAGCGGTATCCATTGAGGGCACAGTGTCTCCTTATGAGCCATACGCTCGCGTCCTTTTCCACCTCCAGGGGCAGGATTGGATGTCAAGACAACAGGCCCTACCTTGTGTCAGCCTACATGTCTTCCATCAGGCCCAGGTTGTGCATCGGGCCTGCCGCCTTCAGGTAGGTACAAGATATACGTTTACATTCTCGCAAATTGTGGAGAAATTAAGTATATGGCTTTCAGGTGCCACAAAAAGTAAAGTCCTGCTATGGCTGTTTAGCTGCACTTGGTTTAAGACAGTGGAAATGAATATGTGGAAGTAAGCAGAAGCCGTGGGGCACTAGTTGCTTGGAGGTACTCAAAGAGATCATGGACAAACAGCTCTATGATAATGATTTAATACTACAAGCCCCTGCAATGCTCTGCATGGTAAGGACCCATGCAGTTAATCCCAGAATCCATGATTCTAGAGCAGACAAGGTCGATCTTTAAATATTAAATAACATTTAAATATTAAATAATAGTATTCTTCTTGTAAACATTGTTTAAAGTAGAAGTGGCATGCCAAGCTTCTGACTGGTCTACCGCATCCCTTTCTCCTCCCTAATATACTTGCCCTTCTAAATCCTCCCACCCCCTACCCACAAATGCCATGAAGGGTAAGGCATGGAGTAATTGCTCCTTTCTTCACCTTGCACAAAATGCCTTTATTCATGCAAGAGAATGATTCCAAGCTTAGCACAAGGAGATTTGCGCTAGGTGTATGTAATAATAAGTCTGAACTTTCTTTTGACATGAAATGTGTACTATTTGTTATGTGTTGATTCCATTGTACTGAGTATCACTGCTCCAAAACATGGAAGTGATCCCTGCCAAAAGGGATAATTTGACCCTTAAAAAGATAGGATGGAGAATGAGAGGATTATCACTAGAGTGCTTTCAGAAAAGTATCTACATAGAAGCAGCAGATATTTGGGATAGGGGCCATAGCACATACATCTTGTATTTATAGGTTTCAAGTTTGATCCAGCCATTGCACTTAATAGTGTAAATGTGAGAAAGATGTGTGTGAGAGAGACATTGGCCTCATTTCCTCAGAGACCTGTTGCCTATTAGAATAGGTGGAAGTAAGCAAGATAGACCAGGGCATTACACAGTATAAGCTTTGTGTAGCTTGAGGGTGGGCCTTACAATGAGTCAATAGCATGTGAGTCTCTCTGCTTTTCCTATCTAGGCTCCCCTGGGAATGTGTGTGGTGGAACTAGAACTCCCCCCTCGCTGGTTCTCTCCTCCACTTGCCACTCTTCAGCACAGATCAGAAGATTTGGCCATCCTACCTCGAAGAGCAGAGCTGTACTATAGGCTGGAGCTCTCTTTACCCGGGAAGGTACACAAAGATTGTCCCCATGTGCGAACACAGCAGAGGCCACATCTGGGTACAGAAGGCCCCAAGGAGCAGCTGCACTATGTGGGCCCTGTGGACATTAGAGTGATGAGTCCGCCACGACGCCAGGAAGTGCGGCTGGATGACAATGTGATGGTCCGAGTACCTGACACTGCCCTGCGCCCAGGACAGCTGTTCATTGCCACTCTCATTCTGCAACAGAACTTCACAG
Source organism: Liasis olivaceus (assembly GCA_030867105.1). Taxonomy (NCBI): domain Eukaryota; kingdom Metazoa; phylum Chordata; class Lepidosauria; order Squamata; family Pythonidae; genus Liasis; species Liasis olivaceus. The sequence continues at coordinate 106,991,398 of CM061349.1, read as the reverse complement.
CTGATCTGCTGACTCTCCGGTGAGTTACAGTTGCCATGTGCTTATCCCAATGACAGAGAGGATTTTGAATTCAAAAGTCTTTTCAGTTACAATGTACACAATCTTGAGAAATAATAATAATTGTAATAAATAATTAAGTATCACATTGCTTTCAACTATTTCAAGTGCATTGCATGCATTACTTAGTTATGAAATGTACAATGACTCTCGGTTTCTATATTATTCACCCCCCTCCTGTAGATGGGATTGAGGATGTGAGAGGGTGGCTTGCATAATTAGTTCATGGCAGAGGTGAGATTGATAGCAACTTATGGGTTTCTGGATGCCCAGTTCAGTCTCCAGGTCCTCTGATGCAGGGTTTCCTCTCTTCCAGAAGGTGCTCATCCTTCTAAGACTTCTTTTTGCTCATCTAACCTTACCACTGGGGCTATCTAGATGGCCTTTGCTTCTCTGTCTGTATGTCTTATTTTTATTTCTGCTTCCTTTCAGAATCAAAGTAAAGAAAGGGTTACAGGTTCTGGCTGCTCGCCCCACCAGACCAGAGGCTTGGACAGCAAAGCTGGACAAGTTCAAGAGTGCCAAACACCACACCGCTTTGATCACTTGTCGTCGTTCTGCCAGCAGTGGGTTGGAATGGAAGTAGGTAACCATAGGCAATGGAAAGACAGGCTCATAATGGCTTCTACAGAGCTACTTGGCTCACCTTGGGATGAGGCATCAGGCAGCACCTTTGATCAGGTTGTAGTGCATTGGGTGTTTTTCTTTTGAAAGGAAAACCTTGCCGTTATGTACGTATACCTATGAAGAAAGCACTGAACTAGGACTCCTTATACTCTGTCCCTCCCCATTCCTTGTATAGGACAATCCACTTTTTGCATGAAGAGAAACTGAATACTGCATCACTTATCAATTACAGTGGTACCTCGGGTTACGAACGCCCCTCCTTACGAATTTTTCACAATACGATCAGCTCCGGCCCCAAAAATTTACCTCGCCGTGCGACCTCCGCCTCGAGCTACAACCGGATCCGCGGCCATTTCCCCTGCTGCCACGTGGTCGCGGCTTCCTGTGGGCAAGATCGCGGTAGCAAGGAGACGTTCGGTGAGGCTTGTGGTGTGTTTTGGGGGAAATTTGTCTCGTGGTGCAACCAAATTCGGAGGGCGGATTAGCTGTATTTACATTGTACCTTATGGGGAAATTTGCCTCACGGTGCGACCAAATTCGGAGGGCGGAACGGATTAACCTTATTTACATTGAACCTTATGGGAAAATTTGCCTCGCGGTGTGACCAAATCGAGTTGCGATCAGAGTCACGGAACGGATTAAGTTCGTAACGCAAGGTACCACTGTATATAGTTTGAGCAAAGTGCATGATTACTTAATTTGCATAATAATATAACTGTTCTAGTTTGTATAATTCTGGGTTTGTTAGTGACAGGAGGGGCAGGTTCTCCTTCCAACAGCTGGAAATGTTAGTCTGCTGTTTCCTTCTTCACCACCACAAGGACTAAAAACTTGCTGAGCAAAGGTTGTTAACAGAAGCTGAGATGCCCCAGAAATGTAACTCTACACTCAGTACTCAGTTCTATGTCTTTAGGAGCTATTCGAATTGGAGCACAGTTCTGTAGAACTGTGGCATTATTCAGACAAGTCTGGTTTTTAGATTCTGAACGCCCTGGCTGGCCAAGAATCTAAAAAAAGCTAAGGAGTTAGACAGAAATCCAGGGAACACAAATACTTGAGTTTTTCCTTCCTTGGACCTCAACAAAGGAAGCTTCATCTGTTCTTCCCACCCACAGTATTGATTCCAGCTGGATACCCTCAAAGTTCTTCCCCTCTGATTTTTTTCTGGATAGGCACAATCATGGGGGTGGGGAGGGGGGATGAGGAGATAGTTCTTCCCAAAATCCAGCCAATCAGATTGGGTGCCTTATCTAGCATCATGCCCCCCCCCCCCCCATACCCTCACTCTGCATTTGTTAATAGCAGTTCTCAATTCAGTTTGATGAAAGAGAATTTACTTGAGAAATTCTTCCCAAGGAGATGAGCATTTGGGAGAAATTCTCAGGGGCAGCATGTCATGTTCTTGAGTTATGTAGTGGTAAAGAGATGTATCACAACTATCCTGAGACTATCCTGTCTTTCACTGTACATTCGCCTCTCTAGAGGTCTATAACCTCCCTGGCTTCTCATACTTCCACCAAATTCCAGGAAAAGAGATCCTGAAAGAACTTCTCCCATTGGGTTTTTTCCAACTGGGAAGTGAGGACAACCTGGGAGGCTTCCGAGTGAGGGGGAGATGTATCACAGTAGCCAGTGTCAGCAGTAGTACCCTCTGCCACTTCCAAAAATAGAACGAACTCAGCAACGGTACCTAAGAGTAAGGTTCAAAACAAAGTAAAACCAGAGATCTATTTTGCAGGAAACTAAACACCTGAGAGAGTATAAGGCAGATTTTTGTTCAACAGTTTCAGTACCAATTGAAGATAATAATGATGATGATTTTCCTCACTGGGGTTGCACTTTTTGTTTATTTATGTATAAACAGAGGGGGATGTGGCTGAAATAGTTCATAGGCCATGAATTGCTTATCCCCGAGGCAAGACTAGAGGAGAATAGCCATTTCCCCAGTGCGTGTTAGAGGCATTTGTGTGATGCTGGTGTCATCTTTGACTCTTACCATGGAAAAGCAGGACAAGAGTGGCTGGTTGGGTATCCTTCTTAGAGGCATCTGCTGTATATTTCTTTGCACCTTTCATGCTCCAGAGCAGAAAAGGAGACGGGACTGATTTAATGGTGTTGAGCTTCTGGGCTAATAGGCCGAGGGCTAATTATTTGCTACCCTGATGTTTTACCAGCAGCTGTGGCTGGCATCTTCAGAGGTGAAAGTGGTCTGCTCTGTAGCGCACTTCCTGGCAGCTCATACTGACGGAGCTCTTGTGTTTGCAGTAGACTATGGACTATGTCATCGGAACTCTGGAAAGCCAGTTTCTGACTGGGTTTTTTTTATGCAGGTGAATTTGTCTGATTTGAAGAAGTTCCAAAGGAACTAATTTTTTTTATTGGTCTTTCTTTGAAATACGCTGCTGTTTATTATTTTTCAGGTGAGACTGCTGTAGATTCTATGTAGTGTTGGTTAATTAAGGGCCGTTTTATTTTAGTGTAGTGGAAAGCTCGAAACCAGGCTTTGTTAACCTTCAGACTCTCTTCTTTCTTGTTAAAGTTATTGGGATGTTTATAAATTTCAATAGCTTCTCTATGTAGTCATACGGGATGATTTGACACGATTTCTAGTACTTGTGTGTCTTTAAACTGAATGTTGCGCCCATTATGTAGCAGCAGGTGTTCAACTACCACAGATTTTTCAATTTTTTCTAGCTGGCAATATCTTTATGTCCTTTGAGTTGAGTGTTAATACTACATTTTGTAATCCCAGTATATACCTGTCCACAGCTACAAGGTATGTGATAGATTCCTGATGATCAAAATGGACTTATATGAACCTGGAAGCTCATCATCATTGGATTGATGCTGGCTGTGAAAGCCTGCATTGATATAGAGGACTGATTTTCTCACTCTGCCCTTGTCTGGCTGGCAACTCATCAGGCTTGCCAGAGGGAGAAAGCAGTACTGGGCTTACTATAAGAAACATTTTTTGAAAACCTGAATGGGTCAGTTTTTTGAGCCAGAGAATTCCATTCAGCTCTATCAGGATTTCACCTCAGTGAAGATCAAGATAAATGAGGTGGACTTATTATTGTTACAGATGTTCTGTCATCTCCTCAGTTTTCCCTGGGTTCTCTGGCCTCTTAAGTGTTGACTTCTAATCTCTCCATTTAGGGCAACATATTCTCCAGAGTTCCTGTATTTGGATTTTCTTGTGGAGAATGGTACAGGTTCTCTGGCCTCCACACGTCCTGTCACCTGGCAAGTGGAGTACCCTGGCCAGGATCCTGAGGCTGAGAAGGACAAGATGGTGTGGGAGATTCAAGTATCAGAGAGAGATGTGCGGGCCTTGGTTCCATTAGTAAAGGTGAGGCCTGAGACTCCGTGTTTTTCTTCTCATGGATAACTTATAGCACTGGATCCTTATACAATTCCCTTGGCTATCTCCAGGAACAAGAAATTGTGAACACTGCACTCCTCACAGGAATCCCTCAGTCTGTGCCCGTGAGGCTGGTTGTGGTTGAAACAGGAGGAGCTGTTTCAGAAGTAACACAGCAGATGGGGTGTGAGTCTTCTAATAAGCAGGTCCTACAGGTGAGAAACAAGTGACCTCATAAAGGATGTGCTTCTGAATCAAAATCAGTAACACTTGTTAAGACTGCAGTCTTCTTCCCTCATTGCCGATTTATTTCTCAGATGAGAGTCAGAAGCTGGGTTATAAAACATGCTTAATCATGTCAGTTAAAGTCTTAGGGGTTGCATTCACACATGATAGGCTTAGTTAAGTTTTACTAACTTATCTTAGTTAATGTTTATAGTTTAGGGCAGTATTTCTCAACCTTGGCAGCTTTCAGATGTGTGGACTTCAGTTCCCAGAATTCCCCAGCCAGCCTTCTGGGAATTGAAATCCATACATCTGAAAGCTGCCAAGCTGAGAAACACTGGTTTAGGACGTTAGCAAATTCAGCCTGTTCAGTTAGTTTATGAATCAATATATTGTGCAAACAGAGAAGGGTTTAGTAATCAAGTTAAGTGTGTTGTACAAACCCAGCCAGAGTTTCTATTCCAAATACTCGGACACCCTGTTTGTATTACTTTGTATTCCCAATTGTCTACTTATCTGTGGAAAAAACAGACCTTTCATTACTACCTGGAATGCTTGGAGATCTTGGTCCCTAATCCTTGTAGCTTCCTCTTGATAACACCTCACCTTAATTTTACCTTAATTTTACTGTTTCTGCTCACACACTGTAAGACTTGACAATCCATTGATCTAGCAAGCTCATACTATACTTTTAGGATGCTTCCTTCTAGTTGTCTCCATCAGTGGCCACAGCATTGTCTTTGTCTGTGTCAGTTGTTCTTCCTCCATGTTTTCATGCATGTACCATTTCTTTGGGAAACATGGCATGAAGCAGAGCAATGCTGAAGCTCAGGAAAAACAATTATATATCCAATGGTAGTGAGTGGCTTCTCTTTCATCCTCCCTTATCTCCTTTGGAGTTTACAACCCACTCCCTGTACCACCCAAAAGGACTCGATCTCCCACTGATAGATTATAAGAACTTACAACAATTTCCAACTACAGTTCCATTTTCAGTTGTTCTAGAAGGATGGGAAGAGGGGGAAAAAAGGAAAGAAATCCATACTGAAATAAGAAATCAATATGGGCATTCTTGCTTTCTTCTAACACTTCCTTATGCCTTTACATAGATGCCTTTACATCTATGGACCTCAGTGTGTTTTCTAATTCACCTGTAGGTATCAGATGTATGTGATGCTGTCTATGTAGGGGGAAAAGAGAGCCGAGGGGCACGTGGCGTACGGGTGGATTTCTGGTACCGTCGTCTACATGCATCACTACTCTTTACTGTCTGGGCCCCACTTCTGCCTTTGCGCATTGAACTGACTGATACCTCTTTGGAGCAAATACGAGGCTGGAGGGTCCCTGGCCCAGCCTCTGAGAGGTAAGTGTTGTGGTGCCAAGAGAGTCATCAGCACTGGGTTGAGTAAATGGCATCTTTCCTCAACTTTGTTCCCTATAGATGTTTTGAGAGTACCGTTTCTAGAATTCCCTACCACCAAGACCAGTGCTGGTACAGAATACTGGGAGTTGTGACCACAACTCATCTGGAGGATACTAAATTAAGGAAAGCTGGTTTACTCTTTATATCTAAGACTAGGGCGGTCACCTATTCCTAAGCATTGTGGGAAATGATCATTGTGTAAGAATGTAGAAAGAAGATAAGGAAGGCCCATTTCAAGTACCATTGTCCAGAGTGTTGATATTTTGATATCTAATTCCTTCATGCCCAATAATGATTTCCATATAGACAGTGTTGCTGTGGGGGTCCAAGAGAATTAAGAATGTACTAAGTGAAATAATCTTCCTTGCATCTCATTAAAACCCAGAGCAGAGCAAAAATGAAATATTAATTATGAAATAACATAATGTTTACATCTAGAAACTTTACAAGTATTAAAGAAAGGATTGTATTGTATGACAGTCCCCAAAAGCAAGATTCAAAAGAAAAAAAGTGTAAAGAAGTAGGAACAAAGTATTTGCATTGATGCAAAGTACCAAAGCAACCTTTGTTACGTCTTTCAGTTGGAAAAAGGATTTCTTGGGATACTGAAATTGCCTTGAATGCTTCTCTAGAAAGATGATGGAGAAATTAGAAACAGGCATTCTAATCATAGTTCCTTATCTGGAGTTGATGCCAGTTTAATATAGATTAGTGAAAAAATGTACCAGAAGGATTGAAGTATATCTAACTCTTGTAAATGTGCTACATGTTTGCATTTCTTCTCTGAACAGTCCAGCAGAGCCAGAAGAGGGTGGAGAAGAAGCTGAGAGGAGAGCGCGTGGCTGTCGGCTCCAGTACCAACGTGTAGGGGTCCGTTTCCTCACCCATTTTGTGGCTCACCCTCTAGATGGTGGACGTCACCTGACCTACATGCCAAGCTCTGATTGGCTGCTGGATGTCTCGCATCTGGTGCGGAAGCATGCTAGAATCCAAGACCCTCGAGTAGCAACGCTGGAAGGTGGGAGTGTGGTGGTTGGCCGTGAAGTAGGAATGACCTCTGTGGAGGTAAGGGCATGTGAGAAAAAAATGGGGGCTGAGTGGTTCCTTGTTGAGATGGAATGGAATGAGAAACTTGCTTGAAGGGTAATGATAGCTTGTTGCAGAGGGATGGGCTAGATGCTGTGCACATGCTCTGGATGTTACTTTTGTCTCTTGTTTGGGGAAAAGGTGGGATGGGTAAACTTTTAGGAACAAGGAGCCATGGTTAGTACAGAAGGAAGTAGTAGATGATGGCCTGGTATAAAAATGATGAGGTTGGCAAAAGTGGGGGTAAATTCCAAGATAGAATGAAAAATGATATGGTGGATGTGGATATGAAGAAAGAGACTATGAAGAAAGAGGGGTTTGACAACCTTACAGGTAAGGGGAACTCACCATCCCTATTTGGTCACTTGGCTGGCAAATTAACCATGCAATTAACCATGACCTGAAGTTGAGATGGATGAGAAGAGGCATCAAGTAAGATGGGTACAGGTTCTGTGGAAAGTCTCCTTATGAGAACAATTGTATATTCTCTATTCTTGTTCAGGTGCGTTCTCCTGTTTCTGATTCTATCTTGGGGGAACAGACTCTGGTGGTATCAGAAGAAAAGGTCTTGGTTTCAGAGCTGCAAGCCCAGCTGGTATCAGGTCTATCATTGACACTCTCTGCAGAACCAGGACATCTGAATGTTTTCACTGCAAAGTGCCAGGGACTTTCTGCTTTGCATTCACTGAAGCAGGTGAGAAGTTTCTCTAACAGTTCATAGCCTTATGAATTTAATTTTTCATCCTTCTGGATTAAAGAAGCACTAAATTGCATGTTGAGGGTGCAGCCTTGTCCTTCCGTGGTTCACTTCAGCTAAAGCTAGACATGATAGGAAATGGCATGTTGCGGTTATCCTCAAATATAGAATCCTTGTGTCTTGTCCTCTCCATTTTGCAAAATCTGTTTCTATGCTTGGATGGCATGACATGGGATCACTGTACAGTGAGTTTTCCTGCCATGATGTGTAGTATTCTAAGAGGGGTAGACATTTGGTAATGTGGAAACTGCTGCATTGAGTTGGGTGACATGATTTAAATCTGCTACCATAATGGACTATGATGCCTCTTTCGGTCAACTCACTGAACCCAGCATTATCATTTGAAGCCAACTTGAGTTCCTAAACTCATGGATTCCATACTGCTGAGGATTCTGGGAACTGATATCCCAACCCAGTCAAAGGATACCACATTGGAGGAAGTGGCTTTAGCTCACATTAATCTCTGTATGTGTAAATCTCAACCTCTTAGTTGCATGATTCTCTTTCCTCAGATTCTAATTTTCTTTCTTTTTTTCTGCAGGAAGCAGTTCTGAGCATTTGGTTGGTATTCAGTGATCACACCTTGGCTCCAGTAGAGCTTTATGGTTGGCGGGATGCATCTCTCTTGCTTTCTTCTTTGAATCCTGATGTGGTTTCTGTGCGGCTGGAAGAGGAGCACTCTTACCCAGTGATCATTGCTGAAGGTCCAGGCCAGGGGTCCCTCCTGCAGCTCAGCCTACATTCCCCAGACTCTTGCCGCAAGGGGAAACATAGGGCTCCCCTTTCCCAGGGGACAGCATGGCTGGAAGTGAACTTTGGCTGGAACCTCCTGACCACTAAGAGCCCACAGCAAGAAGATCTCCATCTACATGGTAAGGCTCCCTTTCAGCGAGCAGAAGGTATCACATCAGGTGAAGCAGTGACTGTTGCAGCTATCACAGAGAGTGGAAGAGGTTCAAGGAGGCATGGCCCTGTAGCACTAGGGCCACCGATGACCAAATTTGAGGGGGCTGGTGCTAGCTCCTATGAGGATATTGAACAAGTGGAGGAAGTGGAAGAAGATGAGATGGTGAAGGCACCTGCAATGGTGACAGATCTAGAGATTGGCATGTATGTACTCCTGGGAGTTTTCTGTCTTGCCATCTTTATCTTCCTCATCAACTGTGTGGCCTTTGTCCTTCGTTACCAGCACAAGGAACCTCCTGATGCTGGATCTGGTCCAGTTTCTTCTGCCCAGCAGCCTCACAATTGGATCTGGCTAGGCACTGACCAGGAGGATATTAATCAGCAGCTGGATCTGTGCAAGCAGCACTGCAATGACCAGCCTCAGGGCCCTTCTAGTGCCAATGATGGGTACTCTTGCTGTGCAGGGCCAGAAGGAACTTTGGAAGCTGTGGCCCCAGAGGGCCCAGCCCCATTACCAGAGCCAGAAACAGGGGTCTCTGCTAGTAACTTGGGCCTGACTGCCCCAGGGAACCCAGCTCTTACCACCACCTTGTCCAGGAAGAAAGAGGGCAGGGAGGTGGGTGGTCGGAGGAAGCGTGTAGAATTTGTGACCTTTGCTTCACCATCCAGCTCTACTCCCAGCCCCCCTGCTTCTGGACCAGTTGTTCAGTCCATCCTGGTGGCCAGTGAAGATGACATTCGTTGGGTGTGTGAGGACATGGGGCTGCGTGATCCAGATGAGCTGCGCAGCTACATGGAAAGGATCCGGGGTAGCTCCTGATCTCCCCTACCCCATCTGTATGGGCAAACCAATAAGATGGTCACCCCCTTAGGTGCTCTCCTAGGATCATTCAGCTGAGCTTTCTACCTGCTCCTTTTTAATGGAGGCTCTCCACAACAGGACACCAGCCTTGGACTAGTTTGTGAGGGGAAAATGGGCCAGAGATATTTCTGCTGCTCTCTATGTTAGAGATCCACTTCCTTGGCTGTCCTATTGTTTTCATTCTGATTAGAGACATTCTCTCCTCCGTTTATTCTCTCAGCAGAACTAGCACATTCCTCCTGGGAAGAGAGCCCACGTGTCCCCATTGCTTCTCCCTCCACCCCCTAAAATAATTCTTATTAGGTGTGGATGAAGGGTTTGCAGACCAGAAATTAGCTGCAGGCGAGTGGTAAGCTGGCTGTGATGTGCTGTGGAGGTGATCTAGGGGGGCTGGTCCAAAACCTCACATATTGCTTTGACTCTCATTGCCAGTGTGTGTCCATTGTGATGGTTTGAGCAACAAGTGTCTTTCCGTCCTTCCTGTGGTCTGAGCCTGGGGCTCTGCCCCCACCCCAGTCCCCTGATCCCTCCCCTAAAGCTGGGCAAGGACAGAGCTCCAGGGAGCACTGGCTGGGCCTTTCCCACCCTGGTTGTGTGCCCAATGTCCTTAAGAGTTTTGTACAATCGCTCATATTTTATACCGTACTATTGGGAGGCTGCCAGGCAAGTCCTTTATTTATGGAAGATTTTTAATTCTTACATTGTTAAAAAAAAAAAAGTAAAATAAATAACTAAAAACGAGAGGTGTGTCATTTTTGTGCAGTCTGGTTTATTTGTGTTTCCTTGGTAACAGAGAGTAGTCCTCTCTGATGCAGGGATTAAGTCCAAACAACCAACAATTCCTTTCACTTTGACTGTTTGTGGACTTGATCCAAGCCTAGGGCCAGTGTGGCATTGCTGTTGCGGCTCAGGAGATCCTCTGGATAGCTTTGGGCATGGTTCCTGTGAAGGTATTTGAAAGTATAAATAGTATAAAATCAGTCCCTGTCAAAGAACTCTCTATCTGCTAAAAAAACTTTGCAACTAGGAAGTAGCTCATAGGAAAACTAAAGATCAGCCCAGAAACGGATTTATGGCATGTACTAACAGGTATTGCTAGGTGTATTGTCTAGGTATTCACTAAACAAGAGTGCTCGGTAAAATTGTGGGCCACAACATAGTGGGTGATGTAGGTGGCTCGTAAATCACGTGGCTGCTGTATGCTTGGTTGCTGCTTCCCTAGGTTTACTAGCAGTGGCACCAGGTTCATTTCTCCTTCAGCTGCAGTGATGATGTCCAGCTTCACCATCCAGTCTTTGTACTTTTCCAATTTGCATAGGCAAGAGAGCTTTTGGAAATGATGCTTTTCACATCCTTCCATGTTGTATCTGCTAGAATGTTTCTCTTCTATGCAGCAATTCCTAAACTTCCTTAATTCTAAAAATTGTCAGCTCTGTGCAAACCTCCCCCAGCTGTTTTAACCAACTTCTTTCTTCCAATGTCTCCTCAAATAAAGCAGTAAATTACAGATCCACTAATTATATTTTTTTTCAGATTAAATTTCATGCTATCATGAAGCCTTACTTCTCATCAATCCTCTAATCCTGGTTATATCTAGGATTATACAGGCATAGGGAGTATAGAGGATGGTCTTGAAGGACAGAGGGAAAATCCATTACCAAGGCAACGATCAGATAAACATGGTTTGAGCCCAGGCTAAGAAAGTGGTTTATAAAAGCACCTCAGACAGGCCTCCCCCCTCTATTCACATGAAGATAAAAGAGGATAGAAGGGAGACACACAGAGACTTGCAAGATTCTGTTACTATAGCTATTCTAATAAAAGTAGGTTTAGGCCCATACAATAGCTGTTTTTTAGTTTGGTCCACCTTAAATTCTATAGAGAATTAACAATAATTTGAGTTTTAGAAATTGAAGAGCAAATTGAATGCCTGGAAAGCTGGATCAGAAATAAGCAACCCCAATGCAGTATGTTTGATGTTCCAATACAGATCAAAAAGGTTTGATTTTAATTACTGTATCACTTTGGATCTGCACATGCTGGACATTTTTCACACCAATTACTTGGGAGAAATCTCCTTTTCAATTTTGTCTCTTAGATTTTGCAAGAATACTTGTACTTTCCATTCTTGCCATCCTGAAAGGAATAATGGATTTTATATCAATATCAAACAATTTCCTGAAGTTTGTTTTTTTTTAAGTTCTTTAAGATTTTGTACATGAATGCAGAAGTGCATTTCTCCAAAATGAAAGCTAGTTGCTATGTGCACGTACGGTCACATAACTGTAACTCCCATTATACATGTCCATATGCATAATATATAATGTGATATTTCTGTACTTTTCACATGTCACATCCAACAATATTTGAGACCAAAGATTTTCATGCCCACAGATGAAGGACAATGCATTATTTATAGGAAAAAATGCTGCTACTGGTAATGTGCATCTTTAAGACTGTGGTAGGTTGCCGAAAAAGAAAATCTTCTAATACCTTCCTATTACATTAACAAAAGTTAGCTATCAATACATTTATTCCATCACTATGATCCCCATGAAATCTCCATTTGCAACACTCATCTTTGGCTGGAGAGTATCAGAAGCTTCCGATTTTCAGATCTCCCAAGTATGTCTATGTACAGGTATATATAGTATGTATGACTTTCTCCCTTTTTTGAGGATTTAATTTTGCCTCCCCAAAAGATGGTTTAGCTCAAAGGGGATTGTAAGTACTAAGAGGGGCAAGAACACTTCTGGGAATGATCTATTTAATTTACATAGAGTAGTTAATACCCTAGGGTAATCTTAGCTTCAAGCTCCCCATAACTCCATCATTCACATTCAGTTTCTGGAAAATGTAAATAACACCTTGAATAAGAAGCTGTAGTTCTTAGTATCCTGATTAGCTGCCATTGTTGGTAGTCTTCTGGATTACTTCCTCTAATTTATTAATATAGCTTTCACAACATTTGAATCAGTTAACTCTCTGCAACAGCCATGGCATCGAACAGCGTGCTGAGAACTGGAGAGGACAGGTGCCTTCTTCCAGTCCTGAAAAGTACTATCAGTTATTCCCTCGGCTGGAGGATTGCTGCTGACGCTCATAGCAGATGGAGACCCAGATAAAGAGGACACATGTTGCTGCCTGAATCCCACCTAGGAGGAAGAAATAATAGTCCATCCAACATTTGTTGATGTTTCCTAGGAAACAGAGAGAGCAAGAGAGCCTTTAGTATACAGCAGCAGGAAGATGTCTTCTTGCATTCTGTAGCATTCGCAGGTCTAGGAATCCTCTGTGTACAACAGTCTCTTGACACCACATTTTTGAATAATTTTCTCTAGGTCACCTCCAGTCTGCTTGCCATTACCAACAGGCATTCAACTTTGCTGGAGAACCCCGTGAAAACTCCTTGAACTCTCTTGGCTCCCCCATTGTCCTTAGTGGAGGAACTGCCCTGGGGATATGGCAGATGCTCACCAAAATCTTCTGGACAGTGCATCCAACCAGTGGCTGGCAGGGAGAGTAAAGTGAGGAGGCCAGATCTTAAAAGGGATACAACTCCAGAAATGAAGAAGAAAAGACCCATGATCGCTCCTTGCATGCATCTGGGAGCTTCAGAATAGGCAAACTCCAGCCCTGGGAAAACAGGAAGAATTCATAGGGTTAGCAAGCTAGAGGAGCCCATTTCAGTTAGGTTTGAGGGACAGTTCAAGGCTTCTGAAGCCACGGTGAGAACTGTGGCCCTGTGCTCTTTCATCTCTTGGTGCAGTTAAGCTGCACTACCTCCAGATCAGGAAATCCTGGTTTAATGCTGGTTTAGGAACGGCAGGGAATAAAGCCTTGTTCTCTGGCTTACCTGGAATGCTGGCAAAGATTTCACTGATTCCAATGAGTAAATATTGAGGGATTTGCCACAAGATGGAGAGTGGGGCTGCAAAGTATTCATCTTTCCCAATTTGTTGTGTGATTGTTTGATTGTTGTTCACATATTGCAGCCGCTTAGTCTCCAGAAAGTCTAGAGAGGAGAAGAATGCTTGGAGCCTGAATAAGATATCGTGAAGGACATACATATAAGCATACTCATAGTTGAGGCAGGTTTTTTTTTTTAAATAGATAATATGTGGTCATATTTTTGTTATATTGGATATATAATATTTATTAAGAATATCCTTAACCAACAGTAGCATATCCTGCTAAAAAAGGAACCATATGGAGCACTTCAGTGTCCTGCTTCCCAGTTAAAGCTTTGAATGGTCCTCTTGGGGTTGTTTTGAAAAGTTGTTAGGACTGTTCTGAAAACTGGACACTGAGAAAGTGAAAGAAGACAGGCACTTTCAAATTGCTGCTTTGGAGATGGTTATTAATAGTACCATGGACTGCAACAAGAACAAATTCTGGATCAAATTAAAACTGTGCACTTGCACTGATGATCTGCACATGGAAAGCACTACATACTTTGAGTGTGGGATGTGAGCAAATGAAGGACTAGAAGAAAAGACTATGCATGGCAAGGATGAGGGATGTAGACAATGGATAAGAGAGACTGATGGGGTTCAAGGAGATCATTGGAACATCCTTGGAACAGCTATGGATTGTCATCAGGGAGAGGTTACGACGCCAGGCACTTGTACATTCAATCTCCAGAGAGCATATAACTATGATGGCTTAAATGTTAATTATCAAGATTCTTAATTACTGAGGCACAGACAGCACTGTACAAAATAATGGCGTTGTTTCCCTTGAGTCAGGCTCCTATTAACTACTTGATCGACTGATTACATTTTTATACTGCCAGACTTAAAAAAAACTCCTGGCATTTTACATCATAAAAACTTCAAAAAAGACTAAAATCAAGATAAAACAACATCTGCAATAATATGATAAATGTATAATGATGACTATTCTCTCCTCAAAACCCTCCAGAAATGCTTTGTCTTTAATTATTTCTGGAAGGCTAACAATGAAGGAAGTAGCCTAATTTCCAGAGGGAGGTTATTCCATAATATGGGACTTGCAACTCTCCATGAGCCCCTGCCTTCACCTCATGTACTTTAAAAGGGACCATTAAAAGATGTGGTAGCGTGGGGTGAGTTGAGCTGGCCACTTCTATGCAGAGAAGGAATCATGTAAGTACCTTGATGCCAAGCTTTACAAGGCTTTATTGGTCAAAACCAGCACTTTGAGTTGCACCAGGAAAACTATTGTTAACCAGTGCAGCAACCATAAAACAGGTTTTAGGTGATTACAGCAAATTTGATTCACCAAGACATGGCTTGCTGTATTTTTCAAGGTGTCTTTGGCAGCGGCACCATGTAGAGCTGATTGCAGTAATCCAAATGGCGGGGGGGGGGGGGGGGTGTCAACAAGTACATGAGTAGCATTTTCACGACAATATAGAAATGATTTGCATTGCCTTCTTTCAGGGTGCAGAAGTGAAGGTGGCCAACATTTCATTTCAGCTGTAAGGAGAAATGTTTTTTTTAACCTTTATTTACTTTAATATACAAAGGAGGGAGCAAGAAGGTGAAAATGAAAAGAAAAACCACAGGAAAGGGGAAAAGAAGAGGAAATCAAACTTTTTAAAAAATCATGTTTTTTTAGCACTGCATTAAATTTTGACTACATGGAATAATATTAGCCAGTCTTTCCTTTATGTCAATAGAGAGCCAGTTCAGAAAGAGAGTCTGAAAAATCTTAGCTCGGGGGGTGACCAGGGGAAGCTAATAATTAAATTATCCAGGTCACTCTCTTGGTTTATTATTTGTATTTCCCTTTTGATTTTTGAAACATCAACCAGTTTCTTTTGTATGTCCAGTGAGACATCCTTTTCCGTGCCATTCTCGTAGCCTGTCATTTGTAGATACACTTTTGATGCCATCTCTGTCTTGTTAAATAAAACTTGTTCCTCATCTGCCATTTCTTCCATAACAGCTTTTGAACGCAGTCTATCCACAGAAGCAAACATCACTATTGACACTGTTGATACTAACTTAGTGGTTAGTACAAACTTATGGACGAAATCCTTACCTGCTAATAGGACCGAGCCAAGGCCAAAGAACATGCCTAGAGCCATCCTCCTCAGTGCTGATGGCAGAAGCTGCTTCTTTGCTAGGAATGGGTCTACCACCCGGTCCTTCAATGGAATGAGGATCAGCAGAACCACTACATTGGCTAGAAGGAGCCAAGCACCTGGGAGCTGAAGAGAGAGAAACTGTAAATCCCCCTCCCCCATTTAAGCGAGTACAAAACCTATTCTGCGCCCCCCCCTCCAACACCTTTAAGGTAGGTTGGCTTGAAAGAGAGCAGCCCAAACTCACTCAATGAGTTTCTATGGACTAGAATCTGGGTCTACCTGCTCCTAGTCCAACACCTTAACCACTGTTGCCAGTTGAGTTCTTTTCCATTACACAAAAAGGCTGCTGATTTTCTGGACCTGTAAAGAGTCAATGCACCAAACCAAACTGTCATATTGTGTGGATCTATGCAGAGTTTCACAGACACTTCCAATACTTGTGCAACTGCTTATATCTTACAAGTCCTCTCCCACTGACAGCATCAGGAATGGCTACTAGAAGTGATACAAAAAGTGCTAGGGGATGTGGATAGAGTTGTGAATTGAATACCCATCGATGTACCATGACACTGCTTCTTTTAATGCCAGTATCTGCACAGATTCCCTCAACTAGCATCCATTCTTAGTGCTCTTGTTCAGGCTTGTGAAATGCAGATGGAGAACACCTGAAATCATAGTCTACTCCTGATTATCATAGATCGATTATGTACAGTCAAAAAGCTTTTAGCACACTGTTCCCGCTGAAAATGATTTGCAAGAAAAGCAAATGCTTCTCTTGGTTACCATTGCACTTTTGTCAACAGATTTCTGTAGAATATTATATGCCTCAGTCATGTCAATCAGCTTTCAGCAAGACCATTCTGTAAACTGAGGTAGTCACATTTCTGTTGGCTGGGGCAGCGAGAAATGTGCGGTGAATGATCCAGCAATTGAAAGGAGCAGTGCTGCATCGCATACATGCAGTCCCTTCCCCCTCTTTTTTTAGTTTTTTGGGGGGATAGTACTACTTTGGCTGTGGTTAGGGTTCAAGATGTCATGCCACAGATTCTCAGCAATAACGAGCCACCTTTGCCTCAGAGTTCAGTTGAACTGTAGTAGAAGCCTCTTGACCACAAACAAACGTGTTGACCGGCTAGATCTAAATGGATGGTGATGGGAATACAAATTAAAAGACGAAGAACAACTATTTTGTTCTCATCCTGAAATAGGTCTCTTTGAGAAAAAGTTCAAAATCAACAAAAGTGTCAAAGGTAGTTTTCAAGAATCCTCACTCTCCTACTTATACACACTCTCCTTTCTCCTGTTTCAGCAATTCCTCTACCACAACCCAGCTTGTGGCTTGAGAGAAAATAGAACAGTTTCTCTTCTGTCTGTGGTAACCCAGGCCTATAATCATAACTAACTATGACATATGCAGTTGGTCAGGAGGTTTCCTGCTTACAAAAATAGGGACTGTATTTGGGTTCTTTGAGGAGAATTTAAAGTATCTGTTTCATGCTGCTTCACTCCATAAACAATCACTTTCCTTCCACTCAGTGGAGCTATATATTTCTTAACACATCTACATTGGGCAGTGGCCCTTCATGTGAGCTGTTGAACACTTGTAACCTCTCCATCAGGAGACCTTTATTATGATTTGAGAGGGGCCACATTTGTCCCAGTGCCAATGTATTTCTGAATAAAACTTTTTTTTTCTTCCTAGCATTTTTCCCACAGGTGCACGGTCTGCGTTTTTTTTTTTTTCTGGATCAACTGAATGTTGATCCATTGGTTACAACAGGAAGTGACTGACTGGCTTGCCACCCGAGCCTGACGTCGTGGGCTGAGAGGGAGTGACCAGCCCAAGGTCACCCAGCCGGATTTCATGCTTAAGGCGGGACTAGAACTCACAGTCTCCTGGTTTCTAGTCTGATGCTTTAACCACTAGACCAATGACACTGTCACAGCCAAACTTCTTCTTAGAACATGGAACAACCCAGACTGATTGGCTGAACTGCCCCATAGCTTACCATATAGCCAGTATCTATGGCTGTTGAGAATGCACTGTTGTTCATATGACTTTTCTGAAAGATGTTGGGGATGGAGAGATGGAGGCCCTGCAAGTAGTAGGTCAACTGCATCTAAAATTCAATAGAAAGGGGTATTATTAAAGAAACATGCATGAAACTTAAAAGTTTGTCTATATAGCTTTCCTGTAGTAAAATAGTGTAGGCTAAACCTGACAGCCCTGAGACATGTTGGATCAATTCCTATATTCTCTCAGCTTACATGCCCATCAGTTATGATGGCTGGTGATTATGGGAATTGAAGCTTAATACATTAGAAAGGCACTAAGCTGGGGAAAATTAATAAGTTCTTATCCTGTGTCTTCAACAGAAGATCCTATCCACCTTCATGGAATGGTGAGGCTCACTATCTAAGCATGTCACATGGCAATGCTGGTTAAAAGTGTCCTGTAATAGGCTCTTTGTAATATCATAACATAGCTAATCAGAATTATGATGTAGGATGAGTTGGAAAGTGCAGTTTAGGCCATCAACTTCCCCCCATCCCCCCAGTCAGTACAGGAATCCAAATGAGAGTATCCCTAACAGATGGCTGTTCATCTGCTTGAACACATCTAGTGAAAGTGAACTCCCACTCTCCCTTTGGTATTTGTTTCATTGCTGAACTGCTGTTTTAGTTAAGAAACTTTTCCTAACATTCATATATATGATTACCAAGCAAGTTGTCTCTCCTCCTATGCATGTTCATTTATTTTTCCTAAATGAAGAACTTCGTATTCAGCCCGTTTCTCTAACAAAGCAAGATATTTTGAATTTTGTTTGTCTTCTAGAATAACAATTATCCCATCCACTTCTTATGTCATCTGCTGTCTAATTGATGCTTTAGAAGACGTAAATGAGAAATTAAATAAACACCTATCTCTTTTCCACCTTACTGAATGTTTTTTTTTTAAATTTTACTAAGCTTTTTGTGCAACCACATTGGTTGTTCTGCTGCTGTTGCTTTTTTTTTTCATTTTCTTCATTTTCTTTGTGATTATACTTTTAGTATTTCCATTTTTAGAAACTCCTATTCATCCTAGTTGCCTCTTCTGATGAGTTTCTTCCATCATGGAAACATACTTATGTTTAATAAAATCTGTTCTCTTGAAATCTAAGGTATGCATTCATTTCTTATTTCTGTTTATCACTCTTGCCTTGGCTTTCTTCTTTCTTTGATCCGCTTCCTTACACAGAGTTGTATTCCCCAAAAACTCCTTTCGGTTCTCACTGTTCACTCACTCCTTGTATCACAGCTGCCTTATATTCTCTCTACAATCGCTGCAATAGTCCCTGATTACTCCACAGGAAGCAACCAATCATTCACAATGAGCAGCCAGTAACTTTCAGGACACATCTTTTGCAATCAACAGCTACTCAGGAGATGACCTTTTCAATCTATATGGCTGAGCATACAGTCCCGTAAATGGCTGCTCTGTTACTCTCCTTTCCCTTTCCTGATGAACCCTGCTGTCAAAATTTTGGGGAAAGGGGGTTAAGGATAATCCAGTGGATCCTTGTTGTCTTCTTTTCTTACCCATGTATTTTTTTAGAATAATTGTTTCTAAATTTTCTTGGCAATCTAAATTCAGTGCATTACAAGGATTTACAATTCCTTTAAAAAAGGCTATAGGAACATACAGACTTACATGTTTTTGCTTTTTAAGTGCACATTTCATTCAGTTTATTGCAATCATTTATCAACTTTATTGCTGTGTTATAATAGCAAACAGGCATCAGGGGAGAAATAAAAGTGGAAGGCTTTTATTTTTCTCTATCCAATCTTTTTCAACAATTTAGAATGCCTGAAACCTGGCAGGTTAATGCTATTGAGGTGAATCTGCCTACTATTTATTCAGTGGGTTTAATCTGAATTGTGCACAGGCTGAAGCCTAATGGATTCTGCCTTTCTGCTAATAACTGGGCAGAGTTTATCTGGGGGAAAGACCAAGCTATTTTCATGTTCTGCATGATCAGGCTACACAGTGTGGGGATTTTCTCTAAAGACTGAGTTAAATCATGGCTATATAATGGCTATATCAATCAATCAATCAAAGAACCTGGAGATATGAATGTTGTTTTTCTACACAGAAAAAAATCTGCCCAAAATTAGCCTTCCAGGATTCTCCATCCAATTTAATGACACAGATATTAGGTGGATGATTTCTCCAAATTTCTTAAAAGTAAAGAAAAATTATTCAACTATTTATTAGTATAGGACTCCTCTAATTGCTAACAGTACCACTTAATGGAAGCACAGCAGTCCTTTCTCCAAACTTCCAGAGGGAGGTTTGAACAATAAAAGAATATTTACACCCACATTTTGGCTGACTATCTTATAACTAACTCCCTAAGTGCAAGAACACCCCGCCACACCTATGAACATTTCACTGAAATGCTTTTTTTCTTTGAAAGAATTTCTAAAGGAAATGCTCTTTTGTGAAAATGAATGAGGACTGATAGAAAAAAGATGCAGGAGAATTTCTTTTCCTGGAATGAGCTGAAATCCCCTTTTCTACATGTCTGAAAGATTCTGGAGCTCTCTCTTGCTTGTCTGCAGACAACATTTCAAAGATCAAACTCGAGTTGCCACAGATATGCAATCTACAGGAGGCAGCAGCCACACCAGGATTCCCATTTTATATAGAGATCTCAGGCTGCCACCCCAAAATTATGACATGTTTCTCAAGGTTAATTGTCCTTCACCAGAGCACGACTGAAACAGGCAATACAGAGAAACAGATGGCGTGGAAAAAGAGCAGAAGAACGACTGTAGTCTGGTGATGAAGCACATCTTTTTCATATAATAGATATCAGGTTCAACCTTTGGCATCTCCTGGAAATATGAGGGCAGCTTTTCTGAAACACTGGAGAGATCCTAGCATTAGGACATGGATCTTCCACCTGGCCTGCATTATCCTTCCCCAAATCCTCAGAACTGTTCCTGCAGCTGCCTCTGAGGGTCTTGGCTCAAACATTGCAGGAATGGGTATAAGCAGCCTGCACTCAATCCCACACTTAAGAAAGGAAAACCAAATTCAGTCCTCAGACAGAGCCTCACTTACCCCACGGCCTGCCCTTGGGCACAGCCAGACGGCCATGCTGAAGTGCAATCCACCACTCCTTGAGCCAGCAGAAAATTATGTTTGGTACAAAATTTGCTTGGAACAATAGATTTAGCCATCTGCCAGCTTAGCCAGCTAACCAGCCGCAGCAGGTGTGAAGTGCTCCATACCTATGACCCGGTCAGTCAGACAGCACTTTGCATTTTTAGGTATGCATCTGTAACACTGAAAGTACTTTTTGGGAGAGAAAATGCAGATGTATATAAATTGTCCACTAACGAAAAAAAGAACTTTTAACATTTTTGAAGATGTTACATCTTTTCTGAGGCATCTGAGATTCCTGTGTGACGCAGAATCTTCCAATTGCGTTAAACTGCAAAGAAGAAAAATGTATCTGTCTGAAGTCCCCTTTTCACTGAAATCAATCTCAAGAGCCTTCTCTGGGGCTCCCCCAGGATGGAACTAGCAAATGGTGAGCAGAGAACAGACCTTTTCTAAATGGCCCTGCAATCAGGGAGGGCTTGCCCAAAGAAGCTGCTTGCTGGCCATTTTTTTTTGGTAATTTTGTTGCTAGGCAACTCCCTTATATTTCCAATCAATTCAACTAAAAGGCATCATCTAACACTGGATTTTTGCTGCTGTCCTTTTGTAGCTTCACTTTTAACCAATTCATTTTTATGTTATTATTGTTTAATCTTATTGTATGTGTGTGTGCAGATAGATTGTGTGTATAGATAAAAAGAGAGACAGACAGACAGACAGATAGATAGTGGGGGAAGATGGAATATAAATCTGTAAATAAATACTAAGCAAGTGCTCACTATTAAAGTGCAAATTAAAAATGGCATTCTCTTCAGAGGATTTTCCCAGTTAAATGCTCCCTCCCAGAACACCTCAAACCTACTACTTTTTCTTCTGCTCCTTCTGGCTCTCCTGCCCACTGATCAGAGTGTCCTCCTGTATGAATGAAGCACTGCCCTGTAGGGTCGCTACCTGGAAGTAAACCATCCAGTATGGGATCAGGGTGAGCAGAACTGGCAGGATCTTTGCCATCACTTGGAGGTTGGAGGCGTATTCATATGAAGACCCCGTGGGCTGGTTCCTCCCCCCTGAAAGGGGATCAGGCCCTTCCGCTTCCAACAGGGGATTGCTTTCCCCGTAGAGAAAAAGGAGAATAAAGATGTTTGGATCTAAAACAGCTTTTCCTAAAAAGAAGCACCCCCAGATGGGTTAGACTACATCTCCCATAATCCATAGCCAGCTGGAAGCTGTTTTCCGACTACTGGAGAGCACCAGACTGGGAAAAACTGTTCTCAAACATGATCAGAACCACATTCTGGGCTTCATAGGTAGCAAACTAGTTTCTTCAAAATGGCAGTTTCACTTCCTGTTAATTTATACGCATTACAGCTTTTACTTCAACTGCAACCTTCTGTAATCCTGCTCAATGGTATCCAGCTTTCTCTCACCAAGATTGCAGGACCCATCAGTCTAGTGACTGAGAATGAATAAACAGTTGCCTGTAGGATCTCGGCAACAATGTGCAGAGAGTAAGGAAGATGAACTTGATGGAGATAGGTAGAATCTACTGCCTAGGCCAGTGTTGTCCAAACTTGGCCACTTTAAGATGAGTGGACTTCAACTCCCAGAATTGTGCTGTGCTGGCTGGGGAATTCTGGGAGTTGAAGTCCACTCATCTTAAAGTGGCCAAGTTTGGACAACACTGGCCTAGGCAAAAGGGGCTGAAATCTTTTTCAGTCTAGAACAATGAGATAATATTTGGAAATGCTCAGGCAGACACCTCCCTAATTCACTGAATTATAAAAAGGAGGAGGAGAAGATACAGCACAATCAGACTCGCAAGATTCTGTTCTTATAGCCAATCTCCATAAAAGTAGTTTTAGCCTTCTTGTGGAGCTGTTTTCCTGGTCTGGTTTACCCAGTGGGGCTAGCACAGTGATAATGAATTGGACTGGCACTGGGAAGACCCAGATTCAAGTCCACCCCTAGCCATGGAAGCACATTGAATGACTTTGGACCTGAGCCCAATCTACCCCACAGGGTTGTTGTTGTGGGGAAAAATGGGAGAAGGAAGCACTGCGTACATTGTCAGGGACTCCTGAAGGAAAGGCTGGAACAAAATCTAATAAATAAGTGCTCAAGTGAAGTAAGGAATTCTCTTCCTGCTGTTCACACTGCCAGAGAAACCTTGTGGGGAAGGGACATTGCTCAGTGGTTCCGCTCATGATTCAAACGCAGAAGGTCCCAAGTTTTGTCTAGCAGCTCTAGTCAGGCCTGAGAAAATCTAAAATTCTGGAAAGGTATCACCAGTTATAAATGGCAATGTTTTCCTGAGATGGATGCATCACTGCTCTGACTCAGTCCTCAAACACTGAACTATGGTATGAGGTTTAACCGGTTTGTTGAATAAACCACAATTTGCCTGGAACACACAGAATGCGAAGCCTTGAGTGTGCTGCCTGGATTTACCCATTGTGACCAGCCAAACCAACCTCTCACCTCCCCACCCCACCATATTATTGCCTTTGGCTGCGCACAAGCCCTGCCAGTAGAACGCGGCTTCTTGTATACCTGGTGAGGGAGAAGACTGCACTGCTTCTTCTAATGCAATTTGAAGATTCCCCCCCCCCCCCTTATTTAATGGCTCTACTTACACAATTTTCACTCATGAAATTCAGATAATAATGGAAAAGCTCTCTCTCTTCTCATGGTTTAACCTTGGAGTTTCATCCATGTAAACACATCAGAAGATGATGGGGAAGCATTATAAAATGGCAATCCCTCACTGCAGCTCAAGGGTAGTGTTGGTAAAATGGGCTGTATGTTTTCAAGCTGCAGTGAGGGATTGCCATTTTATAATGCTTCCCCATGTTTGTTTGTTCGTTTTTTAAAAAAATGCTCTGCAAACAGAAAACAAGCTCCTTTAGTTTTAGTTAGATTTAATTAAATCCTTTTTTTTTTTTTGCTGATAATCCACAAGGAGTTCCTTGGATATTCCACCTGCACCATAAAAATAGTAAAGTCTGTCCATACTCAGGTGTTCTACCATTTCCTTCTCCTAAACATGCTCTCAAGTCATTGCGCTATGTGTGCGTGAACCCCTTGCAGGGACAGCCACAGGCTTTAAGAGGTGTATATCCCAGTCCTAAATTCAGAGAAGCTAAGTTTACTTCAAAGGCCTTGTCCAAGCAGATGGAAGTGGCCTGCTGAGACTTGTTCAGTGCCAATGCATGAGTCCAGATGGCTGCTACCACAGAGGGGACAAGTAACCCTGCACAGGCCACCTTGCGCAAAGAGGGATCTTTCTACCTTACCTGATTTTTCTGGTCATCTTCTGCAGTGCTTTGCCACAACAGCTGTTCTGGAAAGCCAGATGGTACATGGTGGGGACTTGGCTGCCAGCAACTGGCTTTGTGACAAAGATGGGGGCAGCCAGGAGGAAGATTACAAGGGCCAGGGCCAGGCAGACAGCAGGAATAGCATAACCAATCAGGAAGTCCACATTCTGTTGGATGAAGGCAATCACTAGCAGCAAAAGCAGAGCCCCAATGTTAATGCTCCAGTAGAACCAGTTGAAGAAATGCCGGGTAGCATCTGGGCCATGGTCTGTCACCTGCAATGGGAAGAAGAGAACAGAGTGAGGCTCCTTCTTCCTGAATTAGTCCCTGATATGCTAAGCCCTGTAAGAATTGTCCAGTCAGTTATGTGTTTGTCAATTTCTCTTTTCTTTCCTTCCTTCCTTCCTTCCTTCCTTCCTTCCTTCCTTCCTTCCTTCCTTCCTTCCTTCTTTTTTTCTTTTAGTACATCCAAATATAAAGTGGGCTCAGACTAATAAGCATTTATATAATTTAGCAACTTTTGTCAAATTATTGGCAAGTACAGAATGCATATAAAGAGCATCACTGGAATGCAGATAAAAGAAAATGTGAATATTTTATTTTATTTATTTATTTATTTATCATATTTATATAGCCTCCCATCTCACACAAAGTGACTCTTTGCATATGAATAAAACTCTGTTGTGCTTTATCCTCTGGGAAAGGAGATGACTCTCTATTGCCCTGTACAGAAAGCAGCAGTTCCTTGCACCTGGGAAAGGATGGAGGAACAGAGGAATTTGGGCCCAGGTTTGATAATGAAAGGATAAGTGTTGGCTGGGGGGACAGAGAAGGAATGGGGGGTGCGAAAGCTTTCCTTTGGCAAGTGGTACTGCTCTTCCAGCTGTGGAGGAATTAAGTGGCGCTGAAACTGGGCCCTATCCCTGCTTGTACTTTACACAGCAGAGTCACACCCTTGCTTGCATGATATTGCCTTCATATCATCTCCAGGCTGTGCTTGAAACAACTTTAAATCTTTACTAGAAATACTGGTCTTAAAGCAATATTTTCCCCTTAAACCAACATTATCCCATCATAGCTCCAAGGGGTGTAAAATTCATCATGCTTTGCCGCCCCCTAGCTTGGAGGCAAAGTCAGCTATTGTGGATCTCATCAGAGGCAGGTTGGGAGGCAGAGGTCATTAGCCATCTTCCACTGCAACCCTGTCTCTCCAAGAGTTAGTCCTCTCCATTAACACTTTGTTTCCTGAGTTCCCTTTAGAGCAGCCATCTCCCCATCTTCCACTCTGATTTGACACCAACTTCTCCCCCAGCCTACAATAAGGTAGGTGAGAAATGAGCAGGCCACCATCATTTTATTTAGCAAAGAGGAATATATTTGTTCTAGTCTGCTTAGCAACCCCAGGCCTTCCCTGTTCCTGCTGCTGTGCTCTGATTAGTGGATATTTTCCCCAGTAGTGATTTGAAAGGAACAGGAGCAAAGCCTGACTGTCAGGGATCCATAGAGGTGGCAAGGGGGACAAGTAACAAAATCCCCCTTGCAAAACCCATGACCTATATACTTGCATCAGACTTCAGAATGCAAATATGAAGTTCATTTCATGATGTTATTATATGTATGTTGTCATTTTGATGTAATGTTGGTTTGTGTCAATTGCGTCAACTGGGACACCACCATTTGGATGTGACAGATGCAATAGAGGCAAGATAGGGATTAACACAAGGGACAATAAATTGTTTAACAGCTTAAGGCCACCACTTTAACTGAATAGTGAGGAAAGATCCATATGATTTGAAAAAGAGAGATGAATGGATAACCTCAGGATTTCTAAACAAGGAAGAGTTAGCATTACAGGAGTACTACGGGACTTCTGATTTGGAAGGGAAAAAATGCTATTCTGCTGTTCTGCTGCCATCACTGCTTCCACACAGCAGATTAATCACTGATTATGTTCTTTCTTTCCTTAAACTGTTTTATAGGAAGTTTACTATGTACTCTTTTTCCCCATTCTAAAGAATTTTTGCTGTAGTATAAAGCTCAGGTCCCCTCCAAGGCTGTTAACTGCTCTCTCATTTGCATTAAGGGTGCTGCTTTAGCTACGTGGCCTAGAGATCATCTTGATGGGGAGGAGGGTATATAATGACACGTCATGATTGCTGGAAGTGCTTCCCCAGCTCTGGAATATTTTTCCCACAAAGCTTTGCCAGCCATAAAGGCTTGCCTTTTTAGTAGCAGGTAAAGTTCCTTTAATTTTCAGAGGCCTTTTCTATCTTTGCCTAATTTAACTGAATTACTACTGTGTCTTCCTATAGTCTTGCTGATTTTAACTTGTTTTAGATGGCAATAATTTTGAAAATGTGTATCTGAAAGCATGGTACAAATATCAAATCAGTAAACATTAAACAGTAAAATACATTGCATTAAATCAAAATACGTTTTTAAGAGCCCAGAGACAAAAAGCTGAGGATTATTGGAGACAGAACCATCCCAGCAACCCAATGAAAAATTTAAAAATCATTCCTTGATTTTTGCCTTGAAATAAATAAATAAAGAATGGATCTGAGAGAAGATCTCTCACCTGATCGGCACCAAATGGAGTGAGGTTGGCTTTGACGGAGCTGATGCCAAGGGCCAGGATCAGTAGACCAGTGTACAGGAGAGGGGCACAGTATGGACTTGGCAGCTCTTGCCTACACCCTGAGATGTTATTTTGGCATGAGGGCTGTATTGGGTATGCTGGCATCTCTCCGCACAGCCAGAGGTGCCCCTCCTGTGAGGCCATGGTGGGCAATAGGCATGCTGAGAGAAGGTAGAGGAGGAAGCTGAACACAATAGTCCAGTAGCGGCCTAGGTAAGCATCTGCGAGCCAGCTCCCGATGGGGGAGAGCAGGTAGGAGGCCCCTATGAAGACCAAAGTTGCCTGAGAAGCCTGAGAGCCACCCCAATTGAAGGTACTGCTGTTGAGGTACAAGACAAGGTTGGAGATGATACCAAAGAAAGCTGCTTGCTCCAGGATCTCCACCAGCAGCACAGCCAGACAGGCAGCCTTTCTGCCTCAAAGGAAGATGGGGCTGGCCCACTGAGGGCTTCCTTCTGCTTGAAAAGGGGATTGCACTCCCCTTGGGCTCCCCGGGAGACCATGGTGGAAGCCCTATCTCAGAGTCTTTGTTTTTGCCTCTATATGGGTCTTACTTCTTTGCCATTTCTCTCTGGATCTTTCTATGCTGGCTTTTATTTCCTGATCTCTTATCTTCTTCAAAGCCTTTCAGCGCTGCATTCACTTCCCCATTTCTCTCCTCCAACACAGGCATCACATGACCGCTCATTTCCCTGAAAGGAAACATTCACATTACGCTGGCCAAGATGGACTTCTTCTTCATGGGACTCTTTGCATGTTTTCTCCTGCCCCTTTTCCAGTACCACCCCTTTTGCATCTGCTTTAAACACACACAAACACACACATAGAGCCAAATTGCCTGTGTCTATCAAGGCAGAACTACATGACATAGGGGAGCCTCTGACAGACAACATATTTTTAGGTAGGATCAGCCCCAAGTGAAGTGTCCCTAATGCTATCAGTCAAAAACCTTATACAGTTATTCCAGATTTTCTTCTATAAAAATGTTTGCATGTATGCACAAGAAGAAACAGGACAGAAAAAGGTTACCACAACATTTGGACTTTCATAACATTCCATGAATGAATCAGGGTGATAATGCAATAAACTGCTTACTTAGGTACTGCCCTATTCACTTCCTTTCTTATAAGAGACAGAACATTTGGTATCTATGCTAATTTATCTCACTTTCGAAGATTAAGAACTTTCAATAGGTTCAATATGAGAAGTATTTTTGAAGGCATACTTTGATTTATCCCCCTCCCCCCGCAAGTCCTGCTGTGCTGCCTCATTGTGGTGGTGGTGGTGGGGTTCCTGGGAGGGATGAGTGAAGAACATTGGGAGTGTATACCAAGAGTATATATTCCCAGCAGGGTCACCCAAGGCATGAAGGCCATCCCAGCTGTCCAGCTAAAGCAAGCAGGCACCTATACTGGGCAGCAGCAATACAGGAAGATGCTGGAGGCAGATGATCACTTTAGTGACAATGGCAAAGGCATCAATTCATACTGCGCGGGAGAAGCCAATGATAAACCACTCCTATATTTTTTACCAAGAAAACCACACGGATAGAAAATATAAAATGATTGACAATATAGTGCCAGATGATGGGCCCCTCAGGTTGGGTGGCACTTAGCATGCTACTGAGGAACAGCTGATGATTTTTCGGAGCACTAATGGTGTTTATGACATGGCTAGATTAAAGCCTTTGGGATGTCTAGTTGCTGATGTTATCATACAGGAAAAGAAAATCTGAAACTACAAAGATAGAATTACAGTAGGAACATGGAACATAAGAAGCACGAACAATGAAAGATGGAATGAAATGACTACAAATGGACATCCTAGGCATTGGCCAATTGAGATGAACTGGGATCGGACACTTTCCTGTTCACATGAAAGAACAGGTTAGGGATAGATTATTTTGGATAAAATCTGTCTATGTGGTCACTAGGAGTCAAAAACGACTTGATGGCACATAATCGACCAGTCTTGCTTTAATTGATATTTGGAGTATAGTATCACATGCAAGTGATGATTGTCTCACTCAGAACTCTCGATGCACACTCAGCTCTTCTGCTGAAGATTCTTTCCCCACAAATATCAATTCCTGACCCCAACTGCTTTTAAGATGGATCTTTTGAGCAGTCATAACTTGTATGTCCTGCTGAATACAGTACAATGTGCTAAAAAGTTGTTATACTGTTTCTTTAGTCCTGGGACACCAAAAAGGGAAGATGTATGCTACTTACATAATGGTGTGTGGAAAAGCAAACCAGGGAGTTTTCTACCAGATTGTGAAATGGAAGATTAGATTCTCTATTAAGAGTGGCTTAGAAAATTGTGGAAACAGCAAAATGTGTGCGTATGTGTGTTAAAAAGGCAAAATGAACAACCTGATCTCTGCTTCTCCCAAAGGATTAGTGGGCAAGAAAAAATGGATTTCTTCTTACTATTTATAAAAATGATATCTGATTTGCAGGAATTAAGGAATGATTTGATCAGATAATTCAACTAAATAAAAAAAAGCACAGCTGCAATTTCCATTTTAGATTGCATTAACAGTTTCAAAATTACGAGAGATAAAATTACAGCTCTAATTCTATGAGTCTATAATGAACACACACAACTGCAGTGCTACTGATGTCTAGAATACATGATCTTTTTAGCACCTCCTGCTTTTTCTGCAGCTATCAGGGGCATTACCTTGTACTCCTTTCTAAACACAGCAGATTAACTGCATGCCTAGTAAACAGCAACTTGATTTGGAAAACCACCACTATCCGGCACGTCTTACACACAAAGAGCACCAGTGTAGAACTTGTCATGCACTCACCTGGGGGTTGGAAGGAATCCCATATTTGACTTAAAGAAGAGACAAATGGGTCATTATCAATGGGGGTGGGGGCTGGCACTTCTCAAACCTTGCCATGGATCCTGCTAGCAATTCCGCAGGAAGGTTGATGTCTCTCAGATTGTGATAATCCTGCATTTCTTCTTTGAGAGGGAAGATGAGATGCAGGCAAAATACAGTGGGGCTGCTAGCAACAGTTGGGTTTGGAAGGCGGAGGTTTGGGGATCAGGAATCCACGTTGAAGGTCCTAACCAATGAATCGAG
This sequence comes from Liasis olivaceus, assembly GCA_030867105.1. Taxonomy (NCBI): domain Eukaryota; kingdom Metazoa; phylum Chordata; class Lepidosauria; order Squamata; family Pythonidae; genus Liasis; species Liasis olivaceus. Next base: position 106,961,817 of record CM061349.1, on the reverse strand, counting down.
AGGAGGGGAGATTGCTGATTCAGCACACAGTAGCCATCTGGAGTGGAGGTTTGTGCTGAGAATGAAACGAAAAGCAGCAGGTGGACTAGATGCCATCACATGTGCCAGCACTGGTCAGAAAACACTACATTTTGTACACTGCAAGAAAAGACAAGGGAAGGTTGCCTTCCAGGTGGGCTGGAAGCAGCTAGAGGATGGCATGCTGTAGTGTCTTCAAGAAATATTAGTGGCCCAAGGTTGTGGTGAGGAGCCTTCGTCACGTAGATCAGCTTCCCTCTCTTTGCTGAATGCTGCTGCCATTCCCTCTCTGTTCCTTTTTTGTGTGTCTGAAAAAATGTTCTTAGTTATAATTTTCAATAGGATTGATAACCCCCACAAGTCTGTTTTAGCTAACTATTGTTCCAATTCCAGCTTGCTGCTTGAAAATGTACTCATTTTGCCGTGGTGGTGATGGTTTTTGCTTTATTTGGGTTTGTTGTTCCCCTGTAGAATGTAGGATGTATCTCCATTCAAAACCAACTGAAATTCCACACTCAGCTGTTACTGTATTATGTTTCTAGATTTGGGTGGTTTTATTTTTTTCTATGTAAACCAACCTGAGTTGTTCATAGTATAGTAGGATAGAAATCTTGTTATGAATAAATACAGCATTAGGAAAGGCAGCTCTGGAAACTTTCATAAGGTAACCCAGGAATATGTCATACTTCTAAGAAGTAAATAGTAGATTGATACAGTCCCTGTGGGAAGCTGTAGTGGCAAATCTGCTGTGAAATGCATGTTTTGAATACCAGCTCTGTAAAATGATTCACAGACAAAACACCCATCCAATTTAAGTAGCTGAGAAAGGGATATGGATTAAATGCTAAAGGCGATGTACCTCTGCATCTGTAATTTCCTTTCGCAAATGGAAGACAGCCCCAGAAAGTAAGGGGACATTTTTAAAAGGTAAAGTGGATAATGTGTTCAGACAATTGGAAATGCACAAAACAGAGCTTGCAACTGGCAATTCCCCCTGTGTCAATTAAGACCCTTCTGTGTGCTGTTTCAATTGTCTGGTCATGTTATTCACTTCAGACATAGCTTGCTACACACCAGAATGGTCATCTTGTTCTTCAGCCTGATAGATGACTGTCCTTTGGCCCCGTATGTTAGACTAGAAATTGCACCATTTCTAGCTAAGATACCCATGCTGACTGGGGATTATGCAGATAGCAGCCCAGGAGGAAAGGTTCTGGGTCAGATGCTTGCACAAAGAATGTCCAACTGCTCATAATGCTAGAAGTAGTTTGCTCCCGCTTGTCTTGCCTTCAGGGTACGAAAGAATCCATTGGTGACGGAGGTGAAAGGAGGATGACTGCACACCAGGCAATTCCCATATGCCATTTTTATACAGGCAAGATTAAATTAAAGACTAAATACTGTAGAGCTCTTGAACCTTTAATAGATGTTTCTACAGTTTTGTGGGTGTCTAATCTGCAGCAGGTAGCAATACTTAGCTAATTTGAGCTGACCTTGAAAACTAAGCCGAGTCGGACTAGATTCATACTTGGATGGGAGCCTGGAAAGTTTAAAAAATCCCAGAAGAAGGCAAATGGCAAACCACTTTCATGTACTATAGTTGCCAAAGTCAATCAGGAGTGGAGCATGATTTAAGGGAATTTAATTAGTATTTCAGGAGAAGTTGCACCTGTCAAATTCTCCCTTTTATACTTCTGTTATATAGGAGCCTTGCCAGTGATGGACAATCCTATTCTCCTCCTTTCTAAAGGCTCTGCCTATTCTATTTTTAAAATTGATTATTTGCACTGAAGCTATTTCCATCGATGAAAACTCAGTTGGGAATGTCATAACTGAATGAACATGGTAGGATTCAGACCACCAATAGAATTTGGGAGTGTTGTTGAAGCACTAGGATGACTAGAAAAAGAAATAATCAGGAACAGCTTTTCCTAGGTTGAGTTTGCAGGAATGGAATATATGTATGTATATATGTATGTATGTATGTATGTGCATAAAACCAGCTGCATTTCTGCTGATCATGCAACTATTCAAGGTACAGAAGTAAAGGCCTGCCTCCCTCTATTCATAGGATCTAAAGGCTATTTCTACACTATAATAAAAAAAGAGGAATATACCTGTATCCTGAATGTGTCCATATACTTCCTGCAACTTCTAGTTAGTGTAATATGCATACAGTCTTTTATGGCAGTCTCTAGATTAGACTGGCATTAGATGCTAGTCATATGGCATGAAATAGCATGAACACACTTGGGGTAAAACTGGTCTTTGGTTGCACTTGTGCTATATTAGCAAACAGTTGCCAGAACTGACACAGCACTCTTCAAGGAATGCTGCGTGCAGCATAGCTATGACTGAGGCTAATAAGGTAGTCTACATCTTTTCTATTTTACTAAGAAGCATCATGTGAAGGACTCAAAGACATGATGGGGGTGGAGATCACCAACTCTGAACCTGTAGCCGGTACAACTTGGAATGAAAGAAAAATAAATGGCAAACAGCATGAATTAACCAATGAAACAGAAGAAATAAAAACAAATACATCATATGTCTGTAAAGCTAAAAGAAAGGGGAAATATATAACAGGTCTGAATAAAGGTGGTCATAGCATGCGGAATGGAGTTGACGAATGCATGCAGGGAAGTGAAAGTGAAGGTTTAATTATAAATGAAAGGACTATAATGTATGTCAGAAAGTATAAACTGGTATCATCTAGATTGCTGTGGATGGATGTATATGAAAAATAGAAATTCAGAGGTTGGTGTTAGTTATAGGTTACACTGTGGTGAATTTTTGGAAAAATTGTGATTCTCTGACTGAATATGACCAGGGAGAAAAGTTATTCTGTTCAGTGACATGGATGGGTGGGAATAAGACGAGAGAGTATAGAGAAAGTGATTCAACCATTCAGAGACCTGAGAATATATGAGAATAGTGACTAGTGAGTATCTGCCTAGAAAATTTCTGTTTGTTTCAAATATGCAATTTAAGCTACATATGGCAGAGATATGAATAGAAATTTAAGAACACAAGTAATTCTGAACAGACCATTTTCAAGAGTAATTTTAACAGCAGATCTTGGAAAAAATGGGCACAGAAGAAGAGAGAAGAGAAGAGAAGAGAAGAGAAGAGAAGAGAAGAGAAGAGAAGAGAAGAGAAGAGAAGAGAAGAGAAGAGAAAAGAAAGTTTTAGGAAGAAACAGTATGAGTCCTGTAAATGTATTTGACAATACAGTAATCTCCCAGCTGAATGAATGGAAGTGGATATAAGAGAAAAATATGAGTAAGCTGCTTAGAACAGAGTGAAAATAATTGTGTTGCAAAATGCAACAGAAGGATGTGAAGTTAATGCTAATGGGAAATATGAAGAAGAATGCTTTGTGGAATGATGAAGTGAAAGAAGGAGTGGATAAGAAGACATGCGTGTAAGGCAGTAACTGCTACAAAAATGAGGGTGAGAGAAAGCTACTCTGTAATGTACATAGAAAAAATAACTGCAAAGCATACAGTCAAAAGAGAATATTCTCTTTTTATAACGTTTAATTATGTATTTATGATTTTCATCTGATGTAAACCGCCCAGAGTCCCCCATTGTGGGGAGATGGGAGGGGACAAGTCAAATAAATAAATAAATAAATAAATAAATAAGGAATGGTTCCAGCAGAGTGAATGGAATTAAAGATGAAATGATTTGGGATAAAACTGAAGCAAAAGAATGCTAGAGCTCCCTAGAGGAATGAAAATGGTATGTCAAAGAAGTAAAAATGAAACAAATGCTATATATGTAAATGTCCAATCAATTAAATATGGATGAAAACGAAGTCATACATCCTGTGACAATGTTGAAAAATGGTGCCTGGCATAACTGAAGAACGCTGATAAACGTTTTGCTTATGTGACTTTTTAACAGATGTGTGAAGATTGTATCCATGCCTTTGTACAACGGGAAAGGTCAAAAGAAGGTACCTGGGAAGGCGTTTGGCAGAATTCAGACTGAAAGGGCCTCAGAGGCGACAACAAACAGCACCTGGGAAGGCGAATCTGAATGCTGAGCAGGAGATATGTGGCTCTGAAATTTGCTGTTTAGCAGGTCGCTGAAAATTGTATGAGTACGAGAGAGAAATGCATTGCCTGTTTATGGATTTAGAGCAGCGTTGTCCAAACTTGGCCACTTTAAGATGAGTGGACTTCAACTCCCAGAATTCCCCAGCCAGCACAGCTGGCTGGGGAATTCTGGGAGTTGAAGTCCACTCATCTTAAAGTGGCCAAGTTTGGACAACGCTGATTTAGAGAAAGGGAATAGGATTGAAATTATGAAACATTCTGGAAACTATGGGGTTGATTTTTTAAATAAGTGAAGAATAACTAAGATAAACAAAAATAATAGGTCAGTCACTGTACAGTAAAAAAAACCCAACAACAACAACACACGTTCCAGTGATTAAAGTAAACTGAGTACAAAGGAAGAAGTAAAAGAAACTAGGAGGGGGGAAAAAAGCTCCTTTCAGTGAAAGATTCATTCAATCCTTAAATTTATCATTAACTGTAAAAACATATTGCTTCATCTTATGTTAGAATATAAAGATATTTCAAACATTGATAAAGAATATGCATTTTGAATCCATTCATTAACATCAGGAGAATAAATTTCCTTCCATTTACATAGAATTATTCTTTTTGCCAAGCCCCAGACTTGATAAGCTGAAGCTCATCATAAATGTCAAATTCCAGTTTTTAGGAGCATAATTCCACATCACATTTACACTTTTAACTATTATATTTTTCCCAGGACTATCCCATTTTTTTACATTTACATTTTTTTTACATTTCTTAAAACTTAGATCCCCTGATTTTCCAAAACTGGATATTCCCATTCCTCATTTCACATTTCTATGAAATGTGCAGTTGAAGATTGATTGCTGAAAGTGATAAGAGATGATGGAAATAAAGTATGTGGGGAATAAATGGAATGTCTAGCAAATGGTTCACCATTGAGCAGAGAGTGAGGCAAGGATGTTTAATGTATTGATGGACAAATATATAAGGAATGTGGGTGATGACAGTGGAAGCATGTGTGTCAGCAATGTGAATATACACATACCTTGTATGCAGATAATTTTGTGTTGCTGACTGAAAACCTAAATGCAGTGAATTTTAGATAGATGTACAACACAGTGAGAAGTATGGATCTGAAGATTAATATATCAAAGACCAACAGAATTATGTTTGTCAAGAAAATACAAGGACCAACTGCAAAGTATATATAATTGTTGGGAAATTAGATCAAGTAGAGGAATCTGTGTACCTTGACAAAATGTTTAAATATAGAAAGATGGAGAAATTGTAAGATTTATAAAAACTGTGAGGCCCATAGCTAGCCTAAAAGTATAGCTATGAGCTATGGAGGAATAGCAGCCAAAGAATTGGGGGGCACTGCTCTCTGCATTAACTAGTCTGCAGACACGTTTAAAGTCAATGTTGTAAACTTTGATTAAAACTGTATTTTTGCAGCTGTAATTAATTTATTCTCCTTACGAATCGCAGTTGCATTGAATGATCTTGAATCAATTAAGAAAAAAGAAAAAAGATACCAAACACAAAATCAATACATAACCCTAATATTCAGTTTGCATAATGATTTGTTGGTTCTATAGTTAATTGAGAGATAATATTGTGGCTCATCAATTTTTTTTCAAGAAACTATGCCTCTTGAAATAAAATACTTTTTAAGAGTCACCAGAGTTGAAGGCTTATTGATTGATTGATTATGTGCTGTAAAGTCATTTTTGACTCTTAGCAGCCATATAGAAAGAAGTTCTCCAGCTCTTCAGTCCCTGGCCCTTTGTCTTCCACCAGTGCACCCATTACCACTATAATCAAGTCCATCCACCTTATTGCTGGTCATCCTTTTCTATATACTTCCATCTTTCCCAGCATTATATAAACTTCTCAAGAAAGCTGTGTCTTCACATAATGTGTCCAAAATATGATAATTTGAGCCTGGCCATTTGTGTCTTGAGTGAGAATTCTGAATTGAATTGTTATATGATCCATTTGTTTGTTTTCTTAGCTATTATCTATTGTCAGGAGTCTTCTCCAACACCAAAGTTCAAAAGTGCCAATATTCTTTCCATTCTGCTTCTTCAGACTCCAACTTTTGTATCCATTGAATGTCACAGGGAAAGCCAATGCCTAGTGATTCTGATCTTTGTAAATATAAACATATCACAACATCTGAATATCTTTTCCAATGCTTTCATTGCTTTCCTACTAACAGCTAATCTACGGTATATTTCTTGACTGCTGATTCTTTAATATTGATGGTTGATCCTAAAAGGCAGAAGCCATCCACCACTTCAGAATCTTCATTGTCAACTCTAAAACTAGCTGTTGTACCTGCTGTCATTAATTTGATTTTCTTTACATTTAATTTTAGGCCCATTTTTTCACTTGTTCCCTGACTTTCTTTACTAGAGCTGGCACATTATTTGCATTTTCAGCTATCAGAGTAGTGTCAACAGTAGGTTAATGACATTTCTTCCTCCAATTTTAAACCATGCTCACCTTCCTTCAATCCAGCTTCCCTCAATATCTATTCAGCATATTGTTTGAATGAATAAGGAAAAAGTATATAGCCTTGTCTCACTCCTTTACCTGTTTTGCCATGCTGGAGTATGGTTTCCTGTCCCATGTATAGGTTTCTCATGAGGACCAAGAAGTGTTCTGGAATATCCATCTTTTCACACCTTGATATGGCCTATGCAATCAAAGGCCTTTCTGTAATCAATGAAGTACGTATTGACTTCTTTCTGATATTCTTTGGCTTCCTCAATTATCCAGTGTGCATTAGCAATAATGTCTCTTGCTCCTCAAACTTTCCTAAAATGTGTTGGATGACTCTAAGCATTATTCTGCCAGCATGTGAAATTAAGGATGTAATACAATAGTTTGTACACTCTGTTAAGTCTCCTTTCTGGTACTGATATGTAGATTGACCTCTTCCAATCTATTGTTCACTGTGTTGTTCTCCAGATTTGCTGGCATAGCTTGATTAGCACCTTTACTGATTCTTCTTCTGTTGCTTGCCATATTTCTGTAGATATTCCATTAATTCCTGTAGTCTTTTGACTTGGTAATGACCCAAGTGCTGATCTAGCTTCAACTTCTAACTCTAGAGCTTCTTGTAAGTAAAAAATATTTTCTAAAGTATCATGTATATTGAGATCTCTGCTGTACAGAATTTCAGTATATCCCTTCCATCTTTATTTGATCTTTCTTGAAACAGTATTTGTTCTTTGGTGTCCTTTGTGTACCATTTCAAGGTTTGAACTTTCTGCATTTGGAGATCTTTTGGAAGTCTTTCCTTGCTTCTTTGTGTCCATTTTCATCTTTGATGTCTTTACAGATGTCGTTTAATACTGATTCTTGTCTCTTCTAACAGCTTACATTCTTTGTTAAAATCCTTCCTGAGATGGTTGTCTTTCTCGGCTTTGACTTCTCTTCTCTTTGTTTAGCTCTGTCATTTGATCTGACATCCCCTTTGCTTTCTTCTGTTTCTTGATCATTGGTAGTCTCATTTGAAACTTGTATCTATGATGGCCTGTCTTTAATAAGAGATTTAGTCAAGTGATGTTGTGCCCTTAGATTTCCTAATTTTTTATGCTGATCAGGAGTGTGTGTTAAAATTTCACAGAGAATGGATTGAGTGACACACACAGCAAACAACAATAAAACATTAACAAGTGGAACTGTACCAGAGGAAGTCCCTCTGCTGGATGGTTCTTCTTCTCCATCAAAAATCAGAATTAAATTAAAATCCAACCATCTCTTTGCCCCCAAGCTAAAGAACATTAACTTCTAAGATTAAGGTCCCTTCTATAATGTCTTGTATCCACCTTCTTTTGCCTTCCCCCACCTACCAGAAAACAAAATAAATAGAAAAAAATCCCATCCTCCCCCTCCCAGAAACATACGAGATTAATTTATATTAAAAAATACTTCTGCTGCTGCCTTAGCTCTTGATTCTTTTTTGTGGCTCCCAGCTGGAAAAAAAAAATGAAATTGTAATCCTCATTTAGGAACTCTCAAACACAATTTATTTACATTCAAGTGCTTCCTCTATTGCCTTAACTCGTCCTCTTTCTTCTTCCCCCTCCCTCTCATTATACTCAAGAGAATAAAGATAAAATCACTACTTTTAAATTTGTTAAAATCACTACTACTCCAATAAGGCAGAGCACAGCAACATGAGAAAAATCAGTTTTTCTAACATAAATGGGCATTTTGAAATAAACATGAACTCTCAAACACATGTTTCTATGGTTGAATGTATTCTCTGAGTTTGTAGTGTCCTATTTTGTAGTCATTAAGTATGTCTTATTCCAAAAATACTGTCCTACATTTCATGCAATGCACTGCCACCTCAGCCATATTTGGTAGATGGCGTACAATATAAAGTGTAAATTCAATATGCCCTTCCAACTTGTAGATATAATTAAAAATAGGCATTGGCCAGTTGAATTACTTGTTCTCTTCTTTTTATTAACCTCCCTCCCACTTTTTAACAAGGCAAAGGCATTTGACCAAATTAAACTTAACGAGGCATTTATAAAGGCAGCCATTGCTAGAGGCTGTTAAATGACAGACTGGAAGATGTATAATTCAAGCTGGGTATTAACTACAGTGCCTCCACAACCTCAGCTCTGGGTGATGAGTAATTAATACATAATCAAGAGTGACATTTGGGGGATGGGAATGAAGCCCTGGAGGGGCAATGTAAGACAGCTGTGAGGTTACAGCAAGGATGGACATATGGGTGAGGCTAGGCTGTGGATGCAGGCGACAGAAATGTTCTGTTTTGTGGTGCAGCACACAGTGGGAGCCAGTAAACATAATTATAAAGTTAAAAGTCTAGCAAACTTCTGCTATAATCAGTAAGGCCAACTTAGCCACTTTGCAGATACATAGATGTCTAAGCAGGCTGCTTTCTCTCTCTGCTTCTCTCTGCTATTGCTGTTAGGCCTTTCCGAGTCAAACAGATTGGAAAATCAAGCATGATGCTTGATACCAGACTGACCCTTTCTCCCTGAATCTATCTCCCTGTAGAGAATCAACAGTCCAATTTTTGAATGTTCTGCTTACATGGGAATCAATCACTGTATTTCTTATGCCCAAAGTGAGGAAAATATATCAGATTCAGATATTTATTAGAACTGATCATACCTGCTGATCTTTGTGACAGACTAAGCTGCTTCACAAGTTCTGAAGTTGGAAATAATCTCTTTTGCTGCTGAATGTTTGACAAAGTTGACTTCTAGATCTCCTTTACCACTGACCAGTGATAAGTCCATCTTTTAGAATAATCAAATTGATCCCCAAACGGTATTATTGATCCTCCTTTATGGTGCTGTTTCCTTCTGATGTAATTTCTGAGCTTTTGAGATGGGTTGTCACCACATTTCAACTTTCCCCCCAATCCCCCCTATCTGTGACCTACAAATTGAATTCTTTAAAACAAGAGGAGGAAGGGAGGTCTAAACTAAAGCTTGAGCAAAGCTCAGGAGACATTTGCTGTTCAGATGTTGTCAGACCTTAATCTTGGCAGTCATGTTCTGAATTAATTTAAATAAGAAAGATGAAGTGGGTGGGGGAAAACATCTGACATGGAAGTAGCATTCCAAACCACCACTTGGCAAAGGCTGCTCTTCATTCTGGCTGAGTTACATCCAAACAGCTTGATGCTGTCAAAACAGATTGTATGTAACTTGGGATGTGTCCCTATTGGTACAAAATCTATAATCCTGCATAGCCTAGGACCAAATTAATGATAGCTGCACTAATAACTGATCTTTAGATAATTTGGCAAGGAACTGTCTCATGCTAATTTAGAGTCAATCATGAACTACTGTGCCAATATTATACCCACATCTGTTTCACAGAGGCAGAAGTCAAGCAAGTTTACAAAACAGTATGGACTGGACAATATCAGTTACCTGCTGCAGTATGATTCAAGATGTACTGGATTAGTCTGGACTTATAGTCCATCAGTCCAATTTATAGTCTGGAACTTATAGCTTTCCCCAGTCTGGTACACTTCAGATATCTTGGACTATAACTCCCAAAATTCCCAGTCAGCAGAATGATTGGTCACCCTTGGTGGACAATTCTGAGTAGTAGTTCAATGTATCTAGAGGACAACAAAATGGGAAAAATTGGGACAGGTGGAAGAAAATGTTGATGTTATTTGTTCTACTTTCCATATCTCACAATGTTTCCATTTCTTTTGCGTTCCACACTTTTCTATTAAGTACTTCAAAAAGGCATTTTTCCTCTCTCCAAATGAGATTTTCTTCACTCACAGTGTCAAGACTTGATAGCTGAGGCAATAGATCTTTGAGTTAAGAAGCAGGCAGGCACCCAGGCAGGAAGGAATGCAGATAAACAGGCAAAATATTAAATCAGTTGTGTGAATGCCCAGTAGGCAATTTCCCTGACTGAGCTAATAGATCACAATCAGGAGCTTTATAGCAGTGTTTTTCAACCTTGGCAACCTTAAGATGTGGGGACTTCAACTCCCAGAATTCCTTAGCCAGCGTGCTGGGGAATTCCAGGAGTTGAGGTCCACACATCTTAAAGTTGCCAAGGTGGAAAAACACTGCTTTAGAGATTCAGGAGAAGGTGAACCTTCTTGGTTTTTGGAGCCCTTCCTCACCAGCCAAACTTAGCAAAACCCAGTCACTGCTGGCCTAGTTATCTGTTGCCTGGAGTCTTGTTCCTACTTTATAGCACCGGGGACTGGCTAAATCAAAAGTGTTGTCTGCTAAGGCAGTGCAGATCTTTGAAGAATATGCGTTGCTTTTTGTAAGTTGAGCAAAGTGCCCCTTTTGAAGCAAAACTAAAAAGCAATGTGGAGTCCCACTTCTAAACTGCAAAAGGGAGTGGGTGGATTGCTTTGCTGAATACCCACGGAGCACATGTCTAGCACACGCACAGAAAACAGAAGCTCCTGATATTGAAACAAGCCACTCATCGAAACCGACTAACTCTGCTCTGCCTCAAACTTTCTCAAGGTTGATCACCACTCCTCCAGAGGACTTTACCACACTGTGTGGTTGATCGGTGAGCAAGTCAAAATTCTTCACTGAGGGAGGTTCTGGCCAACACACAAGAAAGGTGTGTATATATTGAAGATGGGGATTGGCTGAAGAACAATCAGGGGCACATACTTCCCACATTTATTTTTTGTAAGATGTGCTCTTCGGGTCAATGTCATCTGGGCATGAGAATCTACCAATTAAAATCAAAGTTGATCTGGCACATGAATCTAACTCCCTCAAAAGTCAGATTGCAAAGAGGCAAAGTTACCATGTTTTTTCCCATCATGGTTCTATGTTGAATAGGAAGAAAAATTGGTTAATTTGTAATAGTTAAACCAGTGGGATTGCATTATTTAAATCATGACCTAGGGATGAGAGAAGATTGGTGTCAAGAGACCAAAAAGGTAACACTGGGATTTTCAGGCCATTCTGGTGAAGTTGTAAATCTCTTCTGAGGAAAACCTCTTAGACATATCTGACTGAAGTTATTCAACTTGTTCTTTAAATAATGGGAATTTGTTATATATGGGAATTTGTTATATATGAACATGGCACAGATTATTTCTATTTATTTCTTTATCCAATTTATATAGCCACCCATCTCATCGAGTGAGTCTGGGCAGTGAATGGAATTAAAATAAAATAAAAACAATAAAAACATTATAAAAATTAAAATACAGGCAGCCAAGAAATCACTAACACAACCAAGAAGTGGTTCCCTGCACACACTTGGGGCCCCAGAACCAGAACCTGAAGCCATTTTGTTAAAGTTTGAAAGGACTCACTGACATAAGTGCCTCCTGTCCCGAATCTTTCAGGAGATTCAACATTATCTACAAAGGAAGAATGGGTGGTGAAGTTGACGGAGTTAGCCAAGATGGCAAAATTGACAGCTTTGCTTAGAGAAAAAACATTGATTAACTTTAATGCCAATTGGAAGCTCTCTTTGGATGTTTTTGCAGGAAACAGAAAAAAATGAAATTATGATATATGGATTTAATGATTAGTTAAATTAATAGATTAAAGAAAATATGTATGTCAAGATGTAGTTTTAGAGTAAGAGGTTATTATATAATTCATTTATATCTGCTGTATAAGAGGTCAGAAGTTATTCTTTTGTATTTCTTTTTTCCACTTCTTTTTTTCTATTTTCTACCACTTTTGTTTTCTTGCTTGCTTGCTTGCTTTCTACTCTTCTTCTTGATTATTAGTTCTTGTTTGCTTTTATCCTTTTGCTTTTTAAAACTTAATACAGTTCTTTTTTTAAAAGTCCCTCCTGTTCCTACAGGTGAAACTCGAAAAATTAGAATATCGTGCAAATGTTCATTTATGTCAGTATGGCAACTCAAAAGGTGAAACCAATATATGAGATAGACGCATTACATGCAAAGCGAGATATGTCAAGCCTTACTTTGGTATAATTGTGATGATTATGGCGTACAGCTTATGAAAACCCCAAATTCACAATCTCAGAAAATTAGAATAGTGTGAAAAGGTTCAATATTCTAGGCTCAAAGTGTCCCCCTCTAATCAGCTAATGAATCCATAACACCTGCAAAGGGTTCCTGAGCCTTTCAGTGGTCTCTCAGGCTGGTTCAGTAGGAATCACAAGCATGGGAAAGACTGCTGACCTGACAGTTGTGCAGAAAACCATCACTGACACCCTCCATAAGGAGGGAAAGCCCCAAAAGGTAATTGCAAAAGAAGTTGGATGTTCCCAAAGTGCTGTATCAAAGCACATCAATAGAAGGTTATGTGGAAGGGAAAAGTGTGGTAGAAAAAGGTGCACAAGCAGCAGGGATGACCGCAGCCTGGAGAGGATTGTCAGGAAAAGGCCATTCAAAAGTGTTGGGGACTTTCACAAGGAGTGGACTGAGGCTGGAGTTAGTGCATCAAGAGCCACCACACACAGACGGATCCTGGACATGGGCTTCAAATGTGGTATTCCTCTTGTCAAGCCGCTCCTGAACAACAAACAACGTCAGAAGCGTCTTACCTGGGCTACAGAAAAAAAGAACTGGTCTGTTGCCCAGTGGTTCAAAGTCCTCTTTTCTGATGAGAGCAACTTTTGCATCTCATTTGGGAACCAAGGACCCAGAGTCTGGAGGAAGAATGGAGAGGCACACAGTGCACGATGCTTGAAGTCCAGAGTGAAGTTTCCACAGTCTGTGTTGATTTGGGGAGCCATGTCATCTGCTGGTGTTGGTCCACTGTGCTTCATTAAGTCCAGGGTCAACGCAGCCGTCTACCAGGAGATTTTGGAGCACTTCATGCTTCCTTCCACAGACGAGCTTTATGGGGATGCTGACTTCATTTTCCAGCAGGACTTGGCACCTGCCCACACTGCCAAAAGTACCAAAACCTGGTTCAGTGACCATGGGATTACTGTGCTTGATTGGCCAGCAAACTCGCCTGACCTGAACCCCATAGAGAATCTATGGGGCATTGCCAAGAGAAAGATGAGGGACATGAGTCTGAACAATGCAGCGGAGCTGAAGGCCAATATTGAAGCATCCTGGTCTTCCATAACACCTCAGCAGTGCCACAGGCTGATAGCATCCATGCCACGCCGCATTGCGGCAGTCATTGCTGCAAAAGGGGCCCAAACCAAGTACTGAGTACATATGCATGCTTATACTTTGCAGAGGTCCGATATTGTTCTATTTCCAATCCTTGTGTTATTGATGTCATGTAATATTCTAATTTTCTGAGATTGTGAATTTGGGGTTTTCATAAGCTGTACGCCATAATCATCACAATTATACCAAAGTAAGGCTTGACATATCTCGCTTTGCATGTAATGCGTCTATCTCATATATTGGTTTCACCTTTTGAGTTGCCATACTGACATAAATGAACATTTGCACGATATTCTAATTTTTCGAGTTTCACCGGTATTTTATTTATTTGTCCTCTGCATGAACATCTATGGGAACGGCGTTGGCCAGGTCCATGGCTTTGGATGTATGCAGCATATGGCTTACATACCCTTCCACATGAGTTTCCCTTTGGAGATTACAATAAGAGTCCAAAAGGTAGAACTGTGCAAGAACAGCATACCCACTTACCAGCACCTGTCCTGAGATTAAAGCCCATCTGTTATAATCCAGTAATGATAAATTAAGTGCAACTGGAAATTCCTGAGCTCTATTCATTGCAACTGAGCAGATGCATCTTTCACACTGAGCCCTGCTACACCCCTCCCCGCTTTCAATCAAACCCATTCTGTGTTTTCTCCCCATTGCCCTTATCGTCCCTGCATTCCAAACACATGGAGGATTTGCAGAGAGACCACCTTCGGCAGGTCCTGTAAACATGTTAACCCAGCAAATCCTGAGCAGAAAATAGCATTCCATGGGCTTCTAAAAACAAGCTGAGAGGGAGGGATGCAGCAGGCAGTCTCTCCCACATACTGGAGTGTGAGCGGTATCTGGCACTAAGGCACAGAAGAGAGAAAAATGGGATGGTGAGGAGACAACAGAGCCTCTCATAGCTTGTAATATGTTACCACTGCTTTGCACTGCCCATTGTACAATGGACAGAGGTGTGTTCCGGAGCAGGTGGATAGAACATGTATAGGGTTCAACCTGTCAACCTTCCAGCTTAGCCCTCCCCCATATAATTCTGTAGTACTGATATAATTCCATTAGAGGGCAGCATTTCAAAACTTCCTGGGATTTTGAGCAGAGGACTAGAGGCTAAAGTTAGAATTAAAACTATATGGTGACACTTTTTGCAGGCATGCTGTGTTTTCTGATTTATCTGGTTAAAAACACCAGATCAAAAGTCACTGCATGTGCAGTCCAGTGGAAATGATACTACAAAAAAGGAAATCATTAAGGAGGGAGGATTGTGCTGAATTGGTTTTATTCAGTAGAGCTGAAGGATCCTCAGAAATTGCCAAAAGTTATTCCAGCTTAAAAAAGTGCCCATCTTTTTCAACTAGTGCCCAAATGGTTTCTGCTGAGTTTTATGACAGGGAATTAGAGGATATCAAACTAAGGACACTATGAATCAGATGACACAAATGTGGAAACAGCTGGTTCAAAAATAATGCATAGAATTTTATCATTTCAACAATCTTCACTGAAATTCAGCCCATCAAAAGAAAAGGGAACACGTTCATTGTAGAGGAAAAACAACAGCTGAATCATGCAGTTCTGAGAAAAAGAACAACATAAAACTATCAAGGCCTTGTTCTTTGTATCTCATTACACTCTGCTTCTCCTGGAAGAAGTCCTATGTAGTATCTTGATCTCCAGTATCATTTCAGACGGGTATTATTTTTGTTTCTTCCTCCACCCTCTGAATGCTGTCATCTCATTCGGCTATATTTTTCAGCTTCTCTGAGCTGCCACCAAGACTAGGACCATATTGACAGCTTCTTGACGAGCGAAACCACAAGTGAGCGAGGGGTGTTGCTATATGGAAATTAGTTACAACGTCAGGAGAATGAACTACACAGCATGCTGGGGATTTTTCTTTGCCCAACTCTGAAGATCTTTGTTTGTAATATACAGTCAAGAGAAATGGATCTGGTGGAGGTGTTCATTATGGCCCTTTCCCTAATGGCGGTCAGAAAAGGTACCTCTTCCTTCTTGCTTAGTTCTGCGTCTTCATTCCTCTCCTTTCAAGCTTTCTGTTTCTTTCTTAGCTTCTTCTCAAGGATGAGGCCTCTGCTCAAAGTGAGTGTGCCTCTTCATTTATTATTCAAACCTTCTTCTTTGGGGCCTTGCCTTTTGTGATAAAGTTGCAATTTCTACTGACTTGTTGGCATCAGCAACACTTTGTGGTAGAACCTGAAGCTCAGAGGTGCTGCTTCTCTGTTTTCTTTGTTCTGCCCAAGATAGAAGTACTCTGATGTGATCCCCGCATTGCATGGAAGGGTTCCTGATTAACCCCTTGCCAAAAGAGATGGGAAGAGACTCTGTACTCATTTCATCTGCAGTTCTTAAATGGCCCTCAAATAGCTACAGAAGTGAAACTGAAAAAGCAATTCAGGTAACCGATAGATGACAAGTCCCTTAATCATCAATATTATTTCACTGCTCAGAATCCAAACATCATGTCAAATGTTCATCTTGTATCCAGAAGACAAGATCCATGTTAGGAAAAGTGGAAGAAGAAGCAGGCTACATTCTTAGGAAAGATAACACGTAAAGAGGGGTGTCATGGAGCCCCTTATCACACTATCCCAACACAGATGCAGGGACCTCTTAAGGAGCTGCTTAACAACATAAAAGGAACTCTAAGGGTTTGGGGCAAGGATCTTTCTAATCCAGGACCACAGCCAACAAACTATTTCTGGAAAGTGGACAAGCAGAGGATCTCAGCAATAATTCTTCTCCTCACCCACCACCACACTCCCAGTTTGCTCCTGTCTAGGTGCTGATAGTTTTATTCTCTACTATGTGTTTGTTTAATCCCCCTTTAAAAGCTATTTAAATTTTTTGGAGGCAGTAAATTCCTTAAGGGACCATTTTATTTTGTCCTGAATCTGCTGCCAGCCAATTTTGGTAAGTGATTCTTAAATGATAATAGAAAAAGCAAATATTTAATTCAATTATGGACTTAATTTTATAATATTCCATCATGTGTGTCTCCTCCACTCCCACAGCGATCGTTTTTCCAAACTACAAAAACACTGTATAGTCAAAAAAATGCCTCTCTAAGCATTCAATCCCTTGTTCTCTTTCATAATTATTTAATTTTCATCCTTTTCTGAATATTCAAAAGCATGGGATCTGTTGGCCATCTTTGCTGTTTTGCACTGAACTATCCCAGATTTCTCTTTCCTGATAGTTCAGATGAGAGAGAGAGGAGAGAGAGAGAGAGAGAGAGAGAGGGAGGGAGAGAGAGATCTGATAGGAATGAAATTAAGATTTTCATTTTTGGCCCAATTTGCTTCACTTCACTGTTGTCATTTTATTTTTTACAGTTGGGGAAAAAAGCCTTGTAGAGGTTCCATCATCTGATAGAATTTTCAAAATTTCAATATATTTTCTACCAAATTCTCACAAAATAAACAGAATTCTCACAAACAAAGCGGATTTTGGGGTCCTCCAATAATTTGTATTGGGACTAGTGCTATTATGTGGAATAGCATTTGATAACTGGTACAGGGCAAGTCTTAAAGCATTGAATGAAGTTGCCTTCGGCCATTGGTTTTCATGATTGTGAAAGTTGTTACTACACGTACATTTTTTATTTTATTTTTTTGCTGGTGAGGAAAAAGCATTTGGGGAGAAATACTCCATTTGTTCACAGCAGTCTAAGTGTTAGTCATTGATTTGGGTGTTGTTTGCTTCCTTCGGAGACTGAACTCCATTGTATTGGGCTGATCTATTAAAGCTTATTGCTAGTCCCTTTGGAGGCCTAATGAAACATGACAAATAAATTTTCAAAGCAATTGGCCATACTTTCCCGGCTTCTTTTGTAGATGCTGATAGGAAGCAGAGATTTTAAAGATCCGAATACCGAAGTTGGTTGTGCTTCTAATAAAAAGGAAGCAGTCCAGAGCGAAAGGAGTGATCTTGGCAGCACTGTGTTGCACCTTTCAGCTGCTCTTTTAAAAATCAGGTTGTGCATCTTGCACAAAAACCAAGTACCTTTCACCTTCTTCTGAACGCATTACCTGAAAAGGTATTTGCTGGATATAATCCTGTAGTGAGGAGAACTGCCATCAGTTTTTAATTCACTAAGGTCTGTAGGCAAGGCTTCGGTGTTTTTAAAAGGGCTGCATCTTTCGTAAATGGCCAAATGAGAGGTTGATGCAGTTTATTACTTTTTTGTCCTTGTACTGTATAGCTGACATCTTTTAAAAATGAACCAACCAGCAAATGAGGGATCTGGATAACTGCTGTATTTCAGGAGGAAATGACATTTTGCTCCCCTCCACCCCCTGCTTCTTAGTCAAAAGCAAGCCCATCTTTCCATTCCCATTTATAAAATGGAGGCAAATGCCCATTGGTGCCAGCCACTGCTAATAACGGGTGAAGGGGGAATAATTCCAGTCGGAGACTTGTGGTGTGTGCACAGAGTCCCAGTCTGGCACAGCCTCTCTGCCCATGTCAGCTTTAATTTTTGTAACTAGCTATGCAAGTACAAAACCATGCATCATTTATAATTTGGTCCTGCTGTACTTTATTTTATAGGAGGAGGATTTTTTTTTTCTTAGTTAATTTGTTATTAGAGGTCAGTACAGCTGATCACCTCAGCCCAGCAGCCATGTGTGCTTCACAACTGCTCTGTAATCCATCAAATCCTTGTTAAGCTTCCATAGCAATAATCCAACGAACAGCATTTAAAAAGAGCGTAATCAATATGCTTCCATTTTAGCAGAATTAATGCTACCCATAGTCCTCAGAGTCCATTCTGAACGGCTTGTTAAAAATTGACAGAAGATGAGTCAACCTTCTGCATTTCAGCTTTGATCCATTTTGTAAACTTCAGATGCAAAAGGATCTAAAGAACTTTGCAAGATTTATTTGGACTGAGGTCACAGAAAAGATGGGACAGAATATATAAAATTTTTAATTCTAACATGGATAACAACAATAAGTTGTTGGAAAATGAGTCAGTTTTTGAGTACATAATTATTATGAATTTCTTTAGTCTCTAGGACTATAATTGCAGTTTAATCCATCAATATAGAACTGATGTTACTTAAAAAATATGGTTGCTTGAGTTTATTATTCATTGCCTTTTATCAATGCTTTGTTGTTTCTCCATCATTATTTTTTTAAAAAAAATTTAAATAATCACTATACAAATGGTTGCAATACAGCCTTTTTGCATTGGTTTATATATTCTTCCTCGATTATTGTTAAATAGAAATAGTAAGCAAGATTTCATGATACTAGTTCCTGCTGAGCTTCATATTTGTGCCCCTCTCTGCTGAGCATCTAAACAAACTGACCCTCTCTTTGAATCATCTCCTGTTTCTTTCAGATATGTCTAAAGAGATATCAAGAAGGGTTTTAATGATTATTTGTGCATTTGAATCTTGTTCCTGGAGCTATAGTCAAAATCATTCACTCTCTCAGGCCATTGAAGCCTTTTTTGCATGACAATAGATAGATAGATAGATAGATAGATAGATAGATAGATAGATAGATAGATAGATACCATTGGGAGAGATGATCAAGACTGTTCCTTACTTGGAGATGTGTTTTTCTGGCATCAAAGATGACTCCTTCCCTTCACCCTGCAATGGGATTCAAATCCTGATCCACCCTCCCTCCCACACCTTCATATTGGCCATTTAACACTTTTTGGAAAAAATCAGAACTCCAAAATACATCCATGCATTCACATTTTGTTCAGTTTGGTCACCAATGAAATGGTTCACAAATATGAAACAGGCCTTGCCAATGACCAAATATGTACACCTTGCAAACTGTTACAAAAGTCTGAATTCAGTTCTTCTTAGCCAGCAGGGAATAAATCTTTTTCTTATCAGTTTGTCAGTTTATACAATTGAATTGAAGGCCATAGCAGGCACACATAAACTTCCCACATGGAACAGGTCCTATTTAAATGCACTTTCCATATGTGCTGGCCCATTTGTGTCTTATTGTAAAATAATAATGAAAAATAGTTATTGGAGGCCTGGAAGAATGTATCACTGATATGCTGGCAATGTTCACAGTTGGTTAAATACCTGCGCTTGTGGAAAATTGCTATGTAGCCATGTTTTATTCCTTGCCACGTTCAGAAACTGGTACAATGGGTACTTGAACCTGGTGTCAACTCTGGTAACATAGCCATGTCATCCACTGGGTCTTAGGGTGACTTTTTGACTTAGAGAACCCAGGACAGGTTGCATTAATCGCCTAGTCCAAGATGTCACTGCAACCACCTGCTCTACCTGCAAGTGCTATGAATGATCTGACCAGCTCTCAGAAGCGAATTTGGGTAAGCTGCTTCAGACTGCAGATAAGGGATCATATTTTTGAAAGCTTCTGTCTCTAAAAGTAGAACACCTGTCTCTCCCAATCTCTCTTCAAACAGAAAATAAGCCACACAGGAAAAATCTGGAATTGAATATTATTCTGATTGTTAATTTGTTTATCTGATACATGGTTCTTGGAGCATTAGAAAATGGTATCCATCCTATCTACAGACTGAAATGACCCAAGATATTCCTACCTCCCCATTTTTCTGTCTCTATAACAAAGGAGTTGCATTATTCTTCTAAAATTGGTAGGGATTTGTGGCTATTTATAGGTATAAACGAAAATAGTTCCTTAATATTTATTCCTTCTAAGTTTTCTATCCTATAGTTACAACTCACTTGACTGGTAAAGCTTTGCCATTTCGTTATCAGCATAAGGTTAGACCTGAGATTTTGCAATTTTTGTATGTTGCATGAAAATCTCATTCTTCTAAACTGTGAATGGAAAATTCCAGCTGGGAGGGCACATGAGAAAATATTGATGTTCCCAGAAATTGTGCCTTCTGGCCAGTCTGTAGTGATCCAGTGAAACAAGATTCTTGGGCCAGCTGAATAGTCTAGTGCTAGGAATGTATCATGAGAGGAACAGTTTGCAAACAATTATAGTCAGGATAAGGCCGTGCTGGGTCAAGTCTCACTTGTTGGCTGCAACTCTTTTTTGGAGCACAAGACAGGTAAATGTGATGATTTAATCTAAGTGTGATTATGTATCTGTCAAAGCTGAGGCGTGAGGTCATTATCTATTGGAATAAGCCTTTGAAATGAGAATTGGAGCAATTAATTCAGGCCATATGATGCAGGAGAACAATTGCCATCAGCATGGAATTTTTGAAAATTAAATTAAATTTATTTACGGTCCAAGTCCAAACATCAACACAGAAGTGCTTAAGGTCTGCAGAGAATCAGTATTATGCCGAGTCTGCTCACTGATCAAAAATCTACTTTTATATGAGAAATAAAATTCATAGCAGCAAGCTGTGAATGAAAGACTAAGCTAAACATAGTGGAGACAGAAAAGCAAGAGACAGAGATATTTATTTAAAGCATATTCAAACTTTGGAACACTATGAGCCATTAAAAAGACATATGCATTTGTGTGACAATCCCCCAAACTAATGATTTTGTTGACTTTAGGGTAGGGCAAGAAATCAATATCCACGTATTTTTAATAATTAAGTTTTAATCTATATATCAAATAAATTGAAAATACTGAACTTTACTAATGCATACACTTCTATAGACACTCCAAGGGCTGTGGATGAAGTACTAAATGTCATGCTAGTGGAGCAGCCAAAGCTCTTAACAAATACAAAAATATTTCCAAGCAAAGACAAACTCATTAGGGGTTTCTGTCAATGGATCACCTATATTTCATAACATCAATGCCATAACTGTCATGCAATCAAGTGTCAGTTGCCATACTCTACAGAAATGGAAGTTTTGTCCATTTCAATTGCATTCAAAAAAATCTGATTCACAAAAATCATCATCATCATTATCATCAATTAAATGTATATGCTGCCTGACTCCCAATGACTTTGGGCAGTTTAAAAATTGTTAAAACATTTTTAAAAAAGGAACTATACAAAAAACGCAAAAGCAACCCAAAACAAAGGAACAGAGATGGCAGAGAAAACAAACCCAGATGGGAACAAGGAAAAGGAAGAAAATGGGCGACAATTGCCTCGCCAAGGGCCTGGATAAAGAGCCATATCTTCAGGGTCCTTTGAAACACCAGTAGGGCAGGGGCTGTTAGAATCTCGGGGGGGGGGGACCTCATTCCAGAGGGCAGGTGCTGCTACAGAGAAGGCACTCTTTGGGGGCCCCAACAAATGGCATTGCTTAATTGAAGGCACCCCGAGCGCACCAGCCCTGCCTGATCAAACTGGCTGGGCAGATACTACGGGAGACAGGTGTCCCTCAAGTAACCAGGCCCTGTGCCATGTGGGCTTTATAGGTAGCTACCAGCACCTTGAATCACACCCAGAAGCGAACTGGCAACCGGTGCAGCTCATGAAGCAGAGGTTGCCAGTTCACCAAGGCATGCCCATCACTTTTTGAATTTAAATTTAAATTAACTCGAATTGAATTTTGAATTTAAATTTTAAAAATAAATTTAATAATTTAATTATACTTTCAGTAAAGCAGATAATGAAAGCTTTCAAAATATCTGACACACGGACAGCTTTTGATGGAAACATCGAAACGTTTTGTGAAATAATTAGAGATGCAAGTATAAAAATGCTCATTTCGAAATAACATTCTGTGATGTGAAAAATAATTTAATGAATGCCATTTGGCCACAGTTCTTAAGAAAAGGAAGCAAGTGAAACTTGTTCATAAGCTCAGCGCTACTCATATATCTGAGTTAGACTACCATGATATTTTTAAAGGATTTTTTTTTTTTAATTTGATTGCCTTGAGAATTCACACATAGTTTGAGAATTCTTGGGTTAGCGTAAAATGAACCTGTGTTAACAATACGGCGTATTAGGCTACAGCCTATTGGCAATGTGGTTCACACAGAATAGCAAGCCTGAAGACCACAATCTGTATTTGAAATAAGCTCCTTCTTTTGCCCTCAGCAGTTATCGGCAGAGCTCAGTGGTGGGGAAACAGAAACAGTCACAATTGCAATAAGCCTATTTTAATTATTAGATTTTTCAGTGCTTTGCATTTTAATCTGCTAACCCTTATCATTGCCACTCCTGTTGTATTTAGATTCCTAACCTTCAATTTGGAATCATTTATTATGGATAAATGGCCTTTCCACCAACCATAGCAACAAAAAGGGAAAGCCTGATTCACTTTTTGTTTGTGGAGTCTGATTCAGATTGCAATATCCTGTTTTATGCTGTTGGCATTTGATCTATTGTAACATTGTATTTCTCTGCAGAAGGGGCTTGTTTCTCTTATGTCTCTGGACCAATCATTTCCTGGGTGCCCTTCAAGTATGTGGAATTCAACTCCAAGAATTTCCCAGCCAGTACTGTATGGCATCACTATGGATTTAAAGAGCTGAAGTTCACATATATGGGTGAAACTGTCATAGGCTATCAAAACTAGAAGAAAGAGGCCTTTATTCTGACCTGGGAAATATTTATTAAGTTGCATACTACAGGAACTGAAAGTTTTAGAATGACAAAGAGTTTTGTAGTATCACCTTAAAGGCTTAATGTTTTATAGACCTGGGAAACTATTATTTGAAACATTACTTGTACCATAATATTTTTGTTATTCATGAAGATGTCGCATTCAACTGTTTTGTTGTTTTTACTGGACCAGACTAGCCTGTCCAAAAATCACTTACTTTATTTATTTATTTATTTTATTTTATTTTATTTATCAAATTTGTCACCTCCCATTTCATCGAAACGACTCTGGATGGTTTACAGCAAAGATAAAATTCATTAAAATACAACATAAAACAGTCCTAATAATAAATAAATAGCTTCCAAGAAAGATGGAGAGTTGGCGGATAATTCAAGAGAGCATCATCAGGGTGCTAACCACCCCCAAGGACGGTTAGAGCCCATATCGCCCCATGCACATTACGTTGATCTTATATGTGGTTTCTTGAGTACTTCTCTGTCACTGGAACTAACATTCCTTGCGTGATGCCCCTCTTTAATATAGAAACAATTAACGATATATTGAAACTATACAATCAGTTGAATGCTGATATTTTAGTGCTTTAGAGTTAATTCCACTCTTTACCAAGAGGTTAAGCACAATTAACCACTGTGTGTGGTTCACCAAGGTTAGGTGCTGCCCCAAGAATTCTCTCAGCTATACTGTCTATATGCCAATACATTGTGGCAATAACAATTCAATGTGCTTTGGCAAGCTGCAACAAAGCCTTCTTCAAGGCATGTCTTCATGCGCTTGCATGATGACCTAGTTACTTCAGAGTAGAAAAGAAGCACGTCTCACCAGGAAAAAGCAAATTCTTAGTTGCCTGTTATGAAATCCAACAAAATACTGGCATGTGTGTGTATCTCCTGCTATCTTAACTAACTTGACCTAATGTAGGTGAGAGCGTGATCGTGTGCAAATAATTATATTGTCATCTCCTAGGTTTCGGTTTGAAGAATGAATGGCCTCCAAGAATACAAAAGTCAGTCCTCCGTGCTCATAAAATCCTTGACATATGTACAATTGGAACAAAGATCAGGGATGATTCTCAGAATTGTAAAAATTCCATTTCCCCTGTAGTTTTCAACTGCTCTAGTACAGCTAGATAGCTATAGGTTTGACAGTCTCATAGAAGCTCCTTTTAACCAAGCAGGCAATGGCATTGGCCTTCTTTGTACCTTCTTCAATCTTAGCTTTACAACGGCTTCTGCATTCTTAATTCATTAAAGCAAAAACAAAAACAAGCAAGCCAGTTTTTTCTATCTGATTTAAAAAAAAAGAATTTGAGTGTGCGTCATGCTGAATTTTGGACGGGTATCACAGCACCGTCGTGCCCAAGGAAGTAAAGGCAAGTTGTTTGCTTCAGTTGTCCTGATGCTAAAAGCCTTCAGCTGGAATGGAAAACACTGTTCAAAAGATTATTTTAACATTATTAATCATAAAAATAATAAAATAAACAGCTGGGTTGTATGCATACACAGCTTTGCCAGTTATCATTTTGGAGGTTATTTCATTAACAAGAATCAAATAGGAGTAATTCTAAATCCTAAAACAAACCTGTTCATTTGAAAATTGTGATTTAATTGAGTTTCACACCTGCCCAATAAGGTTTCCTTCAAGAAGCAACTTGTTGGGAAAAAATAGGAGGATTTTAAATTTGTTTGGAGTTTTTGTTATAAAATAGAATTAGAGGGGGGGGGGGGGGGAGCCTGAGAATAAGAAAAAAAAATGTTTGATGCGGATAATAATTAAAATCTCCTTATGCTGCTTTTGTACATTAAGGGCTACAGAGCTTTAAAAAAAATGGTTTCATTTCAATCCATAGAGTTTCCTAAATAATTTATCTACCTTTAATGGAGATTAATTTATTCTTAGTCAACATTCATGTGAGGACTTGAAGCAGTATAGTTTTCTGGTCTTATGCATTAGAATTTCAAAGATGTGATTATGTGCCATTTTCTTTCTTTCTTTCACACCAAAACTCACACAAATATTTTTTTTCCCCCACCAGCAATCTATTCTGGAACCAATTTAGGGAATACAATTAATAATTAATTGCATTTTTGTAGAATAAATTTTGATGTAATATAACAGTAACTGAGAAAATAAACTTCAAGACAACATTCATTTGAATTACAGTGGTGATTCCAACTCAGGAATTTAACATATTTTCCTTCTGTACAAGCTTCTTACAGTTATTAACTGAACAAATTGTTCACGGAAAATAAAACTATCTAAGCATATGCAGATACTCTTATTCATGAGTATTTCAAGAGAATGGCTTTCAAGAGACATTAAAATATTGCTTAATTAGATTTGTGTGCTGAGATGAAAGATCTAATGTCAATAATGCAGATTTCTGCTAATCTGCTTTCTGCCTTGGCTGATGATGACTATCAGGGGTGTCCTCAGGGTACAGTCAGAAAAGTCAAGACGCCATGTGCAACACACACAAAAAACAGATGAAGCTTCAATTGTACCATTGTGGCCGCCATCTTGACTTTTTTGCCATACCCTGAGGACACTCCTGAGTCCTGTGTCAATTTACATATAAGAGTGTTCCTGGAAAACCTATGAGGCTTTTCAATAACTTTTTATTGGACTAAGTCACACAGCAACTTCTAAGATAACCTCTTCCAGATGTTTCACTGAATCAGTGGAATGTGTTTTGTATGAATATAAAACAAAATATATGTTGATGTTTTAGTTTGTATTATTGGAAAACCCGGTTTTTATATTTGCACTTAAGGGTACTCAGCCAAGATAGGAAGGTGATCGTTAAATATTTTGGAATGAGTATGAGATACTAATTGCTCGCTTGCTCGCTTCTTAGATTTGCCATTTGCCTTTTCCCTGCAAAATGATGTTCAAGGGAATTACCAGAGCGGAAACTGTGGCAAAGTATATTTTTGGTGTTGGGCGGTTGCTGTATTCTGCACCTAAAATTTGGTCAGGGTGGGACAAAGAAGTTGACTAAGGCAAAAAATAAAAAGCAACAATTAAACACCCCTCCCCTTAAAATATTAATGGATTTCCGTTACACTGATTGTATGGCCTTAAGGTATAGAATCACTATATTTCATGATGTCCTTCTATGATATTGCAAATTGTCTTTTGGCAGTCATCTCTGGAGGGACTCTACTGGCCTTGTGGCTATACCTGTTATGTACTGCCCTGGCGTCTACAGAGCGGGGAGCCGGTGGCCTCGCAACTGAGGCTGGACGACAAAGTCTCTTTGTTCCTGGCCATGCTGGATGGGGCTGGTGGGTACTGCAGTCTAGAAAGCCACAGATTCCCCAGATCTAGGATTAAATTTTTGCCTTGATCAGAACAAGGCTTTATCTAAGCGCGAATCCAGGCAAGCTAGCTAACAATAGCAATAGCTGGTGATTTGATACACGGATAAAAGCACTACTTCAGTGGTTTATCCCGATGGCGGATGAGTTCCATTGACTTTTTTAGCTGTTTATTTCTGCTTCTCAGAATTTTTTGAAAGAAACATGTCCTATAAATCACGTTTTAAAGGCTTCGAGGCAATTCAGCAATATTTCCTGCATTTACAAATAAACTTTTTCCAAATTAATTTGGCAGTCTGGTTCAGTTTGGTGATTAGATTTAGAAATCAGACCAACTTATTGAATTGCAAATTCAAAGCAAATAAATTATGAAATTTGAATCAGTTCAAATCAGATCTGATTCCCATACCCTTATGATTTCTGCATGTTATGGTTGTATTATATAAACCTCATAACAGTCACATTCCCGTTCCCGGATGAAAATAGTGTTGCAAGCCTAGGAAGGGATCCATTTGCTACTAGGGAGGATGGACTGGATTTGGTCAGACTTTGAACATCAAGTAAAATTTATGGCTGGACAAGGGAAAATACTATTCCTCTGAAGCGGCTCAGAACCAAAGCTCTGCAAGAGATTCTTTTCTTCTGAGCCCTTAGAGAAATATTGTTCCCATGTCTCCATAAACAGCCTGGGCAGAAAGAGGATTGGGGTGAAATGGCTGAGTTGACTTTGTAGAAACTGTGGTTTATCAGTGCTCTCCACTCACAAAGCTTTGGAGGAGATCTTTGTTTATGGCAGGGTTTCCTAAACAGAGGTGAACCTCCCTTGGGGTTAGGATTAGGGTTAGATGGAGTCCAGGGCAGGTGTGAAGAACCTTTTAGTTGTGCATTGTTACAATACATCCCTCTTTCCCAAAATACTAGTTTCAAGTGAGTAACATGGTGGTAGAGGAGGCACAAACTTTGCTTTTTTATTTTTAGGTTTTATTAAAAAATGAAGTTTCATTGTATTGTTTTCATTGTTCATTTGTGTTCATTTTGATGTTTGGATTTTTAGGAGAAGCGTGTACACTAAAAGAGAGGTGTGATGGCAAAAAGTTTAGGAACCCCTGGTTTATGGGCTCTTTGCACTGTTCCAGAAGTAGCTCCAGCCGCACGCCACTTCTTAGCAGTCCCACTCTCAACTGTACTTGGCCATGGAGCCAGTTTATTTTGGCCTGAGCTGTGGGAATATCTAGAATTGCAAATAGTGTGCGTGGATCTTGAGTTATCTCGGAATGAGGTACAAAGGCTTTGAATATCTATGGCTGTTCTGATCGTATAAAACAAAACAATACACAAAAATCCAAAGAAGCAATATTTTCATTAAGCCAAAAGAAATTTACAGTTCTTTAAAACATTAGTTGGCATAATAAAGATATTGCCTCTATAGATATTGGATTCTGTGTGGGGCTGGACCTGTGTGTGTGTGTGTATTTTCTTACTCCTGTATACAGTTTATAATTTGGGAACTGACAGCATTAATGCTCCAACAGATACTGTTTTGATAGATATGACTGCTAAATTTGTAAGCAGAGCTCCCTTTCCTTTCCTTTCCTTTCCTTTCCTTTCCTTTCCTTTCCTTTCCTTTCCTTTCCTTTCCTTTCCTTTCCTTTCCTTTCCTTTCCTTTCCTTTCCTTTCCTTTCCTTTCCTTTCCTTTCCTTTCCTTCCCTTCCCTTCCCTTCCCTTCCCTTCCCTTCCCTTCCCTTCCCTTCCCTTCCCTTCCCTTTCCTCCACCTTCTTTCTTTCTTTTTTACTTCTTTTTTCTTCTTTTTCTTCTGCCACCTGAATCCCACCCCCACCCCCCACTGGTGGAGGATGAAGGAAGAATCAGGAAAGAAGAAAACCAGCAAGATTTCCCACTCATTCCTTCTCAGTGTGAACACAGCATTAGCATAATGAACTGTAAAAATTGAGACAGCAGTAATTTCATTATGAACAGCAGGACTTTATTTATTTTAACAATCATGTTTTCTGTCTTTAAATCAAGCTATCGTTCTTTATATTAAACAAGCATAAGGGAAGGGAAGGGAAGGGAAGGGAAGGGAAGGGAAGGGAAGGGAAGGGAAGGGAAGGGAAGGGAAGGGAAGGGAAGGGAAGGGCATCCTAGATGGGCTGACAGTTGGTTTGTGGAGTCCTTGGGGTTCTCTGGGCTTAGTTGTTTTCTTGCAAATGTTTCGTTACCCGGCTAGGTAACATCTTCAGTGCTAGAAGGGAGTGGGGTTTGCTCTCCGTTTATACACAGTTCTGCAGAGCGCATCCATGAACAGCAACTAGCAGTCAGAAGACACGATGAAAACTCCTTCATCTCACAACACATGGA
The DNA here is from genome assembly GCA_030867105.1 of Liasis olivaceus. Taxonomy (NCBI): domain Eukaryota; kingdom Metazoa; phylum Chordata; class Lepidosauria; order Squamata; family Pythonidae; genus Liasis; species Liasis olivaceus. The sequence continues at coordinate 106,932,957 of CM061349.1, read as the reverse complement.
CAGACTTAACCATAGAGTCAACTGGGAAACTGTCAGCATCTTAGACCAAGCTAAATCCAAAATGTGAGGGAATTCCTGGAAGCTTGGTATTCAGACAAGGCAGCCATCAACAGGCACATAGAGATAAACAACATCTACAAGCTATTCAAAAGAGACAATAAAAAGGAAAACAAAAGACCAGAAGATCTCCTCACCAGCAATCATCACCCAGATAAGCAGAGATTAACACCAAGATTATCACCAGACATACAATCAAGCAGTAAACAATACCCTAATCAAGAAACTACCAGAAAAAAAATAAAACAAAACCCACACCCCCCCACCAACACTGGCAGGGCATGCCACAGTCTATAAACAGAGAGCAAACCCCACTCCATTCTAGCACTGAAGATGTTACCTAGCCAGGCAACAAAACGTTTGCAAGAAAAGAACCAAGCTCAGAGAACCCCAAGGACTCCACAGTTCAACCCTGAGCTACACATATTCGTTTCTATTGAAAGTTGGTTTTATAGGGCTTTTTCACCTGAAAGATGCTTTCAGAGTTTCCTCTAAGCTCTCTAACTTCCAGAGGCACAATCTTGACTGACTCTTTTTCAGCTGAAGCTCTACACAATGGCTTACATTTTTAAGCATCCCTAGGTAGGGAAGAATTATCCTTCTAATGCTGAATATTTTTTAAAAAGTAGAGTCACAGGGCTTGCAGGGTGCACAACTTTTCCTGGGCCGATGGCCACCTTTGCCCAAGTCTTTTGGAATTCACTCCAAAAAATAATGGGCATGCGTGTGTATGCAGGACAAACAACTAGATAAATGAATTTGATGCCACCTGCATCATGACATCACAACACATATTTGCCATTTGGGAAAAACCTCTGGTTTCAGTAGACCCACGATTTTCCATTTCTATCACATTGAAAGAAACAATATGGGAACAACCTTTGGAAGTCTCTGAGATCCTACATGGGGCTTTTGAGAGCAGGAGTCTTTACCAGAGCGGAGAGAAAGATCACTGACACTTCAAGATGGAAAACTCTTTGTCTGTTTGTCTTTGTGCAATTTTAGCAGTGAGGGAACCTGGGCTGTGCCACTGATAGAACATTTTATTATATTTTTTAAAGAGTTCCATGTTTTTCTTTTGTGTGCATTATTTTACATTGTTCCTGCTGTTTTGTAAAAGATTGCTAAATCCTGTGATGCACATCTTAAACATTTCAATGATTAGTTGTATTTCTTTTATGCTTTTCTCAACTGCATAGACCAGTAAACACTCCTCCAGTTGTCCTTGGACTCTGACTCCAGTCATCCTTGATTATTGGTGATGGTCCAGCAACATCTCAAGGGCCACAGGTTTTCCTCTAGTAGCATAAATCCAAAGAAGGCAAATTCACAATGCTGCAATATTATTTGCCCCCAGAAAGCTATGTGTGCATTATATGTCACATCTTCTTGGAGACAAGGATTACTTAGAGCCTCTGTAGGAGAAGAGCTGTGTTAGTCTATGGTGGCAAAAATCAGGAGGAATCTGGTAGCACTTTCTCCGACTAACAATTTTTATTGAAAAGCATAAGCTTTTATGAGCTGCAGCTTATGACTTTTAATGAAATTTATTAGTTGGAAAAGGTGCTGCCAGACTACTACTGACTGGAGCCCTGCTGCATTTCCAGAGAAAATATTCTGCTTTGAGTTTTTCCAGAGAGAAACATGTGTCCCCATCAGTCTAAGTTAAAAGAAATATGGGAAGGAGAAGATGCACATTTTCAAGAATATGTGATATTATTGACTGAGAAAGTGGCCATTTGCTTTCTCTTCTCCAGGAGAACTTGTCACTCAGCTGATTTTCCTGTCAAAGAAGTGTAGGATGGATTTACTTTCAAGAAAAAGATGGTGAGGTTTAGTAGGCTGTGTCTTAAGTTGATGGGGTCCCTCACTATTTGCTTTTTCCCAAGCTTTCAGTGCCTTTTAGAGGATGGAAACCAACTGGGTGAAAACTTAGACATAAAGCCTTTTTCATTTAGCAGTTTAATTAGTTTCTTATAAGTAACTGCTTATTAATATAAGTTATTGGAAATTTATTAAATGCAATATATAGTGCTTCTTTAATCTGAGAAAATTACTAAAAGAATGAAATATTACAGAGAACCTGTTTAATATACTAAGGTGGTCGTTTGCTTTCAATCAGTAAACATTTAATTAGTTTTTAAATAGCTGTCAATGTAAGCTAAGTTATAAATGTAAGATTATTAAATACAACATACATGGTATTTTTTAGGTCTGAAAAAATGTAAAAGAAATGAAAGATTACAGCGAAACTGTAGTTAGTATACTAAAGTGGTGATTTGCTTCAGATCAGTAAATTCAATATTTTTCCTTCTATATTATTTATGCAGTACTAAAATGAAATGGAATGTCTTGCCAACGTTGAGAGCAAAGTTATTCTTAGGTTTATATCCCACCTTTATTCTGTAGAAATCAAAAGGACATATTTAATGTTCCTGCTTTCTATTTTCCCCACAACAACAACCCTGTGAAGGGAGTTGGACGGAGAGAGAGTGAGTGGCCCAAAGTCACCCAGCTGGCTATCATGCCTAAGGGAGGCCTAGAATGCCTGGTTTCTACTCCAGCACCTTAACCACTGCCCCAAACTGGCTGACTGTTAGACTTCCCCCATTCAAACTGGACTGGAATCACTCAGGCAAGGTGACAAAAAATCCAAGAACTTTGGATAAGTAATCCTGATTGAAGAAAGTTGGAAAGCCATCACTCTGTGGGTTTCAGCTGTTCAAGCAGTAGTCTTAATTATAGTAAGAGTGTTCAAACCTTCTTGTGTTCCATTTAATTCCCTGCCTTAAATAGCAGACTACTTGGTCTCCTCTTTTGAGTGGGCTGGCCTGTGTCTATCTGGTTTTGTAATGGTCAGATTTGCTCTCATCTTTTACTGACAGCATCAGAACTAACTCTCACAAAACTCACTTTCTGCAATGCATGCATATTTAAATTTTCTGTAAAAATGGCATTCAGGTCATGTCAGTCATTTAAATTAATTTCAGATCATGCATACACTTAGTTTGAGTTCAGATGCTAACTCTGCAAAAAATTCAGAATGATCTCCCACTGAGACTTCCTTTGCTCATTAATCAAGAGCGATAGCATCTGAATAGTAAGGGGGTTTTTGGTACAGGAAAACAGGAATTAAAACCTGCCATGATCTGCCTGAAATGAGGGGATGAAAAAAATTATCCAACTGTTCCTCAATGGCAGGCTCCCCTTTAGCCCTAATAGTAATCTCACTGCTCAAAAGCCTACCTCGGGATGAATTTCCTTCTGGGTCTTCTCCTGGAATGTAATGGAAGTGTGGGAAGCCAGGGAGGCTGTGGATCACTAGGGAAAATAATTGCCCAGTGAAAGATAGACATTCACATTGATCCCATGGCCGACATGTAAGTGCTTAGAAGTACAAGAATATTCCACCTGTGAGAATGTCGCCAAAGTTCTCTTCTCTTTTGAAAGAGACGCTTAAGCAAATTCTCTTTCTTTACTGAGCAAGAAGTGATAGGAAAAAATAGAGAAGAATGGCATTGCTCAGCACCAGTTTGGATGGCACGTTTTCTAGAGTTTTAGTATTGCGTAAGACCCATCCATCTTTCATTAGCTGATTTGAGCCTGGAGATGATAAGCATTCATCTAGTTAATGTTTTAAGCAGATACAGTATTCTTTTTGCGGAGTGCCATTGATAATGGGCTGAATGGGACAGGGATATCAAATGGGCAGAGAATAACCAATATTCTCTGAAATTAATTTCATTAAGCAATGCTTGATACAGGTCTGATCATTTCATAGGTCTTATTGGGGCACTGCTTGGAATCATACATAAGGTCCGTTGATCTGATCGTTTCTAAAGAGATTACCTGTGAATCTTTTGCAACAAAAGCAACCTAATGATGAACTTATTTATTCCGGAGTAAGGTTGCAGGAATTACTGACTACTTAATCAAATGCAGTATTTTATTATTTAACACTTTCTCATAATAAGTTGGAACTTCATTTTCAAAATAATCTCTGGTTCTAAGCAGCAGGTAAACTATGGTACTGGAATGAAGTACTCTTATAGACTAATTTCAGTAGCCTTGGAATAAAAATCAGAGATGGGAAATATTTAAAATAAAAGTGAACTTCTACTGCAGTTTAATTTTTACAGTGAACATTGATATTTGATTAAATAGAACCAGAAGTAAATTGGAACAGGTTAAAATAATGTTTCTTGGAAAAAAATGACAAGTGTTTACAATTTTAACTGCTAGAATGTATACATTATTATGTTGTTTTGTAGTTTAATATTTGTGGGATTTTTCCAGATTAATATTTGGAGTGAATAGTTCTCGTGAATACATTAAAACATTTTCTCAGTGACATTATTGTTATCCGCTTAAATTTTTTCATGCCGATTGATTGCAAGAGGGATCAAAAGCTTTGATACTTATAAGACCAATTTGATCCATATTGAAAAGATAGTACCTGCTACTAGAAAGAGTCTCCAAAAATATTCCAACCATAAGACTGGGTTTTTCAAGAGTTTGCTACTCAAAACATACCAAATATCACTTCTCAAGTTTGAACGAGTCCTAAATTAGATACAGTGGCATTCTTTCAGATTATTTATGGCTGTTCTATGGTTTCAGGTTAGGGGTGGAAATGCTGTTTTTCTGTTGGGGTCTTGGATGCAAATACTGGCGACATTTCATTTTAAATCCTCTTTGTTTTAATTGCAGTCCAGCCCAAGCCAGCCGAACATTCTGCTCTCAGAAATACCAACAGCAGCACAACTGCAGAACCAGGTAAAAACATGGGAGGGAAAACTCTAGTTAGGAAGAACCCTTTTAAACCTAGGGTGCGTTTTGCTCTTAGGATGAGGTGACAAATATTACTTGGCAGGCCTGGAACCCTGATGCAGAGAATGTAAAAATAAGGAATGACTCACGTGGCTGTTTTTGTCCATGTTATCAGGGTCTGTGAAGGGTAGGGTCAAAAAAGTGAAGATGGTGGCCTGATTGTGTGATCAATCTGTTTTTATGTTCATTGTGGCCATTTTGACATTTTTGACCAAACGCTGCATACATCCCTGTTATGTTCCTCCATTGTCATGAAGTTCTATATGTACCAACCAGAGATATTTTTTATGGGGATGATGACATGGTTCAGCCAACTCTTTGGGAATGCACGTCAGGGACAACTAGCAAGTAATTTCCTTATTTAAGTTGCATATTGTAAAACTCTACATTTATGATCTCTTTTGAATTATCTCTGCTGCTCCGTTTCTTGGGCCAGTTCCTCAGTAATGATTTATACTATTTTACAATTTCATCCAACCAATTCTGAGATGGTTGAAAGCCTGTCCTTATTACAATTATTTCAGCACTGCAATGGAAGGATGATGCTGTAAAAGACCAATGAGGAAATAGCCTCAATCCGTCTCTTATCTTTTTTTCCCCTCAGATCAGCAATTAATGTTGCCCATAAGATTGCTTTCCATAGGCAGGAGGGGGAGGGGAGAAATAGGGTGGGAAGAACAGAAAGTGCCTCACTTTTATTCTGCTTCACCAGTCACTCCAACCGCCTGGGCAGGATGGAGAAAAGAAGTGGCTGAACATGAAAAGCACACCAGGTTGGAGCGAACTGGAGCAGAGAATGTGATTTTTAATCTGCACGTTACTGTTAAGCAGTTCCTTTTTATTTGTTTTAGAGATTCATATTTCACCCTCCCCCATAACCCTCTGTTAGAATATGATTAAACAATAATAAAATTAAAAATGAACTTATTAAAATTGAAGAAATGAAAGGCAGGCAAAAAAAAAATCAGCATCAGATTTCAGAAGAAAGCTTTTAATTTTAATCATTGGGAAAAAATAAGGAGGTCGCCTAGCAACAAAATAACAAAAGTGTCTGGCAAACAGCTTCTTTGGGCAAGACTTCTATTGTTGTAGAGTCACTCAGAAAGGTTGTGCTGTCTTCATAACACTTGCTGTTTCCATGCTGGGGGAGCCCCAAAATAGTGCTGTTGATGTTGACTTCAAAAAAAAAAAAAAGATGGGCTCAGGGAGAGACATGTTGCTTCTTTGCAGGCTTCTAGTATCAGGCAGGCAGCTCAGAAACCTGAAGCGTGCAAATATTTGCTGTTCAACACACTTGGAAGTTGGTGATACACCAAAGCACAAATGCATGAGCAAAGATGTTGTCTGTAGATATATGCTATCACTACCTTTTGGGGGTAAACAATGCTATGCAAAGTGCTGAAGAGTGACAAAGGAATTAAAATCAGGAAATAAAAGAAAAAGAAAGGAAATGTTGTTAAGTCTAGTGTGCAGCAACATCATTCACTTTGTGTCTCCATATCTTCGTGTTCTTGCAAACCATCCTTGCTTCCTTCACATCCATATGCTACTTCATACATTGTCCTTTGTTTTTTTAATTTGTCACCACTGTCTGTTTGAGAAGCTCATCAATTTTATTAAGTCATTATTCTCTCCGTCTTCCCCCTCCTCTTGACCCATTCATTCTTCTTTCATACATTTGATTTGTGATTTAATCCCTTACTCATTTCTCTAAATGACCAAAGTACCTCAACATACTTCTTTCATATTGATCACTCACTTTTTTATTCAGTCCATATTTATTCATTACCCATTTGTTCTTGACCCTTTCTCTTCCTGTTTTACTACATTCACTCTTGCTACTTTCCCCTTTGTGCAAGGGAATAGTAACATAATTCTCCAGACCGACAGGCATAGATGCAGCCTTTGCATATTACTGGTTGCTCAGCCATTCCATAAGCAAATCACTTGTGAACTGTAATATATTTCAAATTACACCATTCCATATTTGCATATTTGCCATTTTTCAACTTTTCCACAGCATTCATGACCTCCCTTTCATCAATCTATTGTTATGGCTTTTCTGTACTGAAGCCTTAAAGCTGCTCAGCTCCTATCCATAGGATGACTGGAAATGAAGCAGGGTTAAGAAATGCCTTTCCGAATTTCCTCGGCTTTGGCCAAGATGATGGCCTGATGTGCTCTGCAGACTGTATTTACCATGGGCCCTGATCGGTGGATCCCCCTGGATTTCTTTATCTTTCCCATCTGTGTCAGGAAAACAAGCTCCAATCACTTTCATTTCTGTAGGAGGGACCTTGAGAACACATCATTTCTTTTGAATGAACCTCCTCCATTGACTCTCCCTTATACTTGACATTTTCCCATCAGCATATTCCCTGATGGGCAAAGAGGAAAACACTACAGTTTTATCATTTTTCCTGTCACTGAGGTCAGAGGGAAAAAGTGGCAGGACATCTATCCAGTTCACCAAGAAGGAGGAGAAGGAGGAAGAACAAAAAGAGAAGTCCACCATTTCACTGCTCCATTATTGAATGTAAAAGAAAAGAGCCAGTGTTTCACCTCATTGGTGAACTTGTAAAAATAATACGGCCATGGAGGGCAGTGATCAGTGACCGGAGGGAGTGCTTCTGGTACCAGACTCAACAGCCAAATGAAATGGAGGTCTTTGCCTTTGCTAAAACAAAGTGAAGCAGGCAAATCAGACAGCACTGCTTGAACTGACCCAAGTTAAAAACACTACTTTTGATGCGTAGGAGGAAATGATGTGCAGAGGTGGCTGGGGGTGGAGAAGGAAGACAACATCATGCATTCCTGTCCTTGAGAAATGGTCAGTGGACCACACTCATGCCAAAGCAAGCTGGTAATGCAGACTAGTATGTCTATAATTCCCACACAAATCTTTAAAATGCTCTTTCTGGCATTCCCTTGCTTCAGTTTCATCCCAAATCATTTATCACTTCATCTGCAATTCTATTCACTCTGCTGGAGGTTCCTTGTTTATCCTTCTCCATTTCCAAAAGAACTTCTTGTTCCCATCAAAACCACTCTGTGTCTTCTCTGCTTCTTTTTCTCTTCATTTTGTCTTATATTCCAAGTCTTAATCTTTCAAACGCCATTGTCTTCTTCAGCGGCACAGAAAGATAAAATGTACCCATCTGACAGGCATATCCTTCATCTCACTGCTTTGTTCTGACAGCTGATGGAAGATAGACAATTCAGAACAATAGCATCCCAAAATACGATGACGTATCATTAATTCAGAAGCTGGGACGGCCTTGTAATTGCTCTCCAAAATCCATGTGCATAGAGATTGGGTGGGGATAAGCTGGCAGCTTCCACTACCTCCACCCCATCTACTCCTGATTGTCAAGGAGTATAATCTGCTTTTCCGTTTGGAAACAGAACAGCTCTACAATATTTTCAGGTGTGCAGTAGTGCTTGGTGGGACCCTGGAGATCTGTGGTGCAAGAATAGCTAAGTGCCCCACTGGGATTCTTCCCAGGCAGAGGTGTTTACCTCAGCACAGGCATTTGTGGTTGCTCTGAGCTCCATGCGCACTCACCTCAGTGACATTTTTTATCAAAGAGGCAGGAAGCTGTGTGGGTGGTAGTTTGTGTTTACCCACCTCACTGATAAGAGGACTAGGGTGGGGGAGAGTGATTTCTACTTCTTTTTTAGTGACCTTTTTTGGGACCCATTGGGTGGTGCTGGTGATTTCTACGGGTTGGGGTGGGGTGGCTCTTGGCAGAATCCATCCTGGGATATTGTGAACTCCCTGACAGTTAATCCACCTGGGAGCATTAGTTTTGTCAATCCAACTGAAGTGTGCATATGTGTTCTAGAAGAGCAGTAAATCAGTACTGTACCAATACCCACGTATGCCTTTTCTCCATAACAGTTTCATACCTGCTTAGTGGGACTTTTCAACTTCTTGAAAGCTCTGATAGAAAGCAAAATTGAATGTCACTTGCTCCTTTGTGCTCCAAGTGCCATCTAATGTAAGGGATTTTTGAAATCATTTAAATGTTCACGTTCTTCTTTGGAGAGGGAGGATGTGTGCCTGTACATATAGCTCTGAAGAGGAAGAGGAGGGAAAACACTCTCAAATCCTCAAGACATTTTCTCATCCTCTGTACCACATTATCAATGAGAATGCCCCTCAGCTAAAATTCAGGTTGGAGAAATTTCCCAACAATTGGATTCTGTGCTATCAGAACGTATCTCAGATGGATTCCCAGGTGCAGCTATGGCATTTGATTTCTCAGTACTTAAGGCAGCTGACACATTCAGCACAGAATGAAGTGGATGATGACACCTGAAGGAGAACAATGGGCTGTATCATTTCACATTCTCCACACTCTCTGATCTTTAAAAAAAATGCTACTGGCATTATAGTCAGAGGCTGACACAATAGGGTGTGAGCCAACTTTGAACTTTTCTTTCTAATGGGGGGGGGGGAGGTTGTGGAGTCCTTGGGGTTCTCTGAGCTTGGTTGTTTTCTTGCAGATGTTTCAATACTTGGCTAGGTAACATCACTGAAGATGTTACCTAGCCGGGTAACAAAACGTTTGCAGGAAAACAACCAAGCTCAGAGAACCCCAAGGACTCCACAGTTCAACCTTGAGCTACATATATTCTCTTCTATTGGTACCACATAAGGGTTTTTTTTATTAGCAGGAACTTTGGTACACGATAGAATTATCAAAAAGCCAATCCTGCTTATCCTCTGACATGGTACAACCCACTTTATCATCACCTCATTCTGCTGTTATGTGTAGACACTGGCCTTGTTATTGAACATGAAATTTCTGTTATGGTGGGATAAAAGTTCTACCATACTGTTACTACTAGGATGGGCTGTAGACCTTCATTCTATAAATGGGAACATCACTTAAAATAATTTCCAGCAAATAGGAAACTAGAAAAGGAAACTCTCTGATGGTTCATTCATCATGCCTTGAATGGTTATAAGAAAATGAGCGGTGGAATAAAAATAACCTACCATCTTCTTCTATAGTCACTTAGAGCTTTTCCCACTTGCATCTAACTGTGACACAAACATGCCCTGGCAACATGTTCTTGTTATGACAGTGCCTCCATCTTGTCCCCAGCCCTTGAATGAGACAAACTTAAGCTGTCCTTAGCTATATTGTTATTAAAGTTGCATTTTCTTCCCTTATTCCTACACCATCAAGAAACAGCCTCAAGATATATGAAATCTGTTAGGCTTTGTGCCCCATTACCTTTGTGGGAAGGCAAGGGACTGACAGTGACATGAAACAAAAGTGGATCAGGACGGGGATCAGCAACGGGGACAGCAAATGTCATGCCTGTATTGTTTTCCACTGCCTTAAGGATTGGTAGAGAGTGTTTCAAATAGCAATGGAAAAAGCTCCATAGACTCTAAGTATGTTTTCCGTTCTGAGGCATTTATCCACTGTATTCCAGAAATCATCAAAGGTATAAATCTGTCACACCAGTTTGAGATGGCCCCCGGTGAAGCTTTTCATCATGCAGTCATCATGTCTCATACATGTATTTGTAACTTTTCCATGTTTTCCCACAGCCTCTTCCATGGCCCCCCCCCCCCCCATCTGTCAAAGAAGAAAAGTCAGAATAGTTGCACTATGTTTTTTTGACTGACATTGTTAGGAGATATTCATCTAGAAACCACCTCACACTGTAATTCAAGGAACTTGTCACACAGCGAATTTGGGTATAGAAAATCTTGTAGATTTCCCCCAGCTATATTTATTATCTTCCTATTTTTTCAGTCTATAGTTGCATGACCTGTGATTGTCTTTAATATGTCAACTTCTTATCTTGCAGAAACTCAGAAATTACGTTTGATGGACGGAGGAAGCAATTGTTCGGGCAGGGTCGAGTTGGAAGTCATGGGTACCTGGGGCACTGTATGTGATGACAACTGGGACCTGGCTGATGCTGAAGTTGTATGCCAACAACTTGGCTGTGGTTCAGCCATTCAGGCTCTCAATGGCTCTCATTTCCGAAAGGGGACAGGCCCCATCCATTTGGATGAAGTGAAATGCTTGGGGAATGAATCGTATCTATGGGATTGTCTGTCTGAGACGAACCATGATTGTGGACACAAGGAAGATGCTGGTGTGATTTGTTTAGGTTTGTGGATAGAACTTAACTAAATTTCTATTATTTGTGTTCATATTTAATTAATGTTCATCAGGGTTCAGGCCTGGATATGGGACCCAGATAGCACTGATTGCTTATGCTGGTGACCTGTGGCAGGTCGGGATAGGAGACGTGTGACCATCCCAATCCTCTGAGCAGCATTCAGCACCACAAGTCATGGTATCCTTTTGGACTGGCCTCAGGGGTTGAGAGCAGGGGGCACCATTTACTTGGGTTCTTTTCCTCTCTGAACAGTTGGTTTCAGTTACTTGTAATGGAGGGATGAGAATCAAGTGTACAGGCCCTCTGCTGTGGGTGCCTGAGGGCTCTACCCTCTTCCCCAAATTATTTAACAACTACATAGAAATGATAGGGGACAGCACACCTTGGCATGGAGTAAAGTATCATCAATACACAGATGACACCCAGTTGTATATCTCCATCCTGAGATGAACATTGTAGGGGAGATGGGCGGGGACAAATTAAATAAATAAATAAATAAATAAATAAACAGGAGATACTGTCAAGGACCTGTCCCAGTGGCTGGAGGCTTTTAGGATCTGGAGGGCATGAAACAGGCTCAGATTTAATTCCAACAAAACTGTAGATTTGGAAGCCCTCTTATTCTGTAAGTAGCCTGCCTTTAGTTTTGGGCAGAACTGTGCTCCCATACAATGCTGGTTCATAGTCTGGGGAGCCTCTAGGATTCATGGTTCCTGCTTCAAGGGCGAATGAAGGCCATGGCCAGGTGGGCTTTTACACAACTCTATCTTATGCGCCAGTTGGGACCTTTTCTGGATCAGGAGGCTCTGTTGTCATTCATGTCCTCATCACCACAAGTTTGGACAATTGCAATTCACTGTACATGGAGCTGCCCTTGAAAACTATCTGGAAACTTCAGCTGGCCCCAAATGCAGCAGCCTGGGTTGTAACAAGCTTGACTCATTGCACCTGCACAACAGTTTTACAGGAGCTGCACTATTTATCACTAGGCTATTGGGTGCAATTTAAAGTGCTGGTTATCACCTCTAAAGCCCTTCATGGCTCAGGATCTGGGTATTGATTGATAGGGTAATTGATAGGGTAACACATTATAAGTATGGAATCTGCCGGTCCAGAGAGATTCAAGAGGGAGGATATGTCGTGGGTCCCTAAGCCAAAGTAATGTCAGTATATGGGATCCTGAGGGATGAGCACTTTTGGTAATGGCCCCCTCCTCCAGAACAGATTACTACCCAGAGAGGGTTATTTTAATGCCAGAACAGATATCAATTCTAATGTAAATACTTATGATGCATTACCATATTAATTCTTGGAACCTCAGCGTACTTTATAGGGCTGATGTTTTGTAGGGTCCTTTATCTGGACAGCTTTAATGAGAACAAAAATACTTTGCACATTCCCCTTTGCTCCAAAATTGGAAACTCTTCAGTACTTGTTGATTCCAAAGAGAGTATCCAAGGGATGGTACTTCCACTTCACTGAAGTAGATCAGAAGAAGAAGCCAATTCATTTCCTGTCTTGCCTCCTTCTCCTCTGTACTCTGAGCCGGGTGCAGCAGCCGAGAACTGATTCAGAAAAGGATTGCAGGTCCCAAATAAAACTAGGGTGCTGGCCTGGTGTTGGTGCAGCCAATCAGCTACTCTCACCTACATGTCCGTATTCCAGGATTTAACAGGTACAGGAAACAGAAATCCTGGATTCCAGGAAATTAGCAAATTTACCATTTATGTTAGATTTATAAGGCAGAGGGTGAGTTATTTTTGTGGGTAAAACACTTTCTCTCTCTCTCTCTCTCTCTCCCCCCCTCTCTCCCTCTCTCTCCACCAAGGACATAGTTGGGATAATATTCTGCAATTTCTAATAACAATCATAATTGTTTTTACTGGACTTACCCAGTGGTTGTAAAATCTCTGATTGTATTTCATCTTTTATGGTATGTAGCATAAGAAGTTTGAACTCTGGAAAAACATGTAAAATGTTTATTTGGAATGTTGGCATTTTCTAATTCAGTCTTCCAGAAATGTTGGGCTGCAGCTCCCATCATCCCCAACCAGCCTGGCTGTGGTGGCTGGGGATGATAACAGGCTGGATTAAGGTGGTGCAGTAAAGTCTGAAGGGCAGGCAGCTTTCTCCTCCAGCCTCTTGCTGCCAGCTCCACCATGTGCCATGTGCCATCTCCACCCTACCTCGACTTGAGGCACTGGCCTCACTTTGTTTAAGGCCAGGACTGTCCCAGTTCCCTCCAGTTTGAAACTGTGCTACTTTATCAATATGCCACCCAGGTACTTAGCCCATAGCTAAAATCCCTTTCAGAGATTTGCCTGAAGACATAAAGGGCTCACTCTCTGTAGAAATGGGTCATCCAAGCAGCCTCACATCCACCTCTCTCCAAACGCCACAGATTCAAGCAGTAGGCCAGAAGGGGAAGGGCCCTGGCCCTGAATTGGATGTGAGCACAGCTCTGTGGAGAGTAAAGAGGACGACCTTGCGGGAGAGAGGGAAGATCCTTGACCAAGGCAACCAGGAGATAAACATTGCAGAGGCTCAGATGGGGGCGGGGGGTCATGAAAATATCTCAGGCAGGCAGCCCCTGAATTCACATGATATACTGTACAGAAGAGGGAGGAGGGGAAGCACGTTCAGACTTGCAAGATTCTGTTATTAGAGCCAATCTTAATACATATAGTTTTAGGCTTAGGTGGCCTCTGTTTCTTGGTCTGGTTTACCTTGCAGGGCTGATAAGCTCTCCGCATGACCTAGGACTGAAATAAAGCACAGTTTATTCACTTTCCAGATGACACAAGCATTGCTTCCCTTCAAACTGCTTAGCTGAAAGTAATGAGGCTAAAGAGAGGCAGGAGTGGGGCATCTTCCCCACTTTCACCTATCCACCTGTTTGGGCGAGTGCCCAAATAGGGCTGCAGGACACCCAAAGTCTTGATATCGTGCTGCACTTTGCAGCAAGTGGCAGAAGAGGGCTGGCAAGTTCCTACCCATTTTCCCTCCATTAACTCTGCCTCCTTTCCTTTTCCATCATATGTGCAGAGCACCAGGAGTGGCGACTGTCAGGAGGACTAGATGCTTGTGCTGGCCGAGTGGAGGTCTATTACCATGGCATCTGGAATACCATCTGTGACGGTAGCTGGTACCAGAATGAGGCTGATGTGATCTGCCACTCCTTGAGCTGCAGTGACAAAGCTCTAGAACCAAGGGTGCCTTTCGAGCATACACTGCTGGGAAAGATGTACTACCAGTGTTCGGGGACTGAAGACTCACTTGCCAGTTGTGAGTGGCGCTACAACAAAGCCACTCTGTGTGATCAGTTCAGAGCGGCTGGAGTGATATGCAATGGTAACCGCTACCTGGGGCTTATTCAGGGTCTCTGTTAAATTCTAATTCTCATGTTCTTATCTGTGGTAGAATGAACAAGCTAAGGCGGGAGGTGGGGGAGACAAACATGCTATCTTTATCGCCCCCCCCCCCCTTGCCATTCTCTTTTCCCTCCCCCAAAGTAAATAAATTCCATCACAGGTTCATAGGAAGTGAATTTCCATTCTCCCCTGGACTTGATACTGGGTGAACGCTAGCATTAAACAAGTTCTACTAGCATTTGTATTTCCCCAGTCAAAACGTAACCCAAAGAAACATGTGGGAAAAGGCACATTGCTAAGGCACTACAGTAATTGTAATGTTTGAAAAAGGGAGCTTACTACAAAGGAATTTGGATTTTACAGCAACATGTATCAGAGAAATTTATGGATCCAGAATTGAAAACAGGTATTATTTTCTTTTTAAAAAATGCTTTATGGCAATTAGGTTAACATAAGTTAGAGGAAATCTGTGGCTATTTAAATTAGATTTATGACCTCATTAATTAGAGGAAGATTTGTGCCAAGTTTGGTGTGAATGTACATGGTTATAAAATGGTTTTGTGACTTTATTTTATCCACTGGGGGAAAATAGTGGATTGGAATCTGCCGTACTTAGGCAGCCAGTCATGTGAGTGGGAGTTTTAAAATTTGGTGTACTGTATGTGGTTTGGGGAGCTTTTTAAATCTATGGTCTTTCCCAGTACGAGTTAGGATGTTGACATTCCAGGGTTCTGCATCACATGGTAAGTCTCCATGGCTGCAAAAAGTTCCTTGTTGCAAAACTTTATTTTCAAAACATGGAGGAGGATGAGAACATCCACAGAAGGGTGCAGCTCAGCATATTCGGCCTCATTCCCATGTTACTGTGAACATGAACATCGGAATTAACCTGATCTTCTTTCTCTGTCTTTCCTATGGAAAATCCTACAGAGAATTAAGTGAAGGGGGAGAATTGCATCACAATGTGAGTCTCTTGACTTTTTTCAGAAAAGGCTAGGTAAGCATCCATGGGCTGTATGTTTTTTTCCAAAGGAAACAGGAGACCACTTCAAGTCTGATGGTGAAAATCAATCAATCAGTCAAACAAACAATCAATCAATCATAGTAGTTACCTTGTGTGTCATCTACTCTATCCTCTTGCTCACTGCAGGATCTGAAATTACATCATCCCTGACGAATGGGCCATCCAGTCTTTGCTTATATATCTCCAGTGAAGAAAAATCCCCATCTTCTGAAGTAGTCTGTTTCATTGCTGGATACATTTTATTATTATTATTTTCCCTAAAGCTTAAGGAAAATCTTCAGTTTCCTTTGTAATGCTTTTAATCTTGCTTTCTAAAGCAGTAGGAGACACATCTGATCCATCCTCTGCTTGACTTAACACTTTAGGTTTTAAATACATAGGCTGTCATGTCTTCTTTTAGTCTTCTCTTCTCAGGACTAAGCATATGCTGACCTTTTGGCCATTCCTTGTAAGACTTGGTTTCCAGATTCTTAATACCCTTCTTAAAATGTGGCATTAAAAACTGGACTTGATACTCTGCCTGCAGCCTGACCAGTGCAGAATAGAGGTGAATGATTACTTCCTGAGACCCAGGATACTATGCTTCTATTAACACAGCCAAACATCACATCATCATTTTTAGCAGCTCTATTGCCCTGCAAATCTTTGTCCAGAACAAAAGATGGCATTCCCCCCAAAATCAAATGGCTTCTGAGGCCTTCGCCACTCTATCTTACTAAACCTGTTTCTCCCCATTGAGACCCTCATAGCCTCCAGGCATCAAGTCATGATTTCTGTTGCATCACCCAGACAGTCTGGGATACAGAAATAACATTGGGTATCATCTGCATATTGATAATACTTGTGAGGTAGGCCAGGTCAGGAAGAAGACTCCACAAGTGCCTGGAACTATTCTCTTATTCATTCATTCATTCATTCATTCATTCATTCATTCATTTTTTTATAGCTGCCCATCTCAGACCAGTGACTCTATTTTATTGAGATAGGTTAGAGTAACAGAATCTTGAAAGCCTGGCTGAGTTTTCCCCTCCCTCCCTCTTATACTAGTGAATTAGGGAGGAGTCAGTCTCAGCTTCTTTCTCACACTTTCTGTTTCTCAGGCAACCATCATCTCAGCTTAGTTTCTCCAAGGTCACCTCTGTGGCTCTCTGCAGTATCTTACTCCAAATAGTTGAACAACCTTTCCAATGGTTTCATGTACTGCAGATGTTAAATAAGATAGGAGAGAGACTGTGGTATCCCATTGTTAGCCCTACAAGGTAAATCAGACCGTGAAAGAGACCCCACAGGAAGACTAGAACTATACTTTATTGAGATAGGCTATAGTCACAAAAACTTGCAAGTCTGATTTTCGTCCCCTCCCACTTATACCCCAGTGAATCAAGGAGGAGTCAGCCTGAGTCTCGTCTGAATACTATCTCCCCTCCCAGGATATAAGGAATGCTTCTGTCTTTTTTGTTTATGTAATGGTTTCTGAATATTTGCTCCAAGGCCACCTCCCCAACTCTCCACACCCATATCAAAGAGCCCTACAGCTCATCTTCTCCTTCACCCTCCCCAACTGGAGCTGACTACACAGAGGGACACCATGGTCAATGGTCCTGAAGGCTGCACAGGCTGGTAGGGTCACACTCCCCCTTTTGAAACCCCATCGTCAGTAATCAACAAGAGCGACAATGTGGTTTCAGTTCCCAGCTTCCCATGCTCAGGTTTGAACTCTGACTGAAAAGGATCATTTTCCACTTGTGAGCTGCTAGGAAAATTAAATTATGTTTACATCTGTTCTATCCTAACCAGCCTACACTTATGACTGTGATATTTTAGTACTCAGTTGTAGAACTTTACATTTATCTCTTGAATTTCATCTGGATAGTTTTGGGCCCAGGATTCCACCTTGTCAAAATTGTTTTGAATTCTGTCTTTGATTCTGCTTTTTGTGTTGTTTGCCTCTGAGTTCTGTGTCATCTGCAAATTTGATAAATGTCCCCAGATTGCCTTCTTTCAAGTCCAAATATAGCACAGAGGCTAGGACAGATCTATGGCATTCCACTTGAGTTGATACAAGCTGATACTTATTTACTGATACAAGCTGAGCCATTTATTGAGCATTTGGGGGTATGGTTGTTCAATCATCTGTGTCTCTTCCTAACAGTAATATTGTCCATCGTGCACTTAAGGCATCTTTTCACATGACACATGCACTGTTCTGTGTATTGGCTTTATGTCCCTGTGATCCTGTGGCATCATTCCTGTTCAGTAGCTGAGCTAATAATGCCAACTTAGTTGTCATGTATTTGAAATCATTTGAAAGCTAGTTTGCTTTTATGCATGTTGCAGCTTTGTGGGGCTTGTGGATGGACCTTTCCTCACCTACAGAGAACCTTCCTTCACCCCACGACTTGGTACTTAGGCTGCAGCCATGGTGGCAGGTCTTTCAAGGGGAAAGGTGGCTTGACAGCTCTTCAGCCCTCAGGAGTTGCTGGGATTTTTTTGTAGACAGACAAATGAAATGTGAAGTAATATGGCTGGAGGAGTACAAGTAAATAACTTTCTTTACCTGTAATATGGAGTCAGGGTGGATTTTTAAAATTTTTATTTTACTTTGTGTCACTGCAGAACAAGTGACACTCACCCATATGCATCCTTGCTCTTTGTTCTCCACACTTGAAGTTAGCAGAAGTAAAGACATAGGGAAACAGTGGAGGTGTGGAAGTGCTCTTGAATCTGAAAAGGAAAGGAAAAGAGAACACAAAAGTAGGGAAGATTAATAGGAGTAGACAGATAAAGTAAGGGAAAATGGCAAGGATTAAGTTAAAAGACAGAGGCATCAATGCCATCTTTTCTGGGTGCTTCCTTATCAGTGCTGTATGATGGAAGTAACAAGTTGTCAAAGGGAGAGGATTGTTGGTCGGTGGGTGCACTCATGCTAACCCTTCCCTTCCTGATTCCAACAGTACATAGCCACATTTCGAGCTGGGTTGCCTTCTGATTTCCTTGCTGCAACATGTGTTTCCTACCATGAAGCTGTTTGGCTTTTCGAATTTGAGATACTACTTGGCAACTGTCTTACCATCACCACCTAGAAATGTCCTAACTCTGTGAAAGTTTAGCAAGGATAGCTTGTTTGGAAAGCAAGGAACCTGCTATCAAATTAGCTATTGTAGTCTGTAGGAGCTTTCAGTTGGCTTTGATTGGAAAGGTTATTTTGCTCCAGACCTCTGATGTGCTTCATTCCATTATTGATTCTGGCCTATTGATCCATACAATGATGTTCATGCTGCAAAACCTATACGCATTCTGTGATCCTGAGTCCCTGAGATATGTGATTGGGGTTAAGGCCTGGGTTTCCCTGGGGGAATTCCCCTGCTTCTTGATGTGCACAAGTATCTTAGAGTATACAGTCTGGATAAGCCAAGATTAATTGTATCTTTGCCTTTTTCTGTCTAAATTTGAAACTGATCCACTTCTCCAGTGTTATTGGTTTTCCATTTTAATTAATTAATTAATTAATTTAGTACCCTTTTATGATTTCAGGCTCACTGGGCTTGCAGGGACCTACAAATACAACAGAAATAGAGACGGTGACTTCAGTCTCCCATCTACCCAGCCTCTGTAAGTGAAAGTCTCTTCAAAGCACTTCCAGCTCTCACACTGCAATTGCTAAACAAACTAGTTATAGGTTGCCTCCTTACTAAGCGCTCACTACATGCAGATCGCTTTGAGCAGTGTTTTTTCTTTCTTTTTCAACTATATCTTTTGGCTTAGACCCAACTCATCTTAGTGGTACAATCAGCCAGAAGCAGAATTCCAATCTGACTGACATTTGGCAATAGACTGAGTCAGGACTTCTTAAAATTTGCAGTAGAAGGATCCCCAGAATGATAAATGCATTTATGAGATTCCCTGAATCAATGTATTGATTTAAATTGCTGTTTAGGGTTAAGAAGAAATAAATATACCACTTAGTTTTAATAATTAAGATTCAATCCCAGTTCCTGAACATGATACCACATCTGCCCACTGCCCACTGGGGCTTCCCAGGCAAAGGCTGGAACAAAGCCCAAGCAAATGTTGACAGTTCTCCCACTCTGCCTGGGCAAATCTAATTGTGACCCCTGGCTCTAATTTGTTTATGTTTATTTCTCAGGAGGTCACAACCCACACGCTGAGAACCTGTGGGTTAAAAAGTTCCCTAGAAGCTCTATTTCACTGATGCCTTTAGGAATGAAAGTAAATCCTGTCCTCTGATGGGCTGAACTGCTCTGAAGGCAAGAGAATGAGACTGCTATGAAGACCCCTGGTTGCCACCAGCTGAACAGCTTTGTTTATCAGGGTCCCAGGAAGAGGAGGGGCAACTGAAAAAGGGCTCCCAAGGAAGAGATAAATATGAAAGAGGGGGAGGAAAAAGAGAGGAGACCAGCCAGGAACTACAAAGCTGGGGAAAGCTGAAGTTCATCTATTGATCTGAAGGCAGCAGCTGAATATCTGGCTAAAGGCCTTTAGCAATATATTAATGCAATAAATCAATAAGGAGAAACTGTTCAACCTATGTTCTTTTTAATTTCATTTTTTTACCAGATAGTTTTTATTAATCCATTTTCAAACAAATAAACATAAAATAATGTAAAATAAAATAAAAATGAACCATTTCTGAGGAACTAAAAATGAACTTATGTTTTTTATATTGCTCAACAATCTAGGAGAACTTGACCTGGGTGACCTTGTAACACCCTCCCAAGTAGGGTTTCCGTTTTAATGGATTACTCCACACATTTCTAAAGTGGAACTAAGATGTACTGAGGAATGAATGAGTGGGGTAAACAACTTGTGTCTCTCCAGCTGCTGTGCTTTGGCTTGTCTGTTTCCAGCTGTTGAAAGTTTTTTCAGCACTGTTCGTAGGCAGAGCAAATGATGGCCCATGCATGGGGACGACATCGCATAAATGCAACAATTTAACATCAGATATCAGAATGCAGATATGTCATGGGGGCATTGTATGTTGATGTCATTGTGTGCCTAGCGCTTTGGTCTCATCATGGCTTTCTGTGGGCTCTGCTGCTGGAGATAACTGTATTGTGCTATTGTCTGGTCTTATTCATGAGCTCTTTCTGAACGTCCTGATAAAATCACTGTTGATTAGTAATCCTCTGGTCTTTCCATACTGTTCCACACTATTTCTTTTCAGATAAAATCTCTGTACAAGTCAAAGCTTGCTACTTTTTGACTGGTAGCACTAGACTTCTCTGAAAGCATCCCTTACACAGCCCTGTTCTTAGTCTGTGTCCTCAAGGTGATACTGGTACTTACAGACCAGGTTGTCTGTATTAAGCAAGAGCCAACCCGCCCCCCACCCCCAGCCTCAGAAAGCACTTTCCTTCTTCCATTTCTTCATGTCTACCAATGTTTCCCTTTGCAGATTTGACGATTCCTGAAGAGAAGGAAGCAACATCACCAGATCAGAAACTGCAGAT
This sequence comes from Liasis olivaceus, assembly GCA_030867105.1. Taxonomy (NCBI): domain Eukaryota; kingdom Metazoa; phylum Chordata; class Lepidosauria; order Squamata; family Pythonidae; genus Liasis; species Liasis olivaceus. The sequence goes on along the minus strand of CM061349.1, from coordinate 106,912,051 downwards.
CGCCTGCATCATTCTGGGTGTTCTCCTTTTTCTGACCACTGTGATGGTTATTATCCTTTCGCTGAACAGACACAAGAAAAAAGGTACCTTTGGTATTCCAGGGATCACCAGTGCTGTGGGGGGAGTGGCTTAGAAGAAATCTTTTATTCATTCATTCATTCATTCATTCATTCATTCATCATATTTATATGGCCGTGTATCCTTCAAAACATGACTCTGGGTGGCGTACGATAAAAAACTATAGAACAGAAATATAAAAACAATCAATTAAAGTATTAATATTATGATTAAAAGGCAAGGAGATATTAAAAGGTTGTGGGAACTGTGGTGGGATTTTAATGTGTTTTATTTAGATGCTATAGTACTAGGGTAAACTGTGGTTTGAAACATGAGACCAATTCCCTTTTGACCGAAACAGAGTAACTGTGAAGTATCCTTGCTAAGAATTTCCACATCCAGCAAGCAACATCATAAGCTCAGTGTTGTTGTAGGTCTGCTAATTCTGAAAACCTCCATTAGGCTAGAACGGAAATTTAAATCTGCTGAAAGAATGTGCAGATGGAATATGGACTGATTAGCCAGGAGGCTTAAAGCCTTTCTACGAATGTACTTAATGGAGCCACTCTCAGGCTCCTTTACATTATCTTGTTTATGATATTTGCATTGCCAGATTTATTTGTATTGGAAGATAGAGATAAAAGGGCTTTTTCTGCAAAGATGCAGTACTGCTTAAGGCTGTGCAACACTCACTCTCTCTCAGCCCAATTCACCTCACAGAGTTGTTGCTGTGGGGAAAATAGGAAGAAGGAGTATTAGGTATGTTTGCTGTCTTGAGTTATTTATAAAAATAATAAAGGTGGGATAAAAAATCTAAAACAAAAAAAAGATAAAGATAAAAGGGCTTTTTCTGCAAAGATGCAGTACTGCTTAAGGTTGTGCAACACTTTGGATTTAATCTCCAAAAGATGCCTGAGAGCTTGTGGGAGTGTGAATGTAGCACCCCCACACAGCACCTTAAAGCAGCCTTGTGAGATTGTTCCCCTATTCCAGGAAAGAGTGTGGCTTCTTTAGCACGTTGCACACAGCCAGGTGCTCTGTTTCTGCTCCAAAGCTCCAACTGGAAATCAAATCAAAGTGCTGTTCAGCTGTAATCACCTTCAACCTACTAGCTTCTGGCATTTTGTCATATGTTTTTCAACTGAAATAGGCAGACAGGCCACTAGTGAAGTAGCAAGTCCACACAGATTGGAATACATAGATCTGTGGCAGTTGCATACAATGGATGTAATCTTACCATGGATGTGTCCCCTGATAGCAAGAAAATCTGTGGGCAGAAGAGGAAAAGGGGCCCCTTTCCCAGTGATCTTATATAGTGGAACTTCTGATTTGCAAACTGTGTTATTTCTTCTGCTTCAGTATCTGCCCCCGTCTTGATGAATCACACTGTGCAGAGTTTAACCACTGAAGGGAATGTCTCCCCAAGTGTCCCCAAAGCAGAAGGTATCAACAGAAGCTCTTGCTTGCTTGCTTGCTTGCTTGCTTGCTTGCCTGCCTGCCTCCCTGCCTGCCTGAACTACTGGTTCTCCTTTTCCTACTATCTTTCTTCTCTCTTTTTCCTTCTGCTTGCTCCCTGACAATTAACTTTTTCCAGTTCTGATCATTTAGGCTAGAATCCATTAGACCTGGGTGTCCATAGCGGGCTGTTGGAATGACTTTAGGATCCCAGCCAGCAAACAAGCCAACAACTCTTGCAGTTCTTGGGGAAAATCTGTCTTTTTAAGTTAGTAATTGGGGAGAAAATCTCCACTGTTATCAACTCTATCCTCGACCCTCAGCCATCGTCATCTGCAAATGTTGAAAACATGCATGTTAAATTCAAAGAGCATTTAACATCCTCTCTATTATAGCACTTAGCTTTATATATATTTGGAAAAAAACATTGCAGCAGATCAATCTTTGTTGTTGCTTGTTTGAAGCATTGATGTGGCCACCTAACTCAGGCAACATGATTCTGGGCAACACATATAGAAACAAAGAAACAATAAATATAAAAGAAAACAACATGCACCATTAAAAACTAAGACAATAAAATGGCGGTCAGAACTAAAATATACTATAACCCCTCTGACTGGGAACTCTGTTTTGAACCCTGTCCAAAAATCCAGAGAAAGAGGCAGTGGAAATGGAAGAATCTGCCAGGTGTAGTTTGGTTCAATTTCTCATTTCTTTAGGTTGAAGTTTACCTCTTTTCTCTCCCTCATCACTTTTAAAAACCATAATCTGTTTGAAAATTCGTGTGTATTTTCACACAAATGTTTCATAGTATCTATATTTCTCTTTTGGACTTTTCCTGATATACACACACTTGCAATATGACAAATTTTTATACATTATTTTCCACAATATGTATATTTTTGTTTGCCCTTTTTGCTAATAGCTGTAGTTGTGTCTCTATTTTTGTTTGAAAAACTGTATAATATTGAAGAATAATTGTATTTTTTGTTCATTTATATCTTTGGGATCTGTGAATAATGTTATTATTGAAATCTGAACCAAATGACTCTTTCATCACTAATCAGATAGTAGTAGAAGTTGTAAACTTTAATTGCAATTGGTGTTTCTTTTTAATTAAACAGTACAACAATAACATTTTAAAAGTTTAAAAGGGCATAATAAGGAAAACAAATGAAAACTATACAAAGCAAAGCCCTGAAAAATTTAGGAATGTATATGTAAAGGTACATATTTAATCTTAAAGATACAACATTTTAGTCATCTATATTCAGTGTTGTAGCTAAAGATAAATTTTTATAGATAGAGGAAATATATTAGGAATGAATTAATTAATTCAACCAAAACACTGAGACCAAATATGAATAAAATGTCGTGTCAAAAAAATGTTTAGCTGATGGCAGATAAATTCGCACAGGCAGGTTCTGTGAACTTTTCTTAATCGACAACTCAATTACATGAATATTAATCAAAAACTGTTTGTTTGTTTACAGGACTTATATGGCCACCTATCTCATATAGTGACCTAGGCAGTTCACAACAATCCGCAAAAATGTGGCTAAAGTGTTAAGTGAATATTGCACAGATATATCATGTAGAATGAGAGCCAGTTTGATATAGTGGTTAAGGCACCAGGCTAGAAAGTGAGAGACCATGAATTCTAGCTGTACTTTCGACACAAAGCCAGCTGGGTGGCCTTAGGCCAGTGATACCCTCTCAGCCCTAGGAAGCAGGCCAGGGCAAACCACCCCTGAAAATCTCGCCAAGAAGTGCAGGGACTAGTCCAGGCACTTGCCAGGAGTCAACACTGACTCAGAGGCATGCACGCGTGCACGTGTACACACACACGCATAATGTAGAATGCCTTTGAAAGACATGCTTGTTGTGATTACAGCACTGGCACAAACATTTACATGAGCAATGGTCAAAATAAGCTGCTGAAACTACTGGTGGGCAAAAAAGGAACAAGAGGTGTTCATGAAAATTTGTGCTTTGGTATCCACTGGGTTTCACTGGGTTCTGTCGCATTAAATGTTAATATGTCACAAGTCTCTTTTTGTTTCAGTATATTAGCAGAGATAACACCTCTGGATATTTAGTTAATATCAAATGAATACTTGCATGGTCCTGACATATCAGCCTGTGACAGTGCATAATACAAAAATAAAAAGTATTGAACAACAACCCTTAATGTGAATTTAAGCAGCATAAATATAAACAATCAATAACAATAAGCATACATAAAATCCAATCCAGCCATCATAAAAATCATGAGAGTGTTAACATTAAAAAGAAAATTCTTGCTTATCCAGCTAGGTTTTGGGAGTTCTCTTGAAATCAGTGTGTTACAATATTGATGAATTCCTTCAAATGGTTTAGTTTTATGAGTACATCCAGAAGGACTTCCAACTGTCCATGATAATGTTTGGTATTTATAATGAAGATTCATTTTGTAATTAGGACTGCAGTATTTTAAAGATCCAATCCTACATTGTAGCAGGATATACCAGGTACTCCGTTTTCTAAACTCAGCTGGTTTTCCAAGACATTTGTTTCTGTTCTCTCTTTCGCAAACAGATGTGATCCCTTCTCCAGCTCATGAAGACTCTGATTCTGATTATGAAGCCTACGATTTCAGCATGAAGCCACCTGTGCTTCTCTCTACCTTCTACAGTGAGCAATCCCCCATGGCTATCTTTCTAGCCGCTTATAACCTCCTGCAGCTGAACTTTGTGTTACTCAGAAGATTCAGGAAACTTGTGAGATCTTTTTTCATTCAAAACTCAGGCTCAACCTTAATTGTGGTTTCCATGCTGAAAAAAACAAGGAAGGATTTCTATCCGAATCACACTGAGCTACAATAAGATATTTTTTTCTTTCATACCTAAAGGTGTTCTTCCTGTGTTTAGAAAAAAAGGCCTCCTTTCCCAGCATTTCCCCAAGGTGACTGCTTCTTCCCCAGGCCCTTTACTTTAACCCTAATCGTGGGTGTACACAGTCAGAGCAAAGCACGTAAAATCACCTTATTTCCTGGCAACTGTACAACTGTCTTTAAGACACATTTAAGACACATCAGTGAGTAACCATGCAAAAATTGTACCAGAAATGTTACAGTGTCAGACATCTCCGTTCTGAGAAATCCCACATGTTCCCAGTGCCAATTATGAGCATTCCGTTTTATAAGCAATCCATTACCAAAACAGCGAGAGTTGCTGCAAAAGGGGCAATGTTTCACTAGGCTGAGTTGTGTGGGTCAAACTGTGCAGTTATGAAGGGAGGCACCCAGCATGCCCTGCCTCTAACCACATAGAGTGACCAAAATGCATAGCGGAACAAGGGATTTGATGGCTAGCCAGCACGATGAGCACCACAAACACTTGTTTCTTCTATTTTTATTTATAGATAGGGAAACGGAAGGGGCATGACAAGGCTCTCCTTGCTGGACAGCAGATGGTCACTTATCATCTTAGACACCTCTTTGCTCATCTGCTGGCCAGAAAAGGAACATTCTGATGGACTAGTGATTCTCTGCAAATGCTGCAGATTGACAAGTGATATCAGAGATCTGGTATGTTTACAGATCTGCAACCTCCTGATCAAGCCTTGTTTAGCTGTAAAATCACAAGGCTTAGGCAATAGCTCATTTCCTGAAAGTGATACACCTTTTAAGAAAATGAGCAGGGGTATGACAACCCAATTCTTGTCCTCCAAGGATCAATTTCTGAGAGTTTAATGGACTATGGCCCTGTTTTCAGATTCTCTTCGCTATCAAGCAACTGGTGATGAGCTTTCACCCCACAATTTTCCCCTATCAACAATGCACCAGGATGATGCGACCATGCATCCAGAGGCTTATGGACAACAGGGTGAGAGCCTTTTATCCTTTTCCACTATGTCCAGTTTTTCTTGACTATATGTTAGATCCAGATATCTTTCCACATTTTATATCCCCTGGGAAGGATGAGGCTCCTTTGGTTGTTCTGCCAACTTCCTTCCTTCCTTCCTTCCTTCCTTCCTTCCTTCCTTCCTTCCTTCCTTCCTTCCTTCCTCCTTCCCTCCCTCCCTCCCTCCCTCCCTCCCTCCCTCCCTCTTTCTTTCTTTCTTTCTTTCTTTCTTTCTTTCTTTCTTTCTTTCTTTCTTTCTTTCTTTCTTTCTTTCTTTCTTTCTTTCTTGGTTTTACTTTCCTTCCCTTTTACATGACATGTTGGTGAGGGGATGTTTTTGCAATCCATAACACCTTGGGGTGGCACAGTGATTTTCCCCCTTTGCACTCATTTCAAATTGGCAGAAGTGAAAAAAACTCATAGATTATCTTTTAATCATGTCTGAGAGTTTGAGAAGTGAAAACAATGGCTGTATAAAACTGCCCTTAGCAGCTCACTGGATTACTCAGATTGGTTCAGATTCTGATGTAACATTTGGGAGAATCCATGTTGTGGTGTTATGACCACCTTATACTGCTATCCATGTAGCCCAGTCTTTGCTATCCAGGTGCATTAAGAGGCTGGAGTCCACAGTAGGTACTGTACTAGTAACTGTTCTGTCAAGAGAAGACATGTTTCTGTAAAGACAGAGTAGATAACAAGCTAAGCAGGTACTGGCTACCTTCCCTTCTTACAGACACCTAGCAGAGGTCCTTGTATGTGTACCATTGTCCCCTTCCCACTTTTTTATATCCCCTGAGCAATAATCAGTCATTATTCTCTTGCCATTGAGCATGTTCAGATTTCATTCAGCTGATTTGCCCATCCTCCTATCAAATAAAATTCTATTTGATGTAATAAGTATTAGGAGTTAGATATGGCTATCAATAGACATTAATCATGATGGTTATATATTGTATCAGTATCTAAGGTAGTATACCTCTCAGTAGAGTTGCCAAGAGAATGAACATGAATAGGATGGTTGTCTGTTATTTTGCATATCCCCTTCGTATTTCAACCACTTATCTTTACAATCACCTTTCTATTTCCAGGACTATATAAAATGCAAATAAGCCCTAGGGAGATGAATGTGGAACAGCCTTCTTGAAGTTAGTGCCCTCCGGGTATTTTGGACTTCAGCTGCCACATAGGATTAAAATTATGGGAATTGAAGTCCAACACATCAGGGGAGAACCAGTTTGGAATGAGGGTGTTAAGGAACACCAATGAATTAATGCCTGGGGAATGTACTTACCCTGTCATCTGGGAACAGTTTGATCCTGTTGGGCTTGAGGAAGTGGGCAGGGTCCTCTGGACCATAAATGCCACCATTTGTCAATTAGATCCAGGCCCCTCCTGGCTGGTTAAAGCAGCTCGGGAGGTGATGTGTGGGTGGGTCCAGGCGATGGTGAACTCATCCTTGATGGAGGGAGTGTTTCCGGCTGCCTTAAAGAGGCACTGATGCACCCCCTTCTCAAAAACACACATAGGCAGTGCATGTGTGCTTCAGAAGGTTTGAGAAGCAAAAATAGTGGCTTTGTGATTCCTCTACATACTGGAGACTCATGGTTTTCTCCAATAGGGCCTACAGCTGAAGACAGTGACAGCACCTCTTCTGGAGATGCAGACTGGTACGAGAATATCCAAAAATCAGAGCAACAAATAGAGCAACCAGGAGATGAAAATTCCTTTGCAGGTGAAGAATGAATGTGTTAAAAACACACAGCCTTTAATTAGTCAATTGTTCATCAAAAGACATTGCAAAGCAAAATACCACAAAAAGCTATTACAGAATACTCTCTTTGTTTCCATCTAGTGGTTGTCCAGATTCTTGCAGCACATGAAAGCTCTTTTCTATATATTAGAAACAGACAAAATCTGTTGCTGCCATTCTCATGTAAGTGTAGGTCCATCTCATTACAGTCCTCAGCATGTGGCCATAGCCACAGCTGGGTGAAATAACTCTCCACCCTTCTGGCTCCCTCCAGATGTGTTGGGGCTACAACACATAGTTGTAGAGCTCTAGTTTAATGTCAGAGCTCTCATCCCTGATATCAATACTGTTCTCCCATCCATTCCAAAAGATGACCTGGCTAGATAATCAGGTCACCAGATTTCTCAGCTAATCTCCTAACCTCTTTCTTCTGTGATACTGCCATTTGTTTCTTGGATCCTGAGGTGATTATTCTTCTTATTTCTTTGCTTCAGGTTTGACAACTTTTGCCAGACCTTTGTCAAACTGCTTGACTGGTTCTGGAAATGATTCATTTGACAGCAGTGACTATGATAACATGTGACCCTAATGACCTGGGCCACTGAAGGGAGACAGCCCCATGCCTAGTCTCTCCTTCAGAAATGGCCAAGGCTGACAACAATGACCTGAGAGAGACAACTTTCCACACTTTCAGCTTTGAGGACTCAGCACTGAAAAAGAAGACCGGAGGATCTCAGAATCTTCAGAATCTGGAAAGGCACATCCCCCTCCCTGATTCAACTAGAAATATGCTGCATTTATAAAGACACAAATTTCCATCCTGTCTTATCATGGGAGAACCCTGTGGAGGATTAGCACTGAGCTCTGGATTTGATTTCCCTAATTTGATTTTGTTTTGTCAGACAGTGAGGTGCCATCATACCAAGATTCAACTTGAAAATACTGTGTAAGCCATTTGAGCAGAATGTTCCAGCCATGTTGCCTTGTTAGTATGTTCCTGACTTCTGAGAACCTCTCTTCCAGGAGCCAAAAGGCCAATTTTGTCCTTGAGGAAATTCTTAGCTAAAGGCCTGAGACTACTTAGAGTTTTCTGGGTAGCAAAGGAATTGTCTCATGGATAGAATTACTTGCCAATGCTGCTTCTCCTGAAGAAAGTTTGGCTGACCCCAAAAAGATTCTGAAAGGAGGGTATGGTATAGGTTTTTATATTGATGCCCTGGAGTAACTACACTATAAAATGCCAAACATTTATGGCAGGAACTGTCACCCCTTCGAGGTAGCTCAGATCAAGAAACCAAAGTTATGAATGCTAATACTACTTTTATTATAAGAGTACAGTAACCAAATCTTGCAAGTGTGAATGCACCTCTCCCTTCCCTGCCTTTATGTTCAAGAGAACTAGGGTGGGCCAAGTCTCATCTGTTTTCTCAAATTACATTCCTGCTTTGGACTCAGATTTATCTTATCTGACTATTATCTTGGTTGCAGCTCTTCTTCCTGTTATTCTAGGTTATTCTCACACCCCATTACATCAACATGCAAAGCTTAAACCCATGCCAGATGAAGCATGTATGTCCGTATGTGTATGCAAAATTGCACTGCCTCATTTATAGATATTTACTGTGTGTGGGCTGTTATCTTCCCACATTTTCTAATTGTTTTTCTAATCACAAAAAAATCCAAGAAGGGAAAGATTAAGGAACGGCATAGTTAAGCCCCACACAGCAAAGCACAGGCTGTGAATGAAGAAAGTTAAAGGCTGCTTCCAAATCAGTTTTGTGTGCTTATGAGAGAGAGGCAGGGCAAGTGTGTCATTGTGTTGCCTCATTCATAGAATTGTAAGGGAGAGATCCAGACACCAACTCTTCTATGTTTTCCCACCTCTTCTCCCACCAAGGAAGGAGGCACAGGCTAACTAGGCCATATCTTTACTGTCCACTTGGAAATGCCCTGTCTCAGTGACCTGGTTCACACATCACACAAAGCTAGGGCTACCACATATCATCTACAAAATCTAGAAAACCACTAAATGATAGCAAAGAGACAGAGTTCTATGCTTCTTTGCTGCCATTCAAGTGTCATATGAATTTTTGCAATCACAATGTAATTTGTTTGATTTTGGCCTAATGTCTTATCTGTTTTCCATTATGGCTTGGAAAGGATGGTTTATGGTTTGATGTAGTGCAAGAACTAGCCTACTTTGGTTGATTCAGTAAGCCATATTTAGGCAAACTATGACTTAGCATGTCATGCAAAGCTAACTATAGTATGGAAAATTCCCCTTCTCTTTTTGTACTTGGGTACAGGAAAAGGGCAGTGATGCTCATTTCTTTCATAGCAATATTATTGGTCTTCTCTGGGATGTCTCTGGGATATGTGGAGATCTGTGATTTCATGAGCTAGAAGCAGAACAAAACACTGTTCAAAAAAGTGTTGATTTGGATGTCAAGCATGAGGCCTCTCAAAACAGAGTAAGATGCACAGTTGCTGGAACAGGAAGACTCTAACATTAGCAGTCATATAACTGATGAGATCTCAATATAAGCATAATATATGTCTAAAGGAAACTGTATGTATTCTTATTACTCACCCTAGCAGTATGAGCTAGGCTGTTGCACTTGTGCAATTACCTGGAGAAAGAGAGAGAGAGAGAAAGAGGGAGAGAGGGAGAGAGAGAGAGAGAGAGGTTTGTTAGGGTTCGGGTGTCTTTTTCTTTTTAATGTCCCTTAGCAGATTTTGCAAGTGGAGAAGACACTGAGACCTCAAATCAGATGTTGCAACATAGTTGGTGCCTAGATTCATTTCATTCACTCACCCCCAATTTCATACTTCCTGACCCCACCTGAGCAACAATCAATCTAGCTTTTTTTGACCATGGAGCATGCTCATTCGTCATTGAACTGATTTGAACACTCCTGGAATAAAACTAGAACTGTGCTGTAAGAGGTATCAGTGGATGGATAAGCTACTGATAGTTAGCAGTTGTGATGCCTATGCATTTTGATTGATTATCTGCCATAAAGCTGGGGTTGTCTCTTAGCAACCACAGAGGCAGATTTTCTACAGGATGATCTGTCCTTGACCTGGCCCTTCAGGTCTTCCAATGGTGCATTCATCACCACTGTAACTGAGTCCATCCACCTTGCTGCTGGTCATCCTCTTCTTCTCTTTTCTTCCACCTTTCCCAGCATTAGAGCCTTTTCCAGAGAGCTGGGTCTTTGCATAATGTGCCTGAAGTAGGATAATTTGAGCCTGGTCATTTGTGCCTTGAGTAGGAACTCTGAGTTGATTTGTTCAGTGATCCATTTGTTTGTTTTCTTGGCTGTCCATGGTATTTTCAGGAATCTTCTCCAACACCAGAGTTCAAAGGTGTCAATACTCTTCCTATCCTGCTTCTTCAAAATCTGGGCAATGCATTAGTGGGGCAGTATTCCTTTCACAATCAATTTCTTGAGAGTTGACCATAAACAGAATGGAGGACAGACAAACAGCATGATGTCCTGGAAGTCCAAGTGGTTCCAGGCACCTCCCTTAGTGCCCATTAGGTTCCATGCCCCATATAACATATATAACAAACTACTGGCATTGTATTCATTTCCACCAATATCTTTCAGCCCCCAAAATTCCTGGCTGCTAAGTCAGTTTCTGGTAAGAGGGTAGTTTAGGACTGGCCATGCCCATCACTGAAGCCATTTTATGACTGGAGAACTCTCATATGGCAGCCATTTTGTGTAAAACAGGCCCCCAGCCCAAAACGTTAGACTACTGTGAGATGGATGTAGTGCTCTCATGTCTTCCTTGTGGTCTTCTTGGAGGCCTCTGTGGGAACCGGATAGTTGACTTGAGAAGCCTTTGATCTGACCCAGTCATTTTCCTCTTATGTTTTTTCAGTATAAATGATAAGGGATTGTAAATGACTGGCAGGAAGAGTTACTTCAAAGGAAGGGAATGTTCAGTAATGCCAGCAGATTGGAGACTCTGAAGACAGGGAGTGAATATTGAGCCAGTAGAGATCTATATAGTTTTTCAATACCAACGTCCAGAAGGGAGCTGCATATTTTATTACCCAGCAGAAGCACTGTGGCCTCTTATGGAATAATAATATGCACATCACCTCTCAGTTGCAGCTTATTTATATTGAAAGTCACCTTTTCCCTCCAGGGAGAGAGAAAGAATCTCTACCAGTCAAGCCTTTTGAGTTGATACCAAGAAAAGATCTGTACAATTCAGAGGAAACCACTCCGAAAGTTGTGCAATAATTCAATGGAGAAAACTGAACAAAGCAATCTTTAGGGCTCGCAACAGTTCCCCCCTGCTTGGAGTTTAACAATCCCCACAGAGGGAGTGAGAATGTGTTGCCAATATAGGATTTTAGGCATGACTCTGGCATACCAATTTAGTGTACTTGGAACAACTCCACCTTGAAGACAGTCTGGGTCTGTTTCGTTGGCCCCTGGGGAATTTTGGATTTGAGAACAAAAGGTACCTTGGTGAAGAAGACAAGCCAATACAGGAGAAAGAAAAGATACGACTGCATTAAAGAGTTTTAGAAAGATGCTGCGTTCATCTTCCCTTGTGTGCTCCAAAGCAGCTTTTCCCAGTTGTTTCCAAAGTGCTGCAGAGCCCCGCTGTACTGTTTAGTCTTTAAAAGGTAACAGCCAAAGAGAGGTGGACAGGAGCAAAGAATGTATAGTTTGCATAATGTTGTGAAAAATGGATAGAGAAAACGATGCGTTTTTATGATGCTGTTTTATTGGTTGCTCTGAGATGCCTAGATTACTGTGTGAGGTAGGCAACCCCATCAGTACTTTAAATAAATAAAATAAGTGAAATGAAATATGTTCTTTCTCTTGTGGACCTTGAGATGAACTAATTGATGGGAGATTCAGAATGCATAAAAGGAAGGGCTTCCTTACATAATAAAACTATAGAATTTGCTGCATGGGCCCCTCTCCTCTTTCTAAAAGACATTCTGCAATTTCTCTGAGTATCTGTTGCTGTAGGGCACTCAGCAAAGGAGATACTATTTGAGCATCATCTGCTTGTGATCTTCCACATGAGGATCCTATGGCACAGTAGGAAGCAGGAAGCTACAGTAGGTCAGCCTTTGCCATATCCACTGATCCCACTTTGGATTGTGAGAATTACTTTTTTAGATCAGACAAGAGCCTCTGCAGCCCATAAAATGATCTCTAACAGGAAAATATGAAGTGAGTGTTACTCTTTCTTTTTGGACAATGGATAATTGGTGATATGCTGCCTCTGAATGTGAAGGATCAATAGCAAATTGAAGCTCACAGTCACTGGTCACAGAGTAGGGCTCTTGTTTCAGTATCTTAAACCAAAACATTTTTTAAGTTTGTAGCATTCCTCCCCAACCCCCGCCTCCCGCAACCAGGGCATGCTCTAGCCTCAATTAAAATTAACTATACATTATAATTGCACAGCTGCTATAAATTCAGTATGCATATACAAATAGTCACCAACATAATTGCTACACTTAGAAAATTATAAAATCCTAAACCAAAATGAACCCTGCAAACAACATTTAATTTGTTACTATATTGTGTTGCCTAGAAACAAACTTGAATTCTTAGATTTGGGCCAATGTCAGAATTCCTGGGGAACGTTCTTCTTTGCCCATTAATAGAAAGAGAAGGAGAGGCAGTATGTGAAATTTCCAGAAGATGCTTTTATTTTGCAGTATTCTATTTAAAACATGAAATCGATAAGGATTCCTGTCTTTCATATATAACCCTTCTATCTTTTCTCCTGATTTTTTATTACCACAAAACAGTTCATGAAATGGGTAGAAGTTAGAGGAACTGCCTACATCTTTCAGCTGAAAGGTCAAAATGCTTCCAAGGCCCTCAGGAGTCCTTTGTCCCATAAACTGATGTCCTGCAGCTCATTGCCATCTAGTGGTCAAGGTTAAACAAATATCAAGCTGGATGTTGATTTCACTATAGTGTAACTTCGCTCTTTGGCCAGCTCTGCACACGGCTAAAGTTGATCTGTAGATGCTGTTGCTATTGCTAGACGTACTTCACTAATTCCAGGTTGCACTGGGCGGTGGGAGGAGAGATCCCATGATTTGCTGTCAGAAGAATTGTGTTCACAATGGTGTTTGAGAAAATAACACCACGGCCACTTCAGTTGGTTTAGCAGCTTTCACTATCTCTGCATATCCGATCCTTGCCCATAGACGCCACCCATCTCAGGGCAAACTACTGCATGGACTCTTACATACATACATACATGATTTTTAAAAAGGAAGATAAAAACCAATACAAACTAATATAAAGTAAGAAAACGAAAAGAAAAAGAAAGAAATCAAAGAGAAAGTTAAATGTGCAAGAAAGGGGGGAAAAAGTAAAAGAAAAATAGAAAAGAAAAAAGATACAAAGTCGCTTCCAGTCTTCTTTACAGCAGTTCTAAGTACAACTATAAATTTACCTCTAACTTTAAGGTTACAGCATGGCTCTCTTCTTTCCATAATCTATCCTGTCTAATCATCAAAACCACAAATCATAAGTTCATTTTTTTCTGTTTCACACAAAAAGTCCATAAGGGGTTTCCAGTCAGCAATAAATGTAGATATTGTCTTTTCTCTATCAAAGAAGTCAATTTAGCCACCTCAGCAAACTCCATCATCTTCACCAACCATTCCCTCCATTGTGGGTACTGCGGAATCTTTCCATTTTTGTGCATACAATAATCTTGCTGCAGTTATCACATACAAAAATAAAGTTCCATCATTTTTTTCCAACTGTTTGTCCATCAATCCCAAAAGAAAAACCTCTGGTCTCAATTGTATATTAATCTTTAAAATCCTCTGAATCAGTTTATGTATTTGAATTCAAAAATTTCTAGCTTTTTTACATGTCCACCAGTCATGATAAAATGCCCCTTCTTGTTGTTCATATTTCCAACATAAATTTGAAGTGCCTTTATACATTCTAGACAGTTTCTCTGGTGACATATACCAGCAATGCATTATTTTATATAAAAAACTCTTTAAGATTATAACATACAGTAGTGTAAATTTCAATCCTTTTGACCACATATTTTCCCATTGTTCCATCTGTATATTATAACCAAACATTTTAGCCTACTTTATCACACATTCTTTCACTGGTTCTTCTTCTGTTTCAAATTTCAATAAAAGTTTATACATTTTAGCAATTACATGTTCATCATTTGCACCCAGTTCCATTTCAACATTCATTCATATAATGTTCAGAACCATAAATTCTTTTGTCTACTTTAAATCTTTCTAATAATTGTAAATAAGAGAACCACTGACAACTATGTCTCTTTGCCACCAGTTCTTCTCTTGATTTTATTTTACATTCCTCTTGACACAATTTTAGTATCTCATGATAAGTTAGCCATTTGTGTTTGCCTATTTTTTCTCATCTATAAAATGCCTCTCGTGCCGGAAGCCGCAGAGTGTTTTCAGGCACAACCTAGGTTTCTATCTATTCCATATTCTCATTATGGCATGCCTAACATAATATTTTTTTAAATCCACATAAACCTTGACTTTGTCGTACCACAAATCTCCATGCCACCCAAATCTCAGGTCCTTCTAACTCTAAAAATCTTCTATTGCTCAGCAACACCCACTCTTTCATCCAAACCAAACAGCAAGCTACAAAATACAATTTCAAATCAGGTAGACCCAATCCTCCACTTTCCTTTGCATCTTGTAATACCTTATATTTAACTTGTAGTTTTTTCCTCTGCCATACAAATTTAGATATATCCTTCTGCCATTGTTTAAATGGTGCATCAGTTGTCAAAACGGGTATTGTCTGAAACAAAAACATCACTTTAAGCAAGACATTCATTTTTATCACAGAAATTCTCCCCAGCAATGACAGTTGTAATTTCTTAACAGCTTTTTTTTAACTTCAATCCATGTCTTAACATAATTATCTTGAAATAACATATAATTCATATTTGTCATAGTGATGCCCAGATATTTTACCTTCTTAATCTTATAACCCTCTGGGGGAGATGGGGCGGCATACAAATTTAATAAATACATACATACATACATAAATAAATAAATAACCTGTTTTACTCATCAATTCTGTTTGATCTTCTATTTTCATATTTTTGTTAACATCTTCATTTTCTGTTTATTAATCCTGAAATCTGCTAACGTACCAAATTCTTTTAATTTGCCCATTAATGTTTCAATTCCCTTTAAAGGATCTTCCAGAACCAACATCAAGTCATCTGCAAAAACCCTTAACTTACACGTTTCTTTTTTAATCTTTACTCCCACAATCCTCTCATCTTGTCTTATATCGCTATTCAGGATTCCAAGAACCAAAATAAACAAGAGGAGGCAGTGGACATCCCTGTCTTGTTCCTTTTTGTATCTCACAGGGTTTTGTTAGAACTCCATTAACAATTATTTGTGCTTTCTGTGAAGGGTAAATTGATCTTACCCATTTTATAAAGTTCTCTCTAAAATTCATCTCTTCAAAAACCTTAAACAAGAAAGCCCAGTTCAAATTGTCAAAGCCCTTCTCCACATCTAAGAAGATCAATGCGGCTTGTTTTTCATTACGTTGCTGCAAATATTCCAAAATGTCCCACACATTTCTAACATTGTCCTTTAACTCTCTTTTAGATAAAAACTCACATTGATCCTCATGAATAAATTCTTGCAAAATTATTTTCAGTCTATCAGCTAGAATCATTGTGAACAACTTGTAGTCATTATTCAATAATGATATCAGCCTATAGTTTCTTGTTAAAGTCAAATCTTGTCCCTCTTTAGGTATTAATGTTATATTGGCCTCTTTCCAGCTCTCTGGCCTCTTTCCTCCCTGTAAGATAGAGTTCATCACATTTTGTAAAATCTGTGAAAGTTCATCCTCAAAACATTTATAATAAAAACCTGATAATCCATCTGGTCCAGGCACCTTTCCTGGTTTAATCTTTTTTATAGCTTCAGAAACTTTCCTTATTGTCATAGGTCCATTCATAATCTGTCTCTGTTCCTCTGTAATCTCCGGTAGATTTTTTTTCTTTGGCCACTACTAATTTTGATACTCAGGAAGGAAATACAATATCCTACCCCCACAGTGATTCTTGTGTCGTGGTGGATATTACATAGAAACAATATTTACCTCAAACCACAATGTTTAGCCTTTAGAAAACTATGGTTCTTTCCCACCCAATACATCCACCGTGACTGAAAATTCTAAAGGAGCTATGCTGAACATCAGAGGCTTTAATGAGATAGTGCTGGCAATCCGCAATGTCATTAGTAATTGGTGGCACATTTCCCAATCATCCCTCCTAAGACTGTTACATGATTGCATTGGATTGCAGCTTTAATGGATGAGAATATTTTTTGCTGTACTCTTCTGATGCTGAAAATTGCATGTAAATACCCTCCTGCTACCCTCTGCCCCAACGTACGAGCTGCCACACCAGTGTAGCTAGTCTCTTCCATCTGAGAAAAAAACTCCCTTTTTATGCTTTGCAGAAACCATTCCCTCCCTTTCTTCAATGCCAGGTAGCACAATGCTCTTTTGTCAGACTGTGGAGAGAGCAACTCCCATTCGGCCCAACAAGGTCCCCCTCAGTTCTGTTACGTGGGACAGGACCTAGTGCCCTCTGCACGGATCTCGATTGGGCTATCTTGCCTAGGATTCTTCTCATAGCAGTTAAAGTGCTGCCCATCAATCCTTGAGCCAGCAGAAAACTCTGCCAGCAAGAAATGTGCTCCTCTCACTAGCAATCCCTATCCTGCCCCAACACAGTGCTGGCAAGTGATGCTTTCCTTATTTACAGGATACAGGATATGCTAAGGGCAGGAACTGGTTGATTCTTCCAGCTTTATTCCCTCCCAGAAACCAGAGGAAAATACCCATCACTCACTTTCCCTAATATGGATTGGGGAGGAGGCAAGTTTTGAAAGATAGCTGTCAATCATCAAATTTAGCCTTCTCTCAAACTTTGCTCTGGTTTTGTACAAGCATCATGTATGGATGTAGTTAAAGGAAGTTCGAATATTAGCTGACCTCAACTGATATTTGGGGGGCTTATTTTGGACATGGACTTAGCCCTATTCCTGAAGAGCACTAAACCCATGCTCAAAAGCAGTCCAAAGAACAGTTGACAGACACGGGGAGTTTTGCTCTGTGAAGCGGCAGAAAGGCAGCCTGTTCTGTGGGGTCCTTGGGGTTCTCTGAGCTCGGTTGTTTCCTTGCACACGTTTCATTACTTGACTAGGTAACATCTTCAGTGTTCAAGCAGCTTTCTTCTTTAGCTCCTAATGTATTGTGCAGGCTCCCACCACCACTGCTGATCAGCTGCTTATATGTACAATGGGAGAACCTTGTTTGAAAGAAGCAGACTCATGGCTTCCCAAACTAGAATGACCCCAGGGCACAGGCTCAGGGCACCGAGGGCAGGGAGCATGTCCACACCAGTCTAAAGTAGCCAGTAGACGCTGTGCTGATCCTCTACCCTATGGTTCACCTAACTATGTCAGCAACAGAACAGTCAATGTAATGTGCCTGATACCTTCATGGCAAAAATGATGTCCAGATAAGAGGGAAAGAACTACTTTAAAACCAGAATAGGTAAGAATGAATGCAAAAAAAGAGGTTGCCAAGGCATGTTTGTGCCATGGTTAGGTACAAGTGAGGAAAGGCTCTAAACCATGATATGATAGCTTCCTGAGTTACTGTGTGCTAGTACAACTCTGCACACACCACAACGATGACCTACGTTATATAAGAAACTAAGGATGGTCTACTGCATAGGTTCTTTAGTCTTACATTTTTGAGGTCGTCTTTAGATAATCCATAACACAATGACCCTCTCAGAATTCACAACACAGAATATTACAATGATTACTGCCAAAGCCCTGAGATAACAATGTCCAAGGTTATTTTTTTTATTTCTTTAAGGAAACTCAGTTGAAACTACGCACATCCAAACCATCCCGCTCACTAGGTTATGAACCACTGCCAGACTGGTTTAAAAGTCTGTGAACTAGCAGTGCTAATATTTGCCTGATCAAGATGTGAGAAGACACATGTTGTGCTTAGAGTAAAGACTGCTCTGTTAACAGCTCAGCAACCTGCATAATGAGGATACTTAATCAAAGGATAACAGTCTAAACCATGACAAACTGGAGTACCAACTAGCTTACTATCCAGATTTCCCCAAGCCTGCTGTACTTTTCTCAGCTCTAACTGTGGGTTGCACTTTGCTTCCTTGGCAGTGCTGTCCCCCATTTCACACACAGGAAAAGATGGATTCGTTCCTCTTTCATTCTATCTTTAAATCACTGGCATCTATTGGACTGCAACATATAAGGCATGCATGTTTGTGTGAATGTGTGAGCATCCACACACATAGCACGAAAGGGCAGGAGCAGAAAGTGGTTGCAAAGAAAGCAGCATGAGTGCAAACCAGCCTTGGTAGAAAATTTCCCCTCTGCCACATCCTTCAGCTATTTATCAGCTCTGATAGGTGCTCATAACAGAAAGAGAGAGAGAGAGAAATGTTGCACCAAACCACAGAGTGAAGGCTGTGGCTTCAGGAAGGATTGAAATAGAAACAATGAACACCTGTGGCCTAGAAATGCAAAGAGCAGAAAAGGAGGATAGGAAGCACCCATTCAAAAACTCAGCATATAACCCACAATTGCCAGAAATAAGTTACATTATTCTCATTGCTGGTTTTGTTATATTCAAAAGGCTATTTTTATAGTGCACTTCCCCCCCCTTTTACACACACACACCAAATATATCTATAACACTTGACCTAAATACTTCTGCCTCCCCTCCTATGTTTCTTCAGGGGATTACCTCATGACTTCTTCTAGATGTACAGATGCTTTACATCAGGGTTGACTTCCCCAATTTAGCAGCCTCCAGAGATGTTGCACTATGGCTCTCATCATCCATAGCCAGCAAGGCTCTTGCTGGATGGGAACAAAGGAGCTGTAGTCCACAGCATCTGGAGGATGTTGGGTTGAAGAAAGCTGGTTCAGTGTATTAATGATATCTTCCATTGCTAACCATGGGAACTCTTTTGGAATATTTTGTTTTCCTGCACTGCCTGTTTCTCAGTCATGGATACCTTCCCTGATGAGAGGGCCTTTCATACTAGGTGCACTGGAGGTAAGCAACTGATGGCCCTTGGGTCATAACCAGCCTTGTCCGAATGACATAGAATCATAAAACCAGAAGGGACTATTTAAGTCCAATCCCTTGGGTGACTTTGGGCCAGTCTCTCTCTCCTTGCCCAACCCACCTAACAGGGTAGTTGTTGTGGGGAAAACAGAAGGCAGGAGCATTATGTATGCCACTTCGAGTTGTACAAAACGAAAGGCAGGATACAAATCTAAATATATATAAGTAAATAAGCAAGCTTGTCAGTCTAATTATGACATCTTTCTGTAAGCACTTAGTTCAGACCCCTTCTCTAACATGGTCTGCTGAGTGGGGGGGGGGGGGGGGCAGAAAGGCCCTTCAGCCTCTGAACCTAGCCCCTACTTACTTTGACCCTACCCACCACTTGGCATGCTTCCTTCCACCCACCCGTGATGCGTAAAGAGGTACTAAGATGCTCCCCAAATGTTGGATCTCTGTGCCAAATACAACTGTAAATGTAATTCCTTTGAATTGCCCCTACTGGATCTCAAACTGCTTCTGAAACTCCCCTGAATTTCTCAAGAGATTTGGCACCCGGCATAAAGGAAACAGATGTTCCAATTGATGTATGGAACAACTTGCATGGTTATTTGGATCCAGGCAAATATCACCAAGCTCTTTACATGTATCAGCTTGTACTAAAGCACGGTTTGTTCTGTTTGAGGATCGATTTTACAGTTGACGGTCTACTGAAGATTACCAGCCCCTTCTGATCTGTAAACTTCCATTTTCATCAGTATCATCCAATGTTCTAAAAGAAAAAAGAAAGCTTGGTGCCCCCATCGAAGATATGTTTGAAAGAACACCTCATTAATCTTAAAGAATTTACTGAAAACTTCTTTCTCACCAAATTTTAAAATTATGGGGTTTGCTGTTCGTAAGCCAAACAATGGCAGTCCAAGATCCAGAGCTATGTTGCCACAGACCAGGGAAAATGTTAAGTAAAACTACTGTTTTTGCAATGGAAACAGTGGAAATACCACTGTCACCTGATTAAAATAGTCACATGTGAGGCTGTATGTTACACTGCATAGTTTGTGCACTGAGATATTTTCTTACGACAATTCAAGTACTAAACAAAAAGAGTTGAACCACTGTCCGGTTAGCACAAACTTGGGGAACAGGTTCCACTGAGCACAGCCTAGGCCACTATTTTTCAAACTTGGCAACGTTAAGATGTGTGAACTTCAACTCCCAGAATTCCCCAGCCAGCACTACCACAGACACTTCCCATCATTTGCATTTATAATTCATTTCCACCTTTTTAGTTTTGCTTTTTTTTCCCTGAAGCAGCTGTGTGTGCTCACCACTCAGATGTCAAGTGTCTACAGTGAGACGACAGAGGAAAAAGGTGGTGGCCCCACACTGGGAACAGGGCTATCCTTGTCTGGAGAGATCTGCAGAGAGGCGCATGTCCCTCTGCCAACCTCCTCAGGGATCTCTGTCCTCAGACTCAGGAGCTACTTTTTAAGGGTAAAAGAAAATAGTAATCAAGGCATGGGAAGTGGTGAGAGGAAACACACAGCATTCAAAGAATCAGAGATGGCCACACTGATGCTGGAGGACACAATTAATATTTGTTATTTCATTTATTTGCCTGATAGCATACCTTTCTGCTCAGACAAGGATGGAAGGCAGCTAATAACATTTTACAAGGCTGTAATAAAATACTACTCATAGTAACGTCAATAATACCATAATCATAGGCATCTTTACAAATGTTCTAATAGGCTATAGGTGGCACTGCCAGGCTTAATGGAGGGCTAGACAAGGTGACATCTGGACATGCTTCTCTTCCTCCTTTCTCCCTCTTTCAGCCTCTGCCTTCCACCTCTCTCGTCCCTCTTCTCTTTTTGCTTACCGCTTTCTCCTGCCTCCCTCTATGCTCACATCCCCTTCCTGTGCAGTAGCATCTTTTCTTTATCCCCCTCCCAGTAATTAGACAGATTCAGGCACATTGCAAAGAAAACCTTCAGTCATGTCTGGCATCTTAATTTCCCCAGAGTCCCTCTAGGCTCACCAGGAGCTACCTAGAGGCACTCTGGGTAAACAAAGACCCCAGGAAAATTGCGGCAGGCTTGACCTCTTCTATGTCGGGTTTTTTTTTAAGACTACAAACAAATACACATGGTGGCTAACCTCGAGGTGGCCTGTTGAAGGATAATCTGCACCCAGTGATCTGGCTGACTGTTAGTGGTACTGCAGATGCCATGTGTGCATGGGGACTCCATTTTCCTTCGTTGCATCTCCAAATGGCTTAGAAAAAGTTCCTATGGGAAATCTTGGCGAGCCAGTGCTAAACATTAGAAACGACCCCAAGTAGTTTCCTATGTTTGCCAGTGTAACAAATGTTAAAATCTCTTCAATGAAATAATTAATGAATAAGGAACCGATGTTGTCACACAACATTCTCCTGTTTGAGCCCCACCTATTCTTGCAGTGACCCGCCTCCGAGTCCTTCCACGGTAATAGATGTGGCTTTATCTTGGATGACAATAAGGCAATCGTTATAGTCCTAACATGGGCCAGAAATATCTTTGGGACATTTACAGGTAAGACTCTAACTCGCTGTTATATAACCTGACATCTCAGGTTCACGTGCACCCCCAGAGCCTTGGGTGGGAGCTCCAGTTTGTCCAAATGTTACTGCTGAACTGTCTTTCTGCAGGAGTACCAAAGTTGGATTTGGAAATGCAAATCAGCTTTCTGAACAACATGGTTTTTTGCATTAGCATTAGAATGTGTACATTTATTTGCTTACTTAAGCATTTATACCTAACCAGAATACAGGTGTCTTCAGTGGCCTTCACAAATGAAAAGCAACATATAAATAAAAGCGCAACAATCATATCAAGTATAATAAAATAGGGAATTTAGCAAGCTTAAACACGCACAGAACACAATAGAAAATCATAGAAATGGAAAGCATGTATTAAATAGCCAGGGAAATAAAAAGCTTGTTTAAAGGGCAAGAATTCTAAGCAGCAACAGAATACAGGTCAAACAGGAGACAAAGAAACTTGTTGGGGCAAGATGATACATATATTCAATTTATATACGTAGAATAGAAGACGTATCTCCATCAACCATTTTTTCCAACTATATTATCCATTTATTATTATATTTCCTTGCAAGTTCTCTAATGTGCTCAAGCCAGTATATGTGTTTTTGATCTCTCAGTATATCTTTCCTTTTCTGCCCCCTCCCCCTTTGATCCTCAATACAACCCTCTGAATTAGATAAGGTTGACAAATAGTGTCACACGGCTCTGCGTAGGATAAAATCAAGCTTCTAAGCAGTATATCTCACTGGCTCTGCACTTAGGTTTTAGAATCATTCATCTTTGGCAAGTACAATGTTCTAAGTTTGGAAGTAGCCCTAAGCAGTAAACACTCATGAGCATTATTTAGAAGTACTTATTTTTATTGAAAACATTGTAGGAGGAGAGCTGTATTAGTCTATGGTGGCAAAAAAAAATCCAAAGGCATTTGGTACCACTGTTTTTGACAATGTTTTTGGAAAGGCATCAGCTTTTGTGAGCTGCAGCTCTCTTCAACAGATGAATACTGTAGAGTGACCAGACTGATGTGGGATTTAAATGTGGGGGTGGGGGGAGAGATTATACAGATGTAGGTTTAATGTGAGCCAGATTACAAGTATCTTTTCAATCAACAGTTGTAAAGTGTTAAAAACCCAATTGCCTGACATCTTTTGTTGTCTATGAGTTCAGCATTCTCTCACTCAATGGTGGAGTAAAAACCCATTTTTTCCCCCCAAAATAATCGCTGTGAAGTCTGCTATATAGTGTCCTGGGAAGTTGAAATGCTCTGATACCACCTTGACTTTTTTCTGAGTCCTGATGTTAAATTTGTATCCATTCATTCTTTTTGCAAAGTTTGTCCCTTTTATCCTATGTAGAATCTGGAGGGGCATTGCCGGCAGATGATGGCAGATTCAATATTTTCATTGGAGAAGTCAAAGTATGACAGAGAGAAAGAGAAAGAGATGCATCATGATTCAAAAACACTTATTTGAGATTCCTAACTCAAACTGATTTTAAATTAGCTTATCAGAGGAGTTTCTGCAGTTAACAAATATTGCTTATTTGTTTGCTATGCACATTTTATTTTTAGCATAGCATCAAGCTGTTCCCTGTTTATTTTTAAGTAAGCAGGAGCTTTGAGAAAATCAATAAAGAATCCAGGCCTTAGGTGGATTCTTAGAATGCTTTCACTTCTGACATTTTCATATTATAAAGGAGAACAAATGAATGCACTTGGAGCATATCTCTGATATTTTGCTGATCTGACTGGTGAACATTCATATAAACAGGATTGAAAGTGGAACGTGAATATTTATTTTAAGTTTCCAAAGCATTCTTTTCACAGAGATATTTGATCAAGTACCTCAATAACCTGACTAGAAAAGTAGACAGACAGACAGACAGAGACTTTATTTCAGTCACTGATCAATACAAATACATTCTGTAAAACAAACAAAGCAAAATTATCCTCTAATATCAGTAACTGTTGGCCGCCATTTGTGGTTGAAGCTTATGCATAATGTAGCAGAATTTTGCTACTTTTAGAGAAATAAATTTATCTTGGTTATTTAACAGATAATGCAAATAAAAATGTTCAGAGTGCCCTGGAAATTTAAATAAAAGGGGGGTAATAACCTGGTGGTGAATGTCCCTGTAGAACTGACAGACTAGAAAAGTATGTCTAAGGTTTGTGTCTTGAAACTCTGGCTGTTTTTGTGTGCGACTTACACATGACAGGATTTATTCACTCCCTACACCCTGACAGAATAAAGCACTGCTGGAATACAGGAAATTAGGTTATGTCTGTGTTGTCATTTCTCCTTACCTTTTTTTTATATTATATGCCACCTTACCCAGTGGAAGTAAAGGTAGCATGCTGTACATCCAAAGTCTACCCCAAAGCTTTAGATAGAGCTTGATTGATCATCAGCTACTCAGATCTTGCCTCCCAGAAACACTGAAAATAGCAAATTTCACACTTTACTAGTAGTCGGTTTAGAAGACTGAAGAGTGAATATTGGCAAAAACTTTCAATCACTCCCCCCCCCCCAAAAAAAAAGCTGTCTATGTTAGACTAACTGTTAACTTACTGCCCACGGTGAACTCACTGCTTTAAATACAGATGGTCACAAGTCTGAAAAAATTATTTTACCAGACAATGAAGAACCATTATTGATCATAGCATGAGCTGCCAACTGATTATAGGCCCAGTTCACGTTCCTGGTTCTTCCCTAAAACTGCCTTCTCTGAGTCTACGGGTTGGTAGGAAATAGAGATGGGCCCTTTTCTCTCACTGCAGCTTTCTTCCTTTCTTTTAGACTGTCTATTAAAACTTTTTTTGTTCTGCTTGCCTTCAAGTGTTTTTAAATGTTTCGGCTCTATTCTGTTTTCAAGCATTTGTCCTCATGTCCCCGTTTTTTCTATTTGTGAGGTTTTAGAATTCTGTCCTATTTTGAAACTTTATATTGTAAATTACATTGCCCTTTCTTCTGATAAAGGCACTGCCAAACATGGTTTCAATCAACATAGGAAGCGAAATGACCCCCCCCCCACACACACACACACATCCAATTGATGGCTTTGCTGGATACTTTTCATCCCACCAAGTCATGGCTTCCTCCTGCTGGAAGGACAGGGTCTCAGTTTGCAACAAATCATAGATTCATGGGGTTGGAAGGGACCTCGGAGGTCTTCTAGTCCAACCCCCTGCCCAAGGCAGGAGTCCTCGTATCATCTTGGACAAATGACTGTCCAATCTTTTCTTGAAAACCTCCAGCGATGGAGCACCCACAACTCCGGGAGGCAAGCTGTTCCACTGCTTAAGAGTTCTCACTGTCAGGAAATTCCTCCTTATTTCCAGGTTGGATCTCCCTCTGATGAGCTTCCACCCTTTGCTTCTTGTCCTACCCTCAGGTGCTATGAGAATAAATCGACACTCTCTTCCCTGGGGTAGCCCTTCAAGTATTGGAAGACTGCTGTCAGGTCTCCCCCCAATCTTCTCTTTGTTAAGCTAACATACCTAGTCCCTTTAGCCATTCTTCATAGGATTTAATCTCCAGACCCCTTATAATCTGGGCATAGCTACAAAAGAAAGCTTGCATTGTGCAATGGAAAGCTCCCAGCAATACTGATTAAGAAAGGGCTTGTCTTTTTTTTCCTATGAAGCTGTGGGATACCTCTGGGAATACCCAAGCTCATCCCGGTGATTCACATTGGACTAAAGTATAATATAGTTGGGATCCAACTTATGGGAAGATCCTGACTCCAGCTTAGTCCGTGGCATCTCTAAAAATACCAAATCAATACAACTAACCAGAAGCACAAGATTTGGGATTTTAAAAGTCTACTGCTAGCCAGAGGACTACATTTTTTCATGAATAAAGAGCAGAGATCAGGCTACTATAGTAGCTGAAATGCTGGATCTGGATTAGAGTTTAGCAAATTTAGCTATGATGTGCTTGGGATGAACCTGGGTGAGTTGCACAGTCTCCACTTATACTCTTTGTCTTTGACAGGTTTGACTTAATTGTAATAATAGTGGGTAAATGTCACACATTCCTCAGGAGCCTTCCACCAGTGAATCTGATCAGATCACAACTTTGAAATCAATATATTAAACTTGGCAGGGTGCAGAAGTCATCATTGCCTCAAAGAACTCTTCTAAAAGCAGTCAAGGAAACCTGGCTTTTGAGAAAAAAGCCTCAGAAGGACAGATAGAAGCAAGTGTCATGTGTCCATGAGTGAGGCTATGATGAAATGTAATATTAGTGCAACTGGGAAGGGCTCTACATGTCCAAAAGGAAAAGGCTGGCGTAGCCTAATATGTTACTCAACCCTTGTCCAAATTATATGAGAACTCTCTATTAGAAATTTTTTGGCACTGGATTTTCCTAGAAGTCTAATAGGACACTGAGTGCTAATGCTGACACTCAGCTTTTAAGTGTTTGAACATAGGAGTGAGCTATAGAATTAGACTAGATAAATAATGACATATTTTATATACAAAAAGGCCGTTCGTTTCCTTCTAAGGAAACTGATGACTTGGGAAGAGTTAGATCCCTTGAAATTGTTCACTGCTCAGAGGAGAGGCCCAGAGAAGAAAGACCTCACTCTCAGTTTCGCCTTTTCATGGAGTTAAAATAATGCCCCATTTTATCTCGTCGCTCCATTCATTCATGCTAAATACATGGAAAGTGATGCCTTGCCATAGATGCAGGCCCAGTCTGCTGTTTACCCGGTCTGCCTTTCTTCAGCAAGCTACTTTAGGATATGTCTGTCACACTGATATGGAGACTGTAATCCCTGCGGCTGCAAATCTCCAGACAGAAATATTGCTTTAGGTGAATTACCCTGGGCAATTTTTCACAAGAAAGCCAGTACCAGGAAGAACAGTTTTAAAATGGCTTCCTAGTGACAGATAGTGGTTTTCTGTGCACCAGCCACCCACTCTAAGTAAACCATTCACTAAACAGATTAACAAGAAAGCCCGTATGGAAGGACTGCATTCATTCAGTGTAAATCACTGGACTCAATCAGCAACAATTGCTGCAAATGTTTTCTGTAACTCTGACCTCAATTACAGCATGTCAAGAAGTAGATGAATTCAAGTCATTGCAGCTGAAAGAAAAGTTTCAGTGGAAAATTTATAAGATGTTTCAGATTCAGTATAACACAGTCTGGTTCCCACAAAGTACATGCACAAACTGGTGTAATGCAGCAGCTGTAAAAGTGACTTGCAAAATCCCCTTTTCTGTTCTTACTTCAGACAAATGCTGTACTGAAAATGATCTTGAAAAGTTAGATCAAGGCCAAAGTGCCTTTCATCCTGCATTCTGTGTCATACAGCGGCCAGCCAGATGCATTCAGGTTCCTCTCAAACATGGATGGGGGGGGCGGGGGGTGGGGTGAGGAGAGCTTCTTCCATTGTCTTGTCCCTTGTTCCCCTTTCTAGCATTGCATATTTAATGTTGGGAATGAGGACTATGAAAAAACTGCATTTGCTCTCCCAGATGTCCTCCCAGATGTGATTGATTATGTAGCTCTACAGCAGCACTGTATCCTGGAGATCACAGCACCACAAGGCCATTTCATGGTTAAACAACTGGTGACAACTGAACAGGAAACAATAACAGAAAACAAGTGTGGATAAAAGGCACAGGGAAGTAGGAGCTGGGGCTGCAGTTCTTCCCACCACTCCAGAAAGGCCAGCATTAGATGCTCAGCCTTTCTAAAATGTGGCATCGCGCTACTACGACTGATTCAGTTGAAGGCTGTACTGAATTACAAGGACCACGACTGGGGGCCTTTGGATGTGTGCCTTACGTGTGACTTATAGAATTGTACATCAAAATGGCTGCCTCTACCTACAGACACAGAACTGGCCACAACCGTCTGAGCTTCATGGGCAGAATTAATTATATAAGGGCTCGTTCCAGCAGCTAATGTTTCCATGAGCTTGTCTGTATTTCCCCTGAGTCTTATGGTCCACATTCTGCCTCTTCCTAAGGAAGTACCCTCTTCATTCTGGTTTCAATGTCTCTTGTAGGCTTCCCTCTTCACTGATGCCCACCTCTGATAATTAATGTTGTACTGAAGTTTTCTGATGATTTTATTCATAACCCTTTAATTATATCTTATGCTTTATTCTGTACATTGCTCATCACTTATTTAGCCAGTAGGTAATTTAAAAAACAACAACAGATAACTAAATAAATAACACATAGTTGGAGAAAATCAGCTACCTAAGAGGATTGCCTCAAGCAAGCGTTTCTAGTTGAGCGCATCTTGATCTTTTCACTTCTCGGTACAAGGAAAAAAATATCAACACTGTGTTATAAAAACTCATTAAGAAAAATATCGTAGGTAGCCTGATGCCTTAGAAAGAGATGGACAGTGCAGAAAATCAGGTACTGGGACCAGACGTAGTTTTCCAAAACTGTGGATGCAGCCCCAAAGGATTTCCAAAAAAAGCCCCTAAACTATCATTTTTAATGTGACAGAAGGAGGAGATTATGGAAGATATAGCTCTGTAAAGCATTCCAAAGAGAGACACTTCATAGCAAGTGTTACCATGAATAAAACTCCTCTCGTCAAATCACTGAAGCAATGGCATTTTTTGCAAGGCTTGTATAACGCAGCTGCTTTAGAAGCTGTTCCCCATTGTCTCCATGTGGGTGGAGCTCTTTCACATGTTTACACACTTGAATAATTATATTAACTGCCTCAAATTAAATTAACATTTAATCAAAGTTAGCTTTTGTCCTGGTCCTGTCAAACATGGTTCAAAGATCAAGTGCAGCTGTGGGGCCAAAAACAATTGCCTTTCCCTGGCCAACATGAATAAATTCAGATGGTTCTGAACACAATCATCCCTACTGTGTCTGCAACTAGGTGTCTGCAACTACAGTCAGTTTCCTTTTCTTACCTGTAGAAAATGCATTTCTATAATCAAAACCATCAGAGCCCTCTCCACGCCACACCTCTGACCCTGCTGACTTTGCTCCATCAAAACCTTGGGAGCCTTGTGCAGGGTGGATGTCATGAACCCCCCCTTCCTCCACCAGAAGAACTAACAGGATCAATAAAGCACACCCAATAAAGCATACCCTAGCCGTGTCTATGCAATTTGACAATGTGGGAAAAATTCGATGGGGTCAACAGTGTCAGTCATTATGTAGCCTGCCTCTAGGCTGATTACAGGCTATGAGGGAAAGGGTTTGAAATTAGCCTGGTTCCATCTGCCTTCTTCTGGAAACTAAGTGCATATCAGCACAAGAGATTTCTATGCTCCTATGAGGACCAATTTTAAGACCTCTCATTCTCCCACTGTGAAGCAGTGGCTATGAGTCTCATTTTAATGCTAAACTACAAGAACTTTTGTATCCATGCAATTTCTGCAGCGTTAGAAGTGAAAGAATCAGAACTTGTAAGAGAAAAAAACAAACGGCTTGGGAATATTGTTGCAAAAAAGCCCACCTTTAGGCTTTGGAACAATGTTATGATTATAGTGCATCATGCATTTCCTATGTTTTCCCCTCCATTTATCCAGGACAGTTTACATACAGTACATGAGCAGGGAATACGAAGCAATTTTGAGAAGAGGTTTCCAGATCTGTCTATTCTGCAAACAGCAAAGGAATCTCTCCAGTACAAGAGCTGTGTGTGTTGCAGGCACTGAGCATCAAATAATGAGTGTCAAAGCAGGCTACGATCGATTATGAGCCTTTTTTTCCGTTACAGTACATGCACTGTGTTTCTGTTTTTGATGTTTCAGGAGTTGCAGTTTAGCATCTGGACATTGCCAAATCTGTCCTGTCCTATCCAAATCAATAGGCAGATTTTATTTATTTATTTATTTATTTGTTTATTTATCAAATTTGTCACTGCCCATCTCATTAAAACGAGTCTGGGTGGTTTACAAAGCGGTTAAAATCAATTAAAATTACAGTATACAATAATCCTAAATAAATAGAAGATAAATAAATCCAAGGATAGATGTTAAAATTGGCAGTCACTTGGGGAACGTCATCAAGGCACCAGCCACCCCCAGGACTGGGTAAGATTTTTGTCACCCCACGCAAGCTGGCAGAGCCAGGTCTTTAATCCTTTCTGGAAAGCCGGGAGGGTAGGGGCCTGCTGCACCTCTGGGGGGGAGAATATGATGGACTATACACAGACCTCTCCATCCTTGCCCTGCCCTCCTCAGTCTTTCTTCCATCCCAGTTGCCTTGTATTTATTCTCTTGAGCAAAGTGTGATAAAAGACAAAAGAGAGATAACGAAACAGTAGCTTATCTGCGTCTGGCATTTGTGTTCATGATTACTTATTGGAAATGCAGAGACATTTGGGGATAGTCTCTGACTTTATTGCAGTTGAAGGTGTTGGCTGTTGTTTTTTAAAGAGTGGTTCTTGCTACAGTGCTGGGTCTGTTTTATTAATATCATTTAGAACATTTTAAATTCTGAACGTAATGATATTTTGATGCTGTGTAGATATCACTTATTTTTAAAAGTGGTAAACACATCCTGCTATGGCGAGAAGGTTTTCTCAATCAGCAGTTGGGAGCTGAGCCTTTCCCTGAAATCTTGATGTCCTACCATGGGACTTTTCCCACTGCTCTCAACCCATCCTTGGGTCAACAAAAATTTGGCATAGCATGAAATGTGCTGCCTCCCTAATCCCTAATCTGCCATTATTGCCTTTATTGCAAGCCACCTTCAGGGACCTGATTTCCTTCTAAGAAAATGGGTGACAGATTTTACCCACCTTGAGGCTGTCCTTGGATAGAGTGAGAATAAGGGAGAAAATACCATTTTAACATCAGTTCAGCTGATGATAATTTCAGCTTGTCTTGCTCATGGGATGGGGAAGTCATTACTAGGGTACCGTGGTGCTGTGATTAGATGCATGTAGGGAACCTCAGCAAACATCTGGAGAATACCTAAAAGGGTATTAAAGGATTGTGAACTTAATCTTCAGTCCCATTCCATGTAAACTTTGGAATGGGGGGTTGTGTGTGGTTTCTGCCAATTCAAATTGTTCCTCAGTTGTGCTGCTATGAAAATGATTTACGATCAACTGTTGCCCTGGCGACCCCACTGGATTTCATTAAAAGCACTGCTGCTGGTGCTAAATTTAGAATCAGCCAAAGAAATGAAAGGAAGGTCTTATTTGAGAATGTCAAGGGACCAAATAAATGCAATGTTAAAAAAAAAAAAATCTTACACTTGCTCTGTGTCAGAAAGATTTTTTTTCTAATAGTGTGCAAATACAAGTAAAGCAGAAAAATGCTTCATCTTTAGAATGGACCAGAAAGGGTTGCATTGCAGGGGATTATAAAATGAATGCAGATCCAAGTGAGATAAGCCCATATAGCTCAGAACCACACAGAAGCGAACGTATCATACCTGCAAGTCTGTATACAATTTACACAGAGAGGGTTTTTTTAAAAAAAAAATCCTGAGTAAACAAAGTTAGAGAGCCAGTTTGGTGCAGTGGGTTAAGACATGGGGCTAGAAACTGGAAGACAAAGTTCTGGTCCTGCCTTAGGCACAAAGCCAGCTGGGTGATCTTGGGCCAGTCCCTCTCTGTCAGCCCAAGGAAGGAGGCAAGGGCAACCCACTTCTAAAATCTTGCCTCCCAAAAATGCAGGGACATGTCCAGGCAATTGCCAGGAGTCACCACTGACTTGAAGGCACAATATACTATATATAAACAAATTTACTGTTATTTTAGCAGGGAAGATCTAGAAGACTTAGTACATTAACAGGTTCCACAATACATAGTAATGACCTTGGTGTATGCATGAGTTGTATGTGTACGTGTGAGTTTTGAGGTGTATGTGGGGGGGGGGGGGGGATCTTGTGATATTTGGAGATGTTTCTTTGAAACTGCTGTCCGGAATACCTGATTAGCACTGTGATAAACAAGTCAGAGGAAAAGCTGTTGTATGCCCACAACCTAATTTGGTTTGATGAAGCCACCTCCAGCTTTTCCAAAAAGGAAACATGAATTCAGTTTGCCAGTTGCAAATCCAAATATAATTTCCGTCTTTGCAATCTGTTTGAGATGCAATTTCCCATCTGCTCAAGCACTGGGAAGCAGGTAGCTTTGAGCCCCTGCATATCTGCACACCCCTGGCTGACAGACGCCCAGGAAACTCTCCCTTTAGGTCTCTATCTTTGTCTGAGGGATCATTAGCTCATGACCTTGTGGTCTATGCTGTATGTAACACATGTAAAACCCATAACAAATGGCCTTTTCTGTCATGGGAAATAATGAAATAATCAATAACTCAGACTGGAGTGAAGCTCCTGGTCTTTTACAATAAGAAGGCCAGCTGCTTCCAACTACCAAGGCATCTCCGTGGTGAACACTATACAATTGCATTAACTAGACACAGGTACATATCTCATCTACAAACACTGTGTCTGAACACCTCCATGGGCCCCCTCACACTTCAGTATGTCACTCTTCATTTTCCTCTTTCCCTGAAGGCAGTGGCAGTTCAGGATCTCTTTTGTAGAGGTCAGATTCTTGAGACACAAATTTGTGTACTGTACAACTAATCTTTTTTTTTAATTTATTTTACTTTATTATGGTCAATTAGACCAGTACAATATTAAAAGAAGGGAAGGACATAAAATATGTCCAATCCAAATAAGGGATTATATATCCAAGGTATACTAGTCAGGGTATTTGTCAATTATAATTAAAATCATTTACAATAATTTGTACACCTGGCTTCAATTGTCCTAAAATTACACATTATGAACCATTAAAATTGAAGAGTTAATGTCGGTTTTTAAATACGTCGGCTCTTAAGGGCTGCTGCATAAAATCTTGCCACCTGCTCTGTAACATTACTCCACTCATCTTTAAGGAGAATTTGAAGATGTTCAACTTCCGGTCTGCCGGGATATCTGCTGATCGTTGGAGAAATAAATTTTGTTCGTATTTCTCTATAAAATGGACACGGTAAGAGGACATGCCCGGTGGTTTCCACTTCCCCAGAGCCACACGGGCACAGCCTTTTAGCCAGTGGGACTCCCTTATATTTACCGTCCAGCACAGCTGAAGGGAGTACATGACATCGGGCAAGTGAAAAGGCCCTCCGGTAGTTCACTACCTCTAGCTGCCTGAGATATCTGGTGGCGGCTACAGTATATCTGGTAGATTCTGGGGCTACAACTAATCTGAAATAAAACCACTGTTCAAAGATGATGCAAGTCTCAAGTAGCCTCTCCAAAAAGAATCTTCTAGCTCAGTGTTTCTCAACCTTGGCAACTTTAAGATCGGTGGACTTCAACACCCAGAATTCCCCAGCCAGTGTGGCTGGCTGGGGAATTCTGGGAGTTGAAATGCACCCATCTTAAAGTTGCCAAGGTTGAGAAACACTGTTCTAGCTTATAAGTGGGTCAGAGCTTCTCACCACCCAGAAAATGGGGGGTGGGGGAAATTAAGCAATTATTACCTCACAGAAATTGGCATAGAGGAGTGATGGACAATAAAAGAACAAAGCACAAAAACAGTTTCAGTATTCTGACATTCTACAAGTCAGGTTTTTCCTAAGAGGCAGGCAGGCCTTAAATTCAAACCACTGCTATTCTGGATACACGCATAACATAATCCATCAAACTGAGACAAGGCTGACTGGAGTGTACCCCAGCTGGGTGAGTGATTTAGTGCTTTAAACTGGAAAAAGATGGGACAGCCAAGTGTTTTCTTCTCTGCATCCAATTGCTGTAATTTGCTATTCTTTACCATCAAATAAGTGGATTAGATAAAATATAGATGTGGGGGAGGCTGACGTTTTGTCTAACTACGGATATGTACAATTGCATTTTAAAGTTAAAAACAATCAAATGAATATCTATAACTACATCCATTATTACCAACCTCATTCCTCACTATAAATGCATTTTAAAGAATAACAAGAAAGAAAGGACACGCAAGCAGTGGGAGCTCCACAAATGAGGCCCTGATGAGATTTGTTTGTCACCTCTGCTTGCTCCTTCAGTGGCCAGATGGGGGGCTTTGCCTACATAGCCTCAACCTGACACATAGGCAAGCCTTCCTGTAATCGATGTTACTTTAGGGGAGACACAGGAAATTTGGAAATATGTCTAAAACAAAATTGGAACGATATTTTTGTAAAAGTTGGGCAAACAGGTAAGCCTGTTCAAAACATAAAAAATATAACATTGTAAATAGGTGTCTAATATGAATACCAGTGAATTAGTGCACAGGCATATATTATCAACACTGCCACCAATCTTTTAGGCTTTTAGGTACCACAAGAATTATAGCAGTTTAAAACAATAAAATCCTTGTGGTCTATTGAAGAGAAAATATCTGAGAATGCTGCTGCTATATTGTTATCCCTTTTTAATTCGTCATTAAATCTTGCTTTTAAGCAGAGGGACAATTAAGTCAGGAAGCAATACTAGATCTTGACAGCACAAACAATTTGTGGTATTTAGTACAACATGAATTAGTTGCTTCTAAGATATCCCTCCTAAACCAAAAAAGGTTGCAACCATCCAGTGCCCTGCCTTATTCGGACCCATGTCCTGTCTGCATCCATGCAACTGATGTGCAATCTATTTAAATGTGAACGTTTGGGATAACAGCTGCAAATCGGTTAATCGGCATTGACTCTATTGCTAGTTTTGGCAGCCATTTGTTTTGAAAGTGGCATTTTGAGAGCTATTCATTTATTTATTCTGCAGAGAGGTGAAGGTCTAGAGATAACCAAAGTCAAAGGTGTTTACACTGATGACAATATCAAGAAGACATAGAGCTTACAAACAAAACAAGTCCCAAACCAAAGAGCAGATGGGCAAGCTTTCTAAACGTCCCCAAAAGACTAGGAGGACATGCAAACATTACTTCCGAATTGCACCTTTTCAGGCTGCAGGTTCCTAGCCTTTCTACCTCAGGAAGTGAATTCTGAGCAGGATGAGGGAGGGAGGGAGAGAGGAGTATCAATTGGGGGGAAAAGCATGACTTTACAGGCTATTATCAGTCTCCTGGGACAATAAAAGAGGCATCTCACATCTAAGATGGCATCAAATCTGTATGCAAGCTTCAGTGTCGACTAAAAAAAGAAGAGGCCTGGAGTGTTTACTCTGATCTTCAAGCATCTCCTTGATCTCTCACTGAGGCTCGCTGTCTTTGTGAGAGTCTCTGAAGGGAGATGAGCTTTGATTGCATTAAAGCAGCCTGAACTTGAAAGAACAGCCGGCAGCACAGCCCTGATGACCTTTCAGGAGCTGAGTGGCAGGGCTTAGTGTCTTACGATCAAGATGAAGCTAACCCAGCTGGCACGCCCCAGTTTAGCAATGGCCACTATGCCACAATAGTAGCTTTGTCCTGATTACAGTGTTGATTTTCCCGCTTGCCTCTGCAACTGTACCCTCCTGAGGAGCGAGACTGCCGGGCAGATAAGGCTGAAGTCAGTTCTGCACAGTTGGACTGGAAGGGTAAGGTGCCCCGACAGTGTTGCCTGAGAATTTCCTGTCATTCTGAGCAAAAACCTTCCTTGCCTCAAACAGAGACCACAGACTGAGATAATCAGAAGTAAATATAGAAGGAACCAAACATATACACACCCAACACATAGGCAGGCACAGGAAGTGTGAGTCTATTTATTGAAACAACGGCAGTTATTTTTGTCAGGCAGGCATGGCCACCTTTGAGGCAACAACTGCGTCAATGCTGTTCTTTTGCCTGCTTCCTCAGCAGATATTATGGGCCAGATCCTGACTTAATGTAATTGAGTGTGAGCTTTAATGGCTTTAGAACATTAGCACCTCTCAGGAGGGATGTGCGCCATTAACCTGGGTGCAGCCTTGTTACTGTTGCGGATGCCAAGAAAGTTAGCGTGTCTTCCTTTCCCCTCATTTGTCCTCCTTCCCAATTCTCTGTGTCCTCCTTTGCCTGTTCAGATATCTGGTAACCCTAGGTCAGTTTTTCTTAAAGTGTGGTCTCAGGACCCTTGAGGATCCCCCAAGACCATCTCAGAGGTCTACAAAATCAAAATGATTTGCCAGATATTGATATTTGCAAAAATTTAAAACAATGTCACTCTTCTCGTTATCATTTTTTATTTGTTAAAAAATATAGTTTTTTAATGAAAATATTTTATTTATGTTAATAGCTATTGCGTTTAATATTGTTATTTTTACATGATTCAATAAATAAATATTCTACAAAGGGGTTAATTTTAATTTTTAATACGGTACATATTGATAAATAAAACCCATACAAACAAAAACTCTATTGGGATCCTCCATAATTTTTAAAAGTGGGAAGGGGTCCTGAGAGCCAAAAGTTTAAGAAACACTACTCTAGTAGGCTGAGCTCATGTAGATGGGTTTAACTTCTTCCTGACACTTCATTTAGAAAGGGAAACTGGCAGAACTCTTCTTAATTTCTCATCAGATCCCAAATATTTCAGATCAATATGTACTATTCATAACTTTTAATAAACTCATTTTGGAGACACCCAGCAATATTACCTCTGCCATTCTATCTATCTATCTATCTATCTATCTATCTATCTATCTATCTATCTATCTATCTTCTCTGCCATGGCCCCCACCCTATGGAATACCCTCCCCCCAGAGGTGAGGCAGGCCCCTACTCTCATGACTTCTGGAAAGCAGTCAAGACCTGGCTCTGCCAACTGGCATGGGGCAAGAAAAGGGGTGACCAACCCTGGGGGTGGCTAGCACCTTGAAGATGCTCCTATATGTTAATATCTTTTCGATCACCAGCATCTTGGAAGAAATTATTATTTATGTATGTATTTGGTTTTATTGGATTTTTATACTATTTTTATTTTATTTTAACTAATATTTGTTTGCTGTTTTTATTGTAAACCACCCAGAGTCACTTCCTCGTGAGATGGGGGGTGTCTAAATTTGAAATATAAATAAATGAATAAAATAAATCTATCATCT
Organism: Liasis olivaceus; assembly: GCA_030867105.1. NCBI lineage: Eukaryota > Metazoa > Chordata > Lepidosauria > Squamata > Pythonidae > Liasis > Liasis olivaceus. Next base: position 106,875,197 of record CM061349.1, on the reverse strand, counting down.
CAGATATGTCTTCTGGTGTTTTGAAAGACCACGTGTACCAGTGTATATAAGAAGCCTGTACAACATCTGAATGGCACTTTTCAAACCACAGGTTAAGATACTGCATAGACTAATTTGTGCCAAAATATACTCAGCCCATAAATTGGGTAAACATATCTTAGAATAATTTCTTTAGGCATAAACCCTTAGATATACTCTATGGGTTATTTCCAATTACTTTGACCAGCAGAAGGCACCACGTGATAGACAGGATATATAAAAAATAATTTGAAAAATGTTTAAAAAATAGATTCCCCCCACTCCCCGCTCAAGAGGGGTAAGTGTGGAAGTTCCCCAAAAAATATACACGAGGCCATGACGTAATGTATCATCTGTATCTCTCTGCTCTAATGGAGGGGGGACTGAATATACCTTTCTAGTAGAGTTTCTGTCGGTTACTTCTCTTGGTTCTGTTTGCAGGAGCAAAACGATGGTGATCTGTGGGGCCACCCCATTGTTATCTGTAGACAAGGGCTTGATCATGAAGGACTGGTCAGAACACAAAAGAAGCGGAGAATTTGCAGGACAAGATCAACACAAAACAGTGGACAGAATTAGGGCTATTGACAGACATTACGAAGTTTTTTAGTGCTTTTGAATCCCACACACAGATGCCCCTAGCATATAGAGATCTTCTGCAGTGGGCTTTGCTCTGGGTCCCCACATAAACCACTTATTATCCCTAACTCAATGAGCTTTGTCCAGCTCCTAGAAATATATATATTGTATGAGTGAGCCAACTGAAATCTGACTTTTTTTAGTTGCCATGGCAACCAGAAATATTGAGCAGCCTGTCTTTGGTTAACTGTTCATTAGTCACAAGTAAAACTGTTCCAATATAATCGTACTGCTTGGACAGTGAAGGTTGTCCTTGTATGATTGGTGATGCCCCTGATTGTCCTCCTTGTTACCTTCATTTTTAACTCTTAGTCTTCCTCAACAGTTTCCTCAAACAGATCTAGCCTCCAGGTCCTCCCAAATTAGGCAAATAGCCACATCTGTGCAATGATGGGCACGATCCCTTCTGTCCAAACTCTGGCTTCCTTAATGCTAGCAACAATTCATCTCTTTTTCCTAATCTGGCCATTCTGTCTCAGAGATACCCGCAGGGTGCCAAACAGACAAGAAGAGGAGTTGTTGCCTTTGTGGTCTGGCAGTGTGAATCCCTTGCTGAAAGAAGCTGGGGCACAATTCTAAACCATGAAGTCTTTAAAAAGTCAACTAGTGAAGCACACTCCAAGCCATTGTTGAGACATGACACAAAAAAACCACAACAGGAGGGAGAGGGAGAAGAAAAGCACTCTGTCTTCCTCCTTGCCCCCTCCCTTCACCCAGAGCAGGTAGCAGAAAGCCACGGCAAGGACAGAAAAGGGGTGCTTGTATGCATCGGATGTGGTGGAACAGACTAATGAGATCCACACACCTTCTAGACTTTATCCCACTGATGTTGGTGGAGATGTGGGGTGAGTAGTTCTACCAGACTATGCTATCTGCACATGTTCAAATCTCAGCAGAGAGTATAAATCACTTAGAGGCTTCAATAAGCTTGAGCTACAGCCCTTTACCCAATCTATCTAGACAAAGACAAGACTGACACTCCCGTTGTTGGCTGATTTTTATTTTTTTTTTTTTGAGCTAGGGGCATGTGAAGGACTTTCAGCACTTGGGAAAAGACCTAAAGGAACATTATTAGTATGCAGCTCTCTTCCATCTGGAAGGTTTTCAGACCTGTCTTCTTGCTTCAGCTGGCAACAAACTTGGGTTGGCTGTGTGTAGCCCAAGAATTCCAGTACCATTTCTGGCCAAGGCCTTCCCTCTCATATGCTCTCCCTCAGTCACTGAAATCTGCTCTGTTATCTATTCCTTCCTTCGCTGCAGTGGGGTCGGGAGCAGCTGGATCTGGGGTTTTCACTGCAGGATTCCTATTTTTGATGTTCTTTCTCTGTGGTACCTAGTAAATATCCTAGTATTTTATTTAAAATATTCCATTTTTGAGAAGATTATGGTTAATTTTTTCATGTGTATAAGAATTTTAAGTTTTAAAACGTGTATAAGAGTTTTAAGTTTTCCTTAAAAGGAAAGTTGCCGCTAATATCCATATTTTTAACAAACTTTGGGGGCTAACTTGTTAATATCCTTCATTATTTTGCTACTAGTTTTAAACTATGTTTTTATTGCTAATATTTTATAAAGTGCTGATAACTTTATATAGCCAGCTATTGCAAACTTTCTTGGATAAGCATGTGGCATGTGCATTTAAGAGAAAGCTCTCTTCAGGGCACTGTGAATTAATATAATGCCTCTGAGATTGCTCTGCTTTTGGGGGGCCAGTAATGGGCTAGTAATGTCAGAGTCTAAGCTCGAGCATGTATTCTCTTTCCAAAAACTTAATTCAGTAAATCAAAATTTAGTATTTAATTGTTTTAGCATTTTGGCTTCTGCATTTCGACAGAGCAATACATAATTCCATGTCTACAGATTGGAAAACTACGATGAAATGTCTATCACTCAACTTTCTAGGTGAAAGTAACCTAGGTTCCAATAGAAAAACACAAATCAACCTAGTCAACCTAGTCTAGGAAGAAAGATTGATGTGAAAATGCAAGTTTATGCAGGATGTAATCTATGTGGGCGCTGCAGATGTACCCACCATATAACTGCAACCATTAAACTGAGCTATAATTAAATATGTATATAATGAGGGTAAGAGCTTGTTGCTGAATACTTGCTCGTTACTTGTACCAAGTGCTGATTCATTCTGAACCATATAAACCTGTCTTCCTGTTAATATATCCATCATACCTGGTCATTAATCAAAAACCTCCTTATCTGTTTACACCCTCATTATAATTTAATTAACCAGAGATCTTGAATTTTGTCTATTGAAAATGGGCAGAACTAGCAGAAAATCTGTATTTCAGCATAAGGCTGCACCAGTCACTCAAGCTACCCAAAGAATACAATTATTGTAAATAGAAAAGAAGTATTACCTGCATACTGAAGACGGAAAGGTGATCTTAGGCTACAACTGGAAAATCAGAATAAGGAAATCAAGTCAGTTCCTCTTGAATTAATTTCGGGGGGGGGGGGGATGCAAAGTAGGACTTCTTTTTCAGTTCTAATCTAGGCAAGCGGGTTCCACTAAATGTCCTGCAAAAAGTGAATCTATATGTATACATTTATAATGGTTTATGGTAATGCCATATCTTTCCTTTCCTTTCCTTTCCTTTCCTTTCCTTTCCTTTCCTTTCCTTTCCTTTCCTTTCCTTTCCTTTCCTTTCCTTTCCTTTCCTTTCCTTTCCTATCCTATCCTATCCTATCCTATCCTATCCTATCCTATCCTATCCTATCCTATCCTATCATGTCAATGCAGGTACAGTTCCACAACAGTTTTATATATAGAATGTAATTATAACTTGAAAATATTATCTGATATACTGGTGTTATCCAAAGGCAAGACATGAATTGGATGAGAGAACTACTGTTTCTCATAGTAATGTGTTTTTAAGGTAATACAAATTTATCTTTTAATTCCTGTTAGACAAAACATCTGATGAATAATTGGGAATAGGAGTGGACCAAACCAGAACTGTAGCTCATGTTAGAGATCACAGAAATTACAGACGGGATACCAGAAGTTCATGTTAAAAATCAGAGTTTTGTTTTCAGTTCACATCACAGCCTAGTTTGTCCTAGTTCTGCACAAAAATAAGAATGTTCCCATAATGTACTGTTATATTGGTGTCCTGTAATATATCTCTACAGATAAACTAATGTGTTTGGGGACACTATATGTTGATCGTTGCATCTTTGCTTTGTCATGAAACAAGGTATTTCCTCTCTGTTTACCAGATATAAAGCTTCTTGTTATTGTATTAAAAATGGATGATTACATTAAAAACGTGAAGCTTTTTGCATGCTGAACATTCTGCTTAAATTATTATTTAAAATAAGTAGGATCTAAGGATTACCTCTTGAGCTCCCTGTTCTTTCCTGAATAGGTTTTCAAAAAAAAAAAAAAATCTTCGTCATAGAAAAATTTCCATTTCCACTGCAGCTGCTAGTTGTTGCTGTTCTTTTGTAAATAGAGAATGTTTGCCCCACTGCACTAGATAGCCAATAGCTTCTGAAATATATATGGCGTATTTATTTTCTTAGAGAATTACATATTATTTTCTTAGAGAATATACAACTAAAATGTATATATTCACCACAGCATATATCGTTCCTCTTGGAAAGACAGCTGTACGTAAATAGAAGCTCAGATAGAGAGTATGGTTTATTATAACTAGGGAATAGATACCTACATTTATAGAGGTTCATCTTATTCCCACCCATATGATATCTCTGAAGACTTTTTAAAAATACCATAGAAATTATAGCACATGGAGAAAGTTTTCAAAATGGAAAATGATTTGTTTCTTTGCCACGCTTGACTTTGGCGATACTTACGCAGCATCATTATTTATATTCCTTTTTTAAAATGTCTTAACTATTTTCTACACAGTATTTGAGGCAATCAAAACCCGATAAAGCTGTAATTTAGAAAAATAAAATGGACACTCAAATGAATCTTTCTGTGTGCATGCACATACATTATATGGCTTGAATCTTTCCAGATTTTTTAAAATCCAATTTGGATGGTGAAAAAATATACATTTGGCAATTGTAGGAGAATCACCTTGGCCAAAGACTCTGAGTGCTATCAAAACTGTAACTTTGGATACAATTACCTATTACATGGTTCTGAGTGTAAAAAAGCTCAGCAAATATAATGTCATTAAGGACAGAGAAACACTAAACCCTTTCTGTGCTAGTCAGCACTTTCAATTCCTCTCCTTGCCTCCCCTTTCTCCATAAAATTTTAAGGGGCTGCTTGCCTACATTTGGAAGGAACCTCATGGAAGAAAAGCGTTTGTGTATAATCCGTAGAGGAGAAGTAGCAGATAGGAGAAGAATTAGTCGCACAATTATTTGGCACACATTGGTGGAAGTGAGATTTTCTCTTTTTTTTCCTCTAAGTTTTGACAGCAGTTTATCTTTTTTTTTTTTTCTTAAGAAATTACATTAAACATCCTTTAGGGTTAATACTTCAGTTTTCCAACACAACCCTGCCTGAAAAAGGCAAAGGGATTTCTCCAATCATTTTTAACAATGGCAGTTGAAGGAGGTGCTAGAGCAGTGTTTCTCAACCTTAGCAAAATTAAAACGTGTGGACTTCAATTCCCAGAATTCCCCAGCCAGCATGCTGGCTGGGGAATTCTGGGAGTTGAAATCCAAACATCTTAGCATTGCCAAGGTTGAGAAACACTGCTCTAGAGACTCCAAAACACAAGCATCCTTAATGCTGTGGTCTCATCCGTGCCAACTGTAGGTGGAAGGCAATTTTGTGTAGGGTCCTCAGTACTTACAAACAACAGCATGTTGAACAAATGGGAACAGTAATGATCAAGCAGATGCAGACAGAATGGCGGAGGATGGGAAGAGGGGCAAACAGGTAGGGGTGTCCACACAGAGGTCCCTAAAGTCAGAATGGCAGCTGCAACTGCACAATTGAAGCCCTGCTCCATTTTTTACAAGGGATGTGCCGTAGGAAAAAAAAAAGGACAGAGCTTTGATCGGGTGTTCACGACTGCCCTGTGGACTTTTGGACCCCCCTCTGTTGATGCCCCTGCAGACAGGCCTAGCTCTATAGTCTGGGCTGTAATGTCAGCATGCCTGGCGGACATCACTCATTGCAGCATTTTTTCCTTTTAACTTAATGTAGGTATACTTGATAGATGGGACAGGTGGCTGGGTGGGCAGGTACATGTTATTCTTTTCACTTTAAAGATGTAGCGCCCTTTTTAAAACAACAGCAACAGCTGAGTGATGCTTTTCCCCAAGAAATATGTTCAGCATCAGCTCAGAGCTGGCAAACATTGATTTGTTTATTTGTTTCCCCATTATACCAGAAATGCAGAAACAGCTGTAAAGCACAGAATGGTGGAGAAAGGGAGAAGTCATACAAATGGCCAGCTAAAGCCCCCACTGGTCCTGTAAGCCCAGGATCTGAATTTACTTAGCTCCACCACTAATGGACCATAGATTTCTTACAGTAGATAACCTCATGAGATCGTCAGGTCAGGTCAGAACAATGGCTCTGGGGACAGTGTAACTTAACCTTTCAACCTCCTGAAGAATTTTCCCATTTTCTCATAAATAGAATTTTCCCATTTTATTTATGGTTTGCTTCTGCAAAGTCTAAAACTATTTGGGAGAGGAATTGAATCTGGACAAGTAGGGATAGCGAAAGGATTAAAACCCACCTTCCATGGCACTTTCATTTTAATTTAAATATCTGGAGTCTGCTGGTGCAATTAAGATTTTTAAAATTGTACAAGAGCCATTCACAAGGTAGCTACGGCTAAAGCTAGGGCTGTTCCGTGAAGAATGACCCAGGGCTAATGAACTCTCCATTTTTGGTAAAAATTTGATCATTCTGAAAATCTGTGCACCTTTCTGTTATGCATGCATCAGATTTCCAGGGCCACAACAGCCACGCACTAAAAGCTTTTAGCATTCTTCTAAAACAGAATGCTTGTTATTTTTTATTTCACCTCAAGAATAATATGGGGACTAATTATATTATTCAGTGTGTTGGGTTCAAGCTTTATGGGCCCAGTATTCTATCCCATTCCAATTCTTCTCTGTATATATTTTCTTCATCTTCATTTATGTATTTTAACATACTTTTTAAAAACATATTTAAATGCCTCCTTATTTCCTGGGAAAAAAACCCTAAGCAGTTTATAAATATTAAAAGTACAGAATCATGTGAAGTTTAAAGTGACAGATTAAAACACCAGTTATAGGCAGGGTTTAAACTGCCTAGTAGAATTAAAAGCTCGTTGCATTGTGCCTGAAAGAACAAGCTGGAAGCCGGCAAATCTCTCAAGGAAGGTATTCAAAAACATGCATTGTGTGTTGCATTTAAATCAATATAAGTTGACCGTGAGACTCCTTTGCCGCTGCTAATGATGACCATAGAAGAACTGCACTGACGGGATGTTCAGCCTAGTGGAGCATTTGCAGGCCAATGATCTCATGAGGGGAGGTTCTATGGTGCCAGAATGTTGGCTGAGGATTGTGGGAGTTGAAGTTCAACTCACTGATGGGCATCAGGTTGGGGAAGATCGTTCAGAATATCACTGGGCATCTGACCATCTGTGCAATAGTTTGATTGAGTGAGGTTTGGGGCTCACTGGGGTTCTGTAGTTTCAGATGCATGGAAACATAAAATTATGCCAACACACAGATACTTATTGGGAGGCGGGGTCGATCCTGACTCCTTAAACGTTTCCTCTGTGTGATAGATGCCCTTGAAACCATGTTGGTTTCATTGACACTTTACATTTTTCTGTTTATTTGTAAAACATCTGGGGTGTAATACTTGCTCAAATCAATACCTACTTGGTGAGTCATATATTTGTTCCAAACTATTCTGGCATTTCTAAGTTGCAGAAAAAGCAAGACAAGTAAGTAGAGTTGTAATTAAACATGGTTCTTTTTTAACCTTGCCTGGTTATTATTCTTTGTTCACTGGATTTTTATTTGTTTGCTTTTTGCTATATACTGCCCAGAGTCACTTTGTTTGGGTTGGGTGGTCCTATAAATCCAATAAATACACAGATAAATATTTGGGGCCTAATAGGGAGAGAAGACTTGATGCAAATCAAGACCATCTCACTGAAATCTAATTTGAGTTCTTCACAAGAGCATTCATTATGATTTTCTTATGCCTTTGTCTCTATGCCCTGCAAAAGTCCCTTTAATCATATTGTTCTTCCAAAAAAGGTAAGCATTTGAAATTGGGGCAAGTGAAACAGACCAATAGCACAATTTACGTCTTCAAGTAATCTCCACATATTGCACTATGAATCTACAGGAATACCACAAGCTTGATTTTTTATTTGCGCGTTACCTATTAATTCGAGTAGAGGCATTATTGTTCTCATGTAATAGTTCCAGAGTATTTTATATACATTATTTAAAATTATTCTTGCTAAAATCAAGTGTACTATAAAGCTGTTGTGGATCAGAATGTTTTTTTGCATCACAGAAGTCCCTTCTTTACTGTTTATTCCACATTTATAAAGAACAGACGCTCAGAATTTGCCTGAAAATCATTGTTGGAAAAATTCCTCCAGCTGCCCAAATACTCATTTGTTTTACAAATACATCTTCACCTCATTCTGCTCTGTAACTAAGCATTGTTCGTGTTCAGAGATAACTGCAGAAACAGGGGTTTCATATGAAGCTGCTCTCTTTGTTACTTGTCAAGAGTTCAGCATTTTTAGACAGTGATACCAGCCTTACTAACAATGGAGCAGGACAGCCCAATATGATCCTTGTGGTCAACATAAAAATTAACAGGTTCTGGAACCAAATCCTTCGAATGACCCACTTGCTCAATTCATATATTATGTCAGCCCTTCATGGTAGGTAAGGTCAAGAAACAGAAGCAGCAGGGATTCCAGGAATGTTCTTCATTGGTGAAGGGTAGACAGTGAGCATCTTGAAAGTGATTTCAAGTAATTCCTTCTCGCGCTTTCCACTTTCTCAGGAGGGAGTTGCTGTTTCTCCACCCTGAATGGTTCTTTGCTCTCTTATCCCTGCCCAAGGCCAGATCTACATTTTTCTCACATTGCCATGTAGGAGCCAAAGGATTTTGCAACATACACCCCTAGGATCTTGTGCTGTAGATCCTCACATTCCCTGAAAAGTTGCTCTTTGAAATAGGTACATCCTTCAAAGCAATGCGCAAGGACCAGCCCTATCATTACACAGAGTGCAGCCCTCATCTCAAGTAGTGGGTGCTGGAAGGCAGTAACAAAGTTTGGAAGAGAGTGCAGTATACCCTTTGCTCCCTAAGCTCACTTGCTGCCTTCAGGTGCAGGAGGACTCACTCTATTATTTTTTTTAAAAAATCAGCTCTCCATCAAGAATCTCTGACCTTTGTTTCAGGCAGCAAAATATTTCAGGCTAGCTTTAGCAAAGTGTAGGAGTATGCAATTTTGGGGACATCTGTGGATCTCTCCGATGTGCACAGAACTAATTTCAGCATACATGGCTTTTCAGATCTCATCAGTATATGGCTCATCCTCTCACCTTTCTAGCCATGGCATGAAGATCCTGCATGAACTCTTTTTCAAGTAAATGTCTTCTTGTTGTTCCCTTTGTCTCATCACAACCTACAGCTGAGGCAGCTTAAAGTCGTATTTAGCTCCTCCAGATTTAAAGTAGTGTTTCTGCTCTTCTCCCAATACAGTTTTTGCCATAGACATGATCTGTGATGCACAGCCAGAGGCTGGGGTCCTATTGGCCACTTCAGGCTGCTGCAAGCATGCCCTGCCCTCTCTTGTGGTAGTACCACTCTCTATGGCCATTTTGTCTTGGGCGACAAGCCTTCCTCCATGACAGTGATCTGGTGTCAAGCCCTTTGAGGCTGGCTGTCAGCCCTGCAGTGTTGTCCAGATCAAGAAACAGATTCTACAAGAAGACTAGATAGTTTTGGATAGTTTCTTTGAGGTCATCTCCATGGCTCCCTACCCTGCAAACTCAGGGAACAAGAACTACTTGGATTTTGGGAGTGATCTTTATTGCTAGTAGGCAAGTGGAGCAGAACTTTGAAGGAACAGCCTGATATACTAGGAGAGCTCCTCCCTTTTTCACCCTGCACACTCTGCCATGCCTGTGACCTGTCTGCTAGGCCACTGTTGGACACAGGACACATTTAGTGCACTTTCAAAAGTGCACTAGACTCATATTCAGAACATATGCAATGGCCATGAAGGGAACTTGAAAGATGGGTAAACACTTGGTTCCAACTGACCACTGCCCTTAAATTGTACTGCATTAAAAATTAAGGACAGGACCATTTGCCAGCCTGTTTACTCAGGCAGAATAGAACTCAATTGCTGCGACAGTACAATTTATGCTAGCATATTTTTATGCCAATTCAAGGATTACAGGAAAGCACATTAACCTAATTATGATGAAGCAAAGCAATGAGTAATGAGCTTTGAGAATGGGCTGTTTCAATCACCATGTTATAAAAGACCCTCAGAAAGATGGCATCATAGTTTTCCAGAAGTGACATCTATCCTATAATTTTAATATATGGGGTAAGCCCTGGATGGATTTGGCCTGGATAGACACACTCAATAGAACTTAGAACTTAGCAAGTGATGATCTGGGGAAGAAATGGCAGACTGAAGACAGCTCCACAAAAAACAGAGCCAATGGCCGCAGCAGAATGAAGAGCCAACAAATAGACCAGCTCTTCGATAATTCCTCTCCAGACAAGCAGAGGACTTGAGATGTCCCACGAGTGCTCCAGACAGCTGCTCCTTGTCAGGAGACTGCAAGACAGTGGTCTCTGGTGGGTTTAGAGCTCTGGGAGATGAGGGAATAGCCATCTTGCTCAAACCACAGTCAGCGCCTTTGAAAAGACACTAAGTTCGCATACTTCCTTTTTTAATCACTTTTGGAAATAGCTTGTTAACTGCTTTTCAGCTATTAGGAACCTTTGGATCAACAGGTTTTTACAGTACTGGGTGAGTTTCCTTCAATCCTTAGCAAAAGAAGTTTTAAATACAAGTTTAAGGACTTAAAAAAATATTTTTTTGGAATAAACAGCAAAAGGGCGATTAAAACTTTGATTTTAGAGAGTTATAAATGGACTAAGGGTCCAGATAAATTTGAAATAAGATTTTGTAATTAATTATAAAGAATCCTTCCTGTGGGAAAATGCTTCTTAGATAGACTGTGTTTAAAAGATGTTATGGAAGAGTAACAAGTTTTATCTGACAATATTGAGACTGATTTGAAAGTGGATTTAAAAATGACAGGCTACAAGAATGACATGGAAAAAGATGTTACATTGGAAATACAAAAGAAACCATCTGATGTCTTAATCATTAAAAAGGATATACAAATAACAAACCAAGAGAGTGAGTATATTGTATTTACAAAAGAGGCTTGTTAAAACTTTGAAGAATTCTGTGAGAAAGGACAAAGAAAAAATGAAAAGAAATCCAGCTCTACGACATTATTTGAAGGGACTAAAGATCAGGATTGTTATAAGTAAAAAGAAGAAATATAAAGTTGGTTTATTGGATCAAGGTTAAAATAAATATGTTGTTATCTCTGTTAACCCTTAATGGACTTTTGTTGACCTCAGGATTGAAATGACGAGGCTTTAAGGATTTGTTTATAGAAAAGAGATGGGATGTGAGAAGGAGAGATCATTTGTTGCATTTTAAGTGAAGATGATAAGTTACTAAAATTGTTGATACTTGTTGTGATGAAGGGGGAAGTCACTTCTTTATTATATTTCTTTTCTTTTTCTTTACTATATTCTTGTTTTTTCTTTCTTTTCTATTTTTCTTTCTATTTTTTCTATTTTTTCTTTCTTTTCTGCACCTTCTATGTTTCTTTTTATTCTTTTTTTTAGTTTGCATTCATTTTTATTGTAATTGTAATCTTGAATAAGATTACTATATAAAAAAAAGAACTTAGCTAGTGACACAGTGTTGTTATTACCGGGAATTTCTTTTTTTAATTTTATTTTAGCACGATACTTATGACAAGGTTAGAATTAAATTTGGAAGTAATAATAACCAGAAAAGCCACTTTGCGTGAACATTTGTCATAATTTCAGAGGCAAAGTTTTCTTGTTGTATTTCATATGCTTCTTTGTTGTATTTTACGATTGTAAACTACTTTGTACGGAGATAAGCTGAATGCAAATGCTTGTATGCATACATACTACCTTCATACCTACATACAGTACGTACTGGCTAGCTACTCTTCTCTTCAGCTTATTTCAGTTCTACTCTTTTATTTTTTATTACTTTTTTTTTTCTTTTTGTTTTGCAGTGGTTGCTTGTCACAGTGGACAGAGTATGAGTCCTGAAGGTTAGTAATCTACTTAATCACTAGGTTCAGTTTTAGAGTCAGGGCAGACTCTATTCTTCTAACTCTTCCCTCTGAGCTAATGGACGCAATCACTGTAGGCAGCAGATACTGGAAGGAGGGAAACTGTAGAGAGTAAGGTAAGATCCTGGAGACAGATCTTGCATCTCTCCATCAAGGTCATCTTCTTTACTTTCTACAGAAACAGTGGTGGTTGATTGGAAGTTTTTTATCACCCTCCAGCCATCTCTTTCTCCTGGAAGAAAATACACTTTATGTCACAAGGCCTGTCTTATGTCTCTTTGTTAAGTCCCTTAAGCTACCCAGGGGTAGAAATTTAAGTAAGATTCATTTACCAATCTAGTAGCATCTATGTGTAAAATGAGGAGGGGGCACCATCTCATTTTTTGCCTCAGGCACCAAAACGCCAACCCTGATTAAGGAGCAATTCTGAACCCAGTGGGATTTATCCTATGTAAATATGCATGAGCTTCGCTTGGATCTAATTGTCATGAAAGTATGGGAAGGATGTTGATTGGTAAGCTTGTGGCAAGTCTCAATTCAGATTTCATTTTGTGTGAAAGGAAGAAAAGGCAAGCAGATACATCCTTTTCAAGACAAATTATGTTTGCCTTTTCTGTTTTACTGTCTATTTTTACTGATGGTTATGAAGCCCACCTCATCATAAATAGGTACTTTTTCTTTTCATGTTTTCATAATAAGGAAAGGCGTGAGATGTATAATGTTAGGGACTGTGAAATCCCACTTACACTGTCTAACCATGGTTAACCATGGTTTAGTAAATAAACCACAATTGGATGGCTCCACACAACTCACTGAGCCTAAAGCAAACAAATAATTTCATACACATGTGGCCCCAGCCTTTGTCAGCAGCACTGAGAGAAAGGCGAGGACAGCGCAATGTATCTGCCAGGGCCTCAATAATTCCTTTTTTCTATTCAGAATTGGATTTGAGGCTTACTGGTGCAGGCCACAGATGTTCCGGGTGGCTGGAGGTGCTTCATGCGGCCAAATGGAAGAGAATTGACAGCAGAAATTTTACGCAGCAGAATGCAGAACTTGCCTGTAGACAACTTGGTTGCCATTTCCCCTTTGGGATTTTGCAACCATATGCTGAAAAATCAGAGAAGCATGAGACTTGCCTGATGACCTGCCGAGTGAATGAGACCGCTCTCAAGGGCTGCATAGCCTGTGATTCCCATGATTTCTTCTCTCTGGGTGTGTTCCTAGTTTGTGAAGGTACGTGCAACCCCCTTCCTATTTGCCTGCTCTCTTTGAACAAAGCCTGGGTGATACGGGGACAGTCTCTGAGAAATTGATGGTGCAAGTTCTTAGCATGGTTTAGTTTAACTGGAAACCAGCCACAGAGGACTGAACACGGATCTTGGGGACTGCCCACTGTCTTACTGCTCCCGTCCAGGCATCCAGTGCAAGGAACGTGATCAGTCGCTCTGCTTAGCTTCAGAAAGGTTACTGCATTGTGTGCCTTGGCCCAGAGACAGTGAGCACTGCCACCCTGTCGCTGCTCCTTTCCCCAATCCTTCAAAAGCAATTGGAAGAGGATCTGAGATTTTTTTCCAGCTTCCCAAAGTCAGAGCACTGAGGGTATGAAGCAAAAAATCACAACCTCATAATGTGTTGCCTCAGGTCTTGCAGCCATAAAAATCCTCTTGGTCCCACTCAACACAGAAGGGATAGAAAGAAAAGACATTAAGTGTGGGTAATTTCCAGTTAGTTCAGACTCCTATATCCAGATCAGAGTAAGCAGAGACACCACTCAGTTCAGTTAGCACATAATATAGTTTGATATTTACTTATTAAAATTCAGCATCCATCAAAAACAGTGAACTGGCAATACACAGCAAAAGGAAGACAAAAGCAGGGAACCTGAAATATAAACGAGTAAGAGATAAAAGGGCAAAGGACTTAATATCAACAATCTACATTATCAACATATATTTATCTATATATCAAAAAGGTCCAGAACTTTCTAGAGCCACTGGAGACAATACAGTGGATAATTAGCATAGACAGTCCCAAAGACAATATTTGGTTATTCCAGCTGTGACCGTTTTTATATACACAGCAAAAGAATAGAGACGGCAAATAAGATACCAGGTGATCCCTCTTCTATTTTGCACCAGGAAAGAAAGAAATTGATGGGCAAGGGTGATGCATCCAGACTGCACCTGGCTCACCCCTTGTAGGATCGTGTCAATTTCATCCTTGCTTACTTGCCTGGACTGTTGAAGGGGAGAAGCAAAACTGTCAAGCAGACTTTCCTGTTAGAGGTGCCTCTTGCCCCCCAGTTGAGTCTAAAATAAGCTGACTCAGCTACTGAAAAGAGATGAAGGCATGGGATCCAGAGGTGCAGAGCTAAGCAAGGTGTGGCCCAAAAATCTCATGCAGATGTATCTTATGTAGGTACCTTTGAATGTTTACCAAAGAAACATAGAATAAAAATACATATTAAACTATTTTTTTAAAAAAGAGAAAAGAAAGGATAAATATAGGTTAATACATCTCAATATGTTTTTAAAAAGTGAAGTCCAGCTAAAGCATAATGAAAGGGACAAGATGAATAACTGAAGCAGCATCCAACTTGCTGGCAAGTTGTGAAGCCAAGGTCATAGCTGAGTACTGCAGAACTGGTGGTAACCAAGTTGAGATGCTACTACAGCTATTTTATCTCTTGGGCTGAAATATTTCCTTCTAAAATACTGTGGGTTATCTTTATCATTTCAGCTCCTGTTCAAACCACGCCTGTATTCCAGACTACAACAGCACCGCTGGTGACCTCTTCAAAGCCCTTTGGTAGGAAAACCCAAATCTTTGCTCACAGCTGTTATTGCTTCTGCTGCAACTGATCAAGGCTATAGATTAACTAAGCTACATAACCAAATGTGATAACAATATAGGCTTTGACGCAGAATAGCCCTTCAGTTCACAGAAATATGCAAATCAGGGTAGTGGTTACTGTTCACAGAAGTGGAGAGATCAAGGTGATTTTTACTTCTAGGAAGGACTCTGCTGGATCAGACATCAGGTCAATCTAATCCAATATCCTATTCCAGAGAGTGGCTCTGGAGATGATGGTAGTGATGATTTAAATTTATATGCCACCTGACTTCCAACAAATTTGGGTGATTATTTTAGATAATTCACAAGAAGAACATGAAAGCAGCACATCTTCCCCAGTTTTCCCCATCCCTAAAATTTTTATTCAGAATATGGAGACTTCAGTTAAGGCATCTTGATTATCCCCACCAATTGCCTGCCAAATTCTCTTAAGGCTATGAACCAAAACTGGCAGCCACACCACTGCCCCATGACAATGTTGGCTAATGCCGATAAGAGTTAATATTCAAAACAGCTGGAGAATACTAGCTGCCTACACCTGATGTATCATATCTAAAGTACTGATAAGAGAGGCCATAGCTTTCATTGGAAAAGTTAAAATGTGAACACAAAACCTTATGCTCATCAATATATGATAGTCCTTCGGGTTCAAAGAAGACCCGCTATTGTGCAGTTCATCTGTAGACATGGAGGTGGCTCTGCAGTCCCAGTCTGGAAGCGCAAAGTCTAGCACGATGGGGGCACAGCAAGTCCATTGTTGTAGTAACTGTGGGTGTTATTCTGTGAAGCCGCTTATGGTTTTCTATCAGTTTTTGGTGGTACCTGTCTTCAAAGCCAGTGGAGGCTTCATAGCACAGGGCTCACCAGTGGGCTCTGTCAGCAGCCACAGCTTCTAGTTCCCTTGGCTGGATGTCACAATGGCTTAAGCACTACAAAGATGCTGTGAAAGAAACCCTTTGCCACTGAGTTCATCTCTCATAGCGTTAATCGCGCTATAGCTACACTACTCGATCAGTGCCTTGTGCTACCTTTCCTATCGTTCTTTCACAGATCATCCAAGGATAAAGCTTGAAGAAGGAACCTCCTTGTGCTCAGGGACTTTTGAGCCAGAAGTTGAAGGCTACAAGAAAATGCTTTGCCTGAGTTTACAAAGATGGTGGAATAGGCTGGTACCCAGGGTCTGCCAGGGGGCAAACTGTGAAAATGCAGGACACAAGGATCAGAACAGGGAAACGTCTCTGCATCACTGGGAGAAGCTGCAGTGTGAGAAAAGGAATCTTAATGTGGACTGCTCAGGAAGCATTCAGGAGTGCTTGAACCTAACCCTGGTTAGATGCTCAGGTGAGCAAAACTTACTAGGAGTGTGCATCCAATCTCTGTGCTGCTTTTCATTTGTGCTCATCATTTAAATTACACAAAATTGGTCTTTAATTACACCTCAATCTTTCAGTGCAATTATGCAAAGGCCATTTTGTACAAAGTGGTTGACTCAAGTAATAGAATTCTGGAACTGTACCACTTCAGCTTGTGGAGGAATGGTTATATTTTCTAATTTCCCTCCCCATTTTTAAAAACAAGTTCCCTATACTATTATTACAAGGGAGGAATTTTATTCCTGAAATGCTAGCTCTAATACATCCTAAAAATATGGGTCCAGAATTCTACAAGCTCAGTATAGCCCTGATGCAGATTAGCAATTGGTTTCCTGAACTCTCTGAAAGGGAGATCTGAATTATAGCGATAAGAAAACTACTAACTGTTAAATTACTATTTTGAATGTTGATGTTCAGAGGTAACCTAATGGATGACAATAATATGAGGTAGATAGTATCTAAATTATATTTGCAGTGGAATAATTTCAGTATAGCCAGGCTAAATGTTGGAAGGAAAAAAATTGCAGTTATGCAAAAGGGATGGGAGGGGGAATGAGTATAATTTTGGTGCTGAAATATTGAATGAGAGGGCCTAAAAGCAGTAGCATTTCTCTGAAAATGAGCTTGTTCCTACTGAAAATATAGAGCTGTTTCAGACCTAGCTGCAGTCCCAGCAGCCATGTGGAATGTGTTGATCACCCGCTGCATCGTAACAGAGGCTTGCAATTACAAGCAGTGTAATCCAGTGTATCCCTTTCACAGTTGCATCATATTCTTGGGCAGGGAAGTGTTCTGAGGCAGCAAATGTAACTTCCGAAGGGGCAATACATTGCTGCTTTGTGCTTAAAGGAGTGGCCTATAGCCCCTTTGGAAGAGACTTGGTACCATCTTGGGTCCCCCTGCGTTACAATTTTTGGGATCCTGTCACAGCAGAATTGCCAGTATGCCAGCGTTAGGAATTTGAAGGACAGTGGAGGGCTTCTAACTCAGTTCTTGGCCGTTCTGAAAGGATTGCAAAAATCACTGATTGGCAGATCAGATCAGATCAGATCAGATCAGATCACAAACATATACATATGATTATCTGCATAGTATTTGATAACCAAATAGAACTGCAAATAATCCAAAGAACCTGATCAGTCTTAGGTACATTTTCAATTTACTGTAACTGAGTTGGGAAGCGGAAAACTTTGTTGACAGGAAAAGTCCATAATCTATAGGATTTTCCGTCTCCAGATCGAGATTTGAAGTCCCACAAATCCAATTCAGAGACTGTCTTGGGAATTCTACTTGGTCTTGTTCTTACTGCTGCTCTTCTGAGTATCTGTGTTCTTTCTACCTACAAAAAAATTATGAAAAAATGTAAGTAAGAATTTATTGCTGGGATAAAGAGACTGTCATATTCTATTTTTAGCCTCAGCTTTTTTTTTTTTTTTGGTATTCTTACAACCATATGAAAGAATGCATGGGAGTCCAAGAAAAAGTATGGTGGCCTAACTAACTAACATGGAAGCACAGAGAGGCTGGTGGCTCAGGCTCAAGAGACTGGCTTGGGAGATCCATTGATTTCACCAGGAATTTTCTGGTTCTCACATTTCATTCTAAGACTACTGTATGCTATATTGCACTCTCTACACAAAAGTATGCACGTGTACCCCTTTCTTTTTTGGTTGGCCTGATGTTGATTGGCACCATTTTGCATGGCACGCTTTTGCCCATAGGCTTCTTGTTCATTAAAATCTCACCTTCTGCCATGTCAACATGGGTTAAACATAAACTCCATCAATACCAAGGGTGTTTGATTTTTAAAATCCTTGCATCAGACTCCATCCAAGTCTAGATGGACTCTCAATAGAAGAGAATATCTGTAGCTCAGGGTTGAAATGTGGAGTCCTTGGTGCTCTCTGAGCTTGGCTGTTTGCTTGCAGGCATTTCATTACCCGACTAGGTAACATCATCAGTGCTTTTTTTTTTTAAATAATTTTACACATTAGCATCCTTTGTATATAACATGCATTTAAAATGATTTTATAAAATGCTTTCTATTCATCACAGTTTCAGGAATGTAGGTAATGACAGTGAATGGAAACATGCTTAATGTTTTTTCATCAGCATTGTAAGCATACAGCTCTACTTAAAAAAATAATAAACAGGATCTTTCTGATTGTAGCCATTAATCCCCTTCATAAAATACCAGTGACTCCTTAATATATCGCATGATAACCTTTCACTTAAGAGTATTTTACTATTATTTTAATTATGTCTAGGTTGGAAGTGATTCGTGTTGTTTAAAATATAATTTTAAAGGTCATCCAAAAGAGGTTAAAACGGTTCCTGCAGCAAAGAGTACAGTGAATTTCTGCTGACCTGTGATAGTCAGCTGCTTAATAAGTCATTACTGAGGTCAAAAGCAAGTCTGTCTAAAAAGACAGAAAAAGCTAAATCAGGGTAACTCTACTAGCAGTGAGTCTGTTACTTTGCTACCCTTCTTTAAAAAAAAAAACCAGACTTCCTGCAGTAATAGACACGTTAGATAACCAGGGCTGGAAAGCACGTAGTGTGATTATGTTACGTGACCGCTTCCTGTCCTCCTCAACGTGAGTGAAGAAGCCATGCAGTCTTGCCAATAATTTCCTCATCCACAGAACATTGCCTTCCGCTGAGTCAAAGGCACTAAGATGAATCTGTTTCACTAGGTAGCCAAGGCTCCTTCATGCACAATGCATGTCTCAAAGCCTAATAATGGTTATACTCATGCAACTTGGGGGACAGTATTTATGCCACAGCTGGTTACAGCATCAACCCCTCCTTCCATCTTTCTGCAGGTTCCAAGAAGAGGCAGCAACAATGGATTGGCCCAAGTGGGGTGAACCAAAATGGTAAGAAACCAACATGCAGAGCAGGGAACAAGAATCTGTAGTCTACTGCTCCAATTTCCCATGCAAGTCAAAGGGAGTATGCATTTGATGTGTACAGGAACACTGAATATACATTTTGGCTAATGCAGGTTTTATGTTCTCATTATAAATGGATGAAAGTACTCAGGTTGGTGGCATTGACTATAGCCTCCTAGCAAGAGTGTCCCGTCTGATCTCAGAAAGGCAGGAGGCATACCTTTTGGTCAACAAACTCTTGGAATGGTTTATAAGAATAACCGGTTTACTTTGGCTTGGTGGGACTTTTAATTAACCTTGCGAGCATGACAAAAGGGGAAATAATCTCCCTCCATCCCAAAGAGAGTTTCACACATGGGAAAGCAGGTGGGCAACATTACAGTAGCTCCACGTGAAGCATTAAATGTAAAGCACAATCCTGTTGGATGATGGGGCAATCTCAACCCATCCCACTCGTGCAATCTATATGGGTGCTACTTTATCTTCCATAGGCTGAATAAATCCAGACATAAGAGATCAGATCTTCACGTTTCAGACTCACAAGACATTGACTGATACCTGTGAGATGCAGGCTCTCTGAAAGAGACTGTCATCCCTGTAATTCTACCCTGTGTAGGAAGAGTGATAATTCTCTGCTAAAGACACTATTAAATAGCACTCCATTATTTATGGCTGGGCCATATATTTTAGAACTGAAGCTGACATTCCAAACAGATCGGCTGAGTCCTGCTTAAAATTCTGCTCCCAAGGCACTCACAAGAGGAAGAAAAGCAGCCATTCCTTTTTAACGTCTTACCATCTTTACAGAGGATGCAACATTGTTGAACTCGAAACATATGGCAGAGGGAAACTGCAAAAGAATTCCGGGCAAGACTAATGTCATTTGTTTCCTGGCAAACATGAGGATTCTAATATAAATGCCACAAGTGCCTCTTCTGATTATGGACAGAGATCCAGTGTCATAATTACAATTTCACTGAAACACAAGAGCAGAATAAGAAATGTGTGGGTCGGTGGGGGCCATTTACTGTCAGTTGTTGTCAGAGGGCCCATCACAAAAATGTGCTTTGGCTCCCTCTACAGACGGGAAGTAGGTTGGCAGCTCAATGAGAGACTGCAGTGCAGACCTTTGGCTTTTGCTGATATCTAGCTGAGCCCACCCTTTGAAGGGCCAGACTAGACATGGTGTTAACTGTGTGACTGTAATCATCATCTTTAGCTTTGAAATACTGAGTAGCAGCAATGAATGGACTTGATCAGGATGTGTGAGCACCTATATGAAACCTCTTTCCCCCAGCCCCACGATGTAGGCTTCAAAGATACCCTCTTCTCCCCACAGCACTGAGGCAGCTTTTGATCCTGGGAGGGAAGCGTAAATGACTTCCGTTTTAAAAAGAAAAAGGTGTGGGCATGCGTTCCCACACTGAAAGATGTGTGCAAAGAATTGGAAGGGCAACATCTTCTGTTGAGGGTGGTTTCAAAGGCTGATCCAGAAAAACATCTGCTTTGTTGAACTAGAACTGTTTAAGAATACTGTGGTTGGCATTAACACAGTGGACGTACATTAGCAATGGACATCATTCCTTTCAAGAAATGGTTACAAATGGGGCAGCCCCCAGATACACCTTGTTTTTAAAAAGTGTCATAAAGAGGACGGCTCTATCAGGGTTTCTCCCTCCAAATAGTATTCTTAATTTCAACTGGAGACAAAGCCAGGAAACCTGTATCTTCACATGAATGAAGAATCAGAACTAAGGAACCAAATGTGCCATTAGGTAAGAGGTAGGGAATTCAGTATATAGAAAGTAAGGCTACACTTTGCTTTTATTTAGTTTCATTCCATCGCAAGAGCTCTACTGCCTTCCAGACACGTCTTGAAAGCCAAGTTGTTCAGGAAGAGGAGAATAAAGCCTCCAAGAAAACTTTCCTCTCACCCTATGCAGGTAACATTTCCTTGGCTAAATGTAGAAGTGTGTGTCACATTTTAAAATAGGTACCGTTGGTCTAAAGATGTTGAGCCAAAGCACTTAGTCCCACAACAAATCAGAGGGACACTTCTGATATTAAATCTAACAAATATGAAGATAACTTCACCCCAATCTGATTCCCTCCCTTCCCCCATGTATTGGAGTCCAATCGTTTTCAGCTGTGCTGGCCAAAACATTGGTCTAAACAGACACAGCATCATGGCCCATGATAATATATTACCAGGCTAAGAATATACATTATTTAAATCTTTCTCTCTGCTGTGGGCAATTGATTCATAAACTACATTCAGGTACAACATTAAATCATGGCACCACAACACATATTTCTCAGACACACAGTCACTTTTTCTGTGTCTTCAGCAATTTCCTAATAGAGGGCCAGTTTCTCAATAATCTGTTTTGTGATGGATCCAGATGAAGTAAACGAAGCAATTCTCATTATGCCAGTACAAATCTCTTGTCTGTGATTATTCTTTGTGAACAAATTATGAATGGTAGTTTTCCATTTTTGCACATAATCAAAAACTGTGCTTTGCTGATGGCCAGCATCATATTTGAAATCTTACTCTGATAGTTACAAGCAATCACAGTGACAGAAATAAGAGAGGGCAAACATTTTATATAACACAGAAAGCCATTATAACTGTAACTTTGGTTACTACTTGTGATGCTATAAAAGAACTCGTATATATATACACATTCACACACACACACACATATAGTATGAATATATATATATATATATATATATATATATATATATATATATATACTGTACATATAGTGTATACACACACACTTGCACACACACTCATATAGTCCTCGTTTAGCAACCACAATTGGGACTGGCAACTTGGTCATTATCTGAAGCTGTCACTAAGTGCCACCATTGTGCTTATGATCTTACTTAAGCTTTCCTTTGCTTTATGGACCTGCGAAGATCGTAAATGCGAAGATTGGTCACAAAGTTACTTTTTCATCACCATTACCTGCAAACAGTCGTTGTATGAGGCAATTGCTAAACAAGAACTACCTGTATGTAGTTGATATTCAGTTAAGCCTATGGGATAATGTTAATAAGCCAGTACCTGGCTAATATTTGGATAGGTTGCCACCTGGGAAGTCCAGGGCTATAAGCCAAATTGGGAAAACTGTTCAGAAAGAAAGCAGTGGCAAGCCACTTTGGTATCATGCTAAGAAAATGATATAGATGCGAGTCACCAGGTATCAGGCTGGACTTGAAGACAACTTTACATGGCAGAGATAAACCATCTTTGTGTTGAAAGCAGTGGTTTGTGTTGAAGCAGAAACCTCAGAGTGCATCTCTTTGCATGATTTGGCATATGCTCCACCTAGCGTCTGTGTCCATAATATCTTTTTTCATAGTTTATTTTTTGTTATATTTTGCACAGCTCCAAGGGAAATCATTTGGCTGCAAAGATTTCAGTCATACAGGAAGGGGTAACCCACTGGCACCAATTGCTATTTCGTGCTGATGTGATTCCATGTTAAAGTTTTTTTCCCTCCTCTATGTTCCAGCTCTGGAAGGGGCAACTAACAGATCTCCCAGCCCTTTTGATAACTCCTCTGACAGTGATTATGATTTAAGTTCTACGCAGCAGCTGTAAACTCTGCGAAGTATGGATGATGCTCCTTCCCATTCACCTGCAGTATAGTGGTTAAGGTGGCATTGGAGTGACCCAGGTTCCAGTCCATCTTCAGCTCACTGGATGACTTCAGGCCAGCCACTCTCTCCCAAGCTTAACCTACCTCACAGGGTTGTTGTGGGGAAAAAGTGGAGGAGAATATAATATGTACAGTTTGAGCTTCTGAACAAAAGGCCCGATATAAATCTAATAAATTAATAAATGAATATCCTTTGATCGAATAGTAAATTCCAGGAACATTAACACTGCAATAAATTTAAAGCAGGTTTTTTTTAAAGGAAGGCAGTTGACATTTGTAATACAGATCTTGGATAGATGATGTGTTTTCCCTCAGCTTATGAACTGGCTCTTTATCAACAAAATGGAAAGATGGATCAATAATTTTCCATATGGTCAATATTTACTACTTTGCTTAAAAACTAAGCTAACTTTTTCCCTTTTTCCTTTGCTTTTCTTTTTCTTCTGTACTAAAATTTAAAAACTGTAATTTCTTAGACATATGTGGAAGACAAAAACTGTTGTTTTAAAGCAAATCATCTTTTAAATTATATTAATTGTAGTACACTTCAGTATGAATTCATGGAGTTTATGTTCTCCTTTGCAGGTATAAAAAAGTTCACTAAAAGAAAAAACAGGGTTTAGGGAAGGAGGAATTTTATTGTCCAACATGAAATGCATCATCTCTGGAACATGTACATTTTCTCTGTCTCCACAGTGATGTGATAGCAAAACCAGTCCACCCACTTCTCCATACACTGAGCATTAGGATGTCTTTCCCAGCCAGTTATGTTGAATTTCAACCCCCATAAGCCTCAGCCCATGAAAGATACACTGATGGAGATTGAGATCTCTCCATTCCTGTCACTGAAAACCAATTTGGATTACAGACCACTGTAGGATTAACATCCTACCTGGCCACCCAAAAGAAGGCTATGCAACCTCTAGCAAGTGAAATAACGAAGATTTCTGTGTCAATTAAAATTTCACAGTATATACGAAGCAGCCATATGTACAGAAACATGGACACACAGTATATCACCTTACTGAGATATTGAATTAGAAAGAGTAAGTCAGAATAGCTAGTATTATTTAACAAATCAAAGTTCCCTTTTTAGGATGTATGCCAAAATAACTACTTGTAAGATTATAAATCTGTGTATTATAAATATGTTGCAATTAAATAAATATTGAAACTAGTTGGTGAGTGCTTTAATAATTGTTAGATCTACTGAATTGTCTTCAAGCAATACTGTAATTTAATTTGAAGTTTTTTACTATTGTTTATAACTTTGGAAAAAATAGAAGTGGAGGGGAGAACTATGCAGTCAACATTCACATACTGTAGCACAGACGACATCCATTCTTTACTTGATTATTGATAAATTGGTCCATTGTTCCAATTTTCACATCTGGTTCACAGCTGATCTGTCATATGGATCAATGCTGTATTATCCACCTGTTTAAATAGCTATACATTTCAGAGATAAGTTAAACATGTAACTATCGCCCTTGTTCACTGTCTTTGGAGAAAGTGGGGAAGCTCCTCTAACAAGATATTATTTTTTTAGAGGGTCAAATGATTATATCTGACATTTTCAACCAAATAGTTCTACAGCTGGAAGGGCAAGTTTTTTTAAGGATGCAGAAGCTCTCTCTTTGTTTGGCCAGTAGTTCATAAATGGCCTACAAGTCTTTGCTTTGGTGAACCGCAGCTCACCTAATCAGCTGAAATAACCAGACGCACAAATGCAGATATGCAAATTTTCATCTGATGGATTTCAGCTTACAAAACCTTATACCTTTTAATAAAATGTGTTAATTGGAAAGGTGCTACCAGATTCCTGTTTTTTGTTTTGCTTTTTGACACCATAGATCAACATGGATCTCCTCCTACAAAAGTCTTGGGAAGCCCATACCATATTAAAGCCTATTAAATAACTATGGAGTTTCAGCCTAATTTGGAAAGTTCAAATAACATACCTCTCTTGGCCCAGAGCACTTAAAAATATATATTTTGAACTTTTCAAGTGCCTGAAAATATGCTTGTCTATTACTGTTACGTTCCTGTAATTCTTTTTAAAAAGGGCTGGTATACTGTACTTGTTAGGAAACTATTCTTGTGCTGGAGAGACTGGTATTCATATCCTCACTCGGTTTCAAAAATGATAGGTCAGTCACCACATTTCAAGTGGATTTATCCGAACAATGAGGAGAGAGGGAGAGGGAGGGCCAAATACGTTGTTCTGACTTTGAAAACAGCATTTGGACATAAGACTGTAACCGCAAACCTTTAAAAAAAACTTTTTCTTTAACCAGTACATCGACTGGAATCTTGAAGCCTGTTCTCTAGCAGTTGATTGTTCAACTGATTTGTGTTGAATTAGAAGCAATCAAGTATGCAATTAATCAGAAAATGGAACAATGGAACAGCTAAGCTTATCTGAGTTTTGTATGCAACTACAAACAATTTTCACAATAATATTATCTACAGGTGAAACTCGAAAAATTAGAATATCGTGCAAATGTTCATTTATGTCAGTATGGCAACTCAAAATTACATGCAAAGCGAGATATGTCAAGCCTTACTTTGGTATAATTGTGATGATTATGGCGTACAGCTTATGAAAACCCCAAATTCACAATCTCAGAAAATTAGAATAGTGTGAAAAGGTTCAATATTCTAGGCTCAAAGTGTCCCCCTCTAATCAGCTAATGAATCCATAACACCTGCAAAGGGTTCCTGAGCCTTTAAATGGTCGCTCAGGCTGGTTCAGTAGGAATCACAAGCATGGGAAAGACTGCTGACCTGACAGTTGTGCAGAAAACCATCATTGACACCCTCCATAAGGAGGGAAAGCCCCAAAAGGTCATTGCAAAAGAAGTTGGATGTTCCCAAAGTGCTGTATCAAAGCACATCAATAGAAGGTTATGTGGAAGGGAAAAGTGTGGTAGAAAAAGGTGCACAAGCAGCAGGGATGACCGCAGCCTGGAGAGGATTGTCAGGAAAAGGCCATTCAAAAGTGTTGGGGACTTTCACAAGGAGTGGACTGAGGCTGGAGTTAGTGCATCAAGAGCCACCACACACAGACGGATCCTGGACATGGGCTTCAAATGTCGTATTCCTCTTGTCAAGCCGCTCCTGAACAACAAACAACGTCAGAAGCGTCTTACCTGGGCTACAGAAAAAAAGAACTGGTCTGTTGCCCAGTGGTTCAAAGTCCTCTTTTCTGATGAGAGCAACTTTTGCTTCTCATTTGGGAACCAAGGACCCAGAGTCTGGAGGAAGAATGGAGAGGCACACAATGCACGATGCTTGAAGTCCAGTGTGAAGTTTCCACAGTCTGTGTTGATTTGGGGAGCCATGTCATCTGCCGGTGTTGGTCCACTGTGCTTCATTAAGTCCAGGGTCAACGCAGCCATCTACCAGGAGATTTTGGAGCACTTCATGCTTCCTTCCGCAGACGAGCTTTATGGGGATGCTGACTTCATTTTCCAGCAGGACCTGGCACCTGCCCACACTGCCAAAAGTACCAAAACCTGGTTCAATGACCATGGGATTACTGTGCTTGATTGGCCAGCAAACTCACCTGACCTGAACCCCATAGAGAATCTATGGGGCATTGCCAAGAGAAAGATGAGGGACATGAGACCGAACAATGCAGCGGAGCTGAAGGCCTCTATTGAAGCATCCTGGTCTTCCACAACACCTCAGCAGTGCCACAGGCTGATAGCATCCATGCCACGCGCATTGCGGCAGTCATTGCTGCAAAAGGGGCCCAAACCAAGTACTGAGTACATATGCATGCTTATACTTTGCAGAGGTCCGATATTGTTCTATTTCCAATCCTTGTGTTATTGATGTCATGTAATATTCTCATTTTCTGAGATTGTGAATTTGGGGTTTTCATAAGCTGTATGCCATAATCATCACAATTATACCAAAGTAAGGCTTGACATATCTCGCTTTGCATGTAATGCGTCTATCTCATATATTGGTTTCACCTTCTGAGTTGCCATACTGACATAAATGAACATTTGCACGATATTCTAATTTTTCGAGTTTCACCTGTATACTGATCTAAAACGGATTATTTCAAATACAACTGATTAATGTTAGCATCCCGCACAACTGAGAGCGAGTTCCAAAACAGTTGTCTACACTTTTGAACAAATCTTCTTGCTCACATTCCGTGGAGTGATACAAATTAAAGAACATACCAAACCCATCAAAATTTCTGTTTTTATGCCTCCCCTCTCCCCCCAATTTTATGAATAGGGGAGGAACCAGCTTTAACTTAATCCTAGCAGTCCTGAGTGGCTGTGGATTGTAGGGCCACCTGGATCCAGGGATTTTCCATCTCTAACCTTGGATGGGTTAGCACTTCCCCATTCAAGAGCGGTGTCTTCTCTGTCACGGCACCTGCCCTGTGGAATGAGGTTCTCCCTGAAATCTGTGTGGCTCTACTCCATTGGCATCCCAGAGGGCTTTTAAGGCCTGGCTGTTCTCCCAGGCCTTGGATTAGAGTGGATGGAAGTCCTGTGTGGCACGCATTTTGTAGATTAGTTTTGTTAAATAAACAAGATGGAAGATCTGGCTACTTATCTTGTACTGTGTTATTTTATTTTCTCCTTCTGTTCTGCTATACTGTATTGTGAGCTCCCCAGAGTGGTTTGGGAAGTCAGATGGTGCCTAAATCGATTAAATAATAATAAATAATTATTATTACCTTTAGTAGGAAAATATATTTTTATTTCTGCCCGTAGCTCACTTAATGTGGCTAACAATAACAAAAATACTTAAATTCCCATAAAACAATTATAATAAAGATTCATGTAATTCAAAGTAAAAATCCCTGGTTAAATTGGAAGGTTTGGACTGAGCATAACTTCCAAGGGAGTGCGTTCCAAACGAAGGTTGGGAGGGACACAAGAGCTAATCTAAGGGGTCATCTTGGAGAGCCTCTTCTGCTGAGTTTACTACCTGGATAGATTCATGCTAAGATAATTGTCTTTTAGATATCTGACTTCTAAGCTAGAAGTTAAATCCATTACTTTAAATTGTGTCTGAAAAACAATGGGCAAATAGACCAGTCTTCCAACAGGAACATTACACATCAGGTATCACACACCAACTAGCTGCCTTGTTGCTGCATTTTACAGCCACAGAGCCTTCCAGGGACTTTTCAAAGGTAGACCCATGTAGAGTGCATTGCAGTAATCTAAACCATGTATAACTAAGATATGATATGGTATTTCCTTAAGGAGTAATGGCTCTCTGTTGAAAAATGACTTAAGACTTCTCTGGAAGTGTAATGAAATTACTTCTGCAATCCTAGCTCCTTTAAAAAAACAGAGAAACACAACAAAATCTAGGGGGAAAAACCCTACAAAAAATAGAGACACATTAGAGGCAGACCACATAGGCTGTCACTTTTAAATTCTACAAATTGGAACTTGGACCTTGCTGTATTTACCACCACCCCTGCAAAAAGAGGGAAAATTATACAAACGCATATAGCGTAAATGACAAATTGACATAGTATCATGTTTATCATGCATTCCATAAAGATCCCAAAGAAAGACTCAGTATTTCATCATAATTAAAAATGCCCTTCAAAAGTGATGTAGGGCTCACATCTTTTATGTTTATTGCAGATTTACTAGGGCACAAATTCTAGCCTTCAAATTACTGAGTGACAAGATATACTACTCCCAGACTTTAAGAATTTCAGCATGATATTGCAAAATCTTCTGTGGTGGTTTGATCAACCAATTATTTGGTTAAGAACACCCATCTTTTATTAAGGAAGAGAACATTAAACTTGGAATCATATGTCAGGGTGTGCAGTGTACACTCCGTGCAGTGGTGCTCCATGAGACAAAAAAAATAGTCCACAGTCTAATGTAGAAAACTTGCACACAGACGTTTAGTGTACAATATACACAGAATGTACACCACCAACCTACAAATCCCTAATTACTTCCCAGAACACCAACACCAGCCACAACTCCTATCACCAGCCACACTATAACCCATGGTGCACTTTGTTATATACAGTGGTTTGTGCTGTCATGCTGCCACACCCTACAGGTGTGCCCTCTGGGCAGGTTGCGGGGATTACAAACACAGTCAAGCTGTGCTCTGTCAAGTGCATATTCTCACTGAGAAATGCTTTACTCTAGGGTAATAACCTGACATCATACCCATTAAGTTGGCATGGGATGAAGTGACAGAATCTTCATGCATTCCCAGACAAGTCAGAACTTCAAGTTCCTTGGGGGTCACAAATTATGATAAAGAGCTGGAACATTGAGAAGGGTGTGTGATGTCCTCTTGATTGCTTAATGTGTTTATAGATAAATGCATAAGAAATGGTGACATTAAGAGGTGAACTAGTTAATGAGTCATTTTTTTTATGTAGTCCATGTTATGTTGATTAAACATCTGAATGCTTTGCAGTCAATTAGTTAGACTATGTGATGCTACAAGGGGCATGGTTCTGAAAAATAATGTATCAAAGATTAAAGTGATTGTGTTTGACAGAGAAAATGGAGTGAATGACTGCAAGCTATATAAATGGAGAAAAACTAGAGCAAGCAAATATATTTGTGAACTTTGGTGGAATGCTTACTAAATATGGGAAAATGGGGACACTTTAGGACAAATGCTGATGAATAGTGGCCCCCAAGTGTTATATTGTGAGGAATGATTACATATAACAGTTTGCTTCTGCCCACTTTGCTGTATGGAAGTGAGAGGTGGGTATGTTAGGAGAAATATAAAAACTTGGATGCAGCTGGAATGGAGTACAGTACTTAATAACTATATGCAGTAAAGGAAGACATATGGTCAACAGTGAAGGGTGTTAAATGAATGTGGACTGAATCCAAACGGGAATACTATGAAAGTGATTTGGTTGAGTAATTTGATTATTTATGGAGAGAATGTGAATCAAATCTCAAAATAAATATATGATGAAAAAATGAAAGGCTGGAGAGTAAGGGGAAGACTGAAAGTCATGATTGATTAGAAATGATGGCCTGAATAAAGAGAGGTGTGAGAAGGTTACAAAGCAAAAGGCTACATATGAAGTGATGAATGGGAACAGTGGAAGCAAAGATCATTTGCAAGGATACAAAGACAGGGAGAAGTCTAGTGAGTGGTGTTCATGTAAATTACAGCTATTTCCTTTTCTATCTCCTGTCTTTAATTTCTTCGCCTATTTCTTACTCCTTTCTGCACGTTACATAAATTTGCTTAGCCACAAAGAGAATATAATGTGATGCATATATAGGTATGAATGTTATTACACATTAGATCAAAGTTGAGAAAAGCAGGAGTTAAATATTTAAATTATTATTGGCTGGGCAGTAATTTAATTATACTGGAACAGAAGGATATAAAGAGAATGGGATGACAGTAACAGAATAATAGAGGAGGCGGAAATGAATCATGGAAATTAAAATGTAGAGAATAGAGGTGCCTCAATGTTAAAAATAACTGAGATGGGTTAAATTTATTAGTCCATGGGGAAGATAGAGTCACAAAAATATATCTTTAAGTAAATTAGAGTTAAAGATAAAGGTCAGATAGTACAAAAGAGTTATGAATATGTGAGATGAATAATGAAGAGCCTGATACAATATAAATGAAAGAGAACATGTTGCAAAATTTCAAGTATAAATTAGCTATAGCCTTATTTCCAAAAGTCATAAACACATGATTCTATGCAGTTCATCAAATTTTATTACCATAATCAGTTACATATATGGAATTGCTTCCATCAAATCTGAAAGCCATTCAATTTAGTCAAATCTATTATTTTTAAAAAATAAATTACAGACAAGCAAGAGGATAAAGTGCTTAGCAAAACTATTTTGTTTTCCATTGCATCTCCTGTATTCTATCAATTGATAGCCAGTGTTTCTCTTTGTCAGCCAAAGGAAGTGGAACAATGAACAAAAAGATGAGAAATGCCTCTGTTTCCTACATTCTCTGTTAAATTAAGAGATTATTAAAGAAAAGGATCTGGATATGTTGGAAGCTACAAATCCAAATTCCTGAGAAGGTCGTCACACTCAACGATGAAAGCAGGACATTATTTCATTCATTATTCCCCAGTATAAAAATGCATAGTGATTTGGCTTTCTCTAAGTCAATAATGCTAACCCACTGCCAAGCAATGCCAAGAAGACAAGTTCCTTATGGCAAACAAAACACAGAGTAATTGTTCAAAAGGTACACTATGGACTGAAGAAGTCATGGTAAGGCTTGCTCCAGGGTATGAAATAAAAAAAGTGCAAGTTAGTTAACTGTTATGGAAGAAAGAGGAGAATCTAGGCAATGGCAGCTTTTCAAAAAACCTAATCGCAGTGTGGAATAGGGGAGCACCTTGGGACTTTGTGGGAAGCTAACTCTCTCCATAAGCTGCAAAATGGGTGGACAATGAGAATGAGGGAGCAAAATGGTTCTGGCCTCATCCAGTGCTGTTAGTGCACAGTCCTATGAAGAAACATGCTCCCTTAGATTGACAAGGGTTCTCCAACGGCTCCGTATGGGAATATCTAGCAATTGATCAGCAATCTGCTGTAGCTAGGAGCAGGTGAAGTCTATGTCTTTCTTTGTGGAGTTAGCAAACATATCATTACTGTCAAGGAAGTACTTTCTTATGCCAAGAGAAACTACAGACTTCTTCTTTAGAAAGCATTCAGAAAAGCTTAACCAATTTCTCCATCCAAGATTCTGTGTTAAGAATATAGGTATACGGTATAGAACTTTTAATATATTCTAACATACTAAATTAGAAAACTACACACACACACACACACACACACACACACACACACCAAGGACCAGATCCAGGTTGTTGTCAATTAAGTTTGCCTGAAAGAGCTTAGCAAGCACAGTGCCATGATACATTAAGTAAGAGCTCTGGGTCTATGTGTATTTCATACTATGGCTTAAACCAAATGCTTGGCCAGTACTGCTTCCATTAGAGGCTGCCTACTGTCACCATACTTACAAACAGAACCATCAAACAGCGGCCTTCCTTTGCAGCTCTTAACAATATTATTCCATCATTTATTCCATCAATGTAATGCTCATGTAAATATGTCTCTCAGTATTATCCTCCCCAATTTTCACCTCAGGGCTCATTAGCTAGCAAGAAATCATTTCTTCAGCTACCATGTAAAAGAATACTGTCTGGAAAGCTGGTCTAGTATCCAGTCCAAGTATGGCCCCGAGGAGGAAGAGGTGGCGGTGGTAGATACCCAAAGGAGGGATTTGGACCTGTGGGATATGGAGGCTGGGAGGGAACAGGGAAGCTAATTGCTGCAGGCTGAGTGGGATAAGGGCATGGTGGCCCTCCTCCTGATGGAAAATAGGGAGGCTGCATAGGCTGAGGGAATCCTGGTGCTACAGATGGAGCCCTGAGAGGCAGCTGTGGATATCCTTGTCCAGAAGAGGGTGTTCTGGATGGAGACCAAGAGTACCTGGATGGTGAAGACAGGTCACCTGTCTGAGGCTGGGGCACTGAATTACTTGAAGGAACAGATGGGTATCCAGGTGGTTTATATGGAAATGGGGGCTGGACACTTGGTTGAGAGGACGCAACATGTCCCACTGTAACTGGTGTTCCTGCAAATGGACCTGGCAGGAGACCCCCATGAGCTGAAGGACCTGCTGGAATACAAGGTGATATACTATAAGGTAAAGGAAAGGGTGGTTCCCCAACTGAACTTTTCTGTGGCTGCTGATTTATAGGTCCAGAAGATATGTGGGAAGGAGACTGGCGGTTAATTTCATTGCCATCTGCTGGCTCTGGCAAGGATTGAGATTTTTGCAGCACTTCTTGAAGTTTCTCCACTTTTACTCGCCGTAGATGAGACAATTTCCTCATGGTGGAAAACTGCTCCAGAAATGTCTCCAAAGGCACCTCCCCCTCCAGGAACTTTTCAGCCATCATCTGGAATGAAAAAAATAATAATTAAAGCAATGCTTCCATCTGCAATAGAGACAACATATAGGTAGTCCTCAGTTAACGACCACTCATTCAACGATTGTTCAAAGTTACAATGGCGCTGAACAAGTGGTACTTATGACCAGTTCTTGGAGTTCTGGCTGTCTCAGCATCCCCGCAATCACATGATTGTGATCTGAGCACTTGGCAACCAGCTCACACTTACAAGGTTGCAGCACCCCATAGTCACGTGATCGCCATTTGCGACCTTCCCTGCCAGCTCCCCACAAGCAAAGTCAATGGGAAAGCCGGCAGGAAAGGTCACAAGTTGCTCGGGTAAGTTTTCCACGCCTGGCAACAACCACTCAAGCCTTGCTGCACTTGTGCCAGGCCACACCCTTGCACACCCTCCCCCACCCCGCAGCAGCCACTTATCTGTCTGCTGGCCTGCTTGTGAACCGCCTGGGACTTACAACTTCCTGCTGGCTTCCCCACTGATTTTGTTTGCAGGAAGCCAGCAGAAAGTTGCAAGGAGTTCCTCACTTAACGACCTGCAAACCTCACTTAACAACAGCTATGGGATTGCCATCACTAAATGATACGGTCACATGATGTCACGCTTTATGGCAGCATTGCTTAGCGATGGAAATTCTGGTCCCAACTACCATTGTAACCCGAGGACTACCTATATTCTAATTCCTGACAATGAGGATCACAGGTATTTGCTTGTGCTCTCTAACAAGGACAAAATGTGGGAAAGCTCAGCTGGAGCTGACTTTTAAAGTTCAATTTCTACCATTAAAAACTATTAAAATAAATTATTCTGTCTTGAGTTTAAATCACGGACTAACCTCAGACTCTTCTTCAATTTTCTGCCCTTCCACCTTCAGAAGATTTAACAGGGTATCAGGCTGTGTTGCCGTTGAGAATTGCTCTGAGACAAAAAAATGGAACACCTAAAAATTACACAAAAATGCACTTCTCTTCTTTTCAATGCAAGCAGCAGCACCTGGTTCTGCACATATACATGAAAGCTACCAGCTTCTGAAACAAGGATCATGTTGCTTTAAGAGCTATTGTCATGGAATCTGAAGCCATAACCAAGGGGAAAGAAGGGAAAGTGACCAATTAAAAACAAAAAACCTGTTACAAGTGCAGAGTTTTTGATGAACAAGATGGTCACTGACACCATAATGTTGTGCAGGCTTGACCATTGGGTGGCACCAACAAATGTGTCCAGATGAGGAGGTGCCAACTGTACCCTATAGCCACTCCAGGTCCCAAGACCAAGAAGAAGGAAATGTAAGAGTCATCTTGGCTAGAAAAAGCCCATTGGTTAACTATTCCACCTCTATCCCTACCACCCACAGCCATCTGAAAATTTACCCAGCTTTGACTTCTGCTTCTGGCATTGCTCCATCAGTTTTTGCAGATCTCCATATCGGTCAGAGAGGTTTGCACGTCCTGCTTCCAGGGGCTCCTGGAACTTCAGGTTTTGCTCTGCCAGGCTACGATTTGTAGCCAGAGCCATCTCCCTTTGCAACTGTATGTTCTGGACCTGAGAAATGAAACGTTAGGCAAATATAGCTCCTTCTAAAAAGAATGGTTTCTCTCTTCCATAACTTTCATGTATATGAATGATTACCTCATTAGACTCCAATGCCAACCGTTCAATCTCTTCCAAATTTTCCTGTAGTTCTTTCAATTCATCTACAGTCTTGTCTCTGAATGTCTCCATCTTTGGGGGAGCTCATCAATTCCTTTGGGATTAAGAGAAAAAGAAGGTGATTAGTAATTTCATAACATCCTGCAAGCATATTTGGTTGCAGGGCAATTTGGGCATTGTCACTGTCAGTTCCTGTAAGCCATATTCACAGGCAAAAATTATATCACAGGACAGCACAATAATTGCTCACTCATCCTTTCTCCACTTATGTATATTAGTGTGAAGTGTAATCTTACATGTAAGTGCCAGACCAATAACAGAAGACTCTGCCTGTTAAGGGCATACACTGTGCATTTATATGTAGCTGAATATATCATACAAAGTATTATGGGAAAAATGCCCACCTTAAAAGAGGGACAAAGCAACCAGAGATAGATGGAACAAAGTATACTTTATTGGCATGCACAAATTACTGTGATCCTTGGGCTCCTTGCCAAAGGACTGCAGAAGAGCCCCAAACAAAGCAAGGTTACAGATTATATACTTTTGATATGTTACATAGGAATGATAAAGACAATTTTGTAAGTCACAGCATGACCTTTACAGCCAGAATATAGCAACTGACAACATCATGGGGTGACCTTATTATGATCTGACCCAAAGCCTCTAAATTCTGCATTCCTACAAAGGCCCACCTCCTTCTACCGATACTAGCACCTTCTAACATAGACAATACTTTTTATATTGTCTCCATTCACGCCAGGGAAAGGCAACAATCTAGTTTCAGTTATCCATCTCCTTCCCCTCCAGGGTCATCAGTTCCAGTCTCCTGCTTTTAATCAGGACTACTGCAGGCCTGGTTTCATTCATAACTTAGCCACTTTTAATTAATTATTTAAATCTCCACAAAAGGCAAGATGGGCCCAATTAAATATTATCTCACCACTCCACCTGTGTACTGTTCAGCATTCTTTGTGTGATTAAAGATGGTCAAAAAAGAAAACATAAATCTTCCAAAAACTAAGTAACAGGAAGAAATGAAAAGACAAAGGTGAACTAAAATACTCTAAATAACTTCTGCTTCAAATTATGTTTCAGGGAGAATAGCCAATAAGTGACCAGCGATGGTTTATGTAGCTTTATGGACTGAATGGTGGCTAGACAGGGAAGGTAATGCCTGAAAAACAGGAAGGGGATTTTGCAAAGCAGTCTCCACTTGAATTTTGCCATCCTAAACAAGTAGGATCAGTTTAAGAATTTGCAACACTCTTGTGCAGCAGGGAGTTTTCGGATATGGCTCAGTCTAACACTGCAGTCTTAGCAACCAAAGGTAAGGGGAAAAAAGCAGAAATAAGAATACAAATTGTTCAGAAATATACTCTGCTGACCAGTACTTTAGCAAAAGGATTAGGAGAAATATCTGCATATATAACATTCCTTCACTTTCAAAGTAATTTAAAAAAAAGCTCTTTAATTCATCTTCTCTTGTTCAGAATCCTGTTTAAATCACTTGCTTTTATTTTTAGAACAAAGGAAATTCAGAGTATTTTTTTCATTGTATTTCCCTAGTCATTACACAATGGCAAATGTACAATGTACTACTGGCATGAAAGAACTCTTTTCTGTTCAAAATAACTAAATAAATCTTTATCTCTCTTTTGAAAATTATGGCTCCAAAATGCATCCTAATGGGAAAGATGAAGCCTTTGAATCATTATTACTCACTGACATTATAACAAAGCACATGGTAAGTCAAGACAGACAACCACTCTTGGTTTTTCCACAGAAATTAGAAATCAGAACACACTTTTCAGGCTTCTTGTTACTTTCTACTATTTTTCCCACTGATTTATGTAAGTATCATCCCTTTGGTGCCACTACAACATTTTTCCAAACCTTGTTGTGGTTTAATACTCACACAAGCAGCTTCTCTGTACAATAAAAATTACAACCAATGCAGTTTCCCATTGTGATTGATCCTGGACACAATAGTCTTTTGTGACCCACTACAATGAGACAATTTGATGTCTTCAATACGTAAACAGATTTTGCAAACAAAGCTTATTGTTATTATTCTGTCTCCACAGCTTTTTTTAAACAGCTTTCCTCATGGTCACATATGATATCATGGAGATCCATGACTGAATACCATACAGCTAGGGCACCAGGGAAAGAATACCTCAGAGGATGGGGATAAAATGAAAGGAGAGAGCTATGTAAGCTGCCTTAAGCTCTTTGAGGAAAGCTGGAATACCACTCTAACAAATAAATAAGTAAATAAATAATATTCCTAAACATGTAACTTTCCTCTTCAGGAAATATATACATTATTTTGGTAATCAAAATCATTGCTACGAAGGATGAATTTCATAAGAAAATGGCATGAGGGAAGGGTTAAACCACAGAAAGACAGAGATCCAATTACTGCTACAATAGATTTTAAAAAAGCAAAGAAATGCAATCATGGATCACCAGCTATCACATATAGTCTCTCTTTTTTTTTTAACTGCAATATCTCAGGCTCTTGGAAACCAGACAGAATTCATGGGTAGCAGGACATATCAAAGAAACAATTGTGAAAAATTATATATAACCTGTTACTATCTGCTACTGATTGTTCTATCTTTGGTTCAACCAAAATGTCTCACAGACTTGTCTCCAAAGAGTCAGCATCAGTATCTGCAAAAAAAAAAAGTCAAGCTTGCGTTTGCCTTCGTGGTTCCCAAAGTGAATACACACAGTCCCCAGTTTAAGAACGAGTTCTATTCCCAAGGTCTGTCCTTAAGATGCATTTGTATGTAAGCCAGAACAGTATTATTGTATACTGCATTGTTTCATGAATTCAAACCATTGTATATTTAACTCAAATCATTGTGTATTTAACTCGAATTTTACTACAGTAGGCTCCGTTCTTAACTATGTGTCATCTGTAACCCGGGCGTTCTTAACCTGGGAACCACCTGTACTAAATATCCTTCTGGCTAAGGAGAAATTATAATTACAAGTATTATATGGGTTGTAGTACCTGTAGTGAACACTGCTTCATACTCTAAGTTTATTATGTGTAACAACTAGGATGCTTTACATATAACCTGAAAATGAAAGGATACTTCTGACAACTTGTTTGCACACAGTATAATTAATATTTTGAGAAAAATGTGCAGGTCAGAAAGCCTTCAGTTCCTTCTTGAATAAACATTTAGGCAACATCCCCAGTTCTTCCTGTACAACATTTAATTATTAATCACATTGCTATCCCACTGCAATCAAAAGACTCTTGGGGGCTTACACAGAATATAAATCGGATAAAGCATCCCTGGTACAAAATTCCATAAAAACAATAAAAATGAACACCCACCAAACATAAAAATACAAACAATGAAAACAGAATTTAAAGATAGCATGATTAAATCAGGAAACAGCTCTCTTATTTAAAATGATAAAACCACAGCACCATCTACTTTTATTTACCAATACCTTGGCCCCAGGGAGAAGTTGTCTAACTGGAAAAGAGGAGCACATGAAATCATTTCATGTGCAAACTATATTTCAGGTGTGTCTCTATTCATGCTTGCACAGATTCTTCCACATTTCCTAATTGACATTTATGTTTATATCCTCACATGCCTCAGTTCAATCAAGCTAACAATACTTGTGTTTTGTTCAAGTCTTTGCAGACCACCTACACAAGATAGAAAGCCATCTTTATAATAAATAATTCTATGAGAGTGGCAAAATTAATCCACAACAGTTTTTGCTAAATAGATGCAAGCCAATATTAGCTACCGATATGTCTATCATCCTAAAGATCCTAATACTTATAAAACTGGAAATAACGTTCATGGTACACTTGAGAATAGCAAAAGGAGATGAATCAGTTATCAATCACCAGTGGAAAAAATGACATCTGTCTGCAAAAATTTAATTTCCATGGAAGTTGCTCTCTGTACCCTGAAAGATACATGAAGCATATACCTCAGAATGGTGCCAGTGACAAATGCGAAGAGGCCACCTGGTGTCCAACGGGGCTACAGGACAGATGAATTTGGTGCTGGGTGAGATAAATGACAATAAAGCTTATCCCAAACTGAACATTTATAGTGCAGTATCACAGTCACCTTTTCTCTTTACCTCAATCTCAGTGACAAACTAATTACAGTACAATAAAACAAAAACTTAACTGGCACACATCTTCCAAGCGTATTAATATACTCAAATGAGGTTTTGGTTTTTTTTTTAACGTGAATTAAACATTTACCCTGGAACCTGTTTCAGTACTAGGACATAATACACCCTTTCCCCAACCTTGTGCCTTCCCAATACGCTGTATCACAACAAGCTACTACAATTCCCATAATTCCCAGTAAACCCGATCAATCGTGGGACTTGCACCTGGAGATCCCCAGACTGAGGAAGTTTGTTTTAAACCCGAGACCCCCAAGAAGGGTCTCCCTAACTCAGTGTGAGGCTCCCATCGCAGGGTGGAGCATTGCAGAGCAGAGCAAATGCCAGCAGCCTCCCCAGAGCGCGGGGTTAGCAAGGCAAGCATTGTTCGTCCCCCCAACCCCCTTCACCAGCTGATCCGCGCGGGACTGCCACGCGCAGGGCCACCCGGGAGAAAGGGAAGGCGTCGCGCGGACACACAGCGACCCTCCACCCGCTGACTCCGCCGCTCCAAAGAGGAGGACGGGCCGAAGGGTTTCCTCTTTTCTCGCGAGACAGGGCGAGAAAGGGTTAAGCGATTAAGCTCTCTAACAATAATGATTTACCTGCGAAAAGCCGGGGCGGGGGTGGAGGAGGAGGAAGAGAGCAGAGAAGAATAGAAGAACGTACCCCCGGCAAGTGAAGTGCTTCCGGGAAAAAGTCGGAAATTGCGTCTGCTCAATGGTCCGCTCAGATTACTATTCATGAATATGGGGGGGGATTGATTCAAGTGTCCTTCTCACCCGGAAAAGAGATGGTTTGTTCCTCTGGCAGAGCCAATGAACCGGCGCGCTTTCAATTCGGAAGCCATCGTGTCAGCCGCGTCACATCACGTGGCAGGGAGGCGTGTGTTAGTGTGTGCGAGAGATCGAATGAGACGAGCTGGCGATTGGTCTTTGTCACGCGGAGCTCGTCTTAAAGAGAGAAACCTGTTAAAGTGCAATTTAAAAATCTGTATCGCATCCAGTGTGTGTTTTGTAAAAGACAGTCCTTCTGTCTTTTGCATTTCACGGCGCTCTGGTCTCACTGTTCATTATTTCACCTGGTGAAAGGTATCTGCATTGCAAAAATCCGGACAATCATTGGATGAAAGCAAAGAATTACTCTTTATCTCTTTGCCGCCATCTAGTATGTGACATCCATAGCGAACGCACTGTTCCATTTCAGAGGAACCAGCGTTATGCAAAATGCAGAAAAGGAGTAAGAACTAATTCATACAAATGAAAGGCAGATACGAAAAGGAAACGGCTAAAACTAGTTTACACCAATATCATATGCAGTACTTCCCCATACCTTTCCATGGTTACAAATCATGTTTGCTTTCTCCAGTCCATACACTTCACATATTGCCTTTTGTTCTGTAAACGTCTCACCTCTTGAGAGTCTCACCAATTCAACCATGACTCCCTTGGTTTTTCCATTCTTTCCAACCAATCACTTGTCCTCCACGTATTTGTTTTGCAGTTTGATCCTTTTGCAGTTTGATCCTCATTCATTATGCGACTGAGCCACCTCAACTACTTTCATATTCGCTTCTGTTGGTACTTCCTTTGCTGATCAGTGGAATCTGCAGAAGGGGACAGAATCTATGAGATGCATTTCATCTCACATGCACATTCAAAAGGGGTTGGGCTTGCATTGCAACATTCCATCGACCATCTTGCCAATTTTAATCCTGCCCCAGATCACTAATGTTCATATTCAGTCTAGTACTTTCATAACAGCACCCTTTTCTTCTTGACCCTATCTTTTGTTTAACCACACATCTTAAATATGCCATCCCCACTGCATCAACTGTATTCAACATTTCTCCTGACACACCCAACTCTCACTTCCATCTAACACATAACGAAGTGGACAGAAGCTCACTTTATTGCATTTTGCTTTATTCCACCAACGTACATTTCTCACAAGAGACCATGTGCTACCTTTCTACCTTCATGTGCACAACTTTAAAATTCCTCTGACCATTTTTCCATCTTTACTAGATTTTTTATCAAGGTACACAAATTCCTCTACTTATGTAAGTATTGTCAATGTAGAGTCCCCCATTGTAGGGGAGATGGGCGGGGACAAATCAAATAAATTAATTAAATAATAATAATAATAATAATAATAATAATAATTTTATTTATTAACTTATTTTGTTATTAATGTCTAACTTTTTGATTCATTAATTTTCATACAATCTGCCTAGTTAGGTTCTCAACTAACTGTACCACATCATCTCCGTACAAAAGTACACATATATTCATGTCCCTTAGTGGCATACCTGTAATGTCACTACAAGCATACATTTATCCATAAATGCACTAACCAACCAAGGGAATATTGCACATTCATGACTTATTCCTAGCTCAGTGTTGAACCATTCACTAAACATTCCATTTATTCTCTCACTTGCTTTTCTTCTATCATACGCTGGGTTTACTGCATTCGGCAACCAATTTTCAGTTCCATGCTGACCTAAAATATTCCATAATTCATAGAGGCAATCTTCACATAACAGTGAACAAGTCTACACAGCTGTTCCTCAAGCAACCATATCCATATTTTAACATTTCTCCAGTTATACCACAGTATTTGCAGCCATATGATTTTTCAATATTCTCACAGCATTTATGATTTCCTTTTCAACCATTTTCTTAGATATTCACATTTATGAGTTCAGTTCCATTCTTTGACATATCACCATCATTCCCATACAAATCTCCAAAATGTTATTTCCACCGTTCTCTTAGCGTAATGGAATATCAGGAGAATGTGGAGCTATTACAAAAAAGATACCTCAGTTCTGAGAAAGTAGAAAGGGTGAGACTCTGCCTTGATTGGGTTAGGCATAAGTTGAAGTAGAGAGGGCTTTGGCAGGCTTTCAGGATTCTGTTGCAATACCCTAACCACATTAAAGTCCTTTCCAAGACTGCTAGTGACTCTTCTTTCCTGACCTTGTCTACTTTGAAGGGCTGACACACTCTTAACTTTCACCCCAAATAATTCCACCACTTTTATTTTTAATCCCATTATTTGGCATAGTGGTGAAGGTCTGACTTAGAAAGCAGGAGACGGTGAGTTCTAGGCTCCGTTAGGCATGAAAGCCGGCTGGGTGGCTTTGGGTCAGTTGTGCTCTCTCTCAGCCCACCCACCTCACAAGGTTGTTGTGGGGAAAATAGGAGGTGGGGTATTAGGTATGTTCTCTGCCTTGAGTTGTATGTAAAAAAGGCAGGATAAATCATCATCATCATCATCATCATCATCATCTAATGGAGGCTCCTTGTTGTCAAAGTAATGGCAATGAATCATGCCCTTCATCCATGCGGCGATGTGGAATGTTGCAAGTACACCAGACAGTTGAAGAAGGAAAAAGGGGCATTGGAAGAATATCTGAAGGACAGTGAAGAAGATGCACTGAAGCTAATACACCATGAAGGCTTACTGAATACCAAAGAGACCAAACTGGCCTACAAGAAAGACCAAATGAAGAATAGAAAAGAGACATGGCAAGGCAAAGCATTACATGGCCAGTACACAAAAAAATGAGCAGGCAGAGAAGATAACAAGACCTGGCAATGGCTAAGAGCAGGAAAGCTGAAGAAAGAGACAGAGGGGCTAATTCTGGCTGCACAAGACCAAGGCTTAAGAACAAATGCATACAAAGCCAGAATTAGGAAGACAGCAACAGACAGCAAATGCCACCTCTGCAAAGAAACTGAAGAAGGAGTGGACCATCTAGTTAGCTGCTGCAAGAAGACTGCACAGACTGACTACAAACGACAGCATGACAAAATAACAGTGGTGCATTGGAATATCTGCAAGAAATACCATTTGTGCGCAAACAAGAACTGGTGGGACCACAAAACAGACAAAATAATAGAAAATGAAGAAGTTAAAGTGTTCTGGGATTTTAGAATTCAAACAGACAAGCACCTGCCACACAACACCCCAGACTGAACAATTGTTGATAAGAAAGACAAAAAAAGTCTGGATAGTGGACATTGCAATACCTGGAGACAGCATAACAGATGGGAAAGAACTGGAGAAAATACAAAGACCTGCAAATAGAAATAGAACAACTGTGGCAAAAGAAAGCCAAGATAGTATCAATAGTAATAGGCACCTTGGGTGCAATCCCAAAACATCTGGAGCACCACTTGAAGATCCTCGGCACTGACAAAATCACCATCAGTCAATTGCAAAAGGCAGCTTTACTTGGAACAGCTTATATCCTGCGACGATCCTTTTAACACCATCAAACAACATCTGCCTATCCCAGGTCCTTGGAAAGGACTCAATAGGTGGATAAAAATGCCAAATCTAGTGTAAACATCTGGCAGACTGTGCGACCAACAATAATAATCTGATGGAGACTTCTTGTTAAGTCCTCTTCACCACATCCAAAACATTTCTATTACCATCAAAATTGCACTGCATTTTTCTCTGCTTCTTTTTATCTTTTTTCTTGCTATCTTTGATTGCATTCTCTGCAACTATCTTTTTATCATTAAAGATATTATAAAATATCATTTTTGCAGCATTATATGCACTTTTTCCCCATCCACATGTCTTCTTTCCAGCAAGCATCCTTTTTCATATTTCCCATTAATGTAGCTCCACATACTTCTATGCACTCTGTAACAAAATTCTTTTCACTCAGTTCCAACAGCTTCTACATCATCTTTCTTCATGTCTATTTTCCATTAATTCTGTTGGGAGGCTAATCTAACTTCTAACATTATTTTTCATATAAGAATTTTACTTTCTCTTCTTGCAGTTGTTCTAGTTTCTTTCATTCTAATTTATTTCACTTCTTCCCTTTTCTTCCATATTTTTTTTTCTGTAGATCCATTTTTGATATTACAAAAAAATGGTCTGTCCCAAATTTAAAACCACTCATCACCCTTGTATTCTTCACTAATTCTTTCAGCCTTTCATCATAAACAGACACATCAATCAGGCTCTTATATTTATGTTCATTCTTTTGCCATGTGTACATATGAATAAACTTAAAGCACATATTCAAAATAAACAGACTAAGCATATACTCACCATTCTCATTGATTCTTGAATCTCTGAATGGCTCGTGACTTTTTCTATTCTCACTGATCTCCTTCCCACCCAGTCATCCATGTCATCTTACAGAATAATTTTTCCTTCTGGATTGCATTTGTTTGAGAATGTTGCATGTTGTTTTTTTTCTTCTTAAAACTCATGCCTGATTCTTCCATTATCATCATTCACTGGAGTATAACATACGACTAGCATCAACCCAGGGATTCTTATTTTCATATGCATCCACAACCTAGGTGACATCAATTCAGACTATCTGACATACATTTGAGCCCTTTCATTCTGACATACACTTTAAACTTACACCTCACTTCCCTCCATGTTTTCATCAAGCCATACCTCAAGAATAGTACGCATTGAACACAGGAACAGTTTAGTTTCTAAACATTCATGAAAGAACCAAATAATGTTGCTGAAATCTGGCCTGCAGATTAAATGGCTGCACTTTCTGAAGCCTTTAAAACAAAATCCAGAAATTGTTTGGAAACCATCATCTATCCCCTAAGGTAGAACGAAAGAAAGCATTCAGCTGCTGTCCTGTTGGTGACTAGGCTCCCATTCTGGTTTTGTTTCAATGTTATTATTTGAAGGGTGGCAGTGACTGTGGGGGAGTGTTTTAATTTTACACTGCTGTTTTAACTCTGACTTTAACAGAAGAGCAGAGGAAGAGACATGTTTGAAAATGCAGATATTTGAAGGCACCAGAATCTCCCTCACCTAATCTGATGTGGCATTCTTGGTATGAGGGTTGTATTGAATCTTCTTGTAAAGGTTTATAATCTGTGACCTTGTAGACTTGGGGATTCTTCGGCATTACTTTGGCCAGGATCCCAGCAATCCCTATAGGTTTGTGCATACCAATAAACTATACTTTCTTTCAATATCTCCAGGTGCTTT
The DNA here is from genome assembly GCA_030867105.1 of Liasis olivaceus. Lineage (NCBI taxonomy): Eukaryota > Metazoa > Chordata > Lepidosauria > Squamata > Pythonidae > Liasis > Liasis olivaceus. Next base: position 106,830,606 of record CM061349.1, on the reverse strand, counting down.
AGCTCTTTATTTAGAGGGCATTTTTCCCACAACAGTCTTCAGGACAGGTTTTTATAACGTGGCACTGATCTAGTAAGATAAAAAAATTACAGTGTTCAAGTTCATCCAGTCCTCCAAATTTTCAAAACCATCCGAGATTTTCCATCTTCTAAGAGGGCCTAAATGCTTATGAACACTGCAGATTGGCAGAGGCACAAAAAGGGGAAAGTTAGAAACCAAATAACTGTTTTCTGGCAATGAAACCAAATAGCTGTTTTTTCCTTTTTATTATTATTTTTTTATTTTTGGTGTCATTGTTGCTTGTTTTGTTTCGTCTTTTAGTTGAGAGCTTAGTATTAAATATTACGCTTAAGACAGAAACCTTTATCATATAAAAAATACTTTGATATATTTTGAAGTTTTTTATTCCTGCCATGTTTAACTATGAATGCAAGATGTTAACATTTTTCTGCTTATCAACTTTGACGTTGTAGAAATCGTAGTTAATATTGATATAAACGTCTTTATCTTTGAAGATTTAAGTTATCTAAACATTCGTCTTAATAATCTCTAGTCAGCACTCAAATAATATAATGCACTACTTATGTTTTACAATAACACAATAACACAAACTATAGAAGAAAAAAAGATTTTCTAAGGGTATGGAAAAAATGTCTTATTTCCCTCAAGCAGGGGAAATGGTTTAATAAAGGAATGTTTTCTAATGCTGATTCTTCTTGATTATGCCGAGTCACGAGCCCCTTATGTTTTAACCAAGATGTCTACAAGTGCACTTACATAGCAGGGGGACCTCAGGAATCCTCCTCCTGTCCCAGTAACTGCAGCATGAAAATTGACCTTTTGACCTTTTAAGGGACACATGCTACATGATACAGCCTTTGCCTCATCCCCAGCCCACCACAGGGGCAACTAACATTTGTCTTTAGCTTTATTCGTTTTATGATGTTTTTCCTCTTCTGTCCATACAAGGCTTGCTCGACAAACATTCTACAATGCCTCGTTAACAATATAGGTGACAATGAGACAAGGTATAGCATCTACCTGGGTTCTATTGGGGGCTTTCCTCCACTGCAAACACATCCCCCCGCCCCCAGTTGCTAAGTGCAGCCTTCCATATTCATTTTTGGCTTGGGCTGCTGGAAAGTCCAGGCCCCTGGCTTCAGCAGAGTCAGCTGCCTTTGTGATGACTGACTGGCCTTTGCCAAACACCCCTCAGGCATTATGTGAGCTCCTTACGGAGGAGAGGCTAGGATTCTTCTGGAAAACCATTAGACCTGTTTTTAGCATTGTTAAGCAGTCTTCTGGAACAGCGTTATATCTGTGTTCTAAATAAGGACTCGCTGTTCAAATGGAAGGTCTGTTTAAATGGGAAAGGGGGGTGGGTTCTGTCAGCAATGGATGGCTGGTTTTGTCCCAAATGATTGCGTACGCGTTCTACTGCTTCTGCTGACAAGAGGTGTCATTTATACTGCTTTTATTGCTTCAAGGAGGGGAGCATTTTAGGTCCTCCTAACACCATTTTCAGCACTCCCACGAGATAATTCTGGGTGCTGCTGGCCACAACCACATGCAGCATTAATTGATTTGGGATATTTGGAAGCTGGGTAAAATTGACAAGAGTTCTGTCAATTTGCCCGTCTGTCCCCTGTGTCCAAAAAGAGTCCAGTTGACAGATTGGTAGAGAGGAGGGGCCCAGGATGAAGCAGGAGAGAAGTCTCTTGATGTGCCTGTTTCATTCCACACACCTCCTCTACCCCAATGACCTGTCACCCAGGCTGTTTTGGAAAAGCACAAGGGTCAGGTTACAGCTGCAGAACATCTTCATGCTGGCAACCTCTCAGTCAGGAAGACTGGAAAATGGTTAAATCCCAGGCACCTGCTCCTAGCTGTCTAACCACATGTTAAAGAGAGTGAGTTTTCCTGCTAGGTGAAGATACGAAACAAAGCCAGAGAGATCCACCAATCATTTCCTTTCAGTTGTCCCCCAGTAAAGCTGTAAGAATAAGACCACCCATAAACCTCGTCACTGAGGCAGATTAGAGTGCAGTCATTAGGACGGCATAAATTATAATGGCGTACCTTTCTGCTGACTTAACGAGAGAAGGAGAGACGGACAAGGACAAAGAGAAAGAGAAAGAGAAGAAGGAGAAGGACAAGAGAATGAACATTTACACAACTGTGAAGAAGAGCCTTAAAAATAACAGCATATTTTAAAACCGTATGTGGAAAAATAGTCCTGCAGAGGTAATCACAATATCATTGCAGTCCCACAAATGAGAGAACAATAGTTCTGAAGAAGAAAAGAGAGTGTCAGCAGCAGAAAGGAAGATAGCACTTCATCAACCTCCGGTTGCTATTGTAAAGTTTCCCTCCTGTCTTTTTCTGCCTTACTTGGTCAAATAGAAATGGGACTGGTAATATTCTCCTCCACCGCCTTCTTTCTCTGAAGGAAAAAAAAAGTTTGCTATGCCTTACAGACTTTTAAAAATGCTCCTTTCTTCATTCCCTTCTCCCCCACAAGCAGTGACAAAACTGAAAACAGTCATATTAATATCCACTGTGAAGAAAAAATGAATCACAGTGACTTCAGTAGTGCTTATTTCTGGGTAGGTATGGAGGGCATCAGATGAGAAGAGAAAAATGATGAACCTGAATAGTATGAAGATGGGGGTATTTGCTTTTATCTCGACTTGGTTTTGAGGAATTAGAAGGTAATTTATTATGGAGGAGGGGGGAGATTAAAGTGGACTTTGGAGGAACAAGAAGAGCAAAAAATAGCTCAATAGCAACCTTGCTCTACAAAGTCATTCAAAATACCTAAAAAGTAAATTGGTACAGGAATACTTAAGGGGTGTCCTGAGATATTAAGGGAAAAGCTGCCACAAGTACCACAGAAAAGCATAAAGGTACTTTTCCCAATGTCAGTTCTCCAGGTGGACCTCCAAGAGAGATTACATAAACAAAAGTAAAAGACATTTATTTCTAACTAGGTGTAAGCAATTTACATTAACAAACTTGCAGTTGGGCAGTTGATAAAGATAAGTAAGTTAATATATTTCAACTGACATTAGGGGAAACTTCTGCATCGTTTACCTTTCACTGCAAATTTAAGATTTAATCATCTGTCTCCACGCACTGAAAAATGGCATTATCATAAAGGAGACGATGTTATGGCCGTTTCTCCTGTCATTTGTTTTTCTATTGCAGAAGACTTTTTTGAAAGATCCAGAAGCATGTGTGGGAACCTCCCACAGTCTAAAATGGAATTGATCAGGCACAGGTTTCCCCATGTCTCTGAGTACTTGTGAGATTTTGTGGTGGAAGGTGAATCGTTGTCACTTCAGAACACGACCAGCAAGCACAATTCAGCCCTGAAACAAATTTGCCCTTTTGTGCTTTGTAATCCAGGCTCTCTGTTTGTTAAAAGTTATCTGGAAAAAAATTAAAATTAGATTCCACCCAATAACAAATATAGAGTACCAAGAGGCAGCTGATAAATGTTATTTGAAATTAATATTTGATACTATATAATAGGATAATCGAGGGCAGAAATGCTTCCATGGAAAGTGAAGATAACACAGTAAAATGACTTTTAATAAAGGTTGCTTTCAGATGTTGGGCATTTCCACTACCAGGAGACACACAGAAATCCACATTACTTAGCATTTGCTGGGTCTTAGCAAGTTCCAGTTGTCCTAAATGGAAAGTAAATTCTGTCGTTTAAACTGAATAGGATACTAGTGGTAAATTTGAATTGGATACAACAAAGCCACTGTTTTACTAAGCACTTAATTTGCAGTTGTCCATCCAGATTCAACAGCATCTTGACTGTAAGCTACAGCCTGAGTGCTCTGAATGGAAATAATTACCCCTGCAACTGGGTTTAATAGTTACACACAACAAATTTCAAGCAGACATCTGGGCCACTGCACTGCAACAACCTTGGGCTCATTGTGAAAGAACATCTTAACAAAACAATGAGGGTGAGTCGCTTCCTGTTAGACAGAATTTGAAATAGATCAGAGAAAAGCTGAGAATATTAGGCTTGTGCTTCGTGAAAAAAACTTTTATTGCACAACATTTTACAAGGGATAGAAGATTGGATCGTCTTTTTTATTTCCCATCCCAAACACCTTCAGGAATTTCCAGATAACCAGCCCAACTCATTTGATTCCAGTATAAAATGCATCTAGGATTGATTTGGGCTATTTTGATTGATTATAGATCTATTCCCTGCCTTCCTTTCCTTTCAACTTTTCCCAAGCATACATTTGCACAGGCAAAGCTAGCCTCGGTGAAATTGACTAGCACAACCTTTCTGGTTTGGTTTGGTTTTCAAAACAGAAGATTCTGGCCACCAATGATCACATCATTAATGGACCACCAGAGGATTCATCTCCTGTCAAAACCAGGACTGAAACTTCATGCAGTAACCATCTTTTCTAGCCACTTCCTTTGACATTTTTCTTTCCGAGGAATATCTGTTTGGGTGAAAAAGATGGAATGGCTGCACCAAATCTTTTCTCTGGCAGTGTTAGTACTAGAGCCCTCCATCTGAAAAGTTCTCTAATTCTGGAAATTAATATCATGGGCAGGAGGGAGGGCTATAAATCGTATCTCTCTGTCTCTCAAATAAAAAAATAACATGAAACCTGAACTAAAATCATGATTAGAAACCTTATTAAAACACACAAACATAATCAGCAGCTGAGTACAGACCATTCATAACATTCAGTACAACCATCGAGCAGGCTCTACATCACAACTGATCCCTAAGTGTGGTGGCAAAGCCACATTTTCAGATTTTTTAGAAAGGCCAGTAGTGCCAGGGCCTGTCTAAGCTCCGAGGGGATGATGCTCCAAAGGGTTGGGGCCACGGCAGTCTTCCAGGGCCCCATCAGATGACCCTTCTTAGCGGACAGAACTTGTAACATGCCTCTTCTGCCAGACCTGATGGGACAGGTAAATATAACTGGGAAGAAGTGATCCCTCAAATAACCCAATTTCATGCCATGTAGGGCTTTATATGTCATTACCAGCACCTTGAACTGAAACCAGAAGCAAACTGATAGTCAATGCAGCTTGGGGAGCACAGATGTAATGTGCACTGATCTGCCCGCACTGCTGCATTTTGCACCAGCTGCAGCTTCTGAATTTTGCAAAACGTTGCAATGTTACAAAATGCTACCAACCTTTTTCTGAAATCTTTCAGGAAATTGAACTATGCTGAGCATACTATATCTGGAGCCCTCAATTGCAAAACTTAAATTTATCTTTAATTCCTTATGTTGTTTACTTTACAAAAAATAAAATTCTGTCCAGATTACTTTAAAAAGAAAATGTACATTTTTACCTTTAGTTCACCTGTTGAAAAGATATGGAAAACATTGCTCTACTGCTCTTGGGACGTACCAAAGTGTTTGGACTGGTTGCAATGTCACCTACAACTGAGTATGTTTTTAGGTCAAGAACTTAATGCAAATGAAATGGATGACATAGAAAGTTCTCCTTAAGGACATTTTTTTTAAAAAGATAATCGTATCAGGAATGTCTGCCTTTCTTATATGAGATGCAAATATGATAAGAGAGGCTTGGAGATATAGATACATACATAAATACATACATACATACATATATATATACACATAGAGCAACCCTAACTGTGTTGCTTAGAAGCTGGGACCCACACTTCATTTGAATCAACAGCTTGGGGATAACGGAGCAATCATGAAGTACCTCTTACTTCTGAGCTTGGTGGCACTTTCCCAATGTCTGACAACCAAGTAAGTATTGAGCGTTGTGCTTTCGTCAAAGAAAATATGTACAGTTTCCTTCAGAAGAATCTAATTTTGTTTCTAAATTATGTTCAATAAACTCTTCCAGCAAACTTTCCGTTGTGATTGCTGGGCAAGCCACAAAGCCTTGTTGTGCCTAATTTTTCCACTGACGGTAATATTTTCTTTCCCTTTTAGAGCTATATCTGCAAATGTAGGATGTATTCATAGGGTAGAACTTGCTTCTTTCTCTACAAAGTGTACCTAGATTTCAAGGCCTTTCTTCTTATTATTCGGAAATAATCTGAACCTAACTTTCCCACCCTGAGGGCCTCCAGATGTGTTGCAGGTATAACTCTCATTCTAGCTGGGAATTCTGAAGGTTGTACTCCTATGTTCTCTTAAGGGCATCGGATCTGAGAATGCTGTCCAAAATGCATTTTTTCAATCTTTAATAGCTATGAGCAGTTTCCTTATCTCTCGCTTAATTCATCTTTTCCTTTCCATTATTCAATGCTTAGGGTTCACCTAAAGAAAACAAAATCTGTGAGACAAACCCTTGAAGAGCATGGGCTGCTAAAAGATTTTCTGAAGAAGCATCCTTACAACCTTGGCTCAAAATATTTCCCCCGGCAGCACAACACATTTGCCTCTGAACCCTTAAGAAATTATATGGATGTAAGTATTCCATGTTAGAAAGAGATACACAGAATTTACCCTATGGACAAGACTAGAAAATCTCAACACATGTCGATCTAAATCAATAGCCCCTTGCTCTGGAGAGCAGTAAAACAGCAGTGCAGATTTAGGAAATGATCATTTTAAAAGTTTGAAAGTTATTAGAGATTACTGCTCATGGAATATAAACTACATTCTACTGTAACAAATTGAGCAGATTTGTGTTATTTTAAAAGTCTGTCTAACCTGCTTGTGTCTACCAAGAAGTGTTCATCTCTCTTGCCTCCGAAATGCCATGGAGATATCAGGATGGATTTTCTTGATTATGTCCCATTTTCTGCCTCCACAGGTTGAGTACACTGGCATTATTTACATTGGCACTCCACCACAGGAATTCTCAGTCCTCTTTGATACTGGTTCTTCCAACTTGTGGGTCCCTTCTGTGTACTGCTCCAGTGAAGCATGTTGTAAGTAGTCTCCATAACCGATGCCTTCAGAAAGAGGCTGCTCTTTATTCAAGCCATCCTCAAATGTACCTTCCAAATGTAATAGACTACAACATCTGTGTTGGCGTGTTGGCTGGGAATCCTAAGAACGGTAATCCCAACGCATTTGAAAGGCACCAGATCTGGGAAGGCTTCTTTATTCCCATGACCATCTGTCTTTCCAATGTGTTCAGCAGGGATCATACTAATATCAGATATATTGACTGCTTGAGACAGCCTTTGGGAGCAGCTACTCAAGGGGATCAATATGCAGTGGCAAAACATATGCCTACATAGCAAATGTTTAGGAATGAGCTTGGGTGTAGAAATGAATTGTAGGGCATAATCAAATCAAAGCAGTTTATTACAGCCATAAGGCGAGATCAAGTAAAATATCCAAAAGTAGAACTGTTACATATTTTTCTGCACACCATATGGAGGGAAAACCTAACTATTTTTTCCCCAAATTATAACCAGCTTTCAGTTTAGCGAAGACTGGGGACAGAGTTCTCCCATTAGAGGGTATTGCACTGGGATGGGTAAAATGCCAAGATCTCTCTTACTCTCTATCACTCTTTCTGTTTCTGTTACATATTCAACATCCCCACATCGTCCTACAATTACTTCCTTCTCTTTGCAGCTGACCATCATCGATTCAATCCACAAGACTCGTCCACTTTCCAGGCAACCAGCCAGAGTGTTTCCATCGTATATGGCACTGGGAGCATGACTGGAGTCCTAGGCTATGATACTGTCCAGGTGAACTGCCAAAGGAAATAGACTGATAAGCCAAACTTTGGGAAATTAGACTGAGTCAGCATGGTTCTGGGTGGACAGACAGGGAAGATCTAACTGGGTTCTGTATAGATCTTACTCATGGCAAAACCATCACAAAAGCATTCTAACTCTTCCCAACTTCTGATCCTCTACCAATCTCAGAGGCAGCCAAGCCTGTGGTGATTGTTTTGGGAGTTCTAGTCAAGAAGTAAAACAGGAGCTTTAACACGCCCTGCTATGCATGGCTTGTGGACTTAGAGGTTAGACAGACTCATGACTAAAGAATTAAGAAATGCAGTATGTCCAGGAATGTCCAAGAAATTCAAATTATACTGTGAAGAGCAAATGAGCATTTCTCTTGGAACATGCTACCACAATTGTTCTTTCTTTATTTACAACCTGAAGATAGCAATGTTCAAACTATTCATAAAACAAAGTAAACTGTTCTAGTCTATTAGTAAAAATTCCATACTACTGTAATGAAGCAACCTCATATTCACAAGATAATGATCAAGCTTTGAGATTTCCAGGCAAATGCAAATTACTACTAGCTTTTATCTTTTCAAAACTGAGGGTATTGGGCAGTAAGCATTTTGTTTCAACAGTCCAAATGTAATTATCTGTGACAGCTCACAGCACCTATGCCAGGGCAGGCAACCTAATCTCTTTGAGATGTATATAGATACCACATTTCTTTGCCACTGGTCATGCTGGCTGGGACACAGGGGAACTGAAGTCCCAACCATCTGGAGGGCACCATCCACTGAAATCTGTACCTCTTTCTTCATTTCATTTTGAGACTCTTGCTATGTGAAGTTTCATAATTTCAACACCAATCAAGTCAGCCGTTTTTTCTTCTACTCCCACCCCATACATGTTTAAAGAAACTGGTAACATCTTGCTTAATGAAGAGTTTTGGAGATTTTGCAAGTGTGCTTATGGTTTTATAAAAGTTTGATTTGTCCTAACTAAGCTATTAACTGACTATGCATTTCTGAAGTGTTCAGACTGTTTCAGGGAAGATGTCTATCCAGTTAAAAAAAAATCAATGACTCTAAAATTTAATGCCATGCAAACAAGTTTACCCTAGTCTCAGGTTTAAGTGAAGTTTCTTCCTCTTTCTTTTTCAGTCCTGTGCTCCCAAAACAGAAAACTGGAAGTATATACTACTTCTGGGCCTAAACTAACCTCAATCTGTTTAATAGAGAGGAACAAACAATTTCGAATCATGATGTACTGTCAAGAACATAAAAAACCATGATTTATTATTAAGAACGTAAGAAGCCTATTGGGTCAGCCCTATTGGGTCTTGTCTAGCATTCTATGTCACACTGGGTAGCTCACAAACCTGGACTGGAGGATGATTGCCTCCTTCCACTATACTTCCTATTTCCTAGGATTCAGGAGACAGTGCAGAGTGAAGAATATTACAAGCTCTTGCTAGCCTGATCCTCCATGAACCTGTCCAGCCCCCTTTTAAAACCATCCAAATTGATTGTCTTGACCAAAAGTGCTATTAAGTGCTGGTAGAGAAAGGATTTCCTTTGGCTGGTCCTCAATCTCCTGTGTTTAGTTTCAGTGGAGGACCTTGCCTTGTAACATTCTGAGAGAGGGAACAAAACTTCTCTTTCTTCACATTATCTATGCCATGCATGATTTGACATCTCATCATCATGTCTCTCTTCATCCTCCTTCATTCCAGGATAAAGGGTCACCTAAACGTTTGAGGAATTGTTCTAGTCCTCTAATAATTTTGGTTGCTTTGGGGCGGGGCACCTTTCCTAACTCTGTAAAATCCTTCCAAAGGTGTGATGACCAGAGGTGTGCATAATACTCCAAATGTGGTTTCATTATAGATTTGTATAAGAGCATTGTTATTGCGGCATCACTTGACATTTGTTTAGGTTGAATTGCATTTGTCATTTTGAAACCCATCATTCAGTTAGCAGAGATCCTTCACAGCCCCTTTTTGCTTTTACCACTCTCAGCAGTTTTGTACCAACAGCAAACATGGTCACCTCGTTGTTCAACCCTAACCTCAGATCATTTGTATCTAGGCTCTAAATCACCAGTCCAAATGCTGGTCTTTGGAGACCCCTTGTGCACATCTTGCTAGTGCAAGAATTGCCCATTCATTCCTGTCCCTTATCAGCTGTCAGTCTTCTAGGGCACCTGATCTCCTATTCCATGGCAGCTGGCTTTGCTCAGGAGGCTTTTTTAGAGGGGCTTTTTCCAAGTCCAAGGATACAACCTCTACTGAGCCACTTTGCCTACATGCTCGTTAACACCCTGAAAAAGTCTGGAAGATGAGAGAGTTATCCATGCAGAAACCATGTTGGTTCATTTTCTGCAAATCTTATTTTTTTTCTATTAGTTTGTTTTCTCTTTAGTAATTCTTTCAGCCATTTTCCCTGGAAATAGTGGTATGCTGTCCCCCTTTATCTATTCTAGTACTCTTCTACAGTACTACTTATTTGGATTCCAGTTGTCATCTCATCCCATCCTACCATTCTTTTAATATATTTACTGTATAAGTTAAACAGGGACAGGGACAATGCTGTGGGATTCTTCTCACGCCGATAACAGGGCTGGCAGCGGTCACAACAGAGAACGTGTGCTGCCTGCGTCCTGTTTCTCCTTCACAAAAAAGGCAAACGTCCACCTCCTACAAAACAGCAGAAGGAAACAGATGCAACTTTTGCAGCCTGAAGTTGCCTATACAGAAACGTCTCATCTGAAAGCAGAATATTTGTTGGGACTCTTGGGACGTAAGATTAATGTTCCTTCTAGTAGTATGTTCTATGAATCTGAGCTCTTGGATTCTTGTTTCACGGATTGACTTTTCCAGTGCAGACTGCAGTAAAAGCACACCTGACAAATATGTGTCCTGTCACATTCTCTTTTCAATTCTGAACCATTCTGATTCTCCAGACTCGGTTCTTACAGCAACTTCTTATTCCTTATAAAGGCTTCTCAGAATAATAATCACTCATTAGTAAAATATGCCACATTCTGGCATGACCTGAAAAGTCAAGTCTTTGCTGTAATCAATGAAGCAGAGCCTGCTTCTGTTTTCTTGCGCTCTCAGCTATCCATCTGACGTCAGCTCGCTGCTCCCCGCTCCCACCTGCCCTCCCTGCCATTTACCTGTTCATTTGGCATTTCTTTCTCCATGCATGCTGTGGTCTTCTTTGTGAGACATTAAGCAACACTTTGCTTGTGTGAGGAATTAGTGCTGTGGCTTGAGAATTGCACATTGTCTTGTGTCTCCCTTCTCTGGCATAAACATAAACACTTACCTTTTCACATCTCTAAACCACACAATATTTGCTGACCATAAAGCTGTTAGGACTTGAATCGCTTCTTATCTTGCAGTTATGAACAGTTCTGTGGCTTTTTCATCTGTCCCTGGTGCTTTCTTATTTGACAGCTGGTCTACTGCCCCTTCTATCCCACATACTGATTGAGTTGGTTTCGGAATATATTCCCTCTCCCTACAGATGTTCCCGTTGCTCCATAATCCCATTTGTAGAGGGTTTCAGTATAGCAGTGGCATCTTCCTTTAACCTATTTTTTCTCTATTAGATTTCTTCCACAATTATTCTCGGGCATTCTTACCTTAGCAATAAGGTATCCAGGGAGTGCTCTGATTTTCTTAAAATATCTCTCATTTTGTTTTTCTAGTTATTTTCCTCTGTTGCCTGAGAGAGTTTTCCCCATCCTTTCCTGCTTGACCTTAATGTCGGTTTCAGCCATCTTACTTGTGGCTTCTCTCTTTCTCTGGCTATCAGGATGCCTTCTTCTGAAAACTGTGGGGATTTGTTTTCCTCTATGAAACGCTTCGAGTATTTGATTCACTTCAGTTTTCAGTTGTTTCTCGTCTCTTTCCTAGAGCTCCTCAGGCTGCCTGTTGCTTAAGTTAAGGGTATTAAATAAACGTCTCATACTGATCCCAGATTCTGATTCTTTGTCCTTCTGGTCAAGTCTGGTTGGCCCACCTGCTCTCTTTATTCTTCTGAGTTTAACCCCTACATTTAACACCAATAATTCATGGTCTCTGTTCCACAGTCTGCAGTTAGAAATGTCCTGGCTGGCTGGATTGCACTTCTCTATAGTTTGTTTCCTGTTGTGTAATTGACTGGATTCCAATTTCATATACCAAGTGAAATCCAAGGGTAACATCTGTGTTTACCCGACTTAAAGCACTTATTGTAAATAAACAAAGAATTATCTTTACAGAACTCTATCTTTTGCTTTATTGTGTTACTTTATCCAACCCAATCTTCCTATATTTCCAGTTTTTGCATTCCAGACACCCACTGGTAATATTTATGTCCTTTCTTGATGCTGCATTTAGCACCTCTTATATTATACCAAGAATTCCTCAATGTCCACTATTGCATCTGTAGGAGAAGTATATACTATATATGAAACTGATATTCATTGGATATCCACTAATTCTAATGGATAAGATTCAGTCATTTATTGGGTTAGAGCTCAATCTTTTTGAGCATCATTGCCACCTCTTTGCCAGGAGATTAATCCTGACTCTGCTTCAATTATAGTCCTTTCAAAATTTAAATTGAGCAGAGAGAAATAGTTGCAGGTGGTAAACTAATAGGGCATACATAGAGATTTCCTTTGAGACTGTTTTATGAAATAGACATTATAGTGCAAAGCAGTTTATTTAAAAGTGGTGAATCAAGTGGAATCAAGTGAATTATATGAATCACTCAAGGTCTATTTGCAGACCTGTATGTTCTTAATATGCAAATACAGATGTATCCGTGCATAAATGAATAAATAGGAGAGAAATATATCTTAGAGAAATAATTGATTAAATTAATAGTAAATCTCCCTACCTGAAGCTTTATGAAAATCAGTTGTTTTCTCTTCCCTCTCTCTATTTCAAACCATCTATACCCAAAATGTTCAACTTTTTAAAAAAATCTTACTTTACTCAAAACCTTTCAGCCAATAGGTGGGTATTGTGTTAATCAAGAATACCCCAATTTTCTGATTTAATCATAGCTTAGCAGAAAAATATGTTGAAAAAAATTACAGTACAATATCTATTTGCAAATAAATGTACCTTTTTTGCTATATCAATTTTACAGTATAATATCTATTGGCCCAAAGGTCATTGAACTTCCCATACTTTCCAATAGGAAACCATTGTCTTAGTTCTCCTTCCCATACTGGTTAACCAAAGGGGGAAGTTAAGACAGGTTTAAATATTTATTTAACAATTTCTGCAACATGGCTGGGAAAGGAGAGAGCCACAGTCCCAATGCTTCTGGAGGGTACTGGATTGGGAAAGGATGTGCTTGGAATTCCAAAGTTTCCTTACAGCAATTTCTCCCTCTCATTCTGTACAGGTTGGAAGCATTCAGGTTACCAAACAGATCTTTGGCCTGAGTGAGACCGAGCCGGGCAGCTTCCTTTATTATTCCCCCTTTGATGGCATCCTGGGTCTCGCTTACCCTGGTCTCTCTGCCTCTGGCGCTACTCCTGTTTTTGACAACATGATGAGTGAAGGTTTGGTATCCCAGGATCTCTTTTCCGTCTACCTGAGTTCGTAAGTAAGGATGAAGGGACCTAATTACTCTCTGTTGCTAGAAGCTAGAGGGCACAGACACCAACCATATTAGCTCTGGAAACTCAGCAATAAACAATCCAGTAAATCCTTTCCAGTTCTATAGTTTTCCAGTGCGCTACTACAAGATGTCAAATATTATGGAAAGTCCCCAGGGAGATTTTTAAAAAAGCACGCACATCACAACAACGATTTCCCTGTAATGTGATAGGCATATAACTCTTCTCCATGAACAGCAGGTGGCAGCATCTTGGTGACCTTGGCTGATCCCCAAAAGACTAAGCAGGGTTGGACCTGTTTAGTACCTGGATGGGGAACCATAAAGGAATTCCATAGCTGTAGGCTAGAATAGGAGTTTTTTTAAAAAAAACCCTCATGGAATAAGTCAATAGAAAACTACATTTGTCCCTCTTCAGTCCTGCTATGCTGCCTCATCAGGGCAGGAGGGATGTTCCTGAGAGGGATGAGTGAAGAATACCAGGAGTATATTCCAGGAGTAGATATTTCCAGCAGGGTCACCCAATGGCTATCACAACTGCCTAGCTGAAGCCATTAAGCTCCTATATTGGGTAGCAGCACAGAAAGATGCCGGAGGCAGATAATCACTTTAGTGACAAAGGCAAGGGCACCATTTCATACTGTATGGGAGAAGGCAATGGTAAACCACTCCTGTATTTTTACCAAGAAAACCACATGGGTTGACTGACAATAAAAGTGATTGACAACATAGTGGCAGAGAATGAGCCCTTCAGGTTGGATGGCACTCAACACACTACTGAGGAAAAGCTGAGGATCTTTCAGAGTACAAGTAGTGTTTATGACACAGCTAGATTAAAACCTTAGCTGCTGTCTTGCCGTGCAGGAAAAGAAGATCTGTCAGCAAATCTGGAGTGGCCAACAAATTGGAAGAAATCAGTCTACATACCAACCCAAAGAGAGGAAATGTAACAGAGAGTGCAAATTATAATACAATATCCTTAATTTCACATGCTAGCAAAATAATGCTTAGGATCATCCAATACAGGTTAGAAGGGGAAATGCCAGATGTTCAAGCTGGCTTTAGAAAAGGTTGAGGAACCTTTTCTAAAGCCAGCTTACTAATGCCTGCTGAGAAAACCAAAGAAAAGAGTTTATGTGTGCTTCATTGATTATAAAAAGCCCTTTGATTTTGTTGACCATGACAAGAATGTCCTCCGGAAATTGGGAACCCCAGAGCATCTTATGGTCCTTACATGAAACCTATACATGGGACAGAAATCTATAGCCCAGTGGAAACATAGTGGAACAGATTGGCTCCAGGTCAGCAAAGGATTGAGACAGGCTGTATACCCTCTTCTGCGTCTGCTTTTAAAACATCAACAGCCTGCGCTATGCTGATGATGCTCTGGAAATGAAAGCTAAGGAGCACCGTTAAAAATGGGACTAAAATCAAATATAAAGAAGACCAAACTGATGATAACTAGTACAGCAACCAGCCTTAAAATTGACCATAAGAAATAATTAGGTGCTGGATAGTTTCTGCCTTTTAGGAACTAGAAAGAAAACAACAGTCAAGAAATATGTTACAGACTAGCACTAGGTAGAGTAGCCATAAAGGCCTTGGGAAAATTATTCAGATGCTGTGATGTGTCTATACCTACAAGGATCAGAATCCTGCAGGCAATGATTTTCCCTGTGACACCCTATGGAAGCAAGAGTTGAACTCTGAGCAGCATAGAAAGAATAGTGACCCTTTTGAACTTTGATGTTGGAGAAGGCTCCTGACAATTCTATGGATAGCCAAGAGAACATACAAATGGATCATAGAACAAATCAATTCAGAGTTCTCACTTGAGGCACTGATGCCCCGCCTCAAATTTATCATATCTTGAACATAAATATGCAAAGACCTAGGTCTCTTGCAAAGTCTATAATGCTGGATAAGGTTGGGGGGGGAGGAGAGGATGACCAGCAGCAAGATGGATGGACTTGATTATAACAGTGATAGGTGCAGTATTAGAAGACCTGAAGGGGAGGTTAGAGATGGAGATCATCCTATCTATGTGGTTGCTAAGAGTCAACCCTGACCTGATGGTAGATAATAAATCAATCAAAATTACTTCTGTATTGCTGTTAGGAAAGTTAGATGGACGAGCTCATGTAGTGACCATCAGCAAATCCACACAGCCTTCTTCCCGTGACACAAGGAAGGCCAAATAACCAATTCCAGAGAAGAAACCTACATGCCAAAGCCTGTATGTCAACCTCCTCTTTCAGTCTGACCCCTGACCTCTTTGCCTATCCATCAGTCCTCTTTTGGTTGCAAAGGTAGCACCTCAAATTTGAGAATAGTTTTACAGCTCCTGCACCAATTCCCAGAGCTTTCCGTTTCTTAAACTCCATTTCTGCAACTGTTACACATATCCACATAATCACTAGATGGCAACCAAGGGATACAACACTCTTAACTCTTTGCTACCAAGTAGTTTATAGGTGAAACAATCAACTAATTAACTCATCATTTTAAGGGTTGTTTTTTTTAAGTTCAGTTAGTCAGCAATACAACAAGAAAGAAAAAAAAAAAACAGTTGCAGTGCATAGAGTAACCAAAGCATTGTACATGCCAACTGAAGGAAGCTATTCACATGGTAAATGACGTTGGGGTCAGGCTGGAAATGGAATCATCAGTTATGTTCCTCCTCTAATTGACATGCTCTTCTGTTTTCCTTTTTCAGTGATGACCAGACGGGGAGTTTTGTAATGTTTGGTGGCATTGACAGCTCCTACTTTACTGGGAATCTCAACTGGGTGCCCGTTACTGCTGACTACTATTGGCAGATCACTCTGGACAGGTAACCAGACTCCTACACCTTCAGCCTTCACATCCCTGCTTCACATAGATGCATCAAGAACAAAGTGCAGGATGATGGCAAAAGGAGATGTCTGTCAGCCCTTTGAAGTAGGCCAGGTCACGAAACAGACACCTCAAGGACTATAGGAATGCATTTTAGTGTTGTGGGATGCAATAATAGACTCTTGAAAGCCTGCCAGAGTTTCTCTCTGCCCCCTCTTATACCAGACAAAATCAAGGCAAGTTATTTTGAATCTCTTTCTCATACTTCCTCCTTTCCCACAGCTAGGTTATCCTTTACTTTCCCTTAATGGCTCTCCTACAATGCGAGAGAAAGGAGTGAACCCACAGTAATCCCACAAAATAGGCAGAAGGGCAAGATATGTATATTGCAACAACTGGCACTGAAAAGAAAGGTTGAGTTTACAATTCAACCGGAGGGCAAAAGATTGTGGTAGTTTTCTTCCTCTCATCTTGACCTGACTATTTCTTTTCAGTATCACCATGAATGGTCAATCCATTGCTTGTTCTGGTGGCTGCCAAACTATTGTTGACACTGGTACCTCCCTCATAGCAGGTCCCTCCCAGGGCATCTCTAACATTCAGAACTACATTGGTGGTAGCCAAGACTCCAGTGGTGAGGTAAGCATAACAACAACAACAACAACTCTCAAAGATACCTGTGAGACAGAAAGACAGACCAGGCGCAATATGCTGGAATACCTCTGGAGATCTATGGTTCAATGATTTTGTGAAAGTTAATAAGAGATTTTCCAGATAATTGCTGTAGTTTTTTGCTATTGTTATGAACAATCAATTTTCTCCTTCTATCCCAATTCTTATGCAAGATTATTATTTTGCCGTAGCTCCTTAATATGTTATAGCCAGGGAAATACCATTTCCAGCACTAGTTAGTCTGCACATAGAGTGGCACATGTATTGAAGATAGTGCTGGTCAGGTCAATGACTGCAAAGACCGTAACACCAGCCCCTGATCATGGACCATTTATCCTCCACCAAGCCCTCTCCTCAAGTTCCCTTGATTGCTTTACTAGCATGAGATACTCATAAAAAATAAAAGAAAAAGAAACCCACAAAGATACAAATTGATTATTACTAGCCAGGCTCCCCTTCTTCCCTTCCTGATATTCTTCTGCTGATTTGTGGCATACCTTCTTTGCCTTCCACACTGTAAACAGCTATCACTTGGAATATAATCCTGAACTGAGGTCATCATTGTTGACTCTAAGGACATCTTATTTCAGGAAGCACTATTCTAGTGCTTTTTCTTCTGGACCAATTTCTAGTCCATAACATCCAGCTCCCCCCCCCCCTCTTCTCAAATGTTATGTGGCTGCTAATCTTTGTTTTCTGTTTATCCTACTTCACATCAGTATATAGTCAACTGCAGTGCTATCAACACTCTGCCTGATATCGTCTTCACCCTCAATGGCATTGAATACCCTTTGCCTGCCAGTGCCTACATTCGCCAGGTAACGTCCTTGATTTATCCAGCCTGAAATTATCTCAGATAATTTATATCATACAATAAACCTCTAGAGTGAAAAAGAAATCTGACCTATGAAAGGATTAAAGTAAGCAGTTATACCAAGGCAATCTTGGTACCTCGTATTCAAGTGGTAGACACCTGCTCACATTTGAAGTGTTTTTGATAATCTTTAGCATAGCAGTATTCTCATTATGCATTAGGAAATAAGCTCTGTAACTATTTGAGCATGAAATTCAAACCATTTAGTGATAAATGGCTTTATTTCTAGCTGATCAACAAAGTCTTGGAAGCCATTACTGCATTATAAGTGGTTTAGATAAGATTAATCTAAGATTCACATGTAGATCATATTCATTTCCCTCTAGTAGATCTCCTTTCTCCACAATAGGCCATCCCCACTATGTTAAATTTCAATTCCCAGCATCTAGGCTGGCTGAGGGATTATCAGAATTGAAATTCAATGCATTTGAAGAGCACCAGGTTGAGGAAAGCTATAGGAGACTATTTTAAAGAAAGGGTATTGTATCAGCTTATCACTCTGGATTCAAGAGTAACCACTAGGCTTAACCAAATGATGCAATATAAACCTATGTACATTATATAAAAATGACGTACATAGCATGGAGGATATATGTAAAGGGATTATTTCATTATGACATTATTATTTCATTATGCCATAATCCATGTACAAATGCTCAAGGAAAGCATAATTAAAGAACAAGCACCGTTTAACGAAAAAACAAGTATGAATCACTGTTATATATTATTCCTGGGACTCTTCAGAAAATTTCACATAGAGTCCAAGCATGATTCTCAGCATCATGGTCTTTCCCTTGCATATAACTATGGTACAATCATGTTCTGGCAGCACTTACTTTTCCCCATGGCATTGCCTTCATTTCCTCCCCAGCCTATTAATGAGGCAGCTTTAAGTCACTGTTAGCTGTACTAGGATGAACATAGCATCTTCCCTTACTCCAACACAATCCAACAGCATCCTCCAGGTATGCAAAATCTGTAAGGCTTTGACACCCATCACCTTGGAGGGAAATCAAATGACTCCAGATTTGAATGAGAGGCAAGACAGAGGTAGGCAATGGAGGCAGCCTACTCCCTGCTGGTACGGTTTTCTGCTGACTCAGTGATGGATAAGAAGCACTTCAACTCAACAAGGGTGGGGTGGGGGAATGTCAGCTTCCAGGTGTTTTGTAAAGGCCCTCTAGTTAGAGTTGGACCATTCAAATTCTGCAACTGGCACAGAAAAGCCACTATTCATCATATACTTGAACTTTTCTTTTCAGACCCAAAGTTATTGCTTTAGTGGCTTCGAGGAAATTGACTTGTCCAGTCAACTTTGGATCCTTGGTGATGTCTTCATCCGTCAGTACTACGCTGTCTTCGACAGAGCAAACAACCAGGTTGGCCTGGCTCCTGTGGCACAGTAATAGCAACATCTATTGGTCATATTATAGCCTAAGGATAGTCTTGACTCTTTGGAATTAAATTTGGTAATTATGCTCCTGATCCCCATGGTTTAATGTCAGCAACAATAAATAAATATAACAATGAATGGCTTTGTATTCATTTCTCACTGAATGGATATGTTTGTAGCTGTTTGACTAAGCATCACCAATAGACAGTCCGCCCACCCACCCTTTTTTTTTCTTTTGTACATTTATCATTTCTAGCTTATAGGACTATTTATTCCCCCCTGGGCATACTTATTGGATATATGTCAACTAGCAACCTGAAATTCATCTATTCCAAGTGAAAATTCACAAGTGGATCAGACCCTTGGTTTGCGTTTGGTTGCATTTTAAATGCTTCAATTTATTCATTCTTGCAACAAAATGGTTGGCTGCGCCAGTTTCTGAATATATATATTTTATTTAAATATATATAGCCTGCCAGTCTCAATAGAATAGAGTGGAAGAGGATAGGGGGCCATTAAGTCACACCACTTGTTCAGGGAAAGAATCCAAATTAAAGTATTCCAACGGATGGCTGCAGAGCTCCTTGAATACATCCAACAAAGGGGAACACACCAACTTTGTGGATAATGGATGTCACTGTCAAACTACTCTTAATTTTAGGAAGCTTTTTCTAGCATTCAACCAACATGTACTTTCCTGCCATTAGTAAAGATAACAGGTCAATAAACATTCTTTCAAAAGCTTATATTCCTCCACCTAGAGAACAGACCTTCTAAAAAATGGTCTATATCAAATTCAGTTATAAAAAAGATCCAGTTTGAGAAAATTCAGATTAAATTTATTTGCCATCATTTTGATTATTACATATTTTTATTTTTTAAAACAATACATTTTGTTTAAATGGAAATGTTCACAAATTTTTATATCAATATATGAAAAACACAATATAGGCATTTATTTTGACATTGCAACATACCAAGGTAAATTTACACAGAAGTGTCCTTTAATTCCTGCCCAAATGAAAACCTGCATGTATGAAATGGCCATCACAAACAATGGGGCTTTCTCATATCTACCAATAAAACTTTTCATGCAGGTCGGTCACATTGTCCGATTGATGGCATCAAGCAACGTGCCCTAATCTGCCCTAATTTAGGGAATATTGGCAAGAATGGCTATGAATCGGGGGGAGGGTGGTGACAGAATAGGATGTAGCTGTCTTGATAACCAGGCAATGTCACTTCAAGCCTTAGTTCATTGTTAGTTCAAGGCACAGCAACATGAGGCTTAATGTGGTTTTTATTCCCCCTTCCACAAATGGAGTTCCATGAAAGGACATTGGAATCTGAACCAGTGAATTCTTAGTCTCCTCAATTTTTCAGGATTCCTTGGAGGAAATCAACTTTAACCCAGCACGAAGCCATCACATGCCCTATGAGGTAGGGTGGTTTTGACAGATCATGAACTGAATCACTTTGAGAAATTACCAAAAGTCACTCAGAAGGTCTGTGGCACAGTGTGTAACTATATCAAACACTTCAGACTCCTACACTGGCTTCTTAATATGTGGATTTGCCTGTCCAGACAGTAGCATTTTGCACTTTCTGGATTATCAACTGGAAAAATTGCAGACGAGAAGGCCCTTTCTGGGGACGCTCATTTGACTAAGGCTTAGAAGCCAGTAAAGCTATAGCTGAAGATATACTGGACTCTACCTGCCTTATGGGAGTTGCAGCAGCCAAGGATGCACTGTGGATATACTTCAAATCCCTTTTCAAACTGGAAATGCCCAAAGTTATATTCCACATGGCTGTGCTGCCCTTTGGATTCAAAAGGAAAAGGGTGCTCCAGAACATGCCAAGGCACTAACATAGCACTATTAGCACTTCCTTGAACCAAATGCATCTTTTTCCAGGCGCACACTGCAGCTGCAGAGGACAGCCACATGATACAGGGAAAAGGTGCTGTTGCTTTACAGACCTGCAGCCGGGTGATGGGTTCCTGCTCTCGTGCCCTCTGAAGCACCTTTGTGTCTTTGAAACTGAAGCACCGCACTGCTCTAGTACAGTATGTTGTGCTCACATTTACATCAGGCCCAAGCTTAATAAGGAACAATGATGCTAGACGCAGAATTTTAGGAAGCACCATTACGTAAATGAGTACCTAACGAAGCCTCACTGGAAATCTCACAAAATTAGAATTCCCAGAGATATTGCAATGGGGGGAAACAACAGCAGTCTGTCTGGTTTCAGGTATCAAAAGTTGATACACCCTTACTGGACACCTCTTTGAGGTAGTTGAGAAAATTCAGTCGTGCTGCCTGTTTTATGAATGGGCTGCACACAGCTTTCAAAGTCTTTCAGGAACTGAGTATTCCTGAAGACTTTACTGGCTGGCAAATATCACCAAAGAAATCTTAAATGAAATTCTCACAGGAAGCTTAGCTTTGAAATTTATATTTAACTGTGGCATAGAAAAATACATTTACCTTTAGATACGATACTATAGTTTTACTGTTCGTATAAATCAGGTTTCAACATATTTTAATCTGAATTGCAGAGTTCTATACACACTAACACATCTGTAACCAGAACAAGAAAGGATTTAGTGGAAATTTTCCACGATTAGAATCAGTTTTGTACATACCAGTATACAGTACAGTACAGAGTGGTTCTATAAAACAATGTTTAGTTCATTTCTGACTTCATGGAAGCTAGCCACATTTCTTCAACGTAATCAGTCCTGAAATTTCCATATAAGATTGCAAGTAGCAGCAGAATATCTATATTAAACCTGGTGTGAAAAAATTTATCATGTGACTCCTGGCACAAGTTGTTGTTTTCCTTGCTGGCATTAGGGATACAACATACAGTCAAAGAGGTTGAATTAGCCTGCGATCCTACTACTTGCCATCCTTCCATTCTGAAATCTTTGTGCTTTACTGGAATGTTTATACTGATATTGCAAATAAAAGGCATTTTCCTATTGTCTTTTAAGTCCAAGGTGGTATTAGTTAAGTAAGAACTTCAACACAAGCAAGGGCTGAAGTGATGTCCCCATTAAGAGGACCTGCTCTCTGAGAAGCTGGAAAGTGGTTATTGCCATGAATACATAGTGGGAAAACCAGCTAACAGCAATCTTATAGTAGATGCTCTTGTTTTTATGAGATTAAAGTGGTTATGTTCCTCTTATTCAAAATAAGTCTGGCATTTTTCCCCAATCTATGGAGATATATCAGTGAGGCTGTTCTCATCACTAGGGGCTAATTTAGAGTTGTTCCCCACATTTTGCTGGTCCAAAGAAAAATGTGTTATGTGGGTTGGGCTGTTAGGAAGCTCTTGAAGAGAATCTAGATTAGAGCTGGCTGAAGGAGAAAATGTTTCAGCCGGAGGTGGCAGAGGAAGGTTGTGGGTGTTTGAACGCTGAAATAAAGCAGTTATGGAATTTTTGAGGTTAGCTGGAGTGGATGGAATGGAAGTACGAGCAGCGGTGGGGAATGCAGTGGTTCTGCTTGCTCTTGAATAGAGAGAAGACGGGCTAGAATCAGTCCCAGAGGACCCAGTTGATCTGCCAGGAGGATCCCCAAAGCCTTCTGGGTTATTTATAAGTGGTACAACAGACTCTGGCTTTATCTGAGGAATTGCCGAATGGGCTAGCCAAGAAGGAGGGACGATACTTGGTGGTTCATTGAGATGCAACCTGATGGCCTCTCCTGGTCTGGTTTGGTGGAGTCCAACGTTCCCTAGTGCAGCTGGGTTCATAAGCGGAGTCTCCTGCTCACTTGCATTACTTGCTTCGGGATGAACCTCTGGAGTGAGCAAGGCAATGCTGGGGGTGGAGCCGCAGTAGCTGCAGTGGCTGTCGGACACCAGGGCCATGGGACCTCTTTGAAGAGTTTGCAAGGCTGTCTCTGATGCTCCGTCTTTCAAGACCGGGTTGGCTAATCTATTCTCCAGGGAGGCCAAATCATCTGATGTGAAAAAGGCAAACTAGATTGAACTCTGATTGCTCTGAAGCATTGTGGCAAATGTGTTGCTTATTACCTGTGTTCCAGATTGTACAAATCTCAACCCATAGGGAGCCTAGGTGTGCATGGGCATATACGAACATGCCCAAACACTGCCCCTTCCTGCTGGATCCCACAAGCAGATGTAACCACTCACAAATACAAACTATAAAGGACTATTTCATACAGCTTGGACAGAGCATAATTGGGGATCCTAGAAAGTACATTATAATACGTTCTGCAGCTTTGAGCTACGGTAACATGTTAAGAAACTTGTATTACACAGCAGCAGAATTAATAGGAGACTGCTTGCAGACCAGTGACTCTCAGAAGATGGAAGAGCGCCATCTTAGAGTCTGTTCATCAGCTTTCCCCACAGGCCCTCTAACACCCTATAACTTCAGATATTATGTCCCCTCTCTTCTGACCTCCGCTACCATCCCAGTCAATTTCAGTTTGCATGACAAACTTAATGCAGCTTCTGTAAACATTTCTATGCATAGAATATTTTTATATTTCCTTAGAAGGGGTAATGTAATTGGATCACATACTTTTTTCCTGCTCCACAAACTGTTGCATCCTTGTTGTAGATCTGATAGTATGAAATGAAGTACAACAGATTCCCTAGACAGATGTGTCCAAAAAAAAAAAGGGCTTACCCATAACTTCATTATTTTGGCAGTCCAGGCAGCAATGAGTCAGGGAACCAAAGGGCTCTGTACAGGTGTTTGGACAGGACTTCTTCTCACAGCTCACCTCCCCAAGCTGAAGGGACAGGAAAAAAAAAAGAGGTGTTCAGACCCAGCAAGAAATCACTGATCCCAGGAGGTGAATCTGTTGCCTTACATTGCCCCTCTCTCCTAGGGGCGTTCCATTATCTCTGACTAGTATTTCTATTGTTGCACAGCATAGTTGGAAGCAAAGCAGGAACATATAAGAGAGAGGAGAATTAAATTTGGAGCTTGAATACAGTATGCTCTCCTTGTTGTATAGGGCTGTGAAAGCTGGATCATCAGAAAGGCTGAACAAAGAGGAAATGATGCCCTTGAGTTTTCATGCTGGAGAAAATTGATGAGAATACCGTGAACTGTAGTACCGGGAGAAGTAAAACCAGATTGGTCACTGGAAGCACTAATAATGAAGCTGTTGTGTATTGTGGGAAGAGCTACAATCATATTGTTCTAAGACAGGACCTCTGTTGTTTTAGGCCAGGGGGAGTTAGAGCTGCTGCTTAGCAGGATTTCTACTGTTACTGATAGGGTTTGTTTGGCTTCTTCCTCTTTGGCCTACTAGAGATCAGCTCAGTTATTCTCTTTGTTTACTATGAATAAATGTTTGTTCGTAGAGTCTGCAGTTTCTGCTATCTTCTGTGCAGACTACTCAACAGAAACTAAAGCAATTATGTTGGACACATAATGGGAAAGCAAAAGTTATGAGAGAAGACCCCGAGGGCTGGAAGAATCAGAAGCAATCAAAAAAGAGGCTGATAGGAGACAAGGTAACTAGATACTATCACCGGTGGCACAAGCAGGAGCTTATGAGAACTCAAAGAAGGAATGATTGACAAACAATACTGTCAAACAGATGTCCATTGGGTCACAAAGAATCAGAAGCAACTGAACAACAAACATTTTCTATCTTGCTAGCATGTTATCTCCCTAATGGAGTCCAACGGATCAGCAACCACACTTTAGCTGAGCCCTACTTAAGATTTCAAAAGAAACAATGGGAAAGAGGGAAAGGAACGTAGGGTGTTAGGAGGGAGTCTCTCTTTCTCCAAAGTCCTCGCATCTCACCTGGCAGGTACAATAAACACAGGGTTCATCTTCTGGGACAAAGTTGTGTCCATTGATTACTTTTCTTCCCTTGTAATTGCAGTCTATAGAAAAAAAACACATAAGAAATACAGTTTAGCCATGAACATACTACCTACAGATCTGTTTATGAGACCACATGAACAGATTATGATATAGTGCCATACATACATTCAGAAGTTACTTTCTGTAATACTCAAGATTACTCAAGATTACCAGAACACCCCAAGTGCTGACTACTGCACAAATGATTGTATAGGTGAGATTTCCCACGGCAAGAGAGGCAAACAACCTGTCAGATATCAAACTGAATATTCAAGAACCAAACCAGTTACTAACATACTTCTCTGAAATTTTAATCTTTAGTCTCATCTAAGCAATAAAGACTGTGCATAAATTCCTGACAAGCGGACAGACAACTGCTTAGTTTATACAAAAATAAATAATGTCAATACAGGCACTCTCTTTTAAACAAATTACACTGCATGAAAACATGAAACTCACAAGTTATGCAAAACTTTTCATCAGAACACAGAGAGAAAGCAAAATTGGTGATGCAGATTTGTAAGAGAACAATGAATGTCCTGTCCTTTGTTTCCTTTGGAATTGCGGTCCTTTGGCTGCTCATTTGTTTAATAAGGTTTTTTCCCCCAAACTTGATTTGTGGCATTTTCTGGACTGGCCAAAAATTTCAGTCCCTGTACCATTCCAACTAGAACTGGCTTCAAAGCATTATTCTGGCTTTTAAGTGCCTTTTACTAGCAATTTCCTCCTTTCAGCTTCCGCTCTTTTTATTGCTTCCTGTTCAGTGAGGAAGTGGCATTTCTACTAATTTTTCTCCTGCAACTTATTCAGTTCCTAGGTTCATCTGGGGGGAGCAGGATGCTGCGAGGTTAAAATAAGATTACTTATTTTCTCCATTATTTTTCTTTCTTTCCATTTTAATAGCAAATTAATAATAGTCAATAGTTGTTTGTGTTTAAAATTCAAACCACAGACGCAATTTCTCTTGAAAAGAAATTGTGAAAAGAAAGTTGCCTGCTGAAGCAGCATTCCTCACCAAAGTGTGGGATGTGCTATGCTGCACAGTTACCTTTAAAAAGATAATTACCTTTAAATTGACTATGTTTCTGCCTACCAGAGTTACTTTTACAAAGCGATTACCTGTCACAATCTTCACGTTTAAATTCCATTTGGAAAAGCCACATAGCTGTGATGCTTACCATGACAGATTGGACAGCACTCGCCTTCTGGATGGAAAGGGTATGTACAAAACACGACACAGTCCACAGGAGAACAGGCCACAGAGCCCAGCTATGAGGTTCATGCACAGACATACACAGAGTTGTACACCCACAAACACACATACACAGAGGAAGAACCTGCATTAATGGCAAAGCAGCATCATTACCCTGCAATTTAAAATCTTCATCTGCTAACACGTTTGGTAGGCTTCCTCCCCCTCCTTTTCCTTAATTCTAGTTCTTTCCCTTCTTCCCCCTCCCCCAAAGAACATCATGTTCCTCAGTAATAGTCGTGGTCAGTGATATACTTCTTGTAGTATCACATAGGAAAGTTCCACAAAAATAGCAAATAGATTTGTTTCTAAGAATCGAGAGAGGTCAGTAGGTTGGGACAGAAGTACAAATGGAACGTTATGACTAATTTTCAAGTGGTTCCTTCTCGTGCCCTTTCCCTTGGATTGTTCCTATTGTTTCGGTAAGAAATACGTTTTGATAATGACAGAATATTTTCTATCAGTACTTTCCAATGGAAAGAAAAAGAAGAGGGCAACCAGAACAAGGTGGATGGACTCAATTAGAGCAGCGATGGGACCACCATTAGAAGACCTGAAGGGCCAGATCATCCTAAAGAAGTCTAAAGAAGTGTGGTTGCTGACAATGACTCGATGGCACATAATCAATCACAACCACCTTTTCAATGATTTAATTACTGATTCTTTCAATAACAGATATTAAGTGAAAATGTAAACTATACGAGTCCCTTCAGATGCAGGTCTTACTTCTCCTCAGAAACAAGGCCCATGGAGTTCAAATGGAGGAGGCATTACCAGGAAAATTAACAAAAGACTGCAGTTCGAGAAAATTAGCTTACCTTCTTGAAAAACTGAAAAATGAACACAGTCAAGGCGTCTTTATTTCTTATCTACAGCAGGAATGAGGAATCTGCAAGCCACTAGAGCCTCATTCCCAGATGCCACCCACACCTGAATTGCTGAATTTTAATAGAAAACTATTTGGGAATCATCTCTATCTTACAGAACTCAAAAAACCAAGCCAACAAACAAACAACCAAAATGCTATGCATTAAAGACCTGTGTGTGACCTATATTTAATGTGAAATCTCAAAAATACGTGGGAACTGATCTGTTTATCATTCAAATGGTACTTTTTATTTTTTCAAACCCTCTACTTGCTGTCAGAATGGATGGAGTATATTTACTGAAATATATATCGTTGGTTCAGAATAGTTTTCTATTCAGTTTTAAGGAAAATGATTGAGAAGTGGTGGCAAAAGTATATATCAGAATGTATTCTCCTGTCCGTTAAGTCTTTTGTAACCTTCTTGCAAACTTCTTGGAAGTATCTGGTTGGCCATTCTCAAAGACAGAACATTTATTTACTTATTCACATGTTTAATTTATTAAATGTTATTAAAAAGTTGCCCTCTTTCTGAGCGTGAGGGGACTCCAGCCTAATTCTTCCTTCTTTTAATCCCACCCACTTTGGTACGTGCCTACCCGCTTGGGATGTTCTGGGTTGTTTTTCTATGAAGTCATGTAAAACCCCATCCATAGAGCATGACATAATACCTCCCTGAAAGCTTAAGGGATGGTGGACTGTATGTACCATTCGGATACCCTCTTGGGATGTGGCCTCTCAGCCCAAAGAAGGTTGTCCACAGTTACCAGGGCTTAGCATTGTTTTCAGCCTGAGGCAAGACAAGAAGAGGACTTACCAAACAAATGCAACTTAGGCATGGGTCCAAGACAGAGGGGAAGGTTTCATTGTTATAGAAGATCTTCCCTGCATAGGTGCAGCCTTTGGTGGAGAAAGGGAAAAACATATTTACTTGGTCAACTTGAGCCAGCTGGTCTGTATAAAAGCCTTCAAGCAAGCATGAGACAGGGAGGCATGACACGGATGGTGCCTGCTTCTGCACAAGGTGCTTATCGTGCTATCAGCCACTATCATTTATGCAATTTGCTGGGGGGTGGGGAGCCAGATGACTTTGTCTTCCATTTTAAACCATCCTGGGTGTTACCTGGTGCTTCTTTTATTTTTATTTTTTTCCCATAAAAATCTATTAAGGATGATCAGGCAAAATAACTGCACAATGCCTTTTGATGAAAATCTTAGAAAATGTTCCTCTAAAAGTACTAAAAATATAACATAGACAGCAGTAGCTGCTGTTAAGTATTTTATTGCAAAGAAAGCCACCACCTCCCTTCCTTACAGATTTGCTCAAATTCATATATATATAGATAGATATATAGATATAGATATAGATATAGATATATATACACATATACTAACATACATACACACACACACACACATACACACACATAGACAGAGACAGAGACAGAGACAGAGGGCGAGAGAGAGATCGTTGTCACCTCTCTCCTTTTTACAATTCCCAAACAAAGTAGGAATTATAACAAATGCAGATGTCTTGCAAATCTGTAAGTGTTCCTTGTTTTTAAATTCTGAAATGTAAGACTAATTACAGTATCAGTATTCTTGTGCTTAGTGCTTTCATTTATGACAGTAAAAAAGCTATTATTGACAAAAATCTTTGATAAAATGGAAAAAAGCAATTAAGAGAAGTGTCCATGGACAGTAATAGTTTTGGAAATTTATTTGCTGGACTTGCAATGGCTTTGCCTACGCATATTATCTTCTTAGAATGAGTACCAGCATACATTTTTTTAAAAAGAGGAACGTTCATTTGAGATAGGCCTCTCACATTTATACATGAGTAGAACAATATTCTGTCTACTTTAAGAAGCAGAACTAGATTCTAAATGGTGTTTGGTCTTGTATGTACGTATGTGCTGCTTGACTCCCAGTGACTCTGGGCAGTTTTTCAAGATTCTTTCTTTACAATGTTGGTGTAAAAATGTTAAAGATGATGTACACGTTGGTGTCCAAAACAGCTGTGTTCATGCTCAGAACAATATGGATGTTCTATGAAGGAAAATATTTGGTTTCCCTAAGAAGGAAACAGCTTTCTGAAAAGATGGAATTTTACCTGCTGAGCAATCTGGACAGCATTGTCCAGGGATTCGAATTGGATGAGGACACATCTCCAAACAGTCTGTCCTCTTACAGCTCACTGAACCATCTGCCTGTAACAGAAAAGAACTTCACAGAAACCCACAGCACGAACTGCTGGTCTGTTGTGGGCAGACAGACCCTCCATTGCCTCCGTCCCAGCAGAGGTATCAGCCTCCTGTTAGTTGTCCTCAAAAGGTTCTAGAACTGTTCTGGTGTTTTACACCCAATAAGATGAGTGTTGGACGGAGTCATCTTAGGAGAGTTGACTATAATTAGCATATAGCATTCATATGCCAGAGCCTCGCTGGAGATCCCCTTGCACTCTGCAATGAGACCTAGCCCAGAGATGTCAAGTCTCAGGCCTCGGTGCAATCACAGAGGAGGTGACATCACTTCTGTCCAATGAGGCCCACGGGGACATCCTAGCAAATGAGAGGGTAGCACCTGCAATGCTGGGGCACTCTGAGAAGTTACAGCTGGAGGAGGCGACTGCAAGCAGTAAAGAGACTGAATGACGAGAAAGGAAGTGCAAGTCTGTGTAGTGTGGATCTATTGATTTAAAATATGAATATGCACCATTCTGTCTAAACGAGGTTCAAGTAGTTTCCACAAAGCAATGGACTCCTATACGTGCCATTTGTATTAATGAGCTGCTAGGAAGCTATCAAGTGGCATGCCAGAGATAGCGTGCTGCCCAAAGTTTGTCATCCAAATAATTGGTGTGGACAGCACCCATATGAGGTCCACGGAAGCCCACCCTGGGCTGCCCGTTACCTATGAGCTGCAGATTGTCTACCAGCATCCTTAATAGGAAGGATCCAAATCCCAAAATCTGTAAATCTGTGATTTACAATAATAACCCAATTATGGCACTCAGGAGCCCCACAAAGTGCTCATCCTCACATCCTCCTAATGGCAGCACAAACATGCCCATTTTTTATATAAACCAAGTGTTTATGATGTTGCCTCTGCCTCATCCCCTCAACCTGGAAGCAACTTAAAGCATATTAACTGTTTCAGTTTTACAGTAGTGTTTTACCTATTTTCCTGATATAATATTTGCTCTGCTCACACTTCACCAACAAAGTGGAAATGATATGGTCAAGGGTTGCAATCTGCCCAGCTCCAATTCACCCTCACTTTACTGCAGCAAATCCCCTCCAGACAGGGCCAGCTTTAGGCTAAGACTGAGTAGGCGCTGGCCCAGGGTACCAAAGCTTAGAGAGCACCAATGCCATCCCTCCTTCTGAATCCTTCTAAAAATGCAAAACTTCACATTGGCAGGAGGTGATGCCATCGTTCAATGTAGCCCAGGGGTGCCATATACCCTTGAGCCAGCATTGCCTCCAGGCACTGGCCACTGTTCCCCCTTGCCATTCTGGCTTAGACTGCAGGAAAAACCAGACACCTGACAGCTAGTGGATCCACCCATGTAATGCTTAGCCAGTTTTACTCAGGCTCCTTATATACAGTACATGGATTTAGTGCTTTTTTGAAAGAGCAGTAGACCAATGTTTAAAAAAATCAGGTTAGCCCTAGTTCAGTGCTATGCAGGAGATCAGCTTAAACCAGGAAGGTAACTGGGCTCTGAGAGCTGTGTGTTACTATTTCTGTTATCAATGAATGATAGTTGTTTTTCCCACTGACAGGTGGCACTCGATGGGAGGGGAAATTAAGCCCAGGGAGTCCACTGATCACCTTCCTTAACTTGTCCAGCATGGAAACAGTAAAATGGTGGCCTCATTAATGAAGCAGACTAGGGATTACCAAGGAGGGCAACGTGATATATGCCAGCATACTTTTTCTGCCAACTCAGATACTGGAGGATAGCATTTAACGTAACTATTTGGCTCTGCCCCGTGTATCCTAGGATACCCAGGCAAACACAACTGGAGTCTCAGCTACATTCTTCAAAGTATCCATCTGAATCTTGGCTGGGGAGTGCTAGGGGGCTGCTATAGCAAAGGTGGGATAAAAATCTGATGATCATTAATAAATAAACAAACAAACAAAATTGTGTGATAGGAGACTGGAAGCTTAAAACTAAGTGAAATAGAGCAGGTTATCATTCACCTGGCAGATGCATAACTCACAGGGATCACCCGGTGACCAGAGTTGTCCTACTGGAAATTCAATTCCATTGTCATCTATAAAGCAACCTGGTCAAGAAAAGAGAGACAATGAAAAGAAACATTGGTAAATATATCTCAGCAAAGGTAAAAGGCTCCCTCTTACCAGAATGCTTGCTAAGAGAAATGTTCTCAGGATTCTACACTCCAAAAGCCCATTGTTGTAAGAAAGAGAATCAAGACCTGCATGGATAGTTAGTCTGATATTTAGTCTGATGTGTTCTGTCTGTCCTAATCATGAAGGGTCTCACTGAAGAAAGAACTGCACTGTGAATTTTGTGCTACAGCTCCTAGAGAGGCTTAGGGATTGCGATCCAATGTTTTTCTACTTGCCTCCCTTTGTACTGGCTCTGGCTGGGCCTGGGCTGTAAAGGACTCATCCTGAGGTAAGGAAGATGCCAACAGCAGGGTCACCTCTGAAAGACTGACTCCAAAGAATGCTTCTCTTAGGGAGATCAGAAGCCAATGTTACATGGTCTACTAATTTTGTTCTTACTTTATATTTACATGTGCATTGCTGCTTGTTTCTTGTGTGTATCACACCATTGTGTGTAACTACAGAATCTATGGATGTTGATGTAGGTGACGCTGCTATGTCCTCGAGGGAGGAGAAAGAGAGAGAGAACGGGATGCTCCTGTTGAACAATTTTGGACCGTATGGGGTAGGGGTAGAGTTGGCACTGGGAAAACTAATCAGATAAAGAAAACTTACATTAGATATTTGAAAACTATCCTGTGTTTTGTTCCCTCTTTCATCTGGAGAAAAATTGCCTGGTCAGTCTGCCTTCTGGTCTTATGGACTACTTTTTAAAAAATTAAATATCTTTATTTTTAACAATGCAACCTTTAATCTTACCAAAAAAAAAAGAAGCAGCAGCAGCTTAAAAAATTAAAAATCCAAACTAATGATACAAACTAAGAAGGAAGAATGTCTATCTTGTATTTTATACTTATCAGTAGTCACTGGTTTACTAATGAATTCACTACTATAATATAAACAATACAAGATATTATTGTAAAATTTATTTATTTATTTATTTATTTATTCAACTTGTATGCCGCCCATCTCCCCCAACGGGTGACTGTGGGCGGCTCACAATAAAAACACAGCTCTCACCGAGATGGCTAAAAACTATAAATAATTAAAAACATATTAAAAACCCTAAAAAACCTCCTCTGGTTTATGGCCTTAAAAAACCTGTAAGATGCTGGGAGGGGGAGACAACCCATCATCCCACCAGCCATCTCCACAGGTGCAGGCCTCCCTCTGGCCCCCAGGCCTTCTGGCAGAGCCAGGATTTAATACCTTTCCTGAAGGCCATGAGGAAGGGGGCACACCGGACCTCAGGAGGCAGGATGTTCCATAGGGCGGGCGCTACAGCAGAAAAGGCTCTCTGCCTCGACCCCACCAATCGAAATTCCCTGACTGGTGGGGTCTGCAACCTGCCCCTTCTGCTGGACCGAGTGGGACGGGCTGAAGTGACCAGGGCGAGGCGGTCCCTCAGATAACCTGGTCCTGTGCCATAAAGGGCTTTAAAGGTAATAACCAACACCTTGAATTGGACCCGGAAACAAACCGGTAACCAATGCAGCTCGCGCAACAGCGGTGTTATATGTGCCCTCCTAGGGGCCTTAAGAACTGTCCGCGCCGCCGCATTCTGCACCAGCTGTAGCTTCCGGATACTCTTCAAGGGTAGCCCCATGTAGAGCGCATTACAGTAGTCCAACCCAGAGGTGACCAGGGCATGAGTGACCATGCGGAGGAGCCCCTGATCCAGGAAGGGGCGTAACTGGCGCACCACACGGAGTCGTGCAAAGGCCCTCCTAGCCACGACTGCCACCTGCTCTTCGAGCAGGAGTCGTGAGTCCAGGAGAACCCCCAGATTACGCACCGGGTCTGTCTGGGGTAGTGCAACCCTGTCAAGAACCAACGATGACAAGGTCCTAGATCTTGAGGCTCCCCGTATCCACAGCCACTCCGTCTTACCAGGGTTCAGCTGAAGCCTGTTGTCCCCCATCCAGGCCCCCACAGCCTCCAGTATCACAACATCCAATATCACAACATCTCTGCCATAGTAACACATAATGCTGCATCCTTTGATTGGTAGAAAATACTGCCTTTTCCAAACAAAGAGATACACGTTTCCAACAACCATTCCTTGACATCTGGAATAATATCACTTTTCCAATTTCTTAACACTGTATCATTCTTTTTGCGATCCTCAATGCTCGATACAACCACAATTCCTGATAAAGAATCAAATTCCAAAGCTTTGGTACACACTTCTACATTAACATCTTAATTTATATTAATCAAGTAATATACTAGGAGTTAAGTCATCTTTAAATATTAGCTTTTCCCATAAATCTATTAATATAGATTAATACACAATCCCCCCAAAATACTAAATATTGACAAAGATAATAAAGATAACTGACCATATCATGTGTGTCAGTGAACTCCCAAATCTCTTACACATTACCTCCAGTATAAAAAATTTGACATCCATCTTTTCATATACATTCTCTGGGGAGTCCAGTATACTCTAAACACAGTTTTTTGATGAATCAACCTTAATCTCAAATCTGTAGATACCATTTTAACATTTTTAAGGGCCTGGAGCCATTGCTGTGGCTTTATTGGAAATTCTAGTTCTTTAGTCCATGTTGGAAATATCCCAGAAATGTCCACTTTAAAAAAATATTAAGCTTTTGATAGAGAGATGTTATAGGTTTTATTTCTGTAATGGATTCCATCGGGCAAGAAAGCAACTCAGGTGCTGGGTTTTTTTACTCTTGCGTTTGGATTTAATATTTACTACCTGACTAGATCTTTTGTCCTTTAAGCACTTCAAGGCCACTCTGCTTATTATTGTGTGTTTTTAACGTATTTAGTTTTACTTGGTTTTATTGTTTTACTTTGCTTGTAGGGAGATCCTATGGATATTGAATGAACTACATATCCATGTTGCATAAACACATAAATCAGACTGTATATGGGGATTGTGAGGGGTGGAGTGAGGGTCAACGTGCCACGTGTCCTTGCCTTAGCCCCCGATGGGCATGGCTATCTAATGCCTCTTAGATACTCCACTGCTTCCATGAATCTTCCCATCACAGAGATACGTGTACGTGCAGGCTGGCTGCAGGGATCTCACCTGTCAAGAGCGCAGTCCTTCGGCAGGTGAAGCAGCACTGCCCTGGAGCCAACAGCCAGTCCTCACGGGGACACCCCGGTGTGGGGCAGGGAATGAAGGAGCATTCCACTTCACCTTGCTGAGGAAGGACAGGGCACCAGTATTAATGACAAGGATACAGAGAGGAAATCATCAAGACAGGTTTCCACAATTTCTTTTTAGCAGATATTTTTAAATTAGGGAAATCACGCTCTACAGCTCCCAATCTATGCAATGTTTCCCTAGCGATTTTCTGGATCTGTTTCAGCTGGGCTTTCAGGCAGAATATGGGACTAAGAATTCCACAGTCACCTTGGTGGGTGATCTACTGTTGACAGGAACTGGATGGAACAAGATGCTATTGTTTATGGATATATTTATGATTTAGCTTACTTGTATACCACCACTTTTAAGAAGCTCCTATACCTTTCAGGACTGTAATTCAGGCATATAGGGGGAATGTAATTTGTAGAATGCATTCCCCTGTGAGGGTGTTCTTAGTCCACATAGCTCCATCTTTAGACAAGGGATCAAGAATCTCCAGAAATATGCCTTTTGAGTTGTTCCATGATGATTTTACATGTTACATGCTTTTAGACCGAGTTTGACTGTTTTATGTTTTTCTTTGCATTTTTAATTTGTCAGTTGCTTTCAGTGCCATGGCAAAAGAAAGATGTGGCATAATCATTTTTTAAAAAATGCTTCAACATTTTATATCTTGCCTCTTCTCTCCTTCGCCACAGAGCACCCAAGGGCTATTAATAAGGCTCTCCCTTCTGAGGGTTAATTTAGCCAACTTCACGGTCGCCATATAGTCCTGAAACACCGATAGAACTCATGTAACAGTTTGAAGTTTCTGCAGTGAAGCAGGAAAAAAAGGATGCTTCCCTTTTAAGAGATAAGGAAAGTGTGCAAGGCTTCAAGAACAACCAGAAAGAAAAGATCAAAGTCGTCCTTCTAATAATTGAAATGCATGGTTCCTTAGGTAAAATGATGTGAAGCATAGGCTTAAGCTGCTGCCAATGCTTATGTCTCAGTACGTGCTTCTCACTGGGAGAGAGCAAAACTTAAGGCTATAAGTGTGAGCATTTGTGTATGTGTGTAAGAGGGAGAAATCAAGAGAGAGACTGAGTGCACTGAGTGACGGAAAGGTGATTGGCACATCTTCTCAGGTTAGAAAGGTAGATGAGTCCAGATAAAACACGTACCCTGCACACACAGGTGGTACAATCATCACCATCTGGGTTGAACTCAGTCCCCTCTGCATATATCTGCCCACGGAAATGACACTCTGCTACAGAGGAAAACAACAGTAGGTCAGTCCTACTGTAGAAGATTCATAGGAAAGAGTAGCGTGGCACAGGTTATAGAGATCAGTTAAAATCACTTGTGGGTCTGAAACTGCATGTTACATTGGATAACAATTTGTGCTATAAAATAAAAAAAGAGGAGGAGGAGGGACAGCAGCAGCAAGTCTAGTTCCTTCTTTTAATTCAACCCCATTTTCTGGACCATTGGTTAAAAAAACACATCCACCATAACATTTTTTTCCTCTTCTGTCCATACAAGGCTTGCTCGACAAACATTCTACAATGCCTCGTTAACAATATAGGTGACAATGAGACAAGGTATAGCATCTACCTGGGTTCTATTGGGGGCTTTCCTCCACTGCAAACACATCCCCCCGCCCCCAGTTGCTAAGTGCAGCCTTCCATATTCATTTTTGGCTTGGGCTGCTGGAAAGTCCAGGCCCCTGGCTTCAGCAGAGTCAGCTGCCTTTGTGATGACTGACTGGCCTTTGCCAAACACCCCTCAGGCATTATGTGAGCTCCTTACGGAGGAGAGGCTAGGATTCTTCTGGAAAACCATTAGACCTGTTTTTAGCATTGTTAAGCAGTCTTCTGGAACAGCGTTATATCTGTGTTCTAAATAAGGACTCGCTGTTCAAATGGAAGGTCTGTTTAAATGGGAAAGGGGGGTGGGTTCTGTCAGCAATGGATGGCTGGTTTTGTCCCAAATGATTGCGTACGCGTTCTACTGCTTCTGCTGACAAGAGGTGTCATTTATACTGCTTTTATTGCTTCAAGGAGGGGAGCATTTTAGGTCCTCCTAACACCATTTTCAGCACTCCCACGAGATAATTCTGGGTGCTGCTGGCCACAACCACATGCAGCATTAATTGATTTGGGATATTTGGAAGCTGGGTAAAATTGACAAGAGTTCTGTCAATTTGCCCGTCTGTCCCCTGTGTCCAAAAAGAGTCCAGTTGACAGATTGGTAGAGAGGAGGGGCCCAGGATGAAGCAGGAGAGAAGTCTCTTGATGTGCCTGTTTCATTCCACACACCTCCTCTACCCCAATGACCTGTCACCCAGGCTGTTTTGGAAAAGCACAAGGGTCAGGTTACAGCTGCAGAACATCTTCATGCTGGCAACCTCTCAGTCAGGAAGACTGGAAAATGGTTAAATCCCAGGCACCTGCTCCTAGCTGTCTAACCACATGTTAAAGAGAGTGAGTTTTCCTGCTAGGTGAAGATACGAAACAAAGCCAGAGAGATCCACCAATCATTTCCTTTCAGTTGTCCCCCAGTAAAGCTGTAAGAATAAGACCACCCATAAGCCTCGTCACTGAGGCAGATTAGAGTGCAGTCATTAGGACGGCATAAATTATAATGGCGTACCTTTCTGCTGACTTAACGAGAGAAGGAGAGACGGACAAGGACAAAGAGAAAGAGAAAGAGAAGAAGGAGAAGGACAAGAGAATGAACATTTACACAACTGTGAAGAAGAGCCTTAAAAATAACAGCATATTTTAAAACCGTATGTGGAAAAATAGTCCTGCAGAGGTAATCACAATATCATTGCAGTCCCACAAATGAGAGAACAATAGTTCTGAAGAAGAAAAGAGAGTGTCAGCAGCAGAAAGGAAGATAGCACTTCATCAACCTCCGGTTGCTATTGTAAAGTTTCCCTCCTGTCTTTTTCTGCCTTACTTGGTCAAATAGAAATGGGACTGGTAATATTCTCCTCCACCGCCTTCTTTCTCTGAAGGAAAAAAAAAGTTTGCTATGCCTTACAGACTTTTAAAAATGCTCCTTTCTTCATTCCCTTCTCCCCCACAAGCAGTGACAAAACTGAAAACAGTCATATTAATATCCACTGTGAAGAAAAAATGAATCACAGTGACTTCAGTAGTGCTTATTTCTGGGTAGGTATGGAGGGCATCAGATGAGAAGAGAAAAATGATGAACCTGAATAGTATGAAGATGGGGGTATTTGCTTTTATCTCGACTTGGTTTTGAGGAATTAGAAGGTAATTTATTATGGAGGAGGGGGGAGATTAAAGTGGACTTTGGAGGAACAAGAAGAGCAAAAAATAGCTCAATAGCAACCTTGCTCTACAAAGTCATTCAAAATACCTAAAAAGTAAATTGGTACAGGAATACTTAAGGGGTGTCCTGAGATATTAAGGGAAAAGCTGCCACAAGTACCACAGAAAAGCATAAAGGTACTTTTCCCAATGTCAGTTCTCCAGGTGGACCTCCAAGAGAGATTACATAAACAAAAGTAAAAGACATTTATTTCTAACTAGGTGTAAGCAATTTACATTAACAAACTTGCAGTTGGGCAGTTGATAAAGATAAGTAAGTTAATATATTTCAACTGACATTAGGGGAAACTTCTGCATCGTTTACCTTTCACTGCAAATTTAAGATTTAATCATCTGTCTCCACGCACTGAAAAATGGCATTATCATAAAGGAGACGATGTTATGGCCGTTTCTCCTGTCATTTGTTTTTCTATTGCAGAAGACTTTTTTGAAAGATCCAGAAGCATGTGTGGGAACCTCCCACAGTCTAAAATGGAATTGATCAGGCACAGGTTTCCCCATGTCTCTGAGTACTTGTGAGATTTTGTGGTGGAAGGTGAATCGTTGTCACTTCAGAACACGACCAGCAAGCACAATTCAGCCCTGAAACAAATTTGCCCTTTTGTGCTTTGTAATCCAGGCTCTCTGTTTGTTAAAAGTTATCTGGAAAAAAATTAAAATTAGATTCCACCCAATAACAAATATAGAGTACCAAGAGGCAGCTGATAAATGTTATTTGAAATTAATATTTGATACTATATAATAGGATAATCGAGGGCAGAAATGCTTCCATGGAAAGTGAAGATAACACAGTAAAATGACTTTTAATAAAGGTTGCTTTCAGATGTTGGGCATTTCCACTACCAGGAGACACACAGAAATCCACATTACTTAGCATTTGCTGGGTCTTAGCAAGTTCCAGTTGTCCTAAATGGAAAGTAAATTCTGTCGTTTAAACTGAATAGGATACTAGTGGTAAATTTGAATTGGATACAACAAAGCCACTGTTTTACTAAGCACTTAATTTGCAGTTGTCCATCCAGATTCAACAGCATCTTGACTGTAAGCTACAGCCTGAGTGCTCTGAATGGAAATAATTACCCCTGCAACTGGGTTTAATAGTTACACACAACAAATTTCAAGCAGACATCTGGGCCACTGCACTGCAACAACCTTGGGCTCATTGTGAAAGAACATCTTAACAAAACAATGAGGGTGAGTCGCTTCCTGTTAGACAGAATTTGAAATAGATCAGAGAAAAGCTGAGAATATTAGGCTTGTGCTTCGTGAAAAAAACTTTTATTGCACAACATTTTACAAGGGATAGAAGATTGGATCGTCTTTTTTATTTCCCATCCCAAACACCTTCAGGAATTTCCAGATAACCAGCCCAACTCATTTGATTCCAGTATAAAATGCATCTAGGATTGATTTGGGCTATTTTGATTGATTATAGATCTATTCCCTGCCTTCCTTTCCTTTCAACTTTTCCCAAGCATACATTTGCACAGGCAAAGCTAGCCTCGGTGAAATTGACTAGCACAACCTTTCTGGTTTGGTTTGGTTTTCAAAACAGAAGATTCTGGCCACCAATGATCACATCATTAATGGACCACCAGAGGATTCATCTCCTGTCAAAACCAGGACTGAAACTTCATGCAGTAACCATCTTTTCTAGCCACTTCCTTTGACATTTTTCTTTCCGAGGAATATCTGTTTGGGTGAAAAAGATGGAATGGCTGCACCAAATCTTTTCTCTGGCAGTGTTAGTACTAGAGCCCTCCATCTGAAAAGTTCTCTAATTCTGGAAATTAATATCATGGGCAGGAGGGAGGGCTATAAATCGTATCTCTCTGTCTCTCAAATAAAAAAATAACATGAAACCTGAACTAAAATCATGATTAGAAACCTTATTAAAACACACAAACATAATCAGCAGCTGAGTACAGACCATTCATAACATTCAGTACAACCATCGAGCAGGCTCTACATCACAACTGATCCCTAAGTGTGGTGGCAAAGCCACATTTTCAGATTTTTTAGAAAGGCCAGTAGTGCCAGGGCCTGTCTAAGCTCCGAGGGGATGATGCTCCAAAGGGTTGGGGCCACGGCAGTCTTCCAGGGCCCCATCAGATGACCCTTCTTAGCGGACAGAACTTGTAACATGCCTCTTCTGCCAGACCTGATGGGACAGGTAAATATAACTGGGAAGAAGTGATCCCTCAAATAACCCAATTTCATGCCATGTAGGGCTTTATATGTCATTACCAGCACCTTGAACTGAAACCAGAAGCAAACTGATAGTCAATGCAGCTTGGGGAGCACAGATGTAATGTGCACTGATCTGCCCGCACTGCTGCATTTTGCACCAGCTGCAGCTTCTGAATTTTGCAAAACGTTGCAATGTTACAAAATGCTACCAACCTTTTTCTGAAATCTTTCAGGAAATTGAACTATGCTGAGCATACTATATCTGGAGCCCTCAATTGCAAAACTTAAATTTATCTTTAATTCCTTATGTTGTTTACTTTACAAAAAATAAAATTCTGTCCAGATTACTTTAAAAAGAAAATGTAC
Organism: Liasis olivaceus; assembly: GCA_030867105.1. Lineage (NCBI taxonomy): Eukaryota > Metazoa > Chordata > Lepidosauria > Squamata > Pythonidae > Liasis > Liasis olivaceus. The sequence goes on along the minus strand of CM061349.1, from coordinate 106,790,152 downwards.
ATTTTTACCTTTAGTTCACCTGTTGAAAAGATATGGAAAACATTGCTCTACTGCTCTTGGGACGTACCAAAGTGTTTGGACTGGTTGCAATGTCACCTACAACTGAGTATGTTTTTAGGTCAAGAACTTAATGCAAATGAAATGGATGACATAGAAAGTTCTCCTTAAGGACATTTTTTTTAAAAAGATAATCGTATCAGGAATGTCTGCCTTTCTTATATGAGATGCAAATATGATAAGAGAGGCTTGGAGATATAGATACATACATAAATACATACATACATACATATATATATACACATAGAGCAACCCTAACTGTGTTGCTTAGAAGCTGGGACCCACACTTCATTTGAATCAACAGCTTGGGGATAACGGAGCAATCATGAAGTACCTCTTACTTCTGAGCTTGGTGGCACTTTCCCAATGTCTGACAACCAAGTAAGTATTGAGCGTTGTGCTTTCGTCAAAGAAAATATGTACAGTTTCCTTCAGAAGAATCTAATTTTGTTTCTAAATTATGTTCAATAAACTCTTCCAGCAAACTTTCCGTTGTGATTGCTGGGCAAGCCACAAAGCCTTGTTGTGCCTAATTTTTCCACTGACGGTAATATTTTCTTTCCCTTTTAGAGCTATATCTGCAAATGTAGGATGTATTCATAGGGTAGAACTTGCTTCTTTCTCTACAAAGTGTACCTAGATTTCAAGGCCTTTCTTCTTATTATTCGGAAATAATCTGAACCTAACTTTCCCACCCTGAGGGCCTCCAGATGTGTTGCAGGTATAACTCTCATTCTAGCTGGGAATTCTGAAGGTTGTACTCCTATGTTCTCTTAAGGGCATCGGATCTGAGAATGCTGTCCAAAATGCATTTTTTCAATCTTTAATAGCTATGAGCAGTTTCCTTATCTCTCGCTTAATTCATCTTTTCCTTTCCATTATTCAATGCTTAGGGTTCACCTAAAGAAAACAAAATCTGTGAGACAAACCCTTGAAGAGCATGGGCTGCTAAAAGATTTTCTGAAGAAGCATCCTTACAACCTTGGCTCAAAATATTTCCCCCGGCAGCACAACACATTTGCCTCTGAACCCTTAAGAAATTATATGGATGTAAGTATTCCATGTTAGAAAGAGATACACAGAATTTACCCTATGGACAAGACTAGAAAATCTCAACACATGTCGATCTAAATCAATAGCCCCTTGCTCTGGAGAGCAGTAAAACAGCAGTGCAGATTTAGGAAATGATCATTTTAAAAGTTTGAAAGTTATTAGAGATTACTGCTCATGGAATATAAACTACATTCTACTGTAACAAATTGAGCAGATTTGTGTTATTTTAAAAGTCTGTCTAACCTGCTTGTGTCTACCAAGAAGTGTTCATCTCTCTTGCCTCCGAAATGCCATGGAGATATCAGGATGGATTTTCTTGATTATGTCCCATTTTCTGCCTCCACAGGTTGAGTACACTGGCATTATTTACATTGGCACTCCACCACAGGAATTCTCAGTCCTCTTTGATACTGGTTCTTCCAACTTGTGGGTCCCTTCTGTGTACTGCTCCAGTGAAGCATGTTGTAAGTAGTCTCCATAACCGATGCCTTCAGAAAGAGGCTGCTCTTTATTCAAGCCATCCTCAAATGTACCTTCCAAATGTAATAGACTACAACATCTGTGTTGGCGTGTTGGCTGGGAATCCTAAGAACGGTAATCCCAACGCATTTGAAAGGCACCAGATCTGGGAAGGCTTCTTTATTCCCATGACCATCTGTCTTTCCAATGTGTTCAGCAGGGATCATACTAATATCAGATATATTGACTGCTTGAGACAGCCTTTGGGAGCAGCTACTCAAGGGGATCAATATGCAGTGGCAAAACATATGCCTACATAGCAAATGTTTAGGAATGAGCTTGGGTGTAGAAATGAATTGTAGGGCATAATCAAATCAAAGCAGTTTATTACAGCCATAAGGCCAGATCAAGTAAAATATCCAAAAGTAGAAATGTTACATATTTTTCTGCACACCATATGGAGGGAAAACCTAACTATTTTTTCCCCAAATTATAACCAGCTTTCAGTTTAGCGAAGACTGGGGACAGAGTTCTCCCATTAGAGGGTATTGCACTGGGATGGGTAAAATGCCAAGATCTCTCTTACTCTCTATCACTCTTTCTGTTTCTGTTACATATTCAACATCCCCACATCGTCCTACAATTACTTCCTTCTCTTTGCAGCTGACCATCATCGATTCAATCCACAAGACTCGTCCACTTTCCAGGCAACCAGCCAGAGTGTTTCCATCGTATATGGCACTGGGAGCATGACTGGAGTCCTAGGCTATGATACTGTCCAGGTAAACTGCCAAAGGAAATAGACTGATAAGCCAAACTTTGGGAAATTAGACTGAGTCAGCATGGTTCTGGGTGGACAGACAGGGAAGATCTAACTGGGTTCTGTATAGATCTTACTCATGGCAAAACCATCACAAAAGCATTCTAACTCTTCCCAACTTCTGATCCTCTACCAATCTCAGAGGCAGCCAAGCCTGTGGTGATTGTTTTGGGAGTTCTAGTCAAGAAGTAAAACAGGAGCTTTAACACGCCCTGCTATGCATGGCTTGTGGACTTAGAGGTTAGACAGACTCATGACTAAAGAATTAAGAAATGCAGTATGTCCAGGAATGTCCAAGAAATTCAAATTATACTGTGAAGAGCAAATGAGCATTTCTCTTGGAACATGCTACCACAATTGTTCTTTCTTTATTTACAACCTGAAGATAGCAATGTTCAAACTATTCATAAAACAAAGTAAACTGTTCTAGTCTATTAGTAAAAATTCCATACTACTGTAATGAAGCAACCTCATATTCACAAGATAATGATCAAGCTTTGAGATTTCCAGGCAAATGCAAATTACTACTAGCTTTTATCTTTTCAAAACTGAGGGTATTGGGCAGTAAGCATTTTGTTTCAACAGTCCAAATGTAATTATCTGTGACAGCTCACAGCACCTATGCCAGGGCAGGCAACCTAATCTCTTTGAGATGTATATAGATACCACATTTCTTTGCCACTGGTCATGCTGGCTGGGACACAGGGGAACTGAAGTCCCAACCATCTGGAGGGCACCATCCACTGAAATCTGTACCTCTTTCTTCATTTCATTTTGAGACTCTTGCTATGTGAAGTTTCATAATTTCAACACCAATCAAGTCAGCCGTTTTTTCTTCTACTCCCACCCTATACATGTTTAAAGAAACTGGTAACATCTTGCTTAATGAAGAGTTTTGGAGATTTTGCAAGTGTGCTTATGGTTTTATAAAAGTTTGATTTGTCCTAACTAAGCTATTAACTGACTATGCATTTCTGAAGTGTTCAAACTGTTTCAGGGAAGATGTCTATCCAGTTAAAAAAAAAATCAATGACTCTAAAATTTAATGCCATGCAAACAAGTTTACCCTAGTCTCAGGTTTAAGTGAAGTTTCTTCCTCTTTCTTTTTCAGTCCTGTGCTCCCAAAACAGAAAACTGGAAGTATATACTACTTCTGGGCCTAAACTAACCTCAATCTGTTTAATAGAGAGGAACAAACAATTTCGAATCTTAATTTACTGTTAAGAACATAAAAAACCATGATTTATTATTAAGAACGTAAGAAGCCTATTGGGTCAGCCCTATTGGGTCTTGTCTAGCATTCTATGTCACACTGGGGAGCTCACAAACCTGGACTGGAGGATGATTGCCTCCTTCCACTATACCTCCTATTTCCTAGGATTCAGGAGACAGTGCAGAGTGAAGAATATTACAAGCTCTTGCTAGCCTGATCCTCCATGAACCTGTCCAGCCCCCTTTTAAAACCATCCAAATTGATTGTCTTGACCAAAAGTGCTATTAAGTGCTGGTAGAGAAAGGATTTCCTTTGGCTGGTCCTCAATCTCCTGTGTTTAGTTTCAGTGGAGGACCTTGCCTTGTAACATTCTGAGAGAGGGAACAAAACTTCTCTTTCTTCACATTATCTATGCCATGCATGATTTGACATCTCATCATCATGTCTCTCTTCATCCTCCTTCATTCCAGGATAAAGGGTCACCTAAACGTTTGAGGAATTGTTCTAGTCCTCTAATAATTTTGGTTGCTTTGGGGCGGGGCACCTTTCCTAACTCTGTAAAATCCTTCCAAAGGTGTGATGACCAGAGGTGTGCATAATACTCCAAATGTGGTTTCATTATAGATTTGTATAAGAGCATTGTTATTGCGGCATCACTTGACATTTGTTTAGGTTGAATTGCATTTGTCATTTTGAAACCCATCATTCAGTTAGCAGAGATCCTTCACAGCCCCTTTTTGCTTTTACCACTCTCAGCAGTTTTGTACCAACAGCAAACATGGTCACCTCGTTGTTCAACCCTAACCTCAGATCATTTGTATCTAGGCTCTAAATCACCAGTCCAAATGCTGGTCTTTGGAGACCCCTTGTGCACATCTTGCTAGTGCAAGAATTGCCCATTCATTCCTGTCCCTTATCAGCTGTCAGTCTTCTAGGGCACCTGATCTCCTATTCCATGGCAGCTGGCTTTGCTCAGGAGGCTTTTTTAGAGGGGCTTTTTCCAAGTCCAAGGATACAACCTCTACTGAGCCACTTTGCCTACATGCTCGTTAACACCCTGAAAAAGTCTGGAAGATGAGAGAGTTATCCATGCAGAAACCATGTTGGTTCATTTTCTGCAAATCTTATTTTTTTTCTATTAGTTTGTTTTCTCTTTAGTAATTCTTTCAGCCATTTTCCCTGGAAATAGTGGTATGCTGTCCCCCTTTATCTATTCTAGTACTCTTCTACAGTACTACTTATTTGGATTCCAGTTGTCATCTCATCCCATCCTACCATTCTTTTAATATATTTACTGTATAAGTTAAACAGGGACAGGGACAATGCTGTGGGATTCTTCTCACGCCGATAACAGGGCTGGCAGCGGTCACAACAGAGAACGTGTGCTGCCTGCGTCCTGTTTCTCCTTCACAAAAAAGGCAAACGTCCACCTCCTACAAAACAGCAGAAGGAAACAGATGCAACTTTTGCAGCCTGAAGTTGCCTATACAGAAACGTCTCATCTGAAAGCAGAATATTTGTTGGGACTCTTGGGACGTAAGATTAATGTTCCTTCTAGTAGTATGTTCTATGAATCTGAGCTCTTGGATTCTTGTTTCACGGATTGACTTTTCCAGTGCAGACTGCAGTAAAAGCACACCTGACAAATATGTGTCCTGTCACATTCTCTTTTCAATTCTGAACCATTCTGATTCTCCAGACTCGGTTCTTACAGCAACTTCTTATTCCTTATAAAGGCTTCTCAGAATAATAATCACTCATTAGTAAAATATGCCACATTCTGGCATGACCTGAAAAGTCAAGTCTTTGCTGTAATCAATGAAGCAGAGCCTGCTTCTGTTTTCTTGCGCTCTCAGCTATCCATCTGACGTCAGCTCGCTGCTCCCCGCTCCCACCTGCCCTCCCTGCCATTTACCTGTTCATTTGGCATTTCTTTCTCCATGCATGCTGTGGTCTTCTTTGTGAGACATTAAGCAACACTTTGCTTGTGTGAGGAATTAGTGCTGTGGCTTGAGAATTGCACATTGTCTTGTGTCTCCCTTCTCTGGCATAAACATAAACACTTACCTTTTCACATCTCTAAACCACACAATATTTGCTGACCATAAAGCTGTTAGGACTTGAATCGCTTCTTATCTTGCAGTTATGAACAGTTCTGTGGCTTTTTCATCTGTCCCTGGTGCTTTCTTATTTGACAGCTGGTCTACTGCCCCTTCTATCCCACATACTGATTGAGTTGGTTTCGGAATATATTCCCTCTCCCTACAGATGTTCCCGTTGCTCCATAATCCCATTTGTAGAGGGTTTCAGTATAGCAGTGGCATCTTCCTTTAACCTATTTTTTCTCTATTAGATTTCTTCCACAATTATTCTCGGGCATTCTTACCTTAGCAATAAGGTATCCAGGGAGCGCTCTGATTTTCTTAAAATATCTCTCATTTTGTTTTTCTAGTTATTTTCCTCTGTTGCCTGAGAGAGTTTTCCCCATCCTTTCCTGCTTGACCTTAATGTCGGTTTCAGCCATCTTACTTGTGGCTTCTCTCTTTCTCTGGCTATCAGGATGCCTTCTTCTGAAAACTGTGGGGATTTGTTTTCCTCTATGAAACGCTTCGAGTATTTGATTCACTTCAGTTTTCAGTTGTTTCTCGTCTCTTTCCTAGAGCTCCTCAGGCTGCCTGTTGCTTAAGTTAAGGGTATTAAATAAACGTCTCATACTGATCCCAGATTCTGATTCTTTGTCCTTCTGGTCAAGTCTGGTTGGCCCACCTGCTCTCTTTATTCTTCTGAGTTTAACCCCTACATTTAACACCAATAATTCATGGTCTCTGTTCCACAGTCTGCAGTTAGAAATGTCCTGGCTGGCTGGATTGCACTTCTCTATAGTTTGTTTCCTGTTGTGTAATTGACTGGATTCCAATTTCATATACCAAGTGAAATCCAAGGGTAACATCTGTGTTTACCCGACTTAAAGCACTTATTGTAAATAAACAAAGAATTATCTTTACAGAACTCTATCTTTTGCTTTATTGTGTTACTTTATCCAACCCAATCTTCCTATATTTCCAGTTTTTGCATTCCAGACACCCACTGGTAATATTTATGTCCTTTCTTGATGCTGCATTTAGCACCTCTTATATTATACCAAGAATTCCTCAATGTCCACTACTGCATCTGTAGGAGAAGTATATACTATATATGAAACTGATATTCATTGGATATCCACTAATTCTAATGGATAAGATTCAGTCATTTATTGGGTTAGAGCTCAATCTTTTTGAGCATCATTGCCACCTCTTTGCCAGGAGATTAATCCTGACTCTGCTTCAATTATAGTCCTTTCAAAATTTAAATTGAGCAGAGAGAAATAGTTGCAGGTGGTAAACTAATAGGGCATACATAGAGATTTCCTTTGAGACTGTTTTATGAAATAGACATTATAGTGCAAAGCAGTTTATTTAAAAGTGGTGAATCAAGTGGAATCAAGTGAATTATATGAATCACTCAAGGTCTGTTTGCAGACCTGTATGTTCTTAATATGCAAATACAGAGGTATCCGTGCATAAATGAATAAATAGGAGAGAAATATATCTTAGAGAAATAATTGATTAAATTAATAGTAAATCTCCCTACCTGAAGCTTTATGAAAATCAGTTGTTTTCTCTTCCCTCTCTCTATTTCAAACCATCTATACCCAAAATGTTCAACTTTTTAAAAAATCTTACTTTACTCAAAACCTTTCAGCCAATAGGTGGGTATTGTGTTAATCAAGAATACCCCAATTTTCTGATTTAATCATACCTTAGCAGAAAAATATATTCAAAAAGATTAGAGTACAATATCTGTTTGCAAATAAATGTACCTTTTTTGCTATATCAATTTTACAGTATAATATCTATTGGCCCAAAGGTCATTAAACTTCCCATACTTTCCAAAAGGAAACCATTGTCTTAGTTCTCCTTCCCATACTGGTTAACCAAAGGGGGAAGTTAAGACAGGTTGAAATATTTATTTAACAATTTCTGCAACATGGCTGGGAAAGAAGAGAGCCACAGTCCCAATGCTTCTGGAGGGTACTGGATTGGGAAAGGATGTGCTTGGAATTCCAAAGTTTCCTTACAGCAATTTTTCCCTCTCGTTCTGCACAGGTTGGAAGCATTCAGGTTACCAAACAGATCTTTGGCCTGAGTGAGACCGAGCCGGGCAGCTTCCTTTATTATTCCCCCTTTGATGGCTTCCTGGGACTGGCTTACCCTGGTCTCTCTGCCTCTGGCGCTACTCCTGTTTTTGACAACATGATGAGTGAAGGTTTGGTATCCCAGGATCTCTTTTCCGTCTACCTGAGTTCGTAAGTAAGGATGAAGGGACCTAATTACTCTCTGTTGCTAGAAGCTAGAGGGCACAGACACCAACCATATTAGCTCTGGAAACTCAGCAATAAACAATCCAGTAAATCCTTTCCAGTTCTATAGTTTTCCAGTGCGCTACTACAAGATGTCAAATATTATGGAAAGTCCCCAGGGAGATTTTTAAAAAAGCACGCACATCACAACAACGATTTCCCTGTAATGTGATAGGCATATAACTCTTCTCCATGAACAGCAGGTGGCAGCATCTTGGTGACCTTGGCTGATCCCCAAAAGACTAAGCAGGGTTGGACCTGTTTAGTAACTGGACGGGGAACCATAAAGGAATTCCATAGCTGTAGGCTAGAATAGGAGTTTTTTTAAAAAAAACCCTCATGGAATAAGTCAATAGAAAACTACATTTGTCCCTCTTCAGTCCTGCTATGCTGCCTCATCAGGGCAGGAGGGATGTTCCTGAGAGGGATGAGTGAAGAATACCAGGAGTATATTCCAGGAGTAGATATTTCCAGCAGGGTCACCCAATGGCTATCACAACTGCCTAGCTGAAGCCATTAAGCTCCTATATTGGGTAGCAGCACAGAAAGATGCTGGAGGCAGATAATCACTTTAGTGACAAAGGCAAGGGCACCATTTCATACTGTATGGGAGAAGGCAATGGTAAACCACTCCTGTATTTTTACCAAGAAAACCACATGGGTTGACTGACAATAAAAGTGATTGACAACATAGTGGCAGAGAATGAGCCCTTCAGGTTGGATGGCACTCAACACACTACTGAGGAAAAGCTGAGGATCTTTCAGAGTACAAGTAGTGTTTATGACACAGCTAGATTAAAACCTTAGCTGCTGTCTTGCCGTGCAGGAAAAGAAGATCTGTCAGCAAATCTGGAGTGGCCAACAAATTGGAAGAAATCAGTCTACATACCAACCCAAAGAGAGGAAATGTAACAGAGAGTGCAAATTATAATACAATATCCTTAATTTCACATGCTAGCAAAATAATGCTTAGGATCATCCAATACAGGTTAGAAGGGGAAATGCCAGATGTTCAAGCTGGCTTTAGAAAAGGTTGAGGAACCTTTTCTAAAGCCAGCTTGCTAATGCCTGCTGAGAAAACCAAAGAAAAGAGTTTATGTGTGCTTCATTGATTATAAAAAGCCCTTTGATTTTGTTGACCATGACAAGAATGTCCTCCGGAAATTGGGAACCCCAGAGCATCTTATGGTCCTTACATGAAACCTATACATGGGACAGAAATCTATAGCCCAGTGGGAACATAGTGGAACAGATTGGCTCCAGGTCAGCAAAGGATTGAGACAGGCTGTATACCCTCTCCTTATTTATTAACGTGTCTATATGCTGAATATATATGGAAGGAGAATGGATTAGAAGAAAATGAGTGTGCTTTTAAAACATCAACAGCCTGCATTATACTGATGATGCTCTGGAAATGAAAGCCAAGGAGCACAGTGAAAAATGGGACTAAAATCAAATATAAAGAAGACCAAACTGATGATAACTAGTACAGCAACCAGCCTTAAAATTGACCATAAGAAATAATTAGGTGCTGGATAGTTTCTGCCTTTTAGGAACTAGAAAGAAAACAACAGTCAAGAAATATGTTACAGACTAGCACTAGGTAGAGTAGCCACAAAGGCCATGGGAAAGTTATTCAGACGCTATGATGTGTCTATACCTACAAGGATCAGAATCCTGCAGGCAATGATTTTCCCTGTGACACCCTATGGAAGCAAGAGTTGAATTCTGAGCAGCATAGAAAGAATAGTGACCCTTTTGAACTTTGATGTTGGAGAAGGCTCCTGACAATTCTATGGATAGCCAAGAGAACAAACAAACGGATCATAGAACAAATCAATTCAGAGTTCTCACTTGAGGCACTGATGCCCCACCTCAAATTTATCATATCTTGAACATAAATATGCAAAGACCTAGGTCTCTTGCAAAGTCTATAATGTTGGGTGAGGTTGGGAGGGAGGGGGGGAGAGGATGACCAGCAGCAAGATGGATGGACTTGATTACAACAGTGATAGGTGCAGTATTAGAAGACCTGAAGGGGCAGGTTGGAGATGGAAATCATCCTATCTATGTGGTTGCTAAGAGTCAACCCTGACCTGATGGTAGATAATAAATCAATCAAAATTACTTCTGTATTGCTGTTAGGAAAGTTAGATGGACGAGCTCATGTAGTGACCATCAGCAAATCCACACAGCCTTCTTCCCGTGACACAAGGAAGGCCAAGTAACCAATTCCAGAGAAGAAACCTACATGCCAAAGCCTGTATGTCAACCTCCTCTTTCAGTCTGACCCCTGACCTCTTTGCCTATCCATCAGTCCTCTTTTGGTTGCAAAGGTAGCACCTCAAATTTGAGAATAGTTTTACAGCTCCTGCACCAATTCCCAGAGCTTTCCGTTTCTTAAACTCCATTTCTGCAACTGCACTTACCCAGCAGTTACACATATCCACATAATCACTAGATGACAACCAAGGGATACAACACTCTTAACTCTTTGCTACCAAGTAGTTTATAGGTGAAACAATCAACTAATTAACTCATCGTTTTAAGGTGTTTTTTTTTAAAGTTCAGCTAGTCAGCAATACAACAAAAAAGAAAGAAAAAAAAAACAGTTGCAGTGCATGGAGTAACCAAAGCAGTGTACATGCCAACTGAAAGAAGCTATTCACATGATAAATGATGTTTGGGTCAGGCTGGAAATGGAATCATCAGTCATGTTCCTCCTCTAATTGACATGTTCTTCTGTTTTCCTTTTTCAGTCATAACCAGACAGGGAGTTTTGTAATGTTTGGTGGCATTGACGACACCTACTTTACTGGGAATCTCAACTGGGTGCCCGTTACTGCTGACTACTATTGGCAGATCACTCTGGACAGGTAACCAGACACCTACACCTTCAGCCTTCACATCCCTGCTTCACATAGATGCATCAAGAACAAAGTGCAGGATGATGGCAAAAGGAGATGTCTGTCAGCCCTTTGAAGTAGGCCAGGTCACGAAACAGACACCTCAAGGACTATAGGAATGCATTTTAGTGTTGTGGGATGCAATAATAGACTCTTGAAAGCCTGCCAGAGTTTCTCTCTGCCCCCTCTTATACCAGACAAAATCAAGGCAAGTTATTTTGAATCTCTTTCTCACTTTCTCCTTTCCCACAGCTGGGTTATCCTTTACTTTCCCTTAATGGCTCTCCTACAATGCGAGAGAAAGGAGTGACCCCACAGTAATCCCGCAAAATAGGCAGAAGGGCAAGATATGTATATTGCAACAACTGGCACTGAAAAGAAAGGTTGAGTTTACAATTCAACCGGAGGGCAAAAGATTGTGGTAGTTTTCTTCCTCTCATCTTGACCTGACTATTTCTTTTCAGCATCACCATCAATGGTCAACCCATTGCTTGTTCTGGTGGCTGCCAAGCTATTGTTGACACTGGTACCTCCCTCATAGCAGGTCCCTCCCAGGGCATCTCTAACATACAGAACTACATTGGTGGTAGCCAAAGCTCCAGTGGTGTGGTAAGCATAACAACAACAACAACTCTCAAAGATACCTGTGAGACAGAAAGACAGACCAGGCGCAATATGCTGGAATACCTCTGGAGATCTATGGTTCAATGATTTTCTGAACATTAATAAGAGATTTTCCAGTTAATTGCTGGTGTTTTTTGTTATTGTTATGTACAATCCATTTTCTCCCTCTATCCCAATTCTTATGCAAGATTATTATTTTGTCGTAGCTCCTTAATATGTTATAGCCAGGGAAATACCATTTCCAGCACTAGTTAGTCTGCACATAGAGTGGCACATGTATTGAAGATAGTGCTGGTCAGGTCAATGACTGCAAAGACCGTAACACCAGCCCCTGATCATGGACCATTTATCCTCCACCAAGCCCTCTCCTCAAGTTCCCTTGATTGCTTTACTAGCATGAGATACTCATAAAAAATAAAAGAAAAAGAAACCCACAAAGATACAAATTGATTATTACTAGCCAGGCTCCCCTTCTTCCCTTCCTGATATTCTTCTGCTGATTTGTGGCATACCTTCTTTGCCTTCCACACTGTAAACAGCTATCACTTGGAATATAATCCTGAACTGAGGTCATCATTGTTGACTCTAAGGACATCTTATTTCAGGAAGCACTATTCTAGTGCTTTTTCTTCTGGACCAATTTCTAGTCCAATTTCTAACATCCAGCTCCCCCCCGCGCCCCCCACCCGCGCTTTCTCAAATGTTATGTGGCTGCTAATTTTGTTTTCTGTTTATCCTACTTCACATCAGTATGTAGTCAACTGCAATGTTATCAACAGTCTGCCTGATATCGTCTTCACCCTCAATGGCGTTGAATACCCTTTGCCTGCCAGTGCCTACATTCGCCAGGTAACGTCCTTGATTTATCCAGCCTAAAATTATCTCAGATAATTTATATCATACAATAAACCTCTAGAGTGAAAAAGAAACCTGACCTATGAAAGGATTAAAGTAAGCAGTTATATCAAGGCAATCTTGGTACCTCGTATTCAAGTGGTAGACCTCTGCTCACATTTGAAGTGTTTTTGATAATCTTTAGCATAGCAGTATTCTCATTATGCATTAGGAAATAAGCTCTGTAACTATTTGAGCATGAAATTCAAACCATTTAGTGATAAATGGCTTTATTTCTAGCTGATCAACAAAGTCTTGGAAGCCATTACTGCATTATAAATGGTTTAGATAAGATTAATCTAAGATTCACATGTAGATCATATTCATTTCCCTCTAGTAGATCTCCTTTCTCCACAATAGGCCATCCCCACTATGTTAAATTTCAATTCCCAGCATCTAGGCTGGCTGAGGGATTATCAGAATTGAAATTCAATGCATTTGAAGAGCACCAGGTTGAGGAAAGCTATAGGAGACTATTTTAAAGAAAGGGTATTGTATCAGCTTATCACTCTGGATTCAAGAGTAACCACTAGGCTTAACCAAATGATGCAATATAAACCTATGTACATTATATAAAAATGACGTACATAGCATGGAGGATATATGTAAAGGGATTATTTCATTATGACATTATTATTTCATTATGCCATAATCCATGTACAAATGCTCAAGGAAAGCATAATTAAAGAACAAGCACCGTTTAACGAAAAAACAAGTATGAATCACTGTTATATATTATTCCTGGGACTCTTCAGAAAATTTCACATAGAGTCCAAGCATGATTCTCAGCATCATGGTCTTTCCCTTGCATATAACTATGGTACAATCATGTTCTGGCAGCACTTACTTTTCCCCATGGCATTGCCTTCATTTCCTCCCCAGCCTATTAATGAGGCAGCTTTAAGTCACTGTTAGCTGTACTAGGATGAACATAGCATCTTCCCTTACTCCAACACAATCCAACAGCATCCTCCAGGTATGCAAAATCTGTAAGGCTTTGACACCCATCACCTTGGAGGGAAATCAAATGACTCCAGATTTGAATGAGAGGCAAGACAGAGGTAGGCAATGGAGGCAGCCTACTCCCTGCTGGTACGGTTTTCTGCTGACTCAGTGATGGATAAGAATCACTTCAACTCAACAAGGGTGGGGTGGGGGAATGTCAGCTTCCAGGTGTTTTGTAAAGGCCCTCTAGTTAGAGTTGGACCATTCAAATTCTGCAACTGGCACAGAAAAGCCACTATTCATCATATACTTGAATTTTTCTTTTCAGTATCCAAGTTATTGCTTTAGTGGCTTCGAGGATATTGCCTTCACCAGTCCACTTTGGATCCTTGGTGATGTCTTCATCCGTCAGTACTACGCTGTCTTCGACAGAGCAAACAACCAGGTTGGCCTGGCTCCTGTGGCACAGTAATAGCAACATCTATTGGTCATATTATAGCCTAAGGATAGTCTTGACTCTTTGGAATTAAATTTGGTAATTATGCTCCTGATCCCCATGGTTTAATGTCAGCAACAATAAATAAATATAACAATGAATGGCTTTGTATTCATTTCTCACTGAATGGATATGTTTGTAGCTGTTTGACTAAGCATCACCAATAGACAGTCCGCCCACCCACCCTTTTTTTTTCTTTTGTACATTTATCATTTCTAGCTTATAGGACTATTTATTCCCCCCTGGGCATACTTATTGGATATATGTCAACTAGCAACCTGAAATTCATCTATTCCAAGTGAAAATTCACAAGTGGATCAGACCCTTGGTTTGCGTTTGGTTGCATTTTAAATGCTTCAATTTATTCATTCTTGCAACAAAATGGTTGGCTGCGCCAGTTTCTGAATATATATATTTTATTTAAATATATATAGTCTGCCAGTCTCAATAGAATAGAGTGGAAGAGGATAGGGGGCCATTAAGTCACACCACTTGTTCAGGGAAAGAATCCAAATTAAAGTATTCCAACGGATGGCTGCAGAGCTCCTTGAATACATCCAACAAAGGGGAACACACCAACTTTGTGGATAATGGATGTCACTGTCAAACTACTCTTAATTTTAGGAAGCTTTTTCTAGCATTCAACCAACATGTACTTTCCTGCCATTAGTAAAGATAACAGGTCAATAAACATTCTTTCAAAAGCTTATATTCCTCCACCTAGAGAACAGACCTTCTAAAAAATGGTCTATATCAAATTCAGTTATAAAAAAGATCCAGTTTGAGAAAATTCAGATTAAATTTATTTGCCATCATTTTGATTATTACATATTTTTATTTTTTAAAACAATACATTTTGTTTAAATGGAAATGTTCACAAACTTTTATATCAATATATGAAAAACACAATATAGGCATTTATTTTGACATTGCAACATACCAAGGTAAATTTACACAGAAGTGTCCTTTAATTCCTGCCCAAATGAAAACCTGCATGTATGAAATGGCCATCACAAACAATGGGGCTTTCTCATATCTACCAATAAAACTTTTCATGCAGGTCGGTCACATTGTCCGATTGATGGCATCAAGCAACGTGCCCTAATCTGCCCTAATTTAGGGAATATTGGCAAGAATGGCTATGAATCGGGGGGAGGGTGGTGACAGAATAGGATGTAGCTGTCTTGATAACCAGGCAATGTCACTTCAAGCCTTAGTTCATTGTTAGTTCAAGGCACAGCAACATGAGGCTTAATGTGGTTTTTATTCCCCCTTCCACAAATGGAGTTCCATGAAAGGACATTGGAATCTGAACCAGTGAATTCTTAGTCTCCTCAATTTTTCAGGATTCCTTGGAGGAAATCAACTTTAACCCAGCACGAAGCCATCACATGCCCTATGAGGTAGGGTGGTTTTGACAGATCATGAACTGAATCACTTTGAGAAATTACCAAAAGTCACTCAGAAGGTCTGTGGCACAGTGTGTAACTATATCAAACACTTCAGACTCCTACACTGGCTTCTTAATATGTGGATTTGCCTGTCCAGACAGTAGCATTTTGCACTTTCTGGATTATCAACTGGAAAAATTGCAGACGAGAAGGCCCTTTCTGGGGACGCTCATTTGACTAAGGCTTAGAAGCCAGTAAAGCTATAGCTGAAGATATACTGGACTCTACCTGCCTTATGGGAGTTGCAGCAGCCAAGGATGCACTGTGGATATACTTCAAATCCCTTTTCAAACTGGAAATGCCCAAAGTTATATTCCACATGGCTGTGCTGCCCTTTGGATTCAAAAGGAAAAGGGTGCTCCAGAACATGCCAAGGCACTAACATAGCACTATTAGCACTTCCTTGAACCAAATGCATCTTTTTCCAGGCGCACACTGCAGCTGCAGAGGACAGCCACATGATACAGGGAAAAGGTGCTGTTGCTTTACAGACCTGCAGCCGGGTGATGGGTTCCTGCTCTCGTGCCCTCTGAAGCACCTTTGTGTCTTTGAAACTGAAGCACCGCACTGCTCTAGTACAGTATGTTGTGCTCACATTTACATCAGGCCCAAGCTTAATAAGGAACAATGATGCTAGACGCAGAATTTTAGGAAGCACCATTACGTAAATGAGTACCTAACGAAGCCTCACTGGAAATCTCACAAAATTAGAATTCCCAGAGATATTGCAATGGGGGGAAACAACAGCAGTCTGTCTGGTTTCAGGTATCAAAAGTTGATACACCCTTACTGGACACCTCTTTGAGGTAGTTGAGAAAATTCAGTCGTGCTGCCTGTTTTATGAATGGGCTGCACACAGCTTTCAAAGTCTTTCAGGAACTGAGTATTCCTGAAGACTTTACTGGCTGGCAAATATCACCAAAGAAATCTTAAATGAAATTCTCACAGGAAGCTTAGCTTTGAAATTTATATTTAACTGTGGCATAGAAAAATACATTTACCTTTAGATACGATACTATAGTTTTACTGTTCGTATAAATCAGGTTTCAACATATTTTAATCTGAATTGCAGAGTTCTATACACACTAACACATCTGTAACCAGAACAAGAAAGGATTTAGTGGAAATTTTCCACGATTAGAATCAGTTTTGTACATACCAGTATACAGTACAGTACAGAGTGGTTCTATAAAACAATGTTTAGTTCATTTCTGACTTCATGGAAGCTAGCCACATTTCTTCAACGTAATCAGTCCTGAAATTTCCATATAAGATTGCAAGTAGCAGCAGAATATCTATATTAAACCTGGTGTGAAAAAATTTATCATGTGACTCCTGGCACAAGTTGTTGTTTTCCTTGCTGGCATTAGGGATACAACATACAGTCAAAGAGGTTGAATTAGCCTGCGATCCTACTACTTGCCATCCTTCCATTCTGAAATCTTTGTGCTTTACTGGAATGTTTATACTGATATTGCAAATAAAAGGCATTTTCCTATTGTCTTTTAAGTCCAAGGTGGTATTAGTTAAGTAAGAACTTCAACACAAGCAAGGGCTGAAGTGATGTCCCCATTAAGAGGACCTGCTCTCTGAGAAGCTGGAAAGTGGTTATTGCCATGAATACATAGTGGGAAAACCAGCTAACAGCAATCTTATAGTAGATGCTCTTGTTTTTATGAGATTAAAGTGGTTATGTTCCTCTTATTCAAAATAAGTCTGGCATTTTTCCCCAATCTATGGAGATATATCAGTGAGGCTGTTCTCATCACTAGGGGCTAATTTAGAGTTGTTCCCCACATTTTGCTGGTCCAAAGAAAAATGTGTTATGTGGGTTGGGCTGTTAGGAAGCTCTTGAAGAGAATCTAGATTAGAGCTGGCTGAAGGAGAAAATGTTTCAGCCGGAGGTGGCAGAGGAAGGTTGTGGGTGTTTGAACGCTGAAATAAAGCAGTTATGGAATTTTTGAGGTTAGCTGGAGTGGATGGAATGGAAGTACGAGCAGCGGTGGGGAATGCAGTGGTTCTGCTTGCTCTTGAATAGAGAGAAGACGGGCTAGAATCAGTCCCAGAGGACCCAGTTGATCTGCCAGGAGGATCCCCAAAGCCTTCTGGGTTATTTATAAGTGGTACAACAGACTCTGGCTTTATCTGAGGAATTGCCGAATGGGCTAGCCAAGAAGGAGGGACGATACTTGGTGGTTCATTGAGATGCAACCTGATGGCCTCTCCTGGTCTGGTTTGGTGGAGTCCAACGTTCCCTAGTGCAGCTGGGTTCATAAGCGGAGTCTCCTGCTCACTTGCATTACTTGCTTCGGGATGAACCTCTGGAGTGAGCAAGGCAATGCTGGGGGTGGAGCCGCAGTAGCTGCAGTGGCTGTCGGACACCAGGGCCATGGGACCTCTTTGAAGAGTTTGCAAGGCTGTCTCTGATGCTCCGTCTTTCAAGACCGGGTTGGCTAATCTATTCTCCAGGGAGGCCAAATCATCTGATGTGAAAAAGGCAAACTAGATTGAACTCTGATTGCTCTGAAGCATTGTGGCAAATGTGTTGCTTATTACCTGTGTTCCAGATTGTACAAATCTCAACCCATAGGGAGCCTAGGTGTGCATGGGCATATACGAACATGCCCAAACACTGCCCCTTCCTGCTGGATCCCACAAGCAGATGTAACCACTCACAAATACAAACTATAAAGGACTATTTCATACAGCTTGGACAGAGCATAATTGGGGATCCTAGAAAGTACATTATAATACGTTCTGCAGCTTTGAGCTACGGTAACATGTTAAGAAACTTGTATTACACAGCAGCAGAATTAATAGGAGACTGCTTGCAGACCAGTGACTCTCAGAAGATGGAAGAGCGCCATCTTAGAGTCTGTTCATCAGCTTTCCCCACAGGCCCTCTAACACCCTATAACTTCAGATATTATGTCCCCTCTCTTCTGACCTCCGCTACCATCCCAGTCAATTTCAGTTTGCATGACAAACTTAATGCAGCTTCTGTAAACATTTCTATGCATAGAATATTTTTATATTTCCTTAGAAGGGGTAATGTAATTGGATCACATACTTTTTTCCTGCTCCACAAACTGTTGCATCCTTGTTGTAGATCTGATAGTATGAAATGAAGTACAACAGATTCCCTAGACAGATGTGTCCAAAAAAAAAAAGGGCTTACCCATAACTTCATTATTTTGGCAGTCCAGGCAGCAATGAGTCAGGGAACCAAAGGGCTCTGTACAGGTGTTTGGACAGGACTTCTTCTCACAGCTCACCTCCCCAAGCTGAAGGGACAGGAAAAAAAAAAGAGGTGTTCAGACCCAGCAAGAAATCACTGATCCCAGGAGGTGAATCTGTTGCCTTACATTGCCCCTCTCTCCTAGGGGCGTTCCATTATCTCTGACTAGTATTTCTATTGTTGCACAGCATAGTTGGAAGCAAAGCAGGAACATATAAGAGAGAGGAGAATTAAATTTGGAGCTTGAATACAGTATGCTCTCCTTGTTGTATAGGGCTGTGAAAGCTGGATCATCAGAAAGGCTGAACAAAGAGGAAATGATGCCCTTGAGTTTTCATGCTGGAGAAAATTGATGAGAATACCGTGAACTGTAGTACCGGGAGAAGTAAAACCAGATTGGTCACTGGAAGCACTAATAATGAAGCTGTTGTGTATTGTGGGAAGAGCTACAATCATATTGTTCTAAGACAGGACCTCTGTTGTTTTAGGCCAGGGGGAGTTAGAGCTGCTGCTTAGCAGGATTTCTACTGTTACTGATAGGGTTTGTTTGGCTTCTTCCTCTTTGGCCTACTAGAGATCAGCTCAGTTATTCTCTTTGTTTACTATGAATAAATGTTTGTTCGTAGAGTCTGCAGTTTCTGCTATCTTCTGTGCAGACTACTCAACAGAAACTAAAGCAATTATGTTGGACACATAATGGGAAAGCAAAAGTTATGAGAGAAGACCCCGAGGGCTGGAAGAATCAGAAGCAATCAAAAAAGAGGCTGATAGGAGACAAGGTAACTAGATACTATCACCGGTGGCACAAGCAGGAGCTTATGAGAACTCAAAGAAGGAATGATTGACAAACAATACTGTCAAACAGATGTCCATTGGGTCACAAAGAATCAGAAGCAACTGAACAACAAACATTTTCTATCTTGCTAGCATGTTATCTCCCTAATGGAGTCCAACGGATCAGCAACCACACTTTAGCTGAGCCCTACTTAAGATTTCAAAAGAAACAATGGGAAAGAGGGAAAGGAACGTAGGGTGTTAGGAGGGAGTCTCTCTTTCTCCAAAGTCCTCGCATCTCACCTGGCAGGTACAATAAACACAGGGTTCATCTTCTGGGACAAAGTTGTGTCCATTGATTACTTTTCTTCCCTTGTAATTGCAGTCTATAGAAAAAAAACACATAAGAAATACAGTTTAGCCATGAACATACTACCTACAGATCTGTTTATGAGACCACATGAACAGATTATGATATAGTGCCATACATACATTCAGAAGTTACTTTCTGTAATACTCAAGATTACTCAAGATTACCAGAACACCCCAAGTGCTGACTACTGCACAAATGATTGTATAGGTGAGATTTCCCACGGCAAGAGAGGCAAACAACCTGTCAGATATCAAACTGAATATTCAAGAACCAAACCAGTTACTAACATACTTCTCTGAAATTTTAATCTTTAGTCTCATCTAAGCAATAAAGACTGTGCATAAATTCCTGACAAGCGGACAGACAACTGCTTAGTTTATACAAAAATAAATAATGTCAATACAGGCACTCTCTTTTAAACAAATTACACTGCATGAAAACATGAAACTCACAAGTTATGCAAAACTTTTCATCAGAACACAGAGAGAAAGCAAAATTGGTGATGCAGATTTGTAAGAGAACAATGAATGTCCTGTCCTTTGTTTCCTTTGGAATTGCGGTCCTTTGGCTGCTCATTTGTTTAATAAGGTTTTTTCCCCCAAACTTGATTTGTGGCATTTTCTGGACTGGCCAAAAATTTCAGTCCCTGTACCATTCCAACTAGAACTGGCTTCAAAGCATTATTCTGGCTTTTAAGTGCCTTTTACTAGCAATTTCCTCCTTTCAGCTTCCGCTCTTTTTATTGCTTCCTGTTCAGTGAGGAAGTGGCATTTCTACTAATTTTTCTCCTGCAACTTATTCAGTTCCTAGGTTCATCTGGGGGGAGCAGGATGCTGCGAGGTTAAAATAAGATTACTTATTTTCTCCATTATTTTTCTTTCTTTCCATTTTAATAGCAAATTAATAATAGTCAATAGTTGTTTGTGTTTAAAATTCAAACCACAGACGCAATTTCTCTTGAAAAGAAATTGTGAAAAGAAAGTTGCCTGCTGAAGCAGCATTCCTCACCAAAGTGTGGGATGTGCTATGCTGCACAGTTACCTTTAAAAAGATAATTACCTTTAAATTGACTATGTTTCTGCCTACCAGAGTTACTTTTACAAAGCGATTACCTGTCACAATCTTCACGTTTAAATTCCATTTGGAAAAGCCACATAGCTGTGATGCTTACCATGACAGATTGGACAGCACTCGCCTTCTGGATGGAAAGGGTATGTACAAAACACGACACAGTCCACAGGAGAACAGGCCACAGAGCCCAGCTATGAGGTTCATGCACAGACATACACAGAGTTGTACACCCACAAACACACATACACAGAGGAAGAACCTGCATTAATGGCAAAGCAGCATCATTACCCTGCAATTTAAAATCTTCATCTGCTAACACGTTTGGTAGGCTTCCTCCCCCTCCTTTTCCTTAATTCTAGTTCTTTCCCTTCTTCCCCCTCCCCCAAAGAACATCATGTTCCTCAGTAATAGTCGTGGTCAGTGATATACTTCTTGTAGTATCACATAGGAAAGTTCCACAAAAATAGCAAATAGATTTGTTTCTAAGAATCGAGAGAGGTCAGTAGGTTGGGACAGAAGTACAAATGGAACGTTATGACTAATTTTCAAGTGGTTCCTTCTCGTGCCCTTTCCCTTGGATTGTTCCTATTGTTTCGGTAAGAAATACGTTTTGATAATGACAGAATATTTTCTATCAGTACTTTCCAATGGAAAGAAAAAGAAGAGGGCAACCAGAACAAGGTGGATGGACTCAATTAGAGCAGCGATGGGACCACCATTAGAAGACCTGAAGGGCCAGATCATCCTAAAGAAGTCTAAAGAAGTGTGGTTGCTGACAATGACTCGATGGCACATAATCAATCACAACCACCTTTTCAATGATTTAATTACTGATTCTTTCAATAACAGATATTAAGTGAAAATGTAAACTATACGAGTCCCTTCAGATGCAGGTCTTACTTCTCCTCAGAAACAAGGCCCATGGAGTTCAAATGGAGGAGGCATTACCAGGAAAATTAACAAAAGACTGCAGTTCGAGAAAATTAGCTTACCTTCTTGAAAAACTGAAAAATGAACACAGTCAAGGCGTCTTTATTTCTTATCTACAGCAGGAATGAGGAATCTGCAAGCCACTAGAGCCTCATTCCCAGATGCCACCCACACCTGAATTGCTGAATTTTAATAGAAAACTATTTGGGAATCATCTCTATCTTACAGAACTCAAAAAACCAAGCCAACAAACAAACAACCAAAATGCTATGCATTAAAGACCTGTGTGTGACCTATATTTAATGTGAAATCTCAAAAATACGTGGGAACTGATCTGTTTATCATTCAAATGGTACTTTTTATTTTTTCAAACCCTCTACTTGCTGTCAGAATGGATGGAGTATATTTACTGAAATATATATCGTTGGTTCAGAATAGTTTTCTATTCAGTTTTAAGGAAAATGATTGAGAAGTGGTGGCAAAAGTATATATCAGAATGTATTCTCCTGTCCGTTAAGTCTTTTGTAACCTTCTTGCAAACTTCTTGGAAGTATCTGGTTGGCCATTCTCAAAGACAGAACATTTATTTACTTATTCACATGTTTAATTTATTAAATGTTATTAAAAAGTTGCCCTCTTTCTGAGCGTGAGGGGACTCCAGCCTAATTCTTCCTTCTTTTAATCCCACCCACTTTGGTACGTGCCTACCCGCTTGGGATGTTCTGGGTTGTTTTTCTATGAAGTCATGTAAAACCCCATCCATAGAGCATGACATAATACCTCCCTGAAAGCTTAAGGGATGGTGGACTGTATGTACCATTCGGATACCCTCTTGGGATGTGGCCTCTCAGCCCAAAGAAGGTTGTCCACAGTTACCAGGGCTTAGCATTGTTTTCAGCCTGAGGCAAGACAAGAAGAGGACTTACCAAACAAATGCAACTTAGGCATGGGTCCAAGACAGAGGGGAAGGTTTCATTGTTATAGAAGATCTTCCCTGCATAGGTGCAGCCTTTGGTGGAGAAAGGGAAAAACATATTTACTTGGTCAACTTGAGCCAGCTGGTCTGTATAAAAGCCTTCAAGCAAGCATGAGACAGGGAGGCATGACACGGATGGTGCCTGCTTCTGCACAAGGTGCTTATCGTGCTATCAGCCACTATCATTTATGCAATTTGCTGGGGGGTGGGGAGCCAGATGACTTTGTCTTCCATTTTAAACCATCCTGGGTGTTACCTGGTGCTTCTTTTATTTTTATTTTTTTCCCATAAAAATCTATTAAGGATGATCAGGCAAAATAACTGCACAATGCCTTTTGATGAAAATCTTAGAAAATGTTCCTCTAAAAGTACTAAAAATATAACATAGACAGCAGTAGCTGCTGTTAAGTATTTTATTGCAAAGAAAGCCACCACCTCCCTTCCTTACAGATTTGCTCAAATTCATATATATATAGATAGATATATAGATATAGATATAGATATAGATATATATACACATATACTAACATACATACACACACACACACACATACACACACATAGACAGAGACAGAGACAGAGACAGAGGGCGAGAGAGAGATCGTTGTCACCTCTCTCCTTTTTACAATTCCCAAACAAAGTAGGAATTATAACAAATGCAGATGTCTTGCAAATCTGTAAGTGTTCCTTGTTTTTAAATTCTGAAATGTAAGACTAATTACAGTATCAGTATTCTTGTGCTTAGTGCTTTCATTTATGACAGTAAAAAAGCTATTATTGACAAAAATCTTTGATAAAATGGAAAAAAGCAATTAAGAGAAGTGTCCATGGACAGTAATAGTTTTGGAAATTTATTTGCTGGACTTGCAATGGCTTTGCCTACGCATATTATCTTCTTAGAATGAGTACCAGCATACATTTTTTTAAAAAGAGGAACGTTCATTTGAGATAGGCCTCTCACATTTATACATGAGTAGAACAATATTCTGTCTACTTTAAGAAGCAGAACTAGATTCTAAATGGTGTTTGGTCTTGTATGTACGTATGTGCTGCTTGACTCCCAGTGACTCTGGGCAGTTTTTCAAGATTCTTTCTTTACAATGTTGGTGTAAAAATGTTAAAGATGATGTACACGTTGGTGTCCAAAACAGCTGTGTTCATGCTCAGAACAATATGGATGTTCTATGAAGGAAAATATTTGGTTTCCCTAAGAAGGAAACAGCTTTCTGAAAAGATGGAATTTTACCTGCTGAGCAATCTGGACAGCATTGTCCAGGGATTCGAATTGGATGAGGACACATCTCCAAACAGTCTGTCCTCTTACAGCTCACTGAACCATCTGCCTGTAACAGAAAAGAACTTCACAGAAACCCACAGCACGAACTGCTGGTCTGTTGTGGGCAGACAGACCCTCCATTGCCTCCGTCCCAGCAGAGGTATCAGCCTCCTGTTAGTTGTCCTCAAAAGGTTCTAGAACTGTTCTGGTGTTTTACACCCAATAAGATGAGTGTTGGACGGAGTCATCTTAGGAGAGTTGACTATAATTAGCATATAGCATTCATATGCCAGAGCCTCGCTGGAGATCCCCTTGCACTCTGCAATGAGACCTAGCCCAGAGATGTCAAGTCTCAGGCCTCGGTGCAATCACAGAGGAGGTGACATCACTTCTGTCCAATGAGGCCCACGGGGACATCCTAGCAAATGAGAGGGTAGCACCTGCAATGCTGGGGCACTCTGAGAAGTTACAGCTGGAGGAGGCGACTGCAAGCAGTAAAGAGACTGAATGACGAGAAAGGAAGTGCAAGTCTGTGTAGTGTGGATCTATTGATTTAAAATATGAATATGCACCATTCTGTCTAAACGAGGTTCAAGTAGTTTCCACAAAGCAATGGACTCCTATACGTGCCATTTGTATTAATGAGCTGCTAGGAAGCTATCAAGTGGCATGCCAGAGATAGCGTGCTGCCCAAAGTTTGTCATCCAAATAATTGGTGTGGACAGCACCCATATGAGGTCCACGGAAGCCCACCCTGGGCTGCCCGTTACCTATGAGCTGCAGATTGTCTACCAGCATCCTTAATAGGAAGGATCCAAATCCCAAAATCTGTAAATCTGTGATTTACAATAATAACCCAATTATGGCACTCAGGAGCCCCACAAAGTGCTCATCCTCACATCCTCCTAATGGCAGCACAAACATGCCCATTTTTTATATAAACCAAGTGTTTATGATGTTGCCTCTGCCTCATCCCCTCAACCTGGAAGCAACTTAAAGCATATTAACTGTTTCAGTTTTACAGTAGTGTTTTACCTATTTTCCTGATATAATATTTGCTCTGCTCACACTTCACCAACAAAGTGGAAATGATATGGTCAAGGGTTGCAATCTGCCCAGCTCCAATTCACCCTCACTTTACTGCAGCAAATCCCCTCCAGACAGGGCCAGCTTTAGGCTAAGACTGAGTAGGCGCTGGCCCAGGGTACCAAAGCTTAGAGAGCACCAATGCCATCCCTCCTTCTGAATCCTTCTAAAAATGCAAAACTTCACATTGGCAGGAGGTGATGCCATCGTTCAATGTAGCCCAGGGGTGCCATATACCCTTGAGCCAGCATTGCCTCCAGGCACTGGCCACTGTTCCCCCTTGCCATTCTGGCTTAGACTGCAGGAAAAACCAGACACCTGACAGCTAGTGGATCCACCCATGTAATGCTTAGCCAGTTTTACTCAGGCTCCTTATATACAGTACATGGATTTAGTGCTTTTTTGAAAGAGCAGTAGACCAATGTTTAAAAAAATCAGGTTAGCCCTAGTTCAGTGCTATGCAGGAGATCAGCTTAAACCAGGAAGGTAACTGGGCTCTGAGAGCTGTGTGTTACTATTTCTGTTATCAATGAATGATAGTTGTTTTTCCCACTGACAGGTGGCACTCGATGGGAGGGGAAATTAAGCCCAGGGAGTCCACTGATCACCTTCCTTAACTT
This sequence comes from Liasis olivaceus, assembly GCA_030867105.1. Lineage (NCBI taxonomy): Eukaryota > Metazoa > Chordata > Lepidosauria > Squamata > Pythonidae > Liasis > Liasis olivaceus. Next base: position 106,764,491 of record CM061349.1, on the reverse strand, counting down.
GTCCAGCATGGAAACAGTAAAATGGTGGCCTCATTAATGAAGCAGACTAGGGATTACCAAGGAGGGCAACGTGATATATGCCAGCATACTTTTTCTGCCAACTCAGATACTGGAGGATAGCATTTAACGTAACTATTTGGCTCTGCCCCGTGTATCCTAGGATACCCAGGCAAACACAACTGGAGTCTCAGCTACATTCTTCAAAGTATCCATCTGAATCTTGGCTGGGGAGTGCTAGGGGGCTGCTATAGCAAAGGTGGGATAAAAATCTGATGATCATTAATAAATAAACAAACAAACAAAATTGTGTGATAGGAGACTGGAAGCTTAAAACTAAGTGAAATAGAGCAGGTTATCATTCACCTGGCAGATGCATAACTCACAGGGATCACCCGGTGACCAGAGTTGTCCTACTGGAAATTCAATTCCATTGTCATCTATAAAGCAACCTGGTCAAGAAAAGAGAGACAATGAAAAGAAACATTGGTAAATATATCTCAGCAAAGGTAAAAGGCTCCCTCTTACCAGAATGCTTGCTAAGAGAAATGTTCTCAGGATTCTACACTCCAAAAGCCCATTGTTGTAAGAAAGAGAATCAAGACCTGCATGGATAGTTAGTCTGATATTTAGTCTGATGTGTTCTGTCTGTCCTAATCATGAAGGGTCTCACTGAAGAAAGAACTGCACTGTGAATTTTGTGCTACAGCTCCTAGAGAGGCTTAGGGATTGCGATCCAATGTTTTTCTACTTGCCTCCCTTTGTACTGGCTCTGGCTGGGCCTGGGCTGTAAAGGACTCATCCTGAGGTAAGGAAGATGCCAACAGCAGGGTCACCTCTGAAAGACTGACTCCAAAGAATGTTTCTCTTAGGGAGATCAGAAGCCAATGTTACATGGTCTACTAATTTTGTTCTTACTTTATATTTACATGTGCATTGCTGCTTGTTTCTTGTGTGTATCACACCATTGTGTGTAACTACAGAATCTATGGATGTTGATGTAGGTGACGCTGCTATGTCCTCGAGGGAGGAGAAAGAGAGAGAGAACGGGATGCTCCTGTTGAACAATTTTGGACCGTATGGGGTAGGGGTAGAGTTGGCACTGGGAAAACTAATCAGATAAAGAAAACTTACATTAGATATTTGAAAACTATCCTGTGTTTTGTTCCCTCTTTCATCTGGAGAAAAATTGCCTGGTCAGTCTGCCTTCTGGTCTTATGGACTACTTTTTAAAAAATTAAATATCTTTATTTTTAACAATGCAACCTTTAATCTTACCAAAAAAAAAAGAAGCAGCAGCAGCTTAAAAAATTAAAAATCCAAACTAATGATACAAACTAAGAAGGAAGAATGTCTATCTTGTATTTTATACTTATCAGTAGTCACTGGTTTACTAATGAATTCACTACTATAATATAAACAATACAAGATATTATTGTAAAATTTATTTATTTATTTATTTATTTATTCAACTTGTATGCCGCCCATCTCCCCCAACGGGTGACTGTGGGCGGCTCACAATAAAAACACAGCTCTCACCGAGATGGCTAAAAACTATAAATAATTAAAAACATATTAAAAACCCTAAAAAACCTCCTCTGGTTTATGGCCTTAAAAAACCTGTAAGATGCTGGGAGGGGGAGACAACCCATCATCCCACCAGCCATCTCCACAGGTGCAGGCCTCCCTCTGGCCCCCAGGCCTTCTGGCAGAGCCAGGATTTAATACCTTTCCTGAAGGCCATGAGGAAGGGGGCACACCGGACCTCAGGAGGCAGGATGTTCCATAGGGCGGGCGCTACAGCAGAAAAGGCTCTCTGCCTCGACCCCACCAATCGAAATTCCCTGACTGGTGGGGTCTGCAACCTGCCCCTTCTGCTGGACCGAGTGGGACGGGCTGAAGTGACCAGGGCGAGGCGGTCCCTCAGATAACCTGGTCCTGTGCCATAAAGGGCTTTAAAGGTAATAACCAACACCTTGAATTGGACCCGGAAACAAACCGGTAACCAATGCAGCTCGCGCAACAGCGGTGTTATATGTGCCCTCCTAGGGGCCTTAAGAACTGTCCGCGCCGCCGCATTCTGCACCAGCTGTAGCTTCCGGATACTCTTCAAGGGTAGCCCCATGTAGAGCGCATTACAGTAGTCCAACCCAGAGGTGACCAGGGCATGAGTGACCATGCGGAGGAGCCCCTGATCCAGGAAGGGGCGTAACTGGCGCACCACACGGAGTCGTGCAAAGGCCCTCCTAGCCACGACTGCCACCTGCTCTTCGAGCAGGAGTCGTGAGTCCAGGAGAACCCCCAGATTACGCACCGGGTCTGTCTGGGGTAGTGCAACCCTGTCAAGAACCAACGATGACAAGGTCCTAGATCTTGAGGCTCCCCGTATCCACAGCCACTCCGTCTTACCAGGGTTCAGCTGAAGCCTGTTGTCCCCCATCCAGGCCCCCACAGCCTCCAGTATCACAACATCCAATATCACAACATCTCTGCCATAGTAACACATAATGCTGCATCCTTTGATTGGTAGAAAATACTGCCTTTTCCAAACAAAGAGATACACGTTTCCAACAACCATTCCTTGACATCTGGAATAATATCACTTTTCCAATTTCTTAACACTGTATCATTCTTTTTGCGATCCTCAATGCTCGATACAACCACAATTCCTGATAAAGAATCAAATTCCAAAGCTTTGGTACACACTTCTACATTAACATCTTAATTTATATTAATCAAGTAATATACTAGGAGTTAAGTCATCTTTAAATATTAGCTTTTCCCATAAATCTATTAATATAGATTAATACACAATCCCCCCAAAATACTAAATATTGACAAAGATAATAAAGATAACTGACCATATCATGTGTGTCAGTGAACTCCCAAATCTCTTACACATTACCTCCAGTATAAAAAATTTGACATCCATCTTTTCATATACATTCTCTGGGGAGTCCAGTATACTCTAAACACAGTTTTTTGATGAATCAACCTTAATCTCAAATCTGTAGATACCATTTTAACATTTTTAAGGGCCTGGAGCCATTGCTGTGGCTTTATTGGAAATTCCAGTTCTTTAGTCCATGTTGGAAATATCCCAGAAATGTCCACTTTAAAAAAATATTAAGCTTTTGATAGAGAGATGTTATAGGTTTTATTTCTGTAATGGATTCCATCGGGCAAGAAAGCAACTCAGGTGCTGGGTTTTTTTACTCTTGCGTTTGGATTTAATATTTACTACCTGACTAGATCTTTTGTCCTTTAAGCACTTCAAGGCCACTCTGCTTATTATTGTGTGTTTTTAACGTATTTAGTTTTACTTGGTTTTATTGTTTTACTTTGCTTGTAGGGAGATCCTATGGATATTGAATGAACTACATATCCATGTTGCATAAACACATAAATCAGACTGTATATGGGGATTGTGAGGGGTGGAGTGAGGGTCAACGTGCCACGTGTCCTTGCCTTAGCCCCCGATGGGCATGGCTATCTAATGCCTCTTAGATACTCCACTGCTTCCATGAATCTTCCCATCACAGAGATACGTGTACGTGCAGGCTGGCTGCAGGGATCTCACCTGTCAAGAGCGCAGTCCTTCGGCAGGTGAAGCAGCACTGCCCTGGAGCCAACAGCCAGTCCTCACGGGGACACCCCGGTGTGGGGCAGGGAATGAAGGAGCATTCCACTTCACCTTGCTGAGGAAGGACAGGGCACCAGTATTAATGACAAGGATACAGAGAGGAAGTCATCAAGACAGGTTTCCACAATTTCTTTTTAGCAGATATTTTTAAATTAGGGAAATCACGCTCTACAGCTCCCAATCTATGCAATGTTTCCCTAGCGATTTTCTGGATCTGTTTCAGCTGGGCTTTCAGGCAGAATATGGGACTAAGAATTCCACAGTCACCTTGGTGGGTGATCTACTGTTGACAGGAACTGGATGGAACAAGATGCTATTGTTTATGGATATATTTATGATTTAGCTTACTTGTATACCACCACTTTTAAGAAGCTCCTATACCTTTCAGGACTGTAATTCAGGCATATAGGGGGAATGTAATTTGTAGAATGCATTCCCCTGTGAGGGTGTTCTTAGTCCACATAGCTCCATCTTTAGACAAGGGATCAAGAATCTCCAGAAATATGCCTTTTGAGTTGTTCCATGATGATTTTACATGTTACATGCTTTTAGACCGAGTTTGACTGTTTTATGTTTTTCTTTGCATTTTTAATTTGTCAGTTGCTTTCAGTGCCATGGCAAAAGAAAGATGTGGCATAATCATTTTTTAAAAAATGCTTCAACATTTTATATCTTGCCTCTTCTCTCCTTCGCCACAGAGCACCCAAGGGCTATTAATAAGGCTCTCCCTTCTGAGGGTTAATTTAGCCAACTTCACGGTCGCCATATAGTCCTGAAACACCGATAGAACTCATGTAACAGTTTGAAGTTTCTGCAGTGAAGCAGGAAAAAAAGGATGCTTCCCTTTTAAGAGATAAGGAAAGTGTGCAAGGCTTCAAGAACAACCAGAAAGAAAAGATCAAAGTCGTCCTTCTAATAATTGAAATGCATGGTTCCTTAGGTAAAATGATGTGAAGCATAGGCTTAAGCTGCTGCCAATGCTTATGTCTCAGTACGTGCTTCTCACTGGGAGAGAGCAAAACTTAAGGCTATAAGTGTGAGCATTTGTGTATGTGTGTAAGAGGGAGAAATCAAGAGAGAGACTGAGTGCACTGAGTGAGGGAAAGGTGATTGGCACATCTTCTCAGGTTAGAAAGGTAGATGAGTCCAGATAAAACACGTACCCTGCACACACAGGTGGTACAATCATCACCATCTGGGTTGAACTCAGTCCCCTCTGCATATATCTGCCCACGGAAATGACACTCTGCTACAGAGGAAAACAACAGTAGGTCAGTCCTACTGTAGAAGATTCATAGGAAAGAGTAGCGTGGCACAGGTGGTATTTCCATAGAAAAGAGTGTGATTGATGACTGGATAAGGGGCCAATTCATCTATGGCATCACATTTATAAATTAATGAATATAGTTCTTATGATCTTGTTCCCATAGCTCTTATTTTCTAAATGTATACCACTATATCTTGTCATACTACACAGACATTTGGACTTTAATTTTCATTTATTCAGCATCCCTCCTTGAAATTCTTTCCCCAGGGTGCTCTGTCTAGTGTCAAATGTATTTATTTTTTCGCAGCAGGAAAAGATCTTTTGTTTACTTATCCAAGGCCTTTTAAAATCTTCAGTTTTAAGGATGCACATTTGGTTGCCCTAATCATTTCAGCTGAGTGTTGTAAACTGCCTTGGAAGTTTTTAAAACTGGAAGGCAGTGTAGAATTTCGATGTAGGCTGTTTTCAGTGATTATCCTCCTGGTCAGTAGTCTTATGGAATAGGTTTTGCTCTCCTCAGATCATATGGTAGAGTTATCCCTGCATTCAGTACTCTACTTAAGGTCACTGTATGACTGAATGTTCTCTTATACTCATGGTCCCTTCCACTTAGCAAGCTAGATACTGGGAGCAAACTTCTGAAAGTATGTACTCTCTTTGATATACATACTTTCCATGTGTAGGTTATCCCCCATGACCACCAACAACAAATCAGGACATAATCACTTACTCACCCACTTGCAGTGTGAATAGGACATGTTAACATTTCAAGGACAGTTCTACCCCAGATAATTATATTTACTTAATATTTATATTACAGTGCACTCAAGCATTGAAAAGTCTTTACACTGTGAATACTAGTATCACCTACACATAGGATGTCCTGTTTGTTTGGACCAGGCCTTTCAAAGAATGACTTCCCATCATCCTTGTTTTGCATTGTCTGTAAAAGACAAGACTTCTTTATGGCCTTTATCAAGTTATCAAGAGAGATCTACCTGGCTGGCAGGGACAACAGTCTGTCTGAGTAGAACTGGGACATGGACTGGGTGTACATTCTGGAGAAATACAGGAAATGTTGCCTGCCTGGAATGAAAAATAAACATTACAGTGCAGTTTGGTCAATTTTTCATTTTCTCTGCCTTGTCCAATGTAATTTCAGCCTGATGTCACATCTGGAGTATATCTGTGAATGGTGTCCCATAAACTGTGGCATCGGGATATTTTAGATTTCAGCCACTATAATTTCTAGGCAACAAGAGGAGAAAGACTGTCACTGAGAATGAACGTATTATCCTAAACACAATACTTTTCCTCCCAAATACTCACACACATTGTTTCTATTAAATTCCAGATGCTCCTCACCCTGGACCACCTCAATGCATTTTGCCACCTCAGATAAACAGTACATGCTCTAAGTCAAGGGTTTAATACCAAGACCACCAAGACCATTTTGGGCCCTGGGACAGAGAGATCCTACAAGCTTCTCCTTGGCAATAAATACAATACCAATAAATTTAACACAGGAGGGTATGCTCCTCTTTCATGACACCTACCGCCTAACAGTAGGATTAGTATTGCTCCCAGCCATGATGTGGCTGGTAATGAGTCTCAGTGTGTCTCACATATAAAATCACCCCTTGGAAAGACTCTGCTCACCCAATCAATTCTATGCACTCTTCCTGGATAGCAGACTTCAACCACTGGAGACAGGCATCCCAGTGGTTATGTGGATAAGAATGCTAACAATGAAGGCTGAAAAGGAAGAGAGTACAGCTTGTAGTGAGAGGGGCTCCTTTCATTGTTTGTAAGGGCAATGGGGGAAGGGTAGTAACACACTATCTCCTGTTCCTGCCTATGGGTTCCTTGCACAGGATTGAAATCACAGGGCACACTCCTTGCATGTGCCTCTGAATATCCAGGTTCATAAAAGGAGACTGGGTGGCATGAAAGCAAAAGGAAAATCCAAGTTTGATAAAATCTGTGGAGTCCTTGGGGTTCTCTGAGCTTGGTTCTTTTCTTGCAAACATTTCATTACCCGGCTAGGTAACATCTTCAGTGCTAAAATGGGGCATTTTAGCACTGAAGATGTTACCTAGCCGGGTAATGAAATGTTTGCAAGAAAAGAACCAAGCTCAGAGAACCCCAAGGACTCCACAGTTCAACCCTGAGCTACACATATTCGCCTCCATTGATAGAATCTGGCTAGTATTTTCTCTTCCACTATTGCATTGTTCTCCCCTCTTTCTCTGCTTTTGTTTTTGAAACTTGGCATCTTTGACAAACAGTAGAGAATCAGTGACCCAAGATATGGCTATAGAGACCAGTTAAAATCACTTGTGGGTCTGAAACTGCATGTTAAATTGGATAACAATTTGTGCTATAAAGTAAAAAAAGAGGAGGAGGAGGGACAGCAGCAGCAGCAGCAGCAGCTCTAGTTCCTTCTTTTAATTCAACCCCATTTTCTGGACCATTGGTTAAAAAAAGATGTCCACCAAAACATTTACAAGCTTCAATACAATGTTGTTAGCTGGCTCACAGCAAAAGCAACAGTCGTTACTTGAAGCTTCCCTTCCATCTAAAGATACCAGTATTAGCAAATAGTTATTTATATGTCCTCAAAGAAAGAAGACCAGCCCCAATTCCCTGGGACTCTGCGAGGCTCACCAGGCAGACACAGACTGTGCAGTTCTCCTCAGAGAGAGAGAATACGTCCCCTTCAACTCTGGACATCCCATAATAGAAACAGCCTGTAGGAAACAGGAATGAGAAGATTCTTCTCTGAAGGGACAAGAACTAAGGGAGACAGCCCCATTTTACCTTTCTCTTAACTGGGAAAGATTCCATGGTCAGCATGTAGACATTTTCAAAGACTTTTGCTAGATGTTTTCCAGTATTCCATAGATGAAAACACTTGTAACAATATCACAATTTGCAAGTCACATATAGTCCAAGGCACCTCTTGGCTAATGCACACTGTTAAAAGCTCTATTTCAGTTGTCCCCAACATGCAAACCACCATATGTATTAAATTATATGTACTCCCATTAGGCCCAACAGGCTTAGAGAAGGCCACCAGGTTGAGAAAGATTGTTCTACTCTGCTGTGTCCATTCCTTTTTTTTTTTTTTTTGAAGACTTCAGAGCTGTTTTTTAGGTTAAAGGAAGGCTAGGTTAAGGAATGTCTGTGAGCACCATGATAGATCTGTGATATTCCAGATGATGTCCATAACGATTGAGAGCTAGGGTACATTGTGATTCACCTAATTCACCCTCAGCAATAGAAGTTCACTGGTGTCTTTGGGCCAGTTACTCTCTCAACCCAACCTGCCTCACAGGTTTGCTTTGTGGGGGGGAAATAGAAGAAGGGGATGCTATATATCCTGCCTTGAGCAACTGAAGAAAATATGGGATGTCAATCTAATAAAGAAATAAATTTGCTAAATGAAAAATGGCTGAAATTGCCAAACCTCACAAGGTTCAAGCAATACTAGAATCTAAAGATGATATTATTGAAAACCTCATGAGAATTTGACCAATACATCTTTTTTTCTTTAAATTTGGTGGGATAATGCCAATTTTTTAGCTTTAGATTAAAGATGATCTAAAAAACCCTCAAAGCTATCCTATAATTTGCTAACAGCTGTATGCAGAATGATGCCCAGCTCAGTTGCCATCATCTTTGCTGATCTCCAAAATGCTAAACAGAGTTGGATCTGGATCACTCTTGGATGGGAAGCCACCAAGAAAATCCAAGGGCATGGATTAGACCAAAAAAGTTTTTTAAAAAATCCTAGAAGAAGGCAATGCCAAGTGCTTCTATTGTGTTACCAACAAAGCTGCATGGCCATATCCATGTAATTACCAGAAGTCAAGCTCGACTCACAGGGCCATTTACCTTTTATGCAAAATGACAGGCTGCACAAGACATGGCACCTGTGTGAGTGAAGATGCATCTACCTTCTGCCCAACTTTCAGATACCCTAGGGAATGAGATGATCCATGAAGTATGACCATTCCAGAAACTCAACTTTTACATAATTCCCAGGAGACAAAAACTTGAATAAAAATAGGAATGGGGACTTACCAAAGCCAGGTTCCAGAAACTAGGGACTGTTTCTGGGTCAACTGAGTGGGAAGGGGGTATATGGTGAAAATCCCCTAAGGCCGGAACTGGGGAAGGTCCACATGTTCAGGTCTCACACAAACATATACAGCCTTGATCTTGTGGGTACTTCCCTTACCTGTGCAGCTAGGACAGCACTCTCCCTGGGCTGGAGGAATTGGGTGAGAACAGGAAACTTCACATGTCACTGCTCGACAAAACACCTGCCCACCCTGAAATAAGACAACACAGGCAGCACCAGCATAATATTTGAAGTTGGAGAGAAGGCTAGGAACTCAAAATATGCCACATACCTCGCAGGAGCAATTCAGACATGGTGACTCAGTCCAGTAGCTGCTATTTTCATGAAGAACCCCTCCATGCCAGCAGGCAGATGGCAGGGCATCAGGGGGAACTGAGGGAGTCAAAGGGCTTGGGGGAAGGGATGGGCTGACCTTCTTTTGCAGCAGAGGTGGTGGCAGAGGGCTCACTGGCAGAGAAGGCCTGGCAGTTCTGGGCCAGAAGGAGGTGCCAAGAGTTGAACTGCGGGGAGGAGATGTGGAGGTGGGAGAAGCTGCAGGTGGAAGCACGGAAAGAATGGGAAGGAGTGGGGAAGGAGACGGGGTTCCAGGTACGCTTGAGGGAGCAAGTCCTGGGGAAGGAGGGGAACCCCTGGGGGGCAAGACAGGCCCCATGGATTCTGGAGAAAGGAGTAGCAGAGTCGGCGGCTGCTGGAGAGATTGTAAAATGGGAGAAGGGGCCAGGCTGGTTTTTGAAAAACCTGTGAGGCAGGAGAGAGGAATGGGGAAAAGAGAGAGAGAGAGAGAGAAATGACCAGTTATGTTCAGAAATACTCCCCCCCCCCCAATGCACAGCCAAAATATATGTCACTTAAATAGCCTCAAGGCCACTGTTGGGACGTATTTCTACTCCACGAACTAGAGCTTTTATACTGTGCTCTCAGCTGTGCCTTTTACCTAGCTTTTGACTTCAGTCTTATCTGATGACAAAAACAGAGGCTTTTGAAAAGCCATGTTAATGGAGCACAAAGTGTCCATAAATTCCATATCTCTAGAGTAAATGAAGTTCCATTTTTAAAAAATAGGGAGCATCTGTCAAAACAGACTGCTTATGGGACAGGTAGAGCTTTGCCTGCCGACTACTAATTTCTATCTATCTGGTAAAATGTTCACATAAAAAAGCACCTTTTAAGAGACACTCTGGAAAAAAAAGATATGTTTCTGAAAGCTGCAAACAGAAAGGGGTAGTTTTATAAAAAACATCAAGAGCTTACAGTGAAAAATGTACATTGCAAAATTACGCTTCAAGGAAAATAGCAAATTAGGTCAGAGGAATTTGTATTAAAATGTTTCTTGGAAATTTTCATCAGTGTAATGTATATCAAGGACAATTGCATACAAAAGTCTGCAGTACATGACAGAAACAGCTATCTGTAAAAACTGCTGCAAGTTATTTTACAGATCTTTTAAAAGCACATTAAAAAAAACTGGCAGACTGGATGTTCGTACTGCAAGCTCCTTGCATGGTAGGGTTGCTGCCACCTGCTCTTTGCCTCCTTTCCCGGAGCTGGAAAATCTCCCAGACCACACGATACTAATCTACCTGGGAATGGGAAGGCAACTGCCTCCTTCCATTCATGTCCACTTGGGAACAGCTGGATAAACCCAATGCTGTTTCTAAGCAATCCAGCACATAGCAGGAGAGTTCAATACAAACATCAGCCTAAAAAGAGGAAAGGTGCAGAGTTAGAAAAATAAATCCCTGCACCAGAAAGCTGGTCTGCTGAGGGAAGATAATCTAATCTGATAGACCCAGAACCCTGTTTCAATCGCATCTTGTGAATTGGTCTTGAGCTGTGGTCTTTTGAGTTGGCTAGAACCAGCAGGCATAACTAGGACCATTGGGAATGTCAGCAACAAGAAGAAAGGGGAGGGATTTGGGTTGGTAACTGTCACTGTTCTGCTCCATAGGAACAATGCATTTGGCAAAAGCACTATCACTGGTGCCACTCCTGTCAATGTTCACCAACGTATATGAGATGAACCAGGAAGTGGCAACAGGATGCTGACTGTCTAGAGGAAGAAACGGAGCCACCATCCCAGGCAGTTGACAGCAGCAAGCCAGCCATTGCTGGGCTTAGTCACTTTGTCTTACTGAATGGATGCGGACTGGATTCATACATTTTCCAACCCTTCCCTGTTCTCCCAGCGCTTACATACATCTCATAGATCCCAAGCAACCTAATACACATCCCCATAGTCTCAGGACCTTTCCAGTCCATCAGTTTATACTGGCTGATGCAATGCAAAGGATCACAAGGGCTTTCTTCTAGGGTGGGCTTCCTTACCTTCACAAGACACTCTGTCCACACTGAGCCGGTAGCCTGGATGACAGCTGCACATGAAACTCCCCAGTGTATTGTGGCAGGAGTGGTGGCAGGTTCGCTTCTCACTGGGTCGGCGGCATTCATTCACATCTGCACCAGATGCACAGGGCGCTAGAGGCTTACAGCACAGCTAGGTCAGCTCAAGCTTGTGGCTGTACAGATATTCCTGCTGCTTAGCCATCAAGGGCCAGAAAGCATGAGACTCACGGCACATTATGAAACATATATGTACTAGCTATGCAGCAGATAGAATACAGATAGTGAATAACTGTGGGCTCTCTTTTACTTTTCTTAATTCTTCCTTAGGAATGGGAAGTGAATCTTCTGAGATCTGTGGACTTACAGTGGACTGTAGGAACAAAGACACAACCTTTGCTTTGATCACTGTAGCATCAGAACAACCAAGGTACAATAAAGGGGGGGAGGGGAAGAGAAAGGGTCTGGGTTAATGTCAAAGGAGAGAACGTGGGAAGAGGGTTGAAGGCGTGCCTGCGTGCCAATGCCTGGAAAGCAAAGGAAAAGACCAAGGGCAAGTGAGGAGGGAGCAAACCCGAAAAGGCGGGCACTGGTAAGCTAGACCACAGAAAGGCCAGACAACGGGGCTTGCCTACTCTGCATGGATGGGCAGGGCAGGGCAAAAAGTAGGGAAACAAGCAATCCGCTCCTGCAGTGGCTGCAGTCCAGACCCAGCCCTGTTGCCAACCCACTGCAATCCAGACTGGAATGTTTAAAATCAGCTTCAGAGACAGCCAGGAACAGCACAACAGAAAAAAAGCTAAGGTTGCCATGCGGAATTACCCATGTACGTTGTTGTAGCCCAGTGTTGTCCAAACTTGGCCACTTTAAGATGAGTGGACTTCAACTCCCAGAATTCCCCAGCCAGCATGGGTGGGTGGGGAATTCTGGGAGTTGAAGTCCACTCATCTTAAAGTGGCCAAGTTTGGACAACACTGTTGTAGCCAAAACCTGGCTCACCTAAAGCAGCCAAATCACTCTGAAGATACAACATAATTTTATTAGCATGCAAACAATAAAACGGTGTACACTGAGCTCCCAGAAAAGCATTGGCAGCTTCCTGGGCAGCCCTGAGCAAAAGCAGAGCAGAAGCAGAACTTCTACGCTCTTGGCCTACTACATTGCAAAGGAAAAAAAAAGGCAGACGCAGTGAAAATTACAGCATGACGTTGGAATGTTTTTGATAAACCCGTCTGGGTGGCCTTATTATTATTGATCCCTTCCTAATAAGTCAGCATGTTAGCCATACTATCTCTGAGATATGATCAGTGACTAGAAACAACATTGAGCAGAAAAACTTTTCCATCATCATTTCTCCATTATGGGAAAATATCTCTGCTGAGTTTAAATATGTGACACTGTCAGGAATGCTACTAAGAAGAAGGGACCTGAAGAGACATCAGCCCATTTTCAAATGTGCAGTTTTAGGACACCCAAATAGCTGCTGTCACTCTGACTTGCAGCAGGCAAACCAAACTGCAGCCTCCTCGTGTCTCAGTCGAAACAGGCTGTTCCCCAAAACTAAAGCAATGATGATAACACTACCTGCCCAGACCACATTTCTGAAATGAAAGGAAATAAATCCTTCAAATGATTCAGTTCCAAGTTGTTCTCCAGAGAGCTATGGCTGTCACTGTTCATAGAGCTTTTAGGCTAGGATAATCCACTCGTTTTAGAAGAAAGGGATCTGCTGGGCTCCCCAAGAAAAGCAGGCTCACTCACCCATGCAGGAATGTCGGTTGCCATGCAGGTAGAACCCAGGGTGGCAGGAACATTGATAGCTGCCGATACTGTTTTGGCAGTGCTGCTGGCAGGGTGTTGCTAGGCACTCATCAGTATCTGGGATCAAGATGGTCAATACCATTGGCTCATGACAATCCATCCTACCAGAGTTCCTTCTGCAATTTCCTAAAAAATCTTCCTCTAGACCTCCCTTCCTGCATCCCAGTCTGACCCACCTTGACAGCTGTGCCGGTCAGCAGCGAGTTGCATCCCTGGGCCACATTCACACACAAAGCCCCCTTCTGTGTTCACACAAAGTCCCTCACAGGAAGCACTCAGGCACTCATCAATGTCTGCAGAAGAGAGATTTGTGTGGGTTGACAAACATGAAGGCAGGAGAAGAGATCAGCTGCACCAGAAGACAAAATGGAGACCATTTCAGTGCTAAATGGTCATAGCTGAAGAATAAGGCATCTCTTCGTCCATGACAGCAATACATTTAAGGACATTCCCCCCATCCCTCCCCAGATCTGCAGAATCAGTGGAAAACCTATTATTCATTCATAGGGGACAGAACCAACAGCATACAGATGGCAGGATCTGCCTCTCTCCCTTCTGGTGTAAACCAAACTTCTGTGCCACACAGAAAGAGAGAGTATCGGTCCTGCTTGTTAAACAAAGAGCTAGAGCTTTTTTCAACAGAGTGCTAAACCTGTATTTTAAAAGATAGGTTTAGTGCTCTTTGTAAAGAGTCATGCATACAAGTCACCCGTGTAGTGATTGACCAGTGTTATAGGCAGATGCCTCTGTGGAAATCAGCTGTCCCTTCTTTCTTCAAAGTGGCCAGAGTGGCCAGGGAGGACACTACTGAGTGACCAGAAGGGTGGGCATATATCCGCAGTAGCCTAAAATGGCCATCAGGGGCTAGGCACAACAGAGTGGTGGGCGTGCCTGAGAAGTTGAAAAAACATTTCAGAAGAAGGCAGCGCAAGCCACATCCATACTGTCATGTCCATGATGTCAGCAGCTGAGCTTGCCTTGAAGAAGAGATTCTTACAGAATCATTCTAGAACACTGAACCCCATCATCACACCTTTTCACCTTAGCACAGCCTCGGTATTATTATTTTGGCCAGCACTGTTTTAGCACTGAGCTGTTGTTGCATTTTTGTGTGTGTCTACAGAGAGTTTAAGTGAAAAAGAGTTGTAGCACAATTCATTTTTTAAAAAAAACTTATTAAACGAAATAAGCACGCCACTGATGAAATGCCAAACCCAGATACATTATCTTTCCCCCACAGTCATAACTGTTATGCTCAAAAATACAGTGCATGTAAAGACATTGAAATGCTAGATATGCCAATATGTATTACAATTATTGATCCAGCTTTTGATGAAGGGAAAGGCAACCATTTGGACAAGGGTAGCCCTTTTCCTTTCCTCTTTTCTTTCCTTTCCCTTTTTTTCCCCAGGGAGGGCTCTTAGATATGTAAAAGTCATGTGGCATGTGATATTAACAGAATGATTAGAGCTGAAAATTTTGGCCCTTTTTGTGACTTGTTTCTCATTTGGGGGGAAAAACTGAAAAAAAAATTGCTGATACCAGATTTCAGCAGCAGGATCTGGGGATGCTCTAGAGCCGCAGAAGTGGAGCTGTGTGGCCAGATGTTGACCAATCTTGCTATAGCAAAAGACCAATGACTTGCTCAGTTTAAAAGTCTGAAAACTCCCTGTGAGCCTGGAAGTTGTGTTGAAGGTCCATTTCTCCTGATTCCCAGGGAGGGAGTTACCCCATCTTCTGGCTTACCCACACAACGTACACCATTAGCTGTCTCAGTCATAGAGAATCCCAGTGGGCACACCCTCGCCACCTCCTGGCAGCCCCCGTGATTGCAGGTGAGGTCACAGCCATACTCCCCACAGACTCCAGGGGGGTCTGTAAAAAAACAAGATGGGACAGTTTCACAGAGAGGTTTCAAATAGGGGAAATCTGTAAGGTAATAAGAATGCAAGGACCGTGAGATAGGGGAGAGGTAGAGACAAGCATCCCCAACTTAGTGCTGTGTGAGCAGAAATGTCTGAGCCGAAGTCTTTAGGTCAAATAGGGCTGCAGAAACCAGAATAATGACTAGATGGTAGCAAAGAGGGTTTTCTGTTATCATTTTGCTGATATCCTGTGGTCATCTGGATTTCTGCAGCCCAGAACTGATGGTCCTAGAAAAGATCTTATGGAAAAGGCTGGATGCACTGGCAGAGCCCAGAAGAGGAAGGAACCCGCAAGGCCAGGAGCTCTGGCATCATTGTCATTCAATTGTTCTTTGGTCTGTTTTTAGTGAAAACAAAAAAACATTGTTTGACTGTTACACTGTTAACAGAGATTTACCAAAATGAGAGAAAGTAATCCATTTCTCAGAAGCATTATTGCAAAACCCATAATTGTACAAACTGAGACTCATCCAGAATGTTTGAAAATCATGTTTTCAAAATCCTTGTTCTCAATGTGTCATAAGTTGCTTCTCTTCATTTAGCTCATAACAAGAAGCCTTTCTCCTTAAAGCTTCCTTCCATCCCTATCTGATCATTTGAAGAAGAATCTCATGAGCTTCTCCAATCACATCTTCTAACTCACCACCTTTTATGGGGAAGACAGCATACATTGATGTTATACCTTGTTCTTTTTTAAGTCTAGAAGACTGACATTTTAGCAATTTGCCCAATTTAGTCATTATTTGTAATGTTATGAATTTAATAACATTAAAATATTTAAAGCAGGTAGCTGGGCTGCTTACGGCAAAGCAGAGGTTGTGGCATAGCAATGCCTACATTGCTAGAAAGCGAGAAAGATGCTGAGTGTCACTCTGAGTATTGTTGGCCACATGCAAAGCCAATCAGGAAGACCCCAGCATATTGGTCCAGCTACATGAAGAGACAGTTTTAGAGAGTCATAGGTTCCATCATCAAACAAATCAACCCAGAGTTCCCACTCAAGGCACAAATGACCAGGCTCAAACTATCTTACTTCAGACCCATTATGCGAAGACTTAGCTCTCTAATGCTGGGAAAGATGGAAGAAAAGAGAAGAGGATGTCCAGCAGCAAAGTGGATGGACTCAGTTACAGTGGCAATGGGGGCACCACCGGAGGACCTGAAAGACCGGTTGGAGACAGAACGTCATGGGGAAAAAAATCTATATATGTGGTCACTAAGAATCGACACCAACTTGATGGCACATAATGAATTGATCACTCAATGACTAATAACAACAAACTTCCCACTGATAAAGAAATGTAAAATATTCTATGGCTTTCCAGGGATGATTTACATGTATTGTCATATTAAAGGAAGAATGAAACTGGATCACTGGCATGAAGCACTATAGGGAAAGGGTAGAAATTTGATTCTAAGAATATATGTCCCTTGCTGGGATCTCTATAGCACTGGCCTTAGGAATATGTGGCCATCCACAAGTCTTTGAATTATGGTTCCCATAATCCTGGAATCAGTTACATGATTTCATTTAAATGAGTTCAGTCTTAATTAAGCCTTTAAATTTGATTTAAATGCATTGATGTTATTGTTATGTTCTATATATTTTACTTTTCTAAATTTTTGTAAGCCACCTTAGGGATGTATATAAACAGAAAGGCAAGATATACACTTAATAGTAAAATTATTAACCAATAAAATAAAGTAAGTCCATTATTATTAATCATGTTAACCAAGATTGGTGAAGATTACAGCCTAACAGTATCTGGAGGACCACAAGTTTTTCCCTCCTGTCTAAAATGTCCAAGATTCCATATGAGCCGGGCTGAGGTGTATAAGAAGCACAGTATCCTTGGTAGTGGTACACAACAGCAAGCTGGATAAATGTTCCTACACATACAGAGGAGAACAACGTTCCCCAGTCAGTCCATACTACAGATGATCTCGTCCTCTCAGAAGACTGCTCCACATTTCCGTCTTTTTTCAGTGCTGTCATCTGAGTCTTTGCCTAGTACAGTTCTCCTTTTATAGGGCTATAATGATGGGAGGAACTGCATCCCAGGAGAGTTTTTGTTTTTGCTATTAGAAAAAGATTTATAAGTCAAAGATGGAATGGAATGGAATGGAATGGAATGGAATGGAATGGAATGGAATGGAATGGAAGTTTGCAATCCACTCCACAGGCTCTCTCTTATGGCTCCCAGACTATATACCCTAAACCCACAAATCAAAGATCTCATCTTGTGGGTACCAGGCAGGACCTCCATAGGAATCCTGCATTCTGCTGACAAACAGTATTGCTGGTAGCATTTCTGGAAGTTCAGCTTACCTTGACAGGTGACACCTTGCCTTCCATCCCTGCAGGCGCAGATGTTGGGAGCTATGCAGAAGCCGCTGCCACAGCCAAAGGAACAGAGTGCTGTCAGGAGGGCCAAGAAAACGTTAGACTTGGCAAGAATTTTATATGCATGTATGTATTTGTGTGTGTAGAAATGCAGATAGAATGGCTATGGTGAGGGATGCTGGGAATAATCGTTCAGAAATATTTGGAGGACTGCAGTTTTCTAGCTCTAATGTAAGTAACACTTTACACAGACTATCCATACAGTAGTTGTAAAATTAGAGTTCCCAGGATCAGCTGGGAGAAGGAAGTGCCCTAAAGGCAAACAAATCCTGTAAGCTGAGCTTCAGAGCTAAGTTCTTCACTGTAGTGCAACCACCTATAGCACGGAGGGACGTTGTTCCTACTTGCCTCCTAACGGGCTGCTTTGGTCACTGTTTATATCAGTTGCAGCGCTATCTGCTGCTGCTGTTCCCTGTCTGTCCTCCTTTGAAACCCCTTGTGTGTTCTCACAAGATTATGATAACCTTTGCAGCAAGGCTTTAATGAACATCAGTTTGCTAATAAGGCTTAAAAGTAATAATAAGGCTGTGCTGGCTGATTCTTCCAGAGGTTCTAGGAACTTACGCAAGGTGCACTGTCCGCTCCCTGGAGATAGTATCCATCCAGGACAGCATCCACTTCCAAAACCAGAGAGACAAACATGTGGTCCAATGCGACGCCTGGAAGAGGATGAAAGAGACAGTTTGAGATCGATCCTTCCTTCCTTCCTTCCTTCCTTCCTTCCTTCCTTCCTTCCTTCCTTCCTTCCTTCCTTCCTTCCTTCCCCCCCTCCCGTTCTCCCTCCCTCCCTCCCTTCCTCCCTCCCGTTTTTTGTTTGTTTGTGCACAGCTGGCAAAGTAATTGAGGACGTATGCAGAAAGAGATTTAAATACTGTGGAAAAAGCACAAACTGCAGCCTGACTTGCAACTGTTTAATCCAGCCATGGAGCTTCTCAGGCTGGCAACACAGGGTTGGCACCAAGCAAAATATAACAGCATGTTGGAGCAAAAACTCAACTGATGCTGCGTTTAAGGGACAGAGAAACTATTTGGAGGAGAGGTACAGTGGGCCAAATTGCACCAAGAATCCATTCTCCCTGGGCAGTAGGGAATACAGACTTGCAGAAATTATCAATTTAATGGTTTATAGTAGCTAGATTTGAGGGCTGTCCAAAACATTTTGCTGCCAGAATTAGAACAAAAGATGGTGTCCTGTCCAGCCAAGTCAGAGAAGCACAGTAGCCAAAGCCAGACAAGTGACTTTGACACAAGAGGGACAACATCATAAGCCTCTCTCCTCATCCTGGGTAGTAAGATTTTAAGTAACACGTAAATGACACTTCAACACAGCCACCAGCCTCACCCTTCTTACTCTGTTGCCATTTTGGCTGCTGTGCAAGTGTCTGCTCTCTTGGGCGACAGAGGATGAGGACAGGGAAAGAAAAGGACAGAAAGGTTGGGGGAGCAAACAAATCAGTGTTCCAGCAAGGTCCCCATCTCATCACTTTCTGACTGCATTTGCAGCATGCATAAAAAAAGACAATTGTGCGGGGGTGGGGACATACAGGAAAGCAGCTGCCCTTTTGATCATTGTGAAAGAACAGGGGTTGAATGTAAGGCCTTATGGTGCTTTGGCTTCAGAAGAAGGAGGAGGAAATCCCAGGAGAAGAGATAAGGCTGGAATTCCTGCCAATACAAAACTTCCCACCCTACAGCACCAGAATAAACACTACAAACTGTCTTCACCAAGTTCCCACTGGAGCAAGAGCTAAGCTGGAAGTTAATCAGTTCAGTGCCGAAGAGGTGGGAAAATCCGGCAGCATGAAGAGGACTCGGGCATATGCTTTTTAGTGGCCTGGCTTGGCTGCTGCTGGGCTGGCATGAGTCCAAAAATGGAGATAGAGGAGGGGAGAAGAAATTCATTTCTAGCCTTGAAGTGCAGCTGCGCTGTCACGCGGGCTGATGAGCTGACCTGGCTGCTAGCCAGGGCTGTTGTGGGGAGACATTGAGACAGCAGTCCTATTGGTCCAGCCTGGTATATAGGTGTTGGGGACTAGAGCCCTGGGGGGACACCTACCTCCTCAGTTCCTGGGGGACATGCTGCCAGTCTGACCCAAATTCGGAGAGAGATGGAGAGGAGAGAAAAAGACTGTGTAAAACAGAGTGGCTGGAGGGAAAAAGTGAAGACATGTGAGTGTGCCGAGCAGTTGTCAGTTCTCAGATGGGGAGGGAGAATAAAGTCCACAGGTGGCTTCCCTGGAGGAAGGGAAGGGAAATCCCAGAGAGACGACATCTTCACACATAAGATCCAAGATGGGAAGAAGGGAGACAGCTGTCGTTGGCAAAGCCCTGGTCTCTGGGGAAAGATTGGTCAGAAGATCCTGAAAGAGATTCTTTCCCCCAGTGGAGGAGAAGGTGATTAGCTGAGTGGATCCAGGAAGAGTCAAGCCACACTGAGCACACAAGTAGTAAATCCAGCACATTCTTTTCTTGTTTCTCTGTGTCAATTGCTATCTTTGCAAACCTAAATACACCTCCAGTTCTAAAAGAACACACTGTGACAGGGACACAGAGGTATGGATGTTGGTCAGAGATTGTCACAGCCCTTGCATGTGGGTGATGCCTGAGGGCAGAGAAGTCACTCACTGAAGCCTAATGGTTATTTTGCTCATTGCAGAGGCTCAGTAGGACAATCTTGGTGCATAGAATAGTGATGCAAACGTCCCCTGTCGCTAGATTCAGGCTGCTCATGAGCTAAAGAACAGTGCCGTGGTAGGCTTGCACAGAAAGTTTCGCTTCTGACACAAAAGACAATGGAGCACCCACCTTACAAATTGCATTGGTAAGATAAGACAAGACTGTTGAAACAAAAGAGGACTTGGGTTATATGGTGGTGCAAGGGAAAAAAAAGCTATGCCAGAACACTTGGTATGGATAATCATAGCAGTAGAAGTTCTTTTTTTTGAGACTATAATAATTAATTATCATTACTAACATGGCTTCATTTATCCCTTTCCCCTTCTCATATGAACTGAAGCACATCTATAGTAACAAGTTGCTTAAACCTGCCACAAGCTCAGAAACATGAGATCAGTTGGCATCCTGAAACCAGGACATGCAGTGAAGGAAACCCACCACTGCTCCCTCCCTCCATCTTGCCCCCAAGCACAGTCCCTCAGTTGCACAGCCAACTTTTCTCCCCATTTTGGCACACTGGTTTAACTGGACACTCAGTCCTGTCCTGCCGCCTCGGACTGCACAACCCTCGACGGCTTGCTCATCTACACCTTTCAGAGAGGAGGCTGCTAGAGAGGACTCTGCCAAGCTGGAGAGGGCACGGCCGACAGAGACATCGAGAAGTAAATGCATCCTGAGGGAGGGAGGGAGGGAAGGAAGGAGAGCGCCAATTCCTGTTCCTCCGGGCAAGCACCGCCGTCTCCCTGCACGCGCACCGACGCTGCCAGAGAAGGCACCGACTACCTATTGCGCCACCTCCTCCCGCTGCACTCGCCCTGAAAGAACTGGAAGCTCTGCCCAGTTCGTGGCGCGGGGGGGGGGGGGGGGACGAGGAGGCGCCGTTCGCCTGTTCCCCAGCCAGACTCAGGGGGGTTCCGTTGAGGAGGGGGGAAAGTACTACAGCTCTAGGACATGGCTGTCCCTGTCGGAGGAGGGATATCGGCGGCGGGGGCGGCGGCGGCGGCGGAGAGGTACCTCTCTACGGCGAAGTTGGCAAGCTTCCTCCTTCCTGTGTAGACTCTCCCCTGAGCCCCTTGAAGGAACACAGCCACCCAAGCAGCCTGGAAGAGCAGTTCGGCCAACATGACAGCGTCTCCCAGTCCGCAGAGATGCTTTGCTCCCCTTCCCTTCCCTTCCCGCCCCTCCCCGCCCTCTCCTTCCCCACAGGCCCCCTACAGCATGGCTTGAGCTGTCTGGACTCTTCCCACCAAAGAGGCGGCTGGGGCGCCTTCTGGGCAGAGGAGGGGAGCGAGGATCAATGCTCTCAAGCTGAGGGCAGCGGCGGCGGCGACGGCGGCGGCGTGGGGAGAAAGCTCCTCCCCACGAGCAGGCTCAGATTGCTGCGGGGCTCCCCAGCCGGGTGTTCCAAGTGAAAAAAGCGTTGCTTGTGTGCGAGGGTGTGCGTGCGTGTGTACAAAAGGGTGCTTGCCTCGCCCCCCCCCCGGGGGGCAGAGCGGGGGCACCAGGAGAGGGGATGTGGGGGGAGGCTCCCAGGCTTCAAAACACAGCAGCTTTGTTGTTGGACTGGGAAGAGGCTCCCCCACCCCATTTTTAGGAGTCTCCTTTTCCACATCTGGCGAGGCTCAAGAATGTCCCCTCCTCCCCTTTCCCCTCCCTGGGCTGCTTTCCCGCCTGTACCAAAGAGGAGCCGCGGCAGATAAAGGCTTCCAAGCAGCTCCACGGGGGATGAAGACCCGAGGCGCATCCGATGTGAATAGCAGGCTAAGCTGCCACTTGCAATACATTGGGGGCCTTGTTCCAGAGCGGAGCGGCAAAGCTGGGGCCGGAAGGGGGGAAAGGGAAAGCGGGGAGAGAGGAAAAGCAGAGACCAAAAACAAAATCGCTTCAGCTGCCCAGCTGTCGTTTCGGATTTTCCACTCGTGAAAAAAACAGGTGTTGTTTCAGGAGTTGAATAAAACTGCATTCTGAAGCACGTACAGCCCGTGTTAAGCCAGGGTTTGCTCAAGCTTAGTTTACTGAATAACTGATGCTTGATTAGGCTGACTCATCCTGCTAAACTAAGCCATTAATTTACTAATCACAATGATTGGATTCACACAAGCTGTGCCAAAACCAAACAATCCAACATTAAGGTTTTAGAGTAATGCCTGTGCCAGACTGGAGATGATCAAGCAGTGTACATTAATGTGTTTGTGTAAGCATACACAAAAAGACATTAGCCCACACGTATTCTTCAATAGAATCATCAATAGCCATCATTAAAAAAAATAGTACACTAATCACATGGTAGAACTAGTCATAGCTATTAAGATGATCCACTCTAATCCAGCTCAGAAGTTCAAGAAGGAAATTAATCAGAAAAGCATGAAAATTAAGACAGATTCTCTCAAGGGAAGGGAGGAAAGGGAAAGAATGAGCATATGGGAGTTGGGAGGGTCTCATTCTTAATGAAAAATAGCAAGGCTTGCTCAGTGGACATAAGGAATCCATTGTGTTGTCTCAATAATTACACTGGCAATGTAGTTTCTCTTTGAGAGACTGCATTTTCCCCACTGCTCTAACAATGCGGATTCCCTTCCTATGCTAATGCATCGTTTGGGATTGTCAAAGCAGCCATTCCTGGCTCAACTAGTGTCACAGCCACAGGCAACTCTTATAGGTAATAAGCAATCAAGTACCATCCTTCATCGGGGTTATGCAATTTGGGGAATGTAAACAAGTTTTATTGTTATGTTTAGCAGATGCAGAACACTTCTCTGTAAGCCCTTAAACCTGGAAACGTTTAAAAAGCCACTCAAACCACTACAATCCTATTGCAAAAGCAATTAGTTAGCATTTTAAAGGCTAACAAGCTTATTCTCATGTAAGCTTTTGCAGACTGTGATCAACTTCATGAAACTGTATCTTACCAAGGGCCCCCTTTGCCATCTATTCTGTTTCAACATCTGAAAGATGACGCATCAGACTTATTTTCTGTTGATTTCTCCAAAATATAAAACTGCATACATCAAATATAATCTGGATTTCTATTATCAGGAGGGACTCTGTTCCAGTTAGGATGCATCACATATTTACCTGCATAGTACTTACCTCCTGGTTCCACCAGTGAGATTGAGGAGGAGGAGGAGAGGGAATTTATTGCCCTCTCCTCCAAAATGTAGATCTGAGTGGTGCGGGAAATTATTGCTGGGGGGGGAGGGGAGGAAACCTGGGGACTAGAGACTGACACATGGAACATGAATGAATAAAATTTGAGAATAAGCCTTTCCCCAAAATCTCCAAGAATTTTCACAAACTTTTAATTCACACCCAATACAAAAAGTGAGAAGGAAACCACAAGAAAAAGGATGAAGGAAGCAGCACTGTGGCATTTTGATCTCATCCAAAGCACTTGGGACCATCTCTCTGCCCCCGCCACGCCATGCCACTTCCCTCCATTCTGTATTTCTGAGCCACACTTGCCCTTTAGACAGATGAACAAAGGATACTTCCACCACACTGACCCTCACCAACCTACCGAGTCACATTATTTCTCTGAGCAGGAGGAAAATGAATAAACAAAAGCATCATCACTGTGTTTTGTGGCTTCAAGGAGAAACCTATGCTTACTCTGTTGCTACCTGAACTACAAAAACTATAACTATCAAACTCTGCTTGTTTATATTAAAAAGGGATACCAAGATTCCTTCAAGAAATCCTCCTCTTGATGTTTATTTTTAATGCTGTGCATTTTTAGATATGTATCTTCTAGATGGTCCGCTGGTGTACAAGTTCAGGGGGGAGCTCTCTTAGGAGTCCTAATTAAAAATTGGATGAAGACAAATGGCCTTTAAGGTGCTTTCTGGTTCTTTCTCATGCTAGGATTGATCTGCTTCATAAGACAGAAGAGGGTTCCGTGCTGAACATTTGCCTGTATTAATCTTGTATAGGAAACAGTTTCTTCTTCATAGCATGCTGACTTTCTGAAACAGGAAGATTTGCAGTGCAATTATACATATACCCATTTAGAAATGAACCCTAAAGGATTTAACTTTATTTTTATTTATATTTTTTCTTAACATAGATGAGCATTCAGCAATGCAAATGTCCTGATTTTGTTGTTTGAAACTCTGAAATGTAACACCTCAACCAGCTCCCTATGAATCAAAAAGTCCTGAACATCAGTATCAGATCCACTGCATCTAGGGATTAAGAGTTGTTTGTTATTAACTACGTTAATTGTACAGTATGTGTATATCTAATGTCTTTTTTAAAGCTGTGTTCCTGAGAAGCTTTTGATGAAGTATTATACAGAATATATATCTCACATCATGTAGGAATAAGGTTGATGAACATACTCAGAACATACTCCATATGAAATAAATGGTAGGAAGATCAAATGCATATTGTTCGAATGCCATGGCAAAGCTGAGTGAGATGGTCAGAATCTCCCACCATTTTTCAGCAGAAAGCCTTGATAAATGTTCAAGCAGTTTTCTATTCAAATGCTCAACAAACAACAACTATATTCCCATCTTCTGGCAAATGAATGCAAAAGTAACTAGCATTGCATAAATGAGAAAGAAAAACAGTGACACATTGCAGCCCTTTCTTAAAATGATTCAATTTGTAATGTTAATATATCCCCACTTTCTAAGCATCTGACACACATGAAAATGTTGGAAATTCTCTTCCCTTCCCCCTCCCCTTTGTGACAGTATCCTACAAAAAGGACTAGGTTCTATATCAACTGCTTTCCGGAGTTCAATGAGTTAAAACAGGCACATATTTCAATATATAGCACAATGTTTACTACGTATTTCTGCATTTGTGCCTCCTGTACTTACTTGGAAATATAAGGCAAGCATAATGTGCACTGAGGAAGGGCTTCAAAAATATATACAGACCCCTTATTTTAATAGCAGTTTTAGCATAATTGCAACAAGGATGGTTTTTTTCCCCATCTGGGATACTTCCCAATTGTGATTTCACAATAAAATAAAGAACCAGAGGCATCCACAAGGGGGACAAATAATGAAAATAGCATTCTGCCATTGTGACACAAGCACCACTCTTTTTGTATGTGTATGCAACACAACACAGCTTTTGTAATTTTAACAAAAGCCATAAAACCTGCAGATACCTCTGAAATGCATATGCTTAGTCATTTGAATATTCATGCATACCAGACTCCCTGTAGCAGGGACAACAGTGAAAGCAAGTAAATGCTTGTAGTTTATTTAAGGCCATGCCCAAATAACTGCTGAATGCAGTTAGCCTTAACATCTCTGAAACCTCTGATTTTCTTTCGTCATTCCTCCTGAGAATACAGCCAGGCTTTTTGATGGCATTCTATTCTATCCAGCAACTTGGCCATTAGCATCACAGCCTGAAGATATGATTACAAGAGCCTGCGTTTTGTATAAAACGTTTTCAAATGTACTATTTTGCCAAGTACTTATCTTTGGGGAAGAGAAACCATTTTTCAGGAAGCTAGCTACATTTGACACAAGCAGCCTTAACACCTCATCTAAGCAGCTGTGAAATGCAACGTAAACAATGGACCTAAACACCTGCCATCAATAGTGTCTGGGGCATGTTTTTAGAAGGCATGGGAGAGCACAATCACCAAGTGTATGAGACAGATTTGTATAGGGTATTGCTTCATACTGTAGATGCTGCAGGTGTTGGGAGCTACTGACCCTTCCAACATTTTAAAAAACATTTTGCCCTCTGCTGAGCATTATCAGAGAACTATGCATTGTTTTTTTCATTTTTACAATAGCCTAAAGCTTGCCCAAATTCCTTCAAGACCCTGAAGAACAAAATAACACCCATCCACTGTACATGAAACAAGTACCCAGGATTTGTTGATGGATCTGAAAGTCTACCACACATCAGGTTTCTTCCCTCTCTCCAACTGAGAAGAGAATGAAGTGATTTCATGAGAATCCAGTGGAGGCATGTTGCATCTACGCATCTAACTTTTTATCAAGGTTGAATTGTGAAAGATTTTCACTCCGCTTTTTGGCATTTAGTGATGTAATTATATGAACCTGTGGGAAGAATTTGAAGAAGAGCCTTTTCCCCAGTCTATAAATTCTATCACAGAATAGTCAGGGAATGTTTTTAGTGAAAGGAAAGGAAGAAAACTTGAGTAAAATGTCTAATGCAAAAAGCCTCTTCTAACTCTTCTAACATGCTAGAAGGAGATAAAAAGTCTTAATGTGTCAGCAGAACAAAGGGGAGGATGTTGTGCTTATCAGTCCAACAACAACAAAATCCCACCCCCTCCTCTTCTTAAAAGTCTGCCTCCTACTGGCAAGAAAGAAAAAATAGGTAATGAGGTATACCTTGTTATTAAATTGTCATCCTCTTCAAAAAAAAATCTACAAACTTACTGAGCAGATTCTTTGGGAAGCAAACACAAAAGCAAAATGAGATTAAAGAAGAGTATTCAATTCCCCACAGATGGAATAACTGGAGTGTTGAAATGTAAAACATAAGAAAACCAAGTTAAGTTTCTTTCCTCCTCAGTAAAGGAGTACAGAAAAGCATGAAAAGATTTTGACAACAGCCAAACCTTTCCTCTTGGACTACTTTTATTTGGTAAAATTCCAAAACCAATAACAGAAAAATTGCAATCTAGCCTCTTTTCCCTGAATAAGCAGCAAAGCTGTTGGAATAGAGAGGCCTCTACCCACAATTGGGTTCCTCAGGATTAAGCAGCCCTAACTCTGAAAGCACCTTGTAAGAGCTGAACATCACTTCCAGCTTCCCAACAGCCACTGCAGCCACCTAGCCACCTTCTCATCCAAACAAGGAGGGGCATGGGGAAAGACCTCCACTTCAAACACCAGGAACAAAATAAACTCAGAGGTTCTAAAAGACAACAGTGAATGAAGTGTGGGAAGAGTTTAGATAGAGGGACACCTTTGCCGACTGCTGTTACTCAGAGGGAAAAACCAGCTGGGACCAGTATTAGGTTGGCAGATGAGCACTATAGGATTGGTGAATCCAAGCAGAATACAATGTCATCAACAGCCAACACTGCATTTGCAAGTCCTTAGAAAGATGGCTTCAGTTCAGAGATGTCCCACTTTCATCCAGGCACATTGCTACTGCTCAAGCATTACAGTGAAACTGGCTAGAGAACCAGTTGGGAAAGACTCCATATGCTATCCTGAAGGAAGGTGCAGGAAGTATCTTCTCACTCAGCTAATGGATACGGGTGAGCTCCTCCACAATCTTGATCAAGTCATCTACTGTAGCCTCCCTCTTCATTCCACTGCCATCATCAATCTGAAACAAGGAGGCAAGAGGCAGAAGGTGAAGCACAGCCATGATGCAGGCAGAAGGCCAAAGGTGTATACCTCTTCTTAATCCTAACAGTGCAATCCCCAAGTTCATAACAGTTTCCTCCAAATAAGCAAGCACAGAATTAAAGCCATTCCCAATACAAAGACTGTCTCAACATGGGAAATTTTCTCAACTTACTTGTAAGTTAGCCACCACCTCCTGCATCTTGGGCCGACTGATATCCAAAAAGCTTTCAATTAAATCTCCATCAATAAATCCAGTTGCTGGCTCCGTCTTGCGTTCTGTATGAAATGATCTCCAGGTAAAATCAAGAATCAAGGGAATAAAACTTCCAGCAAAATCTGGCTTCAACTTTCCCATAAAAATAACAGTATACTGTAAGAACTGCTC
This sequence comes from Liasis olivaceus, assembly GCA_030867105.1. Classification (NCBI taxonomy): domain Eukaryota; kingdom Metazoa; phylum Chordata; class Lepidosauria; order Squamata; family Pythonidae; genus Liasis; species Liasis olivaceus. The sequence continues at coordinate 106,736,582 of CM061349.1, read as the reverse complement.
CTGTGTTTTTCACATCCAGAAACAGTAAATTCATAGTACAATATAAGTCATTAATCTTCCTTGATAAGGAAGATCCTATAGAATCAGACCAGTTCAAACTACAATCTGAGAATTTTCAGCCTCCATAGTCAAAATCAAATATTACAGCAAGTTGTTCACATGTGTAGTGCACAGCCTAATATGATACTAATCCTTATCTAGAAGATGACAGTTTGCATTCTCATGTGACAGAAGAGCACTTTTTCAAAAGGTTAGGCTGTTTTTCAGAGGACCGAAACAATTTCACTAATAACCTTATTACAATTTAAGCAAACATTGAAAACATTTTTAGTTATTCTTGGTATTTGCTATTTATTGATGGTACTATTCCACTACTCATAGCTATTGGTTATATTTTTGTTAAATCTGCCTTATTTTATTTGATGCGTTATTTTTGTATTGGATATTACGTCTAAGATAATGCTTGTGGATACATGGTATGACATGCAGAACATGCACACTTTAAATTAAAAGTAAGGAACAAATTCTGGATGCTTTACCCATGTAATAACCCTTTGTTGCCACCAACAAGGAATAATAGGTACTTTATTGACAAACACCACTGGGAATTCTTCAAAAACTGAAAGATAATACGTTCTGTTGAAGCAGAAATTTTCTTCACTATTAGATTTTGTTATAATAGGGGAGAAACAGCATCTGATTTAATGAAATTAAGAAAGGGATACTTGCAGTATTATGGATAATCCTGACCCAATTTGGCCCAGTCACTATGTAACATGTAAACTGTATGGGAGTTCAATGAAAAAAATATTTTTCATTCTAAGCCCCAAATTTTGATTTGGTGAGCCTGAAAGCAAAGCATGACAACTCTGCCAATCTATAATAGCCTACATAGTCATGCTGTGTTAACAATAATTAATTCATCTAACGAATATGTACTCAAATCTGGAATATTCAATTGGCAAAGAATCCCTTCGTAATAACTTTTGCTGTATATATTATATGTTATATATGTTTATATCCAACAAAATACTAGTTGTTATAATATAAACTAATAAGATTGTATTTAATTTTGATTAAGGAGCTCATTTAGATTGTCACAGAAATGTATTTTAATATTAACTGGAATTTGTAACTTTCAATCTATTTGATTTTAGTTGGTTTATTGCTTTTTAGACTCAAGGTGTATGCTTTTATAGAATTGCCGCTTGTACTGGTCAGTGACCGTAATAAATTGATTGATTGACTGAACTGGCAAAGAAGAGTTCTAAAAGCCCTGCCACGGGCACCTCTTTAAATAAAGCAAATTGTATATCTGCCATAGATAGGTTCCTTTTGTGCAAGGTGAAACAGTTTTTTTGATATATATTTTCAATATACTCATTTTAAAGGGGCTCCACCTAACCATTTATTCTTCCCGATTCATGATGAAAACAAAAACCAAGCAGTGCGCTTGCCGCAACAAGCACGGCCAGAATACCAACTCGAACGGCAGAGCACTGCAAATCCCAGCCACACTGCACATGTAAGATCAAAACATAATTTGTACTTTTGCTTGGATTCTTCCACTGGGATGGACTGGAGAACGGTGAATTACCACAGCCAAACTCATCTCTTGATGTATGGAATATTATGAACAACATTGTATGAGGTGTGGATGCTTCTTATAAACATCTGCATGTATGTCTTTGATCAAACATCTAAGTATCAGTTTTTTCTTATAAGCAAGCTTCACTGAATTCACTAACAATTACTTCTAGACATAGATGTGGAACTGCAACTTTAGCATACTATCTTCACAGCTATTATCAAAATTGTTCAAAGTTCACAATAAGAGAGTAAGAGCTTTTAATTTAAAGAACTGCAACCCCTATCTATCTAATTGGGTCAAAACTGACGAGTGCTAATTTGGTCAAAACTAGCCAGTGCTTTCTTCAATTCTGGCCACCCTTGAATATTTTTCATCTTGCCATGAATATCTCCCTTTCTCCCTTCATGCCATTTTAGTTTTCCCAGATATCTGTTTCACCAATACACTTCTGTTATTTCAGTACAAGTTTTCTACTTGTTTACCCAGTATCATGGTAACAACTTGTTTATGTTCTGATTATTATTTACCTTTGTACTGTACCTTAACTTACCCACAATTCATAGAAGGCTGCCTTAAGTTCTCTTTTCATCCTGTGAAAGATTCTACTCTAAAGTCTTACAAGTAGTTACTGGCCTGGTTCACACAACATACTAAGCCATAATGTAATCTATCTGGTCTTGGCTTAGACTGTTTTACCCAGCCATTGCAGTTTGTACACAATGGTTTATGGTTTAGCGTGTTATGCCAACCCACTCAATTATATACAATAAACCATAATTACAGAAACTACATTCTAGCAAAATATGTGATCTCCAGCTATTATATAATATCCAGAAGATTAGCTGAATTATTTTGACTTGCACTGCTAAGGCACTGATAAGCTCTTCACTTTAATCCAGTGTTGTATTGCAGCTTCTCCACGGCCCATAAATATTGTAATTCCAGAAAGTTCCTCAACCTGAAAAGCAGCTTTTAAGGGGAGTAAGAAGGACACAAGCTATAATTTGTGACTAGAAACATTCTGTTGTGTCACCAGAGTTCTCACTGTCCATTTCTGTATCCTACCCTTAGTTTTTCCTCAAGATGTAAGAGGAAAGAATACATTCATATTGCTGACCTCTCTATTCATTTGTTTTCTGTGTTGTAAGCTATAAGCTGTAAACTGGTAGGCAGGGACCAATCTTGATTCTTGCACAATGGCTAATATTTCTAAGTGTTATGTATGTTAAAGAAGACAACAAGAAAGAAAGGATATAAAGAGTGTTCAATCTTCCCAACACTCTTAATGACTTTGTTGAGCCTGTTCTGCACATCTAACAGGAGATTATACCAGCTTTCTGACAGTGAAGTCACCAATCCTGTGAATAAAGACAGACCATTATTTTTAAAAAGAAATCAATAATTATCTATTTATATGCTCATTTTGGATACAAAGGATATTATTTTAGTGCCAGATTAAGCCCTCCCAAGTACCAGTGTCTTCCAATAGTGACCAGGCTATTTTGCCAGACTATCTGAGGAGATGGCAAAAGTCTCTGACTTAATATCTAACCTTACCAATCATTCCATTGACTGTGCCAAACAACACTGAGCCCTGTGTCGGTGTAGATGTTTCACCCAGATTTTGCATGACTAGGGACCCATGACAGAAGACATTGACAAATTCACCCAGATGGAAGAGCCCAAACTCCTGTAAATGCTGGCGCTCCTCATCAGTCGTTGCAGCACTGCAATACAAAAAGTTTACTGAGAAAAAGGATACGGTGAGCCTTCTTCCCCAATCTTCTCCTCCTTGTTATAGGTATTACTGGCTCATTTTGGCCTACCTTTTTAGAAGGTCACCTCACCTGTCCTTCTGGCATACAAACAAGTTAAATGCATTCTCGGCCCCTAGGAAATTGTCATCATCCAATATCTCCACAGCACTCATCCAGTTTGGATTAAAATCACGAGCGATCTGTAAAGACATATTAAGTCAATTTACCTATCAAGTCAATCTATTCTCCACGAAGACAAGACTTTTCTGGCCTGAACTAGAATTCTACCAGTTTTAAATGCAGAGTGAAATGGAGAGGGGCAGCCAACCTAAGATATCTTAGGCACCTAAAATAAAAAATATGTATGGAGTCCCATTTTCATGTCACAGCGCTATCACAAAGAAATGGCTTTGGTCAACCTCTAATGCTGTTGTGAACCTGTGCTTGGACAGGGTAGTGGACTGAATGAGGGCCGTTAAACTGAGACTCAATCCAGGCAAGATAGAGATACTGTTTGTGAGTGGTGTGGTCTGTCCGGCTGAGTGGTGCCTTGCCTGTCCAGGAGGAATCTGCACTTGCCCGAAAGGAGGAGGTTTGCAGTTTGTGGATGCCCCGAGATCCATCACTGTCACTAGAGGCTCAGGTGGCCTTAGTGGCACAGAGAACCTTTCATCAGCTTTGGCTGGCCTACAAACTATGACCTTACTTGGACAGAGGCAGGCTCGCAACAGTTATTCATGTTCTGGTAGTTTCTCACTTGGATTATTCCAATCCTCTGTAAGTTGGGCTGCCTTAAAATGGTCCAGAAGCTTCAGCTACTACAAAGTAAAGTGGCTAGACTGCTCATTGGGACTGGTCAATATAAATATATTTTGCTAGTACTGCACGATCTACACTGGCTGTCAGCCTTTTTCTAGACCTAATTCAAGTGCTGGTTTTAACCTTTAAACCCTAAACGACTTAAGACCAGGTTACCTGAAGGACTGCCTTCTACTGTTATGTACCTACTCGGACCTTAAGATTGTCTAATAAGGTCCTTCTGCAGCACCCTCCCCAAGCAGGTGAGATCCACCTCTACAAGGGAGAGAGCTTCTTCTATGTTGTTGTTTTTTCCGGTGTGTGCACGTGTATGTGTCTTGAGTCAGTGTTGATTCCTGGTGACCGCCTGGACAGGTCCCTGCTGTTTTCTTGGCAAGATTTCGGAAATGGTTTGCTAGTGCCTTTTTCCTAGGGCTGACAGAGAGTGACTGGCCCAAGGTCACCCAGCTGGCTTTGTACCTAAGGTTTAGCATCATTCTGGTGCCCAGGAAAGACCTTTCTATTTTCCCAGCCTTTTAAATTGGCTCTTAAGTGTACTTTTAGTCATACTGTTTTAGATTCTGAATAATGCCTTGCTACTACCTAGTTTATATGGTGTTTTTTTTTTAATTATTGTGTATATTTTTATTCAAATTGTATGTTTTAGTATATTATATTATAAACCACTCAGAGAGATTTGGCTATTGAGCAGTTTAAAAATTTAAATAAATAAATAATGGCTACAATCCAGAATTTACAATTTGGGACATCCACCTCAGTATGAATAACTGTAGGGAGCCCTGGAAGCAGTTTTGACAAATTACGTTTATCATCTCATCTTATCATACTAAGTTGAGAACTTCATAAATCAAAAGCATGAACAACTAATTTCTTCTCCCACCAAATGTTCTTCTGTTCTCTTAAACACTTTACTGAGATCTCCATTACATCCACTGAGGTAAAAACCAAATTAATACCTCTTCAAAATTCCCTTCCATGGGCTTATAGGCAAGCAAAAGCACAGAGCGCATAAGATCTCCAACTAAAATGAAGTCGCCCTTTGTCTTCACATAGAGTGCCATGATGTTGTTGTAATGGTTGCATTCTGTGCGAAGCTCCTTCTCTGCTGTCCATTCATACAGTCGCACCTGTTAAAACAAGACAGATTTAGAAGGGTAAGTCTAAAACAGATCTGGAACAATACTGCAAAGTCCAAAACACTTGTCTTCCACAGTTCACTAAGCAAACCCAGCTTTGGAAAATATTGATGTGAGAGCTCTTGGAAGCCTTACCGTGCTGTTTATGCTGGCTAAGAGTTTTCCATTGAATTCCACCATGGAATAGACAGCCCCTTTTACTTCTTTCTCAGCCAGACTCTGCAATTTACCTAGGATACACATTAATACAGTAGTACTTGAAAAATATGCAGGTTCCTTATATTTCATGGAGTAGCTACAAATAGCAACAAACAGATTAACTGTAGCAGTGCTGCATATGTCTCACCTCAAGTACAGCCTGGTGATACTATGCCACGAAATGTAGCTTCCCCCTTGGATTATATGAAGCCCTCCTTGCTTTCTGCAGCACAAAGTTAATTCTGCTATAAAATGCATGATGTTACAAAGTATTTAAAAAAATTCTATCATGAAACCTTCTGGAGGTTAATTTAGGCAATTTGCTCACTGTGGATCCAAGGTAATGTAAATGCTAGCTGCAAGTGAACTCTAGCTACCTTCTGACCTATTCCCCCAATGCCCAACCTTAAACACAAGCAGGACACAGAAAGATTGGTCTACAAGATGTCAGGGATGTCTTTCATCATCTTTTTCTTTTAACAGTTAAAACCTCCATATGCTCACATCAGCCCAGGGTTCTTCACAAAGATGGTGCCTCACCCAGAGCTGTAAGCATTCAGGTCATTTCAACTGTTGAAGTGAATGGAAGACCCCTTGGCCCTCTTTTTGATTATGTGCCATCAAGTTGGTATCAACTCTTAGCAACCACATAGATACAATGACTAAAATGAGTTCACTCCACCCCCCAAAATGAAGGTAAACTACCAAAGTCTAGTCTGCAAATATGTGGTGCTATGTGCTAATCCTGTGGCAATAACACAATACATAATAAAGCCTGGCATGCAGTTAATCTGTTACAGCTGTAACACCCAGACTTTCCTCCTGCCTTTCTGAAGGTTCTTTCCACATTCTGCAACACTACTCAATATCACCCCAAATATTTTGTCAGCTGTTAGCTAAACATTTTATTCATCTTCTTCAAAAGCCATAAAACTATCAGGATAACTCCACCAGAACTATCCATCTTCTTGGTGAAAATAAACACTTCTTGTCTCAAGTACAGTAATACCTCGGTTCACGAACGCTTCTGTTCACAAACAATTCGGTTCATGAACAGCACCGTTCGCAAAATTTTGCTTCCGTTCGCAAACTCCGCATTGGGTGACGAACATGACCCGCAGCCATTTTCCCTGCTGTGACACGTGGTCGTGGCTTCCTGTAGGGAGGGGGACTCTCCCTCCAAACAATAACCGCCTCCCCACCCACCTTCCTGTCCTCCACGCCAGAAGTCGCCTCAATCAAGGTTAGTGTTCTCTCTCTTCATACTGTACTGTACTGTACTTTGTTTCATATTTTTGTGGTTTAAAAAAAAATACATATGGTTCAGAACGGATTAACCGTATTTACACTGAACCTTATGGGAAAATTTGATTCAGTTGGCGACCAAAATCGGTTGGCGACCACATTCGTAGGGGTCAGAACGGATTAACCATATTTACATTGAACCTTATGGGAAGATTTGATTCGGTTCATGACCAATTCGGTTCGCGACCAGAGTCGTGGAACAAATTAAGTTCGTGAACCAAGGTACCACTGTAGTATGCAACTAATCACTATGAAAGAATCAGTGGGAGGGTTCAAAAAGCTTATGGCTGCTCTTGAGAATGGGAATTAGAATTAATTTATGTCTCCTTATTTGAGTGACCTATTAACCATACCTTGAGATTATCCTTAGAGATCCTTCTCCTTATGCCCCCTTTTAGCAATAGCAAAGTGGGTAGCTGTTGCTAAAAGCGCTATTTCAGTGCCTGCTACTACCTAGAGATTTACTTGGTGCCAAATGAAGACCTTTTCCCTATTTTCCAAGGCTTTAAAACTTTAAAAGTCTATTTATTTGTATTGTAGAGCCTGAGACGTGGTGCTGTTACAGTGATTTAATTTTATCAGCTGCTAGGTTTTCTTTTATGCCACATAATAATATTACCATTATTACTGTAAGCTATCCAGGTAACCCAGACTCTTAAAAATAAGATATTCAGGCTATTCTTTTCCGTATTAAGCAGACAAGACGGCTCTTCAAATGCTGAAAAGAAGATTCTAAACTTTTAGAGTACAAGAACTTAGGAACAAAGCCCACTTTTCCCATGACAAAATAATAATTAATAAAAAGAAGCAAGTCTATGCAACTCAGCTGTCTCTAGGAAGAAAAAGATCCAAAATGTTAGTTCTTACCATCAGAGTAGTGGAACACCACAATGCGGCCCTGCTTGGGTTCAGCTTCATCAGGATACACCATGGCTGTTCCCACAATAAAATATGTGTTGGGATCTTTGCCCAATTTGCAGGAGACCAGGCTTAGTGCATACTCGTTCTGCAGGAACTGGTGAGCATGGAGTACTGAAGGCAAACAGTAAAGAAACAAGTTAAAGAGACTTCAATATAGACCTCACTGTACTGTTTGGAACAACTTGGATAAAACATACAACTACAAAAACCTAGAGAAACTCAATAAAGTGACCCTCAGGATGCCCCATGAGAACTCAAGGGATCCAATCCAGCAAATACCCTACACAACTTTCTTCTCCCATTCTCATGCCTCTCAAAAAGACTTTTCTCATAAACAGTGAAATGTAGCCTAGGACATAGATACCTTCAAATGTATGCTGATCTATGATGAGCAGATTGTGTACCTCCACTTCCTCACCAAATGATGTCTCATGTGGAGCTGTGCTGCTAGAGAACAACTTGCTAGAACTCACACTGTTGGAAAGGGCCTAAAATATGGAGAGAAAGGTAAATAATTTAAGCTAGAGAAACAGGGATAACAGAAATAACAGGAACAACATCCATTAGAAGGAAATAACTAAAAAAAAATGAGGTAAGTTTGTGGTAAAAACTGGAGGAAGAAAGGTCTGCATCAGAGGTGCCAAATTTACAAAGAATAAAGCCATATTTGCAGGAGGAGAAGGAGGTAATGGAAGAGGATTTATGTTAAGGTACCATTATGAAACAGGAGAGCAAAACTACCAGTTTCCTGTTTACTGAAGAGGTACTTGAAAATCAGCCTACATGGAAGAAATACCAATACATTCTGAGATCTCCTCAAACGAGATGAGGCAGAAACCTAAGTAAATACTGGGAAGCTATGTTAGCAAGGATTTAAATCACTGGAGAAAGCCGAACATATGACTGAGCCACAATATATTTTTACCACAAAACAAGTATTGAGCCCTAAAATATGTCTCTATCCAAGTTTAGATTGTCAGATGAGAAATTAAGATGACTTCTCAAGTGATTTATAGATATAATCAGAATGTTAAGCAATAATTACTCCTTCTATGTAGTTATTGAAACCAGTGTGTTTTCAAGTCATTCCTGAAAGATTATAGGTTCTCACCTGGGTACTTGCACTGGGCCTCAATGCAGTGGTGCCTCCACTAGCATCCTGAACTTCAATACGGCTGGAGAGCACGCCAAAACACTGAGATACTTCCTGATAACAGATCTTTCTACATGACAAAAAGGGACACATGGTGTGTGTGTATATATACATATATATGACCTATATGCTCCAAGCAACATTGCTCATAGAAGTAATATTTAATTTATTCAATTTAGGTGCCAGATTCCTCATAAACATCCAAGTTAAAAGGTCCAAAATGCTACAAAAAGCATGCAACCTTACAAAAATCCATCAACCTCACCATTCACCAGAAAAAATTTTCATCCCTGAACAATGAAAGGAGACATACTACAAGTTTACACAGTTTGAAAAGTTACATCACTTAAAAGCTGATGAAACCTTAGCAACAACTTTTAGTTCTACTCACCTGGGTGACTCATAAAGGGGAACAGTGCGGATATGCAGCTTCTGAATTTCATCTATGGTGCCAATTGTCAAAGTGCTGTTGTTGGCCAGAGCCAAGCTACAAAATAAAAGTATTTCATTTTCAAGAAAAAAATTCACTCCACTCCACTTCTCAATTCTAGAGTATTTACCTACTATGTTTCAGAAATAGTCCAATATTAGAACTTCCAGTTAACAAGACTTGCCAGAAATGAAAATGTAAAAAAAATCCTGCAGCAAATGTATGTCAAAATTAGTATTGTTTCATGAAGTATCAAGTATACATAGGGGCATCCGGCTATTAAGAGACACAAGGGAGAAAATATACATGGAAAACAGCCCACGTGTTGGTAGGACAGACCAAGACACAAGTGTTGAGGTTTGTATGTTTATGGTGCGACGCTGCCAGTGTATTTGTTTCCAACAGCTTCCTCCTACAGTACAAAGAAGCAGCCTTTTTAGCTTCCTCTTCTTGAGTCTTTAACCTTCAACAAATCATTTCATTCCTAGAGATCTCCTAATTTTTCTGGAGTTGATCACAGCCAGTCTGTAGCTTCACAATTATGGTTCCACGTACAACTCCAAATGCAAGTTTTTGTCTGTTTCACCAGGGACCTCCTGCATATTCCTGAAGAATATTATTTTTGACCAATCAAATCCATTCTAGAGCAGGTGACTTGAAAAACAATTTACTGGAAATCCCACTTTTCTTGGCTAGTGATCATCACCTGCCAACTTGCATAATGGGGGATAAAAGTCATGACCACTCAAAAAGTTTCTTATGGCACAATATTACCACATCAAATACAACATAGAAAAAATGACATACAATGCAGATGAATTATAAGTTTCCTTTCTTACATGAAGATATAAGATAGGCTGAATATTTACTACACAATGAGTTTATGACTTGTATTTTCCAAAGATTCACATTAGCCAGGGTGCACCAGCAAAGGGAAGAAGAGGAAGAATATGATGTAAGCAATTCTTCTGTTACTTTGGAAATGTCTACTGTTTTGCTCCTATTCGTTTAATCTCAATATTTCAAAAATTTGCTTATTTGTGTGTTCTCAATATGGCCCTAGTTGGCTACTTAGTTAAAGGATCTGACCAGACTGGCTGAGCAGGAAGAGAGTATGCTATGTTTTGTGGACCCACTGATCACTTGAAAAGAAGGAACCAGAAATACCTACCTGTCGGGATACCCATCTGAGTTGAGAGGGCACATATAATTCACCTCCTTAAGATTGACGTTGGAAAAGACCAGTTTGTGGTTGCTGCTATAAATCACAGTAGGGCGGTCAGAGCAAGCAAATACGTTGGTGGTGGAAAGGGAGCGAAATGTCCTTAAAACAGTGGGCTGGGTTCCCAAAGTCACTTTCTTACGGTCACTCAGCAAACCTGTCAGAGAAAGGATAGCATTAGAGGCTACCCACTGAGAGAGAATGGGGGGGGGGGGGAAGGGGGGCAGGGGGAATTAGCCACACTGTGACAACTACTTTCCATTACTCAAAAAAATGAAATGCTGATATATTTCAGAAAAGTGTATTTCCTGTGCTATTCTAAATGTACCTAAAAATATTCCTGAAAGACAGAAGGAAAATCACCTTAAAGAGTTACAATTGCTCCCAGTATAGAACACTTAATTAACTCAGCAAAACAACCTGTTCCTTTTTAGATCTACTGATCTTTCAAGAAATGTTAAAATAACTGTCCCATCTCAGGATCAAACCAGACAAAAAATATGGGAACTCTAACCTTTAATTTTTTAAAGAATAAAACTTGAGGGGAGGCATGGGTAGAAGGGAATAAAATAGGCCATTGGTATGAGCATTGTTTTCTCCCAGCATGCTAGTTTTCCTCCTTTAGCACATCTACATCCCAAAATACAGCTATATGTATGTATAGGAGCAGCATAACTGTATTTTTCCTCCATGAGCCAACAATAGTTTCTGGATACTGTGTGGGCTTGATTTAGAACAGAAAAATGGTTCAAGGAAACAGGATTCACATACCCTTGGCTGGTCTTATACTTAAATCCTGAAAAATATAATCATGAACCTCCTGATGTCTTAACCTTAGTTACCTGTTAAACAAAGACAGAAAGTATAGCCACTCCTTGTTTAGTGGCTACCTCGTTTAGTGACCATTTACAAATATGGTAAAAAAAAATCATTTTCCGACCTACACCTGCACTTACAACCAAATTTTGTGTACCTGACAACACCACACACCAGAATGAGAGTAACACTGGTGAAGCTGCACATGAGAACTTTATCTGAATGAGACAGCAGCAACCAGTGATATTCGCAGTGTCTCTCTCTCTCTCTGTCATGTGGTCACTTAGCGACCATTTCGCTTCTGGTTTAAGGAACAGATTGTGGTCACTAAACAAGGAGAGGATGTAGATCCAGTTCTTCAAGTCCATTTTCCCATAATCTAACCATTGTTTCATGAGTAAGCCACAATCAGATGGGTTAACCAAGCAAAGTACATTATACGTTAATGCAATGTGTGAACCAGGAAATTATAGTTATGGCACTCCCTTACTGCCTGAAGAAATGAGCGAATCTGATGTGGAATGACTCAGCTCAGTTAAAGTTTGGACCAAACAGATTTCTGGGGCCCAAATCCTCTATTCCTACTTGCACCTTTTGTGCCAAGCTCTACTTGCTAGATTTTGAGTTCTGCGAAAAATCTTACCTGCCTGGAATCTGTTAATCCTTTGAAATCAAGAAAGAAAATCCAAAGGGCAGAAAACTACATGTTTACCTGTTTCAATGTTCAGTCCAAAATAAAACAGGGCCCCATCTCCTAGGGCACAAAGCAGATAATGGCTACTCTCAAAGGTGGTCATCAGAATGGAACGTGGGATAATTTCTGTAACCAGAGATACAAGGTCATGACCATCACTCTTTGCAATACTCTGCCCTTCCCAACACCAAGCACACACATGAAATTTCTACCTCCTCCTAACATCTCCTTGTGTAACAGTTCAAATGAGGGCAGCTTAAGAATACGGGCTGAAATGTCTGTCCAAAGGCCAATAGCGCAGAGAGGGGACATGCCATTGGTGTCTCCCAAGGGAGTGATGTCCAGGCAGGCAATCTCATGCTCCATCTCTGTAAAGCTAGCAAGAAATTAAAATGTCAACATTACAGCAAGACTCAGCTCTGACACAAAATATCCCCAAGGTAGATAGCTCAGACTGACCTTATTTGCTTGAGTTCCTGGGGGTGGATTTCCAGGTAGTACAGCACTCTCCCCACAGCTACCACTACTTGACTGCTATTGCAGGAAGCAACACTGATGTTCTTCCCATTTGGCTCTTTCCATTCACTCACAAGGGCCTTTGGCTCTTGAGTGACAAGCCGGACCGAAGCTGATGTTATCTAAAGGGACAAATGTCCGTAGGCATTTCTTCCCAACCCAAAGGTAACATATTCTTTAGGCACATGAACATGTGACTACCTCACATATAAGGCTTTCTGCACCTCCTTCTTCAACTGCTACAAATATTTAAAAATGTAAGCCACCATGTTTAAGACTGACTGAAGTGAAAACAGTGTGACAGGAAAAAATCATGAAAAAAAAAATCTCACTAGAGTTTAGGAAAAATATGGTGCTTACTATGGACATGGTAACTTTCTGTTTTGAACATAACCCACCCTCACATATTCCACATGCTCCAAATGTGGCTCTTGACCCCAAAACTTTGGTCACTCATGCTTAAATTTTACCACTAACAACAAATTAGAGGTTACCTGGATTAACTGCAGATGAGCCACATTACCACAGAAGAAAGTTTGCTGATCATCCACAAATCCTGTCAGTTCTGTTTCCTCTACTTCCTCCCCATTCAACATTAAAACCCTGCAAAATGTAGGAAAGCCCAATCAAACTCCCTAGAAGATCTAACCAAGGGCCAAATTCAACACTTTCATGGATTTTATTCTTCTACCTGGTTTGTCCCACAAAAGAGAGCACTAAGGTGTTATCAGTTTCACGGTGAGAGTCTGACCTCAAAGGCCATAATCCTGCAATTGAAAGACACAGTGTAGTTTTATTAAATTCCTCTGGAAAACTCAAGGGATTTCATAACTTGACAAACAAAAATGCCAACCAAACACTTTCTTCCTGAGTCATCAATGTTTCCTCTATGCTAATTCAAAGCTCTTGGCCTTATACAATATATTCTAATAAATTGTGTATTGTTTCTAAGTAAAATGCATTGTACTTTCAAACATTAAGATTCTCAAAATAGGACGAGTAATAAAAAGATTAATCTTAACATGAACATTAACACAGCAAGAACACCAAGAAAGAAAAAGAGAAGACAGTAATATACCAAAAGAAAAAAAAACTGGAGGCACACGCACACACACACACACAAAATACCAAAATCCTTTTTTCTGAAAGGATGCCCAGTTTGCTCCTCAAACTTTCCTAAACAATTCATTCAGTTTTCTAAGCTTTCATGAGGACTAGCACACATTAAAATTTTTAAAAGTGGGGAGAGCTCATTCAAAAAATCTGAGATGTGACAACCCTGGTAATAGTATACACCATCATCCATTCATCATCCGTTGCTAATGGAGTCACACAACACACCTTTAATCCCTGGGAGATCAATGCTGGCATGTTCATGAATCCCAATTCCATTCCGGATGATTCTCAGAGAACCCTCCTTAAAGGCACCGGAGCATGTAACCAGCTGTGGAAAGCAGACATAGTTACCATAATTACATTATTAATGTTTAAGGGACATGCAATGTAATTATGGAGAATAGTAATTCATGTCCACCCTTTCCTGTATCTTTTAGTAGGTTACCTGATCAAAAATCTCAGTTAAGACAAAATCCTACAGTCAGTTCCACTGCTATAGCAAAATAAGAACTTTCCTGAAAAGGCCCTGTATTACTGTTCCTGAATTTAATGTATATGACAGAAAAATTAGTCTTTCTAGTTCCCTGAAACAGCCTTTGCACTGTATTACTTACAGTGCGAACAGAATAATCATTTTCCAAATTATCATCAGATTTACCAGAATTAAGCGTGATATACTGAAAGAACATCAAATTTGAAATGGGCAGACCTGACCTCACAACAGCATTCAGCCATGAAGCTAATTGCTGGATCAGTTAAAAATTATCAGCTTCCTCCTAACTCACAAGTTTGGTTAGAGGGAAAAGTTTGGGTTTTTCAACAGAGGAGATTCATACACATCACACAGGTCAACTTGGGCAAAAGATATTATTGCAAAGCAGTATTTCAAAAGGGACATAAAGCATCTCAGCAAGATCCATTAATCCAGGCATAGGGAAAAAAGAATCAAGTTTTACCTGTCCTTGACCCTGTCTCTCAAGATCTACCACACACATGTCCACAATAGGCCCGAGGTTGGTGAAGGTTTCCATGGCCACAACATATGAGCCTTGTTCGTTGCTATCCACATTGAGCTAGGAATGAAAATAAGAATATTAAGCTTCTTGTGAAAACAAGGAGTTGTTTGCTTAAATTTTCTTTCTTTGGTCTACATTTTTCCGTTTTTGTCTCATTTTGTTTCAATATAAAATGAACAAAAAACAAGAGAGTGAAATTTCTAAGGGGTGATAAAAATGGAAGTAGAGGTCTCACAGCAATATAATTTAAATACATAGGAGGTAAAAGATTCTCAAACTACTGTTTCTTGGTACCTAATTAATTAATTAAAAGCTACACTTTACCTTCACAAGTTGGGAGTCCCCAAGACGAGAGCCAACAAACACAACACCATTGTCCAAATATGTCAGGCATTCTGCTATGGATGTCTAGGTACAGATAAGGCAGACAGAGAGATATTAGGCATTTAAAAGACATTATAATAGGGATGTGCAGCTATTTAAACCCAAAGCAGGAAAGATACTTTGGATTTGGCACGGACACGCTCACTGTACCTGCAAGCAGCTCCTGAACTCAGATATGCACATTCCTGGGATTTTGCGGCTACTGAGCAAGCCCAAGAAAAATATGGCATCTTTAAGGAGATCCTGACAAGTGCAGTGATTGTACTCACACCTAGATCCAACACACCTTTCTGGCTTTGAATTTCAATAGCTGCACACCTATTATACATTAGCTGCACATACATGATACATTAAAAGATATATTAAAAAGTATCCAATGAACATATATTACCACAAAGACAAAAACTAGTCATATCAAGTCAGGGATTCATCCCTCACAACTATGAAAGCCAGTAAGTGACTTTAGATGACATTCTCTCTCAGCCTCATTTGGTACACTAAGCTATCCTGAAGTTAGCACTTTTCTTTAAACACCTTTAAGGAAGGCCAGTATTTAATGATGTGTGTCCCAATCTGGGCTCTAACATATACGTGAGAGATCATTCTCTTGATCCTATCACCACCAGAGGCATGTTTGAGAATGCAAGAGATGGCTATCCTCCAGTTCCGAACCTGCCAAGGATGATATCAAGGTTAGCTTGCTTTCTTTAATATTTCCACTGGGAGAAAAAGTATCCAGGGAGGCCTTTGGTGAATAATCTTGTTTAATTCTTTAGTCAATGTTTATTTTTACTATATTCAATAAACAATATGTTGTAAATGAAATACATTTTTAAAAACGTAGCTAATCTATGAGAATATATTAAATGATGAAGAGATATAATCCAATTATGAATCCTGAAATACAAACTTCTATAAACAAAATATTGTCGAACACCAGAGTTTTTGCTTATTTTAATGCACCACAATTTTAAACTCTAATTGGAAAATTATGAAAGGACTCAGTCTCTTCCAGTATCTGCAGGAAACTCTTTTTCCACCTCTCCTTAGCCCTTCTAGTGCTTCTTCCAGCTGACATCACACACCAAATGCCCCAGAAATGGAGAAAATAAAACCTACCTCCCCAAGCAGTTCCACACGCAAGTCCTTGAGACTGACTCCGCCATCCATCTGCTCCTCCTTCTCCAAAAGCAGCATGAATAGTCGACCCTCCATATCCCCCAGCAGATAACGGGATCCATTTGGATCCACTCGGTTGTGACATACGATTGTACTTTGCTGTTTCAGAAAAAAGGCATTACTCAGAAGTCTTTGAAAAAGCAGGATGACCTTAACATTGATCCAAACAATTTGATTATTCCTCTAGAAAGGATAAGCCGCAATAATAATAAAAAAAACATCCTACAGGATATAAGGAACAGCTTCCCTAGTTTGCTTTCTGATAAACATGCATTCTGTATTTGGCCAAATTTACAACAGCCATTTAAGTACACATGAAACACATTCTCAAGATTCCAAATGTGTCTACTGGCCTACCCTTATTCTAAGAAATTACAGAGAGAGAGAAGGCCACAAGTTGTTAATCTAGGCTCAGCTGCCCATAAAAATGCCTGTTTATTTCTAATTTCAACTTCTAAGGCCTCTCACTTGCCAACGACTCTGTACAGTTCTCAGAAAGTTAAAAGAAGTAAAAACAATCAGTCAAAACCCAGTAAAAATGCCTTAACACCTAAATTAAGTTTCAGTCCTAACAGAATTTTGAAACTAGAGGCAAGCAAACTGATGCTGTACAAATGATACAAGCCATGTTTGTGGGGACTTATGGGATGTAGTATAAAATACTGGAGGGTACCAGCTTGCCTACCTCCACACTAAACCCTACTGTAAATATGAAGCCCAGAATTCCAGCTTTAAGCAAATACCTTTCCAAAAGGTATGCTGCTTACCTTAATAATGGGTGGGGCTATAGCCAGATATTTATCACCATTGTGATAAGTAATGGATTCTTGCCCAATAATGATGGCCCCTCCAAATGGTTCAGGCACTACAAGAAATTGTTGGGAATATTCACATCAGATGCATAAAGAAAAATCAAGGAAAGGAATACAAGCCAAGTAACCCAAGTGTGTTAAATGAAATGAACTCTCTTTCACTTTTTAGAGATTCTTTGTAGGATCCTCCCCTCTCTATGTTTTCAACTAGCTGTTGTTTATATCCAAAGAATTTCCTGCTCACCAGAGAAAAGCCACTTTTCAATGTAACAAAACAGTTTAAAGCATGAAAACACACCACTGATTATCAGGAGAAATTCAGGGAATCAATTGACTATATATTTTAGAAACCAGGCTTCCTTTTCTTTACTCACAAACAAAACTTTAATTTCCCTTTCAGTTTCTTATACAGCAATTTAACTTGCTTTTGGGTAGTTATTACAATAAATAAAATAGTAAGAAATCATGAATTTCACAGATTTTCATTAAAGTAGGCCTTTTTCTCACAAAGCTACCAGGTAAATTTAAATTCAGATCTGTCTTTAAAATATTCAAGCTTTTGTGGCTTAAGCTTCTCTTCTAATTCATTTTCTTCCTTTGATACTATATCCTCAAACAATTACCTTGAACTCATTCCTGAGTTTTCCCTGCTGGCATAGTTTAGCTAAAAGTGCAGCTGTGTAATTTGTCAATTATCTGCAGGGTTTCACTGTTAGTATAATGCAGAATTCTGATGAATTTTTAAGGTTACAAGAAAATCTGAGCCTGGCATGTACTTATCACTGAGCAGCACTGATTTCACCACAGGCACTGCCCAGGTTACATAACTATTCTGGGCAAGAGAGCCTTGAGCACAAATTGGAATTGGACCAACTGCCCCACCCCCATCCCCATTATAATGCAGTCCAGAAAGAACTGCTGCTTTTTTATTTCTAAGTACAAGTTTAATGAAGTGGCTTAAAAACACTCTAGGGATCCCACACTCTAGGGACTTCTTTTTTTATATGCTGGTTTTATGTATAAATAACTATAGAGTTACCTTAAGTCATTTGCTAATATGAGGTATCATCAGTATGCTGATGATACTCAATTATATATCTCCATCCCAGCTGACCTAAGTGATGCTGTGGCTACCCTTTCGCAGTGCCTGGAGGCTGTAGGGGCCTGGACGGGGGATGACAGGCTTCAACTGAACCCTGGTAAGACGGAGTGGCTGTGGGTACAGGGAGCCTCAAGATCTGGGAGTTTATCATCTTTGGTTCTTGACAGGGTCGTGCTACCCCAGACACAGACCCGGTGCATAACCTGGGGGTCCTCCTGGACTCACAACTCCTGTTCAAAGAGCAGGTGGCAGTCGTGGCTAGGAGGGCCTTTGCGCAACTTCGTCTTGTGTGGCAGTTACACACCTTCCTTGATCAGGAGGCCCTCTGCATGGTCACTCATGCCCTGGTCACCTCCCAGTTGGATTACTGCAATGCGCTCTACATGGGGCTACCCTTGAAGAATATCCAGAGGCTACAGCTGGAGCAGAATGCAGTGGTGCAGACAGTTCTGAATGCTCCCAGGGGGGAACATATAACACCACTGTTACATGAGCTGCATTGGTTGCCGGTTTGCTTCTGGGTCCAATTCAAGGTGTTGGTTGTCACCTTTAAAGCCTTTCATGGCACAGGACCAGGTTATCTGAGGAGCCGTCTCACCCCCATTACATCAGGCTGCCCCACTTAGTCCAGCAGAAGGGGCATGCTGCAGACCCCACCAGTCAAGGAATTTCAACTGGTGGGATCTAGGAAGAGGGCCTTTTCTGTCATGGCCCCCGCCCTGTGGAACAACCTACCTCCTCAGGTGCGGTGTGCCCCCACTCTCATGGCCTTCAGGAAGAGCCTGAAATCCTGGCTATGACAGATGGCCTGGGGGCCAGATGGGGGCTCGCATCAGTGAAAGTGGCTTGTAATTGAGTCTGCCCCCCATCATCTTGAATGTTTTTAGTTTTTATGTATGGGGTTTGCTCTACAGCTTGACCTTTTAACTGATCAGTCCATTTTAATTAATTAATGTGTATTTATTTTGTAATTGTTTGTGGGTTTTGTTTTAATTGTGAGCCGCCCAGAGTCACCCGTCGGGGGAGATGGGCGGCATACAAATTTAATAAATAAATACATACATATCTTTTAGACACAAACTAACCGGCAATCACCATAGAGGCTTCAGCCTCTACATTCTCCTGCTTCCAGGGTCCCTTGTTAAATTCCTTCTCACGCAAAGACACTTCATATGTCTTGACATGACGGCCCTGTGGATCCTAGAGAGATGGAAAGCAAAGCATTGAATGCAAACCCAACACTGTTTAGTTACCCTTATTTAACATATGAGAATAACAAGAATCAAGCATTCCCTAAAACATTTCTCTTCTACTTTTATAATGATTTGTACAATGAAAATAATGCACTTTCATTAAAGCAACTTCAAAACCTAAAGAATGCCTTTCTCTCACAAAATAAAGGGTTTCCTCAATACTGAACAATATTGTTCCTGTTCTAGTACAGCTAATGGAAATTAGTAAGTTACATACTTTTTACATTATTTCAAATAGTAAATATTTACTTTTATTTAACCAAAGCCCTCAAATTTGTTTAACTTCTCCCACTTTGTGGCAAACTGTTTTTGAAACAAAGTAAGTTTTCAAAATCCCATCTTCCTGACACTGGAATCTCAAAACAGTACATATTCTGGATTAATTGAGTAAAACAAACCTTGTAAATTAGTCCTATAAAATTACTTACTAATGTACAAATAATTTCACTCAATGTCTCTTATAAAGGAGGATGGATAAACCACTAATGTCAGATTCTTTTGTGATTATAACCAGATTGAGATACTTTACAATCTAAAAATGAGCCCCATAGACTTCCTCTGCCAGGTCACTGTGCAGAACACAAGCACAGTGGATCCCAATCTCCACTGACAGCCTAGTTCATTTTATGCTAGTTGTTCAGGAAAAAGATTTACACCCAGCATAGAAGACTGATAGCAAAGTTAAGCTTCTTTGCCACTTGCCTATCATACTTTTAATATTAGACACACAAAAAGTAAATCAAGTCTAACACTTACTGTGGAGGCCCAGAGCAGCTCATGCTTCTGCTGCTAGTGTACTGCATTTCTGTCATGGGATGGGATGTTGGGAAACTCACAATAGTGATGGCAAAGGCAAACACTGCTCTGTCCCTTGTCCATCAACCCATCTTTCTATGATAGTTGCAGAGGAAATTCACCCTTATGCATTTAGCAAAGAAACTCAGTATCCCGGACTGGGAAGTTCAGTAGTTAGCTGGAGCTCATGTGATTGTAGTTTGAATTAATTGTAGATTGGAGTTTTATCTCACCTGCCTTTATAGGCTAATTTTGTTTTAATGTGTATTTTGACTCTGTTTTAATATGTAGTTAGCCAGCTAGAATTACTATAGCAATATGAGCAGCCATAAAAATTTTAAAAACAAACAAACAAATGCTGCTTTTGTTCTACATGGGGGACCCTCATTTTCTCTATATCTAGAATGGAAATGGAGTCAGTTGCTCGAAGCAGTCCATGCCCTTGCAGGTAACTTGCTTAGTTCCTCTGCTGAAAGGGATTTTCCTTCCTTTCTGCCCAGTGCAAAATTATATATAAGTAGATATTTCAGAATACCATAGATAAAAGTAATGAAAGCAACAAGTTTACAGGATGATCAGCAATGCTGCTTTCCAAGGGCAGTGGTTAAAAAACAATAAAAATTAATCCTGGGTCACATCACCTTTAATATTCTGGTCCCAAAAGCGATTCCCAGAGAGGAATGAACTATACAAGGAAAATGAGTTTAAACCAGGATTGCTAGAGAAATCAAATCATGGTTTTTAGAGGGTACTTAAGCCAGTTTTCTAGTTTGATATTCACAGAAAAAACAAAATGTAACAAATCAGTTAAAGTTCTTAACAGCTTTGCATATTAAAGGAGAGTTATTTTAATCATTTCAACTTCAACAAACCTGTTTGTACATTAGAAATAAAACAGCTGAATCAAATCAGTAACCTTAGGCATGGGCTAGTAGCATTATAGTAATAGAAAGTCAAAGATGTCAAATCAAAATAATGTTCACATGAAGTAAAGAAAACAATACTTGAAAAATTGTATTATTGTTTTTCCCTGAATGCTAATGCAACCTGAGATTGACAACACCTATCAACAGTAAGTATATTTGGTCTACAAGCATCATCCTGAGACTGACTTTAAACTGCAAACCTCATGACTGAAACTCCTGATTTAGATTTTGGATTTTTCTGCTTCTTTCCTATTCCTCCCTCCACCTGTTTGTTTTTGGTAACACCTAAACTAACTTGAACCTAAACTACACCTAACTTGATAAGTCCTGAAGTACTCAAAACTTGCCATTACTCTTGTATCAGTCTGGTTGGTTCTAGTAACAATACTACCTTACTATAGATTCTGGACTTTCCCCCCCATGAACTAACTCAGCTATTGTTTATAATTAATAGTTATATTAAATAATGTTCATAGACTGTTTGTCCCCATTAGTCTTGCTCAGCAATTTTATGACAACACACATTCAGACCCAATATGACTACCTGATAAACAAAACAGATGGTTGGGGCCTGGCAGCCGTAGAGGAATTTCACATCAATAACTTGTAGCTCCTCTAGTCGAATATTAAACGCCTTTAATTCTTTATTTTCTCGCTCCAAAGGAATCACTTTGAACAAGCCATCATAAAGTCTCAGTCCAATCATTCTGCACTCTGGGTCAATTATGCCAATTATACCTGTTTCCGAGGGACGACCAATACGATCCTAGAGGACAACACATAAAGCAAATATTCTCAATAAGCTCAATCTCTTTTGTTGTATCAATAAAACATGCAAGGCTAAATCCTCTAAAATCCATTAAACTGCCTTTTGTGCACTAGTCAACAGTTGATTCACTCATGATGAGTAAGTATTATAATTTATGCTGGCATACATTGTTCAGGTACACTAGACTTTCAATCAGCAGTAATTTCTCTTTTTTGGTGTCTCTGTCCATACCTTACAATCACTATGAATCCATCACTGCCATTTCAAAAATACAGTAAACTCATAGAAACTGACAAAGCTATATATTTTAACACAAAATTATGCATTTATATATTTAAATCCACAACTTTTAATTCCGTATTATATTGGATTGGATATACCTGAAAAACACATCAGTTTGATTTTTATACTTTAGCAGAAGTAGTTTTATGGAACCTGACAGCCAACAGGGGGAAAAAATCAAATTTTACAGAAGAAATGAATGTAGAATTTTTCTCTTCCCTTTTAAAAAACTTAAGAGGACAAATGCTATTTAATAGGTTTTGATACAAAGAAAGCCTATTATAACTTCCTTTTTAACAGCCCAAGTTCAAGATCTTAAAACTATACCGATATTACAGGTAGTCCTCACTTAATGACTGCCCTGTTTAGCAACTGTTTGAAGTTACAAAGACACTTAAAAAGTAACTTTACACTGGTCCTCACACTTTACAACTGTTGCAGCATCCCTGTGGTCATGTGATCAAGATTTGGGCACTTTGCAACTGGAGGGCATTTATGACCATTGCAGCATCCCACAGTCACATGATCAACATTTGCACACTTCACAGCTGGCTTCCAACAAGGAAAATCAATGGAGAAGCCAGCAGCAAAATCGCAAGTCACAGTCACATGATGTCTCATTTAATGACCACAGAAGAAGTGAGGTTGTAAGCCTATCATAGTCATGTGATGTCTCTCTTGATGATGTGTCACTTAGCAATAGTTGCAAGTCCCAATTGTGGTCGTTAAGTGAGGACTACCTGTAATATAAAATTTGGTATATGTACAGTTGCCTTTCATTGGGTTTGAAGCCTTGTGAAATTATGTCTCAAGAACACGTATTCTGGCAAGGCTGCAGGTTCTATCCTCTGAAAAATTATTGTTCTAAATTAGCTGAAATGAATGTGCAAACCAGGGGTGAAGACAATGCTTATTTTTTACATGATAGTATTTAAATACACAATATATATTTTGTAGATTTGAAAAAAAAATAATTACAATAAATGTTCCTAGCCCTTATGCAAATCACAAGAGGTTCATAATACCACTTGTAAGTATTTAATCACTCTCTGCTAACAGTGATAAGCACGTTTTTTCTCCAGTCTTGGAGAAGGGGTGGACTATTACCCTCATAGTCAGTGAACGGCTTCCAGGAACTTCAAAGCATAATGTAAAATATGTAATCTCTTTTTAATTTGGAGCTGAAAGGTGAAAGGTGGCGAAAGAGCTTCTGAAACATAATGAAACCATTAGTATAATCCCTGCCTTCCTCCAAACCTGAAAAAATGACTGTGCCTTTAAATACTATAAACAGGGAAGGGCAGTGCAATTATGAAAACAATCCATTCTCCCAAAGTCAGATTTGGACGGAAGGGGGAGAGAACTGGGGATTCTGACTGAGTTTGGATTAGTACAACATAGAATTAGGAGAAAAAAAAAAGAGGACAGATTTGTTCAGTTACTAAAAACAGCTCACATTTTTAAAATTTTGACCCGATTTTTACAAGAATAGGCCTTCAAATCATAACTGAATGCTGAGAATAAAAGTCCTATTAGGTCAGATAGAAGTCCATCTAATTCAGCAACCCGTTTTTCACAGTAGGCAATTAGATGCCTCTGGGAAGTCTGAAAGCATGGGATGAAGGCAACTACCCACTCCAATTCTCTTTGCTGCATATAAACATCTCCTATTTATAAGTCAGCTTTCCGCAGAATAGTAATGTTTTATGTAGAACAAGTTTCCTAACAACTGAGATTAGAATATAAAATCTATCTTTTTTTCCTTGAACAATATTCATTGAGAGCCTGTAGGAGACCCCAAGTACACAAGTATATAAAATAGTTGCCTGAACAAACAAAGTTACTTAGATATCATAACAATGACCAGAAGGAAGAAATATATATTTTTAGTCTGCACATCACTAGAAGGAGACAAGACTCAGTGGAAAAGTGTCCATCCAACAGTTTGATACATAGAGAAAGACAAGCAATGCTTTTCAAATTGCACTATTCATTATTTTCAACTTACATAAAACATTATATTATTTACATTACTTAAATAATGTAATGAGTTAAATAATTACATGTTAACATTTTGGAATACACATTGCCCAAAAGCTCAAATTCAGAATTACAAAATATACAGAACACTACTGTATGGTCCTAACTCACGCTGTATCTCTTACCTGCACATTGCCATGGGCTCGGGTGATAATGTCAATGCTCTCTCCACTTTGTTTATACTCAAGAATGCAGGCATTATATTTTGCTGTCAAAATAAAGAGCAAATCCTTGCTTTCCCCCTGAGGAGGAAAAAAAAGTTTCAGCTAGGAAAGAAAAACCCTCAACATTCTCCAACGGATAGCAACAAAATATTATCCTATTTATAAAATGTGTAACTTAATTTTTTAAAGACTCAAATGAAAAATGTCAGAAATACAGATGCTTTTGCTCTTCACAACTTCCTATTAGTTCTATATCAAGTATTTTTTTCTGTAACTGCACATAAACAGATAAGCTTCTCCAAAAAGTATCTAATCAGAAAGTATGCTAATCAGTTTCATGTGAATACTATATGGCTTCACCAAAGAACATCAGAAGCACCACAGTTGCCAATGTTCAAGAGACTTGCAGCAAATAGATGCAATACATTTTACCTCAAACATTAATCAAATAGCCAGCCAGACAGCATAGTTGTTTTTCAAATAGACTTATAAGAGCTGGTTGAGAAAATGATTGTTGAAAACAACGCTTCACATATCTATGTCCCTTCCTTCAAGTACCAGCCCTAGATAGAGCAAATTCCCAGTTTTGTTCAATTCAACAGCAGTCAAGGATAATATACCGGAGTAATGGTAATTTTCCAAGTCCAATCATGACCATATCAAAAATGAATCAGCCAGAGAAAAATACTCAGTCCACATGACAGGCCCACACACATTAGCTCACAAAAGACTGGCTGTGTGCAATCACCACAGCGTGCTAAATTCCAACAGGCCACCAGTCCTGAAAATAAGCCTTTGCACTCAAATACGTGCACTTTTCAAAGGCATCTTCACAATATAAACAGAACACTGGGTTGAAATTTAACAAAAGAATGCCACTCCAATTGGCTAGCAAGACGCAAGGCCATGTTTCTACTGTGATCTACAGAGTTCACGTTCCCCATGGAGAGGAGATCCATAGTGACAGGGGGTTTACCAGCATGAGGAGCGAAATCAACAAAAAGCGCCGGTCGAGCCAGAGGCCAGCCTACTCTGCTGCGGGAATTCCTCCGTGGGCAGGGAGCCGCACGGGTTCGAGGCATACCCGGCCCAAGGAAAAGAGCGCCCACCGACCGCACTGCTCCTCGGGAGGAGGCGATGCTCACCTTGGGACGGAAGAGCTCCATGACCGCGATCTTGCCGTACATGCCCACTTCCTTGACGGGCCGCAGCCCTTCTGCGGTAACCACATAGATCTCAAGGCGGGTGTTCTTGGCGATCAACAAGTTGAGGTCCTCCGCGGAGGTGAAGTGACCTGGGACGGAGACAAAAGGTCGCCAGGTGAGGGCAGTCTGACTGCAGAGCCAAAAGCCGGAGGAGCGCAGGGCCCCGCGGCCTCCTCCTCCGTTCATTCTTCCCCGCCATCGCGCTCTCTGCCGCCCGCCCACCGAATCTGGGAAAGACCCCTCCTCCCACCATTACCGGTGACGCAGCTGTTGACGGCCGTGGGCTTCTGTGCGGTGACCACGTAGTTGCACGACATGGCGAGGCCGGGAGCGAGGCCGACGACGCGGAAGGCGAGGGCTGGCGGCGCCGAGCGCAGCCTTGAAGGCCACTACCGCCTCTTGCACCAGTGAGAAACCGCCAGCACCAGAGCGCCGGCGTCCCGCTTCGCGCGGGCTACGACGGGAAACAAGCACGCCGAGAGGATTACGGATCCTAGTACCAGTGCGAGAGCGACCCCTTCCGGTCAGAAGGGGGTAAGCGAATTTAGGAGGACGGACGTTGCCCTTATCGCGGACGCACGTACCGAGACCCCAGTGGGAAACGAAGCTACGGTATTCTGTGCGCTGCTGGAAGGGGAAGAGGGGTAGAATGTTCGTAATAAGTTAGCGCAATCGCGCTTCGGGCTCCAGCACGAGCTTCCTCCTCTTCCCTCCTTCGCGGCGCGCCTTGTTCGGAGTACGTGCTCGCGGCAGTCGCCTCCCTCCTTCCAATAGCGCGTGACACGGCGACCCCCACAGCCAACTGCCAGAGCTCGTGCTGTTCTCTACCAATGAACTTCTTCCTCCCTTCCTTGTCAGGCGGTGCGCGCGTGTTTCAGACTCTGGCCAAGCGCAGCATTTGCATTCCGGATCAAAGTCCGTGGAGGGTCCCCGTGAGCTCAGCTTGGTGTCCTCTTCGATCCGTTCTGTCGGAAAGGGTGGAAGAAAAGGTGGTTTTCTTTGTGGCGCCCAAGTAATTTGCTGGCTTCTGGAACCGGGACAGCATGCAGGTGAGACCTAATATTTCGGGGTGAGGAAGAAGACGGCGGTGCTTTAGTCCGGGGTTCTCAACCCTCTTTTGCTCATGGCCCCCTTCTGAGCCTCATTTACCTCTGTGATCCCCCTTTTTGTCACTCTTGGCTGGAAAAAAGGGACTTTGCCATCGGCACTGAATATTCATCTAAACTGTGGAGTCCTTGGGGTTCTCTGAGCTTGGTTGTTTTCTTGCAAACGTTTCGTTACCCGGCTAGGTAACATCTTCAGTGCTCCTACCTAGCGGTAGGAGGTCACAGTTCAACCCTGAGCTACACATATTCTCTTCTATTGGTATTCATCTAAACTGTTTTATATACAGGCTGTGGCCCCCTAGAAATATGGCATGACCCACGTTGAGAAACAGTGCTTTAGCCAATCTTTCCTTTGTGTGAAGTAAATCACCCGAATGTTAGTAATTATTAGAAATCCAGCTCATCTAGCACAGTTGATGGATAAGTTGGAACTTCTGGCTCTTTCCAACATGCTGCTTTCTCCAGTCTTCCATTATTAATGAAAAAGATAATTTTTTTCTAGCAGTTATTCGTAACTGTTAACTGCAAAATAATAAGGAAACTGGCAGCAAGAGGCAATATTGAAGGAATCACAAGACAGCAGGAGTAGAAACAAATGAGAAGGGGACCCTAAGAGGGTAAAATAAGAAGAATGGAATGAAGCAAGGTGGGGCTGACCCATGCAGTGAACAGGAATATACCTTATTGCAACAATTTGGTGTGAGTCTCATGTTCTGTATAAACAGTAACCAACAATGATGAAACACTTGGAAGATTGAGTAGCACTAGAGCAGAGTACCATTATCAGATCTCAGACTCAGTGACTGCCCAAGTCATATGCTTGCTTGAATAATAGCATTTTGACCTGCTGTGTAAAAGTAACCAAAAGAACACATACTTCACAGGTCAAAAGTTATAAGGAGACATTTTGCAACTTTTTAAATCGTGCAGCTGTGACCATATGAACTACTTGACATTATTAGAATGGAGCTTCAACCTACAAACTTGCTTGAAATTACTAGTAAGAGGTAAGTTTGCATAAAATTAGATGGAGAAACAGGGATTAGACAGAAGGAATTGCTTACACAGTCTAAATAGAATAGCAGTGCAGCATACAGGATTCATTGAATCTGCCTTCTAATTTTAGAATTACAACCTAAGATTACATCCAACTGTACAAAGGGTTAAATGCAGCCCCTAGAGACCCTTCCATTATAATGTGACAGAAGAAATTAGATAAAATTACTGGAGAATATTATATTAGCAGTACTAATTTAAAATTAATTATAATTAAATAACATCCATTTTAATGTTTCCTGGCCTTGCACTCTTCTTTGTTCTAATCATGCCCACTTTTCAGAATTGGAAAATGTCACAGAAAGACAAAATACAACTCTTGGGTTTGTTCCTCACATCTGAGTTAAAGTACAATTCACTAATCCTTGAGCTAACAGACAATTAAGCTAGCATAAAATTTGCTACCCCCAGTGGTGATCCCTATCCTGCCACAAGTGTGATGCTGGCAAATGGTTTTGTCTTTATTTATAGTGTACAGAGCATTTTAAGGAGATTGGCTGGTGGATTCTCCTGGCTCTGTTTCCTCCCTTATTACCAAATCACCAGCCAGCAGGAAAACACTCACCAATCAGTCTCCTTAATATGACTGGGAAGAAGATGAATTTTGATACATGACTAGAACACTGCTTAGCCATCTGTCAAAATTAGTTCTTGTTTTGTATGGGTATGTTCAAAGGAAATCTGACTGTCATCTGATATCCAGGAGCAGTGCTAAACCCATGCCTAAAATGGCCTAATTATTAGCTCATAAGTAAGCTTGTTTTGGACACAGGTTTGGCACTATTCCAGAAGAGCTCTAAAGCTGTTTTCAAAATCAGCCCAACAGCTGAAAGTGTGAGGGTGAATTTATGCCATGAAACAGCCATGAGAGAAAAACAGTTCGCTCCATGCAGTTCCTACACTGATATCACTAGTCAGTTGCTGCTCACACGGATCCAGTTTTCTAAGCCAGAATTAGTTTGGAGATCAGGAGGTACAGGGTGAGGATCCAGGTTGAAAAACTAGATCATTAGTTGTTCAAAGCAGAATGATCCTGGGAGACAGTGCTCAGGAACTAAAGGGGAGAGTTCATGCTGAGTGATCTCATCCCTTAGAGGTCTGTGACACCAACTAAATCATCAGCAAAGTGCATCAGAGTACACCCATTGCAAAACTGCTGTGGCTTGTTGCCAGCTTAAAAGGGAAAACACTACAGAACCTTAATAGCAGAATAGTTAATACAATTTTAATCTGCCTAAGTGATGGGTTGGGGACCAGATGAAGACAACATCATAAGGACATGGCAGGAAAAAAAGTTGCTGGGCCACCAGCATGGTTATAAAGCAGTGCTATGGCTGGATTCACACTTTCCATGTTTTGTTTACAAGCAAAAGTTGCCAGAATTCATACATCATTAATCATGGTTTATATATAACAGTAGCTGAGGCCATATGCAAACCACATTATGATGTAGCATGTTGTACATACTGTCAGCCCTTCGAGTTGGCCAGGTCAGGAAACAGACTCCACTAGGACTACTGTAGGGTCCTAGTGTAATGACAGAATCTTGAAAGCTTGACAGAGATTTTCTCTCCCCCATCTCACACCAAAGTGAATCAAGGCGGAGTAAACATGAGTTTCTTGCTTCTTCCTCCCTTTTCAGACTAAACTAGTGTGTATGTAATGGCTGTTGAATACTTTCTTCAAGGCTGTCTCTGTACTCCTTTATAGCTACGTGCATTGTTTTTAGGGGTGTACATAAATTGGGAAATGTTTTCTGCATTAAAAAAAATGTGTTTCAGATGTTTTGCAAATTGTTCTGGATGGAGAGTGGTTTAGTAGAACCAGAACCCAGGATATTTTGGCTGCCCTGGATTTTAATCAAGACAAAATCCAGAGGGGATGTAAGGTATAAATAGGTCAAGACTGATGAACTTGATATCTCACTCTTCAACATGGCCTGTGTATTGGTCAGCCCAATAATTTTCCCAGCTCCTTCATTTCCCCTTGCCTCCACTTAGCCATTGCAACCATTGTCTTCAGTTTCAAGTGTGGCATAACAAACCTGTTCCTCCCTGCCCCCCACCTTCCTTTCCTGCCTCCCTCCAGGGAAGGTTAGTAGGTTTGGGCCAATTGAATATACTGTGCTTGAAGCCAAAACATTGGTCACTAAGGGAAGAAAGAAAAGTGCTGGGAAGGCTGGTGGGCAGGTGGGCCAGTTGGATATGCTGTCTTGAAGCCAAGGACATTGGCAGTGGCTAAGTGAAGGCAGGGAAAGGAAATCACTGGGAAGATTGTGGGGGTGGGCAGGCTGCCACCACCAAAGTCCTTGGCTTTTTTCAGGTCTCCTGAGTGAAGCATCTGTAGTAGAACACTTGTAGTTTGAGTCTGTTTCCAGTCCAAACACTTGTGTTTTAGTCCAGAAATACATCATCCAAAACTATCTATTCCATGCACTTTAAACATCCACATTTGTTTTCCCTTAGAAGTTAACATCTAAAGGAAGCATACTCCTCGATCTTGATGTGTGTATAGTTCATTAGGGATTGGAAATAGTATGATAAATGTTATATAGAGCTGTCATAGAATAACACTATTAAATGCAAGCTCAATCTGTTCCAATGGGCAATATGCCTGATTACCCAGGGGCAGTTTGTTGACACGGGCTAGGAGTGCATTTAATTGCACCAGTTACACAGTATATCACTGGCTGTTGGCACTGTACCAAAATGCCACAATTTCAGTGGCAACAAACAATTGTGCCCCCTTCCAATAATCACAGGTTACCCACCAGTCAACAGTTGGTAGGCTGCAGGATGCCACATTTGCAGGTCAGTGTATTTTTGCTGCTATTGGCAAGAGAAACCCAGTAATTTTGAGAACCTTTGTGAGTGGAAATAACAAGCTGTTTCCTCTTTCCTTCCAGCAAAAATCTCAAATTGAATTTCATTAGAAAGGGAATTGAATTAAAAATTATTGTGGGATGGAATGCTGTGTATAGTTTTGCTCACCATATCTCACTATTACAGAGCAAGAAAATATAGAGGAAAAGAGCAACCATAATGATTAGGAAGCTAAGGTAGCTCTCTCTAAAAGGAAAGATTGCAGTATTTGGGGATTTTAGTTTAAAATGGTGAATAAGGGGATATGAGATAAAGATCAAGATCATGAATAGTATGGAAAATGAGGATAGAGATAATGGCGTCTCTCTCTTAATAACAGAATGCTAGATCATCCATTAAAATGTATGCAGAAAGACCTAGCTAATCAAAATGCAGTCATTAAGATTAATTTAAAAAGTGCAGAATTACATTGTGGAATTTGCTGTAATCAGATAGTATCATGGCCAGCATTGTGACCCATTTTAAAATAGGACCAGGCACGCTTATTGAGAAGAGAGTCATTTATCTTGATGCGACCTCCTTAATGTCAGGCTATGTGTTTTACCAGCTGCCAAAGAACAGTGTCAGAAGAATACTACCCATCCATGCTCATGAGCTTCTAATATACATCTGACTGGATTTTATGGGCATAGAATGCCGTACCTGATGGGTTGGCCTGATCTAGCAGGGCTCTTAGGTTCTTCTTATAAAAGCAATTATCTTGAACGGGGGAAGGGAAGCCTTGTTGGATGTTTGTGATTGTTGTGGAATCCACATTGACATTGACGTGGGCAGAATCAAAGACCCTTTCTTCATACTATGCCTATGGATGGTCCCCAAGAAACTGACTGAATCCAAAATTCAAGTGATGAAATATTTGAAATTCTCTTACCCTGAAAATAATTTCAAAGGTTAATATATATACTAACAAGCAGCTGTGTAATGTTTTGTTTTGGACAGTGTAAAGCAATCAGCGAGAGAGATGTGCTAGTTCAAGTAGCAGATTCAATTTGTGTATGTCTCTGCAAAGATTACATATCAGATGTCACAGGAGAATCGTGATTCATTTCACATTTAATTCTAAATACATGCTTTAATCTTTAAAACCGTCACAAATTTGGAACTGCTTTATGTAAAAGGACAAGTACATGTGAACTCTCTTGTTGTGTTTCCTTATTTTAGGGCTCAAAGAAACTAGTGAACACAATTCTGAGTTGTGCAGATGATTCATTGGCTGGAATAGTGGCTTGCAATCCTAATCTTCAACTCCTACGTGGACATAGAGTGGCACTACGTTCTGACTTAGAGAATATAGAGGGCAAAGTTGCACTTATTTCTGGAGGTGGATCAGGGCATGAACCTGCACATGCAGGTTAGTAGGATCAAGGTTACGATGGATGGTCTTCTGGAAAGCCTTTCAGTTTGAATATAAAGAAGTGAGGACATTACGTGACTTAATATGTATGGATAGGATAATCCGAAAACTTTATTACCACAGTTCTTATGCTTGGACTGGGATTCATTTTGTTGATTTATGTTGCGCCATCAGTAGAATTGCAGAAAAAGCAAGATATTCCCAGTGCAGATACGATGCCATCCTGTCTATCATTTTTCCACAGGATACATTGGAAGGGGAATGCTCACTGCAGTGGTCGCTGGTCCAGTATTCACTTCCCCTGCAGTGGGTAGCATTTTAGCAGCAATTAAGTCTGTGAAACAAGCTGGAGCAGGTATGGCAGCATTTTTGGTGGACTGACATCCCACCTGGATAAGGAACAGAAGACAATTCAATTCTTCTCTCTTCTATAGTTGGGATACTGCTAATAGTGAAGAACTATACAGGAGACCGCCTGAATTTTGGGCTGGCATTGGAACGGGCACAGGCAGAAGGGACCTCTGTGCAGATGGTGATAATCGGTGATGACACTGCCTTTGCCACAAAGAAGAAGGCTGGCAGGAGAGGGCTATGTGGTACAGTGCTCATACATAAGGTAAGAGACATCTGTCTGATTTGAGGGCAAATATTGTCATTGGCCATGATTTCACTGCACAACAGCAATCTCAAACTATGCATTCTGTTGAAAACTGTTAGATAATGCCAAGTACTTTGCCTTGTTTGTGCTTGCTGCTCATTGCATTCAGTCTTTCAGCATCAGTATTTGGTTACTGACTACTAACTTTAGTTCTGAGAGTATGGAGAAAATTCTGTAAACTGTTCCATGTAGATTTATAACTCCAAAGATAGAAACAATTCATAAAACATACATAGAACTTTTTTGCTTTGATTGTTTCTGCTGACATTTCTTATACTTACAAGAATTCATACATTTTTGAGAGTAGTCTTATTTCTTATTTTTAATTTATTTGTTAAAACGTTTGAAAAAGTGTAATGACTACAGAAAAAAGAAAAGTAATGGATAAAGGAATAAAATGTCAGTAAATAAACAGGAAGTTTACAATTGTCATGAAATTGTCATGAAGCACAGTATTTCATTAATTGATTGATTGTATAGAGTTGAGTACATTGTATCATTTCTTAAAAATACAACTGCAAATCTTTATAAAACTCTGAACAAGATATTAATATCATCAATTATTTATCATTATTTTGAGGATAAATGCACATAATCATATAAAATTTTTTAAAAAGAAAAATCATGTAGTTTTCTAATAATATTTTATTTATTTTCATATTTCATCTACTTTTTATATGAGCTCTTTTTTGCTTGAATAAAACTTAATTGTACATATAGTACATACAATACTGTGCAAAAGTTTTAGGCAGGTGTGAAAAAATGCTGTAAAGTAAGAATGCTTTCAAAAATATATATTGTAATTGTTTATCAATTTACAAAATGCAAAGTGAGCAAACAGAAGAAAAATCTAAATCAAATCAATATTTGGTGTGACTACCCTTTGGCTTCAAACCAGCATCAATTCTTACACTTGCACACTTTGTACACTTGCACAAAGTCAGGGATCTTGTAGGATTAGAGTCAGGTGTATGATTAACCAATTATACCATGCAGGTGCTAATGATCATCAATTTCATATGTAGGTTGAAACACAGTCATTAACTGAAACAGAAAGAGCTGTGTAGGAGGCTTAAAACTGGGTGAAGAACAGCCAAACTCTGCTACTAAAGTGAGGTTGTAGAAGACAGTTTCATGTCAGAGGTCATACACCATGGCAAGACTGAGCACAGCAACAAGATACAAGGTAGTTCTGCATCAGCAAGGTCTCTCCCAGGCAAAATTTTCAAAGCAGATTGGGGTTTCAAGATGTGCTGTTCAAGCTCTTTTGAAGAAGCAGAAAGAAACGGGCAACGTTGAGGACCGTAGATGCACTGATCAGCCAAGGAAACTTAATGCAGCAGATGAAAGACACATCATGCTTACTTCCCTTTGACATCAGAAGATGTCCAGCAGTGCATCAGCACAGAACTGGTGGAAACCAGTGGGACCCAGGTATACCCATCTACTGTCCAGAGAAGTCTGGCAAGAAGTGGTCTTCATGGAAGAATTGTGGCCAAAAAGCCATACCTCCAACATGGAAACAAGGCTAAGCGACTCAACTATGCATGAAAACATAGGAACTGGGATGCAGAAAAATGGCAGCAGGTGCTCTGGACTGATGAGTCAAAATTTGAAATATTTGGCTGTAGCAGGAGACAGTTTGTTTGCCGAAGGGCTGGAGAACGGTACAATAATGAGTGTCTGCGGGCAACAGTGAAGCATGGTGGAGGTTCCTGGCAAGTTTGGGGCTGCATTTCTGCAAATGGAGTTGGAGATTTGGTCAGGATCAATGGTGTCCTCAAGGCTGAGAAGTAGAGGCAGATATTTGTCCATCATGCCATACCATCAGGGAGGTGTGTGATTGGCCCCAAATTTATTCTGTAGCGGGACAACAACCCCAAACATACAGCCAATGTCATAAAGAACTATCTTCAGCGTAAAGAAGAACAAGGAGATCTGGAAGTGATGGTTTGGCCCCCACAGAGCCCTGTATACTGTATATACCCATCATGCTATTCCTTTTCAACATTATACAAAGAACAGAGAAAGAGTAAGAAGTAATAAGCAAATGAAATTGGAGGCAAGATATATTGGAAAAGAAAAAGGAAACTTAATTGCACTAATTAATTTTTATATATTAAAACCATTTTAATAATTTTAATGGAGTTTTGTCATATACTTTTACATTGCAATTCTGTGCATATGTAATAAATACTGTAAGTTCCATGGAATTTAATGTATTTATTTCTAAGTGTAGATGGAGCTACACTGTTGCAATCCAATAGGTCTGTATGTGGAAATAAAGCCCATTAAAATAAATCCATTTTTTTTTAACAAATGTAGTCCTGAACTGACAGCATTCTGTCTTGGAATTACTAAATTTGCAAACTACAAAAATATTACACTCATGGAGAGACAACGTGTAGACACTTCAAATAAGTCCTAGGGGTATAGTGCTTTCAACTGAATCACAACCTAACACTTTATTCACAAGCATTTTGCTTTCTCTTTAGGAGAGAAGCATCTCATGCTCTTTTGGGTGCAAAACTGAATTGTGACCTGTTGAAACTGTTGCGTTGAAGGGTCCATGTAACATTTTTCCTGTTCATATTTAGGTGGCTGGAGCATTGGCTGAGGCAGGTGTTGGTCTGAATGAAATTGTTCGTAGAATTACTGCTGTTGCAGGAGCAATGGGTAAGTGTTCACTCTTCTAGAATAAATCTCTGGACTAAATATAGCTCATTCCTATCTATCTGTCATCTGATTTATAGAGCTGCCCATCTCACATTAGTAACTCTGGAGGGTGTATAAAGATTAAAGCCACCACAACATACAACCCCTGATGTCCTGGTTAAAACAACAACCTCCAAAATAAAAACCACGTCACCAGCAGAGCTTATCCAATTTCCTGGCCCAAATGCCTGGGGCAACAGCTAGGTCTTCACAGCCTTACAAAAGACTAGCAGGATTAATGTCATCCAGATCTCTGGAAGGATGCTGTTCCAGAGGGCAGGCACAGCCACAGAAGGCACAACTCTGGGGTCCAACAAGATTCCATTGTTTGATGGAAGAGATCCAGAGCATTCCCTCTCTGCTAGATGTGGTGGGGTGGGCAGTGACAATGAGGGACAAGCAGTCCTACAAATAACCTGGTCCTATGTTATATAGGGCTGCATAAGTGGTAACCAGCACCTTGAATTAGACCCAGAAGCCTACTGGTAGCCAGTGCAGCTCTCAGAGCAGTGGTGTTGTATGTTTGTATCAAGAGACACCAAAAACTTCCCATGCTGCTACATTCTGGACCATCTGCAGCTTCCAAATTATCTTCAAGGGCAGCCACAAACCTGCCTGATTTCCAGTGACTCTGGGTGGTATATATAAACATGTAGGGCGTGTTGTAGTAATCCAAGCAGGAGGTGACTAAGGCATGAGTCACCATGATCAAGTGGTGCCTTAAGCCTCCCAGTCCAAAAATGGGTGCAATTGCTCACAAGACAAACCTGTGCAAAGCCTCCCTTAGCCACAGCTGCCACCTGCTTTTCAAGCAGATACCATAAGTCCAGGAGCATCTCCAAACTGCACACCAGTTCTAACTGGGGAGGTGCATCCACAGGCAGAGTTAAAGATAGAAAATCTCCAGAGCCTGGTGGCCTTAAAACCCACAGCTACTCAGCCTTGCCAAGGTTAAGCTAAAGCCTGTTCTCCCCCATCCAGACCCTCACAGCCTCCATGCACCGGAAACGGACCTTGGAGGCACTGCTTGGTCGGCTTAAGGCAGAGATGTACAGCTGGGTATCATCAGCATACTGATGATACTGCGCCCCATGTTGGCAGATGATCTCTCCCAGTGGCTTCATGTAGATGTTAAATAGAAGTGGGGAGAGAGGAGAGCCCTGAGATACCCCATAAAGCAGGAGCCTCCAGCTCGAACTCTCCCCCTCTACCAACATGGATTGGAGAAAGGAGGAGAGCAATCATAATACAGTGCCTCCCACTCTTAATCTCCTGAGCCAGCCCAGAAGGAAAGCATGATCTATGCCATTGAAGGCAACTGAGAGATCAAGGAGGACCAGGATGGATGCGCTACCCCCATCTCCAGCCTGCCAAAGGTCATTGACAAGTCTGATCAATGCCATCTCAATACCTATGGCCATGTGTGAATCCTGACTGAAAAGGGTCTGGATAATCTGTTTATTCCAGAGCTCTCTGGATTGATAAACCAGCCACCTTCTCAACAACCAGTCCTTGGAGACTGGACAGAAATTGTTCATATCTGTTGGGTCCAGTGATGGCTTCTTAAGGAGGGGGCAGACAACCACCTTGTTCATTGTAGTGGAATCACTCCCTCCTGCAGAGAAGCATTCACCACCACCTGGACCCAGCCACCTGTCACTTTCTAGGAGAGCTTAATCAGCCAGGAGGGACAGGGATCTAAAATACAGGTAGCCAAATTCACAGCTCTGAGGCCCTGTCTACCCCATCAGGGCCAACAGGTTCAAACTCTTCCCAGATAACCAGGCAAGACTGTATCTCAGGCAACTCCATAGGACCTATACAGACAGATTCCAACTCCAAGTGAATCCTAGTGGTTTTATCCAACAGATACTAAGAGTAATCTCACAGTGCCCCTGCAAGTATTCCCACAGTCCCTCCTTACCTAGATGGGACTGGGTTACAAGAGCTGATTTGAAAGGACAGTTGTTTAAAAAAAGTTTCAATTATGCCATGAATATCAGAAAAATTTGGAACAGCCAAATTTTTTACCTTAAACAGGCCATGATTGGCTCTCTGCAGATGCAATAAGGACAGAGGAATAACTACATTTAATTGCCCTTATCACCACAAAGGGAGGACCAGTGCAGGCCATGCATGAGTTGGGGGAGGGCTGGGGGAGGCCAGGGAGGCCTGGTGCAGGCTGGGCATGAGCACAGGAAGGCCAGGGGAACTTACCAAAGCAACTTGCAACTTTCCCTGCCCCACTGAACTTGCTTGTGGAAAACCGGTAGGGAATGCCACAAATGGCGATCACATGACCGTGGGACGCTGCGACCATCATAAATGCAAGCCAGTTGCCAAGCGCCCAAATTACAATCATATGACTGTGGGGGCGCTGCAATAGCCGGAACTTCAAGGAGTGATCGTAAATGCATTGCAACTTTGAATGGTCGCTGAACGAGTGATCAGTAAAGCAAGGACTACCTGTAGTGAGTAGCAATTAGAATGAGGAAATACAAGGAAGATCCATATTTTAAATCCCAGTTATAAATCTTACTCTTTAAAAGGTGACTTTAAGTTAGTCTTAATTTCTTAGTTTTAAGTTCTGTGACAGGGGCCTTATGAGAAAACTATGGAATATAAATATTATGCATATCCTTCCTTGAGAAGAATAGAATAAAACAACAGTAAGAATAATACATTTTCTTAAAAGTTATACTTGATTTTTAGTATGAATAGTACTTATTCCAATTTGGCATTTCTCCTAATTCCATACCACACAGTGAAATTATAGTACCGTTTGGGATTCTGTGCCATATTCCAACACAATAAATATATTGTTAATCTATTTTCTTACATTGACACTGAATGCTACCCGAGATAGCTGCATTTTTCTTTTTATACATTTTATTTGCATAGGCACTCTTGGGGTAAGTCTGTCCCCCTGCAGTGTCCCAGGATCTAGACCCACCTTCCAGCTTGCAGATGATGAACTTGAGTTAGGATTAGGTAAGAATGTGTATATTACTTTTATCCATCTCCTTCTTTAGAATGGCATGATGAATGTCTGTTATCAGATGTAGCTAGTGGTAATGAATGTATTATTGCATTATTGATGATGGAATGATACCGGTTATTGCTCTAGTTTCTACACGGTAAACTCTTTTGTGGTTAAATTGATGTGTCAACAGGAATTAAAGAGTTTCTTCCAGACAAATTTAATTTCTAAAATTTCCTTAACTACAGCAAGGGAAGCTAGTAAAGCATTCATAAGAGGTTTGTTTAACATCAAACAGAAAGAAAGCCATTCAAAAGCAGAGAGACAGGTTATTGAATCATTTTAAACAATCAGAAACAAGTAATAAACTAAATCCAATTTTGGATATAGAGCAAAAAATAAAAGTAATATACAACCAGCTTGATTTACTAGAAATAAACTTAGAAAAAAGTTGAACTTTACTAGACAGAATATTTCAAAAATGTTTTGAAAAAGGCAAGAAACAAAACAAATTGTTAGCTCATCAATTATGGAAGCAACAGAGTAAAAGAATTATTACTTTTATCTGAGACAGAACCAAATACATTTCAGTTTGTCAATTATTATTCAAAAAGATACAATGAACAGGAGTCTGACCCAGCAGAAGCTGAAGAATATTTGAGTGGAATGTTACTTACAAAATGTACAAATCAACAAAAAGAGGCTCTCAACTGGCACATAACAGAAGATGAAACCAAAGAGGCAATCAAAAATATAAAACTCTAGGGCCTAGTGGCATTTCTGCAATTTCAAGACTTTCCAAGAAATTAGGAAAGGATCCGATTTGTCCTGAAGCGTACAGGCTCATTTTGCTTTTAATGTGGACTACAAACTGCTTATGACAATCCTTGCTAAGAGGTTAAATGTTTTTTTCCATTGGATACTCTCTGATCAAATGGATTTTATCCCAAAAAGATATATGATATTAGACATATTAGACATATTCTAAATGTTATTGATAAGATAGATCAGAAAAACTAAAAATTGGCCATGATTTTTCTTGATGCTAAAAAAGCTCTGACAATTTGGAATGGACTTTTTTGTTTGCAGTTCTTAAAATTTACACTTATTTATTTTTGTCATGAGGATACAGAGTATTTACAAAGTACAAAAAACTAAAAAAAATAGATTAAGATTGTATACATGGAATTGTGCCACATCTAAAATTTGGGTTTTAGAGTTTATACTTTAACTTGATGTATAATCTGTAGTACTGTATTGTCTTAATGTATTGTTTATCACAGTTTCTCTTTTTATTCCTTTTTAATTATCTGAATTGTGTTAAAGTAATTTTAGTCTAAAATTTTTGTTTAAAAATGGACATGAAATATGTTATAGTATTAGAAACTTTTAATGATGTATGAGAATATATTAGTTATATGATACTTAAGATTTCAGGGCTATCTTCTTGTGCCAATATTTGGTTCTTTATCTGTATTTCCTGTTTTCTGTATTATTTACAATGTATTTGTATTTCCTATATTCTTTTTAAAATAGATAATTTTTAAAACCTGCTGGTGATGGTGTGAGTACAAAAATAAATGCACTTTTCTGATTTTTAATCCAAGAGAGGTTAGGATTTTGTTACAGTATTACATTAATGTTTTCAGTTTAAAAAGAAACTAATAGTTGAAGATACTTTGCTTTTTCTGTAGGGATCCATGGTGAAGCAGGTGTGCGCAGAATGAAGGTAAGTTGACTGTGACCCATCTTGCGTGTCTAGAAGTATAAGCTTGCCCACTAACACATGTCATCTTCACAGATGGCATCTGCAGATCAGGTAGTCAAAATAATGCTGGATCACATGACCAACCCTTCCAATGACTCACGTGTGCAACTCAGGCCTGGTGAGTAACTTTGGATTGAAATACCTATTATTCCCCAAAGTTCTCAACTATTTCTGTGTAATTAAGTTCCTTTTTAAAAAATATAATCAGTTCAGCCACTGTAATAAATTTTTATCTCAACAACAGCATTTTCTCATGAGAATTTACTATGTGATTGGCAATCATAGGGACATTTTGACTGTTGTGACTGTTACCATTACTACATGTACTAATCTAATGTACTTAAAGCATCCTCTGTGTATTAATATTTGCAGATTACATTTATATTAGGCTTCCAGCCTGTAGAAGCAGTTTTCAATTTTACCAGCCTTTGCTTTGGCTTTCAGGTGCTTCTGTGGTCTTGGTAGTGAACAACCTGGGTGGATTATCCTATCTTGAGTTGAATATAGTAGCTGGATCTGCTGTGCATTGTCTTGGTAAGTTTTTTCTTGAAAGTAGGGTAGAGGAAGACAAACATCCAGCTATCAGCAAA
The DNA here is from genome assembly GCA_030867105.1 of Liasis olivaceus. Taxonomy (NCBI): domain Eukaryota; kingdom Metazoa; phylum Chordata; class Lepidosauria; order Squamata; family Pythonidae; genus Liasis; species Liasis olivaceus. The sequence continues at coordinate 106,695,872 of CM061349.1, read as the reverse complement.
GTGAAGCAAAGTGCATGCACTCTTTTGAATGCTTTGCATACTTCTACTGTAATTACTTAGGGTTCAACTCATTGTCATGGAAACAGACAAGATCTGCTCCATAGCAGACACCTTTTGGGTACATTTCTTGACCTAACAAGGATATAACATTTAATTTAATACACACATAAATCAGATTTTGAAGTAATAATGTTGATAGGAAGTAAAACATAATCAATTTTATTCTTGGACAGAGACTGGGATTCAGCTGCATCATAAATCAACCCATATTGTCTAGACCAGCATGACAACTGGAATACTACAAAAGCTGTTTCCAAGCAGATAGTTGAATATAACATAGTCCATTGTACGGGGAAAGGGGAAAAATATAGGATCCAATATTCTGGCCCAGAGGACAATTATATTCCCAGGGCAGCAACCCTTGAAATGAGCAAACTCTATTCTTCAAACTTTCTTAACAGAAGCATAATTGGATGCTCCCCCACCCAAACTCATATCCTACTAGTATAGACATCTTCTGTTGGATTGGGGACAGCAACTCATCCTCCCAGCTTGCAAAAGGCTATTTATTCATTGATGTGATGATTACCAGAAAGGGTGGAGCTGAAATTCTGCTCTGGGTTTTGTTTTTTGGTTTTGTTTGGGGAGGTTTTTTGGCTCTGTTTGGAGGGAATTTAAGAGTGGGAATGGAAGCAGGGATATTGACTTTGGAGCAACTGATAGATGATGAAGATGAAGTTTTAACGTATGCTATGTTAAGAGATAAATGTCATCTGTCAGATGTAATCCAATGGCAATATTTACAGGTACAACATTTGTTAACAACATTGTTTGGACCAGCAGCGTTTTCAGCTTCTGAGACACCTGAGATATTAGAACAACTTATTAAATCCTTTAAAACTAAAAAAACCCTACTATTAGTTTGTATAGATATTTGTTATTAATAAATCAATTCGATATGCAGATGTTAAAGGATGAGTGGAATAAAGAATTAGAGGTTTCTGTATTGCCTAGACAATGAGAGACTGTCTTAACCTCTATAGCAAGAGTGTCAATGGACCTTAAACTACGACTTATACAATAAAAAATAATATTTAGAATTTATTGGACTCCACTATGTCTGTATAGAAAAGGATTGTCAAAAACAGCATTTTGTTAGAGATGTAATAAGGACAATGCTTCCTTAGAGCATATGTTTTTACAATGTTCTATATTTATTAAGTTTCGGGAGAAAGTAGTGGACTATATACAGTCGTGTGAAAAAGAAAGTACACCCTCTTTGAGTTCTATGGTTTTACATATCAGGACATAATAAAAATCATCTGGTCCTTAGCCATTCTCAAAAGTAGGTAAATACAACCTCAGATGAACAACAACACATGACATATTACACCATGTCATCATTTATTTTACAAAAAGAAAGCCTAACCTGAAAACCACACTACTAAATTTCAGTATTTGCCATTGTGAGATTCCCCCATTTTTAAAAAAATGTATTCCAGAACTTTTTAAAATAGATTTTGAAAATTTTCATAATGTCTAATCTGTAGGCAGTGTGTACCTGTACATTATTTTTCTCTTCCGTACTACTTTAATTCATTTTTCAAATTATACCATGTTTACTTGTTTTTTTTTATCTAAAACAATAAATTGATGATAATCTTTGTTAATTTATATTGATCTCTGGCTGATAAGAATTTTGTATACCCATAATGAATTGATGTTCTTAACTTGAATTTACTCTTTAGAAACAAGTGACAAAAACTAGGCATGAGTTCATGGGGGACCTTGGTAATGTTATTTAGCATATGTCAAGATTTTCCAGCCGTTGGAAATGCCTTAGTAAATAGATCTGGCATGGATATTGTCCTGCCTCAGGGAGGACTACTCCTATTTGGGAAAGGAAAAAAACTTACCAGAGGTTCAGGCTCACATGAAAGGGGAAAGAAACGTTGATGCAGTTCTGACACCTCCAGGCTGTTTCAGAGGCCCCCACAACCCTCCATATTTTCTAGAGATGGAGGTGAGGGAGGAGTTAGTAAAAATTAGTGAAAACATTCCATAATGAATTCTGCTTGGGGGGTGTTTGAATCTTATAAGGCCCAAGTATTGAATTTCCCCTTGTTGCAGTCACATCACTTTGGAAATGTTGTGGACTGGTTTCTTTTCTTGTCAGTTGTTTATATATGATTAACTTTCTCATGTTTTCCCAAAATACAACTTTGCATTATTTAAAATGGACAGAATTTTCATTTTTCTTAATCTGGTTCATTCATGACAGTTACCTTCTTTTCCTTCTCATTCTGGTTCTTCACCCTGAACAATGCTTCAAGTTTTCCTTGCTTTATCATTGCAGAGAGCAGAGGTATTCATATTGCCCGGACTTTGGTTGGCTCCTTTATGACTGCACTGGAAATGGCAGGTGTCTCCCTTACCATTCTACAGGTGGATGAAGAACTCTTGACCCTCCTTGGTAATTTCCCTAGATGTTGGTTTTCTTCCCACTGCTGTAGTTGGAAAAGTAAATTGTGAGTTAATTGAGCAGAATATGTCTGTGGAACCATCAGTTTAAAATTATATTTCTTGACATTTTGGACAGGCTCACTGCAGATATATAACTAGCATCTTCAACTGTGTACTATATCTTTATTTTAAGCAGTATCTTATTTAGCTGTCTATTATGCTGGATCTGATTATTTGGGGACTGTTGTCAGATATGTGTCCTTTTTACACAGAAAAAACTACTGGGAATTTTCAAGAATTCATTTGTTTATGTTCTTTTGTGAATGTGAAACTATCTTCATTTGCTGTCCACAATTGTATTTAAATTCCTAGATTCAGATACTACAGCTATTGCCTGGTCAAAACCTGTCAGGATGTCTGTGACAGGACAGAAAAGAGAGAGGGTAGTACCCAAAGAGAAACCTAAGGAAGAACGGCCTGATCCAGCAAGAGGTACAGTCTGAAATACCTATTACAGCTAGAATGGGATTTCTGCTGTGCTGGATTCATTTCATCAGCTGAGACTGATCCTGGCTTCCAGGTAATGGTGGAGACACAGAGTGGGAATGAAAGATCTGAGGCACCATTATATCCTGTTTGGAAGACTGGACAAACAGGGCTTGATCAAGGACATGTGTGCAAGTCACTGAGACTTGCATTGACTTCTGTTCTCTTTTCCATCTCTACTTGAGCCTGGCCGCCTAACATTTTTGTGACACAGCAGAAGAGACAGATAACATGTATATTGGCTTGTGGAACAATAGGTAGAAAATTGCCAGAGTGCCTTCCTTGCATCTCTCTGGTTCCAGAGCTCTGGATGAGTGGCTCTGGTTTTGGTTTTGGTTTTGGTTTTAATGCAGCACATTTTCCTTTCAAAGGAATTGTAATTCTGTCTGGAGGGCATAAGGCTGATATGCAAATCTCTGACCACTGACCTGATGCTCACTCTGTAGTGGGAATTACAAGGGAAGGGAAAGAAGATGGTCAGTGATTTTTATGTTCTGTGGGAAGGAGAGAGCCAAAAGCAGCTTAGAGTTTGCCAGTGTTCTGTAACCTGCAGCATTTTAAGAGAAGCTGATTTAAGATACGGAAACACCCTTTCAGAAATTATACCAAAGCAATCAAACTCATCCTTTCCATTAAAAAATAAGGTCTGAAATTGGGTTTCGGGTTTTGGTGTGTGGTTGTTTATTTCCAATAAAACAGTGTTATTTTACTAAATTGTAAGGTTATTGTTTTGTCTGATATATAGATTAAAACATAGTTATTAAAAATAATATTTACTTCTTGCCTAACTCTAAGCCCAATGAAATAGTTTTTGTTTATGGGGCAGTCACACAAATTCATTTTATCATTTTAGGTGGCCACAGTATCGCAAAATTTGAGAACTTCTATCATAGGACAAACATCTCATGCAGAATGTTCAGATTACTTCATTTCAAACACAAGAATTTTTCAGTGAATTATCACAAGTGTTCTACTTCTTCATCAGTCATCGAGTAAATAAGTTATGAGTCATCCAGTACAGACTTAAATTTCTTTCACAACCTTCTGATAAAGTGTTTAGTTGGTTAAGTGATCTGTGTCATTAGACTATATCTTCCTATACATATAAGAAACAGAAATGAATGGCAGCATTGGTACTTCTTCTGTAAGTACCAATTGAGTGTATGAAATTTCACCATTATTGGAAGAAAATAACTAGTTGTTTCCATTCCTTTTAGTGCCAACCTCTCCTTACACGAGACTGGTTCTAGAGTGTGTGTGCTCTAAAATGCTTAGCCTACAGGAGCAACTCAATGAACTTGATCGTGCTGCAGGCGATGGAGATTGTGGCAACACACATGCACGGGCTGCCATAGGTTGGTTCTCTTATCATACTCTAAACCCTGGAGTCAACTTATGTCACATTAGAACCTTGGAGTTCAAGATTTCAGTTATTAGTGTGGCACTTTTAAAAAAATCAGTGTTGAATTCCATCGAGCTCTTGGAGTTTAACTCATTTTTGGTTAGAGCAGTGAAAACACAAAATATCCTAACCACAGCTAAGGCTACAGAGATAGCTGTATTTCAGGCTGTGAACATACTTTAACTTTTGTGTGCCTGATAAAAATGAGAGAATAATCTCAACTGAGATTTAGGCTTTATGCCCAGAAGGATAAAGCTTTCTTCCAAACTATGAACAAGATAAGAGGTTTTTTTCTGGAGAAATAGTAAAGATCATAAATGGAGCTTAAACAAAATAGAACTTGTGTGTTTGCTGTGTTTAAACCAGGGACAGATTGGGATGGAGGGATGAAGATGGGGAGCAGACCAAATTTGACTGAACTTGCAAGTGAGCAAAAGTCTATAGACAAATTTTTGAGGTATTCATAATTCAGGTTTGCTTTGGGTGTTGTTTTTTTCTTTTTAAAGAAAAAGCTATAGTGAATATGAGCTGTTGCTCCTCCTCTCTCTGCATGGGAGATTACATATCCTCTTAATTGTGTATTATAGATATGTTAAGATTAATAATTTGGAAGTAGTTATGTTCCTTCTCAGGAGCGGAAAAGACTTTTAATTTTTTTCTGATTTTGTTGCTAAATGACTCCTGAAGGATGCTAGTAGTTGAATACAATCTGAGATGAAGAGGGAAAGAGAAAGCTTGAAAAAAAAGAGAGAGAGAGAAAGCTCCTGGGGTGTATGTGCATCTTTTTTCCTGGTGCTGTAAATAACCATACCAAATTATGGATGTCAGCACAACTGTTTTGCAAATCTGCTAAGTTTCCTGTTTGATAACCCTTCTTGGAACTTGTTGCTTAAAATTGGTGGTTTTTTTAAATACAGAATTAATGAATGCCAGCTAGAGGGTTATAATGTCTAACCATGAGTATTGCTTCCTCAGCCATCCAGAATTGGCTAGATGCTAGACCTCTGCCTGAGCACCCTTATCAACTGTTCTCTTCCCTAGCCATGTTGCTGCTGGAAAAGATGGGAGGCTCTTCAGGGGCGGTGAGTGTTGGCTGTTAGTTGAAGATGAGAGCAAATGGAACTGCTAGATTTGGTGTGTTTAGTCTGGAAGAAAGCAGTAAGAAATAGAGAACAACATTCCTTTAATTATTAGTTTAATTGACAGCATCTAACCAACTTTGACTGATCTCAAAAAACAAAGCAAGGTAGGATCTGGGTAGTTGGACCTTGGATGTGAGAACCTCCAGGAAACCTAAAGGTGAATCTCAGTTCAATTGAGAAGTTGAAAGTATATCTCAGAAGAAGGCAATAGCAAACCACTCTGTTTTGTTGCCAGGAAGCATACATAGATTTGTCCAAATCACTAGGAATCAAGCTTGACTCACAGGAGAATTTAACCTTTAATTTGTGGATTAAGAAATATAGTTGTGTAAACATGAAAGTATGCATTTATAATAATGTTTCCTTTTAGGAAAACTGGTAGAAGAAAACACTCGGATTTATAGCTGAGTCAAACCCTTTGAAAATCAATATACTACTTTACAAATTGGAAAAACTGAGGACTTCTTAGATCTGAAGATATGAAACTTACAGTGGATGAAAGAATATATAGAACAAGATACTGTGCTTTGTAATCATCAAGTCCTATATGTGCAATTTTCACATTTTCTATTTAAGCTGTGTAATGTACAGATCTGCAGATAGTTGGAATACGTTTATTTATTTTATTTACAGCTGTATGGATTATTTCTGACAGCAGCTGCTCAACCTCTACGGACTGATGATGACTTAGCAGCCTGGTCCTTAGCTATGGATGCTGGTATTAATGCTATGATGCAGTGAGTGTAACTCTGACTTAATTATAGCTCAGGAAGTATAAGCAATATATGTTCTTTTGCTCTTTCATAACATTTCATGTATTCTCATGTGAAAGAGTGGCACCGTTTTTACAGAAAGTAAGCCAGGATTACTGTAAGGAAACATCATTTACTTCAGTTCCATTTGTCTCCTCCCATTAGCTGACCAGAAATCAAAGCTTCCACAGGAGTGAGTAACATGCACTCCTAGGGCTACAGGTAGCCCCAGTACCCTTTTCATAGCCCTTGGAGCTTCTTTTCACTGCATGACTGAGTGATTTCCTGCCATCTGAGACAGGAAACAATCTTAAAACAGTTTTTACAACCAAGAAAACCCCTAATTCTCACTTCCATAAGAAACAGAAACTTCTGTTTTCATTAATGTGTATGATGTGACTCTGTTCACTTTGTTTCATCATCTTGTTACTATGGCCCTCAGCTCCTCCTCCAAACTACTAGGTTTTCTATTGCCTGTTTAAGTGCTTGCATGAAGAAGGCCAGTTTTTACAAATATGCTATTTGAACTATCCTGAACTCCCTATATTAGGAAGTACAAGATTGTATGCCCACATACATTGTAGAGCCTATGCTATTAAATATTTCCTCTGACAGGTATGGAGGAGCTGCACCTGGAGACAGAACTATGGTAAGAAATTTATCCTAGTTTGTCTTTAAGTTCCTACCCTTAGTGCCATGATGGCAGTTTGAGGTAACAGTGTAATAGCCACATTTTCCTTGCTTCATTCACTATCACTACTTGCAGATACTTCATATAATAGTATATGTGAAGTACTTAACGCTAGTAGGGTAATTAATGGATCATTTTCCATTAATGGGGGGGCTTTATTGACATTGGTGAATAGAGTTCAGTGCTGCAGGATTAAGAGTATGCATAGCATTCCAAGCTGAAACTAGCCCCTTCAGGTGTCTTTTGCTCAGAGTAAATCACTTTGCAATTTAACATTTGTGAGGTCAGGACAAAATGAGGTATTTTATTCCTCCCTGTCCTGATTGTTCCAACATGCTGCATTTAGCTTTTCAAAAAAGTAATCCGTTTCATAACTGCTATCATTGTTGGAGATAGTGGAGGAAAGGAGGGGCATGGGAGTGAAAAATATTTAATCAAACAGATTGAAAACTAGTTTGGATGTAAGAAATGGATTTCTGCCTGCTTAATAAGTAGGTTTAGGACTGCTTTTAAGCTCTTTCCTATAGAAAATTAAGATTCATGATTTGTAATACATTATCTCTGTGTATTCTGTGGGTGTGCTCTCTTCTTCAGTATACATGCTTGCTGTTATACTGTCACACTTTCAGGCTTCCAAGTGCCTTTGTTGAGTTTTGCAGGAAAGACAATATGTGAAAAAGTGTGCAAGTATGTCCATTAGGGAAACCTGTTTACCTAATAGCTAATATTTTTGTTATTTTCATGGATGTGAGTGAAGTCATTGCAGTTGCTCCTTTGTTGTGTCCAGTTCTTTGGCTGAATATTTGTGCAAGTGCTAGCTGCAAAAAAACATGCTTAACTTTTGCTTCTAGGGTTTCCTATGGCACTATATACAGATTGTACCAAAAGTCAGGCCAATTAGAATGTTTTATTAATTAATATTTTTCTTTAGAGAAAATGTTTCTGTACTTAGGAAAGTTCAAAGGTCATGCATCAAACAAGTTAGGAAGTGTCTAGAAGAAAATGGCAACCAATTTGAATATTTAATGTGATTTATATAATAAATTATACAGTCTGACTTTTGGTACTGGCCAATTTTTTTTATACATCGAACGGTAATTGGCATTCAGAATGGACTAGTATCCCACCTACTTCTGTGGTCCTGAAACAAAAAACAAGGGTATAGGGGACTTGTTTTACCCTTCCGTGGAATACTTGAAGTCTTTTGTTGTTGTTGTTTTTGTTTTTCTGTTGGAATACAAAATATGCCGAACATTTCAAGCAGGGCTGTTTTGTACTGAGCAGAGACATTTTTGTTTGTTTGCTTTATATATACATTATTCAGAATTCTCCTATATTCGTGAGTCAGTGTGCCATAATCTGTGCTTACTGCTCTTAAGGGCAATTATGGACATTCCTAATATATATTGTTGTGGCCAAAACCTAGCTCACCTAAAGCAACCAAATCACTTTGAAGATACAACATAATTTTACTTGCATGTGTACAAGCAATAATACAATATATACTGGATACCCCAGCAAAGTTTTGATACTTTGCTGAGCAGCCATGAGCAAAAGCAGAACCAGAGCTTATATGCCTGTGGCCAACTACACTGCAAAGGCAAGACAATGGTAGACGCAGTGGCAATTACAGTGTGACACTGGAATATTTTAGATAAATCCACCCATGTGACATTATTATTATTTATCCCTTCATAATAGGTCAGCGTGCTAGCCATACTGTCTTTGAGATACAGTCAGTGAATAGAAACAATTTGGTTTACTGGGCCACAGGTTCCTGACTGAGTCTTCTCTCTGTCATCACCCAGGGTCATTTCAGCTTGCTGTGAATGTTTTCTTACAATTAATTACATTAAGCAATTCATATGTATGGGAGGGTATCTCATAGGTTTGGTAGTGAATGCAGTTTAGATGTGTATTGGAGTATGTGTACCACAATATAAAATAATAGTGGCTGAGTTCTGGGTACTATACTTCACAAACTGTGTATATTTGAACTGTATGGACCACAATATTTATGCTGGCGATGGATATTTCAGAGATTCCCCGGTACTGTTTCTTCAGTGATATTTTTGTGTTGAGATTCTACATGGCAAAACTGTTATTACTTTGTGGTAAATGTATACTAAATATTAAATCTCTAGGAGCATCTATAGCAATTTTGTAATCATATCCTTGTATGAGGTAATTTTACATACATACAGCTAGTCTTCAGGTTATGACCATTCATTCAGCAACCATTCAAAGTTATGACAGTGTAGTTTAGACCAGTCCTCAAAGTTCTGGCCATTGCAGTGCCCCCATGGTCATGTGATCAAAATTTGGGCACTTGGCAGCCCGCCTGCATTTATGACTGCAGTGTGCGCTTCAGCTCCCGCCCATCTCTGCCCTCTTGGCCTCCCTGCACTCTGCCACTTACCTCTGCTGCCCCCAGCTGACCTTTGCCATCTTCTTCCTTCCGCTGCTGACAAGGCGTGCCAGGCCATTTGCGACCTTCCTTCCTGGCTTCCCACAAGCAAAGTCAATGGGGAAGCCAGCAGGGAACATCACAAGTCACTCTGGTACATCACTCCTGCCGCATTTTCTCCCACCTGCAGCACTCCTGATTTGTTTGCGGCCTGCGCCAGCCCTCCCAAGGCCTCCCCCACCTCCACGCTCCTTGCCTGGGACTCCCACATCTTCCTGTTTAATGACCCGCACAGATCTGGGGTTATGACGGCAACCAGAACTGCCAAGATTGCCATCACTAAGCGGTCATGTGATGTTGCACTTTACAACCGCATTGCTTAGCAATGGCAGCCCTGGTCCCAATTGCTGTCGTAACCTGAGGACTACTTGTACAGCTCTTTTCTTTCTCCCCCTTCCTTTCCAGTTTGCATTTTCCCTGTCAGAGCCAGCACTTCCACCTTGGAATGTTAGTGAAAAGTTATAGCAAATGCAGAGGGATTTCCAAGTATTCAAAGGTTCTGTTCCTGTCCAGTAAAGAACAGTACACCCTGTTATTACTGTTTGTCTAATCATTCTCATCTCTTGTCTAGCTGGATTCACTCTGTGCTGCTGCAAAAGAGCTCAAAGCTTTGAAGAAACCTAAGGCTAATCTGATGCAGGTTCTGGCCAAGGCTGTACAAGTGAGTTTATTAGCATAGATGCAATCCAAAGTTAGTAACTTTTGCATAATGAGGGCAAAAATGGGGAACATCCAGTTTACCCTTCTGTTTCTTCATTGGGGAAGTGCTCCTTCAAGGCATGGGAACAGATTTCAGCTAAGTCTTTGGAGCCTTTCAGAAAGGAGAAAAGTACAGGTTGGGCAAGGCATGGTTTCAGAGAGTAGGCATTGTTTTGTGCCAGCTTCTAGAAAGGAGCTGTTTTAAAATACTGTTGCGCAGAGTGCAGCAAAAAGGTCCCAAAAATCCTGCTCCCAAGAAAAATTACACATCAGCATGAGAGCTTGCAAAATGCAATATCCATAGTTAGCTTTTCAAAGAAAATCCAGTCAGAAAATATAAACTAACTGGTCTTTATTGATAAAAATGCAAAACTTTATAAAATACAAGTTGCATACAAAATATAGGATATAACAAAGACTTCTTCTCACCTTAGCTTCCAAGACTTAACCACAACAAAGTCTCTAGCTAAAAAAAACACTCTCAGAGAAGAGGTACATTACTTGGTTACTAGTTAAGACTACATAACCCATAAACTACATGATTAACTTTTTACAAGACAAACACACTGAACTGATTGGGCATTTAGCCCTCCCGTTATATTGCCATCATGTACCTCCCCCACTGAATAACTAGCATACACAATACAGTAGGTGGCAGTAAAAATCATAACAGAATCACAAGATACATTACTCATAGAATAATCTCGACACCTGTTTTTTGTATAGGGAACGGGATGACCTTCTTCCCATGAGAAAATCCTGATAAATACTGCTCTTGCCTCCAAGGTTGCACTTTGATAATCAGCCAAAATCCCCAAACACTTAAAATCAATAATCAAAAACTATAAGTATTAACAGCATTAGAGTAAAAAATGTAGCAGCAAAAATGATAATGCCTTTCAGATTGAGATGTGAAACTTTTGTGTATCATATCTACTGTTACATCTGTATAAAGAACAAGTTTATAGTATACTCATTTATGTTGCTTTTTTCTAAAGGAGGCAGAGGCTGCTGCTGAATCTACAAAGAATATGGAAGCTGCTGCAGGCAGAGCCAGTTATATCAGCTCAGCCCGCCTAGAACAGCCCGATCCTGGTGCTGTAGCAGCTGCAGCCATTCTCCGTGCAGTGCTGGAAGGGTTACAGGCTAAACCAGAGTAACTTCATGACATTCTTCCTTAATATTAATCATACTTTAGTACTTGCCTAAATATCCCATCGCTATTCTTTCCCTGCTGTGCAGGACTTACTAAATCCTGGTACTTTTGGCATGACAAGGTTTCCTGTTTTAACTTACAAAGCTTCCTTGCACAGCATTTGGTATTGTTCTTGAAACGTCATGTTTGAGAACTGAGTTGTGTTTATATGTTTGGCTGAGGGGGGTCAATATATTTTTTCATGCTTTCTGGATTTGGGCTGTTACAGAGTCCTCTTTTCAAGTTGCTTAGGTTTTTTTTCCCCCCCTATTGCATTACTTCACTGTATACAAGAGGTGTTTTAAGTTTTGCTGAAGCTATGTAATGGTACATTCAAACAATATTGTAACAACTTAGCTTGCATAGCTAATTAAAATGTATGCAAAGATTTTCTAACACCACATTTTGATGATACCAGAACATTTATAAAATACTTCATAGACCATGGCTGTGGTCTAGAATATTTTTTGAAAACAAAGAACTGGAACTGCTGAAGTTAATGCACTGACACAGTATACCTCTAAAAACCAGTGGACAGAAGTGGATACTGTTTTTATTCCTTGTTTGTTGATTTTGCATAGAGATCTCACTGGCCACTGAGAGAAACAAGATGCTTGACTAGTTAAACTACTGCATATTTCTTTGCATACAACATAGCTTTTATAAACATGGAATAGATCACTCTAACTTAGTCTGTACATATCTAGACACTGAAATTACTATGTATGCATAATTGAAATAATCTGCCTTTTAGCCTTGGCAGTAACTCAGCACTCTCATAGTTACAGGGATCCTCTGGGTGTAAGGATCATGATTCTAGCACGGGATTTTTGAATGTCTGATAGGTCAGGACTCTTAGTTTATACTGTTTAACCTCTGGGCAATATACTTCAACTGTTATACAGCCAGTTAAAATGTACGCTGCTAGAAATATTTAGCTAGTACCTAAATAAGAGTAAAGGAAGCTTGGCAACAAGACTTCCTTTTGGGAGCTCCATAAATGGGATTACTCACAGATGGGTTTTCCAAAGTTGTCTATCTATCTTGCTTCAGGGGATGTATAGATTCATCTTTGTAGAATTTAGCATCCTTAAGAAGCCTGGGTCAAGCACTTTGAGCTGGGTTTGGAAATAGGTAAAAAACAGTTTCAAAATTATAGACTACAGTGTTACTCAGGTAACACACTGGTTAACACATTAGCTCTTCTGTGTGGAGGGTAGGTGGGTGGTATTTTTAGGAGCAACTATACAAGGATGCATTATGGTCTAGATTGAAAGAAGTTGCCAGGTATATTTCACAGACAGCCAAAGAAACTGTGTATGTAAAAGTAACTTCTGTCATATGATTCTGCCACAGAACCCAAAGTTAGTGAAAGAGTTCTGAATCAGTTATTTCAGCCAGGTGACTGTAGGGCCCATTTTTAAGTATTTTGCTAATTATATGATCAAGAACTCATGCAATATTACCAGGATATCACAAATGGTAAGTAGGAAAGCTAGGTGCACAGTTATAATTAAGTGAAATTACATTTATTTAAATTGGAAAAAATATTAATGGTGTTATATTTTCAAAAGGAATGTAGAAAATATAAATATATAAAGTTTTTATTCACTGTCTGGTTATTTCCAAATAAAGTCTTTAAACTAATTTTGTTTCAAGACATTTTTCAGCTATTTTGGAGTCAAGTGTCTCATCTTAAAATGTAAAAGAAAAGTATACTGTTGAGAATTTAGACAAGGTAGATAATTACAACAACTCATTTCAGACGTAACAGAGCTACAGTTTAAATGAACTAAGTTCAGAATGCAAAAGGCAGAGAGATTTAGGGGAAAGGTGTATTTAGTAAACCAAGAATTATTAGTAAACTCTTAGTAACTCAAGAATGTTAATGATCCCATGGAATTTAGTTGATACACATCATAACTCCAACTTCTAAAAACAGGATTACTAAGCTTGAGAAAGTTACCTCTTTGAAGTAATTAGGACAATTTTAGACAAGACAATTCTATCAAGAAATGAAGAAAAGCCAATGTATGTCCCAGATATTACCCAAAGAAAGCATGTGTTTTTGATGTTTGACTTTAAGGGTCATGTTCAGCCAGCCATACAAGGGAATTCCAGAATGTTTAAGTGTAAATAATAAATCTCTCCCAATGTTAAGCTAACACAGTGATACTGAGAAGGAGTTAATCTTGCATACCATTTAGTTAGCGCATACTAGATACAGGTAGTCCTCATTTAGCGACTGCCTTGTTTAGCAACCATTTGCAGTTCCAACTGTGATGAAAAAGTAACTTTGTGACCAATCCTCACATTTACAACCTTTGCAGGTCTGTAAAGCAAAGGAAAGCTGGTTAGATCATAAGCACAGTTATGGTTTCACTTTGTGCCCACTTTGCTTAATGACCAGGTTGCCGGTTCCAGTTGTGGTCGCTAAACAAGGACTACCTGTATAGTGGTTTGTTTTTTTGGTTCTTTGAATATATGTAGCTTGCAAATAACAAATGGGTAGGGTTATATGCTATAAATAGCTGAACAGAAATATTACTTTAATTATATATCAAGGGCCAGTCCTTGGCTAAGTTCAGCTCACACTGCTTGATTGAGTACAGGAATTTCTATGTAGTTAATTATGGAGAACAGCAGAATCTTTCATTAGCATTACCAAGAAAGCAATTCAGCACAAATAAGAAAAAAGGACTCAATTTCCACATTAACAGGACAGAAGACAGATACATTACAAATAAGAAAGGTATCAAGGGTCCATTAATATTTTTCGTCTGAATTGTAAGATCTAATCTCATGACTTAGCAATATAAGGTGATGTATCCTGTTAGACCAGACGTGTAAAGTCTCATATTTAAATTCTAATGAAAGATTGCTAAAAATAAGGTGATTAGATTGTAGCTCTAAGCAAAAAATAAAGTTAGTTATAGAGTAACATTATTGTAACACGTGTTACAGACTGACATTGTTGTAATATATTTATGCACTGGCCTGCTGTGTGAGTTCACTCTCACACTAGCACAAAAGCTACTGTTCTGAGAATAAATCTATTGCAAACACAGGAGGCATATATTTGAAAGTAGGCTAACACTAATAATTATGCTTTGTCATCAACTGCATGTGAATTTCAGTAGGTTTGCCAAACTACTTTTAAAACAGAAAAAAGATTATGCTCCACTGACACAAATAGATACAGCAGAACTCTGTGGGTGGGAAACATCTAGTTCAAGTTAGTGACCATTTGGAAAAATTCCAAATATACAGTGGTACCTTGAGTTACGAACTTAATCCGTTCCGTGACTCTGATCGCAACTCAAGGTAAATTTTCCCATAAGGTTCAATGTAAATACGGTTAATCCGCCCTCCGAATTTGGTCGCACCATGAGGCAAATTTCCCCATAAGGTTCAATGTAAATACATTCTTGCCAAGCCTGCTCTGAATTTTCTTTGGAGCCATGCTGACAAGCACACCAAAAACCTTCCAAACGCCACAAAACACACCACAAGCCTCACCGAACGTCTCCTTGCTACCGCGATCTCGCCCACAGGAAGCCATGACCGCGTGGCAGCAGGGCAAATGGCCGCGGATCTGGTTCGTAGCTCGAGGTGGAGTTCGCATGTTGAGGTAAATTTTTGGGGCCGGAGCTGGTTGTATCTTGAAAAATTCATAAGGAGGGGTGTTCGTAACTCGAGGTACCACTGTACTTCTTAAAAAATCTTATTTAATTACCATGTGTGGGTATCTAACTACAGCCCATGAAATCTCAAACAATGTTTGCTCTAGATCAGAAGTGTTTAATCAAATGAAAAAAGTGCTTGAAAAAATATCTCCATTGATATGCTAATTGAAAGATCATTAAAAGTAAATAGAAACCATTAAAAGGTAACAGGGTAGCTGCATTTCCATAATACACTAAACCAATGCTTCTCAAAGTGTGGGCTGAGACCCCCCCATTCAGGGGGTCTGCAAAATCAAATATTTTAAATTTTCTCAGTTTACATTTCTAATACAGTAAGTATCGATAGATATAACTCACATAAACCAAAGCTCTTTGGGGTCCTCAATCATTTTTAAGAAAGTAAAGGGGTCCTGAGACCAAAATGTTTAAGAACCACTGCACTGAACCACATAACTTCATTTGCTTATATGCCCTATCATACAAATCTAGTCAATGTGCTTTGTAAACTAGGGTTTACAGTTTAGGGCATTTTGTGAACCCCATCACTTGTTTATTTAGTAAATCATTAAACAAATCATGGCTTAATATGTTATATAAGCACAGACTCAGTATGTGAAATGGCAAAAGGTTTGACTGTCTACCTGATGTATTGTACCTGATGTATTGTACCTGCACAAGATGCAAACCTTTCCCTTTCAATTAAGAGAAGGCTGAGGCCATCTACACTTGCAACTATTGGCTGGCTTTACCTAACATGTTAACCAAAAGCTAACAAACTACGTTCTACAATATGTGGAATCTGGACATTGTTTTACTTTTTCAATATTAAAAAAACACAGAAAATCAAATCATATTCCATTAAAAAATAATGCAACACTGAAACTGCACACAAAATATCTATTGTAGAACATCCTTTCACCCAAAAATCAGAAAAAGGCAGCTTTTCTTTTAGTTGATGAATTAGGTTTTTCGTTAGCTGTAGAAAAACACAAAATCTGAGAGTTTTATGGCACTTTAGCAAATAGGTTTGTTGAAATGTGTCTGAACGTTCAGCAGCCAATGATAGTACAAATACTTGAAGTTTAAAAATCAGATAGGCTCAAAGGAACAAATTTGGATGTCTGTTAGTAGAATAATCTTCTCTTACTTCATCAATTCATGATGTGAGTTCTTGTACTGAGGGCAGCAGCAGCAAGCAAGGCTGCAAACTTAAGAAAGGGCCATCAGACCTCTTACTGGTAGCTCCATGCAGCTGCTTTCTAACTCTTCATTTGGCTTCCTGTAGCAGAGGCTGGAGAGGAAACAGACCAGAAGTCAGGTTCAATAAAACTTGATCTTCCTATAGTGGAAGAGGATATGGTAGCATAAGTTGCCCTAAGATTAATATTCACATGTTAAATTCTGAGAGCACACTCCATGAAATCTAAGAAGTCATTTGTCTCATTTTACAGAAAAATAGAGACCAAGCCTGTATGACTTAGGTTCCCTGTGATGCACCTAGATATTGAAAAGGGAGTGCCTTTTAGACCAAGACCCCAGCAGATTTTGCCAATGTAGGCTTTAAGAAATCTCAAGAATTCACCAATTGCTGACTTCTACATTTGTTCAGGTTTATGACAAATGGCAGAATTTTTTAAAATACAGGTGATTTGAAACACTTCCATTGTTTAATATGTAGCTCATTTTTCCTGCTAAATTAGCTCCAGTGCCAAAATCTCAGAGCTGTTATGCATGTTCCATGCCTAGAAACTATTTTTCTTAATATAGGTATGGGAAATTTGTTAATCTCCAGTTGTTAGTGAACTACAATTACTGACAACTCTAGCTAGTAGGTACAGTGGAAAATACTGATAGGAATTGTTCTTTAATTACCATCCAGAGTCACAAATTCCTTATTTCAACTTGGTAAGTACAATATTGTTTGCTATATTTTACTTCACCTTTTGATTCTCAAGATGGCAATTTGTTTAATTAGACTACTCCAAAATTTTACGTTGAAATTTTGACTGAAGGCTATGTAAATTACAAACTTTCAGTAATTTCATGACTATTTTAAATTCAGGTTTGTGGCTCAATATTCCAAGTCTGAAAATTAAATGGATTAGGCCCAATAACATCCAATAAGCCAGAATGGTGGCTAAATGTGTATGGCAGGAAAAAGAGATTAGCCAATATAATTTTAGCATTTTGTTTATGTATTAGCAGAAGCAAAATAAAATTATGCAGTTGTTTGCCTTTAGAGTCATATAGGTTGCAGGAGCTAATTTTTATCTGAGCAGCTTTTTGATTATAAGTTGGTGATCCATAGGACAGGGATTGATCGATTAAAATATTTGATTCTCTCTTCACCAGGTTTATATCATCTCTCTGGAATTCCCATGGAATTCCCTCCAGAAGATTTTTCAATTCCTCCCCCGCCCCTTCTGTCCTGTATTTCTTTCTGGGTGAAATACAAAGTACTGATTATTATCTTTAAAGCCCAATATGGTTTAGAGGTTTAAGCTGATTGAGAAAACAACTCTTTCTATTTGAGTCCCAACACCACCACCCTGTTCAACTGAGATTGTCTGAGAAGATTTGCCTACCATTGTCACATGGGTGACCTGGAGTCTCTGTGTCTGTCCCAGTTCTTTAAAATATACTCCCATCTGAGTTTTGGTGTGTGGGTGCATGTGTGCATTCTGTATGTAGTGGTTCAAAAATACTTTTCAACACATATTAAAGCACCATATTCATTTTCAATACATTCGACGTAGCATAATTCCTCACCTCTCGAATGTCTTGTGAATTCACATCTGGACGTTTCCATCCTGATATGGCAAGACCCAACAACACTAACACTCCAAACACTAAAATCAGCATTCCCAGAATGTTGGCAAACCAAGCCTCTGCAGGAAGCTTGGAGTATGGCGTTGTTGAATTTTTTCTAAGAGGACAGTCAAACAAAATGATGAAAACTCACATATTGTTGCAAAAATCGAACAAGAAGGGAATGCTTGGAATGCGTTAATAAACTTTTTAGGCCACTTGTTCCTCTCCTTTGATCACGTGCAGCTTTATCTACCAGCTTTTTTTGATATTCCAAAATATTTACTATTGATTTCATAATACACAGTAAGATCTAGGCATGCTTATGGTATTCATTTCCAAAATGGATCTCCACACATCAGTTCCACATCTTTACCTGCTATGAGTAATGTTGGAAAAACTATACAAAGGTTGGAAATAATTCTACATCAACCTTTTGGAACCTTGAGTCGCCCAGATATGTTAAACCTCCCTTTCCATAGCTTCTAAACATGGAAGGCACAAAATTGGAGGAGACTGATGTAGACACTCCAAGAGAAACACTCGCCACGGAGAAATCATTCGTAAGGGAATCCCTGTAGCTAGATTCTAGGTGCCTGATAATCTTTAGGAACACTTCCCTTCTGTACCTAAAAGTATTTTTGTTACTGTCAAAATCCGTCACAACAGATCTCAGTTCAGATCAGCCTGAACAGTTTCCTTTCCTTCCTTCTTTCTGGATTGAAACTGATGAGCCAAATAATTTTTTATAGCTATTGTTTGTTACCTCAGAACTAGGAGACAAAATACAGTGGTACCTCAAGATACGAATGCCCCACCTTACGAAAATTTCGAGATGCGACCAGCTCCGGCCACAAAAATTTACCTCAACATGCGAACTCCGCCTCAAGCTACGAACCGGATCCGCGGCCATTTGCCCTGCTGCCACGTGGTCGCGGCTTCCAAGAGGAAGTGCTAATGAAATCTGAGCGCGAGGACAAAAGCCCAAGGAAAGCAATGCAGAAAGAGGAAGTGCTAATGAAATCTGAGCGCGCAGGGGGGGAGGAAGCTCCCGCTCCCGGCTGTGCATGCGCGCGACATAAGCCTTTCCCCCCAGCACACTGATATTGCTTTCACTGTGCTTTTGTCGCTATGGAGAAAGGAAAGAGTGCGGAGGAATCAGTGGGGGTGGGGAAGCTCCCGCTCCGCTGTGCGCGCGACATAAGCCTTCCCCCCCCATTGCTTTCACTGTGCTTTTGTCGCGCGCGCCAAGGGCTATGCACAAAGGAAAGAGCGCAGAATTAAGAGGAATCAGCGCGGGGGGGTGGGGGGGAAGCTCCCGCTCCCGGCTGTGCGCGCGGGAGCCTTTCTCAGATTTCATTAGCACTTCCTTTTTCTGCACTAGGGCTGACTAAAGCGCGCCTGGGGAATTTCCTAGCCATGCAACGCCGGCTGACACATTGAACCTTATGGGGACACGTGCTTCAGGATGCGACCAAATTCGGAGGGCAGATTAGCCGTATTTACATTGAACCTTATGGGGAAATTTGCTTCAGGATGCGACCAAATTCAGAGGGTGGAACGGATTAACCGTATTTACATTGAACCCTATGGGAAAACATGCTTCAGGATGCGACCAATTCGACTTGCGATCAGAGTCACGGAACGGATTAAATTCATATCTTGAGATACCACTGTACCAACACCCATTTCACTATGTCTTTCTGATCAACCCACCACCAAATTCCATTACTCACAATTTGAAGAATAGCTTTTCATTAATGCCTGAGATGCAGGATGCAATAGCCAAACCAAGGATAGTAGAGCCAAAGAAAACATGGATAGGTTTGTAGAGGGCTCGGAACCAGATGGGGGTCCAAGGCAACAAAAAAGAAGCAAACCCCATTAGCCACTGGAAGGGAGAGACATGAATTGGTATCTGAATTGTATCTGAGGCTATACAAATTATTCACATATGATCAGCGATGCCAGTGTGATAATTAGCCAGCCGAAGTACTTTTCCCCCATCTCTTTAAAAAAAAAAAAATCTTAGATCTTCAAGCACATAAGAGCACAATATTTGTGAAAATATTATTGTATATGATTCCATTTCTCAGAATATAATAAATGTCATGTAGGCAATATATTGCATGTCTCTTTAGGTAATGCATGATTGATATGCATAATTCTTTGGTTTAATCTCAAAAGAGATGGCCACTTGCCCAGTAGCAGAAAAATAATCTTTCTTGTTACAGAACTAATTTCCAGTGACAGAAACTGAGGACACACAGGATATGGAAAAACAGCATCCAGTCTTCAGGAAAAGTTTAGCAGTATTTGACTACATACTACCTGAGATTGAAAGATAAGCTATTCAGATCACAGCCTAACTGGCTATCCTTCAGAGTCCTAGAAGCTGTCTTGTACCAAATCAGACCATTGATTTATCTCATCTGCTGCTATCTACATTGACTAGCAATACTTCTCCAGAGTTTCAGGCAGGATTTCTTAACACTTTCTGAAGATCAACTACTGAAGGCAGGTTATAGTAAAAATAAAATGTTAGAAGTCATTCTAAATATTGCTGATCTTGTTTGTTTCCAGCCTTGCGTCTCTTCTTTGGGAAACTAGTGGGACATACACTTTTGACATCAATCACTCGATTGATGTGCTCTTACCTACCTGGCATGAAAAAAGTAGCACAGCAGAGAGCCCAAGCCAACTGTGTAGAGAGTACATATTGGGGGTCTTCCGCACATTGTGAAACTCAAAGACAGCCTCCAATCCCAGAACAACAAAGACAAATGCTACAAAGGTCAGTGTTGCATGCAGCACCTTCCAAGGGAGCTTGGACCCCATTTGGGAGAAGGGCAAACGGTACACCAGAGCCGCTGCAGGGAAAAGAAGGGGGAACCATCAGAGCCAGGTGAGGCAACTCTGGCACCATCCCCAGTTACACACCAAATGGAGAGGAAAAGGACAAAGAAACTGGATTCTGTTTTCACTTACCTGTACCATACAAGACCAGCATGCCTGTCACCATGAAAACTGGGTGCCAATTAAACATCTTAGAAGAACCATCCCAGGCAAAGCCACCAAGCCAGCGCTGACTCCAATATACTGTAAGCCCCAAACACAAGTTCCCCAGTATTCCCAAAAAGATTGAAAATGGTAGAAATGGAACCTTAGGCATTTCGCTGCTGCTCGGAAGCACACCTGAGAACATAAAGCAAGATACCAGGAAGTGAACAAACAATCCAGGTTATTGATAAGTGATTACATTCTAATTAATCTCCTTTGTCTGCTTTCTGTCCTTCCTGCCCAATTTTGCCATCCTTCGCCCAACTCCGAATGGCATTGCTTTCAGCTGTATGGGACACTCACTGCAATTTTACCATTTTTGTCATTATCACCCAAGGGGGAGGAGCTAGAGAGAAAGGACCAGAGAAACTATTTTAATGTGCTTTATTCGTTAAAACTCATCGTTCAGAAGGCAAAGGCTCTACAATGTCTCTGGACTGATTCAAGCTGATCACATTCTAACTGGGTGGCAGTATTTACAAAACTCAACCATTACCACCACCATAATAAGGGAGTGTAATTGATAAGATTTTCATCCTCTTCAAAGCCAGAAATGCTATGCACTCATCAGTTCTTTCTACTTAGTATGATCATCACTGAATACAGTTTCTAGAACTCATGAGTGTATTCTACAACAGAATGGATCAATTTTATCATTAGGTAGGATGAAAAATTCAGTTCAATCCAATAAAAAAAAAAAAAGGCCAAACCAATATTTCCAGGGTTCTTCCAGGAGTCTAAGCAATCATTTATGTAAGTGATATCAGCATTCCAAAGGGAGTTAAAACTAACTTTATTAGATCCCGCGTATCTAATTATGTCGCAGGCAAAAATAAAAGTTATTATAGTCAAGCTACTTCAATAAGAAAACAAAGGTTATCGCATTTTTAAAATTAACTAGGCAAGGTTCAAACTGCAACCTCCTCCTGTGTCCCCAAAATCCCTCTATAGTTATTGCACCTGCAACCACTGCTTCTTCAGAAAGGCAACAGTCATGAGTTCACTTCTGCTTTTCAAGCAGAAGTTGAGGCTGAATAAATAACAGAAAATGTCCATTAATAGTTCATGGTGATGTCTGAAACTTCACTCTTCACAACACACAAGTACCTCAATAGACAGAGAAAGGAAACGGATATGCTTGTTCTATTTGAATATCTTCTTCAAATATAGCATTTTCTCCAAGCTGCCAGGCAACTTTTACAATACTTTTTCTAGAAGTGGAGAGTTATATTGAAAGTTGTATTTATAAGTGTTTGTGGTATCTGTACTTACATCCATATGCATGACCAAATATATGACCATCTACATCAAAGTCAGGGAGTATAACACTGAAAACTTTGATCAGAATGAAAGCTATTTATGTGTGCCTTGTATGACAATGAATTTAAGTACCAAGTTCTAGTGCAGCCAAATTAATCTGGCTCAGTTACCACACACATAAATCTTTTAAGACTAATTTATGTTCACTGCCTCTATTCTTCCCATAGAATTATAGAATAATTGAGTTGGAAAGAACCGCAAGAATCCTGTAGTCCAACCCTCTGCCATATGCAAAAACACTAATTAAACCATCTGTGAGAGGTGGCTGTCCAGCACTTTTAAAAAAACCACCAGAGATGAAAACCTGAAACTTTCATAGGTAGATTGTTCTAGTGCTGTATAGACCTTACTATCAGGAAGTTTTCCTGATATTTGAAACAAAATCTAGGTAGCTGCAACTTAACATTTATTACTTCTGGTCCTAGTTTCTGTGGCAATAGAAGAGTTGTCAACCATATTCTCTATGGCACCTTTTTATATACCTGTGGGGGACATAGGGAATGGCCTTGAAGGACAGGAGGAAGAGCCGCTACCAAGGCAATGGTCAAATAAGTGGGGCTTGAGCCTGGATCAAGAAAATAATGTGAGTAAACATCTCAGACAGGCCCCTCCCTTGTTCACCCAAAGATAAAGTGAGGGAAAGGGGAAGTACATTCTGTGATGGAATGGTGTTATGAAGGCCGCGCTTGAGGAGATAAGCATTCCCTTAGCCCTCAACAGGAGCGTGGGAAGTTTAAGAAGATGAGACTGGCACCACCCTAAGGAATTCACGGTGTTGTGGTTTGCTGGCTTGGGAACTTAGGTTCAGTCTGAAGAGATTTCTGTCCTGAGGTGGAAGCTAATAAATGCAACAGAACTATATTGCATTGTCTCATGGAGTTCTTTGGGCTGAACTTGACACATGCAGACTCACAATATTCTGTTACTATAGATGTTACAATAGTCCTGACCTGTATGGCACTGGTTTCCTGGTCTACCCTGTAGGACTGACAATACCTGAACACTTTTTTATATCCCTTCCATCTTCTCTTCTTTTGAGTCTTCCAACAGATGTCTGGGTAGTTGAAACCTCCTTTCCCAATCCCTCATCATGGTTTTCTAAGATTTTGGATATCTATTTCAATACATATTGACTTCAATTTATCTGGCCACCCATCTCAACACAACTAACACATACATAATCAACAGCCAAAGTAAAAAAAAACAAAACAACCAGCAAACAAATCAACACAATCATTGCTCAGGCTTTGTCACACATCCAGATCCCCAAGCTCAGTGACACAACCATGACTTTGAGGCCTTACGGGAGACCAGGAGGGTCAGGGCTAATCTAATCTCACAGACAAGGCTCCATCTACATCTTCTAACTGGTTTGGAGCAGACACCTAAGCTATCCCTTCCATTAGCTTGCCAGATACTGTCCACGCTCATGTTAGCACCAGTCCAATTGCCCTCTACAAAGGTAAGTTATTTCTTGACTATGTAATGCTATACCATCTCCACTGTTGTATTACCTGTTCCTCTAAAACAAAGTGTACTTATTAAGACCAATGTTCCACTGGTGGGATTCATCCCACTGTTTTTTGGTAATCCCTATTATACCACACTTGTCTTTGTGCCTCATGATCCAGATCATCTTGCTTTTACCCGTACTTTTTCCATTAGCATAGAGCAGGCCTGCACAACTTTCAGCCCACCAAACAGCCTTATGAGACCTGTCAGTGTTTTTTGAAAAATAACCAATTCCACTGCTGCCCAACGTAGCTTCTGCTTAGGTTTTTGCAGCCACTTCCATCCCAAAAGACACAGTGCCAAGTCCCTCCAAGGCCTCATAGACACTGCCAGCTCCATCACTGCCACCAGGCTGCTAGCTGCCAAACAGTTGACTGGCATGCCAGCTGTTCCTTTGTGGCCTGCAATTATTTTTAAAGTATTAATCTGGCCCTTTGCCTTTCAAGAGTTCTGCAGGTCTGGTGTAGGGACATTTAAGATAATAGGTCAGCCTTCCTGTGTTCAGTTTCCCTTTTCCTTTATATCTATATTGCCTTGTTAAACTGGCAAGTCCCAAATCATTTCACTTTGCTGCTGTATTCAATCCATTACTTGGCAATTCTTTACTCATCAGTGCTCTTATGATTCCCATTCACTCTAGTTAAAAGCCCTCCTGGCTTTAAACTAGAGTGAGTTAGCCCACCATCATCCAAAAAGGTACGTTCTCTCTTTAGTAAGATGAATTCCATCTCTACAAAACAGCCCCTTCACTTCAAACCCATGTTGTTTGCACCAATGTTGCAACCAAGAGTTTTTTTTCTTTTCTTTTCTGTTACTGGACTTTTGCCTTCAACAGGAAGTTTTGATGATACCATCACCTAAGCCCCAACATCCTTCACCCTCCTCCCAAAGCCATGAAGTCACTCTTGATGTTGGAGGTTATGCCTTGCAGCATCATTTGTGCCCACGCTGGTTGAGCACAAAGGGTCTGTGATCAGCAGGTCATATAAGCCACATCAGTCTTTCCATCACATTTCATATTTAGACACCTGGGAGACATTATACATGTCAAGATGAAAGATCTCGATGACAAATGGAAGCTT
Source organism: Liasis olivaceus (assembly GCA_030867105.1). Lineage (NCBI taxonomy): Eukaryota > Metazoa > Chordata > Lepidosauria > Squamata > Pythonidae > Liasis > Liasis olivaceus. The sequence goes on along the minus strand of CM061349.1, from coordinate 106,671,047 downwards.
CAATGCCTCTCTGAAGGGAGTCAGCTACAGTTACAACCTTCCTTTTCTTCTCCTCAATGACGTGTGATAGGTCATTGTCGCTTGGATCCAGTGACAGTTTCTACTGTGTGAATCTTTTGCAACTGACTCATGCTTGTAGAAATTTCTTTGGAGGCTAAAGGTTGAAATTGGTGCCAAAGTTTAGGAGATGGTCTGCTTTGTGGTTGTTTTGCTTCTGATAGTAATTTATTGTCAGCTGTTTTTATTCCTATCCTTTGGAAAAATTGCAAGCTTCATACTGCTGTCCTGCTTGCAACATCCATACTACCATTCAATAAGTCTTAATTTGATAAATGTGGTGTAGGCATGGTATTCTGGCCTGCTATATGTAAACGTTTGCTTTCAGAAGTTCTATAAAATGACACTTTTCACAGATGGAAACCACTTGTCTTCTGGGAGAAAGGAAAATATGGCACATCTGTTGCAGGTGTCTACCAGAATAATATCTTTGGCCTTTATTTATTTATTTGTTTGTTTATTAAACTTGTCCCCGCCCATCTCCCCCCAATGGGGGACTCTGGGCGGCTTACAACATATTAAAACAATAAATAAATATACAGTTAAAAATTTAAAGAGGAAACATTCACAAAGAATAAAAGGAAAAGAAAAAATCCAAGAGGCCGATGGAAGCAACACCAGGCCTCTAGGGGGCTAGCCAACCCCATATCTGATGACCTCCCTCCCCACCCCAGGCCAGATGGCAGAGCCAGGTCTTCAAGTCCCTCTGAAAGGCCGGGAGTGAGGGGGCCTGTCTCACCTCCGGGGGCAAGATGTTCCAAAGGGCGGGGGCTACAGCAGAGAAGGCCCGCCTTCTGGACCCCGCTAGTCAGAGTTCTTTTGCCGAGGGGGTCCGGAGCATGCCCTGAGTGATCGGGTGGGACGGGTTGAAATCGAGGGGGAGAGGCAGTCCCTCAGGTAGCCTGACTCCATACCATGTAGGGCTTTAAAGGTGATAACCAACACCTTGAATTGGACCCGGAAGGAAACCGGTACCCAATGCAGGTCATGGAGCAATGGTGTTATATGGGTCCTTCTTCGGACCCCAAAAATAGCTCGCGCGGCTGCATTCTGGACCAGCTGAAGCTTCCGGATACTCTTCAAGGGTAGCCCCATGTAGAGCGCATTGCAGTAGTCTATCTGGGAGATAATAAGGGCATGAGTGACCGTTCGAAGGGCATCCCGATCCAGAAAAGGGTGTAACTGGTGTACAACCCGGAGCTGTGCAAAAGCCCTCCTGGCCACGGCTGCCACCTGCTCTTCGAGCAGGAGCCGTGAGTCCAGGAGGACCAAATTATGCACTGGGTCTGTCTGGGGCAGTGCTACCCCATCCAGCACCAACGATGATAACGTCCCGGATACAGAGGCGCCATTAACCCATAGCCACTCCGTCTTACCAGGGTTCAGCTGGAGCCTGTTGTTCCCCATCCAGACCCTCACAGCCTCCAGGCACCATGAAAGGGCAGTCATGGCATCACTTACTTCACCAGAGATGGAGATGTATAATTGAGTATCATCAGCATACTGATGATACCTCATCCCATGATGGCAGATGATCTCACCCAGCAGTTTCATGTAGATGTTGAAAAGGAGCGGAGAGAGAACCAAATCCTGCAGCACCCCACAGAGGAGGGGCCGAGGATGGGACCTCTCGCTCCCTATCACCACTGATTGGGATCGGCCCCGAAGAAAGGAGGTGAACCAGCACAAGACTGTGCCGCCCACCCCCTGAGCCGTCCCAATCGGATACCGTGGTTGACGGTATCGAAAGCCACTGAGAGATCAAGGAAAGAGATCAAAGAGATCAGATTATGTCACCTAAATACTGTGGAGGAATAAAGAAAAAAAACCCAAGTAGATAACAGAACATGGGCTGCCAGCTTGAGCCAAGTCAGATGAATCCAGCTCTTCCGGTTGTGGTGACTTCTGTTCTCTTCCCAGAATTGATCAGGAATATGTAACTGTGTCCATAAAATAAATGGTATTTTAATCATGTATCCACACAAGTATACAAACTCACAATAGCACTATAGCTGGAAGAACAAATAGATGAGGAAAGAAAAGCTGAAGTGAGCTGTACAAGTATGAAGAAATCTAAGTGCTTTCTATCATAATCTGTCCTTCTGTGTCAACAGAATGCAGTAGGCTGCTTTGCAACAACAAAAATAACAGGAATAGTTTAGATGCCATACTTTCTTTTTTTGTTCTTTGAAAAACAGCAAAACAAGTAACACTAAAGGCTCAGATTTCAAAGCAGAGCTTTACTACAAGCCTACAAACTTTAGGCTGCTGGTGCTATATATTGTTTGAGGAACTAATACCAACCTTACTGAGTAAACAATAAAGTGCATCTCTGTGCTCTGTTTTGAAAAACATGCCTAGCCATTGTTCAGATTAACTGGTCTAAAGAGCATTAACTGTATTGGCAAAAGACGGAGTAATTACCCACGCAATAGCATACAGATTACCAATTGCATTAATGCTTTCTAGTGAAGCAGAGCGTGCAGCAGCAGCAGCAGTAGATCTAAGAAGTAGCAAATGTCTCGCACTCTCCGGGGGAAAATAAAGTAGCTTTGTCGATGGGCCAATCAAAGACCACAGGCACTGATATTGGCCAAAGAAGAAAAAGCAAAGTCTTCTGGAACAAAATACCGGCGGGAGAACCTGCTATGGTCCTTTACAAGAATGACCTTGTAGGTCACTTATAGTCACAATGATTGCAGATATTAAAGAATATAATTATTTCCTTCCTCAATCCAGTTACAACGAACCACTGTTAAGCAACGCGCACAATTGAGCAACGCGTACAATTTCTGACACCTCGCTTCCGCCTAAGTCGCAGAGAGCGTCGGGAAAAGTAGTTCCAGTCCTCAACAGCCCCTTCAACACTGTCGTTGTCGTTGCTCATTGCGGACGAAGAACTTACGCTCTTTTTCGCACTTAACCCCGCCCAATGAAGATTTCCGACTTCTCTGGATGTCTGGGAAATGTAGTTTTCTTAGCCTCACGTGCAGTTTGGAGCGAATCTCCTTTTCAGGGAGATTTAAAAGTTATCCCGCCCCTTTTCCCCGCTTCTTTTGTTTTTGCCTTTAGTACCGGTACGTTTCTTCGTGTCCTCATACATATATTATAATATGTACATATATTTGCAGCCTCATGCACAAGTTCACACTGCCTCCACACTGATTCCTGTAATTTTCTCAATTGCCTGCCACGTGCAACATGTTTATGCAGATAAGTAGATGTATCAATGGAAATGTCTGTTTCTCACACACTAATTGAAAGATTACGATCCCTAGCATGAATTATTAGCTGCCTCATTCATTGAGTTAAATGTATAAGTCCAGAAACTGAGTTTCCACATTACAGAAGTAAGTCATAATGTGGCTGGTTTGTTTTGGGTTAGGGTTATCTGATAAAGTGAGCTGCACTTTAATATACCATAATAGCAATCATATATAATAGAAAAGTAAAATAATGGTAATTATTTCTATGAGTACTTACTTGGAGAGTCACTTATAGAAATTAATAAGGAAAATCAAGATTTTACAAGAGGCGTGATTATATTCACCCAGTACACTAATCATTAATTGAAATATGCTTTACTGAATTAACACATTTGTTTGAATTTGCACAATGCACTGTGCTACAAACACTCCAACCAAATTTATTTTTTATTTATTAAATTTGTATGCCGCCCATCTCCCCCAGTGGGTGACTCTGGGCGGCTCACAATAAAAGTAAAAGCCACAAACAGTTAAAAAATAAATACTCCCATTCATTAATTAAAATTAATTAATTAAAAAGTCACACTAGAGAAACAAGCCCTATACATAAAAACTAAAAAACATTCAAGATGACAGGGGAGTAACATCAATTACCCCGCAAGCCACTTCCACTGGTGTGAGCCCCCATGTGGCCCCCAGGCCATCTGGCATAGCCAGGATTTCATGCTCTTCCGGAGGTGGGGGCAGTTTAGTCTAGTGTGTTGTATCAATCCGGCCATGGTTAATTTATGCTTCACCTGTGTGAACCCAGAATATTGGGTTGCTAAACCATGCTTAAGTTAAGCAGGGGTAAATGCTACCTGTATGAATGGATTCTACAACTGAACTTGTCAGTAGAGCACAATGGGGGATGGTGTGTGTGTGGTTCTAATTCAGCAATCAATTATACGCGGATTGTTAATAGCCTAGGCAAAGCATTATTCTAGTGCTGATCTTTAATATTAGAAGAGGACTACATTTACACAACTGCATCATCATCATCATCATCATCATCATTATTAAACTTGTGTATCTCCCGACTCTGGGTGGCTCACAACAATCAAAAAAATTACAATAAAATATTAAAAAAAAGAAAGAAAAAGATGCCAAACACGATGAAGAGTGCATCTACATTGGCCAAATACTATCTTCAGTGTCGTCATTGAGAAAATCTATCTATGTGGTCGCTAGGAGTCGAAAACGACTTGATGGCACAATCAGTCTATCAATCAAAGCTAAAATTCCGTGGGAACACTAAATGAAATTCCTAGTCCACAGAGCCCAGGCTGCACTGACTTGCTTAACTCAACAGTGGGGAAAGAGCGGGGAGCTGGTGCCAGATCGCAGCACCAATAATCCGCCTCCGCGGGTTTTCCGAGGATCGAGACCACGCGAAGGTGCTGCCGAGCTCAGACGGGCAGCCTTCGGGAAGTGCCTCACCAGACGCGGAGCTAGTACTCCGACTCCGCCACAAGGCATCTATGGTCTCTGCGGCCGCGGCTGCACTTCCGGGCCTGCTGCTCCGGCGCCTCCTCCGTGCCGCTGCGCTATCGCCATGGGGACCGATTGTGGCGGCGCGAAGTGACAGTCCGCGGGGCGCCAGCCCTGCATTGTTTGCTCTTCGGCGTGGGCTGCGCCGGCGCAGCGGCTGCAGGTCCTCAGGTCCCTCGCGTCTTACTCAAAACGGGACTCTACTCGATTGCAGAGAAGACCCCTATGACAGATCTCGTACCCTCCGGTTGAAGCGGGCTTGCGTTACCCTCCGGTAAGTCCTGCATTGAGCGAAGTCTGGTATCTTAGAAAGGGGCGTTTCAGCCTTTCTCACGTAAGCGGAGGTGATCGTCAGGTGCCTCTTTTCCCCCCGTGGTCTCCTGTCCCAAGTCTAGAAGCATCCCGTGGGTGAATTGTAGGCAGTGTTTTCTGCTTCAAAAGTAATGAAGTATTCCGTTCGGTAGCAAGTATAAACATTATGGTTGGCAATAATAAATAAATAACAAAGAGCCAGTTTGGTGTGGCGGTTAAGGCAGCAGGCTAGAAACTGGGAGAGCCGTGAGTCTGGGTAACCTTGGGCCAGTCCCTCTCTCTCAGCCCGAGGAAGGAGGCAAGGGCAAACCACTTCTGAAAAACCTTGCCAAAGAAACTGCAGGGACTAGTCCAGGCACTCGCCAGGAGTCAACACTGACTTGAAGGCACCAAAAAAAAAAGGATTTTGTTTCATTTAGGCAAGAAGCAAGAGTCTCTCTTTTTGTCATTCTGGAGTGGAACAATCGATCATTTCTTGCTGTTAAGATATGACCTAAACGGTATGTAACTAGCAGCAGTTAATAAGGCATGTGTCTCTGTCTTCCATTATTACATTTTTTTCCCCTTTACTTTTCCATCCCTCCACATATGTCTGCAGATCTGAGGAAGGTTGCCTCCTTCATAACATGACTATAAGGTGGTTCTGCTGCCTGGAATGCAGACACTGAGGTTCCAGAATCCTGGTGAAGAAAGATGCTCCAGACTAGCAATTACAGCCTGGTGCTCTCTTTGCAGTTCTTACTGTTGTCCTACGATCTCTTTGTCAACTCCTTCTCGGAATTGCTTCGCATGGCTCCTGTCATCCAGCTTGTACTTTTCATGTGAGTAGGAAAGACTTGCAAATGCTTCCCATTACATGTTCAGGATTACTTGGCTTTGCCACAATAACAGTGACAAAGTGAGAGCAGTGAGAGAGGGGTCTCCAGCTTTTAAAACAGTGTTGTCAAGGCCAACATGCTCCTTGAATGGAACTGTAGACATATTTACAAGGTTTTGAGCGTGTTCATAGAGAAATGTCTCAGTCTGTGTAGTGGACTCATTCATTCATTCATTCATTCATTCATTCATTCATTCATCCATCATATTTATATAGTTGCCCATCTCACAAACACGACTCTGGGTGGCGTCCAGTAAAAAACCAGCCATAAAAACCAGCCACAGGACTGCAGTTTTAAACTATGAAACAAACACTTGAGAGCCAGTTTGGTGTAGTGGCTAAAGGCACCAGGTTGGAAATGTGGAGATTGTGGGTTCCATTCCTGCCTTAGGCACAAAGTCTGGTGGGCTGGTGACTTTTTCTTATCCCTGGGAAGAAGGCAATGGTAAACCCACTCCAAAAATATTGCCCAGAAAGCTAGAGTGACTTGTCCAGACATTTGCCAGGAATCAAGACTAACTCAGAGCCCACCCCCCAAACTCCCAAACCACTTATCAAAGAATAATGTCTACTGGGTATATCAGAATGTACTTTTGAATAAACATTCATAGGATTGTATTTTTAGTTTCTGCTCTTCCTGGGTCACTTTTATTCAGGAAAACAGAGAGAAAGCCAGACAATAGTTGATTGATATGAAGTAATGAAGTACAAAAAATAATGTTAAAGAAAATATATTTTTTAAAATCTAATATTGAATTGTATAGATTACGGGTAACCTGTGCTGGTTTGGACAATGTATTAAAATGTTGCTATATGTATGATGCATTGCTCAGATCATTGTGCTTAGAGAATAGCAGGGGGAAATGGAGCTGATTGCAAGCAGGGAGCTCAAAGTGACTCTTATTTCCATGGCAGTCTTTTAAACAAGAGCTTTGGGGTTTCCTTTTCTTGTCATTAGTGGAACAGTAATGTCCCAGTGAGATTTCAGCAGCCCTGTTGCTGCACTCTCTGCTTATAAAGAACAGGACCGTTTTTGTAGGGCATATGGGGCTGTGTCAATCTCTGTTTCATTAAAAGGTCTTTTTCCCTACAGCATTCAAGATATTACCATCCTCTTCAATGTTATCATCATCTTCCTCATGTTCTTCAACACCTTTGTCTTCCAAGCTGGCCTGGTTAATCTTCTGTTTCACAAATTTAAAGGGACTATTGTCCTGTCAGCAGCATATCTTGCTCTGAGTATATCTTTTCACATATGGGTCATGGTAAGAAACAACTATGTTTGGCTCTTAAAGAGGTTTATTTATCTTGGATGTTGAGGAGTCCATATGATGAACCCAGAAGAAATTAGACAGATAAAACTTACACTGAAGTTCATTGTGCTTGAGTAGTTTCTTTTTCCTTCATTAAATTCAATACAAATCTCTTAAAAATTGATAGATTGTTGTGTTTTCTTGGCACTAAACTAATAATAATAAAATAATAATAATAATAATAATGATGATGATGTTCTTGGAGGAATGCTGGCAAGAATGAGGGTAGGTAGAAGAATGTGACTTTCTACATGAGACTGTTAAAGATAATATATGTTTTGTATTTGTAACCTACTTAGGAAATTTATTTAACTGAAAAGTAGCAAAGAAATGAATTGGAAACTATAAAAATGCAGTGCAATGGATAGAAATTTGTAATACCTGGAATCTCTTGCAGAATACTGCTTGTAAATTTCCCTGTCTGTCTCTACTACAGTAGTATGATCTCCCTCAAACAAGCAGGGAACCTTAGTTCTTTGCCAATTACCACTTCTGTACATAGTCTGTGCATGTAGAATTTGTAGAACAGAAACTAATTGTTAGGTGGGTTGGAGAATTTTCAAGTCTAAATAATTAATTATACAGATTTGGTTATTGTAGTAGGTTATCCTTTCCTTTGTGGATCAGCAGGAACCATGTGCTATCAGTCAGGTAATTGTTTTTGTTCTACAGCAAGCTTTTTTAGGTTACTGTCCTCTCTCCAGTTGACCAGTGACATAAACTCTGATGTGGCATGTGTGAACAAGATGTAAATTAAGATGCAAGTAGTTAGTTTAGATAATCCAGGAATTTTCCTGGTATTTAAAAACAATGTAAAGTCTGAAGCTAGAAGAAGTCCTAACTATTGCAGTTTTTACTGGCTTTTTTTGCACAATATACTAATCCATGGTTTATTGAATTAATCCAGGTAGCTGAGTTTTCATAACACACTGAACCATAAACTAATCACTCTGACTAAGCTTGCATGAGGCCATGCACATTTAAGGCAAACATGTACAAACTCTGCCATTTTATTACTGTTAAATCTGTTGACATGTTTAGCTGGATCCAAGAGGACTTTCAGCTGATTTTGCATAGTAAATTTGCATCTACTATGGCTTTTTTTGACAGTTCAGTTTTTTAATGTTACATATTCTTCACCTAAATAATTATTTCAATTTCATCTCACATAGCTTCATACGTATGCACCAGTCAAGTGTCTTCTAGTAATTTCAAATCAGTAGACATTTGTTTTATTCTTTATGGGTATAATTTATAATAGGGGATGTGTCTCACTTGCCAGGGGTATCTCATGTTGGTGGTTTCTGTGATCTGTAAAATATTTGCTTAACTTATCTGTGCCTAAGGTAACTGAACAAGTGGCCTAGCAATGATTGCATATTTTATCTTATAAATGCCCTATTACAGATTGCCAATATTGCCAATATTATATTTAGTAAATTAGAATGCTAAGTACTTTTAGTGACAGGTAGATATTCATCCTCTTATTGAGCTTGCCCCTTGTGGTCTTTACAAATGTTGGTTTTCTAGACAGTATTGTTGGACATAAAACTTATACAGCAAATAGCCAAGAACTCTTCAGTTTTATTATAAGTTAAATAATTCACTTGCTTTCTGGAAAGGCTTTGCAATTCAATAGAGGTCCCCATAATTTGAATTAGCAAAGATGGAGGGCTGAAGTAATTGAAACTATGGAACTTCAGGAGGTAACCAGACATGGCAAGAAGCATTGCTTAGAACAATGATTAGAAACCCCAATTCATTTCTGGATTTTAGGTCATACAATTCTGAACTGAGCAATCCCTACCATCCTTATAATAGCCTTTTTGTCACAGTATTTTTTTTTCTTTGAATGTAACAGAGGTAGTGATGATTGCATGGGTGGGAAGCATATTGTGGGTGTGTGCACGCATGTGCACACATATTTAATCCAGGCGGTTGAAATCATGGATAATTTCATTTTAAACAACATATATATTCTGGTACTTGGAATACATTTTTGGGCTCAGATTAGTGGGGGGGGTTTTCAGTCAGGCTCCAACTGATGGATCTTAGAGAGTTCTAATAAAAAGTTAAAGGTCCTACACATCTAAAGACAGTCCATGTTTGATTTATTTGGATTTTTAGAGAGGCAGAATCTATGCTGCTGTTCTTGTTTTGTGACCCTCTAGGAACCCTTGTTAAGATAGCCATATAACAATTTCATTTACTGTTACAGAAACCTGTGGACTTGTTTGGTATAGCAGTTAATGTGCTGGCCTAGAAAGCAGGACATTATGAGTTCTAGGCCTGCCTTAGGCATGAAAGCCAGCTCAGTGACTTGGGGCGAATCACTCTCTCTCAGCCAAACCCACCTCACAGGGTTGTTGTGGGGGACTTCTGGGGGAGGTATGGCGAACTGAAGACATCTCTGCAAAAGTAGAGCTGATGTCTGTGGCAAAGATCAAGGAACCGGTGAGTAGACTGGTTCCTCGGAATCTCTCTGGCTAAAGAGAAGATGGGAGATTGCCCACATGTGCTCCAGATGGCTGCTCCTTGCAAGGAGATTGCAGGATAGCTGTTTTCTGCAGGTTTTAGTGCCAGGAGACAAAGGGATCAGCCATCATGCTTGCAACCATGGCAGAGCCCTTTAAAAGACACTAAATTAGCAAACTTCACTTTCTAATCACTTTCAGAAATTTCCTGTTAATTATCTTAAAGTTATTAGAGTCCTTCAGAATGACAAGCTTGAAAAGTCATTGGGTGAGTTTATCTTTAACTCTGAACAAAAGAAAAATTAATTATAAGTTTAAGAACTTAAAAATTTGAAATAAACAGCAAAAAGCTAAACAATATTTTGGCCTAAGGAAGTTATTAACAGATTAAGGGTCCAAATAAATTTGGAATATTGACTTTTACTATAAGATTTTTGGAATTAATTATAAAAAATAAATAGCTTCTTGTGGGAAACAGACTTATTTTGGCTATCCTCGCTATTCTAAGTCATGACAAAGATAAGTTACTTTATGATTTTAGAAACTGGACACTAAAGGGGACTAAAGATTCTAAGCAGAAGGGGGAAAAAATACAAGCCTGTCTTGATGTCAGTTAATACTGGGACTTACAAAATGACACAAAACATTATAACATTGGAAACATTAAAGGAGATCTTTGAAGAATGGAGCCAGAAATTAGTAACTACAATAATAATACTGTCAGTAATAATGTCTGCTTCTATGGATAGACTATGTCCAAAAGATGTTAATGAAGGAATGACAGATATGGAACAAATTTTATCTGACAAGACAGAGAAAGTACCGAAAGTGGAACTACAAATGACAAGCCAAGAGAATGATTTGGTAAAGGATGCTTTACTGGATATACAAAAGAAACTAGTTGAAGTTTAAAAATTAAAAGGTAAACCAAGAAAATGACCTGGAAAATGTTTTCTTATTGGATCTACAAAAGAGGTTGTTAAAGCCTTGAAGAAATCTGTGCAATGGAATAAAGAAGAATTGGAGAGGAATCAAATCCTATGACAATATTTGATTGGAGTAAAGACTGTTAGAAGTAAAAGGAAGGTATATAAAGTTGGTTTATTTGATCAAGATTAAAATAAGACTTTTTTTTTTGCAAAGTTCTGGCAACCCTTTATGGACTTTTTGTTGACACCAGGATTGAAAAGTTGATGCTTTATGGATTTGCTTATAGATAAGAGATGGAATATGGGATGAAGAGATATCTGTTTGTAACAGTATAGGGGGTGAAGAGTTACTAAATTTGTTTATATTTGTTGTGATGAAGGTTGGAAGTCACTTCTATATATATTTCTTTTCTTTTTCTTTATTATATTCTTTCTTTTTTTTTCTTTTTTCCTGCACTTTTTTTTGTTTTTTCCTATTCTCTTCTCTTTTTCTAAGTTTAGTTTATATTAGTTTTTACTATTGTAATCAAAATTCTTAATAAAAAACCAGAATCTTGTTGTGGAGAAAATAGGAGACGGGAGTAACTATAAATGAAATTGTTAAAGGGTACAGCCAATCACATCAGGATGTTGTTTTACATTATAACTGATCACACATTAATTGTAAGAAACTGGCTTATATAACAGCTCAATAAATACATGGTTTTTAGTTAAACGGTGAATGTCTTATCAGATATCAGAGGCCACATCTGTGTCTTTTCATCTCCTATTTTCGGGATTTTGTTCTGCATCTGTTCTTTAATTAATTTTATGCTTCTTCCTATATTCAAACTAATATCTTTGGTGAAGTTTGATAAAGCTATCTAGCTTGAAGAACTGTGCAGGTCCAATTGCTTGGACTGTTTAGGTCCAAACCTTGCTTAGTCAGGATTGTAAGAGGATTTTCTGGGATTTATTCTTGAGAGCTAGAATAGGTCTGAACATTCTCTATAAACCTGATGATCCGATTAACCTTCTGTTTCTTAGCTTCTCACACTCTTCCCACATGGTGTCTGGATGCTTAATCCTTAAAATAGATTTGAAGAAGAGAGGGATAGTTTTAGTTATCTATTGTATTTTACTCTGATTATAACTAAAGTGGAAACATGAGTTCCAGGGCTTCTCAGAGGAATGAGCAATACATAATTTTCCAATTGATTCATGTATTTATGAATTAAAAAGTAAGTTCTGTAATATAATTTAATTTCTGGTTTTGTACTTTATATTTGAATATATTCTAATTGAAAAAGTGAAGGACTTCTAATGTACTTTACAGAAGTTCTAGAAAAAAGTTGGGTGGGGTCTTATAGAGCAAGAAAATGATATATGTATTTGTTGCGGTTATGTCCTGTCTTTTCTCTAGGAGTCAAAGCTTTCTCTATTTTACCGTTAAACAGTGTTCTGCTATAAGTTAGACGGAGAGATGTGATTTCTCTGAAGTCACTACATGGCTGGGATTTGAACTGTAGCTACTACACCACAGCAATACTCACATCAATCATTGGGCTGCTTCAGTTCTTGATTGCCTGCAGAGCTTTTCCAGTTCTCTTTAAATATCTTGAATGTTGTCGGTGGCCTCTTAAATTGGCTGATATTCAGGGCTGTTGTAACTTTCACACTGAGGCAATGTGGCCTGAAATGGCCTTACAAGATTCATTTTCCTTCCCTAGATGGGCCAATTGCTACACACTGTCTTTTGTGTCCCATTTTCATGATTTTTTTCAATTGCTTTTTTTGGGACAGGCACTTGGCCATGAACTGGATAGGCATCTACATTTCTACTCTTCCAGAAACAGCCGAGAGAGGGAAAGGGGAAACTAGTTTGCCAGGTGTTACCACCTCCAAGCAATCCAGGTTCCTTGAGGTGGAGGCAGCTAAAAGAATAGGTTTCCCTCGGAGGGAAGTCTGTGGGATCTGTCATTGCAAAGTGCACTTGACAAAGTTATCCTGAACCAAATCAGTGCAATATTATCAAATGTCAGTTGCATCAGTTCATATTGTCAGTTGGATATGTGTGTCAATTCAAGGGGAGGGATCTTATCCTCAGAACTTAGACTACAGTGGGAAAGAACTACAGATATGTACAAGCTTAAGACAGAGGGTTGCAATCTGGGTTTTGAAGACTGTATTTGTCAGCCCAAATTAATCCATTAAAATAAATTAAGGGGGGAAAAAATCTTTATCCCTCATTCTCATTCTCTCCTGGGTTACAGCCTAAAAGATTTAAGTCCTCTTTCATGAAGCTTGAATGCATGGAGTAGGCAATACTTGGGGGAACTGATGTTAAGTGAATGTTATGTTTTAGCTATAGGTTTTCCAAGATTTAAAAAATCATAGGAACGATCTGCTAGTTAGTTAACTAAGATCCAGCTGGGAAGGTGGTAGCGGAAATCAGTATTAAAAGGTAAATAAAAGTGCTGTGTAAGATCAAATGAGATCCTACTTGCACATTTATATAAAAACATACAAACTGTTAAAATAAAACAAGTCTATAGATCAACATGTAAACCAGTGCATGATTACTTAAATGTTACTTTTATTGGGATGTACTTCAAAGTAAATGTACTATGAATGTATGTTTGTTTTGGAAACTCTTGATTCTGCCTCTGGTCAAACAGTAGAAATTTGAACGATTAGCATGAGAAACGCTTGAACACAAAGCAATATATTGGGGATTAAGTACACATTAAACTAGAGTGCATGTTTGCATTTGTAGAATGCTTAATTATTCGATGATAAACACTACTGACATTTCAAGAGAAAAATTTGGTGTTACTTTCCAGTTATAGAAATGTTGGATGTAAGGTATTTCATGCCTTTTTTTTTTTAAATAGAACCACCGCTGGAAAAATTCAAACCAGTTTGTATGGACTAATGGGCTGCAGACTCTGTTTGTTTTCCAGAGACTGGGTAAGAATTAAGTTGTATCATTTCCCTTTGTGTCATGCCTTCTGAACATTTTAATGAAGATGGCCTACTCAGCATTTCTCCTATGTAAGCAGATGGAATGGCATATGAGAAACGTAGGAATTGTATCAGTTATCTGTGTCAGACATTAGATCATTTAGCTCATTATTGTGTACAATCACCAGCCAATGGTTCTTTGAGTTTTCAGGCAACTCTTTCCAGTCCCTCTGTGAAGATACTGGGAGTTGCATACAAACAATTTGCCCTTCCACAGATTTGCTAGTAAATACTTGTTTGTGGAGAGCTTTGGAATATTCTAGAAGTCCCCTTAGGAACAATGGTGAAATTTTCTTGACTGGGGGGAAATTGGAGAGCCAGTTTGGTGTAGTGGGTAAAGGCACTGGGCTAAATACTGGGAGACTGTGAGTTCTAGTCTTGCTTTAGGTACAAAGCCAACTAGGTAAGTCTGGACCAGTCACTCTCTCTCAGCCCTAGGAAGAAGCAGTGGCAAACACTTCTGAAAAATGTTTCCAAGAAAATTACATGGACTTGTCCATATAGTCATCAAGAGTCAAGAATGACGTGAAGACACACACACACAAAAGCGAGGGGGGGAATTGGGGATCTTGATAACACAATTCTTTTTGATTGCAGTGGCTGTGCTATATTACTATTTCTACAAGAGGACAGCTGTTCATCTGGGGGACCCGCGTTTCTACCAAGACTCTCTTTGGTTGCGGAAAGAGTTCGCTCAAGTCCGCAGTTGAGAGCTACTTCTGAATTATATGGAGCTGCTGGAATGTTAAAGAGACCTTAATCAGTATCCTGGAGCAAGTTCTCTTTTTTTTTTTATAGTCTGGATATTAATCTTATGAGATGATTTAATGCATGATACTATTCTTCTGTGGAGTCTCTGTCAGTACATATCAGCTCCCATGCATCCTCTCAGATCTGCATACTGCACTTTCAGGAGTTGGTTGCAATTTTATTGAGGAATATCTGAAGTGCCAAATTGGTTTGGCTGAGAACTCTGAGTAGCAGTGCTGCAGTTTCTTTTGGTAAATGGATTCCATCAATCCATTTGCTCTCTCTGACAAAAAGGTTTCCTGCCTTTATTATAGGCAGTGCAATTAGTTCCAAACCTTTACAGTAGGCAAATGTATTCTCACTGACTTTGATTTTTCTTTTGTACTTATTTTTATAAGTTATGAGAAAATAAATCTGCCATTTTGCAATAACCATAGTGTAACTGTTTTTTTCCTAGGATCTAATAGTAACAGAGGATTCATGTCAGTTTAAGTTTTAATATTCTATGTGCATATATTCATTTTGTGACCTTAAATTGAACCACACAAATTGTAACATTGCATTATAATCAGAATCAGGGGAAGAAGCATATTATTTAACTTGGTTTCATGCCAAGCCATGATTTATTTAGCCTTGATTCTTTGCATAATATACTAAGCAAAAAATAAAATGTATTTTGTCTGAATACTATTTGTTCAGCAAGTCCCTGAGTTGGGTATAATGCAGATTGAGGTAGCAAACCTTGTTATTAAAACAGAAGATCCAGGCAGCTTTATATTTTAGAATCATAGTGCTGGAATCCTCCTGAATGTTCAGTGTAGGAATCCAAATGAAAGCATACCTGACTGGTAACTGTTTAGTCTCTGTCTGAACATATCCAGTGAGAAAGAATCCTGCACTGTGGCGTGATACGAAACACGTGGTAATCCTACGTGGGACATTCTTTCAAGGTTTTGAAGAGTGCTACTATATTTCCCTTCAGTCTTCTCCGGGTTAAACACTCCTAATACCTTCAATCTTTCTTCCTAAGGCTTGTTTCTAATCCCCTGAAGGTCCTCTGAACCCCCGTCAGTCTCTGATCTGTGAGAGTGGAGCAATGAAGGTTGCAGCTCCTGACACCCCACCACTATGGTGCAAGCACAGCAGACGATCCAGGGGATGGGTGCCCCCCCATAAAACAGGAGCAGAAAGCCCCCCACCCACAGCACAGAGCAGGTTTTGGCAGGTGGCTAAATTTACTGTTCTAGCTATCTGTCAACACCTCCTCCTCTCTGCCCCATTAGGGAAAGCCCTAAGTGAGCATTTTTCCTACTAGCAGAGAAATCCACCAATTGCTGCAACTTAAACTGCCTTACAATAAACTGAAAGCAGCTATGCAGAGCATATTCATATTGTGGTACTTTGTGCCGCCTCCTAGACTGGAGGGTAGTAACATTAAGCGACTCTCTGGATGTGCCCCGTGTGTAGCACAAACCCATGGTTTGTTCCAGTTGTAGACAGAAATGGGTGGAAGTGGCATCTCATTAAAGCCCTTCGCTGCAACTTCAGTACCTACATTTGGGGAAAAACGGTGGAAAATCCGGTTCTGAAACCGTGACACAGGCCAGCTGATGAAAGACCAGTTGCAAGCGCAGGCGCCACCTAATAAGAAGCATTTGCGGCCCAGAAGAAGCGTAATAGATGTTGCATATCAGAGAACGGCCCGTCTCTTAGTTCTCCTGGAGGAAGGAGGAGGAAAAGAGCGACGTGGCTTGCCGTCGAGACGCAGGCTACGACTTCAGCACTCGGCCTCTGCACTGCCCCTCTCCCGGACCGACTCGAGGGTGGGTAGGGCTCATCTGCAGCTTCGGCTGTCCAGTTCCATTCACACAGCTAACGGCTCAAGCTTTCAGATTCGGGCTGCGTCGCGCGCCTCTCACTCTGCAGAAAAAAACTCCGCTTTTCTATCTCTATGGGAGCTGGGAATCTGCCCCTTTGACTTCCGTTTCGTGAGCTCAATCGGAAGTGGGGCTTTTTTGCGTAGCGGTGTCCATGGAGATGGAAGATGGCACCTCGGCGTAAGTGGAGGGCTTGGCGGGTAACAGGGTCCCGGTGCTGTTAGGGACGACGGGGTCATGTGACGAACGAAGCGCGGTGGAATGCGGCCTGCCGCCGCTTCCAGGTTCCAAGTTCCAGCGCCCCGTCTCTGGGCAGGGAGCGATGCCAGGCGCAGGTGGTTCCCGAGTGCCTGCTGGCATCCGGCCCCGTGGCGCCAGACGCTGCCGTGGCAGGGGAGATTGTACAGCGAGGGGAAGGGAAGGGAGGGAAGGGAAGGGAAGGGGAGTCTGCCGTAAAGGAGCCAGCCAATCCGGCATCCCGAGAGCTGGGCGGGATGCGCATCTCTTGAAGCATAAGGCTGAGATGCCCCATTTAATCAGAAGCATCAAGGGAAACAGTCCTTTTAATCATCTTTCTGGTGTCACAATCAGGTGGCAGAAGACTGGATTTTGGTACCCGCAATTCGCAGTGGAACGCTGGTTTTAATCTGTGTTTCCATTTGTAACTGTGAACATTGTGCTTGTTAAAATAATACTGAATTATCCAAGCATGCATCTGTGGTGGGTCGAACTGGCAAAGAGGAACAAAGATACCTTCCTAACAATAAAGCGGAATAGAAAAGATTGGGCTGGTAGCAAATAGTCCTACTGCTTTGGAGCTCCAGATCTGAGACACAGCAACCATTTCCACAAGTAGAAGAGAAAGACAAAACATTTTGTGCCTTTGGGTGCATACACATCACAGTTCCCCCAGCAACTGGTGTCACACTACATATGGACGTCCTTAAACTAATCTTTAGGAATATCAATTTAAATTTAGAACCGAATAGAGATTATTATTAGGTTTGCAGTGTATGAAACTATTCTTTTCAATGTAACATTGAGTAAGTTAACTCCATTTCTTTTTGAGAAAAGATGAAAAGAAATCAGACATTAATGTTCTGGTTGCACCCCCCCTAGATCGTCAACTTTCCTCTACACCTCTGGAGATTCTGTTGTTCCTCAATGGCTGGTATTACGCCACATACTTCTTGCTGGAGATTTTCATATTTGTCTATAAAGGTGAGTCTAAGTCACAGGAAGATAGTGGGGGGCATACCTAGGTTCCCTCTCTGCATAAATACTTGTGTTCTTTTTTTAGGTATCTGTGACTTACCTGAAGAAAGCAAAACGTAGAAAAGTGTGAATGTGTATTTCCTCATTAATTCTCTGTCTTAACCTGTGATTAAGAGTTCAGGGTCTTTGCAGAACCATTCTTCTAAGTCTCTGTAGTAGAATTATTGAAACCAAACAGTGGAAGGCTAGAGAGAT
Organism: Liasis olivaceus; assembly: GCA_030867105.1. Lineage (NCBI taxonomy): Eukaryota > Metazoa > Chordata > Lepidosauria > Squamata > Pythonidae > Liasis > Liasis olivaceus. The sequence goes on along the minus strand of CM061349.1, from coordinate 106,653,249 downwards.
TTCAGATACCCTCTCCCAGAAGCTGTCAGTGTTTCTCACCTTGGCTCCACTTCCTGCTTTGGGATAGTGGCTTGTTCCTCCCTGCTGCCATCATCTATCTTCCTGGAGGTACCTTACCTGGAAGCCTTCTCCCTAACCCTAGTGCACAACATAGATAGAACTCCCATAACCTGTGCATTTCTGGTGATTAAAAGTAAAAAATTATTTTTCTATTGCACTTTCCTGGCCATATAGTTTAGATGTCTGTGACTAGGAGTTTCAGCCCTTCTTTTTAAATATCAAGAGTGCCAACATTCAGTAATGAAGGAGATCACTTACAGAGCAGGTGATTGGAAAACAGCAGCTTATTTAAGAAAAACCTAACAGCACTACATATTTTTACAGAAAAAAACATAATGCTCCCAGCTTTTTTAAAAAAATAAAACATTAAGCTTAATGCAACATTCCTAGTTAAATGTTTTTACCTATTCTTCTGGTTCCTGAAACAGATATTCTCCTTGTTTTTATTATTCCTGGGCTTCCCACTTCCTGGAGATTCCAATAATTTAATTATTGAGGTTGCTGAGGAGAAAAACCTCAATCCTTTTTTCAGCCTTGGTCTACGGTTTCCACACACATTGCAATTTGCCCATCTCTAGCAAAGAGGATGCATGTGTACCTTCAAGTCAGTGTTAACTCCTGGTGACTGCCTGGACTAGTCCCCACAATTTTCTTGGCAGGATTTTCAGAAGTGGCTTGCCATTGCTTTCGTCCAAAGCCATGCCTTGAGTAATGCTGACTGACCATCTGGCGTGAGGTTGACTGGAGCATAGTGAATTCACTACCTTTCCTGTTACATTTGATCTTTATCAACATCAAACATTTTCCTTTTTTAAAAATGCTTAATAGACGGAAGATGCATCTTGCTTTCCCTTCAGTTCATGTGGCCATTTGTGTGTCTTCTTAGGTCTCTTGTTGCCCTATCCATCTGCTAATCTGGCTTTGGACCTGGTTATGCTTTTTCTCTATCTTGGAATTGAAGTCACAAGGATATTTTTTGGTAAGCATCGAAGGATAAATAATGACACTTAGAGGAATAGCACATGCATTTGTCATTTAAATATGCGTATCTTTGATGGCATTTAAATTTACAAGCTGCTCTCTCCCCCACCCCCCCACAGTTTCAGGGAGTTCACCAAATCCTCAGTAAATCAAATCTGACTCCCTGAGAACAACACATTTATGAGGTTATGACAAGTGACACTGATGCTGACAGCATTTTCCTATATTGTGCCCAGGCCTTCTTAATGTTCCTATTCAACTGCAGTAATTTCCTCTAGATGTTGAGGCCGATGGACTTCCCTCCTTTAGGCGGTTTGGATTACATTCCACAGTTTAGAAGTAAGTAGGAGCCATGGCACAACCTCATATAAGGGGATGGAATTGTCAGCTTTGTTCAATCAAACTGCCCCTCTTGAACTGGGACCATAAGACATCAAATTCTGAGAATCTGTAAAGTTCAGAATCCCATTCTTTCATTTTAGAAGGGGTTATTCCTAACAAGTAAGTCATTGCCATGCCATTCAGGAGAACGTATTAGGGGTAGAAGTATGTGCAGAGGATAGGGCTATATACGCTAACCTTCAACACTCATCTGTGCCACTCCCCATCCCTTCCTCTGTTGAGCAGAAGGTCTGAAAGAGAGTCCAAATGAATGTGTTCAAATGAATATGGATTGCAATATCTGAGGCATCATTGACCCAGATAAAATCAGGGGCAGATAAAATTGTGAGGGGAGATCTAAATTCAGGTTAACATGCATAGAACTCCCTTTCAGTCCTGCTGCTCAATGCTTTCTCTATTAGCTCTCACGTGAACATCTGAATGGGTTGACCAGACTGTTTCTGACTTCTGCTGAATGGTCCATGTGCTTTGTGTCCCCTCTCTTATGTTTGGCAGGCTCCAAAGGCAATCTTTGTCAGCAGAAAGTGCCACTTGCTATCAGCCTGGCACTAACCTTTCCAGCAGCAGTGATGGCAGCCTATTATCTACTCCTGCAGACCTATGCCTTGCGTTTGGAGGCCATTCTGAATGCCATCTTGCTTTTCTTCTATGCGGTTGAGCTATTACTGGGTATTCTCACCCTAGCCTCTTTTTCCAGGTACTTTTCTTGTAAATCACTTTGATTCTTGAAGTCAGGTTTTGGTTGTATGTTGCCTTTACATTTTAAACACAGTGATTGGTTTCCCTTCCCAGTGGCTTGAGGAAAAGTTAATACTTCCCATATTTGGAATCCAATGGAAGTTGTCTCCTTATAAAGAGAAATAGAAGAGCCCAATTATGGGGGAGCAAGGCTGTTGAGTATATTGAAATAAGGATAAGTAGTTGAGAATAACGAGTGACCAATTCCACAGGGCAGAACTGACAAGAACAGGTGAGCAAATAAAGAACAAACAAAACTACTGAAAATATGAGGATTGCAGCCATTTCAGCAGTAAATCACACTTCTTCATAGTGTATAGAGTTGTATCAAAAATGAAGTCTTAGAACTGCTGAGGATTACTGCACAACTGCAGTTGCATTTCACTGTCTTCTTCAGACTGGTGGATGTAAACATTTTTGGCATCACAAGAATTAGATTTGCTGTTTGGTTAGTTGGTTTCCCACCTATCCTGGATAAGCTAAGCGGTGTCTGGAGTGGCCATTACTAGCATCCTTATGTTACACCTTTCTTGTTTTATTATTTATCCTTTCAGTTTGGATTCATACTGAGAATCTGTGTGGGCTGTGCTGTATGAAACACTTCATGTTTAAGGGAAGCTGCATGAAACCCCATTTCCATGACTGGCCCAGGATGAAGTTGGGATCTGGTTTCTTGGGCAAGATGAAAGAAGATACAGTTCCACTCTTTGCTTCAGGCATGCTGAGGCACTGGCCTAAGAGCGGAGGTGCCAGTCCTAGACTGAATGGCCTAAGCATGTCCTTATCGTCATCCTTGTATCCCTCCTAGAACATGACAGTCGACCCACTTGGACTTGGCGGCGTTGAAGACTGATTTTGCAGGTCTCCAGACTGTGGATCCATGAACCTCAGCCAATGCCTAGATTTTGCCTGCAAGTGCTGTGCTCTTCAGATTCCTCAAACGGATACATTCTGACACTGACTCAAGTCTTTAGCTTGTGTACAATGACTCTTGTTAGGACACCTTTGTCAATTCTATTTGTTACAGCCTGTGCCATGCTCTTAAGAGGAGAGGGGTGTCCATTCCCTAAAAATCAGTATTGTTATTGTTGTGTATTGGCAATTTGTGATACATGATTTTTCTTCAGTACTCTTGACATAAATACTTATTTTTCAACTACTGTAGCTATGTTATGGTTCTAAATATGAGAGATATGCTGAGTATGGGGAACTGTTATGCTTTTATAAGGTTAGTGAGCCATCTCCTGTCTTCTTCTGTCTACAGCCAGTGAAATATATATACATGCTATGGTGGCTGAGACTTTCAGCAGTGTGTTTAAGTTCAAGGAACATTTAGAGTTAACCAAGTTTACATGAAAGGGCCCTCGACTGGATCATCCCCAGCAATTTAATTTCATACCTTGCACACATGGCTGATCAGTTTTTTGTTGTTGTAGTTGTTGAAGTCATATTTCCCTTATTTTGGTACTGGGGATGGGAGGACAAATTGTTATAGTAATATTACCAATGGGAGTGGAAGCAACATTTTTATCCCATTTTTGCTGAACTTCTGAACATTATTTGTATGTTATGTCTCTTGGAGGTTTTACATCTCCGTTTCTTAAAGAAACAATCATGTTGCCAACAAGTTGCCATTTCATTGCTGAATTTCAGTAGTATAATTTTAGCAGATGCACAGTGAGGTAACATCTGGGCCAGGAGTTGCCTATCCCTGCATTAAGGTACCTTTGAGTATAGTTAGATACTAATATTTCAAGGATAAACTGTTACAAGTGAAGTGCAGCTTCAGGTTCAAATGTGCATTAGTTGATTGACTGATTGATTGATTGATTGATTGATTATGTGCCATCAAGTCATTTTTGACTCCTAGCGACCATATAAATAGATTTTCTCCATGACAATCTATCCCTAATAAGAGGCATTAAATGAGCACACACACAGCAGAAGTTTATTGGAGGTCAGAACCTCTCAATAATGGAACAGAGTCGCGTTAGATGCATCAGAAGCCCCAGCCCATAATCGGCCTCCTTGCTCAGCCACAAGACATTTGTTGTTGGAGGCTTTGATTATAAGACAACTGGAGGATACAAATTGGAGGCTGAAATTGGTAGGATGGTCACTGGTTACCAGGATTTGCCCATCTTTATCCAAGGCCCAATATTTGGTATCTGGCGGAGTTAGTGGAAGGAAGGAATAAAGTTAGGGGAGACAGGCAAGACAAACCAAGCTTTTTGATTTCTTGATTTTAAGGGTGTTCTGATTATTAAAGGAGTCATGGGTTGTAGCCATATTTCTTGTAAACGCCAAGTTTAATGTAAAGGTAAGTGGGCACCTTTTGGGCCTCAAGAGCCTCATCTCTTGCTAGATTGGGAACTACACACACCCCTCCTTAGCAGGGCTTTGCTTTTTGCCAGGATTCTTGCTAAGGAACACGCTTTCTACATGCTACTATTAGTAATCTTATGCAAGATTGCTGGGAAAGAGTTGGGAAAGCACTATCGGTTTCTCCTTCCCACCAGCAAGTTGGCTCTAGCTGCCATGATGGCTCTTGCACTGCCATGATATTAGCTACAGGAAATCTTGAGGTTTACTGAAGGAAGAGGAAGCAGTGAGAGAGAATTCCCCTACCCCCAGTAATCCTGTTTAAGAAGACTGCTGGTACAGCAGGAAAGTAGCGTTCTTAGGCAAGGAGACTCATCTTGCTGCATTTCCAGCAGTCCTAAAGATTTAACAGGAAGAACATTTAATCCCTAATGCTAAAATTGTGGCTGAAAAGTGGACAGAACCTTGAGGGTCTTCACTGGCTGCATTTACTATATCCCATGGATCGTTCATATAATGTGAGGAAATAATCAGTACCATTGGAAAGTGTGAACAAGTTCTGGGCTCATTAGGCTAGTGTCTGAGCAAAATGAAATGGTCTATAAGATACCTTTTTTTTTTTATTGGGGAAGGGAAACAGTGGCAGGATCATTTCCTGTCTTCCTTCAGTTTAGGATAGAGAAGGTGGGGATACATTTATCTCTACAGAGCCTCTTCCCACAACCTGGCCAGCCCTCAAAGGGGTGTACGTGTGTGAAATGGCAGTACGTCATGTTTCCCTCACAATGCAGATTATCTGGGGGTCTCCTGTTCTGAGTGAGCTTAGGCTACAATATACTAACCAATTTGAAAATTGTAGTAGCCTTCCTCGTTGAGTGACAGGCTGCTGAACACATAGTCAACACAGTTCCCTTCCAATCGCCTCATGTCAGAACTCAAACCAACATAGCCAGCATCACTGTGCAGGACCAGTAGAGGCCGGTTCACCAGGATTAGCAGGAAATCTTCACTTTTACCTGTAAGTGCAAAATAATCCTTTTGACAGTGTTCATCTAGATCTGCAGCCACCAGCCGTGTTCCAATAAAATGTCTTTTTTACCCACCAGATAAAAGTACCAAAAGTACAAGAATGAGCATCCTAGAAAGGTTGGCTGCTGGGAGTATTTTAGAACAATGGCCAGTGCTGATAGTTCCTCCCTCTGGTCTTCCTAACATAAACCACAGTATTGACTCTGGCCTAGAAAGCCTTTGATCATTGGGTGTTCAGATTTCAAAGGCACTGCTCCCCTTGTGTTTCATCATTATTATTTTTATATATCTAGTGCACTTGTTCATTAAGTTCATTATCAAGCAACAACGTGAAAGGTGTTTCTGCTAGAAGCACCTAAACATGGCTTCTGGGGGGCAGTGTTAGACCCAAAGACTGGTAGACGTCTTGTTACCTTCTCCAAGAAAAGGGAGGAACCTGCTAGAGATCCAACTCCTGCTGTTTCACAAAGGCCATGCCATGAAAAAACATGGGGCTTGGTTTCCCATGTTAGTTTTAAATCTAAGATCATCCTAGAGTTGCTATCCATGAAATTTTTTGACTTGATGGATTTAGAGAAGGAAAGAAATGTTGCTGCTTCTTATTAAAAATAGCAACCAATAGTTTAAAAACAGCCGAGTCCCATTTTATAAGCTCAGCACTATCTAACATTAACTTTCAGCTGACAATCTGGGATTCTTTTCCATTGTTTGTCCATAATTTAATATTGCCCATGCTGAGGCCATATATTTGCAATGAAAGCTACTGATCAACTTATACCTGCAGCTTTGGGGATGGCAAGGAGCTGTCCATTGGGCCGCATAGACACATACTTGTCTCCCATGCGAAGCAACACTTTCTGATCCTGATAGTGGAGTTCAAACCAAACATTTTTGTCCTGTTTGGTGCTGCAAATGATACAGTCATTGGGGCCCTGCAGAAGAAGGAGTGGATTTACTGGAAAGGACTCAGTACTTCTGCCTTACCTAATCTAGAAAAAACTGGGGTCATTCCTAACTCTGAGTTTCAAAGTTAACTGTCAATCCTAGCTGTTTGGCCCTGCATTAAAAATGCTGATTTTACATGTCAGCCTGTATCTATATACATAAACCATCTCCCAGCTCCAAAGCTGGTCACTTCATGTAAGATGATTGAAGATAATGGCTGTGTTTGCATCACATTAAGCTGCAGTGCATTTGGTTTAGCTTCCTGTGTTCTCCAAATCTAGAATCTTGGTCTGTTTGAGGTGAGTGTGATTTTAGTTTTGGCTTCCATGACCCAACTGCCAGCAGGACATGATCTTGTATAGCTTGGCTTGAAGCGCTGTGTGAATACACAAATCACTTGCTTCATGCCTTGTGCTAACCTATAATGCAGCTTGCTAGGTTTTTTAGTATGTTGCATGACCCCAGAAATTATGGTCTATGTTGGTGTGTTGCATGACTCAGCCTTTGTGTCTACTGTGTAGACACACACACATTCTGTGATTACTATTTACAGTATGTGTTAGAACTGTCACTCAAAGAATGGTAACATAGGGCACTACTTCCTAGTTTCAATTTCTAGTTTCAATTCTGGATGGAAAGACAGGACTGAGAGAAACTCAAAGTCCTAGTCCTAGGAAAAATTCAGTCTGTCAGAGTGACAGGTTTTGGAATAAGTATTTATTACCAGGAAAGATAAAGAATAGTAGCCCACCGTATAAGTTAGCAGCAGCCATGTTGTCATGACAGCTAAGAGAATACTATAAAGAAGTTAACCTAAAGGGTAATCTTAATGGGATTTGTTTACAACTCTTTTAAAGTTATGTAATAAAAATTAATTTGATTCTTTGTTCAAACATTAAAATACTTTGTCCATATCCCACCAAATCATATCACCTCATAGACAGAAATAATAGAGAAAAACAAAAGAATGTTCAGATCAGAAAAGGGGTTGGATGTGGCAGCAAAATCAATAGATCCTTTTGGGAACTACCTAGATTATTGGGATTAGAGAATCATCAAAGGACACTTATGCCAGTTATGGTATGCCACATATACTCAAGATACATCTCTTATTTCAGGATTTCTTGAGGTGGCAGACGTCTAGGATGTTCTCAGCTGTTGGTTTTGATACAGTGACAATTTTGTGAATGTTTTCATGAAACACAGACAAGTATAGCTCAATCTCCCTATTGACATTTAAATGGAATTCAGGGTTCTGAGAGCCACAATTGTGTTACTTACTGAAGTTGTAGCTGAGCATTCATATGGGGAATTTAAATGGTACAATCTGATTAGCCAATTGTGTGAATAAAGCAAGGAAGGAAAGAAGAACTACTGACAATGACTACCTTTCATTCCCAAAGGGCAAGTGTCATGGCATGCTTAGCAAACAGATTGAAGTAGCTGATCCTTCCAGGTCTATCCCCATTCTGGGAGTATACAGATGGACTCACCAAGGACATGTATGCGCCACAATGGCCACGGAAGCAGGCCTTCTTTGTGGTATCATCAAACATCAGTTGGAAGATCTCTGTGTTGCCTACTGCCATTGCATTGGCATAGAGGTCAGCACCTGCAGAACAGTAAAGCAAGTCAAGACTCATTATGGTTTCAGCCGAGTCAATTAAGACTATTGTCCCTTGCTGTCTGAAGTCAAACTACAGCAGTGCTCAACTGTATCGCAAAAGAATAGTAACAAGAGACTGGGGAAAGCATTTGTAATACTTCCAAGATCCTGCTATTCTTAGGAAAACCCTAATGATCTGTTCTTCATGACATTCTCTTGGAAACTATGTTAAGTAAGCAAAATTTTAGATGTAACCCTGGATTGATCAAGACATGTTCCTTTATCAGTTTCCTCAACATACATTTCTCAGCATGGAATCAGTATGGTGCAATCATAGTACAACTCTTCGTGGGCAGCAGGCCATGATGTGGGAGATTTCTGCATGCTGCTTTCTCAGACTAATCTACCTTTTTAGGGTTAGATCATAACTGCCTTAAGTCCCATTTATTTCAGTGGGTCACAGTTTGTCTGAATCCAACCCAATATCACCATTATAATCACCTAACCAGCTGCTTGAATTATCTATGATCAAATTAATCTTTCAATTTCACAGAATTATAGAATTGTTGAGTTAGAAGGGACCAGAAAGATCATCTGATCCAGCATGCTGGCTGGGGAATTCTGGGAGTTGAAGTCCACACATTTTAAAGTTGCTAAGGTTGAGAAACCCTGATCTAATCCAATCATTTGCAATGTGCAGGGAAACCTATTAAACCATCCCTGAGAAGTGGCTGTTGATTTTCATATTTTCCCTTGCTCTTATGGCGGCCTGGTCACATTACAATTGGTAACAATCCATAGTCAGTCAATCTTTGCTCTCTTGTTTTGGGTCTCCCCGAACCACTTTTGTAAGATCTCTCCATTTTCACAGATTTTGGACTGTACTTGTTCCCAGGGCAAGAGAGTAATGAAAATCATTCAGCATATCAGACTAGACAAAATAACCAGTTACTGTTAGAGGCTTAATTGCCATGACTGCCATTCCTAGACAGATAGATAATGTTGTTTTTTCTCAACTCACCGGGCTTGCAAGAGATGAACTTGTTGGTAGAAGACGAGCGCACTGAAACTTGGGCAGGGCTTGATTCCACGCTGAAGAGCTCATCCCGTCCAGGTTTGTCCATCTTTATAGTTTTCATGCTACCCTCTCGCCCGGTCAAATATTTTCCCTCATCATCCCGGAAGGCAACCAAGCCACCATTGACCTCCAAGGAGTACATAGTTTGTGGAGTAATGTCAGATACCAGTGAACCATTGGAAGCTAAGAGTTTACCTGCCCCATTTCTCAATCCATACTTCTTCACTGGAGATAGAGCAGGAGAAGGAACAAAAGAGGTTGACAGGGCTTGGTATTCACTCCTGGAAAATAATCTCAAAATGAATGCCTGCAAAGCAGCACTGCAACTATTTGCTTCACTCCAGAATTACAGCAGAAATTTTCACCGTACAGCCCCATTTCCAACATCTTAGTTCGCACCACCCTTGAATTAGCCCACCATTTCCCATAGCTGCAATCTCCTACATACTTTTTTTTTCTTTTTAAAATCAGGTTTAAAGTCCAAATTGAACTGTGCTATGGTGGATTTCTATTCAGGACAAGAGGAGGATTTTTAAACTATTATACTGGGATTGCATTCTCTGCAGATCCACACGGTACTGAATAGTCCTACCTTGGATTGGTTTGTTTCCTAGTTCAGTGGCTGAAACTGCCTCCATCTTTTTTTTTAATATAGAAACTTGTTCACCTACTTTCTGTTTTCCTTCCAGCAAAGAACCTATGCATCTCACAAAGGTTGGAAATAGTTTTCATTTTAGCAGTTAGAATTTATATTCGCTTACTTGTAGAGATATGTTTCTAGAGATGTTTCAAGAGATCTGACTCCAACATATCTCATCCCAACATTATTTTGACCTTATCTAGAGAGCTCCAAAACTGTTCCACCTTGGGTGGTCCTGAATCTAACTGCAGAACAGAGATCAGAACGCTTCTAGCTGTAATGAGACATTTCAGGGTTGGAACATTTCAACCTTTAAATATTTTGCACACCTTTGTTTCTTCTTCCCAGCACTTGGGAGAGTTTTGATAAAGCCCTAAATAGCCTCTTAAATAATTTGCATGTCTGGAGACTTTGAGGCCATTCCATGTAAGAATGGAAACAAGTATAGACATGACTCAAAAATAAACAACATCCGCCCATTTCTTTTTCCTGACTTCTAAATATCTTGCCTGATAAAGAATGCTTGGAAATATTATGGCTTGCAACTATAGTGTACATCCTTCACTTGGCATAAGAAAGGTATTCCCTCCTTGGTTTTGTCTTCTTGTGACCAATAGGGCTACTACTGTTGTTGTTGTTTTTATATATATTTTACTTAGAGAGTATGCTTTTGGAAAAAATGCTTTTGTTTTAATGCATTGGTTACGTTAGTTAGATTTAGTTTTGCACAGTTTAGGTGCTAAAATTACATCTATTTTCTTGTAGATCTTATTTTCTTTCCAGTACTATACTGAGGATTTCTATGTAGAGATTCTTGGTATAACTAAAGATTATGGCTCCCAACCCCAGTAAAATCAGATGGATCAAGGCACATATAGTCTGAGTTAGGAGCTGGAAATTTATTTTCACATCTGTGTTCATGGGTAACTTGTCCCCATGTGTACTATAAAGTATATGGAATGCCTCTGACATTAACAAGAATTTTAAGTGAAGAGCGGAATAGACATTTTTGCAATACATTACAGTAGGTTAATGAATTCAGGCATGGAAGCCTCTCTGGTGAACATATCCCCTTTATCGGCCTCAGTGCAGTGCTTGCGCTACCATCTAATTTGAATTACCCAAGTTATTCAAGCCAACAAATGCTGTTAAGGAAATCAAGCTTTGCACTATCCACAATGACTTCCTGGGTAAGCAGAATTTGAATTCACCTGGTATATATGGGGAAAATTGCCTTCTGTCAGCATTGTGTGCCCCGGAATCCAGACCTATTGAGGAGATGCAAATGACTCAAGCTTAACTTTTTCACATATTAATACAGAGGACTATTTTAGGAGTTCAGCTGGCTATCTTAACAGCTTGTTGGGTAAGATACTAGCAGATATGACAGTGTTACTCAAGCATGATCATCATTCTATGTCTTGTCCTTCTTCATTATGATGCCCCCTTCGTGTGCTTGAGATAGAGTACAATTTCCCCTCTTAATTTTCTTTTCTACAAGACAAACATGCACAGATTCCTTTGTCTTTCCTCACAGGGCTTAGTTTCTAGTCTTAGTTTCTATTCTAGAAAAGAGGTAAATGAGAGGGAATATGATAGAGGTGTACAGAATGATGCATGGTGAGGATAAAGTGGGCAAGGAACAGCTATTTTACCTTCCTCAAAATACTAGAACCAGAAGTCACCCAATGAAATTGAATCCTGGAAGAATCATGATAAAACATTTTCTTTATACAACAGGTAATGAAACTTTGGAATTTCCTACCATGAGATGTGGTGCTGGCTACCAGCTTGGCTGTTTTCAAAAAAGGATTAGGCCAATTCATGGAAGTCATGGGGATCAATGGTAATTAGCCTTGATAGCAGTGTGATTGCTTCAGAAGGCCATCTGATGAGAGACTAGTGGGCTTCCTTATGCAGTTGGCTGGCCGCTATGAGGACTGCTGGACTAGATGGGCCAGGGGTCTGATCCAGCAGGGCATTGCTTCTGCTCTTATGTTCTATACATCTGTGCATCTGAATAATTCTTAAAATATAGGCCTACAACTGGACATAGTACTTGAAGTGAAGTTTGATGTGCAGAATCCAGTGGAACTATTACTTTCCGTGATTTGGAAATATTTCTATTGATGCATCCTAAATTATTTTGCCTTTTTTGGCAGCCATATCAGCTGATAATTATGTGATCCTTTTTCATATGGAAGATTACCAAAGCAGATATTACCTACTCTATATCTATTCATTTGATTTCTTTTTCTTAAGAGAAGAAATTATACATTGTTTCTATTCCATTTCACTGCAGATTTAGCCCTTCTCTAACCTATCAACATTATTTTTAATTTTCTTTTTAGATGACTGGTTATCTTGGCTAGGCTTGTATCATTTGCAAATCTGATAAGCCCCTCTGCACAGGGACTGGTTATTTGAGGGACTATCTACTTCCAGTAGTTTCTGCCCACCCAAAAAGACTGGGCAAAGTGGGCACATTCCAAGTCTCCTGAATTAAACATCATCATCTATTGGGACCTAGGAAGTGTGTCTTTGTCATTGTGGCACCTGCCCTCTAGAACTGCATCCCTTGGAGATTCATATGGCTCCTACCCTGCAGCTGTTTCACAAGTCTTTGAAAACTTGGCTTTGCTCCCAGGCCTGTAGTTAGTGTAACTGTTGGGCCTCTGTAGGGGTTTGGTTTTTTGTGTGTTTTTTTTTGATGTGTTAGGTTGCCTGTTCCCGATGAATATGTCTTTTTTATTTCATTCTATTTTTTTCCTAGTTTTGAGATGTAAGCCACCCAGAGTTTTTGAGACTGACCAATGAACACTTGATAAATGTAATGTTTGAGTCAACTACACATATATTTAAACAGTTTGTTAATCAGAATATGGGGTGTTTTATCAGTTGCTTTGCTGAAGTCAAGATATATTACAAACATGGTATTCTCACAATCTACTAAGGAAGATACCATATGAAAACTGAGATAAGATTAGTCTGACAACAAATCCCTTCAGATATGCAATAATCACTGCATTATTTTCAAAGTGTTTACAAACTGATCAGTTAATAATCTACTCTAGAATTTTCCCAATGATCAATGTCAGACTAACTGCTCTGTAGTTCCTTGGATCCTCCTTTCCCCTTTTGAAGCAATGAAGCAGATTACTCTCCACAGTTTCTCAGACTATCAGTTTGGCCAGACCATCAGGAAGTTCCTTCTATAGTATCTATGATGCCATCTGTCTGTCTCTGGAGATTTTTTCATTCAGGTTCATTAGGCCTTGACTCTATTTCTATCAGTCTCAAGGGGGTATTCTGCTCCTTAATACTGCTCTCCAAAATTGCCCACTACCCTCTTTGTAGAGAAATTGAAGGATAGCATGATAAAAAGGGATGAAATCTTGAGGTACTAGGAAGAAAGTATAAGGAAACATAGGGAAAAGAGCAAGGTAAAGGAATGATCCTACATTTTTGTATAAGTTGATGATCGCTTCTAAAAGATCCACATGATTATTCCTGTGTACAATGACACTACAAATTTTAAAAATAAACTTAATTCTGAAAAGTTTTCAAAATTATATTGACAACATTGTACATATGAAAGAAATGTTAAATTGCATGTCATCAACAACCACATCACAGAAGAATATTTATATGGGAGAAATCTGTAATTTTTAGAAGATGGGGAAATCATTATTTTTCTGCAATATGTTAGACACAATGCAGCTTTGTACAAAAATGCTGAAAATATGTATTGATTTAATGTGCAACTTAATGTACTGGCCCTCAGTCTTCATTTTTATCAGTTTCTTTTTAGCAGACTAACAGTTGGAAAGATGGTCATGTGTTATTGCCCCCAATTCAGCTCACTATTTCAAATTATACCTATTGTATAATCTTATTCTTGTGTACTCAGGCAACTCTCCAACTCAATAGGATTACCTCTGCAGCAAATGTATTTAGGATTCTGTCTTTTTAACTGGATTGTAGCCTTCATGTTTCATATTGTAAGATTTACTTTATTTTAAACTAAACCCTATTCAAAGGTATTGTGTGTTTTATCTCAGAATTCAAAGTTGCATCCTGCTTCTTGAGACTGTTTCAAATAATAGTTTTAGGACAGCTGCCTATGTTGGAAATGAAGCAAAGCTTTCCATAAACCAGTCCTATCTATGTATCCCATTAGATGTTGAGTCACCTTAAAAAAAAGAGATATACATAATATAAAACTGTGAACTTCCAAGTTGAAACCCCTGATGCACAATAATTAAACCTGAAATCGCTTCTCCCCACCTTTGAAATCATAGTAGATAGTGATGACCGATTCAGCCCCCCAAGGCACATCACGATCACAGCGCAACACCCCAGCCTTCTCATCACAACGCACATAACGCTTCCTGTTGGGGCTATATATTGCAACATTGGGATGTACTGCCAGATGTAGGGTCCACTTCTCTGTTTCACTGGCAGCCTGGGCAAAGCACGTAACATTGTCCTCTGCCCCGCCCAGGTAACGCTTGGACTGCTCGTTCTGCAGAGACACCTGCCAGGAAAGAAATGTTGCCCAGTCAGCCTCATCAGACAAGGGGGCGGAGGGGAGGAATGCAACATTCACGCTAAGAAAATGGCTCTAAGAATGCTAAGAAGGGCTTAATGCGAACACTAAGAGTGGCTTTCCAGGTGTTACTAAATGTCAGTTGCAGCATCCTTTACCATGGGCTAGGGAATGGGTATTTACTTGAAACTTGTACTTTGGCAAATATCCACCCTATGGTACATCCTGGCCCAGACATTTCTGCCATAGAGGTCCAGATTCTTTTCCTACCAACACACTATAGTTGACCAGCATACTTTAGGCCAGTGTTTCTCAACCTTGGCAACTTGAAGATGTGCGGGGAATTCTGGGAGTTGAAGTCCACACATCTTCAAGCTGCCAAGGTTGAGAAACACTGCTTTAGGCAATAAGAAGAAAATGTATATTTGGCCCACTAGTTGGTTTTTTAAGGGTTAGGGCTAGGGTTGGAGGGGACGTACATGCCCAACAGTGGGATATTTAAAGCTACTAATTTATCTAGATCCAGGTACAAACTGAGAAGAAGCACTCCTGATCACCAACTAGTTCCCAAGCACAGCATACTTTAACACTCACTCACTTCTACCACTTGCAGAGGCCAATTCATTGCAGCCATAAGAAGCCAACGTAGGGGGAGAATGGCAAGTGACACTTTGGGCCATTTTTAACTTTCTCCCCATCCTTTCCTCCCCACCCACTTGCCTTAACCCAGTCCCACCAAATCAACTCCTTCTGCACAGAATCCTACTAAATAGCACTGGAAATAACTAGACCAGGATTCTGTTGCTTGGGATATACAATCAACAGGGGTGTGTGGTCCTGAGTGACTGCACCTTGCCATCTGGATACTGATGCAGCAGGAAGAACGTCTGAGGCCCTGGTTTATCCTGGTCACAGGTGACTTTGCCGTTTGGGTCAGCTGCCAAGTAGCGTTTCAGGGCACTGATAAGGTGAAGTTTCTGGCCAGCCCCTTCTCCTGGGCCAGCTGCTCCAGCTCCATGTGGGGTCACAAAGTGCAGCACCCACACCTGGCGAGGCTTCAGTTGCTTGCCTGTGGCTGCCACCTGGAAACGGAAAGGTTCGGCAGTCAGGTATCTGTTTGCTGCATTGACAAGTCCGAACTCCAGGGAGTATGTCATGGTGGAAAAGGTTGAACAGCACCAATTCTTCAGGCCAGCCACTGCTTGGACCCACTTGAGACTGCAGCTGATGCACAAGATCACAATGGATGCCTAGCAACTAGGCAAACCCAACCCCCTCAGGATTAAGCCCCACCCACAGAAGTACATTACCCAAGCTACGATGTTGTGAAAGTATGGTATCACTCAAGCCACATCACTGATATTTTTCTGTTAGCCGTTTGCCTAGTTTTAAAGCCTTCTGTATGTAAGGGTTCTGCCCTCTGGCAAAAGCTCGCTCTCCTCCTCTAGCGGCTCACTGGACAAAGGACAACAGAAGGTTGCCCAATGAGAAGTTACTGGCAGGGATCTCTGAGAAGAAAAGATTTCCCACTCTTTATACAGAGATAGTGGAGGTGCAAACTTTAAACAGTATGGCAAAACATACTGTTTATGGACGTCTTATGTCCAGTTTAGCAACCTCCCAATAATGTGTGTTTTCCAATAAAATTTAGGAGTGCAGGTACAACCCCTGCCCCAGCAAGTTTTCCTACGGTTAAGGTAATGAGGCTACAAAGAAACTTCATGACCAAAATCTGAATCCATGTAAAGCCCCCCTTACTCTATTGGGGATTATTCTTTTAGGTTTAACCAGAAGTCAATATTCTCAGGGATGTTATTTGTCAAATGTTCAGACACACAGTCTGAAGTCTGAATAGTTAAATATAATGATGAGATAGAAGTTTAATCTTTTAAAAAGGCATTTTAATTTTTGTACACAAAGTGGTTTTTGAACTAGTTTAGCATTACATAAAGCCATGGTTGTACAAGGGCTAGTACCCAGCTAGAACATGGCACCTGCCTTATTTATACATCTTCACTGACGTATCTAAGTCACATTTAGCCCAATCCCTCCCCCTACAATCTTTTTTTAATGGAGATTTCTAAAAAACAACTCACCCTCCCTTTTAAAACTTACAAAAAGAAAAGAAAAGAAAAGAAACAATACAATGCAGTATAAAAGATTGACAATATCATCAAGTTTATTACACAATTTCCAACCTATCAGAAAAAGACAAACAAATCAAATCACGAAGAACAGGAGTGGGAGAGTAGAAGGGAACCGAAGTTATGTTTTCTGTTGTCTGTTTTTCTTCTTTTATTTTCTTCCATTATTTCAAAACAAACTAAAAATGTCCCATTAGGTAAAAAGCAACTTTTCCAATCCATATTGTATACTTTACAGTTTAAGCTCTCTCTGCTGGCTTACATTAACTTTTTTTTTCCTCTTAAAAAAACATTGACCTTAGCCCCTCTTGGATCAACAGCAAAAAGGAGGCATCACATCCCTTGGTGACACCAGTCATCCTCTTTAATCTATCCAACTGTTCTGTGAGACAAGACAGATCCTTCTATGAGGGGGGCTTCACCATGCAGTTGGATAGTCACAATAAGTGTTCATCAATGTAATAGATGCTAAAGAAATCCAGGGTATCTTGATTTTATGTAACTGGGGTGCTCAGGCTAGGATGGAGCACTGAAAACTAAAATGCACACCTCAAAAGGTTCCATCTCAAAGATGACACTTGAATCAAGAATTCTGCAGCCACTGTTTTTCCATAAGGATCCTCATGTAATATGATGTTTCTGGCCTCAATTGGTTGCCAGCTGAAAGGCTCACTGGATCTAGGAATCCTAGTTCTATGTTTACATAATAAAAATTAAATGCTTGTTCATTCCCTAGGCTGGCATGCCAGAGACCACTGACATTTTATGTCATCTGAAGCAAACGTGTGAGTGAATCCCACCAAAGTGAAAATTCCAAATGAGGAGGGGGGCAAGGGTAGTTTTGGACCTTAATTCAACACTTACATCACACAAAATTTAAAATGCTCAAGGTGTACTCCAACCAATAGTGTCCAGAAGCCTCAGCTTGACTTTGCCCCAATTCCATGTTCCTGCATCTATTCACAACTCTTCCTCTACAACAAGGAAGGTGGTATACTGGGAAAGGATGGCCTTGAAAAAAAAGTGTGTGTAAGAAGTTACAATCAGAGCAGCTACTGCATGAAACAAAGCAAGGAATTTGTCAGTAAATCACCTGTGGAGAGAGTTCCTGCAATAGCCAAAGGCAGATTTATTTCTTAAGGGAAACTCCATTTTGTGGGCAAGCTGAGCAGCACAGCCCCTCCTGTAAGAAGTTAGGTTAAATTGGTTTGACAATTTTCAGGAATTAAGGAGAGGCATGACTGGAAGCAGCAACTAGCCTGTTCTCCATCCCAGAAAAGGAAAACAAAACTTTTCTAAGCTGTGTACAGAGCTGTTAGAGTGCAAGACTGAAGCTGCTTTGGAAAAAGGATCAGAATTAAGGAGGGCTCTATGCACTGATGCCTAAGAAGACAATGCAGTTTGAATTTTGAACACAAGCTCCAGTGAGGCTATGGTAATATACCTTGTGCTGTGCTGAAGCATGAGGTCTTCCTACAGGAGAGAAGCTGGATGGATTCCTCCCCGGGTGTTTCTAAAACGCCATGGAAAGGAAAGAGGTGACAGACCTCTGTGGAAAGCACCATTCTCTTTGGGTCCAAGAATCCATGGATTGAAATGGCCCCCTGGTCACAGTGGCTCAGACAACCCCTCCCAAACTCCAAGTCATTCAGTGTTCCTCCATCAAGCAACAGCAGCAGCAGCACACTTAGGAAGAACTCAAGTCTCAATGCCATAGTGTGCCAGATGGAGTCCTGCAGGCAAAGTCACTTCCAAGGGGTCTGGAAAGAGCAGAGGGCAGTGGGAAGGAGTGGGTGGAGAATCCTCCATCCTTTAGTCTTGATTAAGGACAGGAGATACAAGTCCATAAAAACACTGAATGCTTCCAACATCCCTGCAAAGGAAAGAACAGGAAATATCAGTCACTTCTATAGGTGCTTTCAAGAGCATAGTTTAGAAAAAGTGCAATTCCAAGAGTGAATTCCTACATACAAAAGGGAAGTGAAACTTGAGGGTTGTTTCAGACCATAGTTGACCTGGACTAGGATTTGAAGCCAAGTATATTCTGCCACTGAATTATATATACTAGGCACAATCCAACTATTTCTTCCCATCACAGAATGGTATCTATCAAAAAAGAACACCATCTCAGGTCCTATGCAACTATCCAGAAATAGGTGGAAATCAAAAGGTTGCATTTTAGTTCTTTTTGAAGTGTTCAATTCCATTTTACCCAGAGCAGATTACAGTGGAATAAAACCAGTTAAATTTGAGAGAGATCCTTTTTAGAAAAAAATATGTTACTAGTATTAGTCTATTTCCCCTTCTGAAATAAGATATGAATTTAGACATATACTTCACCCAGGAAGGAACAAAGCAGATTCTGCACAAATGTACTTCAGGATTTCCTTCTTGTTTAAGTAGTTAAATTAGAAGCTCTGGTCTGATTATCTACAGCAATGCTGGATAATCCTTTTTGGCCCAGGGGCCACAGTTCGCTTTCCTGCCTTGCTTTGGGGTCACAGGGGGCATGGCCAGCAATGTGGTCATTTTCCCTGAAAAAAACAAAAAACAAAAACAAAACAGGAAAAACCAGCCTATTTTTGGAGAAGGTGCTGTTCTTAAGTGGTGCTATGCTTCCTTACATCCCTGCGGGCTCAAGGCAGGAGTTCTCAAAATATGGGTTGTGATCCGCCGTGGGGTTCATGAGCATAATGAGGATGGTCCCACTTGCTCCCACTCTACCTGGATGTGGGCTGCTTTGCTGAGTTACTGGTGCTGGATCTAGGCTTTTCTTCAATCACACTAAGAGGGGAAAGATCAGACCAGCAAATTTCTCCTCTTCCAAGGCTGACTCTTCCCAGGGGCCATCACAGTGGGTCCTGGCATTGAGCCTGTACACCCATTCAGCATCCCAGAATTGCCCCTCTTCTATTTCTTGAAGGAAGATGACGCCAGGTTCTGGCACTCATCCTGTGCACTCAGTCCAGGCAGTCTAAGTCCTGTGCCTCTTCTACTTGTAGCAGGAGGATGCCCCACGACAAGAAGACAGCTGCTTGAGCTCAGCTCTACGACCCAGAATGACACTACTCAGGAAGATCAGAATGGGCAAGGATGCCTCAATGCTAACAGGATGGCCTTGGGCAGGAGACACTTTTGCAGGTACAAAGGCTTGCAAAGGAGAACCCAGCCCTAGGAGGAAGCCCTGACTGAGATTCAGTCCAGCTCACAGTTTGACAGATTTATTCACCCCAATATGTGTGTGTGTCCCCATCCATAAAAACAGATTTATTATTTTAGTGGTCATGGCATATTTGAGAATCCCTGGCTTAAAATACCAACATTTATCCTCTTAAACCTAAAGTGTGTATGTGCCGGGGCGGGGGGGGGGGGGGGGACCAACATTTACAGCCTTATATAGGATGCTGGCGTTGGATGCAAAATCCTCCATTCGATGTACTTGAAGCTACTTCATATAAAAAGGAATCAGCAATAACAGGAAGACAAATGAAGTTATTTTCTAATCCTTCAAGACATCAAAAATTCTGAAACAACTGAGCTTTACAAAGCACTGAAAATCAAATGCCCACAAATGAAGAAAGAAAAACCAGGATTCAAGCCTAAATATAATATCACCTCTCCTGCCCAGTGCTTACTACTGATTCTGCTAGTCAGCAGTAGGTAAAGGAGCATGAGACCCAATATGAGGGAAGAGGCAGATTGTTTTTTTTTTTTTTTTAAAGGAATGAAGGATGACAGAAAAACAGACAGGCATATTAACATCTCCTTGCCCCATCCAGAAAACTTTCTCACTTCTCTCAATGATGTCGATCTCTTTCTCTGTCCCTGTCTCTGTGCCTCTCATGCTCCCGGCTTCTTTCCTGGAAATAGTCCTCATGTCGATCTTCATTATGAACCACATCTCGATGCCTCCTACTGCTCTCACGTGACCGACTGGGTGACCTATCCCGTGACCGATGTCTTTTTCTGGAAAATAACAAGAAATATCAAGTATAGTAAAAAGCATAAACTTGCAGAGAGTTTTCTACAAAAGGACACATTGTTTATGTGGTTGTACAAATTCCGAAGGAGAGAAAAAAGCAGATAAAATAAATTCAGCTAGATAAACATGAGTAGTTCTGTTTGCTGAAATTCACCTGGAGGAACTGCTGCTGCTGCTACCAGTGCCCATGCTGTAAGACTTGGCTTCAATGCCATGAAGACAATCCTTAAGTGAAGAGATAAGGACCCGACACCGCTCATCATTTGCTACACGTGACTGTTTAATCACAGCAATGGCTGTGAGCAGGGTCTCAATAGCATCACTGTAATCCCCTGCAGCATAAGAACAAAAACAAGATGTTAAGACTGAAGCCTGAGCTAGGAAGGAAAGACAGTGTTAACCAACTGTGGTTACCTGCACTGGCCCCAGATACAGCCTTGGATATGGCACTGCTGGAAATTGCTCGATTCCTGTTCATGATATCATCAAATTCTGCTTCACCAACAGGGGGAGGTAACGGGCCCAATTCCCGGCTGCAGTACACAAGAATGCACCCATCATTCAGAGGCAGAGGACAAATTTTTCAAGCAGAATCATGACAAAGTCCTTCGTACACCATGCATGGTTGACAGCCTTCCCAAAAAAAGGCAGTGTGTTGCTGAATATATACTTCTCTCCCACTCCCCACAACAGCAGATATTAGCAGATAGAGCATCCTTAAGACTCTTAAGTAATGAAATCCTTCCCTGTGATCTGAGGCATTTTCTGGCATTTCTATATTGCCCAGTTAAAACATCATTTTTTCTATCCTAACAAATAATATAAAAAGTCCCTTTTTGAATTAGAGCTAGATGCTATTCTTGCATTGCTTCCAGTTTCAAGTTCTTCTCACATTCTTAAGAGCGGGCTTGCTCTCACCTGCTGTGATTATATGGTGCAGAAGCCTTGCTGTAGGCATCAGGTGGAGGCCCCATGGCTGCATTTGGGGGTGGGAAGAAGGCTGGATTAAGGTGTAAGGCAGGTGGCACTGCCCCTGGAGGTGGCACAGTTAGATGGGGGGGAAGTCGAGGTGGAGGGGGCATGAGGTGCTGGTAATGAATACCAGGTGGGGGAGGTGGAACTCCAAAACTGGAAGAAAGTGGTGGAGGAGGGGGTATTGGTGGAGGGGGCAGCCCCATGAGAGGAAGCGCAGAGGGAGGACGGTTGAAGAAAGGTAAAACAGGAGGTTTCTCAATGCGTGGCGGTGGCACAGCATTCTCTGTTGGAGTCGCTCGGCCATCAACAGAATCTGAGGAATCCCTTGAGTGAGCCCTCGGAGGCACCCCTGTTGACATCACAAATAAGGAAAAGTATTAAGCATATGGGTGGTACAGGGTTTTTGTTTGGTACAATATAAGCTTCCAATAAATATGCTTGTCACATCACTTCCTTGAAATAAAATCCCACTTTGTTCTAGTTTCTGATCAGTTATGTTATGTGAAGGGTGGATTCTGCTCTTATGCTCACACAGGGCTTAAACTTTCTAAGAGATCCAGATATCTTCTTCACAACAACTGAAATAGACATTCCCAATTTTTGCCGTGAAACTCGGTTCATTCATACTTGTGTGCTATGCTAGCAGAGGCAGCCACAATGTGAAGATTATAAACAAGAGAGAGATACTTCATGAAATACCGTAACAGTGTTTCCATTCAGTATCTGTTACAACAGGTGAGTGCATAAACATTTTTTTATTTATGCATTTTATTAGTATCACAGCTAAAGCAAGACTTGAACACTTCTCAATTATAGCCAATCTTAGTAGATTAGATATCATAATGGTAATTTATTTCTCATGTCAAGCTTAGAAGGTGACATGAACTTTGCCTTTTGGTCACAAATACAACTGTGAAATACAGATGCAATGCAAGAAATACATACTACTGATAATACCCATTTTAGAAGAGTCATACTAGGTAGTATTGGTTTAAAATCACAATATTTGTAAGAAAGACACAGACTGAATACTCAGAGAAAAAGCGAAGTCAGGAAAGCATGAGAAAAAATGATGAACTAGAAATATGACACTGACAAAAGATGAATCAGAACATGCTATGGATATGCTTGAATAACTCACTGCTGCAGATATAATAAATAGTATTTATAAGGAATTAAGTAAAGCCAGCATATTGTAATTTATCACATCATGGAAGACTGTAAGAAAAAAAATTATTGCTATAGTCTCATAATAAACTTACAACCTATCTTTTTCTTTCCAATCTTATAATTACATGCAAAACAAACATCTGACATTGCTTTTAGGAAGTAACATATCTAATTCTAATTGAAAGGTAAAAAGCTAAAACATAAAGGGCCCAGATCTAATCATAACTAAACCTCTGAATTACTCTGCATCCAAATAGTGAATCAAAACCATTATCCAGATAATTATGAACCAGATTAGGAATTAAGTTTATGGGCTACAGCCAATATCAAGAAGCCCCAGTTCCATTTGTGCAATGAGATCTCCCCTTCCTATCTAGAGCAGATTTGGGGAGAAAGGTGGTACTGCTTTCAGGATTGAAGAATTATAATCTACTAACAGATGAAGTTCCATCAGCAGACAGACATTACTGTGACAAATTAAGTCAATCCAATGGATTCAAGTCAAATGCATCAAGAATATCTTTCCAGCTCATTCAATTATTTTTCAAATAAAATTTACTTGACATTTCAGCTAACTAGTGGATAAAAACATCATTTCTCATGACAAAAGCACTGCATTATTCAAAGACAAATTTCTACAGTGAAATCAGTAATACAGTGAAAGCTACTCTTTTGTTAAATACTTTTAAGTTGTAATAGCCTTTAACTGAAATGATAATTACTTAAGAAACATACTGCTTACAAAATCCTTGAAAGAGAAAATAAACTATCAAGGTCTAACATCAAGATTTTTTGGTGCACAAGATAAATGAGATGCACTAGATGTATTGTATTGTATTGTATTGTATTGTATTGTATTGTATTGTATATACACACCAAACTACTTTCTGAACAGCTATAAAAATGACTTCACAAAAAAAACTTCACAAAATCAATCTGTTCTAACTTCAGATGCTATTGGAAGCATAAACTTTGGATCCATGGATAAGGTTAATGCAAAATTTGCATTACTAACCCACAGATAATTCAAATGGGAAAATACATCTATCTTTTCTTCTATATAAAATAACCAATACCTTTGGAATAGTGAAACTTTTGGTCTGATAAGATAATCATTCAATATTAGTAGCTTTTGAATTATAGAATTTAATATAGAGACAATTACATGGATAGTTATGGATGTAAGAACACTATTTAATGTAATATTAAAAATATTTTTTCAAGGTATTGAATGCTGTCTACTACTGTTCCATGGCTCAGTTGATTGGTTATGAAGACAGAAAACGACCAGATTTATTTGAAAAAAAAATCATTTTTGTTCTTATTGAGTAGTCATGGATTCCACAGAAATAATAAAACTATGCTGAGCAAAAAATTCTTCTTTGACACAAACCAAGATGGCAAGAATATAGAAATTCATTGGAGGTATTTACAGAGATTTTAAAATGTCTGAATACAGCCACTATTTTTGTTTTAAATTCCAACTTTTTTAAAGTTGTCCAACATTTATGAGGTTTATGAATTTCAATCTATAATAAGCTTAACAACTCTGTACAATGAGATAAGTTTTTTTTTAAATTAAGACTCTTATTATAAAGAAAGGATTTTTCATAACTGAAAGAAGCTGAAATCAAAAGACTGTGGAGTATATGAACTGGAACCTACTTTGTAATCTTATTCCAATGAGGCATAATTCTTGCAAAAATACTTCCAACTGTAAATACAACTAAGAAATACTTCAAAGAAAAAGGCACAATCATACAATCCCAATACACAATAATTATGGTCACAGAAATCTATTATGTAACCATTATATAAATGGTATAATTGTGTAAAACTGGCGACAAGTATTGGATATTCTAATATACGACAACCTTCATATTTCAAAATAAGCAAGCGTCTGAATTATATTAATTCACTTTACACTCAGTTAAAATCATTTTTGGTGATCATTATAATATGTGGGAGACAATACTAAAAAGGAACTCTGAACTGAGGAGTGTGTGTGTGTGCATGTCGGTCTTTTATCACACTGATTTTGTAAGCTATGTTAAGTGGAGGGGTTGGTGCCTCCGAGTCAGTGTTGATTCTTGGCGACTGCCTGGACAAGTCCCTGTAGTCTCTGTGGAGAAACAGTTTGGTGCAGTGATTTAGGAACCAAACTAAGACCATGAGTTCTAGTCCTGCCTTAGGCACTAAGTCAGCTGGGTGACCTTGGGCTAGTCACTCTCTCAGCCCTAGGAAGAAGCCAATGGCAAACCATTTCCAAAAATATTGCCAAGAAAACCTTAAGGGTAAGGATAGAAAATAGTAAAAAATGATAAATTTGTATCGCTTAGGTCCTTTGAGAAAGGAATTAAAAGTGTTGAAAGTTATTTACAAAGGCTTTGTCCAAAACGGTAACGTGCCATGGTTTGAGTGCTTAACAGCAATTTCTGCAGCCAACACCTATTGATATTTTTACTACATAGAAAGAAACTACAGGTAGTGCTTGACTTACAACCATTTGTTTAACGACCATTTGAAAGTTATGATGGCTCTGAAAAAGTGACTTATAACCAGTCCTCGTGCTTACGACTGTTGCAGCATCCCCACAGTCACGTGATCAAAATTTGGGTGCATGGCAACCCACATGTATTTGCGATGGTTGCAGTGTCCTGGGGTCACGGGATTGCTATTTGCAAGCTTCCTAGGGGACTTCCGACAAGCAGTCAATGAGGGAAGCCAGATTTGCTTAACAATTGGGTGATTCGCTTAACAACTGGCAAAAAGGTAGTAAAATTGGGCACAACTCATTTATGACTGCATTGCTTAGCGTCAGAAGCTCCAGTCCCAATTGTGATCGTAAGTTGAGGAATACCTGTACTATCATTATCACCCCCTCAACATAGAAATTATTTGCAATACTGATATCCAACCACTGTCTAGGACAAATCACAAAAGTCACTGAAACATAAAACTGGTATGCCTGATAAAATTGCAACATGACAGTGGGAATTAGCTACTTAGCTGATCAAGTTATATTTCTTTCAGCCTTTCCCACACACCAGTGTGGTGTAGTGGTTAAGGTGTTATATTAGGAGTGGGGAGACTAAAGTTCTAGTCCACATTTAGTGGTGGAAGCTCAGTGGATGACTTTGGGCCAGTCATTCTCTTTTGCCCAACCTAGCTCACAGAAAGAACTGCTGTTGTGAGAAAAAATAGGACGACAAGAGTGCTATGTATGCTACCTTCAGCTCTGGAATGAAAAGCAGGATCAAAATTCAATAAATCAAATTAAATTAATCCTGGATGACAGTGGGACTTACAACATCATTCTCTTAAAGAAGTCAATGAAGAAACTGAACAGAAACAAACAAGACATCTATTGCTATTTTTCAATGGTCAAGGTGAGGTCTCAAACAGAATATTATAACCTTTCCCCTTCAGAAACACAAAAACTCTGGAGGAAGTTCAGAGTGCAGCTATTAATAGATATGGAAGGTTTCAGATATGACAACAGCCTTCAGAGTTAAGCCCATACAATTTGGAGATGGTAACCAAGATGCTTTGATGCTTTAATTAGACTTAAAACTAATGAAGTCACCCCCCCAAAAAAAAGTATTCACACTTCTGCAAATGCAAATTAATTTGCTTCTGGTCTACAGAGCTCTGCTCAAGATTCTCAAAAAAACTAACCAATGCCTCCTTCTCTGCTTTGCTACCTATTCGGCTAGCATACCACCCAGCTAAACTTACGTTTTCGGGCCTGTGCCTCAAACTGTGCAAGGTTTTGCCGGGTAGCCAACTTCACTTCCATTTTATCTCCATTCAGAATCTTCCCTGGTAGCAGCTCTAGAAGTTTGTGGACTGAGTTCTCAGAAGCAACAACCACTTCTGCGTATCTGTTCAAAGAGCCACAGAAAAATCATCTGAAGACTGTTAGGAAACTCTCGTAAGGAGTACCATCTAAACAAGGGGAAGGGAAGGGAACAATCAGCCATCCTCTTACAACTGTAAATTCCCAGCTTTCCTCACATTATACATTAGGGGCAGGGAAAGCAGCTTCCCTCCAATGGCCTGCTCTATTGCTTTGTCTCTTTACCTCTGCAGCATTCCACCTAACAGTATCTTCATTTCTTTCCTTTGCCCACCTCATCTCCTTACTGCCAAACAGTTAAAAGTTAGGTTAAATAACTTCACCCAATTTGTCTATTTTTCTGTCTCCCTTTTTCACTTGGCCATTCTCTCTCTTTAGCTTTTTCCCTTTTCTATTCCTTTTCACTCTGTTCCTCCTTTCACACCCTTGATCTCAGCTGTCTGCTTTTCCTGCAAACAAACTGCTTCTCTCTTCCTTTCAGAAATCCTGCTATGGAAGGTGGAGGAGGAGTAAGCACAGGTTTCTCAGAGAGGGCACACATACACATATAATGGGGGAACAATTCATTTTATAGATACTTAATATAGGAGCGTGCAAAATGCTCTAAGTTTGAAACATCTTTTCTATCCATTTCAAGTCTGAAATGTTTTGCATGTTCCTGAACCTTAAGTTATAAGCAACTAATCATAAGTAATGTTTAAATCAAGTTAATCAGCATTTCTTTCATTCCTTTCTTTATAGCAGTCCTATCATTTTTTTGAAGCGTGGTCCTAGAATAGCATTCAAAAGCCAATGTGAGTTTTGCCAAAGTAGCCAATTTCTGTTATACAGGCATAGTGCAAAACATTCAGCTTCTTCAAAAACAAAGCCATATTCAAAGAGCCAGAATGGCTCTTTGTTCAAGCACCTGCCTTGGCCAGACAGTTTTCTGGTCTTGAGTAAACTCTCTTGAAACATATGCATTTCCAAACTGCCAAGAGATCATTCCAGAAAAGGAAGCCTTTTTTGAAAGAACCCAGCTTGAAGAGATTTCTTAGCCATCTCCTTTTTTAAAAAGTACAATGACAGTTACTCTGGGAGGTGTTTTCTGAGAATTGGATGACCACTAGCCAAACTTCCTTTGGGCTGCCTTTTCTTGTCGTGGATTTCTCCCAAATCTCTCCCTCAAAGGAATCTGTGACAGAATTCTACTAAAGAGAGCAACAATTCAGCAGTCATTACTCTCTGGAAGTAGACACAGTGCATCTTCTTCTGGATTACTTGTTACACTTTCTAGGTGTTGCATGCATACTTTCATGTACATTAACTATCATAAAGTACCCTGGATCACTCTATAATGTCTT
The DNA here is from genome assembly GCA_030867105.1 of Liasis olivaceus. Taxonomy (NCBI): domain Eukaryota; kingdom Metazoa; phylum Chordata; class Lepidosauria; order Squamata; family Pythonidae; genus Liasis; species Liasis olivaceus. The sequence goes on along the minus strand of CM061349.1, from coordinate 106,625,426 downwards.
CCATAATGACTGCCCTTCATGTTACAATCATTAACAAAGAAGTCTTGCATTGCTCACCCTTTAGATTGGCCGTTGGCTCTGTTCTCAGCAAATTTCAGCTCCACAACATCATAAACACCTACAGAGCGGATTATTCTGGTCAACTGCTGGTCAGTTGTCCACTGTATATGAAGAGACAAAAAATCAAAATATTATATCTGAAACCTTTGTATGATCTCTAGTTTTTTAATTAATAAAACAATACAATACTACAATTTTCTTTTGATGAGATCTGAAACCTTTGTATGATCTCTAGTTTTTTAATTAATAAAACAATACAATACTACAATTTTCTTTTGCTGAGATCTCACTACATTTCTTTACCCTACAGTATTTCCTCTTACTACACATTCACTTCAGTAGAGGGTTTTTGGAGGGGGCAGGAGGAGAGCACAGCAGCAATTCAGAATAGGGCTACCATATCTGAGTTACCAAAGTCTAGATGATCCAGAATTAACTCTTCTGCTGCCATCTAATGATCATCCAGATTTCTATAGCCCCAAAATAGCAGTCCTGGTTTAAAAGGCAGACCTTCTAAACCAGCTAAATTAATTTTTCATCAAATCTTTGTCCAAATGATTGCTAGCAGAAAGAGCAGAAATGATAACTATTTTTCTCCTCAGCTATATACCAACAGGCCTATCGCCTCTGTTGTTAAAAAGAACTGCCTGTACCAGAAGAAAATGTATTATGTTATATGATGTTTTGTAACCCAGAATAAGTGCTTTAACCAATTAGTGCATCTATGGCTACTGCAGATACTTTACTGCAAGTCAAAGTGAATATATGACAAAAGCATATAATGTACCTGCTCTTTGAACTTATCAGTGAGTGTTCTGTAAAAAGCCAACCTATTATATTGTTTATTTCCTGTTCTAAATTAGAATACTTACCCAAGAAAAGCTGCCCACATAAACAGCAGCCCTCTTATTGCGTAGTCCACTGTAGGTATACAAAATAGCAGGTGATTTGCTGTTTGGCTTAGGAGACTGTTCTTGGCGGCTTTCAACTGGTGGCTCAGAGCTGCTAGTGCAACTTTCAGAAGGTTGTGAGCTGGCAGCTAGCACATCGTCATATAGATCCATCTGGTCAGCATTACTAAATTCAGAGTCCTAGAAAGAGGAAGAACACTTAGCACCTTCAGGGCTACAGCTCCACATTAGTTATCTTTTACTATATTTGCAACAGCATTACACTTATATCATCTCCTGCAGGAGCTATACAGCTCACAGGAAAGCTGACTTGTCCAATCTTTCTTCCTAAAAAAACAAAGAAAAAGTTCAGCAGGATGGATTTATTTACTACTGCCCCTAAGACCCCAATATTTCTCTTTAAATGAAATGAGTACTTATCTCACTGCTGTCACTGTTACAAAGACTTTTGCTTTATGTTTCTATGCTCTGTATGTACTTACAAATGTGAAATCAATACCCTTATTTTTTCTCATTCCTTCACAGAAAAACAGATAACTCAATCAGACTCCTACTAAATATTTCTCTGCTGCCTAATCAATGATATAAATAACCCAATTAAGCAAGAGATGGCAATCAAACTGCGTGGAAATTTGTCTCAGAAAAAGACATTGCATTATCTTCCATGATTCCACTAACAAATTCCTTAAAATGACATTTGAAATTCAGCAATTTTACATTGGATGGAAAGTTCTAATTGCTATTGTTCTGAGAAACCAAGACTGCCTCTTTATAAGACTTTGGAAGAACAAACCAAGTATTGATAGGACCAGAATTTTGCTTAAATTTCCTGAAACCACAAGACTTAAAAGATATCACACTGGTTTTAATAAGACATACTTCGTCTAGATCCAACTCACTGCTCAATCTCTCTCTCTCTCTCACACATACACACACACAAGTGACGGGTGAGGGGATTTTTTTTATACATTTATATGTATCTTTTAACAGTACTATTTAGTAAATGTATATGGCTCAGTGGAACTCTGGGCGGCAAAGAAAAGTAAATAAATAAACCACATGGAAGCACCATAACATTATCTGCATATCTTACACACACTATGCTGGGTTCCATTAACATCCTGCCCCAGTGCCTGAAGAAAAAGTCAGGTCTTCACAGCCTTTTGCAAGGCTAACAGATTCAGAGCCGTCAGGATCTGTGGTGGGAAGGTATTCCATAAGGCAAGCAACATAACAGAGAAAGCACGCTTCCTAGGCCCCGCCAGGTGACATTGCTTCACTGAAGGAACCTGAAGCATGGCCACCATACTGGATGTAGTGGGATGGGCAAAAGCCACTGGGGATAAGTTGCCCCATAGTAATCTAATCCCATGCCATGTAGGGCTTTAAAAGTGACAACCAGTATCTTGAATTGCACTTTGAAGCCTCCTAGGAACCAGTGTACACCATATAGCATTGATGTTATATAGGTGCCCCCATACTGCATGTGCCATTGCATTCTGAACCCGCTGAAGTTTCCAGAAGATGCTCTTTAAGGGCAACTCCATATAGAGTGCATTGCTATAGTCCAATTGGGAGGTGCTTAGGGCATGGGTGACTGTGAGCAATACCTCTGGATCTAGGAAGAGTTGCAGCTGGCACACAAGATGTATCTGTGCGAATATCCTCCTGGCCTGGCTGCTACCTCAAGCATGAACCATGAGTCCAGGAGGATCTCCAGATTCTGCACTAACTCTATCTGGGGGAGTGGCACCCCATCCAAAATTAAGGATGGAAAATCTCTAGATACAGGGAACTCTAAATCCCACAATCACTCGGTCTTGTCAGGTTTGAGCCAAGCTTGTTCTTACCCATTCAGATCTGCACAGCCTCCAGGCACTGGGAAAACACCTCAACAGCATTACTTTGATGGCCCAGGGCAGATTTATATTACTTACTAACATTGGCATGCTGATTATATTTAACCCTATGCTAACAGGATTGCAAGCTGATCATATGTAACAACAGTATTCTGTTAATATCACACTGAAATTGCACTCAAAATTTATTTTTGAGTTAGTGCTATCAGTGCTCTTTTATCTTCATATAATATATCCATAACTGAACATGGGTAAGAGCACATACTGAGGATGACCTTGTGGCAATTAAGGGCAGCAAAATGTTATTATTTCTCTGCCCTTATTGCATCCACCAGTGGCTGTCCAGCAGCCCTTCTGAGGGTGACCCAATCACTGCTAGGTAGTGGCAGGATACTGGACCATCTACAGAGCTGTTGTAAGGAATATTCTGACTATTTGGCAGATAAAGTAGCTCAGATACACACTGGGCATGTCTGGCCAAGGTGCCAGGGGCACAGTCTGGTGGTGTGATCTAGGACGTATCTGAGTTGGTCACTTAAAAACGTTCTCTGTGCAGTTCCTTCAGCAACTTGTTTGCTGAACCCAGGCCCTTCCTGGCTTGTTAAGGCAGTCAGGGAGGTGACCAGTACTTGGATCCATTCAGTGGTGTCAGTCTTCTTGAGGGAGGAGGTAGTGCATTCCCTCCTCAAGAAGCCATCCTCGAACCCAACTGTTTTAGACAACTATCATGCTGTCTCCAACCATGTTGATAAAGTGGTTGGGCTGCAAATACAAAGGACTCTGGAGGAAGTGGATTATCTAGACCCATTTCAGTCAGGTTTCAGACCAGGATTCAGTACTGAGACAGCCTGGTTCATGTTGATGACCTGTGGTGGAGGCAGAATGGGGTAGTGCATCCATCTTGTGCTTTCTGATCTCTCAGCAGTTTTTGATACTGTTGATCACAGTATCCTTCTGGACCAACTCCAAGAGCTCAGAATTGGGGGTGCTGTATTAGGGTAATTCTCTTCCTTCCTTCAAGACCAGTTCCAGTTGATGTTGACAAAGGAAGGTCACTCCCTAGACCCCTCCTTTGCAGGGTGCCAAAGGGCTCCACACTTTCTCCCCTCTTGTTCAACATCTACACAAAACCACTGGGTGATGTCATCCACCAATTTAGGGTCCAGTATCATCAGCATGCTAATGATACCCCATTATATCTTTCAACCCCAAGCCAGTCAAGTGAGGATGTTGTAGTTCCTGGAGGCTGTGCAGGCCTGGATGGGGAGAAATTGACTTCGGCTAAATCTCACCCAGACCAAGTTGTTGTGGCTACTGGGACCGCCTAGGTTCAGGGGTTTTGCACTTTCCCATTCAGGAGCAGGACACAACTTGGGAGCCCTCTTGGACTCAGCTTCTGTTCAAAGAGCAAGTGGCAGCTGTGGCCAAGAGGACTTTTACACAGCTCCATCTGGTGCAGCAGTTGTGTTCCTTCCTGGATTTGGTGACATGCTCATACCCTTGTCACCTCACAGCTTGAGTACTGCAATGCGCTACTCTCCATGAGGCTGCCATCGAAGACAGCTTGGAAGCCTCAACTTGTCCAGAATGCAGTGGTATGTGCAGTGATGGGCTTGCCCTGGCATGCCCAACTGACACCTCCGATTCACAAGCTGCACTGATTGCCAGTGTGTTTTCATGTGCAATTCATGGTGCTGGTTATCACCCATAAAACCCCACATAAGCTCTAGGGCCCAGTTATTGAAGGAACTACCTAACTCCTATGGTTTTTGCTTGGCTGAGTGTATGCACTCCAAGTCCCCTTGACTGAACAATGTCATCTTTTGGGATCCAGGAAGCATTCCTTCTCTGTAGCAGCTCCTGCCCTCTAAAATGAGGTTGTCCTGAGATTTGGACAGTTCCCACCATTAGCCTTGGGACCCCATCTGAGATGTTGTCTGCATTGATGTATCTTGTGGATTGCCAATTTGTAACTATTTTGTAATTCTTTTTCAGATTGTTATTGTATCTCCAGTTACTTGTTTTTATATTCTTTATTTTTGAGCCACCCAGTTGGCTGAAATTGGGCAGCATCAAAATTGAACAAATAAATTGCATGCACACACCTACTAGAGGAAAATAATATAATACAGATCCTCTAAAGAAGCTGTCATTATTAATTGCTCAGATGATTAAAAAATTAAGAGTTAAAAAATACACCCTACTAACTTGTGTGTATATATTTGTAATTCTATTTTTAATCCACTTGCCAGGCTTGCACAATCTAGCTAAGAATCTAATATATCAATTAATTTTACTAACAAAAATTGCATATTTAATACTGGCCTAGTTTACATTATCATCAGGCAGTACAGAAAAGTCAATCTATTTAGGCAAAATCTGAATGAAGTATTATCCCTATAGATGGCCAGCTGCTACAGTGTGTAGAGCTTCCTTTTTAAAGGATTTTTCAGTGTTTTAAATGGTCAATGATTCATGCATGACATACAGAAACAGTCAGGTTCTATCATGCAGTATAAGCCTGAATTCAACCATTTATCCTCTGTTATCAAAAAATATATCAGAATACTAGCATAATACAGTGGTTAATACCCACACCCAATGTATGCAATTCAGCTAAATATGAATTCTGTGGAACTTGTTAACCATAACCAATCTTCATTATTAGCTGTAGTAGGATTTAAATTTTGCATAAGTTGGGACTGAAATAAGTATTACTAAAATGTCATACTATTGTATCAGTGTTCATAGTACCAGCATTCTATTTCCTACATAGCACAGGACCAGGTTATTTGTGGGACCGCCTCTCCCTGAGGGTATCTGCCCACCCTACTAGGTTAGATAAGGTAGATGCACTCCAGGTCCCCTCTCTTAAATGTTGTCACCTAAGGGGACCTTGGAAGTGCATCTCCCTTCATCAACATTCAATAAACTCCATTCAAACAACATTCAATAAACTATGAACTCAATTATGACTTTCTCAGTCTTCACTTTCTTCTTCACCCACTTGCTCTTCCTTTATATATTTGCTCATTCTCATTCATCCTCTCTGTATGAACAAACCATCTCAACATACTTTTTTTATACTGGTCATTCATTTTTGAATCCCTCCACTTTTATTCAGCACTCATTCATTTTCAACCATTCCTCATTTTATTATACATACTTAAGTAGCCAATTCTCACTGCATTCAAGTTACTTTTATGTTTCTCTTGACATACCCACCTCTCTCTTTCATGTAACATACCCAACTCTCTCTTCATACCCAACTCTCTCTTCCATATATATGACATATCCACCTCTCTCTTCCATATAATGAAGTAGACAGAAGGATGGTCTTACAAACAACCATTTTTGCTTCCTCTGATAAACATACAGCAAGTATGATAAACTTACTGATAAACATACAGCAAGTATGTTTCTTAACATTTATCCATTTTTAGTAGACTTTCAAAGCACACTAAATCCTATAGCTGTTCCTTTTTGCTATTTATAACCAATTCACCCTATTTTCTTCATCAGATACAACTACCTTGGTTGTTGATACATTTATTTTCAGATCCCTGGTCCTCGTCGTATCACACAATCTAACATTTGCTATAAATCTTTTTAAGTTCTGAGCCAAAAACATAGCATCATATACATATATGTTTACATCACTACTAACGCCATAAATATATTAAACAATCAAGAGGACATTACACATTTTTGTTTTACTCCCTCCTCATGGTTGAACTTAACATTTCATTTATTATCATGTGTACTTTACTTTCATGATATAAGAGTTTTACTGAATTTGGCAGCCAATCCAACTTCATATTCATGCAAATTATTCCATAATCCAAGTCTATTCATTTTATCATGCTTTCTCTAAATCAATAATTTTTTCTTCTCACATTCATACACTTCACAATATCTATATGAAGACATTGCCCTGGTTGTTGATACAGACACCTGTAATGGTGCAAGAATCTCATTACTTTGCTTAGAACTAACAGACATGGACAGGATCCTTCACTGCATTCTGAAGTTTGAATGTGTAATTTCTGAGATCAAAACATTTCTTTTCTTCTGTACTGATGGAACAATCCAAGGCATGAATGAACTTATTAGACTCATTACAATCACGCTCCTGGAGGCATTTGATAGACAGGTTGTGTTTGCATTTTATTTGCTTGAGGTGACCCTGAACAGCATGGATGTGATCATCTTGAATTCTCAGATTTTATGTTGAAGTTGCTAGCACCTTGGTATACAACTATATAATCCTGGTGTACTTTACAAGATTGCTTTGAATAATGGAGTTTATATGAGCATAGAAAATGACCTGGTTTAGATCTAGCTTTTGTTCATTGTTGCTCAGCACTGGCTGGTCTATAGCTCTTCCAAGTGCTTTTCATCCTCTTTTTAACTTGGAGATTCCAGGGATTGAACTGGGAGGCTTTGCATATAAGGCAGTTACTGTGCTCTGCTGCTAAGGCCAGAGATAAACTTAAAACCCTGAATTCTGCATAATTTTCTCCCCTATGCAAACCTTAGGAAATCTCTGACATTCAGATCCAACAGGAACATGTACACAAACCTCCAACAAATCTACTGACATTAGAGGGTCATTTGGTCCTCAACATTTCCATTCTGGGATTTGACTGCCTGATGAACAGTGGTTTGAGCTTCAGGATGATTCTCCAAAGTTGCATCCTTCTTTGGCTCCTTGATTCTGTGCTGTTCCTTCTTGCTCTTGAGATGCTGTTCCAAGAAAGTGTTTCTTGCCTTGCTCTGAAAGAATGCACTGCTCAATGACCTCCATTATTGTAATTTAACTGACCTGTTTAGTACTCCATCCATTCTGCATTTCACCGGATCTGTCAGCATCCCTTCTCCTTGGCTGGAATAGCAAGTTTGGAGACCCAGCTCTCCTACAGGCTTGCTGATGACTGATTCTGCTTACTCCTTCCTAGCTTTTCCTCATAAGATACCCCCAAAATCTTCCCAAACTATTCAGCATACTGTACAATGTTTCTCAAAGCTTATCTCTGGTTCTTCCATTAACACCATTCACTGGAGCATAATACACATTATCAACCTATGAATTCTTACTTTCTTATGCATCTACCTATGACAGTAATTTGTAGTTTTAGAGACACATTTCACCCTTTCATTTATAATTAAATCTAACCTCTCATTTCTCTGCATTTATTCATCAACTCTTATTTGTTTTTACAACCTCCTTCCCTTTTCTTTCACTTTCATAACACGACCACATATGCATTTTTCCTTCTTTCATTTCATCTGATAATTAATGTGCTTTACCATTTATTCCTCTTACATTTCAAATCATGGTCCTAAACTGTTTGGCCAACAGTTATTGACTTCTACCACCCACTACGGCTTCCATCAATGAAGGCTTTCAGGTAACACTTTTTATTAAGATAGAAAAGGTACAAACTAGGTTACCAACCATGTGCAACATTCTCTGCTAACAGTAAGGGCAGTCCCAGACCATTTTGGTGTATTTTGGTTACTATGTCACAAGCACAACCAAGGCACTTTAACCACATGCATGTTCATGCTTTCTATGAAAGCTAGGTCCTCTAACCTAGAAACTGTCTTGCAAACCAGCATAGTGCTGCCCATGTCCAATTAACTAGTATGTACATGCAGTGTACTGATAGACACACAGGAATATTAAGATATATTTCTTTAAAGATGCCTGAACCAAGGGCTATACATCTTTAAATTGTATATAGTGATTTATCAGTTGTAATTAAAAATCAACTAACATATTTATCTAAAATAGATTTAATTACTAGATATAAGGATTTAAAAATCTGTGGCAAAGTGGAAGGCCATAACCACAGGCACAGAACTTACACATTATTAGCTCCTGAACACTGGGCAGCCCGTTTTTCAATTTTTCCTAAACTAAATATTATGAGATTCAAGGGAAAACATGAAGAAGAAAAACTTAAACAAGCTCTTCCCATCAATTTCTGAACAGTCCTATTTTATATAACATTTTAGGGTTTTTTTATGGTAAATTTTCTCTAATGCTGTTACATAAAGATGGCATTAAATAATCATAAGGGATATGAAACTTGTCAATTTAATGTATAATATACATAATATTTTCAGTAAACAAACAAATTAAATGGCACCATGCAATATTTTGAATCTTCACCAAGGTAACTGCATTCATTTCCATTCATTCCAGGGGCTTTGTATCTTTCCTACAGCCAGCTTCCCTATTGTAGGGAAATCCTTAGTGATACTGAATGGAAATTAAAGATTACTGTGCAAATAATGAAGTCTATTTCCAGGCAACTGAAATACAGAACATCACGCAAGTTTTGCACCAAGTAGAGATAACAATGCAGAAGAAGTTAAGAAACTAGTTACATGTGATAGAACTCATTTATTTCTTAAATTTATATTCCACCTTAAGGAAGTATACATAGCCCCTCCCTCAGTACTGACTATGAACACAAAAGTCACTACTGAGCTTCCATGGCTGAGGATGGACTTTAACCTGGGTGTCCTGGGCCTTAGCCTAGCACCTTAAGCACTGCATCACACTAGCTGTTACATTTACAAGGGGGGGGGGGGGGGAAATACAGGCTTCATTTTCCATAGTCAGTGCTTTGAGCCACATATACCAAGGTTGTATGTCATGTATGGTTTAGTGTATTTTGATTATTTCCAAAGTGAACTAGAGATAATTACCCAACACAAGTATTCTCATTTATACATAATACCACATTTTAAAGCATATACAACATACTGTCCTTCTTGACTGAACATTAAGATTCTCAGGACTTTTCAAGATTTGCTTTCTAGCAATTAACTGCTACCAGGCAGTCTTAACAGTTACTTATCTTTTCAGGCTCATTACATTTTTTTTTAATCATGCTCCCAGCATCACTTGTTACTCCACATGGCCTTTTCAAGGTAACCCTGATTTCTCATTTTTACTTACAGCCATAAACCCATGAATTCATGCAGCTGCTCCTTGCCTGTTTAATGACTCTGTATTTTTGCCACAGTATATTTAATGGAATGTGAAAAGTAAATAAAGCCATTAGGTACAACTGATTAACCAAAAGCCATGATTTCATATAATCTTTTAGCAAATATGATTTTGAGTTAAAATCTGTTGCTTTAGGTATGATATTTTCATGTGAACTAGGAATTTAAAAGAAACATTATCACCCTTTCAAACAATATTTGTGATAAAAGCACAATATCCAACATAAATATATTTTAAATTTTGAACATGTATCTTTTTTATAAGCTTGATAAAGTTCAGTTCTATGATATGTTTGTTTCCTTTTCAAAAATTAAATAGATGGGAATGGATCCAGAATACTGTTTCTGCAAATGGAAGAACTTTTATTTGTGGAAGAGAAAGAGAAAGCACAGGCTTCCACTGGATAAAAAGGTGAGAAAATGTCCTACTCCCTCAAGAAAGAGAGGAGGAAAAAAAAATTAGGAGGCAGTAAAAACTGCCCTTTCTCTTTCCTGTGTGAGCATTTTATGGTTCTGCTCATAGGAAATCTGAATCCAAGCCATGGAATGTGTTCCTTTGCATTTTCAATGAAGAGGGGGATATTTTTTTCTTGAACTCCTAACCTTTTATTCTTTGAATATGCAAAAGGAACAGCTTGCTGAAATGCAAAACAAGTATCTGGCTTATGGAGACCTCTGACTTAATTGCAAAACATATTTAGAAAGCCCAGTGAATTATTTTTACAAGATCTAACTTTCTTTAAATTTACATATGGTCACTTGTTATGACTTATCTTGCCATTCAGAAAATGCATTCTGCCCCTTAAAGAAGTAGTTTTGCATCATGTACGTTGCAAAACTGAATGCTGTTTAGGAAAAAAAGAAATTGAAACAAGGAAATTATGCACACTGGCATCCTATTCACCTTGGAAGAGCTACAATATATGATTACTTAAAAAGCGTAACATAACCTATCAAAAACAGTTCAGAGGCATTAATTACTTTCTCCACTAAAAATACACAGTAATAATCTTAAAAGGCAGTACCAGCACATACAAATCCCTTAAGGGATAACAGGGGGAACGAAATATCGCAGCAGAACAGAATGCAACAATAATTCATACATGGTGTCTGACAGTATCCATTGTATTTCCAGACTTCACCACAGAAAGGGATCCTTGCATTTAAAACAATCCAGGGATCATGTGAAAGGAAAATAGGAGAGATCAGTCATTAGAAAAAACTAAAGAAGGACATGACAGAGATGTCATGCAGCTTAGTACTCCACACACAAAACAAAGATCTAGTATTCAAATATATTCACACTTTGGAAACTCAGCTTAAAGAACAAAGACATTCTAAATCAGACTGCTTAGACCATGGAAATAAATCTGCCACTGACCTAGTAGATTATTACACAAATGCATGGGACATTTACGATAACCATTTAAATAATATTGCATTATATCTATGAAATAGTAATATTACAATTAAAACACATGGAAATTGGGAGACTCCGGGATGAAAAGAGAACAAGCAGGACCCATATAACAAAATATCCAAAACTATATTATGAGCACACACAGCAAATAATTGAAATAGCAACCATCTGGAAGCCTGTAGTGAATACTTCAGATTTTACAGAAGCACTTAAACACACATCCACCCAGAAAAGGAATATACAGAAAAGAGCAGTATTGTAATGCTTCAATTTACAGATTTTCACAGCCAGCTTCTCATTTTTTTGCTCAGAGGCAACTAAGTTCTCTGCCTATGGAGGCACAATGCTAAAAGTCAAGACTCTTTTAAGTCAAGTTCACAGGCAATGACAAATCCATGTCACTCCTGAAAACAATCTATAATATTTTCTTGGCAGCAGTATGGAAGTGGTTCACCATTCCTTTTTTTCCAGAATATTTTTTTCAATCTTCCAATCTATTCTACCAGCCAAATTAAATCCTGATGGTTTCTTATCTAAACACTAAGCTGATCTGACCTTACTTAGTTTTGTCAGAATTGGCCAATATTGGCTGGACACTGCCACCTGCTGCAGATGCTTATTAGCATATAGGCCAAAATCCATTCAACAAATCATAGTACCAAATGATCTATCACAAAAGCAACCAAAGCCCTTTGGGGATTTATTTGAACACTTATGTACGAACACAGACACAGACACAAATTCCTATGATATGTGCTATCAAGAAATGCAAATTACAGGCAAATATGAGTCCATATATTCATTCTACTACTTTTTAATCAGTTTGCTCAAAAGGATATGCAGCAATTTACACGTGGCCTACAGAGGACCCAAGGCAAGATGAACCTATGGAAATATATAGCTTCAAAAAGTTACTTCTCTCCCTCAAGCAAATTAAACTAGGACAACTACATAATTACACTTTAACAAGGAAATAGAGGAACATGTTATTATAAACAAAAAGTCTTAATGCATATAATGCAGGACTGCAAAAATCATAGAACCCTTTTGAAGCATTTCTTACTTCCTTTGCTTTCTCTCTCTCCAACTTCTACCAAGATTTTCAGGAAAAAAGAAACATAAAACTACATCTGTATCAGGGAGTAAATGCAATTAAAACCTGCCAGAACAGAAGACCTTCACAAATCAACTCACTAATTAGTTCTAAAAAACAAATAATTGTGAATTCAGGACATTGTGGAAATATGTAAGACATAGGTGGACACAATTAATCAATGATGTAATCCACTAAGGCACCTGTTTTAGCTAATAGAGACATAAAAGTATGAAGAATTAACACAAGCATGGGCCAAGGAATGACATGCACTGTTTCCTGATTTTTGTAATCCAACTTTAAATACAAGAAACAAACATCCATCCAATTATCCTATTATGAGTTAATATCACTACCTGGATCTGTGGAGCATCAAAACAATAATTAGCACAGCAGACTTTGTAGCATGCAATGAACACTTCTTATACTGCAAATTGCCCAGCATGCTGACAAAATTATCGAAGTATCCTCTTTGCCCTGGTTGCAAATCTGAGGTGACAAAAATATTGTCAGAATGAAAATGTACACAATTCTAACCTGAAAATACAACATGGACACAGTATTAGGCAAACCTGTGACCCCAAAAGGAAGCTTCAAACTGATATCCAGACAGCAAATTTTAATTATTCAAAAAGGTTGCTGACTGTACCTCAAATAGATAGAGATATCTAAAAAATATACATCAGGATTCTTGTGGGGTGCTGCTGGCTGAGTAAAGTGCAAGACTACCAAGGAGAAATGAAGCTGCTTTGCCCCATGATACAAACCACAGGCACATGACTTAATACTGGTAATTGACTTGTAACACCTCAACTCAAATACCAAATGAACATCTCTAAAACCTGTTATAAGAAGCTATTTAATAAGAAAAAAAAAGGTATGATCCCAGTGCCTTACCCAAACTATAAGATTTTTAAGTAAGAATTTTGCTTAAATTGTTAACCTATTTCTTCTAATAGTATCTACAGCAATAGGCAAAAACTCTCCAGGGTTTTAGACCCAAGTCTTTTCCAGTCCTACCAGGAGATACAAGCAATAGAACATAGCATCTTTTGCATATACATCACGAGACCTATCAATGAGCTGAGGCACTTCCAAAACTAGATGACAGGCTTTGCTATGAAGAACACACTACCACTTTCTGCCATGCATTTGTTAGTACTAAGCACTTCTTCTTGATGAAGATTTGGTTTCAAATCCTCTACCTGCCAAGTTGTTTTTCCCCTACCAACTTTCCAATGATTTATTTAAAATAACGTATAGCTACGTTTGCAACATACATGGAGACTTGTTGTTGTTGTTCAGTCCTTAAGTCGTGTCCAACTCTTCGTGACCCCATGAACCATATTGCGCCAGGCCTTCCTGTCCTTCACTGCCTCCCTGAGTTTGCTCAGTTTCATGCTCAATACATGGAGACAGATTTAGACTAAACAGGGAATGACAAAGACTGAAACTCACCTCTTCCAAAGTCCAAAGCAATATACTTTTCTCATATTTAGTAAATCAGATTATAAAATATCTCCCACTTTTCAATGTATTCTTCCTTTATATTTCATAAATTCAAATTACCTAATATAGCAGCTTTTAAAAATATCAAGAGTTAATGATACTCACTGACTGTGCCAAAGCATAAAAACGGAATCCATGGCTGCTCATTCTGTCCCTAAAAATCTTAATGCAGTCTAGTAAATAATAACTAATATTTGTAAGAACAGGACTATAACATCTTTACCGGTGTTTTCCTTCTGCTGATGATAAGAGTAGTCTGGATTTGACCGTATGATTGATGGTTTGCCACTGTTTTATTCAGCTTTATTTTGTTGCTGTATCAGTATGGCATCATAGACTACAACCGAACTTGTATTAACATAAACTGGTGTAATTGCAACATCCAAGTCAAAACAAAACAAAGATGTAACTCTATAAAAAGGAAACAGCACAGCCAAATACGAACTAAATTAATTTCAATATTTTCTGTATGTGAATTTGACATTGCAGATAACATATTGTTTTGTTTCCTGCTCCCATTAAAAAGAAACGTTCAACATGCCCAAACTGGCCTTTCCCAAGAAAAAGGATAGTGTTTCTTCCAAACTGCACCCTCCATTTATATTGATGAGAAGTACCTCAAATAAAGGATTATTATTTCTCCTTCCTTGCAGATAAAAATTATTGATAGCAACTGGCAAATATGAAAAGTTTATCCCAGCTCTCTGACTGCAAGTAAAATTTAACAATTACTTGTTATTCAATCCTCTTCAGGGTTAAAATCTCTTTTAAAAAACAGCAGTTCGGTTAAATCAGCGCGCTGTGACACCGAACTACGTAACACGGTGAAGCTTCAATACGATCTGACCCTTTTACCCCCTTTTCCCTTCTCTCCCAAATGAGGCCGCATCAACACTTACCTGGTTAAACTCCTCGTCGGCGTAGATATCAATGAGGTCTACTCCTTCCGACATAGTTTCAGAAGCTCCACGGAGAGAACCGGGGAGAAAGAGCGGCCCTGCAAGTCAAAGTAAAGAACCGGGTTAACGCGACCCCCGAATAACCCTCCTGGCGGGGCTACGAACTGGGCTCGGCCCTCCGCCGCCAGGCCCGCAGGGAAGCCGCCAAGAGGAAGGCGGGCCTCTGGCCGCAAAGCAGCCCCGCCCCCTTTGCTCCGCGCGCATCTGAGGACTGAACCACAGGAGCCCCGCAAGGGGAGGGGTCGAGGAGCAAGGTGGGAAACGGAGAATTCCCCCCCCCGTCGGCGCCATAATTGCGCCCGCTCGTTCGCGGCCGCCATCGCCTCCCGCTTTCCCGCGCTGGGAAGGAAGCCCGCCATTCCTCCCCCGAAGGGCCGCCAACCCACAGCGGGCGGGAAACCTCATCTCTCCCCAGTGCTAGGCGGCCCCATTATACCGCGTAAGGCCCACAATCCCAAGCAGGCCCAAAACGCGCGCGAACCTCTCTCTCTCTCTCTCTCCACCACAGTAAGGGCCTCCTCTACCCTGCCCCTTCCGGCTTGACGAGTCCCGCCTGTTCCGGTTTCTAGTGCCGCTCCGCGCAGAAAAGTACGAAAACTTCCTCTTTGGCTCCCTCCCCCTGCCTGGCAGCGTTCGACAGTTCGCGGAGCAGCCGGTACGGGTTAGAACTGATGCGCATGCGCTTTGAGCTCTATGGCTGGCTGAAGAAGGAAAGCGTATCCTGATTCGTGTCACGTCTATGGTTGAGAGCGAATGATAGAGTAGCTCGGGGGACAAAGCAGGATGGCGGCTCTAATGGTTCGAGTGAGTGAGGGAGGCGAAACGGGAGGACCGGGCACCGTCGTCGTTCTGAATGGCGGCTGACCGTGGGGTGGGTCGTACCCCTCTCTTTCCCTTTCCTCGCAGCGTGTCTTGCTCCTGCCCGGCTGTCTCTTCCGCTCGCCAAAGCGCGGCTACCGCGGGAATTCTCCGTCTGACTCTGGGAAGGACCTGCTGGAGATCCCGCTCCCTCCCTGGCAGGCTCGGCCGCACGAGCCACTGGCGAGCAAGCGCGCGAGGCTCTTGTATGAGAGCCGCAAGAGAGGCATGTTGGAGAACTGCCTGCTGCTCAGGTGGGCGCTTTTACTTCTCTTCTTCCCAGCCAGCGTACTTAGAATTGCTGGTCCATTTTTATTATTATTTAGCTCAGCCGCCTTTGGGGTAAGCTGAATGCTAGTAATACAGTCCCTTCACTGGGACATCTGTCTCCATCCGTTTCTGCCCTGAGATCTTCAACCGAGCATGGGGCAGCATTTACCTGATCTTGGAAGAACTTGAAAAATGATAGCAGGGTCATATGGGCTTAATATTGGGTGGAAGACCACCAGGAGATCTTAGAACTGTAAGCCACAATAGGAAGTAAATAATCCTGAAATGCGGCAATGGCAAAAACATATTGCTGCTACATCCACATAGGCTAGCAATCAATCTCAACTTGAGGTGGTTTCCCTTACTTTATTACCTGCTGACCAGGCTAAAGTTCCTCTTACCAGTTTTCTTTTATCAAGTAGACTGTGTGGGCTCCCTAAGGTACCTGTGGAGGACTAATTTGTATAGTCAAGCTGTCTAAACTAGTAGCCATTGCCATATCTTGTCCCCGTAAGATCTTTTTATAAATAAATAAAGTAAGTAAGTAAGTAAGTAAGTAAGTAAGTAAGTAAGTAAGTCACCGCCCATCTCACTAGGAAGTAATTCTGGGCAGTAATATCTTGATATTAAATTTGCTGTATGACAAAGTTTGTTCTTTTGTCTCCTCAAAGTCACCCCAGGGGTGTGCCATTGTGCACAAAAGCTTCCTTAGTACAGATGTTTTTGTTGTATGGATGTTTCTGCTGATTAAATTATTATTATTTATTAACTTTTTCAACCGCCCATCTTCCCCCAATGTCACTTGTGTATATTCAGGTGAGGTAAGGCTGATATCCCTGCCTCTTATAATGGTAATGGATAAATAGAGCCAATTAGAATCTACTAACAGTTGAGGGAGGATTATCCATTCTATAAAGGTATGGGAAAAGTCAGGTACTGGTGTGTTTTTAATTGATTCTTTTTTCATTTAGTGTTTACTCGCTTTATATGAGCTTAGCATCTTGTACTATTTTAGTATTTTCCAGTATTCTTAATTGTTTTTAATAGTTTATTTGCCAAAGAGAACCTGAATCAAATGAATGAGCAACAACTGGACCTTTATGACCGTCTGATAAATGAGCCCAGCAATGATTGGGACATATACTACTGGGCAACAGGTAATGTGTTTTGGGGCCAGCAGACTATAGCTCTCAGCATGTTTCTAATCTCATGATACTGAGCAAAGCAGTATAGATAATATTTTAGCATCTATTTCTATTCTGTATTTCAGGGATCTTGTAGACAGAACTAAGAGGTCTTAGATATCTATAGGCCTTGAAACTTTCTGGGAATTTGAAATACAGTTTTACCTTGGAGCAGAAATACAGTAAAAACAGTTAATGACATCACTTGCTGTCTTAACAACTAAAAGACTAACTATGCAATCCTGTGCATATCTATTAAAAATACAGTTGTGGAGATAGTTTGTGAGCCTATTAGAACCATCTTCATAATTCTATTATGATCTACAGTGTGATCTGCAGAATTATAGAAAGATCTGAGAGTCCACAGATGTTCATCTTTGTAAGCTGCACTGGGTTCATTTAGGGCTTTTCCCAGGTACAGATGTCTAGGATTGCAACTAAAAAATTGGATCCATACTTATTCATGCTTAGAGTACATCTACTGAATAAATGAGACTTAGGGGGAGCGCAATTAACTTGCTCTACTAAATTTAGTAGGCTTATTTCTAGCATGACTAAATCAGGATCCAATTTTACATGTGCTTAAGTAACCGATTTTTAATTCAGTGGGACTTACTTCCTAAAAGACATATAAAGAATTGAACTGCATGATTATTATAAGGTTTGCAAAGATGATATCCTGAATATATTTTACAAGAAGATGAAAGTAATGTTCCCTGGTCTTAGAAATGGTTATTATTAGTTGATATTTCATTTTCTATATTTAGCAAACTAACAGTGATGATGCAATCTGTTATATGGAACTTAACAGAAGTTGGTTTGGAAAAGATTATTGGATTTGTGGAAAAATTTCAGATAGTGAACTGATAATGCTGAGTTTCACTCTTCTTTTTTTCTCTCAAGAAGCAAAGCCTGCTCCAGAAATCTTTGAGAATGAAATCCTAGAGATGCTTAGAGAGTTTACCAAAAACAAGCACAGAGAGAAGAGACTACGACAACCAGATCTGGAATATCTTGCTGAAGTCTCACGCTGATCTTGTGTGCATTTTCATAAATGCCTAGTTTGGGGCAGTCTTTAAAATGTAGGATCATATTTGTGCTGAATTTTTTTCTCTTAAAATAATTCATGCTTAATCTTCAGTGAATTCTCATATGAGTAGTCATTTTCTCTGTATTGTATTGTTCTGTAATAAAACTGCTTTTTTTTCTTGAAAGAAGAACTGATGCACACACATTAGGAAATAGTGGTGAGATCACTTACTGCACTTTAGAAATGTCTTTTATTTATTTGATTTTTAGACTGCTGTAATCATGCAAATTTTGGCAACTTACATCTAAACTGGAGCCTATGCGTGTGTGTGTTCATGTGTGTGTGTTCATGTGTGTAATTTCTAAGGCACAATCTTAACCAGTTAAAAGGTTCATTAACCTCCTCCCCAAAGGCTAAAGGGTTGGGCTAAACCTATCTCCACTAGTTGGCTGTTCCACAGTGCAGTAGCCATGATGGAGAAGCATCTCCTCACCTTGGGCCCTCTAATTTCCCATTAGAGATTAAGCTGCAGAAGGTTGAAGAACATAGCCCTGATGCCAAGCCACATAGGACATTAGTAAGTTAAAACCAGCACTTTAACTTGTGCTGGAGACCTATTGGCATTCAAGGCAGGGCCCACAATGTAGATGTTCATGGCATCAGTGCTAGTTAGTATGCAGGCCAACTGCAGTTTTCAAGTGGTTTTTAAAGGCAAACTCCATATAGAGTGAATTGCAGTTGGCTAATGTGGTGATGACACTATGAGTTACTATCATTAGGTCCTCCAGCTCCAGAAGGTCACAACTGGTACACAAGGTACAGCTGGGCAAAGGCCCTCCTGGCTGCCACTACCATCTGCCTGCCCAATAGTAGCTGTGAGTCCAGAAAAACACCTAAGTTATGGACCTTCCCTTTCAGAGGCAACACTATCCTTTTGGGAGAGAACCCAGAACTAGTAGAGAGCCTTAGTGTACAGATAGCAACTCAATTTTGGGAACTTACATCTAAACTGGAGCCTATATATGTGTGTGTGTGTTCATGTGTGTAATTTCTAAGGCACAATCTTAACCAGTTAAAAGGCTCATTAACCTCCTCCCCAAAGGCTAAAGGGTTGGGCTAAACCCCATAATTTGAGTCTTGCTTGAGGTGAGGAGATGCTTCTCCATCATGGCTATTGCACTGTGGAACAGCCAACTAGTGGAGATAGAACATAATTTGAGTCTTGCTTGAGTTCAATTTCAGCCTATTTCTGCCCATCCAGATCCTGAAACCTTCCTGACATATAATTACCAGATGATGCAAACAAAACCTGTCAGCTGATTCATCAAGAAATACTTCTGTTAATTTAATTAGATATTAACCTTGACCAACCCCAGGCTTTCTGTGCAGGTGTTAATATTGTGCGTATGATGATTTTGTCCCAGAGATATGCAAATATGATAACCATGAGTTTGTTGGCATTTATATTAGCTTGTCTATTATCCATTTATTTCCAGTTACGAGATTTTTAACAGGATAGCAACTTCTAAGTAATAATGTGTAATGAGATACCTTGTGAACAAAATTATAGTATTAGTTCAGATATGTTAGTGCATAGATTACTTTGTATGCAACAACTTTCTTTCTGCTTGGCCAGCTCTTGCCACCTTCTACTTGGCCCTGCTGCTGCTTTGTTGTCCTTCTAATTTCTCTGTCAGTAGCTCAGGCAACCATCAGATTTTTGTAATGGAAATTTCACAGGCATTTTTTGTTCTTGGATTCAGACGCTGATGTGTTCTCAAAACCTAGGTATGGGAGTTTTTTTTTTTTAACTTGGGAGTAAGTGGTCCATATTGTAATCATGCTATCCCTGACTCAGTGATCACCAGAAATTTTGCATTACAACTCCCGTCATCCTTGACTGTTTGATGATGGTTGACAATTCATAGGCAGAAATAAATTTTCAGGGGAGCTTGTAAATACCATAGAGGTCTCCAAAGGAACTTGTATACAGCAGTGGCTACTAACATTTTAGCTTGTTGAATAAAATGTAATCAGAACAAGTATTATGTTCTACAGGAGATTAGTTGCATTTAACAGATGTATATTCATTGCTTGTCTGGTTACTGTAATTTAACAAGTTCAGCAGATGGTAAACATCTGCATTAGCTTTTAGATAAGTTCATTTTGTACATAAATTTCTTTAGCTCTTCAGTATTTTTATGATTCTAATGGAAAATGCACAGATTACAAATTGAAATGTGTATTTGAAAGCCTTAAAAACCAAGAAGTATATTAAAAGTTCGTTAGAAGTATTTTTCTTGATCAGCCAATACTCTCTGTAACTGTTTTAGATTCATGATTCAAAGATGTTGTATTAATACAGTATCTTACTTCCTGTTGTTTGTCTTTCCATTTATTAGTGACATTAACTGCCCACATGCTGTTTTGAAAGTGACCGTAAGAAATAAAAACAATTCAGTTTCATTTGTGCCATCCTTATAGTCTTATCAGATGCAATTTTGTAGGGAAGATAAGCCTAAGGTCTATATTTTTCTCCTGTTGATCATATACTGGCTAAATAAACCATAAATAAACAACACTTTCAGGCAGCTAGAATTTAATTTTATGAAGGATAGTTTTACCCAATAAAACTTTGGAGTTACAATTATATACAATACTTAAAACAACTATTTTGTTCTGCATATTCTTTATGTAAAACAGTTTGAGTTTTCAGTTATTTTCAAATACGGCAGTTTAAAACAGTTTGATTCTATTTCCCCCCTTTAAACACACAGGCTTAAAAAATAATTCTTTATATCCTTTTGATGCCACAATATTCCTATGGCATTGCCTGGAACTACCACAGGGTGTCATTATAGGCATATAGGTGCTATTTCTTCAATGATGATGAAAATGAAGAATTTAGATATAGGTTTGATGAAGTACGCTATGTATGTTTCTATCTTACTTAGGACTTGCTTAAGAATCTGATCCAGATTTCACAGATTCTTTATTAAGGCTAAATAATGTAAAGGGCTGTGGAGGTAGTTTAACATTCTCAACAGCTATGATTATGATACCAAAATCTGCACTTGGAATTTGCTGCACAGTTACACCTGCAGACTTGTAGAATGCATACTGCCTTGTACATAAATCCATTTTGTGCAATCAGCGTTGCTTCATGTCTGACTAATCAGAATAGCATAATAATTGTAAAAGTAACTGTTTCTGTGAATCTAGTCCGACACTGGATTGAAGCTCACAATTACAGCATTAATAAGAAAACACGTCCCACTTCCCATTACTCTGAAGGCTGCATATGAAGATCTAATCCATACTTGATCAGAGTTCATAATTTGTCTGCCATGTTAAAAAAACCACCAAACTGATTCCACTGGATTCTGCACTGGATTCTATAAATGTGACTCTCTTGTGGACAGGTTCTCTTGAGCTGGTTGCTATGAGCTAGTTGCTAGGATACATGTTGTTAGACTTTAGTTCTACACATTCCTCCAAGTTCCTAACTTATGTGAATCATTTAGCCCTCTGGGGCATTACAAGGATTCTGTTCACTGCAGTAAACCAATCAGTACCTTGACTGGGCAGGTAAGAACATGCTATTGCAAGTTGAATCTTGACATTACTTCATAAAGTGAAATTAGTTTTGAGGACAGAGGAGCCTGTTGACTCAAACCTATATATGGTTTGCCTTCTCCCGAAGATCGGTACACTCCTTCCAGCTGGGATGGTCGTCCTCTTCCACCGAGCGCGCAGCTTCGGGAGGGACGCACATGGAGCGGTGAGGGAGGAAGGGGACACCCGCCTAGCCAGCCAGATCAGCCGAATCAACCCTGGCGATCAATGGGGTGACAGATGTTGCAGCCAGATCGCCCTCACATCCGCCTTCTCCCATATGTTATATGAACCAAATTCTATTCAGACTGGTGATAACCACTTTCTCATAGATTTGCTAGCTGTACTGTTTGACCCTTTTTAAAAGTAGTAGAGACTAAACTTTTATTTAAAATGTATACTTTGCTACTAAACTTTGAATACAGAACTATACATTCAAACTAATTTACTTAAGGCTTTAAATTAGTGCATTTGGAAATGTCAGTGCCAACTCAATGCTTTAATGCTTAAAGAGAGAATGTGTTTAGAAGTGGCCGTATTACTTAAAAGCTGATTTAGGTCTTGTCCCCAAGTTACCTATATACATCTCTCCATTAGAGAATGCCTACACATTTCAGTTGATGGATTCCCAGATGGGTATGTATGTATGTCTGAGTATGTAAGATATTTTGGCACTGGGGAAGTTCTGTGGTTGGATTTTTAGATGCTGCTGAATGTGTGTGCAAAATGGAGAAAAGGATGCTTATGTCAGAGGAATCAAACTCAAAAGTACAGCTCAAGTACAAGCTCAAAAAAGAAGAGACATGAGAGCAAAATGTCGATGTGATTGAACAACATGAATGTGGCCATAGAAAAGCTAAAATAGGACAAGGTGTTGGAATGCCTGAATCTAAAGTGCACAGTATTATAAAATATACAGGGGAAATTTAAAAAAAAGGTAAAGTATCAGCTTTTTGCGGTTTGCAAATATCTTCAAGGAGATTGAGAGACAATATTTTTTTGTCAGTGCAAGCTTATCTTTAGGAGTGATATTTAGAAGTTTTTGTTTTTATTTTGCTTTCTAAAACTACTTTGTGAGTTTGTTAACCATAAATTTAAATTATAAATATATTCTTTTTATCCTTTATTGTAATATTTCATTCATATATAAAATTTATGTTTAAAATATTTCATTGCCTATTTCCATCAAGCTGGAACCAATTACCCTATTTTCCATAGAAATATCACTTTGAATAGTGCAAATTTGAATAATGTGACCATTTCATGGGATTCATTACAATAACAGTGCTAATTGAGACCTAGCTGTATGGAATTTGGACAGAAGAAGCAATATTATCTAACATGATTTTCAGTATTTATTTCAACATTTCTGCTTCAAGGAATTATTTTATACAATGACAAAAATGATTACGTTTTATCAAGTTAGCATCAACTTTTAGTTGCCACATAGACCAGATGAACAAAAGCAATAGGAATTAGTCATATATATCTATCAAAGTGGTAGTTATAAATTCTGGGCTTGTGAGTTTTATTTCTCTAAAGCTCAGTAAAATATAAACAGTCTTGCTTTTACGAAGCTCTTTATTTCAGCTGGGTTTACCCTAGTAATCTCAGTAATAGTAAGAAGGTTTCAGTAATATACTCCTTGGTTTACCAGGGAGCTCCAGGAAAAGAAGCAGCAGAAGGGACATTTAGAGTGATGGTGGTGAAAAATGAAATGAACTGACCAAACAAAGATACAAGTCCATGCTTAAGCCT
This sequence comes from Liasis olivaceus, assembly GCA_030867105.1. Taxonomy (NCBI): domain Eukaryota; kingdom Metazoa; phylum Chordata; class Lepidosauria; order Squamata; family Pythonidae; genus Liasis; species Liasis olivaceus. Next base: position 106,601,877 of record CM061349.1, on the reverse strand, counting down.
ACATAAGGCTGGCAAACTATTAGAACTTTTGAGTCCTGAACTGTATCTTCAGATTGCTGTCCAGCAACTCTATTCAGGTTGACCCACTTCCTTTTGGGGATTGGCAAGCAGGAATGCTCCCTTCAGTCATTGTGGCCTTTTTGCAAAGCATTTGGAAGACTAAACCATTCATATTCAGTCAGAGCCTGATAATTAATTAATTAATTAATTAGATTTGTAAGGCCACCCAATTCAAAGTGGCACTGGGTGGTGTATAATATTAAATGCAAAGCAAACAGAATAAGGATCAAAAAATGAAGCAGTACAAAAGGCTTGGCGTATCCTCACAACAACAAGCGTTCCCTTGAAGACTACACCATTCAAGTGAGCCAACAGCCTGGGAGAAAACCCAGATTTTGACAGCTTTTTTAAATAAGGCCTGGGTGCTTAATGATTCTTACATAGAGTCCAGTAAGGAGAATGGAACAAAGTCCTACCAGGTTATCTGGGATTCATCTGATGCTGTGGACTCCAAGGAAATAGACAAGGGTCTCCATAGCATGAATTCTGCAATATATGAGTTGGATCCTTGCCTTTTCTTGTTTATTCAGGCTGCCAAAGAGAGGACTGGAAGCTGGATTAGGAAAGTCATGTGTGCCTCTTTAAGGGAATAGATGGTGCCTCTGCCCTGAAGGAGGCAGCTATATGCCCCTCCTGAATGAGGCATCTCTAAATCCAAAAAATTTGGACAACCTCTACCCCATATCCATCCTCCCCTATTAGGGGAAGATTTTGGAGAAAGGAGTGTGGGTTCATTTGCAGAGAACCTTGGAAGAAGTGGATTGTCTGGATACTGGGTTCAAGCCTGGGTAAGGGATAGAAATTGCATTAGTTGCTCTTATGGATGTCTTGCAACAGGACCTGGATGGAAGGAGTGCAGCCCTTTTGATCCTGTTAGATCCTGACACAGTAGTTTCGATACCATCACCCATGGTGTCTTCCTGGGCTGCTTGTGAGAGCTGGGGCCTGGAGGTACTTTTTTTTACAGTAATACTGCTCCTGCCTAAAGCAGATGGTTCTACTCAGTATTGAGAGGGAAGAAAGATTGGAGTTCTAACTACTCCATGGAGTGCTTGGGACATAGCTCTCTCCCCCATCCTATTTAACATTTATTTGAAGTTATGGGGAGATGTTATCCATTCAGCTGAGGTAAAATACCATAACTGTGCTGATGATACTCAGACATACTTCTCTACCTTGGAGTAAAGAGACAAAACTCAGGGCTTTTTATTTTCTAGAATGGATGGGGTTGTGCTCCCCTGCAAGAAGCAGGTCTGTCATCTGGGAGTTTACTTGGGCCTTCAGCTCCTGCTGGAACAGTTAGTGAAAGCTGTGGCCAAGAAAACCCTTGCCTAATTTCAGCTAGTGTGCCAGAATCAGATGTGCTGGCCACAACAACTCATGCTTTCATTACCATATGCTTGGACTATTGCAATACACACTCTGCTTGTTGCCATCTCTGAGGGATATTCAGAAATTTCAGCTGGTAGAGAATGTAGCCACTTGTGTGCTGACTGGTGAAAATTTGTTCAATTGACAACACATTTCCTCTGGTCATTGTAGTGGCTATCTTTAGGTTTCTGGGTACATTTCCAAGTGCTAGTTATCACCTATAAAGCCTTTTATGGCTTGGGTCTTGGCTACTGAGGTATAACCTGTTCCAGATTGAATCTGCCCTTTCTACATGATTGAATCAGCAAGGTATGCTGTGGGTTCCCACCCCTTATGAAGCTAAAGAGATGGAGACTAGAAAATATGTCTTTTCTGTTATTGACTCAGGCCTGGGTGGGGGGGGGTAGACATTTAAGAAAAAAATTTAAATGAGTATATTCTGCAAAGCTTCAGGATCTTATCTATTGAGAGTTGCTATAACTAAAATTTATTCACTGGGTCTGTTTAATAATTGTATCCTATTATTCCAGTTATGTGTGTATGGCTTTAAATGCTTTAATTATTGCAAGCCATCCATCCATACAACTGGGGAGACATAGAAACGTTGTTAAATAATCAAATAAATAAAATCAGTATTATGCCATATAGTGTCAAACAGGAATGCTAAGGCCATTTTGTTGTATTATCCTTATTGCACTAGTTTTATTAAACTGTTTTTTTAAATCTTAAGATTCTATGATGTCACAGAGCTGTGTATGAGCTCACTCTGTTTCTAGGAGGCACAAACAGTCTAAATAAATACTTGGCCAAGCCAAGCTGATTTTTCCTTCTGATTCTCAACAGTTTTCTGGTTATCCAGAATGATCAGTGGCCAGTCCTCTATAATAACTGTTTCTCGAGGAAAGTCTTGTATCACAAAATCTCTTTCTGTATCCCCAGAGAAGATGGGACGTCTCCCCTTAGGGATTGTTTCTCCCTATGTAAAAACAAGCTCTGGTGGAAGTATGGATCCCCTGAAATTTTATTGCACCAGCTATGGTGCAGCTTACGGTAAGACTCTAAGCTATATAGAAAAGAATTTATTCTCCTCAGTTAGTCTAAAAACTAGGATTTGAACCTTGTTTGCTATCCTGGATTGCAAGAAAGTCCAAAGTATAGTTTGCCTGTCCAGATCAAAAACCTGAAGTTAGTAACTGTGGCCCATGAACAGGGAGGAAAGGACAAACTTGAGATTCTTTAGGGTTTGTTCTAAAAAATGTCAACAACATGCTTAGATACCCAGAATAAACTGCTAAGTCCTAAATGTGTTTGATCAGAAGTGAATCCCATGGGATCCAGCTTACTATATTTACTTTCCATGCATCTTTATCCTTGCTTTACTATCCAATCTGTCTTCCCTGTCTCAGGCATATTGTCCCTTACATATATTTCCTATTATAACCTACTCTCCTTTTTCCACATCCATACACTGCCATGCTTGAAATTTGGAAGAAATGGGGAAAATAACAACACTGTGTAATATAATTAAATCTGTATCTATATAAATGTAATAAAACTTATGTAAATTGGTCACTTTGTATTATATGCAGCAACCATTCCATGTTATATCATATAACATTATTCATCATATAATATTGTGTAAAAGTTTGTATTTGAAATTGCTTATTACTGTTATCTATCTTCCTCTCTCTTTCCTGGTGTTTTGGGTTAATTAAATGATAATGCTGGGTTCCCCAGCATGGTGTCTGCAGGCAGCCTTTCCTTTTCCTTTTCCTTTTCCTTTTCCTTTTCCTTTTCCTTTTCCTTTTCCTTTCCCTTTCCCTTTCTCCTTTCGCAAAGCAAAATAGTAACCTGCGATATCTTTATTTCCAAAAATTCTGGGCCCCAAACATCGCCCCCCTATTCATTCTCGAAAAGAAACATGGGAGGGGCTGCAGCCATGAGTTTGGTTTGTTAATCTGTAGACCTGCCCAGAAAAAATGATAACACTAAACTGGAGTGCTGGTTGGCAGAGGGCAGACTCACCAGCTGAAATGGCCACTCTCAGCCAGGCTGCCATTTTGTAAAGGAGCAATCAAGCCCCCTGTCATAGCCATTGGAGAAGATATCAAAACACGTTTTCAACATTTCATCTTCAGCATTAGAACTCTTGTTAAGCTGCTATTTTGTATTATAAATTATTACAGTGCATTGATGGAAAAATGGTGTTGGAGCTGGGGGTGTAATATTGACAAACCTTTTTCCCCGCAGGTCAGGAAGGTTTTCGTCCTCGGAATGGTTTCCATTTTGGAGCTGGATATAAAACCAACTACCGGCCTGTTGTCCAGTACAGTCCAAACCTAGATAAATTAGATAATCCAGCTGTGGGGTCAGTATCTCCTTTTCAGGCAATTAAGTAGAATGGCTCAAGAGGAGATAGAAGAGTAACCTGGGATGTTTCACACCACCCACCCACCCCTATGACATGAGCACATCCCTAATGCTCCCAGAACTCTTCTTGCTCAGCAACTTGGTTCTTTTTGCTGAAGTCTCACTAACATGCCAGAAAGTGCAAGTACAAAGTCTATGGCCAGAGAAGTCCACAAACTCAGTTTGCTCATTCTCCATCACTTCCTCTTTGCAGACAGATTGGTCACGATATAATAGGGCTATGCAAATCTTCCAGGGGGTGCTTGACTTAGATAAATATTTGAGTGAAGCACTTTCTCAAAACTGCTTCATGAAGCAATGGGGTGACTTCACTGTTAAGAACAAAGTGAGGTGACCGCCTGGCTTTGTTTTGTTCTACTGTGCACAGCCATGCAGCTTCTCTGGCAACACTCACCAAGCTTTGGCAAGAGCTATTGGAAAATATGTTGCTCATCCTCCAGACCTGGCAAGTGAGGCAGATGATGCTCTACTTGCCTCCTCTGGCAATGTTTGCTAAAGGTTTTGGTGAGTGCTGCAGAGGACACACTCCTTGCTTCCTCTGGATCACTGTCAGCCCTTCAAGGTAGACCAGACTATGAAACCAATGCCATGTAGATTGGTACTACTTTTACTGTAAAGCTATAGTAAATGAATAATGCCATTCTGAATGTGTTTCCCTCCTCCCTCCCTTTATCCTTGTGTGAACTAGGGAGGGGCTTGTCTGAGATAGTTACTCACTGTCTTGACCCCGGGCTCAGGCCTCTTTTATTTGACTGTTGCCTTGGTAGTGGCACTTCCTCCTGTCCTTCAAGGCCATTCCCTCTTCCCTTTACAATTGCTTGCCAAAAGCTTTGGCTAGCTGTGTCAAAGAACAGCTCTGTCTTCTTGCCCTTGTCAGAATCCAAAGAGCTGCTGCCTATGCAGTGACTACACAGAAGCCTCTCTTGATTTTCACAAGCAATAGGTGACAGACAGGGAGAGTTGAGGCAATGTGAAGTGCTTCACCAAAGCAAATGGCACTGCATAGCCTCCTACTTTTGGTAAAGAGAACCGCACTTTTTTCTGCAGCACATATCTCTTACTTCAGAGACTCTATGATATAACCATTGGTTAACATGTTATACAACCTAATCTACACCACAACAAATCACACTGTGACAATGCATTATGGGATTCCATTTTTCTGGTTAGCATTTGTCTTGGACTGAAATTTGCTCCCAACAGGATTTTTTCTAGCTATAAGAGATGTGGCACAACCACACTGTTCAGCATCAGCAGCATCAACATTAGAAACCTAGTCAATGTCCAAAGTGGACAGCTGTCATGCTGTTTAGGCAGACTTCATCATCTGCTTCTGGAACAGATGGCTTCTCTAGCCTGCCTCTAACAGTACTCAAACTAAGCTGCTTTTGCAATATCCTCCTCAGAAGTTCTCCAAAATAACTTTTGCTTGCTCCTGGAGAATCATAGTAATTAACAACCATTCTTTGTATGGTGTGCACCATTTGTTAAAAGGGCACATGTAGCTATGTTCACCCTGCTTTGGGAGAGGAAGATCAAATGACCAAGACTAGCAAGAGACGGGTGCTCTCAAAACAGAGGCAATCTGACTACTGATACCTGATAAGGAGGCATTTGATAACTCTCATTCAGAGCATCAGGCTGCATGTGACTTCTACTAAGCTGGCGAAACAGATCACTCCAGTTTTGCAGAAGGTGAACATGGCGATGTGTTGTGTAGTGAACACGGGAAAAACTCTTAAACTGTTCATGTATAGAAATTATTTAATATGGACTATTTACATCTGGACATCGCCTTTGAGGTTATAAAATTGATTACCTGTCTCAAGAGGACAGGATTAAAATGGATAATATGAAACCATAGTGCTTTCAGATAGTGAAGGTTTGGATTCTCTTATATTGGTAGATTGATCCTGAATCCCATTCTCCAGAACTGTACAACCAAAAGTGTTTCTATAAAGCACTCTAGGCCATGGTACACTCCAAAAACTGATTTGTGCTGGGATGCTCAGGCAAAGCCATGCTATAGTCAACCACTGGATTTGTCGCTAGTCTATAAACTGCTGTGAATACAGTCATCAGTCTCATATATTAAGTGTTAGCACTGAATATGTGGCTAATGTCACCATATTATGATCCAACAATGACAGTAGGTGAGACATTCTATTACTATCAAAGCCAGGCTGTATTGTTGAGGAGAGTATTTTCTGACAACAGGGGGGAGATCCCTAAATAAATTGTTGCAAAAGGTTTTTGTGAAAGACTGTCAGTGTATACTTCAAATCCAGGGTTGCATCATCCAGTCCAGGATCTTCACCAACAGCTTTTTGGACTGAGTGATGAGAAGGGTGTGTTGCACATTCCAGGAAAACAGCTGAAACACTCACCTCTCCTGATGAACCTTGATTGCTAATTTATAAGCAAGGGTTCTCTGGAGGCAGAAGTGAAATAAGAGCTATCTGGATTTGCTGGGAGAGTCATATCCCTTAGAACTAATACTGAAGGATTGGGTAACTAACAGACGTTTTTCACATATCCTCTGCCACTGATCAGTTGTCTTTTGGAGATACTTGATTATGCGCCATCAAATCGGTGTTGACTCTTAGTGAACACATTAATGGATTTTCTCCATAACAATGGTCCTTCAGATTGTCCAATGGTACACTCATCATCACTATAACTAAGTCCATCCACCTTGCTGCTAGTTGTACTCTTCTTCTCTTTCCTTCCACCTTTCTCAGCATTGCAGCCTTTTCCAGAGAGCTAGGTCTTCACATAATGTATCTGAAATAGGATAATTTGAGCCTTGTCATTTTGCTCTGAATGAGCACTCTGGGTTGATTTATTTGATGATTCATTTGCTTGTTTTCTTGGCTGCCCATGGTATTCTTAGGGGTCTTCTCCAATTTCGGGGTATGAGCAAAATTCATAACTGCCTTTGGGATGGAAATCAGTTTTCTTGAACTGAGAAGAAAGGATACATGTACAGGTGAAACTCGAAAAATTAGAATATTGTGCAAATGTTCATTTATGTCAGTATGGCAACTCAAAAGGTGAAACCAATATATGAGATAGACGCATTACATGCAAAGCGAGATATGTCAAGCCTTACTTTGGTATAATTGTGATGATTATGGCGTACAGCTTATGAAAACCCCACATTCACAATCTCAGAAAATTAGAATAGTGTGAAAAGGTTCAATATTCTAGGCTCAAAGTGTCCCACTCTAATCAGCTAATGAATCCATAACACCTGCAAAGGGTTCCTGAGCCTTTCAATGGTCTCTCAGGTGGTTCAGTAGGAATCACAAGTATGGGAAAGACTGCTGACCTGACAGTTGTGCAGAAAACCATCATTGACACTCTCCATAAGGAGGGAAAGCCCCAAAAGGTAATTGCAAAAGAAGTTGGATGTTCCCAAAGTGCTATATCAAAGCACATCAATAGAAGGTTATGTGGAAGGGAAAAGTGTGGCAGAAAAAGGTGCACAAGCAGCAGGGATGACCGCAGCCTGGAGAGGATTGTCAGGAAAAGGCCATTCAAAAGTGTTGGGGACTTTCACAAGGAGTGGACTGAGGCTGGAGTTAGTGCATCAAGAGCCACCACACACAGACGGATCCTGGACATGGGCTTCAAATGTCGTATTCCTCTTGTCAAGCTGCTCCTGAACAACAAACAACGTCAGAAGCGTCTTACCTGGGCTACAGAAAAAAAGAACTGGTCCAAAGTCCTCTTTTCTGATGAGAGCAACTTTTGCATCTCATTTGGGAACCAAGGACCCAGAGTCTGGAGGAAGAATGGAGAGGCACACAATGCACGATGCTTGAAGTCCAGAGTGAAGTTTCCGCAGTCTGTGTTGATTTGGGGAGCCATGTCATCTGCTGGTGTTGGTCCACTGTGCTTCATTAAGTCCAGGGTCAACCCAGCCGTCTACCAGGAGATTTTGGAGCACTTCATGCTTCCTTCCGCAGACGAGCTTTATGGGGATGCTGACTTCATTTTCCAGCAGGACTTGGCACCTGCCCACACTGCCAAAAGTACCAAAACCTGGTTCAATGACCATGGGATTACTGTGCTTGATTGGCCATCAAACTCACCTGACCTGAACCCCATAGAGAATCTATGGGGCATTGCCAAGAGAAAGATGAGAGACATGAGACCGAACAATGCAGCAGAGCTGAAGGTCACTATTGAAGCATCCTGGTCTTCCATAACACCTCAGCAGTGCCACAGGCTGATAGCATCCATGCCACGTTGCATTGCGGCAGTCATTGCTGCAAAAGCGGCCCAAACCAAGTACTGACTACATATGCATGCTTATACTTTGCAGAGGTCCGATATTGTTCTATTTCCAATCCTTGTGTTATTGATGTCATGTAATATTCTAATTTTCTGAGATTGTGAATTTGGGGTTTTCATAAGCTGTACGCCATAATCATCACAATTATACCAAAGTAAGGCTTGACATATCTCGCTTTGCATGTAATGCGTCTATCTCATATATTGGTTTCACCTTTTGAGTTGCCATACTGACATAAATGAACATTTGCACGATATTCTAATTTTTCATCTTTCACCTGTATGTTATCTTCCCTAAACCAGGAAACTCCTCCAGGATAACTATGAATCAACAACCACTAAACATTTCCAGCCTCTTCAACTCCCAGATGGGAAGTATCCTCTTCCCTGGAGTGTACATCAGCCAGGCAGTGGGTATGTTCGAGAAAAGCCCCTAACTTTTCCCACAACTAAAACAGTAAGTATCCTGAACTTACATTCTGTCTTTGTGTTATGGATGTATGTTTTCCTGAGAACAGCAGTAACAGTGTCCACTGATACTGGCTTAGGCTCCCTTGCATTGTAAATGTGGATCAATACTGAAATATAATGTGTGTGTATTGGGAGGGGGAATACTGAATCTTTTGATAACTGGGGCTTCTCTTTGCATAGTCACAAGATCCTGTGCAGACTACTGTCATGCAAGGTGAAGACTGTGGAAGCAAAATTGCTAAATTTATAAGATTAGGTGAGAATGTGTGAGGATTCAGAATGAACAAAGATGACTAAGACAGTTAAAATCTGATGTTGCAAATGGACCGATAGAAATGACTATGTATAGCATAATCCTATATAAGTTACTCAGTTCATTTTTAATGCACTGTCTGTACAATACACAAATGGGACAACATTTCAGAAATGTCTCAGACATGTGTATGTTTGTGTGTCTGTGTACACATGGGGAGAAACAGTGCACATATATGCATTGTCAAATAACATCTGGAAAACTCATTTACAGAAATTACAGTTCTGCAGTCTTCTACCTCTAAATGGTTCAATGTCAACAATCGTGAATGGGATTCTAGGGAAATCCAATATACCTGCAGAGCACCTGATTGCTGAAAGTGGCCACAGGAGACTTCCAGATGATTAAATCTTCCACAGACTTGCTTACTCTTTTTTAAAGCCAAGTTGATATTGTTTCAGGCTGTTCTGACTTTTTCAGATCTGGTCATAAAATTGGGATGCTATGAAAATAGAGTTGGTTACATGGAAGGAGATTTACTTACTTACTTACCCACCCAAGAGCTGAGTGTAGAGAATGCACTGGCAAAGTTTGGCTAGTTGGTTAGTGAGAGACTGCATTGTCCTGCCCCTTCTCCAAGTTCATTCTACAGTCCTTCTCCCTTTTGAAAGAAATAATATTAAGGCAGTAATGAATCATCGTCATCAAGATTTAGAACTAGATCCAATGAGAGCTGTTGTACGTATGCGCATATTATGCTGGTCTATATTCAAGTGAAACTGCTGTGATAGAAGAGAGCTGTTCGAACAAGACTGTGACTTAATATGACCCCTGAAAACACCCAAACATTATTTGTTTGTTTGTTTGTTTGTCAAATCTATATAGCCACCCATCTCACAAAACAAGTGACTCTGGGTGGCGTATACAACAAAGCTAAAACAGTTAATACATACCTAAAACAATATCATTATCATCAAACATTAAAAACTACTAGAAAACAAAGTTAAGAAAAAGAAGTAGTGGGCGAAGGGATGTTAATAGTAACAGAGCCACCTCACTAGTTTGCCAGTCCCCTGGGATCCCCAGGCCTGAGGGACCTTTGGAAAGACAAAAATAATGGATCCAGCCTCACCTCACCTTTAACAAGACCTCAGCTACCCTTGTGAATATGCAGCTGCTCACATTCTATCCAGACAGGAAACGGGCAGTGGGACTGAGTTTTGCCAGATGCAAAGGCTTCATAATTATGGACTTGCTTTACAACATTGTTACATTATGAGCAAAATACAGTTTGCCTTCTAGGTTGCGGGCTTTTAGGAAAACACCATAACCTTGTTTTTCAAAATGTTCATTGCAACATAGAGGTTAAAACCTTTATTCAAAAGTTATACACTGCAATTTGTATTATTTTGTTTAAAAGATATAGGAAAAAGAAAAAGCAGAATGAGACAGAGGACTATAAAATTTGTTACCTCACTGCCTTCTCGTCTTTTGGGATCAAGACTCGGCCATAGATAAGATTCAGCCCACAATTTCAACTAAGGAACCAGTTAGAAAATGTTGTCTTGGCATTTCTGCTCTTCCAGATTGCTTTTAAGACTCATCCTATCAATGGAGGAAAGCGTTTGCCTCAGGCAGCTGATTTTGGATACCACACAAAGGCAGCAAATAGTTATTTAAAAGTATTGGAGCTTCACTGGCAGAAAGGGGGTGTTTTCTGCCTTAGGTGCCAAAAGAACTTGAGCGGTTTTTGAATCTATGCCCCATTATTATTTATTTAATTGTTTATTTAAATTTGTTATATCTGCCCACACCAAACAGACTCTGTGGACTTAACGTGGACTTCGGATGCCACAATGTCTTCTGTCATGCAGCAAAATGTCTTGGGATTGTCCTCCTTGGCATTCTTCTCTCCCCCTTCCCTAGATCAGGTTCAGCAGCATTTCCCTTCCCTTTGTCCCATTAGGTTTTAGCTCTTTGCTCTTCTCAGAGGTCAACTGAGTTTGATATTACAGGTCAAAAAAGTCCATTTTGACACATCCAACGAAGGACCTGAAGCTGTGATAGGGCTAGAGCCCAGGCATGTCCCCGTCCTCCACAACTTGTTTGGAAGAGGCTCAGTTGAGGTGGAAAATGCAAGATACGTGAGTCTGTGGTTCCAATAATTGGAGTGAGATGTCCTTGGAAGGCAGCAAAGGATTAGAGATCTGATGTGTGGTGGTGGTGGTGGTGGTGGTGATATTGGGGGAGAAGCATTTATGGGATTTCTGCCTCAAATGTCAGAACAATTTGGTTAAACTTGGGTACTCAACACTTAATCATGAAAAGAGGGGAGTGGCCAGAGTAGGCACTAGCTGTTCTGCTCAAGCAGGAAAAGATATTGAGTTAGCCCTGGCTTTCCTCAATGTGCTATAGCACAGACATCATAGGACAAGGCAAGGTATCTTTTCTTAGATGCATTTTAATTTTTTAAAAAGCTACAAATTATTTTTCCAGGCAGAACAGTCATGTCAAAAGGCCAGGAAAATAGAGTGCCAGTAAAAGAAGGGGATATGATGGATAGATGGTGGGGTTAGGGTGAACTAGCATGGCAGAATTTGACTTGTCTGAAATGGGATATATTTTTAAAAATGATTTAATTTATTTGTTAGATGTATAACCCACTTTTCCTCCAGGAGCTCAAGGCAGCATACATCGCATTCCTTCTTCCTATTTTTTCTACACAACAGCATTCCTTGGGAGTAGATTAGGCCGAGAGAAAGTGACTAATCCAAAGCCACCTAGTGAGTTGCCATGACTGAAGAACAATTTGCACTTTGGTCTCCCCAGTCCTCTCCTGGTCTAACATCCCAACTTCTGCGCCACACTGAGTTTCTTTCAACCAACAAGTTAACTAATTAATTAAAGCGTTTGTGTGCCAACTACTTCATATATTCTAGGTGGCTTACAGTTGTAAAATCTACAAACAAATAAAAACAACTACCAATACATCATTGACCTACACCTCATATTACTATATATCTAGTTGGGATTCTTCTCACCAAAGGTCCTACGGAAGGGAACTGTTTTCATGCATGCTATCAGGATGGGGGCTATCCTGACCTCAGGGGGTAAGCTCTGCCAGAGTGATGCAGCTGAAAATGAAAAGACCGTTCTTTGGGCCTACATCTACCAAAGTTCCCAGGGCACAGGGACTTAAAGCATCCCATCCCACCTTGCTTGACACCTGGAGCAGGTGGTCTCAAATGCACTGAGGATAATACACATAAAGGGCTTTATAGGTGATAAGCAGTACCTTGAACTGGACTTGGAAGCTTATCAGCAGCTGCAAATAAGATAATTCCAACTAGACCTGCTTAGGCTTCATTATAGTTGGGAATTAGACTAGGAGGCTGTGTCAAAGACTTCACAGAAAATGTGAGTTTTCGATAGTGGTTTATAGAAAACAACAGCTGGCATTGCAAAGGAATTATGAGAGGAAGTTCCAGACATGAAAGGCAGCCAAGGAGAAAGGACAAAGTTTTCTGAAAGAGCAAGAGAACTAGTGATACTTAAGTGTGGCAAGAATAACTGGTTTACTCATAGAGAGAGAAGTAGGTGGGATATGGCTTAGCGAGTTTGAAAATATATTGGCAAGGTAAGAGTGGGCTAATTCCAGAGAACATGGTCTTCTTCTCTGTTGTATTTGTAGGGACCTCGTTTCATGTCCACTGAGTATGGCTCAAAGTTCCGCTTCAACATTCCAGGACAACCAGGTATAGTTTCTATGTGTGGTTAATACAAACGTAATAGTCACTGGGTTTATGCTACTATTATGCATTAAACCGTAATTTGTTTTTGGGGGTAAGAGGTAGGGCATTGGATTGGCACAACATGTGAAACTAACCATGGTGGTTTTTATATCCGTACACTTCCCCTTTTGAATCTCGTCTCCCCATTCTTTGAATATTAAATTCTCCTAAATCAATGTTTTAAAATGTAAGATTATAGTCTGAATTAGAACTCACAAAGTTTCAGCAGGGTAATTTGAGCTAATGGAGTCACCCTTTGAAACAGATCCACAAAACAGTATGCCACTTTTAATTCTTGGTTTGGAGTAGCTAAACCATTTTGCTTTAGCTGTGTCTCTGGCCCTTCGGAATTGCTTTTCACAGACTTATTTTGCATCAGCTTACTTTGAATCGGCCCCCTTCCCCCAGGTCCTGCTATGCTGCCTCAAAATGGTAAGGCGGGGAGGTCCTGAGAGGAATGAATGAAGAACACCAGAAGCATATGCCAAGACTATATGCTTCTAGTAGGGTTATCCAAGGTGTGAAGGTCATCCTAGCTGCTTCAGCTAAAGCAAGTGGGCACTTATATCAGGCAGCAGTGATATAAGAAGATGTTGGAGGCAAATGATCACTTCAGTGACAGTAGACACTCCTACATTTTATTCTAGCATGCTTATATTTTACCAAGAGAACTCCAGGGATAGACATGATAAAGTGATTGATAATACAGTATAGTACTGGATGTTGGGCCCCTCAAGTCAGAGGGCATTCAACATGCTACTGAGAAAGAGTTGAAATCTTTCAGAATACTAATGGTGTTTAGGACACACCTCGATTAAAGCCTTCAAGATGTCTAGTTGCTGATGCTGCCATGCAGAAAAAGAAAATCCAAGGCTGCAAAAATCGAACTACAATGGCAAAATGGAATGTAAGTAGCATTAGCACAGGAAAGCTCAACACAATGAAAGATGAAATGAATTGATGAAAATCTTAGGCATCAGTCAGTTGAAATGTACTGGAAGTAGACACTTTCAGTCAGAAGATAATACAGTGGAAATTACCAAGAAGAGAAGGGAAGCCAAAGAAAGACAAAGATCTCAGGAAGGATCTTAACACAGAGAATTTCAGACAGCTGTTAAAAGAAAAGAAAAAAAACAGTATTATAACAACATCTGTGAAGATATATGAGATGGAAACAGATATGGAAAAATAAGGAAAGTCTTCCAAAAGATTTCAAAACTCAGAAGGAGGTTCCAACTTCAAATTGATATGCTAAAGGATGTCAGTGGACAAATAAGTGATTCAAAGAGGATTAAACAAAAATGGAAGAAGTATACTGAAGTTCTTTACAATAGAGATGTCAATATCCATAACTCCTTAAAAGATATTCCCTATTTACAAGAGCTTCTAGTAGTAGAAAATAGAGTTAGATCAGCACTCTGGTCATTTACCAAGTCAGAAAGCTACAGGAATTCATGGAATATCTACCAATATATGGCAAGCAACAGAAGAAGAACCAGGAAAGATTCTAACCAAAGTATGCCAGCAATTTGGAGACATAATGGCCAAGGAAGAGGTCAGATTACATATCAATGCCTAAGAATGTTAAGAGTGTGCAAACTATTACACAATATCCTTAATTTTACACACTAGCAAAATAATGCTTAAGATCATCCAAAACAGTTTAGAGCCCTACATGGAAAAAGTAATGCCAAATGTTGAAGCTGATTTTAAAAAAGGCTGAGGAACAAGTGGCATCATTGTTGATGCATGCTGGATAATTGAGAAAGCCAAAAAATACTAAATAAATAAATACATAAATGTAAATTATGTGTTTCATTGATTATCGAAAATTCTTTGATTGTGTTGACCATGTCAAGCTGTGATAAAGAAAATGGGAATCCCAAAACATCTCATTGTCCTCATGAGAAACATATACACACAACAGGAAGCCACAGCCCAGACAAAGCATAATGAAACAGACTAGCTCCAGGTCAGCAAAGGAGTGAGACAGGAACTGTATATTCTCTCCTAATTCATTTAACCTATAAACTAGCTGTATATTGAAGGAGGCTGGGTGGAAGAAGATAAGTGGGGTTTTAAAATTGGAAGAAGAAACATAAATAAACTGTGCTATGCTGATTACACTATTCTGATAACTGAAAAGGCAAATGATATGGAAGCACTATTAATGAAAGTCAAGGAGCAAAGTGAAAACATGGGACTGAGATTAAATGACAAACAAAAAAATGACAACAGGTATGGCAACCAGCCTTAGAAATGACAATGAAAATATTGAAATGGTGGATAGCTTCTGCTTTTTAGGAACAACTGTCAACAATTAAGGAACCAGCAGTCAAGAAATATGCTGCAGGCCAGCACTTGGCAGGGTAGCAATTAGACTTTGGAAAAAATACTCACTCGCTGTGGTATGTCTGCACCTACAAAGATCGTAAGCAAGCAGGCAATAGTTTTCCCCGTGATACTATTTGGAAACAAGGGTTGGGGTTTGAAGAAGTGGTATAGAAAGAATATTGACACTTGAACTTTGGTATTGGAGCAGACTTTTCAGAATATTCTGGATAGCCACAAAAACAAATAAATGGTTCATAGAACAAATCAATGCAGAGTTCCTACTTGAAGCACAAATGACCAGGCTCAAATGATAATATTTTGGCCCATTACGTTATCTTTGGCCGAAAGATCCAATTCCCTTGAGAAATCCATAATGCTGGGAAAAGTGGAAGAAGAGAGAAGACGACAACCAGTAGCAAGGTGGATGGACTCAAATACAACAGCAGTTGGTGCACTATTGGAAGACTTGAAGGGCCAGGTTGGGAGAGATCATCCTGGAGAAGGTCGATCTATGAGGTCACTGAGCATCAACACCAGTTTGATGGCTCATAATCAGGCAATCAATGAGAGCCAGATAAGAATCTTCCAGCTAATTGTTTAAAGTACTCTCAATCAATATTGCCTTCCATATCTAATACAATAATTTCACAACCCTGAGAAAGGAAAAATTGAGATTATTAAATATAAATTTCAGTAATTATTTTGTTTCTGTTTTGTTTGGGGAGGCTTCTCTTTTGTCATTTTTATTTCTAGGCCTATGGTGATTCTGGCATTAAGCCATACATTTTTTAATGATGATGGAGTTGCTCACTTAATTAAAAATTGGTGATGAGAGAAATTGAGCTGTGCAATTTTTTTTTTTTAACAACATTTTAAGAATTGTGAGGTACTTTGAAAATTCTGTATTTGCCAGGATAGCTTCTCACAGTATGAACGATACATACAAATGCACAAGTCCCTGCCATGTCGAAAATAACTTCACATTTCAGGTAGCGGCAATGTAAAATCCAATGCAGCTCTTTCAAAGAAATGTCTGCAGAAATTTGAGAGTTTACACTATGTTGTAAATATCTATTTTTCTACAAATAGCAGACCCAGCAATCTTTTCTGCCCTCTACTCCCACTACCCATCCCCCAAAGTCCTTGCTTCAAGTAATCAAAGCCACCTATACAGATAGAAAAAATTATGCCTTAATTCCTATGGAATCTTACAGTTCTAAAAAAAAGTATTCTTTTCTATCTAGCTTGCATGTAATATCTGTAATACAGGTAGTCCTCAACTTACAACCATTTGTTTAACGACTCTTCAAAGTTGTGATGGCACTGAAAAAAGTGACTTACAACCAGTCCTTACATTTACGACCATTGCAGCGTCCCGTGGTCATGTAATCAAAATTGAGGTGCTTGGCAACCAACATGTGTTTATGACAGTTGCAGTGTCCTAGGGTCACGTGATCGCCATTTGTGACCTTCCCAGGGGGTTTCCGACAAGCAAAGTCAATGGGGGAAGCAGGATTTGCTTAATGACTGCATGGTTCACTTAATGACCATGGCAAAAAGGTCATAAAATTGTGCATGACTCACTTAATGACTGCATCACTTAGTGATGGAAGTTCTGGTCCCAATTGAGGTAGTAAGTCAAGGACTACCTGTACAATGAGTGAATATCACCGAAGAAAGAGCAACTGATGAAGGTGTATTCACTCTCTTTGAATATATTAAGAGCAACAGATCTTCCAGTGAGGGGGCCAGGTGTAACCTCCAAAGGTTTTGTACGCACAATGTGTCCTCTCCCTCCTCCCTTCCTTAATTTCACTGTTGGCTATGAAGAGAGAGGCTTGAAGAAATAGTAAATTATAGAGGCTAAGGCTCCAGTTATAATATATTTATATAGAAAATGAAGCAGTTTTAATCACAATGACTAGGTATCACCTCCAGGATCAGAGACAGTAAACCTCTGAATAGCAGTTGAAGAGGAAAAGCAGCCAGAGGGGGACATGATATCCATGTGCTCTTTGTAGCAATTCTGTCACTTTAGGAATGGGTATTAGGCCCTTTTGGACTTATACGGAAAGCTAGGACTCTGAGTCCATAAAGCTTTGCGGGACTCACTGGTGTTAATTTGTGAGAACTGAGCAGACCAGTCCAGCTTCCCATGATGTTTTGGAAGTCATCCACTGTGTATGCTCCTTTCCCCCACAATGGACATTTTTGTTCTTTCTCTCCATACAGATTTCCTGCAAAAGAAAACAATTGGAGCCAAAGAAGAGTCAGGATTTACTGAAGGCTGCCTTGCCAACCCCATTGTGGACAAACCAACATCCCAGGTCCTCCCAGTAGCTTTGGTTTCTTCTGCTGTTCTTCCCAAGGGGCAGATGAAGCATCATATTAAAGATGCTGCAAAGCAGAATCCGGCAAATTGGTGCCCTTCCTCTAGTGCAGTTTTTCTTGAGTGTCAACAGTTTGTCTCCCTTTATACATGGGCTCACTTTCTATCGGCGGGGTCTGCAGGGAGGGGGCCAAACAAGTCAAGATAGTGGCCACAACCGTGTGATCAAAGATTCACACTTTTACATCACAATGCACATAAAAAAGGGCAGGGCGTGGTTGTAGCCATCATCTTGACTTTTTTGACCTCCTCCCTGCAGGCACTCCTGTTTACTATGCAGCAGCAGGACTACTTGTTAAATGAAAGAGGGCAGGAGGAATCCTGCATTCCAGTAAAAGAGTTTGTATCCATCCCAACAGATTTTGGAAAATCCAAAATTTTTCAAGAGCACTGTGAAAATAGAAACAGTACAAAAAAGGATGCTAAAATAACTTGGACAATACATATATGATATAACAATATTTTTTAAAATGGGTAATTGTGTACATTTAAAGGAATTCAGCAAAAGTCTGAAAGAGAATAAACTTGTTATTTTCATACAAATTATTTACAAAAAAATCATATCTGTTTATGGACCTCAGATATCAAATGCAAGAATATTGCCCTACTGAGCACAAGAATGATTAGTTACAAGGAATATCAATGTTTTTAAAACATGTAGCAACTATTTATCTCTATTGGGAATGAAAAGAAAGAAAAAGAAAAAAGACTCCTTTAAAGACAAAATAAGGCACAGAAATATTTTACCTTATGGAATTGACCAGAGTGTTTTGCAGAACCAACTGAGGCTGAGAGCAGTTTTTTGATTTGTAGTGCAAAAGGGATCGTGAGCTGTAAGGGAAACATTCTTAAAGAGAGACATGTTTAAATCAAGGGTAAATACCGAATATCTTCACTTAAACCCTTGGGCTAAGACTATTTAGTAATAGCCTACCACAACCCAAAAGCATAAATCTGAGAGGTTGTAACAATTATTCACACTTTCAGTTTGACCTGCAAGATAACACATAAACCAGCATGCTGACAAAGGATGGTGAGAGAGCAGATGTTCTTGGTCTTAGGACTGTGACAAGGTGTCCCTTAGAGATTTCCCTTTAAACGCAAGAAGGTGTGGTGGAACATGATGAAGGCAAGAGGGCTAAAGCCTTCCCCTGCACACTGCAGTCTAATTTGTCTTCTCTCCAATCAGGTCGTTTATTTATTTATTTATTCAACATATTTATATAGCCGCCTACCTCACAAACATGACTCTGGGTGGCAAACAATAAAAAACAAGCCATAAAATAAACAATATTAAAAACCTTCCACAATTAAAAAAAACATCAATATTATTAGAAGACTAGGAGAGAGCATATTCAATGTTACAGGCAACATGCACAAGAATTGAAAATGTAAATAACAGCAAGCTTGCTGGGCTCGTAATCACGGTGTTGTTCCGCATTGTCAGAAACATTCCAGAATCCCTGGAGGATCACGTTTTTGTTTTCTGACAGGTTTTTATGAATACTCTTGTTTCTGTGATGCCAGTGCGCCCATAGGCATTTCACGGTTGTCTGCTAGCTCCTGGACTTCTTATAACAAATAAAGTTCAAATATTTTCATTAAGCAAAAAATAAATGCCAGCCCCAGGATTATCTACACATGGTTTTCCCAAATGGACCCATATATCTTCTATGAAAATCACAGTGTTGGATGGCTGCAGCCCAGGATTATTTAGAAGTACGCCCACCTGCCAGTAATAGGACCAAGGTATGCCAAGTTAGCAGGAGGGAGCCAAAGCTTGAGGAGGGACAGGTAGCATTCTCACAGTTTGATGCTTTCTAGCTTGTTGAGTCTTTCAGAAGCTATTTTTACCAGGGCAATCCTTTTCAAGGGTACAAATCACAACAAATCAGGACACAAGTTCCCAGACTGAAGGTTCAGAATATCATTTTGCATAGGATTCCCTATACAAATAGCAAACTCATTCCCTTTATCCATATGTAGCCAAAAGAGTATCTTCCTTGTAGAAGAGACGCCTGGGGGAACCCCTAGATTTGAAGACCTACAAAAACTCTTTATGGAAAAAATAAGAAAAATTCCCACCTTAGATCAATGAAATCTGAACATGCTTGCTGGGCGCAAAATCTGGATGGGGGAAACAACATAATGGAATGGAGTATTTTGGAAAAGGGTATATGTGGCTGGAAACCCAAATACACTGAATGTTTTTGTTATAACTTCTACTTCTTATGCCCCTGCATAATGGAACCAGACACCACCAGTTTTTAGTAGGGTTCATGAACAGCATGTTGTCTCCTACTAGCCTGTCTCCTTGCCCTTTTTCAACATAGCCCTTAGTAAAAGCTGTAATAAATAACTATTATATCCAATCTGCTTTTTTCTCTCTAAATCTAAGTAGTACTTTTCTTCTGCTTTGTAGGACAGCAGTCCTGGGGTCAGCATTATGAAGACAGATTATCGACCATCTTCTGTTCCACATGTAAGAAGTCCATCTCCCAGTGTTGAATGGGGCTGGGAGAACAGATGAACAGATATTCTTTCCATTCTTATTCTCCAATATCTACCCCATATGTGTATGCTGTACCTTTATTTATTTATTTATTTATTCATTCATTCATTCATTTATTTATTTATTTTCCTGAAAGGGTGATGAGTTTCTACCAGTCCTTTCCAAAGGCTCTGAGCAGGGCTCTGGATTCAGTCGGCAGAAGGATCTTCGCCTTGGTACTTCAGTAAGTGACAGTTCCTTGTTGACAGAATAGCCTTTTCCCATTGTACTGTCCTCTGCTTCCAACTTCTGCTTTCTTACACAGGAGAAATGTGTCCAAAGTTCTTCACAGCTACTTCTGTATTATCCTTGTGTTTGTACTTCATGTTCCTCTACCTGCTATGTTTCTCTGGCTGCTTTCATTTCCATTTTTTTTCCTCTTCTTCCACACTTTTCTCCAGTTGTCTTTCCCTACCAGCATCTGCAGGCAGACCCCTCTCCTTTCCCCACTATTTCCTCTCCTATTTGTCTATGGGCTTCCCAAACTCTCTTATATTTTCTTAGCCATGTATCAGCTCACCTTCCATTACCTTTCTCATCTTGATCCCTGTTTTCTTTGTTGCTGCTTTCTCCTATGTGTCACCAACTCCCTTAAATTTTTTTATTCATTATCATCTTCAATTCTCACAGGGACTTCCACCCAATGCAGAAGCATCTGGGCCATTGAGCCATTCTCAGTACCAGGGCCATCAGCGACAGCCTCAAACGCAAACCAATCTTCTAGGACGAGAATATGTGGGCAACACGGTATGTCAGATCTATAATTTGGGGGTTATTGGGGGGTCTTACAACTGTTTCCATAATCACAGAATTCTTGTTCTGTTCTTGTTCTTGTATCAAGTCCTTGGTTCTGCTTTCATGGCTTTTTCCATACAGGAGCCAACAGGATTCAGCATCAACAACCTTAATTATGTGACACCTGCACATGATCCAAATCTGCCCAACACGTTTTTGACCAGTTATAATTCCAAGTGAGTTTGGTATTAGTTTACCACCCATATTAGGATAGTAACATTCCCAAGCTATGATCTGCTCTTAAGGCATATTTTTTTCTATCTGTATAGGTGGCTTTGATTACTTGAAGCAAGGACTTTGGGGGATGGGTAGTGGGAGTAGAGGGCAGAAAAGATTTCTGGGTCTGCTATTTGTAGAAAAATAGATATTTACAACGTAGTGTAAATTGCAAGTTTGCAGTGCCAGAGGCATGCAGTGCCAGGGTGGAAGACATACCTCTGATGTATTTGTGGGAACACAACATGCAGTAGCTGGCATCTGCCAGGCATTAGTCATCTATCTCTTATCTTTTTATCAGGTTTTATGAAAACATTCCAAAGGGAGTGGACAGGGAAGGCTGGACCCGAGGAGGGATCCAACCGCAACAAGCGGGTGGCTTTGCTACCAACTACCATGGAACTGACTTAGGCACTGATCCTAATGCCACAGACACTTTGAGGACTGTTCATCCCCACGTTGGCAGGTAACATCACAGTGGCAGGGCTGTTCCTCTTTTCTTTTTCTTCTGCTCCCTTAAGCCATTTCTGGTGCCCGTTGCTATTTCCTCTCCTTCCGGTCAGGTGGCTTCAACCCTCTTTTATTTTTTACAATGCTTTCCCCTCTGCCATTATAGGACAATCACAACTGTTGATCCATTTTATCGTGATTCTCCCCATGATCGTCGCTTTGCTGCTCTTCATCAGACAACTGTCCCCAATTAAGTAAGTGGCTTGGTCCATTGCATTTTAAGGCAATATAAAAGCAGTGCAAAATATGATAGTAGTATCAGGCTAAGAGATGCACAGATTATGGTAGTATTTGTGTTTAACTCAGCTACTGTTGAGGAACTGAAGCGCAGCTTAGTGCCTCCCATGTCTATTCAAGATTTCCCAATTTCAGAAAAAATGCAGATACATGATGCTTCTCTCTCTCTCTCTCTCTCTCTCTCTCTCTCTCTAGCAAAATGGCACAGAACAATCAAGTTCTTTTCCTTTTCTAGGAAATGTTCTAGGAATTCGCTACGGGTCAATGCTGCAGGGGAGAGAATCCTTCAGATCATCAATGGAGACTATTTTCACATTCATGTCATCCTTATTTTTCCTTTCAGCATAAAATCTTATCCTAATTTAATATGTTTGTCTCTTTCCAGCCTCTGTTCAGAAGTCAAAAGCACAGTGATGTCTTCAGGCTTCAAGGAAACATTCCACATGCTAAGGAAGGAGCATCAATAATTGCACTGTTGCACTGCTCTGTCTTATTTTATGTTGTATTGTTTTAAAGAGATACATATTCTAGCTAGGTCTCTTGTCACAGAAGAAACATCGGAACGGGGGGTGAAAAGGCCTTTGGGATAGGTATCATTTCCATGGAGTTTCTAGAGCCTACAAACTTTGTGACATGATGTGACCATCTGACTAGCTGAGAGCTCCTCTTCACGTCCCTCTAACCACAGAGTAAAGATATCAAGTTAAGTAAGGCCTGTCCTCATGACATTGCTTTCATCTCATCCTTAATCCACAGCAGAGGAAGCTTAAATCTGTATTTGGCTCTTCCAATTCTGAAGTGGCGTTTTCCATCTTCTGGCACAACTTTTGGTATGGACGCATACTTTCAGGCTTTCTCAGTTATGTGGTTGACGGCACAGCTGGGCTGGGATGTGTCCAGTTCATGCTGGCCACTTCAGGTTGCTGTGGACATGGCCCCTCCCCTCTGGTTGCTGGGCACGGCCCTCCATAGGCACCCTGATTTGGACCCCAGGAGCTTCTGCAGAGGTACCCAAGAGGATGCTAGATCCACATCCTCCCCCCAATTGAAAGCTTAACGGACAGGTCACAGGTGCAGCAGAGGAGTGCTCTGTGTACTGAAAGGTAGCACCTCCAATACTCCTTGCAAACCTTCTGTGACCTATCAGTTGGGCTACTTTGGAAAGGAGTCGCCTGTGTTAAAAAAAATAACCCGATTGAAGGTCACAGGCATAGAGCACTTCTGTATCTGTGAGCCATCAATTCAGTAACTTCAAAGCCAGCCAAACCCTCCATCCCAGGTCCCTGTCCACACTTGTCCCAACACATATTAAGAGAGGTGATTGGTGGTTGCTTTTCCTGATGGCAAGTGAAGCTTGGTGGGAGGGGAGATGAAGCGAGGGGAATCTACCAATAATTTTCTTTAAGAGCCTGTGACGGAGGCTCACTAGGGCTTGGCAGTTGGGGCTGCACACATTATGCCAGCATATGTTTTGCCAGCTCAAGGACTGGAAAAATGCATGCTAATGCAGTCACGAAGAAGAGCACTTAGTATGCACATGCCATTTGCAACATGCCTTTAAACATCTGGATGTTCTAGTTTGGGAATTACATTTTCTCCTTCATTTCCAAACCTCCCATCACTATACTTGCCCAATCTTTGCTAAAATCTGTTAGGGAAGACCAATATCTAAGATAAAAGTGCCACCTATCTATGACCTAGGTCTTATATTATTCTCACCCACTGTGGGTTCTGTTTGGTTCTGACTTTATTATTTATAAACCTTGGTCTGTAGCGTAGCATGAGGCACAAACCTAGCTATTGGGTAAGTGATGCTTGTGACCTGGCCATATGTCAGTGTCACAAAAGCAGAGAGAAATGGACTGCAGACACCCAGATTCTCCTTCTGGAGATTTTTCCTATCACCTCTCTTCTCCCACCCTGGAGGCTTTCATCTCCCATCTGTATTGAATGGCATTCCATTCTGCTAAGAGTGAAAGCTGACAGAATATCAGATCTAATACATGTGTCTTTATAAGTAGAACTTAACACTATTTTATTTACAGTATTACAGTATATCCATTGAAGCAGTAAGAATATAGCTCCCTGATCTCAGGCACATATACAGCATACAGAGGTAGTAGAATCTGTTGTCCCCCTCAGGGTGTGATGAAACATCATTCTGCAAAGCTTCTATATTCCTCTTTACAGTATGTTCTGATACCCAAACCTACCTATAGAGTTAATAAGATTTGGTTGCTTTCAGACTCAGTGCAGTAAACATTCAGGCAGTTGGGGGAGGCACTTCTGGAATTACAATTCCCTCTGTCTTTTGTGTGACTCTTAGGAAAAACTTTACTCTTGCACTCTTGGAAACTAAAGACACAGAAATGCTAACCCCACTATCGTGTGTGCTGTATTACTCCTTTTCAGCATGGAACAGACACTGCGGCTTTCTTTACCAGTTAGGTATAATGCACACCAACTCGGCTTTTGTTCTCAGTTTTCTGTCCAGTAATAATAGCTGCCACATTGTACTACCTTTTTTTCCCTTCCATTTCTCATATTTCTCCTAGTGGATGAGTTTTCACTCTAGTGAATGTTTCATGAGCGGGTGGTACAGGCTGCTGCCTTACTGGAAAATAATATTACGCAGGACCATATACAGCAGCTTAGTGTTCAGTGCAGTGTCATCTGGCATCTGATCAATTTTTCACTGTGCCTTGGATTAGAAGAACACATCTGATTTATTCCAATTGAAAGGAGAAATGGCTGGTAACGGCTGTACTCTTTACCCTGCAAATCCCATGTTCTTGTCTTAGAAGTTCTCTTTTTTGCACATGGGTATATCTAAAGAGCTAGTTTAAGTTTGGTTTGTATGATGGCTTCTGAAATTAGCAAAGAAAGCACTGTGCACTTCTATTTAAAACAACCCTGTCTCCATTACAGTTATGCCGTAGCTGTTTCTGCATTCTCAAAATGTGATTTCTAATATTCCCCTTTTTTGTAGCTTGAGGAACCTTTCTTATGACTCTTTTGTTCTGAATGTTTCTCTAACAACTTTAAAGCTTTTGTGATGAGTCTGTATTGCTTATTATCTAATGCTGCCCCTTTCCTTTCCTAATGAAGTTGTAAGATAAATTCCTTCAGCATGCCCACTTTTCCACCTGCTATATCATTATTGCAAGAAAAGGGGAGGGTTGCTACCCACTTCTTATCATTTGTCAGCTAGCACATGGCCACACAGTCAAAGGTAAGCCTTCTCAATTTTGGCATTACCATCTTTTCATACACCTTGCAGAATTGTACTCTTTGCCATGCTGTTCTTACATATTAATTCTCTCTCTGAGACATACTCTCTCTGCTTTTCCCTCCCACTGAATATCTGTGTTTATATTTTCCCAGATGGAATTAGCTGTATTTTCTGAAGATAAGCAGTGCATGCTGTCACTGAGTGAGTAGGGGGTTCTTGTCCCAAATTGTGTTTTTGTTCACCATGCTTGTGAGTGGACAGGCAGGCATATTTTCCGCTTTGGTAAAAGCTTGTATAAGGGCTATAGGATGATGCTATGGTTATCTACAGAATGGATAATTGATGTGTGATTATATTGTTTGTGGCAACGTTAAGGCCTTAAAAGGAACACAGAAATGTGGATCAGCTCTGTATTATTAGCTAGCAATTGACTCAACAGAGAAATGCAGGCATATAGCTGTGGAAAAAGAATCCACATCACCTTTTTTCAACCATCTGGAGTGAACGAATGCAGAGTGGGTGTCACAATGATGTTACAATGATGTGTGTGTGTGTGTACACACACACACACCACTGAAATAGCTAGGATACCAATGGGGATTGGTACCAAAATAACTAGCATACCGGTGGGGATAGGCTGAGAGAGCTACTGGGTATTGGTGAACTGATTGAGATCGGTATCTCTCTGGGTACAGAATTCTCAGAATAGGATGTATCTGCTACTAAAGTTAACTCAGAAATGAGTTAAGTGCTCACTTCTGTGGGAGCTAGTCAAGGATCTAGACTATTTGTCTCCGTTGCTGAATGTGCATGTGACATCAATGCTGGTATTCATTTATGGATATGATTTGTTGTTTATGCATGTTAGGCAGGTATAAAGATTTGTATATATATTTCCATAAGTAAAAGGTAGCATTCACACAAAGAAGCGCCTATCATCAGTTGCTGATTCATTACTTACAGCCATAGGTAGAGAGACATCATAATGATGCTTCACTATTTATTTCATTTCCTGGGTTATAGTAGTTCCATATCTTTATGTTAGTATAGCAGACACTGTAGACTTTTAGCGACCACTCTGAACATTGTAGAAGCAGCTTCACACCTACATAAGAAATGTATGTGTTGGTATCTATGATCAAGTAGTATTTTCCTACACTAAGGCAGCATAACTAGAGGCCAGGGTTTGTGTTACAACAGATGGTTCACACTAAAATCATAGGAAGAGCAATGTCATGCACATTAGGCTGTAAATATCGCCTTTTTCCAGATTGTTGAAGCAGGTAGAAATGCTTTGTCAGATTGGTTAAGCAGTCAGCGGTATGTTAAAAGTCAGTCCATGACGAAATCTGAATGTGCTGTTGACTTGTGTGCAACCTCCTCAGCGTATTTTTGGAGGGAAGGACGCAGGGGTGTCCACAGGTGGGGTCGAAAATGTCAAGCAGGCAGCCGGAACCATGTGATTGGAAACTTGCCTTTCTATGTGTGTTGTGACACATGTGAAAAGGGGGTGGGGCTTTGCTTGCATACTTGTGGCCACCATCTTGACTTTTGAACCTCCCCTTGCAGACATACCTGGAAGGATGGATTAAACTCCTCAAGCGGTGTCTTTCTAGGTGTTCTGCAGGGATTCGAGTTATTGTCACTACAAAGTGAAAGGTTTGGCTGGATTCAACTTTGCAGCTAATCGATCTATTTGAAATGTGGGACAGGCGGCTTCCTTGCCATGTGGTTTTGAATAGAGTTGAGGATGTGACTCTCCCAACTTCCTTAACTGTACGTTATATTCACTGTTAAAATGGTGTTTCCAGTTGACAAGAAGTTTCTAGGCTTTTTCTTTTTTTCAGAATAGTGTCAAGGAGTAGCAAACAAATCCTTGGCTTTTGAAGTACTGGACTTCAGTTCTCAGCATCTCTGATGAAGTAGAAACTGTAGTTTCAGGGTGTGGCATTGTTCTTTCTTATGCTTCTTGAAAGTATTGCATGTTTTGTTTTCAAAAATAATTTGTTAAAAAAAAATCTCTGGTGGGTGGGGCTGACAGAAGCTGAAGTCCAGCCTCTGGAAGGCAACAGTTCTTGCACCCTGCAATCCTGTTGGGAACACGTTAAGCCTTATAAAGTGGGAGGATGAACACTGACATTCGGAAGGTCGTCCCTGCCTTCGAGGAGCTCCCTTTGCCCAGTCTGCTGCTGCACCCCTGGATCTAGAAGGCCGGGCGACCTACAAAAACGGAACAGGCAGTTTCCCCCTCCACTCAAGAAAGAAGAACCCAAACTTCGCTTATGGAGATGCTGCCCTTCTCGCAGCGGATTAAAAGGGCAGGATCCCCACACGGCTGGGCTGCCTATTCGGATGCAAAAGAAGACTTGAGAAGCTGCTGGCGGCGGCAGGAGCGCAGGAGGCTGACCGGATCTCCGCGTTCCGGTGGAGCCGGCCGCGGTTCTGCGCGCCACCGAGCGAAGAGGCGCCGGAGCCGCTTCGTCCTCCGCTCCGACTCCGGGGAAGTGAAGCCCGGCTGAAAGGAGAAGGCGGAGGCAGCCTTTTTGGCGCGTCTTCGTGT
This sequence comes from Liasis olivaceus, assembly GCA_030867105.1. NCBI lineage: Eukaryota > Metazoa > Chordata > Lepidosauria > Squamata > Pythonidae > Liasis > Liasis olivaceus. The sequence goes on along the minus strand of CM061349.1, from coordinate 106,574,378 downwards.
TCTTCGCTCAGCCGGGCCCCAGACCCGTCCTGCCCGCGGAGGGGGCGTGCCGGGCGGGGAGTAGGAAGCGCGTAGCAGAAAGAGAGGGAAGAACGAATTCCTAGTCCCGCCCCGTCCGATCCGCTCGGCTCCGCCATAGGCGAACGATCCCGCGTGGGGGTTTCCATGGAGACGCCGAGTCGCTAGGCGCCCGGCTCGTGTGTGGGAGTCTTGCTCAGACCTAGCAGGGACCCCGGAGCGAGAAGCCGGGAAGCGGAGGACCGGCGGGCGGGCGGGTCGGCCGGCCGGCGTCTCTCTGGACCGGTCCTCTGAAGAGGACCTTCTGAGCGGTTCCTTCTGAGGGTCCTGGTAATGGACGGCAGCTGGCGCGGGAACCCAACCTTCGAGGTTAAAGGATGGGCTGGTCCTGGGAGGCGGCCAGGCAGCCCGGCTCTTGGAGCTTAACCTCGGAGCCTCGTCCATCCGACTCCCAGGAACGCCCGCCGCGCCCCTCAGGTCCGGGGGCCACAGATGGCGAGTCCAGGAGCCACAACCTGGAGTCAGGCTGATTGGAGGACACCAGCCTTCCACTACAGGGAAGGGATTTGAAAGAGGGGCCAGCCTGTCTTCCAGCCCTGGCAAGGGTTATCCTCCACCAGAGAGTCCTTACAGGAGGAGACCGGTCTCAAGGACTGGTGGAGCTTAGCTGGTTGCCATGTCTTGGAGTATTCCAGGCAGAGGCGGTGGTGTTCATCCTGCTGACACCTTCCCTTGTCTATGAGGATGGGCAGTGGTGGTTCCTCAGGCAGGGAGGAGCGGCTGCCGTCTGTGGCTGAAGAGCAGCTGAGTGGTGGAGATCAGATGCTGGAGCTCTCTGGGCGCCACTTGAGAAAGCTGCCAATACCAGTGTGCGCCCTGAGCACCCTGCAGAAGCTCTACATCAGCGGCACAGGGATAACAGAGCTGCCTGAAGAGATTGGGGGGCTACAGGAGCTGCGCATCCTGGCCCTGGACTTTAACAAGCTGGAGGAAGTGCCTGAAACCTTGTGCCGCCTGCCCCACTTGACCCGTCTCTATCTGGGCAGCAACCGCCTCTTTGGCCTTCCTGCAGAATTCTGTCAGCTCAAGACTCTCCGTTGCTTGTGGATTGAGAGCAATTATTTGTACCACTTTCCCCAGGTTCTGCTCCAGATGCCTGAACTGCAGTCCCTGCAAATGGGAGACAACCGTCTCAAAACCTTACCAAATGGCCTGCCATGCATGAGGGGTCTTCGAGGACTTTGGTTGTATGGAAACCGCTTTGAGGAATTCCCAAAACCTTTGCTTCGCATGAGTCAGCTTCACATTCTTGATGTTGACCGTAACAAGCTTACTGAATTCCCTGACTTGAGTCACCTGCAGAGGCTTCGACTTTTCTCCTATGACCACAACCCAGTTGAAGCACCACCCAGCGTGGCTGACACTGTCTTTGTAGTGGGTGAGGGAGCACAGGAATTCATGGAGGCTAGAGAGGAACGTTTCCAGGCTCTTCGACAGCAGAAAGCAGAAGAGCAGGAGGAGAATGAATCTGAAGTTCTACAGTCCAATATGAAAAATGATTCCACTGTATTGGATGAGGAGGAGGGTGGTTTTTCTGCTCTGGAATGCTCTCCTGAGGAGACATGAAATATTAATGGCATGATTGTTGCTAAAAAATCTAGTAGGTACTGATAGGTTTTCAAATCTACATCTGCCTTGTAGAAAATTAAGAGCTGGGCACTCCCCCTGGTCTCAGGAATTGCAGTCAGAGGCAGGATTGTAGGCAGCAGATGACTACAACAGTTGCTAGCCCCTTGTAAAGAACATTGATCACCTATTCATCAGAAAGCTTGTTGCCTTCTTTTTCTGAATGGAACCATGGGCAGTCTCTGTCAAAATGTCTGTAATGAGCTATGGGTAATTTTATGTTCTGTCTAATCCCAGGGCACAACTCCCTAATTTGAAGTATCTATAATGGCCATATCATGGCTGAAACAGAATTTCAGACTGACATTCTGTTTGCCTGGCATGGTACAGTGACTCTCAAGAGCAAGACAGGATAAAGCCATTTTGTTTATTTATTCCCCACATCCACCTCCTCACCTTGCACTCTGAATCCTGGAGGGCTGCGGTGTTGAGAGTATTAATAATAACAACAACAATAATAAACTTTCATCATTAGAATTTTAGTCCTATAACAGGAATTAGACTTGGAGGGAAACCTTACTTGTGCTGCTCCTTCAGCTGTCAGGTTTGAGAAGAAGCTCCTGTGAAATCCTTGTTTGTGCGTAGAGCTATTTGCCCTGGAAAAGCTTTGCTTCTATTCTTTGTATAGCAGGAAAGAGGCTCATGCATTACTCTGTTGCTTTCCTGGACTTTCTGTTCCCTTAAAGGGGCACAGAAGCAAAACTGATATGACCTGGGCCACTGCAGACTTGCATGGATCTGGAACAGAAGAGGGGTCAGCCACAGGACTTTTTCCTGCATTGGGAGTGTGACAGGTTCATTCTCCTGGGGTCTTTCGGGCTAGATTTGTATTAAATCTAAGCAATAAAAGCCCATCAGAGAAGAGAAGGAGGAGAGGGCACACATTCTCAGGGAGATTGCTACAAAAGCAGGAGACCAAAGGTGGTGTGGGGTATGGCTGTTTTAAAGAGTGTTGTAAGTGAAATTACAATACCTGGTGAAGGAAATCATGTTTCTCAGGCATCCTTGTTATATATTTTAGAAATCCTGTTTTGCTGTGTCTGATCACAGCTCTTCTGCACTTTTCTCTCTGTTTTCCTGTTTCTGAGGTTTCTTTGCTTCCCTTTTCTGATATCCTTCCCTCCATAGTTATCTGCCGCTTTCCTTCCGCCCTCCTTTGGTATATCTCTCTTCGTCAGCTGTATTCAGTCTTTCTCTGGTCTGATTCCACTTTGCTCAGCCTCAGTCTCAATATCTGTGTTGGCATGACATGGTAGCCAGCATCAACAAAATTAACATCTTTCTCTTGGATTAATTTTAGCCATATAATGAATGTTAAAGCTATGCCTTGTCTTATTATAGTTTATTTTTCATTTATTGGCTGATTGCCACAGAATATTACGTTATTTTTATTATATCTCTCTTCTTTCTTTCTGTATATCACCTCATTCATGCTCACTGTTGTTATTTCTGATAGACAAAGAAAGGATTTCTTTCTTTTCAATGTTGTACAGAGATACTGAGTGCAATTATCAGTTTCACTTTTTTTCCTTTTGAATTGGTTGCAACAATTTACACAGCATGTTTTCACACTCTTGTTAGGCTAACCACCTGATCACTGTGCTTTTTTTTGAGAAATCTCATACCATGGATGTGTAGTCACACACCTAAGTCATTCATATGCAGCTTCTGCCTCATAGCCACATGGTGCTGTCACAATTGAACTACACAGTAGCAATTTTTGTTGGCTTCCATATCCATTTTTAGCATCACAGTGTTTACTGCGGTAAGTGATGCCATATGTTTGAAATATTGGTTCAGTAGTTGAACTATTGAACATTTTGTCATTGCAGACAACAGATTTGGCAAGACATAGGTTGTCACCCCAACTAGATCAGTGCTTACCAAACTGGTGTTTTCCTCTTCTAAGAGGTTCTGTACAGTACTTAAATTGTCTCTGTATTGATTACAGAGAATTCATTTCTCACTTTTAAATGAATTTTCATCATGACTGTAACCAACTCTACAGTGGTGTATTAGCCACAATAGCTGGAAAACATACAGAGATCTAATGACAATCCCCCCCCCCCCCCCCCCCCCCCCCCCCCCCCCCAGTATTTAAGAAACAGGGCTTCATAGAACAAAAAGTTCTGCTGGGTTGGTTTTAATCTTCCGTGAATGTTTCCTTTTCAGAATGTTATGTAGCATGCTAGAGGAGTCGGAGAACATGCTGGCTGCAAACTGGTGATAGCTCATAACACGTATCTTTCAGTATTAAGAAGAGTTCATATTTGGCAAAGTTCTGCTTGCTTGCCAAACACTGAAAAAGTAGTGGGTTGGTTAGCAACTGAAAAATGCAGTAGAGAATGCAAATACTTTAATCGCAGAAAACTAAATTGGCAGGGTCCTTGTAACAGAAAAATGAGTATGCTGATGATATAATGGGAATATGAATATGAATATGAGGAATCGGTGGAATTGTGTCATCATCTTTGAAAAACACAAGCAGGGCTGGCCCTGCCATAGACAGAGTGAGACCTTAGATGATAGATAATGGTAGGGGGAACAGCTGCCTCTCTGCCTTTCCCCTCTGTTGAAATAAAGTTATATGTACAACTTGGCTTGTTCTGCATTCCTACATTAGCTTACTGCCCTCAGATGCAGTGGTGGCTATTGTTCTGTTACTAGTGTTAAAGTCATATTCATCTGCTAAATGAATTCACTTATATCTTAACCTTTGCCTTGAGCAGCTAAAAGTCTTGGGTTAGCACTGAACTGAGTTTTTATTGCACTGCAGGCAAATGAATTTTGTCATTAGGACAGGGAATGTTCAAGGCTTGATGGAGGTTGGAGAGGAGTCCTTGCAGCATCCTTACAGCATTCTGCCAGAATAGAGCAGGTGGTATGCTGTGCAATACACTACAGATTATACAATAATTGTCGAATATCTTGCTCCAGTGTAACTCCAGGAAGGGTTGTGGGAGCCACAGTCTTCCTTAAGCAGGTTTTCTTATTTAAAGTGGCTTCCACAGCAGAGCTGTTTAGTAATGCTAAAGAACTGGTTTTCTGCAGTTAGCTAGAAGTAGAATTAAATACTGTTCCGTATGGCACTTATAGAAGATTGGCTAGCAAAAATCCTTCTGTGATACTTCCAATTAGGGTCTGATTAACTAAAATCATCTGTAACTTTAATTAGAAGCTTCCCAGGTGTAGCGTCAGCCTCTAATTGTGATCTGTTCATCACATCCTAAATATCCCTTAATTAATTGCTTTTCCCAGCAGGATGGAGCTTTAAGCTATTGGTTTCTTTGAAAAAAAAAATAATGGAATCATGCTACTTTTAAATTAAAAATTGAAAGAGAAAATAATTAAAAGAAAATGGTATTCCTGATAGGAACAAGGGTTGACTAATAAGAAAACTAAAATCAGTAATACTCTGGCTACACTGAACAGGAAATAATTAGTGGCTACAGCTACTAGAAGAAGCTTTTTTTAAAAAAATTAAAAATTACCTTGAAAAAACTTTATGGCGTTTTGTTTATTCACAGAAAAAATCAGTGTTAATTATTTTTATTGTCATTTTCTAATTGATTAAAAATGTTACTATTTAGGTCTGTAAAATATAGGAAGGCAACACAGAGAACGCTGGGTTGTGGATTGGCAACATTATCTGGGTTCACCATTAAAAGAGTGGAAGAAGGTTGTCAGTTCCACAAATAGCTTAGTTGGGGGCATAAAACAAGATTACAGCAATTAACCCCTTACAATTCTGAACACCATTCTCCTTATATTTTCCTGACCATTAAAAGTCAAATGAGATAGAATTGACTAACTCTGCCTTAGGAGGATTTTAACTCAGAGTTGGCAAATCTTCAGGGAAAGGGTACTCTGGGTTGAAGGTAAACTCATCCAGAACATTTTAGTGTACTTGCAATTTAATTTTGATAGTAGATTAAACTTAAGAGAGTGCCATTAAACAATTTCAACACTTATTAATTTGGGCTATTAATCTTTTTGGTGGAAAATAGACATTTACCAGAATAAATTTAACTAAATTATTTAGGCTAGACACTGCTATCACTAGTGCAGTGTTGTCCAAACTTGGCCACTTTAAGATGAGTGGACTTCAACTCCCAGAATTCCCCAGCCAGCATGGAATGAAGTCCACTCATCTTAAAGTGGCCAAGTTTGGACAACACTGCACTAGTGGGTCACATCTGAAAACAGATACCATTTGAATGTGCTAGTAGGTCCATCACACTGCTAGCTCATGTGAAACTTGTGGTTGACATGGTCCTCTATATCCCTTTCTTATGTACTACTTCTAAATCATGTATCCTATACATTTGCTATATATTTTCCCTACCCAGATGCAGCATTTTACATTTCTCCTTGTAAAATTCCACCTATCTAGATCTTTCAAATCATCTCTCTTTAGATATATAATACTTTAGATGAATTGGCCACCACTCTCAGTTTGGGGTCATCTGCAGACTTGATAAGTGTCCCCTCAACTCCTTCATCCATGTTATTGATCAGCACAGGACTCAGGACAGAGCTCTGTGGCACTCCACTCAATACATCCCTCCAAGCTGAAGTAGAACCATAAATGAGCACTTTTTGAATATGTTTATTCAGCTAACTGTAAGTCCATCTAACATTGGTATCATCCAGTCCATTTTTTATCATGAGGCACTTTATCAAAGGCTTTGATGAGATCCAGCTATGCTATGTCTACACAATTCCCCTGATCTGCTAAGCAAATAACAAAGAATGATGCAAGGTTAGTCTGGCATGATTTGTCTTTGACAAACCCATGCTGGCTTCTGTTAATTGTAACATTCCTATCCAAGTGCTCACAAAAATGCTGCTTAATAAAATACTGTTTGAGGGCCTTATCCAATAGAGATGTCTGACAGACCTGTAGCTTCCCATGTCTTCCTCCTTTCCCTTTTTGAAAATGGGGATGAAATTTGATTTACTCCAGTGTTCTGGGAACTCACCAATTCTCTGTGAGTTCTCAAACATTACTGAGCATGGTTCTGCAGTCACCTCTGCTAGTTCCTTCAGACTCTAGGTTGCAATCCATCTGGCTCTAGAGACTTAAATTTGTTTAAATTAGTTCTTTCCTACCATCTCTTTGTTTATCCTAAGCCATGTTTTGTTATTCCCTTAGTGGCATAACAATGAGCAGCCAGAGCTTCATTTCCTTTTTGAGGGAAGACAGATACAAAATAAGAAACGTTGCCTTCTTACAGTTACCACCTTCTCCTCACAATGAACCTACAGATAAAGCCAAAAGTATTGGTACCCCTCCACTTTTTCCTAAAGAATCCCAATTTGCTGTGAAATAAGTTGAAAGTGACACAAGTAAATGGCATCCACTATTCTTTATTCTATAGTCCATAGAGCAGACACTTTGCTTTTGATGTATGACTTAACACATACTTGTAATTAACAAAACAAATGAAAATGGCATATACTGAGGATCTAACTTAAAAATTAGCTGTATTTATGTTGAAATGAGTAATATAATTAGTAATTATATAACAATCCCCCATGCATTTCACGCACAGCTAATTTAAACTGGGTCTGGCCCAATGAAATCTATATAAATACAATGCTTTGAATATTTGAAACTGCTTTATCAATGTGCTCTGAATGACAACAAAATTGCTATAGAGTAAGCCCATTGCCTTCACAAACTGTCACAATGATTCTTTAGCAAAAATTTGATAGACAGCGAATGCCTATTCAGATTATTTTAGATCTAGACATCATCATTGTTTTATATTCTTTACGGAATATGTGGCTTGTGACTATGCTCTGATGAATAGTGCATGAATAACCATGACCAAAGGGTCTGTTCTGATTGAGCAAGACAACTCCATGTTTTGAAGTGATAGAATATTTGAGGAGAAGATGTATCTACGCATTGCTACAGAATTCACAGGATTCACACCTAGCACTGCAGATGTTACCTAGTCGGGTAATGAAATGTTTGTAGGAAAACAACCAAGCTCAGAGAACCCCAAGGGCCCCACTTCACAGGATTTTGCAATTACTTCTCCAACAGTCTTGTATCTATTATTCAAATCAGTAGTGGAGGTCACAAGCTAGACTGACTAGATGTGGGCTACAAAAATCCAGGTGACTAACTAGATGCAGAATATATTAATTCTTTACTGCCATCTAGTGGCTGTCTGGTTTTTTTGCAACCTAGATTTGTTAGCCCTATTACAAGCTACTCATTCCTCAGTGGAAAAATGAATAAGTAGCACTTCCTGGTTTTGCAGTTCCCAAGTTTCCTTAAAAGACGTTCTCTCTCTTTTTATCTAGTATACTTTCTAAGTCAGCATGCTTTCCTCCAACTTTAAGTAACAGGTGATTCTTATAATTATGCTTACAGTACTTTGGTTGCTAGGGTATTAGGATAAAAACCCTATTGGGAAGTATATGACCACGGCATTGTTTCTATGTTTAGGTGCCAGCATTTCCTCTGTTGATATTTGAGATGATGATGTCAAGCACATTGAGGGAGGCAACCCAGCAGGATTTCTGGAAACATATTTATTACTAGTAGGGTAATGTAATAGAAAACCTGCCAAAGCAATTCTCCAGCTTGTTTTATACCTACAGTAGTGTAATTAAGGAGTAAGTCTCTTTCTCACATCCCTGTCCCCTGAACTCTGGAATCATTTCTGCAACAGCCCTGCTTCCTCCTGTAAAGGTAGTGCTCCCTCCTTGGTCTTCCCAAGTCTGTTAGACATTCCATCACAGGTGAGGATCCTGAAGTTGATCTTTCCTCTTCCATCAGAGTGGCATTGTTTTGGCAACAGAGAATGTCTCTGCTCATGAGATGTTGAAACTGTGTTTGATGTTAATGTGATTTAAATACAGTATAGCTCAAGTATCAGCCCAATAATAGTTTGTCTTAGAGTCTCAGCATCTCATTCCAGTGCAAATTCATTGTTACTGTTATTCTGCTTGCCCTGTTATCTCTTAATATCTCTGTCTCTGAATAATATTATCCTCTTTAGAGTTGTGTTTTTTGCTTTCCAGGTTGACCCTTGTCTCTTACAGAGAAATGTCTTTCTTCTCTTATTAGATCTGTCAGGGTGCTGGTTTGTGCATTCTACACTTAACCTTATGGCGGTTTGACATGAATAGGATTTGTTATGAGGCCTTAATAGAATCCTGATACCAGTCAGCCTTTTTTTTACCCACACGGTTATAGTTCTGTGGTAGGTAATACTTCATTACAATCTGTGATCAGCTAACAAAACATATATTACCTAATCCTTAATCAAATCAGACAAAGAATGTGGTATTAATATTTGAAAAAGCACTTTGAAAAGTATGTGTCAAATATGCATAGCCATTAAACAGAACCTAGTGATGTTACTGGAGACCTCTTTTTACCAGTCTGAAAAAGAGGTAAGTAATGTACCTCTTCTGACCTGTCCATCACATGTGTTAAAAAAGACAATATATCAACTGAGCATTGGTCCTTATAAAACGCACTACACAAAAATAAATGTCCCACTCAATTGTTTCACCTATTTCACATGGCCATACTTGTTCTGAGGTGTGGAGGTTAAAAAGTTGCCCTTCAGGAGTATTGAGGATAAGATGTTGAACCAAGTTAGACATAAACTTTTTTATTCATAATATTGGAAAAGTAGCTAGCAGATGTCACAACACTTTTAATAATTCCAATTTTAAAAATGAAAGGAACTATGTCCAGATCTTTCTGGAGATCAGTGTCAAGTACTTGTTTTAGGATAGCAGCTTTAGATCTCCATGGAATCAAGAACTGAATAAAAAGCCCACAGTTACACATCATTTCTTCAGTTGGATTTTTCCAGGAAGTTTTCAATCCATCATGAAATGTTAAAGACACCATGGATCCAAAGGAAAATACTAAGTTTGTATTTGAGCAACAGTCTTGATAGAAATGAACCTAATTCCAGGTGCAGGGAGACATTTGAAAGATACTGGTGCATCCTAAATGTAGTTCTTAAAAATGTTGGCTACAGTGGCCAGCGGGCCTCACAGTTACAGATTTGGGATGCATATAACATTTGAACCACTTAGCTTTAAATGTCATTATAGGTAGTTCTTGCTTACCAACTGTATTGTTTAGCAACCATTCAAAGTTACAATGGTGTAAAAATACCAGCTTTGCAACCAACCCTTGCATTTACAACCATCACAGTGTCCTGCAGTCATGATTGCCATTTGGCGCTTCGCAACCAACACACATTTATGACCATTGCAGCGTCCTGCAGTCACATGATCACCATTTGTGTGCTTCCCAACTGGCTTGCAACAAACAGAGTTAATGGAGAATGTGGAAGTAAAATTTTAAGTCATAGTCACATGATGTTTTGCTTAACAACCGAATGAGAAGTGATGTAAGTCTGTCGTGGTCACATGGTTTTCTGCTTAATGACCATGGTGCTTAGCAATGGAGTTGCTGGTCCTAATTGTGGTTGCTAAGTGAGGACTACCTGTAACTTAGACTAATATCTAAAGAACATGCTGGTAGAAAAGAAGTTAAGGATAGGCCTGGTGCTTTTCTGTACAATTTCTACTTCAAATTTTTATTGATACACTCTAGATGCCCGAGGCATAGTAGGCAATCCTGACATATTTCAAAGTCTTGAAATTCTATATAATTTCTATTACTCTGCCATTTATGTCTATGGCTCACAAGTCTTTGAAAAGAAATAACCTTCATTTTTGATGATTTATGGCTCCTCTTGCCTCAACATGATATAGGATAAGAGGACAAGAAACATTGAAAGGAATGCCATATTATAAAAATTCCCCTCTCACCCCTATGGGTGGTATGTGTCTTCCTCAATCTTGGGTCCTCTACCAGAGGCCTGGGAGTTTGAGGGTTCTGCGCAGTATCTTAGCTGTTCCTAGCACTGCACTCTTCTGCACAGAGAGCTCTGATGTTGTTCCTGGGATCTGTTTGAGCCATTCTCCCAGCTTAGGAGTCATGGCCCCGAGTGCTCCTACCACCACTGGGACCACTTTGGCCTTTACTTTCCACATCCTCTCAATTTCCTCCTTCAGGCCCTGGTACTTCTCCAGCTTCTCATGCTCCTTCTTCCTGATGTTGCTGTCACTTGGCACTGCTACATCTATCACTACCGCTGTCTTCTGGTCTTTGTCTACTACCACGATGTCTGGTTGATTAGCCCATACTTGCCTGTCCGTCTGGATCTGGAAGTCCCACAGGATCTTAGCCCTGTTATTCTCCTTGACCTTCTGTGGAATCTCCCATCTGGACTTGGGGGGGTCTAGCCCAAAACCATATATATATATGTAATATATATAGAGTGGCTGGATAGCGTAGTGGTTAGAGCACTGCCTTTGACACAGGAGACCAGGGTTCAAATCCCGGCTGGTACCTACCTTACCAGTAGGGGTCCTTGGGCAAAGACCCCCTAATGCTTCACCTGCCTACCTCAAATATGAGAGTGACACAAACTAAGAGTCATGCTGGCTCGGACATCACCCGGATTAACAAGGTCCCTGCGCCAGATGTTGGGGAACCAGGACAATCTGATGATGTGGGTTACTGGAACAAACCATACATGAACAAGACAAGAGAACTTGGAATTGATGGAATGCTACTACAACAGTAGACCTAATGAGAGGGGATATATGAAACGTACAAGGGAACTATGGATAGACAGAAGACCTACATCTACACTAACTGAGAAACAACTAGTTACCCAGTGCTTCAACACAGTGAATAGGAAGCTGCTCTCACAACTTGAGATCGACCAACTCTACATTACAACTCGGACTCAAGCAGACCTGGAAGAACAACTGGATGTGCAGCCAACACCTGAAGATGGAACGTCACTGCCACCCCCTCCATTACAGAGCACAGCAGCTGATATGAGGCATAAGATCATGGATAAACTAGCTACAGTCAACCCTCGAGACCGATTACCAAGGCTCAGTGGAGAAGTACCATCAGATAGTATGCTAATGAACTGGTATGTGCTACAGCCGCTGTAATCCTGGAAATGCTTGGTTACACAATCAAGAAGAACAGCAGTACATCCCCTCCCTGGAAAATGAGGTTGGAGGCTAAGATCAAGGCAACTCAAAGAAAAGTCAGTCGGCTGGTGGAACTATAGAAGGGAGTGGAGATTAAGGACAAGATTTGGCTACTGAAAAAATACACGGGCCTGACTCCATCTGAAGCCCTAGAGACTGTTAAACAAAGGCTCACAGCACTGGCTACAAGGCTAAGGAGATACACTAGAGAAGCAGATGCCAAGAAGATAAATGTGCAACCACACAGTAACAGCAGAGTCACCAGCAGCAGAAACTGAACAGTACTGGAAGAACATATGGGAGAAAGAGAAGATACATAACACAGTGTAAAATGGCTGCAGGACCTGAAAGCAGACCACAGCAATCTCCCAGAACAGGAACTAGTTACCATCACAGTAGCAGACATCCAACAGCGAGTCAAGAACATGAAGAGCTGGACAGCACCTGGCCCAGACATGATCCACATCTACTTTACCCTACCGGCTAAAGAAACTAACAGCAGTGCATGAACGCCTAGCAGCACAGATGAACCAGCTGTTAGCAGCAGGCTGCCACCCAGACTGGCTAACACAAGGAAGGACAGTGCTTATCGTGAAAGACCCTCACAAGGGAACAGCACCATCCTACTACTGGCCAATAACTTGCCTCTCCACAACATGGAAAGTCCTATCAGGCATCATAGCCACCAAGCTACAAGACCATATGAGCCAGTACATGAGCACATCTTAGAAGGGCATTGGGAACAACACCAGAGGCTCAAAACACCAGTTGCTCATAGATAGAACAGTCACCCGAGACTCAATGTCTAGGCAGACCAATCTGAGCACAGCCTGGAATGCCTGGTGCTATACCAAGTCAACAGGACGCTAAGGACCTTCCTCAAGAACTCAATAGGACTGTGAAAGATAACACTGGAAATCAACTCAAGACAGCTCACACAAGCGGCCATCAAATGCGGCATATACCAAGGTGATGCACTGTTCTGCATAGGCTTAAACCCCCTCAGCCAGATAATCACAAGGACTGGATATGGGTACACGTTCAAGAGTGGAATCACCATCAGTCACCTCCTCTACATGGATGACATCAAGCTGTGTATGCTAAGAGTGAACGAGACATCGACTCACTGATCCACCTGACACAGATCTACAGTGAGGACATTGGGATGTCATTTGGACTGGAAAGGTGTAGCCGAATGATAGTAAAGAGAGGGAAGGTAGTTAAGACTGATGGGGTGGAACTACCACTGGCCCCCATAGCAGACATAGAGACCAGCTACAAATACCTTGGTATCCCACAATCACATGGGAACCACGATGAGGATGCAAGAAAGACAGCAACATCCAAGTACCACCGAGGGATAAGACAAGTCCTGAAGAACCAGCTCAATGGGAAGAACAAGATCCATGCCATCAACATGTACGTCCTACCAGTTATCAGATACCCTGCTGGTATAGTGAGTTGGCCAAAGGAAGACATGGAGGCTGCCCATGTGAAGACCCGGAAGCTCCTCACAATGTACAGAGATTTCCACCCTATGTCCCACACCCAGAGATTGTACACCAGCTGCAAAGAGGGTGGGCGGTGTCTGATGAGTGTCAAAGCCACTGTCCTGGATGAAACCTGGAGCATCCAGGAGTACCTCACTAAGATGGCACCCAAAGATGAGCTGCTGAGAGAATGCCTAAGGCAGCAGCAAACGAGGAGGAAGTTCAAGTGGAGGAAGTACCGTGACAAAACAAGCCCCTGCATGGGATGTACCATCGACAGATAGCTGAGGTGGCTGACATTGGGAAATCCTATCAGTGGCTGGAAAGGACTGGACTCAAAGACAGCACTGAGGCACTGATCATAGCAGCACAAGAACAGGCACTAAGCACCAGATCCACAGAAGCAGGGGTCTACCACACTAGACAGGACCCAAGGTGCAGATTGTGCAAAGAGGCCTCAGAGACAGTCCAACACATAGTGGCAGGGTGTAAGATGCAGGCAGGAACAGCATAGACTGAATGGCACAACCAAGTAGCTGGCATTGTGTACAGGAACATCTGCACAGTGTATGAGCTAGATCCCACCAAGTCCAGATGGGAGATTCCACAGAACATTGTGGAGAATAACAGGGCTAAGATCCTGTGGGACTTCCAGATCCAGATGGACAGGCAGCTACTGGCCAATCAACCCGACATCGTGGTAGTAGACAAGGACCAGAAGACAGCAGTGGTGATAGATGTATCAGTGCCAAGTGACAGCAACATCAGGAAGAAGGAGCATGAGAAGCTGGAGAAGTACCAGGGCCTGAAGGAAAAACTAGAGAGGATGTGGAAAGTCAAGGCCAAAGTGTTCCCAGTGGTGGTAGGAGCACTCAGGGCTGTGACTCCTAAGCTGGGAGAGTGGCTCCAACAGATCTCAGGAACAACATCAGAGCTCTCTGTCCAGAAGAGTACAGTGCCAGGAACAGCTAAGATACTGCGCAGAACCCTCAAACTCCCAGGCCTCTGGTAGAGGACCCGAGATTGAGGAAGACACATACCACCCGTAGGGGTGAGAGGGGAATTGTTTTTATTTGTGTGTGTGTGTGTATTTATACACGCACACACACACAACCTATATACAGTATATAGCCTGTCTATAGTTATTGGCCAGTATAAGGTTTAAAGCTTGCATCATCAAGTTAATATAAATATTAAACAAGTGGAGATGCATGATGCAGGCTTCCTTGACAGCTATTGGGTTGGGATCTGATCAGTTTCGTTGCCTGGGCTATTGAGTCTGACCTGCAAATCTGTGTTGTTATGGAAGCAACCACCACAATACTGCAAATGGAGGATCACTCCAGCTTCTTTCATAGACTCTCTATGAATCAAGCCAAATGCTATTGAAAACCTAAAATATTACATAAAGTTCTCTTTGTAAGATATTCTTCAGCTAGATAGAAAACCAGGCATGGACTATAATTGCCTTCCCTCCTCTGAATCCATTGTTGTTGTTCAGTCGTTAAGTCGTGTCCGACTCTTCGTGACCCCATGAACCATATTGCGCCAGGCCTTCCTGTCCTTCACTGCCTCCCTGAGTTTGCTCAGTTTCATGCTCATTGCTTCAGTGATGCTATCTAACCATCTCATCCTCTGCCATCCTCTTCTCCTTTTGCCTTCCATCTTTCCCAGCATCAGGGTCTTTTCCAACGAGTCCTCTCTTCGCATTAGGTGACCAAAGTATCTGAGCTTGAGCTTCATTATCAATCCTTCCAATGAGCAATCAGGGTTGATTTCCTTTCAGATTGACTGGTTTGACCTCCTAGCAGTCCAGGGGACTCTTAAGAGTCTTCTCCAGCACCACAGTTCAAAGGCATCAATTCTTCGGTGTTCAGCCTTCTTTATGGTCCAGCTCTCACAGCCATACATTACTACTGGAAAAACCATAGCTTTGACTATGCGGATCTTTGTCGGCAAGGTGACGTCTCTGCTTTTTAATATGCTATCTAGGTTTGCCATAGCTTTCCTCCCAAGGAGCAAGCGTCTTTTAATTTCATGGCTGCAGTCTCCATCTGCGGTGATCTTGGAGCCCAAATAAATGAAGTCTGTTACTGCTTCCATTTCTACCCCTTCTATTTGCCAGGAATTGATGGGTCCAGATGCCATGATCTTAGTTTTTTTAATGTTGAGTTTCAAGCCAGCTTTCACACTCTCCTCTTTCACCCTCAGCAAGAGGCTCTTTAGTTCTTCACTTTCTGCCATTAGGGTGGTATAGTCTGCATATCTGAGGTTATTGATAATTCTCCCTGCAATCTTAATTCCGGCTTGTGATTCTTCCAGCCTGGCATTTCTCATGATGTACTCTGCATATAGGTTAAATAAGCAGGGTGACAGTATACAGCCTTGTCGTACTCCTTTCCCTATTTTGAACCAATCGGTTGTTCCATGACCGGTTCTAACTGTTGCTTCTTGGCCCGCATACACATTTCTCAGGAGACAGGTAAGGTGGTCTGGTACCCCCATCTCTTTAAGAATTTGCCACAGTTTGTTGTGATCCACACAATCAAAGGCTTTTGCATAGTCAATGAAGCAGAAGTAGATGTTTTTCTGGAACTCTCGTGCTTTCTCCATGATCCAGCGAATGTTGGCAATTTGATCTCTAGTTCCCCTGCCTCTTCGAAACCCAGCTTGTACATCCGGTAGTTCTCGGTTCATGTACTGCTGAAGCCCAGCTTGTAGGATTTTGAGCATAACCTTGCTAGCATGTGAAATGAGTGCAATTGTGCGATAGTTTGAGCATTCTTTGGCATTGCCCTTCTTTGGAATTGGAACGTAAACTGACCTTTTCCAATCCCGTGGCCACTGTTGCGTTTTCCAAACTTGCTGGCCTATTGAGTGCAGCACTTTAACAGCATCATCTTTTAGTATTTTAAATAACTCAGCTGGAATACTGTCATCTCCACTAGCTTTGTTGTTAGCAATGCTTCCTAAGGCCCACTTGACTTCACTTTCTAGGATGTCCGGCTCAAGGTCAGTGACCACACCAGCATGGACATCAGGGACATTAAGATCTTTCTTGTATAGTTCTTCTGTGTATTCTTGCCACCTCTTTTTAATCTCTTCTGCTTCTGTTAGGTCCCTGCCTTTTTTGTCCTTTAGCATGCCCATCTTTGCACTAAATGTTCCTTTGATATCTCCAATTTTCTTGAAGAGATCTCTAGTCTTCCCCATTCTATTGTTTTCCTCGATTTCTTTGCATTGTTCATTTAAGAAGGCCTGTTTATCTCTTCTTGCTGTTCTCTGGAAATCTGCATTCAGTTGCTTATATCTTTCCCTTTCACCCTTGCTTTTTGCATTCCTTCTTTCCACAGCTATTTGTAAAGCCTCATCAGATAGCCATCTTGCTTTCTTGCATTTCTTTTTCTTTGGGATGTTTTAGTTACTGCCTCCTGTACAATGTTATGGACCTCCGTCCATAGTTCTTCAGGCACTCTGTCTACCAAATCTAATCCTCTAAATCTATTCATCACCTTCACTGTGTACTCATAAGGAACATGATCTAAGTCATACCTGAGTGGTCTAGTGGTTTTCCCTACGTTCTTCAATTTAAGCCTAAATTTTGCAGTAAGAAGCTCATGATCTGAGCCACAGTCAGCTCCTGGTCTTGTTTTTGCTGTCTGTATAGAGCTTCTCCATCTTTGATTGCAAAGTATATAATCAATCTGGTTTCGGTATTGACCGTCTGATGATGTCCATGTGTAGAGTCGTCTCTTGTGTTGTTGGAAAAGAGTGTTTGCTATGACTAGCTTGTTCTCTTGACAGAACTCTATTAGCCTTTGCCCTGCTTCATTTTGTACTCCAAGGCCAAACGTGCCTGTTATTCCGATTACTCCTTGACTTCCTACTTTAGCATTCCAATCCCCTATGATGAAAAGGACATCTTTTTTTGGTGCTAGTTCTAGAAGGTGTTGTAGGTCTTCATAGAACCGGTCAACTTCAGCTTCTTCGGCATCAGTGGTTGGGGCATAGACTTGGATTACTGTGATGTTGAATGGTTTGCCCTGGATACGCACTGAGATCATTCTGTCGTTTTTGAGGTTGTAACCCATTACTGCCTTTCCCACTCTCTTATTGACTATGAGTGCAACTCCATTTCTTTTAAGGGTTTCTTGCCCACAGTAGTAGATATAATGGTCACCTGAATTAAATTCACCCATTCCCGTCCATTTCAATTCGCTGATTCCCAAGATGTCGACGTTCAATCTTGTCATCTCATATTTGACCACATCCAGCTTGCCTTGGTTCATGGATCTTACATTCCAGGTACCTATACAATATTGTTCTTTACAGCATCGGACCTTCTTTTTGCTTCCAGATACATCCACAGCTGAACCTCCTTTCGGCTTTGGCCCAGCCGCTTCACTCTTTCTGGAGCTACTTGGAATTGCCCTCCGCTCTTCCCCAGTAGCATATTGGACACCTTCCGACCTGAGGGGCTCATCTTCCGGCATCATATTTTTTAGCCTTTTAACACTGTCCATGGGGTTTTCTTGGCAAGAATACTGGAGTGGGTTGCCATTTCCTTCTCCAGTGGACCACATTTTGTCAGAACTCTCTGTCATGACCTGTCCGTCTTGGGTGGCCCTGCACGGTATAGCTCATGGCTTCACTGAGTTACGCAAGCCCCTTCGCCACGACAAGGCAGTGATCCATGAAGGGGTCTGAATCCATACACTGGTTCAAATTGTATCAGTTTTGCTCCATGTTCTTAAGTACATGAACCTGGTGTAATATCCATGACATTTAATTCAGATAAATGTATGAAGGTCAGCAAGCTACTTAGAGATATATATGTATATAATGATAACCAGGCCTGAAATAAAAAATGATCCAGCATCCTGGTTGTCAAAGAGACATGGAGGACAAGGATACATTTCTTGTTTGCAAATGCATTTCCCATCTCAGCTGAAAGGGGGAGATGGGAAAGCTGCAGAACTGGTTCTACAACTTTAAAGATCCTTCTTGCAGGAATACAGCTAAACAGTTTATAGAAGTCATAAGTACTAGCAGCAACAAAGGTGGTCTGGCATATTAAGGGACTGGGAAAAATAACATCAGGATGTGTTGGGACTGCATCGCATTTCACATGAGTGAAATATTGCAGTGCTTGTAATAATCTTAAGATATGGTATATTGCACAGACTGCTTTCTTGATCAATTGTTTCATAGACTGATCATCTATCTACACCTGAAGAAATAATGATAATTCTTATTTACCCTTTTATTTTTACATCCCAGTTTTGTGCAGTTTCTGACTGAACCACATGATACCGGTGCATCATTCCAGTTCTACCTGCCCATCTTGTGCAGAAAAATCACAAATCACATAAGGTTATAACAGTTACATCACTGAAGGCAGGTGATATAAACTAGGAGTAAGGGCTTCCTAACTACAGAGCAAGTTGGAATCTCATATACAGGTGAAACTCGAAAAATTAGAATATCGTGCAAATGTTCATTTATGTCAGTATGGCAACTCAAAAGGTGAAACCAATATATGAGATAGACGCATTACATGCAAAGCGAGATATGTCCAGCCTTACTTTGGTATAATTGTGATGATTATGGCGTATAGCTTATGAAAACCCCAAATTCACAATCTCAGAAAATTAGAATAGTGTGAAAAGGTTCAATATTCTAGGCTCAAAGTGTCCCACTCTAATCAGCTAATGAATCCATAACACCTGCAAAGGGTTCCTGAGCCTTTCAATGGTCTCTCAGGCTGGTTCAGTAGGAATCACAAGCATGGGAAAGACTGCTGACCTGACAGTTGTGCAGAAAACCATCATTGACACCCTCCATAAGGAGGGAAAGCCCCAAAAGGTAATTGCAAAAGACGTTGGATGTTCCCAAAGTGCTGTATCAAAGCACATCAAGAGAAGGTTATGTGGAAGGGAAAAGTGTGGTAGAAAAAGGTGCACAAGCAGCAGGGATAACCGCAGCCTGGAGAGGATTGTCAGGAAAAGGCCATTCAAAAGTGTTGGGGACTTTCACAAGGAGTGGACTGAGGCTGGAGTTAGTGCATCAAGAGCCACCACACACAGACGGATCCTGGACATGGGCTTCAAATGTCGTATTCCTCTTGTCAAGCTGCTCCTGAACAACAAACAACGTCAGAAGCGTCTTACCTGGGCTACAGAAAAAAAGAACTGGTCCAAAGTCCTCTTTTCTGTTGAGAGCAACTTTTGCATCTCATTTGGGAACCAAGGACCCAGAGTCTGGAGGAAGAATGGAGAGGCACACAGTGCATGATGCTTGAAGTCCAGAGTGAAGTTTCCAGAGTCTGTGTTGATTTGGGGAGCCATGTCATCTGCCGGTGTTGGTCCACTGTGCTTCATTAAGGCCAGGGTCAACGCAGCCATCTACCAGGAGATTTTGGAGCACTTCATGCTTCCTTCCGCAGACGAGCTTTATGGGGATGCTGACTTCATTTTCCAGCAGGATCTGGCACCTGCCCACACTGCCAAAAGTACCAAAACCTGGTTCAATGACCATGGGATTACTGTGCTTGATTGGCCAGCAAACTCGCCTGACCTAAACCCCATAGATAATCTATGGGGCATTGCCAAGAGAAAGATGAGGGACATGAGACCGAACAATGCAGTGGAGCTGAAGGCCGCTATTGAAGCATCCTGGTCTTCCATAACACCTCAGCAGTGCCACAGGCTGATAGCATCCATGCCACGCCGCATTGCGGCAGTCATTGCTGCAAAAGGGGCCCAAACCAAGTACTGAGTACATAGGCATGTTTATACTTTGCAGAGGTCCGATATTGTTTTATTTCCAATCCTTGTGTTATTGATGTCATGTAATATTCTAATTTTCTGAGATTGTGAATTTGGGGTTTTCATAAGCTGTACGCCATAATCATCACAATTATACCAAAGTAAGGCTTGACATATCTTGCTTTGCATGTAATGCGTCTATCTCATATATTGGTTTCACCTTTTGAGTTGCCATACTGACATAAATGAACATTTGCATGATATTCTAATTTTTCGAGTTTCACCTGTATATACAAACCCAAATGAAATTGTTTGAAGACATCTCTAGATCATGTAACCTTGACAGTATACCCAAATAAAATTATATTTAAAATATTTAAAGTTAGAAGACATCTCTAATTCATGCAACCTTGATAGGTTTTTTTTTTCCTGCCTGAAATAATTTTTTTCTACCATCATTTAATTAGAAATTGTGAAACATCCCTGGGGAATTGATATGGCTTCTGACAGAGATTCTTGGTATTAATGACTGCTTATTCTAAAAATTGAGAGGAGAATCAACAGCCTTGCCTGAGATAGTTAATCTTTCACTGAAATCATGGAATTTAAAGGGGGCTCGGAGGTCATCTAGTTCAACCCTTTATTCTGTCATATAATTTGAGCTCTGGTGGTTGGCTAACAGAACACCACCACTCTGAAAAGAATGAAAAATTCTAAGCACTATGTTAAGGAGAACTGATAATGCACATAGGTCCCAAATGGGCTCTTTTGTCATAATTAACTTTGCTGTGCCTATCTGATCTTTCAAGTCTACCTGGACTTAACAAATTGGTGAAGCACTTGCACATCTGGAGCTGTCAGTTTTCTATAAAAAGATATGGAAAAGTTAAATGTTCACTGGCTTGATTTGATTTCCGGCTTTTCATGTCAATGCATCTGTTTCCATCTGTTCTGATGCGCTCTCTCCTAAGGATGCCCAACAGAAAGGATGTCTCTCCCCAGAAAAATCTCATTTGAAAGGGTTCGGTGTAATCAAAGGATGGAGTTACGTAAGTTGTAGCTTCTTCTTTGAAAAACACTCCCTTCGGTTCATACCTGGAAGTTGGTACAGCATGTACAATGTTTGCAAAAAAGAGAGGTGGGAAAGAAGAACAGGAATGAGAGTCTGAACTGGGCTGTGTAAAGCTACTTACATTACTTAAAGTCTGTTGATAGAAAAGGGCCACATTAGCTCTTTGAAATAAATAAACAGCAGCATTTTTCAGATGGCATAGTATCGTTTGACTCTGTGAACCATTTCTATTGAGTTATCTGAAGAAAAAGAATAAAACATGTCTTCCAGTTCTATATTTTAAAGGCAAAGTTCACTCATTTGGCTTGGAGTTAAATGCAGAGTCATTATAACTTTTTCCAGTAGATGATATTGGGTAGTTTTGGCCCTACAGTATTCGATAAATGTTTGTCAATTTAGACAGTAGACAATAACTGGCAATAAATGCAGGTGACACAGTTGAGGCATTTTTGTATATGTCCACATACATCCTCTCCCACTCCATGCTTTTATTCTGGTAGGATCCACAGTGGAGCACCTTTCATATACCAAGTACCAGCCTAGTAGTAGTTTCCCCCAATACAATTGGTGCTCAGTAGCCACATGAGGAAGAGTATAGTACACTAGTCTCTGTGCTTAGAACATGAGCGTGAGACACACATCTTACAAATGTGGGAGCAGGGCTAAGGGTGGGAAACACATGGCTTTTTGTTGGCTGTACCTTTCCTATAGAACTTGGGTTTGGGATAGCCTAACCTGGTGAAGTGAAATATGATGAACCAGCTGGGAAATTCGTGCCATAGTTAATTCCACACTGATATTCATTTTTAAATATCATATCAAAGCTTTTAGACATAAGCTACTATTGATAATAATCCCAACTCTGAAAGACCACCCACTATCATAAAAAGAAGGCGCAAAAAAGCCTGATAAAGATGTGAAGAGATGATATACTGTATCTATGTTATTGAATTCCTTAGATGGGTAGAATTGTTATTTGATTATATTTTCCATTCATATCTGGAGTGTTGAAGAATTCAACATTAAATAGCTATTTGTGTGAGCATATTGAAATCCTTGAAAAGCTTTTCACTGGATAGGAACTACTAGATTTCCATTCACCAATAGTGTTAAAAATAATGAAAAACATTATTGCAAATAGGCTGCTATTTCAAGTCACTTGTGATTTAGAAACCAACAGATAGCAGTACCTGGTTGTCATTGTCTGAGCTGATGTCCGTTGCTCAAGTAGACCAAGTCAGGAAACTAACCCTGCAAGAACTATTGGAACTCTATTTTATTGTTGTAGGGTATAATAACATAACCTTAAAAGCCTGACAGAGCTTCCCTCTGCCCCCTCTTCTGCTGAAGAGAACCAAGGCTGTGTTGTCTTGAGTTTCTTTCTTGTCCACTTTTCCTTTCCAGGGCTATGTTGACATTTATTTAGTGGTTCTTGCATTCCTTTTTCAAAGCTATCTCCACATTCTTCTACACTTGGGAAGCCTAGTGAGGTAGGACCCGGTTAGTATGAGAACGGGATTCCTCCAGGGAATACCCAGGCTGTAGGCTACACCATGACGTCAAACAACATCCCAGAAGAAGAAAATTGCACACTTCTTTCTGTTGCCCAGAAAACTGCTCGGACAGCTTCATGAAGCTGCCAAGAGCTGAACACAATGGGAAGGACAAACTATTTTACTTTGTCCTATCCAGACCACATTAAGTCCAAGTAGATATTCTATGCTTCTGTCGGTTTCTTTCTATGCCATACGGTGGCTTATTTTTTTTCTGGTAAAATGGTGGATGCTCTCTATTTTTATGAGGCAGTTTCCCTAGCTTGATAATCAGCTGCTCAGCAGGTATAGTTTGACACAGGATTTAGCATTCTCTTGGGGGGAAAAACACTCAAAACAAGCTGGCTAGATAGTTGACATGGAAGTTGAGAATAGAGAGGGGTGGCTGCACCTTAACCCAGTTATCAGTTGTTCAGTCTTAAAGCAAGCCTGAGGGACAGGAGATTTATGGAGGGGGATGCCCAATATCATGGGAGAACAGGCTGCCTCAAAAATGGCTGAGAGACCTGGCTCTCCTTTTTCCCATGCAGCAACTTCACCTCACCAGTTACAGGCAGTCCTGATCTAGCGACTGCCTCATTTAGTGACTGTTCACAGTTATGACAGTGATGAAAAGTAACTTTAAAACCAATCCTTGCATTTATGACCTTTGCAGGTCTGTAAAGCAAAGGAAAGCTGAAGCAAGATTATAAGCACAGTCACGGTTTCTCTGGGAAGATTCTTTGTATAGTGTGAAGCCAAATAAACCTTGCTGGATTGAATCTGTATTGTCTCCTGGAGTTTCCTGGGCTAAACCTGACATCAATCTTCCCAGACTGAGAGTAGTTCCCAGGGTCAATCTATAAACATCACTAGCATTCCTCAGGGAGGTGCCAGTCTCATCCTCTTATCTCTCCCTCGCTCTTCGGGAGATGAGAGTACATTCTTTATACCTCTTGCCCTTACTCTCACATGAGCAGAGGATGAGCTGAAGGCACTATTCTGGGGATGGAGCAGATGAAAAGATATCTCCAGGAAAGCTCTGTATTGTGATTCAATGTGAGTAGGGAAAGGCCCATAGCTTTGCCTGCTTTCTATCACTGCCCAAAGGCCTGGAGTCCACCCTCCAAAATTAAAAAGCTGCCTGGTCCTGTTCTAAGAGATTTGTGTAGGTTTTAATCTAGTAAAATAAACTTTTTTTCTAGCGGAACTGATACCATTGGCAGAATGGATTTCCTTTCCTTTCCTTGGCCCACATTAAAATTTTGCTCCAGAGAGTTGGGGGACTCTCTGAAACACATTTGGGGGCATGTGGGGAAGGAGAAATGCCACCGTGCAAGCAGGTCTCCTCAGACCGTGTTGAACGTCCCCCTTTCTCTCGTTTGCCTCTATTCAGCATTTCCCCCATCTTCTGTGATAAGCAACCGAAAAAGCTGTCTACCTGCCAAGGCAAGGTAATCTCTGCAAGGTATGGTTTTGAGTGACTGGGAGGTAAATATGTTCTGCTAAGTAAAACATTACTTTTCACTGATGGACAGTCTCCTTTTGTTGGTATCTTCCAGTTTACAGTCACAGTCTCTCTCTCTCCCCCTACCTCCCCCCATCATAAAGCTTACCATCTTGTTCCATGCATAGGAAAAGTATAATATACATGATCAAGGATCATTCAAGCAGTACAGTTATGTATTAACATCTACATTCTGAAACAAGTATTACTAAAACCTATTCTTGGTGCTCTGGCCTCTTGTGTCTTGATGTTGTAGTTCTTGAGCAACAAAGAACCAAAAGTCAGAAAGAGTCCAATGCCACGTATAGACTATATTTTCACTGTCCACCCCTTGATGCTTGTTAGCAGTGCCCTCATAAGTGTCAGTAGTTACTTTCTTGAATTTCCAGTTCTGCATGTGGTGGCCCATGAAGATTTTCTATAAGCAGCAACAGTCTAACTGGACCTATTTTCTGCTTGCTGCTTCTTTTCCACTGCACGTGGAAACATTACATTTTCATTCATCTGTGGCTCAGGTCAACTTTTTCTCATGGAGACTGGCAGAGCAGATTCAGATTAATTCTGGCTGGATGTGTGTTCTGCAAATCCATAAGAAATCACTCTTACATGTCATCCTACGTAATGGCTTTACATACAGTCGGCAAAAAGGTGTCCCTCTTGCTTTTTAATAAACTGGCTTATATGTTCAGTTTGCAAGCCATAAAGCACACATGTTTTTGGCCTATTTCTTAGTCTCTCATTGGCCATTAGAAAGCTTTTATTGTATTGACCACTTTTTCCAGAAACGTTCAGCTGCTGTTGACATAGTGACACAGTTTTTTGCTGATATTCCCAGCACTAGAAAGTGAGATAATGGCCCCTTCAATCTGCTTATTCTGTCAGGGAGGTTCTTCACAGTTCAAATCTTAAGAACCAGGTTGCATTTCTTTGCAACTGACGAGCTCTCAGAAGGGAAGGGAAACAATATGTTATGATCTAGAACAGTTGATTCCAACCCTTTTGCATGTATGGAAGAAATCCTTTGATTTTAGGGCAGCCTTTTTCTTTTGATAGATTCTGGTTAGATGAGAAAGATTTACCACCTCCCGCTGGGCTGCTATGGGGTAGCCTCATGCGTATCTGCCACGTGGGTGGCTTACACAGTTGTAAACTAGTTTCTGCCAGGAATTGTGATAACATCAAGATTGGGGTTTCTAGAAAACTTGGCACAATTCCACTCCCCACTCCTAAGCTCGCAATCACTAAATAAACAAATTACTGTAATGAATAAAAAATGCTAATCATAAATCAAATATCTAGGAGGCCATTCTTGCTCCCCTTCCCTAGAGGAACAATTCTAGGGAATTCTAATTCCCTAGAATTGTTCCTCTTATTAGAATATTCTAATAAATATAGAAATTATTTTCCAAATATTCAGGGTTCTAACTAGCATGCTACAAGGCTAACCTCTGTTTGAATAGATCAATGCTACAAGAGTGACAGAATTGAGACAATTGAGTGCTATAAAAATGAGAGAAAATTGAGACCGAAGCTAGAAAAATCCTTTCTGTAGTTCAGAAATTGTAAGTCCTGGGGAATAATAAGTCTGGTTAACTGAAAGAACTCCAAATGTTCATCAAAACATTTACTTCAATCTGTCCTAGTGCAAATTGATACTGGTGCTAAAACTGAGGTTTCCAGTGTGGGACCCATAGCACTTTCTTTGAACTTAGCAATTAATGGCTCCTGTTGCACTTGGCTTAAAGAAATATTAGAAAGGAAAGGAAGTTGACATTCTGCAAAGTAAAGCACCATCCTACAGCACTGGCTTTAATTCTAAGCATGCTCAATGCATTACCTGGGCCCTGTAGGCCTTTTTCCCCACCCTCACCCCCAAAGACCACAGGGCTAGAGACAATTCTAAAAACAAGGGTGAATCACAGTGGAGTGGAAACGGTCAACTTACTGGGATGGTCCAGCAGAAGATTGTGATACGCCAAGTGGAATTGCAACCCTGTGCAATCAGAACAAGAGCAACGAAAGTGTACCTTTTTAGTCCCCGCTAACATGATGTTAATTTTCCTCTCCATTTTTTGAGACAGAAAAAGGAATGCACGTGATGCTTGGTTTCCTCTCCTTTATTGTTTGGATCAGGGGCCTCTCTACAAAACAAGGGGCCTGGTTCTCCAAAAATATGGTTTTGCAAAGGAAACGATCCTACCTTGTAGTTATCAGTGCTGATGAAATCACACTGGCTTAGTAGTAATAGCAGTAGCAGTAATGTTAGATTCCCCCCCCCTTTTGTGTTTCATCAGTTTTTTTTATTATAAAGCACATCTGCTTCATGAGTTTTAACATCTCCAAACACAATAGAAAGAAGGTAGCAAAAGAGCCTAGCTGGATGGCCACCCTCATTGCTAGTAACAAACTCAGCTACAATGTAATCATATTTTTTTTCGATTTTTTTTTTCTGTTTGCACATACTATGCTAGATGGTTATCATCACATGAAGAAATACCCGAACAAGATACAGCTAAGAGTTCAAGTTAAAAATAAACACAACTCTTAAAATTTCAATTGTACGAAAGAAACCACTTCTATTTGGGGGGAGGAGTGGTTAGTGGTGGCAGGTGAGGGGTAAAGATATTTCATAGGGAGGCTGGCTGGAGCAGTTGCTCAGTTTGTCAAAAGTGATGATAATACTTTGCATGTCAATAGTAGCACCTTTAATCAAAGGCTATTCTAGCATTTGGGAACCAGCTGGAGATAATTTTACACAAACTAAAGAAACTTCCTACCCTTTAAAGCCTTGTTAAGAAGTGAAGGGATCTCGAGCAGTGAGGTTTTTATTTAACACACTCAGAGCCTTGATTAGGGAAGCCTCATATCATCATCCCCTGTGAGGTGTGGAAACATTATTACTCCCATTGTACAGATGGACAAACTGAGGCAATGAGAAGTTTGATAACCTCCTCTCCCCTCCAATTGTCTCCATGGCAGAAATAGAAAGAAGACCCAGTGTCCTGCCAAATTCCACTAACCCATGCAAACACACACATACACACACATACAGAGAAACATATATACACATATATTTATATATATATATATATATACTCATACATTTCTTCTTTATATTTGCATGACCCTCAGTTCCCCATTAAGCCACCCCCACTTCTTAAAATGCAAACCGATGAACAAATGATTTTATGATGCTGTTTTATGAGATACGGCAAGTTTATCCCCACTTTAGAAGATTTTCATCAATGGTGGCTTGTTTGCATAATTCTTGTTATAATTTTATGCTACATCCTTAATCCTCAATAGTTATTTGCTGAAGAAAGAATTCTTCATGCTGTATCAGCAGATTCAACTACTGTGCAGCTGAGTGGGGAATACTTCACCTTGGATATCCAGCAGGGCTGATGTTGTGGGGCCACTGAAGTCTGGAGCTGCTTTCAAACTGGCTGAGGAGTTTGGGTGGAAGTGCACTCCAGGTACCCATGGGTCAGTGAATATTACTTTTAACCCAACAGGCCCATCACAGCCTGTTATTAACATTTGACAGCCAATCAAGTGCTTGATTAATCTCAGCCTTGGGCTCCAAGGGTCCTCAAATATTTGAAAGGCTGACACATAATTAGCAAGCTCTGATATCTTGGTGGCTTATAAGTTGTGCAGAACTAACATATCTTTCTCCCAACTTATTTAACCATATCATGTCTACAATGATGAGAACATAGGAAGAACTAGCTTGGAGCAGGCCGAAATTGTTGGCTTTGTTGATTTGGGAAAGTACATACCTGACTGTGTTAAATGCTCTCATGGCCATTGGGTAAGTTCGATTCCATTAATGGAGTCTACCCACCCTTCTCACTTGTGGGTGTCCCACTTCCATTGCTCCTTATACTTTCCACTACTAATAATAGTGGAGAATCTGTAATGGAGAGCTGTAATGTTATGATAAACGTTATGTTGTTTCAAGCTTACAGTGACATAGAAGCTGCAAATGTAGTACAGTACGTTGTCTAGGACTCCATGTGGCCTCTGATGAAACGGACAGAGTGCAGTTTAATATGCCATCTGTCACCTGTGGATTGGATCCACGTCTCACCTCCTTTGGGGGGCAGGAGGGACCAGGACTGATTGGATCTAGGAGATGGTCAGTGCTTCCCTGAAAAAGGAAGGGGCACCTGCAGCCTTGAAAGAGGCTCTGGTAAGCCCCTTAATAGGATCTCTTTGGATCCAGCCAATTTTGATATTGCCCAGTGTCTAACTTTCCCTTTCCCTGTAGAGAGATTGGTGGTGAGGCAGCTACAAAGAAGAATAGATGATCTCAGTGCTTTAGAGATATGATTTGTCAACACATAAATCCAGCAAATTAATTAAAACTTTGCAATTTGTGTCTATCTGGAGCAATCCTCGCAACTTCCAAATGATTTCTGAAAGTTAGAATAATTTGTTTTGTAAACATGTACTGGAACATAAATTTGTTCCAAACTGAAGCTTTTTAGTGCTTCAGTCAATGGCTTGTGATTAGATTATCTTTTTTGCTTGCACTAAACAGCCTAATATGGTCAACTGATGCAGTTCTGAAGCTCACCCAATACATTTTTATAAATTGCAAAGGAGCAAGATGGAATTAAAATCATATTGGGCAAAATTTACTAACTATAATGAACATTGGATATAATTAATTTAAAAAAATAGCTCATAGCTCAGTGGCAATGATTTTACTTCTGAGTCAGGAAGAAATTGAGAAAAAAATATACTGGAAACAGAGTTGAAAAAATACTGTAGTAGGAAGTTATCTATGTTCTAATTCCTTTTTGGCATAAAAATTCTTTTTGTTGTTTCAGTATCCAACATTTTGTTTTGTTTTTGCATCTGATTGGATGACAGCTATACAGGTGAGGCAGAAAAATAGAAAAACAAGCCCCTCCCATTTCAATACTCCTTGTTTTTATTTCTCTAGCAAGATATATTAAACAAATGCCAGCCGATAAATCATGCCTTACTGTCACTTTCTTCTCCTGCTCCCCCCATCTCAATAGTAGAATAATAAAGAAATATATTAAAACGTCCCTGGGGGCTTTGATTTTAAATACTTGGCCCAGCTGAATGCCACCCCCCCCCCCCCCAAAAAAAGCCACAGGGTGGAGTGGAAACTCACCCTGCAATTCAAATTTTTTTGACAAGGTTCCTTGTTTCTCTAAAACCCTTTCTGGTTATTTCGAGTCTTTCTCTTATTCCTGCATGCCTTCTTTATTCTTAGCAATGTCTTGATATATGTATAAAAATATGCCTGCCAGAAATATAATTCAAGCATCTGTACATCATACAGGGGGGAAAAATACAGTAACACACTGACTAAATCAACAAAATACACACCTATAACTCTATCACAACTATTATACACATTGTAAAAATCAACCTGCTCAAATACAACTTGACAGAACAGATCCATGGATTAATTGCCTGGAGGAGGAAACTAAACACTGGGGGATGTTTATAGGCTGAGAGGTTGGCTCACATGCCCCCACGATTAACAGCCAAGACTGGAGGGAGGTATTAAATGCCCTGCTGTAACCTATATGACCATTTCTTCTATACAAAACGTATATGGAGAGACTATATACTTCAAGGAAGCAAGATGCCGCAAGGCTGTTGGTTATGAACTTTGGAGTCATTTTTTTTTGGAAGGGAAACAGCTGAATTAATTGTGTGTGAGAGGAGGAGGTGTGAAAAATGCCGGGAGGTGAGTCAAGAAGACATAGGGAGATTTAAGTGGAGGATCTAGGAGAGAAGGTGGGCAGAGGAAATGTCCATAGAAAGATAACAGGGAAGTGATGGGCAGTAGCGTGGAGAAGCAGATATTGTTGCATTTTATGAACTTTGATCTGTACTTGCAGCAAGATTGTGGAAAGTGGTTGGTCTGGAAACAACATAAGAACATAAGCGGTGACCTGCTGGATTGGGCCCTGGCCCATCTAGTCCAGTGGTCTGTTCTCACAACGACCAACCGACTGCACAAGGAAGCTCATTAGTCTCCCAGGAGATGGCCTTCAGAGGCATTCACACTGCCATCAAAATTAATAACTGCGGATTCCCATGACTTCCCTGATTTGCTCCAACCCTTTTTTGAATCCAGCCAAACTGGCAGCCGGCAGCCACATCTTGTTGAAGTTGAAGGAGTGGGCCAACTCCCAAAGTTTTAGGAGTTAAACCAACTCCCAGCCTTTCAACCAAAATGAATGAATTAACTAGGACTAGCCATTTTATATTAAACCAGCATCCATTCTTTTCCAAAATCACAATTTTGGAAATTCCAAGAATTCTGCTATCCACTGACTTCAGTATTCAGTGTAGGTCTCACCAAGTGGAACAGCCTCTGTATCCTCCTTTTACTACCATCCCTTTTACTATTATTGAAAAAATGCTTGTTTTTCTTAGAATTTGATAGTGGTGGCAAAATAGTCTTGTCGTCTGCCCATAATGTGTAACTAATCCTGTCACTCTTTGGTGTTTGTCAGAGCCTGTAAAAGGGTTACCTTGACTGTCCATCTGGGCATTCCTGTCCTGGGGAGAAATGGATCAGTATGAGCTAGCAGTCTGCCCGCTGGGTCCAATAAAGTTATTCAGAAAAAGCATGTCAAAAAGGAACATTGGTACCATCTAACAAATACTATACTCACTTGTGTTTTCCTAGCTTTATCTATATCTCATCTCCCATTGCTTGTACAAGAGCAGGCGGCTTTAAAAATCATTATTTTTTTATCTAGGCTGCTGTCAGTGACAGTCACCTATAGTATCTCAAAGCTTGGCGTCACCATCAGATAAGGAATGTGGTGAATTAAAAACACCCACCAGCCCATCTCCTCTCATTGGGGACCAGGTGGTATATTTGCTAAAATCATGTTTCAGGAGAAGCAAGTGAGGATTCTGTGATAAAGGTAGTGTCTGAGGAGAACGTAAACAAAGGAGGATCTAAGCCTTGAATCTCTCTGATTTTCCCATTAGAAGTTACTATTGCCTGGGCCTCCTGCAGAAAAACATGCATTCAGAATCTTTTCTTGCGGCAGAGGTAGCTGCTCTTGTGTGCAGAGATGGCTTAAGAAACAGCACAGGAAACAAAAACATCCAACTACTACTATTATCATAGTGGCAAAAACAATGATAATCCTCGCTGCTTTTTAATGATACCCTGGATCTACCATTTGCAGCTGCTTGCCTTGGAGCAGGACCAACCATGGACATATTTTTAAGGCAAATTTCACAAATAAGTTTCAGTTGGGGTGTTTTTCAAATTCTAGAAATTATGAAGTAATAGTCTGATGGAGAAAAAGAATGAGAAGCCAAACCAGCCATCTTGGTTTTCTTGAACCAGCTAGCCTGTCTCTGTCTAAAGCAGTGTTGTCCAAACTTGGCCACTTTAAATGAGTGGACTTCAACTCCCAGAATTCCCCAGCCAGTCATCTTAAAGTGGCCAAGTTTGGACAACACTGCTCTAGAGATAAAGGACATGGTGCTAAAGCACAGGTATGCAACTTCTGCTGGGTGGCACATTGAGAGTTGTATTCCAAAAGTGGGCAGGAATTGTATTATTTGAAGTTAATGCCTTGGGTATTTGCAAAGCTTAAGGTGCCCATTTTGCTCCTTAAGCCCCTTCACAATGCAAAAAAAAAAAAAGTTTTCCAATCTGGGCTCTTGGAGCCATGAAAGAGATGTACATGGGGGTATATGGCCCTAGACTGCACTTTTTGCACCCTTACAATAATAATAAAGACAGGGAAGAGAATCTTGCCGGTTGAACTAATGTATCCTGAAGAAATTATTTAAGAAGTCTTATGATAGCTATCATCAACCATTTGAAGAACTGACTCATAAACAGGACAACTTTGTTTTCCGTTGTGCTGGAGAGGAAAATCTGAATCAGTGGTTTTAAACAACAAATAAGGAGATTTTAGATAACCATTAGAAACCTCCTAAGAATACAGACCATTAAACAAATGAGCAGGCTGCTTTGGAAGATCATATGCTCTCCTCCCATGTAAGTTTTAAGAGAAACAGAGTGGCCACGTATAAGGGATAATCTAATAGCAGAATTATTGCCCAAGCAGTTGACTGGACTATGATCTTGAGTTTCCTTCCAGCTGTATGATTGCAACTTTAAAGAGGGTTCCCAGATGTACTTTGGAGCTATTCTATTTCTTTATGTTCTGAGTAGATGATAAGGAAAAACCTGGAAGAAGTGGAGGGAACATATGGAAAAGATATACATGGAAGACATAATCATCTGGACCTTCCATGGAATTCTATAAGTTAAGCCAGTATTGTCCAAACTTGGCCACTTTAAGATGAATGGACTTCAACTCCCAGAATTCCCCAGCCAGCATGGCTGTCTGGGGAATTCTGGGAGTAACTGAGTTAAGCACTGTGTGACACTGCACAATAAAAGCCTTGTCTGGAAGCATCTTGCCATTTTATAGAACACCTGGCAGTAATCTGGAAATGTCATTTCAGAATTGATTCATGTGATCTTGTCTGTGACATATTAAAGCAGAAATGAATTGTCTTCCAAGTAGATTTTGTTATGTTTAATGGATGCTAAAAATGTTCAACAAGTGCCATCTTTGATCGCAAAACTGTTTTGCATGTATATCAAGGCATCCATTTTCCGCAGCAGCTTGAATCTTGATCACAGCAAATCAAGCATGTGAATATGCAGATAAAATCACAATGCTGCCCGGTCCCCACTGCACTCATCAGGAGCTGGCAGGGGCGATTGCAGTGTTGCACAGCACTGGATGTTTTATGATGAACAATTTAGACAATCCTTTTCTACAGAGCCTTCCTGATTTTGAGTGGAAAGTGGAGAAGCTGTCAAACGTGTACAAAGTAATTGTGGGCTGTGGCCAGACTCACTTTTGTAAAATTATTACACATAGGATATGCTAAATTGTGAGAATGATAGTGTCACCTGCTGATTTTAATACATTCAAGTGTTGAGTGGATTAACCAGAAATTAGCTACAATGATTTATTTTCAGTGCTCCTCCATTCCTGCTTTGACACCCTTGTCTTCAATCTTTTTATGTTGACTAGATACCTAGAAAACTAAGGTTTAAAAAAAAATTCCTGATAAGGATATCAGAAGTAAAAAGTAAAGAGACAATAAGATGTTCTAGGATCTGGAGAAAAGAGAAATCAAGATCTAAGTTGAAGTAATTAATGGACACCTAAGGCATCTAATTAGAAAGCAGGGGGGTATTTTAGTATCAAATAAAGTCCTGAGATGTATTTAGAGGAAGTGTATGTTTCTCTGAAAAATCATACACTTGTGAGAGATGTAAGTTGTTAATGAAGTGTTCATTATCAGGCAATCAATCTATCTTACAATTAGGGGGACACTGACTGGCTAATTGTATTGCTGCACGCTTGTTCCAATGGAAGGACTCTGCCAACCTTGGAACCAAGATGGAGAAGAAAGGTGGTGCCAGTGCAGATTGAAATAGGTAGATTTCTTATGGCTGACTGGATGGAGCAATCATTTCTAGGGTCATCCATGACAACTTGTGAGGGATCAGTTTGATCAGCTTACCAGAGAAAATTCAGCAGTATTTAACATGTCTCTTCACTACTGCCAGATCAAAGGAACAAATAAACATTAGCGTCTCCCTAGCAAACTTTAGTTTGTGATATGTACTTCAAGCTTCCAGACCTGTGGGTCATAAAAAATAGCTTCCTTGCCTCTCACTGTTCTCTCTTCCCTCTGGCTCCAAGCCTGGAAATCAACTGCTTTCCTTTCTCACATGGCATAAATTCTTGTGGATCCCTGCATGGCTGACAAGCCATTCCCTTAGAAAAACAATTTCTCTGGGGCTGAGGGAAAGAAAACACAAGTGACACATAAATGCTCTGCATACATAGTTACAACACACACACACACACACACACACACTCATATTCTCTCTCTCTCTCTCACACACACACACACACACACACACAATGCACCCAGAGGGCTATGGGAGCATCATGGCTCCTCTCTGCTTTGCTTAGAGGCCGGGCTAGGGTAAAGGTCTAGCCACCCTTATTATTTATATTATTACTCTTACAAGTTGTATTGAATTATAATGAAGCCACCTCACTGAAACAGAGCAAGTGATCTTGCCGTTCGCCCTCTCAAGTCTGTGCACCCACAGATAAGGGCTAGCTTTCTTATGGCAGGGCAGGCTACCATCCTAATGGGCCTCTGGCTGGAAGAACGCATAGGCAGTCTTGTATGGCGGTAATAGACTCCTCTCCTCCCATTTCTTCAAGGTCCGTGCCCCACTGCAAACTCAAACAAACCAGGGCTGAAGAGGCCACTTTCACTTCTCTGGGCTGAAGCCCCTGGGGAGCTGCTCTCCTCTGTCCTTGCTCTTCCTCTCGCTTGTTCTTGCTAAGTACGGAGTCTGAAGGACAGGCTAAAGCAGGAGGTTGGGTGGTAACAATGCTCCTCATAGTAGTATGTGCTGCTGAACCAGCATAAGGGGCACTGACATCACTTTCCCATGCCCAGAGTTTTTTTTTTGAGTTCATATTTCAGGTTTCCTCCCTTAGCCTCTGTTCATCCCCAAGCTTTTCCCTCACGAGGAGACCTCGGTGCAGCCGCTGTGCATAAAGTCATGTCATGAGAGTGTAGCCAATAAATGTTGACTTGGTGCACTGAACCCCAGAGCGAGTCCTTGGCTTCTGCCTCTCAAGCCTTCAACTGATGCCACTGTGCCACCGCCTGGCGAGGGTGTGCAATCATATCCTTCCAGTGCTTTACTTCGCCTGGTCCACTCTTCCATGATAGGTAGATCTAATGGGGGCAGGGAAACAAATTAAACACGACTGGTCAAAAGTTACAATATTCACTCTTATCCCCATCTCTTCATTGAGTTCCTGCTCTGTCCACCATCCTCCTCCCAAATTGGCCAGCCTCAGACACATCTTAGTTCAGGCTGCTTGCATCACAGCTGTCTGCTATGAAATGGCTAGCCCTCAGTAATGAGACAGAAGTGGCTAAGTCTGTGATTTCCTTGCTTGGGCATAAAGCAAGCAGGAGGGACTAATTCTGACATGAAAGGGGGTGGCAGTTGGGAGAAGCTGACTTGCTTCTCCATGGCATGGCATGCCCTCCCAGGCTAAGGGCACTTTTAGATGAGCAGGCTTCTCATTGTTCAAGCTGTCTGATTTCACAATAACATTAAAACAGGGCTTCAGCAGGCTGTTCTGACTACTTGAGATGATTAGGATGTTACTGGGGTGGACATTTTACTTCCCAGACAGTCTATACTATTCACAGGGAACTGGCAGCCAAAATTAGCTGCCTTCCTGATTTTGGGCACTCCTCATGATTTCTTGTGGCCCCTTTCCCCCTTCCTGCCACCTGGCTGGGATCAGTTTGCTTAAGTGTTGCAAGTACATCCTGTCTGGAATAGTCTGACTCACTTCTATCACTGAAAGTCAGGTAAGCCATGCTGGCTGGGGAATTCTGGGAGCTGAAGTCTACACATCTTAAAGTTGTCAAGGTTGACAAACACTGTACTAAAGGGAGGAAGGCAGGAAGAGCCTGGACATTAAAATTAGAGCTTCATGTCTCCAGTATTCCAGAGCTGGGTTAGGGCCAACTGATGCCCAACAATGGTGCTCCTCAACAGTAGCGAGACTCTCACACCATGAGATGGAAACAATTGTGGTATCTGACAACACCTTCAAACCAAGATTTTAAACTTTAGTCACTCACCATAACAAGGAAAACTTTTTTTAACAATGCAGATTAAAGTCGAACACGCCAGTTAAGGATAATTACAAAAAAAATTGACTGAAGTCAAGTGTGGCATGATACCTAGGGAAAAAACTTTGTGGTGTCCTCCTTCCCTTGGTGCCCTAAACCCATGCTTATTTTGCTTAAAGGGCTCCTTTATTCCCAAGATGGGCAAGACATCAGCCCTTCAAGGTAGTCAGGTCAATAAACAAGAAACTTCAGGGATTCTGGGGATGCTACTTTATTGTGGTTGGGTAGAATAACAGAATCTTGAAAGCTTGTCCAAGTTTCCCTCTACCCCATCTCATATTTAACAAAATCAAGACAGAGCTGTTTTGAGCTTTTTTTCTCCCACTTCCTCCTGTTTCTGGACTGTGCAATCATTTGTTCAACTTGCCCCTTAACAGCTTGTTCCTCCCCCCACCCCCACTGCTGCCCCAGTGGTTCTTTCATACTTTTCCCAAGGTCAGTTCTGCATTCCTTTACCCAGCTACATGATTAACAAACATGGCTGTTTCTATTGTCTTAAAATGGATCTTGTGTATAATGTGGAAATGTAAATATCAGCATGGTCAAGTCAAGGCTTATCTATAGTAAGAATTCCTTATGGAGTAGGAGAGTGTAGTCCTATGGCATGATGAAGTGGAAATACAGAAGAATGGAGCTGTGGGAAGATGGAATTGTTTTTCCCAGAGCAGGACAATGCCTGAGAGGGCTCCAGACTAACTGGTGGATATTCCGTACTCTTGAGAATCCAAGAGGCTAGTAAGGCTGGTTTCTGACAAATTGGCATAAAGGAAGTTAAAGAATGAGGGAAACAGTCAAAGAAAGCCTGGATTCTTCTTTTCTTTTCCCTTGATAGGTTTGTTATTGCACACAAGCAATTTAAAGGGTAAGGGTTTTTTCTTTTTTCTTTGCAAAATTGTGATTTGCCTTTTTAAGCAAAGATTATATTTCAACTGCTTGAAGACCTTTTGCTTGGTGTGTTTTACATATTAAACTGAATGTAGTCAGAAGCACCATTTGTTGATGCATGGGTGCAGTCAGGCTATGTAAACCTGGTTTAAGATTTGATCACAGGATTATTTTGTTTGGATTTCTATATTTTATGATGGCATTTTTAACTAAAGCATTAGCTCATCTGGGTATATATAACAGACATAAGTTGGCAGCATTCCCATAGAATCCAATACAGATTCTCCTTTGGCACATGACCAAAATGGCTGTCTTCATATACTCCTACATTTTAAAATATAGCAATGGGAATTACTTTTTTTCCCTTTTTTTAATTGTAAAACTTATTTATTATATTGTGGTAAAACATACATACTGTATTTTTCCGTCAATAAACTGCCCCCATGTACAAGACGACCCCCATTTTTCCAACCCGAAATTAAGAAATCAATATTTTAAAGATAGTGCAGAACACATTTTTATTTAGTAATTAGTTAACATTGACCTGATACACTCGGTGGGAGGAAGTCCAAACCACCTCTCTGCAGCTCTGTTTCCATGCTCTTTTGCATAACTGATTACATTCAAGCACGAGTGAAACTGCCGATAGCTTCTCTCTGCAAACAGCCTTCTCTAATTGGTTTGTTCAGCATCAGCTGATGTCAGTTACATAAGGCTCGTGATTGGAGGAAGTCTGTTTGGGAGACAAGCTATTTCACTTGTGATTGGAGGCTAGCAATAGGAGGAAGCCTGCCTGCAGAGACAAAGTATGGGCAGTTTTGCCACCATGCGGTTCTCTCCTCAGCTGACTTCCTTGAATAAGACGCCCTTCAATTTTTAGGGTAAGGATTTTAGAAAAAATATCGTCTTATAGTCGGAAAAATACGGTAATACATTATATTATTTTGATATAGTGGTTTTTGTACAGTATTGATTAAAGATTATTAACACTTTAATGTTTAGATAGCTTAGACCATTGAAGATTTAAAAAAAAAGAGAGAAGTATTATATCAGTATTAATTATGATTTAAAATGTGAGTGTTAATGAGCATTAGATTATTTAGTTTTTTCATCCAGAACTGAATGTAACATTAAAAAACTGCTGCAGATTGCATCAAAGTATTTCTTATAAAATAAAGGTTTCTGTCTTAAGCTGATTACTTAGCATTAAAGTCTCCATTGTATTGTTACTGCATGTTGAAGAAAAAAAAGAAAGAAAAAAAAAGATGAACAAAGCAAAATCGACAATGATTAAAATACAAAGAAAAAAAAGGAAGAGAAAAAAGAAAAAAGGCTATTTGGCTTCTAACTTCCCTCTTTTTCTGCTTCTGCTAATTTACAATATTGATATACATTTGGGCCCCCTTAGAAGCCTGACTGTAAGTGATTATATTTGCCATGCTATGTGATGAATTGTATATATGGGGACCATTCTTGCTTAAATTTGGTTAAACCTCTGTTGTGAACATATACTGTTAATTTTGCCATTGCTGAATATTCTCCAAGTTCAAGTTCCCAATCAGATATTGTCGGAATTGTATCTTTCTTCCAGTATTGAGCAAAATTTATTCTTGCTGCTATGAGCATGTATCTCATTAAATTGTGATGAGGTTGAGTCATGGCAACTGGACTTCTTTTAGGTTTCTTTTCTTTTTTTAGGTTTCTTTTCTTTAATTTTTATAAACTTAAAAGAAGTCCAGTTGCCATGACTCAACCTCCAGACAATTACACCTGGATGATTGAGAATCTTCATAAACATTAAATTGTGATGTTTCTTACTGACTTTTTCTGGGATTATACCTAGTAAGAAAAATTGGGGTTTCATTTCAAATTTAAATTCCACAGTTTTCTGCATTGTACTATGTATATCTTTCCAGTACTTTGAGTTTGTTTACATGTCCACCACATGTGGTAAAATGTTCCTTCTGTTTCATGGCATTTCCAACATTTATTACTGTATAATTTCTCTGTCTTGGATATTATTGATGGGGGAATAATATTTTCAAGAGCAGTTGAAAATGAAGATGGAGACAGAATGATGAATGTGAGCCATCCACTGGGCTCATACCTATAGGTATCCAAGTGCTGTTTCATACAAGTATTTTCCTGACAGTGTAGTTATTCTCTATGGTCCCTTGTAATCACTCAGCAGGAATTTCCACTATTACAGCTACAAATGTTTGGCATCTACCACGATCATGGAAATTGCATGTATGTATGAATGTATGGCTATGCATTATCTCCATCTATAGATTGTATTAAGAAAAGCATGGAGGAAAGTGTCTTCATAAAGGGATTGATTTTCTAGTATGCAAGGTATCAACAATTTCCACAAGAGTACTAGCTATTTTTCCAAAGCTTTTATGATGGTGGTGGTGGGACTGTAAAGTTAATGTCATCTCTGTCACCAGTGACAGAGATGACATTAACTTTACAGTTCCTCCACCCCACACCATCATAAAAGCTCTGGAAAAATAACTAGTACTCTTGTGGAAATTGCTGAGAAAAGGGGTTCTTAGGCCTGCTACTTAATAGCATTACAAACAGGGGAATTAGAGACTAAATCTAAGTTCTCATGCATGCAAGGACATGGCCTACTTGGATGAGCTGGCAGCTAATATCCATAATTTCATGCAGGCATGGAAAAAAGACTCAGAGTCTTAAACTATTGCTGCTCCTTTGTGTGTGTGTGTGTGTGACTGCAGGGGTAGGGCCTTTTCTTTGGTGACTTGCATTATTTGGAATTCCCTGCCTAGAGGGATCTACTAAGCCACATGATTTTCTACTTAGTTTCTATCATTTGATGAAACATGTAAGACATTTTCTTGGCTATTAAGTTATTGGTTTTGTTGCTATTGTTTTTACTTCTACTTTTAGGGGCAAATGCCATTTTAGCCCTATTTGCACACTGTGAAATGTAGGGGTGTCAATCTGAGATCAAGCATTTGTTCCATTTACCATTAAACTGTATTCATGCACAGATGTATGAATACCGTGCAAATCCCTCCTTTTAAAATAGCCCCCATGACCCACTCAGGGGAAATATGCTAATATCTACAGTGTTTTACCACTCTGTCGATCTATGCTTTAGGCCAAAGCTATGATGGAGCCCTGATCATTCTGCAGTCCTGCTAATCCAATGGCCTGGCTGTTTTAGGCTTTCCTGGCTGTGGCACAAGGGTAGAGATGCAACAGCATTTTTTTCCAAGCATGTTTCCTTGATCCTACCTTCTTTTTGTTTTCTTCATGACAATACCATCAGAAGGAGGATAAAAGAAAAGAGCAAATGCTTATTTTCTAGATAGAAACATACAAGGTAGCTGGGAACTTAGTGTGGGGAAGAGTTTCCAGCAGCTGAGTAAATGATTCCTTGGTGCCCAGGATCATACATGCAAGTGGTGGTAGTGAGAGAATGGTGTGGCTTTGGGAAACCTTCTTCTACATGGCCAAACAAAGTAAATAAATTTGTACACTTTTCTGGGAAAGGAAAACTAAGGTTATAGAAGACAAGATAAACACAAAACATGCATTGATTAGATGCAGTTGAGCCATGTGTGATTGTATTTCCAGTTGCATGCTGTTTCAAACTGTGATTTCATCTGATATGAAAGGAATGTCTGAATGTGAATACCTCAAAAAAATCTCATTGCCATGTGAAGCAGCTGTCAGTCTTCAAGAAAAAGACCCAAAGAGGTTTTTTTTTCCTTCATGAGCAAGCTGCATATAGTATCTTGAGAAGATCAGTCTACACAGTTGAAAAATGAACACATTCAAGGTACAAAGAAGTAGCTAATCAGATTTGCTTGGGCATGTGATAGAGTTGGATAAAAGAGGAACTACCGGCAATGCCATAGAAAACTGAACATCCTCATTGATAGAGCAAATAAGTGTTTTTGATAGGGACAGGGTTTGACATTTGAGGAAGCACATTCCCTAATAAAATCATAACTCTAGTGATACGTTTTAGAGAACTGCATGTCATCTGAATGTATTATTATAATCACCATGGACCCACTGAGGGACAAGAGGTTTCTCTAGACCAGTGTTTCTTAAACTGGTGGTTTCCCAATGTGCTGGACTATAAATCCATCTTCCATAGTATTATGACCATCTTAGTTGTATACAACGGGCACATCTGGAGGGCACTAAGTTAGGAAATATGAGTTTCTGGATGGGTGGCGGCAAGAACAAAATATGTGAGACAAGCTCATCAGACAAATGCCACAGCATATGTACTTGTTTCAGATGTATGGCTACATATATATATTGGCAGCATTTACATGATGACATCACCACATACATGTCATCATTTTGAGATCATTGTGGTTTGCTGCAGACACAACTGTTATGACACAGAGAGATATCTCCAGGCTCTGACTCCTACAGAAGTCCCCTGGGTTTCACATCTGCAGTATGAAGCTAACAGTGTTGTCTTGTTGGCTGGAATTTTTCACCCACACCAGCTACCACCCAGCCTTTATTCCTCTTCTGCTGCACAAATGTGTTGGAGGTGTCAGAATTAGTTTATATGGCAAAGCTAAGAAGTGTTAATCCCTGTGGTAGATTTAGTTATTTTTATCAACTGGGTTTCTATACTGCTGCATGGAGGATGTGTGTGTCATCTTCTCCCCCGCAATGACAGCCAAGATCTGTCTTCCAGAATCACTAATGGAGCTTTCTGACTCTCACTCAAAGCAGTGTGACTTCATAACTTGACTGGAGGTTGACAATAATGACAATTATTCAGTCACTCATTATTGTCACATAGTTTCAGCAAAGGCTGAAGCAGCTGAGCTATTCTAATACTTGAATTGCAGTAAGTTTTGCTTTTTAGTTGATATCTTGGTGTTTTATTCCATTTAGTGACCATGGATTTCATAACTGAAACTTAGCTTTAACTCTACTCAGAATCTCTTCCCTACAAATCAGAATCTGAATTAAATCCCTCCTTCCCTAGATTTCTCTCCTATACTTTTGTAAATATTTGGGAAGATTATTAAGAAGCCTATGCTTAAAGCACTGCACTGGCAGAAAATTAATTTCCAGGCAAAGTACAGAGTGTTGTCATTATCTTTGACACAGTTTAGCTCCAGGCTATGTGAAAGACTGCCTCCATCTATATGAACCTCCAAATTTACTGAGGTCATCTAAAGAGGTTCCATGAGATAATCTGGGGCTGACTAAAGATTTTGACAGAGATATACAGGAACTATCACCCAGGCAAATGGGGCTGAAACGTTTTTTAAGTCCACAGAAATGAGATAACATTTGGAAATGGCTCAGGCAGACACCTTCCTGATTCATTAAGCTATAAGAAGGAGAAGGAGGTACAGCATAATCAGACTTGCAAGGTTCTGTTACTATCACCAATTGCAATAAAAGTTGTTTTAGCCTTCTTGTGCAGTTGATTTCCTGGTCTAGTCTACCTAGTGGGGCTGACAGTAGCTGGTTTTCTCCTTACTGCAACCCCAAATAGGAACAGTCCATGAAAGTAAAGAATTTCCTCAGGAAATTGGGACTCAGAGAAGTCACTTCAGGTGCCTGCAGCAAAGCTGATCAGTAATTTCCCAGAAACCAGACCAAGTTTGCATTACCTATACAATTTTGTTATGCTTAAATTGTCATCCTATTGATGTCGAGTTCATGTTATGCTGATTTTAATTTGGTATACATGTCACTTATTTTAACATCGTGCTGTATTATGGAGTAGTTTGCTCTTTGTGGCACAGAACTAACATCAAGATTAGGATGTCAGTTTATCATCATTACATAAATGGGAATAGAATTATATATATTTAATATAAATCAGATTTAAAGCTGATTAATTTATTTAATGTGCTGGGTATAAATTAGCATTTCAAAACAAGAAGTCAGTTCTCTGCTACTAAAATTTTGCATTCAATATTTCCTGAAGTTAATTAAGCTAAATTGTTATATACCACTGAACAGCAAAATCACAAAGGATAATTGACCTTGTTGAAAAAAGTGGTGCAAAATGGCATAGGGTAAGGAAGCATGACATACAATTTTGTGATTGCTTTGCCAGGCATCTAGCTTGCATTATACTACTATGCCATAGTACAGAATTTTAAGCTCTCGGTGGGTACATTTGACTAACATTTTCAACAAACTGCTTTAAAGCAGAAGACACAATATCAGACTATTCAGTAGCGTCACTGTGCACAGATTCAAACCAGAATGCTGATCTAACTTGTAGCAGAAACTGCTGGACATGCCAAGGAATTGTGTTA
This sequence comes from Liasis olivaceus, assembly GCA_030867105.1. Classification (NCBI taxonomy): domain Eukaryota; kingdom Metazoa; phylum Chordata; class Lepidosauria; order Squamata; family Pythonidae; genus Liasis; species Liasis olivaceus. The sequence goes on along the minus strand of CM061349.1, from coordinate 106,531,264 downwards.
AGATGTTGGTTTTGATTTGCACTTAATATTATCTCAATACCCAGCTGTGATATCTCTATCAACTAAAAACTGTACTTGTTGGCAGCACGCACATTGTTTGCACATAGAATGCCCAAAGCTCTATATCCAGTTAACTGTTAATATGGCCAAATAGCAGAAGACTTCTGTTGGAGACCCTGGAGAATTGTGCTCTTCAGTTAAAGCTAGATGGACTGGCAGTGTGTTGAAATAAGACAGGTTTGCAGGTTTGGTGAGAATACATTCACACAACCAAAGTTGTCCCAGAATGCCTCTGAACAGCCCCACCAAAGCTAAGAGAAGTTTCATTTACATCGAAATAAGATTGCTACTGCGAAGCTATCATGCCGCCCATTATCCTGTCTCTTCTAGAGGTTTTATTCTTAAGAATTGATTCATTATGGCTTTCAGATTACAATATTCTGCATTTATCTGAGACTTTCATTTTATATCATTTTATAAATAGAGTTTAACTAGATTCAAGTTTATCCTAAGCAAATTTTCTGTATTCCAGAAGGATGAGGACTGCAGAAATATTTTGAGGCAAATCAAGATATACTTAGTACAAATCTTTTTCCATGCTATTCTTGTAGACATTTGAGGCATAGAATTTAAGGTGGAACAAGCTGCAAGCACTACTTGCTTATGCTAGCAAGGGCAGAAGCGATGTCTGGATGTACTAGAGTAAATTTGTCTTTTCTCCTGCTGCACTGCTTTCTTTTTATCAAATCCCACTTCGACTGATTTTAATGGGGAGAGAATTTAGTTACCTAATCTCCAGATTGGCGTTGTGGGGAATAAGACTCAGGGCCCTCTAAGAGAACAAACAACTGGATCCAAGTCTGTCCTGACCAACCCTTGAAATATTCCAGGGTCTTCTGCTGACGTCTGTGGGCAGGAACATTAGAAATATACTCAGGACTCAAAGTGGCAGACAGACCAATAACACTAGAGCTAATGGACCATCTATCCCATCCATCCTTTTCTGAAATGGCTGCCCAAGGGAGTTAGGATTGCTCTGAATATTAAGCTACAACTGATTGGTTTTTGAATGCAGATTCAGGTAATTAACTATGAATGAAAGACAAGTCAAGTCTTTGAAAGGAAGGTTCAGTCCTCATTATCACAAACAAGAATGAAAAACCTCTGGCAGGAGTTATGTCAGAGGAAGGGTGTGGTAGTACTTCAACCAACCAGATGATACTGTACTTAAATATTATGCTGATTGGAGATAAAACAAGTGAAATGCTAGACAAAAGAAAACTATAATGTATCTGAGTTAATGCAATCAATTAGATTACTCAGAGTAGGATATATGTGGACTGATTAGTTGCTGCTTTTCACATTTCAAAACAGAAAGCAACCATGCTTCCAGATAAGGCTATTATAGCAAAATCATATGACCCCATTCATGGAACGTTATGCCAGGGATCAGACCACATTGCTCTTCATCTGGAGCAATTCCACATTGTTCTGTGATTTTGAGGTATTCTTTTCCTCTTTTACCTAAATATAATTTTTATTAAGAATTTTAATTACAGTAGTAAAGACTAATACAAATTAAACTTAGTGAAATAGAAGAAAATGGAAAGAAAGAATAAAAGTGTAAGAAAAGAAAAAAATAAAGAAAAGAGAGAGAATATAATAAAGAAAAAGAAAAGAAATATATAAAGAAGTGGCTTCCAACCTTAATCACAACAAGTATAAACCAATTTAATAATCCTTCACACCCTATAAGATTAAGCAGATATCTTTTCATCCCATATCCCATCCCTTATCTATAAGCAAATCCATAAAACATCAACTTTTCAATCCTGGTGTCAGCAAAAAGTCCATAAAGGGTTGCCAGAATATTGCAACAAAATGTCTTATTTTAACCTTGATCAAATAAACCAACTTTATATTCCTTCCCCTTACTTCTATCTTTAATTCAATCAAATATTGTCATAAGATTTGATTTCTCTTCAATCCTTCTTTATCCCATTGCAGAGATTTCTTCAAGGTTTTAACAAGCCTCTTTTATAGATCCAATAAGAAAACATTTTCCGGGTCATTCTCTTGGTTTATCATTTGTATTTCCCTTTTAATTTTAAAACTTCAGCCAGATTCTTTAGTATATCCAGTAAAGCATCCTTTTCCAAATCATTTTCTTGGCCTGTCATTTGTAGTTCCACTTTTGGTACTTTCTCTTTCTTGTCAGATAAAATTTGCTCCACATCTTTCATTTCTTCATTAACATCTTTTAGAAACAGTCTATCCATAGAAGCAGACATCATTACTGACAATGTTGATATTGTAGTTACTAACGTCTGGCTCCATTCTTCAAAGATCTCCTTTAATATTTCCAAAGTTATAACATTTTGTATCATTCTGTAAGTTCCAGTATTAAATGTCATCAGGCTTTGTATTTTTTTTTTCTTCTGCTTAAAATCTTTAGTTCCCTCTAGTACCCAGTTTCTCAAATCATCACTTATCTTTTGTTATGACTTTCAATTGCCAGGATAACCAACGTAAGTCTGTTTCCCATGAGAAGTTATTTTTTATAGTTAATTCCACAATCTTATAGTAGAAGTCAATACTCCAAATTCATCAGGACTCTTCATCCATTTATAACTTTTTTAGATCAAAATGTTATTTAGCTTTTTGCTGTTAATTTCAAATTCTTTAAGTTCTTAAGCTTGTAATTAATTTTTCTTTTGTTCAGAGTTGGACATAAACTCATTGAAGACTTTTCAAGCCTGTCACTCCAAAGGTCTCTAATACCTTTAGAATACTTAATAGGGAATTTCCAAAAGTGTTTAGAAAGTGAGATTTGCAAATGTAGTGTCCTTTAAAAGTCTCCGCCATGATTGAGAGCAAGATGGTTGACCCTGTCACCTCCTAGCACTCAGACCCGTGGGAAACCACTGTCCTGTGGTCTCCTCCCAAGGAGCACATGTAAGTAATCTCTTGCTTCTCCTTATCCAGAGAGATTCCAGGGAATCAGTCGACTCACCAGTTCCTTGGTCTTTGCTGCAGTTGTCAGCTCTGCTTTTGCAGAGCCATCTTCAGTTCGCCATACCTGCCCCAGAAATCCTTTTTTTCCCTCCTTTACCAAGGAAAATTTATTAAGGAGAAAAAGAAGAAATAACAACCCAATGCCTTTTTACTTGCAATGTCAGGAGGCCTCAGCTTGCGTGACCAGACTGGTGAATACTGATATGGAAGCACCCAAATAAACAACACCCATCAGGAGGTAATTTTAATATAGCTGATCTTACTTGGGAGTAAATGATATGTTACATATGCATGTGTACAACAGATGCAGAAGAATGGTGATGGAGTGGGAAGATGTATTTTACTTTTTCCCTGCTAGTCATTAGCAATGCTATTCTTTCAATGGCTTGCTCCTAAAAAGGAAATAGATACTGCACACAAATTTTACAAAATTACCTGAGAACATATCATTCTATATTTGTGTGATACCTTCACTTTTATTTATAAAAAAAAGATGATGGTCGAAATGTTATGGAAGTATAATAAGACAAATGTCTCTCCTTGCTGCCTTCTTAGTTTATCTTTCTGCCCTTATTTCTCCATACGTGTCTGCTGATGGCCTTTTATCCCTTAAGTTAGGAGTAGACAATCCATGAATAGCTTAGAGTCACACCTCAACCTCCCTCTCTTATGGAGGGCTTCAGGAATGAATCCAATGTCACAATGTTTTTCTGAACATTTTCAGGGGGAGGTGTTAGGGTCAAAATGGGAGCTGAAGGCCTTTGGAGTCACAACTCTGCCCTTCCATACTTGAGCACCCCATACCCCCAAATGGCCTGAAATAATACTGCTAAAGTCCAGCCATTTTGCTACCAAATTTCAGTCATAATCCATCCTTTTCTGCCTGTGGCTTAATCCTTTAATCCTCACCCCTACTTGGAAAGGAACTTCACCTTCCATTATCAGCATGCATTAGTTTTCATCCTGTGTTCCTACAGATTGTCTCATTTCTACCCTCTTTTTTGTTGTCTCCTACTATGAACATTTAGCTGTGGGAGCAAAGGGAGAGGGAATGCTTCTTTTTGTAAAGTTATTTCCCAGAGTAGTGGCCTGAAGTTGTTTTGGCCTACATCCATCATAAAAGGAGTTCTAATCCCCATCTAATCAAATATACATGGAGGGGCTCAGCTTGTGCAAAACTGCAAGAAACGAAAGCACTAACAGTACTTCTGACAGGAAATCATGAGTATTTGAGGAGAAACGTAAAGCCTAAATTCTGATAAGCAAGCATATTTTTCCTTCATGATGTCTACTGATTTCTATTTTTTTCTGTGAATTTCCCTGAAAGATGTGACATCTTTTTTCAGATTTCTCACCAGTTCAGGCAAAAGAAGCAAATACTTTATTAACTTACATGGAAGATTCTTTGATGAAGAGAATAAAGGAAGATCAGGCTCCTGTCATTAGTAGTACAATTTCCCCAGTTGATGATGTTGAAGTTTCCTGACTATAATCTGCTTTTATTGTGTATTTTTTGTTTGTCATAGGACTTTGGTTAAATTTAATTTTTGTTTTAATGTTTGCATCAGCTATGGCTATTTGTACACCTGCTTGAAAATCACAATGTCAGTAGAAAAATGTTGGTATCCAAACGTGATGACCAGATATCATTGTATTCTGGGGAATTCCCTCATCCAGCCCTCCCCTCCAGTGATACAGCTCAGCCCTTCCTGTCCTCTACTGAAGAGATTTTGAGTGAAATCCCAGGAGCTCCTTGGCTAAAGGGATGACCCACCTTTCCAATGACATCATTCCGGCTCAGCTTGTCCTTATCCATGACAGTAATGATTATGGTTGTCTCCCTCAGCTTCTCTGTGGGGATGTCGAAGATGAAGGATTCATTGAACACCGGGTTCAGGCATCGCTTCATCACTACTGTCTTCTTCTTTTCCACCCGCTTATCTTTGTACATCAGCCAGACTTTCACATAGGGATCTGGTGCAAGAAAAATGGACATGATTGCCAGCATTTAACTGAGGAGACAGAGGAAACTATAGAGGGAGCAAGAATTAATATGCCACTACTTAGGCATCACTCTTACCTGAAGCTGCTAACAATAATTTGAAATTATTTAAATTTGAAATTAGAAGGTTCAGATTTATTTATACAGAAAGGTCCAATTGTAAATTTAACCTCGATATAGGAAAATGAATGGATGCTCATTCCATATGCACCCCACATTCCAACTTGGCTCATACTGAAGGTTATTAAGGCTATACACCACTAGGATTCAATTCTAAAAAGGTGCTTTGGAGCCTTTAGGGGCATGAGTGTAGTATTCGGCTGCAATTCCTTAAAGCAGCCATGCCCTTTCCAAGCACAGCCATACAATCTCAGAAAAGGCACAGCTACTTTAAAGAGTTGCAAAAAAGTGATATGTTCAACTTCCTGAATACTCTGAACCATTTTTTAAAAATCAAATCTGAAATATTGCATAGCAATAGAAGGTATACTTCATTTCCAGAAAGTGATTTACACTGTAAGTTGTTTCAAGCCAGATGAAGGCAACTGTCAGCTCAAAACTCACATATGGTTTTTAGCCATTCTTCTGGGAGCTGTGGAGCCAAAAACAGCCTGGTCCATTTTCCCCACTTGATCAACTTTGTTTTTATGCATGGAGATGTGCAGCCATCAACCCACCACTCAATGTCACACTGAACTCTTGAAACCCAAAAGGTTACCTACCTCTGATATACATGGATAATTTTCCAGTCTGTTATTTCAATAATTAGTTAATTCTATCATTTCCCACTTACAATCAGTATCCTAAAGTAATGCAGAATGAACCACGCTATTGTTCCAAATACCTGTTCTGAATATTGGACACCCAGATACACACACACAAACACCTCTACCTTTAATCTATAAAAACAAACCAGCCAAAACCACATTGCCAAAATCTGACCATTTTGCCACCGAATTTCAGCAGCACAGACTTTGAATCATAAGCCCAACATGTTGCTAGTAAGTTGCTGATTCCTGGAGTTAAAGGTTTTATCCAAAATTCCCATTTTTCCTTTACCATCCCAGAGGAATTCAAAAAGGAAATCTTCCTCCCACAAGAGGACAGAGAAATTTCTAGAACTCCTGGTGGATTTTAAAATTTTACTGCATTGGGAACTACTCTTCTGTTCTGTTATAGCATTTCCTGTGGAAGGATGATATTTGAAGACACTTTATTAGGAAATTAAAAAAATAAACTTTTGAATTTGTCCTTTCATCCATGAGCCAACAAAACTCCTTGCAAAGATGGAGCTGATGTGTATATCAGTAGGGAGTGTTCTTTGTTGTTCCCACTGAATACTTTGCATGCTTTATGTCCACCTCTTTCCCTCACAAAAGTAAAGATAGCGTACATGGGCTTCTCCAGTGGTTTCTCCATTATACAGTAATAACCCACCTACAGTTTCAGCAAGAAGGACACATCATGTGTCCTCAGATGATGCCCTGGGACATGGAAAAGGCAACCTATTTTTCACTTTAAATTATAGAAATTGAACTGAAATTCGTTGCCTTTCCAGCACTTCAAAGGAAACTTCAGCTACATGGAACCTCCCTCTGCTATTTTTACTGTTGTTTTACAAACCACCTGAAGAGACAGATAATATTCTGCCATCAAAGAAGACCTCTGTCCATGAAAATGAAATACTGCCATGGTAATGGGTCAGGTAGTATTTCTTCTGCGAGACACAGAACCTGGGTGAGGTAAAGCCACGTCATCTCTGTCAGCTGGAGATGCAGAACATAAATAACACTTGACTGTTGTATCATAATGGAGGATAGCTGGAGTGAAAAGGTTTGATCATCAAAGGGGTCCTGATATTTCATAGATTTCTACCAGATTTACCACAAACTTAAGTGCCCAAGCTTCTAAAAAAAAAGCTTTCTTAGTTTGTGGGTTACTTTTGACCTGAGATTATTTGCTATTGTTCTAGAATTCAATACCTGATGTTCCCCCAATATCCATGGCTTTAAGATTCCGAGCTTTGATAATATTCACAACAATGGAGTTAGCAGAAGGATTGTAGCAAAGGGACAGAAGTAGCTCTCCTCGGCTTCCCTAGAAAGAAGAATGAACAGAGATGAGAAAATCTTGTCTAATGCTTGACATCACTGATGCCCCTTTCTAAAGATTCACTACACTTGGAACTGAAGTCTTCTGAGCATACCTCAGAATTTGGTCTGCTCATTCTACAGTATACAGAATACAGCTCCACATATTTCCATCAGAAACAGATGATAAATTAGGGGGTACATAACTTTCATCAGTTCAAGAGCCACAGCATCCTTTGTGTGGCTTAATGAGGATTGTACTTCTACAGCAGGCAAGGCTAGAGCTTTAGGCATATGAAGGGCTGAAATGAGTGTTTTGAATATCTGCAAGGCTTAAGGCACTCTTTTAACCTTAGCCCCTCTGCAATGCAGAAATTGGGCCAAAGGCACTTGTAAAAATATCTACAGGGGCCACAAAAGGATGTTGGTAAGACATATGCAGCTCCTGAGCTCCTATTTTTGTACCCTTCTGCTAACTGGTAAAAATATTTGCCTGGCATTGGCTGAAATAACTGTTTGTATTCATGCCAATCAAGGCCAACAATACTTAGGGCTGGTGACTGTGTTCAGCAATGCCAGTTTGGATTTCCACAGGATAGGATAAGTGAGAATGGGGATTCAAAGGGGAGGCAAGATTAATAATCTTGCTCTTGGACTGAGTGAATTGGAAAAAATGGAATGCTTTTTAGGAGCATTTATTATAGTCTATTTTTTAAAGCAAAGGGATACCTTCTCTGTCAGATACAGTTTCTTGATTTCAGCAATAAACACTTGGTGAGTATAACCAGCAAACTGTCTATATGTGTTTTGTGCTGCTGGCAAATAATCAGTAGATGCAGAAACATTGAGGGTGGGGGTCAGGCTTCCTCCACGCACTGTATCAGCCTTAAATGGTATCTATAACCATACTTGACAGCTTGTTTGCATTAAGGTTTTACGCCTTAATAATGGATTATAAAGAGAAGCAGGAAGGATCTCATTAATAGGGCTTCAGAACCTTGGTATACTCTTGCCATGCTAGGTAAAATGTGCAGCTGTAATCATATGGTCAGCTGGTGATACTTTTACCAAAACAAGTTGCAAAGCAAAGCTAGTATCTTACACTCCCATCACTGCATGGCTTTAGATCTTTCCAGAAAGTCTGCATCTGAGTCAAGTCCACTTTGTTGAGAGGAATGGAAACTTCCCCAATTGGATCATTACGACTAAACCGATCATAATCCAAGACCTGTAGATACAGCACCCGCTGAACCACTTTCTCATATGGGAAACCTGTCAAAGCAAAGGAGCAGATGAAAAAAAGTGGGGGCAGGGGAGAGAGAAACGAAATACAGTCAGCAGAGTAACAAGAATTTGAAATGTGAACCTGGCTTCAGCTGAAGACAGTCATTCCCTTGTACACGGTAGTTTTTTCTATGGTGATGTACATTTAGAATGTTAATCCATGAATAGCCCAACTCATATGAAGATAGTGGAGACTATACTAACAGATAATCTTGTAGCCTTGAATAAGTTTTTTAGTCTTCAATATTTTTTTCCTGTGCCTTCAAGTCAGTCTTGACTCCTGGCGACTGCCTGGACTAGACCCTGCAATTTTCTTGGCAAGATTTTTGGAAGTCGTTTGCCCTTGCTTTCTTCCTAGGGCTGAGAGAAAGTGACTGGCCCAAGGTCACCCAGCTGGCTTTATGCCTAAGGCAGGACTAGAACTCCCGGTCTCCTGGTTTCTAGCCTGGTGCCTTAACCACTACATCAAACTGGCTCTTGTCTTCTAGATTAATGAGTAGTAATAACGTTTTATCAATCCAACTTGATGCTTCAGGGAACTGGCTGGAGAAAAAACTGGTCCCCATCCATAATTTGCACCTAGATTACTAGTGAAAGATTTTGTTCTTTCTATGAAAAGGTAAGACACTGTCTGTTTCCCTGGAGATTGGTACTAAATGTAATGGAATAAGAGCATGATCTGACTTGGCAGGAGGCAAGACAATTAGATAAAGTAAAGGCGACATAAGGTATATATGTAGCACAAACTGACCAGATGAAATAGGTGGACCATGGTATGACTTGATGATGAATGTGATAGATTAATGATTTAGAGCAGTATTCCTCAGCCTGACATTCTTCAGTACATTGGACTTCAATTCCCATAATCCTCAAATGACACTAAATACATAACAACTGCATGCTTATGCCCTCAGTACATGCACGTTTCCATATTTAAAATATCAAAAATACTTCTGTTTTCAGCTTTTAGTGCGGGTGGCTAATAGCAATGCCTTCTTGATATGATATAAAAAAACTGTTGTCATAGACCTCCATGTCAATATTGTATTCTTTATAGCTATTGTGGCACAAGTATGATGTCCCTATTATGTTGGGAGACTGAGAACACTCTCATGTGGAATCATCCCATTGTTTTTTGCATTGACTCAAACTCAGTTCTGGAGCTTTGTGCTTCCTCAGCTTCATCTGTGTTTGGCAGCTGAGATAATTAATTTCTAGTTCAACAATCATGTCTTTGAAATATTAAAAAAGTAGTCTTTCTGTTTACATCAATGAACTCTGAACAACTTGTGGACAGTCTATTTTTCCACAGGTGGAAACTCTTACCTTATCTTGCCTCCTGGCCTCTGGGCTTCAGCTAACATGCAATTCTGTTCATAGGCCCTTAAAAGGAATAGTAGCTGGATCGTTTCCCAAGCCTTCTTTCACAACAACCGCTCAGATTTTTTTTTCTCCATTCAACTAGTCAAATATACATTATCTTGATGATTCTACTTTAAAATACAGTGGTACCTTGGTTCACGAACGCTTCTGTTCACGAACAATTCGGTTCACGAACAGCTCCGGTCGCAAAATTTTGCCTCCGTTTGCAAACTCCGCATCGGGTTACGAACAGGATCCGCGGCCATTTTCCCTGCCATGACATGTGGTCGCGGCTTCCTGTAGGGAGGGGGACTCTCCCTCCAAGCAGTAACCGCCTCCCCACCCGCCTTCCTGTCCTCCACACCAGAAGTTGCGTCGAGCAAGGTTAGCGTTCTCTCTCTTCGTACTGTACTTTGTGTCATATTTTTGTGGTTTAAAAAAACAACAACATATGGTTCAGAACGGATTAACCGTATTTACATTAGGAATTACATTAATTATGGGAAAATTTGATTCGGTTCATGACCAATTCCGTTCGCGACCAGAGTCGCGGAACGAATTAAGTTTGTGAACTGAGGTACCACTGTACTGATGGAATTCATTTGACCTATACAATATTCTGATTACTTGCAAATCCTTGGAAATATACCCAAGTGACAGTGAGATTATTGTATACACAAAGATGTAAAGATTCAGCATTACCAATAATGGAGGAATGGCTGGTGAAGATAATGGAATTTGCTGAGATGGCTAAATTGACTTCTTTGATCAAAGAAAAGACAATATCTACTTTTATTGCTGACTGGAAACCCCTTATGGACTTTTTGTGTGAAACAGAAAAAAATGAACTTATGATTTATGGTTTTGATGATTAAACAGGACAGATTATAGAAAGAAGAGAGTTATGTTGTAACCATAGAGTAAGAGGTAAATTTATAATTGTACTTATAACTGCTGTAAAGAAGATTGGAAGCTACTTTTTTGTAACTTTTTTTTCTTTTCTATTTTTCTTTTTTTTTCTTTCTTGCACTTTTAGTTTTCTCTTTGATTTATTTCTTTTCATTATCAATGGTAGTCATAGGCTTTTAAAAGCAACAAGGGAATGATAGTTTGGCAGCATTGCAGCTCCCCTTTACAATAACTGCTATATTTTTTTGTAAATGGCCAGACAACATACACAGTACAGCATATTCTGGAAATGGAGTTGGAGACTAGCAATGCATTTTTTTTTTTTTTAATGTGGAGTGAAGGCATTTTCGTTTCTCCAAGACCTCCAGTTACTCAACGCAGGGCAGTCATTGAAGAATGTTTTTTGCATTCTCCTACCAATCAGCTAGTCAGAGAGAGCACTGACTGATCATGAGGTTCCCTGCCTGTTCTATGAAATTCAAGATAATCACCCAATGGCTCCAATATGGTTTGGAGGGACAGGGGAATGGAAATAGTGCTATGTGGAAATTTACCTCAAATATGATAACTAGTATAATTGTCAGCAGAAAATGGAGGCATCAAATCAAATTATTTAGACAGCAATCCTCTGGCCTCTAGGATGGTGTTAAAATATCATAGAGAAAGTCAGAAAGTCTGAGTCTGAACGGGGGCGTCTGATGTTAGATGTTCAGTGTAATTTTTTTTACACAATGTATAATTAAGCTTTGGAATTTGCTACCAAGAGATGTGAGTGCTGGTTACCAGCTTGGCTGGCTTCAAAAAAGTGTTGGACCAATTCAGGGAAGTCATGGGGAACAATAGCTATTAGTTCTGATGGCTGTGTGTCTGTCTCCAAAGGCTACCTGCTGGGAGATTAGTGGGCTTTCTTGTGTAATTGGTTGGCTGCTGTGAGAATGGACTGCTGGATAAGATGGGGTAGCGGTCTGACCCAGCAGGTCAGTGCTTATATCTTCATGGTCTTCTTTGCTCCAGTGATGAAATGTATGGTTGTCACCTCTCCCATGCTAGAACTCTAACATTAGGAAAGAGAAAAGGGGGTGGATTATGGTGTGGTCATTAGGAGAAACGTTGGATCTGTACACACTAAAGCCCTCCCAGCCTTCAGTCATGTTTGTGTTCTTCAGAAATATTTAGAACAGCCCTGGGGAAAAAAGGCAGGAAGAGTGGTGAACATCATTCACCCTTTCTTTCTGTCCTACCTGGACAAAAGTGGCAACCTCCCAAAATGTCAAAATGTTCAACCTTGAGACATTCTGTCTAGGACAAAAGGATTACCACAACTGATCTGTCCCCTTCTGACACACTGTCTTTTCCTATTCATGAATAAGTATTCTGCCTGTCAACTCTTTTCCTTCAATCAGGTTGAAAACTGAAGCATGAGATAGATTGTTCAGCAAAGCCTTGACTTCAATAATCAGAATCCTGAACTTAGACCATCTTACCTACCTTCAAAGAGAAAGGTCTCATTCCAATGTGGATTTAAGTTCTTCCTTTTCACCTTTGTCTCCAGTTTATGCTTTTTATCTGGCAGGAGATAAATTTTGACAAAAGGGTCACTTGTGCCACTGAAATCCTTGGCTGGCAGCTCCTGAGCTTTCAGTATTTTGACAGTCAGAGTAGATTCCTGGAAATTATAGCCAACACTAAATTGGATGCGGCCCAGATTCTCTCGGCTGGAGCTGTCATGTCCCTCATCATCCTCAGATCCAGGGGATAGCTATAGTGCAAGGGAAAATAGAAAGACAATGGTATGGGAAGTTTATCTTCTGTAGCAAGTCATGTTTAAACACAAGAACCCTCAGAGGTGTTTGCTGTGCTAGCTAGTATAGATCTAGGTTAAACATGAGCAATTGACAGGAACACATTTCTCATGGTTTATTACATTTAATAAGGTAATAATAATGTTGCGCTTTATATTTTATTACTCCAAGAGAACATTTTCTTTTACAGTCAGCTTCATCCTATTTCTCTTCTAGTCAATGACTCTGAAAAGAGAAGCAAATTCCTGCAGTTCTTTGATTCTGAGAGCCTGAGACATTTCCAAGCTGCCTGATGTCCTTAGGTGAGAAATAACACTTAAAAAACCCAAGTATAAGCAATGTTGGAAGGGAAAGAGCTTTGGGAAATAAATATAGTAAGGAGATACTGTTAACATAAGCTCTATTTAATCACCGACTTAACTGGGAGTGAGCCTCAGGGCCAAGAAAAACAGATTCTACTGAGAACAGTATAACTTGGCTACTCATTAGTAAAGCATGAAGCTGGAAGCTCAGAAACACTGGGTCCCACTGTCACCAGCTACTATTCCAACCTCCTTGGTAATTATCTCACTTTCCAGCCTCCATATCATTCATGACTTCACTATAAGCCCCCAGAGGCCGGATCAAGACCAGGAAGTGTTCTCCATTTACCTACAGCACTTTCCTGTTTCATTTTGTTTATTCGCAAGGCCTTCTATAGAGACTTCTCATTTTTCAGTGGTGCTTGAATTGCCAGGAAAAAATGTGTAGCATCACTATCTCTCATGACACGCAAACAGAGGGTGGTGCTGTTTCTCCTGCTTGTTATTCACTGGTGCAGACAAATAATTTTAGATCTTGGACTTAATGGTTTTAGCCCTTCTTCCATTTGGATGACATTGTGCATTAGTTTCAGTGATGCAATGAGCTAAGTTTCTCTTTTTCCCTACCTGTTGAGATTTCATGTTCCGCAACTGCTTTTACATTCCCTATAGTTAAAGTATGAATAAATAAATATATAAACCCAGTGATGAATCCTGATCAGAGGAAATATTCTGAACATGTGCAATTTCATATTTAAATTCACTTGAATTATGGTATTATCAGAGATACAATGGAGTTTGCTTCAGCTGCTCTGATTCTAAAAACAGTTAGTTTACCATAAGTACTATTTTCTTGCAGATGGCACTATCTATTCATGTAAAACTAGAAAAATTAAGAGGTACATGCCCAGTTGGTAGCCCCTAAACTACAACTTAACTAAGTTAAGAACATGAATGACATGTGTCTGCTGGCCAGAGTATTGATGCTGGCTTTATTCACTCCTGTTGCCACCACCTGCTGTGTGATTATTTGCGGGGTGGGCAGGACAGGAAGCAAGGCTACAAGGTTTAGGACTAGCTCCCAAATCTCTTCTTACCTGCAAGGCTGCTGACTCTGTGTTTGAAAGGCCCATGAGCTTCAGTTCTCTCAACCTGTATTTGCAATTCGTGTTCACATGCTTTCTGTGTTATCGCTAATGTTAATAAAGACATTATTAGTATTTAATTTTTCCATTGCATATAGGTCCCCAGGTAATTTTCTGCACTAAGCTATTCCCGCTTTGGTTCTTGTGGAAGAAACTTTCTGTCTCCTGTCCAAGACAAAATGATTCAAATTGTATGGATGGGGTGGGTGGTTAAAGGATTACTACCTGATAAAACATTCTACACTACTCACTACTGAAATTGATTCCACAAAACAAGAGTAGAGAATGTCCTGGATACTGTACATCCCTTGACTAATCTGCAACAGCTGAAGCACTGTGGTCAGTTTTTCACTTAGTATTTTAACTTCTGGATCACACATGAAACATTCTACAATCCATTTTCCTTATACTGATTTCTCCTCTATATTCCATTTATTCTCACTCTTTTAATAATAGGATTGAAGGTAATTATGTGTTCCCTGTGTTAATTTAGTTACATGCATTCTAATTTAGCAACATGAACTCTTCTTTCTAGGGAAGCCAAGGAATCAAGTGAGAGTACCTTTAAAACTCTAGAAACTGTTTAGCAACACTTCACCCCTCCTCTTTTTTGACTTCAGGTAATGAAGAGGGAGAAAGTCAGTTTGGTGTACCGGTTAAGGCATCAGGCTAAAAATGAGGAGACTGAAAGTTTTAGTTCTGCCTTAGGCACAAAGCCAGCTGGGTGACCTTGGGCCAGTCCCTCTCTCTCAGCCCTAGGAAGCAGGCAAGGCAAACCACTTCCGAAAAACCTTGCCAAGAAAACTGCAGGGACTAGTTGCCAGGAGTCAACACTGAAAACAAAACAAGGAAGAGGGAAGGAATTTGCAGGGAAGAAAACTCTCCTTGTTTTTTTTTTACCCTGAAGTAATTTATCTGTACATCCATAAACAGATACTCAGTTGGGAATAGTTAGAATATTCATGTTAAAACTCACTGGATTCCACCAGCAGCTCCACTTGCTAAATAAAGCCATTTATGTTCCTGCATACTTTATGTGCACTTTCAAAAAAGGAACCTGAAATGTTAGCATATCCTCCTGCTTCTCTTATAACTGGAGTGCTGTAAGTGGCTTTTGGTGTGTGCTTTGCACTATAAACACAAGTGACAAAACATGTATGATCTTTTCAACTCAGACATTTCCTGAATTGGTGCATATTATCCTGTGGCATAAAAATGGCAGATACTATTGCTATATTCTCCCCCCAAAATGCATTTGAGAGAAAAAAACAAGCCGATACAATGGTTCTTAGAAATAAAAGGGATGCCAGTATAGGCCCTGCCCAAACTGCAGCAGATCCAAGCTATTTTTATACCTGCTATGTAGGATTCATAGCACTGTGTAATGTAAATTGCAAAAAAGGCCCATACTTTGTACCACTTGGAAAGTTTTATTTAATCTCTCTCTGCAAAAGCAGTCATGGTTGGAAGCTAACTGTTATTTCAGTATCTTTATGTCATAGCATAAAGTGGATGATAAAGTGCTTAGCCTGATCCATCCAGATGCCCGTCTCATAGCTCAGGGAACCGAGTTCTGCAAGGGAGAGAATGCTTGGTAGTGAGCCTATAAAACACCCACATCTTCTCAGTATGACACAGAGATGCAACAGTTTTGTCAGGAGTGCAACCAAGCCAATAAGGAGCCACTTAAGGACATTCAACTTTATGTCTCATCCACAGGTTCAGGACAAAATATTAAGGGACATACACAGCACTCTAAAAGAGAATATATCCTGCCAAACCTAAACAGTCTAAACATGATTTTTTTTTAAAAAAAGCTCAAGTTGAGGACACCAGGTAATACGCCAGACAGCTTATATATTTGTAGATGCTCCCTTAGCAGCCACAACATTCTCAGTGAACTTCACATAAAACAATTCTGGCAAGAAGTTAAATCATCTTGTGTAAGTTTGCAGCTACCCATGTTACCTATGCACAATATACATACATACTGGGAAGATATGAGTCCACAGCAGTTATTTATATTATGTTTGTATGTAACATTTGGGATGCAGAGCAGTTATGTAGTTCCAATAGACTTTCTCATACAGTTACAAATAGATAAAATGCACCTAAAGGTTGTAATAATACTCTCTGTTGGGTTCATACATTTCATGCCTTCCCCTAAGGTGGAAAACCCTTTCATTTTTTAAAATGGTCTCCACTATTTTAAGTGAAGCTATTCTAGGGAATTATTTGCATTCTGCAGTCTCTTTTCTCCTTTACATTCTCTTAGTGAACCTTTTCTGCTATGCATTTTTACCAAATCTTGCTCCTAGGCTCTTTGAGTTATTTCTCTGTGCTTGCTCTAAAGATAATCTCATGAGGAGGTGACAGGACAGAGTTGAACTCTAACATGTCCCACGTAGTAGAAATGAAAAACAGTTTATCTTGGATTTCTTGTCCATGGCTTTGGTTTTATCCAAGGAGCTGTCAGTTAGGATGGGGTCCTGGCTCTGAGCCATATGCTTGCTTCAGGAGTGTTGGGAGGGCCAATTAAATAAATCCTTCCTGAAAGCCTGCCCATCATGTTATCCAAGTCACCTTCTGAAGAACCAGTATGGCAGTCCAAAGCTGTGTGAGTCCAGTCTTTGTCATAGATTCATCAGATACAGAAGAAGATGGCAAGAACCTGTCAGACTGTCTGCCCATGGCAGAGATGCTGCCCCACTCTTAGCCAGCAAAAACTGATGCTAATAAATAGTTTGTAGCACAGGAGGCCAATCAGCCTGATAGCAATGAAATGCCATGAGACCTTGGCCATGTGTCAAGTCCTAAAACAAGACAACAGAAGGGGAGAGTGAAACAATACTGGTCTTGCTGGCAGGCAGGCAGGCAGTCACTTTTCTGAACTCTAGAATGAGATGAGGCTTGACTATGATTGAAAAGATATTTATCTGCTTTGTTGGAAGCAACTACTCATCAACATAACTAGCATTTCTATTTCATTTGGAAATTCACAGATTCTTGAAGCTCCTGGCTTCAACCTTTCAACTGGATTGTACTTGCGTGTCATCCTCTGACTCCTCCCGCAACCTGGTGCCTGTGATTTTGACGTCAGAACATTTTACCTTGTGGCAATTGTGGTTCATTTGATGGTGCTGGTGGACTCACGCGGCTTTGGACTACAGTTTGGCATTTGGGGAGTTAGTATTCAAGACTTCCTCTCTTTTGTTGCTGCTTTCCCCCCCCCCCCCCCCCCATAATGCTTGAAATCTGGGTGAACAGTTTTGGCTTCAAATAATTGACTGACTGTAAATTCCTTGGTATCTGCTTTAGCAAGACTCTAAACTGAACCCCAATTTATGTTACTTAACTGCTCATAACCTAGCAGCTGAGAACAAGACAATCTTTTATCTAGCAAATAGCTCTTGGGGATCTGAAGTCTTTTCAACTACTGTAGACAACCATGGGTAGGGCTGGCTGAGGAACTGGACAATTCAAACTAGATGGGGGATGTGTACTCTTTAGGCCTGAGATGCAAAACAGCACAAAATTTCAGATCCCCAGTGACACAGTCTTCCTCATTACCTTATTACAGTATTTCCAAAATGTTCAACAAATTTTAAAAGGTCATGATTCACAATGTTGTAATACAAGTTACACGAGGGTGGGTTTTTGTTTTTTGTTTTGCCTTGTAATGAATATAATGTAAATGTAATGTAAAATAGAGAAATTTTATGATCCTGGGAGAAAATGAGAATTTAGGAAATATGAAAACCCAAGAGTAGGGTTATGATGTTTATATCCCCCTCTGCAAAAAAAAAAAAAAAAAAAAACCCAGAAAGAAAAGAAAAAAGGCATAATAAAAAGGATGCAACTGTGCAAAAACCAGAGACATGTCAATTTATAGGTGCAGATGAAAATTTAACTACTAATAAAATAGACCTATGTCTCTCCAGGTGATCTCTCTGCCTGCTCAGTCTACTGAATAAGTTTTCCTCATTGATGGGCAACTTGAATATTGACCACTGAACTGAACTTGGACCAGGCAGGTCTACAGCTCTTCAGACAGAGGATGTTCTTCTGACAGTCCTTCAAAAAATGAACTAGCCTCTGGAAAGCAAGAAACATAGCAACCCTAAAGGCCCTTGTTCTTCACAGCTTTTTCTATAAGCCCCATTAATTGGCTGAAAGTATGGGGGAACAGAGTTTAAAAGGCAGGTAAGCCTTACTAAAACCACATGCACTAATGAAAGGGAGGTGTGCAACTTCTTTATTACAGGACTACACCGTAATTCTACTGTAGCATGTTGCTGTGCAGAAGCAAGCCCCATCAGATAGGGATGTAACTGATAACCTTAATGATTTATTCGGTCTCAAAGTGCTGTGATTTGCCAAAGTTCACCCAGCTGTAGAATGGACAACAGCGATATATGGAATTCAATGGTATCCTCATTCCCATCAAGAAATGTTTATGGTTATCAATCAGCATGCATTTGGGAAGTTATATATAAAATAACTGTTTATTTAGAACTACAGCATTGTATAAATAAAAGGTACCATATCTTTGGGAAAGGTACATAAAAAAGGCAAGCATTTGTGAATTCTCTGTTTTTGGAAATATAAATCTAATGTACTAAATTAAAAATATTTCTGTGTTGTGAGATTCATGGATCCCTTAGCTAGTGGCCTTTTAAACATCTGCTTGTCTGTACTTCCCCGAAAGCTTTAAGATCCTTCTACATTTGCCATTGCAACCTAGCACAAAGCCCTATCTGATAAACCCAGTCTGCATGATTTGACACTTTCCCTCCCTTTAAAGAATGCAATTTAATGTACACTTGGCTAAAATCTACCCACCCTTTTCTGGCATCTAGCCATCTTACCTAAAGAAGGCAAGTCAGCTGTCCATAGAAATGTTGCTTGAAACAAAACTCTTGGAGGGAATTGCATTGTGAGAGAGAGAACCAGGAACAAGCTAATTCATCTCTTTGAAATTCTCAACCTAGTCTACTTCCACACTGGTGACCTACAGTATCTTCATGGCGTCATCCAGCCATCTCTGAAGTGATACAAAGCCTCTTCTCAGTGCTATTATTCTGACACAATGGTGGTTGAACAGAAGATGCTATATTTCACTAGTGAGGAAATAGGGTTAAATTTGCTTAATCGTATCATGGCACATAGGAATTTGCCCAGGGCATCCCAGTGCTAGAAGATGAGCTCTCTGGTCACAGAAACAAGGAATTTTAATGCAGATTCCAGCATCTGTTTTGGAACATAGAATTTTTAGAAGAATCAAATGCAATAAAGCAAAACTAAATAAGAAACATCTGTGTTTTACCACCTTTCTGCTGTTCTTCACTATTTGAGAAGGACTGACTTTAGCAGAACATACCTCTTCTATAATCCACTTGAAAATCCAACTGGACTGAGCTATTTAGTCCAAGCCACATTCTAGCCTCCAGCAATTGCATTCTGCTCCATTTCCTTTATGGACTCCTGATAGCAGAGCCATGGACATTACTATTTACAGTGACTTGAATAATACAGGGCTTCACGATCAAACATAAATAGGAGGCAGAAGGCAAGGAGAGGACACTACTAACAAGAAGAACAGAAGACATTTCACTCAGGCTACTTTATAAAAAGACACGTCAAAGCTCTTAGAAACAGGCTAATGCAGGAGAAAGCCACATAGGGAGCCTGTTGAAATGCATAGGAGATCATTAAATAGCACCTTGCAAATCTCTAATGGCAGTAAAATGAGTTAGATCTACAGACTTTTTCATGGCAATATCCTGATTGCTTGAAGGTAGTCTGGAAAACTTCAGCTTTGCTTTTTTTAATGTGGATGCATTTCTGTTATCCATTTATTCCAATATATGCAGTTTTGTCCACCATTTTACTCCTATGTTTTATACTTTTTTCACTACTAAATGCATTATGGTGCACACATCCCTGATATGAGCATTTGTATAACTGAATTTCAGTTCTTGTGCATTCAGTCCTTATTAATGCTGTTAGAAGCAGCAGTGCAGAATACTTCTTTAAACCAGGAAACATAACCCCCAAAAGTTACTTCCTAGTATTTGAAAGCTTGGTCCCAAATCTTCTTTCTCAACTGTTTATTCCTTGCTTCTCTCAACGGGCCTTTAGGAGGCCTTTGGACTGATACCGTAGATTACAGTTCTGGTGCAGTTTCACGAAGTATGAATTCTGATGTGATCACTTTTCAAAGGTGGATTCTTTCTCATTCCTTTTTTTTTTTAAGGCTTGAAATGAATAAGATCATCAACACTGTCTTGCACTCCATGTTATGAGACGGTTCTTCAGAATATGGACATTCAGTCAGACATTACCAGGTCCCCCTGTTTCCATTTCTCCCCTCTAATCAAGATTACCTGACTTCTAGGACTGCTCTTCCCAGTTCCACCACAAGAGGGGAGCACATGACATACATAGCCCGTGTTTTATGTGAGGGAAATCTAGCTATTTCTTCAGCCTGATTAAAAAATGTTGGAGGTGTCAGCTGATAACTCTCATGAAGACAAATTTTCCACAACTTCTCAATCCTAACTGAGGAAAAGCAGTACAAGCAATAAAAAGATAGCTACAGTCTATGACTTTGTGTAATAGACCTCCATTGCATTTATAAGTCTTCTGGATTCACCTGGTTCTCAAAGCTGTTTCACAAATGGATATCACCTGATAACTAAACAAGCGGATTTGCAGATGAATGCATGAAGTGATTTCACTGCACTGCAATAGGGATGATACGAATGTCCTATTCACTTTGCTTGATCGTTGGTGAGATCATTCACAAACACAAAGTAAATGGCGTGTGATCGTTCTGAATGTGTAGATCAGCTTTATGTTAGAAATTTGCTATATCAGGTAAGGTCACATTTCCAATCTCAGATCACACATGTAACATTCTCACATCATGATTCATAGCTTGATCTGTTCAGTTTGCATGTCCACCCCCCAGTCTGTAATTGACACCTACGTACCCTTTGATTCGTGTTATAGGAATGGTATAATTAAGGAAATGGCATGTCAGTCAGCTTATAATAGCTGTTATACATGTGCCAAATTTAAAGTATTTGCATAGAAGTCTCATCATCAGGATCTTCCCATAACAAAGAACATATGGATCAATGGCATTTTCTGATTTGATCACAAATAGAATGTCAGCCCCTCTAGAGAAAAGGATCTCATAAAGAACTACAAAAAAATATACTGAACCAGAGCAAAATATTTTGTTTTCTGTAATACCCAAAGAGACATCTCTAGGAAATCGAAAAATCAATTGTTGGTGGTCTCCAGAGGCATGTTACCTCTGACTCTGGAGGTAGTATATAGGAATCTCAGTAACCACTCTTGCCCAATAAGCTGCTGCATTAGTGGCTACACTAGCAAAATACATCCTGCCCTGCCTGCTTAGACCAGGAAGGAAGAAGTAACCAGCTCCAAGTACCTACCAAAGCCCAACAATGAAGAACAGTGTTGGAGCTATGCTGACATGCCATCCTTGCAAGCAAGGAAACAACGAACTAAGGATGTGAAATGCAAGCCTCTAGCACATATCCTTGTATTCAAATTGTGAGTTTGAGACTGCTATCTTCAAGATGTGTAGGACTACAACTCCCATAATTTTCAATTTCCCAGAAGGACACCAAGTTGTGGAAGGCTGCTTTGCAATGATCTGACAGTGTACCTTCTGTGCTACTGATGTTCCTCAGGTTCCAGTAGGAGAGGCAGGAGTTCTGCCAAATTTTACTATCCCCTTACCTGTTATAAATCCAGTACAGAATTGCTCTGTTAGCTTTTTTCCTTATGTACAAACCAAACACAATACAGGCTCTTCCATTTTTAGTCTAACAAAACACTATCAGCAGGAAGAGATAAAAACAATACAATAATGGCACCTTTTTCTAGCTCCTGATTATTGAGAGAGAGATATATCTCCAAAGGGCTAATGTGACAAAAAAAAAAGATATTTAAAGCAGATTAGTAACATATTAATATATTGTTTAACATATTACAATCCTCATATAGATATATTTACTTCATTTAAACTTGCCATAGGTCATATGTATCTCTCTTGCATCCTGTTGGATTTATTAAGAGAAATGACATAAGTGAAGGTTCCCTGTCAATCATGAGACCCTGGTCCCAGTTTCTTGCCTTGGGCTCCCTTTCCTCTTCCAGCAGCTCCATTAAATCATTGGGTGTGTCATTTAATGGCTCCAGAAGTCAGTTCTTTGCCTGCTGTGCTCTGTTTAGGCTACCTTGTTAATCAATTCCTAGCAAACAGGATCAAGTTAATGGGCTCTTCCTCATGGTTCATTTAAAATGTTATTCACCCATCCCTGAGCCAGCAGAAAATTATATCAGCAGCATAAGGATTGCTGCCCCTGTAGCCAATCCCTGTTTTGCTCTAGGCTTGTGACTGGCAAATGGGGGTGTCTTCATTTATTGCATGCAGGACATGTTGAGGAAAGGGGCTGGCAGATTCTCCTGGCTTTGTTTCCTTTCCCTCCCACTAAACATCACTTGTTGGTGGGAAAAAATCCACCCAACACTCTCCTCAACATGGGATGAGACTGGGGAGGAGATGAGTTTTGATAGATGGTTAGACTGGTGGGTTTAGCCATCCGTCAAAATTCAAACCAGATTGGAGACAGGTGACCCGGGGGCCTGTGTGGAAAAGTGGAAGGGAGCTACCTTGCTACACCATGGCAGTGTGCAATCCCTTGCCTGTTTGTGCTATTAGCTGGGTTACTTATAAACACGAGTTTGTCACTATTTCAGAGTATTAAACTCATGTTCAAAAGTATTCCAACTGACAGGTGATACAGGTGGAGTCTGGGCAGAGGAAAGGGAAGGGGCCTCTTCCACTGCCCCAACCAGCGCTCCCATGTATCTCTCACCTGCTAAGTCAGGCTATTTTGAAACAGAATGCCAAAGCCTTACCAGTTGATCAGCCATGGTGGTGGTGGGGTTGCAACAGTGAGGCAAGAGGGAAAGTCAGCTTGCACACCCTTGCTCAGCTGACTCTCTGGAAGAGAGTTTTTTGAACCCATGTTCAAAAGCAGGCTGAAGAATAGCTGACAAGCATGTGGGGGTGGGGGTGTATATAAATATAATCTCTTCATCATGCCAGAGTTGAAAGATGCGTTTATGGGAGGTTGCATCATGAACTGGCAGGAAAAGAACGCTCTCTCCCACACTGTCTCATTTTGCTATGCAGACCCCCAGTGCTACTGCTGATCAACCGCTATTTGGCTGATTCAAGGACTGGCTTGGAGACCTGGTAAAAGGGGAGAGCTCTGTTTGAAAGAACTGTTCTTTCCCACTGCCCAGATCAGAATAGCCCTGGAGGACAGTAGCCAATAACGGGAAAGGGAGGGGCAGTAAAGTGGCCCATAAGTCTAGGATGGATAGCATCACCTCACTGTGCCCCCAACAGAACGGCCAGTGATCCGGTCCATCCTAGCACTTATGGGCCACTTTACTGCCCCTCCCTTTCCTCTTATTAAACAGTGTTTAATATAGATTAATTAGATGTTTAGTATTGGATTTTAAATTTTTTTCTGTGGGTTCTTTAATTTTGGAGTTCTTTTCTTTTTTCTATTCTTTGTTCTGTTTAGGTTTTTTTTTTTGTAATTCATTAATTCTTCATGGTGTTTTATTGTTTGTTTCACTGTTTACCTTTTGTATTCTGTTTATTTCTGCAACCTTGCTATAAAATATAATAATATAAAGGGGGGAAAGCCCCTAATAGAATGGTCAGTGCATTGGAGTGACCCACAGTAAAGTGCCAGAGTTGTTGGCTGCTTAAGTGGGGGGGGGGGGACACTCCTTTAACAATACAGCAGCTGAGGATAAGTTAAGGCTACCTCAGATGAAATGAGGATGGAGCAGAAAAGAGAATGGAGATGTCTATGCCAGGGCTATATACAACGGGGAAAGGCTCAATGAGGACATGAAGATATAATCTCTTCATCATGCCAGAGTTGAAAGATGCTCACAGTGGAAACGGGATAGAGAAAGAGCCAGATTCTCAAAGATGAATTTATGACTCACCCACTATAGACAGTTTATGTAGTTACTTTCATGGGGAGAATACATGGCTATTGTTTTGGGAGTGTCAGTATTTAAACTGACTCTGACAACCTTTTCAGGTCCATAACAATGTTGTGCTAGCTTGCGTGATGACTAACTCCTGCAAAGTTGCTCCAAGTGTTGTTGGGATGCTAAATCTCACAAGATTTTGGTAATCTCAATGTGAGTTTTTATAGTAAATCTTGCATGAATTGCAACATTTTGTAAGATTTCATATGAGCTCACTGAAATCTCACAAGATTTGGTGATCTTGAAATATTCTGGTCTTTCTTTTGGAGTTTAAAAATATGTCATGTTTAACTTGATGGTGACAGGAATCATGGGGGGGGGGGAACAAGGTATCAATGGAGGAAAAGAGGTAAAGGAATGTGGACACAAAGGCCTTGCCAAACCATGCACAAATATATATTGTAAAACCATGGGATAACTATCAACACTTACCATCAGCATCTCACTAGTAAGGGAATTTACAAGGTCTGAGACAGATGAACGGGGCTCTGTTTTGTGATCAATCTCCTCATGCTGGGTCTGTCCTGGCACTGGTGTTGTGTTCACAACTTTCCCTCCAGAGGGTAATCTGCGGAAGAGAAGAGAAACTTTTGCATATGCTTTGAATATAATAAAAACATAATATTTGTAATAGGGAGAAAGAATATATATTATGGTAGAGTCATTCAAAAGTAGAAAAGTAACAAAAGTAATGTACAGTTACCATTTAAATACCTGGTATATGGTCTGGAATTTCTCATGATCCCTTCCATTTTTGGCTAATCTTTTTCTGATATATCCTACTAAGTGATATTGTTCAATTCTCCTAGTAATGGTTAATAATGAGGAGGATGACGACAACAACAACAGCAACAACAACAACACTATCTTCTTCATATTTCTATTCTGCTTTTTCTCCAGGAGCTCAAGGCAGCTTACATGGAGATTTCCCTTCAATTTATCCCCATAACAAAAACTCTGATAGGTTTTAGGCTGAAGGAGAGGGCTGGCCCAAAGTCAACTTGTGACGTTCCCTGGTGAACCTGAATCTGGGTCTCCCTGATGCCAGTCCAGCACTTTAACCACTATACCACACTGGCTCTCATTATCTATGTGAGACTGAGCCAAACAGTGAATGCAGGTTGGATTGCTGTGGAACTTGCTGCCAATTCCCTTCCTACCTCACAGGCCATTAACCTTCTCCAAACACAAACATTCCCTCTGTCAAAGAGGCAACTGCTCTTGTTTACTTTCTTTGACAAGCAATTTCTGAGATGACGTACACCCAGATGGTTTCTCCGCCAGTGTACTCAGAGCAGCTAGGGAATCTGAGTGTTGGGTGGCAAAGGGATGTCTCACAGGGCCTTAGAAAAGGAGCAGAGTCAAAAAACTAGTATAGATTGTCTGTGACAGATCATATCTGTAGTTCAAAACATGACACAACTTGAGTTAAACCACTGCATTGCAGTCTACTTTTTGCCAGATGAATCAAGCTGTTGCAGTATTATCTTATCATCCACTGATTATGTCTCACAGTGCTGTATCAATGGTAGCATATGTAGCAACTGCCTTCCAGCTTACTTCTATTGCAGTAGAGAGGGAAATTGCTAACCAAACACATCTTGGCGATCTCTGGCTTCCTTTGTGTCTCCACGACAGCATAGCTATGGACTCCCAGTCTAGCTGAGAAGCAACATCTATTGTATAGACAAGAACTTATTTCACCTGCTAGTAAAACATTCAATGTGAATCTCCATATAGCATGACTTATTCCATATGTCTGACACACCCAATCTGAATTACAGATTCACCAAAGCATATTAAAAACTAGCCTCCTTCTCTGTTGTGCTCTGCTTCCTATCAGGAGATTCAAACATGAAGTATGCTTTTTCATTGGCTTTTGTTTTAATCAGTGGTCCTCTCCTTCTGACAATCTTAGCACACTTGCAAGAATCTAACATTTTCAGTTAGTCAGGATGGCATATTATTACACCTGGCATAAGAAAGTTGGGATGTTAGGATAGAGAAGTGAGCCAGGAAACAAAAAGAGAAGAACTGGTAGGCAGTAGAATGTGAAAAGGGCATCTATAGAGGGAGAAACATAAATATCTCATTGTCTGAAAAATTATTTGGGGCAATGGATGCAGAATGAGAAAGCTGGTTACAATTTCCAGACGCTCGACATATTACAAAGACATATCAAGATCCACACAGTGATATACAAAGATATGGAAGAGAATTTATGCAACACATTTTGGGACAAGTTGAAGAACAAATGCAGTATTTAGTGCCCAGTTAAATAAATAAGATTCATCTCCAGTTTAAATACATTTTATGTTTAGAGGTACAAAGCTTGAAAACATGCCCCTTCAAGATCCACTCCAATTTTTATGAGTGTGAGGAAAATGCTGACCTCTCAACAAACCTAGGGTAGATATCCTTGGTTTTAAGTGTTAAATTTTCATGTGAAGGGACGTGCGGTCTGCAGTATGTTACTTGGCCAGAAATCTGCTCTTTCAAGGCCCCTTGTGTGAATTTTATGGAAGAGTTTTATATATTTAAAATATTTATAGCACTCCCATTATCCACAGTTATTACTGTGTACCATTTGTGATGCTCTATATTCTTCCTCAGAGACAGGGAAAGTGCAACACAGAATGATGGTAGATGTTTTTTTCTCTAGCCCCTACTATTGGAAGGAAAAAAATATTAAAGAGATAACCCTATTGCTGGTTGCCAGAGGTACAGCAAATTAATTCCTATAGTGGCATGGAAAATGTTGGGGCCTGAATGTTAACCAAGGCATAAATGCTCACCCATCATAAAGCTCAGTGACTGGTGCTGGGAGGAACTAGGAATGACTCTAGACACTGTCAATTTCTGTAGTCACAGTAGATAATTAAAAATATCAGAAAGAGACTTTGAAAAAGCAATGACCTTTATTAATCTAACATGTGAAAAGCTCTAAAAGCGTTTGCATAATCAAGAAGTGCCTACCCACAGGGCTGGATCTGCCCAAGAATGGCACAGGGGAGGTAGCTTCTGTTTGTGACTGACATCCATTCATTGCAGATTTTTTTTAGAAATTATCAGAACCTATGAAGCTTCCTTAAGGATGATGGGGTTATTTTTCCATCTAAGCCAACTGGATTTGCTCTGATGCGCTGCAACTCTCTGTAGTCTCAGGCAGAGCCTTTCCCACCCCTTGCTGCTGGGGCCTTCCAGTATACAGGCCATGCATGCAAAAATAACCTTTGTCCCTAAGCTGCAGTCCCAGCTGTAAGTATACATGCTGAGGGCTCCTCCCGTATGTTACAAAAGGAGCTCCAAAAAGGGCAGGCCTTCCAACCTAGAGAAGGGCTTGAAGAATGAGTGGCAAGCCTGAAGCCCGTGGTTTTCAGCCACCCAATGGGGTATGCAACACCAGGCTTAAATCTTATCTGCAGAAGAGATTCACTGAAGTTGTCAGTTAGATACACAGAAAGAACTGAGGAAATACACATAGAGAAATTGTTCAATGACAGACAAATAATATCAGACAGATGCTGACTAAGGGAAAAAACCTCCAAGACAATGATGAGATACAAATCCCTTTTTATGTAATAGAAAGTGTCAGATGCACCAATGAACTGCTGCAATGGCTTATCACATGCACATCTGCAGGTATCCAAACATGCAGATATACCACACACGCACGCACGCGCACACACAAACACACACTTATCCTTACAGAATTAAAAATACCGCTATCAAGAAATAGAGCAATAAACGAATAACATACAGGGGCAGGTTCAAGCTTGTTAGACATACGCAGAAGGACAGACCAAGCAGTAGGAAATTTCAGACAGGAAGGTTATACTCTGTGATGGACTGGACACATGCAAAGAACTGGACATGCTGCTGATGTACACCTGGAATAGAGACTAGCACATGCATAAAAGAGACTGAAACAGCTGAAGAAAAAAAGGTTAAAAATAAGTATGTGTGCGTGTGTGTGCATGTGTGCAATACAGAAAAACTGTAAGTATATGTGTGAGATCAGTTGTCAGAAATTATGACAAATCCAAAGTTATTTTTGCAACCACACTATACTGAATCAGCTGCAAAGCTGTCTGGGAGTTCATGAATGCTGCAGAGTCACAGGAAAAGCAAAGAGACACAGAAAGACTAAAAAGGAAGAATGTCTTTTATCACAGGATCTGCATGGTGCCTCCTGATAGAACAGAAATAGGGTGAAAGAAGTGGGTAAGAGAGAGAAACACACACACATACACACACACAAACATTAGTAAGGGAGAAACAGCACACCCACAAGACAAGGCACTGGACTGGAGTTGCCAAAGCTGACAATGGAGGAAAGATCAGGCAGCAACAGTAGAAAGACTAGAAAGAAAAAGAGAAAGTGCCAGGAGGAGACATTACAGGGTGAGGGGGGTACAGGACATGAGAAACTCATAGGATCACTGCAAACAAGATCAGTGGAGAAAGGCCAAGGTCAGATGTGACTGGAATGCAACCAGAGCCCTCCCAGCAGGCATCCCCAGGACTGCATCGCAAGGCCTGTGCAACTACTGTGCAAGATCAGCATTCCAAGGGCCAAGCAGACAGAGAAGAGGAAGGGGTGCACGGCACAAAAGAGAGGGAAGGTGCAGGGGAAAGGAGTGCAGAGGAGTGAAAGCAGCATGGTGTGTGTGTAGAAGCCAAGAACAAACTGAACACAGCTGGAAAGGAAACAAGTAGAGACACGTTTCTACTAAACAGACAGGAAGGAGAACAGAGGGCTTGAGACTGGCATCCAATTCAGATATTATCATGGCTGGTAATATTTGTCTGGACCACAAGGGCTTCATCGCAGAGGGTTGCGATTTGCTGGGCCAGCTACATCAGTCTCTTCCACATATCCGTATCTGGAGGGAAGGGGAACATGGGTGAAGGAATGATGTAATCAGCGTGGCCTAATTTTGGTCATTGCTGAGGGTATTCTCAGGAAGATATGGGCTAAAGCAATATGTGGCCAGCAGCTTTATTGCGTAACTTAGTTGAGTATGAAAAGATCTCACAGGAAACCAAGGTCAAAGAAAAGGAGTAACCTGATGATTTCTGATTCAGGTAACTGATTGCATCAAACATTGGGAATAGTCTGAAGCTAGGGATATTCAGCGGCTGAGATATGGCAGAGTATGGCTTTGGTTTAGAAGACATTTGCCCTGCCTGTCCTGACCTATTCCAGAATTTCCAGAAGGAGATGTTTGCTCTGATGACATCTGCATTTTTAATCTGACAATGTGAATATTTTTCAAATGAAACTGAAAACACCATCTCTATTTTTTTTTTTAATATAGATCATGCAAGATCCTAGCAAGTTATATCTAGAGCACTTTTATGAGAAGACTACTTGCTTGATTAGGTATTCCTGTTCCTGCTAAAGAACAATTCATATAATATACAAAGCATAAACTCTGGAATATAGTGAAAGTATATAAGTGATTAGTGGAATATGTCTAAACATTTAACCCGTAATTATGACAAAATAAGGTAGATTTATTGATTTACGAGCCATTTATAGCCCAGTTTTCAATTTGTACAATGATACAGAAATCATTAAATGGGTGTGTTTCTGTGCTGTTATTTTGCATTGTGGTTTTTTACATTTTGATTTATTATGTGGTCCTTACTGATTTTTACTGCTTTGAATGTTTGCTTAAATAATAGTAATAAAAAAAGAAATCATTAAATGGGTGTGTGCTGAAGTAACCAGTAGGCCATTTCATCAATGAAATTTAGATTAAAAAAAAATGATTATTTTTAAATATAGACTCACAGATTGATTACACTGTGAATAGAAGGGTCTTAAATTCATCCCTTTTTCTTCCTAAAGGAAAACTGGTCTTCTGAAGTTGCTGTTTGTCTAGGAGAGGAACTGTTATGAACCTATCAGCTTCCTTTCAGATTGCAAAAAGGAAGACTTTTCATCAGAAAAGGAGAGGAAGGTTGGAGAGGATGAAACCTTCTCCTCACTGCCTGATCAGGGCCCACTGCAGTAGCTTTAGTTTTGCTTTCTTTTGTTTTATAAATACAAAAATACACACATGTGATTATGCATTTAACATATTATGTTTTCAAATAAATTTAGGAGTTGTTGAGGAAACTTTCAAATGGCTACCGTATTGCCTCTCATAGCCCAAAAACACCTTGATCAGAAGACTAATGAAAATCAACACCTTTATAGGTTAGCAAACTATTAAGCACAACTCATTTTTCTGCCATCAGTATCAAAGTTCTGAAAGCTAATCAAACAGATTAGCTGAAATCATATAAAATCCAAAATATGCAGCCTAGACTTTCTCCATTATATTTTATACAGGAGTTTGTTCTTTGCTTTTAATATTAACTTGTTTTCACTGCTATGATTGAAATTGTTTTATAATGCTTCTTTTAGTTAATGTATTGACTCTTAATGTGAAGTTATACTAATTGTGAGAAAACTTTGTTTTAAAAGGAGGCCTATACATTCTAAACCAGACATATCTGTACTGGTTGGGACAAAAATTAAATGAATTATTAAGACTTCTAAACCTAAAAAGAACGTCTTGCACAAGCTGATGTTGCAAAACTGGAACTGGTCTTCATAACCAGTTCCAGAAAAATATCCTTTACTGACTGTTGCTTACCAACTTTTGTCTTGGCACTGCAGGAACCAGCATGCAATGCTATTCACCCATGTAAGTGTTCTGATGACTAAAACTAGGCTGCACAACAGAGGATACTCTCATTAAGTTAAGATTCCAGAGGCTGGGTGGTCTAGAAGCTGATAGAGATGCACCATGGAATGGATATGGGCCAGTGCAGGGTATTCCCTCTCCTAGCGTACTGCAATGGCCTGAGGGATTGTTCACCTGCTACTACTTAAATTATATGTTCAAAAAACAAGTGTGAACCATGCACCTGGACCATCAAATAGGAAGTGGGAAAACATTTAGTGAAGCAGAGCCTCAACACATTAAAAATAGCTGGTAGGTGAGAATAATGCCAGTAAATTAATTCACTGATTTTGTGAAAGCTGCTCCTTCACACCATTTCACACCCGTGTGGAACTATTGAGGGCTCTGCCTATAGCTAGGCAATTCTCCTTCCAGAACTCTCTGTTGTTTAGCTCCTTCTATGAGTTAAGCAACTAGACCTTAGTAAATCCCTTTAGCCAAGTGAAAGGAAGGTATGGAAGAGGAAAGACAAGGAATGAGACACTATTAAACTTTATTGGAGGCCCCTGAATTTAATGACAGAGACCTCAGTATAGCTTATCAGGGAGTAGCAACATATTTACTGGTGATGCACTATGTAGGTTGTTTACTTTAGGTCATCCAAGACCCTCATAAAGGCCCTTCTAACTATGACACAGTTTTGTATAAATAATCTACTGGGGCTAGAATTTGTGTTCTAACAGGCTTCATTACAATGGTAATTCATTATGAAGATAGTTTAAGTTCTTCTATAGTTTACTCCAGCTGTATCTAAGACTATCTTAATTTTTTTTTCTTTGCCACATTTATGTAAACAGAATATCTTAGTTGTGGGGGGCTACTGAGGAGAATTCTCCATCAACATTATAACTGAGAGAAACTTTCTGTCTCCTTAAGATCTAACTTCATTTACAAGATCAAGAAATTTCATTCTGATAATGAGAGACCATGACTGTTGGCAGGTAAATCAATAAACATCAGTCATATCTCTTTATTATTATTTATTCATTATTATTCTGAAATTTATAGCATTTGAGTATTATGCCCTCTCTATATTTTCATGACAAACCTGCTCACCGGGAACTAATTTTATGAAGTAAAATCAACTCAAGTCCTTTTTAATAACATGTTTTGTAAGTGAGAGACAAGGAATATGATCCCATTTATTCTTATAAATATATTTGGAAGCAATTCCTATGGCATTCAATGGAAGTTTAGTCCTCAGCCAAGGGTACACAGAATTCCACTTTACTTCTGAATATACATGCAATCATTACATGAAACATGATCAGTCTCAAGGCTAGTCTTAAACCCAAGACATGAGATGTTCTTTTTCTCTCCAGTTTCTCTGTGTGTGTGTGTGTGTGTGTGTGGGGGGGGGGGAATGCTTCTAATGGGACATATAGTCTATGTTCATACATATTTCCAAGGCTATGAAGGAAAGGACAAGTAACTATATGGAGCTGGAGAAATGTATGAAGAATTACATGAAGAAGTACATAGAATACACTTGGAAAAGAAATGGCCATGAGATTCCAGTGACTTTTCTAGAGAAACTTAGCAACCAGCAGGGGAACAAGGATGCCAGCAGGATGGTGCTAGACTGGCTTAGATATTCACTGGGCTATGATGGAAGGCCTTCTTTCCTCTTGCTGGTTCCTGCGGCTGAAAGCCTCTGTCTCCTACTCATACCTCTTGTCCCCCTGAGAATTCTGGTTCTGCTGGTTCCCAGTAGTTTGTAGATCAGGTATATTGGCAAAGTCGTCCTGTTCTGAGAGCCCCAAAACAAGAGATAGCACCACCATACGGCCTTCCCTGTCCAGAGGTGATCCGTCCAGGGGAGTGAAGAGGCCCCAGATTCAGTGACCAGGATGCAGATAAAAAAGATAGACAGGAAAGAGAAAAAAAGAACAAAGCATAAGACAAGAAACTAGAAAGAACACATATATTGTAAAACTACAATGAAAAAGAGACTATAATATGTAACTGCTGTTCCCATAATACATATTAAATTCTCAAGCTTCTTGGACAAGATTCAGAAGCAAGAATTAACAGAGGTTAGAAGATACAAAAGAATATATTAAAAGGGAGTTGCATAAGACTGTGCCTAGACAGGCAAATTTTCAAGAGAAAAGCATCTTGCTATATTGGCTTTTCTTTTGCATAGATCAGAAACTTGATCTATTTCCAGAGCCATTGGTTCATTTATTGCTTTTACTTATAACATATCCCATCTTTCTTCCAGAGCTTAGGGTATGTTTATGGTATTCTCTTCCTCAATTTTTTTCTCTCCCATAATCTGGTGAGGTAATTTGGAATGAAAGAGTAACTAGCCCAAGCTATCCAGTGAGCTACCACAAGTGAAAGTGGATTTGAACCTGGCTCTCTCTGGTCCTAATTCAACACATTAACCACATACAAGAAATAGTTCCTATTAGTTAATGATCATTGTTTTGAGAGATCAAAGAATTGATTGCTGATGGCAGTTTGAAACAATTGTGTTGCACAAATAATTGCACATGTTACTAGTACATTTTATAGAATTGTAGCATGCTATACAGTTATTAAGGACCACTAGATGTTATAACATTATTAGCAATGATAACTGGTGATTAGGTGAAGTCATTGGAATTTAGCTATTGAAACTACTCTGGAATCAACAGCAATGAATGATACTGCAAGTGACTGATACAGGACAAAAATAGCTATAGACAGCAATGCAAAACAATCGAAACCATTTCCTATTTATTTATTCATGCATCCATATTAGGTGTATGTTTGTTTTTTACAGATTGATGGATATTGAATGATGCTCAGTTCTATACTGTAAACAGCAAGCACTCTTGACCAGGACATTTATCTAATGCCAGATTTAAAAGTGAACTGGCACTGAAGAAAAGGTACCTTGGTGGGAATGAATTTGTCCAGTAATTGGCAATAACTGTTGCAACCACAATTTACTGTTTAGTGGTTTTGTGCTAGAATTCCATATTTCCCCATCTTTTGCAGTGGAGAATCTTACTCAAATCCTTGCATATGTTTAATCTTATCATGGTCAAATCCAAATCACAGTAAAGGATGTTATGGCCATCTGAAATCTCAACTGGAGAACAGAGGCGTTCCCTTTGATATATAGGCCTTATAAATGTGTTTCCAATGTGATTTTAAAACTAATTTCTGCTACAGAACTCAAGGCATTTCTGTTCTGAACAAGAATGTTCTGGCATTTGTTGGCAAGGAGCTGTGTTATTACCCCAGGATGCAGAAGACAGTGGTGCTATCCAAATGACCGCAGTTTCAGTGTTGTTCTTATGTCAATGAAGTGTGAGGTGTCTGCTCTCTGTCATCCAGGCTATACTGTTTGTCACTCCTTGTGAGACCTTCCACATATCTGAATTCAGAATGGGTCAGCCCATTCTGGTGACTAAAAGAGGCTGTGGGTAGGAACTCTATGATAAAATTTGAAGCTGTCTGGGAGGCCAAATAAACTTGTTGTCTGTGAAAGGACATGGAGCAAGAAAAGGAAGAAATTATGACAGGATAAACGCCATGTTGTATTCAAATGCATCACAACTGGCCATCATCCTCTGTTCTTTCCTCTTTATCTGAATTTCAAAGATGGTTAATAAATAGATCATGATACAATTTTGGATATGAATCAACTAAGAAGCAGGGACTTGTAATCAGCAGGATCTTGCTGTGTTTTGGCTCAAATCTTGTGGCCAGATTAAAATAAAATCCTGAGCAAAGACTAAGCCTGTCTGTGTCATACTGGTCTGTCTATTCTGTAAATAAAGGGATTCCATGGAAACTTCAGTACTGAGAGAAGGAATCTATGGCAATGAAATTAGAAGTAGTGCTGAAGTATTTGTTTAAGTGACACATTATGCTATAAACTGGCTATTCTTTTGCTTTGGATTATATTTTCTTCATCACTTCTTTTACATCCCCTCCTTACTCTCTCTGATCCACACAAGACTATTTGGGAAATTTAGTTCTGAATAATAAGGCTTCTGTTACGTGCTTTATTTAATACAAATTTCATGGACAATGAGCACAGATTCACAGTAACATCAATAATATTTTGCACAGGCTGAGACTGTGCTGAGGCTGAACTAGACCACACATCATCAACAGGAAAATGCTGCCAAAATTAGCTTCAAATTCACTCCAGCCCAATTTCACACAACTGTACTGCTTAGAATGGATATTTAGGACTTGCACTAAAAGTCTGTAGTGGATTCTCATTTCATAACAAGAGTGCTTCTGCTTGTGACTCCAGGCTACCTCAAAAAAGGGAAAAGGATGGAGGTTTACATCAGATTTGGTTGCAACCCAAGTCCTGAGCTGGCTGAGGCAGAAAAAATGTTTTTTGTGGGTTTGACCCAAGAATAACTTTCTAATACTTGAATCCTCACCCCAGGCAGGCTAGGGAGTGTAATTTGTACTTTCCCAAATTTGGCAGGTGTCATTTCCTCAGAATGAGAAACCACTTTTGCAAATGTCACTGTACTTTTCCCAGAAATGATTGTATAACTGATGTTTTTGAAAAAAAGGGGGAGACTTCTCAAATAGTACCTATTTATCTAAAATTTCAGTAAAAACTTTTTAAAATGGTTAATTTCTCTTCTGTTAATCAGTAGGAAGACATAGAAAGACTAGAAATTATGAAGGGAGTTTTGTTTGGATCAGAGATGAAGCAGGCAATTCCCAAAATAGCTGGAGGTAAAGCAACCCATTTTCTGAAATGCTAAAGCAAGATTGGGATCACATTTTTGTTTTGATTCTCACACCGATTTACCATACGTTTGATGAGATATGAATTTTCTGTTCAGGAGAATTCAGTCTGGCAGTCATTTTAAACATTAATGAAAATAATAAGAAGAGTCTGCAGCTCAGTGACTGAGACAGTTCATAATATTTAGAAGAACATCTCTGCCAATGTTAGTCATCTGTCAAAAAAGTAAGGATTCCTATATGTATTTTATGCTGTCCTTACTCCTCTCTCAACCTTCCCCATGCTTTTGAGACCTTCCCGGGCTGTTCTATAAAATGCTTCTGTATTTTACATTTGCATAGAAGGAAGGAAGGAGAGTATAGTTCAGAAGATAGGAAAAACACCCTAACTCTACACTTGTTCTCCAGGATACTTATAACGAACTATCCATACATAGAGATCTAATGGACACCTTGCTCTGTTTTCAGAGGCCTTCTATGCACTTTAGGATCCAATGTGATACAAAGGCTAGAGTGCTTGTTCTCCCTTTCAATAATAGCCGAAGAGAGTCACTGATTTCCTGACTCTTAGTTTCTCTGTGCCTCACTCTCTCACAACTGCAGTTAAAAATATGTCATCTCACAAGTCCTGTCACATTGTTTTTGTTAACAATTATTTTAATTCACAAATGCATGTGTCTGTGCATATCTTCTGCTTCCCCTGAGTTTGTAGAAGCCAGAACCTTATTTTGGGGAGCTTGTCTTGCTTCCAAACTGAGAACTGTTATAGGAACAGTGTGGATTGTAACAAATAATGATAGGAATGCTCTTTGAAGTAAAGAGGGGTGTTAAAGAAAAGCATGATGATTTTAAAGAAGATGGGTGCCATAGCTTTAGCTATTTTGGCCCCTAAACCCCTCAAAATGGAAAGTGTTTCTGATTATCTGGGTGTGTCAGGGTTCAAAAAGGAGCATTGGACATTGGATCCCATGTCTCTACTTTATTATATCCTTTAACAGATGTGGTAATCAGAAATGTAAACACTATTCCAGATGTGGACATACCAGAGTTGTACAAAGGCATTGCAATGTTGGCATTTTTATTGCCCCTTTCCTAATGATTCCTAACATGGAATCTGTCTTTTTCATAGACACCCTGTACTGAAGTAACATTTTCATTGAGCTTTCCACTATTAATGACCCCAAGTTCTTTTTCTTGATTACAGACAGCTCAGACCCTATCAGTATATATGTGAATCTATGGGGTTTTGCTTCAATGTGCTTAAATTCAATTGCATTTGCCATTGGGCTAACCATACACCCAGTGAACAGAGAACCTTCTGAAGCTCTTCACAATCATTTTGGTTTTTATCACTTTGAATAGATTTTAGAGGAGAGTTGGACTGGATTGGACCAAAACCTACTTAATCCAGCATCCTGTTCCCATATTGGCCAAAAAACAAAGAGCAAAGTTGCACAGATGGTAGCTATTGCATGGAAACAGTTTTGGCAGTATCACTGAACTGACCATAATGTGTGCTCTGGCTCTTAGTCTTGATTTACTTCATTCCTAACATCAACTCCCTCAGGAACCCAGGGACTGGCTTGGCCTACACCCATCTCTTCCTTGCAGTCATGACATAACCTTTAGCTTCATTTTATTCATTCCAATTATGCCCATTTTTATAACAGTGATACAAAAATAATTATAGGGAATAGATCAGCCTTTCCTAAGCAGACATTCTTATATGTCTCAGACTTCAATGCTCATGATTTTCAGCAACATTGTTAATTATGCTCCATCACATTGGGAAGGCATTGGATTGATGGGATAGAGGTTGAGACATATAGAAAACACACTCTCACACTGAAAAAAAAACAACCTTTCACAACTGCAAAATTTGCTCGGTAGAATTGGTGGGTTGGAAAGTTGGGAGAAAGAGGCAGTCTGGTCATGCAGACCTTTGCCCCAAGGTTATCCTCTCTGAAAACAATCGTTTTATGAACTGTAGTTTTATTGTACAAACACTGCTGGCATGAGACAATCTGATCTATTCTTACACTTCAGCACAGAAGCTGGAACAGATACCAATTTTTCACCCAGGGTCCCCCAAAATAGAGGTTTCTTCTGTCAGAACTCCTATTAATGAACGCACCTTTGAACGTGCCTAATGGATTCATCACCAAGGGCATCTAAAATTCTGCATTGGTTGAGCAACAAGTGGAGGGAGTATAGGGATTAATCACATTCAGCACAGCTCAGCTTTTCAGATGGAGTCTGCTACATACAATGTATAGACTACAGATCTATGATTCTGCTTTTATAGATCTCTGGAATTATATTGTTAGGTTTGATAATTTACCCCTTCTATGGAGTCATTTCATTCTGCTATCACTAAAACTAAGAGTTTTGCTACTTACTGCTTACCATCCAGGCCAGAAAGCATTTTACCCTGCGTCTGCCAACACTTGGGACTAGTCTTACTTCCCTCTGCAAGTTTATTTTACTGTTCTTATGAACTCCAAAGCCAGAGGATGTCCTGTTCCAGATGGAAATGGTATATTAATGCTTGAAAATTAATACCTTGTTATATATTTCTATTACTATGGCTGATTTGAACCAATTCTGTGTAGATATTATAGGTAGTAATGCAGTGTTAAAAATCATGTTTAAGAGGACCCCAATGTATAGTCCCAAGTAAAATGACTAGGAATCTAGACCAACTTTAAGATGTGCAATGGTGGATCTTCTAGGTGTGTTGAGTTTTCAGCACTGAACTATGCAGTAACTGGAAAAAATAATTTTTGTTGGCAGAACCTTATTATGTAATGCAATCCTTAAAAAACTTTCATCAGTAAGTTTTAGGTAGTAGATTAATTTTTAAAAATACATTGGAAATTGAGTCAGCATTTGTTGATTGCCCCTGAAGGCTTCTCTACTGAATGGCTTTATTTCACAGATTTATTGCTTTTGTTTATCCTGCCATGTGTTTTAAACTTTTAAACTGCCTTAATTGCTGTTTTTAATTTATTATTTTAAGAATCTTATTGAATAAAAGATGTGAACCATGGTTAGCCAAGTTGAAAAGCAGGCCACCTAAATTAAAAGAAAACAGATTTCTAAGCACTTACTGCTTGATCCTGCATGAAAGTTGCCTAAGGGAAGACGATACTTGGGTTTGTGATTAGACTTCCCACTGACTCTGGAATTCTTAAGAGTCATTCCTTTATTTCTATCAACTCTACCAAAATGGCCTTTGAGGAGTGTGCATCAGAACCAGCTTTCCTGGGAACTTCCACTTGTGAAGGCTGAAAAAGTTTGGCAGCAGAGAGATAGGAAGTTCACTACTTATTGTATGTGAATATAAGCCGTGTCATGTAAATTGTGTAAGGTTCACATTTTGTATCATTGCCTGTTTCTTTTCTCAGTTACTAAACACTACATCTACTACCACATGGAACAGAGTGCATATTTTTTTTCAAATGAATTACACATTCAGAAATATTATGTGATATAGCCTACTGGAAGACAATGGAGGACGACATTTTTGGTGCTTGAAAACTCCCTGCAGGATTTGAATCCTTCTCCCTATATGTTCCCTTACATACCTTCAAATACGAGATCCTCTCAGTTGGAATGGGCAATATATGGCTTTCCAAAGGCCGTTAGTCTGCACTTCCTATCTTCTCATATTTGGCTATGTTGATTAGGAAAGATGGGTCTTGCAGGCAACAGCATCTGGGGTGGTGGCATATGTTGTAAATACAGAGGGGAAAGAGTGCAAATGGAGATACAAAGGAAAATCCCAGGAGCATCGGTATTCTACTGAAAAGCCTTGCTTAGCAAACTGCTCACTATTTCTACATTCCTTGGCTTTAGAATGAAGTCCAGCAAGGGTCACTAACCTCAGCAAAAGCTGTGAAGACCAAGGAAACATCTGCTATCAATAACTTAAACCCTGTTTTTTAAACAGTGTTTTTTGTGAGCCACCATGCAGTCATTTCCACCTACAAGAGCAACGACCACATTCACATGACAATGTCATTCTTCAGTTGCAAATCTTGCAGGTGGGGTGTGATGCATTCAGAATAGCAAGTTGTTTGCTGATCTCATTCTACTATTGTACCATCTTTTCCAACCCAAAATAAACCAGTTGGCAAGATTTATTGTAAAATGCAAAATTTAGAAAATGAACCTCACTCAACTAAGAGGAAGCATGTAACAGTGAAGATGGAAAAAAGATTGACATTTTATGACTCTTATTACTCTTTCCCCATGTTTTATGCATCTGCATAAAAATTAGCACAGAGATTTACAATGGCAAGGAAGGAGAATCTCCAGAGAGATTCAATTTGCCCGTCTAGCTGGAATTATTTACTGACTAATACCGCCATATAATACAATGAACAATATATACATTCAGGTCTAAGACTGGCCAATAGTTAAATGGCTTAATACCCTCCTAGGCTGCATTATGTACACAAGTCTGATAGGTACTGAACAGATGGAGATCACAAGGGTACATGCCTGCTTCTGTATCTGATAACAAGATTAAGTGTTTTGGTTATTAGCATTAGCTGAGATCCATGCTCTTACTGGTGTTTAAGTATCAGTTTTCCAGATAACGTTCATTCAATTATTATAAAGATTATTCTGTTCCTGGGAACTCGCAACTTCCTCCCTAAATTTAGCAAAGACAGCTGTTATTACAACTAATCAACTTTCTGAAGAGAAAAATGAGAGATTGGGCAAAATTTTGGACCAGTTTTTTTAAAAAGAAAAAAAAATCACAGAAAGCATGCAGGTCTGTGGTACTGCTTGAGATTCATTTGTGACGTTTGTGAATCCATTGTGAATGAATGGATTGGTTAACTTTTGTGTTGTCCGTTGATACTGAAGAAGTTGTTTGTCATTCATACCACAGATTTTGCAACTGGCGTACTATTTTCAGAGTTGGGTGCCAGGGCACCTTGGATTTCAAGCTGTGATTGATTGTCTGTTCTGTACAGGGTTCCCCAGGGAGCAGCACTTGGGTCTGGTTAGTTCTTGAATGGGAGATTTTAGGGAATCCCAGAACTGTTGGCTAGTTTGGCGAGCTGAAACACATCCCTGACAGTGGCAATGGCAAATAAATTCTATATTGTTTCCAAAAAACCTTGCCTGCATGTGTTGACTCAAATGAGGTTTTATCTTTAAGTTTGTAAGATATAGGACTCTTTTTAAAAGGTGGAGCTGTGATCTTTGTTTGTCCCAATGAATATTCTGCCTGCTGACTTCAGACAGAAAGGCCTTATTATTGCAGCCTCTCTCGGGCTTGGAAATGGGGGTCGTTAATAAATGCATTAGCATTGGAATACAAGGAAACCAAGATTGTTAAATATAAAATTAAAGGCATTGGCTTTTCTGATGATTGGGCTAGGGGAGTGAGAGTACTAAAAAGCTGTAGCTTCTTGAGAAGGAACATCAATTGGACTAAGCAGCTTGTTCTTGTTTAGTGGAAGCTTTTTTTCAATCAATAAGCAAATGATGCTGTGCAGAGAGGACCACAATCCTCCAGAGATCAAATGAAATTCATCTATAAATCAGGAAGCATGTGAATGAAGAGAAAGCTAGAGGCACTTTGTACACAGGGCTTTAGCCCCATCACTTCTGTTTTGCAATTTGAGATGCTTGGGCAAGACAGGCAGATTCCTATTGCCCATCTCCCCCACAGCTGCAAAGCCTTTGTAGGGCCGTTCCACCATTACTCTGGAGTCGCAAAATAGATCAGACAGCCATTCTGCCATTAATTCATATAGTTGAACTTTTAAATAATGCCCCCCAAGACAACCATGGAAGGAAGCAAGAAAGGGGAGGGACCCATGTTCTTTTCTTTTCTTTTCTTTTCTTGCACTTCCTCATTAATTGGAGGGAAAGAAATGCCCAGGCGGCTCAAATTGCTGCTTTAAATGATTGTAGGCTTTTCTCAGATTGTTTCTAGATGTCCAGCTGATTGTTTAGGGAGTGAAACTACTGGCTTGGTGGAATTCTATACCTCTATTTCTCTATCGGGCAAGAGAAACAAATATGAATAAATGAATTTGCTTCACGGTTCTTGAAGGTCCCTGTCTGGCACATTCTATAATGTTCTTTCAGTAGCAGACAAACACATTTTATTTTCCTTGTCCTCTTAAAGTCATGTTTTGGACACTACTTCCTTGTTAAGTATTTTCTTTGACTCTTCTTGATCTTATCCAATTGTTTTAATGCTGTATTTTATCATACTCTATTTTTACTGTATCTTTATTTGTTTATATATATATATATAGAGCAAACCACCCTGAGCTTTCTTTTTTGATAAATAAATAAATTTAAAAGCACCACCACTATCAGCACCTAGAGTTTAATTAGCCTGTGTGTGTGGGGGGGGGGGGGGGGGACACCCTCTCCCTAACTCCAGCAACAGAAAAGTCTTGAAGGCTGGCATGAATAAAAACCAGCCTCCCAAAAAAACATACAGAGCGGATTGCCTGAAACTGGTTATGTGATATATAAGGGCATAATGATAATTACTCTATTGATAAATCATTTTAATGTGCATGTTTCAGCTGAAGACTGCAAACACTGCTATATAATTATAAATCAATTAAATATTGGACTCCACTATTGGAGATCTTTCACCAAAGTATTTCAGTGCAGCCCATTTATGCATAACTGAGTTCAATCTCTCTCCAAAATGTCTATTCCCAAGTCAAGCTGGACAGGAGATCAATCCATCCTGCTACTTTTTTTTTCTTTTGCAAATGCATAGAAGAATTTAGCCTGGGGGGAAAGTGAGGGATGGTTGTCTCCTATTCCAACCCAGCAAAAATCTGTCTCTTATATCAAGCATCTATGAAGAATAACTGCTATTTCTGTTGCACCAATAAAGCATTTAAGGAATATTTTAAATGCAATAATTGATAAAAAAGAACTAGAAGTAGTATCATTAAACTCCATCTTAAGCAAGTTCCTGCCCTGAGAAATATTTGTCAGGATGTTCCCTGAAAACTTCCATCAGATATTACTACCAATGTTACATTGCTTAGCTGCTGCTACTTGCACATTACTTTGACTCCTGTGAGTAATCCTCTATTCTTCCTGGCTTTCTTTTAAATAATTTGTTACTTCTTCTTAATCTTTTTCTCACTAAATAAATCCACTGCCTTCCATTTTTCATAATGTAATTTACCTTCCAAACCAGCTACCATCCTCATAAATCATGTTATTTGCAACAAAAGTTTGACAGACATTATAGCATCAAGGGAACATCATCACCGTTTATTAGCTCTATCTGGGAATATGTGCATAATTAAAGACAACAGTAGTTATTAGTAACTTCCTTGTGAGATGGGTGATGTCCGAATTTGAAATATATATATATATATATATATATATATATATATATATATATATATATATAAATAAATAAAAAAAAATAAAATTAACACTATTCCTACACATCTATGAGATGGCTCTGTGACCCAAATGTTCTTCTAACACTATATACACAAACACTTTTACATCACTTCTTGCAACAGTGTTTATAAAGCTGATTAACCAAAGATTTTTAACCAGTTTGCAC
Organism: Liasis olivaceus; assembly: GCA_030867105.1. Taxonomy (NCBI): domain Eukaryota; kingdom Metazoa; phylum Chordata; class Lepidosauria; order Squamata; family Pythonidae; genus Liasis; species Liasis olivaceus. The sequence goes on along the minus strand of CM061349.1, from coordinate 106,488,193 downwards.
CTGTTATGCTCCCTTAATTTCATGCACACTGAAACATAACTCTAAGCTAAGTTTCACTAGATAATGTATTGTTGGATAAATCAATTATCTCTATGTGTATATGAATCTTTGATCTCAACTAATCCTGACCACCAGTGAAAGAAAGCAGAATCTATTAGTGCTAGTATTATACAGATGTGTGTGTGTGTGTGTGCGTGTATTGTTGGTGATATGTAGCTGTATGTAAATATGAGTGTAGAGTTGTTCAGCTGGAGTATAAAATACAATTTACAGATCTTCCAGGTAAGATGGAGAAATACACACAAATCTATGTTCAGTACTCCATGGTATTTACATACTCCACAACCTCACTTTGCTATGTACCATTTAGATTAATGAATAATAGAATATTATACAGGCAAACCCAAAGGTAAAGGATAGTTGATAGTACCCTATTCCAAAGAAAATAATGGATTTTGTCACACCTCTAGATAAGGGGAGAGCAAAGCTTCAGATTATTTCTTGGGGCTTGGAATTTAGAAGCTGTCATCAACAGGGAAAGTATTGAAAACAGATTAAAAATAACACACACTTCAAACGGCGCTGACCAATCTTCTTTTACAGCTCACAGCAAGAAGGAGAGGCAGGAATAAGAAGACCAAGACTGTGTCTGTGAAGGGGAAGAGGGAAAAAAAGCATCCCTTTCAGAGATATTTACTAGCTCTCCAGTAAGGTCAGTGCACAAAAACGATTTTTCCTCTAGCACTGCTTGCTGGTTTTCTTCTTTCTCCCCTTCAAGACGAAATTATTTAGGGACAAGAGGCAGTTCAAATCCCACAAGAGTCAATAGCATGGGCCTGTCCTTTATTAGTAGAGGTGGGCATACTGCGCTCAACAGGCTCCTGCCGTCTTCTTTTTCTAGCCCCTGAAGCCCCCAAGTCACTTCTTCTGTAAACCTGAGGATGTGATACGATTGCACACTTCTGCTATACACCCCAGTGTTGCTCAAATAATGCAGAAAATTACATTACCTGGACAGAGAATAAATTAGAAGATTGTCTAATTTTACCCTTATTCTGAGACCCTGTCCTCTATATTCTAAAGACTTTACATTGTACTTGTTTTCTGAGAGGACAATAAGTCGACATCTGTGGCTGTTGAATGAACAATGAAAAAGTGAATGTGGTATTTGAAGATTTCCATGGCACATTTTAGAAAGGTAAGAAATTAAACAGCATAAGGACTAGAATTGTTGCAATAGGTAGGAATAAGAAAAATCTCATGTGGAATTAGGAAGTGTCTTTTCTGTACTGAGAGAATTGACTCTTCCACATCATGTTCCAAGTTTTGAGGAGTTTCAAGGAAGAAAGTTACTTCTTGGCAAAGGACAGGTTGATAAGGCAGGCAAATTATTGACTTGTCTGCAGTCAGTTCGCAGCTAACTGCCCCACAGCAGGACCTTATCAACTGGACATTCATCAAACAGAACAATAAACAAATGCAAGTTACACAGAAAGAAAGTGAAAAGAGCAAAGAAACTTACAGGAAAGATTTCATATCCAAGCCTCGGTTCCGAATCTGCCCCACCATATGATCCCAGCTCCCGGGGTTGGAGCGGCTACGGCCACCAGCTGTCCTGTGCTTGGAGCCAGCGGAGGTCCCTTGCCGTGACTGCCCACTCCGACAGCCCCGAGGGTTGCCAGTGGCTGAGGAGGAGCTGGTGTGGGACTGCAGGTGACCCAGGCTCTGGCTGGTGGTGGGCTGGTTGTGGCTGGGGTTCTGATGCTGGCTGAGTGGCTGTTGGAGGCTTTGCTGGCGCAAGAGGGTGCGCGGGCGCTGGCATTTCGGGTCTCCTGCTGAGGTGGGGATATACTCAAGGGTAGTGGCTGTGGACATGGTGGAATCCTCAAAACTTACGGAGGTGAAGGGCAAGGAAAAGGAGAAAAAGGAGAAGAAGGTAAAGGGGCAAAATTGGAGGAAGGAAAAGCAGAGTATTAAAGAGAAGATGCCCCAGCACAGCATTCTCTCAGCCAGGCATGGTTGGAAGCAACACACTGTCCTTGGGAGTTGTGCCTCAAATTCTGAATCTTTGGCAGCATAGGTCCCCTGCCTTGTGGCCATTTTGTACCCTTCCTTGACCCCAAGGTCCTTTCCAATCTTTGGGTTCAGCATGAGAGTGCTTACAAGCCACTTTTCCTTTTCCTTCTCCCAAGCTTGTAAGGAGACTCAGAACGCCAACTCTCATTTCAAAACTAATTAGACTGCTTTCTGAAGGCAAATTCCCTGGTGCCTGTGCTGGGTTGCTTGTGACATGTGGCACATCTCACAACTGCTTTTCCTATTGGCTCTTTCTGAAGCCACACAGTTCCTTGAAATGGTGGTGATATTTAGAACTGTCACGTATCCTGCCCCATTTTTCCCCTAGTGGAGTTGCAGCCCCATCTTTCTCTTGAGTAGGGGTAGTACTGTCCTCCAGAGCACATCATTATATTATTAAATAACTATATGTAATGATGGTATCTGCCATCTTTACAGATAGCTTTTTATGCTTTTGAGAAGGGCCTGAGAACCAGAAACACATATTCTATAGACTGCTGAGTTGCAGTGAAAGGCTCAGAAACCTGTCCATAGACAGTGACAACCCTACAACTAAGGCAAGGGTGCTTCAGATTATTGTAGGAGTGTTGTGTTTAATGTTTGCTGACCCAGACATAGCTGTTCCTGAATGCTGTTCTATCTCCTCCTTGAGCAAGGAAACTGAGGAAGCTGCTTGAGGGAGGAACTAGCTTTGCTGCTGGCACGTCTGTTTCTTCAAGCCTGTGTCATTGCCAAAGAGTTGCTAGAATTAAGGGAAGACAAGATGTGTTAGCAGGAGTTTAATCTTTTTTCTTTTTTTGCATCTGTGATTGTCCCTCTTCCATGGTTACTTTTCCCCTGCTCCCATCTGAGCTTAATTTTGGTCAGCTAGGAAAAAAGAAGCTGAGGAAAGGGTTCTGTGGAATTGTGAGTGTGTGTCTGCAGGTGGTTTTTTTTTTGAGCAGAGGAGGTAAGGAAGAGGAGATACAATCAGCTGATCTTGTGTTAGCTCTCTTTGAAATGGACTTTGTTTACTTCTTGACTGTTTGGCAGGACCAGAGCTTGACATCACAGGTTTCTTGCCATCATATCTTGTTCATTCCTCTAAAGCACCTCAGAAACACTTCATAAGGCAGAAAGACCTAGACTTAAGTTTTCTTCTAAACTCTTGATAGTAAGGGAAGAAACAGCCCTTCATCTCTTGTCTGAAAGCAATGCTACTGTTTTCTGGTGTGGCTCTACCTGACTGGATGACTTACACTGTTTTTGATCATAGGGCTATCTCTATGGATTCAGACAAATTGCAGCTCTTTTTCATTATGGTCCTTAGAGGATCTGATTTGGGGGTCATTTCACATCTCAGATATAAATTTATGCACAATATTGAGCAGTGAAGAATATCTGTAGCCAAGAACTGCTTCTCGATAAGTGCATCTACATGATATACATGTCTGTAAGCAAACATCTTAGAGGTATGCCTTTTTAAAAAAATGTAATGTTTGAAGTGGCCAAAAGGGGTCTAACTACATGTGATGTACACACACACATCTATAGAGAGTAAGAGAGGGCCAGGGGTCTTTGTTGGAGTAAGAATTACCATTTCAGAAAAGAAAACTGAGTGTTCAAAAGCAGGGGAGCGTAAAAGGCCTGCCTTTAGAAAATACAAGGGAGCTGGGTAAGCCTTTTGGTGAGGCAAACCATAACATAATGAAGAAATGGCATGTGCATCTTTAAACACTTCTCTTGCCCGTTTCTTGCTGTCAATTGTATTTCTGAAAGAGGCTTTTCTAAAGTCACAAAACAAAAAATGGCACTGAGTCTCTGATACATCTGCACATAACATGTAGTTAGTCCCCTAGTTGAAAAAGAACAGGAGGTGTAAGTGGGAAAAATAGATGTGATGGCCACACACCTGTACATGTGAGAGAACTCGTGTAGGTATGATCTGTAGCCTGTGGACAGTGAAGCACAGGACAGAACATATATCTTGAAAGACAATTCAAGAAGTACAGAAAGCTGTCACAACTAACCACACAGGACAAATCATTGAGTAACACAATGCATAACACAGCTACCCATACAGCCAAAGACAAGAGAAAAACAGGCATGGCTGATCATAATGACAGAAGACAATGCAGAAGGAAGCATGCAGGGATAAGAAGGAATTTATGATCAGGGCTGTTCATTTTCTATGAGGCTGCCCTTGCACATTTTGCCAGGAATCAAATATGCTGTGCAAGTTTTAAATTCCTGAAAAGTATCTTAGGAACAGGGGGTGGGGGGTGGGATGTCACCTCATCTCAAATCACTTCATCATTTCCATTGACTCGCCAGGGGTTCAGATAGGTGCCTTTTTTCAGCCCGAGCTGCAGGCTGAATATGAGAACATCTATATGCAAGGCTATCTTATACATCTATTCTTGCCTCAAATTCTACATTTTATAGAAACTCCAATGTTGAGATCAAATGCAGATTGCAAGGACAATTCATCTGCATAATTTGTCTGAGGCACAGAATGTGTGTTTTTGTAGAATATGTTTCCCTTTATCTTCTTCTTTAAAAAAAAATATTTGAACTCTATTTATAAACAACCCTGCTTACAATTAAACTGAAAGCTGGACTTGGAGAAACGAACAGGCAAAAAAAAAAAAAAAAAGTATGGAAAATGCATGACCAAGTATAATGCAGCAGAATACAACAGGGTGATTGAATAAGCAAACTGGTGAAACTGTTCCATTTAGGAAAGATATATTTGGGTACAGTATTCCTGAAAGGCATGGCTGGCCATTTGTCTGAGTATCTCACAAAGACAGCCAATCGCTGAAACAGGCAGATGAACATGTTGAAAGGAGAGAGGAGCACAGTCAGCTGATCACCCAGCAGTCTTATGGCTCCTAATATTTTCTAGAGCAGCCAGATGGGGTTAGTAGTCACAAAATAGTCATATGTCACTTGTGTAAAAAGTAAAGCCAAACCAGTTCTTAAGCATAACTAAGAAAATTCAGAAACTAAGATCTCATAGCAGTTGGGATCTATCATATTTTGCTTGCTGCTGACCCTGGCCTGAAGCCAACTTTACCCAAATCAGCAAAATTGCTTATGGAAGTCATAACAAAATAATTGTTGCATTTTTGTACAGTGAAGAGTAGTCAGGAGATAGGTAGGTAGGTAGGTAGGTAGGTAGGTAGATAGATAGATAGATAGATAGATAGATAGATAGATAGTTAAAGGCAGAGAGAGAAAGGAGAACTTTGAAAATCTGTGTAAGAAAAGACTCACTTCTGTCCACATTTCCTACTTTGGGATATGTTTTAGGTACTCCTGCTTATGTACTGACCACCTCTAAGCTTAACCTACCTCCTGCTTGGCACAAGGCAGAAATCAGCCTTTCTCCTCCCTGCTTGTTCCACATGTAGTGACCTCATTTCTGTTTTCTATCAAATCCTAAATTAGTCCAATTTTCAGCCTCTCAGTCACAGGAAACTAAAATTGGCTCCTCCAGGCTGGGAGCAAGTGGAATACATACATTTCTATCAAGGTAGTGGGAAGCAGCCCCAGTGCTTTAAGGACTGTACCAGCCACACCTGGCCCTCTGACATATCTACAAATACATCTGATAGCTACCATCCAGTTTCTATCACAAAGCCACTGTGCAAGCAAACAGACAGACAGGCTATCTCAGCCAGACAGACAAAGCAAAGTAGCACTCCATCACAACAACGCACATGCCAGATACAGGGACAAGAGTCTCCATTGGGAGGGATATATATATACATATATATATCAGATTGTTTTACTCCACAGGAAATGCTATATGATCAAAAGACCTCTAAATCTGGGACTAAATGTCAGGAAAATATGAATACGCTGCTTATGTATTCATTTACACCCTGGATAAATACTGTCTTCTCCAAATATTTATTTATTTACATTCTCTGCATGATAATAAATGGCAACAGAATAGATGGAACCTGATTTTTGCTTTGAAATAGGTAGAACAGAGTCCTGGAAGGTATCTCAAATCAGATGGTTTTAAAAGACATAACTGAGAAAGTAAATTGAGCTGCATGTACATTCTGGGTAGCTGTAGACCAGCAACTGATGGTAGGCTTCAGAGTGAATGATTCTGTGGGCACATACACCTTAGGGCAAATCTTTGCTTCCAATTATGGCAGATGATAAAATATTCTATCATAGGAGTTGCTGTAAAAAATGTTCCAACTCAATCAGTCCAAGCCTCTTCTGATAATAACATGTATTTCTGATATTACTCTGTTTAGATACTATGAGCTTTGAGTTTGCAGTTGAGAGTAGAACAGGAAGCAGCATTATAAAACAGCTTCCCCCACACATTTTCATATTAAAGAGATCCCTTGAAGACCTATGGATCAGAAGAAGAGCTGCCCCAGGGATGTTGATTCCTTACAAAAAAGGAGCATGGTTCCAAAATGATCCCAGGGCACACCCTGTTTAAGTTAAACAGGTCAATGCCTTGAGAGGGGACCACAGAGAGACCCTACATTTACCATGCTGAAATCCATGAAGTATTAAAAAAAGAGTTGTCAAATATACTTAAAGGCTCTAAAAGAAAGTAATTCTTGGAAATGCAAAAGATCCAGCTGGAGGAACTTTTCACTGACACTGGAGCTTACAGATACTAGTCTGATGACTGGTCTGGTAAGGAGGACAGGTGGTAGGACCAGATTTACTGTGTCACCAGCACACAGGTTGAGCTCCATGGGTCATGGGAAGAGCCATAATGTAATCTTGCAAGTCATAGGAGCAGCAAGGTGAGCCTGGTTATTGTGACAATAGCAAACCAGCTTTGTCAGTTCTGATGTCTCCAAGCTTACAAGCCCTTAATAATACTGATTATTAAAGCACATTTTATTCTCAGTGGACTAATAAAATACCATTATTTTGAAAACAGTGATTGGCAGCCTGAAGCACCATGGAAATATCCATGATAAAATCATTATCCCATTAATCCATACAGCATGAGATTTGTTTGCTATTTCCATCAAAGCAGCACACACTGACACAGAAACCACTTTTGCCACAGAATGTGCCTTGCCTCAAGGGTGGGAACTGTGCAACACAAGAAGCACCAAAGCTCTTTCATCATGTGCAACTTTCTCCACATATAACTATCACTAATATGCACTTCAGATGTCATGGGGTTCTTGGAAAAACATTCCTGAGTGGGCGCCCTCTCTAGCAATACCTTTATTACTGCCTGTTCTCCTTTCCACTAGCTTTGTCTCTCCTCTTGGACCCAATCTATACTGTCGCACACAGAGAAAGTAGAAGCTGCTGCTCTTGTCTCCATTTACCCAATGAGAGCACATGAACAAGCAAAGACAGTAAGAGGAGGAGTTAGAAGGCTCATTTTTAGGCCGTTGGCCACCAAAAGTGTCTGGTAAATGACAAGCTATCTTAATAGTTGCATAAAAGAATCCTTATTAAGAGAAGCTTGGCCATTAGTGTTTAAGTCTATATTCAGTGCTAGTGTTCAGCCAGACTCAGCTTCCATTCTTCCTTTCTTCCTTGTCAGAAGTTCTTTTAAATTTGATGAAAATAAGCAAGCAAATCCAATAAATTATGCCTAACTGAGGTATTTTTCAGTACCTCAGGTTTTTTTTCCAGTTTAGTTACAAGAGGTTTGTTCATCATCAAACATAAGACCCATATTCTAGGTCATCAGACTTTGGTCTGTGACTAAGAACATAACGCAATAATAGATTTCACAGAGAAATTCCTTAGGGGGAGTTCCTTAGGGAATATCTGACACAACAAGTGCTTTACTAGTCCCTTGTTCCTTCCCTTTTATAATAGTTTACCAGTTTTGAGAAATTACATTGTGATTCTCTTGCAAAAGAGTAAACAATGAACGCTGGATTCAAATTAGATTTAGAAACAGAGAGACTATATGAATACAAACTTTTTGCTTAAGATACTGAAAGCTTTTGTGACTGCAGAAGGATGGAAATGAATCACATGTCTAAAGTGCACACTCTAGAATTATGTTGTAACTCACAGTATATTTACTCTGAAGCACCCAGCAATGTGGCCGTTAATAAAAAATCTACGGTCAGTTGGAAAGACGTTTAGACTGACCCAGCTGGAGTGAAGCATTTACATGCTTATGTGCAATCTACCCCAAAGCATTAGAAAGGTCAAAACTTTTTTCTCTCAGACTTTTAAACTTCTTTCTTTTTCGAGGAACACAACCATCTGCCTCAAGACCTCTTATTTATTCCCACCACACTGTGACTATTCCGTTACAGTATCGTAATGACAGCATTTACACTTTTCTGCGCTTCTCTGGACTTCAGCACAAAGATTGCTATGGGATTTGGGCATGTTTATCCTCCGTGCTCCTAGCTGCAATGCCTTTTGGGCCAGCGGGCCAGGTCATGCCCGGCCTGGGATGCACTCTCACTCACTTGGAAAAGCTGAGCTTCCCTGCTGCTAGGTGGCTCTGCACCATTTGCCATCGGCCTCTCCCCGCCTTCCCAATGCTGGGCTCGCTGTGGGCAGACACGCTGCTCTTCATGCCGTCCTCTCGGAGCTGCTGCCTCTCTCCGTGGCATCCTTCTCGCTCTCCTGCCAACCCAGCTGTGGCTGAGGCAGCCAACTTTGCACCTGACAGCAATGAGCCACTATGATATGTCAGGAAAGAAAGGTGGCAGGTGGCAATGAGAAGGAGGTCACATGAAGAAGAGGAGGACAGACGGAAAGAGAGAGAGAGAGAGAGAACAAGAAAAGAGAGACAGACAGACAAGGGACAGACAGACAGACAGAGAGAAAGAGAGATATCAGCACTGCAAAAGAAAGGGCCAAGGAGAGCCTTTGTCCCAGTCAAAGGCAGCAGGCAGCCCTGGCTTGTGACGTTATGATTGCAGCCAAAGTTAATTCCATAGACAACGAAGGGTTGAACAATGGATAAGACCGTTAGGAGAGGCACTGTGCAGGCGAAGGGAGAAAAAAGCAATGTTAGTGAGAGAGCTTACCACTACCATCACCATCACCACACAGTGCAGATGCAGAGAATACGCTGAGAGGGTGACCAAAACGGGCAACCCCATCCTGTGCTGCAGAAAAGGAGTGGGTGGGTGAGGGAGAGGAGAGCCAAAGGAACCAGGGGACAGGGAGGGAAGGTGCTGGCCTTTCTCAGTGAGTTGCTTGGCAGGGGTTCTCAAACCACTGGAAGCACCTTGCAAGTCTAGCAGGGTAAAAACCTGAGCTGAGACCTTAAGACAAAAGGAGGGCAGTGGCTCCTGATTAGGATTTAAGGCTTTAAGTTGCTATCCAGTGCCAAACCTTTTGGTCAGCTGAAATCATAATGGACTTATTAGATCCAAACCCACCTATGAAATCAGCCATACGATTGAGAAGCCTACTTCAAATGTTATGAGTCAATGAATTAATCTGGTTTCAACACACCTACCAGTACAGTATTTTGCATTTCACTGGGACCAGTATTTGAGCCCCGGGTGACAGAGAGTTCCTGGAGCAACAGAGACACACGTCTGACATTCCATGGGTACTAGCCGGTAGTTGTGAACCACTGAATGAAAGAGCAGGATAGAAAGAGAAGGGAGGAGGGGTTGCTCGTCTCCATGGCAGTATGTCCATGGGGAGGGGGTGGAGTGCAGGGGGAGAGGGAAGAAGAGGAGGGGGAGAGGGAAGCAGGAAGGGACAGGTGGGAAAGAGGGTGTGCATATACTCACTATGGATGATCAAATCAGTTAAAGAGAAACTCACTTGAGGGAAAGTCGTGGATCACCATATGGGGCGTAAGGTGATATGTTTAGTATAAACTCCTTGGGAGGGTAGGAGCTCCATTTCTGCTGCACTGTGTTGTCATTGTTATTCCAAAAGTCTCTGTCTAGATCACTAGATCAGCCGGTGAGAGGGGAGAAAAAAAAAACAAAGGGAAATACAAGAGAGAGAATCTAAATTCCTGCAAGGGGAGGAAGGAGAAAAAAAAATAACCCAAATGAGAGACAGCAAGGTTAGAGTGTTGACTTCTCCTCCTGTGGAAGGTAAAGCTCTGTGCCTCATACCATGTGTCCACACATACACACATACACACTCAGATGAGGTATAGATGGGCAGAGCTGGAAAAAGATCAGAGCAGGCATCTCCAGAGCTGATGGTGAGGGAGAACGAGAAGGAGAGAGAGGGATGCAGGTTAAAGAAACTTCTGTTAAATGACCCTAAGCCTTGCTTCCTGAGGACTCTACTTCATCTCTTACCTGCATTCCTCCTTTTGGGGGGCAGGGGATATTTTGCCTTTCTGTATCTTCTTCATCCAAAGTGGGTATTGTGGAAAGTAAAGCAGCACCTTGGACAATAGCAGCACTCTTATAAAACAGTGGGAACATTAGCTAGATCTATTGCTGTTGTGGAGAGAAAGGAATCTTTTCCAGTTTCCTGTGCAGAATTTGTGTACCAGACTGGAGAGAAGTAACAAAAGCCCAATTAGCAAAGATCCTTGAGAGTAAGTTAATTGATCATTCCCATGAGATCATTCCCAAAAGATACTGGAATAGGTAGTTATTTAGATTCCTTTCATCAAGTGTATAATAAAGTGATGGTGGGAACAGAGGCATCAGTATTATGGAAGAGCCTTAGCCCATTCTCAGTTTTCATATTGAATCTAGGGGCACTTACACATGGGTGCTTTGCGGCAGCTGAATCTGCTCTGAACCTAACTGATTTATTGATGATAGTGGTATTCTAGATCCATGTCAGTTGCATGTATCTGAAATTGCAGCCAAGCTAGTCTTTTTACCTGGACTGCTACAGCTTTGCACTGAGTCCACTCTTCTACTGGTAGGAACTCTTTCCTCAACCATTCTCCTAGCTCATGTCTCTAACAACCTTCACATAAGTTCAGAAACTTCAGTGTTGCTCTTGGGCATTTTAAGTTAATAAGCACAAAGACAACTGTAGGTTGGCTTCAAACTGTTTCTGAAGGAATGGAGGTGGGAATAGTAGTCCCCTGAATAGATAGAAATGATTCTTCATTGGAGCAAGAGCTTGGCTTTGAACTTTCTTCCTGTCCTTGTCATTACAGCTTTGGAACATGGGAAGTGATAAAACTTTAGATGCTTGTGCGCAGGAAGAGGCCCCACTCAGCCTGAGGGATGTGGCATTTCCTTGCATAGATCTTCTGCTCAGCTGTGCAGAAGGAGCCAAGGAGGGTGAGCTGCCTCAGGCTGGAGTCTGTGGGCTGACAGTGCTTGCTAAGTAGGTTATATCATCATTCTGTAAACAGCTAGAGCCTAACCAACCATCTCCTCCTAAATTTAGAGTGCCTCCAATGGCAATTAAGTCACAGCATATGAGATCTTACCATAGCCTTTGAAGTCAAATGGTTGTCTGACAAACTTATTAGAGACATCAAAGGTTCCTTGCAGGCTATCTGCTTGCATCCACTTCTCTTACCACTTACCTACTGTTCTTGCCAGTTTCAGGAATTAAAAGCCTTTCTGATGGCTTCTTGAAGCACATATAGAGGGAAGATGAAAAGCTTGCTATAAAGGACAGCTGTGGCTCACCAAGGAACTCAAGGTTCATCCACAAGCTACCAAGAATGGAAACAAAGGGAAAAGTGTTGCAAAAAAGTGGAGAAGCCAACCTCTCCGCTATGCCTGCCTGCCTGTTTCCTTCATCATGTGGCAAGCGCCTTCAGGCCAGAGTTTTTGTAGAGTCCTTTCAATACAGGGTTAAGGAAGTAAACATGTTTGCAGCTGCAGAGTGTAAGAAGAGAGTCTCAGATTCCTCTCTGAAACTGTCCCAGTATTTAGTGTCAGCTCTGACGGAAGAAACATCTTGGGGCTATTGTTCTGTGGTGGTCTTGATCCACCCTCAGCATAATTATCCATGACCTCCAGATAAGATGCGCAGAGGTCAAAAGCACACAGGGAAACAACTATCAGCATCACACATTTATGATAGCCTTGGAGCACTGCATCCATGGATCTGATTCAGCTAAGGGTTTGCTAATAGTGTCACCCGGAACCATAAGCTACTGATAAGACCAGGCATCCAGGGAATTAACAAACAACTACATATGAGCACACATTTTCAACATACATATATACATATTTCACACACACAAAAACATAAATACCTATTTATATATTATGCACAGTTATACATATGCATAATTACATATAAAGGCATGCACAAAACATGAATGCACACAGAGGGACAGAAATTTTATAAACTGGTTTGTACCCAGTTGAAGATGGTTCAGGCAGAACTGTAGATGCCCATACTTTTTAAGGTAACACTTATTTTACTAAATCACCACAGCTCCAGGGGCAATAACCAAGGTTCCTTCATCCAGCTTTTCCACTGGACGTCATCAAGCAAATCTCAAAACTCCACAGCATCCTTTAGTGTAGAAAATTAGATTTGGGAATCCCATAGGCAGATGTCAGAGAAGAACCGAGGGAAAGCTTGGGTGATTATATCAGAAGGTGAAACAGCTATTTTATGGAAATTATTACTTAATCATGCTTTCCAGAAGTGTAACATTTTTAACAATTCCTGAAGATGAGATTATATATCAGTCCCACTACAAGGGAGCATAGATATCAAAAATTCAAATTATGGGACCATGACAGAGAAACATCAACTCACTGTGATGTATTGCTATGCGCAATGATCATAAAAATTTAACTCACCTTAAAATATCCTTTCAATATGAAATAAGAGAAATGGGTGAATGATGATGCATTTTCAGTTGAGTTATATGTAGAGCTATACTGGTATATCAAGGAAATAACTAAGGTAACCATAAAGGCTTCTAACATCCCACTGTCTGTCACAGCAGCTTCACATGCCAAGAGAAGATTAGTTACTATTATGTGCCCTTATTTTGCTTCCATAAGCAATGTCTAAAGGATAGGTCTAATTCTCTTCTGTGTAACTAAACCTGTACTTCTAAACCACTTATTACAGAGACTTCCATATAAACATTTATGTGGTTGTACAATAAGTCTTCTCTATTCCTCTGGATACTAACTCTGACACTATAGCTAACCATGAGACTACATCCTACTGCAGGGATGGGAACATATTGTCCAAAAGTTGCTCAACTGCAAGTCTTAGCACCTTTCACTATCAACCATGCTGCCTGGGGCTGCTAGGAGTTGCAGTCTATTAACATCTGGAGGACCATAGAGATGAAAATCTCAATTGACTGTTCTTCCATGTAGAGAATTTATCATTTGTCAAAAGATGGAAGAAACATTAATCTTTTCTACTGACTGGAATATAACAAGTGAGAATGGCTTACACATTAGATAACACTGGGCATTTCTTAGAAAGCTTGCATCTGTTAATATATGGGAAAGAAGATAACATCTGAAATAGAGGAATGTGTCTGGAGAAAATTGGTTGGCCACTTACATTGTTAAAAAAGCATGTGAAAGAGAAAACAATTTTACAAAGTTTGCATGTGTTAGCTTTTATACACAAATGAATGTTTTGAAATGATGGTTACAGGACATGTTTCACAATAGTGGGAAACACACTGTTGAGGTGACTTATGTCCAGCTTATTGCTCATGTGCTAACAGCTCTCCCTTCTTATGGCTCCTTAAGCTGGGCTGTGTTTTAAAAAAGAAGATAGAAGGCTACGATATGGGGAAGTGTTAATGGAGCAGATATAATTGTACATGGTATGGGCCTGGGACAAGATGGAAGGCAGATAGATAACAAGAATTTAATAGATTTTGAAATCTTGAGCCTTTGGGGGAATGCATTAACCCTGGAATCATCAGATATGGGATATTACAAAGAAGGGAAGGCCGCTATCTAGGTAAGTCAAAGTGCTGAGCTAATACAAGAAGGAATATTAATATGCTGAATGTTGAAACGGAATTATTTGATGAGGGGGTTGCAGAACAACATGGTGTTTATGGAAACAGAGGAACAATTACCCAAACTGAACAATATGAATAACGTGCAAGACTATATGGAATATAGCTGCACTTAGATTTGGAGTGATAGGGTTGTGGAGAAGACAGGAATGTGGTTTTAGGACCACTGGAATCAGAACGACTAGAAATACCTTGTTTTCAGATACAAAGTTGCTTGAAGGTATAATACCCAGCATATCCCTGTGAAGTATCTTTATGCAATGACTGATTCAAACACCTCAAACCCATTCACTCCAATAATTCCTACTGGGACTTACTTAATGGCTTTCTTTTCACTCCGGCATCGGCTGGAATCTGGAGTTCCCACAGTCTCCAAGGAGTTTTTATAACGCTTGCCCTAAAATGAAATGAAGCAGAGAAGTGGAGGATAAACACTTATTTGAAAGGAGTAATTTGGGAGTGACCTCTATAAAAGTATTCTGTAAGGGAAAAAAAACTGTCTATCATACACATATCAAACACATATTTTCATTACTATAGTAGTGCCTCTGCCATGTTAAGGCTGAAAGCAGAGCACTCTTTTAACAGGGCTGAGCAATGCTTTAGATTTGATTCTGAAATGGTGCTTTGGAGGCATGCATGTAGCACCTTTCAATAATTTTTTAAAGCAGCATTTTTTTATGGGATTATGCAGCAACTTCAGAGGGCAGCTATACAATCTGAGAAGAAGGTGACATTGCTTTAAAGAACTGCAGACACAAGTTACACTCAAGCTCCCATGTGGTCTGAAGAACCTTTGAGGCACTGCATAGCCCTAATAATTAAAAGTAACTGGAGACCTACCAGAAATACAAAACAAAGTGAGACTTAAGCTTGCTTTGCTTAAATGAGCTTAAAACTTGCAATGATCACATGACACCTCCACTTCCAAGTGACACTTCCCCAGGATGGCACCATGTTAGATTTTCTAGAACCAGAGTTTATGAAGAGTGGGGCTAACAACATAAGGATGGAAGACGTAAATGGTGTAAAATGGCATTATGAATACTTGGAGAATCACTTGCCTTCTCACTAATTAGTCTTCAGCTGTTAGCCTTCATTGAAGTATCATATCAAGAAATTGATCCAGCAAGCCAAAACCTCCATTTCGAACTATTCTTGGAATAGTTTTGTCAACATATAAGGGCAAGAAGCATCTCTTATGTGGTATGCAACAAAAGCACTTGAGGTCTTTTCAGTTAAATTACTGAGATCTAAATTGATTATACTATACAAATATAAGTAGTCCTTGTTTAATGACCACTCGTTCAGTGACTGTTCGGAGTTATGACGGCACTGAATGAGTGGTACTTATGACCTGTCCTCAAACTTCCAGCCATCTCAGCATTCCTGTGGTCACGTGATCATGATCTGGGCACTTGGCAACTGGCTTGCACTTACTATGGTTGCAGCATTCTGCAACCACATAATCACCATTTGCAACCTTCCCCGCTGGTTTCCCACAAGAAAAGTCAATGAGGAAGCCTGCAGGGAAGGTCACAAGTCACTCCTGTAATTCGCTTGTACCCTCCCCCATCCAGCAACAGCCACCCCTGACCCTACTGAACTCACGTTGCATGGGTTACTCATGTACCCTCCCCCACCTGGCAGCAGCACCCCCAGCCCAGCTGTGTTCATGCCATGCCATGCCTTGCCAGCCACCTGGGTACCCTCCCCCACCTGGCAACAGCCATCTACAGCCCTGCCTCATGGGTCATCTACACACTCTCCCCAGCCTGGCAACAGCCACTCCCAGCCCCGCCATGCTCATGCCAGTCTCCCCAGCCATCCACACACCCTCCCCCACCTGGCAGCAGCCGTTTACCTGCCTGCCAGCCTGCTTGCAAATCCCCTGGGGCTCACTTAACAACCTGCGATCCTCACTTAATGACAGCAATGGGGAATGCCAGGACTGACATAGCACTTTAGAACCGCATTGCTTAACAATGGAAATTCCAGTCCCAATTTCCATTGTTAAGTGAGGACTACCTGTAACACATATTTTATTCTTCTCCTCTCTTTCTCAATTTGATTTTCTTTTTTCATTATTCTTTTTTTATTTTATGATGAAGATGAAATATTCATACTGGATTAAGATATTAAATGAGAATTGATTATATGCCATCACGTCAGGGTCAACTCTTAATGACCACATAGATATATCATCTTCAGGAGGCTCTGTCCCCAGAGCACCCATCACTGCTATAATTGAGTCCATCCACCTTACTGCTAGTTGTCCTCTTCTCCTCTTTCTTTCCACCTTTCCCAGTATTAGAGCCTTTTCCAGGGAGCTAGTTCTTCACATAATGCATCCAAAGTAGGATAATTTGAGCCTGGTCATTTGTACCTTGACTGATAACTCTCGGTTGAACTTCTAACCCTAAGTTCCCTTTAGTTCAGGGTTCCTGCATTTATTACTTAAGATACATAATCATGTTAAAAGCTCCAAACTGATCAGAGTTCTTTTAAAAACATTTTGCAAAGTCATCATACTAATCTTAATGTTTTGTTTTCTAGAACTGATGTATTCAATGTCCACCCAGGATATGACAGAGCAGAGAGGGCAGTCAAATTTCTCTAAGCACCTTTCTTCCTGACATCCTGAGGTGGGTATGTGTATATATGTTTTAAATTATTTAAACAACAGAAAAGGATGCCTTCAACATAGGGAAAATGAGTTACAGTCTTACTTCCAGGTAAATATGGTTATGATGTATGTTGAAGCTGCAAACCCTCCTACAAATTGGCTGTAAATCAAACACTGGATTGGAGCATGTGGAGGGAAAATGCTGCTTTTGTTTCATGTGAACTTGCAAATGATCTCCTATTCTTCAGATTTTTAGTCCAAAATATGCATCTGAATACTTTCCATTTGGCTGTGCACCAGAATGGTTTATCTGTAAGATTTGTATTATTTTATCTTCAATTAAATTATTATATAACATATCCAAGGTTGTAGCTTGCAAGTCAGAGATTTCCCTTCCGTGGCCAAAGTTAGTTATTCAGTTGAAAGAGATGGTAGCTGTGATGGCTTCTTTTACTTGTCTTGCCATCAGGCTTCTGCTGGATACAGGGCTGAGGTTAGATGACAGTACTTAGTGAAATAACAAAGAAAAGTCTCAGTTGCTTTTTCTCCTGATTCAGATCCATTTTAAAATTATAAAACTGATTGCATGCAGTGGTGAATGGTGGGTTGTGGACAGCCTAGGCATTTTTGCACACATGGATGTGCATGCAGAAATGCTGTCCTTCCTGGGTAGAGAATGGCAGCCAGGAACTGGAGTTCAGGCTTGAAGTTAGCATCATGAGGTGGAGAGGGTTAAAGGGTTTTGAGTCAAGTGGTGAGAAAACAGGGAGAAAACAGTAAATTCAGCTGCACTAAAATTTCTGGAGAGGAAAAACTAAAGGTTCCCCCTACACTCTTCCATACAGAGTCGTACCAGTTTCCCTGGGTAGGACACTATTGACTGTGTGGGAATTTGAGATACTGTGGTGGGCCAACTTTGGAAGCACCAGCAGGTTATTTGCAAAGTTCAGAGATGGCCTTGAAGAAGGTATGTATACAGAGTAAGGAAGATGACCTTGACAGAGATATGCAGAGCTGTTATCTAGGTAAAAGGGGCTGAAGTACTTTTTAAGTCCTCAACTGTAAGAAAACATTTGGAAGTGGCTCAGATAGACACCTCCCTAATTCATTGAACTATAAGAAGGAGGAAGAGGTATGGCCCAATCAGACTTGCAAGATTCTATGATAATAGCCAATCTCAGCAAAGGTAATTTTAGTCTTCTTGTGGAATTGATTTCCTGGTCTTCTTGGCAGTGCGAGAATGCAACAGCTGTTATATAAACACCAACTCAGCCTCAAAAGTGAGGAGAGGGTGAGGAAGAAGCTCAAGACTACCCTGCCTTGAGTCTTTTTGGTATAAGAGGGAGGGAGAAACTGTCAGGCTTTCAAGATTCTGTTGTTATAGCCCATAACAATAGAGTAGAGTTCCAGTAATTCATGGGGTGACTGTTTACTGACCTGACCTACTTTGAAGGGCTAACATTATCCTTCTAACATGTACTGAAAATTTCTGAGTTACACACTGGGAACCCTTGAATGATATACAGGTTTTCTTTTTTCTTTTATTTTTATTGCTTCTAAACTAAGAAGGAAGTCTGCAGGAGTTCACCACTCACAGTTCCCTCTGCTGGGCCCTCTGGAAACTAGTTTGGGTCTTCTTCATAGCCAGGGATTCCACACTCTACAGAACAAAGGAAAGTCAGTCTCTGAGACCAAGCTTGTCTTCCCCACCGTCACATCCACAGTAGGGAAAGAACAGGCCATTTTTGGATTAATTGAACTCTAATTAATTAAGTTTGCAGTAACAAAACACATGCCATAAGATAATGAAGTGTGCATTTTGTTCTTAATTAGGTCTTGATTATAAGACCACTTGGTTGTGATTTCTGATGGCAGGTTCAGTGTGCTTCATGATTCTAGGGCAGACAGGAGACAATTATTGCTAATTAGGAAACCATTAGCAGATGAAAGCACAGGTGCAGAGGGAAAGCAGTTCTGTGCTACTCTTTGTGCAAGTCCGCTGGTGCAAAGTGAGTAATGTACTTCACTTTATCTAAGGCATATCAGGCATGGAACTCAGAACATCCTCCTTCTTTGGCTAGGAGATTTGACATCAAAGAGCAATCATTATAACAAGAAAGGATGCTAGTCTAATCACAGATATCCATGTGTATAGCAAATCCAAATTTGAAAAGGTTTCAAGGGACCACAATATGGAGCAGAACATACTTGTTGAAGTATAAAGTTGCTGAAGAAGTATCAGGCTGGTAAGGATAGGTGACTAGATTGTGTCCCTTTTAGATTTGGAAAAAGTCCTGAGAATCACTGGACTTCAGAGCCAAATGAAGTCTTCATCTCCATTTTTATTTATTCATTTATTTATTCCATGGGGCCTACAGACCTCTCAAACCACAAAAACACTTGACCTCTATAACTTAAAAAAACACAATCACCAAATTAAAACCATAATATCAAAATATAAGACCCCAGAAATAATTTAATATTTATTAAGTGATAGGTGCAAAGGAGTACAATTGCCACTTTATGTAGCACGTGACAAGAGGAGACTTATCTCTTTCCCTCCCAGTCCTTATCAGAATGGAAATCACTTTTTCCACACAATGAGGGAGGCTCCCTACTCACCCACAGGCTTACTATGTAGAAGAGATTTTTGCATTCTGCTCAGGGCTGGGAAGGGAGGAGGCAAGCCTTCTCTTTTTATGTCCTACCTTTAGGGTAAGAACTACACCACCTCTCTGTGATGAAAAAGAATGGTTTAGCTGTGTGGTGCAGCTTAGAAGCCTCTGCATAAGAGGTGAATCTCCCAAGATGTCAGGCTCCGAAAAGTTATGAACTTGGCTGAAGCTCCCCAGGGATTTGAACAACATAGCTGGGAACTAAATCTTTATCGTAACTCAGGCATAGTAGCTATTACAAATAGTTGACAATCATTGAGAGTTTGAGGGTGACAGAGAATGTATATTCTCTCCTAGGTTGAACCAGTATCCAGTCTTGAAATAATCCAAGTCAGCTACAGTCTGTAAGAAGTTATAGAACAACACACTGTGTGTAAATACAAACACACTACAGTAATATATAGCAGTCATGATGCTCAGCTACATTTCCAGACACTTGGTTGGGTCTGCAGACTATTTTTTAAATTAAATGATGTATGAAAATGTATTTCCATATAGGAAAAAAAGATGGGGTACAAAATAAATGAATAAATGAATGAAAGAAAGAATGATGAATGGATAAACAAATGACAACAACATTCTTTCAACTGAGAAAACACTATACTATAATGGAAATGCTACTGGTGTTATTTAACATCCTCAACCACCTGCTGCCATTAAAATGGCATTGAAAATGAGTGGTTTTAACTTCTATTGACTAAGAATCATAATCACTGCACACAACAACTGGATAGCATGCAAATGCTGCTGTTTGGATCTATTGATCTAGAAGCTACCTGCTTTGTCAGAACTGACACTGTATACAAAACCATTCACTGAACTGCCCAAATCTGAGATTTATAAGCACTTATTATCAAATATAGACATGTAAGAAAAAACAATAGTTCTGCAGTATCAGACTAAGCACACTATAAGTTTCTGTGATATTGAGCTTAAACGGATTAATTAATTGGCAAATTGAGTTTCATACAGTGGCCCCGCTTACCTTTTGTCTTAATACTGCAGGTAATACTCCTTGTGAATATGAGTGATGGATTCTCTTACCTACCTATAAAAGCCCCAGGGGTTCTAATGGAAGGGAGTGGCAGGAGAGAGAGATTAATCATGCTGAAGGTGAAAAGAAGTGGCAGGAGAGATAGATTAATCATACTGAAAGTGAAAAGATGGGAGTTGAAAAATCGATTTTGATTATTAGAGCTTAAAAGTAATGAGCTGAGGTTTTAGACTAAGTATGGCTAAAAAAAAACAAGGGAAAAGGTAGACATGGCATCATGTAGAACTGTATAAGTAGAAGCATTAATAAAATCAGAGGTATTTAAAGTTTTTAAAATTGAGAAGGAAAAAATGAGAAGGAATTATCAGTGTAAGAGACAGAGAGGTATCAGGAAAGGAAACCATATGGAAGACTACAGTTACAGTGAGGGCAAGTAACAGACTCTTAAATCTGACAGGAAGAAACCTTCTAGGAGAGGTTTTAATAGAAAGTAGTAGGTGAAAAAAGAATGACTCAGGTCGCTTAAGGAAAGAAAAAAAAGGAGGTCCTTAGGAATGATTCAAAGCTGGGAAACCAAACAGGGGATAAAGGAACCATTCAAGGCAGAAAGTATTGAAAGGAATGTTAGTGATTTGGGGGATTCCAGAGGACACAATACTAAATGAATAAATAGGCACTAGCACTTATCCCATGTAGTATAAAGATATGGCATAACTAAGTTAGAGAGCCAGTTTGGTGTAGTGGCTAAGTCATCAGGCCAGTCCCACCTTAGGCACAAAGCCAGCTGGGTGGCTGTGGGCCAGTCACTCTCTCTCAGCCCTAGGAAGCAGGCAACAGCAAACCACTTCTGAAATCTTGCCAAGAAAACTGCAGGGACTCGTCCAGGCAGTCGCCAGGAGTCAACACTGACTTGAAGTAACGAAACCAAAGCAGACCAAACAAAACTGAATTAGAGGACAGCAAGAGGCTTTACAGGGAAGTTAGAATTGAGGGAGCATTTGGGAGGAGCACAGGTGGCCCACTCCAGCACCACGAAAGAACAGAGAGGCATCGATGCGTTCTGGAGTTTTAATGCAGCTTTGCATAGTTGGCATAACTGATGAGTATTACTGATTGAGTGAGTTAGAAGTAAATATGACAGTTTCCTTGTCCTGATTTATTTTAAACTGAGAAAAGGGAGATCTAGAAATAAGGTGCTCAGATGAAATTTAACAAGCCAGTGAAGTGAAGTGAAGTGAAGTAATTTGGTAACAATTGCATGCATATAGTGATGTTGCACTGTTATGATCTACAAGGTAGATGCTCCTTATGTTGCAATTAAAAAAAGGGGGCAAGGTGAGGTTACAGTCAAAGAAACCATAAGAAAGAGCTAAATGTATCAAGTAATGGCAGTGCATCATATGACATGAAAGACAAAAAGTAGAACCATAAAATTGAGGAGTTTACAACTGAACAAGAGTCCTGTCAGTAAACCATAAAACAATATGGGCACAGTAACATCTACTGAGGAATGTAAGGGAGAACATAAGAAAGATGAAAGTATTAGCATGAATTATGTATCCCTCCAATTTCAACTGGAAGGAAAAAGATGAAGAGTACAACCAGTAGCAAGGTGGATGGACTCTATTACAGCAGTGATGGGAGCACCATGGCAAGCCCTGAAGGATCACAATGGGGACAGATCCTCCTGGAGAAGTTCCATCTATGTGGTCACTAACAGTCGGCACCAGTTTGATGGCACATAATCAATTTCAACATTATGATTCTGTATTTAAATGATGAGTTAAACCTAAACTAAATGGAACCATGTGGTCTTGCCTCTCCACTGGTATAAAGCACATTGGAAGTTTTTCATTATGCTAATATCTGGAATTTAGGACGTAAGCATTTTTCCACAAGTACACAGTCACATTTTTCATAACAGTCCAACCTCAATATATTTAAACTTTTTTTTTTGGACTGAAAGTTTCCAGATTTGAGGGATATAGTTTAATAAAATAGTAACATATTTGACCCTTAACTGCCTTCCAAGAGCTGGGTTCACCACAGCAGTAATATTTAACAATAAGAAATTACAAATGGACATGCCTATAACATGTGTACCACAGTTCAAATATACTGTATCTTCAGCACAGAAAGAATGAAACCCAACCTTTTAAAAACTTCAAGAAATTCAAAAGACCCTAAACAGAATTTTGCTGAAATAATCTTGCCTTTAAATCATAAGAAACAAATCCAACATTCCTTAAAGTCTGAAGCCATTAATTGAGCAATATAGAATATCCCAGTTCTCTATTCCTAATTTCTTGTACATTACCCACATTTGTTTTTGATTTATTTACATTTTTGGTAATAAAAAATGTGGATTTAGTCTCAATAAAGGCCTTCTTTTACATATTCAAAGCCTCATGAGTTTCAGACGGTGTAAGACATTGGGACCAAAAAATGTATATAACATATGTTTTAGCTATACAAGTGGTCCTTGCTTAATGATCACTCACTCAGCAACCATTCGAATGTGACAGCACTAAACAAGTGTTACTTATGACCAGTCCTCAGAGATCCAGCCATCACAGTGTCTCCATGGTTACATGATCGCCATTTGCGACCTTCTTTGATGGTTTCTGACAAGCAAAGTCAATGGGGAAGCTGGCAAAAGATTGCAAATGGTAACCACCTTGCTTAACAACCCACGGTGATTTGCTTAACAATGGCAACTGAGAGTGCTGGAATTGCCATCACTGGTGTGGTCATGTGACATTGCACTTTACGACTGCGTCGCTTAACAACAGCAATTCCGGTCCCAATTGCCGTCATTAACTGTGGACTACCTACATTGCCATTCAGCCTTTCTAGGCAAATGGAGAAAGTAAATCTCAAAAATTTTTAAAGTATCATTACTTAATATTTGATGAAGGGTAATAATCCATTTATGAGCCCATATTTTTAAAAAAATGTATTGTAAGTCATTTAAAAATAAGAATTACTGGAAACAGAGGGAGTTGCATTCCAGCTTGTGTGATAGTTTAGAAAGTGTAAATTAAGACAGCCTGTAATACAATGTAAACAATGTAAGTTTTTATCAAACTTACTTGTGTGAATGAAATTATATACATTTTTGTCTGCAACAGCAACCATGGTGATGCCTCAATAAACTTATGAATGTTGGGGTTCAGATGAGGCATTTAGCCAAGCTCTTTCTCTCCCTATCAGGCTGGTAAAAAAAAACAGCTCTCTCAAACTGCTATTTTTATTTCAAAGGAATTTTCAGTTGCAACAATGAAAGCTTCTTTGAAACCCAAACAGCCTGGAATCACATAATTAAACCATTCTTCAGGAACAATTTTTATTTTTTGTCATTCCCCAAATAGCTAATTTTTGCTAAAAAAAATAAAAATAAATAAAAATAGGACAAGCCTATATCTTAACATCTCAAAATCTCAGCTGAGCAATACTAGAATTGATTCTTTAGGCAAAATACTTGTATTTGGCAAACTCTTGTATAACCAGAAGAACAGTTCTGGAAAGGTATTCTTGTATATGAAGGTGGCCATTTTATTGAGAGATACTTCACATTTTGTACGGTGGTTGTGATTTATTAGTGTTCTACCACTGTTTGCAGTAGCAAATCATAAATGTGTAAATAGAAATGTGGTTTTTTTAAAACATGAAGGCTGGGGTCACATATCACATGTTATGTCTTAATATGACTTGTTCAGTTTTGGCTTAATGTTTCTACGAATCTTGCCTACTACATTCAATAAACAGGGTTAAACAAACTATAGCTTAATGTGAAACATGAGCCAGTCACAATGAATCCACATCTGAGAACTATTGTGAAGGGTCACTTATGTTCAGTGACTGGATATATTCTTGCTCTTGTCTAAAGCAATGTTGTTCTTATTATTTGTTGTACACTGAGTACAAGACAACTGGAAAAACTCAACAAAAGCAAATGAATATGGCTGCCCTGCTGTGCTTCTTTAATCTCCTGATTGTAGCACAATTTCTTGAACAGCAAGAAGGTTGGCTTATTTCTCAAGGGCAGTATTTGCTATAGAAATGCCCTGTTGCAGAGGGAGATTTGAGGCAAGCTAGGTAATTACACCTCTCATATTCAGGTTCAGAACGCCAGATCCTTCACACAATGCTACTGTGGCATAATAGCCATTTTCACATGACTTCTGCTCAGACCACTGTGGCCTTATTGGAAAGGCTGGAACTGCAGAGGAGGCTGAATCACATACATTATTTATACATTGGCTTTACCTAAAACTGTTTAATGATCACATAGAAAGAATTTATGCCACCGAACCTGCTCATATAGGAAGATGAGATTATTAATATAATCACAGAATCAGGCATTGAGATTGTTGTGACCAATTCTTTGCTCAGGGCAGAAATCTCTGACAAATTGTAGTCTAGCTTAAATCTGAAAAAAAAACAAAACAGTGAAGGCGAGTCCACCATTGCTCTGGTTAAACTGATGCTAATGTCAATCTGCTGGTATTAGGAAGGATCCCCCATCCCCCATTATTCAATTAGAATTTGCTTTCCCATAACTTAAATCCATTATTTCATGTTCGGCAGTCTAATTAGTCTTGACCTTCTTTGCTGACACCAGACCATGTATTATTTTAAGTGTTCAGGAAGAAAGGGGAGCCTAGAGACAGATTCCAGTGAATTAAAGCTAAGTATACTAAGCACCCAGCTAGAATAGGGTATACTGTTTATATCCTAAGTTACCATGGCAAAGTAATCTAGTGGTTGTGTAAAAAAGTGGATCAGGATACTTGGGGTCAAGAAAATGTAGAAGTAACTTATCAGAATTTATTAGGAAGTACTAACATGAATTCATGGAAAAACATAAAGGAAAATAAATACACAGTATATATTCACTAACAAAATCTATCTTGAATTAAGGTGACAAAAGAATAGCATGTCTTCAACATCACTTGGTTACCAAATATATGATAATGGAATTTGTTTGTTATCTGTACAGGTTCAGATGGTTAGATATTGTGTTGGTCTCACTGAAGAATTCAAAACATTACTTTGAGCAACTCAAGGTTTTAGACTAACCAAAAACATATGCACATCTATAATTAATACTCTTCCCCCTAACTGGTATTCTAAAGGAAGCGGGCACATTAGGGCTTTAAATATGTCTTCATAAAACCTATGGAACTTCTGACCAATCATCAGACGTTCTTCTTTCATAATGCAATTGTACACAGATCGTTCTATTTCTGCCACTCTTATCCCTATCAACTCAATTACCAGGATTGGAAACACTGATAAACACGGTTAATTTCAGAACTAAAGCTTAGACTGATTTATTTCGGTAGGTTAAAAAACCCCCACAAATCTCTTTGTGTAAGTCAAAACATCAAGAGGAAAAAAAGGCAAAAAGTTAAGTACTTAAGAAGATGCAGGATACTGTGACAGGAAGTGGAAGTCTTGTTTTTAAATCCCAGAGGAATATGTATTCTGATAGGAGAATGGTCCCATCACTTTCTGAAACACAGCCTGTATCTCCTAAAGTCATAGCATGGCAAATGGGCATTCATGCTATTCTTTACCATTCAAATCATAGACAATAAATCTGGAGGAAGAATCCCATTTTTAGCACTAGTATTGAGCACATACAATATCCTTACAATAAGACCATATCCTCAAGATAAGATGCTTAAACTGCACACAGCAGATATATAATAATAGTGTACATGTTGAGCTATTAATGTGTTGGGGTACAAAAAGACCAGATTAGGGGACTGGGAGACTGAATCAGAAAGGTGAACAGAGGACAAGTTTAAGAAGAAGAAGTTGCAGTGATGGGCTTCAGAAATAAAGCATGTTTTATGTCTTGCAATAACAACTACATGCCTTGTGTAATCAAATCAGCTCCATAGGAGACCTGGAAGAATCCTGGGGAAAGCAATGGAAGACAAAGAAACCCTTTGATCATCCAGGATGACTCAGTCTCTTTTAGATATGCTGATTCAAAATATAAATAGAGACAAACTGCTTGCAAAAATCATGATGTCTCTCCAACTGGGTCACTAACGCAGATATATACGCTGTCAGGGCAGCATGATTCAGAAAGTAAGTCAGAGGCACGGTAGTTAATATGGGCTATACACAGCAATTTCCAAGCAGGAAACCCTTGGTTAGTCACTGATAGCAATAAAGCCTAATCAGCTGGGAACGTCACCAGCAGACAATGATTTGAAATGATTTATATGAGAGTACTCAAAACATGGGAATCCCACAACAATGTTAAGTCCAGCTTCTCCAGCAAGGAACAATTCATATAGTTAGGTGAAGGTGGGGTGAAGCTTATCACATGCCATCTGTTGCTGCTTCTTATTTCTCTAAATGGTAGTAGATAAAGATGCTCACCTGCTCCTCCCTGTGCAAAATTCATTTCTTTCCTAAATGCTTCTGCTCTGTGTCAGCAAATGCCCTTGTCAAGTGAGTCCGGGTAGTCTCAGGACATGCATTGGATTCAAGTCTGGTCTGCCGTACAGGGGCAGAGAGGGAAAAAAACCTCTCTGCCTCAGTTCACAGATAGCAGTGACTGTTCAGTTCAGCAGACAGAAACCTTGTTGTGAACAGCAGACTCCTCTAACCCCAGTCTCCCTCCAAAAATTGTAATCCTGAAGACAGAACAGGAGCAAGGTAGATCCTGAGCGAGGACAGGTTGCTCATGTTTCATCTGCATTTTGGCAGAAGGTGAGAATTTCACCTTCTATTTTGCTTCTAAATTTAACTTGATGGAAGAACATAATTGTCCATTGAAATTCTGTGCTATCAACACTCTATCATATGCGCATATCAATGGACTACTGTGTTAGCAACTTATCTTCTACTTCCACCTTTCCTGGCCCCATAGGCAGGAGATGTGTCAGCTGCTGGCTTTGGGAAAAGATCCTTCTGGGCTTTGGAAGAGCTGTGACCCTTAACATGGACAAGGGAATAGGAGTCTCTTGTCCACCCAGTAGATACCCATCTTGAGTATGATCTCCTTCTCTCACAGGTGGACTGAAACATTTCTCTGAGGTGAAATGCAAAACATTTTAAACCAGTTTCTAGACTTCCATTTTAAAATGCTGCTAAGGAAAACTCCAAAGTTTCTGCTCAAATGTTCATAAATACTATAATTTTCTGGAACAGATTGAGAAAACTGCATTTAAAAAGACTCTAACAAATGAAGAACAGTATTTATCCTGAAAAAATTAATTCCCAAGTAAATGTGCACATGACTACTTCTGTAGTCAAGCCACTATTTCACCTTCATCACCTTTCACTATTTGTTAAAGAAGGATAAAACAATTTAAAAAGTTACTTTAAAAAGTGTTGCTAAGACACTACACTAGAAGCATTTTGTTAAGAGGAAGATGGGGGCATAGATTTCATGCCTCCTTCCAATTCATGCTCCCTTACTGATGAAACAGTTTGCTACATGACACACCTTATTAGAAACATAAATTAGGTGCCCCATCCAGGCTCCCTATACAGGTGCTTG
The DNA here is from genome assembly GCA_030867105.1 of Liasis olivaceus. Classification (NCBI taxonomy): domain Eukaryota; kingdom Metazoa; phylum Chordata; class Lepidosauria; order Squamata; family Pythonidae; genus Liasis; species Liasis olivaceus. The sequence continues at coordinate 106,460,413 of CM061349.1, read as the reverse complement.
TCCTGACCTCCTCCAACAAAATTGCAGACTGCTATCAACATATCTAGAATATGTTGATAGCAGTCTGCATTCATAGATATCTATGAATATCTCAGTGACATACAAATGGTGTAAAACACAGTTGGGGGTGGGGGGAATGTATATATTTTCTTTCCATCCCTTGCCTGAACCTGTCAGCATCCTCTCCTTCCTGCAGTAAAGGTTGTGTTACAATTTACATTGCTTTTGTAAGTTCTGTGTATTATTTTAGAGGGTATATAACCTATAACCTTGTGGACTTTGGAGCTCTTCTGTGTTCCTTTGGCAAGGAACCTAGTAATCACTGTTAGTTGCATGTGCCAATAAAAAAAATACTTTGTTGCCTCTATCTCCAAACGCTTTGGTTCCTAATTTAAGTGGGCATTTTACCCACAACACCCTCTTCCCTTGAATAGCACACATGCTGAGGAAAAAAAAAATGCATCAGTAGCAACCTCCATTAGTGGGCAAGGACTCTGTAAAGTCACATACGTAAGCCTATGAGAATGCACCATTCCTCCATTGCAGATATTGCCAAATCTTTCCATCTTTGTGCATACAATAATCTCACTGTGGTTATCATATATAAAAACAAAATTCCACGACTTTTTTCCAACTGTTTATTCATCAGTCCCAAGAGGAAAAGTTCTGGTTTCAGTTGTATGTTAATCTTTAAAACCCTCTGAATCAGTGTAAGCATTTGAACTCAAAATCTTCTAGCTTTTTTGCATGTCCACCAAGCATGGTAAAATGACCCTTACTGTTTTTCACATTTCCAACATAGATTTGAAGTACCTTTATGCATTCTAGATCATTTTTCTGGTGTCATATACCAACGGTGCATCATTTTATAAAAGTTCACTTCAAGATTATAACATAGTGTACATTTCAAACCTTTCAACCACATATTTTCCCATTGTTCCATCTGTATATTATAACCAAATTTTTTAGCCCACTTTATCATACATTCTTTCACTTGTTCTTATTTCAAAAATCAATAAAAGTTTATACATTTTAGCAATCGCATTCATGTTCATCATTTGTACACAATTCCATTTCAAAGTCAGTCTTAGAATATCCAATACCATAAATTCTTTTGTCTACTTAGAATCTTTCTGATAACTGTAAATAGGAAAAACATTGACAATTATGTCCTTCTGCCATCAGTTGTTCTCTTGATTTCATTTTGTATTTCCCTGGACAGAATACTAGTATCTCATAGTTTGTTAACCATTTCTGTTTGCCTATTATTTCTCATCTATAAAATGCTTCTTGTGCTGAGAGCCACAAAGGTGTTTTTGGGCACAACCTGGTTTTGTATCTATTCCATATTCTCAATATGGCACGTCTAACCTAGTGATTTTTAAAATCTACATTAACCTTAATTTTATTGTATCACAAATCTCCATGCCACCCAAATCTCATGTCATGTTCTTCTAACTCTAAAAATCTTCTATTGCTCAGCAACACCCACTCTTTCATCCAAACCAAACAGCAAGCTACAAAATACAATTTCAGATCAGGTAAACCAATCCTCCTCTTTCCTTTGCATCTTGTAACACCTTATATTTAATCTGTGTTTTTTTCCTTTGTCATACAAACTTAGATATATCCTTTTGTCACTGTTTAAAAGGCAATCAAATCTTGTCCCTCCTTAGGTTTTAATACTATATTAGCCTCTTTCCAGCTGTCTGGCATCTTTCCCCTCTGTAAAATAGAATTCATCATATTTTGTAAAGGTTGTAAAAGTTCATTCTCAAAGCATTTATAGTAAGAAGCTGGTAACCCATCTGGTCCTGTTTTAGTCTTTTTGATAGCTTCAGAAGCTTCCCTTATTGTTATGGGTCCATTCATAATCTGTTTATGTTTCTCTGTAATCTTTGGTAAATGTTGTTTCTTTAAATAATAATCTATTTTCTCCAGGGAAATTTCTTGTCCTTTATATAAATTGAAATAATATTGATTAAATACTTTGTGCATAACCATATTATCTGTTATTACAGTATCTCCCTCTTGTAGTTTCAATATCATTTTCTTTTCTTTTTTATTTTCATAATTTGTATGCCAACCGCTTCTCTGGTTTATTTGCAAACTCAATTTTTTTTTGTTTTACATAATTCATTTTTATTTCCATTTCTCTTAGTGTTAACATAGATAATTGTCACTGTAGAAGCTTAATTAGTTGAGAAATATATATCTTCTCTGGAAACTTCTTTACTTCCTCTTCTTTTCTTTTTATTTCATCCAAAATAGCTTATGTTTTCCCTTGCCTCTTCCTTTGAGTTCACTATTATGTTGTATAAAGTAACCTCGCATGAAAGCTTTGCTTGCATCCCAAACCATTTTTACATCTGTACCTTTATTAAGATTATTTTTTAAAAAATTATAATTTCTTTTTACAGTCCTCCACTATTGCTCCTTTCTAACAGCATTTCATTTAACCTCCATGTGAAAGAACTGGGTTTCCCTTTAAAACCAAACTCACTGGATTATGATCTGTAAAGGTCTTTGGTAATATCTCTACTCTATGAACCTTAGTAGTCAAATTCTTTGAAATCCAAATCATGTCTATTCTCGAAAAAGATCTATGTCTTTCAGAAAAATAAGTATACTCTCTTGAATTGTCATTTTTATGTCTCCATGCATCAACAAGCTCTAAATTGTCCATCAAATTAAAAAAAAAAAAAACAACTTTCGGTAGTTTACCTTGTGTAATTTTAATATTTTTCTTAGAAGTTCTGTTTACTTGTGGGGAGATCACTCCATTCCAATCTCCCTTTAAACACCAATTTTCATAAGAAAAGCCCATTAGTCTGTTCATAAATCCTTTATAAACATTGCTTTATCCTCATGTGGAGCATAAATTCCCAATATCAAAGTCTTAACCCCATGCAAATTAACTTCCACCCCAACATATCTACCATGCTCATCAGCCACTATAAGTTCTGGTTGTAGTTGGGGATTTATATACAAAACAACTCCATTTATTTTTTTGTTTGTTTGTTCCTGCTGAGATAAATTCTTCACCCAAATTTTTGTAAGTCAAATATTTTATATCCTTTTTCCTAAAATGTGTTTCTTGTAAGCAAATTGTATCTTTTTTAATTTTTTCAAATAATTATTTTTTTTTCTCTTTTGAGGAGCATTTACTCCATTTATATTCCATGTTAAGCATTTGTAATCCATAATCAGGTCAAAAATTTAGAATAGTCAACACTTGTAGCACCTAATTCAGTACCATCCCTTTCACTTTCCTGTTGTACCTGTAAAGGCTTTTGTGTAGTCTCATCTGTCACATCCATTTGTATTGTCTGCAGTTCTTTGAATTTTTCTAGAAATTCTCTCACTTTCTGCACTGAATTCAGTTGAAACCTCTGCTATTTCAAAGTAAAAATCACTCCTTCCAGTTTGTCCTATTGAAATTGAATCTTTTTCTGTTTAACACTATCAGTCAGAAAGAAGTACTCTTTTGTCTTATGCAGTATTCTAATTGGAATTTCTTTAGGCACAATTACTTCTGTATTATCAATCTTCAATCTTGTATTAAACTGCTGCTGCAGAACTTGGTCCCTTGTTTTCTTCCTGACAAAGTGCACCAAGATATCTTTGGAACTTTTCTTAATTTCGCAAATCTTGTATTTATTCTATAAACTTTGTCAATTTCTGCCTCTGTATCCTCTTCATCTCATTCCAAAAAAATGATAAAGCTTTAATTACCTTTTGTCTAATATTTTCACCAGAATCCTCTGGGATAGCTTTGAACCTCAAGCAAAATCCCTTCTCTCTCAACTCCAATTATGCCAGATTATCTCGATCTCTTTCCATCTCTCTATTATAACCTTTGTCTTACTTTCCAAAATTTCTACTTTATCATTAATTTGTTTTACATCTCCAGTCACTTGTTTTACAGAGTTTTCCATCTTCTTCTTTCGTCTCCTCTTTCATTTTTACAAGTCTTTCGTCCATTCTCTCTGCAAAAGCTGTCAATTTAGTATTTATTTGGAGAACGTTTTGCCTAATTCCTCAAACATTTTCTGAAGCAATTTTGGTTTAATTCCTCTTTCTACAGATTGCTCTATTGATCCCCTCCTCCCTTCTTCTGTTTTTGCCGCTTTTCTGGTGATTGCCATTCTAATATTATAATCCGAAAGTGAAAGTGTCTCAATTACATGAGGGAAAGTAAAAGGCAGGCCCCTTTTCTCCCCCATTTTATCTTTCTTTGTGCTTAATAGTTTCCTCTCAAATGGTAATTACAGTCAGCATCACAATCTGGCTCATATTACCCTTATCTTTATTTTGTAAAATACACCAATTATCTATGCTCCTTAATACCAAACAAATAACATTTCCATGAAGGTCAGGTCCATTTGTCTGTTTAATTCCAATATTTTCAAAAGCACTTTCACCAAAATTTAATCTTTCAAAATTACTGTCCCCTTTATCTGTTTTAAACTTTCTTACATCCAATTCTTGTTAAGCTTTTTGCTGAAAATTTAAATCCTTTAAAGCCTTTTTTCCCCTCCTTCTTTAATCCAGAATGTCAACTCACCAAGTGGATTTCTGTTATCCTGCCACTCAGAAAATCCCTCTTTAACTGTAAATTGATTACATCTGATAGTGGTTAAGAAAGTGAGGTTTTTGTGAACCTTATATCCACATAGGCTGCATTATGGCTGTGAGCTTGATTGAAATCCCTCGAACCCCAGTTGCTTGACTCATGAGTTGACCACCAAAACCTCAGTTCCTGCAGTCTCCTCATGAGAAGCAGATGCCCGGAATACAGGTGGGTGATCTCACAATCTCTTCTCATCTGGAAAGACTGCACTGGCCAGAATTCACCACCTGGCCACTGATCTCTGCTGCAATGCTGATGTAATGGTATGTAGGAAAGACCTTGGGAGACAGAGCAAAGAGATACTGCCTAGGGACCAGTCAGATAAGACACAGCATAGCCTGTAGCTGGATAGTGGATGGGGCAAGAGGCTCAGAAGCGACCCTCCCAGTTTCTCAGGCTGTAAAGAAGACAGCAGGAGAACTCTAGTTTCAGACTTGCAAGATTGATGTCAGCTTTACCAGGTAGACCAGACAGGAAACATGACCAGATAAGCTAATTCTATTTTATTGTAAAGCTACATTAACAGAATCTTGCAAGTCTGAAAGTACAATTCCTGTGTAAGCTCAGGGAGACCCATGTTCAAATTCCTACTCAGCACTGAAATTCTCTCAGTGACCTTGGGCACTTAGTATCTCTCAACCTAATCTACCTCACAGAGATCTTGAAAGAATAACATAGGGTAATCAGGGTGGGGAGCTGCAGTGGGAAGAACTACATACAATGCTTTGAGCTCTCTGGGAAAAGATAGATCTAAAGGTAATTAATATATAAAGAAATAAACTCCTTGTACACCCTGACCAAACTTGTTAGGAAAGCAACGGGAGACAGCAAAAGAAATACTGCTAATCTGCCAATACCAGGAATGAAGTCATGAAAGTCAATTCTGAGGAAGATGGCTACCTCACAGCTTCTCTCCCTGTCATTTTTGCCAGCAAGTGTCTGTTTTTCCTTAGCCTCTCATTGTTATCTACACCAGCTGGTCAAAATAAAGGAGTGAGTTTGTCTTTTCTATCACTGTGAAAGCTTTTTAAACAATTTATTTGGGGTTGGGTGCCATTTTCATTCACTGGAAAACTGAACTAGACGTGGTTCTCTCCATCTCTCTTTCTGATCTGTGAGACCTTTAATTCATCTTGCTCACTCGCTGGCAGCTGCTTTTATTAATCTGGCTGCCAGGTGAGGGTCTTTACTTATTAATGCTGCAATATCACTGCTTAATGCATGATTGTATTTCATAGACAAGCAAGCTCTCTCTTATCTAAGTCATGGGCCAACCAAGCAGATTGAACCAGGAAGGTGCCCTTGGTTCTCCTTAGGAAGGAATGAGATGATTTCTGGATAGAAGCTAATTGCCATCCTGATACAAGCTGGAGAGTCAGGGAAAATACAACTCACATCTCAATGGGTGAGGGTCCAAACAAGGCAGCTGGGATGCTACTAATATCTGCCCTGGGATAGAAAGTCTGTTTGAAAATAAGTATCTACCAGGTTTATTCTTTCTACTGCATCATATCTTGCTCCCCTACTGAGGAAGAGAAAACCTGGGAAAAAAATACTTTTATTTTTATCTGTGCAGTTTTGTATTGATAAGAGGAAAGAAATATAGCCACATTTGAAGTAGCTGACCCAGTTCTGAATTCCCAGACAAGCTTTCTGAAGTTTATTTTCCAGGAAAAATGAGCCAGAGTTTGGCTTGGATAGGAAGAACAGGACAGGTGCACAAAGCAGGGGAAACTGGGCCTTTTCATCTTTTCTTAATTTTTTATTTTAAGGGGAAAAAAACCTGCAGTCTATTCTTAGCTCTACAGTAGTTCTGCTAGAGGAAGAATCTGGGAATGTCCAGTGTCTATGCACAAATTCCTAAGAAGGGGACATGGCTGGTATGAAAGGAAGGCCACAAACATTTTATTCATTCATTTGTTTGGGATACTGCCATGATCAACAACAAACTCCTAATAGTTGCATTAGAAAAATGAATGTGATGAAGTTTAAATAAATAAATAAAATTACTGATTTTTACAAAAAAACATTTAGAAGTAATAATTATAATATTTTATAGTAGAAAGGGGAGAGTGGCAAAATTTATTAACAATAGGAACACAATACTAAATGATTCACCCCAGCCAGGCAGATCTTCACTTGTATGTAGATTAGGTTTAAAACTTCTCACCAGTCCTAAAAACATTTCTATTAAAACATTCAATTAAAATATCTTCTAACAAGCTATATAACAGCTAAACAACCAAGAAAATAACTCATTCAGCAAGAGCTATTCACTGGTTGTTACATCTTCATTCATTCACAGACCCTGTTCCCCATTAGCAAACTTTCATTCTGCCAGAAAGCAAGGATTATATTCTCCATCACAAAGCCTGGATTTTGCAAGCAATTTCTGTATTACTTCATTAATATAACCCTTACCCTTTCCTCTTTTTTCTCCACATCTAAATAACAAAGAATGAGGATGCAAGACCTACCATCCACCCTGGACTTCTGTTCTTAATCTTTACTTTTGAAATACTTTTGACTGATTTAGCATTTTTTCCTTTACAGAAATAGAGACAGTAGGATGCAAAATCATGTTCCTAGATCAAATGCATCTCAAGAGAGGAATGCATTTGATATATGCTGCCACTTGTTCAATATTTGAATGACTTATTTTTTATTGTATCTGTTGTCCATTTCATGCTGCTGGCCACTTCCAAAAGGAACATTCCTAAGAAAGAGGCAATTGTGCAGTTATTATTTCTTTTTCTCTGGAAATAAAAATGATGGAAATAGTGGGAAAAGATGGAAAATTAAAAAATGGAGGACCACATTATCTAGATCTCTTATAAAATTGTATGAATACAGCAGGATGATTGCTCAGTAAAAGCCTTGTGTGGAAGTGTTTTCTGAAACATGGTTTGCATGTATCATAAAAGGTCACAAAACTGCTGGTATCTGTATATCTTTCTGTGTGTATTTATGCATGTTTGTTTTTTGTGGTGCCTTCGAGTCAGTGTTGACTCCTGGCAACTGCCTGAACTAGTTCTCACAGGTTTTTTTGGAAGGTTTTTTCAGAAGTGGTTTGCCACTGCCTGTTTCCCAGGGCTTATAGAGAGGGACTGGCCTAAGGTCACCCAGCTGGCTTCGTGCCTAAGGTGGGACTAGAACTCACAGTCTCCTGGTTTCTAGCCTGATGCCTTAACCACTACACCAAACTGGCTCATACTCTGTGTGTGTGTGTGTGTGTGTGTGTGTGTGTGTGTGTATGCTAGAATATATAACTGGCATATATGTGCATCTGTGTGTGCATGTGTCTCTTTTTCTCTCTCACACACACACACATTTATGTGATATTAATACTATTTGTCAATTGCTGAGCAAGTAGAAGAATGGATATTAGACATCCCAAACTCAAACCCAGCACTAAAAAATGCCATCTACCTTTTTTGCTTTGCCCACAGCATACAATGTTCAATAAAATAAAATAAGGAAATAAAAACATTAAAATATAAATTTAAATGTAGAATAAAATTTCTCTGAATATGCAAGGTGATTTGTGAAAGTTGATGCTTCAGGTATTGTAATGGACACACCAGAGTTTTCAAAATATTTCAGGCTGTTTGGTTGTCTCTTTTGTATTCAGTGCTTTTTTTCATTTTGTCCTCAGTCTACAATATTTTGTGTTAACTTTTCAGTAGCCTTTGAGCCATTAGGAATGCTCTTCTGGCACCATACCTGATACACAGGAATTACATGAGAAAGCCGCTACAGAAATACAGTATAGACATTTCATGGATTTCTTTTTAAGTATAGTTTTGAGAGCCAGTTTTGTTAAGGCATCAGACTAAAAACGAGGAGACTGGGAGTTCTAGTCCTGCTTTAGGCACAAAGCCAGCTGGGTGACCTTGGGCCAGTCACTCTCTCTCAGCCCTAGGAAGAAAGCAATGGCAAACCACTTCTGAAAACTCTTGCCAAGAAAACTTCAGGGACTAGTCCAGGCAGTTGCCAGGAGTCAACACTGACTCAAAGGCACAAACAGCCCAAAACACCTTTCTTTGCTCCTTGCTGTGAAGAATAGAACAGACTAAATATTATTTAGTAACAATCCTAGGTTTGGAATCTAGGCTGCTTCAGCTGAAAATTGGCATACTTTAGAAAAAGAAAATAAAAGGGTGAAACTTAAATCACCCAGTTCCTGGTTTCCAAATGCACACTGACTGCATTTGAGAAAAGAAGCGGGTGAGGGAAATATTATATATCCCCTTTCTGGCTGACATCACTACACTTCATATTTTATTATGCTCCTAATCTTCAGCTCTGAGGCAGCAATCCAGGTCCCCAAATCTGCTGAGTGTTTGGTTTAGTTGGTAAAGGTACATGTCTACTGCATGGGAAAAGGATGGATGTTAGTACTGAAATCTGGGAATTTGCTTCCTAGTTAATAGGTCTCTTTACAAGCAATTCCAAGAAATAGATATGGCTAGAGTGTTATCCTTGAAGACTTTAAAAAGTCGACATTACCATTAAATGAGATATGGTGGTTCCTGCCATCCAATCCTGATCATATCTAAACAGAACTAGATCCTTCTGAATGAACTGTGATTTACTTACTAAAAAGGATGCTTCTGAATGAATGATAGATACTTTCCAGGAGACAAAATTTTATAGGAATCTGCTTAAAAATACTGAAACTTGTCTTCATACCATAGAAAATGCTGCCCATGAACTCTTCCCATTTGTACAATTTTTAGGACACAAAAACCCTAGACGAAACTGCATCTGAGATAATTTTAGCCAACATTATTTCTTTCTCCTTCTCCTCAAGAAAAAATGTAAGACTTCTAAAAATTATGTTGTACTTAGCCCAACTGTTCTCTATCATTTCATATAAATATTAAAATGGCTATGATTAAACATTGAAATTGCTGACTTATCTTCAGAAGTTTTTTTTAACTCAAATTTCACACTGGCCACATTTTGTGGCATTAGATTATATCAATGCACAGTACACTATTATTAGCATGAAATACATTCTGCAAAGGGAATCAATATTGCTGATAACATCAAACTTGGGACCATACCAACATGAGAAGTGAATGATGAGTTTTTGATTCCTTATGTCTAACTCCCCCCAACTTCCCGCTTTTTATGGAAACAAGTACTTTTCTGAGTCTTCCGGGGGAGGTATGGCATACTGAAAATGGCTCTGTGAAAACAGTGCTGACAACTGCGGCAAAGACCAAGGAACCAGTGAGTAGACCAGTTCTTTGGAACATCTCCAGATAAGGAGAGGGTGGGAGATCACCCACAAGTGCTCCAGATGGCTGCTCCTTGTGAGGAGACTGCAGGGCAGCTGTTTTCCATGGGTTTGAGTGCTGGGAGACGACGGATTAGCCATCTTGCTCACAACCATGGGGGAGACTTTTAAAGGACACTAAGTTCGCAAACCGTACTTTCTTATCACTTTTGGAAATTGCTCATTAACTACTTCAAAGCTATTAGAGACCTTCAGAACGACAAGTTTGAAAATGCTGGGTGAATTTGCCTTTCATCCTGAATGAAAGAAGATTTTAATCATAAACTTAAGAATGTAAAGAAACTGAAATAAACAGCAAAAAGCTAAATAAGGTTTTGATCTTAGAAAGTTATAAACAGACTAAGGGTCCATATAAAATTGGAATATTGAAACTTTTACAGTAAGATTCTGGAATTAATTATAAAGTACAAATAGCTTTTTGTGGGAAATAGATCATGGTTTTTTTTTTTTACAAGATATAACATAGATAAGAATTTCATGATTTCAAAAACTGAATACTAGAGGGGACTAAAGATTTTAGGTAGAGGAAAGATATACAGGCCTATAAGATGATGCAAAACATTATGACAATAAAAATACTAAAGGAGACTTTTGAAGAATGGAATCAGAAAATAGTAGCCACAATTTCAACAATGTCAGTAATGATGTTTGCTTCTATAGATAGACTATGTCCAAAAGATGTTATTGAAAAAATGACAGATGTAGAACAAATTTTATCTGACAAGATAGAGATGGTATTAAAAGAGGATTTACAACTGACAGGCCAAGAGAATGATTTAGAAAAGGATGTTTCACTGGATCTACAAAAGAAACTGACTAAAATTTAAAAAAGAAATAGAAATAACAAACAAAGACTGTGACCTGGATAATTTTTTCCTACAGGATTTACAAAAGAGGCCTGTTAAAGCCTTGAAGAACTCTGTGTGATGGGACAAAGAAGAAATGAAGAGAAATCAAATCCTACGACAATATTTGAACAAACTAAAGATTAAGACTGTTAGAAGTAAAAGGAAAGAATGCAAAGTTGGTTTATTTGATCAAGGTTAAAACGAGATATGTTGTTATTTCTGGCTACCCTTTAGGGACTTTCTGCTGACACCAGGACTGAAAAATGATGTTTTATGGATTTGTTTATAGATAAGAGATGGGATATGGGATGAAGAGATAAATGTTTGTAACTTCAGAGAGGGTGAAGAGTTACTAAATTTGTTTATACTTGTTGTGATGAAGATTGGTAGTTTTTTATTTCTTTTCTCTTTATTATATTCTTACTTTCCCCCCTTCTCTCTCTCTCTTTTCTTTCTTTTTCCTTGTACTTTTTACTCCTGCTCTCTATTCTCTTTTCTTTCTTTAAGTTTAGTTTGTATTAGATTTTAGTATATACATGAAAGTACTTTTCTAACAGCAGGTTTACCCACTCACACACATTTTTTTAGAGATAAAAAATAATCACTAAAGGCAAAGGAGGCAAACATTTTAAGAAAAAAAAGAGGTGCAAAGGACAGGGCCATCAAATCTCACCCCCCATGAGTAGCTCCTTACACCATTACCCTATTTTTTTTTTCTCATCCAGGCTTCTGGTAGAACGGAAGGGAAATGAGATCCGGAGACAGATTCCCTCTCTCTTTTTATGTGGGTGTAATCTGCAGACTGGAGAAAGATTTACCATTCCTCTCTTATGTGCTGCTTTTGGTCTTATGTTGGACACCTTCCTATTCAGTTTCCTATGTGACTGCATATATATAGGTTTAAATACATATTGGTTACTACCTCATCAGGTTTAGCCTAGAATCTCCATTTTGTTGAAGTAATTCATTGCATGTAGAGGACATGTATTTGCCCAGAGAAGAAAACTGATAAATGAGGGATAGATGAATATGTTCACCAATTTCAGGATTACATGGTGAACCTACTCATTTATTAAGTGCCACAATTAGGAAGAGAAACATCTCACCAAAAATTAAATGTTCTATTTCTAAGCAATAATTTTTCTGAACATGAAATTAGAGCTAACAATATACATCCATTTAAAGCTATCTATTACAAATGTTGGAAACCAAATACCAGCTGGCTCCTCTACAGACTTGGAATCTTGGTCGGCTGCCTCGATTCCCTGGAGACTGGGAAAATCTTGTGCATTTTTCAAAGCTTATTCAATTGAATAAAGTATAACTAACTGTTAACTCTGAAAAAGACAAGCAAGGAAACATACTGAAGTAGAACATTCCAGTGAGTAGATGTTGTGGTCAAGGCCTTAGATGATGAACATCCAAGATGCAGTTACCATAACATTACCCAAGTTGCAGAAATATTTCTCTAAAAAGGCTACTATGAGCTACTATACAGGCTTATAAAATGGGGATTCAGTTGGGAGTTGGGTGGTGTCTAAATTGAATTGAATGAATAGGTTGGACAGGACATCAAATAAAAACACCTGGATCTTTTTTATGTCTTTCAAAAACTAGGAATTTTTTTTGTCATCAACACTGCTTAGAGAGGGAGCTCAGAAATCCTACATATATTTAAGTTTCAACATCTGTACTTCCTGAATTCCATTTCCCATTGCCATGTGTGTGTGTGTGTGTGTGTGTGTGTGTGTGTCTGAACTTGGTATAATACTTCAAAAATCTAATGAAGTGGACAAGTCATAAAGTTTATGCTAAATAATTTTTGTAGCTTTTATTGTGTTATAAGACATAAGATGCTGAGAAGGCACATACCATGTTACCCCTCTGCTGCTTTGAGAGGTAGCAAATTGAGCAAATCTATATGCACGTTGGGTCACAATATCTAATCAAAGCTTTACTTAGATTGCAAATATGGGAATAAGGCAAAGATTTTGAAGTTGTGAAAAGATTCAGATCACAACTACGCACCTGCACAGCACTGCATCTGAATTGCTATGGTTTTGCTTTTCCAATCTTCATCTGTAACAGTAAACGTGAATCCCAGAAATGTCAGCATCTGCAAAGTTATCTGCAAATACAGACTCCTGAAAAGATATAAATTCTTCACTTTCCTCATTATTTGAGTCTCTTATGCCTTTTTCCCTTCACTTCTGCTCAAGAGCATGATGGAGGGAGTTTGTAGGAATCCATTGTTAAATTTGTGGGGGTGTGTGCATGTCAGAACCATTTAAAAAAAACAAAACATTACAGTATAACCATGGCGATGCCGAGACAATGTGAAGAGGAGTGCTGAGGAAGGATCTGCTCATGGCAGCCTGATCAGGTTTGCAAGGATGAAGAATGGAATGCAAGCACCATGAGGGTGGTAGCTCAGTCCCAAGTAAGGGATGCCTGGAAGGGACAGTAGTTCAGAAAGATCTGAGAAGGCAGGCTAATGCATTGTTACCAGGTGGTGTCAATCACTCTTTTCTGTCTTGGTTCCAGAAGAATACCAGGAAAGAAAAAGTGAGAGGAACATGGTGTCTTTGTTTTTCTGGACTATCAAGTAATGACTTCTGTCTCTCCCCCATCTATGACTGGAGATCCCTTTGTTAACAAAGTGGCAGCATACCCCTGCTACTGCAGATAGCTTTTATCCTGGAATGTGAAGATTTGTCAGCTTCCAGAAAGCTTTATTTGGAGGACCAGTAAATGTTGCCATAACAGGGAGCTACCAAGATAATGAAACTTTCACTAACTTCCAGGTTATAATTCCCAGCCACCATAAATAGCTTGCTGAATAGAATTATAGGAGTTACAATCTAGCTTGGCTGAAGGACACCCCACAGGGGAAGAGTGATGTAATAAACAGGTGAGAAAAGACTTCACATCCTCATTGGGTGGCCTACTGTATCCCACATGGATGTTGCATGCAGCCAGGGGGAACCTTGAGCAGAGGTCAATACAAATGTGAGAAATGTGCCACATTATAACACTGGTGGATAAGCGCCCATTAAGTAATACCCCAACAAGCAATTTATTCTAAATTTAATGAAAAAGAGAAATAGAGAAAGCTTTTACAGTCTTCTTATAACGGGATAATGTTGTCCCCTTCCTTCTTTTTAATTAAACATAAATGAGGTTAGACATGCATTCCAGTTTTCCTGACTCTTTCAATAGTGTCTAAGGTCAGTGAAATGGCTATACTTATTAAAAAATGAATAAAATTTTAATAAAAATGAACCATTGCAAATAAAATACAAATGAAATGTTGGGGAATTGGTAGATAACTACTCTTTCTTGAAGTAGTACATTGGGCAGTTTCTAAGGGCTTTTTAAAAGGTCACAAAGCTGTAACATGGGGGAATTCTGTAACTATTGACAAATGCAATTTTTAAAGACAGCATTAAACAAATAAAACAAACAAATATGTAATGAACATCAAGGAGAGTGGATGTATGATATCTGATACTAAATACACCTCCATCAGCAGACCACCAGTTCAGCATACAACCTGTTTAGGGCAAGAGACAGAGCAAGGTCTTAAAAAGCTTGACGGTGGCCTTCCTCCAAAAAATAGGTATATCAGAAGTGGTATGCCAGGAAAAAAAAACCTATATTGTATTTAATTTTAAGGAAATTATATTAATTACTGTTAATGTGGTTATATCTTATGCATTTAATATGTCTTCTATTCTGTTGCACTGAAAATGGCCATCTGCCAGCCATTTCTGGAGGAACACTGAGAATCTGGGCTTAGGAGGATCACATGCAGCCTTGACCCTGCAGTCTGTGTACCTCTGCTGTACTTGTATTGTGACACATATCTATTTTAAACAGCATTCACAACAGCAATAGGGCTTTCTGCTGCAAAGAAAATGATATGTGTGCAGGTGCAAAAGATTGTGGCTGGTGTGCATGGGAACGAGTCAACTGATATGCAACTTTGATGAAAGAGACATGGACCGTCTGCAGATTATATACAATATCATTTTAAGGCATTGCCTAGAAAGGACACTTTGAAAGATAGGGCCAGGATGTCCTTCAAGACTACATTAATCGAGTTTCCTCCATGTATGTCCCAAATCTGGATCAAACAAAATGCTAAATACTTATTTATTTACATCTTTTGTCTACCGCAGAATATAAGGTGGCATATATAGGAATTCCCAAGTTAATGTCCAGACATTAACCAAACTGAACATGCTTGGCACCATCCCACAGACATGGCTGCAATCATGTGTCAGCCCTTCAAGGTAGGATAGGAAACAGACACTGCAAGGATTACAGGGTATAGCTGTAGGGTGTAACAACAGAAATAAAATAACAGAAAGCCTGTAGTTTCCCCTTTTGTCTCCTCTTACACCAAACAGAATCAAGGCAGGATTCTTTAAGTTTCTTTCTCATGTTTTCCCCTTTCCCAGGGCTAAGTTTTTGCTTCACCTCCTTTAATGGATCTTGCATTCCTTCATCAAGTTATCTCTGCACTCCTCTATATGATGCTGTTGCAAGCCTCAATGTACTGTAGTCTGTTTTGTTTTCCCATATTGAGCTGTTTAAAATTCATTTGGCCACTTTGAAGAAATATAATAAACTGATAGCATATCCGTGCCCTGATAAAGTCAGGAATATCTTGCCCCTGGAGGTGAGATTGGCCCCCTCACTCCTGGCCTTTCGGAGGGATTTGAAGACCTGGCTCTGCCATCTGGCCTGGGGCGAGGAGGGGGATCATCAAGTGTGGGGTTGGCTAGCCCCTTAGTGGCCTGGCGTTGCTGCCTTGAACCATCGGCCTCCTGGATTTTTTTCCCTTTTATTTTTGTAAATGTGAATTGCTATAGGTTTTAATTGTATATTTATTTATTGTTTTAATGTGTTGTGAGCTGCCCAGAGTCCCCCATTATTTATTTAAATAAATAAATAAATAAATAAATTCTAAAGGAAGAACTCTTTAGTACTACATGTATATTTTTATAATGCTAAAAGTGGTTAACTCTAATTCCTGTGTGTGAGATTAGTGTCATTGTTTTGTTTCAGGTTTGACTAATGAGCAATTGAGAACTCTCCTGCTACTTTCCACTACAGGTAGTCCTCACTTACTGATTGCCTTATTTAGCAACCATTTGAAGTTATGATGGTTTAAAAAAAAACAGCTCAGCAACCAATCCTCGCATTTATGACTGCTGCAGTGTCCTGAGGTCACGTGATCACCATTCAGGCACTTTGCAACCTGCACACATTTATGATTGTTGCAGGATCCTGCAGTCACATGACTGCCATTCACATGCTTCACAACCAGCCTCCAACAAGCAGAAATAATGGAGAACACTGAAGTGAAATCATAAGTCGCGGTCATGTGATATCTTACTTAATGACCATGGTGATT
This sequence comes from Liasis olivaceus, assembly GCA_030867105.1. Lineage (NCBI taxonomy): Eukaryota > Metazoa > Chordata > Lepidosauria > Squamata > Pythonidae > Liasis > Liasis olivaceus. The sequence goes on along the minus strand of CM061349.1, from coordinate 106,444,205 downwards.
TGCTTAATGATCAAAGTGGAATTGAGGTTGTAAGTCTGGCATGTGATGTTTTGTGATGTTTCGCTTAGCAGCCATGGTAGTTGATAAAAGCAAGAACTCAAGGTGTCACGTATGAGGGGATTCATATAAAAGGTCTATCAATGGAAACCATATGCCTCAAAGACCTGCTCATGATGGACAGAAAAGAAATTGGCATTTACTTTTCTGGCATAGGTGGGAGGGGTAATGAAGCAGGGGGATCCACCAGTCAAGGGCCATAGAAAACATGTCCAGAAAGGACATCAGCCCATCACTATGGCCAAATCAAAGGATAAATTGATACCTGTAAAGGGATTTATTAAGTCAGCTTTATCCAGCCAATTTACACATGGGAGTTAAGCAGCTTAAGGCTACAGAGCAGAAAATCCCTAATTAGGTAGTTGTTTCTTTTCCCCCATTTCCCTGAATTTCACTTTTACAGTAGAGGAGTTATCCCCCCACCCACCCCCATATAGCTTTGAAAGAGTACCATTTTTCAATGGAAGAGGACTGGAAGGGAAAGAATCAAACAGCTTAAAACTCCATGATGCCCCTTTATATACCTATGAGCCTTGGATAGGTCACTGCATTTGATAAAAAAGAAGCATTAAGGAGAGACATCTCCTTTCATTACTCTTGGCTTAGCACGTGCATCCTCTGTCTTTGTCTTCAGGTATATTTGCATAAGGAAGGAAGCTACCAGATGCCCAGGTCTGATATCTTCCACAACCTCAGTTCATGCTCTTTTTCAGCATCATCCCATTGTGCTGAATAAGTTTACTATTTTAAGCAGCAGATGTTAGCGTATCATGAAAAAAGAGAACCCCAACAAATAATTATTTATAATTACTATATTTTTACTGCAATGTATGGAGAGAGGTGCATTTTCTGGTTCACTTGCCCAAATAACATGGTTAGCCTTCATCAATGTGGACTTGATTTGGGTGATAGGATGAAACAGCACAAGGTCTTGGACCAGCTCTGATCTTTTAATCCCATGCTGTTCTATCATTGAAGAACAGATATCCCTTTGATATTCACCTGTTTGTCTTTTTCCACCTCTGCTTCCTTTCCAATCTAGTGCTTGGTTTTGACACTTTCCCTATAGCTCTTGATCTTCAGTTAGTGTGATTAAAATAAATATACAGACCCATTTTAATTGGTGGCATTATATCCCATGATCATCAGCTTGCTATTATTTGTAATTAAACTACTACCTGCTCCCCAGAAGGATGTTCTTTCATAGCTTCTACAGCTTATTTCATAATTTCACTGAGATCTCCATGCTTTTAAATAGAAAGTTTGCCAAGGAAAAAACAACCACTTCTTTTCCCACCTCTCTGGTGCTTTCTCTTTTGTGTGACTGATCATACATAATTACAACTTACCAGTTTGCGCTGACACCACTGGCAAATTCCACACAGGACAATGGTGACACTAAGGCTGATGGTGATGATGACTGAGACCAGAAGGACATCACGGGAGGGTGTCCCTGAGAAGAGAAAGCCCACAAGTTAGCTATCTTAACCTGAGCAATGATTTCTCATTCCTGTCCTGTCCTTTTAAGTTCTCTACCTGTCTTTGCTTCCCACCTCTCAGCAATCTCTATAAAAGGGAAAGGATGCTAGCTGACAGCCTGATGAACAGTTCCTTCTCTATGTATGGATCAGCTTGCCTGGGGTTCCTAGTTTTCTTGGTCTTGTTCTATTTTTGCAGGATTTCTACTGGGCTTAGTACTATTTCCTCCTAAACTAAAGAAATATCTGGTTCATCTGATAATTTTCTAAAACTTTGCTCTAATTCCACCCTGGTGAAGGAGTGGAAAAGAAGAAAAACAATTATGAATCCTTGGCAGTTCCACTGCCAAGTGAGGTCTCAGACTGGGGAGATGAGACCAGGGATTGAGGCTGTGCTTTTTGGTCTGGTAATGGAGAGATTTAGCACGTGTCCCTAACATGTACAGGGCAAGCCTTATTGCAATGCAGCACCCAGAACCAACCATAGATTATCATTAGTATGCTTTCAGTTTTCATGGCACTCCAGCTGCACGGCTCTCCATAGAACAATTATCACAGCAACAGAACATTGCATTTAAAAAAAAAAGTACAGATCCAGCAACTGTTAAGAACTGCTCCTCTCTCACAAACTAAAAAGAAAAGTAAAGGGGGGGGGGGGGGAGATGATGTTTGGTTGATGAAATCTGTATTTAACAGTTGTTTGGGTCTGGATTATCCAGAGAAATAATGTGCAAATCTTCCCGCTACTGCAGAGGAGTTACATGCATCATTTTCTCTCTGTTACACCCCTCAAGATAGTTGAGAAGTAGATGGCATTTAACCCCACAATTTCACTCCTTGGATTCATGTTATATTGCTGTTTTTATTCCCAGTATTTATAAATATTGGAGCAAAGGATCCTGAATAAGGGCTGTTGTTTTTCTTCTGGGTAGTAGTGGGGAAGTAGATCTGTTCTTCACTGCTGATGAAGTGGGTAGTAGAGAAAAATATTTGAGGTTCTCTTGAGCCACAGCCCAGAGAGAGAGAGCAGGCTGTTAAGCTGTGGGTTGTCCATGTGTGATCTAGAATTTAAATAGCACAGGTTCTAATTAGAGCTCAAAGAAAATGAATTCATATTCTAAAATAGTGGCCTTGACCTAGAAAAGTATGACAATCTTGAAACTAGGGAATGCTTTAATTACAATTCACATGGAAGAGTCCCAGTAGTTTAGAGCTAGGTAAGGCAGGCAGATTTGGCTACCTTCACAAGATATATATGGCTCAGATGTTTTTGGTGGCTTAGCACAACTTTAATTCTACACACAGGCCTCCACTTAAATGTGCACTCCATCAAATATACAGGTATGCAAGATATCATGATTCAGCCCACATTTAGCAGAGGAAGATAAATGGAAGGCAACAGATGAGTAGCAGGACAAAGCATGTACTGTGTAACATTTTGTTTAACAGGCTATAATTCAACATATTTATTTCATTATTATTTTCCTGGTATAAACAACTAGGGAAAATTTAGAGCAACCAAGCAATAAATCAAGAGAAAAGACAGTGAAATTCAATAAATTCAAGGTAATACTCATTGAGAAGATGTAGCACTGTGTCTTAAATTAACAGTAACCTCTTGTGGAAGAGGGTGAGCATTATCATGAAAAATCCAATGGATTTCTTCATTAAAGCACAGTAGATGGAAGAAAAAGCAGAAGGCTAATCCAAGCATATGTAATAATAAATGTTACAGTGTGACTATATAGACCAGTGTGGCTATATCACTAAGCAAAAATACAGAGTTCAGTCCTTTTATTTGCTCTAGGGATCTTGCACTAATAAACAGAATATCTAATTATCTGAGCTGATGATAGAGGACTGCCCATGAAGATACATCATAGCTGCTGGAGAAAGAAGAGGTGTGACTGTTACAAATGAGCAATGCAAGCTTGTCAGATCCCTTTCTAGGACTGCTGTCCTCCTGCCCTTTTCTCTGGGTTCCTGGTGCCTGCCCTAGGTGAAACGGTTCTACCCAGACAGATAGTGACATGGCCTCCCCTGCTCTTGAAGGAGAAATGCCACTCCCACCCCTGAATCTGGATGGAGCAGATCTTTTGCTAGGACCAAACATAAGTAAATGGTTCCCGTTTTCCCTCTTAACCAGAGTTAGCAGGTATTTTAGTCTGTGGTACTAGTATGAGGAATAGAACTAGAGGTTATTATTTTGCTTTACTGAAATAACAAAAAAGGAAAGGATTTTTATTTTAACAAAGGCAACAAAATAAGGAGAAAATAGGTTAACTGCACTAGCTTCCTTGAGGGATATATCTACATTTCAAAGCTAGCATTCAGTGAGCTGCAAACAAACTGAACGAAGAGACAGTGGGACCATGGACGAAAGACTACACAACTGAGCAAAAGTAGCGCCCTAAAGAAGCAGCCGAGACTGACTAGGGGCAACAAGTACTAAATCTCCCCCACCTCCCCACCTCTCATTAGAAAAGCACATGGCTTTTAATATCCAAGTAGCCCCCAGTTTAAGAATGAGTTCCATTCCCAAGGTCTGTCCTTAAGTCCAATTTGTTCATAAGCCGGAACAGTATTATATATTATATAATACTGTATAAGTAGTATTGTGTGATTAACTCGAACCACTGTCTATTTACCTTGAATAATTGTTATTTAACTCAAATTTTGCTACAATAAGCTCTGTTCTTAACTATGGGTCATCTAAAAACTGGGCATTCTTAACCCGGGGACTACCTGTATTTAGAGTCACCCCCTAGCCTGCAGGCCCCCAGATCGATTATAACCACCATCAAATTGAAAGCACATCCTGATGTAGCAACTTTCCCCAATATAAATAAATTAAACGAAGCCACAGAAAGTTTTGCAATAGCAGCACTTTTTTTTAAAAAAAGCTTTCTTCTGTAAATTGTATTGGTTGTGTTCTAGTAAAGGAAGAGCTCTCCTTACTAATTTTACAGAGACACAGTTAATAGGGACTATATTGATTCATTATCTCCATGTTGTTTTTCTTGTCACCTCTTAACAGTTTCACCTCACCCATTTCTCAGATTTCAGATACACACACACACACACACACACACACACTGGGGGGTTGTGTCAGTTCATTTTCTACTTCTCTGTCATGACCGTTCTGAAAAACTGTGTATCAGCTCAACCTCTTTTTTTGGATAATCTATGCAAGCTGGGATCACAGTGTGAAGCTATAATCAAATTGTTAAATGCATCTCTAATTGATGCTAATCCTGCTGTGGGAAGTAATCTAATATTTATTACATTTCTGTACCACTTCGAATCAGTGGTCTCTAAGCAGATGATCCCATGGAACTTGTGTCATATTACTAAAGTGACATGGAACAGAAGAATGAGGGAGTCATTGTCTTCAGCAACGTCTGTGCCATTGTGATGATAAAGGAACTGGCCCTCTGCAATTGTGGGGCTATGGGTACAGCCCTTGATTCCCATGTGATAATTTAAATGTTAGGAAAACACTGCCAGGAAAGGAAAGAAAAGTGTGGAAGGGCATCAGAAACAGCCAGACATTGCAATCATTTTATATGAGCTGGAATGGAAGGATTATGATATTTAAGGATCTGGGTTTTATAATCTGGGTTTTATAATCTGGCGGGAGCGGGATGGTGGAAGTGCAACCATCCTTGCTCTCCTTGATCTCTCGACGGCATTGGATACCATCGACCACGGTATCCTATTGGGACGGCTCAGGGATATGGGGGTGGGCGGCATGGTTTTGTGCTGGTTCACCTCCTTTCTCTGGGGCCGATCCCAATCGGTGGTGATAGGGAGCGAGAGGTCCCATCCTCGGCCCCTCCATTGTGGGGTGCCGCAGGGTTCGGTTCTCTCTCCGCTCCTTTTCAACATCTATATGAAACCGCTGGGCGAGATCATCCACCATCATGGGATGAGGTATCATCAGTATGCTGATGATACTCAACTATATATCTCCATCCCTGGTGAGGTAAGTGATGCCATGACCGCTCTTTCGCGGTGCCTGGAGGCTGTGAGGGTCTGGATGGGGAACAACAGGCTCCGGCTGAACCCTGGCAAGATGGAGTGGCTGTGGGTTAATGGCTCCTCTGTATCCGGGACGTTGTCATTGTTGGTTCTGGATGGGGTGGCACTGCCCCAGACAGACCCAGTGCATAATTTGGGGGTCTTCCTGGACTCACGGCTCCTGCTCGAAGAGCAGGTGGCAGCCGTGGCCAGGAGGGCTTTTGCACAGCTTCGGGTTGTGCACCAGTTACGCCCTTTCCTGGATCGGGATGCCCTGTGTACAGTCACTCATGCCCTTGTTATCTCCCAGATAGACTACTGCAATGCACTCTACATGGGGCTACCCTTGAAGAGTATCCGGAAGCTTCAGCTGGTCCAGAATGCGGCCGCGCGAGCAATTTTTGGGGCCCGAAGAAGGACCCATATAACACCTTTGCTCCGTGAGCTGCATTGGATACCGGTTTGCTTCCGGGTCCAATTCAAGGTGTTGGTTATCACCTTTAAAGCCCTACATGGCATGGGGCCAGGTTACCTGAAGGACTGCCTCGCCCCCACGATTTCAACCTGTCCCACCCGATCTCACAGAGAGGGCATGCTCCGGATCCCTGCGGTAAAAGAACTTCGACTAGCGGGGTCCAGAAGGCGGGCCTTCTCTGCTGTAGCCCCCGCCCTTTGGAACATCTTGCCCCCGGGGGTGAGACAGGCCCCCTCACTCCAGGCCTTTCGGAGGGATTTGAAGACCTGGCTCTGCCATCTGGCCTGGGGCGGGGAGGGAAGATACCAGAAATGGGGTGGGCTGGCCCCTTAGCAGCCTGGTGTGGCCCTACTGGCCTCTTGGAGTTTTTAGCTTTTTATCTCTATCCTATTTTTGTAAATTTCTAGTTTTTATAACTTTTATAATTTTTAAACCTTTTATAATTTAATTATGTATTTCGATTTTAGTGGTTGTAAGCCACCCAGAGTCCCCCGTTGTAGGGCAGATGGGCGGGGACAAATCAAATAAATAAATAAATAAATAAATAAAATAAAATAAAATAAAGAGAGAATAAGAGGGACAAGCAGAGGTCTGAAAAATAATGAATATCATAACCAGAACAAACTGAGTATTCCAACATATTTTGCTGATATGAGTATGAGGAGGCCCAATTAACTGCAGTAGAAGCAAATATGTATCGAGTAGCAAAAGGTATCTCCACACCATGTCATTAACCTGTGGAGGAGACAGGCACTTATTAAAATTCAAGCTGGTTTGCACATATATAAAAACAATACAAGAAAGAAATGCCGAAAGTCCTGTCTCATTTATCTGACTCCTCTTTTCCTCTGTTCACCTTTTGTTTTACCACTGATTAGAACAAGTGCAGTGGGTACACTTCACTGATGTAAATGACTGGTATTAGGCTTGGATTTGTCACACTAATCTGATTGCCTGCAAGTTGGACCTGAGGACAACAGCCTTCTCCCCCTGCTATTCCGCAACATGCAGCCTCCCCATAACCACCGTGACTAGTAGCCACTGATAGCTGTATCCTCCATAAAGAATTTGTTCACTCTCCCTTAAAGCAATCTAAATTTATGACAACCATGACAAACTTAATTCAATAGTTTAACTCTATGCTGTGTGAAGATGTATCTGTCCTACCAAATCCAGCTTCTTTAGATGATCTCACTTTTAAAACAGTGAGGGAAAGAGATCAATTTCCTAGTCAGCTTCTGTCAGCCCTTTGAGATAGGCTAGGTCAGGAAACAGACAGTGCAAGGATTACAAGGATGCTATTTTATTGTTGTAGGACAGGCCTGCACAACATGCAGCCTGCCAAGCAGCCTTGTGCAGCCTGGTGTTATGTGAAAATTCAGTAAATCTGGATCTGCCATCACTGCCTGGAAGACACGCTTTTGAGAGCCTTCAATGCCTCTCTGACACTGCTAGCTCCCTCGCTGCCACAGTGCTGCTAGTCACCAAACAGCTCAGTGCAACAACTATTCTTTTATGGCTTGCAATTATTTTTAATTTATCAACGTGACTCTTTCCCCCCATGAGTTGTGGAGGTCTGTTGTAGGGTATAATAAAAGAATATTCCCGCTGCCTCCTCTTACACCCAACATAATCAAAGCAGGGTTATTTTAAGTTTCTTTCTCACACCTTCCTGTTTCCCAGGACTGAGTTGTCTTTTATGTCCTTAATGGCTCCTGAGTACCTTTGTCAAGGTTATATCTGCATTTCTCTACAGCTTCTCCTACACCATGCTTTACATTATGTATCTATTTTATGCCCTCTTTTGTTCTTTTTTTTCTTTTCAAATTAAATGGCAAAACATTGTAACATTTCCTTGTACATAATTGTTCCAACCTTTCTATCATTTCAGCTGGCCATTTCTGGACCATTGCCAGGTCCATAATATAAATTTCAAGGATTTCAGAAATAAAATAGTGCAATGCTAATTCAGTAACAAGATAATTTTTCCACATATGTAGCAGCTGTGCTACATTTGGAAAGAACATCTGGATCTCCCAAACAATTGAACATTTATTGCACAATAATACTTTGGAATGGCCTTTAGATACTCCTCTTTGAAATCTTTGGGGAACGAATCCTCTTTGTTTACTAAAGAGCCTGGGTTTCTAAAAGCTTTCTATTATCTATCAGTCTAAAAACATCTGACACACAGCAAATGAAAGAAATGCAAAACAAAGTGAGGTACTGCATACATGCAACTGTTCACTAGATTAAAACTATCACAATATTAACATGAAGCTTTTGGGGTTTTTTGCAGATTGTTAAATTACTAGGGTTGATAGGTTAGCCAGCACAAAAGATATTGTACAACAGCAGAAATATGATTGAAATTAAAAGTAAAGGATAATGGAATACAGTGCATTAGTATGTGGCTTGCCTCATATTTTCCTTTTATAGTACAGGAAAAAGGTATCTGTATTACTTATGAAAGGCAGTGTTAAGTTCATATTGCTGCCAACCAGACAGTTTACGATGCCCACCCAATTTAGGAGACAAGGCAAAAGCTTCCATTTCTGCTCCATCTAGAAATGTCAGTCGAATATGGACCCCTCGGCAGCACTCTATGTTTATTAATCCTTGAGACCTTTATAGTCCCTATTTTATGCATGTGTGCATGTGTTTATGTCTAACATCAAGCTTGGTACTAAACCACAATTTTCTAAATAATTGTTTATTGAATATTTCACAATTGCCCAAGTTCATAAAACATGCTAAGCTAAAATCAAACAGCCAGTGAGAGGCACAAATCAAGTAGGTTTACATATGCATGTAATCACAAGTATTTTGGGGGGCATCATTTTCATTTACTTAGGTAATATTTGCTGGTGACACTCAATATACCTTAATAATTGAACTAATAATTGCAATTATTAATTATTAAGCTAAATATGTTGTACTTGGTGTTGTTATTATTGAATCTCTGTACAGTAATCAAGAATGATCAACTACCATACTTCTTACATTTGGACCAAAGACCTGGAAATGACTTCTAATACAAAAGAACCACTGAGGCTGGTAATTGCTGGAGTGGAAGATATGTAACTGAAGTTAAAAGCTGAAGCACTGTTCATACACCCTAGTAAGTCATATACCATGTTTTTGCAAACCACAGTGGTAAGCCCAAACCAAAGAAACTACCTAATGGCCTAGCATTTTGTATGTATATCTGTAGTAAAATAAATGTATTCAGAATTAAACACAAGGATGGATTTCATGCCACCAAAAAGGTTTCTTACAAACAGCAGTCATGAATGCATTACAGTAACATTACTTTTTAGAAGTGCATTATCTGAAGAGGTGGAAAACATAGGAAATGCACAGAGAGGCCAGACCAAAGACTTGTCTACTGTAGTGTTCTATTTCTCACAGCACCCAATGCCTCTGGGGAGCTGAGAAGTAGAGTAGGAGGAAATAATCTCTCTTTTTTTTCTTTAGTAACTGATTTTCATTGAGAGGTTTTGATCCTGGAGGTAACAATATATCATCATGATGAGTAGCCTTTCCTCTATAAATTTATCCAAACCCTATTAAAAGATATTCAGGTTGGCTAAGCATCATCTCCTCTGGTAGCAAATTCAGTAATTTATTATGAGTTTCAGATTGTATATTCCTCACATCATCTGTAAAGAATTCTGAAGAATAAGCATGTTGTCTCTTAAGGAGGCACTGCATTCTTTTATATGATGAAAATCTTCATTTTCAGGTACTGATTAGTGGAAAATCACTTAAGGATATCACTACCTAAAGCAGCTTCAGTTGCCTTTTGAAATTGTACCTTGAAATTAGGTATGAGAGAACTACTGTAAGGAATTAAAAAGGAAGAACAGGAGGGATTTAACAATGATCTGACCAGGCTGTCTGATTTGATAGTGACTAGTACAGAATTTAGAGATCCAGTTTGGCGTAGTGGTTAAGGCACCAGGCTAGAAACCCAGAGACTGTGAGTTCTAGTCCCATCTTATGCACAAAGCCAGCTGAATGACCTTGGGCCAGTCTCTCTCTCTCAGCACTAGGAAGGAGGCAGTGGCAAATCACTTCTGAAATCTTGCCAAAAAACCCTGCAGGGACAAGTCCAGGCAGACACCAGGAGTCAACAATGACTCAAAGGTACACACATAGAAGTATAGAATTTATTATCAGGTTGTTAGGGCAAATCTATAACCCTGGTCCAACTCATTTTGAGGGTATAGGTACCATGGCTTTACTTCTGTCAAAAAGAATACTGGAATTAGGCTCTGAGCCAGGAAGGCTTCTTTGTAACTTGAGCACCATGGAAAATGTTAGGCCTGGAGCAGGGACATTCTAGATGCCTCTGAATTGTTACTACTTGCCATTATTGAATGTGTCTATGATTTATGCCTTTGGCCTTGCATTTTCCTTGCCTGTTGTTCCTACCTCTCATAGTAGGAAGTGCAGCGTGCGGGCTTCCTCCATGTTGCAAATTACAGGCTTTAGTATAGAGAAGTGTAGAATTAGCAGCAATGCTTTGTCATTTAACTGCCGAGGAGACAGCAGGGAGTGGAAGTCACTTGCACCCCTTGGGCCACAGCACGAAGCAGCACTAAATGAGGCAGAGGCTAATAAGACTAAACTCTTGCAAAGAACGCTGCTTCTCTGCATTCTTAAACAACTACCTTTTTCATCATCTTTGAGCTAAATAAAGAATTAATGCAATCAAGGAAGAAAATGCAGAAAAGTTTCTGAAGCCCACAATCCTGTTTACTAACTAGGGTGGGGTGCAACAGAGAACAGGGCTCATCTATCATTATTAGTCATGATGAGGAAAAGGGATTTTGGCAGATTCAACTTGTCAAGTCCAGGCTGAGAAAAAGCACACTCACCAACTCTTCCTCTTCTATATAATTATTTTAAAAAATAAAATTCTGTCCTACTTAGGACTTATCTATTCTGATACTGACCTGTTCCTTGGAGACTATACAGTAAGTCAACTCATCCCAGCATAGACTACAAGCAGCTACCCTTAAAGGCTGTAGTGCTGGAAGGAGAAAATACTTAAACCTAAATGTGATACACAGCAATATGGATACTCAACAGACTTGCGCAACTTGTTTTAATGATGCTTAACATGGATCAGATTTATTTTTTTGAGGCTCTTGAAGAGGAGGCCATCAACATAATTAAGTTTGCAGCCTCAGAAAAGGGAACAAGGAATTCTAAATTCACTTTGCCTTTAAGGTGAAATTCATGCTAGTCTAGATCCACAAACAGAATAAGTTCACTATGGTGATTCACATGGAAATATTATTACTGTATTGACTCACTGTACACGGCTTTATAAACTTTGTGCAGTAGCATATTTATACAAGATAACCAGCAAGGTGGTTTTTAAGCACAGGAATTACAGCAAGCTTGCAGCAGTTGGTAATGTTAAAAGCTCTTCCCCTGATTTTTATGCTGTAAGATTAAGTGGGAGAAGCTTAAAAGGCAAGTAGTATTATCATGGAGTTATGAAGGTTCATAGGAGCAGTGACAGGTGGACTGTCCAAAACAAAAGTGTTGTTGCTGCTGTCCTCAATATTTCTAAATCTTGATTTCATATCTCAATGCAAATAGACATGAAGAGTTTGATTATTTTTAATCAAAAGATGTACTGGGTCAATTTTATGTTTACTCAGAAGTAACTCCTAAGTTTAATAGGACTTATTCCATAAAACTACCAACACTTACACAGGAATAAATATCCCTGTAACAGTAAATATCATACATTAGTTCCTTTTTTTGTTGTTCAGAGTTATTCTAATGAAAGCTAAAATTGGTAAAAGTCAGTAGGGGGCACATGTGCTGCATTCTTTGGAAATAATTAGAAATGGTTTTTCAAAACATTCATTTTCTTAGACATGCCTATGGCAAGTGAAAAGTCCCACTGCTAGTTTTTAAGATGGGGCATCTATGCTCTAACAAAACCCAACATTTCTATGATACTAGTGACCTCCAAGCAACACATAAATTTGTTGCCAGGATTCTGGAAGACATTGTCTTGAAATTGTCTGTAATAGGCCATTTAAGAAATATATGCAAGCAAGCAAGCAATCAACAGATGAGTTATCTGGGATAAGAGGTAACTATCAAATGCAGTGGTAATTTCTGATGCTGCAATCAATTTTGCATATGCTTGAGCTTACATTTGTAAACTTACTTTTTTTCCCCTGAATTGGCTTGATCAACATTTGCAGCCCAAAGAAATGGTGAAATCTATTCTAGGTCAGGAAACCAGCTTCTAACAGAGGGAAAAAAGCGATAGGCTCGTTTGCCTGTTTCCAAGGCTACTTTTATAAATTATGTGACCTAATTTTATTCAAAAAGCCCAAATATCCACTACTCTGAATTTCTTCAACTTGTCCATGCATGAAAGCCAGCCCTGACAAGCCTGCCTCCTGCAAGTGAGAAGTTATTAAAAAAAAGTCTGACAGGAATAATCACAACGTAGCAATAAGACTAGGAGGGAGTTGTCACCTTTCCCTCTTCAGTCAAGTGTCTCAGAAGTGCCAAATGGAATTTTATCAAATTCTGCACGCATACATTTTAGAAACTAATTCCTGCTTTCAGGAAGAGCTGGAGAACTGTCTCCCAAAGGGTCATTTCTCTTGGCAACCATGAATGGAACTGCCTCCTCAGTCATCAGCTTTGTGCCTCACATAAATCACCAGGGCCAAATGGTATTTTTCATAGAGGTCGGAAGGCTTTCAGGAGAAGCATATCAGGGCCACTAACAAAAAGGGGCAATTTATCATGAAGAACAGCTGTTTTTCCACTGGTGCACTGGAGAGTAACTAGTACTATGTTCCTTTCTGAAGAAACTATACTTTTGGTGTCACTGACAACTGCAGACTAATGACATTTACTTCCATGGTGGCTTGAAAGCAGAGGAAGCTTGAGCAAAATCTCACAACGAATTATTTAGACTAGTGATTAGGAAAAATATGCAAACTTGAATGGTTCTTTTGAGAAGCTAGGGTGCTTAAGTGTGTAGCCCAAGCCTTAAAACACTGAATTGGAATAACAAAGTGATTATAAAAATTGGGAAGGGGAGGGAAGGAAAACTTTTTAATTCTATAGAAAAAATTATATAGTTATAGCTACAGAAATACACTAGATTTTTCTGTACTATAAATATTCATCAATATTGTGATTAAATAAATCAGTATATACATTTGCTTTCTTGGCAAATCTCTCTGCCATTATTCAACTTTCTTTGACATTAACAATATGCTGACAAAATGTTATTTTTTTCAAACTTTTTGTTGTATTTTACAGCATAAGGCATAAATAGTAACATAAGGAGGGACGGCAGAACAAAAAATGAAGGAGGAAGCCCATGCTTTGAATACACAATGCCCCAAGTTCAATCCTTGATTTCTCCAAGCAGAGCTGTAACATGCTCCTAAAACTGCCAGTCAGTTCTTCCTGGGACATAATAACTTTAGAAAGAAGTAATTACATATATTCATTTGAGTTTGAGACAAGGTTTAATATTTTCAGACGTTCATATTCTTTTGAACTATTGCACTGAAATTCACAGCTGGACAATGGAATTGGATTCTCCGAGCCATTCTTATTGCTAAGAGACTAATCCTTCAACAGTGGAAAGATAAATTTATAGCCCCAATTACTCAGTGGATTGAAGACCTGCTGTTACTTGTGACTGTATGCAGTTTCTTACAGACTCACATTATGTATAGACAATTACAGTGAAAGTAGTCATCTGTTACTGCAACTATTGTGTAAAATTTCATATACATAATTTTATTGCTGTTGATTTTTTCTTCCTTTTCTTCCTTTCACTATTTAGTTTTTTTCCCTTTATTAAATAAAGGCAAACAATAACCTTAATATAAAAATAACAACCCATTGCCAGTCAGTTTAAAGAATTTGAAGTTAGATGAACCAATGGTTGGACTTGATAATAAGCAAGCCCTCTGTATTTTGGAAGTTGCATGGTATAGTGGTTAGATTGCCAGACTAGGACTGGGGAGATCTAGGTTCAAATGCTCACTTCATCATGAACTCAGTGGGTATTTTTAGGATTTAGTGAACCACTTGGAAACCTTTTTAATAAGCAGTGCTATAGAAATACTTTTAATAAATAATAAAAAATAAGCATAGCATGTACACTAGCTTGAACTTTGTGGAAAGAACAAGTCACATTAATCAGAGAAATCAGATAAAAAAGAGAGGGGAGGAAACTACAATATGATGGTTTTGCATTATTTCAAATAATACACTTTGTTATTTTTTGTTGTTCTATTTAAAGGTCTTCAGTAGGATATTTATTTCATGTATCCTCATGTCTTAATAATATAAACAAATGTATAATGTAGAATTCAGGTAGAGTTTCATACCTGCCCTGAGTTAAAAGGATGTGTTCTACTTCCAGTAGACCTCAAATGAAGGCAAATGGATGAGAGTCCACATTGGTAGAATAAACAGCTTATATGGGCCCTGTTCCAAATTTGGGACCATTAGGAGGGTTTGTGCTGCCTACCAAGAGTGTGGACCTTTTGAAGACAGTTTTTAGGCCACGTAACCCCCAAAACCAGACACCCAGCCTCAAAACAGATATTCAGTGCCAAAAGTCCTTGATACTGAAAACAGTCTCGTTTCCTTTTCCTCCAAAGTCAGATCTTATTCCAAAAAGGACTCTGGCTAGCCAGAGAAAGCTGAGTCAAGCACTGTAAAGAAGGACCTGCAGCAGAAATGCTGGTCCACACCAGAAAATAGATCATTTGGGAAAATACTTGTGAAAACAATGGGAAACAGGAATTAAACTAGAATTAAAATCAATGGACTACAGCTAGCTAGAAGAGAAGAAAGAACCTAAAACTGTCAAAGGACAGTAGTAGAACGAGAGTACAGTAGAAGAGTCAGTGAGAATGGCTCAGGATCCACTTGGGTCTCTGGTTCGGACAATCATTTTTAGAGCAAACCTATTCTAAAAACATTATCTAAGAATTCTGTTTTTTTCCCAGCCTTGTGAAATTATTGGATGAAAAGGCCATGCCTTTTCCTACAACAGATGTACTTGTATCAAAAGTGGATCTATGGGAAAAATGGCCATGGAAGAAAAGAAGTAAAAGAAATAAGAGTGAAAGTACTACAATTGGTTGTGCATTGGTCATGGTTGTTGATGATCTTTGGTGGAGCTGGGCAAAGGTAGTGAGACTGTCCTGGCTCTACTGGATATCTCAGTGGTTTTTAATATCATTAACCATGGTATCCTTCTGGATTGCCTGGTGGGATTAGGAGTGTTCTGGTGGTTCTCCTCCTTTCTCTGTGGTCAAGTCCAATGGGTGGCGATGGAGGGGACAGAGATTAAGCCAGAGACCCATCCTATGAGGGATGCCTCAGGGCTCTCTTGCCCCTCCTGTTTAACATCTATATAAGGTTTAACATCTATATAACCATACCCACTGGTTTGGGGTCTGATATAATTAGCTTAAAATGGGTGGTAGACACCTTGTGGGATATTTTAGTTACTTAGTTGAGTGTTCTTTTTTCCCAGATTTTCTTTGTGGATTATAGATTCTATGTTTTTATTGTTTTTCTACTGTTGTATCCTGTAAGCTGTCAAAGTTGTAAAGATTGGGGCAGCCTATAAATTTAATAAATAAATACATTACAAGTAGAGGAAGTATAAAAAAGCATCAGAAGGTAAATTCATTTTCCAAGAGAATGAATGGAGAGTAGACTTAAGGAAAGAGAATGTGGAAGCTGCTTGGAACAGAGTGAAAAGAATTATTGTATATTACAAATTAACATAGAAATATGTGGAGTTATACCAATAGAAAACGTGCAAAAGGATGCTTTGTAGAATATGGAAGAGCCAGAGGCTGTGGATGAGAAAAAAAGAGAATGATTGCTACAAAAATGAGGATGAATGAAAGATATTGTATAATGTGTACAGAGAGAAAAAGTTAATTGCAAAAAAAAAGTAGTCAAAGAAAGAAAAGAATGGTTAACATGGAAAGAGGCAGCAAAAATGTAGAGTAATTTTAATGGAAATAAAAACTGTTTTGGATGTGCCTGAAAAGGACTAAACAAGAAACAGCCAGCTGAATTAAATACATTAAAAATAAAAGTAATTACACAATTTGGGATTAAGCTAAAGTAAGGGAATGTTGAAAAGACTGTTTTACAGATTTGTATCAGACTAATGGTATGTTGAGGAGTAGCACTGAAACAAATGCTGTTAGTGCCCAAGAGGAAAAAATGTTGAAAGGAAGTAATAAATGCTGTGGTTGAAAAATAGGCTGCAGGTGTAGATGATATAACTGGAGAAAAGTTAAAGTATGGATGTGTTTTGCTTATGGAATAGCCGTGTGACTTAATTAACTTGTGTGTGAAGACTTCATTTATACCTAATGACTGGAAAGAAGTTGTTACTGTTCCCTTAAACCAGGGGTTCTCAAACTACGGCCCGTGGGCCAGATACAGCCCACCAGGGTCATTTATCCGGCCCGCCCGCCTGATTGGCCGCCGCTGCTGTCTCTCAGAAGCGGAAGCGTCAGGGCTGTGTCCGGAGCTGCAGGCGATGCACGAGGAGGCAGACTGCAGAGCCGGACTCTTCTACATTACAGGTATACCGGGTCCGGCGGCTCTCCTCCTCGTACTCCACAGGAGGGATCCTCCGTGCAGGGTGATCGGTGTGTCATTCTCCAAGCTGCTTGTGTCATTCTTTCTCCCAATTGCCCACCCCATTCTTGCAATCCCTCGGAAACCATCTGGTCTTCCCCAGCTCTCATGAGTACAGGCGCCCTATTTGGAGAACGGCAGGAGCCCCGTTCTCATGATGCTTCACGTTTGCATTTTATGTTCCTTCCTGTTTTACCCACACAATGGATTTCTTTGGGAATGTCTTTAAAATATTCCCAATAACCTGCTGCCATGACTAGGTTTTAGTCAACAGAAGGCACTATCAGTGCCTGAAACTTATTTCCAAGATTAAATTCCAGTTTTACAGGGACAGTCCTGATTTTGGGGAAGGCATCCTCGAACTAATGGGAGGGCTCAAGGTAGAGCAGGCAGAACAGTATGGGAACAAGTAGCCAAAGAAATGATGTCTTTCCATTACTCATCAAGTCTCGGGGTACCTTATGGTGGAAGGAAACATGGGAATGAAGCTATTCCATTATCCATTTTACTGGCTGATTGATTAGTACTAGTCTGCAGAAATCCAGAATAAGAAGCAAAGTTAGTGTTTCCTGTATCACTTTGCTGACAACTAATGGATTTTTGCAGATCAGGTCTGATAGCCTTATGATGGATAGAGTGGTCAATTGATTGTTAGTCATTTATTAAATTAATTTGGCCTGGAAATAATCTTTCACAGAGTGTAAAAGCACAACAGGGGACAGGAATGTTTGGAACTACTTAAAGTTGCTTCATTCCAGAGAAGCTCTTCTAAACATCTTTGTGTCCTTTTTTTTCTGGTAATTTTTGCCTGTGACTTTGGGGAAATTGACTTGTAGATTTGTATACATGTATGCATTTTTTAATATTCGTATATCCAAGTTTTTATTTTTGGAAATCAGGTCAGCCTACTTCTTTGCAAATTATCAGGACCGCAGAAAGCATTATACTCAGTTTCTGTTTCACTTTTTCTTCTCTTCTGTTCCTTGCATTTATATCCAAACTCCTCTTCCTTGCCCAAACCTGTTCCATCACCTCAAATTCTTTGTTAAGCCATCGCTTAACAACCATTCATTTAGTAGTTATGCTCAGTCCCCAAAGTTACAGCTGTTGCAGAACCCCTGAAGTCACATGATCAAAATTCGGGCACTTGGCAGCCCGTCCACACTTACAACCACAGGGGCACTTCAACTCATGCTTCCTCATACTCTGCAGGAGGGATCCTCTGTGCAGGGTGATCGGTGGGGTCCAGGGCACCCTATTACTTTCTCCATTTGGGCTGTGTGGTTGCCCCTCAAGTAGAATGGCCACTGGCACTGACCAATAATGTGGGGGGCAGGGGGCGGGGGGAGGATAACATTTACTGACACTGACCACCAATGCAGGGTGGGGTTTATGTTGGTTAAAATTGTTCTTTATTTTAATTATTTTTTTTTCCTGGTTTTTTTTTGTACTACAAATAAAATATGTGCAGTGTGCATAAGAATTCATTCATGTTTTTTTCAAACTATTATTGTGAGCCGCCCAGAGTCACCCGTTGGGGGAGATGGGTGGCATACAAGTTTAATAATAAATAAATAAATAAATAGTCCGGCCCCCCAACATTCTGAGGGACTGGCCCCCTGTTTAAAAAGTTTGAGGACCCCTGCCTTAAACAAAAGGAAAGACAGTAACAGTGAATGGAAAACCTACAGGAGAATTAGTGTGCTTGGAAGAGGTTTTACAGAATTCTGATTGAAAAGGTCTAAGAGATGGCAACTTTAGGAGCTGCAGTGTGACTTTATGCCAGGCAGGGGATGTACAAACCATATTTTTGCTCTTCAGCAGGTCACTGAGAAATGTATGAATGAATGAAATGTATGAAAGAAACAAAGTTCATTGTACGTTTCCTGAGTTGGATAAAGTATACAATAAAGTTATTAAACTTGAATTATTGAATGTTTTGTGCAAATATGAAGCTGAAGGTTAGCTACTCTATGTCATAAGAGAGGTATATGTAAAGAATGTATAAGAATAAATAGAATGATTAGGGTAGTTCAACATTGGTTCAACACTGAACAGGTAAGGCAAAACTACGTGATGTTCCCTAGTTGTTTAATATATTTATGGATAAATGTATAAATAATGCTTATGGTGACATTTGAGGTACATTGGTTCTGATGTAAATGTGCATGTACTTTTACATGCAGACAATGCAATGTTTCTGACTGAAATGCAAATGATTTGCAGCAAATGCTAGATAGACTGTATGATGCAACAAGGAGTATGGATCTGAAAAGTAATGCATCAAAAACCATGGTAATTGTTTTTGACAGTGAAAGTGGAATATGTGATTGCAAGTTTTACATAAATAATGAAAAACTAGAGCAATTAGATGAATATGTACCTTGTATAGTGTTTATCAAAGACAGGAAAATAGATCGAAACATTTTAAGATGGTGGAAGTGAAGTGGGTAGTGGTCTACTACAGGTAGTCCTCACTTAGAGACCCTAATTGGGACTGGAATTTCTGTTGCTAAGCAAAGTAGTTTTTAGGTGAAACATCACATGACTGCACCACTTAGAGAGAGCAGCTCCAATAGTCCTGGTTGCAGTCATTTGGTGAGGATCTCATGCTTCTTCTGCCCTGCCATGCTTCCCTCCACTTCAACTCCCCCCACCTGCCCATTTCTACCATCTTTGCTCTTTTGGCTGCCCTGTACTCTGCTTCTGCTGCCTACGCCTGCTGCTCCCCATTGCCCCCAGCTGACCTTTGCTGTCTTCTTCCTCCCACTGCTGACAAGGTGCGCCCAGCCAAGGCAGATGCTGGCCACTCACAAGGCCTCAGAGAGGCCTCCTGTGGCCTCACAAAGGACTCATGAAGGGCCAGCAGCTGCCTTGGCTAGGTGTACTTTGCCAGCAGCAGGAGGAAGAAGACAGCAAAGGGCGGTGGAGAGTGGATGGTGGTGGTGGAGCGCAGGGTGGCCAAAAGGGCAGAAATGGGGGGGAGAGAGGCAGCCATTGCGAAGGCCTCATGAAGGGCCAGTAGCTGCCTTGGCTGCGCATGCCTCATCAGCAGCGGGAGGAAGAAGATGGCAAAGGTCAGCTGCAGGTGGCAGGGGTAGGCAGCGATGGAGTGCAGGGCAGCCAAAAGAACAGAAATGGGGGGAGATAGGTGGGTGGGGGGAGCTGAACTGCATGCTGTGGTCATAAATGCAGGTGGGCGGCCAAGCGCCCAAATTTTGATCACATGACCATGGGGGACTGCAATGGCCACAACTTTGAGGAGAGGTCATAACTTCCATTCACTCAGTACTGTTGTAGCTTTGAATAGTCGATGAATGAATGGTCATACTACCTGTATTGTCAAAAGAAGGAAAAATGGTTGAGTATAAGAATGTACTTCAGCTCACTTTGTTATATGGAAGCAAGAGATATGTCAGTGAAATGTAGCAGGAATGGGGTAATTAGGAAGTGTGTGCAGGAAAATATGAAAAGATAAAGTCAAGAATGGATGGGTGGTGAATGGATGTGAATTGATTCTACAAGTGAATGACTATTATGAAAAAGTAAATTGAGATGGTCTGGTCATACAGAGAGAATGAATGAAGACTGTGTCACAAAGTAAATATATGAAAGAAGACTGAATGGCTCCAGATGAAGAGAGACAGTTGATGAGATCCTCAGAAAGACAGAAGTGGGAATTAAAAAAGATGGAAGATAATGTATGAAACAGTACATGAATCTGGTGGAAGCAAGAGTGTTATGCAAGAACAGAAAGGTATCATGAATAGTGCTGAAATTCATTTTAGCTAAATTTCATTTTCTTTTTCTTCAGGTTTTTAAAATTTTTTTGTTTAGTATTTTTTACTCCTTTGCTGAACTCTGCATAATGTTGCTTGTTCTCAAAGGGAATAGCGTGATGGGTATTTACCTATGTATGTATTTGTGTATGTAGATGTATTTGGAATTTTGACAAGGAATGCTGTATGGATTAACATTCCTGAAATATTAGAGAGCTTCCAGAATGGCTTAAAATAGTGAATGAGAAAGCCAAATGCCCACACCCAATAGTGACCACTGCATTCCTATAACAGAAGGCACCAGAAGAAAATATCTTGGTGTTTGTAATCCTGCTATTCTTTGGACCACTTTCATGGGAAGGTGTTTGTGACAAAAAAGGCAAGATTATGGTTGCAACATCACAATGCAAGTTCACTCTTTTGTGCATTTATGTGATGTTGATGCATGTATAAAAGGGGCTGGGCTTGCATTTCAAAGCCACACGTACCATCCTGCCTGTTTTGTCCTCCACTTCCCATGCTCCGCCTACTTGCGTGATTTGTTGACAATCCCAGAAAGATATATTTTCCTTTCAGGATCACCCATCTCAGTGAGTTACTATACCTGATGTCTGTAATTGGATGCTGAGTTTGGGGAGAAGATAAATAATGTGGCTGGTTACTGACTGCTACTGAAGCTAACTGATTAGAGAAGGCTCTGGTGGAGCTTACAATGTGGGTTTTAATACACACACACACACACACACACACATTGTGGTTTCTTTTTCTGGTGGGGGGGAGGCATGCAAAAATTGAGTGAGGCTCTGCTTGTCCCAACACTTTATATGCCCAATGCAATGAGCCACTGCAGGTAACTGTTGCCAGCTTGTGTTTGTGGGTGCTTGGCAAGAGATAATTCCCCTATGGATGGGTCTAAATAGCCAAGTTCCAGGAGAGGTGTGATCCTCAAGTACAATGAAAACAATTCTTCTTTTCTTAGTGTGTTGTGCTCCAAAATGATTTTGTAAGCAATATGGATAATTTTCAAGGAAAGGGATTTGCACCCTCCCTGGAATACTTGGGGATTAACAGTAGGAAGGCCACTGCTCCCTAAGGCTGATAAGTTGGGGTCAGTGGCATTGCTGGGCATGTGATGATACAATCTGTACTGAGGATCTCTAGCTGCTGAGCCAAGTTCATTGAGTCCCTTTCTGTGTATGTGGTGTGTGGACATATCTACAAACATGGTCCCTGCTTTGTGGCCACTAGTAGTATTTCCCAAATTGATCTCTTGATTTTAATTTTGTATTACCTATGCTGTGTGTTCTATGTAGCATCAGCCTTTCTCCCTTGGCTTCATTAGAATATAGGATTTCTCCTGTAAAGAGGTCAGCTGGTAATCTTATTTATAAGAATATTTCATTGGTTTGATTAAAATGAATCAGTTCCTATGGTTTTCATTTCAGTGCTCCAGCTACTTGGATTTGCCTGGGTTGTTAAAGGGTTTGGTCCTCCATTGTATAAAAGGAGCTGGGTATGCTCTGCATCTGGCTGAAAGAGTAGTGAGAATAAATTATTTAAAAACCTAGGACATATGATTCATATTTTTTGCAAGTACTTTTGGTTCGAATGGCCCACAGGCAGCAGCCTAACACACATCCAAAATTGGATCAGAACTCCCTGTCCAGTACCAAATGAAGTACACGAACAGAATATACACTGTTTTTTTAGGTTTTATATATAGCCTTAAAACAATTGAATAAGATAAAAATGAGAACATGTAGTTAATACACTCAAGGGATTTAAATTCAGTGTAGCCAGAGCCAATCACCATTCCCTGAGATTCCCATCAGCAACACAGTTCATCTTCATCTCTTCTTAAACTATAAGCTTTTCAGAACAGATTCCTGCCCTGTTACACGCATAGCAGTGCTTAATTTTGCTCACAACTGAAGAACACTAAAAACATACATACACACAAACCATATTACTGTGAATACCTGGTGTAGTGGTTGTAAAACTTTATTCTGTGGTTGTCTTAGAAGCCTGGCAGGAGTTCTTCAAGGGAAGATACATAATGGAGGACAAATTTATTTGAAAGGCAGCTGGTCTGCCATTACCAATCTTTTCCTGCAATGTGTAGCCATAGGAGAGTGTTAGCCAAGTCACAGTTGGTAACAAATCAATGAAGCTAATAATCCTTGGCATAAATCCTGCTTGTATGCCAATGTGGGACTTTTAATAAACTTACTGCAATTGTGCGCTTTTTTGATGTATTCTAGACAGACATTATTTATATTTCTCATAGTCCGTCAGAACAGCCTTTTCTATGCTGGGCATCTTCCAGTTTTTGGACATCAATTCACACAGAATCCCCAACATGGCTATACTAGTGGGGAATTCTGGGAATTGAAGTCTACACTTCTGGAGAAAACCCAGATTAGTGAAGGCTGCCTCAGCATAATTCCATGTTGGAAGCACTGTTGGAAACTAACAATTGTTTTTTGAAGTAGATGATTATAGATGTTACTTAGTGTCTTAGTGTGCACAGTGAAATCTGTACCACAAAGATCAGAAATGTACTAGGATTCTGGGGAAAGAATTCAGAACATTTGCATGGACGTTAAGACGTCTGTTTTCTCACAAAGTTGTCCTGCTTGGATAGCAGAACCAATTCTCATTTGGCTTATCTACAGAATACCTATACTGGAGAAAAATTCATTTAACAATTTGGAACACTGGAGCTCCACAGCACCTGGGAACAGACCATTTCCCATTCACCAGGAACTCCTGCTTCACACTTGTTCTCCTCTGAGTTCTTTAGTAGGTGTCAGGGACAACCTTATTAGTGAACCTGAACATAATCCTTTCAGCCAGTTTCACAATCGGTCTACAAAAACACCTGATTTGCTTTACTTATATTCTGTGTAAGTCAGGTGTGCTAAACTTTTGCCTCGCCCCATCTTTCAGCCTGTGGACCTGAATGAGCCATTGCTTTCTCCCTGTCTCCCCCATACACATACCTCTATATACCCAGATTAGAGACTCTATACTGCAAGCTACAACCTTAATAGCTTTCAGTGTAGATTTACATGCAGAAAGAATAACATTGTGATGGTCAGGCAACTTCCTCCCCGTACAAATAAGTCAGCCTTTTCAAAATAGCCAAATGCGTACAAGATGTAGGGTAGGGGTTATTTTCCCCATTTTTGTGTGGAATGGGGCTCGGGAGACTTTTGCTATTCCAAGAACTGCCATTGCTCAGCAGGTGGGGAACTGCTTGGTAGTTTCTCTACTATTGGTCAGTTGAGAGAGCATTGATTGGTTCATGGTGTTCCATGCCTGTTCTCACCATACTGAAATCACTGAAAGTGACAACAATTGTAGGCTGTTTTCAAAGTGAACAGTTTGGGGACTGAAAACGGTAGACTGTGTTAGAGATTATTGTCTATTGGGGCACACTATGCACCCCTTTTAATTGACATTTAAAACATGTAAGTGGCTGTTGCTGACAGTGTGAGTAATAAACTATAACACAATCCTATGGTATGCTCCGAGTCCTTTCTGTCATTTCTAAATATGCCTCACTTAGTGAACTGTGATGCACGCACGTGCATGTCTTGCACAAATTGAAGAACAATGTCAAGGATATTTATTAATAGTTCAGGAAAGGTATGAGCAATGAGATGGCAAATTTTGCTGCTGGCCAAACAATTAAGGTTAGCAGAAGGAAAGAAAGAACTGTAGAAAAAGCAGAAACAGGGCAAATATCAGTACAAAAAAAATACAAAGAAATGTATATGGCTAAATACAGTTAAAACTTTCTCCTTGCAATCACTGCTGACAGCCACAGACTTTTGCTTATTGTACTAAGGAGGTGTGGTGGAAGGAATAATAACAATAATAAAAATAAGTTGGGTACCACATTGTTATGAGACTTCTGCTCAACTACAGAATATGAAAATATGACAAAGTAGTTTTAAAAGCAGGTAGACCTAATATTCTGTGTTGGAAAATACTTTTAATAGGATTTGTTAGGTTGCTACCAAATCAAAACGTTGAAGAAGAGAAGACGGCCAATGGCTTATTTAGCAGAACCTTAAAGGATTTCAGATGAAGGAAAAGGCAATGCATTAGGGGCCCATCTCATAATTGTAGTGTCTCATGAAAGCCAAATACAAAACATTTTGAAATGGGAATCTCTTAATCAAAGACTGAAGATTAGGATTCAAAGTTCCCTAAATAAATTGTTGCATTTATTTCAACAGTTTTTTATCTACATACAACAGATGTATGTCTGGGTATGGCTGCTGCTGTTAGTAATTCAGTCACTTCTGACTCGTCATGACCTGATGGGCATAATTTCACCTGGACCCATCAGTAACTGCCTCAAGTTCTTGCAGACTCCTGCTTGTGTCATTTGTGATAGAATCTATCCTCCTTCTCTTTGGAAAGCTTTAGCTTCTTCCAGGCAACAAGGTCTGTAATGATCCTTCACTTTCCATTATATGTCCAAAATATCTAAGGTTTGGCTTCATTAGTCATGCTTCCAGTCTGGTTTTCTACTTGTCATTCAAGATATTTGCAACAATTTCCTCTAGCACCACAGCTCAAAGGCATTAATTCTTTGGCCTTTCTGCTGGTTCTACTTTCACTGATATAAGTTACAATGGGGTAAACCATAGCCTTGAGAAGATGCACCCTTGATGCATCCTTGGTGTGATGTCTCTTCATTTAACATTTTTGTCTATTTCTACTTTATATTTTGTCTATTTAATATTTGGGTGTAAATATATTATATTTTTTGTATTAGTTTCCTATATTACCTTTTCTCCCCTAAGGCTCTCGCTGTTTTCAAGAGCTTGTTTTTGTAACCTCACCCTTCTGATTGTCTCCTATCAGAGACTCTATTCACTTGTACAGTAGGGGAAAAGCATTACTAATGATCAATTGCTAGTCTCTCTCTCTCTCTCTCCTCTCTCTGTATGTGCATGTGTAGGAGACTTCTATTTTTGAAGGTCTCCTAAGACAACAATGTTTCTGGTAGGGAGACCCAACCCAGCCATTTTTGGGAATGGCTCTTTTTATCCTATAGGCCACTGAAGTTTGAAACTGCTATAACCATCTAGGTAAGTGTCAGGTTTAGCCCATGAAACTCCAGGAGACAATACAGATTCAATCCAGCAAGGTTTATTTGGCTTAGCCTATACAGAGAATCTTCCCAGACTGAGAACAGTTCCCAGGGTCAATCTGTAAACACTCCTAGCATTCCTCAGGGAGGGGCCAGTCTCATCCTCTTATCTCTCCCTCGCTGTTCGGGGGATAACAGTACATGCTTGACCCCCCTTGCCTGGCCGTTCTCTGCCCACACTCTCACAGTAAGGGGACAAAAACCAATGCAACACAGCCTCCCCCACACCACCCCCTTAGCAGGAGATGGGGTCTCCGCTTTCAACTATTTGTGAGCAGTTCAGCCTCCCCACCTCCCAGTATAAAAGTGAATGAAGGACGTTTTCTACTGACATGGTTATCCACACATGCTTACTCTGGGTCCTTGTAATGACAGAGTATGGTGGATGAGCTTTTTCTTTATCAGCAGCTTTTTCTAGAGTGTGGTTTCCCTTCCTGTTCAAAGGGAAAGTAATCCCTCCATCCATTTGCATACTGGAAGAAACAAAATTTATTTCTGTTTCTGTGTTTGATGTGTGTGAGTGTTCATTCTCTCTCATTTTCTCCCCTTTCTCCCTGAGAGAAAAACCCAAGAAAGATAGAACAGGGATTCCTAGCTATCACTACGAACAGTCATTGATAGGTCTATCAACTTTCTCCAGTTCTCCTTTGGAGAACTCCTTCTTTGGATATTGAGATGAAATTGTTGGAAAGTAAAAAGTCTAGTTATTTATATATCTGTCCATCTATGCTAGTGGAACTCCTAAAAGCCAATCTCAGGGAGCTTCTGGAACAGGCTGAAGCTCCTGGATTTTGTTGCATTCCTCCCAATTCTATTCACTGTTGTTGAAACTTAACAGTTGGTTGCCCCAGACTCTGGCAAGTCATTCTCCCTAGTGTAAAATGCCGTGCTCATACACTATGGCAGTATAAATATTAAACAGTTAGATTTAATATTTAATTCACTTGTAGGCCTTATGGAGACACAACATTTCAATGAAATGCACAAAAAGAGCAGACATTAATGTGAGTCTGCACAGCATTAGCAATGACAGCTGCTATCACTGAATAAAAATTGTTATTTAAAGATCAGAAACTTCCCCCAAGAATAGTATATGGGTATTCAGTGTGCTATGAGATTGCTTGCACCTTTTCCCTAGCATATAAAGAGATGGATTCATGCAACAAATTCCTTGTGGAAAACTACAAATATGTGAACATTAAATATTTCATAGTTATGAAATTAGGAGCAGCAGGTTCAGTATTTGCTAAAGATTTTCTGTCATGTTCTTTGAGAATGAGAACAATGGTTGTAGGCTTTGGAAATGTTAAGATGTTTACTTTTTTGCTTACATGTCTACTGTTTGCTTAATCTTTTTCTGAATGTTTAATCCAAGATTCCTACACAGAAATCTTGGATTGTGCAATTATCTAGTAAACTGGCTGCCTTGACCATCATGGTGACAGGCAAACAAGCAGTTGGTGGAGAAGCTTTACCTTTCCACACCCACTCTAGTCCCAGAACCAGGAACAATTATTTGTGTTCGTATGGCAAGACAATGAAAAAAGGCCAGAAGAACTGTTGACAGATGTGATAACAGAGCCTGAGTTTGAACCCAGGTTAGGACAGAAGATTAATCTGTAGTCACTGATAATACAGGAGCCTTAGAACCAGATAATGCTACCCAACTGGAATTGCACTGCTTTAGACACAAGGTGAACTTTTGTATCCAATCCTTCTTGCAGGACATCAGAAACATGAATGGAGTGCCTTAAATGGAGGAGGCAAGCAATTATTTTGGAGCCTTTATGTATTTGCTAAAAGAAAAAGAGCTCTATAAAATATTCTGGAGAACATTCTCCTGCAGCAAGCCTGATATAAAATAGGCCCCTTCTGGCTTGACTAATATTGATGCAAACGAGAAAACCTTATAAGAGTTTGGCATCTGGAGTATTCATCTTCAGATAGTAATGAAGTAATAGAACTCTACTACTTTTTATGCCACTACAAACCACAATACACGTCCATGAAGAATGTAGTGCAATCTACTGTAGTTTTCCAGATATCATTTGAAGGAAAAGTAATAAGCAGAAGACCTCGGTGAACATATGGGCTTCCAATAAAATTGGACAGAAGCCGAAATCATCTGTGATTTTCTTTTAGGAAATTTTAAAGTAGATTGTGGGATGTGGTTGAATAATATTAGATTTTGAACCTTTGAGAGTTATAAGGCCCCTTCTTCACTTAGTAACAACTGTTTCCCTACTTCAAAATGTAAGCCAGGCCTGATGCATTTGTTTCCCCCCTTGCTCCTTCCCCCTTACCTATAACTTATGCTCCAAAGCTCCATTCTTGCAGCAGTACAAGATATAATGGTTTCTATCTACCTAGTATTTTATGACAGCACAAACAGCTTAGGAGCGTACCAGATATCTTGGAGTTTTCTGCTATTATGGCACAGAGGCTTCTGCTACTTCATATTGTGTAGCAATTCATGTTAAGAAATGCATTTCCTGTAATTTATGCTAGGAAAAACAGATCAATCCATCTCTGTTCCACTTGCTCTGAACAATTTCCCAATTTCCCTTGCTACTGTATAAATGAAGTAAGCTCAACTCTTGATTTACAAAAGTAAGAATGCAGAATCAGAATGTCTTTACAGGTGTACCTTTGTGTTAAGTAGCTATGAATATGAATAATTATTTGCCCAAATCAGTAGCAATCAGACCACCAGGTAGACTATTGACCATAGTCTGATTTCTGCTTAGCCCTGCTTTAAAAATTTATCTTGATTAGAATAGCACCAACTCAAAGGTAGTTTTTATTCTAATTGTGTTTCATTTGGAGAATGCATAGCTAAAGGACATTTCTGTGTTAAGTCAAAAATTTATACCAGCTTTCTAAATATTAGTTGGCTTTATAACACCATTTGCCTCACTTGCAGAGACTTATAAAAGCCTTGCTTTGCTGGATTCATCACACTCTTAAATGGACTAATCAATTCTAACAAATTCAGGAATAACAGCAGCACTGAATGGCAAACCAGGTTTACAGATAGTTTATTTTTATTAGAATTGCTATTATTAGATCCACCTACCAAAGCCAGCTACAAAATATTGGCTGGGGAACAGAGGTATCTTAGAATGCAAGGACATAGTCCCTTTCAGCAGATACTCAGACAGGAATTCATTGCCCGTGACAGAACAGAGCCCAACTACTGTCTCCTGGAAGGTCCTTTTCAATTGTATGATTTTATGATTCTAACCTATTGTCAGCTATAAGATCTACCAGCAGATTTGTCTTCTTCCAGGTTCTGGCTTAGACGAGAGAAACTTTGCCTATATTCTTTAAGCTACTACTGAATTAAAGAGAAGGATTTTAGATTTCTTTATTCACTGGACAATTATATAGTTTAATGATTCTTAACTAAATGATATGTGAAGAAGTGGGTTAGTATCACTGTTAAGGTAGAAGTGAAAAAGGATTATGCATTGACAATACTATCAAGGGGACAACTTGTAAATTATTATAGTTCACTCTGTAAATATGTTGCTGCTGAGGGTGAAATTTCACCTTTGGAATATTATAACATTTTAAAAGCCCTCTAATGATACTTGGCCAAGACATAAGAAAAGGTGTCTATAGCTGTCCTCCTCTTTCCTAGGATTTTTGGTAAACTGTTTATCTTTGACAATAAATGATACATCAACATATCTCCAAACAAGGTTCTGAGGGATCAGACCTCTCAAAGGGCTTGATAATATTCCAATGACCATCATACTATGGTTCTACAACAGAAAAGAGTAATCGCTAGGCTACAAATGCTTTGTTGCTTTTGCTGAATTGCTAGTGCAAAACGATAACTTTGTGGGATTGCTCTTTCATTTTGTTTCTTGGAAAGAGTCAGGAGGTGTGAAAAGGAGATGAAAAGGGATAAATCTGCCTCACTGATGCTTCAGAATGGTGTGTGGGTATAGATGGTGACCATCTAGGTATCAAAGGAAATAGGGTGTGTGTGTGTGTGTGTGTGTGTGTGAGTATAATGGTGCCTAAGTGATACAGAAGAACCTGATAACTGTTTTATATCCTAGGCAGATTTTAAATAACTAAGATTAAATTCATATGAAGGATGTCATAATGGAACAAAGTAGTTGAAGGAAAAGTTATCTTTGACATAAATATGTCTTGCTTTTCTCAGCCCAGCCTGACAACTGTTATATAATTATGTTAGACTATAATTCATTGCTTTGGACAAATTTATATATTCACACTCTAATTCCTTTAACAGGTGTACTAATTTTACCAACAATGATTCCCTTATAGCTATGAATATTTTAATCTCAATTTAGCTATATTAATCCCATGAAATCCCTTTTTATTCCCAAGTGGTTTTCAGAGAATCTTAGAGAGAATCTGCTGATGTATCTTAAACCTAAATTTAGATTTGTTTGATTGGCACTCATATGAGAATGGGAAAATCCTTTATTATAGTCACTGCTACAGCAGAATTGGCTATATTAAGAATGAAACAGATCCAAAGAATTTCCTGTTATGGATGTGAAAAGCAGATTCAGAAGAGGCAAAAGGCATGAAGTTGAAAAGGTATGTTTGAATGTACAGAAAAAGAGGTTTGCCAGCACTAAGCGTTAGATCAGAATGAAAGTGCTCTACAGGACTTGGAGATGTTATATGGATGCTGGAGTAAATCTGTAACTCAGCTAAGGTTTGGAAGGGGTCATAGAGAGCAGAACAAGTTTGTTTATTTGTTTGTTTGTTTGCAGCTTTTATAGCCTACCAAACTCATAAGATACTGGGCAGAGTGATTTTCTCACTTCTTTTTACTTTCTTTTTTTTTTAATGAAGAGATCTGTAACTCCATGAAATATGCCTTTCTGGATAACATTGGGTTTGATATCGAGATTGTGAGCTACCTTGGAAGCACAGTAGAAAGGTGGACATATTGTTTATTAAAACTGAACATATTTTAACTGTATTGTGCTTACCAGTTTGTTCAAAAGTTATAGAAACATGAGATGAAATCCTGCTATTAGTTATCCAGGGGTGAGTCCCACTGGCATCCGAGGGAATCACCCAGAGTGAAGAACTGCAGGAAAACTGAAATAATGTTTAGGTATCTTCTCAGTGGCTCCCTTTAGTTTTTATTCTGCATGTTGGATACAAATGGCATTAAAATATGACTGTTAAGGATAGTTGGGTGTTGGGATAGCAATACTCAGATCATGCTGGTGTAATGTTCTAGAGCAGTGTTTCTTAAACTTTTATCTTCCCACTTCTAAAAATTAGATGGAGCATTTGTTTGAATAGGTTATATTTATCAATATTTACCATATTAAAAATTAAAACTGACACATTCCCTGCCATTACCACTTCTCAAGATTGTTTGATGGGGTTTTAATATTGCATTATTTTTCAACATAAGCTGGCAAATAATTTTGACTTTGCAGACCACTGAGTGTCTTGGAGGACTCCCAGGGGTCCTAGGACCACACTTTAAGAAACAATGTTCTAGAGCAGGGTTCTTCAACCTTGGTGACTTGAAGAGGTGTGGGCTTCAACTCCCAGAATTCCCCAGCCAGCCGGCTAGGGAATTCTGGGAGTTGAAGTCCATACATCTTCAAGTCGCCAAGGTTGAGGAACCCTGTTTTAGAGAATGTCTGGGTAGCAGAAGGCTGCTTTACAGGAACAGGAGCTTTATCATTTCCATTTCTTACTTTAATTAATTACAGGTGTTTTATGATGACCAGAATAACAGTACATAAAGCAAAACACATTTGGTGTGGGAAGGTAATTGGGCTGGATCAGACTTCTTACAAGAGTCCTCACCCCCCACCCCACATATTTTCTCCCTTCAAAGCCTCACTTAACACCTTCTAACAAAGATATTACATATTTAGCTGATGCAATGACAGAAAAGGGAGAAAAGAACAGGAACAGCAAAAACCCAGTAAGAATTGTTTAAAGAGATCAAGGCAGGGCTTTTATTGCGGATGTTATTTATGCTTTTAGTTACTTTTTAAAAAACATTTTTACCCAAGTGGATCAAAAATGAGTTAAAAAAGCAGCAGCAGCATTATTATTCCTATATATGCAATATATGAAACCAAGTCCTCTCAATAAATATTCAAAGGAGAGATTATTGATTGATTGATTGATTGATTGATTGATTGATTTAGAAAAGGTATACGGCTCCCATACTCTGGCCAGTTCACAGCAACAACAATAAAAACTTTTTTTTTTTAATCCAAAAAAGAAACAGCACCCATCACTCTTAAGCAACACTTTCCAATAACAACAATCACTGGGTTCCAGCTTCACCCTCTCCTAATTCCTGGGGGAAGAGCCAGCTTTTTAAGGTGTTCCAGACAGCTAGAAATGTGGAGTCCTGAGGGCTCTTGCGGGGAAGGATGCTCCACAGGGCAGGGGCTGCTACTAGAAGGCATGCTTCTTAGGGCCTGCCAGAGGACAACCTTTAATGGAAGGGACCTGGAGCACGCCCACCCTATCTGATCTGCAAGTTACCTGGCCCCCTGCCACGCAGGGCTTTAAATACGCCTCTTGAATTGCACAATTGGATGATATCCGTAATTTGTATCTAGGATAGCCAATTCAGATATCAATGCTGAGATGATCTAAAATTAGGGCGATGCCTCCAAGTTCTCAGGATGTGTGGCGCTTCTGGAGGCAAACTATGTAAACTATCAGCCCAAATGCTATGAAAGCACTTTAGTAGAATTTTTTTCTACATCTGTGGGGCGGGCAGTTCTTATTAGTGGGCATTCTACCCTTGTCCCACTTCCCAGCTCCTGGGATTTCTCCCTTCCTCCTGCAATCAAGGTGCCCTGGTGCCTTGCTACCATCCTCCCCAGTTCTTCATAGGGCAGCTCTCCCCTCCCCCATCCCATGGCTGGTTGGTGTTTCCCTCCTTCCTGCTGTTGAAGAAGGATAACAAACAATGTTGGAGCATTTTTGCCCCTCCCAGTTGGCGGGAGTGCTGAAGATCCAGCTCAGCACTGAGGACCTTTGAAGCTCAATGAGAAGATCCAGCTCAGCACTGAGGACCTTTGAAGCACAAAATTGCTACAGAAAGTTTGGGGGAAAAGGGTAGTGCCCAATAGTGTGAGAAAGTTCAAGATCATAAAAAAAAAAAAAAAGTAAAGCCATAGAATAATGTAAGACTGCAATAACTATTCAATATACATTCATTTAAAAAAAAGGAAATCAAAAGTCATAAGTTATCAATCCATTGACCCTCTGATTGTCACATATAAAATTAAAATTAGATTATCCATATAATTTACTACATGGCTATGTAAGAACAATATTTTCTGTAAAGCTATGGGAACGGATTCGGGCCTATTAGCATTACCATGGTACAATCCTAATGAAACATAGCTAGCTTGATAATTATATAAACCAAATGAAGTAGCAGCAGCTCTAAAGTGTGCAGGGCTACAGATAGTCCTAGCGTTGTTCTCCTCTTTCTAAACTTCTGCTTGAACTCGTTTCTCCAAATCTTACACGTCAGTGACATGGAATGATTAAGACTAACTAGTTTACTCCCCCCCCCCGCAAATAATCACTCATTTAGTCATAAAGAAAACTTTTAAGAGTAGGAAAGAAATGTTATTTTGTGTGTAGGAGACAGAGGGAAAGACTCATGCTGTTCCGAGAAAAATGGTTCTAAAAATGCAAGAAAATGTTTCTGAAAATGGCAGGTCATTCTTGTGGGAGAGTGGATAAACGTGTATTACATTATTGTTATTTTAAGGAAACATGAGAGCTTGCGCATGTGGACATACACATATCCTTTACTATAGTAAAGCAACATCATAAAAAAAGTTTTTTCAAAATAATGTTCCAGGAATGGAGATGGAGGGGAAGTAAAGCCAATGTGGTGCAATGTTTATAGAACAGACACAGATTCACACTCCTAGAAGAAGTTTATACTGGATGACCTTGAGCCAAGTACTGCTTTCAGTTTAACCAACCTCCCTGTTTTAAATAAAAATGGGATTAGGCATATTGGGATGTTCAGTAATGGGGGTCCCAGGTTCCCATTCCTTTCAGCTTACAAAGAGGAGAAGCTATCAGCAGTGCCCTTTCAGAATGAATGCACAAAATAGGCTGGGTGGAAGAGATGGTCCTATGAGATCATTAAGTTCAGATAGAAAGCAGGGATGGGAAACGTGTCCTCAAAATGTTGCTAAGCCACAACTTCCAACAATTCCCAGTCAGCATGCAAAAGGTGATGAATGCTAAGAGTTGTAGTTCAACAATCTGAAGGCACATAACTTCCACAACCCTGGCTTACAATGGCGTACATATACCACATGAAGGAGGCATGTATAATGCCTTTTGCTCCTTAAAGACTGGTAGGATGTAAATGTAAATATATATAATTTATGTTGTTTATTGCCAATGTGATTGTAAACCCTACCTTGTTTCTTTGGCCACCACATTTTGTACTAATTGCAGTTTTGGAGTCATCTTCAAGGTAGCTCCATGCACAATACATTAAGTGCCTGATGATAAAGATGTGAACTGCTATTGTCCGGGCTTCACAGGGCAGGCAGGGTTGCAACTGGCATGCAAGCTGAGCAAAGTCCCCCTGACAATGGCTTCCGCCTGCTGCTCCAGTAGTGCTATGAGTCCAGGAGCACCTCCAAATGGTCCCATGCAAACCTATCACTGGGATCTTCACTAAGCCAAGATGTTTCTGGACAAACTGTAACAACATCTTGCTGGGATTTAGTGTCAACTAGTTTCAAATTCTCTTTCAGAAATCACCTATCCAGCAGATTCCATCTGCAATTTACAGGAAGCACTCCCTTTGTTCTTTTGGGGACAGCTTTATTATTTTTTCCCCCCAAAAGTTATGCATTCCAGAGTTGCCACCAATATCCAGACAAGCTTTCAGTGTCCTCTACTGTCACCAGATTTTTGCCAACCCCTCTCTCCCATTACACTTCTGAGGCCGTGGCTCAGAAGAGCATTTTCCACACACGTGCTTGGGTGCTATTTCTGAACGTAATGGCTTGGTAGTTGAGAAATGGAGCTTTCCATCTGGATGACAGATGCTGAAACCAGCTCACGCTATTGTTCCATAAGGCAGGCAGTGGAGTGAACAATGGTAGAAAGAGGCAGTTGTAAATGTTCTCTGCCTGGAGCAGTTTTGGTTAGGGCTTGTGTGCGTACATGCACATGTGCGTATGTGCTTGTGAGGGGGTGGTGTTCACTAAAAGCAAAATGTTCCAAAATGGATTTTAAACTACATATCTTTGTGCATTTTTCTAAGGGAAAGGGGAGGGGGGAGGAATAAATCTGACTGACATTTTGAAAGATAACTCAAATTATGGAAACCAAAAGGAGACTCTGGCTCCTCTCTGTTCTTACAGTGCCATTGGCTCAGTGTCGGTGTCAGCTGCACCACCACCTCCCCAGCCAACCTTTAGCACAAGGACTTTAAGAGAGAAAATTAGAGAGTCTGGGGATGAACAAGGGGATGGGCTCTCACTCCTTCCCTTGTTTCCTTGGAAAGAAAGCCCCAGAGTTGAAGCAATGACTTGGCTTGTCCTGATAAACATAAGTATATATTTTCAGCTGTAGGCAACACAAGCTTGATGGCAGTAGTAGTGTACTGCACTGAAATGCAGAATGAAATAACCCAAACGGGGGTGAAGAGAACAGATCTACAAGAGTCCACTTGCCCTCAGCACTCTCTTGAATATCAGGTAAGCTAAATGGGTAGATGATTCTTCACATGGCTGCTACATTGCACATATTAGTACATAAATTTCATTGATGAGAAGATTTCCAAGTGTAAGAGACCTGGTAGGAATGAGCTTCAGAGTTTAAGCAGAAAGTGGTATCCGCTAGCAGGCTTCTGTATAGCTTATGTCTATGTATACATGCATGTTTAAAGTACACACACACAGAGAAAGAGAGAGAGAGAGAGCATCTTGTAGAATACTATTAGATATTCCTATATATCAAAGCATTTACTATCTGGCTTCTGACCTAACAGCTCCCCAAAATGAATAGGTAATTCTCACAAATGAGAATGCTTTTAGATTTATCCAATTCTATTTCTGAATGTAACATCATTAATATGAAAGTAGGTCCAGATTCTGGAAAGTATACAATGCACAACTTATGATATGTGGACTAATACCAGACAAATTCTTCAGGATCTAAGTCCTTAGCAGTTGAATTTGGTAAAATTTCATTTGCATCCTCAAATTTTGGCTTGTTTTGTTTATTCTCCCATTCTTTGATTGTGTTAATTGCTCAAATAAAAAGGCAAATATTGTTTGCATGCCTCTTTGTTTACCTTAAGTCCTCACTATCTCATGCATTTTGCAATGATGCAAAAATATCCCATCATGCTGGGGCTTCTGTACCAGTCTTTCTGCTTCTAAGACAGTTTTTGTTCTTTTTTCCTCTGGACTATTCCATCACAGTCATCATAACCAATCAAGGAAAAACTTAAATGTGATTTCAATCAAATTCAGGCTCTGTGGTGCAATTGAAGGCAAGATCAATTTAGGATTCAGGCAATCCATATATAGACTTCTATTGTGCTTTCTTGTTATCCAAGATAAAGTCAGCTGCATGAGGCCACTGCCTCTATGCTGAGCACAGATAGAACCACGTATAGAACTGAGACAGTGTTCCATCCTTTCACCTCTGAATTTTCATGAGATTTCTCCTGGGGTTTATGAGGCTAGAATTTCTTAGATGGGTATACTCTGACTTATGTTCTTCAGTTAAGGGCATGAACTTTCATAGACCCAAATACAGAAGCATACACTTGACCTTATTTTACAGATAAGCTATACCAGCCTTCCTTATCTTGATGCTTTATAAATCTTTTGGGTGTCAACTCCCAGAACTAATCTGAGAATTGAAGTTCAGAACATTTGGATAATATCAGGTTAGGGAAGGCTGCCCCATTCTGCCCTAAATGAAGTAAAAACAACAACAACCCTCCACTTACGAATTATTATCCCTTTTGCAGATGTTGTTATGGCTTCTATATCATATACACACATACATACATACAGAATAAAGAATAAATCAATGTGTCTTCAAAGCCCAGCACCAGTGTCTTTTAAAAGGATTCTAGGACTCAGAGTAGCCTGAAAATCGCACTCCCTATCCTAATCACCAACTGTGTGAGAACAGGTTGTGGATATTCAGCTGCATACGGCACTACACATTCTCAGCCCCCTCCTTTTTGTTCCTTCACAATTTCTAGGGATCATTCCCAGGATAGAAAAAAAAAATAACCCAGGTTTATGCCTTGACTAAAATTAATCTCGACACACTATGGGAGATTGCTGATTTTGCTAGAAAAGCATTTGAGGTATTGGAGCATGGGCACTTATTTTCAGGGACCCAGAATGAAAGGCCATGCTTTGTGCTCCTGGACTGAGTTTTATGAGTCATGAGTCATAGGATAGCTTCTTTTCATAGTCATTCTTCTCATCTCCTTCACAGTATTTCCAGAATGATTATTCTTATTAACAAATCCGATATTATATTAAATCATTCTGATATTATGCCTTTCCTTCCTCCCCAGTCTCTCTC
Organism: Liasis olivaceus; assembly: GCA_030867105.1. Lineage (NCBI taxonomy): Eukaryota > Metazoa > Chordata > Lepidosauria > Squamata > Pythonidae > Liasis > Liasis olivaceus. The sequence continues at coordinate 106,406,945 of CM061349.1, read as the reverse complement.
AAATTGCACTTACTAATATCAGTTTCTAATTCAGAGGATTGCTTTTGATGTGACTCTCTGCTAACTATCTCCATCCCCCATAATTCATCTCTTCACTACTAGCTTCTCAATAGATAGGAAAATGACCACTTTTGTGAACTGGCATAAATCAGAGGCAAAAAAACATGCTGCATATAATTGAAAAAGTAAAGTATATTAAAGGCACTAAATAGAGGCCATAAATAGGGAGAATCAGAGGGAAAAAAGTAATCACTAATCAAAATTGGAGAATGGATGCAGCTGCATTCCAGAATATAGGGAGAAAAGGGAGTAAGTATCTGTTTCTCTGGCTAGAGTCTATTTCTTTGAACAATGCAGATAGCCCTTCAAGGAAAAAAAAATGGGAGTGGAACACACATAACTCAGCAGTGTTGCTCCTACGTCCATGTATTGTTTGTGGGACTGTAGGAGAAATAATAATTGAAAAAAACCAACAACCTTCCCCAGATGTGATGGGACTACAGACATATTATAGCACAATTGCCAGAATTTCCATCCAATGTGGTTTTGGGGAATTCTATGAGTTGTAATTCTAATACAGCTGGAAGATACCAGATTGTGGAAGACTGGAATGCAGCATCATGTGTTGGGGTGGTGAGAAATACATGATTTATCAGAAAAGATAATGAGGCAGGGGGAAAAAAGAAGACATGCCTGATTAAGTACTCAACCACTTCAATGTCATTGCCGATGGGTTCTAAGATGTGTTTCAACAGATGCTTTCTTTCCTTAAAAAAAAAAGGTGCAGTGGTGGAAATAACTGTCTTGCAAAGAAATACAGTGAACCAGCTCATGGTAATAATTGTACCACAGGCTATTATGATGATAGATGCTTCAGACATAGAAGCTTCTCATTTGTCTTCCTAAAGAAACTGGTATGTATGTATGTATGTATGTATGTATGTATGTATATTCATTCATTCCCTTGAGCTGATCAGGAATAATGAGCCTTTGTGTAGAACACACTTAGCAACAGTTGCCTGGAAGGAATTTGGACCACCCCTCAATTTTAAACATTTATAACCTGAAACCAGATCAGTTGCTGTAAGGATAGTTCAGTAAAACTCTGCTAGCCTGCATAGGAGAGCCACCAAAAGAAGGCAAGAATAAAGAGGCACGTCCCCTATCTCTCTCCATGGTGCTGATCAGAGGCTGTTAGGACTATGGAATTAAGTGGCAACTGGGAAATAAGCTCATTGGGAAATAGCCGAAAACTGAGTTCTGTCCATAGTCCTGAATTACAGCTTTTTCTTTTTTCCTTTCATGAAAACAGTAGGCTGTAGTGCACATGAGCTCTGGAAAAATTCATTTTGAGAAAAATGTCAAGGTGATATTGGAAGAACAATTAGCAATGTTCTTCCCTGACCTGCATAGAGTGTCAGTCTCTCCTCTCTGGCCACTGCTATCAAACCCTAGATTTTGATTGGCTTCAATACATTCTGTGGCTTCAAAAGCTTCTCCTCGCAAACTGCTTTCATTCCATGATCACGTTGTGAATAAACAGTGATGCATAGAAGAAAATAGCTATTTATGTAATAGTGATTCAGCAGTTCCACTCAAGATCAGGGCCACTAAAATACATACATGCTGTAGTCTCTGCAATCATCATGGAATCTTAATCTACCTAGAAAAGAACAAAGCTAGAAAACAGAGACCAGAAGGAATGAAACCTGCCAGTAACTATGCTCAGTCCCTTCAATTTATTACCCACAGTGTCTCTGTGAAGCTACTACCTAAAGAACATGGCATAAGTAATGCAGCTTTCCCCCCTATAAATATGTTGAACATCAGCTCCCATAATCTCCAGCTAGTCAGGATAGCCATATTGGCTAGGAATTGTGGGGGACTGAAATCCAACTCATTCAGAAATGACAAGATTATCTGTGAGGACTCTTGGAGAAGTGGGGTGATACCAGAGGATTGGAGAAGGGCAAATGTGGTCCTATTCTTCATGAAAGGAAAAAAGAGGATCCCAGAATTATCAACCAATAAGTATTATCAATACCTGGAAAGATGTTGGAACAGGTAATAAATCAGGCTATATGAAAGTTTCTTGTAGACAATGCTGGGATTACTAAATTGCATCTTCTTTGACAAAGTAAATATTTTAGTGGACAAAGGGAACATAATCTCAGCAAAGCTTTTGGCAAATTTCTACATGACGTTCTCATTGACAAGCTGCTTAAATACAGTTTGAATGGCACTAAATAAGGTGGGTTTACAACTGTCTGGTTAACCACATTCAGAGAGTCAGCATTAATGGTGCTACTTTGAACAGGAGAGCAGCAACCAGTGGGATCCCCACAGGCATCGTTCTTGGGAGGGAACATTTTTATTCATGACCTGGGCAATGGAACTGATGATGAGCCAACAGTGTAAGACAGATGACAAAAGGGCTAACATAGGCTGCATTAAAAGAAGCACAGTATCAAAGATGTATGACGTCCTTCTTACCCTGGGTACTATGTAGAACTCTGGGCAGTACATATCCAGAAGGCTATTGACGGGTTAGAATAGGTTTCTGGATAATGACAAAGATAATACAGCAACTTGGAGATTTTTTTTTTTTTTTTTGTCTGCGCTCAGTCATTACTGACCCTGCAGTGACTGCCTGGACGAATCCTTGCAGTTTTCAAGGCAATTGTTTTTCGGAAGTGGTTTGCCAGAGCCTCCTTCCTAGAGCATAGCCCAGCTGGCGAGCGCAGGAGGCGGGGTTTCTGTTGCTTCGCGCCCTTTTCGGGCGAGCGCGGTTTCGCGCTTACCGGCAACTGGTCCCGTCTCTCTGTGCAAGGCACTGCCAGCATTTTTCCTCCCACCGGAGTGAGAGTACCCATTTATCTACTCACGTGAGTTTTCGACCTGTTGGGTTGACAGGAGCTGGGGCGGGGGGGGGGGGGAACAGGAGCTCACTCTGTTAACATGAAGGCTGGACTCGAACCGCCGAAGCGTCAGCCATTTCTGGCCGGCAACTTTCAGCGTCATTAAGCCGCTGCGCCACCACGTCCCCATCAACTTGGAGATATGGTGTAAAAAAATAAGCCAAAGGAACTTGGTATGATCAGTCTGGAGAGAAGACAACTAAGGCGAGACATGATACTGTATAAGCATACGGGTACATAAAAAGGAGCCATATGGAAGATGATCAGGAACTATTTTCCATCACCACAGAAATTATACCAGAAATAATGGGTATAAGTTGCAGCTACTGAGATTTCATTTAAATACAAGGGAAAACTTTCTGACTATAAGATCTGTACCACAGTGGGATAGCCTACCTATGGAAATTGTGGGTTCTCTGGACGTTTTTATGAAGAGGCTGGACAACCATCTATAAAGATGTTTTAATTGGTTTTTCTGCACACTGTAGAAGGCTGGATGATCCTTATGGTTCCTTCCACCTCCATAACTGATTGGGGAACACTGGTTTTCTTTCCTAGCAAGCAAATATTTTACAAGGATCATCATATAAAACTAAATTGCATTATTGGAAGATTCTAATCTTATTAAACCCCACTGATAGGAATGTTTCCTATAAAACCTCAGCTCATTTATCCATTGCTTAAATAATAATTATTTTATTTTTATCATTGCTATTTATTTGAATTCTTAAGTATGAGTAAGAATAAAATATTCTGTACTGCCATTCTCTACAAATCAAATCTTCAGATATATTATAGAACTCTACTATTAAAGCTCAATGAATCTCATTAACATCAAGAGGTATGGAGCTTTCATTTGTTTTCATTACAATACTTTTTCATAGGATTTGTGTGTTCTGCATTGATTTAACTAAAAGTAAGGTTATCTGGTTTTTTCCTCCAAGATACATAGGCTTTCTCTGAGCCAGATGGACTGATGGTTTTAGATACTTTTCTTCTTGTACCATACAGCAACATTGTTCCTTCTTTCTTTCTAATTCAGGCTCTTTTAACACAAGGTATCTGTCTCTTTCTTATTGTCTACATATTGCATACAGCAGCATGAATGATATGAGATAAATGAACTAGGAACATCCAAATATAGAAGAGGGATGAAACACATATCGCTTATAAAGTAGCTGTAATCTCAAAGGCACTTTTGCACAATCCTGAATGTGTGGTAATGTACTTTATACAAAAACAGCTACAGAATCAGACAAAAGTTAAGGTGACCCAAATGTATTGCTTTCTAATTTGATAATTAAGATTCTTCAATTATTGATTTAAATTTTTACTCTGAAGGTAGCATTTACAAAGTAGGGCAGATAATTTTTTTTTAAAAGTATGTAGAACACATTTTTCAAATATAGTTTGGTCTTAGCCAAGGCTATAAGATATGATACATGATTGTGCAAATAATATAGCCATAGCATCAAGCAAATATTTTCTCAGAGGTCTTGAATCACCTGCAGTACATGTATACTTTCTGTAAAGAAAGGGTTGGCACCATTCACATATATTTCAGCTCTGCAGCCCTGTTCTTAAGATTTGTATCCATGGGGTTGAACCCAGTAACATTTTCCTCAGAAAGCCTCAGTGGTTTCTTTGGACTGAGGAGCAGATGAATTAGACATTTTCAACTCAGAAGTGACCTTAATTCAGATTGACTTAGGATTTCTTTGTTCACTTGTTTGTCTTCTTTTGCTTGTTATATTTCTTACATATGCTATTCTGTAGGCATTTGGGCATCTTCCTCTTTCTGTGTATATACCACATGATAGCCTACATGGATCGACAAAGATGGCTAGTGAGTAAACGGTCTAAGTTGCTGACAGTCAAACTCCTGGGTCCTTCACCAATAGCTATGAAATTGCTAGGAGTTGTAATTCAGCATCTGGAAGGCCACAAGCTTCCCAGCATGGCAATAATTTGATACTCTACTTTGCAGAGACAAATTTGCACCCTGCAAATTCACTTTAGCCTTAACCTAATGGTAAGTATTCAGAACTTTCATTCGAATGACACTCAAGCTATGCTGTCTTTGCAATAAAAGCTAAAATAATGTTTTGCTAAAATATAACAGCTATGTGTATATTACTACTGAAACGCATCAGGAAAGATCCCCCCCCCCCCCCAATGTATTTCTAGTAACAGGGTGGACACCTCCTCTGCCAAAAGAACAAGCTAGGGCAAAGTCATCTCAAAAGAGTTGATAGTTCTGGAAAATTGTCAACTGCTAAAAGTAGAAAAGCTCAAAAAGGAACTGTCACACAAGCAATAGCTATGCAAGTAAGAATTCCAGTTAACAAATGAAATGAGACTAACCCATTAGGATCAATGTCTTAAATATACTCTGGCATATGTGTGGTGTGTGTGCATGAGAGAATTGAGTCTCGTAAGATCTACTGATTGCAGAAAGATAGCCAAGCAGCAATCTGAAATGAAGGATTATGTCTGCTTAAGAAGAACGTGCCCCAGAAAGACAACAAGCCAGAAGCCTTTGCCTTCCAAATCCTTATGGCTTCAGGGTTCTTTAGACATTCTCTACACCGCGTAGAAGCTAATTTTCCATGAGTTAATTCCCACATAACTAGAATAATGCTTAAATGATCACATACTCATGCTTTCATACTCATGGAGCCATAATTCAGAAAGGTGCAAAGTACATGGAAAAGACCCATGCACTGTGTATTTGTCTACAGTAACATTTAAAAGGCTTTTATCCATCAATGCCTATCTCCTAACAATAGACTTCTCTAAGATTACTGATTAATCTTATACTAAATAAAGGGACCACTCTATTATTCTGTCTACAAAGCTTCAGTTGGTCCAAAATGCAGCTGTGTGGGTAGGTATGGGTGCATCTCATGATGCCCATGTAATACCACTATTTCACAAGCTGCACTGGCTTCCAGTAGGCTTCCAAGTACAATTCAAGGTGCTGGTTCTCACCTTTAAAGCCCTACATGGCATAGGACCAGATTATTTGAGGGACTGCCTTCTCCTAAGAACATCTGCTCACCCCACACACTGCCACAGGAAGGACATGCTCTAGGTTCCTTCTTTTAAATCTTGTCATCTCATGGGACACAGGAAGCGTACCTTTTCTGTGGTTGCCCTTGTTCTCTGGAATGATCTTCCCCTTATATAGAACAGGCCCCAGCTCTGCTTATCTTTAGGAAAGCCATTAAAACCTGGCTTTTCTTCCAGTCATTAGGGGCCAGTTGAGTGAAGTCCCTTTTTGGTTGTTCTTTTATGGTGCTCGGTCACCATTTTTATATTTTGTATTTATACATTGTATGTGTTTTAATATCATGTGCGATCTTTTTGGTTTATTGCTTGGTTTTTTGTTGTTGTAGGCCACCCAGAGTCACATAGTTTGAATTTAGTGGCCTTATAAATCTAGTAAGTAAGTAAGTAAATAAATAAATAAATACCATTTCACTCTTCGAGAGCCAACACCAAAATAAATCAAAGGATGAAAAAAAGTTATGACCAAGAAAAACAGCCAGCTTTTTGAGCAAAAATTTAATGTTTCAATCACAACTTTGTACAAATTCTTTCAGTGTTCAGCCTGTTTCTCACATAAAGGTTCTGCTCATTATATTAATGTTGCCCTTTGGTAGAGCAGTATTAAGTATTACTGTGTTTATTGCAAATAAATACTGATTCAAAACCTACAGTTTAACTGTAAAGTTTTTGCATTTTATAGGAAAAGTAAAACATAGCCAAAAAAAAAAAAAGCACAAATGCCAGTAAATAAGAGATGGGGCTAAAATGCTTCCAAGAAAACACCATTACTCTGTGAGCTGCATTGGTTGCCAGTGTGCTTTTGGGTGCAATTCAAGGTGCTAGTTGTCACCTTTAAAGCCGTTCATGGCTTAGGACTGGGTTATCTGAGGAACCGTCTCAACGATTATTGTAAAATTAATGTTCCACAACAGCTTATGGCATAGTTTACATATCATCTAAATCATGAGAGGCACTGTAATGTGTTGGTTCTCCCCCTTCCCCTGGGGCCAGTTTCAACTGGTGTTGAAGCCCTGCTCACTTGTCACTCATGTCCTCGTGACCTCCTGTATGGACTATTGCAATGCACTCTACATGGGGCTGCCCTTGAAGAGCATTTGGAAGCTTCAACTGGTGCAGTATGTGGCAGCATGGGTAGTAAATGGCTCCAGTTATTCAGCGCATGTCTCTAGTCCATGAGCTGCACTGGTTGCCAGTTTGCTTCTGGGCACAATTCAAGGTGCTGGTTGTCACCTTTAAAGCCCTTCATGGCTTGGGACCAGGTTGCTTGAGGGATTGTCTCTCCCCAGTTGTTTCTACCTCTCTAATCCAGTCAGGCAGGATGGGCACGCTCTGAGTCCTGTTGGCTAAAGAATGCCAGTTGGCGGGCCCTAGAAGATGTGCCTTTTCCATCATAGTGCCCGCCCTGTGGGACATTCTCCCTCTGGAAATCGGGATGGCCCAACCCTGCTGGCTTTTCATAAGTCCTTAAAGAACTGGCTCTGTGCCCAGGCCTGGGGCGCCAAGTGTGTGCAGGGATCCGTTTCTTGGTTATTTTAGTGATTATGGTGTATGGTTTATTCTTAGCTGCTATGTATTTTAATTTTTGTCTTGTTGTAACTGTTTTTATTTTGTTTCCCACCCAGAGTTACTTGTTGAGATGGTTGGTCATACAAATTGAATAAATAAATAAATAATGTGGTCCATATGATTTGGACCTGGCTTGATGCACAGAACTAGACTTTGTGGTTTATTAAATAAAACAAGGTTAAGCATACTATGGCCAAGTGTGACGTCTCAGCCCAGTCTCTGTTATTGAGATTTAACCCAATCAGCAAAGTCATTAATATCCCATTTTACAGCAAGAAAACTGAAGCTGAAAATCTGTTTTAAATGTATAGTCAGACTTGGTATTGTCATGTCTTCATCTGTGTGTATGTTTGTGAGTGTGTATATATATTTCTGACAAAAGATGATTCCAAAATAAAAACAAATTAAAACATATCACTAATAAATCAATAATACGCTATGCAACACACAGTTCAAACAAGTATGACAGTCAATATAAGGAGAAATTGGGAAGAGCTAAATGTGTATTTAAAACAACTGCAAGATTTAAAAGGGTGGGGAATTTTTTTAAAAAGCTTTTGCCTGGTATTGAAAGCAGCTTAAAAATAGTAGTTTACCAATTCTCATTGGAGCAGGCATTCAACAGACATGAAGTTACAAAAGAAAAATCTTCATTTGTAGCTGGTAGGGCCACTTGAAGAAGAGAGGGCAATGGAGATTCCTAGTTCTAAATATACAACACTATGAATTTCTGTACAAAATCAAAAAACTATAACCTTTGTTAGAGATTGCTTCTGCCAGCTTCTACAATGGAATCTTTTAATATGACTACAGATGTGAAACAAAAGGAATGTTCAAACATGGTTTTGAAGCATAAGAAACCCATCTCTTGCAACTGCAAACTATATGTCCCTGCTGAGTTAGGAAATTAAGCTACCAAGTTATTTGCAGGTGATGCTGGTCCTTCACATGCAAGACCAAGTCTATTGGAAAACAAAAATAAGATGAAATTAAGCTTGTCATGTATCTTATACATATTGTGTGTTGAAAGAAGTGTAGTTTGAACAGAGGCAGAAAAAAAAAATCAGTCTATTATCCTAACAGAAATAAATTTCAGGATTCTGCCATTATTCCTAAGGTTCTTTTTTTCCTACTAAGTTCAACCTTCTAGTTTGGGGAAAAGGATGGAAACTACACCAAAGAAGAAGATTGTATATAAATGTAAGGCAAATAAACCAACTGCCTGCAAAGAACAATGTTTCTTGGTCCATAAAGGCATAAGATATGCAGAATTCTGCAGACTAAAGATGATAATCTAAAATGTTTGTTGAAAAAAAAAGCACATTCTCATATAATCTTGTATAATCTATTGTCTGTCTGTCTGTCTGTCTATCTATATATCCATCCATAAATTGAAACAAATAATAATAATTTTAAAAAATTATGAAGACCAAGGCACTGAAAGGATTGTCAGCTATACTAGACATCTCCTAAATTTACAGTATAATAATGTGTCACATGTCATTTTAACATCAGTTCCTTGCCATTAATTCTTTCTTCTGAATTTCTGGTTATTATATAGAGGTTCTCAATATTATTATGCAACTAAAAGTTGGACTTTGAAGCAGCAGTATAGACAGAGTGTTGATGCTTTTGAACTTTGGTGTAGGAAAAAACTCCTAAGAATATCATGGACATATTAACAAATAAATGGACCATAGAAGAAAGCAATCTGGGCTTCTCACTTGAGGCAAAAATAACCAGCCTCAAATTATCATATTTTTGGCACATTATGCAAAGACATAGCTCTGTTCGGAGTCAATCATGCTGGGAAAGGTGGAAGGAAAGAGAAGAGGACAACTAAGAGCAAGGTGGATGGACTTTTTCCAGGATGGGCCAAATCATCCTGGATAAGGTCTACCTATATGGTTACTAGGAATCAATACTGACTTGATGATACATAATCAGTCAATCTCATCACAATTGCACAGTAGCTGAACTGAGACACAGTCATTAATAGCTGTATGATCACCACTAATGCCCTTGGGTGTACAGAAATTGGTAGCTAGGTTGCCTGATATAAGGAATCTTTGCCTTGTTCACTCAGAATACCTCCTTCCTTGCTTATTCTTATTGCAGCCCTTGCTAAAATACTTAGAATGCAGTGAAAACTGAAGTATGTCAATCAGGGGAAAAAAGGTTCATTGGTAATTTGTTTTACTTCCTAACTATATATCAAATCTTCCTATTTGTGGAAGAGTAGAAACTTAGGTCAGTTCCATAGAAACACTATCTTCTGTATCTTACTACATCCCCAGCAGAAAAAAAATCTTATACTGAAATGATCACTGATGTTACTCTAAACATTGTGCATGAGATTTCCTGCTAAATTTTTCTAGTTATAAGCAATGGATTCAGACACTGTCGAATCCAACTATTTCAAGATATCTAGCCTTTTACAGAAATGAAAAAAAGTGAATGGGATTCATCTCTGTCACCCCAGTGAGGTCACCTGACTGCAGCACCTTGATTGTACCATCCAATCCACATGTTCATGGGCTCAGTTTTTAACTTGGTTATTGAATTAATCCAATTTACTCGATTCACACAATATACTGGATCATAAATTAATCAAATCAGCTAAGCTTGCATAACACATGAAGCCACACACACATGTATACACACATACACAACCAAGGCAGCACATTACGTGGATGCAACCATCTGGTTCAGCGTGTCATATGAATCCATCCATGGAGAAGACACTGGAAGCACTACTTTGCATGGGCTCAGTTTCCTGCAAATCTTAGAAGATGCCTTTTGTTTCAGAAGCAGAGGTATAAGCCTATATTTAAGTGACATGCTCTCCATGTCAACATTCAAGTACAGCACTATTATGCTAGGGAGAACTGAATAATATGCTTGTTCCTTACACTGCTGCTTCTCCATGACAATTTTTGCTAGGCTGAACTGAAATAATCATTACTGAAGCAAAACCACTTCTGTTGCTTGTGGCTGCTGCACTTCAGGTCATACTTAGCCAGAAAGGCAATAAGAAATGTTTATCCTTATGACACATTAGCAAACCATTCAGGGTTTAATTTAAAAGGCAAATAGCTTCATGTAAGATAAAATGCATCAGGAATGACAGCGATGCCACATTTGATGTTCCACATATGAACCACTTGTTTGCAGGACTGAACACAAAATATGTTTCAAAGCTTTTTCTGGATCTCTCCCTCAAATTTCACAGTGAATTAAAAGGGCTTGTTTAGCCACCCAGACTTGTCTGAACAGCTTTTCTTGTTATTTGCTAGCATTATTCCTCTCCAGATTACAGCCCAAACTGGGGCTCCTCAGCCTCAAAGCTATTATTTGGGGAAGAAGAATACTTTTTATGGTGCTGCCCTAATTGACGTGAGTAATTCTTGGATAGATTGCCATTTCATCAATTAACTGAGATGGCTGCATAAACATTTATCAGAACTCTTACAATGCAAATAGAAGGATACTTTAGAATTAAATTACATATATAGAGGTATTTTGGGTCACATACTGAGAATTTGTTTGTCATCCACCCCAGTGTAAGTATTAAATTATTCCAAGAGTCCTTCCTTCTATATAAAGAACCAATAGTCTATTTATATATAAGGATTAAGCATGGAGAACACCTTTTCGGTTTCTTGCTGTACTCTTGTCTCCTATCACATATAAGATGATTTATCCATAATATAAAAGCATGACGTGGTGCTTTTCCCTTCTCCTACTAGCTAATAATATGGACCAGAGATGCATATTATTCTCATGGTAACAGAATATGGACATAGGGTGAACAGGACACAGGATATAATTTGCAGCAGCAGTTTCATGTCATATATATATGCCACATAGTTGCATTTTTCATGTTAAATGTTTGGAAGCTATAGTGCTGCAAAATCTGTAGGCTAAGTTCCCTCACCTTTGATTTATGGTGATAAAATATATACACATAAACAAGGGGAGAGAGAAACTCAGTGGTGGAACTAAGCCAAACATTCTACCAGCTGAAAAAAGATGAATACGTTTGAATTGAATAAAACTATGAAGCTTCATAATCATCACAATACTTATATTAATACATAGCAACCTAGATAATAAATAAAAACATAAAAATCCAAAGAAATCTATATAAGATACTGAAGCTGAAATAACACACATACCCCACCTAAGACAACAGTATGTAAAAGTAGGAAGGTGGCAGAGCCCCGTTGCTCAGTGGCACAGCATCATCTTTGTATGTTATACCCAGGCATCTCCAGGGAGCTCTGGAAAAGATTTCTGTTTTCAGCTATCACCCCATACAGTCCAGGCCTCTTCTTCCTGATGCCCATAGATGAGCTTTAACTCCCCAAATTCCCTGTCAATTGTGAATTCTGAACGTTGCAACTCATCCATCTGAAGGATGTCCTATTGGAGGAGTTGATGGTTCCTTCCAGAACCTTAATCTTGCTAAAAGCCCTGCCTGGATGGATACTGAAATGATGTATTTCCTGCTTCATAGCTAACAACTCAACCTATACCCTGGTTAATCCTAACAATGACTGGAAAGTCATTTTGATCAGGGATGAGAAGCCTATGGTCTTTCAATTGTTGCTGAGCTAAGATTCCTTCAGCTTGGCTATGGTGGGGGATGCTAGGAGCTGTCGTTCAGCAAAACCTGGAGGACCCAGATCCCTGTCCCTAATTTAGATGCTCTCTCTTTTATGCTATCTGTTGTTAACCCAATTGGCAGTCTATGAGAAATTTAGATATGTGGAGTCCTTAGTACTCTCTGAACTTGGTTGTTTGCTTGCAGACGTTTCATTACCCAACTAGGTAACATCATCAGTGCTAGTGAGTGTGGGGTTTGCTTCCTGTTTATATGCTATAGCTTGCCCTGCCAGTGTTGGTGGGAGTGTGGTTTTCTCCTTGGTAGTCGGGTAATGAAACATCTGCAAGCAAACAACCAAGCTCAGAGAGCATGAAGGACTCCACAGTTCAACCCTGAGCTACATATATTCTCTTCTATTGAAAATGTAGATATTTCAAGTAGGGTTCAAATGAAAGCCTAACAACACCCTTTGTGCTCATTAATCCTATTAAGCTCATCCATGCAAACTAATGCATTCAGAGGGATATCTAATAATCCCAAGTGTGGTCATACCTCATTTCTATCTTCCAGCAACCTGCATGATAAGGAGATGGCTGAGCCACTTCACTGGTAGTGAGAACTGAAAAAACTACCTACAGCTGAGATGATGAAGTATGGAGTACAGAACACATAAATTAAAAGAGAGATGAAAGAAAAGTGAGACAGAGATCTGCAATTGTATTTTATAACCAGCACTCCCAGTCCTGACTGAGGACAGAGAACCTTAGCTGAACACTTGAGTCTTGTGTTAGTAGGCAAATGGCAAAGGTGCTTTTTTGTATCTGTCCCTCATCATCTTGCTTCCATATGTTGCTCTCAAAAAAGTGCCATTTGCTCTGCACCTTACTGACAGTCTAGAGGAGAATGAAGAGAATTTGTTATCTCTTTTAGAAACAGCAGAAGTCAAACTATCATAGAAGCTCCGCTGGGGGAAATGGCTAAATTGGAAGTAATTTATAAAAACAGGTAATTCATCTATTGCAACATCTTTAATATTTAAATGGTAGAGGGAGGAATTTGCCAGCACAAACCCACTCTGCTTGTGGAGTAGAGACTGCTGGCTAATCACAGAGCTTTAGTGCCCAGATAACTATAGAATCCAAAGTGATACTATCTACTTGAAGTCTCTTTTTTCCCATCTCCCCCTCTCTCTCTCTCAGCAGCACATTAATGCCCTCCTTCCTCCCATACACACATGAACATTCCCTCACACTCACACATATTACACCCACACACAATCACTCATACACTAAGAAACATAAACATGCCCTCCTACACTGCACTTTTAAAACCTGTATTTGACGCCCGTGCGCTTGGCTCCACTTTTCTGCTGGCAGCCAATATGCTTGTCTTATGCTACTCTAGATGTGGAGGAGGAAAATGTATTACACTAAGCTTGGACACTGCGCTAGGATTGTATCAGAAGGGCCTCTTGCGAATCTGAAAGGAAGGTGTAAGGTTCTCAGGCAGCATCCTTTGAAGTTGCAGAGCAGGGTTGAATAACGCTGCTCTTCAGCACATTGTCTCACACTTACATGCCTCCAACCATCCCCTCCCTCCTCTCCTTTGCTTCGGTGGTGCTTTGGCCCTATCTCAGTCCCCATAGCTTTTCAGTCTTAACTGTAATCTCAGAACAGCAGTAACTTGTCATTCCTTTATTATCACACTCAGCATGATTTCTTTCTACTTGAAAATTAAAGGTACTCAGCATTAAAAGCTCTCATTTCTCAAGTCCAAGAAGTGAGACTTTAAACATCTGAATTACCAAGTCTCCAACTTCTGCCTTCCTTGCCCTCAAATTTGTCATAGTCACATCTCCTCCTTTTAGTTTTACTGTCTAACTAGAGCAGAGCTGTATTTGTGCAAGACTGCAGGCAGGCAGGCATGAAGAAACTGACACTCAGAGTTAACTAAGTGCTCAGGCTCCGATGATGCACTACCAATCTGAAACTGATTCCTGCATCTTATCTTAATGGAGCTGCAGTTATTTGGGCTAACTGGCCCTGGCTTGCTTCTTCTTCTACTCTTGTTTCCTCACCCAAACTGCTCCATGTGTTCCAGATGAGTACTACAGGGGCAAGGCCAGAATATTCATTGGAAGAAAAATCAGTTACAGAAAACTGCCTAGTTCTAATGCAACCCAGGGATGGCTGCATTAGAACTAAACAGAGATCAGATGGGAGGACCTTGACTAAGCCTCTAGAGGAGTTTATGTACTTACTGTACCTTCCTGTCGCCTTAGTACAGACCCTGTATGTTCCTCCAGGAGCAGGAGTTTAACTCATCTAGCAAGTAGATGAGGGTTACTGCAGAAATATAATGAAAAGTATCTCTAATATTCTTGATCCTCCCCAGTTATGTGCTGTTTATGCATAGATGTTGGTACAGTATAGGTGAACTCAATTTACCACCAAGTATATGTTCAACAGTGAGTGACAACCAATCCCAGGTCCCTACAAGATTTACAAATTCATGTTTAATGCATTCATACTTTGTTTTTGCATGCATACATAATGTTTCCTCCTTAAAGCACTGATATATGAAAATGTGAATATGAAACACTTTTAACACCACATACATATTTGGATAATGCCATATTCACAGTATAATTAGAGGAAGAGTTTCCAATTCCTTCCTTATGAGGCATATACTCCAACTGTGTATGAACCATATACAGTATAATGGCCAGAGTGCCTACAAAGCCCTTGCAACTATGAACTGGAAAAATTCTAAGTTGTGAATCTCTGGATTTGAGGTGTAATAGCTCCTGCTTATGTTCTTTATCAACACTAGCTCATTCTAATAACAGAGGTAAATAGCAAACTGAGTGATGGTTCATGCTGCCAGCCATCTCCTCTCCAAAGTGTTCTTAATGCCTGTGTCTCTTGAGGAAGGATGTAAGCCCTGCGAGGTAGTCCAGACAAGCAGCACAACCAGGAGTACTAGCTCTATTTTAACTGTAAGGTTAAATTAACAGAATCTCGCAAGACTGAAAGTATTTCTCCCCTCCTTTCCTTTTACTCTCCGGAAAACTAGGGAGGGTTCCTTCTGAAACATTTCCCACACCATCCTCTCTTCTGTGGGCTCAGACATGTAAGTTCTCCAGTCTGTGGCTCTCCCTCCTATCTTCCAAGGTCATTCCCACATACCATTACAGAGGCTAAGAGCCAACCTTTTTTCCTGTTTCCACCTCTCAGTCAGAGGATTGCAGGTGAAAGCATGAGAGGAGAAGACGTTTTCCCTAGGCGTAACAGGGCATATTGTCCTAGACATCCAATTGATGAGCAACTGAGATAAGGACAACATCCTACTGATTCAATTCAGCAAAGGGCACCTGCAAGTATCCTTCCTATCAACTGTATAATACTGGCGGTATTGCATTTATAAAGCTTATCACTATCCTTATAGGATTACAAATAAAAAAACAATGTCCATGCAGAAACAATGCTGGATGGTGAAGCCTGGTACTTTGGGTTTACCAAAGACATTGGCCCGTGTTGGCTGCTGGGAAGTTCTCAAATATTTTGTAGGGCATTTGTGCAACAAATGGAAAGCTCTATCACTTACATAAATCTCTTCAAGCAGAAAATATTTTATGGAAGAGTAAATCTTTCACTTCATGTGTGTGTGTGAATATATTTCCATGGATGAATGCCAATGAAATAACAAAAATGCCATGGGTAAATTTAAAAGGATTTGTCCATGTGTCTGTGTGGTAGCTGTACAACATTTTGTATAATTATATAGGCTGAACAGCATTCTGCCACACCCTTTCACAAAAACAGAAAACCATGTAAACAAAAAAAGGCATTTCAAATTTCTGCCTCTTAGATTGCCTTCTGATGAAGCATTTCTGGGATCCACTGATGTCTCTCATTTGTCTCCTCTTCTCTTCCCTTATGCAAATCAACAAAGAAAACCTAAGAAACAAAGTAATTATAGAGATTGAGGCATGTAAGAGGAAGAGGCTGGTAATGAGGAATAGCAGTCCATGATGCGATAATAAGGTGAAAGACAAGAAGAGAAGAGAGAAGATGGAGTTGGTGAGCCTGTCACACTGATTAAGCTCTGAAACATCATTTCTAGTAGCTTTCTGATTTTTTTTGGGGGGGGGGACCAACTCAGCAAGGAAATAGGATTATGGGAGCTGTGGCAGCACTTGGCTGACCTTCTCTAAACAGGATTATTACTTATATGGAAACCCACCAAGGAATTCCAGGTTTGTAAACTAGATTAGGATTAAAAAAAAAATCCAGGAAAAGATAACAGAGAACCAGTTCCATATTGGTTCCATATTGTAACCAAGGGAATTACATGAATGCATCAGTGAAATCACCAGGAATTGACTTCAATACTTAACAGCACTAGGTTGCTTATCTCTGGTCAAATAAGCATGTAAGGAATTGTAGTCTAATCCTCTTCCATCATTCTTGAATAGACTGTATTTCTCCAGAAACCTCCCTTGTGAATATTATTATTCTCTAGCATTCTAGGACATATTTCCAACATAAACTCATCAACCATGCCATACATTTCAACATAGTATATTTGTCTTCTGTGCCCCATTAACATTAAGCATAAATTGAAACAACAACAGTAATAATAACAACAACAACAAAAACAACCCCCAGTGAGGCACTACCTTGACGTGGTTGTGGGGCTTGTGTGCTCTGAGGAGGATGAGAGCTATGCCAGAAGTTCAACCATACTGGACAGGTCTCATCAGAGCAGCCAAAGAGTGTCTCTCCCATAAGCAATATGGTGAGACATAATTTACAGATACCTATACCAGATTGGTCATTGCCTGGGTCAACGAGGACTGTGCTAGGTGCTCTAGTTCCTGGACTTCTGGTGACAAGTGGGCTACAGGACTCAGGACTGTTGGCTGAGCAATCAGGGCCAGCAGCTGCAGAACTACTGGAATAAAAGTTGTTCACCCGTTGCAAATATACAAAGACTGAAAACAAAGAAATAATGATCTATTACAAATCAAGTCCAATGAGAAGAGAATATCTGAAAAGAATGTACCAGTTCTGGAAAGAACCACCTCCAGAACCAGAAATAACAGAACAGAGGTAGCAGATCAACATTGATTTATAATATGAAATAAAGTATTCACAGAAGTAGAATTGGAAGAACTGCAAAGGTCTACCCAGGGCAAAGAAATCAAAGCCTTGCCAGAAGTAGCTCAGACTGTAGAGGCAAACCAGGGGGAGTTGGCAATAGAGGAAGCCAGCATAGCTATTGAATCATTTTCATTCCCAACCAGGCGCCCTCTCCTCTGCCTTCTCCTCAGAAAGAACAAAGCTCTCTAACTAAAAAAACAAGAGGAATTGAAAGAAAGAATAACAGCATTTAGAACAGCACAAAAATAACAGAATAAGGTTGCTGCATTGAAGCTTGTTACAAAGAAACAGCTAGCACAAATATTAAAAAACGCCAGTACTGTAATATCAAATATAAGCACCAGCTCACTGCAAGATACAAATAAACTAATGTACAGCACAGGTGCAGTTATAACTTGTATATAGCCTCGGCTATAAGCTTGGATGCAAAATCAACAAACAAGAAAAAAAGCTAAACAGTGCACCACCAAAATGGAAGATCAGGTTGGAAAATAAGATCAGCGTGCTAAGATCAGATGCAAGCAAGCTAGAACAGATGAAAGAAAAGAAGCTGAAGAACAAGAAGACCAAAGATCTTGATCAAGAAATATCATCTAGAAACAAGGAAGATCAAGGAAACACTGGTAATAAAAAGCAGCAAATAACAGCCATAGCCAAGAAGATCAGCAGATACGAAGCTTGAATTGCACACTACAGGCAGAATCTCCAATTTCAGTCAAATCAGAAACATTTCTACCGATCCATCAATGGAGAGACTGCAATGAGCCAGTCAACACCTGACAAAGAAGAAACAGTGCAGTTCTGGGCGCAGCTATGGGACAACCCAAAGAAATACAACAAGAATGCAGCTTGGATAAAGGAGGTAGATAAGAATAAAAAAGAAGCTGAAATGAAAGAGCTTGTAATAACAACAGAAATGGTGGAGAAAAGGGCAAGGAAGATCAAGAATTGGTCAGCATCAGGTGAATTCCAGCCTGATTTCAAATTGTACTTTGTACTTGTTGTTTAGTTTGGTTGAAAGAATGGGTGTTGCTGAGAAATAGCAGATTATTGAATTTGGAAGGACATGAATTGAGATTTGGGTGGCACAGCTATTTATGATATGATAAAGTTAAGGTTAATGTAGATTTTAAGAATCACTTTATTAGACATGCCATTTTCAGAATTTGGAATAGATATAAACATTGATTGTGGCCAAAAATACCCATATGGTTATCTCAACAAGAAGCACTTTATAAGAAAGAAATGGTAACTTAGCAGAAATGGTTAACTTATGGTGATATTCTTGATATTCACCAAGGAGAAATTAAAATAAAATCAAGAGAGGATTTGACATCACAAGGACATTCATGTCACTGGTTTTCATATGTACAACTTGGAGAAAGATTTAAAGTAGATAAAAAGACATATGGTTTTGAATGAAATGAAGCTGTTTTTGAAACTGAATTGTGTACTAATGATGAACATCTTATTGCTAAAATGTATAAACTTTTGTTGAGATTTGAAACAGAAGATGAACAAGTTAAAGATTGTATGATAAAATGGGCTAAAAACTTTGGATATAATATACAAATGGTACAATGGGAAACTATCTGGGTGATAGGGTTAAAATTTACACTGTGTTTTAACTTGAAGAATTTCTATAAAATCATGTATAGATGGTATTTGTCATCGGAAAGATTATCAAAAATGTGCAAAGGGGTTTCAAACACATCTTGGAAATGTGAACAACAAGAAGGGACTTTTTACCATCTTTGGTGGACATGTAATAAAGCTAAAAAAATTTGGACTCAAATTCACATATTAATTCAGAAGATTTTGAAGGTTAATATACAGTCAAAACCAGAGACTTTCCTTTTGGGACTGATGGATAAAGAATTGGAAAAAGCTCATGGACCTTTGTTTTTATATTTGATAACTGCAGCTAGTCTTTTATATGCTCAAAGGTGGAAAGACTCAACATTACCTACAATGGAAGAATGGATGGTGAAGCTGATGCAGTTAGCTGAGATGGCAAAGTTGAAAGCTTTGCTTAGAGAAAAAACATTGACTAACTTTAATGTCAGTTGGAAGCCCCTTTTGGACTTTTTGCAGGAGACAGGAAAAAATGAAATTATGATATATGGATTTGATGATCAGTTAAATTAATAGGTTATACAAAATATGTATGTTAAGATGTAGTTTTAAAGTAAAAGGTTGATTTATGATTGTATGATTTATCTACATCTGTATAAGAAGTCGGAAGTTATTCTTTTTGTATTTTTTTTTATTTTCCTTTTCTTTACTTTCCATTACTTTTGCATTCTTTCTCTATTAACTCTCTTGCTCTCTACTTTTCTCCTTGATTATTAGTTCTTGTCTGCTTTTACCTTTATGCTTTTTATATCTTAATAAAGTTCTTATAAAAAAAAAAAAAGAATTGGTCCGCACCAGGTGAAGGTGAACTGCATGGTTTTTGGTTGAAACATCTGACTGGTCTGCATCCACTCATTGTCAAGCAGTTTAACAATATACTGCAAGGAGGTGAAATTTAAGATTGGTTAACATCTGGCAAAACCTACCTGATAATGAAATATCCAACAAAATGAGCAGTACCAGGCAACTACAGGCCAATTACCTGCTTGCCAGCAACCTTCAAATTGCTAACTGGTGTGGTAGCTGATGCAGTCCAACAGCATCTAGTTGAAAACAGGCTCTTTCCATCTGAGCAGGAAGGAAACCACCCAAAGAGCAGAGGAAGAAGAGATCAGCCCCTTAATTGACAAGATGATTTTGGAAAACTGCAAGAGAAGGAAGACCAACTTCAGTGTAGCTTGGATTGATTACAAGAAGGCATTCGACACCCTGCCACATGATTGCAAGGAAATAACAGGAGTCAGTAGAAACATGAGAAGCTGTGCAAAGACCAATGGCACAATGGAAGACACAGTTGCTAGTCAATGGTGATAGACTGGGAGAGGTTAACATCAAGAGAGGAATCTTTCAAGGAGACTCACTATCACCACTACTGTTTGTCATTGCATTGATTCCTCTGTCAGCAATACTGAACAAGTCGGGACATGGCTATCAAACATCAAAAACATTTGCCAGGCTATCCCACCTCCTTTACATGGACAATCTGAAGCTGTATGGAAAAACACCACCTGAAATAGAATCACTGCTCAACACTGTCCAACTATACAGCCAAGATATTGCAATGGAGTTTGGACTGGACAAATGTGCCACCCTTTCCATCAACAGGGGAAAAATAGTGAAAACTGAAGGAAAAGATGCCCTATGGAAATAACATCAAAAGTCTGGATGAAGAAGATCACTACAAATAACTGGGCATCCTTCAAGCTGACAACATCAAGCACACTGAAGTCAAGGAGAAGGTTAGTAGTGAATATATCATGAGAGTGAAGAAGAACTTAAAATCCAAACTCAGTGGAGGAAATACCATCAAGGCAATTAACACCTGGGCAATTCCAGGCATTAGATACCCAGCTGGAATAGTGGACTGGACTCAAGCAGAACTAGAAGCCCTGGGTAGGAAGACCAGAAAAATAATGACAATGAATCATGCCCTTCCTCCAAGCAGTGATGTTGACAGACTCTACTTACCAAGCAGCATAGGTGGGCATGGAATGTTGCAAGTAGACCAGACAGTTGAAGAAGAAAAAAGGGCATTAGAAGAATATCTGAAGAAGATGCACTGAAGCTAGTACACCATGAAGGCTTACTGAATACTGAAGAGACCAAACTGGCCTACAAGAAAGACCAAATGAAAAATAGAAAAGAGACATGGCAAAGTGTTACATGGCCAGTGCACAAAAAAACTAGCAGCCAAAGTAGATAACAAGACCTGGCAATGGCTGAGTGGGATAGTTGAAGAAAGAGACAGAGGGACAAATTCTGGCTGCACAAGACCAAACCTTAAGAACAAATGCGTACAAAGCCAGAATCAAGAAGACAGCAACAGACAGCAAATGCCGCCTCTGCAAAGAAGCTGAAGAAACAGTGGACTACCTAGTTAGCTGCTGCGTGAAGATCGCATAGACTGACTACAAACAAAAGCATGACAAAGTAGCAAGAATGGTACATTAGAATGTCTGCAAGAAATACCATTTGCCTGCAAGCAAGAACTGGTGGGACCACAAAACAGACAAAATTATAGAAAATGAATAAGCTAAAGTGCTCTGGGACTTTAGAATTCAAACAGACAAGCACCTGCCATATAACACCCCAGACTTAACAATTGTTGATAAGAAAGACAAAAAAGTCTGGATAGTGAACTTTGCAATATCTGGACACAGTAGAATAGAAAAGAAAGAATTGGAGAAAATCGCAAAATACAAAGACCTGCAAATAGAAATAGAATGACTGTGGCAAAAGAAATTAAAGATAGTACCAATTGTAATACAGTAGGTACCTTGGGTGCAATCCGAAAACATCTGGAGAACCCTTGAACACCATCAGCATTGACAAAATCACCATCAGTCAATTGCAAAAGGCAGCTTTAGCAACAACATTTGCCTATCCCAGGTCCTTGGGAAGGACTCGATAGGTAGATAAAAATGCCAAATACAGTCTAAACATCTGGCTGAATGTGCAACCAACAGTAATAATTCTATTATTTTCCTTTGTTGACCTTCGACTCTCCTGTAGCCCTGCCTCTCACTCTACTGTAGAATCACAATGTAGCTAACTAAGCACCATTAAAGAGTAACAGTCTCATGGAATTGTACTGTAACCCCCAGATACAACGAAGCAGGCTCTTCCCACAGCTAGACATTGGCTGACCATGTTTTACTATTTCTCCCTTATCATTTTTTGGCTGGATCACACAACATGCTAAGCCTAAGTGAAATAAATCACATAATGGCTTCATACAATGTGTGAACCCACCATTGTAGCTTGTTTCTGGCTTAGTGTGATGTATGAATTCAGCCAATTATAGTTTATTCAACAAGCTTAGTGGGACATGTGATCTAAATAATTGTTTAGTGTTAAAATATAGATTTTTCCTGCTACAATTCACTGACACAGATAAAGTAGTAGCACTCAACCATTTCGCTCTCAAGTAATTCATGAAATGCCTCTTTAAAATAATTCTGTGACTGCAAGTCAGTCATGTAGCCTTTCTTCAACTGATCTCAGAAGCAAGATGTTCAGTTCCTGTTGAAAGCTGTTCATTGATTATTTCCTGAAAAAATTACACAGCTAATCATTTCAATTTCAGTTTTCCACAAATTTGTTTCAGTGGAATCTGACATATTACACAAGAATCATCTCTGTGGCACTAGTGTCAACTCACAATATGACAGATACACAATCCAGGACCTCCTCATTGAGTCTATTCCTATGGAGCATTGTCTTAGTTCCTCACCTTAATAGCATTAAAAAGTGTAAACATACAGTAAAAGGGTTGAGTTCTGCCTTTACTATCATCCTGCATTATTTCCCCCCCCCCCCCATTAATTAACCCTGACTAATTAGTCAGTGAACATGTTACTCCCAACACCTACTACTTATACATATTCCAGTTCTGGGAAAAGCTGGACCAAGTTTTCCTGAAAGAACTGGATGGAAATATAATTAAGTACAGCAACTCATTTGATACAGCTGTCAAATGATCAGGATATATGGCCTATGTTCCACAACATGACTTTAGCACACGAAGATAAGACACAATCCACTGGTACCCATGGGAGATGCTGTCAAAAGGCACTAAAAACAGAGTCCCAGTTAAGAAGTCTCTGACAGCAACATAGGACATCAATGTAGGCAGACTTCCAGAGGAGGCATGGCGAACTGAAGACATCTCTGCAAAAGCAGAGCTGATGACCACAGCAAAGACCAAAGAACTGGTAAGTAAACCGGTACTTCAGAATCTCTCCGGATAAGGAAAGGATGGAAGATTGCTCATATGTGCTCCAGACAGCTGCTCCTTGAGAGGAGACTGCAAGACAGTGGTCTTCCACAGGTTTGAGTGCTGGGTGATGAAGGGATTAGCCATCTTGCTCACAACTGTGGTAGAGCCTTTTAAAGACACTAAGTTTGCAAGCCACACTTTCTAATCACTTTCAGAAATTGCCTATTAACCATCTTAAAGCTATTAAAGACCTTCAGAACAACAAGTTTGAAAAGTCACCAGGTGAGTTTAACTTCAATTCTGTACAAAAGAAAAATTAATTACAAACTTAAGAAAATTGAAATAAACAGAAAAAAGCTAAATAAGATTTTGATCCAATGAAGTTACAAATGGATTAAGGGTTCAGTTAAATTTGGAATACTGACTTTTACTATAAGATTTTGGAATTAACTATAAAAAATAAATAGCTTCTCATGGGAACCAGAGTTATTTTGGCTATCTTGGCTCACACAAAAATAAGCGACTTTATGATTTTAGAAACTGGACACTAGAGGGAACTAAAGATTCTAAGTAGAAGGGGAAAAAAATACAAGCCAGTTTTTGGTGTTGGTTAATTGGGACTTACAAAATGACATAAAATGTCATAACATTGGAAATATTAAAGACCTTTGAAGAATGGAGCCAGAAATTAGTAGCTACAATATCAATAATGTCAGTAATAATGTCTGATTCTGTGGATAGATTATGTCCAAAAGATGTCAATGAGGAAATGACAGATGGGGAACAAATTTTGTCTGACAAGACAAAGAAAGTAATGAAAGTGGAACTACAAATGACAAGCCAAGAGAATGATTTGGAAAAAGATACTTTATTGGATATACGAAAGAAACTGGCTCAAGTTTTTAAAATTAAAGGGGAAATACAAATGACAAACCAAGAGAATGACCTGGAAAATGTTTTCTTATTGGATCAACAAAAGAGGGTTGATAAACCCTTGAAGAAGTCTGTGCAATAGAATAAAAAGAATTGAAGAAAAATCAAATCCTATGACAATATTTGAATGAACTAAAGATTAAGACTATTAGAAGTAAAAGGAAGGAATACAAGGTTGGTTTATTTGATCAAGGTTAAAATAAGACATTTATTTACAAAGTTCTGGCAATCCTTTACAGACTTTTGTTGACACCAAGATTGAAAAGTTGATGCTTTATGGATTGCTTATAGATAAGGGATGGTATATAGGATGAAGAGATATCTGTTTGTAACTTATAGGGGGTGAAGAGTCACTAAATTTGTCTAAAGTTATTGTAATGAAGGTTGGAAGTCATTATATATTTCTTTTCTTTTTCTTTATCACATTCTTTCTTTTCTCTTTCTCTTTCTTTTCTCTTGCACTTTTTATTCTTTCATACTATTCTTTTTTCTTTAGTCTGTATTAGTTTTTACTACTGTAATCAAAATCCTTAATAAAAAATTATATATCAAGGAAATAAATATAGGGAAGCATTATATAATTAAGCAGGCATGTAAATATCAACATAGCAGGGCAGAATGGAGAGAGGTAAATGAAAAATAGGAATGAACAAAGAGAAAAATCATACTTATTAAGGACCAGACAGATACTACAATACGATGCATGGAGACTATGCATGGAGATGACATGGGATAAGACAACTTCGTATGTTTTTCATAACCAGCATAGCACAAAGTGATTTATAATTTCAGGCGTAAGCAATCTTGCTATTCAAAAAAGGCTTTTCCCCTTTGTAATCTATGTCAGAAATATTCAGTTTCTGCCAGTGAATTTCCATAATCAATAATCTGAACTGTCTAGAAATGTAATGGACTATAATAAATCAAGTGTCTTAAATCAAGGATCTGAACTAAGTTTCTAATTTTGAAGTTCATGTATTTTCTGAATGAGCATGCATATTAACTGTAACACTAATTAAAATACTTTTCTTTGGTGTTAAATAAGGTTTTACCTGCCCTAGGAACAAAATTCAACCCCTTTTAGTCACAGACCAGATGGACTACAAAATTTTATCTGCTTAGAGACACAAAAAGCAAATAAATTTAGTTACCTGAAAACTACATGCAAATGTTCTTTTTTTTACTGGAAAGGAAGACCTACTGAATAAAGTAGATTTATTTTCAAGAAACAAGCAATAGGCTGTAAATGAGCCACATTGTCCAAAAGCAAGTACTAATAATTACTGAGTAGGATAGTGTTTCTCTCTGAAGTGATAAGCATAAATCCATGTTCCTTGGCTAGCAATATCATAAACACTGACAATGGTAACTCAACACATAGCAACATTCAGATAGCAGCATAAAATACTATTACAAAAGCACTCACATGAGTTCTAGGATGATTTTACTAAGATGGTATATCCAGGATGGAGCTATGATGATTTCCTAATTGCTTGGTCCAGTAGAAAGACCATAATGATACATTTGAAAAAAATCACTTGTAATAACATTTCTAATCCTTGATCTTAGATACCAGATCTCTCCACTCATGGAGTAGAGCCTTCTTATGTATGACAGTTAATAATGACCCTGTTGTAAATTTATTTTAAAGACAGGATTTAATATTCGTTGTGTTCACTTCAGGTCTTTCTGAAAAGAAGTTCATTTCAGCATGAGGCACTTATTCTAACAAACACACACAAAGTTTTAATAGGAAAGATGGCTTTAAAGCAATAATAACAGTACCAAGATCATGTCACCAGTCTGGAAAAATGAAAAACCAATCATCTGCTCTCGGACATGTTGGCTGAAAATTCTAGGAGTTCCAGTCCTAGCATATCTTTACTGTATTAGTTTGGGGAAGGCTTCCAAATAAGTAATTCCTAGCACTACAGTGAATGGCCCTGAGAACTATTCTACCTTTGCCTCCTCTTTTTCTATTGTGTAAAAAAATAGTTGGAGGAAGGAGTAAATATTTCAGAGGGTTCCAAATGGAAGACAACAATATCTGAAGTGCCCTGTACAATTCCTTGCATAGGGTTCCCCAGAAAGCACCCAAAATGTAAGGTTTTTCCATTTTTATCCCACAACTCAAAGCAACCTGCATGTTCCATACATAACTCTTCTATTTTATCCTCATAAGAACCTTGTTGGTTTTGGTAAGGCAGAACAAGTTCACTCAGCAACTTTGCACCATTTTATTTAGCCTTAACCCATTCATCAAGCCACTCAAGAGTTGGGGTGGAAGGATCTACTGCCTGAGGAAATACTGCCCTCCTCTGGGTCTTTGCAGTCCAGAGGACTTTGTCTTCCCAGGAGTCTTGTATTTAGAAGTCTTACTTCAGGGACAATCCATATCCCCCTTGCCATAGAATAGTAAGACAACGGCCTTATAAGAGCTCAGGCAGCTCCACAGGCAGCAATACCAGAGAAGCCACCAGTGCATCTCCACCTTGCACTGATCTAGTCTGATAGCTTACCACTATTAGACCGTGGCAGTACTTGAACGCACTCATCTTTCCCTGCATCTCTCTAAGGGGCCTCTCCCATACATTTAGGGAATTGTTGCTCTATGCTGCACCAGAAATGTTTCTAACTTACACAACAACCTTCAGTTGTTAGATACTAGAGCTCTCTATCTGTGGAACCCCCAGCATTATAGAACTGGGGGAAGCAGCTATTCCTAATGAAAAACTGCATCCATACAAAAGCTCAGTTTTAAACATCTCTGAAGACTATGAGAGCAAGAACACACTTCAATGCATTCTGAAAGTACAGTTTTGCCTTTAGTTTTAACTACTAATTTTTGTACACTACATTTATATATCAGAATAGAATAGCTGACATCAGTTCCAAGAAAGAAAGTACATAGTAAAGAATTGTTGCTGCGTTACTGCAAAGTGGCTTGTAATTCACAAAGATGTGAACATTTTTATAAACAGCAGAGGTTCCACAAGAAAAGCTTTATCTTATCTTTTTTTTTCCTATATCTTCTAGAAGATGAGAACCAGGCATTATAAATGAGTATGTGTGTGCAGAAAGATAGGCATCTGGGCATTTTTTATATCTTTTTTTGTGTTGTTCAACTTTTAAAGTTGGACTTAAAGTAGCCTACAAAAAGAGTTGAAGAATTGACAGAACCACACAGGAACCTCAGCTTTAGCTCAAGAACCCCCATCCCTCTCATATCAGAACTAGCTCCCTTGAAAATGCCACCGAAAAATGATGGGATCTTAGAGTATGCAAATAAAGTTTGGAATTTAGATCTCTGGGGACAAAGTTCAGTAAAGATATTCACAGCCTAAGAATGGGCAATATCGGGAAATGCTTTGGTCAGAAACAAAATGAGCTTGTATCAAGGAGTAACTGTCAATAGAGGTACCTTCCTCCCATTCATCATAGAGTCTTATTACAGAGTGTATCTATTTCAGTCCTCCATCACATTTACACTTATACATCTTTCTCTCTGTCTCTCATCAGGGAAAGATGAAAAGCAAAAGAAAAGAAAACAGCAAAGAATTGAATATTGAGACATAAGGAGGAAAGGAATAGAAGCAAACTAAGTAAGCGTACAGGCTGCGGGGGAGAGGTCATACTCAGATTGTTCCTAATAATATTCAGATTATCTGCAAGGGTTGCTTCACAGATGAATGAACAATGAACAGAAGCTAAATATGCAGACTAATTCTGCTAAAAAGTATTATATGGTTTTTCAGTCCGCCAACCCATCCATTTTCCAAATCTTTAGAATGAACATTTAAATGATTTCAAAATACCTACAGGCTGTCTTTACCTATTTTAGATCTATGGTTATATTTATAGAACTATAACCATGGCCATGTATATAGTTATGTGACTCTAGGGGTTGTAGAGATCATCAATGCAACCAGTCAATGCTTCCCCTACCCAAGCAATAATGGAGTCCTGTGGAGCCTGCCTGCAAATTCCTCACCTACAACAAGTTGTGAATTAACCAAACAAAAACCAAAGCCGTATTTCAACCCTCCTCCACAAAAATAAGACAATTTGTTAGCATTCTCATCCCCCCCCCAATCTATGTATTTGTCTACCTTTGTCCAATAAATAAATAAAAAGATCACAGGTTTGAGAAGTTACTACATGAATGTTGGTGGTTAGGGAAAACCAGTTATAAAAAATGTAAAAGACAGCCCTGGACACAGAAGCTTAATGACCATAAGGATATACTAGTAAAACTATATACAGAAATCTACCATGATGATATGGTAGCATATACAAATATTGGAAGCTCCATGAACATGATACTTAATCTCTATGGGAAGAGGGGAAAGGAGATTGATTGCAGATGGCTGTAATGCCCGGATTGTATATGGAAGCCGAAAGGCGAAGCTGTTAAGGTGTAGAGAGAAAAAGGGTGGGGCAGTACATTGATTCCATGTGCTATTACCTGCTGCAAATGCACATCAAAGGTTTTCACTGTAACAATATTAATATCTCTGTGTGTGTGTATGTGTGTGTAATTACTAAAGATCTTTAAAAAGTAAAGACAGCTTAGAAATATTCTGAATTCAAGTGAAGAAATG
Source organism: Liasis olivaceus (assembly GCA_030867105.1). NCBI lineage: Eukaryota > Metazoa > Chordata > Lepidosauria > Squamata > Pythonidae > Liasis > Liasis olivaceus. Next base: position 106,378,227 of record CM061349.1, on the reverse strand, counting down.
TTGGAGGAAGGAGGAATATGCATCAGGTTAGTTATAGGAAGGCATTAAGCAGCATGAAAAACAACCACTAGGGAGGGCATTCTGCTGGCAGCATAAAAAGAGGTGAGGAATGCCTCTAATTTTGAGGGAATGTCAGGATATTTGGAATCCCTTAAAGCAATATTTGATATATAAGGGCTGAAGATGAAGTAATTCTTTTGTGAATGTAATGGAAACTGATTATTTCTGTATATTTCTGAACTCATACAAAAGAAAAGGAAAAAATGAGTTCTGAAGGCTAGGGAGAGGGGATCTACCATTACAGAGGTGAATGCATGATAAATAAGGCACTTGTTTATACTCTTCCTCCTTCTTTCTCCAGTTCTCTCAATGAATTTCTTTTATCTGCTCAAGCAGACAGAATCAGAGTACAAGTGTGAGAAACAGCAGGCTCAGGACCCTGCAAAAGTCAGTGTGTATCTGGGTGCCAGATTTAGTGGATGCTAGTTACGTGATTTAGGTCACCTGCTTGAGACAGAACGCTATGTCCATTCAGTCAAGGAACAATTAATTGTAATACTAGACTGCAAATGGTTCCATAGCTAGTGTATGGCTAAGTAAGCCTCCCTCCCCATTATTCTGTCATATGCACTGCCCCTCTGGCACTGTCTGATACACAGACAGTATGCTCAAGTGGCCCCAAATATGCCATTGTCTCCTTCCAGAGACTGGAGGAAAGAGATGAAGTGAATGAAACGCCTGAGAAAAAGAATGGCAGCAAGCAGCAGAAAAGCTTAGAAATCAGTGTTGGTTTTGGTGGGATATAATTCTGTTTTTACTGGCTGTTATTGGTCACTGGATTTCCTGCTTTGTTAGTTCTGCAAAAGCTTAGTACTGAGCTTTCTAGCTATTGTACTGTATACAATTCAGAACCAATTAGATGTCTTTCAAAGCATTTTGCATTCTCCAATGCTCCCTTAGACAACATCTTAAATACCTAGAGTCATCTTTACTTTTCCATTTGCGAGCAGGTAACTGAAAGAAGGACAAAAAAAGAATAATAACTATTTACATAAATCTGCTTAATGGCTTTCTGATGCAGCCATTTTGACATCCCACACATGCAATTACCAGCAGAGTTTCATACACACAGATTTGTACATGGTTCTTTAAGCACCAATACTTAGTCTCTTTTGCCCCCAAGAAAATTTTGTGCACTTAATAATGTCTCCTCAGCTTTTTCAAGCTCAAAATTCTGCACCAAAGCAACCCATATTTTCTGCCAAGATGAATTCTACTATCTGTAAAAATCCAGAAAGTTAAGATACTTTCTATATGAATCCTGACTGTGCCTAACTCATTCCACATTTGCCAGACTAGTATGAGGATGAAGGAGAATTATGCTGAATCCCTAGCCAAAATGGTGATCAGACCATTCTAGACTTTGCTGTTTCATCAGTTGAGCAGTTCTTATATTCATAGCCATATAGGCTACAAAGTTGATTTTAAAAAACATATTCCAAACTAAAAATTCCTGGATGTGAAAATGCCTCTTGCATAATTTCTTGCCCAAAGAACTTACAAAGAGCTATAACTCAGTGACAGACTATATATTTTGCATGGAATTCCTGGCATTTCCTCCAATCCATGACTATGAAGAATCATTGCTGTGTAAACATCCCCAACTAGATGAACCAATTGGCTAGTCCGATATAAGGGAAATTGCTAAATTCTCCACTTTTGCTTTGTTTATACAGATTCACAGCTTAGTTGTACAATTTATATAGTTGCCCATCTCACCACAGTGACTCTGGATGATGTACAAAGATTAAAACCACCACAACATATGAACCCTGGTTAAAACAGCAATCCCACATCACCAGTAGAGTTCACCTAACCTCATGGACCAAATAAACACTAGTCAAGTCAATGAAAAGACTTGGATTCTGCTGTGCTTTCTAATGTCTTCTCTGTCTTTTTATTTTATTTTTGAAATTTTTAAGTTCACAAATTTAAGCTTAGAAATGTATAAATTTACTTTGACTCTCCTTTTATTTCCCACCTACAGAAGTGGTGAGAGTGATGTGCTGATGTCTGGAGACTTGCTTTAGACTCACATACTAGGATTTGTTTCTGAGGTCCCAGGTACTTGGTATAAACTACTTCATTAGAATATGGATATCATTAGCACAAGGAGGATCTGTAGCTTCATACTACATGATGCTAGCCTGCTAATGGTGCACATGAATTATCAATGACCTGGCATTCATAAGTGATATCAATTTGCATCCCATGGATCTTTGAAAACACAGAAATATATACGCCGTGTACTAGAAATTGTATATAAACTAGATGCTCCTTAATCTGTGATAAGGCAAGGAGAAGTGACTTCTAAGGTATCAGGATCTGCCTCTTTCTCATCTATGCCAGTACTAACACTGAAGAAATTAAGCCATGTTACTGCCATTACCAAGCATTATCTCTCCATAAAAATTGTTTGGATGGCTGGATAGACAGACAGACAGGCTGAAATCTTGCCATATTCCTAACTGCCACAAAATTTGGCAATCACATCTGAGATCTTGTAAGATTTGGTGAATTTGGTGGAATTCTCAGAACCTGAAAAGGTTATTAGCTTCTTGATTATTCGATTCAATGATTTGTATTCTTGGCAGTTGGTGATTTGTGATAGATTTCCAGTTTAACTTTGCTGAAGAAATACCATTTTGAGTATTCTGTACTTAATAAATTAATAAATCAGATTGCTCTTGCTGTAATTTCCTGCAAAATACGCAGCATAGTATTGATTTAATTTTTTATCTCAGGTCACTTCAAATGTAACCAAAGTCTTTTCTCCAGGGAATGCAATAACCCTGAAAAGATTTTAAGAAATTTAAGATATGAATTATGTAAGTGTACAAACCATATATGCAGGATGCAACTAATGTTCTTAAAAACATTAAGAAGGTAATTATGAGGAGGTAGCTCACAAATACACATATGAATAAGCAACTCTTTGGATTATTAACTCGTACGGACTCTTCTACGTTAATGTGTGGCACCCAGGTTATTGTGGCTTTGATCTCAAAACAGCTGCTCGAAAAGAAATAATTGTTCGCTGATGAAATACAACCACAGTATACTGTTGTATCTAGCTAAAACTGTAGATGATTCCCTCCAGGAAAAAAATAAAAGAGTCCCTGTCCAATAATGACCCAGCACATGAGAACCTAATTGGGTCCCTCTCTGAAAAATGAAGCACCTTGAACATGTTTGCAAAGCAACTGCTTATTAATACATTACTCATGGGACAAAATTTGTCTGGGCTTGGTATATGATACAGAATTGCTTCAAGGTGGAATTATGGAGAAATGTTTGCTCTGGTTTTAAAAAAAAAATGTTATCACATTCAAGTGTTTGAAAAATAACTCTTTCACAAATGAATGTTTCATTTTGTTTTTATATCCAGAATGCCTCCCATTTTGTGCTATTCTACTTGGCAGTATAAGGTTTCAGAAAGGCAGTGGATCAATACACAGAGAACAGAGACACAAGCTTTCAATGAGAAAGGGATATAAGTGTAGTCAGTCTTTTCTCAAAAATGTGTTTTAAAAATTGCCCATCCAAGTGGGCAGAATATTTATTTTTAGAAATAATATCTTATCTCATCTTCCATTCAAGAACACACAGGACATTTTACAATAGAACAAGGATCCCCAAATTTGGGGGGCTGACTGGAACATTTGCAATTTTGAGACTATATTGTGGGAGCTTTCACAAAACAGTTGGTTGGTTGTCCATTTGCTAAATGGCTGGTATGGGAGGAGAGGCCACCAATTTACTAGAATGCTACCTGGTAAATTTTATACTACATTACAAAAGAATTTTATATAGTGCATTCCAATTCTTTCCAGAGATTCAACCACACAATGAATCTAAAAATTTGAATTAAGCAGGCTGTACATTTAGCCATCATTGACTATGCAAAAGCCTTTGATTGTGTGGATCACAACAAACTGTGGCAAATTCTTAAAGAGATGGGGATACCAGACCACCTTACCTGTCTCCTGAGAAATGTGTATGCGGGCCAAGAAGCAACAGTTAGAACCAGTCGTGGAACAACCGATTGGTTCAAAATAGGGAAAGGAGTACGACAAGGCTGTATACTGTCACCCTGCTTATTTAACCTATATGCAGAGTACATCATGAGAAATGCCAGGCTGGAAGAATCACAAGCCGGAATTAAGATTGCAGGGAGAAACATCAGATATGCAGACGATACCACCCTAATGGCAGAAAGTGAAGAAGAACTAAAGAGCCTCTTGATGAGGGTGAAAGAGGAGAGTGCGAAAGCTGGCTTGAAACTCAACATTAAAAAAACTAAGATCATGGCATCTGGACCCATCAATCCCTGGCAAATAGAAGGGGTAGAAATGGAAGCAGTAACAGACTTCATTTATTTGGGCTCCAAGATCACCACAGACGGAGACTGCAGCCATGAAATTAAAAGACGCTTGCTCCTTGGGAGGAAAGCTATGGCAAACTTAGATAGCATATTAAAAAGCAGAGACGTCACCTTGCCGACAAAGATCCGCATAGTCAAAGCTATGGTTTTTCCAGTAGTAATGTATGGCTGTGAGAGCTGGACCATAAAGAAGGCTGAACGCCGAAGAATTGATGCTTTTGAACTGTGGTGCTGGAGAAGACTCTTGAGAGTCCCCTGGACTGCTAGGAGGTCAAACCAGTCAATCTTAAAGGAAATCAACTCTGATTGCTCATTGGAAGGATTGATAATGAAGCTCAAGCTCAGATACTTTGGTCACCTAATGCGAAGAGAGGACTCTTTGGAAAAGACCCTGATGCTGGGAAAGATGGAAGGCAAAAGGAGAAGAGGACGGCAGAGGATGAGATGGCTAGATAGCATCACTGAAGCAATGAGCATGAAATTGAGCAAACTCAGGGAGGCAGTGAAAGATAGGAAGGTCTGGCGCAATATGGTTCATGGGGTCACGAAGAGTCGGACACGACAATGACTGAACAACAAAAAAAACATTTAGCCAAGTCTAACTGTTTCAAAAGTGAAATAATTGAAAAAATAGGACATATGATTGTGAGATATGGCACTGGGGAACTGCAGCTATAGTTCTGAAACTGGATTCATACGCTGCATTTCTCTATATGAAAGCATACTGTATAAGGACACAGTTGGGAGAACTACATAGAGCCCATCTGTGATTCATGAACAAGCCCCAAGCCAATCGATCCAACTCAATGCTGATTTTTATTAGTTCAGAATTTGTTTTAAGTCTCATCGCTATTTGTAGAATCTAACAACTTGGATTCTAACTGATTTCGTATATATACATTCGTATTCTACTGGCCCATAGAATAAAAAATACAATATACAGGTGCAACTCGAAAAATTAGAATATTGTGCAAATGTTCATTTATGTCAGTATGGCAACTCAAAAGGTGAAACCGATATATGAGATAGACGCATTACATGCAAAGCGAGATATGTCAAGCCTTACTTTGGTATAATTGTGATGATTATGGCATACAGCTTATGAAAACCCCAAATTCACAATCTCAGAAAATTAGAATAGTGTGAAAAGGTTCAATATTCTAGGCGCAAAGTGTCCCACTCTAATCAGCTAATGAATCCATAACACCTGCAAAGGGTTCCTGAGCCTTTAAATGGTCTCTCAGGCTGGTTCAGTAGGAATCACAAGCATGGGAAAGACTGCTGACCTGACAGTTGTGCAGAAAACCATCATTGACACCCTCCATAAGGAGGGAAAGCCCCAAAAGGTCATTGCATTGTTGGATGTTCCCAAAGTGCTGTATCAAAGCACATCAATAGAAGGTTATGTGGAAGGGAAAAGTGGTAGAAAAAGGTGCACAAGCAGCAGGGAGGACCGCAGCCTGGAGAGGATTGTCAGGAAAAGGCCATTCAAAAGTGTTGGGGACTTTCTCAAGGAGTGGACTGAGGCTGGAGTTAGTGCATCAAGAGCCACCACACACAGACGGATCCTGGACATGGGCTTCAAATGTCGTATTCCTCTTGTCAAGCCGCTCCTGAACAACAAACAACGTCAGAAGCGTCTTACCTGGGCTACAGAAAAAAAGAACTGGTCTGTTGCTCAGTGGTCCAAAGTCCTCTTTTCTGATGAGAGCAACTTTTGCATCTCATTTGGGAACCAAGGACCCAGAGTCTGGAGGAAGAATGGAGAGGCACACAATGCACGATGCTTGAAGTCCAGTGTGAAGTTTCCAGAGTCTGTGTTGATTTGGGGAGCCATGTCATCTGCTGGTGTTGGTCCACTGTGCTTCATTAAGTCCAGGGTCAACGCAGCCGTCTACCAGGAGATTTTGGAGCACTTCATGCTTCCTTCCGCAGACAAGCTTTATGGAGATGCTGACTTCATTTTCCAGCAGGACCTGGCACCTGCCCACACTGCCAAAAGTACCAAAACCTGATTCAATGACCATGGGATTACTGTGCTTGATTGGCCAGCAAACTCGCCTGACCTGAACCCCATAGAGAATCTATGGGGCATTGCCAAGAGAAAGATGAGGGACATGAGACCGAACAATGCAGCGGAGCTGAAGGCCGCTATTGAAGCATCCTGGTCTTCTGTAACACCTCAGCAGTGCCACAGGCTGATAGCATCCATGCCACACCGCATTGCAGCAGTCATTGCTGCAAAAGGGGCCCAAACCAAGTACTGAGTACATATGCATGCTTATACTTTGCAGAGGTCCGATATTGTTCTATTTCCAATCCTTGTGTTATTGATGTCATGTAATATTCTAATTTTCTGAGATTGTGAATTTGGGGTTTTCATAAGCTGTACGCCATAATCATCACAATTATACCAAAGTAAGTCTTGACATATCTCGCTTTGCATGTAATGCGTCTATCTCATATATTGGTTTCACCTTTTGAGTTGCCATACTGACATAAATGAACATTTGCACGATATTCTAATTTTTCGAGTTTCACCTGTAAAAACTATATTTTATAGGACCAGTATTTGCAATGAATATGAAGGCTTTTTGGATTCACAAATATTTTGCAGATGTTCTGAAGCATTATAACAATGTGCAAAATCTGTGTGAATAGAGGTAATAGAGGATGACTGTTCACATCCCAGGTCCTGATGTCTCTTTTACAGCAAGCCCAGATTGTTTGTTTGTTTGGGGGAGGGGAGATTCTGCATTGAGTAGTATCTTTTTATTGTGATTAAAAGCTCTGTGCAACTTGAAAATGTGTATTCATCTATCAATAGAATCTAGTTCAGTAAAAAAAAATAATAAAGCATTTTCCCCTTTCTTATTTTATATTTATTAAAACTTCCTCTAAATGGGAAATTCTCATGTTCCATGCTTCACCAGCTTGAGCACACCATAATCTGAGTCTACAAAATCACTGAAGAAAAATAAATAAATAACCTGTTGTCTTGTTTGCAAGTCAAAGATATTCAACTATGGCTTTTAGTTCTGTCTGTCAAGGATCTGTACATGCTGATTACAAGGCCTGTAACAAGTTGATTAATGCTGATAAAAAAAAAAAAGAAAGGCTCAGTGTGGCACTTCTGCCATAGAGAAACCACCAGACTAATACATTCCAGCGATCAAGCTACTATGTGAATTATTTGGCAGCCTCTGTTAAACCCCTGAAGGCAAAAACTGGTCTTCAGTTCATTGTTGTAGAAGCCAGGATCAGAAGGGAGGCGCTATCCACAAACATAAAGCATACACACGGAAGGACTTCTCCCAGTATCAGCTGCAAAGCATAACTAGGACAATTCTCATAGCTAATTAGCATTCTGTTGTCATTTCAGTCACCAGCACCACATTACTGTTGTTATACATCACACCAGTAGAAAAAAAAATCAAAGGTGCTTAAAAGAGTCAGAATAAGAGACACAAAGCTGTACTGAAACCTTTTTATGAACTCAAAATATCTCTATTTGACTATCATTCACATGTATTAACGAAGATGATGAAAGCAATAATAATAACAATGGTTTTGCACACACTGTACTATGTAGAAAGCCACATGATAAAACTTTATAATTCAAGTGGCCCAATAGTACAACAGCAAATTTTGCTTTAAGTCCATTGGTTTGCTAAATGAAAAACATACATATAAATAACACAAGAACAGCTGTATATACAGCATACAAGATGAAGCAAAACATTTTTGCAGCATTATCCCACACTATTTGAAAATGCCTAAGTAAAAAAAAAAAAAAATACAGTCAACTATATTGAGCAATAAATTGTCTTCACAGATTTCTAACGAAAGATCTGTAACTGATTTGTCAATATTGAGAAGAGCCCACCTAGATTTGTCCCACAACTTATCCAGTCTAGCATTTTATATCACCCATTAGCCAACCAGTACTGGAGAAGACCTCAATATAAATATTAGACTGTTGTAATTCTGAACCTGATTACAGACACCCAAGAGGTGCTGTCTCTACAGTTCCCAGAATTCCTAGTCATTGTGGCCTCTAACAAGACTTGAAGCAGAGGCTGCCTTGTAGTCAGGAAGTTATCAGAAGTTTCATATAAGAGATTTTCACGCATAGGTGTGCATGGTCATATATACGAACATGCATCTACAGGGTTAATCCTCATCACGATGGCCATGTGTGCTGGCCTCTTAAAATTAAACCTGGAAATATGTTCCATTAGACACAGTGAAATGTTCTTGAAATAATCATGTGCAAGTTTGCAGTGCACATGATTAATTCAGCCTTTAACACTCAGAATCCTGAGCTGAATCTAAATGACCACAGAGCACAGTGTGTTTGAGGGAAAGTGGTGAAAAAGATCTCTTGATGTTCCATTTCATCGATATTATTTTTAAACAAGAGCCCTCTGTGAACAAAAGCAGGTCCTCAGCAATGACAGCGCACAACATCCCCCTCTTCTTAGACACTAATCATACTGGGAAAGGATACAGTATTTCTCTGCTCTAATGATTAGAAATAGTATGCTGTCCACATGTTAGAGAGTAGATATAGCTACCAAGCTGTTTCACTCTGCTGTAATGTATTTGCCTATGCACATGTGTGTATTTAAAATAAGTATTACAATTAAAAAAATACTGGGGAAGAACGGTGGTAGAGCACGCCTTTCAATGTGAAAGATCTCAGGCATTTCCAGTTAAAAGAACCAGGTAACCCAAACCCCTGGAAAAGAGCAGCAGAATAGACAATACTGGATTAGGTGGGCAAACACCCTGGCCTGATATAAAGGAGTTTCCTGTGTTAAAAACAGCCACCCCAATGCACTCACTGGGTTCAGAAAGCCTGGTCTTGCATGTGAGAATTGCTGTGTGCTTGCCATAGGCAAGAACTTCCAGGACAGTGGACACTTGTAACATACATTTACAATGGCTTTTTCCCAGGGACCCCTCCACCTTGAGACACAACCCAGACTCATTTCTTTCCTCATTACAACCCAAAAAGCTTCTACTCTTTTCATCATGCTGAACCAGCTTTAAATTTTTTTAAAATTTCCCCACTGGAAGACTTCACTGATAATACCTCCCATCGTGTGATGAAGCTAGTGTTTTCAGATCAGCAGGGAATTTTAAAGGAGTCCACAACAGAGAACAAAATGGGCACATTTACTAGGCAGGAAAGTCCCAAAACAATGGAAGAGAAATTTAATCCTTTGCTTCTCATGTACTTTATACTATAAAATCTGCCCTGATACTCATAACATTTGTGACATATACAGAACCATACACATATTTAGGTAGCAATCTTTGTATCTGAACTGAACACTGAATTGTATCTTCTTTGCCTACAGTTTAATTGCACATGATTAATTCATCACATAGGGCTTATCTGCATTGCCAGTTGCCCCATTGTCAGAACAATCTAGCAACCATTTTTGGATGGCAGGAATGAACATTGCTATATATTCACTCCACCTGATCACTAAGTGTCCCCTGAGAGCATTTTTCTGCTGTGGTTTTAATATGCAGATAGTCCTCACTTACTGACTGACTGGTTCAATGACTGTTCAAAGTTACCACAGCACTGAAAAAGTAGATTTACAACCAGTCCTCAAACTTGTCGCCATTGCAGCATCCCACGATCATGTGATCGCCATTTGCAAGGTTCACAGCCAGCTTCTGACAAGCAAAGTCAATGGGGAAGCTAGCAGTAAGTCGCAAATCATGGTCATGTGGTGTCTCGCTTAATGACCACATTGCTAAGTGACAGAATTGCTAGTCCCAATTGTGGGCATTAAGTGAGGACTACCTGTACTCCTTTCCCCCATTACAGGCTACTCCAGGAGATCACTGGCTACTACACAGAGGCAGGACTGCATGGTCATCATGGTCTGCAATATTTTCTAGAGCTACCTTTACCAGGAATACTATAATAGAGTAATAGGTATAATACTTGCCTTGTAAAGGAAAGGTTGTTGACTTTGAAACCCAGCAGAATATTTTTTAAATTCCTAGTTTTCTTTCCCCAAGCTAGCTATTTCTCCCTGGATTTTTTTAAAATAAATCCAGCAGCGTACTGTTTCACTGTCTTTGAGTCACAAGGAAAAAGAGTTTCTCCCTCAGCTGTCGAACCCTCAAGTTACTGGGAAAATAATGAAATATTTTATACTGAAATATAATAGCACTGGACTTGTGCTATTATAGCATTTTTGGAAAAGGTAGCTCTACAAGACATTAAAGACCAGCAGGACAGTATGAAAGGAAATTTATTTTAAAGTTGGTTGTTGTGCCTGCATGTACATGCATTTTTATGCTTTCATTTTGTATATATAATTCAACGTAACTTTTTGTATACACACACACACACACATGCACATAAACATATAAAAGTATCTATGTCCCATAAGGCCTACCCTCAGCAATTTGGCAATTTCTGGAACAAAGATGGGAGGACACAGCTGCAGGGAAACTGGTAATGAGAAGATGTTGTTCAGATTGAGTATCTTGCAAGCTGTTGCCAAAGTGTCTCAGCCCAAATAGGATTTTCTTAAGCCATCTTAGTCAAGCCAACATGAGCCCAGGATAGGAACTGCTTAAGGGTGTAGTGCAGATATGCCCTTAATATTCAGAATCCAATGCTGAATGTAAATGCCTAGGAACAACAGTGTGTTTATTGGGAACTGGTAAAAAAGGACTCTGGAAGCAAGAATGCTCAAAAGACACAAACTTCACTACATCTTCATTACTTTTTGACCACTGGATGCACTGAATAATGGTCCTATCAATGAAAGCCTTAGGGATGACAAGCTGGGATACAGAAATGAAGAGAGTGCAGGTGGAGAGCACACGACTCAATGGAATCCACATGAAGGACAATTCTGTAATTGTTGTAACAGGGAAGAGATTAAAACTCAGGGGCACTTCATTCTCTGCTTTTCAAAATGTCAAGAGATATCAGAACCATTACTGGGCAAAGTGAGCATCCTTCCCCTAGGCAGAGAAAAGGGAGGAAGCAGTAAGAAGGACCTGAATTTTAGAAGAAATAATGGAGACATCACCAATAACCTGACAATACTCATCAACTTGCCACTAGCTGAGAAACAGACATTTGTACCTAATGGCAGCTTTAGGACAGAAGCTTTGCAAAAATTTTAGCCTGTGCAAGCAGAGAAATATATGTGTTATAGAATCTATGGTTGCCTATTGCCAAAGCATTAAAATTTATAGAATAAAAAAAATTAAATACATTCTTTCTCTATTATGCTCCCACAAAGAAGGTACTAAGACAACTCCAACTTTGCAGAAATCCCTTGCATTGTTTCCATTCCCCAAACTCCTTCACAATACAGGTAATATGCTCACTGATAAATGTATATAATGATCTAGAACTTGGCATAGATTTTCATTATGTACTTATAAAAAGCCAAGTTTTACCTTTAAGAATCAGTAAGGTAAGCCTGCTCAAGAGATACATTGCAGATTAGTACTTGGTAAGTTAGCAGTGGAGGCCTTGGAAAAGATACTCAGATACTGTGCTGTATCATTACCTTCAAAGATCAGCATCCTGCAGGCAATGTATTCTTAGTGACACTCTATGGAAGTGAACACTGGACTTTGAAGAAGTAGGATAGAAAGAATTTTGGCGCTTCTGAACTTCAGTGTTGGAGAAGCCTCCCTGAGAATACAGTGGACAGCCAAGAAAACAAACAAATGGATCATACAACAAATAAACTCAGAATTCTCACTCAAGGCACAAATGACCAGGCTCAAATGAAAATACTTTGGATATATTATGTGAAGATGCAGCTTTCTTGAGAAGTCTACAATGCTGGGAAAGGTGGAAGGAAAAAGAAGACAACCAGAAGCAAGGTGGATGGACTCAATTATACAGTGAAGGGGGCACCATTAGAAGATCTGAAGGGCCAGGCTGGGGACAGATCATCCTGGAGAAGGTCTACCCACATGGTCACTAACAATTGACACTGACCTGATGGCACATAATCAATCAATCCATCAAGGTAAGTCTGCAATAGTAATGCAGCTAAATGATGGGCAATTGCTGGTAACTTCCATCCAGAAGTACTCATCAGACCTCTTTTATCCAGCAAAAGCTAACCTTTAAAATAGGAATTTTAAAATAAAGAACTGGGCAAATAAAAAAGCCATGCTTTCTGCTAATGGTCATACAAATGAATGTGCCTCCCTAAGACAACACATGTGATTCTAGACAAAATTAATATAAACTATAAGAGTTCTAGCAGGAAGACAAGAAAAGAAAATTTAATCCAATCCCCCTCAACTTGATGCCTTCCAGGATAGACTACAATCCTATTGTCCATAATTCAGTATGACAAAATTGGGAAGGTTCTCTCCTATGAAGTTTAGACCTAATACAGTGGTACCTCAAGATACGAACGCCCCACCTTACGAAAATTTCGAGATACGACCAGCTCCGGCTGCAAAAATTTACCTCAACATGCGAACTCCGCCTCAATCTACGAACTGGATCCGCGGCCATTTGCCCTGCTGCCACGCGGTCACGGCTTCCTGTGGGTGAGATTGCGGTAGCAAGGAGACGTTCGGTGAGGCTTGTGGTGTGTTTTGTAGCGTTTGGAAGGTTTTTGGTGTGCTTGTCAGCATGGCTCCAAAGAAAATGCAGAGCCGTATGTATTTACATTGAACCTTATGGGGAAATTTGCTTCAGGATGCGACCAAATTCGGAGAGCGGATTAGCCGTATTTACATTGAACCTTATGGGGAAATTTGCTTCAGGATGCGACCAAATTCGGAGGGCAGAACGGATTAACCGTATTTACATTGAACCCTATGGGAAAATTTGCTTCAGGATGCGACCAATTCGACTTGCAATCAGAGTCACGGAACGGATTAAATTCGTATCTTGAGGTACCACTGTAGTCTCCATCTCTCTATGTTTAAGAATGCTGCAACGTGCATTCAAGCTTACTCAGCATCATTCCAGGTTAATTTTATTGCTTAGCTATGAATCAATATGGAAAATAAATTAAAACACGATCCAACATAAAATTTCAAACATCTGTAATACACTCAACTACATTTCTGTAATAAATCTCACTTTTGCCTTGGTGAACACCTTTAAAAAAAAAAAAAAGCAAGTGCTTTTATTGTCCTGGAATCCTCAGTATAGAAGTTTCCAGTTTCAATATTTCTTGTCATTCAATCAGCACATGAGCAAAGATGGTAAGAAAACTATCAAACAAGCATTCTGAAAATATACCAATCGGAGGAATTCCCACATCAGCCAAATGCTGTATCCTACCCCAGTGGAATACATTCTAGATCCAGGTATGCTGGATTATATTTTCCTGCCATCTTCTGAGGTCTTAAGGTAAAATAGCTCCTGTGTTCAACACCAAGTAATTATGACCAAGGAACAGATGGAATGACAGCAGTTTGTGGCTGCTCTGGGTGAGTGCCGGGCAAGAGAAGAGATCACTCTTCAGGGTTAAAGAGGCCTGGCCTGGGCTTTAATTTGCTTCATGCCAGGATAAAATGATATAATTAAAATACACCGTTATTCTGTTCTTAGAATCACACAAATAAACCGGGGTAGAATTTAAAAGTGCATAGTTTTTCCAAGCTTGCTTTTGTTCCAGATCACTGTAACTGGGAGATTATACAGCCTAGCAAAGAAGTTTGCTAGCCTTGACTGCAGGGCATTAAATTCAGATTCAATATCAAGGCTGATTTTGCAAAGGTCAATTTCAGAGGCTTAAGCCTATTTTTGTTAAATGGGATCTGCAGCCATCATTTTTATAAAATGGTCATAATACTATTAATAACTGAATGACATAAAGCCATCCCAAAATAAAATGAACACACACAATTCTCATTTGAAGACCTCTATGCCTGGCTCTGAAGAGCAAATACCAGCTGGAGAGGAACTGCATTTTTATCAGGAAAACAGCATGGGGGAATGGTCAATCAATCTTCTCCTCCCACACCATAAACCCTCTCTCTCCCCACATAATTATTTATATTTTCAGATCACCTATCCCATGTCTAACTGATCTCATTTTGCATATTCATACAATATCTTCTCTCTCTCTTTCTCTCTCTCTCTCTCTGGGGCAACTAGCTGATCTGTCACCAAGGCAGAAGATGTCCTCTGATGTGAAAGGAGATACTTATTATTAGGTCCCCCTCCCCCAGTTCCAATTAGTGCTTTTGGTAATTCCCCCATTTCCTCCCACTTTGGTAATTCCAATGGGGGGATATTAGTTATAGCTCCCCAAGTTGGTATAGGAAGTAAGGTAATTCTATCCTGCCACAAAACACCCCATGTTGGAACCTAGTGCTGGGGGGAGCGTTAATAATTGCACTTATGATATGTCTGGGGAGATGCAGGACTCCATATCATCAAAAAGGCATGTCTGATCCATCATAGTCCCACTTAAGCAGCACTCAGAGAGGTGGTTAGGATTATTTAAATTGTCTTCAGCACCTAGCTGATCTTGGCTGATCTTGAAAAAGTTAAACAGGGTAAAATTGATTAGTTTGAATGGGAAACCACCAGGAAACCCAGAGACATAAACTACAGTGGAAAGTAAAATAATAATAATAATAATAATAATAATAATAATAATAATAATAATAGTAATAGTAATAATAATAATAATAAGATGATGATGATGATGATGATGATGATGATGATGATGATGATGATGGAAAAAGCCAACAGCAGATCATTTCCATGTTGCTGCCAAGAAAACTATATGGATCCATCCACGATACTGAGCTGAGTCTTAAAACTCAGAGCTACACCTTTGAAAATATAAATGGTTCCCCAAAATTCTATTTCACAAAAACTCAAACTGTACAAAGATAGGTTACTAGACTAGGATCCTGAATATGGCAGGAGTGCAAACACAAAACCACAGTTCTTTCTCTCATGCATGATTTTCTCTAACCACACATTTCCAGCACACAAGACTGCTATCCCAGTCACACATACTGCTCTGTCTTGCCTTCCCTGCCTTTAGGATTACTTTTCCTAACATCTACACACATTCACAAATTCACATGACCCATTCAACCCACACAGCCCCCTCCCCCCTCCATGGGTCACTCACAACATCCTCCTTGCTTTCTACATTTCTTTTCACTGCAGTTCTAGTCTCTTCATGTTTTCTCCTACTTTCTGCTGTTACTCTAAGCCAGTGTTTCTCAACCTTGGGAACTTTAAGATATGTGGACTCCAACTCCCAGAATTCCCCAGCCAGCCAGTCCACACATCTTAAAGTTCCCAACGTTGAGAAACACTGTTCTAAGCTACCGACTGCCCTCCTTTGATTAACCCGGTGTTTTCTTCAAACTCCTCATTTATCAGGCAGTGACACGGAAGTCAACTTCTTAGAAAGTGTGCCTGCAAAGGAGTGGTTTGGTAACAAAGATGGAAGTAAGTTGAAGACAAGCATTTCACCTATCCATCAGAAAGAAAAACAAACCACCAAATAAATAAATACATAAATAAAATCTTCAGCAAAGATCTTTGCAGGTGAAAGGAGAGACATCAGTGAATACCAAAATGCCTTCCCCTCTTCTAGACCTTTTAAGGAGGATTTAACAAGGATGTCAAACCCCAGGGATTACTGTAATACTTTATCTAATAACTAGCCAGGATAAGAGATACAAAATACATCAGTTTGTATTTTGTAAGTTCAACAGTTTTTCTCCTCTGTGCAAAATTAAACTTCCTTGTTATAGGGTTTGGTTTGGTTTTGTTTTCCTTCAGCAAACAGTAACATGCCTCTGCCTTGACTCTAGCAAAGAAGAGAAATGTGTGGGTGTGCCTGGGTGTGTGTGTGCGTGCGTATCCTTGTGTCATCTTCCGAATACCACCATATTCTGATGCTGAAGCCTGCAGAATTATAAAGTTCTTCAGGGTGAGAAATTCAAATAGTGGTGCCCGAATACAGATCGCACATTTTTCACCACTGGCCTTGACTTAATTCTTCAGGGTTCTAGAAGCTGCCTTCCAGGTTCTAGTCCTCTAAATACTTTCTCATTTTCAAAGCTTGTTTCAACTCAAGCATATTTTTATATTTTAGCTGTCATGCTGTATATTTGTACATGTTTCACACCTGAGCTAGCTCAGAAGTAAAAGAGATACAACAGCAAAACTCTGTCAGGACAAAATAAAGCTAGTAAAAAAGATACTCTAGTAGGTCCAGTAGCTGCTGCAAATGGGTACAGATAAAAGAGAACTTAAATGGAAAATAAGTTCTCTTATCTGTTGCTGTTGATGTGTGGATTTTTTTTCTCCTCGTGAGTGAGGTCATTGTTTTATCCTTGGGCGTTAGGGGTTGTATGTTGTGGGTTTTGTGCTTTTAATCCTTGTACACCACCCAGAGTCACCTGTGTGAAATGGATGGCCATATGAATCAAACAAATAAATAAATAAATAAATAAATAAAAAATCATCTCTGTGGTTAATTCTAACCCCACTTTGCCTGTCATAATTAAAATCACCTCTATATTGTTTCATTTCTCTCTACCTCTAGCTACAGATTAGCCAGTATCCTTTTGCAAATTTACAAAACTGACAAGATAATTAACACTCAATACTCTCACATATATTGGTAAAACAGACTCCCTGCAAATCAATCCCACTTTGGATTCTGGCCCCACCCATTTTTTGGAATACATTCCTTTTAAGATAACAGAAATTATGTAACTCTGAGCTAGATTTTGGGGTATACAGCTTTGTTTATTGTTGGAACTGTGTGTTTAGCTACTTTTCTCCTCTATCCTGTTGATATTTTCTTCAAAAAAAAATCTTTATAATTTAACTGGTATGCTAATATGGATTATTTAGGAACTTTGTGTGACTTTGTCCTACCATGTGTGTAGACTGTTTGGAAATGTTTACTGTTTGTTTAACTAACTCTACCTAAGGGAAAATAAGTGAAGCAGGCAGAGTTCCCTTGCACTCCCAACCAGCTAAGAAACAAAATTTTGGAGATTTCCTAGCACCAAAATGAGAAGAAATAGGATGATAGCCTATTCCAGTGTTTAAATTCCATACGTATGGTTTACCTCACAAAGAGGTCTGCAGATGGATGAAGGGAGACCCCCTTCTTCCATTACAGTTCATACATGAGTCAGGGCATGTACATCTGCTCTGTCTCATATAGTTGTGCATACACACCTATGTTTATATTGTCACACATGCTTTGTAAATAATTTAAAACAGCAATTAACTTTAAGTACATGAACTCATATTGTCATCACCACAGGCAACAACATATGAAGAAATGACTGGTCTTGTTGTTCTGCATGCACCTCCAGAAGGCATCCTGGGCTTAGCACAGAGCTGCCTATTAGTGATCTTTGCAAAATGGATGACATGTCAATGGGATGTCAAAGTGCTGCACATTACTGTCAGGGATACTATGCATTAGCAGTCAGAAACTCCCACACAGTTCATTCTAAAGACTAGTTGTTGAATCATTTACTGCTGTATGGAACAGTAGCATCACTGTGTGTATGTCTGTACTTTTAGAATGCAACTAGGCAGAATATTGTCCTTCTTCCCATTCCTAGGATGGACTAATATTATGGACTCTTCCCCACAGTTCAGTTGATGCTATACACTAGTCCTTGAGCCTGCAAAAAACGATACTGGTAGAATGTTTGCTGCTGCTCCATATTCTACCACAGGTACACTGCCTGCAAACATCAGTGTCTTTATTAACTGTGAGCAGGGCAAATTAAGGAAACTGATTCCATCAGGCTGTAATTCCACCAGTCTCCTACCTCCAAATGTCACCAGCCGGTAGAAATATATCCACCAATCAGGCTCCTTAATTGGGCTGAGGAGCAGGTGAGTTTGATAACTGGGTAGACCACAAGTTTAGCCATCTTTCAAAAGTCACTCCAGGTGATCAGGGCTAGGAGAGGCAGCAAGAGAAGCCAGAAGCCAACTCCCCCTTCTCCTGCCACCCTTCCCACCTTGAGATCACCTGTCACTGCTGGGGCAGGTAGAAGGAGAAGAGAGAGTGGTGAACCTGGGTTTGAAGGTAGCCTGAAAAAGGGATGATGGGCACTGAGGAAAGTGCTGTGTAGGAAGCAGGAGAAATCCTCTTCACCACACAGTCTTCCAGCATTTGCCAGCTGCTTCTCCAGCTACCTTCAAACATGTAGCGTACCGTTTCAGAAGAATGGTGAACCCAAGGCTAAAAGTGGCTTACTAACAGATAATGGGGGGGGGAGAGGTTGCTTGATGTAGTGGGAGAACTTCCTCCCAATTCATCAATAAATCCCCACCTATACACCTATTACCTGTTACATTTAACTATTTTCAAACATGGGTTTGGTGCGCTCTGAAAGAGCAGTAAACTTATGTTAAAATATAGTCTGAGCAATATATGAACAGATGTGGTGGTGTGGTTGTGCTATGAAGTGGCAAAGATAAAATCATCTCTCTATTTCATTTTATCTTATATCCTCCATTATCACCACCACTATTCAATTGCTATACAGCTCATCTAGGTCAGCCTGGAGTCCAGATGCATATGCACGAGAACCCAATTTGAAAGATTTGGACTTTCCTGCTGCCCAAGAAAGAATGTCCCTGAGTGGCAGTGCCCAGGGACCAGAGGGAAAGGGTGTACCTGTCCCAGCCTACAGTGGCCAATCAGTGCTGAACTGACCCCACCTACCAGAGGTTACTTGGCTGCAACACTAGCCAAACGGTCAGTGAAATTGCACCCACAGCAAAATTGCCATGATTTGTTCCATCTTTACATGGAAAAACTCTATTTTAACCCTAGAACAACTGAAGACAACTTTAAATCAGCTCCTTGGGTATTGGGTTGGAGATGAGATAAAGTAGCATGGCATGGCAGGTAAAGAGGTACCAGGGCATGTTCATATCATAGGTAGGTGCAACTCCCCAAAATCTCCTTTAAACTGAGCTTCACTCAAGCTCATCTAATGAACACATCAGTGTACTTTGGTTTGCCACTGACTTCTGCAATGTTTTTTTTTTCTTCCCCAAATTCTGCTTCTATCTTAGAGCTTTGAGATTTTATAGTGGTTGGCCATCCAAGTACTAACCACAATTGTCTCTGCTTAACTTCAAGATCAGTCACATGCTGCTAACTATCTGGACTATTAAAGCCTTCAAGTCTTCTTCAAGTCCTGGTGCCTACATGGACATACCCATGTAATTTTCTTGGCAGCAATATGGAAGACAACGAACACTGCCTTTTTCTAGGGTGTCTTTGACTTTCCAGTCTAGTTTACAGCCTCAGGCATCCTGTTGGTCATCCATCCAAGCACAAACCAATCTAATAGTCCATTTAATATTTCCAGGGTCACCCAAGGTTAGATGGTGTTGCAACCTATGAGAGCCTTGAACTATAATAAGATTTGGTTGCAGGAGTTACAAGTTAGTTTTCTCTTATTGCTGCTCTTAGGTTAGCCTTAGATATCTTTTCTCAGCACACAAATGAGAACACAATAAACATTTTAAAAATGTTTGTGCAGAAATATGAAGCACAGTGTTTTCAAAAATTAATTATTTCAATGTGAATTCCAATAACATATTAACAATAAGCACTTGTCTTTGCAATGTCATTATCCATCTGTTTACGAAGTAACAGATTCAATTTCCGATCTGCCCATACAGTAACAGTGGGCACATTCACAGATCTCCAATATTAGAAAAAAAAGATACTATTTTCACCATTTTTAAGGAAGAGCTTTTGGTTGCAACTATTTAAAGAAATTCAGTAGAATGTCTCATTACCATGTCCATTGTTATAAAAAAAAAACCTCTTCTAAATTTTGTCTGAAATAGTATGGTAGTGCAGCTATAGCTCCATTCAATACGCAGAAAGTTAGGATTCAGGCACTGACATTTCAAACTAATTTATCGCATTTATCTGATTCAAAATAATGGGCAGAAAGTACCATCTGTTTTGCACTGAACTAGACACAAGATGTAGCAGGGACTGTAACGGACTTTATACACCGAGCTATGGCAAGGAAAAGATAAAACAAACATAATATAGAAATACTATTTCTATTAATGGGAATAGCTGTAAATTGTTAGGTAACTTTAAAGTGTACTTAATGATATTGTTGGGATGGGAGAGCAGCATATAAGGTACAGGCAGTTCTCATTTAGCGACCACAATTGGGACCGGCAACTCTGTTGTAAGCACTATGGTCACTAAGTGGAAAATCATGTGACCATGATGGACTCATGACCTCACTTCCCTGTCAGTCATTAAGCAAAACATCACATGAGTATGACTTACAATTTTACTTCCGCCTTCTCCATTAACTCTGCTTGTCATGGACTTCCGGTGGGAACATGCCGGCTTAGACACCTCTCCGCGACACGGAGAGATGACACCGCAGTTGGATTGGTGGCAGGCATCAAGTGCTGGCCACCCAACTTGCTCCAGATAAAGAAGTGAGGAAATCGACCCATTCAGTCTCCTGACAGCCATTCCTCGGAAGCTAACTGCGGAGACTGAAGCCTCTGCAAACAGCTCTTGAGTCAAGTGGCTGGGAGGTGGACGAACCATCTCCGTCCACCATGTGGTGCAGCCTTAATGGACACTAGAACCGACCGATTCTCATTTCTTAAACACTTTGGCTTATAACTATTTTTCATCTTAAGAGAGACTTTCCTTCACAACAGATAAGTAAACCTCTTGGGGCTTATCCTTATTTTTGGGACTATATTTTTAAATGAAGAAATAGAGTTTTAAATTAAGCCGATTAATTCACAAAAAGCTGGAGGAAAAGTGGGATTTAAAAGAGAATTAAAATTTACTTATGGTGAAAAAGGAAGATTTGTTAAAAGTTTATTTTTTCCATGGAACTCCATCTGCAGTAAAAGATTTGTCTTTTCTATGGGAAAGTTTCATGTTTTGTTCAATCAAGTCCCTTGAGAAAAAAATAGAGGAAAAAGTGGATAAGATGATTAATTCTGGAAAAAAAGGTGGAGACTGAACCAAATGTGGAATTGGAGTTAAAAAAATGTTGGAGTATGAAGCTGATATGAATAAAGAAGTTGTGGATTTAAATATGGACTTAAGATTGGCAAGGGACAATATAGAAAAAGAGGTTAGAATGAAATTACAAATGGAACCAATTGATGTCAAAATGTTCAGAGGCGACATACAAATAATGGAGATGAATGATCTGGAAAGATTTTTTATTCTGGATTTGCAAAAGGAATGTATTGCATCAGTGAGGCCATTCCTGGGAAGAGATGAAGAGAAAATATTGGAGATGTTTCTAGGAGAAGACAAGAAGATTATGGGGAACCAACTGGTGGGATATTATAAGAAAGGACTAAAGTTTAAGCTTTTTAAAAGTAAACAGAAGGTTTACAAAGTGAATTTATTGGACTATGTTTAACATATATATTGAGGTTCTTGGTGGTTATTAATGGGATTTGTTTTTATGACCAGGACTGAACCACAATGTTTTAAGGATTTTGATATAAGTTCACTAAGGTTAGGATATATTAAATCTATGGAATTTTTGTTCTTATATATGACAATAGTAGTAAGGTTTTTATATGTATAAAGGTGAAAGGATACAATATTTATAATTTTATTTTCTATATATAACAGCAGCAAGGTTTTTAAACGCATAGAGGTGGAAAGAAAAGATATCATCTATAGTGAAATAGTAGTCTCTGAGGTGGATGGAGTTGCCAAGATTGATAGTTTTGATTTGAGATAAGACATTGGGTAATTTTAGTGTTAATTGGAATTTTTGGGGGGGGGGGACTTTTTGTGGGATATACAAAAAGAAATTATGTTGTATAGGTTTGATGATTAGAAATAATATGGGTTAATAGAAATAATGGAACTCATGTAGTAAATTGAGAGCAAGAGTTTGATGTATATTGTCACTTATATCTGTTGTGGGATGGGTCGGAAGTCAATTCTTTGTTGTTGTTTTTCTTTTCTGCACTTTTCCTTTTTCCTATTTTTTCTTTTTTCATTTTTTTCTTATTTTTATTCTTAATATTAGTTTTGGTTAGTTTTTATTGTTCTTTTAAAAAAATATATATTATAAAAAAAATCTCTGCTTGTCACAAGCCAGTTGTGAAGCACACAAATTGTGATCATGACTGCAATGTTCATAAATGTGAGAACTGGTCGAAAAGCTTTTTTTTTACACTGTCACAACTTTGAATGGTTGCTAAACGAGGCAGTTGGTAAGCAAGGACCATCTGTAACATGTATTAATTTATTTCAAAATATTGCACTAGGCTTGCTTCCTTTCTCCCCCAGCAATGAACCCACTCTAGAATAAAAATGTGTATACTGTGTTGTTCCCTGTTCTAATTTCTGCTTCAGATGAAAGGCTATTCTCCTTTCCTGTGCTGGCAAGATGGTCAATTTTATGGTGAAGAACCTGAAATATATATATATCAATGTAAAATCTTATTATTATGAATAATAGAGTTTATATTATTTAAAATGTAAAGTTTTTGTTATTAAAAGTATAAACTACCCTTGCAGTTTCTAGAGCCATTTCCAGCATTTTGGATAATTCTGTGCATCTGAAAAGACGAGACAAACAGAGGCATAAAGCAAAGAGAGGGTTTAGATGCTACCTCCACATTCAGTCTGAAGCTAGAAATACAGGTTAGTAGGTCACTTGAATTTCTAGAAAAGGCTGCACAAAACCTTGGGACAAGCAGAGACTCTGAAAAACAAAGGGACCAGATTCTACACAGTGCCATCCAGCAATAGGCCATGCAAAGGAACAGAGTTAACACAGTCATGCAATGTAAGGAGTAGCTTAAGACTGTCACTGTAGCTATATTTTTCATTCATTTACTTCTCCACTTACTGCAACAGAACGGGGCTTGTAGATGCAAGACACAGAAATAAATGCTTTACAGGAGCTCAACAAATGGTGCAGACACACACCTTTGTGCTGCTCCCTCCTTCTCCCCCAAGTGGAATCAAGTCTGGACGAAGCCACAGATGACAGGCACTCTTTTCTCTTGGCTGGTGTGTGTGTGGTTGCCAGAGGGATAATTAGAACAAGCTTATTTGTGTTCTCTTCACCTTGGGGACAGAGAGGGCAGGTGGTAACTGCAGCATAGTTAACTCTTTAATTGGACACACTAGTCTCTTACTTCTGTCCCCTTTCATCACCCCCAGGGAATTGATTTACCTCATCTAGCACTCTCAAAGCTTTTTTGTCAGTACTGCTGCTCGTACTGCAGTCTGGCACCAAAATACTTTGTTCCTTACATCCCTAGTCATTCTTTTTACCCCAAGAACACATCTCTTTTTATATATATTTTTGTCAGAGGACAAGGTGCTTCCCATTACCCTTCTCACTCCCCACTTCATGAGAAATTTCATATACATTTCTTACAACTTCAGTTGCAACTGGACACATATCAACCATGAAATCTTATCCTCAGAAATTTTCCCTGCATAGCTAGGACAATCCATTCCCCGCCTTCTTCAGCTACATCCACTACTAATGGATCCTTAGACAGAATATCCTTCTCTCTAAATGAGCTATCACCCCCACGCTCACATCCTAAGAAATACACAGAAAGCAGATTCATTTGTATTGGCCATGCTGATGAACTTAATTCTCAGGCTCATATGGGCTCCTTTTTCCATTTTCCTTTCAACTTTCTGTTTTCTCTCTTCCCTTCTCCCTTGCTCCCTTTCTCAGAATAACTGTTTGTGTAAAGAACAGAAATAAATATTCCGTGATCCGTCCAAATCTGCAGTTAATCTGGGGGCCTGGCCACAACACTGAGGCTCCAATTCCTAAAGAGTTGGCTTGCACTTGAATACACCTAAGCTTAAGTCTCACTGTTGCCACACATTTATTTTGAGTAAGTCAGTGTTCCTGAACTATAATATAAGAATCCTATCAGCCTGTGTGACTAGGTCGTAATACAGGTAAGTAAGAAGGATTTCAATTGATTTCTTACAGTGTGCTGAACCCAACAAGATTCTAACTGCATCCTCTGGTAAACTGTCATCACAGGACTATATCTGATAACCCAACTCTGAAAAACTGACTGTAGCAAAGGAACGTGTTGCTCAGTTTTACACTTTCCTTGCTTTGAGAATGCCACCACAGAGACTGTTTGGTCCCTTGTTGTGATTTTATTGATGAAGGATCCTTTGTGTTCAAACATGTAGGATATTTTAAACATTGATTCAATAATTTTTCTCTTATTTCATATCTTGGAATACTATAGCAGTCACAATCCCAGTGCTAATTTCTATGGAGCAACCCCTTCCATATCTCAGATTAAATTACTACAGTCTTTACATTTGGATTCTTGCCATCAGTGGGTGACTGGGCTCAGTGGCTTTCCAACTCTATAATTCTATGTCCTTCCTCCAACATTATATTCTGGGCTAAGAAGAATCCTCTCTGTATGGGAGGGCAGAGCTCTATATACACATGGCTCGTCCGCAATTTAACAGTGATTAAAGGGAATGGACAAACTGGTACAAAGGCAGTCCACTGCATATCTATTACAAGTGAATGACTTGCTAAACTGCAATATAGACAAGACCTTTATTTCCTGTTCAGAGTAAGAAACTCAGTGATGTTTCCCTCCCCCCACCCCAATTCTGCTCAGCCATCTTGCCAGCTGTAGTTGAATGAAGAATCGAAGCAGCTAGCATCTCGAAGGAGCTCAATCAATCCAGCAACAAAATGTTGCCAGCTCCACATGGAGCAGAGTTGAAAATAGCAGCACAAATAGTGTTTTTTTTTTTAAAGTAACTGAACCTATGCCTTTCAGGAACTTTCATAGAGAGATAGTTAAATGAGTCAGAGTTAATGTCTGTAATGTAAGAAAGTTATCTCATTATGCCTAACTTTCTTCTTAATAGTATAAACCTAACATCTCTTGGAAAATATGTAATAGTCCTGGTGAGTGCTATGAAATGAATACAATCACCTGAAGCACCAATACTATTTTTTTTTTTTTGGAAGCACTCAAGTTTTCCCTGGAGGCCTCTCAACATCCAAACCTGACTAGGCTTACCCCTGCACAGCTTATGAAAGATGACAGGATCATAGCCCAAGGTGATAAAGCTGCAAGCATGAGATACTGGGTTATCCAGAAAGTTGAAATGGAAGTTACATTGAAAGCTCTTGACAGCCATTACTTGCTTCTATCCAATAACTGATAAACAACAAACAAACAAAACCTCAATTAGAAAGTGGATTCTAGAGAAAGAGTTCATTTAACCTTCACATTTTTAGCAACAGTACAGAAGCTTTATCCTAGACTTAGGTGCAGTGGCATAAATATAGTAATAGCTTGTTTATAAATAAGCTAAAACCCATAGCAACAAAAGGAAAATCAAACAAAATATACTACCATATATATTCTAAACCATATTTCTCAACTTTCTTAAATAACCTTCTTAAAGAATAATAGCTTAGGTGAATGAAACATGTTCTCTATCTGTTCAGGTTCAATCCCTGGCAGAGCTAGGTATGTTTGGAAAAGACATTCATCCAAAACCCTGGACAGCTCCTGCCAGTCATTGATATGACAGTATTCATGGCCTCCATGGGCTTGTCCCAAGCAATATCTGGCTCAACACATATGGGTGGGCACACATTAGACCTCAGTTTCACTTCAGAGAGGTTGATGTGTCATCTGGATATGGAGCATGTTAGACTGACTTCTTTGTTGTGATCAGATCATTTCCTGCTCCAGATGTGACATGGCTACCTGGGACCTCCACAAAAAGCAGGCTATTAAGATAGGTGTCTAATGGATCCAGATGGTTTCCAAAGGACACTTAAGGATTTTGCAACAATCTGGTAGGCAGGCCCACTGAGAATTTGGTCACCTTTTGGAATTGAGGGGTAGCCAGGGCCATTGATATGGCCTCTTGCTGTTAGCTGATCCTAGAAGCCAAAATCAGAAATCAAGATATTCCTGGAGCGCTGGTGGAGAAAGATGAAGAGTGAATATGACCAAGCACGGCACAAACTCATGTTCAAGCCTACACTCTATTACATCACTGGATTATCGATCAGTAGTCTTGTTTAAGTTCACCTATTCCTTGTTAGAGAACAAGGAGCAGGAAGAACTACCATGTGGTCACTATAATCTGTTAGTGTAATATTTTCTTGATAAAGTCACTCCAACTTGTTGTAATCCTAACTCTTCATGTAAAATCCGATGTGGTTCCTAGATCAATGTATTACAATATTATCTGGGATTCTTTCTGACCTGTGGTCAAAAGATGGTGCTCTCTAGTATGACTTCAACCACTTGTGGGCTTCATCCATGCCCATTCTGTCTTCTCTGAGAAAAAGCTCATGGGCCTTTGTTTTCTATATATGATAACTGCAGCTACACTTTTATATGCTCAAAGGTGGAAAAATTTGACATTACCTACAATAGAAGAATGGATGGTGAAGCTGATAGAGTTAGCCAAGATGGCGAAATTGACAGCTTTGCTTAGAGAAAAAACATTGAATAACGTTAATGCCAGTTGGAAGCCCCTTTTGGACTTTTTGCAGGAGACAGAAAAAAAATGAAAGTATGATATATGGATTTGTTAATTAGTTAAATTAATAGATTATACAAAATATGTGCATTAAGATGTAGTTTTAGAGTAAGAGGTTATTATATGATTCATTTATATCTGCTGTATAAGTCAGAAATTATTCTTTTTGTATTTCTTTTTTCCTCTTTTTCTTCTCTATTTTCTACCACTTTTGTTTTTCTTTCTTTCTTTCTTTCTAGCTTTCTAGCTTTCTTGCTTTCTACTCTTTTTCTTGACTATTAGTTCTTGTTAGCTTTTAACCTTTTGCTTTTTTAAATTTAATAAAGTTCCTATTAAAAAGAGAGAGAGAGAAGCTGGCAGGGGTGCGACAGGGATTGTCAACACCTCCTTACCTCCTTGGGAGAGAGGATGTTCCCATCAGGCACGAAAGAGGCAGTAGTGTGTTCCCTCCTTAAGAAGCCAACTGTCAAGCCCTACAAGGTGAAGTAGACTAAGAAACCAATATCATATAGGTCTAGACTACTTTTATTATAGCAGCTATAGTAACAGAATCTTGAAAGTCTGAATGTGCTTCCCCCCCCTCCCTCACTTTATCTTTGTGTGAACTAGGCAGGTGCTTATCTGAGATGTTTTCACAAGTCATTTTCTTGACCTAGGCTCAAGCCCTGCTTGTCTGACCATTGCCTTGGCACGGGCTCTACCTCCTGCCCTTCAAGGACATCCCTTATGCCCTCTACACCATACATGGACTTGACAGTTTTAGATAGCTATCTCTCAGTCTTCCCTTTCTTGGGATGATTGCTAAGAAAGTGCTATGCTATCAGCTACAGAGCATTCTCAAAGAAGCAGATTCTTTAGATCTATTTCAGTCTGGATTCAGAACTGATCATAAAATGTAAATGGCACTGGTTACCTCTGACAGATACACCCCCACCTCATCCTTTTGAATCTCTCAGTGGCCTTTGATACTATCAATTGTGGTATTTTACTGCACTAATCCCAAGAGTTGAGGGTTTGGGGACTGCACTTCAGTGAGTTGTTGGAACCAATCAATGGCAGGGAGGAGGAAAAGTCAGTTCTCTCACTGATCCTGTTTAACATTTATATGAAGCCACTGGTTATCTATATTGCAAATAGCGTAAAGGATGAGAATACAGGAAAAATCAAATAATCCCTAAACCAAGATTTCTAATCTATTTTTAAATATTCCATGACCCTTAATCACAGAATCATGATCTAGCCACACTGTCAAATCTATGTAACTTATTAGCTCTTCAAATAAAGGATTATTGCTTAAAAAAAAAGATGAATAATAAGTGCTGAAGACAAACATAATTTAGTCAACATCCACTAATATTTATAACAGCCATGCTTAGATTCAAGTTACTGTACTGATGGATATCACTTTGCATTGGAGTCATATCATGAAGTGACACCATGAAGTGACACCATTTGTTCTAATGTCATAGTTGACATGAAGGAGGAACCCATAGCTTGTTTTATTGTTGTTATGAAATGTAATGCATTTTTAAAAGTCTATTTCCTGCTCTATGGTCCTTATAGAGCTTTTATTTTACACTGAAGGTCATAACACTTCCCTCTTTTATTACAAAGGTTTAGAATAAAACATGTCATAGACAATATAATATTTGGAAATACAATGTCCATGTTAACTGCGTTTTATCCAGACAGCCCTGTTCTTTGTTGTTAGCAAACATCTGTTGCTTCTTTTTATCATTTTGAGATTTCTTCATAGCCATTTTTAATTTAAAAAAAATGAAGAAAAGTTGAATGTTTCTTAGAAAGTCTATCAGCTGACTGTCTTCTTAAGGCAATTCAACAGATTTCCTTTCATGTCTTCATCTGTTGGCTGTAGATAATTTGAAGATGGGCGTAATCTACAGATACAGTTGTTTCCTGTGCTCAGTGAAGTCATAACTGTGTGTAAGCATACACTGAAGCAAAAAGCAAAATTCTCTATTTTGCTTTTAAGTTGAAATAACAAAGGAAAGGAAAGTGGGATGTGAGGTTACAGGGTAAGGAGCCTTCAAAAGGTAAAGATGGTAAGGGCAAGGATAGAAAGTGATTCTTAGGTCCATTATATATCCTTCAAATATTTTGAAATCCAGCTAAGTTTCTTTAATGTCAAGTAATTTCTAGAAAAGTTTAATAATTGACTCACCAATATATATTGATTGTCAACAAATTAGGGAAGAAGTGGAGTAATAAGACCAGGGAAAATGTGAATTTTTCCCATTATTCTTCAGCCAATTACTGTATCCCATCATCATAAAATCAAATGTATCACCCTATTATAGTTGACAGTTTTAGATAACTCTCGCCCAGTCTTCCCTTTAGTTTTTACTAAACTGCCTTTAGTAAAATGACAGGACATTTTGAATGTCGGTTATTGTTATTATTATAAAACATCCAAAGTAAACAAATAAGAAGCCCCTTATTTCTGATATTAAAACTATTTATGATACCAGTACCCAGTATCTAAACAAACACACAGTCCCAAAGTTTCTTCTTTTTTTATAACCTTCCCTCTAGCTCCTTCCTTTCTAGCTTTAGAGAGGTATACTTTACTAGGAACAAAAATACCAAGCAGCTGCCAAAGATTATTAACACTTTGTTCTGGTGGCTTCTAATCACATCAGACTAGTAATATCTCAACTGTGAGATTAACCCTATTAGATAAGGATGAAGTCTTTTATGAGGGCAGTGGAAAGCTGTATCTTGATTCATTGTTAGTACTTGGGATCCAAACAGAGCAAAACAAAAACCTGTTTGAACTAAATTAAAGTCAGTGAGCTATTTTGATAAAGTATCTGGCTAAGTCTTGTCTCTATTTTCTCAGCTGATAAATAAAAACAAGGGAAGAGGATTTTTGTTTGTCTCCAGATGTTTGGAACTTTTACTCCCAGCCAATCATAGGTACAGAATCCAGAAATGTCTGGAGGATATCAAATTATCTACACTTGATCTAAAACTATGGTAGTTATTAGATATTATCAGTTATTAAATTATATAACTACAATTATTTATAATGTACAAATGTATCATTATATATTAAATGACATATTTAAGATAACAATAAAAAATCACAACTTCAGAACTCTGAAGCAGAACTGTGAGAAAACTATCAAAACTATGAGTAAATTATTAATTCACAAGTCTACAGCTTGAAGATAAATAATTTTATTTACTAGACTTCATCATTAACAAAGATGAACAGAATTTCAAAAACAAGACACAAAATTCTTGAGTTAATTATGTTACTAACAAGCATATGTTTATATGGATGGTACTTCAATTAGTCCCCTTGTAGAAATCAAAAGATGACTTTTCACCCACTTCAAGCAACAACTTGACATTTCTGGTGCAAAGTGGGAGGAGTTCATAGCTGAAGCATGTATTAAACCATGACATGAAAATGTTGTAAGTCACGGTTTATCACGGCATATTTCTATTCTTGTGCTTTAAAAGTCAGGGCAGGACTAGATCTGATTTGGAAACACATGTTAGATAAGCTACAGGAATCACTGAATCCATGACAGGGATAGGGTGTGGGGTGTGGCGAGAGCAATAGGAAAGGAAAAAAAAAGAACAGCATGCATCACATAACACAACAGTGTACTTTTAACAGTTAAAAAAATCATAAATAATAAAACCATAAGGAAAATCCTTTTTCTTCTAGGACAATGGTTCACAATGTGGTAATAATTCACAAAGGTACAGCAGATGGTCCCTAGTGCAGGTACCAAAATAATGTTTTTATTTATTTATTTACTTTTAAAATCTATATAGTCCGTCATCTCATCCTTGTGTCTCTAGGCAGCTTACAACGCAAAAGTATAAAGCACAGAGTATCATACACCTAATGTGACTGGGCTCCTAACAATTATATCCCAATCAAATTCATATATGTCAGGCTCAGTTAACAACCTGGCCCCAGAATTTGAGGGAAAAGCCAGGTCTTCAAGACTTTCTGAAAGGCTTATAGAGTTGGGACCATCCAGATTTCAAGGAGTTGCTGTTCTATAAGGCAAATGACTCAACAGAGAAGGCACGCTTCCTGGGTCCCACTAGATGGCATTTTTAATAGTCAAAATGTCACAAATCAATACATCTCACAAGAAACCTGTCATACTTTTTGGCCATTAAAAATAGTGTTTAATTAATGTGTATTTAATTTGGGCATCCCACTAAGAACTAAGAACTGACAATGAAAATATTGAAATGATAGGCTCCTGCCTTTGAGGATCAACCATCAACAGTAAAGGAACAAGCAATCAAGAAATACATCACTGACCAGCACTTGATAGAGTAGCCATGAAGGCCTTGGAAAAGATATTCAGACGCTATGATGTATCTATATCTATAAAGATCAAAATAATGCAGGGAATGGTATTTCCTGTGACACTCTATGGAAGTGAAAGTTGGACTTTGAAAAAGCAGGATAGAAACAGTGCTAGATGCTTTTAAAGTTTGGTATTGGAAAAGACTCCTGAGAATCCCATGGACAGCCAGGAAAACAAAGGGATCATCAAACAAATTGACAGAGTTCCTACTTGAGGCACAAATGACCAGGGTGAAATTATTATATTTCAGATACATTATGCAAAGATCCAGCTCTCTGGAGAAGGCTCTAATGCTGGGAAAGATGGAAGGAAAAAGAAGGTGGTGACCATCCACAAGGTGGATGGATTCAGTTATAGTGTTGATAGGTACACCATTGGACAACCTGAAGTGCCAGGTTAGGGACAGATCATCATGGAGAAAATGTATCTATGTGGTTGCTAAGAGTCAACACTGACTTGATGGCAAATAATCACTCAATCACTAAGAACTAACAGTGCAAGTAAAGTACATAAATTCTTAAGTGAACCTCAACTTCTGGTGACCACCTTCATGACATTTCTTTGGTGATGTTATGGAAGGGGATTGCAAGATGTTTTTTCAACACCCACCCTAGTCACAACAGCTGACCCTGCTTAACGTCTAAGATCAGCCAAGTTCATGCAGATGCTGCACAGTCAGAAGCTAACACAATGGGACAGAGGCCCATCCAGGATTTTCTACCTTTAGACTCCAAGGCACCTGACTCTGCTTTTCCTGATCCAATAATAACATTCAAGTCTACTGAAATCACTACATTTCATGCTGACCTAATGTAAACAAGCCAGAGAATGTTGACCAATTTTCCTCCTCATAGTCCACATTACTAAGAATTTAGCCTTGTAAGTGGACAACCAGTGACCACTGCATATCTACAGCAGAAATGTCTAGATTTTCTCCTCTCCTAACCCTAGAGGTAATCAATGCTCTGGCACATGTATATTTCTAGCTTTTCCTTCAGTGCAAAGGCTAATCACAATGGCTAATGAAAGCATGTTGGGGGCTCTCTAATATTTGTTTAGGGCCCTTATAGTTTTGTGTTACATTCATCAGCATTTGCAGTAATATGCACAGCAAAGAAGAGGGAATAAAAGCATGAGAAAAGAATTTCTTCCACTCAACTCTGCAATGCTTAAGTATATACATATTAAAAGCACATGTGAATTTTTAACAGCTTCTGCAAACAGATTTCTGCTTTAATCCCAGACAGAAAAAGCTGTAATTTCTTTTGGGATCTACACGCCATTAGACTCCTTGTTGCTTAGTGTTGACTTTACAAAGACACCCAAAAATAAACACACTAATTAGAGCACAGTGTTTTCAGCTCCTGCAGATCACTGGTGACTTTAGAGCCAGGTGGGGGTTGTCTGTATACATATAACATGACAATAAGCATTCATCACCGAATGATACAGCTGTATGCACTGATGCACATATCTTACACCAGATTAGTAGCCTTTAGTTTTTAGGCAGGTACCATTCTGTCATTTAAAACTGGTGTATACGGAGAGCAAAACATAATTTAAAAAATTAAAAACTGATGAAATATTCAGAGATTTTAGTCACATATACATAGCTCTTCTGAAAATGTACTATTTCATAGGATTTCAGGTATTTCAATTTCCAAATTAATTTTTAAAAATTGAATTTTGGAGCCCAGTGGCCTCCATATAGTGGGTGACAGTGACCCACATTCTAAATTCAGAAGGGGAATCTATTAAGCTATATACATTGTGTACCTTAATTCAACATGTACCTCTTCATAAACTGCTATTGT
The DNA here is from genome assembly GCA_030867105.1 of Liasis olivaceus. Lineage (NCBI taxonomy): Eukaryota > Metazoa > Chordata > Lepidosauria > Squamata > Pythonidae > Liasis > Liasis olivaceus. The sequence continues at coordinate 106,345,043 of CM061349.1, read as the reverse complement.
AAAGGATAACAGCATGATTTATCATATCATTTTATTTGTCCATGTACAGTATTGTCTAAATTGTACAAAATATTTTACAATAATTCATATATTCAGGAGTTTTATATATAAGAAAGGCCTTGATTTACTGCTATTTTCACCTTTTCTCTGGGAGTTCAAGAAGATCACATGGGAAGTTTTCCCATCAGCAAATTACTGAGGTAGGTTGGCTGAGAAGTAGTGAGTTCCATAAAATATTCCTGTTCTAATACCTATATATGTGCACAATGTAATGAAGGCAGTATATTACCAGGCAATTACTTCTTCCAGAAAGATGAACTTTCTATTGAAATGTAGGAATTGCTGCCATGTGTTCTTACTGCTGGCGTTGTCCATGAAGAAGCCTGAAGTAACTTATCTTGAGGCCCTGAGGATATAGAACCATGACCAGTGAGTGGACATTACTTTTCTAAGAGGCTCACATAGTCCTGTTCCAAAGTGCCAATGGTCAACTTCCAAGTGAGATAACACCCTTTCAGAATGTGTTATCCACATTCAAGAAGAAATGTATTCAAACTTCAGGGCACCTTGACTGTTGAGAAACCAACAGGGACATAGAGGCTAATAAAGACAGACTCATTGGGAGCATGTAATCAGTTCTCACTTGTGGGCTTAGGTCAATTTCAAACATCTATCATTAAACCTCAGATACTTTCCAATTCACTAGAAAGCTGAAGAGACAACTGAAAAGAAAGAGCTTTGTTCTACAGTTCTGGAGATACCACCCACTCACCCATAGTGGTTGTTGCAACCTGCAGCCTTTTCCTGGGGATGAGAGAGGTCTGTACATATGAGAGAACCAAGCAGAGGCCAAGACATCAACCCTGAGCAGTCCCAGGCAGACAGTAGCCAAGCACCAGCAGCAGGAGGAGGAGAACTGAGTATGCGTGCTTAAGATAAAATGCTAATCTTTGAGCGAGTGGGAGTACGGGGTTCACACTGAAATGGTTAAGTCAGACAACTCTCTCTACTGCTTCACAGCACAACCCTCCCTGCTCCTTGTGCATACAATGCTCTTCTGGATAGCACTAAACCAATGTTGCAAAAGACTTTGACTCTCAATTGATTCTTGAACAGGGCTCCTGTACTAAACCAGTGCAAAACCCACTAGTCAGGCCAAAACTCATCTCCTTTCCCACTCCAGTCTATGCTCAAGATTGATGGATATTCTTTTTACTGGCTGGTAATATTTGGTGGGAGGGGAGAAGAACAAAGCTATGGAAATGTCTTTCCTTGATCTGCCCTGTAAACTGTAAATTAGGACAACATCATGTTTGCGGTAAGATAGAGATCCACAGAGGATAGAGTAGAGGCAGCAAATTCTATGCCAATATTCTTTTTTTCTACAGCTGAAGAATCCAGGGCAGGAGCAATTGCCAAAGGTTCACTTCTTAGTTCAAATTAATATACAGGTGAAACTCGAAAAATTAGAATATCGTGCAAATGTTCATTTATGTCAGTATGGCAACTCAAAAGGTGAAACCAATATATGAGATAGACGCATTACATGCAAAGCGAGATATGTCAAGACTTACTTTGGTATAATTGTGATGATTATGGCGTACAGCTTATGAAAACCCCAAATTCACAATCTCAGAAAATTAGAATATTACATGACATCAATAACACAAGGATTGGAAATAGAACAATATTGGACCTCTGCAAGGTATAAGCATGCATATGTACTCAGTACTTGGTTTGGGCCCCTTTTTCAGCAATGACTGCCGCAATGCGGCGTGGCATGGATGCTATCAGCCTGTGGCACTGCTGAGGTGTTATGGAAGACCAGGATGCTTCAATAGCGGCCTTCAGCTCCGCTGCATTGTTCGGTCTCATGTCCCTCATCTTTCTCTTGGCAATGCCCCATAGATTCTCTATGGGGTTCAGGTCAGGCGAGTTTGCTGGCCAATCAAGCATAGTAATCCCATGGTCACTGAACCAGGTTTTGGTACTTTTGGCAGTGTGGGCAGGTGCCAGGTCCTGCTGGAAAATGAAGTCAGCATCTCCATAAAGCTTGTCTGCGGAAGGAAGCATGAAGTGCTCCAAAATCTCCTGGTAGACGGCTGCGTTGACCCTGGACTTAATGAAGCACAGTGGACCAACACCAGCAGATGACATGGCTCCCCAAATCAACACAGACTGTGGAAACTTCACACTGGACTTCAAGCATCGTGCATTGTGTGCCTCTCCATTCTTCCTCCAGACTCTGGGTCCTTGGTTCCCAAATGAGATGCAAAAGTTGCTCTCATCAGAAAAGAGGACTTTGGACCACTGGGCAACAGACCAGTTCTTTTTTTCTGTAGCTCAGGTAAGACGCTTCTGATGTTGTTTGTTGTTCAGGAGCGGCTTGACAAGAGGAATACCACATTTGAAGCCCATGTCCAGGATCCGTCTGTGTGTGGTGGCTCTTGATGCACTAACTCCAGCCTCAGTCCACTCCTTGTGAAAGTCCCCAACACTTTTGAATGGCCTTTTCCTGACAATCCTCTCCAGGCTGCGGTCCTCCCTGCTGCTTGTGCACCTTTTTCTACCACACTTTTCCCTTCCACATAACCTTCTATTGATGTGCTTTGATACAGCACTTTGGGAACATCCAACTTCTTTTGCAATTACCTTTTGGGGCTTTCCCTCCTTATGGAGGGTGTCAATGATGGTTTTCTGCACAACTGTCAGGTCAGCAGTCTTTCCCATGCTTGTGATTCCTACTGAACCAGCCTGAGAGACCATTTAAAGGCTCAGGAACCCTTTGCAGGTGTTATGGATTCATTAGCTGATTAGAGGGGGACACTTTGAGCCTAGAATATTGAACCTTTTCACACTATTCTAATTTTCTGAGATTGTGAATTTGGGGTTTTCATAAGCTGTACGCCATAATCATCACAATTATACCAAAGTAAGGCTTGACATATCTCGCTTTGCATGTAATGCGTCTATCTCATATATTGGTTTCACCTTTTGAGTTGCCATACTGACATAAATGAACATTTGCACGATATTCTAATTTTTCGAGTTTCACCTGTATGACCATCAGCTGATCATTGCCAGATGTCATTCTAACCACCAGTCTCTTTTTGATAAGCAGATAGGGAAGATAAACATAGTCACAGGCCATTCAAATGGATATGTTTGGGAGGTGATCCTTTTATTTTAGCTTTTGATAAGCAGGCAAATGAGCCAATCACTGTCTGAGGCTTTATCAGTGCTAGCACTGAATCTTCAAGAAAATCCCATAATGCATTACCATACAAGAATATTGATGGCAGAAAAGAGTATACAATAACTAGACTGGTGAACTTTGAAGAATTAAGTTAGAACTCTAACTTAGTGGTGAGGGAAGCAATTATATTCCAGCCTTGATTTCCCATCTGTAAAATGGAAATACAACATCCAGCTCATGGGGTTGCTTTATGCTAAATTAGATAAATATGTCAAGCACTTGGCACATTAATAATAAATAAGTATAAGCTCTCCTAAGCTCAGGTCCTGTCCTATGTCTCTCTGAAAAAAATTATTCCCATTGCACAATAAGTATCATGATTTACCTCTCTGAGAACTGAACTTTCCACTTTTTCTCTCCAACACTGAAATCTGCCAAGACAGTAATTCCCAAAGGATGTGTAAACAGTACACACATAGCATTTCCTCCTCCACTAGGCTAATAAAACAGCAATCAATTTCAGACCTGTATTCTAATGAATCCTGAATGTGAGCCTTTCCTCACTTGCATCTAACTGCAGGACAACATGCTCCAGAAACTTCTTATTTCTAACATGTCCTCATGTTGTTACCTTCATTTGATTCCCAACCCATTTGCCCTTACTTAACTTTAAAGCATTGCTTCCTTCTTATCCCAAATAGGTTTTGCCATGGACACAATGTGATGTGCTTCCCCAACCTTCTGCTAGTGATACAGTCAGGTGATTCCCAGGAGTTAAATTTACAGTCAGCCCAGACCTACTGCCCACTTTAAGCTGAAGGAGATATGGTGCCTCCTCTTCAATCCTGGGCCCTGTCTTCTAGGGCCATTTTGCTTTCCCCCATATCTTCCACTCTTCAAGACCATCCCTGATTCAGACACCTGGGATCAGCCTGAACAGAGGCTAACCACTTTCTCCGCTGCTTCATGGTCTCTACAGTGTCAGCTGTTCAGGCTCCTTTTGAATACAGGTTTAGTATTCCTCTAGAATAGCACTACACTCATGTTCAAAAGAAGCCCAAATGTCATCTGGCTGCTAGTACAGCCATCTGTCAAAGCTCAATTCCTCCCCCAGCCCCAATCTTAACACATGTTAAGGAGAGGGACTGATGAATATTTTTCTACTGGCTCGTAATGTTTGGTGGAAGGGGAGAGAAATAAAGCTGGTGGAATCCATGAATCCATGCTATTAATATATAAATAAAGACAGCACCATTTGCTGCCACTGTGCCTGTGGTAGAAGAGATATGGCAGTAGGGGCAAATGTTATGCTGGTATAATTTTCTACTAGCTCAGGGACTGATGAATAGCAGTTTAACTCAGCTGTGATGAAGAGTCCAATGAGTCTCTCTCTATCTCTTGACTGCCTCCTTGGTGAGTCCTTTATGTTGCAAAGGACAAAGAGGGAAGGAAGAACAGCAATATTGTCACACTAGCTCCAAGCTGTGCTTCCCTGTTGCTTAAGGACAAAAAAGAAGTAAGGCTGATGAGAACAACTTGGATGCCAATCAGGACAGATCTTGAATTTAATAGTTACCAAGCCACATCACCTTACATTCTATGCACATCCATGCACACAAACACACCACAGAAAACAGAACTTTCATTAGTTGCAAGACTTTTAGGTTGCACTTACAATTAACACAAAAGGATTTTCAAAGAGGAGCTCAGTGCCAGTGGTTACTGGGAAACCCTTCATCAATGTACTTATAGAGTGGATGACATCCCTACCAGCAGGGAAAGAGGGGGAGCATGAAGTTCATGATGAGTCAGAAGCACAAGCCCATTGATCTTTACTTTTACAATTTACAGTGAAAGTTTTGAAATCACTGTGGGCAGATGCTGGACAAGGAATGGGAATGAAAAATTAAGTCTAGCAAGACTGACCAATGGCACTGTTCCCATGTCCTTCAACAATCCATACTGTACTACAATTGGGCCTTGTATCAGCCTCTTGTATTTGCATGCAAGAAAGAAACACATGGAAACTATTTCCACACTCCTCCATTTGCCTCTAAGTATGGCTGCCACTCACTGTATCAAGAAGCCAACCTCATTAGAAGGATTCTGTCAAATTCAGGTCATAAGGTGCTTTCTTTGATTTTGCTTAATGGAATATGTGGTGTGTGCATTATGACTGATGGCTTAGCACTGAGTAAACAAAGCCATTGTAGCTTATTCAATAAGCCATGGCTAAAATATATCATGGCCTAATGTGATATGTGAACCCAGGCACTGTGGTTTATTAACCAAAATTTATGACTTAGTATCACTGCACGTGTGAACCATTATGTCTTGTTCAATGTAGCTTGGGGCAATGTTTGGGCAATGTCAGCAAGAAAAAGGGTTTTGGAATTGTACAGGAATTCAGAAGACCAATAATTTTGTGAATGGGATAAAGGAACAACCATGTTCCATATTCCCAATTAAATCTCCAGGATCACATCTGCAATTTCTCTTTCAGCTATTATAGCTAGTTTTAGATAAGGATCTCACAGCACAATGACCCATAATATACAGTAGTCCTCATTTAGCAACCACAATTGTGACCAGCAACTCAGTCATTAAGTGAAGCAGTTGCTTAGTGAAACCGTGACTGTGCTTACAATCTTACTTCAGCTTTCCTTTGCTCTACAGACCTGAGAAGGTTGTAAATGCATGGATTGGTCATAAAGTTACTTTTTGATCACCATCGTAATTGCAGATGGTAGCTAAATGAGGCAGTCATGAAATGAGGACTACCTGTATTGGACAGTGAACTGACTCATTGCCCTATTGAGGTTTATCATTCATTATAACTTAGAGAGGCATACAGCTAAAATACAGAGACTTTGAGGATTCAACTTTTGGTTTGGACCTGTAATTCTTGAACAGTAATGGTGTTACGCCTCTCATTTTGATCTCTGAGGACACAATCCTATTCTCACTGACTCTGGAATAAACTACACCAGTGGAGCTTTATATTTAAGTAAAAGTGTAAGGAAATGCACTATGCGTCCAGTTGGTGGTTTGGTACAGGAAAGGAATGGGTGCATTTTTGGGGAATCTTTATCATTTGCCCTCTTTTGAAACAGAAGAAAAGTTTCTGCTTCTTCCAAAAATATTTAAAGTGGCCTTACATATTGACAATCTTCCAGAGCACCAAAAGCTATTTAAGCAAGAACCCACCTGCATTCCCAATTCACACAACCATCACTGGAAACAGCTTTGATCTCAATAAATATGCTTCTAATTGTATTGTTGGAAACAGGTAGTTTTTATTGCTAAGATTAGAAATCCATCTACTTGTATTAAAAATCCATGCATATTCTGCAATTTTGCAACATTTCGCTGTTTGGAGTAAAGAAAAATATGGCACCCTAATCTCATTCTATATTTAGGGCCCACATGGAATTAAGTACATCATAAGCATGTCTTGGAAACATCTTTCTTCTGCTACTGTGTCTCCATGATGTGACTTCATCTTGTTCCCAGCCCATGAGTAAAGACAGGTTGACAGATTTTACATACCTCAAGGTTGCCCAAAAGTGTTAGAATAAGGGCAACATTTCTACTTTGATATTGGTATAGCTATGGACATCTCTTACTTATACATATATACAGTAGCATTTCCTTCCTTAGTGTAACATTGTTCAAGGACAACCTTGGACTTGTTAAAATCTGACAAGCGTTGTCACTCATTAAAGTAGAGAGAAATTAGGTAACTAGCACTGGCTAAGAATAGAGGCAACAAGGGCAGGATAGGGATTGGCAATGGGAACAGCATGTTTCATGCCAGGATAGTTTTCTGTCACGTCAGAGGTGGGTGGAGGACACTGTAATTTGATAGTGGGGAAAGGCCCATAGAAGCTGAGAAGTTTAATCATACTTCAACACTTGTGATTTTCTTGATAGGTGGATAAGGGTATTTTTAAAATCAGTTTTTATTTACTGTAAACAATCTAGAATTTTTGAAGTGAATGGCATACCATGTTTTGTATTAAGTAAGTGGCAAGCAGGCATGTCTATTCATTCTTAGGCTTGCAGGATCTTGCCCTTCCTCTGACATAACCAATTCCCTAGACAAACCAAGTGTGCACTCCAGAATTATCTATAAAGCCTCTTCGTTCAAATGGGGAACTTTTTCCTGTCAATAAATGGAGAAAAACCATGATTCAGTCCTAAAGGTGATGCAATAGCTAATTTTTAAAGAGAACACATTGTGAGTGATTGGGCTACATCAGGAAACATGCTCTTCTTAAGACTCAGTGTCTGAGCAATATGCACAGGAGTTAAAGTGCTCCAAAGAGCCTCAAAGAGTCTTAAACTACAGAAATATTCATGTGATCTTCATTCAAATCTGTCAAGGGTATGCATGTGGAATGGATTACAGTGTCTCCAAAGGTCTTACTGATAATTCTGCCAGGTTTAACCAATCAGGCAAGAGCATTGTAACCCATCTATGCTGGCCAGATTTCTTTCTATTGCTTTCTTTCAATGGGTAAAGTGATGAAAAGGATAAAAATAAGATTCCCCACTGCCTCACCTAATCCCAAAATATAATTCCAGAAGAAAGAAGCTAAAATAAATTAACTGGTGGAAGCAACATCCAAGAGGAGCACTTACAATTCAATTGCATCCCGCAATTTCATGTAATCAGTCAACAGAGAATTTTATTTATTTATTTATTTATTTATTTATTTATTTATTTATTTATTTATTTATTTATTAAATTTGTATGCTGCCCAACTCCCCAAAACTGTCAGTGGCTCACAAGTAACAAAAAAATATTCAAAAAATACAATAAGGAATAAAAATAAGGAATAAAAGATAGTAGAGATGACAGAAACCAGACTGGAGCGAAAAAAGAAACAGACCCACACAATCCAAGAGGGCTTTATTCACCTTCGCTAAAGGCCTGGGAGAAGAACCAGATCTTCAAGCCCCTTCAAAACATCATTAGGGCAGCATCCATCCTGATCTCGAGGGGAACCTCATTCTTCTGTTGCATATATGTTTGCATAGGACTCAACCTGTGAGCTAACTGATGTATACCTTGTATATGCATGGATAATGGATAGACTCTTTCAAAGGTTAAATGCCAAAAATATTTAGCAGTTCAATGATAATCTGATAAATCAGTTCCTATGTGAAATATCTTTAGCCATGGAAACAGTCAATATTTAACAAGATTGGGATTAAATTTACTGCTAGGAGATGAAACTAAATCTGGCTGTGTAAAATGTTTACTAGAGTTAACAACATGAGTAATACAGCAATAGTTTTATAACTACTGCCAGTAAATGGCAGGACACCTGTCTCTGTTGACACTTGCTGACATAAGAACAGAGGAAAAAAGTCTTCTGTTCCTTTCACCTTTCACTACAATCTACTCACAGTTCCTCTGCTTCTGTTTTTTCATTACTTGAGGCATCAGGGATATCCTCTGGAGGATAGTTTTAAGTCTACCCAGAAGCTTTTCCAGCCACAGGCCATGGATAAAACTACAAATTGATTGTCCCATTCGGTCTCATCACAAAACTGAATGGCAGCAAGGAATTCTGCTTGAATGTCTACTGTTGCAAGGCAATATCCCATCTAGGCCTCCCACTTTCTGGGGAAGTAGTGCTCATCCTTAAAGGATGCCTAACTACAGTTAGAAGGTAGCTTTTCACAAATATTTGATTCTGTGATTTTACCTCAAAAACGTATTCTGGACTTTAATCCATCTGAATAGCTAAAGCTACAGCTTACGTTGAATAGATGTTTAACCTTTTTATTGTGGCTGGCCAACCCAGCTACCTTTCCCTAACAGCAATATTCTTATGCAGTCCAGCCATTGATTTTTAATGTTGCACAATTCATCTATTTGTAACACAGGATGCTGCAGATGTCTGTCTGGTATTGCATTCCTATAACAGAAAATGAGGCAGACCAGTAAGTAGGATTACAATGATGATAACCAAACAAACATTTGAGAAGTAAAATATATTGCCTACTCCTAGTTGCTTCCATCGAATACGTCATCCCTTATTTCCTCTGAACCTACCAGCTTTACATTTTCCCTCTCCCTAACACTCCCAGTTCCTGTCTTAACATCACAAATAACACAAAAACAAGAAAGTAAAACTTGCTTATCTGAGAGGGTTAAAAAAATCCCTGCTGCTTTTATACTACATAGGGAAAACCAACAGAAATAACTCAACATTCTAATACAGCATATTCTCAATCATTATTAAGGCACTTAAAGAGTGGTGTCTCAAACAGACATCTCAGATATGTGGGGGAAAAGGTTTTTTAAAATCTCCAATTCATCTATTAGAAATATAGCTTATGCCCTAATTGTTACATATACAGGTAGTCCTCGTTTAGCAACTGTTTGCAGTTACAACAGTGATGAAAAAGTAACTTTATGCCAATTCTTGCATTTATGACCTTCCCAGATCCATAAAACAAAGGAAAGGTGAAGCAAGATCATAAGCTCAGTCGTGGTTTCACTTAGCAACTACTTTGCTTAATGACTGAGTTGCAGGTCCCAATTCTGGTTGCTAAATGAGGACTACCTGTACTTAGTTTTCTATATGTATATTTTTCTACTTGCTTATCCTTAAGAGGGGTGGTGATTCAAGAACACCATAATATTTCATAATCAAAAATCTTTTGATTGGTGAAACTGGACACTTTTCATATAGAAGGTCATACTATATACGACTCAGGACACAAAAAACAAAGAAATAACAATGTCAGGAAGGATATAGCAAAGAGTACTTGTGTATAATGCAGTCAATGACTAAGTCATATTAATCAGATTTTGCAGACAATCCTTCAACATGATAATTATTCAAGTTTATGCTCAAATATTGATGTAGAAGAAAAGGAAGTTGATGAGTTTTATGGTCAAATTCCATCTGAAATCAACAGAATATGCAAGCAAGATGTGCTACTAGTGGTTGGAGCCTAGATTGCCTATGTTGGAAAAAATAAGGAGGAAAACATAGTAGAAAACAAAAATGAAGCAGGAGAATGACTAATAAATTTCTGCTAATCCTATAATTTCCTCTATACCAGTACTTCTTCAAACAACCAAAATGATTCCTATATGCAAGGATAATCAAATGGACCATACAAAAATCAAATTGACTACATTATTGGTACAAGGAAGCAGAAGATCTCAGTTTTAACAACAAAGATGTGTACAGCAGCTAATTGTGATATCAGTCACAAACTGCTCATCTGTAAGTTCCAAGTCACGTTAAAGTGGAAGACCCAACCAGTTTCTACAATACAATTCTGAGAATACAACCATAACCTTCAAGAAGAACATCAGCAACTGCTTTGAAGTCTTGATCCATATTAATAGAGGGCCAGAGGAACTACAGAATCTACTCAATGAAGTTACTAAGGATGAATGTGAAAAGTGACTGCCAAAGGCCAAGAGACAGAAAAAACCATATTAGATATTAAACAGATTGAAATTGCCAAGAAAAGAAGAGGTGCCAAAGCCAGGAAAAACAAAGGTCTCAGGAAAGAACTTAACAACTGTTAGAAGAGACAAGAAGCAGAATTACAACAACAGAAACTGTAAAAATATCAAAGATGGAACAGGCCTGGAAAAAAGGAAGATATTTCAAAAGATCTCTGAATTCAGAAGGAGGTCCATTCTTGAACTGGTATGTTAAAGAACACTAGTGGACAGATAGTAACTGATTCAAAGATCAATTATATAGGAAGAGTATACTGAAATTCTGTACAGTAGAGATATTAACATCTAAGATACCTTAGAACACATTCCCTATTTACAAGAACCTGTAATACTAGAAGATGAAGTTAGATTAGTACTCTGGTCATTACCAAATCAAAATTGATGGAATATCTATGAAATATGGCAAGCAACAGAAAAATCAGTAACGATTCTAACTGAACTATGCCATGCAAGCTAGTTTTAGAAAAGCCACACTCCAGACTGAACATGGTGAAAAAGGCAGGCTCCAGGTAGGCAAAAGAGACAAGGCTGTATACTTTCTCCTTATTTATTCAATCTATATGCTGAATATATACTGAGGGAAGCATTTTAAAATTGGAGGAAAAAACATTAGTACTTGAACTATGTTGATGATACTACTCTAATAGTTGGAAAATGTGAATGATCTGGAAGTTCTAGTAATGAAAAACAAAGAGCATAGTGAAAAAAATGGGGAAAGGAAGGGAAAAAATTAAATATAAAGAAGAGTAAAATAATGACAAGTACAGCCTCAGAATTGGTAATGAAGATCCTGTACTGGTGAGTAGCTTCTGTCTTTTAGGACTCATCATCCACAGTAAAGTATACAGCAATTAAGAACTACTCCACTGATTAGCACTTGGTAGAGTACAATGAAAACCTTGGAAAGGATATTCAGATGCCATGATGTGACTATATTCATGAAGATTAGAATTATTCAGTGTTTTTTCCTAAAACACTCTATCAGTGTGAAAGTTGGACTGGGAAGAAGCAGGATAGAAAGAGTATCAATACATATGAACTTTGATGCTGGAGAAGACTTTTAAGGACAATATGGACAGCCAGGGAAGGCAAAAAATGGATCCTAGAAATCACTCCAGAATTTTCACTTGAGGCATGAGTGACCAGGTTCAAACTATCATATTTTGCACACCTTATACAAAGATTTAGCTCCCTTGAAAAGTCCTTAATGGTGGGAAAAGTTGAAGGAAAAAGAAGAGGATGACCAGCAAGGCGGAAATACTTGATTAGAACAGCAGGGAATACACCACTGAGAAACCTAAAAGGCCAAGCTGAACACAAATTGTTCTGGAGAGAATCTATATATGCGGTTGCTAAGAGCAGACACCAAATTGATAGCACTAAATCAGTCAATCAATAATATAATTATATGTTCGGGGAACAAGAGAAATGAATGAAACAATGCAATTCATACATAATATAGGACACAGTTGGGCTTTCCTAATATAGCCTTGGATTCTGGGCTTAACTGATAAGTGTAAGAAGTGGCCTAAACCTATATTTCCCACACATAGGTAAATGATATTTATAAAATAATCCAAAGTTTTAGTAACATCAACTAATATGCATCATATGTGTGTGTGTGTCTTAATTCGTGTGAACAAATAAATGCAAACACTCATAATAGAAAAAAATTGGCATGTGTACCAAGACTTCTGCTTAAATCATCCACTTAATCTCCGGATCTCTATTCTGCTAAATTAACTTGATTGTGCAAGGCCTCCGTCATTCCAGAACAATGTTTTACTAGGTGAACTTAAAGCTTCCCTTAAGAAAGATTTTGCACAAGAAAGGAAGGAAGGAAAGATATCTTTTCTTTCATGCCTACTGCCTTTGCCACTGCTGTCTCACACTTGCATCTGAGAAATGGTACCTGCCAGACCAGAAGAGAAGAACATGCCCAGCTAGCTGTTTCCATTAAGGTACAACTAAGCCTATAAAGTCACTTTGACATTATCAAGCTTAGGCTGCATGAATACCAACTGGAAGTTTATCACCAATTTATATGCAGCCTGCAATCCAGAATGACAAGAAAAATGTAGTAAAATGGTATGAATATCTTGGGATTAACACCCCAAAGTAAGTTTTACACAAATATTCATATGCACACAGAAATATACACATAATCCTGTATTTTTGGCACAAAAGACTACACTGAGTTGATGTCACTATGACATAAGTTTCCTTGCTTTGCCAGCAATCTTACAATCCTCATAATTAATCTGCTACTGAAGACTGTTTCCTATATCAACTGGTGAGAGGTATCATTTAAGTAGTGAATACAATTTTTGCACTTTCTCCTCTAGGCCCAAATTATGTGTCATGAAGTATCTTCTGCAAGCCTCATTTTATCATGTCACTGTAAATACCCTAAGGTTGGCTTCCCTGACCCATCTCACTCCCTTCTGGGCTGAAGATCTCATCTTTGAACCTTGGGGAGTTTCCTGTAATAGACCTTCAAAAATTTATCCTCAATTTTGTGATTCAGTAATGTTATGATGCATACAATTTTAGTACAATTATCAGTGATCAAGCTAAAATAGACTGAGAAAGATCTCGAAAATGAATTGAGTAACGGCATGATAAAGCATGTCCAGCTAATAAAAATTGGCTGTTGGCAATCATATTAATACTTTATTTCCCCCTTGCTCAAGAGAAAAATAGTAAGCTGTGTCCAGACACACTACACCTCCCATTTTTTAATGGTTACGTGATTCATACTCTGGTACCCTGTTTTCTTTACTATTTCCTTCTATCCTTCGTCATATTTCTTTGTGTCTGTATGTTTGGGTCAGACAAACATGTTGCAACATGACTCAGGCCAAAAAACAATTTGAAAATGATGCTAACCTTGCTGGAATTTCAAGTAGCTATGCAATGCATGCTTTGTCAGGAATTTTATTCCAGCAACTAAACTCCAGACACAAAATTACAAAAGCTGTCCCTCCTTATCTTGGCTGTACCTTCCTTTCCCTCTGCATGTGACTTTGGTCTTTAAAAAGTTTCAACAGCAATAGCTATTACCTCAAAGTGACTCTCTGTTCCTAATAAGGGCTTTTAACACCCTCTAAAGAACTGTTGATTAAAAACAAATGGAAATGGAAAGTGGTAAATTCAGAACTGATAAATGAAAATATTTCTTTACATAATTAGTCAGCAGAATTGATTGCTTCATCACTGAAGCAAGAGATTAACAGGATTAAATAAAGGGATAAAACAATCCTTTCATCAAGCCTGCCTAGCTGTAATGGTAAAATCTCTACCTCCCCCCCCCCCAAAACACTCTCACTGAAATGGTAATATAAATCAGAGCTGAAATACACATAATAGATAATTGCATTATCTATGAGTAATTATTCTAGGAAAATTATAATCATTTTTTTTTTATTTTGAACATTTATAGGTCTAAGGCTAAATTGGATTCATTAGCCTAGACCTGGAATTCATTCCTCATGCAAAGTTGATTGTTCACCAACATGCGCCTCAGAAATTGCCCCAAGCAAAACATTAAGCAAACACTATGCAAAAAACTGGCTGTGTTCACATAACATGTTTAGTTAAAACTGGAAGGCTAGTTTGTCGGTGGTTCGGTGTGCTATGTAAACCCAACTCATGTGTTTAGTTTATGGTTCACTGTCTTTTGCATGTCTAGGTAACCGGGTTAATTCAACAATTCAGTTAGGCAGGTGATATGCAAAGAGGTGATATGGCAAAGGAGAATTACTTTAGGGAAATTGCCTCATGTAAGCTCCTCATTTTTATATAACAATTTAGAGAACTTTTGCCTGGAAGCTAATTAAATGGCCAAGAGATGGCTTCTTGTTTTTTCCTCTAATAACTTTTTATGGTATCGCTGTGCTTCATCATAGGAGGGGAACTAAAGAAGGAACAGGCAAAGTAAGTGGATGCACTGCAGGAAGGGGAAATGTATTTAGAGCACTTCAAAAAAAATGGAAAGCAAAGGACTTGCTGAAAAAAGTATACACAGAAATAACAAAAATTAAAAGGTCTAATGAAGAACTGCTAGAGGAGTTGGGCTTGTCTAAAGAGGCCAAGGTTCTCCTGTCTCAGGAAAATGAAAATATGTCTGTCTGATAATGTTGTTTTTTTCTCCTTGGGTATGGAATGCTGAATGAGAAATATGGAAGACACATCTGGAAGACATCAAGCTGGGAAAGCCACTTTAAGGATCAAATATGTTTTCAAAGACAAATTCCTTTTACAGGCTCAGGAGATCCCAACTGTGGATCCAAAATCTCCAAATAAGAGTTTTGTCAGTTTTGTGCTAGACACTCTGCTGGCTAAAGTTCTTGTAAGAATCAAGCTTCCTCAACCAGAAGATGTAGCTGCAAGCTAGTTAATCAGCTTTTGCCTTAGGGCCTACATGCACTGTACATTTAGAACCCATAATATACATATATTTTGTAGTGGGGATAACATAAGAAGCCCATGTTGGCCAGCCTCCCTAATGTTCAGAATATATAAAGAAATGTAAAACTTCAGATTTTCTTTACCTGGTTAATCAGTTAAATTTTCACCACATAGATTTTCTCTATGGCAATCTGTCCCTAACCTGGTCCTTCAGGTCATCCAACAGTACATATGTTGCCATTGTAACTGAGGTCATCCACTTTGTTGCTGGTCATCTTCTCTTTCCTTCCACCTTTCCCAGCATTAGATCATGGCATAATATGTCTGAAGTATGATAATTTGAGCCTGGTCATTTTTGCCTTGAGTGAGAACTCTGGGTTGATTTGTTTGATGAACCATTTGTTTGTTTTCTTGGCTGTCCATGGGTTTCTCAGGAGTCTTCTCCAACACCAAAGTTCAAAAGTGTCAGTACTCTTTCTATCCTGCCTTTTCAAAGTCCAACTTTCACTTCCATAAAGTGTCACAGGAAATACCATTCCCTGCACTATTCTGATTTTGTAGTTATAGATACATCAAACAATTGAATATCTTTTCCAATGCCTTCATGACTACCCTACCAAGTGTTAGTCTGCAGCAAAGTTCTTGAATGCTTGTTCCTTTACTGTTGATGGTTGATCCTCAAAGGCAGAAGCTATCTACCACTTTAATACCTTCATGGTTAATTCTAAGACTGTTTGTTGTACCTGTTGTCATTAGTTTGGTCTTCTTTATATTTAATTTTAGTTTTCACTGTGCTCCTTGACTTTTATTATTAGAGCTTGCAGATCCTTTGCATTTTCAGCTATAAGAGTAGCATCACCAGCATAGCACATAGCACATGTTATTGACATTTCTTCCACCAGTTTTAAAAACAGACTCATCTTCTTCCAATTCAGTGTCCCTTAATATATATATTCTTTTTTTTTTTTAATTGTAAAGATTACGATTGAGATTATTCTGCATTTCCTGGCTATCCACACTTTTTTACTGTCTATGGCTATGTTATTAGCAGAACCACATTTTTATTCTGTCTGAAATAAACAATAGGAGCAGTGATATTGGCTGTATCTCAGTGATGTTCAGTTTTTTGAACCTGAATCCTTGGCTTATAAAGTTTTAACATTTAAAGACCAAAATAATTTGGGGCCAGATTACCTGAAGGATTGCGTTCATTCACACTTCCCTTGAGGTCACTGGAGACTCTGAGCATCACTGTTTACTACAGCAGTAGGCACTGATTCCCTCCTTCCAGATGTTTTGGATTATAAATACTACAATCCTTTGCTATTAGCTATGCTGACTGGGAAAGGTGGAAGTTAAGTTTGGCAGCCTAACCCTAAACTAGAAAGATCCACTGGAAAGCCTCAGGTCTTCCTTTTCACGCAGTCTATATAGAGACCTAGAGCGGCTTCAAAGATTTCTGTATGAAGTTATAAGATCTGCTTGCTTTGATTATATTAGTTTGCCTCTACTGTGCTCTGTCTTAATTTCATTTTTATTTCTTGCACTTTAAATATTTTTATGTGTGTCACCAAGAAATTCTTGGCATAGAAATAAAGTAAATAAAGAAGTGAATAATTTTAAACAGTCATATCCTGACCTCAGTCTTTAATGAAAAAAGATAAACCTCCACAGGTTCACATTAGCCTATGTCTTTGTGAAAGACTCTCTCAATAAATGCACATACTCACAGCCACAAATTAACCTTCCCCCCCACCACCACCACCCCGCCCCGGTTCATCAGCATGCTCTAGAAGAATAGCAAAAAAAAGTCTGATTTAGTATGGCAATATAATTAATGTGCATTAATGGGTAGCCAATCTATTAAGTAATCTGTCATCCTCAGTTCTTACATGTGTAGCTGGAAGTAGAATAAGGGTAACCATTCAGGTAGTACTGCTTGCTTAATTTGTTGCTGTTCCATAAGAAATTCTGGAGGTTGATACAATATGAATGGATCGTTTACTTTCATTCAATGGCCCACTGAGTGCAAATGTTTACATAAATACAGGAAGGGAACTGGAACACCACACCCAAACTGCTGACATTAGCCCTTCACTGAACTCACAAGAAATGCAGCATCATCTCTAGGCTTAACCGCCCAAGCTTAACAGCCAAAGAGGCTACAGTGCCCAATTCACTGCCATTTTATAATCTCATGTAAAATGTTGGTGCCAAAGCACAATTTCAAAATTAGGGATGAAAATAAGATTTACTACAGACAGCTCTAAGACATATATTCCAAATTAAAATAGATATAATTTGAATGGCATTGGCCAAAGTTTCTTTGCATACAGATTAATATGTCACTGCTTTGAACACAAATCAGACAATCCCCACTTTGGTCTGTAAAACAATTATTTAAAATAATTTTCATAAATGGTGCCACTGGATGATACACAACTTGCTGATCCCATAGTTGCACCTGTCATATTGTATATGCTTCATTGGTTCAGCTCCTAAAAATAATGCTATCCACTTTAATTGCTTGGGATGCCTATATGGTTGGCCAAACTTGGCTTTACATTCTAAATTTCTCCCAAGGGGTGGCCATTTAGTTTAAATAATAAATCTTCCTCTAATCATTTCTAAGTTTTGCTTTCCCCTGGATCTACATCATCACCCATTTCTCTCTCTCTCTCTCTCTCTCTCTCTTTCATGTTGATCATCAAGGTTGCTAGGACTCAAACCTGCTAGTAACAAACAATTGTGCTTGTAGCTTACCTAATGCCAACAGTGAGTGCTAACATGAAGGTGGGGAAGACTCTGGGATTAATTTTAAATCCCAGTGAAATTGCATTGCAATTTCAACATTGAGAATTCTACTCAAAGCTACAGAATGAGGGGTCTTAAAATGTTTGCAGGATGCAAGAGTTAAAACACCGAACAAGCACTTGGTTCTCTCTCTCAAACAAGAGCAGAGCAACACCAGGAGACCATGATCCCACTCAGACCGCATTTGGTCTAGTACCAGTGAATGATTATATTAGGGTACAGTATTCATGGGGGTCAGGGGAAATGAAATATATTTTGTCCTCCATGAGAAATATTCTCAAATGTATGCAGTTTACCTGGGGTATTTTTGCTTGTCCTGGATCCCTGAGGAAATGGGCCCTTAGAATTTCTAAAGGAGTATTCTTGGAACACTGTTGTGCTTTAGAATGGCTAGAAGAAATAAACCTCTCTCTTGAGGCCACTTTCTTGATACATCAAACAACAACACCCAATATTATGCTATATTTTTGTGCTGCATTTCTGTCTAAAGCACCCAAGAGTATGCTGCCATTAAAGGCAATATTGCAAAACAAAAACAGTAAAATGTGTGGCACTGGATGCAAGTAGGACCTCAGAGGCAGGACTGTCATCATCCTGGCCTTGAGCAACAGCCATAATTTGGATAAATAGCATTTAAATATTAATGGTTACCATTTTGGTTGCTGGTTCTGAACCTGAGACTAAAAATGTAGAGCCTTTAGAGGTTGAGCTCCTAAAATCTGGACTCTAAGATTAAATGAGGCCCACTATGCCAATCGCTTCTTATTTCCCAATGGCCATTCATCTCTTCAAGAATAGCACCCAGCAGGAGAGCTCTGCTCTGGTCTCATCTTACAGGCTGCTCTTAACTATATTCATTGAGTCAGGTGCTAGAAAAATACCTCCTATCTGATTCTTATGCTTTCCCCACACTACAAACCTGTGTATTAGCCTTTTTGTCTCTGACTGCACATATGAAACTGCATCTGTCTTCTGCATCAATTATTGTGGACTGAGGGCTGGATATCACCTCCCTAATTGGCTTTGCTTCCTCAGAACCAAAGGCAATCAACAGCTGCAGAAGGCACCAGGGTCCTTACTGTTATTATTATTAAAGTTTCATTGTAGTCCTGAGAGCAGTTGTAGAGCTTGCTTGCTTTATAAATATGAATGCCCTTTTTTCTGCCTATGATCATTCCCATGAGGGAAGGGCTTTTTGGTAGCACCACAGAGTGAGCTATGTGTAAAATCAGTGACCTATGAGGAAGAAACTAGTCCTCTGATTGTGGTTCCTCTAGCTTTGCTCAGTCAGGGGTCTGATTAAACATTTAACACAGCTTCCAAGCAGTCTGCATATTTCACTGTGAGAGGAGGGAGGTAGAAAAGCAGACTACAACACTTCAACTGCTTCAGATATAACTTGTGTCGCCATCCCTTTAGGGCAAAGTTTTGAGTGAAATCCTTGCCCTGCTGGACAGCTCTCTAAATGGTTTCTGTGCGATAGGAAGAGCCAGAAACTGCCAGCTGCCTTGGACCAGCTCTCACACCTTGGCAGGATTCAAAATCACTTTTCTGTTCTGCTTCCAAGGGTTTCAATTATTTATATGCATTTATGGTGACAGAGACAGGGATAGCAGGGAAGAGGGGGAGGTGTGAAGCTGAGAAGAACAATTAGAGTCTTAGATACTTCCTGATTCCTAGGCAAAGATAACCTAATCCAGGATAGGTTTATATTTGGAACCAGATCTGAGCCCCCAACCCTTTTTTTAATGTCATGATATATCCAATAACAACAACACTGGAAATATCTCTGATAAATGCCCAATGTGTTCCCCTCATTCATCAGCAGCTACAGACAGGTCTTATACTTGGTATAAGGGCTTCTGAATAAAGGACCTGGTTTTCAGACAGGCTAAGCCCAGCATCTTTTTTTTTTAATGAAATTTAACTATTGCTGGTATACAGCTGCAACAGAATGAGAAGATATTGTTTGGGTCTTTTTAATATGGCTGGGGAAAAGGAAACACTCATTCAAATGTCTGATTAGCTATGTATCTTTGGTAATGCTAGGAGAGACTACCTTAGGAGACAAAATAATGCATGTTTTATTACAGCCAAACTTCCTTTCTATCTTACTTGTGTTTCTTTGCCACCTCTTCTGTCCATTTTTCTACTTGGATAGCAAGCATCTTGGGCTATCAGTCTGGTCAGATTTGGCTTACATAAAGGCTACTGTTTGGTGGCAAGAAGTCTCCAGAGAAAACAGACATCTTCCTTCTGTAGTCTGCTTGTCTCACATGAACTGAATGACCATGGTTCATAAAATATGGCAGGTTCACTTTGCATATGATATTGCATCATCCAACAGTTTCATAGGACTCACGCTCCAGCCTATTCCCCAATTCCTAATGATGTAAGATGAAGTTTGGGTCCTAAACAATGCTCTGAATCAAGGGTTCTATTTTCCATATTTCATCCTTATTCTAAGCATTGACCAAAGATTCACTGCAAATTCTCTAGTAGGGGATTAATTTTCTATTGTTCATGCTCCCATTAGAAAGGCATTATTCCCACCCAGACAGAGATGTGATGAATTAATGTGAAATTACATGCACTGTAGGGAACCATGCCAATAACATCAAGGGAAAGGAGATCATGAATCTTAACCAGGTTGTATGCTGCTGGGAAAATTTAACACTAATGCAATCCGTTCAGGCTTTCTACCCAGCTAACATCAAGAACCAAGAGTGAGTGTTGTATACTCACAGTAAGTCAGACCTATCAAGCAGAGAGTTTTCTGCAGGCCAAAGGGATCACTGCAGACAGATCTGTTGGAAGGGAGACTGGGTTGACAGCATGAATTATTGCATCAAAGATACCACAGAATAGTGTTTCTCAACCTTAGCAACTTTAAAATGTGTGGACTTCAACTCTCAGAATTCCCCAGCCAGCCATGTTAAGTTCACACATCTTAAAGTTGTCAAGGTTGAGAAACACTGCCATAGAATAAGAAAAGGTGGCTACCTACACATTGAGATCCCAACACTATCACCACGTGGTAACCATTTTGATTTATGTTTATTTATGTTTATTAATTTTATTGTGTTTATATATTTTTGAGCTTATTTTATTACTGGGAGGTGCAGGGTAATACCATAAGACAAAGAAACCTGTGAATGCCTTGTAAAACCTGGACAGAATTGTACAGAAACAAGATGAAAATATGTGTTGGCTACTATTGGATGGTGGTACTGATAATCTTGGAAGAGATGCTTCATCATGCTTTAAATGAATTTGTATTATTCTAGAAGCAAAAAGTTTGCAGCTTGGGGTTATTCCAGAATCAATTTGTGCTCATACAATTGGAAGTTACAATGGTAGACAAGTATGCCTCTTATCAAGTCTATCTGCTAATTAATTTTCTAATGAATCTTTTTCTGGAAGATCAATTTAGTTCTGAATATTCACGCTGCAGTTGTTCCTATGTTGGACTATTGTAATGCACTCAAAATAGAGCTGCAATTGAAGACAATCTGGAAACATCAATAGTTCCAGAAGACTGTGACTACATTTAGTCTGGAATCAGTGAAATAGTTCATATAATGACAAATTCAGTTCTGGGCCAATTCAAGGTGCCAACTACACTTTTACAACCTAATATGACGTAAGACCACTATATATTCATATCTGAACTTGCTGAGATCTGAGGTGGCTTTCTGAGGCTCTCTACAGTACAGTATCTCATTACTAATGGAACTAGAGTTGATGAGATGAATAAGAAGGCTCTACTCGTTGGACTGCTCAGCCTTCTAATTGATTTCCTTACAGTCTATTATCAGTCTGTTAAGTTTATCTTACTGCAGTGTGCATTCTTTACTTAGAGTGCATGAGTGTGTTTTATGCATGGCTTGCTGAGAGGTTTTGCTATCTATTTATGCATTGTTATGAGCATGGTTGCCTTTTAACTTACTTTGTGGTTTAGATTTCTGTTTTGTAAGCCACCTTACAAAAGTGTGCTTTTGACAATAAAGTAAGATAAAAATGTAAAACTATTGGATGAATCAGTTAACTTTATAAGGAGATTTGTCCCTTGATTTATTCATGTGTCCCAATATCCTGCAACAAAGATTAGTCAGGCTCTCTCAGGTCATCCACATTCATATGCAAATCAGCCGCATATCATCCCAGTACAATGCCAACATTAAAGCAAAGACCTACACCGTTCAGTCATGAGGCATCAAGAACACTGCTTCCAAATAACTGTCAAGGTCTTGTCTTTCTGCTTCTTCCCTGGTGCTAGCCTCAACACGGGGACTTCTTAATTGCCATTTTTTCAGTCCAGATCTTTGTAATGCATGCTTATAATGGCCTTCTCATATTTTAAGAAGACAAGGGAGATGTCTTCTTAAGACCATGTCTTCTTTCTAGCAACTTTGCTTTGAGACTCAGGTACTAAACTTTGTCTCTAGTTCCAGTGACTGGTTTTACACACTCTACAAACTAGAGGCTGCTGAGTACTGGTGGGACTATGAAAAATATGGTATCATTTTCTAACATGCATTCTCCTTCCATTTCTGGGAGGCTTCCCCAAGGAAAGTATAAATTTGGCTGAAGCTTTCCAGAAAATCACTATGACATGGCTAGGACTAAATCTTTATCGTAACTCAAGAATAGTAACCACTACAAATAGCTGGTGGTCTCTGATATAAGGCTGATTCCTGAATTTATAACTTTCCTGGCATCTTTTCTACCTGTGTTTCACAATGTGTAATAGCAAATTGGCCTTTTTTGCCCCACACTTGCTTGTAAATATTCTGCATTCCTGCCCTGGGAATCTACAGCTACTAATGAAACTCTGACAATTTCTGACTCAAGATGCTTGATGGCACAGGAACAGCACTCATGAAACTTTACCCCTGCTGCCAATGTAAGTGCTACATTTTTTCTTTGTTTCAACCAACTTCAGTTAGAAATATATCTGTTCACTGGGAGCTGGATTGAACCTCCAAAGGAAAAAAAAATTGCTTCCACATATGGATGGAACCAATTCCTCTGTAACTATAGTTTTTCTTTCTTTAAAAAAATCCATCTATTGTAGTGGAATGACATTTGGGGTAATTAAACTCTTTGCATGTATAAATATTTATTAGCATTAGCATTAGTGAACATTTTTAGGTTGTGGAAACACGCAATTCTTGCAACAAAATCATTACCATTAAATGCTGCAGTATTTTGGTCATGTAAATATTTATAACAGGCAAAAAAAAAAAAAAGGGAAAAGAAAAAAGATAGAATATATAAAAAAGCATGGAAATTCCCATGTCTGTTCCATCATCTCCTTGGACTTAGATAAGACCTGCTTTATCTGCTGTTGTGCAATTGGCCATTTCTACCAGACTTGATTAACTTAATACAAGGTCACCTCTCCTTCCTATATATCCTTTTTATTCTGCATTGTGACCCCTCATCTGGGTCCATCCTCCTTATTGCAACCCAAATAAGTTAATCACAGACTAGGATTTTCAGGAAGGCAGAAAAAGGAAGAAAGAGGAATGAGAATAAATCAGGACAAAGATGAACTGGAAGAGATGAGGAGATATTCCGTAGGCCTGAGCAAAGTAGGCATCACCTACCTTATTGCTTCACTCTAAGTTCCGGCAGTAATGCAACCTGCCTTGGTGTTCACAGTGAAGCATTAGAGGTGAGGCTGATCCACCTCAACCACCTGTTTTCTTTTAAAGCGAGTGGCTTTTATGCACAGGCAGGAGATCCCTGAAGGGCAGGAGAAACAGCTGCAGCAAAGCCACATGGATGTTTCAGTCTGACAAATTAAAGTACTGCACCTCTTCATTTTACACATCTGCATCAATGTGATGATTTGAACAAATAAACTTCAAATTGAATTACCCCATCAAAACTTTGTATTTATTTATCTTTTATTTATAGTAGTGTGTATATGTGTATTTGATATGTGCTTTTAGTCTGAAAAAAACTGGCTCATACTTTTTTGTATTGGTGAATTGGGAGTTGATTTTATGAAGAGCCATTGCAACTTAAGTTGGAGCTCATGAAAAAGATATGAGCAGTTTAGACAGCAGCCCATTTTAGTTGCTTTAATTCCTATGAAGTTTGATGACTTAGAAAGTCAGGAAATCTGTTAGAGATGAACTTCCCCAACCTTCTGCCTTCCCGATGTTTTGGACTATAATTCCCATTATCCAAAATTATTGTCTATGCCAGCTGATCAGTTGTATAGTTGTAATCCAAAATATCTGGAGAGTATAAGATTAAGGGGAACTGACCATACAGAAACTCCACCTTTTTTAAACTAACAATATATTTAGAATATGAAAAACATTTTTATATACAAGTGATCCTTGTTTAACGACCACTCGTTCAGCAACTGTTCAAACTTATGATGGTGCTGAATGAGTAGTAGTTAAACTGACCCTCATACTTATGTCAGTAGCAGCATCCCCATAATCATGTGATTGCCATTAGCAACCTTCTTTGCTTGCTTCCTACAGGCAAAGTCAATGGGGAAGCTGGCAGGAGGTCGGAAATGGCGACCACATGAAGTCCTCCCTTAATGACCCACAGTGGTTCACTTAACAACTGCAACCAGGTCTGCCAGAATTTCCATCACTAAGCAGTGCAGTCATGCAATGTCATGCTTTACGACCGCATTGCTTAGCAATGGAAATTCTGGTAATCCCAGTTGCCATTGTTA
Source organism: Liasis olivaceus (assembly GCA_030867105.1). Classification (NCBI taxonomy): domain Eukaryota; kingdom Metazoa; phylum Chordata; class Lepidosauria; order Squamata; family Pythonidae; genus Liasis; species Liasis olivaceus. Next base: position 106,320,413 of record CM061349.1, on the reverse strand, counting down.
ACCAAAGACAACCTTTATTGTTTTTTTCCTTGTGGAGCATCCCTTCTACATATTGTTATGGAGGTACACCTTGTAATTCCTGACCCCAAAATTTCTATTCATGCCCCAAGGTGATGTTTCTTCATGGCTGGCAAAAGGCTAGTAAGAGCCACTAATGTTCTAGTGACATGTTTCACTAGGAGTCAGGGTATCCCAAAGAGACATAGATTAGGTGACAGAAAAAGATGGGCCATTTTTCTTGCCTCCACTAGAGAAAAATGAAGTCAGTGTGGGTAGGTCAAAGTTAATCTGATTTGGAACTAAGTGTGAGGAAGAAATAGTGAGCAAACTCTTACAGGAAATCATACAGCTCTCTTGTTTCCTAGCGGGAAAGACATCTGCTTGGCTTTCTGCCTGGGGACAGACTCTCCAGAACCTCATCACTCTAGGCTGGAGGATCAACTGTTGAGTAATTTGGCTGAAAGTCAAGACTGAAGAACTTACATCATGCCCTTATCTTGCTAGAAGAGGTGAGGTCTGCATCTGTCCAAAATAACTTAATGAGCTGGATCTGGTTCTGTCTCCATATCCAACACTACTAGAGACAGTTTGGTGTAGTGGTGAAGGTGCTGGCCTAGAAATCAGGAGAGGGTGAGTTCTAGGCCTCCCTTAGACATGAAACCCAGCTGGGTTATTCAGCCCAACCCACCTCACCTCACAGGGTTGTTGTGTAGAAAATAGGAAGCAGGAGTATTAGATATGTTTGCCACCTTGAGTTGATGAAAAAATATATAAAAAGGTGGAATAAAAATCTAATAATATTAATAATCCAGTTCTGGATTGATATGAGCAGCACCTAGATTTGTTCATTTGATTCCCTGTCCCCTCCCCTTTTTTTGCACTTCTACGATTCTTAATTTCTAAGCCCAATACCATTGTAGCAAACTATGCTAAATGAGGGATTTTGGGGGGAAAAAAGATACTTCGGTCCAAATATTTCCAAGGCAAAAACTCAGTGGATGTTGGGATTCACTATCTCTCACTTTTAAGAAATCTTGTATGGAAAGAAGTCATGTGTCTTATTCTGAATGTCTTGGGGGAAAAAAGAGGGAAATAAATTATAATGGTATAATTTAAAGCATTCCATCTTAATCCAGATCGGCAGACCAACTTCTACCCAGAGCAGAGAGCAAACATGAATAATCCCAAATGAAAACAGAAACGGCCTTTTTAGTTTTTGCACTATAAACTTCTACTCTCAGAATACAGTGACTTTTTTGGACAAAGAAAATACCACCAAATAGCTTATAGGTTCTTCTGTTCTGAATGTCCACATCTTCAATGATGTTTTACATAATTGTGGAGAATAAATAGGTACATGTTAAAATGTAACTTACAGTCTATAGCAAATGTAGCTAAACTGTAGCTTATAATGTATGAAGTGTGAAGGTTGTGAAGGGTGAAGGATGCCAGGGTCAATCACAGCATGGGGGTGGCTGGCGCCTTGATGACGCTCCCTGAGTTATTGCCAATTTTATATCTATTCTTGGATCTATTTATTTTCTATTGATTAAGAGTACTGTATATTGTAATGTTAATTGATTTTAACAGTTTTCTAAACTGTCCAGAGTTGTTTCAATGAGATGGGCGGTGACAAATTTGACATATAAAATAAATAAGTAAATAAATGTTTCTGCCAGGAATACAAGGTGAAAAAATGCACAGTAAGCATTGCACATATGATGGGATGGAAGCAGGTACTCACTATTATGGAAATCCAAAGAACTGCATTGGACACCAAAAAATCCTCATGCTTATGTATCCTTAACTCCTTATGACTTATTTAGCTGCTTTTCAAATTGATGGACATTGTAAAGCAATTTTGGGTATGGCAGAGGAAACCAAACTTTTTAAAGGGATTAAAATCTAATGAATGAGTGAATAAATAAACAAGTAGACCTTCAATGTTAGGATTGCATTTTGCTCAAATTACATACAATTGTGCATCATTATTATTATTATTAGCCAAAACAACCTTGGGAGACTGTGAATCTGAGTGATAGAATGGGAGAAAGTGCCTGCTTCCCTTTCCAGTATATATTCAAAAGTCCTTATTTTCCTCATATCTACAACATTGTACAAACACAAGCATAGGCAGAACGCTCTGGACGCAAAATTTTAATGTCCCACCCTAATTGTTCACCATTTGATTACTATTTTGCTCTGCTTATGTTATTTACTGACCACACAGTTACAGCCCTTCCCGGTGGTGAACTAGTGCCTATTCTTTATGGATATTCTACTGGAACTGAAGTGGCTGCAAAATCAGAGGTCTGTATTTTTAACACACATTTGTCAATGCTCAAAAGTACACAGAGAGGCATCAGAATCATATTCTGTTTACTTTCTCTGCCTGTCCCTCTGACAATGCTTTTTAGAGAGTTATTGGTAGCATGATTGGCTCAATTTTGGATAGACAGTCATAAAATAAGGCTTTCAAGTATCATTAATACTTTCCCTGCACTCTCAAGCCTTTATCTTCTCATTAAAACCGGGGGAAGAGCCCAGCATCTTTCTTCTCTCTATACTACAGTATAACAGTTTCCCTTAATATCTGTGGACTAATTGAGAAGAAAGCTGGGGAGGAAAGCCATTCACTTTCTCCATATCCAGTCAGGAGCACCTCCTCTTTCTCTGATTGTCCTTTTGAAACAGAGTCCCTCCATGGCAGCCTTACTGTATGTCCTTTAAACCCTGGTCCTGTTAAATTCATCACAGATATTGTAGTCAGATCCTTGGGGACTTGAAAGATGGCAGCAATGATATTATCTCCATCAATCTTTATCACCATGTCAGTCTCTGATTCTCTCTGGAAGGCTAAGAGCTAAGCAGGTAAGTCCAGGGGTAGTTTTTTTCGGTTCCCACCCCCTTAGATGAAGAAACCATCTTCTGACTTCAAATCTGCCTCGCACCCCCAAACGTTTCCACGATGGAAGAGTCGATCTAGCAAGAATGCGTTCCTTCTGCCTAACCCAAATTGGGGTTAATTTTAGCTGCCTGGCCTCACCTGCCGCTCGACTGGGGAGGACACAGGCAGGGACGCACGACGAGAAAGCTATTCCGGGAGACTGCCAGCACCTGACAGCATCAAAGGAATTTTACAGCGAGGGGGCGGGATCTAGACCACAGACTAGAAGGAAAAGGCGAGCGTCTGCGAAAGCCACCGTTTCGTTCCTCTTACACCCCGGGAATCTTGGCACGAGCGAGAAGCCTCCGTCCCCTTGCTAAAATCCCAAGCATATGGGCTTCTGCCAACCTTCTCTGAATAGTCAGCGGCCCACGGTATGAGGATGGCAGAAAACCGAGGTGGTCGCTCAGCACCGAGCGATCACTGTAAAGACCCCGAGACAGATCGGTGGGGGAGCTCCCTGTGCCATTAGCCTAAAATGTTTAAACGTTACATGTTTCAGATTGCTCTTTAAAGGGAGACAGTTGTATGGGGCTATCAGCTATAAATAAAAGGAAGGAGCCAGTTCCTAGCAGCCATGTGCGTGAAAGAGCACATCGGTAGTTACCGCTGGGAGCGGCAGAGGGCGTGCCAGTCGGCGAGGCAAAGAGGGACGAGCGTGCCGCGGCTGCAGTGCCGGCTCCGCCCCGCAGGCTAAGTCTGGCCGTGCTTGGAGAAGCGCCTAACCCGCCGCAGCGAGGAGGAGATGCGCTGCGCACGCAGACCCCTTTCTCTCCCGGGAACCGCGCACCATTTCCGAAGGCCCGCAGGGAGCTGTTGCCCGGCCCTTTCTTTCGCCCCCACCCCGCGCACCCCGCCCCCACCCCCGCCTTCTCTTCTCTTTTCTTTTTAAATACAAAGGCCGTCAGCTACATTTTTTTTCCTGGTGTTTCCGCTTATTTTGAACCAGCGGAGCTCGAAGCCTCCGGGCGTCCCCTTCTTTTCCACTTTCCCTCTGCCGCCCTCTGACGCTTACGCAAGGACTCAGACCCTTTTCTCCTCCCTGGGAGAAGGGAGGAGTGGGGTTCAGTCGGGCACCCTCAAGGGCTTGGTTATTCTATGCCCCCCTTCCCCCATTAGCCCGGGTCAGAAAACCTCTCTGGCCCGGAGGACAACCAGCGGGAATCAGCAGCGCTCGGAGGCTCCGAGGGCCCCCCGTCCACTGCCGGCGGAGTTTATCAGACCTCTCTAGAAGCGAGCGAGCAAGCGAGCGAGTCTCCTGGCTCGGGAGGGTCGTCAGACATGCGGTGCTCTCCTAATGAGAGGAAGCAAAACGGGAAGCAAAGCGGCTGTGATAAAGCGGCCTTCCTCTTGGAGAGGGCCGGGGAGGGGTGGGGCAGGAGTCCCACCCTCTCTTCTGCGCACATTTGAACCCCAGCGGGCTGTTATACTGTCACACACGCACACACGCCCTGGTTTGGCTCCTTCTGGAGTCAGCCCAGCAAATATCCGCATACTGAGTCAAATCAGCATTGGTCGACCACCACACAGTTTGCAGTAGACACATCCTTGTTAAAATAGGCAATCTGGGTGGCAGTATATGAATAAGTAGCAACATGCCCGGGGGGGGGGGGTGTCAGTGGTTGTTTGAAAGGTTACTAATTGTGACCATCCAATAAATGTTTGGGTTCCACAATTATCTAATGATTGCTTCTTCTCTTTTTTTAGCAGTATTTTAATTACATAAAAGGAATGTTTATTCTGGACTCGTTAATCTATAATAAGGAGCAATCTTGCCAACAGCTGCTTTTTTGGATCCTGAAAAGCACTATGGTAAAGGCAAAATGATAATTTAAATCTGCTGTCCCTGGACCACTTTGTCATAATGTGGCATGGCCTTGTTCAAGTCATTTCAGAAAACATTCAATGGTTGACCTAATAACAATTTATGCACATATTCACTACATTTCTTGGCATTATGCACAGGAAAAGGGGTGGAATTATCTTTGACTCATAAAGGGGGGCAGAAGGCAAGCAGGTATTAATGAATATGTGACACCTTTCCTAGTAACACACTCTCCTTCATTTCCAGACGACTGGGAAAACTTCAGGTGAAACTCTAACCACCAGCGTTTTCATTTTGTAAGCATCTGGCCAGATAAGGACTAAAAAGTCTTCTTAGAAAGCAAAGCCAGCAATGGGTTGAAACCAGGAATTGCTCTGAACTGCTCTCAGGCTCCCTCAAGCTCAGATGCATCATGCAAATGAAGGAAGCAGTGGGTATATTCCTGGAGAGGGGTGGGGGAAAAATATGACAACTGGGACCCAAAAGGGGTCACCTAATGCTATGGCTGCAAGGAGCACCAGGAAGAATTAGCTAAGTCTGCAGCGTGAAAGCAGGTGGGGTGGGGTCAGGAAGAAACTGTCTGGAGGTATGAATTGGAATAGGGGTAATCCTGAGTAATGCAAATAAGATCCAGTCTTGCTTTTGCAATGTATGACTACATCTAGGATCTTGGGCAAGTCACTTGTCCTTTAATCTCACTGGTTGGCTGTTCGGTGGAATGTCTGTTTTGTTGTTTCTAGCTCAATGACAGCAGTTTTGCAGCACTACCCATTACACTTCAAACTTCCCAAAATATTGAAGACCCCTACCTACACCTCAGTCTTTCTTCCTGTTTAATGTTGTCCCTCCTCTTATTGCTGAGTATCCATTTTCCAAATTTTTCTTTGCAATCATAATTAATACAATTGCACAGCTAAGCACCTTTCATCCTGCACACCCCTAATCATTTTTATAAACCAGACATGTCCTAAAAATGACACCATCTGAAGGAGCTTTATGAATAAGATTCAGTAGTGCACCTAACATCTTCTGTTCTTTCAATTTATTCTTCACAAAAGCAACTCTGCCAAGAATCTAAAAGAGGGATGTGAACTAAATGAGATGGCTATGTCTAACTCCTCTTCTCTCCATGTAAAACTTTCTGGCACTACATCCCAATTACCTCCCCACTCCTGCTTGTCTTCCTTCATGTTCTCCATATATGTTAAATCTGTGATCAATTTTTTTCCCATACTGCTTTCTTCCCCTCACCCTTTATGTATCTATTCAATAGATTCTACTAACTCAATCTCCTCCTCCTCTCCTAAACCCCACATTTCCCACAACTCTTCTTCTGATACCCCATAATTCATTGGCACATAGCCTGCACCCGAGTCCATCCCTTACTTGTTGCTAGTGCTTCAAATAAACTCTGTGCCACCACATTTCTGCAGATACTGAAGTAGTGTGAATTGAACCACATTTCTAACTGGCATAGGAGTGAAGCTAAAATTAATAATACAAAGCCTTGGCATCTACAAAGACCTGAAAATAGTGTGTAACATTTTCTGGGAAATGCAAATGTAATATTCATTTCAGCCTTGACCACAGAATCTGTATGCCAGACAGGACCTTTTGATCCCCAGTGAATTTAGAGGTCTTCATTCATGTGTGACCACGCAAAGACCATACACCACAAAACAAGAGAAGGACATCCATCTGCTGTGCCAAGGCAGATCAAATGAGGGAAAGTGGAATTTGAAGAAATAATTCTTTTGACCCAGAAATTCACAATCTTGAGTTAGACTGAAGTGGCCTTCCCTGACATTTTATTCTCCAATTGTTGAAGTAGAATGTCAGTCATCCCCATCCAGAATAACAGGGAGAATGTGAAAAAATGATACTTTTCTGTTAATCAGTTGATTCTCTCTTGCTTTGGGATAAGAATTGCAATCGGACATATTTGGAGTGATCAGACTGGGGGAGGCTGGTCAGTCTTTAGTGTACTAATCTAGAATGCAGTTGTATATGACATCACACAGCCCATATTCTAGGCAAATATTTCTCCTGTTCTCCTATGGGTGCCAGTTACACTGTATTTTCCCACATGCCAGATGAATTTATTTCTGAATAGATCAAGTTTCTGATATCTTATCCCTGCAGTAACATATCATTCCTGCAGCATAAACCAATAATCAGCAAACAGGTCACAGGTGGGAGGGGGCAGCCCTGTTGTTTTTCTTTCCAGCAACCATGCTCTGAGTGTGTTTGTATAAAAGAGGGGAAGAAGATTGTTGTATGCATTTATGACAGTGTGTGTAGTGTCTATGTAACAATGGAGCAATCCCTGTGTGTGAGAGAAAGAGCAGGTACATGAACATCCAAATGGATACATACATGCATTTAGCCTCCACCCCTGACCCACTAGCTCATAGAGTCTTCAGGGTTACCCATGCTGGTTCTTCAGGATTCAAATATATAATTTAGCTATCATAGTGTTAAAATTTTCAAATTCATTATTTTATTTTGGACCACCTATGGTATATGCCGTGAAGACAGTTTGAACTTAATTCCTATCCATTCCTATTGGATTTCCAAGCTCTCAAACAGATGTATGTAATACATCTGGAGTACCACATTGTGAATAATGGGGGGAGGGGTGAAGTTTATTTCTCTGTTACCCTACCAGTCCCCTTTCCCCCTCCCATATGCTTTCTGTGCTAATGCAGTACAAACTCTATCCTTAAGCATATCTTTCTAGAAGAAAGTTTTACTGAAATCAATGAGATTTATGAGCAGAAAAGCTTAAGACTGTTGTACATAAAATGAGCTCTGGAACTTGGCAATTAACCAGAATAAGGCTCTAAAAAAAAAAAAAAGATCAACCTAAGAATGCTTGTACAGCGTAAGAGAATGAAATAAAATACACTAAGAATAAAAATGGTTGGCATTAATTAAGATACAGAGTCATGCTCCCATAGAGTGCATTGATCTCTGTGGAATACTACAATTTGAAAAACATAGATTTCCTTGTGTTACAGAACTTTTAAAAAATCTGTACATGTGAGGACACTTTGGATTCTGAGAGAGATCGCATACATATACATTAGCTTTTTTAAAAAAGCTTATGGGTTGGTTAAGATGTTAGTTAAGGTGTGGGGAGAATCTGCAGGTAGATAAGCTGTGGAAACAACCTCAATTTTCAACAAGGTTTGAATGCATAAAGGAGGATGAACAAGCATCGCTGTGCTATGAAATTCCCTTGGATGCGGCTGGCTATTGTCCACAGTCACTTTGCTGACAATTGGCAATAGAGTCAATATTGGAATATCCTTACTGAGAAAGATGTGTACAGACTTCAGAGAATAGACTCTGACCTTCCTCATTGATAAAAGGAAGGAAAAAGTTAAGGATTACATGGGCATATTACATACAATACAGGTCATACATATAAGGAACAGAGTGCTAAGAGCCAATTCAATTTAATCTGGTCTTCAATAGGGTGTTTTTAAAAAAAAAAAAAAAAGGAAGCAGGGTCAAAGGAGCAGGACTGTGCTAAAATGACACCTTTAAGCTTAAAACTTTCCCTGCATCTCTGTTTCCAGAACAAGAGATTCTCATGGCAGAAGTGGTTTGATAATGAACTGCCAACTTAGCAACTGAAGCACTACAATCTGTAGAAATGGGAGTACACCAGGAAAAAAAAAACTTGAGACAGCACAGCCCAACTTAATATACTTTTCTGAATTGTATGGTGCAACTGTGAAAAATAAACTAATGTGAATAACATGGAAAATATGAAAAATACTATTCCATGTTCTATTCTTCAGCAGACTCCCTTCTGACTTGGCCCAGTACACGGAGTTTTGACTTCTCTATTTTCTAGCCAAACAGAAAAAAATGAATTTAGAGGCCTACAAAGGCTGAGCTGAGACTGGGAAGAAAAGAACAGCTGTTCTGAATAGAAAATTATACACATAACAACCAGCTATTAATGGTGAACACTATTAAGGGTGGTTCCTGGGTGTTCTTTCTACTTCCACCTGAATAAAAGTAAAAGCAAGTCTGTAACATTCAAATTGAAGTATATAGAGTATAATTATTTTGTGTTAATGGTTACCATAGGGTATTGCCAAGGATGATTATGGATCACAGTTTTTTTTCAATGACAGCATAGGAATAGCTTTGTTGGAACAAACTAAGTTCTATCAAACCACAACTGTTTTCCAGTAGTGACCAGATCTGATGCATCTGGCAAATATATAGAAGCTGACAGGAAGCCAAGAATCTCCATTCCATCTAACCCAAGTTGTTGCTTTTTGAAGGTATTCAGCCTCTGTATATGGAGGTTCCATCTACAGTATCTAATTTAGCAAACAGCCATACATTTGTAATTCCACCAACTCGCTAAGAGTGTACATTGTTCTTTTCCCTGTACCCAATTTTATCATCACAACAATCCATGGATGTAAACCAGGCCACAGTTATTTCATCACCAGGGATTCATAGCATCATCCAGCCATTGTTGTGCCAATGTAACAGCAATGAGACCAGGCTTTGTATCTTCTCAATGATGGCTACTAGCCACTGATGAGGAATGTCCTTTGAGACAGTGACTGGCCCATGGTAACCCAAGGAAATTCATAATTAAGACCCATGATCTAGGTCTCCTCTCCCCAGTTTGACACTCTGATCATACCACTCTGGCGTGTCCATCCACTCAAAGAGAACACCTCAGCACCAACATCATGAAAGAAAGAAACTTTTTGACAGTTCGATAAGTCACTGTGAAATCCTATACAGTCTGCAGCTGCAGATTCTGCTGTTGTGAGAAACCAGAGGAAGATTAAACTTGCAGGTACCTTTAGATTTTTTACTGGCTGTCCTGTTGTCAGAAATCCCAAGTTTCAGCACTGGGGAGGGGAGCCTGACACTTCATAAGTCATTTCTGTTTCATCAGCAGGATTTTGAAGGCCACATAGTTAAAGAAACCACTCATGGCCCTAAGAATGGGCAAAACCTCCTTTAGCTGCTGACTTTTATATGCACGCTGATAGTAGAGGAAGCATAACCATGACTTTCCACAGTTTTGGTGCCACCTTCGTTTGGGATTAAATCAGTCTCCGTTGAATATAGAGGCAGATATTGATTTGGCGGTTACTCCCAAATTAAAACAGCAGGTGGGTGTGGGGTGGGGTTAAATATAAGTATTGTTTGCAATTCCACCAAATTAAGCTCACGGAAACTGCCTGCTCGCAGCAGAGCAGCGGTGGCCGCGTACTCTCCAGGAAAAGCAAGCATTCAGGGACCTCATTGGCAGCAAACGTATCGCTGGAAGAAAGGAGCTGCGGCCAGCCAGAAGCCTGCCTCGGACCAGCAGGAGAAAGGCGAGACGCGGCAAGGCTGCTCAGGTCGGTGCCCGCGCTGGGAAGCGGGCGGCCGCGATTTGGGTCAAGCGGAGCTACGTTCGCCCAGGGATATAGTAGCAGGTGCCGTGGCCGCGGCTCCGAAGGGCAGCGGATTCCGAAGGGAAGAGCGGGGGCCAGAGAGGCTTCTCCCGCAAGCTATGGGCCACGAGAAACTCTGAAGTCTAGGCAAGCGAAGGGAAGGGGGCGGGAGTGACCGGGTGGGCGGGGAGACCACAGGGAGCATAACCAGGGAGAGGGAGGTTGGAAAAGTACACGCGGCTTGGTGGCCTCTTTTTCCTTTTCCCTCCCCGGTTCCAAACTCCGGCGGCGACAGCCCCACTTGGACGCGGCCAGTCTCCGGAAGGCAAGGCGGCTATGGAGCAGGCAGGGCTCCGCCTCCACGGGCGGCCCTGCTCTTCTCCCCATAAGTTCCCGCCAAGGCAGCCCACCGAAATCCTGCGCCCAACAGACCTCTCGCAACCTTCTTCAGCAGACCGCCGCGGATTTGCTTCCCGCCACCACCCTCCCTGCCTTGCAGCCGCAGCTACGAGACGCTGCCGAGCCGACCCCTTCTCGCCGCCTCCTCGCGAAGTGCCGAACCGAACCGAGCCGAGCCCTCCCCTCCCCAGGCTCCACGCCCAATCAGCCGCGGGGATTCATCCTCTTCCTCCTCCTTCAGGTGCGTGGAGCGGCGCCACGACCGCCGCCTCCCTCTCCTTTTCTCTCTTTCACGTCCCTACATACAAAGGCGGCAGTTCCCCCTGCCCGTGCCTTCCGCGGAAAGTGCTAGGCGCTGCACAGGGGGTCGGTCCCTGCCCCGATCGCCATGCAGCTAGCTAATCACGCGGGGCCAGGTGCGGCGCTTATTACCTTTGGCTGCGTCTGGGTCGAGGAACATTTTCTTCTCAGCGTGTGACGAGCCCGCGGGCTCTTCCAGCCAAAGTAAATCCCTCCGCTGTGGGTGTGCGAGGTCGCGGCAACGTGGGATGTTTCTCGGTTAGTGTCCAGCTCCGGGTCTTCTCAGTGGCAAGCCCATCAGGCGCTGCACGGCAGCGAGGAAGGGAAGAAGCCACAGGCTGCAAGCGGCCCCAGAGTGACCTCCACAAACAGGTTGGCGTCCCAGGCGGCGGACTGCTGCGAAAGAGCGGGAACCGGCATGAGGCGGGAGGCGACTGGTTGAATGGATGTGGTGCCTTGTGGCTGGGGCTCGCTGACTGATTCCCCTCCACACAGGAACACACCAAGCCTCTGGAGCCCTTCCCTTCCCCTCCCCTCCCCTCCCCTCCCCTCGATCTGTGTGTGAGGGTGTGTGTATGAGCGCGCGCGCGCGCCGCGAGCCTCTTCTCGCACGCGTCCGGTTGCTGCTCGCTGGTGGTGGGAGAGGAAATTGCAAGGCAGAGCCAGGGAAAGACACGGCCTGGAGCAGCGCGAGAGTTTGATGCTCCTTTTGATTGCTCGTACGTCCTCGAGAGAGGTGGCGGCTTTACTCTCTGGTAACCTGGCGGCGTACACGTGAGCGTTTAAAACCCCCGCCCCCATCTGCTAACAGCTACAATAAAAGAAGTCCAAGACTTTCCGTGGGTACCGTTAGCTTCACATTGGAAGTGGATGGAGATGGGGTTCTATAAACCGGTATATTAGACCTGCCTGAAACAGGGTCTCCTGTAGGCAAACCTGCCTCAAAAAGGCCCCAAGTACAGAGGGTCAAGACAGAAAATGCGGCTCAGAGAGGGATCTGACCAGCTAGTAGTTAGCACAGTTCAAAGCCTTTTTTGTTCCCCCTATGGCATTAAAACTCGAAAACTTACTAAAGGGGGTGGGGGTGAAACAAAACGGAAGTCCATCCAGTTCAGAGCAGGTGCCTCAATAGCTGACGAAGTTAGCATCCTTGCACCTGCAAAGGTAGCTGTTTCTTCCCCATTTTTTTACAATGAGGAAGGTTGCTCTTGTCTGTTCTGACACCTGAACCATTTTGCATGTTTGTTCAGGACCAGAGTGATCTACTAAACTCTCATTCTCCAGGCCTAGTTTTAATTCTTGTCTTCTGCACTGCATGGGCAGAGTCCACTAGAAAATCCAGCAGGCTCCACTTAAAAGTCAGCTCCGGTGTATGTGCTCCAGTTCAGGGTTTCTTTTTGTTTTATGCTTTTAGTAAATTAAGAGAAAGCATAGTCTCCCAGATTTCATGATAAGCATAAATTTTCTTGGCTGAGGAATCTCACCTAAAAACTGGACTGGATTTTGGCTCTGCTGAGGATGAATGAATTGTAACTCGGGCCAGGATGTCAGGAGAACAGGACTCTGACTTCTTGTTAGAGCAAATAAATGCATAACTATATCTTGTTCCTGTCTTTTAGAGTTGCATTAAATTTGCTAAAGGTACTCGCAGAGGTTTTTGAAAACAAAAACCACCCAAATGTGTTAAGAAGTCCAAGCCTAAACTACACATTTTCAGTGCAAAGCTGCATGAGATGATATTATATATTAGAACAGACAGAAAAGTAAGAAACATATTGAACACTAAAAACAGCCCTACTCCAGTATTTCCTTAATCATTTAGTTCAAACCCATTCTGAATTTTGGAAAAAGTCCTCTTTATTTAGGTGGAACTTAATTCCATGCTCATGTGGCTATAACCGCAGTTTATTTTCCCCTATAACCTCAGGATCTTTGATTTAGATTTCATCTTTCTTTAGATATCTTGTATTTAGTTTAAATTTCAGCTTATTGTGAAAATACACACCAGGTGATTTTTTTTTCATCATCCAGTCTCCTCCTCCTCCTCTCCCAAGTGAGAGACTGGGATAGCCGTGCTGTCCACTTGACAGGGTTCTTAAAAAGAGTAGTGGCATAATGTGTGGCAAATCGTTCAAGCCCTTTTGCAGAACATTAAGTACATAGTAGTTATCAATAATGCTGATTCAGACATTGAGAGGTTGATGCTTAGTCAACATCACTTCGTGTATTCTGTCACTGTTTAGGGTTCCATATATATGTATAGTTTTTAATATGAAAGGTTGAATCATATTAAAGAGTTTAGTTAGAGGTTTGCACCCATTTTTCTTCACTGCTAGAGTCTTTTTTAAAAAACACACACACACACACACACACAAACTACAGTTCTGTGTTCCCTTTCAGCACAGATATCCTACTGTTTTTTAAATATATTATGTTTTCTTCCCTCTAGCTGCTTCATTATCCCGTCTCAAAATCCTCCCGCCTCCACATCCTTTCCCACTTGCTGTTTGTAAGAGTCATTTTGTAGGAAAGAGCAGAGTGATGTAGTTATTGAAGAAGAGATACTATGAAATTGTACTGGAGATAAGTAAGGACATAACTAAAATTAAATGCGTCCAACCAGAATGATAACTGGATGTCCCCGTGGGCTGCAGTTCTCTGCACGTTATGCTACTGAAATCAATGCGAATTAAACAGCTTGAATATAAGGTTGTACCTATATTGCTCGATCCTGACTACATTTCTCTTAGTAGGATTTTTTCCCAACTTCATAAAAAGGTAGCCTTGCAATCCAATTCTGTACATATTAACACATAAATAAGTCCTACTTGATTCAGTGGGAGTTAGGCCATAAATCATTATTAACTAGTAATTAGTCTTTTGGATATTACCCCTAAATTCTTAACCTGTTGCAGAAACAGTAAGAGAGATCTATCTCTTTGGAAACAAAGATAGTGCTGTTTTCTCAGATGATATCCGCTCTGTTTGGGCATTCTAGAACCATTATTAAAAGATAGTTCTTTTGGAAATTGATAGCTAGAATAGCTTTCTTCAGAAGATTCACCAAAGGGTGCTACAAGACTCTGTTCTCTTAATTACTACAGATTAGCAAAGCTATTTCTTGGAAGTTGTAGCTACCTCTCTAGTTAATCAAATTCACAGAGTTTGTTGAAAAAATAAAATGAGATAAAAGGTAAATATCAAAGCATTTTGCACATGTTTATAATAATAATTACAATCTATTGTGTAATAATATATTGTAATTATAATAATTGTAATTACAATATTGTAGTATCTCTGAGAAAATTGAATAGATTGATTGAAATACCTTTCTTTTTAAAGTATCTTTGACATGTTTTATTTCTTTTTAAAGAAGTAAACATGAATAATAGAAGATTTTGATTTCTTCATCTTGCATTTTCAGCCTGATTTGGAACAAACATTTGTTTGCCTTTCTACAAATGTTATTTTTGTGCTGACTGGGAACCAGAAGAGCTGCTTTTTCCCCCCCAAATAGGTTTGCCATATGTTGATAAAGAGGTAGCAGTAATGAAGGAATATAACAGGTTATAATAATATAATATAATTGCTACATATGGCAGGTGCCCCAAATCATAGACACATCGCATTTTATAATGTAACACAAGTTGTCAAACACTGCACTGGAGTTTCAGCAAACTCAGTATTTTTTGGTAATAATGAACAAACATTTCCAGCAAGTGCACTTAATAGTAGTTTGTTTGGCAATTGATTTTGCTTGCTTCCCCTGGGGCTATGAGAGTTCACTTTGGTTCAAATGGGGAAGGCAAATGAATAGCCTGTCCTGTCTTTACCCTCAATATAGCATACATTCACCACCTGGTACATGATGCTGTCTGCAGAGAAACAGGGAAGCTTTTGGTGGGAACCTTTCACTTAACTATTGACCGGAACTTAATTGCTCTAGTCTTTCTCACTACACAGTAAATTTTCTTTACGAGTTTCACTTAACTTCTACTCCATTTCATCCAAGATTCTCTAAACCACAAACTAAAGTGCATGTTTCTCACTGATCACTGTATATAATGTTGCAATCACCTCCCTATGTGATGATAAAATGATGCCGTTTGGGTGGCCAAAGCCTTTAGAAGCTCTTTACATAAGCCAGATCTCAGAATGGTTAATGCTTGACGATCTCAGAGTGGGAAAGTCTGCTAAAAACACTAGGAGCTTCTGCAGTGTAAACAGGATAGCCTTATGAATACTGGAATAATAAAAAGAGGCTATAATTCAGAACAATGAAAGTTAAAGGTCATGTGGTTAGCGACAGATAAACGTTTTCCCCTATCAGTTGAAAACAGAAAAGGAAGGAAACTGTAGTTCTGATTGATCACACTGTAACCAGGAGTAATTAATAGGGCAAAGCTGCTAAGAAAAATGAATTGCTGTACATTGGATCTAAGAAATATTAGCAAGGTCAACCCTGTCATATATTAAGGCTGGAAAGAAGAGATTTCTTTAGTTCTACATATTCAAAATGTTTCTTGCTTTTAGTAATTAGCTACTCCACAAATGTGGCAAGCTCTTGTGTAAATAAGACTCAACATAGATCAAGCTTGTTTTGCATGATTATCCTAGTGTCAGAACATTGCTCAGTAAAGGCTGGGTGAGAATGATTTGAAACCCTAAAGATGAAAACTATCAGGGGAAAAAAGCAAGAAAGGGTATATAGATAGGATCCTAATCTGAGCGGGAATCAGTCAACCAGGTGGCAGTTGGACTTCTTCTACCTGAGAAGCCTATTAATAAGGTTTTAGATCATATATGCCCTACTCAGACTTTGTAAGTGATAGCCAAGTAATTAAGTATACTGTTATCTCTGGAAAAAGCACTCATGTCATTGAGCTTGCAGTCATAACAAAGTTATAGCACAGCTGAATGCTTACTTCAGACTCTGACTCAGAGGCACATGTAGACATTCCAGAGCCAGCAGATGAAATACACTGAAGGAATCTTTCTTTCCAACAGTCACCCAAGTATCTTTTGTGTGGTGAGGTAGAAGACTAGACAACTGGGCCAGGATGAGAGCCAGTTCTGAGAGACTTAAGTTTTAACAGAACTAGCTAGAAGTCTCTTGTCCTCTAGATCAGTATTTCTCAACATTGGCAACCTAAACACCGATCTAGATTTACAACCCCCCTTACCACATACTTCCAGGAGAGACAAGATACCAA
Source organism: Liasis olivaceus (assembly GCA_030867105.1). NCBI lineage: Eukaryota > Metazoa > Chordata > Lepidosauria > Squamata > Pythonidae > Liasis > Liasis olivaceus. The sequence goes on along the minus strand of CM061349.1, from coordinate 106,304,303 downwards.
AAGAAGTGCCTAAGCTGGCCAGGCTAGAATCAAACTACTTAACAAAGAGAAGTCTGAAGTATCAAAAGAGGGTCAGACTTAACAATTATTATAGCAAGAAAGACATTTCTGGTTCTGTGAGAGAGATGAGATAGTGAGCAAAGAAACAAGTTCCAAAGAGGATGGGCATGACTGACTATGGTTCTTTTTCTGACAACTGTAAATAAGAAAACAAAACCATTAAATCGCTGTGGTGTCCTGCATTTACTAAATTATGATGCCAGGGTAAGTTTTGTGCAACAATTCCAACATGTGAGTCTGGTTTCTTCAAACAGGATGGCAAGGAGTCATGTAGTCTTCTGATTCAGAGCCATTCACAGCGGCCCTCCTATGCAGTCTTGTCCCTCAAAACAGTACCCTGGGCTCCAACTTTGATAAGGAGGGGTAGTCAAAACCATTTCTTCAGTTTCATTGGAGGCAGGTATTAGGACCCTTTCTCTCAGCAGAGACTTGGCTTCTGACTGCATCTTGAAAAAGGCTAGTCCATTTCGTCAGTATACTGGCACTAATGAACAACGCCATCTTCAGAATCATAGTCAAGTCTAAGCCACAGCCCAGCTAATAAGCAGTTTTCAGTGAGGCATCCAGAGTTCATACTCTGCAAAAAATTTCCCCCTCAATTTGTCCGAGGAATTGGTGCCCAGCGGTGCATTCCAGGAGTTGTCAGAACAGAGTTGAATGCAAGAGATCTCCATCTTTAAGGCACCTTATATTCTTCAAGATCTGGCCCTGAAAGCTAGAAAAGTCTTTGGTTCACACTCAGAATTGGTTGAAGCCACTGGAACTTTCTGAGCTTTCCATGGTGCTGATTTTACCACCCTTCCTTGCCCCATTTATATTAGGGGCTGAACATTTAAATAGAACCTTACTGCTGGAGTAAAAATAAATTTAGGCTCTTGGGGCTTGTCTTTTTAAACAGGGAACAATCCCTAAGATTTACTATGTCTTCTATCAAAGTATTTTGATGTGAAGTTTTCTCTGAACAAAACCATTTCAGACATAGCCTTAAAATACTGTGTTTTTGTTGTGTGAATAATGCACGCTTAAATAAGGAACCAAAGCATTTGGAGATATTTATTAGCATGCACAGCTACAGTGATCACTGGACTCTTGGCCACAAGAATGCCACAGAGACCCAAACTAAGGAAGGTTGTGAGTTATATACCCCCAGAAAGGTTACATAGGAATGATAAAGGAAGCAATGTAAATCATACTGTGGCTTTTATGGGTGGAATGTAACATCTGATAACACTGTGTGATGATGTTACTATGACTATCCCAGCACCTCTACATTCTTCTCTACCAACTGGACTCTAGCCCACCCTAATTACAGATACTAACACCATGAATCATAAACAATGGCATTTATTGTGTCCATATACAGCCTCCCTTCACACCAAAGAAAAGACAACAATCTGGTTTATGTTAGCTGTCTCCTCTCTCTCCGGGGTCTTCAGGTGGCTTTGGTGTGCCTGCTCCTTTGTGTTTCTATGTCTGTCTTCATGCTTATGCCATGTACATACATGACAGTCCTCCACAGCTTTTGTCAAATGATTCTATTTCCTACTAATATTCCAGAAGTACATGTTGTATTTCAGGTTTACGCTTTTCCTGAAAAAGACGTTGGGCACTATTATTAATATCATAGGAATGGAATGTAGAAGTGGATAAATAGGGCTGTGCAGTGCTTGAGAAATAATTCAGAAAAGGTGCTTTTCTGCACAGGGGAGCATAAATGTATCTATTTACAATTCTTTAAAGCTGCTGTGCTTTTCCCAAGATTAGGCAGCTGCTACACAATCCTGGGAAAAGATGTAGCTGCTTTGAAGAGTTGTACACTGGTGCTACACTTATGAATTATATTTATATCCTGCCATGGTCAAATACAATACTTAGTGGTTTATAAGATATATAGAAAATAACTAAAACATCCATGGTAAATGTAATTAAAAACACCTAAGATCAATAAAACCACACAACAATCAAACATCATGAGCCAGAACAGTTGCACCATCATGTTGAATCAATATACTCATTGATGGCTAATTGTGATGGAATGGAATTATGAAGGCCAGGCTCAGAGCAAAAAATATTTGCTTTCATCTCCTGAGGAACATGGGAGATACAAGAGGATGAAACTGGCACCTCCCTGAGGAATTCACAATGTTGTGACTGGCGTTACTTGGGAGCTGGGGTTTCAGTCTGGGAAGATTCTTGCTAGAGTTTGTAGCTAATAAACATAGCTGGACTGAATTTACATGGTCTCTTGGAGTTCCTTGGGCTAGGCCTGACACTAATTCTAGTTTATATATGCTTTACAAAAGAGCCCAGTTTTAATATTTGTGACCTCACAAGAGTTTGAAGCAGTCTTTTTAGAACTGAACCTGAAACATTGCATAGCCATAGTATCTATATCCTCTTTCCCCAAACATTGTATAATCAGTTGCTTTTTTAACTAAAAAAAATTAAGATGCTGTTGAATAAAAGCCACCAAATATAATAAGCCTTACTTCTGTATAAGTATTTCCTAGATTATGCTGAAAGCATGGAAGGAGTTTTCTAGGCTTGCTTTCTGCTAATAAATCCTCTAGTATGCAGACACACACCATAATGTAGGAAACCCTTGAAAAACTGGGAAAGAGTAGACATGCTTAGCTGAAACTACTAGAAAAACATCCATGTGTGAAGCCATTGGGATAGGTTGAAGGAAACCTTGGGCAGATATTTCCACATTCCCAATAGAACATATACCAAGGAAAAATACTTACTGTATGTGTAAAGAAAAAATATGTAGAAGACTGTTCTATCAAAGTCATTGTAAGTTTTGTCCCAAAGTCTAGGTGCCCATAGAAAAATCTTCAGAATTCTTCCAGTTCTCCTGGAATACAGTTGCTACCATCTCTGTCCAGGATCTGTTTAGTTCTTGTTCTGCGGCAACACAGTGTCTGATGTTTAAAAATTCAGTCACTTCAGAATAAGTGGATGCAGGGAAGGTGACAGGGGAGTGCAGTTCACAGCAGAAAAAGCATTTCTTGCTTAAGGATGCTGTTACAACAGCAATATAGGAAAAGCCTTGTCATAATTCAAGTAATAGTTTAGGCAATTGTCAGCAACGAAATGCCCAACAACTCTACTTCGTCATTTCAGGCAGTCATCTCACAATCCTTAGCAGCTCTCAGCTCTTTCAGAACTGCTAAAAAGAGTTCTGAACTCTTTGCAGAACACTACCTTTTATCAACCAGCTGCAGTTAAAATCCTAGAGAGGTGTAGGCTTTTCAACCTGTTCTTCTTCCACATTTTGCTGGCATGCATACGCCCGTATTCTCCTTAACACTTGTAATTAAGGGCATGTAGCACCATTGTGCTAGTACAGCATCTAGCTTATTTATTTGATTTATAGTTTGCCTCTAACAGGTACCCAGGGCAGTGAATGAAAACATTAGAAAGCCATGAAAAGAATAATATAAAAAATACCACAGAGTGTAGAAGGTGCAGAACTAATCAGCAGAATATAAAACAATAAACGAATATCAGTCAACATGAAGTGATATGCTAATGAATAAACGATCTGGAGGAAAAATAAAAGGATCCCTGCCTGCGTCTGAAATGACCTCAAGATAAGAGGTGGGATGAGACCTTGTGGAGATAGAAGAGGGCCACCTACAAGGAGGCCCTTTCCCCTGTAGTCTGCCATGACCTTCATCGCAAATGAGCAGGCATCTGGAAAAGAGATATGTTTGGAATAGAGTTCTGCTATCCTGTTCCTAAGCTGTGAAGAGCTTTCAAGGTCAAAATCAGCACTCTAAACTGAGCTCAGAGCCAGTGGAACTGGCAAGGCACAAGTAATGTGTGTTCAGAATGCCCAGTCCCAATTAATAGCCTCACAACTAGATTTTGAACTAATTGCACCCATCCATTATTTCCAGCCACCACAGCTATATATGTTGGCATCCTGGGAGTTAAAAGCCAGCAATACAGTAGTCAACCACTTGAGGAAGGCTGTAGGAGTACAATGTTGTCCCCCACTTTTGTTTAATAGAATGGTAGGTGTGATTTTAGCTTAACTGCTAATGTCTACTTTCTTCTACTCCATCTCAGTAAGGGGCACTGCCAATCTATTAGGCCTTCTGTCCTAATCCTAATTAGCATTAGCTGCCAGACATCAAGCTTGGTTTCTTATAGCTCCTCTCACCTCCATCACCAAGGAATACTGTGTGGTTTGCTTTTCTAAAATAAATAAGTAAATAAAACAGGACAAATTCAAACGCAGAGACCCAGTGTTGACTAATGCTACCTGTTGAGAAATGTAAATGTTAATCCATAGTAAGGTTACAGATGAGCTTTATGTGTATTTACTTAAAATAATCCCAGTGAATTCACTACTGTGGCTTACTCCCAAGCAAATATGCCTCACCTGCATCATGAAATTTGAAAAAGTTAAATGGCTCTTAGTAATTAAGCTAAAAGACAGACCCAGTATGAAGAGAATCCAACTCTGCTGAAAGATGAATGTGGGGACTTTGGCACTGTCAGCCCCACCCAATAGACCAGAGTAGGAATCAGCTCCACAGACTACTATTATTGAGAGTGGCTACAATCACAGAATCTGGCAAGTCTGATTGTGCTGTACTCCTCCCCTTCTTACACCCGTGTGAATTAGGGAGGTGTCTGTCTGAGTCACTTGCACATATTTTCTGCTTGTTTTGGACTTATTCGATTTTTCCCTTGATTGGTAACAGATCTCCATCCAGGTCATCTTCCTTACTCTCTACAGGCACAGTGGTGGCTGTGGAATTAGAACTCTGGATTTTGTTTGACATGAAAACAAAGACGTCCACAAGGACAGGTCCTGATCAGTCCTGCACATCAGCTTGTAGGAATTTTAGCCCATTCCTGCTTACAGAACAGCTTATCAACAGTTATTGGTAACATATAGTTGCAGTTATTGCTGCCCAAGGGGGGCACACCAATTACTGAAAGCAAAAGTTCACATACTTTTGCCACACACAAATACGTAGTTTTGAGTTATTTTCCTCAATAAATAAATGAACAAGTATAATGATTTTGACTCATTTATTTAACTGGGTTCTCTTTATCTAGTTTTAGGACTTGTGTGGAGAACTGATCATGTTTATGCAGAAATATTGAAAATTCAAAAGTGTTCACAAACTTTTAAGCACCACTGTTACTTTAATAGCTTCTGAAGAGCTGGAAGTTCCCTATTCCTCTGCTGGAGACTGAACCCAGAATTTGCCGCAAACCAAGCATGTTCTCACTGTAGAGCCACTGTCTGTCCCTCATTAGATTTAACACAGGAAACCAGTGGTACAAATAGCAAATACTGAGTAGGAACACTCATTTCAATGAATTTGTGCAGTTGTCATCCTTCAAGGTACAAAACTGTTAAACTGACAGTTGTCAAAATTAGTGTTAGCTGAATTATGCATTTCCTAACTTTGTGTTTAAGATGAGATCTTTTATTTCAGAATTTTATTCACTGAGTTATGAATATCCATTTCCAAAACAATACATATGTATAAGTTCCACCAAGATCTGTGGGAACTCTTGACACGCAGCAGGTGCCATCCAGCAAAGCAGTGCTAAGTGTGCAGACAGGGACTGCTGCTGATAATGGTGGAGGTGGAGAAAGAGATGGGGGGAAATGGAATTTATTTTACAAAAATTTATATTTTAATTAAAAGTAAGGGGCCTTTCCACTTTCCTACCACGTTTGCATTCTGCTTCATTAAATTTGGTCTCACAGCTATTTAAATGAGCAGGGGCTTTGCCCTTGGGGTGCAGGGACTGGGTATGAAAAAGAGATTTAAATGTACAAGGTGAATTTTAAGAATGTATTCAATCTCCCCCCCCCCCCCATTTGTGTGTGTGTTCAGTTTGAGTGGTATATAGAAAAATCCTAGGAAGGGAGAGAAGTAATTTTTTTTAGCCCATCAGAAATGGCAGTGGAGACTAAAAAAGGAAGTCTGTTTTTCCAGTCAGCTCAGCTCACTTTAAGGCAACAAAAAAAGCTTTGTTTTCTAAGTGTTGACTTGGGTATTTAGCAACCTTGAAAATGGAAGGCTATGTTCATGTTATAGGATTCACCTTATTTTCGTAAACTATCTAAGATTTCAATTTGAGATGTATAGGTGAAACTCGAAAAATTAGAATATTGTGCAAATGTTCATTTATGTCAGTATGGCAACTCAAAAGGTGAAACCGATATATGAGATAGATGCATTACATGCAGAGCGAGATATGTCAAGCCTTACTTTGGTATAATTGTGATGATTATGGCGTACAGCTTATGAAAACCCCAAATTCACAATCTCAGAAAATTAGAATAGTGTGAAAAGGTTCAATATTCTAGGCTCAAAGTGTCCCCCTCTAATCAGCTAATGAATCCATAACACCTGCAAAGGGTTCCTGAGCCTTTAAATGGTCTCTCAGGCTGGTTCAGTAGGAATCACAAGCATGGGAAAGACTGCTGACCTGACAGTTGTGCAGAAAACCATCATTGACACCCTCCATAAGGAGGGAAAGCTCCAAAAGGTAATTGCAAAAGAAGTTGGATGTTCCCAAAGTGCTGTATCAAAGCACATCAATAGAAGGTTATGTGGAAGGGAAAAGTGTGGTAGAAAAAGGTGCACAAGCAGCAGGGATGACCGCAGCCTGGAGAGGATTGTCAGGAAAAGGCCATTCAAAAGTGTTGGGGACTTTCACAAGGAGTGGACTGAGGCTGGAGTTAGTGCATCAAGAGCCGCCACCACACACAGATGGATCCTGGATATGGGCTTCAAATGTCGTACTCCTCTTGTCAAGCCACTCCTGAACAACAAACAACGTCAGAAGCGTCTTACCTGGGCTACAGAAAAAAAAAACTGGTTTGTTGCCCAGTGGTCCACAGTCCTCTTTTCTGATGAGAGCAACTTTTGCATCTCATTTGGGAACCAAGGACCCAGAGTCTGGAGGAAGAATGGAGAGGCACACAGTGCACGATGCTTGAAGTCCAGAGTGAAGTTTCCACAGTCTGTGTTGATTTGGGGAGCCATGTCATCTGCTGGTGTTGGTCCACTGTGCTTCATGAAGTCCAGGGTCAACGCAGCCGTCTACCAGGAGATTTTGGAGCACTTCATGCTTCCTTCTGCAGACGAGCTGTATAGGGATGCTGACTTCATTTTCCAGCAGGACTTGGCACCTGCCCACACTGCCAGAAGTACCAAAACCTGGTTCAATGACCATGGGATTACTGTGCTTGATTGGCCAACAAACTCGCCTGACCTGAACCCCATAGAGAATCTATGGGGCATTGCCAAGAGAAAGATGAGGGACATGAGACCGAACAATGCAGCGGAGCTGAAGGCCTCTATTGAAGCATCCTGGTCTTCCGTAACACCTCAGCAGTGCCACAGGCTGATAGCATCCATGCCACGCCGCATTGCGGCAGTCATTGTTGCAAAAGGGGCCCAAACCAAGTACTGAGTACATATGCATGCTTATACTTTGCAGAGGTCTGATATTGTTCTATTTCCAATCCTTGTGTTATTGATGTCATGTAATTTTCTAATTTTCTGAGATTGTGAATTTGGGGTTTTCATAAGCTGTACGCCATAATCATCACAACTATACCAAAGTAAGGCTTGACATATCTCGCTTTGCATGTAATGCGTCTATCTCATATATTGGTTTCACCTTTTGAGTTGCCATACTGATATAAATGAACATTTGCACAATATTCTAATTTTTCGAGTTTCACCTGTAACTGGAAACACAGGTTGCTGGTACATGAATGAGCCATGGCACACCTTGGGCTTATGAGTTACCCTTACATTTAATTCACCTAAAATTTTTAATTCATCTGTACTCCAGAGGAACCAATCCAAATATTTTGCTTCTGAAAGAGATTGATAGCTAGATTGATAGCTAGATCAATAGATCGATCCCTGTAACTTCCAAACTCAAGAAACTCTGATTTGATTTAAGGCTATTATGGGAATGAGCCAGGCCTCAACTGTGATTTAAAATCTTGGTTTGTTCATTGACTATAAGAAAATCACAATTTTTAAAATTCACGTGTATTTGAAATATGGAGGGGTTACCTGTATTCCTTTTTTTCTTAAACACTTGGAAATCAAGCAGGTATCATTCTTCAGGAAAGTGTTATGAGAACATATTGTATGAAGTGCCACAATTTCTTCAGGAATATTGGCCTCCATTTGCATAGAAACATTGCTTTCCAGATAGAGTGGTCACAAGACAACTGTCACCATCTGATTATGAAATGCCAGAAAACAGTGTGAAGTACTGTGGTGAAATTGGGAGTCCACAGGGTGAAGGACAGCTATGCATAAAGCAGCTTGTACCTCCATGAAGTAACAGATTTCCAGTCATGGCTTGCTTGTTTGTGTGAACTGTGTCAAAAGTTCCTATATACCTTATATTATTTCCTCATGATGTGGCTATGTTGCCTGGGTTCACATGAGTTCCTTTCAAAACCTGAATCCCACAACCTCAGTTTGTAGTTAATGTCAACAGGGAGATCCTGTGTAGATTTAAGAATGAAACTGTTCCAAAAAGAGTTTTCTGAACAAGCATTATAATGCAGCATTTTTAATTAAGAACATTTCATGTTGGAGCATGTGAATTGCTATGATGTAATCTACCTTCATTTCCATGGAGCCCTCCACATATGGTGGGGCTACAACTTCCAGAATTCTGAAAGGGAAAGTCCATTCTGCAATTTCTTTAACACCTTATACTCCTCCAAGTGTAGACTAGGTACCAAGTGAATAAACACTGGGTAAATGTGTACAGGTAGCAGGGTCCTGCTACCTATATAACAATATAATAAAATGTTCTCTCTCTCTCCCTCTCTCTCTCTCTCACTTGCGCGCGCACACACACACACACACAAGCAGACACACACAGAAACCCCAAACTAGAGGCTGTATGCAGATGGGAAATAGGCTTTTTGCATGTTAAATGCCTGCAAGCAGAGAAGGACAGTCTAGAAAGAGGAAGGAAGCATCTGACAACTTTTAATGAGTGATAATTAACAAGGGGAGTGTGGGCCACAATCAGATGACTCAGAAAAATCCCTTATCTGGCCAAGTTTCCTTCAAACTACATATAACAAAAACAGAACTTTCTTCTGGTTTGAGAATAAGCAGTAGATCACAAGGAGAAAATTAAAAAAGGAAGGAAGTTTAATTGAACACTAATTAAAACATATTTGGAAACTTGGAGTAATTTTCAAAGGCTGCATGAAACTTAAACCCCTTCCATGTCCAGAGAAGTGCCAGGCTTAGATCAATGCCATCTTTGCATGCCCAATACAGTGCTGTGGTGGGGCATATGGAAGCCTTAGAAAGATAAGCTGGCCATCATCTCATAATTAATCACCTCTGCTTCTGCCCCAGAGAAAGATATTTTCTCTTTTCTCAGCACTTCCTCTAGAGTTGGAGGATTTGTGATTTCCCATTGGAGAGAATTCCCATTTCATCTTGTCTCCCAGCTCTTGGGATTGTCCTCTTCCCTCCAACAGCCAAAGTGCTTTGGGGCTTTTCTCTCCCCCTGTCCCCAGTAGTTTCTGGCCTCTCTGCAAAGTCATAAAAGTTAATGGCTGAATTTTTCTGTGCCAGGTTCGTGATCTGTTCTTGTTCTCAAAGAAAAAATAATTGCTATTTTCATTTTGAAAACTCATTCTTTAAGTAGCTCAAGGAAAAGTTATGGCTGCAATAATGCTTCAAGCAATTGCGTCAATGGCTGTTTTTTTGTTTTTGGTTCTGGCAATTTCAATAGATCGGAGTATTTATAAAACAGTATTTTGGATGAGCAAACCATGCTGCAGGTTATCTCTCTTTCCCCTCCAAAGGACTGTGCCCTATGGCATTACCCCACAGATCCAGTGCAAAAACATTACCTTTATTTTAGAATCCCAGCTCTACATGACATTTTCTTCAAGCGTTATGAATCCAGGCAATCCTGTATTTTATCATTCCTTTGTTTTGGCCACGCTAGTTCTGAAAAGAGGTATGCATGTAGAAACTGTGCTAAGTATCTGTTCAAGGTGGCTGATTAAAGAACCATATGGCAATTAAAAACAATACTTTACAAATCAAGTAACAATTAAAGCAACGGCAGCAAGAACAAAATATCAGCAATTAAAAATTTCTGAAACAAGAGTGTACCTACTGATTAATAACCAGCATTGTGTTTCATGGGCCATGAACAGGAAGGCTTAACTTTCATAGTTTCACATGGAGCAATGTTTCTCAAGGTGTGTGGACTTCAACTCCCAGAATACCCCAGTCAGCAGAAACACTGATATAAAGTGTTATATCAGAGTTATTACATGATGATATTATAACATTCAGCAGTGAAAAGCACTTCCACAGTTTTCTCCAGTTGTCTGAAGCTTCCCAAGGATTCTGCAAAACCTCTTTGCCTATATACCAGAGGGATCACGTAAGGTCCCTGCCAGTTGCGCCATAGATTTTTATATCACAGTGCTTCATTCCAAGTTTAGCGAAAGTCTTACCAGTTTTCAGATTTGGATTTCTTTGCTCTTCATGTTCTACTTTTTGCTCTACTTTGCCCCCCTGCTTCTTTTGTACTCTCTTATGAGAGGTCTTTCACAAGCCAGTTTTCCCCAATTCTGGGTCATAAGGAAAGGGCTTAAAATATTTTTAATCTCTCCACTAATGGAGTAGGGTAGAAAAGGGAGATAATCTGGCAGAGCATACACATTTTCTTTGGACTTGTCCAAAAGATCTGGGGGCAAGTGGGGAAGGCCCAGAAGGAAAGAGCCAGCAAGTTTAAGAGGATTACTGAGGATGCTGCTCTAACTGTCCCAGTCCCTACAATCTGAGTTGATCCCCTCATAGTATCTATTGATAACACTGGCTCTGCAGGTAGCATGGTTACATGCTAAATTTCTGACCAAAGATATAGTCCAGTGTTATGGGAGGAGGGTGTCCTTTTACACTGTAAACTGGGTACATGTGCAAAGATAATGCACACTGTGCAGGGATAAGGAATACAGGTAGTCCTCAGTTAACAACATTAACTGGGACCAGAATTTCCATCGCTAAGCAATGTGGTCATAAAGCACGTCATGTGAATGCACCACTTAGCAACCGCAATTCCGGCAGTCTCTGGTTACTGTCGTTAAGCAAGGACCGCACAGGTTGTTAAACAAGGACCTCATGTGATCGTGGCTTTTGACTTCCTGCCAGCTTCCCCATTGACTTTGCTTGTGGGAAGCCAGCAGGGAAGTTCACAAATCACGATCACATGACTGCAAGACGCTGCAATAGTCAGAAATCCAGACCACCTGTGGTGAGTCTCTTAAGAAACAGACTATTATAAACTATAATAGAGGTGTGTCAATATAGGCAGAGCACCATGGGCTGACTTCCCCCACTACTTATATGCCCTTGTCTTCTGCAGTTCTTAAATCTTGCCATCAAATGTACTGCAATTTGCAATTGTCTGTAATTTATTCCTATGAAGTTCTTCAGGGAAGATGGTTTGTTCTTCACAAAGACTTCTTCCTCAATGACCTGGGGTCAACGGGCAACCTTCTAAAAGCAATCAGGTTTCCTCAGTATAGTCCATTAGGGTTCAGTGTTCTTCAAGCATGAATTAACGCAATGGCGACCTAGTGCTTATGGATACATTAACATTTCAGCAGTAATGTTGAGATGGAAAGTGCAATTACCTTCGATTATTAAGTCTCCAAGAGGAAGAGAAATGCCACCAGGTGGGGAGAAGGGAGAGGAGGACTATGCTACAAATGGAATATGATGTCTGATCCCCAAAGGATATGGCAAAAGAAGAAAAGTGCTTATTCTGTGTTCACAGTCCTATACTTGATATACAGACAATAGAGCACCAACAGTCATCTTCAGTGTGCTCTCTTATAATACTCTCTTGTAATATTTAGCTTTATTGACTGCAGGGTGCTCCAAAAATCAACTATCCTAAGTAATATGGCAAAAGAAAAACTGTCAGCTGTTTCCAATTTTAGATGGAGGTTCACATATAGATAAGGATTAGGATTCATGAGAGAGAGAGAGAGAGATGGGATTATTTGTAGTGATTTATGCTTGCAATTTTAACTATTTGCTGTATTTAGACTTAGGACTTTCTAGGTACATGAACCATTTTAAATGGAATAGTGAATAGCACCAAAAAAAAATCACAGAGGTATTCGGTGTCATGCAGACAGGAGGATAGAGGAACACAACAGAGGGTGGAAGGGAATAGAAGAAAGAAGAGGCAAAAGAGCAGAAGGAAGTAGAGGATGAAGGAGAAATGAAAGCATATTATCAAAATAGGAAGATATCTCACTGCCCACCTACCTCCATAATAAAGAGGTGGGCTGAAGCTATTCCTCTATCTTATCTTGCTGAAAGCTAGGGTTGTAACTAAGATTTTGCACACAAGTTTCAGATAATACTTGTGACTTCCATATGTTGCTTGTAGGAATCTTGTTAATGTTGGTTAAAAGGTGGAAGAAATCCATATTAATAACAAATATAGATTTCAGCCAATACACATTTATATTCAGATTACAGAATAATACAGATGCTGATAAAATATTAAATTATAAGTGAAAATGCTAAGTATAACAAAGCCTACATCCAAGACAGTTTGGTGTAGTCTGGTGTAGAGAGCCAGTTTGGTGTAGTGGTTAAGGCATCAGGCTAGAAACTGGGAGACTGTCAGGCCTAGCCCAAGGAACTCCAGGAGACCATGCAGATTCAGTTCAGCAATGTTTATTAGCTATAACCTCTAGCAAGAATCTTCCCAGACTGAAATTCAGTTCCCAAAGTCAGCCAGTCAAAACAGAGTGAATTCCTCAGGGAGGTGCCAGCCTCATCCTCTTATCTCTTCCTCACCCCTCAGGAGACGAAAGAGGGTGCTTCCCTCCCTGAGTCTGGCCTTCATAATTCCATTCCATCACAGAGACAGTGAGTTCTAGTCCCGCCTAGGCACAAAGCCAGCTGGGTGACCTTGGGCCAGTCACTTTCTCTCAGCCCTAGGAAGGAGGCAATGGCAAAGTATTCTGAAAAAAAAGAAAACCCTTGCCAAGAAAACTGCAGGGACTTGTCCAGGCAGTCTCTGAGAATTGGACACAATTGAATGGATTAAAAAAAAAAAAAGCAAGACATGCCTTGATAGTCACCTGGTTTGGGAGATAATTTGAAATGATTATATTTGTCTTGCGTTATTCATGAGACTGCCTCCCCACCCCCACCCCCACCCCCCACCCCTACCCCCTGGATTTTGTACTGCTGGCAGCAGGGAGGTGCTCAAATAGCAGTATCAACATTTTGCTGAGGCTTGGAAACATCTGTTTCTTTTTCTGTCTCCTTCTATTTTCTTAGGGAATTACATTTAGGTCAACCAAATACAGTCTTGCATGTAGATGTAATATCCCATTTGTTTTATTAGTCTTGGCTATGAAGTCTTATCCAGCAGAAGAGCATAAACCAGGTTTGGGATTATTCTCCTCTTTTGGCAGAAATGGAGCCATATCATACCTGATGACAAAGCATCTTGTTTGTCTTTCTGTGTAAACACCATGCTTGAAGTAGAACTGGTCAGGTGGCTAACAGGAATTAAGAATTATTTAACTTGTATGATAAATCAAGTGCATGTATACATGTATGCACATGTGCATGTATTCTAATGGGCTGTCTCTGCTGAAACAGTTTGGGGTGATCCGCAATACGACGGGAAAGGTATCCAATTAATTTTCCTGCCTAAATAAAACTGGTGAAATCAGGAAAGCCCAGGTAACTAGGAACAGACTTTGGTGTGAATTGATGATAAGTCAAATTCAGTGATGCTGCAAAAAAAAAAAAAAAAAAAATCCTTAAGCTTGGACATTAGTTCTCTGACCTTTAGTTCTGTATGTATTTTGCACTGGGCTAGGCTGCTTTCAGGATTTCATTTCCTGCATGGCTAGGAAGAAAGAGCAGGCATGGAGGCACCCTGCCCCTGGGAACACACTCATCTGTTCAATTGGTTATTCCAATTTGCAGAATTCTCTAATCGGCAAGCTCCTCTCTGCTCATGGCCAATTGAAGCCATGACAGTTAAAACTGCATACATGTGCTGCCACAAGCACAATTGACAAACAACAGCTCTCATCCAACAGTCAAGCAAACTGAAAACAACCACCAGAGCTTCCTGCTAGGTTTGCTCTGGCCCCTGAGGATCATGCAGTTGAAGTTCTGCTGGGCAAAGGCAGGAGAAGGAGAGGAAGGAACTTTTAGTTAGGCACTACTCTAACTTTGTAAACAACAACAATCATCATCATAATATAGATTATGAGAGAAGTGGCAAATGAATAATTACTCCTCTACATGTCTCTTCAGAATTATGTTCGATTGAGTTCAGTGATCTTACTCCAAGTAGGTAGGCATAGGATTATAGGATTAATCTCAGAGTGGTTAAGGTGCTGGACTGCAAAGACCCAGATTCAAGTCCTCCCAAAGCATGGAAACTTACTGGTGACTTTGGGACAATCATTCTCAGGTCTCTTCATCATGTAACCAGTAACTTGGGGAGGGGGGTGCCATGCCCTCATAATGTTGGCTTTGTCTAATCCCCAACCCATAGCTGAGGCAGGTTGAAGTTGTCCTTTGCTATTCCAGTTGTAAAGTAGCACTTTCCCTCTTCTCCTGATATAGTATTGGCTGTGGATATAATCTGGCATGCTTCACTAGCGATGCAGTTGCTAACATGTTCAAGGGCTGGGATCTGCTGAACTCTTATTGATCACTTTAGGCACATCTTCTTTCCTCCCTTCACAGGAATTTGTCCTCCATGGCCATTTTGACTTAGGGTGTAGGAGAGACCAGGCATCTGGCCTCCATAGAAGCGTCTGTCCCAGAAACCAAAAGCCCATAGTGCTCGTCAGTCTTATGGGGGATCCTTATACATGCAAGTTTAGTGCTCTTTTGAGAGAGCATTGAAAAAACTGGAGGAGTGCTCTTGAGAGTGCCAATCCTGTGCTGCTCAGAAGGGCAGTTTAAACTGGGAATGAGAACCTGATTCTGCCAGGTACGTGTTGTTATTTCTTTCATCTTTGGATGTACGACTGGTTCTTCCCTGCTTCTGCCAACATCTGGCTTTGCATGGCCATACTTTTTACTGTTTTAATTCTTCGGTGAGATGAGGCAGTGCCTTTCTGCCTATTCCATTCTGGCTTTGGCACCACAAGGTGTTGCTACTGGACTCCTTGATTATGTGCTCCCAGGACTGCCATTTCCTGGAGGCACTAGCCGAGGATGGAGCTTGCCCATCATTGTTCCCTCTGCTTCACTCTATATCTGTCCTCCATGCTTGTGATTTTGCTGGGCCACTTCTGAGCATGTGTTTACTGCTGTTTTAGAAGAGTGCTAGACCAGTTTTCAGAAACAGCCCAGCTGACAGATCACAGGTGTGAGATAGTGGTTGGGTTAGCAGCAGCAGCAGCAGCAGCAGCAGCATCAAGAGCCTTCTGCTTTTCCCTGTGCACTCCTCCACCCCTGTAACCTGTTAGTTGGCCAATTTAACAGGCGACAACGCCCACCATTCTACACTCCCCCAAGGGTACCCCACTCACAGGAAGGGGAGTATTGGTGGTAGTTTTCCTGCTAGCAGATGGGAATGGGAATGAAGCCGGGAGAAACCCTTTCCTTAACTTGCCCTACTATAGGTAGATCAGGATAGCATTCTTCGCCAGTTGCCAGTCATCTTAGTGTGGCAGGTTAAGGATCAGCAATGGGGGCAGGATAGTTTTTCTGCAGGCTCAGGGACTAGTGAGTAGCATTTTAATGTGGACATCTGGAAATGCTGACACAGACCCACCAGCCTGAAGGCATTTTTTGTAGGGATACAATGAAATGGGATTTCCTTTAACTTTAAACTGCTTTTGCTCCTGGAAAAAGGGAGGATGGAAATATAACAAATAAGAAAATAAATAAGAAAGATTTGTGTAAGATATAGCAGTTGGCATTAGCATGCAGCTACTGCTCAGAAACAGCATGCACATATGCAAGCATATGATCAGAGATTTCTGTAAGAAATGTGACTGGGAGTCTGTATTGAAATTAATATAGATTATTACAAATATCTATAAAATATTATACAAGCTTTTTGGTCCATCTTGTGCTGCTTTTTAAGCCTCTGAATCATAATGCAGGGATCCTGTGGCTGTTTGGAGAAATGTTGGTGCAAAGTGGGGAGTGGGTGACTGCTGCAGCTCTTTCTATGTTCAGGAGACCTGAGAAAAGTGCTGTAGTCCTGACCCCTGGAAATATCTGTGGTTGTCAATGATTAACAGATGTGACATGTAATTGCTGTATAAACAAGCATAGCATAATATTAAAAGAAGATACAAGGAGGGCCTCATTTCCTCCCAGCCCGAACATAATCTAAACAGAGCTATATGAGCATTAAATAGGTGAAGTATTTTTTCCACATGTGACATTTACATTGACCTGGCATTGGCACTATACCCCTGCATTCCCCACATCCTCCTCCTTGGACAGCATAGCCAATGTTGTTTTGGCTTGGCTGCAGCACAGCTCAAATGGCAAAACTTCCATTCTGTAATTTGAAATGCTGGAGCTCCAGAGGGCTCAGGAGGGTCAGTTTCCCATTTACGCAAGGCTACCAGATCTAGACTGCAAAAGTCTGAATCACCACAAGATGGCAGAAAAGAGTTAGGTTGGTTGGTTTCTCTTGGCTGTCATCTCCTGGCTAACTGGATTTTTGCAACTCCAATCTGTATGGGACTCTTGCTTCATTCCATCTGTTCTTTGAGCTCTCCAGGAACTTTCAAGGGCAACTTAATTAGCAAACCCACTAGTCCATGCAGAGGCTGGGCTTCAAAGGGGTAAAGGTGCGTTCAAGCGTCCATGGCTGTGCATGCTGCACCTGGCAATGCCTCCTTAAATCAAACACGTCTTTTTCTGTGCTGCTGCCATGAGGTGAGTCAGGAAAAGGTGCAGGCAAATCTCCTTTCTCATTCCAAATCCAGAACTCTGCACAGCCCCAGTCTTTATCTTCTCCTGTAGTCCATTTCCAGTTAGTTTCACCATCCCTGTAAAAACTGCCCGGCTTGATTTTCTCTGCGTATATAAGTAGTGTGCACCAAATTCTTGCTTCACCTTGTTTATGAGCCTCTGAGCTCATTAATCTCCCACCTACCCATCTACGTACATAAAGCATCTACAGTGTAATGCACAACTATGATTCTATCTGTTGGAAAAGTGAATTGTTTTCAGTGGAAATTTATGAAGGAAGAATTATGTCTTGAACACAAGGCACCTTTCTTCCTATACCAACAGCTCAGGTTGGTTGGTTGGCTGGCTGGCTGGCTGGCTGGCTGGCTGGCTGGCTGGCTGGCTGGCTGATTCATTCATTCATTCATTCATTCATTCATTCATTCATTCATTCATTCATTCTGCTAGCTAGCAAAAACAGACCAAATGCATATCCTGGTTGAGGAACTAACAATTTATTTCCATCTTTCCTAGTGTCTTTGGGGAAGGAAATTTTTTTTATTCCAGAACATGCCATAGCCCAGGAGGTAGAATGGTCACTCAGTGGTGATTTTTCCACTCTTCATTTGGTCCTCTGGAGGGAGTACTAATTAATCCATACCTGTTCTCACATTCTCAGTTCAGCAGGAATGAAGACAATTGCACAATTGACTTCAAGACACCTTGGTGGTCCTTGGGAAAAAGGAAACAATGCCACAGGGGTGTCCCCCAAGGTACCTGATGTGTTACATTTTTCATACATCTGAAGAGCACTAAGCTGGGAGAGGTGGGTGTAAATTTCTAACTCTTTTGTATTCATAGCGTTTACGTTTTATTACAGCAAGGGCTTTTTCTCTCTCTCTATGAGATATTCAGCTTTAGCTGACAGTCAGGATGCAGTATTTGTTTTAAGCATCAGTTGACTAAAAGGGTAGATTGTACTAGCTAGAGTTCTGCATTCATTTTATATTTAAAATTTAAAGTTTGAAAATTTCTCATTTGAAGGAAGATTATTTCTAAGACCCTGTAAGTACTGGTCTTTTAATGGCCTTAAGGGCGAGTGAACCATCCAGGCCAAAAGCCAAATAAGCAAGCCACCAATCAGCTAAAAATGAGAGGAAATAAAATATATTGATTGCTAAAGGAATTGGAAGACCATAACAAATATATCATCAGAAGACCTGATGGTTGGAAGAAAGAACCACTGAGGAGATGAAGCCATTGTCAGTATCAGGAGGTCAGTGAAAAGCAGTGTGATAGGCAAAGCTGCACCCTAGTAAACTAGGCCAGTCTTGTTAGGAGCCAGAATAAATTTGACAAACAAACAAACCAGTACAGAGAGATGTCTATTAGCTGTTGACCACTTGAGAAGCAAGGATGACTTTTCTGTGACCTACACTGCTATATCCATGAGGAAAATATTATTTCTACCAAGACACCTGAATCCAATATTGGTGTATGTGGAAATAAGTTGGGTGGAGGATAGACCTCAGAGGGAAATAATTTGGCTTTGAAGGATGAATTTGTTGGAACATTTTTGGGGAGGATTTGTATCATTTCTAATCAATTTCTCTTGCTTGGTCTCCTCTAAGTTTTGTACAGCAATTTAAGAAGAGGCATGCAAAGATTATTTTAACTTCTGCTATGTAGCACTGTATCTGTTTCTGCTTTATTACCAATAAAACTAGTTTTTAAAAAATTCTGTTTCTGATTACTCTTATAGTCACATTTTTTGGTTTCCTTTTCTGAGGGAAAATGTGGTGGTAGTGAATACTCAGTTATGAAAGGTGTGCATTAAGAATAATGGTGAGATCTCTTATTCCATGAGTGTGGCAATAGTGGTGTGAAATTTTTCTCCCTATCTTATTTTCCACAACATATTTAGCAGTGATGCTCCTAACTGCTCCCTCACTCACATCTGTGACAGCTGGTTTTGATCTTGATTAGTTGAGTAGCAGCTACCAATACAATGAACAGATGCTGGCACAAAAGCAGCCGGTTTCCAGCCCTCTTCTCCATAAAAGTGAGAGCTTGAATAGTAGTTTAGCCACCATTAATTGTCTATATATCAGCACCTTGTCTGAAAGTAGATTGCTTGCTGGAATGTTTGCTTAACCTTCCTTTAAATAAATATTATTAACTAGAATTCTGAGAGACCTGTTGTTTGGATTAACTAGGATAGGATAGGAGGAAATTTGGACACCATTTTCCCACAAAAAGCCTATCTAAGAAATAGTCCATTCATGCTGAGAACTAACATGGGAATGGGGTTTGAGGTGGCTCAGGAGTTCATGGCTTCCATGACAGCCATGGACCTATCCCAGGTCATTCAGAGCCCAACTCAGGACAGTGGTCACACTCCCCATTTGGTATTCCTGTCAAAGCAGTGGCAATGTGATCTGGAATTGGGGAGCTTTCAGTGTCCCCTTTGTCATGGTTGGATCAAGCCCTGATTTCTATGGGTTTCGCATGTGCTACCACTCATTGCAGGGAGGTTGGACCCATTAGATTGGTCCACCACTGGCAACTGATGGACCCTGACCTCTTTTAGAGGGAGCTGGGGGTTATCCCTGTTGGTCTGCTGCACGGTCCATCTGAGACCCTGGTTGCCACTTGGAATAAGGGGGTGGCTGAGGCCTTGGATTGGATCATGGCTATGTGACATTTCTCTTCTTGAGGATCCTAACAATCCCCGTGGTTCATGGAGGAACTGAGGGAGATGAAATGGGAGAAGAGACATCTAGAGCCCCAATGGAGCTCAACAAAGGATGAACTTGACTGAACACAGGTTAGAGCTGCTATTAAGGTCTACCTTGTAAGGGTGGCAAAGTGTCAGTACTTCTCTGCCCTCGTTGCATTGCCCCGCAGCTCTGTTTCAGGTGACATGAGCCCTCCTGGGTAAGGGGGGTGCAGAGAACATTTTACAGGGGTATGTAGAGGAATTTGCACAGCACCTGTCAGATAAAGATGCTCAGATTTGTTCCCAATGGGACAGTGGCCTTGTTGCAGGTCCAGAGAAGGTGTCTGGAGAGAAGTCTTGCCTGGTCATCTAGGAATGGTTTGAACCTGTTGGACCTAATGAAGTGGACAGGGTCCTCAGGACTGTGAGCTCAGCCACCTGCTCTTTAGATCCATATCCCTCTTGGCTTGTTAAAATGGCCCAGGAGTGTCATGTGAGTGGGTTCGGGTGGTGGTCAATTCTTCTTTGAGTGAGGGGGTTGTTCCTTTTCCTCTTAAAGAGGCCATGGTTCACCCCCTCCTCAAGCCATCGTTCGACCCCACTATACTGGACAATTTCCATCCGGTATCTCACCTCCCCTTTCTGGGGAAGGTGCTAGAGAAGGTGGTTCTGCAGCAGCTTCAGAGGACCTTGGAGGAAGCAGATTATCTGGATCCTTTTCAGTCAGGATTCAGACCTGGCTATGGGATGAAAACAGCATTGGTCATGCTTTTGGGTGACCTTTGGCATGGGCAAGATGTGGTTAGTGCAACCATCCTTGCCCTACTTGAACTCTCGGCAGCTTTTGATACCACTGACCATGGTATCCTCCTAGATCAGTTCAGTATTGGGGGTGGGCGGCACGGTGTTGTGCTGGTTCACCTCCTTCCTTCAGGATCGATTCCAGTTGGTGATGATCAGGGAGAAGTCCCACCCTCGACCTCTACTATGTGGGGTGCGACAGGGGCTGGTGCTTTCTCCCCTCCTTTGTAACATCTACATGGGGCCACTGGGTGAGCTCATCTGTCACCATGGGGTGAGGTATCATCAGTATGCTGATGATACTCAATTATCTCTACTCCTGGTGAATTAAGTGATGCCATGAATGTCTTATCCCAGTGCCTGGAGGCTGTGAGGGTCTGGATGGGGAACAACAGGCTCCAGCTGAACCCTGGCAAGACTGGTGGCCTTGGTTTTTGGGGCCCAGTGGTTCCAGGGCTATGCCATCTTTGGTCCTGGATGGGGTTCAAGGTGCTGGTTTTAACCTTTAGAGCCCTCCATGGCATGGGACCATGCTATCCGAGGGACCGCCTCTCCACAGTTACATCAGTCCACCCCATCAGATCTCATAGAGAAGGCACATTGTGAGTACCCTTGGCCAGGGACCTGAATTTGGTAGGTCCCAGGAGACGTGGCTTCTCTGCTGTGGCACCCACTTTATGGAATCTCCTTCCTCCCGAGATTAGATTAGTGCCATCCCTTTTGCTATTCCAGAAGGCCCTCAAGACCTGGTTATGTGATCAGGCCTGGGGCTCCCAAGGAACTGGAAACCTGCTTAGATGGCTTCATTGTTGAGGGGGGCATTTTTATTCTCCTTCCCCTATGGTTTGTATCTTCGTTTTTATTATATTTATTAAAGTGGTTTTTATATTTTTCATGTTGTTTTTATATTTGTTTTTATCTGATTGTTGTACGCCACTCAGAGTCACTTTTGGTGAGATGGGCGGCTATGTAAATTTGCTTAATAAATAAATAACATAACATAACATAACATAACATAACATAACATAACATAATATTAGTTCTGGGTAAGGAAATCCTGTTATTCAATTTTTCTATGACATGAGATACCACCATCAAATAATAAAAACCTTTTTACCCCCTCCCTTTTTATTTATTTATCTTATTTGCATAGCTGCCCATCTCACAAAAAAGTGACTCTGGGTGGCATACAACACTCAATTAAAAAGAAAACCAATTAAAACAGTCATTATTAACACTATAAAAACTATAAAAAAGCACATGGAACAAGAGAGGATGATGTTAACCACAGTAAAGGAGCCATTGTAAAATCTCCCTGGTCCCCTGGGAGCACCAGGCCTGATCACATAGCCAGGGACTTGCGGAATGTTGAGAAGGATGGAGCTAACCTCATTTCCGGGGGGAGAAGATTCCACAAGGCGGGCGCCATGGCAGAGAAGGCCTGTCTCCTGAGACCCACCAAATGTAATTCCCTGACAGACGGATATACTTAACCTGAGTGTTCATCAAAAGTGACAAACTAATTGATAGAAAAATGCAGCATCATGACCAGCACATCTAATTGTAGTTGTTTTGATACTCACTTTAGAACATCATTTTGTTTATTAGATTAGCCTCAGGTGGCTCTGGTTTAGTGGATTGCAGCTTTTTAAATCCTAAGTAAATTTCTTTTTTCTTCTGTACAGGCCCATCTGTCAGCAGGGCTTGGCTATACATCTCCCCAACATTGCACCTTGACACAGAACTAACATCATCCAGGGTTGCCAAAGACTGTGAGTGTACAGCCATTGTTCATCATCATGGCTATGTTGGTTTTACTCTCAGGAAGGCACTCTCTGAGGAAGGATGTTATTAGGCTGGGTGTTTTATTACCAGTTATTTTAAAAGAAGGCAGGATATATCGGTTCCATTTAAAGGAGAATGAATTGAGAGGGAAAACTTTGCAGCAGAAATAGGCTGCCTGTTCCAGCACAGTGGATCTTCAGACAGAAGAACCCTTACCCTCCCCCAGGTCCTGCTCTATTGGTTGCTTTTCCTTTTGATGAGGCCAGATCCACAAAAGTATGGGTTCCTCAAAAAAGACACTGAAGGCTTTTGAGTTAGCCTGAGGTCTTCAGGTAACCATTACTTGGTAACCTGAGGTCTTCAGGTAACCATTGGTGCCAGTGCACCAAAATCAGATCATTCTTATCCAAAATTTGCTTCCTGCTCACTTTTCAGATAAGTGTCCAACTTATCTTTGGGGAGCATGGCAGGCTTCTTTAACTGAATTGTTGATATCCTTTTTTCTGCTTTTTCTCCTTCTGTCTTCCATTCTTCTATTTTTATTTCTCTCATTCATTGTTCTTTCCCCCCCCCCCCCTTTTAACTTTAAAATTAAAGCAGGTGAGAGCCATGATCCTTAGTCAGTTGATACCAGTGCTTTAATCAAAAGCTAGTAATGTGCCAGACCAGGTTGCCGATTTGCTTGAAGAAGTGGTCCTGGGGCAGAAGGGATGTTTAATCTTTTGCTATATTTCACTGATCTTCACCAATCTGCTGAAGTTATTGCAGGGAATATATTTGTTTTCTGTCTACTCAAACATAATCCTTTTGGCAGGGGGAGGGGAATGGTTATGTCATTATCATTATTATCATTTCCTGCCTTTTCTCCAGATGGCTTATGTAAAGATCTCCATTTTATCCACCCAGTAATAATCCTGTGGGGTGAGTTGGGCTGAGCAAAGGTGATTGGCCCAAAATCACTCAGTAAGTATTCATGGCTGAGGGAGAACTTGAACCTGGTATTGTAGTCCAACATTATAATCATTACAGCATACCACTCTAATGTTTCTATAGTTATACTCTCTCATATTATTGTTAAAATGGAAAAGCTATGTGTGTTCAGAAACTGGTACTGAGACATGGATAGTACCCTCAGTTTTGGTGGTTAAGTGTTTTAGAAAGCAAAACATCTTGATCTTCTCTTATCAAGGTAATTTTGGATTCCAAATCCTTCAACTACCAAGGAGATCTTAATTGTTTTGGACATACTTTGGTGCTGGATGGGTTGTACTGCCTCAGGCAGACACAGTGTGCAATCTGGGAATCCTCCTAGACCCAACTCCTACTCAAAGAGCAGGTGGCAGTTGTGGTTAGGAGGGCCTTTGCACAGCTTTGTGTTGTATGCCACTTGTACCTATTTCTGGATTGGGAGGCTCTGCTCAGTCATTTATGCCCTAGTCATGTCTAGATTGGACTACTATAATGTGCTGAGGAGCATGGAATGGAAAAGTACTGTGCCTGTGGTTCTTGTAGGAACAGCAAGGATGTATTCACCATAGCTGACCCTTCTAAGTTAGCCTATATCTAATCTAGGTAACCTATTAAATGTATTCAGGATGTATTCACCCATACCTGACCCTTCTAGGGTAGCCTATATCTAACCTTGGTAACCTATTAACTATATTCACCTGTAGTTGACATCTCTTGAGAAGACAAAAGATAGGGGGATGGGTCCACAGCACAGAAGAGATCAAAGGGAAATCCCAGTTAAGGTGATGAAGAACTTCTTGAACAATCAGTAATGTCTAAATGTTATATCTCCTTGAAGCAAAATGTATAAAGACCCTGATTTCTTTGTGTTCAGGGAGCCTCTTTTCATAGAGGTATCCCCTTTACTGCTGCACATCAATAAAGGAATTTTGCTCTAAAGAGCTTCTCATGTCCAGCGAAGTTATTGGCAGTTGTCTCTGGGCAAGAACCCCGTTTTGGGTCCAACAGTGCTGCACATGGGGCTGCCCTTGAAGTGTATCTGGAAGCTTCAACTGGTGCAGAATGCAGTGGTCTGGGCAGTTATATGTGCTTCTAGAAGAGCACATATCAAACCTCTGCTCCATGAGCTGCATTGGCTGCCAGTCTGCTTCCGGGTCCAATTCAAGGTGCTGGTTTTAACCTTTAAAGCCCTTCATAGCATGGGACTGGGTTATCTGAGGGACCGTCTCTCCCCAATTACATCAGCCAATCCCATTAGATCCAACAGAGAAGGCATGTTGTGGGTACCACCTGCTAGGGACTTATATTTGGTGGGTCCCAGGAGGCAGGACTTCTGTGCCATAGTGCCCTCCTTGTGGAATATTCTTGCCCCCCTCCCCAAAGTCAGGTTAGCTCCACTCTGTTAATGTTCCGGAAGTCCCTCAGTTATGTCACCAGGCCTGGGGGCCTCAGGGAAACATTATTAGATGGCTCCACTATTGTGGTTGATGTATTCACTCTCTCTGTGCCTTGTGGTTTGTATATTTTTAATTTTTAATAATATTTTAATTTTAATAATGATTTTTTAATATTTTTATAATTATTTTTATACATGTTGTTTTATTTATGTTGTACACCATCCAGAGTAATTTCTTATGAAATGGGTGGCTATATAAATTTGATCAACAAAAATAAATAAATACTTCAGATATCTCAAGTTCCACATATGGAAAACAGACATGAATGTGGTTACCCCAGAAATGTAAGGCTCAGTTTCTGAGAGCCATCAAATTCAAGTCTGGTTTATTATTTTTATGTAGGCATGTTTCTGGTTGCTCGCTGAAGCAGACGAGATTTAGCAGGTGGATTTTTGTAGATTCTTTTGATTTATCTATACTTCTAGAGAACTTTAGTATCAGAGCCTCTGATGAATCTAATGCTTTGTTAATTTGAACTGAGCAGCACAAAAGAGAATCTCTCTCCCATCTCCACATTCTCATTAGGTGAGATAAGCTATTTACTTAGCACTGGAAAAGAATGATGCCTATGTACTGAGTCTGGTCCTTTCTATTGTCAGAATTCTGATGCTGGAAAGTACCACTCAAAAGCTTCTAGGAAGCAGCAGGAGGAAGTTTCTGAAATTGGATTTCCCCTCTGAAATTGGAGTGTTCTTTCTGACCTTGGAGAAGGAATTCTGAAAAACCCCATGCTCCTTGACTGTCTTACTCAAGAAGCAAAAGTTAGCAATGAGGTCTATCAAGACCAACTATGCTGGGGTCCTGAAGGATACTTGTTTGTAATGGTTATAGACTATAACCATCACTAAATGATTCTTACTTTCACATTTTTCCTCCTGATTTGAGAGTTATTTCATATGAGTGGTCCACCAACTTAGACATCTAAGCATTTACAGGAGTAATTGTTGTCTGCCTCCATATTCTAATAAAGCAACCCAGCTTTGTTGCATTATTCAGTATTTGAGAATTATAACTTAATGCTCTGTGTATATTTTAATTACAAGGGGAGAATCAATCACTTTTGCCATTGCACACTTGAACTGCCATGGTGTTTGCATATTTATAAATGAAATAATTTCACAAATACCCAGAAGAACAGAGGTTGAAAACTTCATTAGAATCAAAACAAAGATTTTTCTGGTTCTAGCCTGGTGATAACTGGTAACTCCTAAGAAACAGAACAAAATTTCATGCTGGCAGGGGAAAAATAATAATTAAAAACACAGGAAATGAAAAGGGAAATTACAGTCTCCCAGCCTCCTTTGTAACAACTGAGAGCATTTAAAAAATGGCCAACAGACCCCTGACCCAATTGTCCCAGCTCATTTGCTGCTGGCACATGGAGGGAGCTTGGTCATAATTCCAAGGCACATTTGTTTTCACATGCTGATCTCACAGTTGTGTAGTCCCATTACGTTTTTTAAAGGCCCCAATTAAAAATATCTGCTCCTGGAATGTTATGAAGGTAATTTTAGATTCTAAATCCTTTAACCATCAAAGGTATCTTAATTATTTTGGACATACTGTAGATATCTCGTCTATATATGGAAAATGCACATGAATGTGATTACTCCAGAAATGTGGTGCTCAAGTTCTGATAGCCATCAAATTTAGCATTATAGTATTTATTTAGGAAGACTTCTGACTGATCACTGAAGCAGGTGAGATTTAGCAGGTAGACATTCTCTAGGTACTTTTGATCTACTTCTACTTTTAGAGAGCCTTAATATCCGAGCTGTTTGGATTCCTGTGAAACTAATCATTGCTTCTACCCCTTTTTCACTCTCTCTCTTCCTCTCTCAAACTTAATAGTGTATTCCTAATTTATATCTCAGAAGGAAGTATCACTACGTTCAGTGGGATATGCGATCAAGAAAATATGCTGACTGCTACAGTCTTAGGCCATGAACTAGTATACACATTTTCTTGAAGGAAAGCATATTGAACTCAAAGGGACTTCTAATCATGCATAGGACTGTAGTCTTGCCTTGATCACTTTCTACTGAAGTCAGTGAGAACGCATGCTTCAGTTCAGATGACATGCTAATTTCAATATCCTACACTGACTCTTGGATTTGAAAGTTTCCTCTTTTTTCAATTCTTCCCAAACTAGCAGTCTTTGGCCACCTCATTTCTTCCCTTGCTGTCCCTTAGCAAGGATCACTGTGAATTTCAGATAATGTGTTTCATGAAGGCTTCTTTGAACCAGCCAGGTGATACTTTAACTCTATTAGGATACCTAAGCCAGCCCTATGAGGATTTTGATTGTTTAATCGGATTCATCTTTCATCAACTTGGTGCCTTCCAGATTTACTGGGGTTACAACCAAACATCATGGCCATCTCATATCAGTTTGGGGATTGTTGTTTCAACTCAAAACTAAGGTCTATTCTAAAATCAGTATTTTGAATTTTTACACTATGTGTTTCTGACAACAATTACACCCCAAATTGTATTGTTTCCCCATTATCCTTCTTTGCTCATCTTGTGAGAAATGTCCTCTTTGTATTAGATGATGTTTTGGGTCTACTCAGCTACTTTTTTAAAAAGTTCAATAGCCTGGTTTCACTTAACCTTTCCTCGGAGGACCTTCTCATTAATCATTCTTTGTGTTGTCTTTTGATTATTCTCCAGCTCATCTCAGTTTTGAACTATACTATTAAAAAGAGAGAGACGGCCCCCAGATTATGGGCCTTCTTCAGAGTGAAAAAAATCTAGCTGTACACATTATTTTCCTGTGAATACAGCCCAATAGGGTGCTGGCAATTTCTGCAAGTGCATCACAATTCAGGATCTTCAATTTGTCATTCAATCCCTTCTCTGCAGGCTGGCTGCCTGCCTCAGAAATGCATCCTACTTTGTGTAGGTGCTTATGGTTATTTCTTTCCACATAAATCAAATAGCATTGAATCTGATCTAACTGATCTCACCCCTTGTTTTTCATTTATCAAAACTGTTTGCATTTGAATCCCACCTTAGCCATTTTCTCCCTTGTACTTCATTGTACTTAGGGTTTGCTGTCATTATGGCACTATATTAATCAATTTTATTACTATCACTGAATTCACATTACCAATCATTACCTTTGTTCATTGAGCCAACTGCCCTAAAAGCTGGAATAGCAAGTAAGATATATGATCATCATTTTCCAGTTCATCACCAGCTGTTGCTTTGCCAAATGCATTTGTGATCTTGCCTCTGACAGCAGAGACCACATATGGTCAGTCACCAAACCAGTTTAAAAAAATGACCCACAATAGGCCAAATGTTTCAGCCTTGCCATCTCTGGTGATGCTACTACATCTTTGCCATGCTCACTGCAATCTTCAGTGGCATTTTTCATGGACCCTTCTGCTCTTACTACAACAATGTTGCTAATCTCTGGGCTAGAGATGCTGTTTTAATGAACACAATGCTTTAGGGATGTTTCTCTTTTTACACTCTCTCTTTATGTCTGACAACTGAATGATATTGAGAGCTGTATTCTGCATAATAGACTAAAGATAGGATCATAGGGGACAGAATTCAAGAGGATTTCTGGGGAAGAAATGGCAAACTGAAGACGGCTCTGCTAAAAGCAGAGCTGACAACCGCAGGACAATGAAGAACCAGCAAGTTGACTGGCTCTTCAATAATTCCTCTCCAGACAACTTGAGATTGCCCACAAGGGCTCCACATGGTTGCTCCTGGTGAGGAGACTGCAAGACAGTGGTCTCCAGTAGATTTAGAGCTCTGGGAGACAAGGGAATAACCATCTTGCTCAACCCACAGCTGGCGCCTTCAGAAGGACACTGGGTTCACATACGTCCTTTTCTAATCACTTAAGGAAATTGCTTGTTAATTGCTTTTTAGCTATTAGGAAACTTTGGATTAACACCGAAGTTAATTTTAAGAGTGTTTGCCTCTATAGATAGACTGTGTTTAAAAGATGTTATAAAAGAGGAACAAATTTTACCTGACAAGACTGAGACTGATATGAAAGTGGATTTAAAAATGACAGGCTACAAAAATGATATGGAAAAAGATGCCACACTGGACATACAAAAGAAACCGGCTGATATCTTAATAATTAAAAGGGATATAAAAATAACAAACCAAGAGAGTGAACTGGATAATTTTTCTATATTGGATTTACAAATGAGGCTTGTTAAAGTTTTGAAGAATTTTGTGAGAAGGGACAAAGAAAAAAATGAAAAGAAATCAAGTTCTAGGATATTATTGAAGGGGCTAAAGATTAAGATGGTTAAAAGTAAAAGGAAGGAATATAAAGTTGGTTTATTTGATCAAGGTTAAAATAGATATGTTGTTATCTGTGGTAACCCTTAATGGACTTTTGCTGACACCAGGACTGAAATGACAAGGCTTTAAGGATTTGTTTATACAGTAAATAAGACATGGGATATGGAAGAAGAGATCATTTGTTGTATTTTAGGAGAAGGTGATAAGTTACCAAAATTGTTTATACTTGTGATGAAGGGGGAAGTCATTTATGTATATATTTCTTTTCTTTTTCTTTACGATATACTTATTTTTTCTATTTTTTTTCCTATTTTTTCTTTTCTGCACTTTCTATTTTTTCTTTTTATTCTTTTTTAAAGCTGGTATTAGGTTTTACCTTTGTAATTGTAATTTTTAATAAAATTACTATATAATAAAAGGGGGAAAGAATTTAAAATATACTAAATGATCACTGTTAACCACAAATAAACATGGATAGAAATATACAGGATGATCAGGTGGTGTTTATGTATACTTCCTTAGCATTATAATACTGTAGACAGAATAGCTAGCTTGGTTAGAAACGTGCCAGTCTTTACTTAAATTTCAGTCAGATTTGCTTTCTCGACTCACTAAAGAATTTTATTTTATTTCTCTCAAAGCCACATTTTTTCCTTCCAACCTAATTTCTGCTTTAGTTAATATTCATAAACCAAGCTTGTGAAGGTTACATTTATGCTAGTTTCTAGTATAGCATATTCACTTTCTCACACTAACATTAATACGTGACCACAGAGATTTCTATCCTGACACTCAAGTGCCACATCAAAAGTTCTTCCTGGGACTGTAACTTAATTCTCCATGGTGGGACTTTTCTTGCCCCCAACCACAGTGTATCCCACTGGCTTTCTGATATCAACTGTGAATTCAGATCTTTTTTCTTCTGTTTTGTTTTCAGAGGTTGGTTTTCTTGCCTCTGCACATCTTCTGAGTCTTCTGGTAATCTATTCCAGTGCTTCACTAGCTTCCTTAAATGTTACCATTTTCTATTCAGTTTTCTACCTAAATCATTTCTCAGCTGATTGATAGCATATCCTGGAATTCAGTGGTTCTTCCTTTTTATTATCTACTTGGAGTCTAGTGCCCACAACATTTTTGTTTACTGGAGTATCTTTTCTGAAAAGCACAGAATTTTGATTCTCAGAATTTTTATATATGGATGAGTGTAAACTCCCTCAGTTGGTAAATTATTCACTTGCTTGAGTTCTATAATGTCAGTGCTAGTAAAGGCATATAAACAAGACAAATAAACACAAAACAAAAAATGGCAAATATACTTGGAATATAGTTTTGATTGCTAGCATGATTTTCTCATGGGAAAATCGGATGGAACAACGGTAAAAATGAAAAAGGTAGTCTCAGGATTTGCACATGTGAACTGAATACAGCTGTATGGTAGATAGGCAAGTATCACTCTGTCGGGAAATAGATCTTGTTTCATGATTCCTTTTTATGATGTGACTGCTGCTCATATTCTCATGGTAAATTAGTGCTGTTTTCCTGGTTGGGCATCTTTTGTTTGTTTTGTAGTGCTAGCTGCCTGGAAGAGGAGAAAGCATGATTTTCTATGAACCAAAGAGTGAGAAATGAGTGAAACCTCACAGAGCCCCCCTGAGGCTTTTCTAGTGCTTTCATGTTTCACTTAAACTTGGCCAAATGGAGGAAACAACTAACAGAGCATCTCTGAGCCTGTTTCTCTGGGAAGGGGAGGCTTCCTTGAGAGAAACACTGAAAGCTTCTCTCTCCCCATTCTAATCACGTTTGCCCTCACAGACATTTATTAACATTTTGCTTTGTGAAGGGGGAAGAATTTGAAGAACGCACTGAAATAAAGCTTTATATATTTTCCATTGACATAAACAAAAATGGAGTACTTCTTAATCCTGGTGGAACACGAGGACTTTAGGCCATTACAAGATGTCAAGATGTGGTAGAAAAACTCACCTAAGAACTTATGAACAATTGGAGGAGATCCAAGAAACATTTTATTAAAGCTAGCAAGTCACAGTGAGTCATTGGTCTCCTGCTGTTAAAACTAAAGAACGCTAGAGACTGGTCTACAGAGTTCTTACATAGGATTTCAGAGACTGAAGATGAGCATATATATACATTTGTCCACTGACAAAGAACTGTCAGTAAGGTGTAGGGAATACACAGGAATCTAGGCATCCCTGTGTTCAGAAAATGCACACTTTGTAATGCAGGGTACTTAGCCTTTGGGAAGTGTGAATGCCAACCAGGTTGATAGTTATTCTGACAGTTTAACCCTATATCCCACTTGCAATAGGGAGAATTATAAAGAAACCTATTAGCAGCATCCTTGAAAGTGTTGCAGTGTATAGAAACATACTGTTTTTGAATCAAAGGCCATTCACTGATGTAACAAAAGTTACAACTCTGAGAATGTATGTTTTGAGGGAGTAATCATGGCATATATATATGAAAGATGGTTTAGCAGTTAAGGCTATTGTCACTAGATACATTGACTTTTACATTAAACAGACGAGCAAAGGTGGAGATATTGAAGGACCATCAATACTCCAGCCAGGAGCAAGTAGGAGTCATATAAACATTTCCTCCACAAAGATAAAATAAGGAGGCTGTGAACTAAAAATCTCTTCCAAGGCTACCTGATCCTGTTTCTAAATAGTAAAAATGTCATGCCTCCCTTATAGAAAGTATATTATTAATAGTATTTCCTTTCCAACACTTTTAATATTGTTCCCTTCTGCTTCTTTGTTATAGCTGAGATAGAACATAAATAAAAGAATGTGAAAGCCTTATTTAGTGATCTACTCTTCCTATTTGGCTAGTTCCTATTCTCTGCAGTAAAGGGGGAAAAAAAACAACCCACAGTTTCTTCTGGTTCATTTTTTTTTTTTTTGTCTGCGCTCAGTCATCACTGACCCTGCAGTGCCTGCCTGGACGAGTCCTTGCCTGGACGAGTCCTTGCCTGGACGAGTCCTTGCCTGGACAAATCCTGTGCAGTTTTCAAGGCAATTGTTTCAGAAGTGGTTTGCCAGAGCCTCCTTCCTAGAGCAGAGCCCAGCTGGCGAGCGCAGGAGGCGGGGTTTCCGTTGCTTCGCGCCCTTTTCAGGCGAGCGTGGTTTCGCGCTTACCGGCAACTGGTCCCGTCTCTCTGTGCAAGGCGCTGCCAGCACTTTTCCTCCCACCGGAGTGAGAGTACCCATTTATCTACTCAAGTGAGTTTTCGACCTGTTGGGTTGACAGGAGCTGGGGAGGTTCATTACCTTTTCCTTAAAAAAACAAAACAAAACACCTAAATTGGTGGGAAGCTCCTGTTCAAGGCTGTTACCTAAATGAGTGAGCAACCAGTTTGAATAATACATTGTCATGGCAAGATAAGAAATTTGGCTCATCTCTAGCATTCCCTACTACCTGCTTGCCACCCTATATCCTGGGCTAGTCTCCTACCACCATTGACTGTAGCAGTTTTGGTAGAGGTGCCAAGCCTGAACCCATTCTCTGGTGCTCCTGGGCATGGAACTGGAGAAAGTGTCCTGCAGGAGCGGGTCAAAGACACCCATGCAGCTGGGGCAAGTTCTTCCAGTTGGAACAACAGGGAAATGCTGCCACTTGGCTATCTAGCATTCCCAAGAGTGATAATGTGGGTGAAGCAGGGATCTTAATGGGCTGGTGCTGGGCTCCTCTTCAGTTCACCAAGGAAAGAAGGGGTAGGCATTAGGCTGTGCCATGAAGAACAGCTCTGCTATTCCATCCCCACCCGTGCCAGCATACTTCTTTAGTACTCTTCCTGCTTTGGTCATGGGGCAGGCTACCTACAGGCTCCTTCCCATAAGAACCCTGTCACGCCCACTTTGGACCTACAAACCTCCTTTTCAGGCCAGCAATGCAAAGTTCTAGAGCAACTTATTTATGTATTTATTATTTTATTTATTGTTGTTGTTTTTTTTTATTGTTCAATTTTTATAGCCACCCACTTAGCATATGACTCAGGGTAATGTACCTCATCAGTAATGACCGCACCCATATAAAAATGATGTAAAAATAATTAAATAATGCAAAAACATGAGGACATAAAATGCTGAGAAAAATTCATCCAATGGGATTACATCACTCTCTGATTCAGTGCCTGGAGAAAGAACTTTAATGCCTTGCAAAAGGCAGACAAGGTCAGAGCCAACTGAATCTCAGAGGGGATGATTTTCCAAAAGGCAGGAACGGCAACAGAGAAGGCACAGTTCCTGGAGCCCATCTGATGACATTGCTTAAGTGATGGGACTCCCAAGTATGCAAAATGAGGAAAGGCACAGCTTTCTGAATCTTAGAAAAAAACGTAAGCACTGGTAAATGAACCAGATCAAATTGCTAGGTAATCCCCTAGGACTTTGTGGCTTTTCTTCCCTGGAGAAGTCTTTTGTATGCAGCATGAAATAACTGGATTCTTGCATGGTTAGGTTTTATCAGCTGGGGAGGCACCAAGTGGCTTCAGTAGATGAGGAGTGCAAGTGTAAATGGAGCACAGTGACCTAGCCTATGACACTGATTTTTCAATCCATCCACTGGTCCTGCTCTGCTTGAAGCTACAGGATGATCCTGTAGACTGACAGGCATTGTTGAGGAAGGAAGGGAGGATATCGTCTCCCTCCACTGATGGATATACATCTTTTTCTGGAAAGGACCCTAGAGCAGCTAAGAAAAATAAAAAAGAATATATTGGAGCATTTAAGGAGAATTTACTTTGGTTGTGAAAAAGCACCACATTTCGTAAAGAACTGTAACACTGCAATTACTAGAAGACCCACACTTTGAAATAGTTTATTGGAAGTATAGTATGGTAACATTTTAAAGTCTGCTACAGAAAATCCTTGAAGACTCAGATACTTCCTCATTGACTTCCATCTCTGGAGTGTGTCAATGATACTATTTTAAATACCTGATTTGTGCCCATTGTCTTCTTGGTTTATGGAGTTGGTGGAAGCATTATTGGCTTGACACAGTAGATAAAATGGCCTAAAATGCAGCAGCTTTAATGATAGGACTGATGTTTCTTCCTCATGATAAAGTTGCTGTAGTATATTTATGTATTTATATATATTTATGTTTCTAATGTTTGTTGTGAGTTACCCAGAGTTCCCCCATTGGGGGGAGATGGGCGGGTGAGAAATTTAATAAATTAAAATACATACATACATACATATGGACAAAACTGAAACCAGGATTTTATTAAAGAGGCTAGTCATATCTTGCTTTTGTAAACTGTTTCTGTAAATGGTAAAGCATGTGAACACCTCTGAGGTTGGGCTAATGGTATTGACACAGAAAAATACCATCTTCAATCCACCCAGCCATTCAGCTCTGACCGCGTTTTCATACCCTTGGTTGAGACCTGTGCTTATGTTACTGGCATGAGAATGGGGACAAAGGGGAGCAATCCAGCCCTGTTACCTTTTGTGATGGCCATTTTAGCTGGCCAAGTTCTGGGGAGTGCATGATTTGGCTGATATTGGAAGCAATAGCTGCAAATGTTTTATTTGTTTATTTAATTTTAGAAAAATACAAAATATAAGCAAAATACCAATATACACTAAAAAATTAAACGAATGATTCTTAAAGATAAAAAAAAAATAGGAACCAGGAAAAAAAAAGACTCCCCCAACAAACAAACAAAAAAAAAGTAAAAAGTAAAAATATACCTTATGTATTAAACTTATCAATAGTCACTGGTTTACTAACAAATACCATATAGCGTTATATCATTACAAATATACTTATACTTATTGGTTCATATTTTGTAATACTCATTGGTTCATATTTTGATTAATAGAAAATACTGCCTTTTCCAAGATGGATAAATCACACATTTCCAAAAGCTGTTCCTTAACATCTGGAATAATATCATCTATCCAATTTCTCAATATAATTATTTTAGCCAACCCCCATGCTTGATTCAACCATAATTCCTGATAAACAATCAGATTCCAAAGCTTTGGTATATAATGCAGCATCACTTAACATTTAATGATTTTCCCATAAATCTACTTATATACATTAAAATACCATTCCAAAAAGATAGCAGATGATTACATGACCATATCATATGGGTCAATGAACTCTCACATTGTTTACACCTCCAACAAATAAAGTCTGATATTCATCCTTTCAAGTAAATTCTTTGGGGAGTCTGATATACTCTAAATACAATTTTTGATGAGTCAACTTTAAGCTCAGATCTGTTGATACCATTTTAACATTTTTAAGGACATGAAACCCATGATGGGCAAATATTGGAGATTCCAGTTCTTTAGTCCATGTTTGGAATATCCCAGAAATTCCACTTTAAAAATATTATTGAGCTTTCAATAGTGATATATTATGGATTTTACTTCTGTCATGATTCCATCAAATAAGAGAGCATCTTAGGTGCCCCTGAAGCAGCCAAAACGTCTGGCCCATATTGATCCTTTAAAAGATGCTTGAGTTGAAAATACTGGCGAAAAGAATGGTAGTGGAGAATTTAGTATTTCATTAAAGAAACATGGTAGACTGTGAGGATAAATTTGACAAATCAGTGTCTATGGTGATGATATGTTGATAATATATTTGAAAAACTGGAGTAAGATTCTTGACATTCCATTCTTTTTTTAATCCTAGGTCAAATTTTGATATAACGATGTTACATTTTAGTACCAACAGCCTTTATTGTCTAGATGTTCATATAATAATAATGTGAATCCCTCCAGGTCAGTATGAATACACAGCCCATAATTCCTAAACAGCAAGGGTTATGCTGACTGGGAGTTAAGGGATGTGTGTTTCAAAACACCTGGAGGCACCAAGTTAGGCAAAGCTGATATAGACCGATAATATTAGTGGATAGGAAAACAAGGGATATTAGAGATAACATCATTTCCTGATCTCATTCTTAATGAATAATTTCCTGCATAAGCAATATATAGTGTTCCTAGGTATCTGATCTGAATTTGGAGGCCAAAGATAATGACCTATAAGTTGCTCACCAGGGCCAGCTGGCAAGCTTAGTGAGGGCTCACATTGGAAAGCAAAGCCGTTGGCTTCAGCATAGAAGACTGGCTGGGAATGAGCAAAAAAAATAAGCACTAATTACCTTGTGTGCAGTCTGCTCATTGATACTGTTAACACAGCTCTAGGGTGAGGGGGCAGAATATCAGTCAATACCGTAATATTTTAAGCAGCATTTCCTTCTGTGGCAAAAGGCTTGGGATGTTCCACAAGAGAGCTAACATTAGTTCATCCATCCATTCATCTGTCCATCCATCCATACCGTCCTATATTTCAGCAAGGAATAGGCTGAAACTGCTGACTGGAAAAATCCCACCCATCCACCCTGGGAAACTTTCCATGCAGTGCTTGTTTCTATTGCCAATTAACTTAAAGAACTAAGAGTAAAATCTTTCATTGATCTTGGAAGTGATAAAACCTATTTCCCTTCTGTAACTAAGAGCTAAACCACCTAATCCTTGAAATACATAATGAGCAGTTGCTCTTCTGACTCATTTGATGGGGCTCCAAGCATGAGGAGTAGGGCAATCCTGATTGAAACCACCAGATGTGGATGATGTCAGCTAACTGCCCCCCCCCCCCCAGCAACTTGCTTTGAGCTTAATATATTTATCTCAGAATATATTGTTGTTGTTCTTGTAGGAAGGGCTAATATATTTTAAAAGTAATAATAATAAAATGAGTGTCAGTAACCAGACACTGTTTGCTCATAAAATGTTCTGGAAGAGGAGGAGGACATGGTCCAAAGCAATGGCCTGATAGGCCTCCACATCCTCATATGAGTCAAGATGCATTTGTTGGGCTGGTTGTGGTGCCCTCACATCCCCATTTTCAATGGCCCCTGGAAGGTCATATGGGGGCCCCAGGATAGACCTCCTGGCCCAGTTCAAGTGCATCACTGGAAACAAGTCTCACTAACTTTGGGAGCAGTTACTTCAAGTGATTATATATTAGATCGCAGGTTTATTTGTGTCTTCTACAACTTGGAAGCCCTATTATTTCACTGGGACTTAATGTATACAGTACAGTATATGGTTATAATTTATAGTAACTGAGGAGCTGTCCCTCTTTCCTCTTGCAGCTGTAATTAATTTCTTCAATCAGATTTATTGGGTCCATCATTTCTTTTCTTCATAACTGAGGTTTTGCACAAAATGGATATGAGTGTTAATATTAGTGAGCATTTAATAGTTTTAAAATAAGCATTTCCCCCCTTTTTTTCTTTTTTGGAATTGGGTATGAAGAAAAGATGGAAGTGATGCAAAGACCAAGGTCTCTAAAGCAACCCAATAAAATGGACAATTTATTTCTTTCATCTGTTCATTTGGGTAACGTGACTAAATAAAACAAAACCAGATATTCTCTGAAAGTTCCTATTAAAGTCAACTTTATACACCTTGAGATACACAATCTGTGTGTGTGTGTGTATGTGTGTGTTTTATAGATGAATCTGTTGTTCTGTGTTCTCGTTTTTCCTCCTATTTGTGGTTTGGTTTTGTTCTTGTTACATCTTTTTTCAGTTTTAAGAGAGTATGGTTGCTTGTTAACAGCCCATGGTTTTTCTTCATATACTGTATAACACTGCCTCTGACCAAGTATTCATTAAACATGTGTAATAGGATAATAGCCATATTGGCTAGTTCTGCCTGCAATTTCCACATTATTATCACATGTAAGATGTTTGCAAGATAGACTGGTATAAGTCTATGCAAGCAAGAAGAGAAAGAGAAGGGGAGGGGATATGTGTCATCTTCCAGCACTGCATTTCTCTTGAATCCTTCCTTGAAATTGTTGATATTTCTCAATGTGTATCATGTGCCTTAAGTCATCCACTTTCCTTTTCTTGATGGTGTTCACAATTTCCCTACTTTTGCTGTAGCAGGCTTGGCGTATAGATTGGAAATAGATATCACTATCAGAAAAGAGGTTACTTAAACCAGTAGAGATGAAAAGATTTCCAGGCTTTCAGCGTTGGCACTTTAACACTTAAGGCTTTTCTCTGCTTGGGTGATGTTCATGAACAGCTCACCACTATATACGGTAGCTCAACTGCAACATGTTAAAATCACAAATGTTATGCCTTGCCTAATTGTAGCTTGTTTATGAATGGTCTGGTTCCAGTGGAGTTTGCGTTAGCATACGCTACATTTTGGATCAAGGATGTTCTGATAAAGTAGAATTCTGGGAAACTGGGTTCCACCTTTAATGGTTCAACAGTAGAATTTATGGATACATTTCTTCTTCAGCAGTAAACTTGAGGGGATAATCTCTACTTGAGTAGAGGGAAAATTAGAAGACAGAGAGGACCTCTCCCACATCTGCATAGAAAAGTAGATACAGTCTAGACAAGAAGCTTGGGGGAACAGAGGGAAAGGAGCTCTGGAGATACCAGGTAGGGAACAGAGAAGGGACAGAGTTGCAACAGAGAGGAACATAAAAGTTCATGGAGCAGTTTTTATTACTTTGTATCAAACCTATTTCACCTAATGCAGCTCTTTTAGTCTTACCTGGAATTTTAAGGTGATGCTGGAATTATCTTTCTTTTCCTCTCCTGGAAAATTTGCCACAGATCCTTTTACAGTGGAGCTAACGTATGAGTCTTGCATCTTTATTTATTTAACAATAGAAGCCACACCTTTCTGACTATGACCAGAGCTTGTCTTCAATTTTTTTGAATAGATCCTTCCTTGTAGAATTCTCTTTAGTGGAGGTAGCCTTGGTTCTGTCTTTGGTTTTCAATAATACACCAGCTTCCAGGATGTGACATTTTGTCTGCTTAACCAGCTTCTAGTTGATGTGACATTTTGTCTGCTTAGTAATCAAGGCTGGGCTCAATTCTCAACTCCTTTTTTCCCAATATGCCTAAATCTTTGTCTGTTAATTTTTACATTCTCCTTCTATCTGGTTTTTAAATATGTTCATGTGTCCATCTGAAAGAATGCTTCATTACAATGTACATGTATATGCCTTAGGCATATTTGTGGTTGAGTATAAGCTTCTGTCCATGTGATATGCTTGTGAGTAGCATGAGAAACAACCTATAAACTTCCTATATAACTGTAACCAAATAACCCTTGAATACCTGAAAATCAGCAGTCAGCTGTCCTGATTATCAAGAATTCAGAAATACATAAATGAAGAGGCTATAGAGTGAGTGTGGGGATGTTGCCAGATGTTGCCAAACTACAAGTCTTAGCCAACATAACCAGTAGGGATGAACATCACCCTGCTTTGAAATGTGTTACGGTATGGAATCTTCATTTGGTTCAGCACTCCATATTTTTTCTTAGAAGAGAAGGACTTACACCAATAAAAAATCAGTGTGCTGTGCCAGTTATGGTAAAGCAGTTGGATTTCCTTGGGAGGAATCTCACAAGAATCTGATAGCCATTTATGGTTCTCCAAAATGTAAATTTTTCTTCATATAAATCTCAACCGCTCATGTGTCCTAAGCTGAAAAAAGAAGCAACAACCACAACAAACTTGGAGACCTTCAGACGGAGGTCTTTCAAAGCTTTGGCTGTGGCTCCCAGAATCCCTCTTAAAGTTTCCAGTAGATTGTAATGTCTAATGCAACAGAAGGATGAAATTACTAAATGCAGGTTGAGCCATTATATTAACTATATTTCATTCAATTACAATTGCCCTTAAATCAAATTCAATGGGCCTATCCACATCTTTTCAGGGCCTCAACTACTTGTTGGAATGCGGCATATTCTGGCACATTACTCAAGAGCAGATTGGCCCTCAGAGCAGTTACACCTCTATGGCTTAAGACATCAACTCCCCTTAGTTTTGTCTTTATGTATTGGCAAACGGGGGGAGAGAGGGAGAGAGAGAGAGAAAGAGAGAGAGAATCCACCCGCATTCTTTGATCTTAGTTTGCATAATTGTAGTCTAAACTAGTAAATATGTATTGATGCAGTATCTGATCTTAGAATACTATACTCTGCCTGGATTTTCAGCTAAGGAGCAAAAATCTTGTTGACATACTTGTTGACAACAAGATGACACCTTTGTTCTTTTCCAAGGTCAGTGGCCCTATTGCTTAGAGAAGGCAGTTTAAATCTAAGAAAGGACATGAGGAGGTGGGGGCCTCAAAGGTAGCCTACTTGGTTCATCACCCACTCTCTGTAATAGCTTGTTCACCCAGGCCAGGATGGCTTCTAACCAGAATGACATTCAGGAAGGCAGATAAAGCTGTGTTCTTCCATAAAGCCTTCAATGAGAAGAACCCCATTTAGATGATAATAATAGGAGAGGCAGTGAGGGGCTGTGGGTTTTTTATAGGTTTTAGCTGTTTTCTATTTTTATGACTGTAAGTTGCCTAGAATTGAAGGAGTACCTGGCCTACAAATGTGTCTGATAGATAGATGGACAGATGGCAGCAAAGACAGACTGTTATATCACTTTGTTACCATCTAATAGTCCTCCAAATTTTTGCCATGCAGATATGGAAGCCCTACCAATTCTCTTTGCTCACACACCTCCCTTCTTTCCTTCACCAGTCGCACCCTTGGTTGGAGTATGCATGCAAATATACATTTTATCTGCATAAACACCTTTTAAAAAACCAAAAATTTCCAAATACTGTAGGTATTTAGCATGTCTTGCTGAGTCGTACTGTTATAATACTGGATTTCTGAGTTTTGTAACAGTGATAAAGCCGTTATTTGTAAACCATTAATAGCAGGTTTCATTAAGTCAGCTAAAGCAGATGAATGGGTATAAGAATTGTCCCTAGCAACGCTAATGCTAAGAAAGAAAGCAATATGTCTATTCATAATTTCAGCAGGAGGCACAAAGCACAAGGCTCTGTTTTGCTTAATATGAAGTCAAATATTGGTACCTTGCAGAATTTCATGGCAAGAAATAATTTGTTTTGAACAGAGTGTGGTTTGTGGGTAGCTACAGAATTTATTGAATATTATTCTATACACCT
This sequence comes from Liasis olivaceus, assembly GCA_030867105.1. Lineage (NCBI taxonomy): Eukaryota > Metazoa > Chordata > Lepidosauria > Squamata > Pythonidae > Liasis > Liasis olivaceus. Next base: position 106,263,245 of record CM061349.1, on the reverse strand, counting down.
GCAAAATATTTGTTGTATTCTGATGAGGAAGATAGGCAGAAACGGCCACAGGCAATTTCAAAATAGTGAACCTGAAGTATTCCAAAATTTCAGAATTCTTATTTTTAAGAAGGGTGGGCTCAGGTGCACCAAACTGTTGCATCTAAACTGACAAAACCTGCTGGGTTTAGGAATAAGAAAAGCAGAAGAAGGAGAGGATATTAGCCCTTGAAGATAGGCCAGATCAGGAAACAGACTTCACAAGCCATACTGGAACTCTTCTTTATTGATACAGGCTATAGTAAAGGATCTTGAAAGCCTGATAACATTTTCCCTTCCCTCTCTCTTATACCAAAAAGACCCAAGGCAGGGTCACTTTTCATTTCTTTCTAATGTCTTCTTCCCTTCTTGAGCTTACTTTATGTTTTACTTACAGCCTCTGCATACCTTCTCCAAGATCTTCTCAGTGGTTGTCTACAGAGGGAGAGGGAAAGGTGTCGAATGTTCATGCAGATATCAATGTTGCCTTCCCAAAAATGTATGACAGTGAGGTGGCATGGAATATTCACTGGAAAAGTGTAATTGGGCTGAGTCTACCTTGCCAGATATCTGGAAACAAAATGGAAAGAGCAAATGGGGAACCTTTCTTTTTGGCTCTGATAGGGGCATGAGGACATGAGAATAGCTCAGCTGGATCAAGCCTTGGCTCACCTAATCAGCATTCTGTCTCACAAATAGGAAATCAAGGCAACTCTCCTCTTGTGCACCTATATGTTGAGGCAGACTGCACCCATCCTTCGAGGCAGTACTCAGCCATCCAAGCTTAGAGTAATTGATAGACCTGTCCTCTAGGAACTCTTGGAAGTTATCTTATCTAGCAGCCAACATCACATCTTATGGCAACATATTCTACAGGTTGATTATATGGTGCATGAAGAAACATTTCCTGTTCCAGTTTTAAATCTTCTATTAATCAGTTTTATTGAGAACAACAGGATTAACATCTATCAAGGACCATTAAGTTTCTCTGTGTCCTGTGTTATAACATCAGATAAAATGCTATTATGTTTGGAGTTGTAACAATGCCCATTGAAGCAAAAGATGACATGAAAGGTCCAGTGAAGTCAACTTTACTGAGCTGGCCTTCTTTAATGGACATACCTCGAGGTGTTTTTTTTAGGAACAAGAACAAAGCAGCATGAAAGGCTGTTCTTTGAATGACTGATCATCCAAAGAACAATGATCTTCAGTCCATATGCACTGAGATTTATCAATCCAATAAATTCTGCCTCCTAATAGACCTCTTCCTATGTTTTTCATTTCATGAGATCGCAGATTACTATCATTTCGTGAGATCGCTAGATTACTACCATTACACGAGATCACTATTTACTTCTGAATGTCTTCCCACTCCTCTTGCACTTTTAAAGAAAGACATTTGAAAGACAGGAAATATTGGAGGCATGACCAAAAAAAAACAACAACCATGCAGTAGAAATACATGGATTACTGTGGATATGTGGGAGGAGGAAGACTTCAGTGTGGTACTAGTCATCAAACATTCACAGGCCACATGTGTTCTGCTTCCCTCATTCCCCTCAGTAAGGAAAGAGAGCCAATTTGGTAGAACAAATGCAGGATTAGTGCTTGTATTGGAAAATTAGAAGGAAAAAAATTGTGCAGATGGAAGAGATGCATTATTAATAATAATGATAGGATGAGTGGCAAACATAAAGGTAGTGTTGTGGGGATGGGCACTAACTGAGATAAGAGAGAGATGAACAGCAGGGAGATAAAAGAATGTAAAGATTGATACAGGAGTGGAAAGTTGTGCTTCTATACACCCTGCCCCCCACCCCCATGCCTCTGGTACCCTTTCTCATTGCTTATGCTGGTAATCAGTACTGGAATTCAACAACTCATGGAGGGTCACAGGTTTCCTGCCCCAGAGTAAAAGATAGCTAATGGGCAAATCAGGTATGAAAGGATTGTCTAGCCAGGGTACCAAGCTCAATTTCCAGCTCACACTGTCCCAAGATTTTTAAGGGGCTGAAAGCCTATGCATTAAATGTTGAATCTTCCAATATTCACCTTCTCAGTGGTTGCTACACCACTTTACAGCTCCCACTGCTTCATGAAGATCCTGAAACCAGTCTCTTGGCAGTGGTTTCTTGAGTACTTCTGCTATCATTTCTTTCTGGGGGGGAGATAATATTTCAGTTTAACAAGTTTATTCTCCTGCATAGCTCACAAACAGTGATATTTGGCATCAGTGTGCTTTGTATATAGTGTAACTTTCTCTAATTTGGAAGGAGAATGCAGGTTTGGTTTATCAGTTTCAAAGTCCAGTCATAGCTGATGTTGATGTTCCTAGCTGAAGCTTCAGATTTATATATACACACACACAGAGTACTGTGCAAAAGTTTTAGGCAGGTGTGAAAAAATGCTGTAAAGTAAGAATGCTTTCAAAAATATATATTGTAATTGTTTATGTTTATCAATTTACAAAATGCAAAATGAGCAAACAGAAGAAAAATCTAAATCAAATCAATATTTGGTGTGACTACCCTTTGCCTTCAAAACAGCATCAATTCTTACACTTGCATACTTTGTACACTTGCACAAAGTGATCCCTGCACAAAGTCAGGGATCTTGTAGGATTAGAGTCAGGTGTACGACTAACCAATTATACCAAGCAGGTGCTAATGATCATCAATTTCATATGTAGATTGAAACACAGTCATTAACTGAAACAGAAACAGCTGTGTGGAAGGCTTAAAACTGGGTGAGGAACAGCCAAACTCCACTACTAAGGTGAGGTTGTGGAAGACAGTTTCATGTCACAGGTCATACAGCATGGAAAGACTGAACACAGCAACAAGACCCAAGGTAGTTATACTGCATCAGCAAGGTCTCTCCCAGGCAAACATTTCAAAGCAGACTGGGGTTTCAAGATGTGCTGTTCAAGCTCTTTTGAAGAAGCACAAAGAAACAGGCAACATTGAGGACTGTAGACACAGTGGTTGGCCAAGGAAACTTAATGCAGCAGATGAAAGACACATCATGCTTACTTCCCTTTGACATCGGAAGATGTCCAGCAGTGCCATCAGCACAGAACTGGTAGAAACCAGTGGGACCCAGGTACACCCATCTACTGTCTGGAGACGTCTGGCCAGAAGTGGTCTTCATGGAAGAATTGCAGCCAAAAAGCCATACCTCCAACGTGGAAACAAGGCTAAGTGACTCAACTATGCATGAAAACATAGGAACTGGGGTGCAGAAAAATGGCAGCAGGTGCTCTGGACTGATGAGTCAAAATTTGAAATATTTGGCTGTAGCAAGAGGCAGTTTGTTTGCCGAAGGGCTGGAGAGCGGTACAATAATGAGTGTCTGCAGGCAAGAGTGAAGCATGGTGGAGGTTCCTTGCAAGTTTGGGGCTGCATTTCTGCAAATGGAGTTGGAGATTTGGTCACGATCAGTGGCATCCTCAATGCTGAGAAATACAGGCAGACACTTATCCATCATGCCATACCATCAGGGAGGTGTGTGATTGGCCCCAAATTTATTCAGCAGGACAATGACCCCAAACATACAGCCAATGTCATTAAGAACTATGTTCAGCGTAAAGAAGAACAAGGAGTCCTGGAAGTGATGGTTTGGCCCCTACAGAGCCCTGATCTCAACATCATCGAGTCTGCCTGGGATTACATGATGAGACAGAGGATTTGAGGCAGCCTACATCCACAGGAGATATGTGGTTAGTTCTCCAAGGTGTTTGGAACAATCTACCTGCTGAGTTCCTTCAAAAACTGTGTGCAAGTGTACCTAGAAGAATTGATGCTGTTTTGAAGGCAAAGGGTAGTCACACCAAATATTGATTTGATTTAGATTTTTCTTCTGTTCACTCACTTAGCATTTTGTAAATTGATAATCATAAACAATTACAATATATGTTTTTGACAGCATTCTTACTTTACAGCATTTTTTCACACCTGCCTAAAACTCTTGCACGTATATTCTGCTTTGGTACATGAGAGAGCAACAACTGCTTGCTCTTTCCAACTAATTTGATAACTTTTTGGAGTTGAGTAGCATGAACAAATCTAATAAAATTTTAAAAATTATAGCAGTGGACCAGTCTTCAGCCCAATTTTCATCTTTATAGCTTACCAGTCACGCAGTTTCCTTTACATACCTTCTTATCCTCTTGGCAGTAGTCCAATCTTGCCCTGTTGATGTATTCATCTTCCTGCTTAGTATCCCTACTGCTGATACAAAAGCTGACTTTGTCACTATTTATATAACCAGAAACTTACCAATTGCTATCCTGTATCTGAGTTATCTTACAGATGCATGCTGGTTTCCTTGTTGTTGTTTTTTTAAAAAATTCTAATTGGCAGAGTCATGTTGTGCCTAAATTGAATAAATTAAATTACATTTCTACTTAATTAGATTCTGACAGTCCAAGAAACCATATTGTCCAAGTTTTTCTGTTTCTGGTTACAAAAGAAGCTTCCATCTTTCTCCCTTTCAATCTGAATAATAATGGAAGATTTCTACTGGTCATTTTATCCATATATTCAGATAATCTATTACTTCTTGGTTACCCCTTTCATCCTCATAGTGTAGAATCAGTCATAGGTCTATCTCTTGCTCTTGCAGTTGGTGTATAGGCAGGGATTAGCTTTGCCTTGTTTGAATCCCTACTTAAATACACTTGATTTAGCTTTCCATTCCAATCTGTACTGCTTGTGCGAGCCCACAATTGTCTTTTATAACTTTCCAAGTTCTTTGAACTTTGGTGGCTGTTGCATGTATATAACTTTCTTGATGTCTCCATACAAAAAAGCTGTCTTTACTGCCAGAAATTAAACATGCATTCCTCTTGGAGCTGCAGAGCTAAGAAATGTTCTTCTTGGAGTATGCTTAACCACTGGTGCAAATGTCTCATCAAAATCTTCACCATACGTTTCAAAGTATCCTTTGGCAACTGGTCTAGCCATGTAGTGCTAAACATTCCCTTCGGCATCCAGTTTAATTATGAAGATCCATTTGCATCCAGTAGACTTTCTCCCGATTCATTCTGTGAGAATCCATTTTTCATGCTTGTGAAGGAATTCAGTCCACATCTCTTTTTCAGTCTGGTATCCTTTCAGTGTGTCACCTTGTGGATGTACCTGATGTCTTCTCTTCTGCTCTGTAGCCAGTGGAAAAAGTCTTTTGGATAGTTCTCATTTTGATCTTTTTGAACATCTTACCTTTGGCTCAGACTCTTTACCACTTCTGGCACTTCTTGTGCTTCTATTTCTGTATTGTGGGAGTCATAGCTGTGAATGCTGCACCATTGCTTTCTATATTGGGATTTCTAAATGAAATTCTGACATTTCATTAGTGTTTGCCCTTTGTTTTTAACCAAACTATGCCATATATATATGTCTTCCATATGTTTTGCTCACTCTTGCAACATGTTTTTTAGTCTTTTGCAATATTTAACCTCTTTCTCTAAGTTGGTAAGTGAAAACTCACCTTGAAAAATCATCAGTAAATAACAAGAAATAAATAGTTCTTCCACAGGCTTTTACTAGAAAATGCTCATAAAGATCTGACTGAATTACAGGTAGTCCTCGGCTTAAGACCATTCATTTAATGACCATTCACAATGGTGCTGAAAAAAGTGATGTATGACCAGTCCTTGCACTGTGACCATCACAGCATCCCCATGGTCACATGATCAAAATTTGGAAGCTTGGCAACTGGCATGTATTTACAATGGTTGCAGCATCCCAGGGTCACATGATCACCATTTCCCAGGGGGCTTCCAACAAGCAAAGTCAATGGGGTAAGCCAGGTTCACTTAATGACTGTGTGATTTGCTTAACGACTGCAGTGATTCACTTAACAACTGCAGTGAAAAAGGTCATAAAATCGGGCGAGACTCACTTAACAACCACATTGCTTAGCAATGGAAGTTCTGGTCCCAATTGTCTGGTCGTAAGTTGAGGACTACCTATAATTCTAATGGTTCCTCTGACTATCCTTCCCTAGACAGCTAATAGGTGGCTCTAGTTATATATCCTTTATATAGAATATTTAAATTCAGTGGCACATGCTTTAATCCTTAATTTCCTTGTTAAATCCCATTTCTCTTGAAATGCATTCAGTACTTCTGTGGCCAAATATGTGGTGCCACAACCCTATATAGTCTTTATGAAAACTCTCTTTTATAGCATTCAACTTCTTTGACACATGCTGTACTTGGTAACAATAGTTTTGTCCCAAAATTCCTTTCTTACTAAGATAGATAACAAGATTTATATTACTATAAAATATATTGTAATTGTCCTTTAAAATATTGTTACAACCATTCTTTATAAATGTTCTTACACTCAGGAGAATACTTAGTGGTATAATCACTACCTCTTTTTGAAATATATAAATAAAGCAGATGTTTTTTTAAAAATACAAATTATTCCTGCAGAAGGGGGGGAGGGCTGCTGCTTGTCTGTTTGTAAACTTCTCTCTGTCTAGAAAATAAAGATTAAACTTCTGAAAGTGTTTTTGAACAAAACTCAAATTTACCTTTTTCATTTCTTTTCTAAATATCTGAAGGGCATATTCTGAAGGCAGATGGAGAGGTAGTATCCATTTTTAGCAAATCCAGACAGTTTTCCATTTTGGCTATCCAGCATCCTTAAAATTTCCAAGAGAGCATTCATTTGTGCAGAAAAATTGTCTCCATGTTTAAGTCTTTTTTGTTTTTTCATGTAATGGCAACATTAAAGGAACTTCTGAAATCACACTGCTCTGCTGAAATCATTGGAAATCATTCTTGTATTCCACATTTCTTTTGCAACTTGTTTATCCTCTCTGTGAACAAGTACATTATCACCTTCAGTTAGAGACACATGTGCCATGGCTTTTCTGTTTTGGAATCCTATTCTTCTTGTTTCTTTTCAATCTCTGTTGGTCTTTGTTCTTCCAGAACATGAGCCAGCCCAAGGATATTCAGCAACATCTCCCTGTGAAAAGACCATCCTCTGTAGTTTTTATTGTGCAGCAGTTTGATTGAGTCAGCTCTTCTTACTGAATACATGTTGCCATTCTGCCTTACTTAAACTGCCTGCTTTGCAGACTCACAAGCATTCATTCTCTTAGGAAAAGAATATCTTTCTCTTTCTTCCTAATCTTAATTCTCCTTCTGTCCTGGGCCCATAATCCAGTGTTGGATTATTTTAGACAGTGATAAACAGGATAGAGAGAAAACAAAATTAGAATTATGTTTGAAGAAAGAATTCTGTAGACTCAGAGCTTGCACCAAAGAAAATAATATAAAGGTAATATTTATTTATAAAGTAACATTACGATAGGAAAGCCTAAGTTGCCAGTTTACCTATACAGGTAGTCCTCGTTTAGCAACTCCTTGTTTAGTGACCATTTGCAGTTACAACAGTTATGAAAAAATAATTTTGCAACCAATCCTCACATTTACAACCTTTGCAGGTCTGTAAAGCAAGGAAAGCTGAAGTAAAATCATAAGCACTGTTGTGGTTTCACTTAGTGACCACTTTGCTTAACAACCGAGTTGCTGGTCCCAATTGTGGTGGCTAAACGAGGATAGCCTGTGCCTTAGAATTGGCAGAGTGTTTCTCCATTTCCGGATAGATAGCAGAGAGGATTGTAAAGAGGGAAACAGGAACTGGAAGGGATGATAGCCCTGAGAAAGTCAGTCTGGCCAATATAAAACAAGCTACAGAGATGAGAAAAGGAAGAGTTCCTATGCAACAAAAGGAAGCAAAATCAGAATCCCTCTGTTAGCCATCGTTACATTTCATGTATTGATCCTAATGGCCAATAGATGTATAAGGTTCAGAAAGCTAATGAATTTAGTGTTGATTCTTCCCATAACAGAGAGGACACCGAGGCAAGGGCAGGTGGCAAAGGAACTGCATCGAAGGGGGGCAAAGTGGGAGACTTTTCATTTTCATATTCACCCCTATTGGTAAAGTGGGAGAGGGCAGAGAAGGGAAAGAGTCCCCTGTGCCTTGCCTCCCCAACCGCAAATGGCAGGGATCCCTGGTGGGAGGCTGCGAGGGTTTCACACTTGGAAAGTGTGGGGAGAGAGGTTGGAAGAAGAGAACAGAAAAAGCCCCCTTCCCTATTCCTTGCAGGGAAGGAACAGGAGCAACCACACAGCAGCAGAGACGGATGTCTCCATCCTTGGCCAAGGGCAGCAATTTTGCTAGCCTCCTTTTCATAGCATCTCAAGAGGACCATTGTAGATGCAATGGTTTCTCACTTCCCTCCCATCTCAAGGGGGCAGGTGGGTGGGTGGGTGTTGGCAGTTCTTAATCCTGCTCATTTTGAGATTTGTAAAAGGCAGCAATTCCTGCCTGAGTCAGACAATTTCTTCAGAAGGCTAAAGGTGAGGCTGGAACACCTACTAGGGAACAGGGAGTTGCTATTAAGCATAGCTTCCTCCCAAGCAATTTCCAGATACTTTGTTTTGCATGAAATAAAGGGAAGTGTGCACTTTAGCTGCATAAAAGAGCTCAATTGATTTTTCAGGCAGCTGAAATGCAAGAATCCATAAAGGCTTCAACTTGCAAAAATGGTTACTTGGTTTGGAATGTCCTCCCCCAAACGCAGTCAGCAACAACTACTGGCATTTTTCATATATAACCATATTTCAAATGTATATTTATTTCAGCAATTACATGGTACAGTAGCCAAGGGTATAAATAGCATTTTATTTTGTAAACTGCCTTATCTTTTCGGAGAGGTGATCTATAAATCATTTTAATAAAATAATAAATGATAATGTGCAGCCCAGATATTTAAAGCCAGTAGAAAGCCTGCTGTGAATTAAACATATGGTGTATGGCATTCTTTGATTCTGATGCAATTTGGCTTCGGAAGATATTAAGTAACTCAGAAACTGAGAGATTCATTCATCTAAAGATGAAGTCAGAACTGCATTTCTTATTCTCATTTCTGTTATTTCCTTTTTAAATTTTTATTAAAAACATGAAAAATCCAATTTTATCACAAGCAGTCCATTTTTTATCACAAACGGTATAGAAAATTATTTGCAATAGAGAAAAATACATACAAATTGATTTCTAAATTGTAGCCTCTTTTCATAATGTCAATAAAAGGGAAACATTCATTTTGAAAACCCTTCTAATCATTGAGTGCCATCTCCTAATCGAACATGTTATAGAAGCTTTGACATTTTGGCTATTGTAGCTAGCTATTTCTTCCCTGAAGGAAGGGAAGGGTCATGACACTTCTTCATCATTAACATCTTTGTTGCATTTAATAGGTTTCTATGTTGATGTCTATGTTAACATTTCATTTGATTGTCCTTGAAAATGCTGGTGCAATAAAACCTTTGTGCGATTCTGAACTCTGCACTGTCTTCCTACTTTGAATTCAGTGGAACAGGCCAGCTTGTGAGAGAGAAGTGGCTGAAGACTTCCTCTTCCCTTGCAAACTCTCCTCCTTATAAAAAGCATATTGTTCCGGAGGGGGGGAAATCCAAACACAGTAATTGGATCATTTGTTTTACTAGGATCAACCAAAAGGCATAAGAATTGGCAAGCTTTTATGTTCCCCAGAACTTTTCTTCAGGCAAGATGTTGTAAAAAGTAAGATACAGGGTAAATACAAGAAAATTATTTGCAATCAAGAAAAACACTTTTATAAGTTGATTTTTAAATTAGTCCAGATATTTCAGCCAGAGAATTTGTAGGGGACTGGAATTAACGCTACTGGGCAGAAACATTTCCTGGATGAAGGGTCTGCGTATCATCTCCTACCCCATTCACATACCTGTAGGCCTGGGAATCACATATCAAAGTCCCAAATTTCTGTAATGGGAATGAAGACAGTTTTATTTTTTTCCCTCAACAACCAATTATATGCTTGTTCTAAATAAATCATTTTCTTAACAAATCCCAGTGAATTAGGCAAAAGTGTATCTACGTGTTGAGAAGAGTTTTGATTAGCTCATGGTTTTCTGACATAAATTCATGTGCTGACATGAATAATAAAAATTGTTTGAATCAGCCCTGATCCAGTTTAATTTGGAAAATTAATCCAGTTTGATTCAACAATTCAAGCCAATTCAGAAAAACAGTTTTAACTGGATCAGAATGCAGCCTAAAACAGGAAAATCAGAATAGTTGCCTTCAATAGAACAAAACTGAATGACCTTTGTAAAAATGAAGGGATACAGTATGTCACAACAGGGGTTTGCAACTGCTCCTTCTTTTGGCCAGAGAGAAAACTGAGGACATGGGCACTAAGAGAGTTAACTGCATTTCTGGCAAGTGAGTTTGGTCCCTGTTATTAGTTTGTTTGCTTAAATATGTCTAATATCTTTGAAAGGCCTTTCAACTAACAGCAAAACTTTTCAAATAAAAACCAGTTTCTCAAAATTCAGTAAACCATTCCTTAATATATGTTCCAGTAAGCTTTCTAAAGCCATTTTAAAACATGCCTATTCACCTACCCCTCCACACACTTTTTCCCCTGAATTTGCCCCCTCTCTAAGAGAGGCTGCTTCCAAACAAGGAAGCAAACTCTCCATCTCACTCAAAGAATATTCCAAGAGCTCCGGCTGTGGTTGTGTTCCATGTTTTCCCACTGCTTCCTTTCTTTTTCCTTACCGTCAAAACTACTTTTTAAATTTATTTTTATTGTTTTTTATTAATAAGAAAAAAGAAAAAAAGAGCAAAACAGAAGGATAATAATGATGGAGATACATGCATTGTCAAAGAGCAAAAACATAAAAAATGCTTTACAAAAAAGTGAAAGAAGTATGACGAAGAAAAAAATAGTATGATATATCATTATAACAGTAAACAGTTACAATTCTATATATATTTATTTAATGCAAATATTATTCAAGTATGCATAAATTTCTAATACATTTATATGGCTATCGTTTTTTTTAACCTACTGTATTTTGTATAAATGAGTCCCATATTTCATTACACTTGTCCATACAAAGTCTGCATCTATAGGCAATCTGCTCATAAGTGGCAAGCACAATCAGGTCTTCAATCCATTGAATAAAATACATTTATCTTTCCAATGCTGTAATATCAATCTTTTGGCCATAGCAAGGGCACAGAGAATCCATTTATGTTTTCCAGTTGTCAAGTTCCATGTACTTGGTATATAATTCAAAAGAATATTATTCTCTGAAAATTTTAGCTTTTGTCGCACAATCATGTTTATATAGTTACTTTCTCCCAAAACTTTCTCCCAAAAGTATAGAGCATTGTAAAAACATGCTTTAAAGAAGCATTGCCCTTATTACATCTCCAACAAAATGCTGTCTTAGACAATCCTTTTCTATACAAAAGTAATGGAGTCCAATAAATTCAAAATAGTATTTTGTGTTGTATAAATTGTAGTTTAAGGTCCCTTGACACTCTTGTTATAGAAGTTAAGACACTCTCCCATTGTCAAGGCAATATAAGAACGTCTAATTCTTTATTCCACTTATCCCTTAGTATTTGCATATCAAATTGATTTATTGATAACAAATATTTATAAAAACTAATCGTAGGTTTTTTAGTTTTAAAGGATTTAACAAGTTGTTCTAGTATCTCAGGTGTCTCAGAAGCTGGTCCAAACAATGCTGTTAACAAATGTTGTAACTGTAAATATTGCCATTGAGTTATATCTGATAGATGATATTTATCTCTTAACACATCATATGTTAAAAATTCATCTTCATCATCTATCAATTGGTCCAAAGTCAATACCTCTGCTTCCATCCAGTTTTTCCATATCACCATCTTTTTCCCAATTTTTCATGTTGGGTTTCCCCATAAAGTCAATTTAGCATGGGAAAAAGGATTGAATCTTTTTATTAGACATTACATTCCATAGCTTTCTAACTGATGAAATTCTTTCCAAAGATATTAGAGTTTTAGTGTATTTAGATCCTAATACAGTCCATCCAACCAAAGGTGATATATATATTGACAATAGGTAAGCTTGATCATATAGCTCCAGATGTGGAAAACCGAATCCTCCTTCATTATAATTGCATTTTCTGTCAAAATATTCTTGGAATTGAAGAACCCCATAAAAATTTTCTAAACAAAGAATTTATTTTCTGAAAATATTTTCCAGATATTTGAACAGGAATTCCTCTCAGAATATGAATTAATCTGGGAATAATTTTCATTTTGAGAGCATTCACCTTTCCCCAAAGGGTGAGGTTTAATGACTCCCTTCTATCCATATCTGAAGAAACCTCTTTATATATTTTATTTATATTAGATGCCACTAGCTGAGTTATATCTTTTGGTATGCACATACCTAAATATTTAATGGATTTGGTACAAATATGGAATTGATATTCCTTAACTGGATGGGAAACCAAATTTTCACCTATTGGCCTTACCATCAAAACTATATCTTAAGCAGGAAGGGATAGAATAGGCCTACAATGTTATGGAGTTGTTTAGACTGGTAGAACCTGCAAGGTCAACCATTTATGTCCTATCAGATGTTGAGTGACAGCTCCAGCAGCTATAAGTAGTATGACCAATAAGTAGGAGTGTTGGGAAGTGTAATTCAGCAACTCTACTTATCCCCATACCAGTCTATTTGCCTAAAAAGCTCTGACCTACAAAAGAAATGAGTTAAAGACTTCTACTTCCTTGCCAATGCACAAGTTGTCCCTTCCTTAACCCTAACATCAGCTGTAATTGACCCCAGAAAATGAATCACAGCTAGTATAACTAGGACGGAAGTATCTTTGTGGTTTCAACTCACCCCCCTTAATACAGTTTCTTTGAGCATTATCCCAAATAATAGATCCTGTCCAGACACTGGATACTTGGACAGTGCCATTTGATTTAATAACAGGACAGAGGTCATCCAAAAAAAAACCCAAGTGACATTTCAGAGTAAACATCCATGGCTGGATCACTTTTGCTTCTGAGGGTTTGTTTTTCCAAATGAATCTTCCTTTTTTCCCTAATAATTAATGCTTTGTTTTGAACTTAAATCAACAATTAGCCAAGTGGGAGGAAAAGATTTAAAAAATGAAGCATGCCAAGTAAAGTTCATCAAACAACAGTAAGGTAGATGATCTTATTGATGACACAGGCAAAGAATAGTCCAAACACCTTAGATTTATTTTGGGGTTGGAACTGTCCGTTCGTGTTTGCATAGAATGTAGCAGATTGAGGAACTGGTCTCAGCTGGGACTACAAGGAGCTGCTGTTATCCTAAGAATTACTGTCTGATTAACTGTCTGATTAGAACAGCTTGTACTGCTCTTTGCAGAGAATCCACATAGGACTTTATCATGTAACGCACAAATCTTTGTTCATTTAAATTAGCCTGAGGAAGAAGCCCAGGACAGGTGACATATTTTTAGTTCATGCTATTTAAGAAGAGAAATGAGGTGTGATTGTACTCTGTCTGGTCTTAGCTCCCGTGCATATATATGTTCTCAAAGAATGCATACACACAAAAATGTGTTGGTGTCATGCCTCTACATAACATCCAATCCTTGCCTCCCATTTTTTACAGGACAAGATCTCATAGAGTGATGTTAAATGCACACAAATTGAGGTTATAAAAGCATAAGCTCTGTGCACTTAATCAGTAAATGTGGAAGTCAGAATGAGATCTTACCTACTCCATGCTGGAGAACACATAATAAAAATGTTGACTCAGACTGAAGACCTATCAAGACCTCTCAGCCAAATATTAGTGAGAAATGCATGAGCAGGACACCAAGACAACAGTACATTCCCACTGTGTCCTTCAGCATCTGGTATTAGAAGCCAGAGACCTCCATGAGTCAAAGTAATATAGAACTGTCATGACTAACAGCCTTGAACTCCTGCAGATATTCTGATGGTGAAGTGCAAGTCAAGTCTATGAAAGTCAGGATCACGATGATTCTGCAAACTTTAGAACTAGACCTGAATCTAGCAGTAAAAAACTGGGCATGCCGATCCAGTACTGCTCAAGGTGATGAATGCTTTACTATCAGAGGTGGGGAATCTTTTTCGGTGTCTGGTCCACACTTAGCTGTTGGGTCCTGCCTGGGAGCTGCAGGGAATGTGATTAGTGATATTGTGATGTCTGGAACGGGCAAGGCTGACCCTTTTAGCCTTCTTTGTGAGCAACTGTAAGGATACTGCAGGCGATTAAGGCACCAATGTTGCCCTTTAAATCTTCCATAAATGGGAATAAGAACCCAATTTGGGGGATTTTCTGGAATGTTAGGGTGTGCGATAGGTGGCAAGTTTCTGCTTGAGTTGGCACCCATTTTGCTCCTTAAAACCACCTACTCCCATGGAAAAAGATCTGAAACAAACTCCACTTTTTATTCAGGCCGTAAAAATGAGCCAAAAATGGCAGGAATTATAGATTTGCCATTTAGTGTTCCTTTAGATCTGAAAAGCCATAAAGGGATCTATAGTTCAAGGGCAGCTGTGGCTGAAGTCATCTCAAATGCCATATCTATCTATCTCTATCTCTATTATCTATCTATCATACTTGTTTATGTGTACTCTCAGCAGTGTACACATAAAACATCCACAGTGAAAGACATATAAAATGAAAGAATTCTGTCACAGTTAAATTAAAATGGAGCATATCTCTTATATAGAATATCAATGGTGTTTTTCAATTAATTAAAAGCCCCCCCTCCCCAAAAAAGCTCCATTTTAACCTGCTTCTATAAAGATAACAAGGTCAGGGCAAGTCTAATTTCCTTAGAAAGCCATTCTATAACATGCGGGCTGTCACAGAAAGCCTTTCTGGGCTTGGCTCCCCATAAGTACATTTAATGAGGGATTACAAACAATTTCCTCAGGATCTTCATTTAAGGATGGATTGACTCTAGCTGAAGAAAGCAGTCCCAAAAACCAGCTACATCCATTAGGCATCTAGGAATGGACATGCAAATTGGCCCATTCCTCCTATGGAATCATAGGTGGCAGCCAATCTCATCTGGACCAGAAAATGATCTGACCATGACAATAGGCTACATGTTATGCCCTCCATATCTAGGTCACTAAGCAACTGCTCAGAGGTAAACATGAGTTCTAATTTATGACCATCTGTGTGAGATGCCTAAAATCACCTTGTTCCAGGTGATTTTCATGGTCACCACAAAAGCCATGAACTCCCAAGTCCTCTCAGATCAAACTCCCAAAACATGGAGATTAAAGTCACTGAACACCAGTAAGCAAACATACCATCTACCTAAATATTAGATCTAGGAGCTTGGGACAGGATCATGCTGGGCAGTAGGGCACCAGATATACCCCAGCTTGTCCCTTCTTAATATGCAGGCACTCCTAACTGGTCACCTCAGAAATGGAAGATCTGATCACAGAGTGTCCCTAAAGATTGGAAACACCACTGCTGTCCAACTCTGGAATCAGGGTTGGTGAAAAAACTGAAACTTGAATGGGCAGTTCTTTCTGAGAATGTTACCATCTTCACCCAAACAGGTTTTGGTAATACATACCTGGTCCACCTCTTATCCTCAATCACACTGTATATATGAGCAAAGCCTTATTACAGACAGACCTAGCATTTACCACCAGCAACTTGAGGCCAAGATCACTATCAATCTGATCCCAACCCAGGACTGGGATCACAAGTAGAGATTGCCATCAAATTCCCAATCTCCCTTCCCCTGAAATGGCCAGCCTGATATCCCTCACCAAATCTCTGACCTGTCACAACCAGGATCATGCTGTGCTCCCCTTTATTGCTATATAATCCTACAAACTTGAGGTTACTGATTAACTACAGCCATCCCACTCACACATTCACAACCACCCACCTATGCAGGCCAGCAATCTGGAAAGCCACTTATGCTGGCTCTCCATCAATAAAATACTTCCTTTCACTATTTTATATGACAAACCTCCAAATAACATCCAAGGGGTCTCTATCAGTTACTCTCCCATTAGAGCCCTAGATTAGGTTACACCCACACCCACACACCCCTGCACTCTCATTTCAGCTAAGGCTATCTACCAGTTTCCCATTTCATACCTGGAGAACTTCCTAATTCAAACCTGAATTATTCACTCCTTGAGGGATAATCTTCCACCTTGGGAATAATGTGCAGATTGAAAACGTAAGGGTGCCAACATCTTCTTGAGAGTCATTATCAGAGTGAGGCCCCACTGGCCTCAGAACACCAGGTGTCCTGCAATCCCTCTTCACTGGTACCTGGCTCCAGTGCAAGATGGTCCACCCTCTTGTTCACTAAGGGCAATTCTGCACTGCACCCAAATAGCTTCTTTCCCAGATTGCTCTCAGCTGTTTCTTAAGCTCACTTCAGACATTCCAGTCCAGATTGCAGTGGGCTGGCAATGGGACTGAGCTGGTGCTCATTCCAGACTATGGTCACTGTAGGACCTGACTGGTCATTCCCCTGTTTCTTGTCCTTCCCATCCATGGAGGAAAGGCAGGCCTTGCTGGTTGGCTCCTGGGTGGACTAGTCAACCAGTGCCCGCCTTCTCCTTTTAGGGATTGTTCCCTTCTCACTAATCCCTGGGTTTTTTCTTTGCCTCCCCAGATGTTTGCACGCATGGCCGCCTTCACATCCCCTTCCCATATTGTCTCCTTTGACACTAATGCAGACCTTTTCTTTGTCTATTTTCCCTTTAATGTACCATTGTAACTCAGATGCTACAATGAAACAATAGGGAACAAGTTGTTCTTTTGTTTGCACATTCCTCTGTAGGTCCATGGCTTCGTAGAAACAAATTAGCAAGCCGCTAAATCTAATAAAATTGTTCTTGCTGTTGTTGTTTTAAAAAATAGAGAAAAGGAAAAAGAAGCTCTACAGTACTGTACTGTGGGCAGGGGGTAGAATAGCAAGGAGAGCATGCTTTGTCCAGCCTGGACAGAAACCAAAAGATGCTCATTGGGAGATACAAGAGCTGAATGGATCATGAGCTTCTAAAGTTGAGGATTGGCTTAACAGCCCGTCATTGGATCAATCACCAGGTTATTTAAAGACAAAAACCAGCAAGTACCAACCAGCAGAAAACACAGCAGCCCAGCAACGCAGAAGGAAATTGCTGTCCAAGGGATTGTCCAGCTGCTAGAAAGGAGGGTGTGTGCCAGGCACTGCACTCAGTTAGAACTGGGGACACTGTTAGAACAGGAGGAAGTGCTGGAGACCAAGGGCTTCAGACAGTTCTGGTTAGAAAACATCTGTTTTGTATTGAAGCTGGAAAACACAGGCGGGATGCATTTGCAATAGGCTGGGAGCAGGAGTAGGAGGATGTTATCTGTTCCTGCTCCTGGGAAGCCATGAATGGCATGTATGGGCCAGGCAGAAAGTATGGATCCCAGGTGGTTGGGCACACATACTACCAGTCCTGATGCTGTTTCCAGCCCCTCTCTCCCTCAGCACCACCTCTGCTGGAAAGATGGAAAAACTTCATTCTTCAAACAGGCCACCAGTAAATCATGGGCCAAAGTTCCTACTGCCACCACTTTCAACTACTGGGCCAGTTAGTCCTATTCCACTGATAGCACACTGCTTAGTATATTTTGTTATTACAGTCCTATGTAAATAATATACTTTATTTACAGTCCTATGTAAATAATATACTTTGAAAAGCTGACTCACTTTCTTGAATGAATAGCAATATGAACACAGGGAAGAGCAATCAGTGGACATAGCTATCGACTGCAGGGATGGAGAAATTCCCACTTCTAATATAGTAGTACATATTTATATGTATTTGTTTGATTTATATCCTGCCTTTCCTTTAGAAACTCAAGATCTCTCTCTTCCTATTTCTTCCTCCCAATAACTACTCATTGAGGCAGTGTTTCTCAACCTTGGGAACTTTAAGATACGTGGACTTCAACTCCCAGAATTCCCCAGCCAGCCATGCTGAAGTCCACGCATCTTAAAGTTCCCAAGGTTGAGCAACACTGCTCTGAGGTAACATAGGCTGGGGGGAAATGAATGGCCCCCAGTCATCTAATGATCTTCTGTAGCTGAGGGTGAACTTGTACCTAGGTCTCCCTGACCCTAGTCCAACATCTTAACAACTACACAACTCACCTGCAAAATTCACTCAGGCTGCAACTTTACTGCCTTTTTTTCCTGAAAGAAAGTCTCACTGGATTAAATGTGGCTTACTTTTGAGTAGGCATATATACTGGACAGTGCTATCACTGCCCATAAGCTACAACTACACTTAATCCTCTCATCTGCAGTATGGGATAAAAATATTAACTTACCTTATGGGTGATTATGCTGTGCTAAACTGTATGTAAAGAGGAAAATCTATATATAAATAACACTGATGTCATTTTGATGGCTTCACTGGTGAGGGTATAGCAACCACTTCATGCACTCACACACAGAGGGCAATGTTTGTGGACATGGATTGGCCTCATAGGGTGAAATATGCTTGCAATAGTGAGTGAGCTGAATTCCTGAGATGGGCTGCAGAAAAAAATAATCTATAGGTATGGAGTGAATCAGACCAAGGCAGAAAATTCTTCAGGGAGCCAAATGCAGCCATTGTAGAAGTGGGTATAAGAAAAGACTCAGAGGACCATTAAACACCAAATGAAGAGTGAATTCAGCATTTTGTGTGGAAGTCTCTGAAGGAGAGACACCTGTTGCAGAGATTGTGGCAATGGCAGACTATGACTGGAGACAGAAAATACAGATTAAACACACATGATTGAGGAATCTGTTTCTGGGTGTTATGTAGACCCAGTTTACTTGCTGGTTTCTCTGCTGCCTCTAGCCAAGCAGGGTTTTGCAAAGTAAACAGCTGGGAAACCTGAATATCAGAACAACAATGGATAAGGATGTGTTTATCAAGATAAGTGTGACTTCAGCTTTCCACATCCAACAAAGCAACATTACCCAAATGAGCGAAGTAAAACCACTTGGGTATAAGAGTGTGCTAAGTCTGCCCCGCTTAGTTATGGGAAGTTAGAGCTGGTTATGTCAGGAGAAACATGTAAGTTGAATGTAGTGGAACAGGGTAGGTAATAAGTACTGTATGTTTGGTAAAACAAAAAGAAAGAGTGTAAAGAATAAAAGTATACAGAAATAAAGGCATGTGATAAGAATTTAAAAGAGGGGGGAATAGAGCACATTCTGTGCGGATCATCCCTGCTTCTACCACATCCATTGGCTGCTTCATAAATTGTCTTTTGTTCATTAAACTTCTCACTTTTCTCTTCCTGAGGAACTTATCAGATCCATCCAACCACTCCCTTCTCAGTCTTCCCCTTCCTCTCAACCCATTCACTTTTAATTAATATATTTGTTTTGTGAGTTAATCATTCTTCCTCCTTTCTATATGACCAAATCACCTCAACGTACTTCTTCTGTATTACATCCACATTCATTCTTTATACTCTTTCTTCTTCTTTACCAGACATACTTATTACCTACCCCATTCCCACTACATTCAACTTACTTGTTTCTCCTGACATAACCAACTCTAACTTCCCATAACTAAGTGGGGTAGACTTAGCACACTCTTATACCCAAGTGGTTTTGCTTCATTCATCAATCATTTCTTGCAAAAAACCACATGCTATCTACTACTTTTCCACCAGGATTTGCACATCTTAATATTTCTCTATCCATTCTCTCATTTTCTGTAAACATGCTACCATGGTGCACAAACACATTTGTTTGTTTGTTTGCACTGTTTTTTGCCATTCATTTATAACTTGAAATTGCTCATTCCATCTCCCTGTCAATCACAACTGTCTTGATCTTTGATACATTAATTTTCAGATCCATACTCCTTGCATCATACTGTCTATCTTACTTGTGCTGCACATCATTCATGTTCTCACCCAAGAACATTACAAAAGTGCACACATATTTATATCCCAACCAACCCATCTCTAATGTCACCACATGCATTTTTATCCATAAATAGATGATGATATATCTATTATGTTTAACAACCAAAGATACATCCCAATGTTTGGCTTACTCATTGTGCAGTGTTGGACCATTCACTGAGCTTTTCATTCATTTTCATGCATGCTTTGCTTCCATCATATATCATTCTTATCACATTCAACAACTAAGCTTCAACTCCATATTTGCACAGAATATTCCATAATTCAAGCCTGTTTACTTTATCATACACTTTAATCAACAATCATGCATTTCTTTCTCACATTCATATACATTTCTTAATGATTTGCAGAAGAGCAAGAATCTGGTCTATGCACACACATGCACTAGCATAGAGCTTCTCCATTCTTTCCAGATTTTGCTCATTGTAACCTCTTATAGCCTTCCAGCCAGAATCCTGCCAAACATCTTTCCAGGCATGCTTAACAAATTAATCCCCCAGCAGTTTGTGCATTCACTCTGCTACCTTTGCTTTTTTATAAGGAAATAATAATGGCGTTCTTCCAATCATCAGGCACAGATGCGGTCTTCGCACCTACATGAAATAAGTCACATAAGCAACTCAGATTCACATTTTAACTTTTCTCCAGTTATACCCTCTACACCTTCAGCTTTACCATTTATCAATAGTGTCACAGCATTTATGACTTTATTTTCACCAGTTTTTTTTCTTGCACATTAACATTAATAGCATTTGTTTTAATTCTACTCTTTGGCATAGCGCTATCCTTTCTGTACAAACCTCTAAAATACTCCTTCTGACACTCCCTCACTTCAGTTGTGTCCCAAATAAATTTGTCACTTTTATTTTTAACTTCATTCACTCCGTGGGATGTTCCTTGTTTAAACCTATTCACCCACTTCCAAAAATTTTGCTTTTTTTATTTCCATCAAAACCACCCTTCATTTTCTCTGCATATTTTAATCTTAACTGTTCCTTGATCTGTTTGACTACATTATTTGCAACTAACTTTTTCTCTCTATACACATTATACAGTATCTTTATGTCATCATTTTTCCCAGCAACCGTTTATTTATATGCATTTTTTATATTCACTCAAGACTCCACATTCAACTCTCTCTCAACCATCATTCTCTCCCCTCCTCCCCACAATTGGCCTGGCTATTCCTACCGAAATTGAACTGCAAACCCCATCATCCACAATCAGACAGCTTCTTTGCCCAACAGAGCCAGATTAATAAAAATCCCATTTTCTGCTAGAAGCATGTCTCCACATGGTCTTCCATATGATTAAATACATAAACATTGGCAAAATCCTGATTACTTTCCAGGTGTTGAAACGGCCACAGCATGGAGAAGCATGACCATGAAAGATGCTACAAAATTCCCAAGGAAAGTTTAAAAATAATAGATGCCCTTATGGGGTATTACTTGTAAAAAGTGACATTTAGGAGGTACATTGATGAATTGGCTGCTGTTCTCATCATATCTTAAAGTCAAGCACAGGAAATAAAAAAAAAAAGCACACCTAGTAAAGCACTCATAAGGAACACTGACACACACACACACACACACACACACACACGTCATTTAATAGGGCCCTCCTCTCTAGCACACTTAGAAAAGTATGCATATAGTCTTTAGGAACAATGCAAACATTAACCCTCCAGGACATGGATTCCCCAGTTCCCTGGCAGTGAATCTCCTTGGTTAAGAGAGTTGAATGTGGAATCTTGAGTGAATATAAAAAATGCATATAAATAAGAGATGGAAATGAATCAAGGCTGGCGCAGTGGTTAAGGCACCAGGCTAGAAACCGGGAGACTGTGAGTTCTAGTCCCACCTTAACCACGAAGCCAGCTGGGTGATCTTGGGCCAGTCTCTCTCTCTCAGCCCTAGGAAGCAGGCAAGGGCAAACCACTTCTGAAAAGCCTTGCCAAGAAAACTCCAGGGACCAGTCCAGGCAGTCGCCAGGAGTCAAGACTAACTCGAAGGTATGATATATATATATATATATCTCCAGAAAAACAAAGGCAGACTTCTCAGGTGGAGTGACTTACTTTTGCTGCAGCTTAAGCTACAGCTCAGATTTACTCAGAAGCTTTGTAGGGCTTGAACTATCTGTGCATCTTGCCATTTATGCCTCTGCAGAATAGGAAGTAAAGGCAGTATTTACATAGCAGTGAGCTCCCGCCTTCTGCCAAAAGAAAAGGAGGAGGAGGCTTTCTTCATGCCCTGCATTAGCCCTCCTCTCAGTGTTTGTTGCTGTGACAGACTGGCAGGGCCACCTCTCTGGAATCCATTAGCACCCAGTCTTTGTTGATACCTGCATAGCTGCACCTTGGAAATGGTTTTTCTCCATTATAAAAATGTCATGGAGAAATGCCTTATTATAAAGATACATTGGGAATGGACCATTGCAGGAGGAACCACCAAACAAATACAAAAGTCAATTGCAAAGTTTCTGCTTGTTTCCAGCAGATGGCATTTCTGGTTGTGTCACCCTGTCCTAGCACCTCATGGGAATTACAGTTCACAGGGCTACAATGTGGTGGCAAGGGACCTACAAGGAATGAGCGTCTAACTCTCAAGTCACTTCAAAGCTAACATGTTGCAGACTAAGCCATTGCCTGCAAGTGAAGAAGATGGTTCCCTCACACACTGAAGGTTCTCTGTTAATAGTGGTACAACTGACAGCTTAACAGAATGGAGGAAGGGGTAGGACAATGGCCAAGTGCAGCCATTGGTACCAAGTTCAATCCTTGGTCTCTCCTGGTGGGGCTGGGAAAAAACCCTACTTAATACAATACAAATACAAAATACTTTAATGACCAAGTATAAAATATATACAAGGAATTTGTCTTCGGTGACGAACAGCAAGATCAATGGTGCATTGGATAGCACAGAAAATTAATAAACAGTAACAATAACACTGCCCAGTAAAATAACTTTTCCAAAAGAAGAAGCCACTGCCCAGTACATATCAAATCATATAGTATTTAACAGAGCAATGGCACAAGGGAAAAAACTATTCCAATGTCTAGATGTTTTAACATGTGGAGCTCTATAGCGCCGTCCTGAAGGAAGAAGTTGGAACAGATTATATCCAGGATGAGAAGAGTCTGCAGATATCCTCTCTGCCCTCCTTTTGACCCTCACAGTATATAGTTCTTCTATAGAAGGCAGGCAGGTTGCAATTATCCTTTCTGCAGACTTAACTATCCGTTGGAGTCTGAGTCTGTCCTGTTTGGTTGCGGAATCAAACCAGACAGTTATAGAGGAGCAGATAACATACTCAATGATTCCCCTGTAAAACTGTACCAAGAGCTCCTGGGATAATTTAGACTTCCTAAGTTGCCGCAGGAAGAACATCCTTTGCTGTGCCTTTTTAATAATGGCTGTAATGTTAAACGTCCATTTCAGGTCTTGGGAAAGTACAGAACCCAGAAACTTGAAGGACTCTACCACTGATACTGGGCTGTCGAGTATGGTAAGGGGAGGAGTATTAGAAGGATTCTTCCTAAAGTCCGCAATCATCTCCACGGTTTTAAGTGTATTTAATTCCAAGTTATTACAACCACACCACAAGACCAGTTGTTGAACCTCCCGTCTATATGCTGACTCATTTCCATTTCGAATTAGACCAATGACAGTTGTATCATCCACATATTTCAAGATTTTAACAGAAGAGTCTTTTGAAATACAGTCATTGGTATAAAGGGAGAAAAGCAGCTTAAAGTCCTGGAACATCACTGCCAATCAATATCAACTATCTTAGATGAAAGATATAGCACTTTTCTGAATTCCCTTGCAGTTGCTCCTTAGTAGACCATGCTGACAGCGCCTTCCTATGGAAACTAGGACCATGGCATGCCTTAATTAGGAGTCAGCTGCAAATTCTGAGTGACTCCAGGCCCTCAGGTACACACATCGCACTAAGCCATAATATAGCTTGACTAGTTTTGGTTTAGCACAGTGTGTAAACCCATTATGATGCACAAATGGGGCTTCTGGCTTAGTCTTATGTGTGAACTATGACTAACAAACCATGATTTAGATTCTAAGACTTAGATCAGTGTGAGAAGTCAGCCTGAGTCTCCAGTTGGACTGACTGCTGACCACATGAATAACAAGAAGGCCAGTCTCAGAGTCAAGCCTCACCTGTCACTTAGTCTTGGGTCTGTAGATGACCAGAAACATCAGAAGTCTTTTCCAGCTGGTAGCTCAACATTCTGAGTTTCCAAAATTTGGGGAGTATCACAGGACTTATTTATTCTATCAGGCTTGGAGATGGTAACCAGTTTTAAACTCTGAATGGGATGAGATTCTGTGTATCTTTCCTGGATTGTCTTTTGTTTGTTTTGGGAGTGATATTTACCCTCCTTGAGTCCTTGGAAGGCAATGGGCAAGAAAATTGACTGATCATCCAAACAAATGGCATGCCTGAACAACAAATAGTAGGCTTTTCTCCAGTGCTTTGTGAGGACAAGCTTTAAAAGGCATCCCTGGCCCTCCTGTAGCCAGTCCTGAACATCTTTCTTCTATGTCTGAACTCATGAAGCCAGGGCCCTTTTAAAAGAAGGCAGTCAGTGGGATGGAATAATGGAAACATTGAGCTTGATGTAAATCTGACAGCCAGTCTGGAATATACCCAACAGACTTTTTTTAGGCAGAGTGCTTTACGAATAAAAATTATCTATCTTTAGTAAGTCATGGGACTGTGGAGAAAGGCACAGAATACAAGAAGAGAAGGTAGGGAAGTACACTAAGAACCAAATGAGAAATTAGTCAAACCAATTGACCAGAGCAAAAATAGCTGCCCACAGAACAAACATAATCCATAATGTAAATGTTCAAGACAAGCGAGCCAATGAACATATTATGATTATGATTATGTTGTGATTGAAAGAAAGACAGAAAGGTTGTGTCAAAGTCTACTAATGCCCTGCTTAAAGTAATCATTGATGCAGCCATAAAAAGAATGCAGTGCAGACAGCCTGTGTGGACTTAGCGTAGGCTCCAGTTTAGCCTTTTCAAATCCGGAGCCCTTCGCCCCCACCCAATGTGTTAGAACCGCAGTCCCAGAAGCCCTAGCATCCTGGCCCAAGTGCAGCATGAGAAACATTAATAAGTTGGAGAACTTCCAAGGCAATGAGGCTGCCCCCCCCCCCCCGCCATTCTAGCAAATGGTAGATCTGTACCATTCCTAGCCCATGGGTACAGAGTGCCACCAGGTGCTTGCCAATATCCTCCTTCTGTTTCTGCAATCAAAGCCAAGCAGCCAAAACCAGAAGCTTCTGTAAACTCTGATGTAGCTAGTGGACTGTGTTGAATTTAGGAAGTCATCAGATATACAGGCTTACCCTAAGATTTATTTACATCTTTCCTTTCCAAATATAGCAAACACAGGAAGGAGAAAACAGAGCTGTGGCCATTACCCATGCTGTGATGCCAATATGCTCCACCACAGTTGTACAGTGAGTGTCCTATAGGAGTATGTGCATTCAATGCTTTCAAATCGGCATTATTTTATTGTTGAAAAGAATGATCGATGCTGAACAGCAACATATTTTATCACCCACAACTGGGATGCAAATTTGGGGGGCTGCATTTGGTCTTTGAGTGGTGTGTGAGGAACCACATTCCACCAGCTGGACAGAGGAAGACAAATTTGATTTACTACCAATTTGCTAAATATCCTATAAACTTAAGAGTATATTAAGTGTGGTTAATATGACTCTCCCTGCATTGAATAATTTTTCCTTTCTGTTTCCTTAAAAATTGCAGTCCCCTCTAGCAACTGTATGACATTTTTTTCTTACAGAGGGGCAATGTGAACCTCAGATTCTGGTCTTCCAACCTGGTAGGCAGCACGTACTATATGCTTCCCTGCAGAAAGAGACTGAAGGCTGCTAAAGCTGCCTGTGATTCTCCCCTGAGTTGAGAGAGGATTGCTTTTTTTTTCACTCTGGCTCTGAGCCAAAGCAGTGTGTTGGGTTTGTTCCCATAAGGCTTGGGAGAGATGCAAAGAAAAGGGCATGACTTTAGGGATGGCTAAGTACCTACTGAGCAGAGATAGCTGGTAACGAAGAGATTAGTGCTTATTAAATGGTAATGACTCTGCAGTTGAGCAATAATGGGAAACCCAGACCCTTCAGGGAGTATTAATAATCCATTCTTACTCAAAAGCTGCTGATCACCAGACCAAATGGATCAGCAAGTCCCTCTGAGGCCACCCACGTGCAAAAAGGTTGTTGGGAGCCCTCTGGTTAACAAAACTCTTCAACACCAAGCCAGAGGCTCAGTTTGCACCAAAGGCTTTCTGAGCTTTGATCAGTCTTTTTTGGAATGCAAGCTTGTCAAGGAAAATATAAAAATGATATTCAGCCACATGAAACATTTCTGTCAGAGCAAGGAGCCCCCAAAATAGCAGTGCTGTAAATTAAGAGTTGCCTTATTATAACTACATTTGCCTGAAAGGAACATGATGACCCTGTATTCAAAACAATCTACCCTACCTTGTCAACTGCAGGTTGCCATCTGAAACCAGTTCTGGAGTTTTCGCTCCATCATAAATGCATTAGTATTATCCGTATGCATCTATGCCTGTGTAGATATAATAATAATAATTTGGCACCTTCAAGTCAGCCTTGACTCCTGGAAACTGCCTGGATAACTCCCTGCGGTTTTCTTAGTAACATTTTCAGAAGTGGTTTGCCACTGCCTCCTTCCTACAGCTGGGAGAAAGTGATTGATCCAAAGTCACCCGGCTGGCTTTGTGCCTAAGGCAGGACTAGAACTCACTGTCTCCCAGTTTCTAGCCTGATGCTTTTAACCACTGCACCAAACCGACTCGTAACACAATGCAAACAAGAGCAAAATCAGGAGGGAAAGAATTGAACTGATTTATAACTACCAATTAAAATCAATTGCCTGTAAAATGGGACCCCACTGATAATGTTGATCCCCATCTGCATATACCAACCATTCTCCCTCTTGCACACAAAACACTCTCACACAGAGAGACAGAAAAGAACATCTACATACATGTTTCCCTCTCTCCTTCTAGCAGTATCTGTAGAGAAGAAGAAAGGGGGGAAGCCCAAACAGAATGGAGACAGGGTAAGAGGAAGACGTAGCAGCACAGAGAAGGAAGGGGGAAACTAAACTGAATGGAGATGAGGCCAGGGGGAGGGAAGAAAGGCAAAGAGAGAGAGAAGCCCTGGGAAGCTTATTGCAGCGTGTGTTTTAATGGTTATTACCCACCCCAAGAACCTCTGGATAGTGGGGAGGTTATAAATATTGTACATAAAAAATGAAATAACCATTCTCCCAATCAGTCTCTCCCAAGGGACTACTCATCTTCAGAGGCATCCACGCTTTCCCACTGCAATGTCTGCAGTCACCTGCACCTTGGGCAGCCCATTTATTTTCTGTGTCTTCTAGTCTTCTCGGAGAATGCAAGATGACCCTCCACCAAGCAGGGGTTCTATTTGGGATTATAATTAGATACTTTCCCCCTAGGGTCTTCACCTGAAAACAGTAAAGCTTGCTTTCACCCTTCCTAGATCATTGTGCAAGTTGGATAGGAAGGAAGTGTCTCTTTGTAAAATGTCTGAGGGCAAAAATAGATCTTTCCCATATGTACCTGAAATCTCTGCATGAACCTTAATCACCTGCTTAACTATCTGGAACAGCAATTCTGTCTTAGTTCATTTCCCCACCAGCAACTTATAGAGTCTTTTAAGACATCCAACCATCGTTGTGCCAAACTAGCGATCATGAAGACAGGCTCTATATCACTTCAATGATGGCTTGGTGATGCCATGAAGATGCTTTAGGTCACTGAAAGGGCAATGGCCTTCAAGTGACTCAGAGATAATCAAAGTGACTATTGTGTGGGTAGAGGCTTTTTACACATCTGTGGAGCCAAGCCTTTATTTCTTGATCACAAGATTTAGAATGTGATTATAGACATTATAGGCATATTTGAAATCACACTGAAAGCCATCTCCAAGGCTGAAATTTACTTGGATGTAATTCTGTGCACATTACTAGAAATGTTGTGCTGGGAGCAGAGGGAAATTGCAGAAGGGAAAGTGTTTTTCAGAGGAGTGAGTATAGTGCAAATCAACTTTTAGAGATATCTTGGATGATAAAAAAGATGGGACAACAAATGGAAATAAATAAACAGAAGAGTGGGCTTCATCTCCAAGTAAGAGATCCAATGGAACACACTTTCTCACATACCCTTATCTGTTTTCTCACAGGTCAGAGTTGTAGAAGAAATGCATATTTACAGTGTTATACATCCTTTGCACATGCACTGGGTTGCACACTCTGCTAAATCATAATCTTGATCCTTGTTTCAGGCTTTGGCTGATTGAATAAGCCATGGGTAAACAAATCCTCTCGTGGGTTGGCTGAACCAGGTCACAATGTCTAATAGAGAGAGAGCATATATTACCAAACAAATAATCTCTCATGTCCTGAATGATAGGAGTTAGAAAGCTTTACATATGGATTAGAAACCTGAAGCAATTAATGGAACAAAACAAATTTATACTTCTTGTATATGTTTTAGTAATCTAGATTTCTTATTCCATCAACATCAGGTTCAAAAATAGCCATGCCAGTCAGCGTTGGCAATAGAACTTAAAAGTGCTGGGGCCTGTTAGCAGTCCCTGAGCCAGTCAATCCTAAAGCAAAGCAAACTTGCTTTCCCCATCATTTTGTAAAGCATGCAGTGTCATTATTCACCTACAATTTAATTTGCCATTCTCCAAAGAGAAGCTCCACAGACAATAAACCGTCCTTGGCCATGGGCCTCATCTTTTTCTGAGATTCTGGAAGGACTTTGCCATTGGGGGAGAAAATTCAGAATAGCTTTTTGTCATGTGATGGGTAATCCATTATATCTGGGTTTGCTATTAAGATGTTTGATTATTTCACTTGTCCTGAAATGGGGATGAGAACTGGCTAACCAATAAACTATCATCACCTTAGCAAATAATTCCAAAGCGAGGATCTTCTGAAGACCTCATCCACTGGGATCCTCCACATTCTGTGGCCACCTCAGCACATGGGATGGTTTCTCCCCAAAAGTCCACACAGCTTCAATTTTTGTATAATTTAGGAAAGCCTTTAAAATGTGGCTGTTTCAGCAGACTCTGGGCAGGGTGATTTGTGACCCCACACTGATACTGGTATCAGTCTGCATACCTTGGTGCTTGGTGTTTCCTTCCTTGAGATACACACACATACACTACAAACAGCTTTTTGTTACTTATTTTCTATTTGTTCTATTGTTTAAATATTTGTACATCGTTTAAAGTTGCTTGGACGATTGAGACGGCTTATGATTTGAATGCATAAATACTGTTAGCCCTATACTGTGCAAAAGCAAATAGCCATGAGTTGCAATAGGCAGTCCTGATCTTCTCCATAGGTGGATCATCAGCTGTCTTCTTCTTCCTCTTTAGAACAATGGGCCTGCCAAGATTTCTTCTGCTTGAATCCTGAAGAACTTGTGTGTTAGAGAAAGCCTCAAAAGTGTGCTATCATAGGAGGGGACAGGATAGCCCAGAATATAGATAAGGGAATTGATATAGATAAGAGACAGTTTGGTCTAATGGTTAAGGCACTGGGCTAAGACTAGGGAAGACTATGTTCTCGTCCTCCCTTTGGCATGAAAGCCAGTGAGGTGATTTTGGGCCAGTCATTGTCTCTCAGCCCTCCCCACCCCAAAGGGAAAACAGAAGGCAGGAGCATTATGTATGCTGCCTTGAGTTGTACAAAATAAAGGTGGAATATACATCTAACAGTAAATAAATAATTTTACCTTATTGGTAGTGCAGAAATAGAGAGAACCATTGAACAGTAGCAAAGTGTTTGATTTTTCTGTGTCTCTTGGCTGCCATCTAATAGTCATGTGGACTTTTGCAGCCCAGGCATGGTAGGCCTAGCTGCTATGGAAATTCAGTTGGACAAGGCCCAACTCCCATTCTAAATTCCCTCATAAAGTTGTTTTGGGGATAAAATTGGAGGAGGGAGTATTATGTACCACCGTCAGCTTCTGAAGGAAAGACAGGATATAAATATAAGAAATCAATAAAATAAGTCCACGCAAGAATAGGGAGGGTTAGATTTTCTTTGTTTTAAGAAAGGCTTCTCCTAATAATAGTATTTCTACTAAGGGTTAAAAAAACCCATACAGAATATGAAAAAAACTTAATGCATCCTTAGATTGATAAGAAGCTTATAAAAGGGTCAAACTCCCATCCAGCATGTGTGACACAGTTCACGGACATCATAGTGTGTACAGTCTGAATGACTCGCCCTGTGGGGTTGGTAGATGCCCTAGAGAGGGAGGGCCTGTCTTTTCCAAAGCAACATATCCTGCTACAGTTTCTTGGGGGGGGGGGGGGGGGGGGCGATGTCTGGTACATATAGAGAAAATCCCATATCTGCCTTTTGAAACATTCTCGATACACTCTCATTATGGTCTGAAAGCTGATAGGAGAGTGTTTAAGAGTAGGTGAAAAATGTAGCTGCTTAGCAGATATTGGAAAAATGTCCCTATTACCACATCTCTTCTGGGGGAAGAAAATCTGTTTGCCCACAACTCCCACCCTTTGTTTTTCATTTGGAGTTTGCACCCTCCCCACCATGGCCCTGACTTTAAACTGCAGCAAGTAAAGGCCACACAGAGGAAAAAGCAGACTGGGTTTACTCTCCGCTGGGGATCACTTGTAGACCCAATGGGTTGTGATGCAGCAGGATTCAGAAAAAAAGCCCCCCTCCCGCCCACTCCCACCCCCATGCTTGCCTCATAATCAGCTAGGTGATGCCAGGAAAACCAGTGGCTATTCTGGGGGGAAGAATTGCCAATTGAAGACAAGGGGGCAAGATAAAAACAGAATATTAGCATACTGTACTAGTGAGGTTAGAGAGAAAGAGTGCTGTTTCTGGTCACCTCCAAGCCTCTTTGCCTATAGGTCATCTCCTGGTATCCCGAGTGGCATTGTTTCAATGGCTGCATGTGGCCTTTGTGACAGCCTCCTGCTCTTTGGTCTTTTTAGGAAGCTGCATCAAAACTCATGGAAGTCAATGTTAAATCCTCTTCTAGAAAAATGTTTCCTGAAAAGAAGCAGCAGCTAAGGAAGGAGGATTGGATAAGGTGTCGCTGACTGACAAGCTTTCAAAAAGCTTGTCTTATGGGTTTCCACATACAAATCAGGGTTTTCATCACAGAGGATGAGGTAAGGTGGTCTTCTAGCTTTTAGGTAGAATCTAGGTTATTATATACAAATACCCTACAGTCTGTTTTTATTAGGGCAGGCAATTCACACAGCATGTGAAATCCAGTTGACTTAATGTCTTTAATGCAGGGTTTTTCATTTCCCAATACTTGAAATGAGACAACACAATTCACCATTCAGAGACAAAATCCCTGAATGATGAATTTGTTGCTGAGAAAACACAATTCACCATTTGGGGCACTGGAAGTGTTTTTGAGTTGGAAGATTCAATGTTGCATTTCCATTTCCACTGAGATTGTAAGTGGTGGCAGTAAAGCAAAAGAGGCAAGAAAGATTAAACTTGTTAAACTAAACAGCAGGATGCAGGAAATAGAGATAGTAGGTAAATAGAAGATCAGATTTTTAGAAAGAGGTAGGCTAGCTCTTGCTAGAGTTGCTG
Organism: Liasis olivaceus; assembly: GCA_030867105.1. NCBI lineage: Eukaryota > Metazoa > Chordata > Lepidosauria > Squamata > Pythonidae > Liasis > Liasis olivaceus. The sequence goes on along the minus strand of CM061349.1, from coordinate 106,231,671 downwards.
GCTCCAGATTATAATTTAATAATACTCAGCCCTAAAGGTCAAGTAGTTGGGGGAGGGATAGAAGAAGCTAGGTGTGGTCAGGATGCAGAGAGTTAGCTCAGAAACATACAGTACTGTGCAAATGTTTTAGGCAGGTGTGAAAAAAATGCTGTAAAGTAAGAATGCTGTCAAAAATATATATTGTAATTGTTTATGTTTATCAATTTACAAAATGCAAAGTGAGTGAACAGAAGAAAAACCCAAATCAAACCAATATTTGGTGTGACCACCCTTTGCCTTCAAAACAGCATCAATTCTTCTAGGTACACTTGCACACAGTTTTTGAAGGAACTCGGCAGGTAGGTTGTTCCAAACACCTTGGAGAACTAACCACATATCTCCTGTGGATGTAGGCTGCCTCAAATCCTTCTGTCTCTTCATGTAATCCCAGACAGACTCAATGATGTTGAGATCAGGGCTCTGTGGGGGCCAAACCATCACTTCCAGGACTCCTTGTTCTTCTTTATGCTGAACATAGTTCTTAATGACATTGACTGTATGTTTGGGGTTGTTGTCCTGCTGCAGAATAAATTTGGGGCCAATCACACGCCTCCCTGATGGTATGGCATGATGGATAAATGTCTGCCTGTATTTCTCAGCATTGAGGACACCACTGATCCTGACCAAATCTCCAACTCCATTTGCAGAAATGCAGCCCCAAACTTGCAAGGAACCGACCACTGCATCTACGGTCCTCAGCATTGCCCATTTCTTTGTGCTTCTTCAAAAGAGCTTGAATAGCACATCTTGAAACCCCAGTCTGCTTTGAAATGTTTGCCTGGGAGAGACCTTGCTGATGCAGTAGAACTACCTTGGGTCTTGTTGCTGTGTTCAGTCTTTCCATGCTGTATGATCTGTGACATGAAACTGTCTTCCACAACCTCACCTTAGTAGTGGAGTTTGGCTGTTCCTCACCCAGTTTTAAGCCTTCCACACAGCTGTTTCTGTTTCAGTTAATGACTGTGTTTCAACCTACATATGAAATTGATGATCATTAGCACCTGCTTGGTATAATTGGTTAGTCGTACACCTGACTCTAATCCTACAAGATCCCTGACTTTGTGCAAGTGTACAAAGTGTGCAAGTGTAAAAATTGATGCTGTTTTGAAGCCAAAGGGTAGTCACACCAAATATTGATATGATTTAGATTTTTCTTCTGTTTGCTCACTTTGCATTTTGTAAATTGATAAACATAAACAATTACAATATATATTTTTGAATGCATTCTTACTTTACAGCATTTTTTCACACCTGCCTAAAACTTTTGCACAGTACTGTGTATAGGACCCCAACTTTGGATGCAGTGAGGCAGAAGAGGGAGAGATAGAAAGAAGAAATGGAGGATATTTGAAACTAGCAGGGCAGGGAGCTAGCCCTCTGATGGCAAAAAGACGACTTATGAGCCGGAAGTAGAGGCAGAAGATTTTATGCGAAGGATTCCAGAGCGTCATCTCACAGTTCAGCTAATAGGGAGTGTGTGGAGACAATCCAGTTTCACCAGCAAGATCGCACAAGGGACTCCAATTCTGGACAGGCAAGAAGGGAGGGAGAGGAGAAAAATTAATGGAAGACATGACTCATAAAGGCAGGAGTAAGTCGACAGTTTTATGAGACTTTCACCAAGCCAAATTAGAGCGAGCTCACTTGCAAGGGTTAATTTGGTCTAGTATGTACTGAACTTTAGAAAGGAATTGCCTCTCAACAGCATAGTGTTGTTTAAAGTCCCCATTTACCCCTATATTATACTTTTCATATGTCTGTATGCTGGAATTTTTTAACAGTATAAGGAAAAATTGTAAAAATTCACAATTAGAGTTGGGATAGTCTTTTTTCTTATTGGATGGCCAGGAGGGAGGGAAAGCCCTTTCCTGCTCCCCCTGCTGGTGGAATGCTTGGCATCAGGCTTGATGAGTCTAAATTCTATTGGAGGTGAAAGAGATTCTGCTTGAGAAATCTCTCAGGGACAAGCTTTTAAGCTTTGAATCAGAGCTACATAAGTGTATAGAAAAGCCATTGTTCAAGAATATGACAGAATAATAGAAGAACAACTAGAATCCACTCCACTCCCTTTCATTCTCAACTGCAACTTGTTGCATTCTTGCTGGCCAAATGCAAAAATTAGTCCTCAGCGTGGCTGGATTCTTATCTGCATGTGAAAGTTCTTACTTCAACACAAGGTATTTTGGAAAAGTCTCCCAGTTTCTAGTCCAAAGTTAGCATTACCCAGAGAATGAATAGGAGAGAGGTCAGAGAGAACTCTCCATCCCGGTATTCTCATTTGTGCATTCCTACCAGCTTTCTGTGGGAGGAGGGGAGTCTTTGCCAACTTCACACAGCTGGTAAAAAAGAACTCCTATCCTCCTCCTCCTCTTCCTCCTCCTTTGTTTTTCTGCAAAGTTCCTGGGGTTTTTTTCCTGCTTCATAGCTCTCCTGCTCTTCAACCTCTGCTATTCCTTGTCTTCATGTTTATTACGTTGCCTTCTGATCGTCCCACTCCTAGGGCACCAGGTTCAGCAAAGAGGACAGGTGTGGATTTTTCAGTCCAACCCCTTGGGATTACAAACAAATCCCTGAGATCTAGGGAAAAAAGAGCTTATCTCACATTGCATGCCAAAGGAATTGTAGCAGATGCACTTGGATAGCACAAATACAGGGAACTGTGTGCCAGATGAGCTCAGATCAAGTTCAATGCTGGCTCTCAAAGTCAGGTTAAATGCAAAAAACGTGGATCCAAAACAAGTTCCCAATCTACCATTCTTTCAAATTCCTTATTAGGAAGAATCACAAACAAAACCCCTGATTCTCTGGGACCTTGTTTGCTCTGCCAGTTCCATCTTTGAGCAAAACTCCCTATGTCAGGAAGAAGCCCTGAAGGCAATGACAGCCCCTGCTTTGGATGAAAAGCCTTGGGACGTTTCCCGGTTTAGATAAATGGAAGCAAAATGAACAGAGAAGCAGACATGGCATGGAGTGGATGCATCGTGCTGCCTAGTTTAGCCAGTCTTCCAACAAACAACAGCCCATAAAAGAATGGTTTCCATCACCACGGTCTCATTAAAGCTATCACTACCTACCTATCTTTCCCTGGGGGGACAGTTTCACATCTGGCAGTCCTATGATTTTGACAAATTTCTTTTGATCTATTAAAAATGTGTAGTTTTATACATTTCTGAATGGAGACAGAAACCCTTCTTGCCATTTCTCTGATAATTAATAGAACTGATATTGAAATCAGGCTTTTTCTCCTCTGCTCGATCTCCTTTGCCCTTTTCTTTTTTCTCTTTTAGTCTTCCTAACAGACAAATATAATACTAATTACATCATTGCTGCAACAAATGAGCTTGTTATATTATACGAATCAGAGAATCATAGAGTTGGAAGGGACCAAAGGTTCATGTAGTTCATTATTCCTCAACCTCAGCAACTTTAGGATGTGTAGACTTCAGCTCCCAGGATGCTGGCTGGGGAATTCTGGGAGTTATCTAGTCCAATGCTTTGTAATGTGTGGGAAACCAATTAATTCATTCTCAACAAGTGGCCTCTTCCTAAAAACCTCCATGGGTAGATTATTCCACTTTTGTACAGGTCTTACCCTCAGATAACATTTCCTTAAGTTTAAAGAAATTCTAGATACCTAGAATTTCTTTAAACTTAAGGAAGTGTTATCTGAGGGTAAGACCTGTACAAAAGATACCTGTAACTTATTCCTGTTGTCTCTAGTCCTAGCTTCTGTAGCCTTGGAAAAGGATTCTTGACTATCTTCCCTGTAGCTTTGCTTTATGTATCCAAACACAGCTATCACGTCTCTCCTCACTCTTCTTTTCTCCAGACTGAACATCCGAGATTACCTTGGGAAGAGGTTCTTAGATATTAACGGTTTAACCTCCAATTCAAAGGTAATAAACCATTTTGTTATTTCCAAGTTTAACTCTCAGTCAGGTGCATCTGCAGCAGGGGGGTTGAAAATCTGCATGGGTGCAGCATTGAAATCCAAGCCCCACCCCTTTTGTGCATGTGTGTGATATCAGCACATCTACAAAAGGGGTGGGGCTTGCATTGTGACACCACACCTGCAGATCTTGCAGATCTTAACACACACCTCTCCCATAGACGCTGCTCCTTTCAGCAACACTTTTTAAAACGGAAGAAGCTTCTATTAAATCTACCATTCCTGCTTAACTTAAATTAACCATTCCTTTAGTTCAAGAAATACATTTAGCTGCTGCAGTGACTGGAGACCAAGGAGGATGGTTACAGAGTCTTCTTTTTAGTTGTGAGCCTGAAAAGGTCCAAAAAGTCAAGATGGCAGCCATGATGGTGCCATCAAAGCCCTGCCCATTTTTATGGGTGTCACAGGTAAAGCTTGAATCATGCCACTGTGGCTACCCTAGCTTTTAACTGAACACATTGACTGTGAAGTCCCATCTCAGGAGTCCGCTGACACGAGCTGCCATCTGGGAATTCAGCTACTCCCAACTGTCAATGCAGAAAGATAATTGGGGGGATTTCCACAGAGGAAGAGAGGACCTTTTTGTTTCTCGGAAGCCGCTCTCTTTGACATTTTACTGAGCATCTCTCTTTGACTGTCGATGAAGATGACTTCCTAGTCAAAGAAATAAGAAGCTGAGCGAGTGTCTTGGTGGCAGCCAAGCTGACGGGACTAACTCACCTGCTCTTGTGAGCTAGAACCCACCTCACCAGCTGTATACATCCACGTGGTATAAAAAGGGGAAATGTAAAGACTGGAGCTAAGTGGTAACATAAATTACAGCCTGTGGCAATCCTGTTAGTTTAAATGTATGCAAAATGACCCTTTGCAGGAACTGTAAGAGGTGATAACACCATCCCTTGGTGTTGCTGAGTGAAATAACACCTGCCATGTGAGAGGAAACAAAGAACTTACATCAAGGAACAAACAAGTAAAGACTAGTGGGAAGCAGTAGTATGTGTGTTTGTACGTGTGATGCTCAGAAAGGAGAAATCTGGTGAAGAAATTATTGGCTGTACAGGGATGGTGAGAGTCGTATAAAGCCAGAAAAAGTAGCTGGCCTTGGTGAAAAAGGAAGAAAAGTTCTTTCATTGGGGGGTGGGGGTAGGGAGAACAGCAACAATATTGAATGCAACGGATAAGAAGCCAAAGGTGGTAAAAGTATCAAATTTTATGAGTGAGAGTAAGAGCTGGGGAGGAAGCTGCAGAAAGATCACTAATTAGCCAATATTTCCATTTCCCTCATTTCAGATTATTTTTTTAGGTCAGCCTCAGTGCCTAAGAATGAACAGTCGTACACTTACAAAGTTAAATGAATTAACACATCTAAAAGCATCATGGCAGTTTCTATTCTCTGGGAGATGTGAGAACATGTCCTTCAACAGTAGATAATGAAAATAGGTACAATTATTTTAAATCCCATTGAAAAGGTGGTTTTGGGCATGGTAACAAACAAAGGAAATAAGTAAACCATAATGGTGGAGTCTAGCTAAAGAAACCACACAATAATTATTGATTATTCATTTCCAAGCTGTATTTCATTTTTCAGATATCATATGGCTGTTTTTATTAATACTCATCACTTCGCTTCACAAGGGCTACCATTCAGAATACCCATATTCAGTTTGTATGGTAAAAGTTGCAAGGCTCTGTTCTCACAGGCAATATGGTGCTATTTGGCTTAGGGACATCGACCTCTAATACTTAGACTTAGAAAACATATATGGTTAATGTGTCAAGTGGCTGAATAATTTGCAGTAGGTACAAGAATCATGGAAGAAGGATCTGTGGGGTGATATGAACAAAAGAGAAGTAATGTTGGGAAATTATGTCACATCTGGATCTTCATCTACAGTGAAGTTTGTCAAAACAGATGACAGCACATAGCTAACCTAGGTTGATCTCATAAATGTTAAGCAGGGTCAGACTGAATTAGTAATTGAATGGGTGACCACCAGAAATTAACTGGAGTAATCTGAGAATTTTTTTAAAAAATCCTGCAAAAATGTATTGGCAATCCACTTATTTTTGCCAAGAAAAGTACATGAATGCATCCCTGTATTCACCAGGAGTCAAGGCTGACTTGGGAGAGACCTTGCCTTATCTTTTATCTTGAATGTTGCACCAAAAGTCCTCACTCAACATTGCCTAGAACTGGACATAAAGGAAAGCGGTTGTACCAATCTAGCTGAATCTTCTTAAATCCCTGCACGCTTAATTCTGAAGCATTATTCCAGAATGCCAGTGTCAAGGATTGGAATGACTGTGCACCTGCTAAGAACCACTCTTATCTGCATAGCCACTGCCAACACCCTTTCCCTGCCTCTTCCTCCTCGCTATTACTGCCTGTTCACTTGCCCTGAGGGACCAGTTTCCATGTTCCTTGCCCTTTCATTCTGGGAACTAGGCATAAAAGAAAAAGCAGTACTGAAGTTGTTCTGCTGAAGGGATCTTAACAAGATTGCTAACATGTCCCAGTTCTGTGACAGTTCTATGCCAATATAGAGTGGGCACTGATATTCCCCACCTGTCTCCAGAAAGAGAAAGTATGATTGGGTTTAGAGGTTTTTCTCCAATCAAACCCAACAGAAGTGGCTTGAAGGTTTTCTATCAACCGTCTCCTTTTCCCTTCTAAAAAAAGCAGGATGGCATTTGAGTGCACAGAGTGTTCCCAGCCTCTTACAGGACATACAAGAGTGCTAGAGCCACCATTCCAATAGAAGTGAATATGTGTAGCTCAGGGTTGAACTGTGGAGTCCTTGGGGTTCTTTGAGCTTGGTTGTTTTCTTGCAAATGTTTCGTTACCCAGCTAGGTAACATCTTCAGTGCTTAGAATGAAGAAGTTACCTAGCCGGGTAATGAAATGTTTGCAAGAAAACAACCAAGCTCAGAGAGCCCCAAGGACTCCACAGTAATCCCTTCACCAAGACAATATTGCCAGACTATCATAGGCTGTTGCCCACTCCATTGTCTGTTCAAAGTTTATTGCCCTTCATTTCCTCCATCTGAGGGTTCTACTTATCAGGATAACTTATTACAATTATTGTCCACAAAATAGCCTTTGATACGGTTATTCTCTTTTTTCTGCTGAAATAATTCCAAGGTATCTTATATACTGGACTTTCAGTGCCATATTTTCTCTTGGTTTGTTTACCTGAGCAGAAAGCAGGCTACATTACTTCAATCTTCTCTCGTAAGGAGCAGCCCTGATTTTACCGGCCTTCCTTTCCCTGAACGTGCTTCCATCTTCAACTGCATTCCTTTTTCTGAAGATCAGCTCATCACTGAGGTGTTGAAAGTAATGTCATTCTCTGAGTAGGATAGTCAGTAGCGTAGAGCCTGATGAGAAATTCTGCTTGTTTCTTCACTGCAAAATGTGTGAATTTATCTTTGAATATAAAAGTTTCTGCTTCCACTTAACCAGTTCCTTACCCTTCTTTTTCATTAAATGCATAATGTCCAACTTGCCCCATTTAAATAATAATTTGCCATTTGCATTTTTTGTAATAAATTTAACTCTTTTTTAACATTCATTGCAGATGTATTTACCATACATTAGGGTTTCTGAAGTGACTCTGGTTATCCCATTTCTTGTCCAGCTACCTTGTAGGGCAAACAGTTTTTATTAGATATATCACAAGTGGTCTTGGTCTGTTACGTAAACATCTGATGTTTTTACATGGAGAGAATCTGATCTTCAAGATACACACTAATAAAGGCTGCAACCCTGTCTGCATTACTTGGGAGTAAATCTCATTGAACTCAGTTGGATTTTCAGGTCAGTCTTTGCTAAGTGTTGCTGTCATGCCCCATAAGCTTCCCAGAAAGTTGGGTTGGCTGGTCTTTGAATAAGATGATAAGATGAGATATATAAGATATAAGATGAGATATATGAGATATAAGATGAATAAGATAAGATGACATAAAATATAAGATGATATATATAAGATATAACATGATATAAGATATAAGACATAATTTGATATATATATGATATAAGATGATAGGAGCCAGATTCCGCATAGGTCTCCTTAAAATCCTGAGTTTTGTTCCAATCACAGTCACATTAACTTCCACATCTTTTCCTTTTATGTTCTTCCCTTCTGTTTACATCAATAACTCTTTCAGTAGAGTCCCTGTCAATATTTTTTATGAATAACTAAGCCTGAAGAATGCACTGCCATACCCACATCTCCTTTGCATTCTCATTACATACCTACCTCCTTTATTCTATTTAATGTTTTGTTGATATTGATGCGATTTTAAAACCATCTCTAATCGTTTTTAGGCATGAATCCAAGCCTTTATATCCTTTTGCAGCTTACTTATTTCAATATGCTTTGACCTCTTCAATGCAAACATTAATGATCAATTGATTTTTTTTCCTATTGCATATCAGCTATCTGCTTTTAAAAATGTTGTAGAAAGATATGTTCACTTAAAAGAGGAATATTTTCTTTGAAGAGTTTCCATACTATGAACCATTTAGAAGGAATGTTCTTTCTCTTCATTCTGAAAGTATGTAACATAATCTACTTGGTGATTTTCACAGATTTGATAATACAGGTTTCTGCAGAATTGTAATAGTAATTTCTAATAGTAATTTCAGCAGAACCATTGCTATTGTTCTCATTCAAAATTATTTATATATTGATTACAAGATTTATAAATTGTATCTTTTTGTACGTAACAGGACATTTAAATGCAATGAATAATCTGTATATAAAGCATAAAAGCCACTTACTATCAACTAAGTAATTAAATAATTGCCAAATACAAACACCATTATCTTTGACAAATTATATCAACAACTCCAACCCACCCTGACTGCAAATACCACTTTAAGGCAGCCTTGCCCAACCTGACTCTCTTCTAGAGAGATGAATTACTAGTTGATGATGGAACTTGTAGTATGAACACATCTGGAGGGTGCCAGTTCTGGGAAGGTTGCTTTAAAGGGTTCCTGATCAAGTACCCTAAACATCACCATTTTTACCTTATTATCTATAGCATAATTATTTGTTACAGCATTGGTTGTGTTAATGTATAATGCTTTCTGACTTCCGGTTACTGATCTTACATTATAATTCTGAGCAGTTGTCAGGTGCCTATTAAAGAAAGCACCATCCAAGGAAAAAGGAGGGTGTGCACATGTGAGAAGAAGCCCTTACCCCAAAGCATGCTTTGGTTGGAGTGTCCAATTAGGATAAGGAAAAGCTCAGGTCAATTCTGTACTCAGATGTGCAGTTCACTGGGCAAGCACTATCTTGGAGTAGTTCCACTTGCTACTCTTCCACTCCCCAATTCCTCAAGAGTAGCTCAAAGCTGAACTACAGTTGGCTATATGGCCACCAACTCTGAGATGCTAAGAACAGTATAAGCCATTCAGATATTCTTCCAGCCTTCCCAGGGGACAAATTACCAAATATTTTCACAATTCAGACAGAAAGTATTTATCATAATAATTACTGAGTCATCTAATACTTAGGCATCCTCTTCATTTTCTTACACCCAGGCTAGTCACTCTTTTATACAGTAATTCTAGAACCTGATGTTTGCCAAAGAAGTCAAATAATGGGAAGTACAGGACAGAAAGTGGTAGCAATTCTTCACACTGGTTAACTATGGAATTTGCTACCACCAGATATAATAGTGATGACCATTAATGTTGGTGATTGCAAGAGGGTCTTGAGGAAAATTCATGGAGAATCGATAACTGATCATTGTAATGGGACTGTATTCCCTCCAGTATAAGCAGCAGCATGAGTCTGGACTCAGTTACTGAGGAACATGAGTATGAGTGAGTGTTGAGCGGGCGGATGTATGGGAACTATAACTAGGCTCTCCTTGTGGGCTTCCCATTGGGAGCTAGTTAGCTACTGTAAGCCACCAGCCAGGTCTTTGGGCTGATCCATCAGTAAGTGCCATATACATTGAGTTGGTAAGCTACAGTTCTGTACTATAAGACCCACAGTGGGAGTCCAAAAAGTGGGTCCATAAACCATATGCAGCCCATTAGTCACCCTTTTGTGGACCCCAGGGCCCCTTGTCATATAGAAAAATATCAATGATTTTCATTTGGCCATATCTATGACAGATCTCTACATATATTTTTGTAATTGATGCAGATTTGCACATTTATATTCTGAAGTATAAACTAATATGCAAGAAAAAGTAAAATCTCCTAACTTGTATAAATTTGAAATATAGTTTAATCTGAAAGACAGAAAAGACATTCCTCTAATATATTTTCCAGTGAACGTCTTTCTTTTCTTTATCTTTTTCTTTTCACAACACATTATACTTTACTTCTTTTTCCCCCTTTTTCTTACTGTTTTTGATGTGTATTGTCATTTCAGCATTCAGCTTTTCTTCCACCTCATTTTACCACTCAAGTTTACGATCTTTTTAGGCTCCCTTTCCAGCTCATTAAGCCTTTTTTCCTTGCAAAAGCTGGCTCTCATGACATATGATTGGCTAAACTCGTAACTCAACAGATGTCCATGTTGTTCAAATGTATCATGAATGTCTCTTGTTTTGTGGCAACGACTGTTTGATGAGTTGCTCTAGAATGCTTTCATTCTTGTTCCCTTCCAGTCTCTAATAACTACAGTAGAGGCCCAGGATCTTTCCGTATCTATTTTCTTAACACCTTTACTCCAGCAATTCCAAAATAAAATCATAGCTACTGGTAGAACAAACCTGGACATGTTAAGCTATTGGTAGAACAAACCTAAACATGTTAAGGACAATTGATTCAAACCTAATGCTTTTTTTAAGTAAGAAAGGATTTTTTTTATATAGTAGGAATGGTTGAGCAAAACGTTTGCTTCTACAATTTAGATGAACAGATTATCCCAATGTGTTCTTCTGTGTTTCAATCTATATTCAAAGAATACATCAGGAGAAAATGAGAGTCATAACAATGAGCCCTTTTCACCAAACTAGTTCTCCTTCAGTTTTCTTTATTTATTTTGTTAAAATATTCCCAATGTGTGGTATAAGAGAACAGCTGAATAATAGCCAAAACACACAACTCAATTCCCATCAACATCATTGGTATTGATAAGCAAGATGAAACACACTTCTGTATTCAGTCAACTCAGATTCTTCCCTAAATTACTACATTTTAACATGACACTGAAATGAAATCAACAGTCTTTGGTGGGCACCAAAGTCAAGAAGAATCTCTGCTGCAAAAAGAATAACTCCATCTGTAAGATGCAAAGGAGAGCCTTCAGCAGACCTTAATACTTGGGAGATACATACAAGCAGAGGCAGTCCGAACTGGGGTCCAAGCCATTTAGTGCTTTAAATATAAACATTCCTTTATGAGCTTGGGCCAAAGTCCACGGGCAACCAATGCATATAGTTCAAAATTGGAGTTATGTATGAATTCTACCTGTTGTTCCTGGCAGCAAACATCTGCCACAGTTTGTCCTACTTGCCTTGTTCATAATATAATGAAAGGCAGTCCTAGGTGTAGCTTACTGCAATATTGGACAGGCTGTAGTTCAGTAATAAAATGCCTTTTCTGCATGCAAAAGGTTCAGTTCATCCAATTAAGACTGAAAAAACACCTGCTCCAAACCCCAGGCAGCTGCTAGCAGTCATTGTCAACAATACTGGGTTTTATGGTTCAATGAGCTGATTCATTGTAAGACCAATTTCCTTGCTCCAACTCTAGGTAGAAAGTTACCATAATATAAAATCTTCTGGTTGGGCCTGTCCAGGAACAGTAGAAGCTAGTAGACCAGTTGAAACTGATGAAAACCACCAGAAGCCTCCAAACTTACTGGAGTCATCAAGTGAGAAAGATGAATCAAGGAGTATTCCCAAATTATGTATATGTTCTTTCCCTGGCAACACAATGACCCCATCCAGACCTATCATTAACAACAGTGAAGATCTAGTTGGTGGAGTCACTTAGGAAGGGAAAACAGACCCAGCCTCACTTTTTTCCCTGGGAAAAAGATAGCCAGGATGGATTCAGCTTCCTTTTTGATCCTGAAATGAGTAGTGAGGGAAAGGATCTGGACACAGAATCAACAGGTCAAGAAGAAAACTTACTCTGAATCCAAGCGCCTACTCTCGCACAGTCACTGTGTAAAGTTTTTAGGACTCCTTCTGTGGCTGAGCAACCTAACTAATTCCTGTCCAGGGTGAGTTGATGCATTTTCCTGGGAATATGCATTAGCATGCCTGGCATTCATGATGGGATCAAATCTGGGGAGAAGCAGAATGTGTTTTCAAAAGCTTTATTAAGTTTAGGAAATCTCTACCACCAACAGAAACTCTTTTGTAAGCTGACGACCTCCCAAATTTTATCTTGCAGAGCTTCTATATGTACCACACCAAGCCTGCACAACATGGAGCCTACCCAGCAGCCTTGTGTGGCTCGCCAGTGTTTTTTTAAATCTCAGTAAATCCATCGCCACCAAACATTGCCACCGCCAGGAAGGCTATGCCATTGCTGCCTCTGTCCCAAAAAACATGCTGCCGAGCATCTCCAGTGCCTCCAGGCCACACTGACACTGCCAGCTCATCACTAACCCCACACCAGTAGCCCCTGAACAGCTGATTGCCAGGTATTCCTTTGTAGTCCGTGTTTATTTTTAATTTGTCAATGTGGCCCTTTCCTCTGTATGAATTGTGTAGGCCTGCATTTGACCTATTTTATGGATTAGATTTTTATTTATTTATTTATCCAATTTATATGGCCACCCATCTCACAAAAAGCGATTCTGGGCAGCATACAGCAATCCATACTGAGTTTAATCATGATAAACCAAAATAGAAAGGAAGATCACATTTCCTTGCTGATCAAGGGCACCCTCACTGCCCAGTTGCATTGATCTGTGACCACAGCTAGTCATGTCTTGATCACAATACAACTGGTGTGTTTTTGGAGTAATAAAAAATCAGAAGTTTGACGGCACCTTTTCAGACTAACACATTTTATTAAAAGACATATGCTTTTGTGCATCTGATGAAGTGAGCTATAGCTCATGAAAGCATGTGTCTTTTAATAAAATGTGCTAGTCTGAAAAGGTGCCACCAGACTCCTTTGGAGTTTTGGCTACCATAGACTAACATGGCTCTCCTTCTGCAATATCCCCTAATAGACCAAAAAAAAAATCTGGCACTTAAAAAAGCGTGGATGCACACGCCAACAGACATCCAACTATCTAGCTTCCCAGAAAACTGGCATACTAGGTGCAAAGGAAGTAACAGCAATAAATCAGTCTCTAACTGGCGATGGTTGAAATGATGCACATCTAACCAAGTGCCCTTTGGCTTCAAGGGTCATCCCATATTCCAGTTTATCACAGAACACTGAAGCAGACTGACGGCAACATCTGCATAGCATCTGACAGGTGAACCATGACTTCAAAAAGCCTCTTCCCCCCACCCCGCCCCTTTAAGTCTGTTAACCCTACCAAAGGAAGATGTAGGCTGGGTTCCTACAACACCACTGACCCAGGTTTCACTACCTGAAGGGACATGCTTTATCCTTGTGGTCCAGCAATGCAGGATCACAAACATCCCAGTCAAAGAGGCAATGGCAAAAGAGGCTGGGAAGCTTAATGTGTTTTTTTTTCTTTTTCTTTTAATTAATTTTTATTAAAGAAGTTTTTTACAAAGAAAAAACAACACAAATTTAAGGGGAAAAGAAAGTAAAAGAAAAGTAAAAGAAAAGTGAAAATTAAATAGAGAAATGAAAGAAAAAAGACAAAGAAAGAAAGAAAAAGGTGAAAAGTAAATAGAAAAATGAAAAAGACAAAGAAAGAAAGAAAAAGAAAAAAGCTATGAAGAAGTGGCTTCTGGTCTTTTTACAGCAGTTATAAATGCAGTTATATTTTATCCTCTCTCTCTAATCATGGCCCCTTTCTTTCCTTATTCTATCCTTTCTAATCATCAAACCCATAAATCACGTTTATTTTTTCTGTTTTCAGCAAAAAGTCCATAAAGAGTTTCTAGTCCCTGATAAATGTAGTTATTGTCTTTTCCCTAGTCAAACAAGTCAATTTTGCCATTTCTGCAAATTCTGTCATCTTCACCAACCATTCCTCCATTGTGAGTACTTCAGAGTCTTTCCATCTTTGTGCATATAATAGTCTCGCTACTGTTACCATCTATAAAAAAAATCATCCATAAGTCCATTGGTACATTTCTAATTGTCTGTCCATTAGTCCCAGCAAGAAAAGTTCTGGTTTCAGTTGAATATTAATCTTTAAAATTCTTTGTATCACCCAAACCCAACATTCTCCAGCTTTTTTACAATTGTTTTTTTCTCCCCCCCCAGTGTGAAGAAAAAAGACAAGGCCCAAGTAAGCTCAGTATCACCACAATCGGAGTTGAGGGGAAACTAATGCACCCCACCTCTTTATTTCTGTGTATAACCACCCTGGTGTAGAGCGCAGGGGGCTCTTTTAACAAGAGTGCTTTAGGACTTTGTTTCTGTAATTACAGCTGGAAGAGAACACGTTACTTGTCTTTGCTTGGATGATATCACTGATTCAGGGAAGTTAGTTTTGATGCAGACAACTTCCAATTTATTTTGAACTAAAACTAATCCCCTTTACTTCCAACACTGAATTCTGATGTTCCACATTAACCACCTCCCTCTTGATGCATCACTCCCCTGAACCACTTAAGTTTGTCTTGTAAAACAGAGCCATTATGGGGCTTTTTCACTATCAAAGCTTTTGTAACTACACAGGCAGATATTCAAAATTTGAACAGTTTTTAACTAAATAGCCAAAGACTGTCACACTCCAAAATAAAAACAAAGAACAGCAGTAACAAAATTAGATCTCCAACATGGAATTATTTACATTGGTAGTTACTAGCTGATATAAATAACTTTTCTTTCTATTTCTTCCTAAACACTCCTGATATTGGAACATTTCAATGGCTATCTTGTATGGTGTAACCACCTCCTGTGCTCATGAGACAACTCCATTAGATGAAATTGGTTGCCCTTTTAAAGAACGTCCGGCACATCCTTCCAATTTCTTTCCTACACAGATTGTCTCTTCCACACAGAAGGTCCAGATGGATGCAGGCTGCTCATGAGAGATGTGACCATGACTCCTTTTAACAACTTTCTGCTTTAAGCTTTATCATGCAGGGAGGAGAATGAACTAGCTCATGAAGAGGGCTGTGATATTTTGGAACTCAGTTCTATGTTGAAAGGCTCTCTCAGTAGATGGAGCTCTGAACCAAAGGAAATTGAATAGTCGCCATGAATTTATTCTACTGAAAGATCTGTCTGTCTATCTACATCCCACCATCAATCCCCTTTGAGTCACAGCTTGCTCTCCACCACTTTCAGGGGATTTTAGGAGATGATGCTCTGCTTTGCCTTGTACTTTTTACAGATTGTGGGCTGCAGACTCTCTTTGTTGGTTCATCCTCAAAAATACCATTTCGATATGTGGCAAAGAAAGGAGATAAACAAAATAATTAAATAAGCTGGGGCAAAATAGGAGATGGGGCACAGAATTGGAGAACAGGGAACCTAAAGCACTTCCCTGTTTTGTCAATACAGTATTGTGCAATTTAATTAGGATTGTTCCTGTGCTTGTTTCAGGGCAAGGCTTCGCTACTCAAGAAGGATTATTATGCAGATATTTGGATTTATGGAGCTTTGTATTAATTAGTCTGACATGGTAACTTAGTACACCACATCCGCTCTCTGCCTTCTGTATCTCTATATCTATTCTGATTAAAATTACATGAAAAGGGGATTGTTTTCAGAGCTGAGTACCCCCATGATAGTGCCCTGCAGATATCTTGACTCCTGCTTCTATCATTCCTTTCCATTCTCCATGCTGGTTGAAGCTGATGGGAGTTGAGTCAAAAATCTCTGAAGAAAACCACATTATTTATTCATATTGTCATCCTGATTGCTTAAAAGACAAGAAATCTTCATTTTAGACAACTTACCGTCTGCTAAGCCTGCTTCTTTCTCATGTTCCACTTGTATCATGAGCCTTCAACCCTCTCCCATTTGCAAAATACAGAATAAATAGGTCCCATGCCAAAAATATGATTTAAGACTACCAAAATTGTCTAATTTAACTCACAACCCTCTCTCTTCCTTATTACTATAAGTTCATTATTAAGCAAAAGCTCAAGAGGATACATGCTGGAGGAAGAAAAAAACAATAACCTGATGCTAGAAGTTGAGAAAGAGAGATTATTTCCCACTCTTGCCAGAGTTCTGTTCCAGATGGATACTCTGGTTTTGCTACCGTACCAAGTTAAAACCATGTCCACTAAAAATTAATGAGGTATATAAGGAAGTGCCAGCTGCAGAGAAAGAAGGACAGGATAGGTTTAAAGACTCCAGATGAGCCTTCAGGGGGAAAATAAGCAGAACTCTCTAATAAGCACAATCAGTTTTATTTCTTACAGTTTCTTGAAGGCAAGAAATGGTTTGGAGACACTTAAAGGAAGACACTGTGTATCTTTCCACAGAAGGAACTGAAAGTATGTTCTTGGACCTTACAGGCATTTTTTTTTTCCTTAAAGGCATCTTAAAGACAGTCTGCCAGTAAAATGCCTGTCTAGTAGCTGATTTCATGGAGTCAATGCTCTCTCATATCTAACATATTTATTCACTCTTCCCATATTCCTTACTGGTTTAAAACCTTTTTTTCCCTGGAATGTGTGGAATTCCTCTCATGGGAACCTCCTCAGTGATTCTGTAGCTTATGGAGATAGCCTGGTTTCATACCAAACACCCTCTGATTTCTTGCTCCTATTGTCAGCTTCAGCATTTTAGCTCCATCTGAAACCAGGGCAGATATAGCATCTGTAATCAATCTTCTCTCCCTCACAAAGAAACTTAGGGTCTTCTTCCATCTCTCAGCTACCTTGAAGGATTTTTTTGCAACTTTTCTAACAAATACATCTAGACAGATGAGATGAGATGAGATGAGATGAGATGAGATGAGATGAGATGAGAGAATGCTTTTCTTTTTTTGAAATGAGGATGAAGTATTTTTTGTCAATTCACATCTCTCTATATTGGGTAGAACTTGCAGATCAAAGGACAGACTACTGTGCAGCTTGGAGACAAATAGAGTGAACTCTGATTTGCCAATGTTCTCTGCAAGTTTTAGTCTTGCAAAAACATAGACATTCCCTTGATTATAGCATTATGAGTATCAGTATAGATCTTTGAAAGGTAAAGAAAACTCAGAAATACTCTGTACTTGGTGGAGAAAATACAGATTGGGAATAGGGAACTGCTAGAGCACCTCGGCTGAAAACTGTAAACATAGGAGAAGAACTAGGAATTTCAATAACACAAAATGCTTATTTCAATATCGTACCAATTGCTGAAAATTCAGTCCCTTAAAGTCCTATTTGGATTCTTTTTGCTTGGAAACATTATCTGCAAGTTCCAGAAAATCACTACTGTATTTTTGTATATACATCTCTGTTATAAATTTGCCAAGGGACCTATTTTCAGGTTGCACACCTCATAGACAGCAAACCCATGGATATGAAATGTATAGCCCAGAGTCTCCCAACTTCTGGAATGTGTGGACCATCTGCCTGAATTTCCCAGCCAAAATAGCAATTGCTAAGAATTCTGCAAGGTGAAGTCTACATACCTGGAAATTGCCAAGATTAGGAAACACTAAAAGTAAGTTCATACTGTGAAAGAGAAAGGGCTTCTGCCTACTCATTAAGGAGAAAGATATATGACATTTTAACTGAAGTCAAAGACATCTATTGACCTCAAGATAAAGTCTAGACTGAATAAAGGGCATCCTTGATCAAAACAGAATTTTGCAGAATTTATTTCCAACAGCTTTTCTATACAAAGGAGGAGCCATGAAGAGATAGATCAGTTATCATCATAGTTGAGAATCTTCAATGCTGTTCAAAATGTATGGCTAGGCAAAGCTAGTCAGAAAGTATTTTCCATGGGTGAAGCGTCTCCCCATCTTGTAGATAATGAGAGAATTGGAGCAGAAAGGGAAACTCTGACTCACATATTTCCAATCTCAACCTGCCAGACCTACCTTGAGGTACCAGCTGCTAAATGAGCATTGCAGAAAATGTACCAAGGTGAAATCCAGGAAGGCCTTCTGCCCATACCCAGAAAGTGACAGATCCACCCACCCTTCCCTTCATGACGGAGCCAAATTGAAAGTAATAAATACCATCCACTCTCCATCTTCAACCTACCAGTAAGAAGGCCTTCTTAGTCCATGACTCAGACACCAGCTGTTTCACATTCCAGAAGTCCCTCCCTCCCCCCAAGTTCTACTCTCTCAGCTATAAAAGTCACCCACTGACGCAAATCCACCCACCCCACAAAACTCAGTGACAGATTTAGCATCTTGTTATTGACAGTGCAGGGAAGAATTGGATACCCCAGGTGCCAAAAGGAGGGGTGCTTTTTCATTTCAGGAAGGCCTTCCCTTTCTCTTCTGGAGCACTGGCAGAAGAACAAGTTTCTAATGGAAGAATGGTCCGATCTTCTTGAGGACGCCACTGTAGCACTGGGGATAGAGCAGAACCTGGACCTGGACCAGAGACACAAAATGCCTGTAAAATCATTGGGTGGCTTTGGGCAAATCAATATCTTTATATCTAAGCTGCTTTCTGTGGTGATGTAACACCAGAGATGTTATCTTCAGTTCCAGAAGAGAGTGGAGGAGAGTAGGGAGAGTAACTATGATAAGTTTATTTGTTGAGGTAAAATGGCAAGAAGTGATTTGACTGTTAACAGATGTTTAAGATGCACATTCATGTTTGATAATGCTCAAGGTTTCTTAAAATTAAACCGTTTTAAAAAGTGAATACTAAAAAAAGCAGTTGCAACAAAACAGAGAAACCCAACCTAACAAAATAAACAAAAGACAAATAATCTACTCCAAACATCCAGATTCCCTCAAATTAATAGGGGTGCAAAATGGGGGAGAGAGACATTGCAGCTTAGGCTAAAAAAAAACAGTGCACGTTGAGTTGTATCCTCACTGAACTCTCACACAGCTGTCTCTACATGAAGATCATTCAGACAACACTCTCATTCACAATATGAAACAGACAAAAGATGTCCCCAAATGTCAGACTTCAACACAGGCATGGCTCGGTTCATAACTCTTCAGATACTGTGGTGTCCTTGGTGCTCTCCGAGTTTGGTTGTTTGCTTGCAGACATTTCATAACCCAACTAGATATCATCAGTGCAAGTGAGAGTGGGGTTTGCTCCCTATTTATATACAGTAGCTTGCCCTGCCAGTGTTGGTGGGGGTGGGGTTTTCTCTGGGGTAGTTCCTTGATTAGGGTGTTGCTTTCAGCCTGAGTGTTTGCCTGGTGTTAATCCCTGTTTATCTGGGTGTTGGCTGCTGGAGAGGATGTGTTCTGGTCTTTTGTTTCCTTCTTCGTTTCTTTTGAATGGTGTGTAAACACAGTTTATTTCTACGTGTCTGTTGATGGCTGATTTGTCTGAATGCCAAGCTTCCAAGAATTCCCTAGCATTCCTAGGGAACTAGTTGGGGAATTCCCTAGCATTCCTAGGGAACTAGTATCTTCCTAGTATCTAGGATACTAGAGTATCCTACTCTACTCTACTCTAGCACTCAGTAACTAGTTAACTGCAAAATATCCAGGAACTAAAGAACAGTGGAACTGTTCGGATCTCAGCATGGTCAAATAAAAGATTAGTGCACATCAGAAGAAGTTAGTATCTATACAGATGATCAACTACTACAGAACACCTAGATACATATGGGTGTGTCAGCCCCAGGGATAGTCTTTCTCCCACCTTTTCATGGTCATGGACTTTTTCCTGCTCTTTTGCTCGTCTGAAAAGTAAAGGACCTTTACATCACATTCACTGAATGGTCTCATCTGAGGCTCTCTGCTCCTTCCTTGCTAGTTTCAGCCCTCACACCAAAGAAAATACATTCTTCTTCCACCTGAGAGGGCAAGTGGAATTTTTCCCAAGTTAAAACTCTCAGTCCCTAGACATGGCCATTCATTTGAGAAAATGCTTTCAGAGCTCAGACTAGGAGATTTCAGATTCAGATGCAACAGGCCCATGCACTGAACCGTTGACATGTCAGCTACAACCATCACTCAGCTACAACTGAGAAAACAGAAAAACAGCAGCTATTGCCAACGGGACTATTTGGCCACTGTCGCCCTCCCTTTGTCTGAGGGAAGGATGGTGACAGCACCTCCTCCTTGCAACCACAGGTCCTGCCAGTGGGTAGATAGCAGCTCCTCCATGTTCTTTCTTTCTTTCTGCTGAAGCAACTAGAGGGTAAGAGTGGGTATCATCATCCCTTTCCAGGCAGCAGTGCCACTGGTTTGGTCTGCCCTCTTCCTCTCTGGACCATAATGCAGACTGGGCATGGATGGGAGGGAGGGATGAAAGCCAGGAAGAGAAGGGGCAGCAGAGTTCTTGGGGGTGGAACATTTGGTGGTCTGCTGAAATAACAGGGACACCTACTGGTCATTAAAGTGACATGGGATGGAAAAATCCTTTGCTTCCTGAGTCAGTCCTTAAAAAGACCATTGCCCACATATCCTACTTATCCTACAGAATGAGGTGCAGATTACAATTACCTTTCTTTTTTTAAAAAAAAATGGCCTAGCCAAGGGGAAGGGAGTGGGATTGCTTGGAATCCAAATTTTCTTATTTTTCCCCTAAACCTTTCATTTCCCCCCCTTTTGGGGGGAGTATAATTTAATAGTCAAAATTATGATTTATGTATGGGGTATTCCAATATTTCCAAATGTTTCACTGTTTTCCCCCTATTTTCCCAGTGTTTCTGGTGCTTCAACCTGTTTTTTGCAAGTTGCTTTTTAAGTCTGTTTAGTTTGTCTTTATGAAATGGTGCAGTAGAAAATGTGAGTTCAAAAGAGCAGTAACTTGAGTTCAGAAACAGTCAAACTCTATTTTGAAAGTAATAATGACCACTGCTCTGACAGCTGTTTATATATCTCAAACATTATTTTTATAAAAAAAAAATCCGATTTCTAGACTCAATAATGTTTAAAAGTTTGTTTTGACTCTGTAACCAACTATGAGGACATCAAATTGACGACCTCTGTGTGATGACATCATGCAAATGCTGCAATTACATACTTGCATCATGACATCTGATGCAAACCAATACACTGTAACATCTGTGGTGAAGGTGCTGGGCTAGAAACCAGGAGACAGTGAGTTCTAGTCCTCCCTTAGGAATGAGAGCCAGCTGGAGGACTTCAGGACAGTCATTCTTTCTCAGACCAACCCATCTGACAGGGTTATTGTTTTGGGGAAAATAGGAGGTGGGTGGATTATATATGTTGCCTGTTGTACAAAATAAAGACAGGATATAAATCTAAAAATAAATAAATGAACAAATTTGCAAAATGACAGTGTTTGCCACAGGTTATCATTTGCCCTCTCCTCCCCCTGTGGATGTCCTTTTTGTCACCTTTAACCTTATTCATTTCCTTACCCAATCTCTTTTTGTGTTATAAGAGCCCCATCCTTATAACTACTTTACTTGTTCTTTCTTTTCAACCTGTTCCTGATAGGCTGGCAATGGGCAATGATGTTTTAGAGAGGGGAGGCTGTTTGAAAAGGGAACCGTTGCTCACAGGGTGGGAAAACTCATCTGGTTTCACATCTGGTAAACCAGTCTTTCCAGCAGGCATATGGTTTTAAAATCTTGCTGCAGGTGTTTGATCAGAGGCTACTCTAGGAACAAAAGATCTAAATGGAAGCACATTAGGGAATGACAGCTCTCTCAATTTTTTTTTTTTTTAGTTCTTTAGTTTAAAATTTATTGCTTGCCTCAAAACTGGACCTGACACTACAAGTCCAAACTTGCTACTGACTTGTACTCTTTTAATATTTGGTAGAAGCCTAGGTCTACATAATATTCATCTAAAAACTGGCATTAGCTTTTGCTGCTACTGAATCAAATTGGCTGCTTGCTGATTCAGAAGCACCTGTTGTATAATGTAGCTGAAGATCAGCCCTAAAGTGAAACATGAAGTTTGGATTTATTCCTTTGCAAACTCACATGACACTCCTGCAGAGCCACCTGGATGGAGAAATAAAGGAGCTCAGCACAGCTCCATATGCTCTTCTTGCCACTGTCAGCTTTTTCACAACATTGACTTTCATGATGCTGACCTATGTAGGCTCTTGACAAATGCCAATGATGACTGGAAGGGACATCTGCAGTATCACATCTAGAAGCCCTTGTTTGTATATTCAGGTCACAGCTTCTGAGCTGCCTGGTCAGAAAGTGGCAGAGGCTTTAATCATTTCCATCCCGTTGACCTTTGCTTCAGGGTGAATTAAAAGCTACACCCTGCCCCCAGCATTAAGCATGTCATCTTCTTTCATTTCATTTTGTTTTATTTTATTTTACTAATGGACTGATTTATCTCATTTGCTTTATAAATAAATAGAGCACTAAAGGTAACGATTCCCTTGAGTTGAGCTCAACTCTTGGTAATTTCATAGACATGACTATGTAGTTTTCTTGGCAATGATACAGAAGTCACTTGCCCTTGCCTGCTTCCAGAATGTTATTTTGATTCTCCTTCTGGCATATAGCCTTGATATTTCCTGGTAGTTTCCCATCCAAGTCTTAACTGGGCTTGACTCTGCTTAGATAGCATTTTGCACCCTACAAAGGAAGTCACAGCAAGGAAAGGAATAATAAGATGCCAAGCTAAGATGCAAGGAATCAAGAAGAAATTTAACTAGAGAAAATGCAGACAATTCTAACACATTCCATGCTTAACTTGCAATGGCAGTGCTTCATGCACATAACTTCTGAACAGCAAGAAGGTTTGGGGATATCAAACTCACCCAGGGGCAGGGTTCAGTTTCATACTCGTATTATTAGACATACAGTATGCATCCAACCTCCAGATGACAAAATGTTTCAGTAGTGCCAGTACCTGCACAGAGTTCAATGTCCTTCAAAGATGCCATGGGGGGTCTGGGATGATATAAAATTTAGCAAGATAAACATGTATGTGTAGCCTGACTGTGTTAAAGTTCATAGCATTACTGCCATAGATTTCTATTCCCATCAGAGTTCTAGGGGATGTTGTCCAGTCCTCCTCCCCCCCCCCCCCCCCCAGTGCCATAGGATTATCTGCCCAGAGCAAAGTCCAATTGCCTACCTCATCTTCAGGCCCAGTTCCAGGACAAATCTTCTCATACACACTAAAACCTCATTCACCCTCTCCCCTTTGCCTCGAAGGGGAAAAACAAGATGTCTCACCACAGCCCATAATTACCTCTGTCTTCTTGCCCTCTGAAACTGCCTTTTGTCAGATTTTGCCTTAGGACATTACTCAGAGAGTCAAGAATTATATATTTGGAAGAGATCTCAAGGAAGCAATCTTGACCAACTCCCAAATCTTTAATATTATAAAGAGCAGTTGGAACTTGGAAGCCAATGAGACATCCTCCTAAAACAGAACTAGGGTGCAAGGGAGAAGAAACAAGCAAACAGCTGCTCAGAGTCATCATACCAAGTGGGAGATTTTCATACAAACCTCCCAGTGCAGGTGGGGTAGATACAGCCAAATCAGCAAGCATAATACCAGGGCCATCTGCCAAGGATGGCTTCCAGATTGGCCTTGGCTGAGTTGCAAATATGCCATCTGAATGTGTATTCCATCAAACTACCCACATGAGTCTTTCTGCAGGCTCCAGGTCTTTACTATATTATAAATATAAATATATTTCTATAAATATACACTATTTATATATACTATAAACTTGTATAATAGCATAATACTATAATACTATACTATAAATATAAAACTATAAATATTCTTTCCTTTCCTTTATAAGAATATGATAAATATTTTTATTAAAATGTATAGCAGTTATCAATCATAGGACAAAATGGTGGGCAGAGAGACATTAATACAGTAGATAATGTTCATCAGGGCTCCTCAGGTGTCAGGCAGCATACAGATTTGATTAATAAATCCATAAGTAAGGTAGCGGGATTTCCTAATGGCAAAATCAAATGAAGAGAAGCAGAACATTCAAAATGGCTACCAGAGACAGAGGAAGGCTTTGGGCGTGCCTTGCAGCAGTATTATAAGCCACAGCCAAGATGCATCCATGACACTACCTCAGCGAGCATTTCTGTGGTGGGAAAATCATTGTTTACCAACTCTGGATTTTTTGCTGTGTGGATAGCAATTTTTACTCTCCTAGTTTAATTAAGATGCCAGGGAACCTGATTAGCAATTGATAATCTAAAAAAGCACCCGCTCAGCTTCCCACGCCTTGCTAGGAATGTCTTTTGCTGACTGCATTAACTCCCCTACCCAAGATGATGGGGGGACTAGACAGTTACCAGGGCTGAAAACGGTGGGATTCAGCAGCCCCACCCACACCTCTTTTCCCTGGTTCAGGTTCAGATCCTGCAGCCCGCCGGCTGGCACAGGGCCTCCAGCAGCCCAGCACCATGGCTTTGGATCTGCCCTTTCGCACCACAGGTGGGACTCAAGACTCCGGCAGCCTGGATTGTGTCCCCAGGAAGCCTCCTTTTCCCCAGGCTGTGGCAGACCTGCCAATGCAGAAGCTGCTTCTGTAGCCGAACCTCTGTTTAATAAATTAGTCTAAAGGCAGCTCTAATTCTTCAGAAGAGTTTGAAAGTGAATAATTAGAGTGGAGAAGTGTGTGGATACAAGCTGAGCAACTCTTTTGCTCTCTCCCACTCCTTGGAAACCTTTTTCTTCTGTGAAACCAGGGCTAAACGATCTAATAGGGAGCTTTGAGGGGGTGCTGTGTTCTGAAGAAGCCAACAACAAATGAGCGGGTGCTATAGGACTGGGGAATATTTTCTCCTGGGAGGAGTGGAATAAAACTGAGCTATTGTCACAGTTGGAGGAGGAGGAGGAGGAGGAGGAGATTTACTTATACTGGTAAAGGGATACAGAAAGCTCTAAACTTTTGCTCCTGTTTAATGGTCATCCAGGTTTTTGCATCCCAGATCTGATAGCTCTAACACTAGGGGAAAACAATCTTTAGAAAAGATAGCCCAGTAACCCCCATACAATCAAGACCTTGTTAGAGCATGATTTCCAAGGAACAACCCTGCAGCGATGGTGAATTACACCAGCATTCTGCTGGAGAAACATTTGGAACAATACATTATTGAAGAATGTTAGTCTGGCAGCAAAATGACTTTACACACCACTCTGCCCTTTGTGTTGGACTTAGCAGCACTGGGAAATATGAGATAGGTCACAAGTAGACGATATGTGTCTCCAGGTTTTATTGGAGAGCAGTTCCCACCATCACCAGCAAACATAGCTACTAATTGTGATTGATGGTAGCTATAGAACCCAAAAAGAGTTAGACAGCCATAGATTGCCTACTCTGTAAGGAGTAATGATGTGTGATGATCATTTTGTTCCTTTCATTTTGGGTTGTTTGTCCTCATGAGCAAACTGTGTCATGCTTAGAATTTTAAAAGTTTCCAGCAGAGGATTTCTGCCTGAATTTAATAGGAACTAAGAAGATCATGATCTGACTTCTGTGCAAAAGTACATGCTGCTAATTAAACTCTTTTCCTTTTATTATTTATTTGGTTGGTTGGTTGGTTGGTTATTTTAATTTCTATATCCACCCATCTCAACCAAATGACTCTAGGCAGTGAACAATCATAAAAACAATGACTTTTGATAGTGCTGTTGGTAGGTGTAGGCTGGGTGGATCAAAGTAGCCTAAAACTGAGTGGGAAGAACACTATTTGGGGAACATTTCATTCAAGATTGTCAGAAGTATGTGCTCTCTCTTCATTTTTAACTCCTTTTTTGGTGGGATAGGGAGTTAAGGACCTGGAAAGCTGAAGTTATGTTCTGGGTCTTCTTGCTCGCTCAGCCTAAATTCCAAATTGCCAGTTACAGTAATCCTGTGAATCACATTGCCCTTCCCACTTTGCCCTTCCTAGCCTGGCAAAATATTTGTCATCGGCCCCCAGTGCTTGGCACTGACAGCCTTGTGAGTAGCTGCATGCGGGGTTGCAGAAGGCTAAGGGCGGGACTTTCCCCCTCCACAGTCTCCTCTCTGACAGGACAGATTACATGCTTCCTGCTCACTTTAGGTAGAAAAGAAGCTAGTGACAAAGGTAATTAGCCCTGTTCCCTCTGCCTGCCAAGCTGTTCTTCAGCACTGGGAAGCCCTGAACATTTCCTGCATGTCACAGAAGCAACAATGAGCTGTGGGCCTTAAAATCCAGTTTTTACAAGCACACTTTCCATATAGGAACGTATTGGGCAGGGGAGAGATTCCTCAGGTAAAAACTCTAGTTTGTGGAAGAGCCATGGATTCCTTGATTTGCAAAGAAGTGTTTTTCCCATTGTTTCACTTTAGTCTATGATCAGATTTTCTTAGTTTTTGTTTTGATCATCTTTTTCCTACCTGGAGCCCTCTGGTGTATTAGACTTAAGTTTCATCATTCCCTGGCAGGCATTTTCTCATCCCACAGGTTCGGAAAGCCTAGCAGAAAAATAGAAGGACAGTTACAAAATTAATCTCTATAAATCTTCTACAACAACTTTATGGGGTGAAAATGATATTGTAAAAAGGCCCAAGTAATAATGTAATAGAAGGAAGATGCCATATTCATTCTCCAGCTTCAAAAGTAGCCTGTAAGGAGAATTAGGTTACATTATCTTTCTCATCTTTGATGTTTTCCAAAGGTGTAGGTCTACAATTCCCAGAAACCTGAAACAATGTGGGTTATGGAAAGTGACATCCAATTAATCTGGAGGACACCCTGCTGAGGAAGGCTGTAGCCCATTCTGTTCCTGACATTCCCTCAGCTGACTCTGGAGAGAATTCAGATTGAGGAATTATACCCACCTTTCCTGTCTCCATCCTAGACCTAGCAATCTGTGCCTTATCACAGCTTAATTCTGAATTCTCATCCACTGACTTGTGTAGAAAACAGAAGCCATAAAACTGAGTTGCGTATAATAATGTCTCAATTTATTCCCATAATAATTTTAAATATGGAAGATGTTTCCATAATCAGTGCTTATATACTCATTTTGTATATTTTACACTTGTAATTCTATTTTGCATTCATTAAAATTTGAAATCATCTGTCATCTACTTCCTAACCTGCAAGTGCAACATTCATGGCACAGTTCTGAATACTAAGAGTCTTAGCATTGTGAAAACATTTTTGAATATACTTAAAATACTTCAGTAGACTCAGATATGACTGCATAGAGGAATGTATAGACACAGAAGTGAAACTAAAAATTTTACATACAAAAAATTATGAAAAATCACAGCTGACCGGGTTTATCCAACAAGTTAAACAAAACAAAGCCAATCATATTTTGACTTAGCATGTTGTGCATATCCAATTTTTATTTTTGTTTTAATAAGGGTTGGTGGTGTCTTTTTTTATGGTTGATATTTTCTCTTTTCCTGCATTTCCTTCAGCCTAATAGCTCTGTCTTATTAGATGATGCAATTGAGATCCTTCAACAGTCAAGTAGCATTGCATGCCTGGTAAAGCCACAGATCACCTGTTGGACCTCTGTTTGTGTTGACCTATCTGTCTTGCTCTTTGGGATCCCTAACATAGACCCAGAACCCATGTTATTTGGGTTCTGTTGTTTATTAGAAACCACACCTAAAGACCTACTTTGTCACTTGGAATATGAAAAGCTGGGCTTCTCCTGAGTTAGATTTGAAGCCACTAAATGATTGGATGCTGTGGTAAATCTCACAGGAAACTGAAAAGCCAAGCAAGTTTGCAACAGTTCTCAGCATATGCCTTCAATGGCTTATAGAAAAATGCAGAAGAAGGGGGAGAGGAGAGTAAAAAAGAAAAGAAAAACCAAAACCCCACCAAATCGTAATAAACTAGCATTATCTCTATCTCCAAATGTACCCTAACAATTAAATCATAATATTTTAATTAATATAATTTAGTTATTACTACAATAATATAATAAGGATTCTTAGGAAGGGATTGAAAGTAGAATAGTAGTATCACCATGCAGTCATTTATTATGACTTGTCTGCATTTGAAATAAGTAAAAGAATTACTGGGGAAGGTGCAAAAAGGCAGATATAAAAATCAAGATGGAGGTGGAATAAAGGGGGACACAAGCTACATGTATAAAATTATAAAGGAAAGATACAGAGAAAAATACAGAGAGATCGTTCTTTCTCTCATAACAGTAGAATTTCCCTACTAGTGACACAGTGTCTTTTAGAATCATCCAACCGCTGCTAGGCACAATGGGGGCAGGACGTATCTCACTTCAGCAATGACTTGGATGATGTTATGAAGGCATTTTAAGTCATTAGTGGGGAAATGGCTATTGATAGGCCCCACAATGGCTATTAGATATCCATCAGTGATAAGTAATTATTTTATCTAGATGACCTGTTTCAAAGCAGGACCATTCTGAAGACCCAGTTGTAGAGAGAGAAATATTAAGGAAGACTGTAGCCTCTAAGCCCTGTTTGTGAGCTTGCTAAAAACATCTGCCTAACCAGTACCAGAAGCAAGGCATTAGACCCAGATCTGATCTAGCATGTTTTTGTAGGTTCTTAATTCACATGGAGCCTCATACCAGGATCAGCAAGTAAAATCAGGATGCAGCAAGCCTCATACCAGGATCAGCAAGCCTCATACCAGGATGCAGCAAGATTGTAAAGCTGCATACCATAGAACTGGCCCAGAAGCAAGAAACAATTTGTTAGAAATACATTGTTTCTTTAACTATTTTGATTAATTTTTCATTTTTCTATTAAGAAATTGCCTGTTGATTTGCTTCTAATTTTCTATCATAAGATCTGTGACACTCAGTCTTGTCAGAACATGAAACTGTCTCTGCACTTGTCAATAGCCAAAGACAGAACATTTCTGAATAAATATGAATTAAGCTACTATGTCCACTGTGGTTCAGAAAAGGATCCGCTTCTGTATCATGGCCTATCTAGATGAGTCCTACCGCATTAGATAGTCACATTTTTGCTGATCCTTCTCTCCCATACTTTTTACTAGAAGGGTGGCTAGGTAGGTCTCCTTATGAGACTACACATGGACAGGCACAATATGATAAAGAAAAATGGCATCTAGAAGTTCCATCATGAACAATAAAACAAGGCATAGAGAATGTAGTAATGGAAAAGACCAGCCTAAGGGGGACAAATGTTGATACAGGCATGATGATGCCATCATGCAAATGCCATGATTTATGTACTTGCTTCAGCTGTTGGGATACAAGTGCAATATCATGGCATTTGTGTAATGGTATCAGCTTGTGCATGTTGTCATTTTAATGTTATTGCAGTTTGTTGCAGATGCTGCTGGCAGGGCCTTATGGATTAGTAGGAAAGAACCAACAGACCTGTTGTGGCTTCTGACTCTTCTAATCGCTAGGTTACTGACTTCCTCTTGTAATTAAGCTTGTGGACAAATGTAGCTCCTTCAGTTCTGCATTTGTGTTAATGATATACAGCATGTGCGGATTTCTGTATCTGAACAACTGGGTATATTTTGCTTTCCCTGGCCTAAACAAACCAGAAACTGTTATGGAAACCCTCAATGCAGTGGATCCTTGTCCTTCCTGAAGGTGCACATCATGTTTCCAAATGGGCTTCTTTCCCTTTAACCTGCCAAGTTTTCAGTGTCTCCATTCTTTTTAACCAGTCTGGAAGAGATTTGATTTCCAGTATTCCATGTTTACACAGAGCAGGCCAAAGATATCTCTGTTCCAAATCTGAAATTGGAAAATATATATATATATATATATATTTGGAATTATTCAGATGTCAATTGTTTTAACATCTTTGCTGTTTCGAGCATGCCTCCAAGGAAATGAGAGGTATGAAAAAAATAGCAAGAGGGAAAAAGAACAATTCTGAGCTAGAAATTTATTTAGCAGAACTAGAAGCTCTCTGTGAATGAAGACTGCAATAAGGAGTTGTTTTTTTTAATTTTAAACATTTTAAAATTATCAGTTGGCTTCTTTTCTATGTATCAGCTGTTGTTGCATGCTTCTTCAGATGGATTAGTGACACCCACTTATCTTTTTCTGATTTCCCCATGTATTTATTTATGCATGCATGCATGTGATGGTAGGATTAGCAAACATTTGCACCATTCAGAGTGAAACAGTAGTCACTAGTACGTGCATGCTTACTCATTTAAAACATATAGGCTGAAAATAGATGATTATCTCATTTTCTAGCCTTGCCTTCCTGATAGGAAACACACTTCATACAATATTGCCATAAGGGAACTGCCCCCCCCCCCCCCAGTTTTTCATATAAGAGCGTCATAAAAAGGATTTCCTTACTAAGCATTAAGTTAGGAAGTACTAGCCAAAGTATAGCTGGTCTAGCAAGACTCAAGGAACTTGCATAAGAAATCATCCCAGAAAAATATTGCACGGGTTTTTGTTTAATTGGTGGGGTAAGTCAGTTCTTTGCAAGTGAAATGGACATTAGTTCATTTTTTGAGGCTATCTGGTTATGATATATTCTTGTAATAAGAAATTCAGTTAATAGATGGAATTGAATCATCTGTTTAAGATAGGTAATTTGTCTAAGAGTCATTGTTATTGCCATGTAGTTTTAAGTTGCATTTTGTTCATTATCTTGGAGATTCTAGTGGTTGGCACAAGTGTTTAAATTTAATTGATTAAACAATCAATTAACTGACAGAAAGGCAGGTAATTAGTAAAAAAAACTTTCAGTGACTAAGAGAGCTAATATATAAATTCAGCCAATATTCTTTGTATTGTCAATTATCTCTCCATGCTTTACTGTTTCTATTTTAAAACATATGCAAATATGTCTGGCCTGTCATGACTTCCACTCAGCTATGCCACAATCTTGGCTGATCTCAGAAAGCTAAGCAGGGTTGGATCTGATTTGTCAAGCTATACAAAGCTCTGAAAGTTTGATGAAGCTTCGCTCGAGTAGCCCCATGGAAGAAGAGGCACAAATCAAAAGAGAAACTTGCTTCAAGCAACTAACTGAATCAAGTGGCTTCAAAGCAGTTCATACCCTTCGCAGCTTTACAGATTCAAAGATTTTTCTACTGTTTTTAGGGGTGTTATAATGTTACAACATCAGTTCCATGTATGGAGAAGTGCGGAATGGGGGATATCAACATTATTAGCCAAACTTTAATCCTCATTAAACTCCCTGCTTGTCACAGCTCTTCTGGGATGGCAAGGGTAACATTATTTTGTACTTCATTCACTGTTTCAGTATTCAATTGAAAGTTACACTTCTGGGCTGGTCCTGTCAACACAACTGGGAGCTCAAACGGGGCTGGTTCAGGTTGCTTGACAATCATCACTTGCTATCACATACAGGCTTGGGGATAAACTTTTGCTGCTCTAAAAGTACAGATGAGGTGGCTTGGCTACAAATACCTCTTTCTTGGTGCCAGCCTCCTTCTTTGCAGTTTGCCAGTCTCTGTAACCCTGGATCTCACTGTGCCTGCCTGCTTCTGCTTCCTGTGCTAACTAACATATAATATTGGCAGCAAGCCACAACCCTGGCACAACTGAATCCTGCCAGTGAGGAGGGGGTTCTTTCCGAGGGGGCAGTTAAGCAGACCAGCCAGCTGTGTCAACATCCCAGAAATCTCAGGGATTAGAGACAGCAGAGCTAACATCACCCCACAAGAGTAAGTCTGGGGCAGGATTTCTCAGTCTTGACAACTTTAAGACATGCGGACTTCAACTCTCAGAATTCCCCACCCAGCCAGCTCATGGGAGTTGAAGTCCACACATCTTAAAGTTGCCAAGGTTGAGAAACCCTGGTCTTGGGTCATTCTTTTGAGTCTTGCTGAGAATAGGCCAGGTTTTGCCAAGATGCCCTGCCCCCTACCCTCATGGGCTTTTCCAGGAGGGGCCCCAATTGGCAGCTAGCTATGGCAACTTTCTAGGTACCCCAGAAAATCCAGTGACCAGAGGCAGAAAGTTCACAAGGGGAAGTCAGCAAAAAGCGGCGAGAGCTTATATTTTTAAGCAATTTTTGAAAATGACTGTTTTGAAATTGGAATGGGATCCTTTCTTCATTAGTTCAGTCAACTTCTCTGTAAGTACTTTGCTGGACAAGCTGGAAACTGTTGTGTTGTCCTTTATTCATCCCTGTCTTTTTTCTCTAAAAGAGTTTATGGGGGAATATTTTTAAAAATTTATTGTGGTTAAACCCTTGAAGGTATTCATCTGAGTTGTGGCAAGGTTTATGTCCTCTATAGATCTGCCACCCTAGTATTTTTATCCCATACTGCTAAAAATTGGAGCACTTCATAGACTTTCAAATTTCCCCCTTATATACAAATCTTTTTGTTCTTAAGTCAAATATTGAATCTTGAAGTCACTTGAATTGCATGGCTCTTGAACACAGATTCAAATCAAATTATGTCATTTTGAATCTCAGATCTCCAATTTGAATCAAATCAGGACCAATTCACACATACCTACTAATGAGAGACAACCAGGGAACTCCAGGACTGAAGGTTAAACTGGGAAGTTGTAGAATAAACTACTCCCATATTGTTGCGAAGGATATTACATGAATGACTTGATGAAGCCAACAGGAGTCAAGCTTTACTTTTTGTCATGATTTCTACAAATCTTATGTTCTAGGTTTAAAAAGTTCAGTGTACATCTTTCATTCCCTATGTTTCAAAATCTCTTATGATCCAAGATAAAATATGTTCCATGCGTCTTACTACCCCCATATTATTTTCATAACAGCATCTCATTAGAATGTTATTCAAAATGGGAGCATAGTAAAGACATCTCTAATGAACAGGCAGTCTAATGTCAGGACTTGGAGGTATGGTTACTATCTGCAGTCTGTTTCCTTGATATATACCCATATCAGGAATCTGAATTCATATCAAGAATCTAGACTTCTGAGCTACCCTGGAATTGAGAATTTGGATTGGCACTGCCTTTAGGGAATCTCTTTCACCTAGCAGGCCAGTTCTAAACCTCTCAACCAGCTTGACCAAAGTCAAGTGCTATAAGTATGTCTGGTAGACTCACAGTGGCTTAGTTATCTCCAAACCCACTGTCCCAGAGTGCACATTATTCTACAACATTCCAGGTTTTTAAAAAGTTACTATCCAAAATAGGAGCATCTATGACACTGACTTTTTGGGAGTAATCACTATTCTTTCCCACAATGTCTCTGGACAATGCTACTTTTAGGACAGAGTGAGCATTACTGTTTGAGCTAATGGCCACACTGAGTGTACCAAGGGCCACATTCAAAAAGTGGATGTTTGCATCGCCAGAGCAAAAAAGAGTAGCACATAAATAAAATATTGGCCTCTTGCAGAAATAAGCCAAAAGCTACCAAAAGTTTCAGAAGGACACAAAAGTTTTAGCAGAGAAGATAGCAGATTTCCTAATATAATTTTGCCACCAAAATTACACACGCACACACACATACACACATAAAGACTTATATAGCTGCCCTTATTAAAACTATAACCCTGGGTAGCTCACAAAACATATATATGAAAAATTAAACATTTTGTCATCAAGTAGGGTATTTGAAAAAAAAGAAAGACCTGGGTGTAATTAAAAAGACCAAAATATTTTTGATGTATAACATTTATTTTCTTAACCTAACAGATACTTAGAGACTAAGTATCAGCAAAGGAATTATTCATGGTGGAATCAACACCATTAGTTATGCTTTAAAAAAACAACAACTGTTCTTGCTCACTTAAAAAGCTTCTTAATAAAGGGGGGGGGGGGACCAGAAGTGGTAT
Source organism: Liasis olivaceus (assembly GCA_030867105.1). Lineage (NCBI taxonomy): Eukaryota > Metazoa > Chordata > Lepidosauria > Squamata > Pythonidae > Liasis > Liasis olivaceus. The sequence goes on along the minus strand of CM061349.1, from coordinate 106,197,841 downwards.
CTTGCACTGAATTTCTATCAGAACCTCAGGATTCATGCAGATATCCCGTGAATTTGAGCATATTGGGGCAAAATTCACAACATAGACATTTTAGCTGGTCAGTGTGGTTCCATAATAGAACTGCCCTCTGGATACAAAATATTGTTGTATATTGATGAATATCTGCTGGGGGTGGGAAGAAAGAAATCAGGGTAGGATAGGCTCGAAGGAGTCCTGTAACAGAGTAAAAGAGAGGGAGAGGTTTTTAAAGGCTGTGGTTCTGCAAACATAACCTGATGATATCTGGTTGTTTTTCTTTCCATACAGATTCTTGCCGTGCAGAATGCCAAATAAGAGAAATACATGCAGTTCAGCCTGGTAAAATATTCATCAGGATAGCTCTGGCCTGGATCCAGTTCCCAGATGTTCTTATATAGCCAGGAAAGGTCGAGGAAGAGTTGCCCATGCTTCAAACCAATAAATAGAGGCAAGCGACAAGTAGCAGTCGTTGAGTTCAGCGCAATTTTGCACAAGTTTCCATGTCAGAGAACAGGAATTGCAGACCAGAGCGACCGGTAGAGAAGTAATAGCTGAATGCAGATCCTCTCCTTGCTTGTCGTAATAGAATTCCTCCTTTTTAAAAATCACTATTTTCCAAACTTTCAGTTTAGCACGAACTCTGGCAATGTAGGAAATTCCCTTGCAGACATGCCCTTTGGTTCCAGTGGGGAACAAAAGATAATTTCTTCTTGGTTTCTATTATGAATGAAGTTCTGAAGCAATGTGTAAATGCAATGTAGTTCCTTTAACTGGTGTGCTGTACCAAACTTTCCAACATGAAGGCAAAGGGAAGGGAAGAAGGAGAAGGAGAAGGAGAAACAGAAGTGGAAGAAGGAAGCTGCTGCTTGTTGAATTTCTATCTGATCATGCTGCAGGAGCAGTCTCCAAGCTCCCCCTGCTGGAATTTCTCTAGAAGTCGTGGACTGGAGCTGCGCTCATGTATTCCACCACTCTATCAACATAAAAAGAGAATGGTGTTGAGCACTGGATCCATCAGCTTGTAAATATATCATGTAATCAAGAAGGATAAGCAGTGTATGGCATTGGCAAGGATGCCATGATGATGTCAAAAATACAGTCTATGCCTTTTTGTACACTTAGTGCAGAGGCACACTGCCTAGAAGAAAAACGTCTCCCCTACTAGAAGTTTCCATGGCTCTTTAGTTAGCATCTGGGAAGGGGAGAGAAGATGGTGTGGTCTGCAAAGTCAGTGCTGAGGGAGTGTCAAGCCTGACTAAGTTAGCAAGCAGGCTATGCTACCTGGGAATTGTGGGAACCAAAACCCAAGATCGCCAATGCAAATTGGGGAACGATATTTTTGAAGTTTTAATCTGCTAGATCTTTCACTCTGGATTTTTAATAGCAATTTTATTCCATATTAATACAAAGCAGGGTGGAGGGACATAAAAGTATGAGTTTGAGAGCAAGAGATCCTTCAAACTGGGATCAATGGAGAGCAGCATTTCTGAGCTAACATCAGAAATTCTGTCCTGATGAAACCTACCATAGTAAAAGGTAATTAACGGTGTAGGTTGGCCCTTCCCCACTGCTGAGTCATCAGGTGAGCAGAGAGGTCTATCAAATGCTTGCTGCTATGCAAGCTGCAGCTGTAAAACATGGGCTGTAGGTTCACACCATAATTCCCATCAACTGCTCAGAGCTGCTGAGTAGCCTGGGGACTGGACTGCACTTTCATAGACACATAACTCCATTCCGGCAAGCCACTGGAGATGGAGATCACATTTTTTCTTTCTTTTTTTTTTAGAAAAAGCAACTCTATGGATCTCTGCCCGTACCAATAATATCATCAGGGATTATTTGAGTCTAGAAGCCTTGAGCATAGGCTAGTAGAAAAAGATAAACTGTCTCCAATGCTCTTCTTCAGCTGAAAGTCCTCCACAGGTGTAGAGTTTCAACTGTTTGCTCATTCCACAACTGGAAGAAAAGCAGAAGTTCTTCAATAAAGAGGAGGACTAATGCAAAAACTGTCCACCTCTGGGACTGACAAATAGCCATGTCAAATTACTATCCATTACTCCATCTCATTACCTACTCTTGCTGGATGCAAGACTGATAAAATCATCTGCAATAATGCAAAACAGTTATGCCAATTTTGCATATTGATTTCAGACGATGTGGAAATGACTGGTTTGAGGACGAGCCGTGACATTGGTGCTATTTCATTTCTTAGCATGACAGTTATCCCTGGCCTGTATAGAAAAATAACTTCTTGATATGCAAAAGACAAGTCTGGGTCTTCTTGCAAAGGACATTTCTCTTGAGCAGTAGCTTGATGCTAACGTATCTCCATATTCAGTCTGAGTTTTTAACAGATGTGATTAGAGAGCAGATAGTGAGAGTGGATTTGCTTATCCCCTAATGAACCCCACAGGATTGACACCAGCTGGCATCCCATGGGCCAGTCCATTAGCATAAGGGGACTGTTATTGTTCTTCCCACCCTTTCCATTTCTTTGAGGAGATAAGCATATATTGGTAAGAAGCAACGGTCTTGAGTATAAGCTGTAAAAACAAGGGATGTGCTTTAAATCTAGTCTCCTTGTTAGCTCACAGTGTATGAGATAATACCTTGTGATTTGACATGCACAGAATGTGATAGAATGAGGACACATTCCTTCAAGATCCAACTTGACCAATTATGGCAACTCCATCTTAAGCCTACATGAAGGGTGGCACCATGTCTGAACTGCCTGAAGTGTTCCTTCCGTTCCAATCAGTTCTGCATTCTCAGAGGGGAAGGGCACATGCCCAGGACTTTTCAAAAACAGAACTTCAGTCTAGGCCCTGGCCCAGAGGTCAAGAAAATTTTGAAAATCTGAAGTGACAGTTCTTTTCTGATTGGGAGTAGATGGGAGGTGATGCATATTTAGAGAACATATCATAGGTGCTCTGGCAAAATGGCTGCCTTGCCCAAAATGGCTTTTCCAGAAAGCAAACTGGTGTGGTGGCTCTACCTTCTCTCCTCAGGATGCTCTCTGTGTTTCCAGGTTCTCTTTGTCCCTTAATAGGTGAGCACCTTTTCAAATAAAACAGTAGGCCGCAGCTGCTCACCATTTTTAGTTTCCAAGAATGGTTGTGGGGTTAGCTCATTATTTTTGGAAAATTCCAATTATTTGGTGTTTTGAGGGGGTGTTGAATTTCAGGTATTAAAAAAATAGGTGAAGCAGGGAGCCTTGTGTCTGGTGGCATGCTAAGATTATACAGCCTATTTCTGGTATAAAATAAAATTAAAACAGTCATAACGGGAGTGCCTTCTCTGGGGAATGTGGAGAGAGGGCTGACAAATGCCACTATTCAGAAGTAGAAGTTTCAATATATTCAAGGATTAAATGAGGAAGGCAAGCCACAGTCAAAAATGCAGTAATGTTTTATAGTGGTGAGATGGTCTGAGGTCCTTTGTCTTACATTTGTGACATAGTGCCATGGCAGTTAGGAAACTAGTAGAACAGGCCAAAGATGATTTTATTCTGCCATACTAATTATTTATTTGTTAGGTTTTTATCTCCCTTCCCTCCAGGAGGCATAGGTAGCATACTCTCCTTCCATTTGTGAGATTGGTTGGGCTGAGAGTGAGTGAGTGGCCCAAAGTCCTCCACACCAATCAGCTTCCATGGCCAAGCATGGACCTAAACCTAGGTCTCCCCTGTCCTTGCCCAACACCTTGCCCACTACATGACCATAGCACTGCTGTTGCAAGGTTATCCTTCAGGCCCACTGTCCCACCTTTAAGCACAGTGTGGCAGGTGTGGATGCTATGAAAAAGCAGCAAAGGTTGAATTATTTAAGTCCCCACTCAAAAGGGTCAAGCCAGGGTATGAACTCATGGAGCAAGCAGCATTTAAAGTGGAGTTTCATCCCTTGGAGTTCAGAGAGGCCAGCCATCTTTGCTTTTGGGTGCCAAGATGTGATCATTCTCTACTAGTCAGGATGGCCTAAAGTTGGGCTCTTGCCTCATGTTGCAAAAAAAACATTAGTTATCATGATACCAGTGAGGGTTAAGGCCTTCTCAAAGAAGCAGTGGTGAGTCGTAAACACAAATGTGCTAGAAGGAATATCCTAGGGCACAATCACTTCTTTAAATACCTAGAGGTACTTTTCCATCCACTGGCATTTGGAGGGAACAAACAAGGTTTGTCTTTGATAATGCTCAAAGAAGTTTCAAGGCTATGCTAATCTTCCTTTTTACTAAGCTGACAATTACCTGCTGGCTGTCCTTAAACTTTTTAAAGCCAAGACAACGAGCCAGATGCTGTATAGCTCCCAGGTTTATATCGATAAAGATTTCAGATTGTTGGAAGGTGCCCAATCAAAAAACATTAAGGCTTGCATTTCAGGCCCTTTGATGTATTCCCAGTGTGTCTTTGCACTTGGCAGCAGGGAAGGCCTGGTTTGAGGTGCTTGTCATCTTAATTTTTGGCTTCAGCAAATCTTTTTGACTGGATGTTGGCCTCTCTGGCACATCTGGATAGTTATATTTCATCCCAGAAGAACATAAATAGGAATTATATTTAACATTGTGGGTTCTCTGGGCAAGGTTTGATTGCCTTGAATTCTGAGCAAATGAAGGCTGAAGTTAGGCAGCGGGTAGAAACTAAGGAGGGTCAGAATTGGTTAGCAGCTAGATAGGAGTCTACCTGGAGATCCCATGGCTGCCAGCTAGACTGGGAAATCAAACATTTTCTGGGAGAAGACAATGTCAAAGTAGCCAAGAAAACACTGGTTATGTCCATGAAGTCACCAGGAATCAAACTCAACTCAAGGATACCTTTACCTTTTATCAAATATAGATCATCAAAAAGATGTGACTGCATCCTCTATGTCCTTTTATGGAAAGTAGCCAACAGGAGGGTTTTTATACCTGCCAACTACTTCATGATGCCTCCACATTGTACCAAAGAACTGTTTCCTTAACCATGGAAAATATGCTTTATTCTCAGTGTTTTGGGGAAGGCAATTCAGCAGTATGCCCAGATGAGAATGGATTTGTCTAGGGAAAGTCAGGGAAAGAGACAGCCACACATGTACCACTGTGCTGGCCCTCCCACGCGCCTCAATTTTACCAGTTAATAACACTTCTAATAATCTCTGTGTAATTCAGCTACTGTGATATCAGTTCTCAATTATTACAATGAAGCTTGTTAAATTTGGCTCTTGACCATCTCTGTATGTGATCAAAAGTTCAGATATGAAATATGTTTCAGTAGAAATGTTTTCTGTCAATGGTAGGATATTAATGGGTTGTATTTTTTGTAATTTGTGTTGTTTGATCTTATATAACTGATCTATAACCATAAATCAAAGCTATCTAGCTACGTGTTTAATTTATTGCCACTACTTGTTAGAATGCAGGGGTGGGGGGAGGAAGAGTTCTGGGTATTTTCAGACAGACGGCAAAATATCATGATTAATCTTCAACATTACCCATTTTGACTTGGTAAGACTGTAGTGGGGAAGGAGACAGATTGGCTGCTCTACCTGAGGCATCAAAATATGCTGCCTAGCCCTGAATCCATCTAATATTTGAGACAAGCCTCAACATCCTTCTAAAAACTCCCTATGCCTGCCAGTACTAGTATTGCCATGTATTGATTAGTATTGTATCCTACCATACTAATCTGTACTTCTTTTATTGAAAAGTGGGTAATTCCAGAGAGAGAGAGAGAGGGCCAGTTTTCAACTGAGTAGCTTTACAGAAGATGCTGTGGCCCCAACCTCATCTTGGCTTGTCATTAAGTGTCAGATCTGAGAATGTTTTCTTTCCAATGCAAAGAGCAGCATTAAGGAAAATAATTTGGGGGATGGGGACAAAATGGAGGGAAGGACTCAGTTCCTGATAGGTTCTTTGATCTTGCTTGTCTACTCATACCTGCTGTTCTGTTTAAAAAGAAACTCATGTTAAATATAATAACTAATCCAATATAATATATAAATTGGCCCTTAGTAAGAATGTCCTCTTCTCTGAAATGTTTCTATTGCTGTAAGTGGAAGAGGCCAACAGCAAGCAGACCCTTAGAGGCAGAATACATACATCAGAAGGCAGGAACATTTCCTGATCTTGGGACGTAGTCAGGCATACTCTACTGCTCTTATTTGTCAGCCCTTCAAGGTTGACCAGATTAGGAAACAGACTCCACAGGAAGACTTCTCAATAAGCTTTATTGAGATAGGCTGAATTAACAGAATCTTGCAAGGCTGCTTTGTGTTTTTCCTTCCCTCCCTCCAACAGTGAGCCAGGGAAAAGCCAATCTGAGTCTCTTCCTAATAACACCACCTTCCCCAGGGCTTAAGGAACATTTATGCCCTTTTTGTTTCTCTTACAGCTTCTGAATATTTCCCTCAAGATCACCTCCGTGGATGTCTACAATATTCTTGCCTGAGACTAGCCATAGCCATGTTAGGGACTGCTCCTATATGAAACTGCACTGAGTAGCCCTCAGTCCATGAAAATTATCTTACATTAATGCACATACTTCCATTCCAAGCAATGCTATTTGGCAGAAGAAGACTTCCCATTTCTAACCCTTTGGACTCTCTATTTGACAAAACTGAAGGCTCATTCAGAACCTACAATTTCTTATTGCAGGGAGCCTTGGAGATGATCTTGGAGAAACTTTCCAAAAGTCCTTAGGACAACGATAGGTACAGAGGCATGTGCTGAGCCCAGGGATGTGGGAAAGTATGAGAAGCTCATATTGGCTCCCCCTGACTCCCTGAGGTATAAGAGGGACAGAAGGGAAAATGTAGGCAAACGTGTAAGATACTGTTACCAGAGCCTATCTCAATGAAGTCTAGTTGTAGTTGCCCTGTGGTGTCAGTTTCCTGATCTAGTCTACCTCATAGCTCTGATGCTTATTTCAGAATTGATAACCACCTGACTTTGAAATGTGGATTTCCAATATAGCTGAGCTGGCTTGACACTCAAACCCAAAGCAAAATTTGAGGTTCAGTTTTCAAAGTTGGAAGATCCAGCACCACTGCATGCAGTAGCGTATCTCTCTCCTATTTGAAAACTATAATCAAGGTTAAGGCTGCCCAAAAGGTGATCTTATTTGGTGTAAGTAAGTTTGTAAGTAAGTAACTCAAAGTTTTCTGCCCAAGTCAGACATCTTGCAACTAAATTATATTATTAGTTATTGAAAGAATTTACTTAAATTACTTCAATAATGTTATTTATATCCCTGTATGGGAAGGCAGTGTCATTATCACTACCTTTACTATTGGAAAATAGTAAAGTCTTCAAAGATATCCAGTCAGTTTTAAAGCTATGAGCTGAGATGTTTAGCTTCTAGCATGTTTTTAAGTAGCTTGTCCCATAAGATCCTTTATACCGCAGAAGCCAACTAGTCAACAAACCTTTTGGAGTTTCAAGAGGCAACCATTTTGGTGTTATGCAGTTTGACTTGTCTGGAAAAAGTGGCAGCAAAAACAAAAGAACAAATTCTTGGTGTTTTGGTTTTGGTTTTAATTGCCATGTTTATATTGCCCAGAACCCACTTCAATTTTGAGAATATACTACCAATCAACGTGTAGAGATAATAGCAGAGATAAAGACTCCCCACCACACGCGCACCGGCTCTCTTCATTCCAGTTGCCCTACCTGATGTAATCTGAGAGAGATTGTACAGGCTCACGAACTGCAATGCTGCTGTTGCTGGCATCTTTATAAACGGCTTCTGTCTCTGTTCCAAAATAACCCCTCTGTGAATTGCGTCACAAGGCTAAAGTTTTTGGCTGCTTCAGTGAGACATTTAAGTCAATGCTTGAAGTATGATTCTCAGTCAGGCGGCTAGGACTGAAACTACAAATAGAAAAATTCTGCTGGTAACAGCAATTTTGTCCTGCTTAGAAAAAGTATATATTAAAAAAAAAAAACCTCAAAAAACTGGTGGTTGAACAATTAATGGCACCAGGGCTGAGCTCAGATGTATTTCAGAATTTTGCTGTAACTTACTATAAAAATAAAGCCACATTCCAGTGCATAGATTTGCAAATGGCTCTCTTGCTTGATTGTGGTTTCTCTGTTGACGAAGACTCTTCAGTGTTACACAGCTGGTCCTTTGAGAAATTCCTCAACAACATCCCTCAATGGGTGGAGCTCTCCAGAACCACTGGATTGCACCTGCCATAATCTTAAGGGCCATTTTGGTTGGGAACAATGGGGATCTCTAGGTTGAGGGAAGCTAAAGAGGGTCTCTAGTGGAGAGTAAATAGCTCAATGACAGAGGCTTGATGAAGGCCTAGTCCCTCATATTCCCAGATAAGTTAGGAAAGACTCCTGTCTGCAGTCTTGGAGGGTAGTAACATATGTAGACCAGGGATTTCAAACTCATTGCCCATGGGCCACATACAGCTGTCCAAATCCTTTTCTGTGAGTCCACAACAATATTTTATAGGTGCTAATAATACAAGAGCAAGCCCAGCATCTGTATGGCATGATACATAACTACCTCCAGAGCATAAAGTTCATTGTACTCTTGAAGGGCAGAGATCAGCTCTGCTCAATTTTCAGAGTAGACCACAGCAAAAAATAAAACAATACAAAAAAACATTGCCACTTATTTACTCCTTAAAAAAATCTGTGTAATGGGGAAAAAAAATAATTTCAGATAGATCTGAGATGAAACACTCTTATCCCAGTTTAAAGAAGGGACTTTTTCTTCATTTACCATTTGTTCTCTCTTAAATACCCATTTTGCAATAAGCAGCCTAGATTTCAGTTTCTAGTCTAGACAAATGTCTGTACACACTGGAGCTTTAGGTAATGTTCAGGGGCTGAGAATAATGCAAGCTTTTTTTTTTTAATCAAAAGCATACATTTATTCAGGGGAACAAAATAAGAATAAAGACAGCTGAGAAAAATAATGTATGTGCTGCTTGTTAGTCATGATACTGCTTTTTTAAAGGGATAGCTATGTGAATCTGTTAGAGCAAAGCAAAGACTTACGGACCCTTAACACTTAGGCAGTAATAAAGCAGTTAATCTCTATGAACCTGCTAGCTGTGAGCACTTCCCTGATTGTTTTTCAATTTATAAAGTCAGGGGTTGAATTTAGTGGATGCTTATTACAAAAGTATACCTAGATGTGTTAATAAATAAAATCATGGATTTTAAAACATTTTTTAAAAAATTAAATACTAACAAAACTGAAGGCTTTTTTCAAAAGCCTTAAGGAGAATAATATAAGGCAGATGGCCAGTGGTCTATTCAGCAGTGTGACAGAGTGGTTAAAGTGTTGGACTAGGACTGGGAAGATTGAAATTCAAATCCACCCTCAGCTATGGAAGTTCATCTGGTGATCTGGAGCCAATCACACCTTTTCAGCTCAACCTACCGCACAGTGGTGGTGTTGTTTTTGTTGGGATAAAATGAAGGGAGATCTCTGTGTAAGCCTCCTTTTGCTCCTGGAGAAAAGGTGGGATATCTATCTTGCAAATAAATAAATAGCAGAATAAATAGCACTGCAGAAGATTGATTATTGCCATTAAGTCCATGTTGACTCTTAGCAACCACATTGATAGATTTACTCCAGGATGACTGCAGAATATACCACCTGAAAAATGGTGGGGGTGAGAGGCAGGGAGACCATTAAGTCACTAAGAACACTAAAGCAGAAACAGCAGCAAACTTGTAATCTGGATCACTTCTTTGGCAAACAAGAATTCTTAGCCTGCACCAATGGAAAGCAGTTTCATGCTGAGTAATTAAGGGCTAATGTAATGAACACCTTAGTATGCAGAAAATTACCATGTTTTGCTGTTTGGCCATTTCAGCCCATGACCAACAGAGAAATTAAAATTTTGCTTTTAATTATAAATATATTATCATTTTGGAATCTCAGAATCAAGACTTTTTATACAGAAAGCAATTCAGAACAAGTTGATTCATATTAAGGATTAGCTAATTATAAGTTCTAGAGGCATCAATGATCATCCTTTGTTTCTAGAAACCACAAGCTGCTATTATCATTGTTGTGGTTGTATCAATCATCTTGAGGAGCAGACTTCCCCCACATGTCTGTTTAGGGCATCAGACTATTTGCACCAAAGTTGTTTTAAAGAAGGTATTAAGGAAGAACTCACAGATCTCACTGAGTCACAAAGGTGTTGCAGAACAAGCTCAACAATGGCATTGGCAGAACGACTACTGCCTCCGTGCCTTGCAGGGTAATATTGCCCTCTTCCTGCCAGACCGACTCATCCAATGAACTGCAGACTAGACTACATAACAAGCAACGATGCTGCTCTCTTCCTATACTGCTTTTATATATAAAATGATGCACAGGGAAAAATCCATACCAAACATTTAGAAAGCCAGCAAGTGGTTACATGCTATTTTTAGAACATCTTCTCAACTTGCATCTATCTATCTAGTCTTGACCTGAAATGACTGACCTTCAGTTAAATTAACTATCATCTCAAGAGAGACCATCTTAATATTTTTAAAGTGAGCAGTATCGTAAACCAGCTCTCTGTATGAGTATGCTTGCGTATGTATGTGTGAGAGAAAGCCTACCCATACACTCACACAACTGAGTATTATTAAAATGCATAATTGGATCCCTCAGTCCTCTTCTCGCTTATATTATTTCTCTTTCTCCTTTCTTCCATTCCCAGGGGGTGATGCTACTTGGGCCATCAGCCATTCAAACAATTGCCCAAATAGTCAAGGCTCATCACATCAAAATCCTCTCTTTAGGATTGGGTAGGTGAAGGTGAGTGAAATGTGATCTTGGAGAAGTTCTCCAATTCAGGGTACATACAGTATTGGATTGTAAAACATTAAGCTGGGACCAGAAATCAAGGCAGAGACTAGATTCCCAAATCTTCAGAACTCATAATGTGGATTTAGCTTTGGTGTGAATCCAGCCAATTGTGACTTATTCAATAAATCTTAACCAATAAAGCCTTTATTAAATATATCATGACTTAGAGATATGTATGAACTCAGTATCAGTAAAAATCACTGAATGGGAAATACAAATACATATAGCCTTTCCTGAGAAGAGCAGCCATCAGCTAGCTTGACTCATTTCACATACACTATGTGATTCTTACTCCTGTACATCTTGAAGCACAAGAGGAAGGAGGGAAAAAAAAAACCTTTTCACTAGTGGGGTGTGTATGTGTGTGTGTCAAAAAAAGCAAGATGGCAATTGTGACCGTGTGACTGAAACCTTGCTATTTTGTGTTGTTGTGTTGTCACATGCATGTACAAAGTTGTGGGACTTCATTTGCATGGTCTTGATCCCCAACTTGCCTTGTTTGGACCCCTTCTGTGAATGCTGCTGCCTTTCACTGTGTCTAATTTATGGGTCCTCCACTATTCTTGGCCTGTTGGTGGAGAAATTTGAATACTGAATAGCAAAACGTGTTAGGGCTCTCTGGTAACAGCCTGAACTGGAAGCAATTAATGCGAACAGGACTCTCAGAGCCCTGATTAGTAAGATTTATTAAGAAAGTGGTTAAAGTAACAACAAAGAATTCTGGTGAATTTCAAATGAAGAACCTATATATAGGCAAATTAAGACTGGAAGCTCTGGGTTTGTTTGTTTGTTTGTTTTTTCCTTTTCCTCACTCCCTTTTGATGTAACAGGAGGAAGGGAAGACTGTACCTCCAGATTGTTTTGCTAGTGGACTCCTTATTAAGCTGAGAACTGGTTTTGTCCAATTGCATGATGAAATTACAGTTAATTTAGCATTTAGTCCAGCTCCACATAGCTGAAATGAGTCTAAAGGATTTTTTTCTGAGAAAAGATCATGGCTAACCTTGAGAGATTTAAGAGCACTAGATCTTTAAAGTGGAATTGATGCTCAGTTACAGTGGTGTCTATAGGGTGAGTAAAAAAAAAATCTAGATGGTGGTTGTGGCAGTACAATTGAAACTGTACTTTTATACGTGCATTGACAAATATACAAAAGGAGTGGAATTTTGATGGTGCTGCTATGGCTACGCTTGACTTTTTTAACCTTCTCCCAGTGGATATTGCTGCTAAGTTACTTAGATGCCATTGAGACAGGCTCAACCCCTACCAACTGCATGGACAAATGACAGCCATGTTGAGCTATGCCCAGTGACCATCTACCACTCTTCCAAGGACTTCTAGTAATGTCCTTGATCCTGTCCATCTACCTTATATGTTGCCTTTCCTTCTACATCCCTCAACTTTGCCAAGCATAGTCATTTTTTTCAGCAACCATCATCCATTTGCATTAATCTACTTACCCAAAGCTTAGTAAGCACTTGCAATGAATAGAGAACAACCATAGACATAGGTGTCCACAACAAACTGAGATTATGTCAAAATGGATGCAAATGGACAGCAAGGTTGTGATGTAAACGCTTCCCTTACATGCTTGTTGCTGCAATTATGACACAAGTAGAAAAGTGATGGTTCTTGTATCATGACATCATGAGACACATTTTGTCACTTATCCCTTCTTGACCTCTCCCGCAGATGAGAGCAGGGTTTAAAGCATGAGCTAAAGAATACACTAACGAATAGCAAGCAAATACCGGAGAAGCATAAAAATAGCACGCAATATGGGAGAAGATTAAGGTTTCAAACATATTTTTCTAAGTCTCCTTTCCTCCATCCACCCAATCTATAATACTGCAGTCACAAGCACCGATTGCTGCAATTTCTGAATGTGTAGTTTTAAAATCCATTAAGTATCTACAAATTCATAGAGCTGTAGAGAAACGAAGTTAAAAACCCAACAGAAATGTTTGGTTTTATACTTACTTTTCCTTTAAAAAAAAAGTCTACTGTTTCATTGTAAGTGACTGGAAAAGTAATGGAACAGTGCATTTGTGGACTTATTTTAAAAAAGACAAACATGAAGTAAGTAACTTAAGGAAGTAATAATAACACCACCAACATTCCTGCTGAAGTACTACATGTTGAGTAAATGGTATAAGCACAACACTTCTGATTGAATAATAAATAATAGACACTACCAAAAAGACTTGTAACAGAAGCTGCAACAGACCTTACGAAATAAAGCTAGAAAAATATAAGAGAGATTTTTTAAAAATTTTAAAGCTGGTTGTTGTGCTTGTGCATATGTCCATTTTGATGCTTTATCTTTGTATACATAAACTTAACTTTGTAAATAGGTTTTAAATGTGGACGTAAAACTATCTCCCTGTGACACTCTGTGGAAGTGAAAGTTGGGCTTTGAAAAAGCAGGAAAGGAAGAGTACTTTTGAACTCTGGTGTTGGAGAAGACTCCTGAGAAACCCACGGACAGAGAACAAACCAATGGATCATTGATCAAATCAACCCAGAGTTCTCACTCAAGGCACAAATGACCAGGCTGGAACGATCCTACTCTGGACACATTATGCGAAGACCTAGCTCTCTGGAGAAGGCTCTAATGCTGGGAAAGGTGGAATTAAAGAGAAGAAGAGCAGCAAGATGGATGGACTCAGTTACAGTGGCGATGAATGCACCATTGGAAGACCTGAAGGATGAGGTTAGGGACAGATCATCATGGAGAAAATCTATCTGTGTGGTTGCTAGGAGTTGAAAATGACTTGATGGAATATAATCAGTAAAAAAATATAAAACTTTATATATCCAGTAAAACCCACCTGTAAAAAAGGAAAGCAGTTGGCAGTGGCTTTTCTGGCAGAGAACATTATGGGGGTGGGGAATGGAATTGCCCAATGGTGGCCTGTGTTAGCCAGCAGTCTGGACTTCTAAACACCCGGCAACTCACTGCTAAAGCATCCCAATTCAGCCTGAATTTACTTATGCTGGCTGACAGTGTCAGCACAGAATAGGAGCATCTTAAAGGTGCACGGTAGAAACACAAGAAACGAATGATTCATTAAGCTGCAAATTTCATCATTAGCCACAAGGAGGCAGCAACAGGGGAGAAATGAATTAGGTTTCAAGCAGTGCTGCTGCAGCTGTAAGATGAAAAGCTGGAAAGCAACTTCCCACCTCCAATCATTCAACAAAGATATTAATTAGAAAGTCACCTGAGGAAAGTGAAGAAAAGACTCAAAGCAAAGGCCTTTTATATCTACCGCTGCGGTGTTATTGGGAGAGAAGGAGGAATGGTTCAGTCAAAAGTTCAAGATAGTATCAGAGAAAGGAGCTCACCTTTCTGTTTCCCTCTACCAAAAGATTTTATAAAAATTGTGCAGAGCTGACTAAAGTTCTGATAAAACAGGAACACATCCACTTTCTGGATCAAAAAGTAGACGTTTGTATATCTGTTTCACTTTTCTTTAGCAAGTGCAAATCTGAGCCATTCTATAGCCAGTGAAATGTGGTTTTCCTTGTTATTTACCATTCCCAGGGAATATTATTTAAGTGTGACAACTTTCCAAGAAAAAAAACACTCTCTTCAAATGGGCAGATGATCATTTCACTCATTATTAGTCCACAACAGCAGGTCAGAACTGCAAACCCACCTGATCTCAAACCCTTTTAAAGGAGTTGGACTTGCTGTCACCTGTGGAAGCCCAGAGGCTCTGTATGCAAGTTTAGCTGGCCTCTCTACCGGAGGATGGTGTACAAGTTGAATGCCGTGAAACCCTTGTGGAGACTGAAGAGCTAAATGCTAAAGGAAAGTTTTTCAAAATCACGGCATTCAGTATTTTGCTGTATCTTAATGATAAAATGTTACTAGAGGAATCAAGCATACATTCTAGTCAACATTGCATTTTTAATTTACAGCACAAGTATGAGAAGTGCATAAAACTTATTGTGCCCCTTTTGATAGCAGCCCTGGTGTCCTCAGATCAACAGGCAATTCCACAACCTTGTGACTGTTTCGCAATCCAGGAGGATAATTGCCAGCTGGCAGTGAAAGGAATCCTGGGTACTTGGCTTCAAACAATGGCTGCATTATGACTGCATAATCACTTGGGTTTCCATATCCGTTCTGTTTTATTAATAGTCAGATGAGCAGCTATCCATTGGTGTGACAGATTACTAATAAGAACATTCAGCATTTGAACAGCACTTTTGAAGATTTATTGTGCTTTATGTATAATTGTTTGTGACAGGCCTTAATAACAGCTATGTAAGAGTTACACCTAGAGACAGAAAGAGAAAAGTGAGGCTTACGTAGGGTCACCAAATTTGTACATGTGCCCTACTGACTTAATCATTGTACACATTTCATTTGAACATTATATTGGGCAGAGAGTGTAGGCCTCAGAATTCATGAGCCCAATGGACTGAATGTTAAATTTTAAAGACAATACAGTGGTACCTCAAGATACGAACGCCCCATCTTACGAAAATTTCAAGATACGACCAGCTCCGGCCGCAAAAATTTACCTCAACATGCGAACTCCGCCTCAAGCTACGAACCGGATCCGCGACCATTTGCGCTGCTGCCACGTGGTCGCGGCTTCCAAGAGGAAGTGCTAATGAAATCTGAGCGGGAGGACAAAAGCCCAAGGAAAGCAATGCAGAAAGAGGAACTGCTAATGAAATCTGAGCGCGCGGGGGGGGGGGGAAGCTCCCGCTCCCGGCTGTGCGTGCGCGCTGATATTGCTTTCACTGTGCTTTTGTCGCTATGGAGAAAGGAAAAAGGAAAAGGAAAAGCCATTTGCCCTGCTGCCACGTGGTCGCGGCTTCCTGTGGGCGAGATCGCGGTAGCAAGGAGGCGTTCGGTGAGGCTTGTGGTGTGTTTTGTGGCGTTTGGAAGGTTTTTGGTGTGCTTGTCAGCATGGCTCCAAAGAAAATGCAGAGCGGGGCGTGGCAAGAATAAGGCTTTGCAGCTAAGAGGCAAAGAAGAGAGGAAACCCCTGAAGGAGATCTCCCCAAAGTCCCTTTGGAGGGGGACTCTCCCTCCAAACAATAACTGCCTCCCCACCCCATTCTCCCTCTTCATACTGTGCTTTTTTTCATGTTTTTGTGGTTTAAAAATAAAATGCATATGTTTCAGAACTGTTTGTATTTACATTGAACCTTATGGGGAAATTTGCTCTTTCCTTTGGCCATAGCCTTGGCCTGGTGATTGCTTTCACTGTGCTTTTGTTGCTATGGAGAAAGGAAAGAGCGCAGAGGAATCGGGGGGGGGGGGGAAGCTCCCGCTCGGCTGTGCGTGCGTGCGACATAAGCCTTTCCCCCCAGCACGCTGATTGCTTTCACTGTGCTTTTGTCGCTATGGAGAAAGGAAAGAGCGTGGAGGAATCAGTGGGGGGGGGAAGCTCCCGCTCCCGGCTGTGCGTGCGCGCGACATAAGCCTTCCCCCCCATTCCTTTCACTGTGCTTTTCTTGCGCATGCCAAGGGCTATGCACAGAGGAAAAAGCGCGGAATTAAGAAGAATCAGCACGGGGAGTGGGGGGGAAGCTCCCGCTCCCGGCTGTGCGCGCGGGAGCCTTTCTCAGATTTCATTAGCAGTTCCTTTTTCTGCGCTAGGGCTGATTAAAGCGCGCCTGGGGAATTTCTTAGCCGTGAAATGCCGGCTGACACATTGAACCTTATGGGGACATGTGCTTCAGGATGCGACCAAATTCAGAGGGCGGATTAGCCGTATTTACATTGAACCTTATGGGGAAATTTGCTTCAGGATGCGACCAAATTCAGAGGGTGGAACGGATTAACCGTATTTACATTGAACCCTATGGGAAAACATGCTTCAGGATGCGACCAATTCGACTTGCGATCAGAGTCACGGAACGGATTAAATTTGTATCTTGAGGTACCACTGTAAAATGAATTTTCTTCTACATATTTTTTTAAAAAATTCTTTATGTTGCTCTGTTCAAGGTAGCTATCAATATGCCATAAAAAGATTAGTTAAGTACCATGGTGATATTAATATAAAGTTGCAAAATATGAAATACAAATGAAATAGATTTCTAGCAATAGATAAACAAAAGAAACCCAATTATAAAACAAGTGTCTGGGATGGGGAATAAAGGAGGTCTGTAATCCAGCAACTATGTAGCTTCCAAATAGGGAATTCTCATTAACTTCTTGACTGGCTGTTCTTTCAGCTGTGAATTGTACCAACAAAATCTACATGTGAAACTCGAAAAATTAGAATATTGTGCAAATGTTCATTTATGTCAGTATGGCAACTCAAAAGGTGAAACCAATATATGAGATAGACGCATTACATGCAAAGCGAGATATGTCAAGCCTTACTTTGGTATAATTGTGATGATTATGGCATACAGCTTATGAAAACCCCAAATTCACAATCTCAGAAAATTAGAATAGTGTGAAAAGCTTCAATATTCTAGGCTCAAAGTGTCCCCCTCTAATCAGCTAATGAATCCATAACACCTGCAAAGGGTTCCTGAGCCTTTAAATGGTCGCTCAGGCTGGTTCAGTAGGAATCACAAGCATGGGAAAGACTGCTGACCTGACAGTTGTGCAGAAAACCATCATTGACACCCTCCATAAGGAGGGAAAGCCCCAAAAGGTAATTGCAAAAGAAGTTGGATGCTCCCAAAGTGCTGTATCAAAGCAGATCAATAGAAGGTTATGTGGAAGGGAAAAGTGTGGTAGAAAAAGGTGCACAAGCAGCAGGGATGACCGCAGCCTGGAGAGGATTGTCAGGAAAAGGTCATTCAAAAGTGTTGGGGACTTTCACAAGGAGTTAGTGCATCAAGAGCCACCACACACAGACGGATCCTGGACATGGGCTTCAAATGTGGTATTCC
The DNA here is from genome assembly GCA_030867105.1 of Liasis olivaceus. Lineage (NCBI taxonomy): Eukaryota > Metazoa > Chordata > Lepidosauria > Squamata > Pythonidae > Liasis > Liasis olivaceus. The sequence goes on along the minus strand of CM061349.1, from coordinate 106,180,140 downwards.
TCTTGTCAAGCCGCTCCTGAACAACAAACAACGTCAGAAGCGTCTTACCTGGGCTACAGAAAAAAAGAGCTGGTCTGTTGCCCAGTGGTCCAAAGTCCTCTTTTCTGATGAGAGCAACTTTTGCATCTCATTTGGGAACCAAGGACCCAGAGTCTGGAGGAAGAATGGAGAGGCACACAATGCACGATGCTTGAAGTCCAGTGTGAAGTTTCCACAGTCTGTGTTGATTTGGGGAGCCATGTCATCTGCTGGTGTTGGTCCACTGTGCTTCATTAAGTCCAGGGTCAACGCAGCCGTCTACCAGGAGATTTTGGAGCACTTCATGCTTCCTTCCGCAGACGAGCTTTATGGGGATGCTGACTTCATTTTCCAGTGGGACTTGGCACCTGCCCACACTGCCAAAAGTACCAAAACTGGTTCAGTGACTATGGGATTACTGTGCTTGATTGGCCAGCAAACCCGCCTGTCCTGAACCCCATAGAGAATCTATGGGGCATTGCCAAGAGAAAGATGAGGGACATGAGACCGAACAATGCAGCGGAGCTGAAGGCCGCTATTGAAGCATCCTGGTCTTCCATAACACCTCAGCAGTGCCACAGGCTGATAGCATCCATGCCATGCCGCATTGCGGCAGTCATTGCTGCAAAAGGGGCCCAAACCAAGTACTGAGTACATATGCATGCTTATACTTTGCAGAGGTCCGATATTGTTCTATTTCCAATCCTTGTGTTATTGATGTCATGTAATATTCTAATTTTCTGAGATTGTGAATTTGGGGTTTTCATAAGCTGTACGCCATAATCATCACAATTATACCAAAGTAAGGCTTGACATATCTCGCTTTGCATGTAATGCGTCTATCTCATATATTGGTTTCACCTTTTGAGTTGCCATACTGACATAAATGAACATTTGCACGATATTCTAATTTTTCGAGTTTCACCTGTAGAAGACCATTCCAAAGCTTGTATGGTGTGTGTTTCTCATAGTGACACTTCCTGCAAAATGTTTGTGAAGTCTACAGCATCGTTTAGAAAGGTGTGGAAATACGAAGAAGAGTTTGGGGAAATGATCTTAATGTTTCAGTAGGTTGAAGTGGAAGAAAGTAGTGCTTAAAGCTATCATTAGGTGGAATGAAGCAGCTGCTTTGGATAGCAAGGAGCTGTCCAGCTGAGTGGCTTCTCAGAGCAATCACTTCACTGCAACTGAAGACTCTAAGCGGTGATCAGAAAGTGAGATTGAGGGAAGTCTATGGCCTTTGCCTTCAGGCAGCTGCCCCTCCTATCTCGCAAGATGTAGTATCTGGCTGGCCAGCTACTGGGCAAGTGGGGAAACTGCTGAAATGGGAGATGAGAAGGAGCAGAGGGGGCCAAGGGCTTAAGGCCATCAATCCCAGCCATTTAAGACTTTAAAGTTTAACTTGGAACAGATTGACAAATAAATAAATTGAGACCAGACCTCATTATCCACTGCAAAGACCTTTGTGTATCATTTTTTTGGCATGTCGTTCTGTTTGGAAAAGAACTTTTAGGGTGCTTTTTATGCAGTTTACCCATGTGCAAAATGGAAGATAGACTTTTGTGCATGTTTCAAATACAGTTTTTCAAGATTTTGCTGTTAGGCAGGGATAGAACTCACATGAATAATGAGGGCTACCTATATCTCAAATCAGGAATGGCAAATTTCTATATAAATTATGTATTTGTATCTGTAAACTGTAAATTCTTCTTTAGTTAGTGGCCGAGACTAGAAGTGCATTTTACTGCAAAATACTATCCCTTTACAGGTAAGTAGACTCTGTAAGCAATTGTCCATGTACATACAAAACTAAGGGATGGTATAACAATGATGCCAGGAATCTCCCTGAATGTCAACACTTTGGAAAAATTTCAGGTTTTTGATCTCATGAAAAACCATGGGCTGCTGGGAATCAAATCTAAGCAACCTGAAGGCCATACTGGCTAAGTTCAGCCATTGTGCTAAGCAATGATTTGTTAACTATGATTTATAGAATAAACCTTAGTTAATTGAGTTAACTAATCAAGCCATAAACTGTAGCTTACACATTACAATGACTAGGTTGCATAGCACATTAAGTCATAAAGCAATCCAACATATTTTGGCTTAACAAGATATATGAACCCACACTGATCTCCAATCAACAATGAAGCCCATGGAATGATTTTAGATCAATTCAGTCTTTCTTAGCCAAACCTATTACACAGAATCATTTTGATGATGAAATTAAGAAATGCCTGTATATAATTTCTTTAGCTCCTCACTCAAAGCAAAGATAGAAAGGGTAGATAATTGGTATACAGGTGAAACTCGAAAAATTAGAATATCATGCAAATGTTCATTTATGTCAGTATGGCAACTCAAAAGGTGAAACCAATATATGAGATAGACGCATTACATGCAAAGCGAGATATGTCAAGCCTTACTTTGGTATAATTGTGATGATTATGGCGTACAGCTTATGAAAACCCCAAATTCACAATCTCAGAAAATTAGAATATTACATGACATCAATAACACAAGGATTGGAAATAGAACAATATCGGACCTCTGCAAAGTATAAGCATGCATATGTACTCAGTACTTGGTTTGGGCCCCTTTTGCAGCAATGACTGCCGCAATGCGGCATGGCATGGATGCTATCAGCCTGTGGCACTGCTGAGGTGTTATGGAAGACCAGGATGCTTCAATAGCGGCCTTCAGCTCCGCTGCATTGTTCGGTCTCATGTCCCTCATCTTTCTCTTGGCAATGCCCCATAGATTCTCTATGGGGTTCAGGTCAGGCGAGTTTGCTGGCCAATCAAGCACAGTAACCCCATGGTCATTGAACCAGGTTTTGGTACTTTTGGCAGTGTGGGCAGGTGCCACGTCCTGCTGGAAAATGAAGTCAGCATCCCTATACAGCTCGTCTGCAGAAGGAAGCATGAAGTGCTCCAAAATCTCCTGGTAGACGGCTGCGTTGACCCTGGACTTAATGAAGCACAGTGGACCAACACCAGCAGATGACATGGCTCCCCAAATCAATACAGACTGTGGAAACTTCACACTGGACTTCAAGCATCGTGCATTGTGTGCCTCTCCATTCTTCCTCCAGACTCTGGGTCCTTGGTTCCCAAATGAGATGCAAAAGTTGCTCTCATCAGAAAAGAGGACTTTGGACCACTGGGCAACAGACCAGCTCTTTTTTTCTGTAGCCCAGGTAAGACGCTTCTGACGTTGTTTGTTGTTCAGGAGCGGCTTGACAAGAGGAATACCACATTTGAAGCCCATGTCCAGGATCCATCTGTGTGTGGTGGCTCTTGATGCACTAACTCCTTGTGAAAGTCCCCAACACTTTTGAATGACCTTTTCCTGACAATCCTCTCCAGGCTGCGGTCATCCCTGCTGCTTGTGCACCTTTTTCTACCACACTTTTCCCTTCCACATAACCTTCTATTGATCTGCTTTGATACAGCACTTTGGGAGCATCCAACTTCTTTTGCAATTACCTTTTGGGGCTTTCCCTCCTTATGGAGGGTGTCAATGATGGTTTTCTGCACAACTGTCAGGTCAGCAGTCTTTCCCATGCTTGTGATTCCTACTGAACCAGCCTGAGCGACCATTTAAAGGCTCAGGAACCCTTTGCAGGTGTTATGGATTCATTAGCTGATTAGAGGGGGACACTTTGAGCCTAGAATATTGAAGCTTTTCACACTATTCTAATTTTCTGAGATTGTGAATTTGGGGTTTTCATAAGCTGTATGCCATAATCATCACAATTATACCAAAGTAAGGCTTGACATATCTCGCTTTGCATGTAATGCGTCTATCTCATATATTGGTTTCACCTTTTGAGTTGCCATACTGACATAAATGAACATTTGCACGATATTCTAATTTTTCGAGTTTCACCTGTATAATGGCATTTGCCTGTTGGTCCCCATTTCTCATGTACAATGCATTAGAATAGCTGTACTGTGTCAGGCCAAGGGCCATCTTAGTTCAGCATTTTGTTTCTCACAGTCACCAGCTTGGTACTGGATCTCAAAAGAAGATATACTCCATTCCTCCTACCGTGTTTTCCCTACAGCTGGAATTTGGAGACATGCTGCCCCAAAGGTAGCAGTGAATCTTCAAGATTGATAGTCCTTGACAGATCTGTCTTCCTTGTATTATCCAGTCCCCTTTTACAGCCCTCCAAATTAGTAGCCATCACCATATCTTGCAATGAATTCCACAGATTAATTATGTACCATGAGAATAAGTTCTTGTCTGTATCTTCCAAATCTTCTTCTAATCAACTTCACTAGATGGCCTGTGTTCTAGTCTTTTGAGAGATGGAGAAAAAAATTCTCCCTGCCCACTTTGTCCATGCTATGTCATGCCTCCATTGTCACAGAATTAGGTAAAGGCATTAGAGAGTTGGAAGCTTTATCCCTAGCATGAAATGTGTAAAATGCTATATATTCCCAATGGTGGTATTTATTTTTTAATTAATTTATTTATATTTCAAATTTGTCACTGTCCATCTCACTGCAGAGTGACTCTGGGTGGTTTACAGTAAAAAAATGTAAATAAAATACAACCCACAATAAGGTGATATGCAGATCTATGTCACATCTGATGGGTCAGTCTACTGAGGGCTCAGTCCATCAATTCCACTATAGGTAAATATGAAAAAAATATGTTTTCTTTAATTAAACTGGGATTACCATATAAGGAGGATGGTTTTAATGTATCTAATTTGCAAAACTATCATTGGGTTATATTTTATCAGCTATCAGTATGTGGACTGAAAATAAAGTGGAATATTACCCTCCATGAGCTATGTTGGAAAGCTATTATCTATTTCTCTTGTCATGGCAATTTCTTGGAACAACATATAATAGAAAAGGTGTTTTATTTCCAGGAATATGAATGCTGAGAAATATTTAACTCTCTGGAAAAATTCTACTCTGAAAATAGGTGGTAAAATGTTCCACTGGAAAATCTGGGCAGAAGCTGGGATTATGATGTTAAAGCAATTATTATATAATGACTGTTTTAAGGATTTCTTCTGACTTCAAATTGAATTTGGTCTTCCCAGTTCACAACATTGACAGTATCTTCAACTTATGCATATTTTAAAGAATCAATATGGGCTAGACACTCTGGCTGCTTCAAAGGCACCTGATATGCTCTCTTATTTGATGGAACCCATCACTGAAATAAAATCCATAATATATCTCTATCAAAAGCTCAAGAATATTTTTAATGTGGACATTTTTGGAATATTCCAAACATGGACTAGGGAACTGGAATCTCTGATATTGCCCCATCAATTGTTTCATGTCCTTAAAAATGTTTAAGTGGTAACAGCAATTTGAGATTAAAGTTGATTCATCAAAAATATTGTATTTAGAGTGTACTGGGCTCCCCAGAAACATAGTTGAAAGGATGGACATCAGATGTTATTTGTTGGAGATGTAAATAATTTGAGGGTTCATTGACCCATATGATATGGTCATGTGATCATCTGATTTTTTTTTTTTTTTGGAATGTATTTTAATATATATAAGTAGATTTACGGGGAAATATTTAAAAGATGTTAATGTTTTAATTATATACCAAAGCTTTGGAATCTGACTGTTTATCAGGAATTATGTTTGTATCGTGCATGAGGGGAGGCTAAAAGAATTGTACTGAGAAACGATATTATTTCATATGTTAAGGAATGGCTTTTGGGAATGTGGGATTTATTTGACTTGGAAAAGGCAATATTGTCTATTAATTAAAGAATGAAGCAAAATGTACTCCTTCAGCAGAGATTCTGTGATAATTTGCAATCATATTTTGTATTAATTATATTATAGTACTATATGATATTTATTAATAAAGTAATGACTATTGATATTTTTAATATAAAAGGTAGATAATTTCTCTTTTCTTACTTTGTTTGGCTTTTTTATCCCTTTCTTTTCTATTTTTAGTTTTTCTTTAAGTTTAGAAATTGTTTCATTTTTTAAAATTATTTAAGTATTTTGTCAATATTTGTATTTTGAAAACTATTTAAAAAAAAGATGAAAAAAGATAACTCAATGACCTCCAGACTGGGTGTCCTCCAGCTATGTAACCTTCAACTTGGAGAATTCTCAGCCACAGCCATACTGGCTGGGAATTCTGGAAATGAAGTCCACACATCTGAATAGTGCTCAGTTTGGGGAATGTTGCTCTACAACATTTGTACATCCTGGCTGCATCTCACGCCTGAAGGCTTGTTTTTAAAAATGCTTAGTTAAGGCGGTGCTGACAATGACCCAGGAAATAGGCTTACAAGAAGGAGACCTTTTGTAGTTGGTAAACAGGAATGACCTTTCTTATTCTTAAAGAGCAAACCCAGAAGGGGGAAAAAGAGATCAGCTCCTAGCATAGTGGTTTTCAAGGAAGATAATAGCCCCAGTAGCCTGCTTGGCAAATTGCCACTGCCTTTTGGGAAAGCGTGCTCCTCTGTGCCTCTTCCAGGGTACCTTCCTCCAAACAGTTTCAAATAAGGGGCCTTGTTCTGTAGCAGAACTGCACAATCCCTTGTAACAGCCTCTTGTGTTCTTAAGGCATCCGGGATCCCTTGGCAACCAGGGCACTTTGCCAGGCATCCATTGTTCATCACTTGGTGGATTTGAATGATCTGTATTGTGCAAAATTCCACATTCATTATGTTGTACTAGAGCTGCATTTCCATTGCTTCTTCAGGAAAGAATAAAAAACCAGTTCTATACAGTCCAAAAAAATGTATGCCTTAGTCAAATGGAATGCACAGATTGCATTAAAAAGACTCATAAGCTGCCCAGTTCCATTAAATGAAAAAGTCATCTCACCCAGGACTCTGATTTTAGCAGGGGCTTGTTAGGGTCTCCTGATAGCAGACAGACAAGGGCTTCAAGATTCTAGAATTTCCTGGGATGCATGACCAATCCTGCATTTTTTGCAATGGTCTGTGAGAATAACCTTGGGAGACAGGAGGAAGAGATGCAGCCTAGACAACCATTGTGCAAAAGATATCTTGGCCCACAGAAGGAAAAGGGATACGGGAAGTATTTCAGAAGGGACCCTCCCTAGTTTTCTGAAAAGTAAAAGTAAGGGAGGCGAGAAGGCTTTCAGACTTGCAAGATTCTGTTACTGTAACCTTACCTAAATGGTAGTGTTAGTACTCATGGTTTGTAGTTCTTGTCTGGACTGCCTCAAAGGGCTGACAGTTTTCTCTTTTCACTTTGACCATTCCACCTACAGAACCCAACTGGATTGATAGGCGGAGCTTATTTCAACACTATCAATGGGATGATGTCCACCTTTATAACTAGGAGCAGCGGGCTTGCATAGAAGGCAAATGGAAACACATCTCTAATCTTTAGCAGAAACAGCAAGGGGTTGTCTGTACACACTGCATGTCACTTGTTGCCAGAGGCAATCACTTACTTTACCTAATGTTATGGCTGGCCCTGCTGATTACAGTTTAATTAGCTGCCGACACTAAGCTAACCATACTAAGCTAACTGGGGTCAGTACAAGAAGTGTAAATTCAGTGGTCTCGGTCCCTAAGCAGATTAAAGAAGACTACCTTGATGGAGAGAAGGAAGATCCAGTATGAAGGGAACAAGTGGATAAACATTGCTTAAGCCCAGACAAGGGGGGAGGGTTATGAAACAGACAGGCATCCCCCATGAATATAAAAGAGAGAGGAGGAGAAGCATATTCAGACTTGCAAGATTCTGTTACTACAGCCAAAAATAATAAAAGTAGTTTTAGGCTGATGTGGAATCTGTTTCTTGGTCTGGTTTGCCATGTAGGTCTGACATGTTTGCAATGTTATCTGACTCTCTCTTTTTCTAGAAATGATCCCAAGATTTTTTAAAATGTATTATTTCAGATATACACTAGCAAATAGCAGACAAGAAAATGGGAGTTCTGGAAGTGACCACAGTACCATAACAAACTAAGAGAATAAGTACCTTTCAACCAACTTAAGGAAATGCTGGGCTTGTATTTCACACTAAGGCAAAACATTTATGTAAATTTAACCACTGCTGTTTGTAAACCATAATCTATAATTTATCGTATTATGCAAACTTAGATAGCTGTGTTTTATTGAATAAATAAGAGCTAAACAAACAGTGATTTGACATGAAGTTAGAACCCAGCCAATATTCAAACCTGATATAGATCACAGTCAGTAAAATCTGCTCCTATTAACCATCCTGCTCTGCCCCGTATGGCTGAGAAATCTGCAGTGTGGTCTGAAACACTGAATGGAGCATGCAGAACACAAAGGATAACCTTCAAAGTCCCCAATCCACACAGGACTTTAAAAAGTGTCCCAAAAATATGTTTTGCAAGGCATACTTTTTTGTTCAATTAAAAGGTTCCCGTTAGAAAACAGCTTTCAAGGTTCATGTGGCCCAGTGATTGTAAATGGGTCTCCCATTTGGAAGATAGATTCCATATTTTTGTCCTGCTACTTTACAATGTTAATAGCCCCTGTAATTGCAAAAGAATTTATTCCACCTGGAAAAAAACCCATGCAGGCAAATATATAAATATTGTCATCAAGATGATTCTCTTAACAGTAGAACTGAGTGTCTTCCAATGAGATACATTAATGTAATTCCCTTGATTTTTATACTTTTTAGACTGTTTTAAGTTAACTTTTCCATCAAGGCCAGGGTATGTCTGCAGCTTCTGAAGCCAGACACACAAACCTTGGGAATAGCATTCCAACAGGATAGACTGTGATACTGTTTTCCACCAGCTGCTGTTGTCCTTCACACATTCAGGCTGATGATATCAGTCTCTTGCTGCTTGCCTCAGCGAACACTACCTAAGAAGCTAACTTCTGGTTCCATACTCCTTATGGTAATCTCTCCCCAGTAAAATGGTTGACCTGGGCTTCAGAGAACTGAAAAAGTCATTCCAAGTTCAGAATGTTGAGACTCCTTCCTAGGCATATAGCTGACCAGAGCAAGTATGCTTAGTACTAATGGATTATTTTATCTTCTTTGATGGAGTAGGGAGGGGGGAGATACTTCTGTGAACATGTTCTAACTAGTGATTACTCTTGGAAAAAGCCAGTTCTGTGAGTATTATCAATGATTTCATTCTGTGGGTAGTCAGGAATTTTTAGGGCTGGGCTAGACTAGGCCTATGGGTGGATTTATTACATTTGAGATCTGAAGGTTGTGTATTCTACCCAGGGTTCCTGGAAATACAGCTAGGGAATCTCCAGCCTGAAACCAGCAGACAGGAGACCTCTTGCATATCTTCATTCTGATGTAACTGTAGGCAGTCTTCAACATTTATTCAATGTATAAGATAAAATCCTGCTATGAACAATGCACATCCAGTGTTCTTCAGGAATAGTTTCAGCAGGATGAAAAAACATTCTCCTTGCTTCTGATTTTTCAGGTCATCTATTTAGGAAGTCTTGCTTGGAATTGATTTTGAAAACAGTATGTAGCCAAATCTGATTGGCTATAATGGCATGACATCATCCCATTCAGTGAATAAGCCTAGTTGGGTAAGAATTCAAGCCATGTGACCATCGTTCCAGGGATAAAATGCAGTCTTTAAAATTAAAAAGACAGCAACAAGGATATGAAAAACATGAATATTTGCACAGTGTAGTTTGTCTGAAGAAAATAGTTCTTTGAATTTGCTGGAAATTATTGTAATACTCAGTGCATGAGACCTAAGTAGATCCAAAAAAATGAAATGATTGTAAGAAGAATATAACACCTGCAATCTGTATTGGTTCTAACTATAGGTAGTCCTTATTTAACAACAGTAACTGGGACTGGAATTTCCATTGCTAAGCAATGCAGTCATAAAGCATGACGTCCAGTGACCATACCGCTTAGTGACAGCAGTTTTGGCAGTCCCCACTTACTGCTGTTACGTGAATCACCACAGGTCGTTAAGCGAGGACCTCACGTGACCGCAGCTTCCGACTTCCTGCCACTTCCCCATTAACTTTGCTTGAGGGAAGCCAGAAGGGAAGGTCACAAATCTTGATCACATGACTGTGGGGGCACAGCGATGGCCAGAGCTTTGAGGACCGGTCATAAGTACCACTCATTCAGCATTGTTGCAAGTTTGAGTGGTCATTAACTGAGGACTATCTGTATATTGAATTAAAGCAATGGTCAGTAAAAGCATTGCTGATATTCAAAGTACAAAAAATATAAGTTGAAGATATATATTCATACATTCAAATTTTAAAAATTACATGGACATTTCAAAGTGGTGTACTAAATTATACAATCTGTGAAAGACACTTTGTCAATTATTTTGGAAGAAACCCCCCCCCTACATTTTATGGTAATTGAGATATCATTACAGGTAAGAACGCCCAGTTTACAGACGACCCATAGTTAAGAACGGAGCCTATTGTGGCAAAATTCGGGTTAAATACACAATGACTTGAGTTAAATACACAATGGTTCAAGTTCATTACACACTCCTACTTATACAGTATTATACAATAATACTGTTCTGGCTTACATACAAATTTGCCTTAAGGACAGACCTTGGGAACAGAACTCGTTCTTAAACTGGGGACTGCCTGTACCTAGCGATGGTAGATAAACTTTTTTGGCAGATGGGTACATTTGAAATATTAAAAGCAGATGATGGATACTGTCACAAATAGCTTCCCGTGAGTAGAGACTTGCCTATTCATAAAATATCTGCCATGTTGCGCCTTTGTTGTTGTTGTTGTTCAGTCGTTAAGTCATGTCCGACTCTTCGTGACCCCATGAACCATATTGCGCCAGGCCTTCCTATCTTTCACTGCCTCCCTGAGTTTGCTCAATTTCATGCTCATTGCTTCAGTGACGCTATCTAGCCATCTCATCCTCTGCCGTCCTCTTCTCCTTTTGCCTTCCATCTTTCCCAGCATCAGGGTCTTTTCCAAAGAGTCCTCTCTTCGCATTAGGTGACCAAAGTATCTGAGCTTGACCTTCATTATCAATCCTTCCAACGAGCAATCAGAGTTGATTTCCTTTAAGATTGACTGGTTTGACCTCCTAGCAGTCCAGGGGACTCTTAAGAGTCTTCTCCAGCACCACAGTTCAAAGGCATCAATTCTTTGGCGTTCAGCCTTCTTTATGGTCCGGCTCTCACAGCCATACATTACTACTGGAAAAACCATAGCTTTGACTATGTGGATCTTTGTCGGCAAGGTGACGTCTCTGCTTTTTAATATGCTATCTAGGTTTGCCATAGCTTTCATCCCAAGGAGCAAGCGTCTTTTAATTTCATGGCTGCAGTCTCCTTCTGTGGTGATCTTGGAGCCCAAATAAATGAAGTCTGTTACTGCTTCCATTCCTACCCCTTCTATTTGCCAGGGATTGGTGGGTCCAGATGCCATGATCTTAGTTTTTTTAATGTTGAGTTTCAAGCCAGCTTTCGCACTCTCCTCTTTCACCCTCATCAAGAGACTCTTTAGTTCTTCTTCACTTTCTGCCATTAGGGTGGTATCGTCTGCATATCTGAGGTTATTGATGTTTCTCCCTGCAATCTTAATTCCGGCTTGTGATTCTTCCAGCCTGGCATTTCTCATGATGTACTCTGCATATAGGTTAAATAAGCAGGGTGACAGTATACAGCCTTGTCGTACTCCTTTCGCAAAGCATCTTCTTACTAAAAGGCAGATTAGTGAAGCTATTCCCTTCCTCCACCTAGATGAGATACTCTGTGCTATCCCATTTCCTTTGGGGATTTTTGGGACACCTGAGCTGTTTTCTAAACTAACCACTGAACTACAGGTATTCACTAATTTTTAAAGAATGCTTTGTGCAGTCTAACTGGGGCCTAGAAATATTCTTATAAGGAAAGATGATGTTAATGGCTGCAGTTTTTCTTTGCAGCATGCCAAATTAGTTCTTTGTTTTTTAAGATGGGTGGGGCAGGGAATTCAGCTTGTCCAGGAATACTCCTATCAATCTATTTAGGACCAAGGCATACCAAATTTTAATTAATAAGAAGCAACTGATTTTTAAAAACAGTAATGCATCCTCTATGTAGCAGTAAAATTTCCCCTTCTTTTTATTTTTCTAAATCTTTTTGGTTTATACCAGCTACATATTTTGTAGTTCTTCTTATGCCAGCTTTTTGCTGCTCTTTATTGTAATATGCATTCCTATTTAGTTTTAACATTTTGAAAGCCACTCTGAGAACTTGGTTATAGCTGCCTTGGAATAAGAATAAGTTCAAGTGTAAACACATCTTCCATTGTCTACAGTATTTACACACACACACACATACACACACACACCATATTTACTTAAAAGAAAGTTAGCCTTGAACTGAAGACGATCTAGCAGAAAAGGGACGCATAGATACAAAAAAGAAAGAAAATCAGACAAAAAACTTGTGCAGTGCCTAGCTTCCCCATCTTAACCTAAGGTTGCCAACTCCATGTGAAATCAGTCTTGCAGACATTTCCCTCTCCAAGACATGTATGGACACACTAACATTATGCATATAGTTGGCTGTAGATGGTTGGAACTGAGTTTTCGTAGCCACAATATGGTCTGATACTGCTTGCTTCCAGGATATTTTTTTACTTCCCAGCCTGAGATTTCTAGGTAGTGTCCTACTAACTAGATCTGATACTGCCTATCCTTTTCAAGCTGCCAGGCTCAGCTGGGACTACTACCTGCGGTGATATGCACACAGCTATCCATGCGTATCTGAAGCCATCCACACATCAAGAAAAAGGCGGCGGAGGAGGAGGGAGTGCAGAGACAGGGAGAGACAGGTGTGTGTGTGTGTACACACACACACATAATTGTCTCTAAAAAACCAGCCCTACCCTATATGTAAATTAATTTAGCCCCATTGCATAAACTAACTATTCACTTTCTCAGAAACATAACTTTCTCACCCACAGAAAAGCACTGCACACCTATACACAGAGAGATTTTCCTCCTGCCTTTCAGAAGACACAGCAGAAAAAACAGGATGAAAGTTGGTTTAAGGACAAGGGTTATCTTCACAGGAAAGGAAAGAGAAAAGAAGGATCAAAACTAGAGGCAAAGGGAAATAGCCAGGGAAGAAGGAAAAGGAAAGGGGTGGGGGGAGGCCATGTTCAGGCATTACAAATTGGATTCAATTCACCATGCAAGCAGTTCCTCTGAAGCAATGACTGATCTTTGGGCTAATCTTTAAATGCATCCACATTTTCCAGCAGCAATATCTACAGCCGTTTGCTCCTACACCACTCACTCCAGTTTGAAACCACAATAGCTGCGCTGCAAGAGTCCAGCTGACCATCATATACTAGCCAAGAGTTAGAGCTTCTGTCTCTCTTGGCTGCCAGCCTGGGGCGGTCTCAATTTTTGCAGCCCAGATAGCTTCGCCCTAGCCAAGGGCTTAACTATGGAATATAGGTTTTTCTTTCAAAACATTGGCAGACTCTTGGCTTGGATCTTATTCCAGCCTGGTATTTGCTTCTCATCTCCCTCTTTGAAAACCTGGGGGTGCAGTTTGGACCTCAGCGAAGGCTTCATGGACAGGTTGACTTCATTCCTAACCACAGAAGCTTCATCCAAGTGGGCTTTGGCACAGCAGCATGGAAGGATGGCCTTAAGTATCATGGTGGAGTATACAGTGTACTCCCTAGAAGACAATACATTCTAGAGTGTTGTGGCACATGGAGACATTCTCAATTCCAGAATCCCCATTTCATCTTATCTTATCTTATCTTATCTTATCTTATCTATTTATTTATTTATTTATTTACTTTGTCCCCCACCCATCTCCCCCCAATGGGGGACTCATTTCATACAATCTTATGGTTGCAATATCCTGGAGCTCTATGGGCGGTAACCTGCTGTTCCTAGTTGAACAGCTTTGTCCAGAAACACTGTTATCTCGCCTCTAGATATCTATTGCCAAGAGAAAGACAGCGCGCAAAAGGTACCATTTAAAAGCCAGGCCAATATCTGCAAGCAGGCTCAGCTGAGGAGTCAGTCCGTGCTGCCTGCCAAGGTGTTCAGGAAAGTAGCGCAGAGAGCAGGGCTGAGCAGCTGGGGGGGGGGGGGGTTGAGGGCAGGAGAAGGAGGGAGGGAGGGAGGGACAGGCACCAAGAGATGAAAGCCATAGATGTGATAGTTGTCCTATTCTTGGTCGGAAACATAAAGTGTGGTTTGGTTTGATGTTGCACACGCAGCTGAGTTCCCCCCATTCCCTCACGACAACCTCTGGGGGTTTTCGGGGCACGAAGGAGTCAGCAGTTGTTTGCCTGAGCCATCTGTCTCATTTCCCTTAGCAACAGGGTTTGTCCTTCTCATTTCCTCGATGAGGTATCTGAAGCAGTCTTGACAGTCCCTCCTCCACTGCCCCTCCCCGCATCCCATTGGCCTGGTTTGATTCTCGGTTTCCTCTGGCATGTCTCACTCCTCACTGCTGTGTGTATCCCGTACTGTATACAGACTGCAGGGTCTCCTTTCCGTAAACCCTTTGGTGATCATGCACATGTGACTAATGCTTGGGTGGAGGTGGGGGTGTCCTGAGTGAGAAATAGCATCTACATTAGCACTCTGAGGGAGGGATCCGTGATACTGTATATGGAATAATCTTGCCATATGCTGGTTACTGTTATTGGCCGAGACTTTACTGGCTCATATGACTCATCCGCTTGTTATCAGAGAGTTAATTTTCAATGCACAAATGTTACTCTGGTCTGGGAAGGAGACATAAAATGTGTACTCTGAAATAGAAAATCTAAAATTACTAAGTACAGACAGAGGTATTAATTATGAGGTTAATTAACAGAAGTTTTAGTTGGTTAATCAATAGGGACAATACCAACAACAGCACATTTTTGTCACAGACATTGCAATTTAAGGGGACACCGTGGTGTGCATTTTTATAGACGTTTTGAAATGGGGCATGAAGAATTAAATGCAACAGATTGTTGTTGTTGTTTTTCTTTTGTCATGAAGGCATTTGCTCTGAAGTTATAAGCTGGCTCAAATGCTGGATATAAATATTTTAGAGGTTGTGTTTGTTTACTGAATTATACATTTCTCTACGCTAACCTCAGTATCTCAAGGAGTTTCTGTCAATATCCTGTTATTATAAATTCTTTCGTTATCATCAATCACCTGCTTTTAACTGACTAATCGAACAGTGTTTTTCTAACAGTCTGATAGTTCTACATGAACAGTAGATATGGCAATTAGGCTGCAAACCTAATGGGGAATTTGGTCCTGTCAGGTTATGCTTGTCATTGGCCATGGTGCCTTGGGGTGCTAGAAGTTGGAGGTCAGCATCATCTGAGGGAGGTGGACTGCATTTCCTTGCTGTACACATCTGAATTGGCCCCATTCAACAAACTGACATATTTCTTAGGAAATCTGCATTAGATAGGACTACACGTACCATATATGAAGATATGCAGATATGCAGCACAGTATTATCTTAATTTTGATACTCTGCCATCATGATTACTACATGCTGGATTGCTGCCAATGTCATATGTCGTATTTATTTTCTAGATTACTGTGTTGTTTTTGATCCACAAAGTATTCCTTAAACCAGTTTAGAACAGTCAAAATAAAATTAAAACAATGAACAACAAGAGCCATTATATAGTTAAGAATGCCTATTTCTGTAGTGGATACTGGTCAGCCATAACTGTAAAAGTCAACAATCAACCCCAGTATTCAAAGTAAAGTCTATTTTCCCTGTCGCTTCCTCTAGTTTAATGACTGTGCCACTGAACATTTGGAATGTGAAAGTGTGCATTTGTGATATATTGTGCAAGCCTTACTGGTCATTTCATTTTGTAAAATGAATATAAGAGAAAGAAATGCAATACAATACTATGTTTCGTATCTAGGAGGCAGAGGCAACATTGACAGAAATGTGTATGTAAGCATATTATCACTAAGCCTAACCAGTCATTCTGCAGTGTTGGGTGATGGAAACTGTAGTCCCATATATCCAAGGATGGTGGTTTGAGGCTAAATCGTTACAAGAACTCAAAAGGAGGACAGCAAAATCATGAATACCTCCAAAACAATGGTTGCTAAGTATGGACGTAGACAAATAGTGCAGAATGAGAACTTGGGGCACTGAGAAGAGACAGGGTCTAATATTCTCATTAGAGAAAATTAATTGTCTAAGAAAAATGCCCTTAGATGTAGTATGTTGGGCAATAGCAAAATTAATGGTTTTTAAATTTGAACTTCAGCTTCTGTGGCTCACCCTTCTATTCAGCATGAGTCTGAAGAATAGCTAAGTAGAGCTATTTGTATATACAGTAGCATTATTAGTAAATAGTACACACTCAATTACCAAAAGCAGCCAATGGGGGAAAGTGGTGACAGGCAAAGGGCCTGGGAACTATGTGTAACATTAAAAGCCACAGACCCAAACTTCTATTGCTCTATTCCATTTATAGCACCTAACAGGAGAAAAAAAAAAATTAAAATGCTGCTTGAATTATTCATTATCTCCTTACTATGTTCATCCATTGATTCATAATTATGAATGTATGGCTACTTCCAAATGCGGATGCAGATCTAAATCCAGTGATCATACTGCATTATTAGCAGGAAATGACCATTGCGCTGGGTCCTAGCTTTTTGCTGCAGTTTCAAGGTTTTCATCCAACCGGGGACTCCCATCTGCAGGCAGCTAATGCTACTGGAGAAGCAGCAGTATTCTTTTGAACTGCTTTACATGAGGCGCACCATGAGGATGCTGGAAAGGCTGCTGCCTCTAAGCTTCTGATCTCCTGACATGGTGTCTATAATGGACTAAGAAGCCAAAATGTAGCCATACTGCCACCATCACAAGTTTATGAAGCACCTTTTCTAAAATTGTTTTGTTCCACGAGGGGAACGTGTTTTGGGTTTTTTTAAAAAATGGAAATGGAGAGGGCAAGACCAAGCAATTACTGACTGGCACTGACGGGGCACTTTGCCACTGGTATCAGTTCTTTGCTAGCTTGCAAGCAAGTAAACATGCCGATTCCCAGAGAGCCCTGGTATCCTAAAATAGCCAGTATAGCCTGGTCAAGCTCTGCTTTATTTTAATTGTGAAGTCAGTCCTTGGTAAGGAAAGGCTGGCTGCCAGGAAGAGCCTAAAGTTTGTAGCGAGCTTTAAGAGGGACACATGTTAAGAATGACAAGAGAACCAAAATAACAATACAGGTTTGAAAATATAATTGCCAAAACAAATGCTTGAGAAATATTTCTTTGTGTAATACATTTCAGAGTATTAACTGAGTGGCAGGAAGTGACATTTAGATTTATATAAAGTAACAAAAAGCTTGGTAAAATTATCACTGGACTGTGGGAAAAGAACCTGAAGTTGAATGTTGTACTATATGGTCGCAAAAACAGATTAGTAGATTGGATGAAATAAATTTATGATAATTATTAATATTCATGAGGAAACAAAGCGGTAAACTACAAGTAAAATGTTTAAATGGATTTAGAATAGGATATTATGAGAGAAATAACGTTAGAATGAATGCTCTTTTGAAAGCTTGGTATGAAAAAGGGAGGAATCCATATTAATGGCCTTTAATACTAGCTTTAAAGTAAACACTTTTTAATTCATACTAGCATGTGGAAAATACTTAGGCTGATGTGTATGGAAACTACTATAAGAAACATGCTTTAAATCAATGTATCAAATAGTGATTTAAAAAAGAATAAAGCCAATCCATTTTCAGTACTAACAGATCAGATGCACTTAACAAGAAAAACATATTAGGACATTTTGCTAAGCACAAGAAATTAATTAAAATGGGAATAAAATATATATTATTGCATTAATTTGCATTTTATTAAACTGATGATATAGATATAGATATAGATATAGATATAGATATAGATATAGATATAGATATAGATATAGATATAGATATAGATATAGATATGAAGAATTGGACGGATAAGTGACATTTTGTATTTATCCACTCATAGTAGAACAAAAGATTTCTGGAAAAATTTAAAATAACACATTTTGAAATTACATATACTTATTTATCTTCAAGTATACAAGATGTATACTTAGATAAAAATATGTTAATAATAAATAAAGTATATTAAAGGTAAAAATGCAACAAAAGCCAAAGAGAGGCTGAGGGCTTATCTCTATGTCCCCTTAAGCACAGCATGAAAATGCCCTGGTAACTGCTTTGACATGACATATTTTCATGACATTGCCTTTGTCTCATCCCCAGCCCCAGGTGAGGCAGCTGAAAGGAATGCCCCAATTTTAAATAGTGCTTTCCCTCTTCTCCCAACACAATCTTTGCTTTAGATATAATCCAGCATGCTTCATCAACAAGGTAGCTCTTTGCAGCAGGGGTGGGTGAGCGGGTGGGATGTTCCCAGGGGAGTGCTGGAACTGGCTCGCACCAGCTAACAAGAGTCAATTTTAAATTTACTGAAATTTTGCGAGCTGGTTGACAATAGCGGTGTACCTCAACACCTAGCACACCACTCAGATGTTCCACAACTAGCAGAGGGGTGCAATGGTGGCAATGGAACCATTAGAGCGGGTTCTTCAACATTTAGTAGCACACCACTGGATCCTCCTAGCTCCTATGGGCCATTATAGGCTGCTGAGCGCTACCCTCTATAGCCACTGAGTCTTGCCCTGCAGGAGAGCCTGGACATCTGATTTCTGCAGAGGCACTGGCATTGCAAAGCCTGACTAGTATTTCTGAAGGGCTTGTCAAATGCATATACATTGGTTTAGTGCTCTTTTGAAAGAGTGCTAGACCTGTGCGTAACAACAGAACCAGCCTGTTTTGAAAGAGCAGTAGCCCTGGGAAGGCAAGAAGGTTGATTTAAGCTGGGAAAGTGAGCCAGGTGTTTATCAGCTCAGCGGTATCTTGCTGGTTCTGTCACCACTGACTGCAATAAAGGTTTTCCAGCGATTCTGCTGACAAGGAGCTTTGCATGGCTGGGCTTGTTACTGCTTGTATTACGTGGAGATAGAACACCATTTTGCTTGCTCCCCAGGCTATTTCTAGGTGCTGCCAGCTCAGGCAGTCCATTGCAGCACTAGCTGAGGACGGAGCCTGCTGGCTGTTCCCTCCCACTTCATCCTACTCCTCTTCTCTGTCATCCAGGCTATTTTTGAGAAATAGGTTTAGTGTTGCTTCAGTAGACTTTTACTCCTGTCTTTGGAAATAACCCGACAGGTAACAGATTTAAGCAACTTGAGAGGTAGCTAAACCAGCCATTCTTATACCCACTCATCCCTGCCCAGCATGCACTACAGACAGCAGTTGTAGGGGTTTTTTTTGCAGGCAAGTGTTGCTTGGTGGGAGAGGAAATGAAGCCAGAGAATCCGCTAATTAGGTTCTTATAGTGTCCCATATTAAAACAATAAAGACTGTACCACTCACTGGTCTCATTAATGAGGCAGAATGGGGATCAGGAAAGAGGGTAGCACAATTTCTGCCAGCCTTCTTTTCTGCCAGTATATGTTTCTGGACTGGAGTAAAGCATTTTAATATGGGGCTCTGGCTGTGTGCTGTATTAATCTCTTGCAGCCAAATCTGCAAAACTGCTTAATTTCAACAGTATTGACTAATGGCAACCAAAATCTAAGTATAAACGTGAGAGCTTCAGAAATTCATATTGCTAACCTAAAATTGGAATACTGTATCAGGATGCAGTTTGATTTGTAGACAATTCATAACATTGACACGTTAGACTGTGAGGGATCTGCTGCGTGGGGAGACAGCTGGGTGTATGTTTCAAAGCAGCTACACAACTCTGAAAAGAGATGCGGCTGTTTTAGCAATCTGAAAGAGGTTCTTCCTCCATGCTCCTGTGCATGCTGAAGCACCTCTTCAGAAGGATTTGCACAGCCCTAATTTACATATACTCAGATTCATAAAGGAGAAGAATTGCTAAAGACTAAATATTTTCAAGTAGTTCCCCAAAGAAGAGTCATAGTAACAGAAAACAACAAACCTCAGTATAATTCTACATAATTTACTATAAACACTCAAATGAAAATTGTTGCACATACAGAAAATAAATACAAGATTGAAGCATCAAAAGAAATTATGTTGCAAGAAAGAGAGACCACATTATAGTTCAAAGCCACAAGGGAAATTTAAATTATTGATAACAAGTAGCATGTTTAATATTGCTTGGAGAAAGTACACAAGAATATACATTTTGGGAGGACTGAAACAGAATGATTTGGTTTTTGGTGCATAAGGCCAAAATTGTACTGTATTATTATACCTGTGTTGCTATTGCATGATAATAGGAGTTCTTGGGTGAGAACTTGGAGCACGTTCTGAACAGTAATGCAGCTTTTAAACAATTGTTTGAAATTGGAGTATCTCCAAGGCCTTCTCTAATTATCTCATGTAGTCTGAATGCTGCTTCCTAAAGGAGTTGCTTTATTCTCTATATTTAATCAAGAAATTGTGGGTGGAGGGTATAGGGTGTGATTTCAAAAAGATTTTATACATCTTGTGTTTATTGTTTATATTGTAATAAATGTGCATCTTGAGTTTCTCAAAATGTAAGCAGAGTTACAGAGCAGTGGCCAGGAATGGGCTTGAATACCACTGAGATCTCACTTACAATCTACTTTTGTACTTTCCTGGGGTAGCAGAAAGAAAAAGAAAAGAAACACTTCAAATGTTACATACTTTGGTTCACCAGACGATGGCACTGATAAGCAATTTTTCCTTGAAGTGTTTCTGTACTCTGTGTGGGAGGAAGTAGAATATACAGGTAAAACACTCGTTCAGTTTCTGCTTGTAATAAATTACAAGCATTTGGGATTCATTATGTTCCCTACATGAAATTCCCAATATTGTGTAAGATTTTATAAAAACTTTATGCCAGCGCAGCGAACAAACCAGCAGTAATAAACAGTAGCAAAAATGCAGCTTCCACTAAGGCAACCTGATCTGGACTGCAAAAATCCAGATGATCAGCAAAGAGTTCAAATGTTCTGTATGGCTGCCATCGTCTGGAGTTTTGCAGCCCAGGTCTGGTTGCCTTAGCTCCTCTACAACAAAACTCCCCAATTAGACCCTGGCAGAGGCAAACATCAGATTCAGTTGTTACCAATTCAGACTAAGAAAATCCTAGGAGTAAGATATATTTCAAGTAGAAAATCACAATAAACTAACATCTTTAAATTGCCGAAGTCTCAGCCTCTTGGCAAATCATATACAAAACATCCAGGTAATGTCCATACAAGCACTTCTATCAAGCCACAGCAGCAAGGAAACGTCTTAACACCATCGACTAGAATACATAATTTGGTACTCCCTGACCCACTTATAAATGCTTTCAAATTAAGTGTCTTCACAAATTTTAGCAACAATGCTGCTAGTACAGCACCTACTCCATGCACACTCCCAAGTCAAAAGCGAACTTTGACAAACCTTTAATGGCATCCAGACTAAATCTTAGTTTTATGTCCTCTTGAACAAGGGTTTCTTAGTAGGTTTATGTTTGTCGGAGATTTTGAACTGAGGTTTCTGGTTTTGCGCTAGCTTTTTTATTGGCTGTATTTCCACAACATGCTAAATCAGAAACCATGGGCTACAAACCACAATTGCTAACCCAGAATCAAACAAACTTTAGTAGGCGTCAGTGTGCTGTGTGAACCAGGCCATCCCGTTAAGTGGTTTGTTTTGGCTTAGCATGTTGTGTGAGTTTAGATATTATCCCTGTTTTATGCTTAAGCATGTTGTGTGAACACAACAAACATGTCATGATCTAAATCTAATATTTATCTTCAGGTTTTATTTATTTACTATAACTTCTATGCCCCTTCATTTGGCTTATAAGACTTTCTTCCAAGCATATCATTAAAAACACCTAAAGAGTCCCATGTTGATTACCTCTGAACTAGCTGGATCCTGGATTAAATTAGCAGGTTAATTTGTGAGCAATGTAACAGGAGAGATTGAAGAATGATATTCATGGTTAGTTGTGAGGTAGAAAAGTGAGGTTTACATATGGGCTATGGATTCATGAGTAGAGAAAGTCTTAAGAGATTTCTGAAGGTAAAGACAATGTTTTTATGATGGGTTATGCTCTTTGGATTGCAGTCATGTAGGGCAGGTAGGCATTGGAACTGGAAATGATATATAATTTATCCTACCAGCATTACAGAGGAGAAATATTATGATGCATTTTTGAAGTAATATACTTACAAACATATAAGCAATGCTCCTTGAAAGTAAAAAGGCTTTAAGACAAACAAGGGAACCTGTTAATCTTGCTTTAAGTTTCCCATGACAGCAACTGTGGCCCAATGGGCCTTACTTTCAGACAGTTTATATTCCTCTATCATGTTTGTCCAATTTCAGGTTGAAAAACCTTAACACCTCCAAACTGATTAGTTTTACATTCCAAAGGCTAGAGAAAGTTTCCACGATATTAATACAAGTGAGCAACATTTGTTAAGTCACTTATTATCCATTGAATTAATCAGGCAAAAACAAAGTGAGAGGCTCATTCACAGCAGCCAAGAAGCCTAACCTCATCTGTACAATAGTAAGAAAAAGCATTCCACCATTTTACTGCTCTTTTTAACAGTGAATAAGAATATATCTGATTGAAATTAAAATCTACTGCTTTTTAAAGAGTTGAACACCTGGTTTTATAGTTTGTAGAATGGTTTTAGCATTAATATTAAAATTGGCAAGAAGTACCAGTTTCCATGAAAAATTAGAGCTAGTAAGTAAATATTTTACTTGTATGGTATCAGTTGTCTGCTACCTTTGGAATTTTGCTTGCAAAAGTCTCATGAATTCACTTATAACTATGGACAGTGAAGATTAAGCTTGAATAGCAGCTATTTTTCTGAGTGATCAGTCCAAAATCAAGATGGTGGTTGTTATATTCTTTCTTAGAGGGCTCCAAAATAAGATGTAACTTAAAACTTTATAATGTGTTTTTAGACATAGCAATGTTATACTTCTCTATTTTGTCTTCTCCTAAGTCCTTCCTTTTCTTATCTGGTGCAACATATTTTGGGACTTGAATTACGCTACCACAATGGTGATGGGACAATGCTTCAGTTCCTTCCCTAATGTAAATTGCCAGCAAGTTTTGTTGCCACAGATCTCTTTTTCCTTTTCTCTGTCAACTTGAAAGCCAGTTGACAAATATCTTCAACAGCTTATAGCAAATTTACATTTTAAATGTTTTGTGGTCCTTGTTTGTTTTCACTTCTGCCAAATTGCTTACTAAACTGATGGTGGACCATGCTATGCATTTAACTGCCTGCTCACAGAAAATTCTTGGTTTGAAATGCAAATAGAATTCCCAGTATTCGCAGTATTTATTGAGATTTATCTATCATCTCTTCCAGTGGTTCTTAAACTGGGGATAATTACCCCCAAGGGCACCTAGTGGTAATGAAACAATTTAAAATGGCTTGTTTGTGAGTCGAGGATCCAGTTTGGGACTGCTGCTGCTGCCGCCAACAACAGTCTTTTTGGAGGGAATGGGGAAAATACTATTTCATACTTTATTTAAAGGCTTCAGAATTTGTAAAAGCTTTCCAAAATACCTAGTTGTTTATTTATGCAACTGTCAGCTTGACTTTTCTTGACCTTATTACCCTGCCCAAGGGGGTCATACTTAAATGTTCTATGTAAACTAATATGGCATAAACATGCATTACTATATTTAATCATTATAAAATTCCAAGGCAGAAACATTGTATTGATGGATTAGTTATTTTTATTTATTTATTTATTTACTTACTTACTTACTTATTTTTCAAATTTGTCACCACCCATCTCACTGCATTACATTCAGTATAATTGGTCAGTTACATTGGGTGTGACTGGCCAGCGTAACAAGTGATACTTATGGTTGTGGTGAGAAAGAACACAAACATTTCATGTAATCCTGGTAAAAAAACACTGCACTAGAGAATTTAAGAAATTGTATGAATCTATATAGGTTGCAAAATGCTATTCGCTCTAAAAAGAATAACAAATGTTTTAGTGCTTCTCTTCATGCAGACAGTATAATTTTAACCTATGGGAAGGGGTATTGTTTAAATCATTTGTAACACTCTGCTAACCTGCTTCTTGTTATCAAGATCTGAATAATCCAAGAGATGTGTGAACAATGTGTGCATAAATTGCTAGATGCAACACTAAGCCTAAATTGAGGAGCAGTGCAAACCTGTAGCCCCAAGGCTGCATGTGGCCTTCTGAAGTCTGGGGGATGCAGAAGGAGACGTGAAGGAAGGAGAAAATTATTAAATATATGAGGTCACAGTGATAAATTAATATAGGTAGTAGTTTTTGTCCTGGCCTTGCCCACATCTTAGTTCTGTCCCTGTCCAGAATGCAGTCTCTAGCATACCATTCAAAGGCCAAGTATGCCCTAGGCCGGAAAAAGTTTTCACACCCTTGATTTAAAGAACAGGGACAGGGATGACATTTGGTCAGAAAAGTTTGTGACTCTCATGAAGATATGTTGATACTTTGAGGATGTGAAGGCAATTAAGTGATTGGGTTACTAACTAAAACCCAAATGGTTGAGATTTTACAATGAATACAATCAGACGCAGATGACAACCAATCTGTATTGATTTTTGGCACTTTAGCAATAATTACAGCTCAATATCTTATTTCTCTGTCACCACTTATCTTAGCAATATCATTTAGTAGAAAGCTTCTTTTGTGTTTATTCTGAGGGTACAAGAGCTGGAATCTTTGAGTGCTTATTGTGGCCAATTTGCTGGATGTTTTTTATGGATAAAATATTCTCACCATCTTGGGTGCAATCTTTTTGACAGTCGGTGATAGTTGCAACTAGGACACTTTTTAGCTTGGGCAATCTGAAATTGTGGATGAACGTACTGAATGGTTGAGATCTGCTATTTGCATTTTATAACCATATTTTTCCTGATTAATGAAATTAGCCACTGCTGCTCTGGAATTTTGCATTATATAGATGATCCGTGGCTTTTTGAAGGAAGATGTATCCTCACTACCTTAAAAAGGCAGTAGTAAGGGCACTTTTTAAAATTAGTTTATTTTGAAAAAAATACTATGGCTATTCCTCAGATCTGTGCAAATATTCAAGTGGATTAGAGTAATTCCAAACAGAATATCATATACCTGTGATGGGTGGTTCTAATTAACTCTGTGGCCCCTATTGCTTTCTTATACTGCAAATGGTGCCACTGCACAGCTGCACCAGAAAGGGGAAAAATAATAATAATTTTAGCACTTATATAAAATGCTATCAGGGAGAGGATGGAGGAGGAAGTTTGGATGCAGTGATTAATCTGTCTTCAAATCAGAGTGGCACTTCTGATTAGATTAGAGTGATCTTTGCAAACATTCTACCATTAATTATTCCAAAATGGAAGAAAAACATCATTGGGGGTTTGGGGAAGCTGTGGAACTGATTGCTAAGGGCTGAAAATGAAAGCCAAAAATTCAGTATGAATGCCTATGCTGAACTGAATGCGGTTATTTATACTTCCTGTTGCTAATTTATGCGATTTATTCTTATAGATAATTTTATGATGGTTTGTCTGTATTTACATATAAGCCAGTTTGAGAGAACTCAACCCTAAAAGTCAGTTGCAAATTATTTTGAAAAACAATCAATGGGATTTTTCTTTTTCTCAGGGCAATTCCTTGCACAGTATTGGTTGATTGCTGTTCTCAATTATCTTCTGAGTTAAGTGGTAGCATTGGGAGTTCTGAAGAAGCATATGAAGTCTTTCTTAAATACTTCTGTTCCTCTAGTCTTCCATTTATCATGCATACTGGGCATGCCTGAAATTGAAGGACACCCACTGGCACCATATAAAGGAAGACTGTTTAGTTGGCTCTGTGTTCCTTAGTTTACAGAAGCAACAGATGAACTAATGTGTCTTATCTTTTTACGTCTCAGATGCACATTAAAAAAAAAAACCTTCATAGTGCAAAAAAACTCACATTCAATTATTTCAAATCAACAATGTGATAACAAATTTCAGAGGATTCTATCTACCCGCTTTTGCTATTATCTAAACTGGTTCCTTCACAGAAGAAAAGACAACCCACAAGTGTTCCTTGCTACAGCTTCCTCCACCCCTCCCAATGTCCCTTTTCTATTTATTTATATCTGGCTCTCAGGAAAATAATGCCATTTGTTGAGGTTCAACGGTGATAGAACCTAATTTCCATATCACAGACAGAAACTTTTAAAAAGCAATGCATGTTTTTTTTTTTAAATACTGCTTTCCAGCTTCTTTTTGATTCTGTAAGACACCACTTCTTTCCCTGTGTATTTAGGATTAAAGAGAGGGGCTCTTCCATCTGTGAATGCCTTTAAGTCACCGCTTTTCTCCATTCAGGTGCAGGATGGATCAAAGAGCAGGACTCTATTTATGGAGAGGTGACGTCTTCCATAAATAGTTGAGCCTCGCAAATCCTCTTTCAAAGACTAATAAAAAGCGAGATGTGTCTTTTCCCGCATTTCAGTAGTCTTTTCCTCAGCCCGGAGGGGCAGCGGGAAGTCCTCTTCGCCCCGTTGGACATCTCTCTGACCATTCTCCCGGCTAGGTTGCACTTCTGGCCAACAGAGGGCGCGCGCAGGCCCGCCGTAGCCATGGTTACCGCTGGGTGCGTAGTGGGGTTTACGAAGCTGACGCAGTGGGCGGCCCGGCGGGCGGAGGCGGCCCTGGCATAGGCGGAGGCGGTGGTGAAGAGCTGCGGGGCTGAGGAGCCCCGGCATGGAGGCGGCGGCGGTGGCAGTGGCTCTGGCCCGGTGGCGGCGGCGCCGGAGGCGGCGGCAAAAAGGTGAGTGGCTCCGGGGCCTGGCCCGGCTCGAGGATGGTGAGGCGACGGGAGCAGTGGTGGCGATCCAAGGAGGGCGGATGCCCACTCTCGCTGCGGGTGAGGAGCGGCCGCGCACCTCTGGCGGGAGGAGGCGGGCGGGCGGGGCTGGAGACGGAGACCGCCTCGAGGCCGAGGCCGCTCTGGCGCGGGAGCGAGCGAGTGCAGAGGCGTCGGTGCCCCGGCATATGGCAGCGCCCGCGGGGGGAGTGAGGGGGAAGAGCGCACGCCCTTGCCCCCAACCGGCAGCCCCGCCGCCAGAGGTGGAGGGCCTGGTTGCCAAGGGGAACGGAGAAGCATCCCTCCTCCCTCAGCACCAGCGGCGTGGGAGCTGGACGGGTAAGCAAGCAGCGGTCCTGTCGCTCTCGTGCCCAAACAGGTGCCTGCTTCTGCTGCTTCCCTCGCCGCCTCTCCCTTGCCAAGCACGGTGGGAGAGGGGGGAAGGAAGCGGTGCTTTCCCGGGTAGCTGGTGGTAGGGGCTTTTCATCTGGCCTTGGGTCGCTTCTTTCTCCTCCTCACGGTCTGTCCTCCTGCTCTGCACCCTTTTTCCAGAAATGAGTAGAATCAGGATGGTGTAGCTTGTTGAGAGATTATCTGTCGGGGAGTTGAAGTGTTGGGCGGGAGGGACGGTTACACTATGGAACTGCAGTGTAGCAGGCTTAGATTGATTTTTGTGTGTGCCCCAATGCCTGTGAGAAAGAGATATGGAAAAAGGTTAAGCGTTTTTCTAATACCATGGGGGGTGGAGGGTTGCATTTAATGTGGAGAGGTCTCCCACAGTTGATGAATCTGTGCATGCTGCTGTCTTTTATGGAGTTTGGGATCTGGATTCAGAACCAAGTGCTGTGTATTTGTATATGTAAACGTTTACTTTGCAGCAAAACAGGGATTCTTTCTGTAACCTAAGCAGATGGGAAAAGAATGAATCTTTCATCTTTGAAGGTTGTTTCTGCAAGGAGATACTGTACTTCTGTCATGCAATTTTATCAGCTGATACTATCTATTAAAAGTTTTTTGCATACATTAAATTGAAATAAATGACATCTTGCCTTATGATTTGAAATTACACAAGTAATTGTGGCCTTGTTAGTTTTACTGAGATATGTACTTGAATGTTCATATGATCCTGCATTTGTATTTTGATTATTGCCCAGGGTTCCATTATTAGAATGGAACAAGACAACTGGAATAAGACAAAATTAGAAATAAATTGCCTCCAAAGATTTCTAATTTAGGAAATTAACTTATTACTTGACTAGATAGGATATATTAATTGTATATATGTCTATTAAAAGAATAGGTGATAAAATTATGGATCAGCGAAGAGAGCCTGTAGAAAGGATAGTCACTTCATGGATATAATTAAAGGCTTAGAATACAGTTTAAATGGGTGGAGTTTAATGTACTGAATTATGCCATTTCTTTGATCAGTAATAGTCCTACAGAAAAGTGTTGTGGAGATAGATAGTTAATTTCTTTTTAGGTGAGTAAACAAGTACTATTTGCATGAGGTTAAATGCTAGGCTCAGGTGTGGCCTCCTCTCTTGGGTGAATTATTTAAAACAATTTTATTTTGTTTCTTCCAAACTGTTGTTTAATAGAGTGGATCATGAAGTTAAATATTATAATGCATAATTTAAAAGACTGTAAGTACTATGTGTTGTATTTATACCAAAGGTCACAAATTTTATGATTCAGGAAAGTTCCTACTTGTTTCATTCATCTGTTACAAAGATATCTTCATGAACAGATCTTTCTGTACTACCTATAATTCTATATGAAAGACAAAAAGAACTTTAGGTATTTATTTCAAGACTTGAAAATATTGTATTGCTTCTGTCTCTAGCAAAAGCCAGAGTCTTGTGTTGTCATTGTCAATAGAATTTAAAAAAGGGGGGGGGGGCTTCTGTTAAAAGAGCTGAGTAATCAGATTTCTACCATTCTTTAAAATTCATATTTCTGAGTGAAACTGCTTGCAGAACTGATGGGAGAGTTAGAGCTAACAGACCTACTGTATGTTGGCACTGATTTGCAGACCTCCCATATTTTGGAATTTAGAATCCTCTGAATGATAAAATGATGAGTTGACATTTTCAGCTGTTGCTTAGGGTTTATTTGGAATGTTTTATTACTATAGTGTACAGGGGTTTAAATAAAAAAGGCGAAAGACAAAACAAGGACAAATTCATGTATATAAGGGCTTCTCACACATGTATACATGTAAATAAAACTTTACACAATAGTTTCAGTAAAGGATTACCATAATGCATCATAACCACTCATACATAATCTGTATCTGTTCATTAGTTGCAAGTAACATCAGATTTTCAATCCACTGATTGAAAATACCATACAGTTATCTTTCAAATGTTGAAGAATAAGTCTGTGAGCAGTAAGAAGGTAAGAAACTATCCATTTCTGTTGTCCAGCTGTCAATAAGCATGTAATAGTTTTAAAAAATGGTTGAAAAGTAGCTTGACTCTCTTTTTAAGTGTATCCATTAGCAATACTTCCACATCTTTGATCATACCTTTTTCTAAAGACAGTAACTCCAAAAACAAATTAACAAATGGCATTATAAATTCATCAATATGGACTCATAAAGGGAATTTAATTGTTCCAGAGCTCTGGAATAAGAGTATTTCTGAATATTTACTTTTCAATCAGTATTAAGTCTGTATCCTCAAGATTCTCATACAGGTAGGTCTGAGCAGTAAAGCCAGTCATTCAGTCAGTTAATTAGAGATACTTTCCCAACCTGAGGTTCTCCAGAAATGTTGAGACTGCAGTTCTCCAAATTCCCAGCTCATATATGAGGTGCATCAGATTGGTGAAATCTGCATTAGAAAGTTATGGCCATGGTGGAACTATTTTAATCAGATAAATAAATAAAATAATATTTATTACTGATATTAAAATAAATCTGACAATTTTCATTTACAACAGAGTTTTTATAGCTATTACACCTTATAGAAGAGGATACAGCTTTTTGTGTAATGATTTTTATACTAATTTTTATACTGATTTTAGAATACAATATATTGCCTATGAAATATTTTTCCCTTAAAGTGTTTTCCTTTAAAATATTATATTATAAACTTTAGTATTCCCAGCCTCCACAGAGAAGCTTCTTTTCTTTGCAGTCTCACTTTCATAAAACAAAAATTAAATGCCATAACTGCATTGAAGCAAAGTCTGATTATTACAGTACAAACTATGGCAATGCCTTTTCCTGCCTTAATCATTAGTAGCTTGTGTTTGGGATTTAAATAAAAAATAATTTGACTGCTCACACAATATATGTTATGGAGGTGTTGATTCAGTTTATAGATTGGTCTGGTTTGCAGATTGCTAAACTATTACCATTCCATGGCTGGCTTGGAGGAGGAAAGTGAAAGTATTTACTTTTGTTTTCAACTGCAGTTTGTTGCAATATCCAAACTAAGAACTACAGTAACTATCAACTGTGATTTATATCCAAACAAATCAAGGTCATTAACTGTAGCTTGAAGTTATCTTTTAGGCAAACTACAAATTATTTTTTTTCCCAACTACTGTGGTTATATTCACATAACATGCTAAACCATGACTGGTTTACTAAGTAAGCCAAATTGAATTTGGTTCACACAAAGCCATAAGCCATAATTTACAGACTATGTTGCCTGGTTCACATGGTACATAAAAAGTGCAAGTAATGATTATTTCTCCAGCTCCTTTGCTTCTAAATAGAATTGCCCTGTACATATGAAAAAGCAACTAATAGCAGAGGTACTCTTACCGTCTTATTTCTGCTTGGAGGCTGCTCAGAGGCAATACACAGAGTTCTTTGTATAGAGGTTAGCATGGAATATGAACCAATGGTTAATACCTCCTACCCTGGACTGCTTGAAATGATACAAGACACCTTGGTTAAATTGAGTTATTTTAATCTTCCCCTTGCCCCCATGGTGCCAGATTAATCTTGGCCATAGTCTGGGTTCTGATGCTATGCTAAGCTTAATCACAACATGACTTCACATTTTGTGTAAAGGTGCACAATTCCAAACAGAGGTTAGTTAAAAATGAAAGCAAGCATTTCAGTCTCTCTTCATTGCTGTGCTGAAAAAGAATAAAATGGAGAGGAAGTACACTGGCCTGGAGCATTAGTGGTAAGGCTAACATTGTTGTTGTTGTTGTTCAGTCGTTAAGTCGTGTCCGACTCTTCGTGACCCCATGAACCATATTGCGCCAGGCCTTCCTGTCCTTCACTGCCTCCCTGAGTTTGCTCAGTTTCATGCTCATTGCTTCAGTGATGCTATCTAACCATCTCATCCTCTGCCGTCCTCTTCTCCTTTTGCCTTCCATCTTTCCCAGCATCAGGGTCTTTTCCAAAGAGTCCTCTCTTCGCATTAGGTGACCAAAGTATCTGAGCTTGAGCTTCATTATCAATCCTTCCAATGAGCAATCAGGGTTGATTTCCTTTAAGATTGACTGGTTTGACCTCCTAGCAGTCCAGGGGACTCTTAAGAGTCTTCTCCAGCACCACAGTTCAAAGGCATCAATTCTTCGGCGTTCAGCCTTCTTTATGGTCCAGCTCTCACAGCCATACATTACTACTGGAAAAACCATAGCTTTGACTATGCGGATCTTTGTCGGCAAGGTGACGTCTCTGCTTTTTAATATGCTATCTAGGTTTGCCATAGCTTTCCTCCCAAGGAGCAAGCGTCTCTTAATTTCATGGCTGCAGTCTCCATCTGCGGTGATCTTCGAGCCCAAATAAATGAAGTCTGTTACTGCTTCCATTTCTACCCCTTCTATTTGCCAGGGATTGATGGGCCCAGATGCCATGATCTTAGTTTTTTTAATGTTGAGTTTCAAGCCAGCTTTTGCACTCTCCTCTTTCACCCTCATCAAGAGGCTCTTTAGTTCTTCTTCACTTTCTGCCATTAGGGTGGTATCATCTGCATATCTGAGGTTGTTGATATTTCTCCCTGCAATCTTTATTCCGGCTTTTGATTCTTCCAGCCTGGCATTTCTCATGATGTACTCTGCATATAGGTTAAATAAGCAGGGTGACAGTATACAGCCTTGTCGTACTCCTTTCCCTATTTTGAACCAATCAGTTGTTCCATGACCGGTTCTAACTGTTGCTTCTTGGCCCGCGTACAGATTTCTCAGGAGACAGGTAAGGTGGTCTGGTATCCCCATCTCTTTAAGAATTTGCCACAGTTTGTTGTGATCCACACAATCAAAGGCTTTTGCATAGTCAATGAAGCAGAAGTAGATGTTTTTCTGGAACTCTCGTGCTTTCTCCATGATCCAGCGAATGTTGGCAATTTGATCTCTAGTTCCTCTGCCTCTTCGAAACCCAGCTTGTACATCCGGTAGTTCTTGGTTCACGTACTGCTGAAGCCTAGCTTGTAGGATTTTGAGCATAACCTTGCTAGCATGTGAAATGAGTGCAATTGTGCGATAGTTTGAGCATTCTTTGGCATTGCCCTTCTTTGGAATTGGAACATAAACTGACCTTTTCCAATCCTGTGGCCACTGTTGCGTTTTCCAAACTTGCTGGCATATTGAGTGCAGCACTTTAACAGCATCGTCTTTTAGTATTTTAAATAACTCAGCTGGAATACTGTCATCTCCACTAGCTTTGTTGTTAGCAATGCTTCCTAAGGCCCACTTGACTTCACTCTCTAGGATGTCCGGCTCAAGGTCAGTGACCACACCAGTATGGACATCAGGGACATTAAGATCTTTCTTGTATAGTTCTTCTGTGTATTCTTGCCACCTCTTTTTAATCTCTTCTGCTTCTGTTAGGTCCCTGCCTTTTTTGTCCTTTATCATGCCCATCTTTGCACTAAACGTTCCTTTGATATCTCCAATTTTCTTGAAGAGATCTCTAGTCTTTCCCATTCTATTGTTTTCCTCGATTTCTTTGCATTGTTCATTTAAGAAGGCCTTTTTATCTCTTCTTGCTGTTCTCTGGAAATCTGCATTCAGTTGCTTATATCTTTCCCTTTCACCCTTGCTTTTCGCATTCCTTCTTTCCACAGCTATTTGTAAAGCCTCATCAGATAGCCATTTTGCTTTCTTGCATTTCTTTTTCTTTGGGATGGTTTTAGTTGCTGCCTCCTGTACAATGTTACGGACCTCCGTCCATAGTTCTTCAGGCACTCTGTCTACCAAATCTAATCCTCTAAATCTATTCATCACCTTCACTGTATACTCATAAGGAACATGATCTAAGTCATACCTGAGTGGTCTAGTGGTTTTCCCTACGTTCTTCAATTTAAGCCTAAATTTTGCAGTAAGAAGCTCATGATCTGAGCCACAGTCAGCTCCTGGTCTTGTTTTTGCTGGGGACGCGGTGGCGCAGCGGCTTAATGACGCTGAAAGTGCCGGCCAGAAATGGCTGAAAGCTTCAGCGGTTCGAGTCCAGCCTCGCGTTAACAAGGTGAGCTCTTGTTTCTATACCCGCAGCTTCTGCCAACTCAGCAGATCGAAAACATACGTGAGTAGATAAATGAGGACTCTCACTCTGGTGGGAGGAAAAATGCTGGCAACGGCTCAACAGAGAGACGGGACAAGTTGCCGGTAAAAGCGCGAAAACCGCGCTCGTCCGAAAAAGGGGCGCGAAGCAATGGAAATCCCGCCTCCTGTGCTGCCAGCTGGGCTGACGCTCTAGGAATTAGGCTCTGGCAAAGTCTAATTCCGAAACTAGAAAGATGCAATTGCCTTGAAAACCGCTAGGGGGCGGTCACTGCAGGGTCAGTAATGACTGTTAAGCAGATAAAAAAAAAAAAAAAAAAATAGAGCTTCTCCATCTTTGACTGCAAAGTATATAATCAATCTGGTTTCGGTATTGACCGTCTGGTGATGTCCATGTGTAGAGTCGTCTCTTGTGTTGTTGGAAAAGAGTGTTTGCTATGACTAGTTTGTTCTCTTGACAGAACTCTGTTAGCCTTTGCCCTGCTTCATTTTGTACTCCAAGGCCAAACTTGCCTGTTATTCCGATTACTCCTTGACTTCCTACTTTAGCATTCCAATCCCCTATGATGAAAAGGACATCTTTTTTTGGTGCTAGTTCTAGAAGGTGTTGTAGGTCTTCATAGAACTGGTCAACTTCAGCTTCTTTGGCATCAGTGGTTGGGGCAAAGACTTGGATTACTGTGATGTTGAATGGTTTGCCCTGAATACGCACTGAGATCATTCTGTCGTTTTTGAGGTTGTAACCCATTACTGCCTTTCCCACTCTCTTATTGACTATGAGTGCAACTCCATTTCTTCTAAGGGTTTCTTGCCCACAGTAGTAGATATAATGGTCACCTGAATTAAATTCACCCATTCCCGTCCATTTCAATTCGCTGATTCCC
Organism: Liasis olivaceus; assembly: GCA_030867105.1. Taxonomy (NCBI): domain Eukaryota; kingdom Metazoa; phylum Chordata; class Lepidosauria; order Squamata; family Pythonidae; genus Liasis; species Liasis olivaceus. Next base: position 106,145,937 of record CM061349.1, on the reverse strand, counting down.
AAGATGTCGATGTTTAATCTTGTCATCTCATGTTTGACCACATCCAGCTTGCCTTGGTTCATAGATCTTACATTCCAGGTACCTATACAATATTGTTCTTTACAGCATCGGACCTTCTTTTCGCTTCCAGATACATCCACAGCTGAACGTCCTTTCGGCTTTGGCCCAGCCACTTCACTCTTTCTGGAGCTACTTGGAATTGCCCTCCGCTCTTCCCCAGTAGCATATTGGACACCTTCCGACCTGAGGGGCTCATCTTCCGGCGTCATATCTTTTAGCCTTTTAACAATGTCCATGGGGTTTTCTTGGCAAGAATACTGGAGTGGGTTGCCATTTCCTTCTCCAGTGGACCACATTTTGTCAGAACTCTCTGTCATGACCTGTCCGTCTTGGGTGGCCCTGCACGGTATAGCTCATGGCTTCACTGAGTTACGCAAGCCCCTTCGCCACGACAAGGCAGTGATCCATGAAGGGGAAGGCTAACATGCTCATCCTCAAGTTAATGCCAATCCATTTATTCTTTAAGTGAACTGTAACATATTTGCAGGGTTAGGTCTGGAACCAGAGCCAGGTAGTGTCTTGGGAGGTCTGTACCCTCTAAATTTTCTCTGTTAGAGCTACATTTTGTTATCTTAAAAGGCTTAGAAAAGCTTTTCCCTGTTTTTTTTTTTCCAGTGCTCCTCTGAACTTTTAGGCCAAGTTTAGTTGATTTCAGAAAGCTAAGCATGGTCAGACTCAGTTAATACATGAAGGGGAGGCCACCAGAAAGTGAGAATGACGAAACTATGGGAAAAGATAGCATCAAATCACTTCTGTATTGTTGCCAAAGAAGCAACACAAATGTATCACTGTAGTCACCAGAAGTCAAGCTTAACTTGAAGATGACTTTACCTTTAGCCTTTATAGGCCTGCTTAGTTGGGAAAATGGCACTATGGGTCATGGATGTAAATCTGAAATTTTGAAAATTTTTCATCATGCAAGCATTTGTGTTCTATTGCTACATTCTATACCAGTATTCTGTAACAAATTCTGTTCACTTATTTTCAGCATTCTATCTCTGTATTTAATATAAAGATCATATAAGATAGCACATGGTACCTTCCTGTTTTCAATTTTTACGCATAACAATAGCCCTGTGAAGTGCATTGGAGTGAAAGATAGTAACTGTCCAAAAGTCACTCCATAAGCATCCGTGGTTAAGAATGGATTTGAATATAGGTCTTCCTGTTCCAAGCTGAACCTAATTCAATTAGGAAATGTAAATGCTGACAGTTTGATTAAACCCTAATATAGCTCTGTTGCATATAAAATGATTTTTTAAGATTTTGCAGGAGACCTATTTCCTACTAATTAGGTGCCATCAATCACTTTATAAAGTTGGCATCTGAAAAAGTGTTACTGTGTTGTGATATGTAAATCATGGTGCATTTTTGCTATATTATATGGTCAGTAGTTACACCCTTGTTAAAGAAACTACTGATATAGTTCACAGTAGAATGTAAATTTAAATAGTTATGCAACTAATGTGATAGATGGAAGCTGAAACTAAAGTAAGAAAGATAATTCCTCAGATGGTTAAAGTAAAAGTTTCCATTTAAAAAGAATTGAAAAAAAAACTTTAATTAGGGGAAATGAGCAACCAAATAACTGTTAGTATTTATATTACTTTTGATATTAAATAATAAATGATAAACATTGCTAAATGAATAGAGATAAGGCCCACCTTACCTATCTGTTTCAAAAATGGTATTCCAGTAAAGGCAGATACAGATATTTATACATCATTCTTCATGTATGAATAGTTTATCAAGTTAGTGAAAGTTTTAAATTATGTGTAAATTGGAAGAGTATATAATTATTGCACTTGTTGAGGAATTGAGTTAACAAACATTTGTGATGCATTCTTCATTGTTCATGAATATTGCAATTATTATTGAAAGTTGAAAATATAAATATGGAAAGTCTGTTCATTCCAACACTTGTAATTTATTTTCAGCAGAGTGTGATAGGGAAGGAATATGCTAATCTTCTGCAAAATGTATTGCAACTCAGTGTGAAAATGTTAATGGATTGTTGAACATCCCATGTAATATTTCAGTCTTGATGTGTGATTTAGAATTCACTTGTTGCATTGGTCTTCCAGAATGTAAGGCTAACAATCTAAGCATGACCAAGTTAGCCGGGAAATGTATTTGTCTGTTTTTGATTTGATTTGATTTGATTTGGAGGTTGCTCAACAGTAAAATGACTCTGGGAAGCTTAAAGTTTAAAAACAGAAAAACAATAAAGAAGAGCAATAAATAAATTTTCTGAAGTTTTGAGATAATCCATGTCTTGATTTCTCTTGGAATGTATATTTGGACATTTGCCTATTAACAAAGATAAATACTTTTGATATTCAGCTGAAAACATAATCACGGCCTTTTTTTTTTTTAACTTATGGGCAATGATTTCTATGTAACGTCTACTTTCTATACCTAGAGAAAACCTCATGTTCAAGTTGGCAGTTAAGGTGAATTTTTCAGCAAGTTTTTATCAGCAAGTACTATTTGCCCCCTGCTTATTGATTGTTTTTGAAAAAATATAATACAGATGATCAGTTCCAGTATTAATTGGAATTACAAGCAAAAGAGTGTAATCTTGAAAGTGAATTGTGTTTACTTGAGTGGTCCAGTGAACAATTAAGTTAGCAAAGGATTAGGGATATTAATTAGGGTTAGCGTCAGCTGTAATTTATCTTCCATGATACCAGAGGCGATATGATGTGTTTTTTGGGTTTGGGGTTCTATTTCCTGTCCAAACTTCCCATGTTATTCCAAATCTTACCTTAACATAATTCATCCTCTTGAAATGAAAGTGTTATTGCTTCTTTCTTGGTTCTCTACCTCTAACAATTTAAATCTGCCTTTTGAAGGTATAGCCTGGCTCCTTCATGCTGCTAAATAATCATTTGTTTAGCTTCATTGTGATTTGTTTGGCCATCCGAACCCATCTCAAGGTACAAACCTGGAGGGGGATATACCACAAACAACACTTTGATGGTGTCATTAGTTAGGAATCCTGGTTTTTGTTAATCATAACTTATGATGTCTGAACACCAAATCCTGGCTTATTCTTTGCTTTTGTGCAAAAGCCAATGCAAGGCTCTTGGTTAACAAAGGTGCAGGACAGCAGAAAAGGTTATTTTTGGTTAAAGTGTGCTCTTTTACTTCCCCCCAAACTTCTCACTTCCTTTAGGCAATAGTTATTCCTCCCATGCCCAGATCTTCCTTGACCAGAAGGTAAGGTGGGCATCTACTCTCAAAATGTCAGACCACATACTTGTTTCTGTACAGCACAATAAGATTCCATCTCACAAAAGAGAAACTGGTGATGATCTGAACAAAACACAAAAAACCTAGAACCTTCCATGAAAATTTACAAGCACACAAAGTGTCTCTCCCAGACAACACTCTGCCCACAGAAAGATGTCTGCAAATATAACAAAAGCAGTTAAAATTGTGCAGTTGCATAATCATAAAACAAATGTTGTCTCTTACTTTATTTCAACCTTCAAGCTGAAAGGACAGTACTTCATGGAATAGTAACAGGGGTGATTCCATGTAATTATGGATCATATGGATGGTGGAATTACATAATTACTGAGTTTGGTTAAGTGATGTAATATGAAGTTGTCATTAAGGATCCATGAAGCCAACTGAGAGCGGAGCTGCTGGGTTCATGTATTAGGCTAAACCATAAAATTGCTTGTTTAGTTTTGGCTTCATTACACAGACATCCAGAGGAGGGGAAGAAAGGCAAGCAATGGAAGACATGTTGTAATGCATGACTTGTGGATTTGTATCCAACACTGAAACATAAGTATGAAAGGCCGAGGTTTGCCCTGTGATGTTGTAACATACGTTTTGTCACTGTGGTTTGTACCAGGTGCTTTATGCTTAATGCATTATCAGAATTCATCCAATTGTGGTTTGCTTAGTAAGCCATGGTTAAGTAAACAATGGTTTAACATCATGTGAAAGCAGAGGACTTTGTGTGTGAAGAGTTGTAAAATAATTTTTCTGAACACTGCCCAGAGTGTTTTCAAAACAATGGTAAGTAGCTTAAGCTTGGTCCTAAAGAATTGTAAAATATATCTAATTTTTGTATCTCTTTCTCTCTCTATATATATGTGTAATAAAGATGTAATAGAACATTTGTAACTCAATCCATATGCCATTATAATGCACAAAATATCAGTAATTACAGCTGTTATTATTTACATCCAAGCAGTATTCCTTATGTACTTCAGTTTATATTGGTATAATATAAGAGTGAATCTCAGCACATATATCATTGGTGATATGCAAAAGTAATGTAGATTGGATATTACTTCCTTCCCCAAACGGGGAAGAAGTTCATGAGACAGAGAAGAAAGCAGAGAAAGAGGACAGTTTCCAGCCTCTAGTTCAGTACACCGAGGCAAAGGTACTAAGCTTCAAGAAGCAAAGCTTTGAGAAGTTTGGATTTAGAAGTATGTGCTAATTAGTTTCTCTCGATGTGTTACGGATTCAGCCCCACTTAGCTCTCTTTTATTTGAATATAATCCTTGCTCTGAGTCCAGGGGAAGATTTGTCTCACAGTGGCAAATATTGCTTCAGCCCCCAGTTAGCTCTCACTTCTTATTTTAAATACTGTCAGTAATGCCAACTACTACTAGTGTAGTAGTTAAGATACTGGAGTAGAAACCAGGAGACTGTGATTTCTAGTCTACCCTTTGGTATGGAAGCCAGCTGGGTGACTTAGGGCCAGTCATTCTCTCTCAACCCAACCTACCTCACACAATGATTGTTGTGGGGAAAATAGGATGGAGCTACACCATCTTGAGTTGTAAAAAAAATAAATACAGGATATAAACTTAATAAATAAATTATTTTATATCAATAACTGTATCTGATAAATAGAGTTATACAATGCTTGTGAAGACATACAAATGTCTATCTTGGAAAAAGGAACTTTTTGTTTTTGTCTTGGTGGGACCTGCATTCTTTGATACAGTAATTAGTGGAACAAGATATAGAAGTTTGAGAACCACTGGTTTAATCAAATAAGTGCACTGGGTCATTGACATGTCAAATATTATATATATTTACCAGTATTCTGTGATATGTGTATGTGTATGTATTTGTCAAAGAGTTAGGTCATTCTGTGAGAATAGGCTAACCCTCTTAGTAAGATTAGTGTCAATATATCAATGTTTTTTGGAAGTAAGTGATCCGTGAAATCAGTTGATAGAATATAAACTTCCTTCCTTACTTGGAGATGTGCTTTATTTAATGTGACTTATAGCCTTATGACATTATCATTTATTTGAACTGCTTGGAAAATATAAAGAGCAATTCTGTCTTAAGATTGAATAGCATCCTGTATATTTTGTCAAAAGAAAGCTTTGTGGAATAAGAAATATACTGAATTTGAATATGCAATTTCCTTCCTTCCTTCCTTCCTTCCTTCCTCCTTCCTTCCTTCCTTCCTTCCTTCCTTCCTTCCTTCCTTCCTTCCTTCCTTCCTTCCTTCCTGTCTGTAATTCAGAGGTGGCAGAACTGTCTTTTCAAACTGTGTCCTGTGGAACCCTAGGGTTCAAAGAGAACTTGATGAAGTTTTGTGAAAGAGTTTTGTGAAAGAGAGAGAGGTGTTTAAACTAACAGCTTCTGCGGTCTGAACAAGCTTGAAAATTCCTGGTCTAACCAGTTTTGCTACTTAGGAGCTTAGCACTAATCTGCTTTTTACAGAATAGTGTGTTCTGGATTGACTCTTAATACTCTAGAATCTAGATAGAATAATTTGAGTTTTGCCTTGATACCTGGAATGGTTGTTAGCAAGCTAGACATTTTTAGCATGCATCTAATTTTTTCCCGCAAACACAAAGTGTTTTTCAACCTGAATCTACCTCCTGAATAGCATAATTATGTTATGTGAAATTAGAAAGATAGGGTAGTCAAGGGCATTAAGTAAAAGAGTATTTAACAATCAGAATTTTTATTTACAAAAAGAAAAAAATAGCTCCAACTTTTCTTTCTGGCTTGAAGCTGAAGGACACGTGGATAGGTAGAGAGAAACCTTCCATACTGCTATGTTGTAGATTCATTTGGAAACGCAGCAGGACAATGGAGAAAAAAGTTTGTCTCTCTCAGTTCCTAATTGGCTTGATCTTTCAAAGTGCTTGATGTGCCTTTGAAGAATAATGTGTGTGTGTGCCTTTGAGTCTTTTTTTTTTTTACTCCTGGCAACTGCGGTTTTCTTGGCAAGAATTTTGAGAAGTGGTTTGCCGTTACCTCCTTCCTAGGGCTGAGAAGGAGTGACTGGCCCAAGGTCACCCAGCTGGTTTCACACTTAAGGTGGAACTAGAATTCATGGTCTCCTGGCTTCTAGCCTGGTGTCTTAAACCATATCCCGCCAAAAGTTTCTTCCTTTCCAGACTGGGAAGGAAGAAACATTGTTCTTCATCTTAAACATTTCAGGAAGACTTATATGAATGAAGGGACTTCAAACCAATTAAAAATCTCTTGTTTCTATTTAACTTGGATGAGCATTTCTTTAGCTTGCAGATTTGATTCTGGCTAGAAGCTAGGAAGTGGAGACTACTTGAATCCACAAGGTTTTTACAGTGCTCTGCTTTTCAGGAAGCAGACTAACATAATGATCAACGGAGTAGTTTTGAATGGCTTCCCATATGTGCTTTGAACAATGATTTTCTTTTAGTGAAATTATAAATTTTAATTTTTTATTATGTTGAGTTACAGAAAATGCTAATAAGGACAAAAACCTTATTTAATAAAAGCAGAACAGCATATAGTTTGTCTCCACCCATCGTAATGCTTTCAAGAAGCAGTTTACTTGAGTTTGTTATGATGCCATGAACTTAGGTTCCCTTCATTAAGTGTGACACTTTAGGTACGTTAATAAATTAGTGCTTATGCATTCTGTAAACTTATCACATACATACATACATACATACATACAATTATGTATGTTGGTCGTTGAAAGTCCTTGGTGCATAGTTGGCATTTCTACTATTCTAATTTACAAAAATTTATATAATAGTATACATTACATAGTATCATAGATACTATGGAGCATTTATTAAGTACACTCCCTTTCTACATTTTGTATGTATGTTTATTATCCATTTTTAATCAAGTAGCATGTGTATCAAGAGAGAATCAGTTGAGAGTTTGAAGAAAACTTCTACTGGGGAAAGAAATTTCTACTTATTATCAATTAAGGAAAAATAACTTTCTATAATTCTCATTCTGATTTAAGTTTCAGTTTCCATTCCACTGCAGTATTTCTGAATCACCCCCCTCCCAGTATTTCCAAAAATGAAAAGAACTAGCTTTTAACATTTTTTCAGACATTGTAGTAGTAACCTTTTAGCTTGATTAAAATGTGATGCAGAAATTGGTACAATCAGTTGTCAGAATATCTGTAAAAAAAAGTATATGTTGTGTATGAGGAGTTGTAATAATCTCCTTTAGTTCTGTATGTAAAGAATTGACAGTTTTGGATTTCAGTCTCACGTCTATTATTTCTATTTCTATCTACTCCAGTGTGTTGATGTTTTTAGCAGGTTCTGTTATTCTGATTTGCAAGATAAATATGTTGTAATTCTTAAATACATATGGTTTGGGTAATAGTCTTTGGAAGTGGCTGATTTTTTATCTTAACACTATTTGTTAGTTCACAATTATTCATGAGTGGTATATAATTTTGCTCTGAGGAGTAAAGACATGAGATTACTGTACATTAATGCCTATTTTTTTTTCCATAAGGGCATATTTTAAAAATCTCATGTTGTGAAATCTTGTTTTCTAAGACTTTAAGATGATGTTTCATTGCTTTTAAAAATACTGATTTCATATGATGCAATTATAATAGGAGTCACTTGCACCCACTGGAGTTTAGATCTAGTTATAAACCGTGAATGCAGTGTCCACTAGGTTGCATAATTCCCTATTCAGACCTATTAATGTTTTTTCTCCCCCAGTGATATTATTAACATAAGAATCATATTTCTTTATCCAAACCTAGAATCTTGTTTCTACTTGCAAGTTCACAGAATGGAGTACTGGATTTGCCTCAAACATAGCATGTTCCCTTTCAAATCTCATTAGGCAATCCTCTCTTTATGTACAGTTCTAGTTAATCATGTTTTACTGCCTTTTGTGAGGGAGAAAGGGAAGAAAGAACTGGCATTCTAGACCTGAGAAGTGAGAGTTGATGGGGAAAAAAATCATGTGGATTGCTGTAAAAGAATTCAATTCTACTGAAAATGTGGTAGTATACTGTATATATGCTTGTGAAGGACATGTCCTTTACATATTCACTCTTTCTGCAAAACCTACCTACTAACTTTCTGGAGACCTGTGCTTTTCCCAGAGTGTTTTTGTTATGGGCTCTGGGGGAGGTAGTCTGTCAGTTTGTATTTGATATCATCAATATATTGATGATACTTAGCTTTACATCTCTGCTGCAGGCTAAGCAGGAAATGCAGTGGAAATCCTGACCTGGTGCCTAGAGACTTTGAAGGATAGGATGGGGCAAAACAGACTGAGACTGAATCCAAGGCAAGATGGAGTAACTGCTGGTACAAAACCTCTCAGAAACTGCTAATACAGAGATATGCCATGTTTGTTCTATCTATCTGGGTTGCACTTCCCCTGAAACACCTGGTACAAAATTTGGGAGTTTTCCTAGATTGATGGCTTCTGCTGGAACAGTAGATGGAAGCCATGGCCAGGAAAGCCTTTGATCAGATTCTGTGACTCTGCCAGTTGTTCCCGTTTCTGGACCAGGAGGCACTGGTTATCAGGCTATTGTAATTCACTTTATATGGGGCTGCCCTTGAAGATGAGCTGAAAGTTGCTTCTGGCACTGAATGTGCCAGAATGTAACTGCCCACTTGCTGACTGGTGCTTGCCAGTTCAAGCAAAATAACAGTGACAGCTGCTTGGACTGTTTTACCTTCAGAACTGTTCTCTCCTGGAATAATCTGTCAACCCTACATGATCTAGCTGAGTGTGAAAGAATGTAGACTTGGCCTTGGGAATGGTGAAGGGAGCAATGAACATTAAGGGAGGAGAAAAGATTACTGAGCCCTGAGAAAGTGGAAAGCTTGAGAAAGAAACTCATAAAAACTCTTCCTTGATTTTGTTTGATATAAGATGTGATAGAAAAAAACTTTGACAGGCTTTCAAGATTTGATGTCAACCCTTCAAGGTAGGTATCAAGAAACAGAAGCAGCAGGGATTCCATGAATGCTCTTTATTGCTGTAAGATAGAAAAACAGAATCTTGGAAGCCCGTCAGAATTTTTGAGTACAGAGTCAGGTCTGTACTCCACTGCATCCAGTCATGTAAATTTGTTTATGGATACACATTCTTTTTTGTCAGGTTTAGCCCATGAAACTCCAGGAGACAATACAGATTAAATCCAGCAAGGTTTATTTGGCTTAGCCTATACAGAGAATCTTCCCAGACTGAGAACAGTTCCCAGGGTCAATCCGTAAACACTCCTAGCATTCCTCAGGGAGGGGCCAGTCTCATCCTCTTATCTCTCCCTCGCTGTTCGGGGGATAACAGTACATGCTTGACCCCCCTTGCCTGGCCGTTCTCTGCCCACACTCTCACATTTTTGCACCTATAGTTCTATGTATGAATTATGCTATCCTTAGTCCATTTGTAATGGAAGATATGGTTTACTAATGGTTTCACCAATGGTTTGGTGAATTAGCCATATTTTAATGGGCTTTGGGAAGTTGGTTTTTGTTTACACTGGCAAGCACCAGTCAGCAAGTGAGCAGTTGCATTCTGGCACATTCTTGTTACTTAAATAAACATTTTAATGATTATTTAAATGTTGTGGGCTATTCAGATAAGCAAAGGTCACCACCAGGCATACAATCAAGCAGTCAACATATGCTAATCAATGAACTACCAGAAGAACAAAACAGAACCCTCACCCCCACCAGCACTGGCAAAGCAGGCCACAGCAGATAAATAGAGAGCAAACCTTGTCCCATTTTAGCACTGAAGATGTTACCTAGCCAGGTAATGAAACGTTTGCAAGAAAAGAACCAAGCTCAGAGAACCCCAAAGACTCCACAGTTCAACCCTGAGCTACACATATTCGCCTCCATTGCTATTCAGGTTACTTAGGCTCTGTGTTTTAATTTTGATCTTAAATTGGATTGTAATGAGTTATTGTGTTAATTTTTGATGTTGTATTTTATATTTTATACTGAGCCTAGTTATAGGCACATGAAAAATAAAACTAATATTGGTGGCCTGGTTCATTCATAATGCTAAATTATAAACCACACAAAATGTAGTCCTAGGGCTGCATGTTTCTCCTGAAAGCTTTCTTCTGTCCCAAGAATCCTTTCTAATTAAAAGTTAGCAAGCTAGTTTCCTGATGTTTTTAGATGTTTAACACAGTTTTAAAACCCAAGTAACATCCAAGAAATATAAATAACAGAAACACCTGGCTCTACTTGCACATGTGGCACCCCCTTGCATCATGTTGCAAGTGGGTGCCACAACCGTTTACATATTGCCCTTACTTCCACAAAAAATGTTAATTATAGTCTCTGACCACCAGAATGCTTCTCCCATAGATCATAGTTTACAAATTAGTGGCTGTATTCACACACCATATTATACCAAATATGTGGTTTAACATGATATATGAACCTAGCCTAAGAATACTTCACACATAGTGTGATCGCACAACATGTTACCATTATTATTTAACCATACTTTATTTGATTAACTCAAGTACTTGGGTTTATACACCAACTGAACCATAAATTAAATATAGTGATTGGATTTACATAAAACTTGAGCTACAAACTAGCCAACTACATTTTAGTTTAGAATTTCTGTGAGCTTTGATGTTAAATACAAGTAGTTTGCTGCTTTTATATAAATGATTGGGATAATGATATAGTAATTGGCAGGGTAGGGTGGGGTTGGGTAGGAGGTTGCAATTTGGCCATTGTAGGGAAAGAAGGGAAAGCCGCTGGTTGACCTCATTTCCATTCATATTGTGATCTAACCAAGAGTGTTAAGATGACAGCCAAGGTGGACCATTCAATCTGAATATCCTGCTTGTTTATGTTATCCGTTATTGGGATGTGTCTATTACATAGGATTTAATCCTGAATTAAAAAGGAGATCTGGCTGAGAAAAGATTGGGGAGGTAATATTTCCCAGCTTTGTCTACAAGTTACTCTGTGATGCAGTAGGCTATGTCTGAAGTGAGGATAGGTAGCGCAGCTGCTGTCTATAGGAATTCTGTCCTATTGACAAGAAGTTTCTTCAGATATTCTGCCAATTTTAAGTGCTTGCTGCTGTACCCAGGTGGCCAGGAGAGTGTACATATATCCAGGTGGCCAGGATAATGTTGGCATAATATTAGTGTACCATCAGTCTTCTGTACTTTCTGAGCTGGGGATCTCTGGTATGACAGTGGATTAATCTAGATTTCTTATCTTTTGGGACTTCAGTGCCATGCTGAAGTTGTCAAGTTAAGAGTGGCTCAGGATTTCATGTCTGCCATGATGACCATCAACCTGTCTCAACTATTGCCTAGGATACAGCATGGACTTAGTGTCTGGAGTTACTGATCTGAAAGTAGAAAAGCTTTCTGTAACTCTGCTATGGACATACCAATTTGTGGTCAGTTTTAGACTAGTGGCTGCTATAAACCTTTGCAGGAGTGGGAGGCTTGGTTAAAATGGTCTAACCAGGTACCTCATGGATCTGTATGATTTCCTGAAGGTACAGGTAGTCCCCGGGTTAAGAATGCCTGATTTGTGGATGACCCATAGTTAAGAACAGAGCCTGTTGTAGCAAAAATCGAGTTAAATAAACAATGGTTCAAGTTAAATACACAGTGGTTCGAGTTAATTACACAGTACTACTTATACAATATTATACAACAATACTGTTCCAGCTTACATACAAATTTGACTTAAGGACAAACCTTGGGAATGGAATTTGTTCTTAAACTGGGGACTACCTATACTTGGGGAATTTCCCATCTCATCTGTTAGCAATACTGATAAAATCTGGCTCATCTGTGGAACTTGAAAATAGCTTAGTGTTTTCATACTATTGTTCCTAAATGCTTTCTACCCTCTAGGAGAACTAACTTGGTTTATCAGGAGTTGAGAGCAAAAAAGTAGCTAGGTTCCTTGGGTTCATTTACCAGGGAGATGAGAAAAACAATGTTGATAGGTTAGAACACAAACTCTCAGGCCAGTGGATTGAACACAGAATGGGCCCCTTTTTAAGCCCCATCTGAAACCGTACACCATGGCAGTGGATGCAGCAAAGAGGTCCTACTTCTATGCCTCCATTTTATTTACACAGAACAGGCCATAGATGTTTTCCATACCATGTCACATCTCCTCCATCCAGATGTTAAGGAGAGCTCACCAGTCAGAGACTCACTGTGACCAATTTTCACAATTCTTTGCCAAGTCAGTCAGATTCACCTTCATTTGGCCTCCAGTGTTGGGACAGGTGATAGGAATTTTGGCAACTGCCTGTCTTGTTCCTTTGGATTCTTTCCAAGTTGTAGATCTTGAGTCGGACATGTATGGGTATATGGAGAAATGGGAGCCATGACCTGTTTGTTTGACTCTTGCTCCTCCTATTTTATTGGAGGTGGGATCTGCCCCATGGTTAAGGGAAGTAATTAATGCCTCTCTAAGTGTGGGATGCATTCCTGCCTGCTTAAAGTAGGCAGTTACAAGACCTTTACTGAAAAAGCCATCCTTTGATCTGGAAGAACTCTGTAATTCTAGAATGATCTTAAATATTCCATTCTTGAATAAGATGATTGAAAAAGTAGTGGCCTTGTAGCTCCAGATACATTTGGTTGAATCCATTTCTAGTTCCATTTCAGTCAGGATTTTGTCTGAAATATGGTTTTGAGACTTGGGATTCCTTCGTCCCTCCCTCCCTCCCTCTTTCTCTTTCTCTTTCTCTTTCTTTTTCTTCCTCCCTCTCCTCTCCTCTCCTCTTTTTTTATTTTTTTGTAGTGTTTCCAGTCTGTCCTATTGGGACACATCCATGTGGCTGCTAGCTAGGTTATTGACCCTTATATTGTTTGAAACTGCTGTACGTCATTCAGAGTTTTGCAGTGAGATGCTATCAGTACACTGATAGCGTCTACTGCTTCGTACCATCTAACTCCAAAGAAGTAATTAATACCCTTGAGCATTATCTTCCTACCATCTAACTCCAAGGAAGTAATTAATACCCTTGAGCATCTTATAATGGGCTGGATGAGGAAGAACAAGTGAAAATTAAATCCAGACAAGAAAGAGAGAAAGAGATAACTACTCAGGCATTGAAGTGAACTTTGTTCTGAAGGGGGTTACACTTCCTAACAAAGAGCAGTTCGTAGTTTGAGAGTGCTTCTTGACCCCAGATATTGGTGAATTTGCAGGTGACAGCTGTGTTGAAGAACTTGTTTGTACAATAAGGGTTAGTACACACCAACTGCAACCATTGCTAGGTGCCTGGACTTATCCATGCCATGACTGTGACCAGTATCGACTCCTGTAATGAGTGCTCTGTGGGGCTATCCTTGAAAAATGTCAAGAAACTGCAATTGGTGCAAAATATGGAGCCCAGGTTGCTAACCAGTATAAGATATAGGAAATGCATGATGCTACACTGAAAGATCTGTGTTGGCTGCTAATTGCCTACCAAACACAATTTAAGGTGATTTTTTTTTTAATCCATTCAGTTGTCTGATTCTCAGAGACTGCCTGGACAAATCTCTGCAATTTTCTTGGCAAGGTTTTTCAGAAGTGGTTTGCCATTATCTCCTTCCTAGGGCTGAGAGAAAATGACTGGCCTAAGGTCACCCAGCTGGCTTGGTGCCTAAAACTAAATAAATAAGCCATGTGGAGGTGTGGGGGGGGGGGAGTAAAATTTAACAGTAAATATGTCAGATTCGTAGTCGTTTACTAATATATTGTATTATTGTTAGTTATCACTAAATGATTGAATTTTGAAGCAAATCAAAAGAAAAAATAAAAAAACACTAATGGTTTCACAGCTTAAGTAGTATGACTTACTGTGCACAAAAGACACATAAACCTCAATTTGCAAATCACTGAAATTGAAGTCGAATTATTTCCTTCAACAGAAAACTCAGCATTGACATCCATATTATCTCATGTATTTAATAGCTGATAAATCTCAGCATGGACCAGATCCTTATTATAATAGGTTCTGAACAACTATTTAATAAAGGTATTCTCAGATATAACATCCATCAATATCTGAGTGCATGCTCCTTCATCATGACAACATTTTTTTGAAGGAAGTAAATTTGTATATTAAATTGCAGTTGCAATCTTGAAACTTTCAGATGTTGTATTATTGATACACTTTCTCATTTAAAAAGTCTATATGATAAAGGTGGAAAAAAAGAGAAGAGGATGACCAGGAGCAAAGTGGATAGACTTGATTACAACAGTGATGGGTACATCATTGGAAGACCTGAAAGGCCAAGCTGGAGACAGATCATGTTGGAGAAGTTCTGCGTGGTTACTAAGAGACAGCACCAACTTCATGGCACATAATCAAATGTGAAAGAGAGAAAGGAAGAAAGAAACTTGCATTTTTAAAACAAAGAAGCAGTTTAATGCTTGAGGTAAACAAGAGCTGGAAACTAACCTCCCTCTCTACTTCAGTGCTCAGAAACAGAGGGTTTGAGTTATGGTATTGGGCAGTGTTCGCTGTCTGGATAACAGAGTTGGCATAAGAACAATGTAATGTTTATCTAAAATATTCACAGAAATATATGGTACAATTATATGATGTGTATGAAGTATTATAAAACAGAATTTTCCATGTTCAAGATAGCTTAAATGGACAAATATTTAATTTTAAGTAGTGAAAATAAAATCTTGCTATCCTTGAGAATGGATTTCTTTTTCTGTTGGAATTGGAGCAAGCTGTAAACATCTGGTACAAATATAATATAATATAATGGTGCAGAAACATCTCAGTAGAAATCTATGAATTAAAATACGGAAGAGAGGAATGAAAGAATTCTGTTTTAGAATAAATAATAAAAACACAGCATCTGAACAGAAGCTAAGTAACTAGAGACTATGGTCTAGTCTACATAAACACATCTAGCACTCAAAATTAATGTAGTCTTTCGCTTCCCATTTCTGCTTTCTTGCCTTTGCCCGCTATGCTGTTTTTTTCTGTGCAGATATCTCCACTTTGACTTTTGACATTTTGATGCTTCAGCTCAACACTTCAGTTCTGATCAAGAAACTGTACCTAGCAAAAAAATGTTTCAGACAGTTTCTCTTCTGTGCTTGGTTGTTCCTGCTTGCCTCTTTTTGCCTTTCCAGAGTGGTAGAACTGAACTTACTGTGATGCTGTGTGTGCCGAGTCATGAGCCTAAGATTTATCTGCATTTCTCACTTTTTTGCTCTGCTGCCTGTCACTGCCTCTGCTTCTCTCTGCCTGACTTCGGGTCTTGTGCCAGGACTCTGTAGCTGGTATTTGGTGACTTACTGGTCTAAGGCACACATATAACAGTACTGTGCAAAAGTTTTAAGGCAGGTGTGAAAAAATGCTGTAAAGTAAGAATGTTTCAAAAATATATATTGTAATTGTTTATGTTAATTAATTTACAAAATGCAAAGTGAACAAAGAGAAGAGAAATCCAAATCAAATCAATATTTGGTGTGACCACCCTTTGCCTTCAAAACAGCATCAGTTCTTCTAGGTACACTTGCACACAGTTTTTGAAGGAATTCAGCAGGTAAGTTGTTCCAAACATCTTGGAGAACTAACCACAGATCTCCTGTGGATGTAGGCTGCCTCAAATCCTTCTGTCTGTTCATGTAATCCCAGACAGACTCATTGATGTTGAGATCAGGGCTCTGTGGGGGCCAAACCATCACTTCCAGGACCCCTTGTTCTTCTTTACGCTAGTTCTTAATGACATTGGCTGTATATTTGGGGTCATTGTCCTGCTGCAGAATAAATTTGGGGCCAATCACATGCCTCCCTGATGGTATGGCATGATGGATAAGTATCTGCCAGTATTTCTCAGCATTGAGGACACCATTGATCCTGACCAAATCTCCAACTCCAAACTTGCAAGGAACCTCCACCATGCTTCACTGTTGCCTGCAGACACTCATTATTGTACCGCTCTCCAGCCCTTCGGCAAACAAACTGCCTCCTGCTACAGCCAAATATTTCAAATTTTGACTCATCAGTCCAGAGCACCTGCTGCCATTTTTCTGCACCCCAGTTCCTATGTTTTCATGCATAGTTGAGTCGCTTAGCCTTGTTTCCACATTGGAGGTATGGCTTTTTGGCTGTAATTCTTCCATGAAGACCACTTCTGACCAGACGTCTCCAGACAGTAGATGGGTGTACCTGGGTCCCACTGGTTTCTGCCAGTTCTGTTCTGATGGCACTGCTGGACATCTTCCGATGTCGAAGGGAAGTCTGCTGCATTAAGTTTCCTTGGCCGACCACTGCGTCTACAGTCCTCAACATTGCCCGTTTCTTTGTGCTTCTTCAAAAGAGCTTGAACAGCACATCTTGAAACCCCAGTCTGCTTTGAAATGTTTGCCTGGGAGAGACCTTGCTGATGCAGTATAACTACCTTGTGTCTTGTTGCTGTGTTCAGTCTTGCCATGGTGTATGATCTGTGACATGTAACTGTCTTCCACAACCTCATCTTAGTAGCAGAGTTTGGCTGTTCCTCACCCAGTTTTAACCCTCCTACACATCTGTTTCTGTTTCAGTTAATGACTGTGTTTCAACCTACATATGAAACTGGTGATTATTAGCACCTGCTTGGTATAATTGGTTAATCATACACCTGACTAATTCTACAAGATCCCTGACTTTGTGCAAGTGTACAAAGTGTGTAAGTGTAAGAATTCATGCTGGTTTGAAGCCAAAGGGTAGTCACACCAAATATTGATCTGATTTAGATTTCTCTTTGTTCGCTCACTTTGCATTTTGTAAATTGATAAACATAAAGAATTACAATATATATTTTTGAAAGCATTCTTACTTTACAGCATTTTTTCACACCTGCCTAAAACTTTTGCACAGTACTCTATGTGAATTCATTCTCAATGCTGTCTCTATATGTCTTCGTCTAAAGTGGTATGAGTAGGCTGTTCCAACACGATGCCTCTTCAGTAATCTCAGCATTCTGTTTGATGTGTCTGGTTTATTACTGCCCCTGCAGTCTCAACAATTAAAACACACACACACCAACTCCTGACTTTGCCTTTCTTTTCTCTTCAGAAATTCTCACCCACTTCCTTATTGCTTCTCTAATCAGGCAGTGCCTTCTATTGGTTAAGGAGCATGATTGATGTGTGCACTGTCCTTTTGTGTACATTTGCCTCTTATCCCAAGACTGGGAGAATATAAAATTCCAATAAAAGAAAATATAAAGTTGAGGCTTGGGACTTATTTGAAGTGCTAGATCTTCAAGTTCTACCTTTGTCACATGCCTGATGTGTTCAGGTCTGCTTTGCAGTTTTTGTAACCGTTTTATCAACTTTGAGTACAGATCAATTATTTTCAAATCTTGTTCTTCATCCATTATAACTTCCTTTTATGAATATATTCTGAATTTGTTGAATAAACACAACCAGGGGCATCTCTGTGTTATTCAAAATGCATCTCAGTTTATACAAAAATGCCAACCAGTGTATCACAATTTCTCTCATAGAATGTACATGTTTCTCACCCAGACTCTGCACCAATATGTGTAGGCTTTATCCAAGAAAGAGGTAATCAAATTGCAAAAAAAAAGTTGTCAGAGGGATCTCATCCCTATTAATCAAGCACTAATCAAGAACTGCTGTTAACATTTTAGGCAAATCTTAAACTTCTGGAATTTTAAATCAAAGGTCCATCATCACTGCTAAAAACAAAAATTAAATCTGAAGCTAATTTTACTAGCACTTCAACTCAAAATTTAAGGCAGCTAAATTTAGAAATCAATTGGACTCAGAAGCTGGCATAATACTTATATGTTTCTGCTGTGGGGCAAATAGCAGGGTCCTCAAGCAAATTTCAGTTAGAAAAGTGATGTAGAGAAAAAGGTTAACTACTCACTCTTGGTGTCATGTTCCTGCCCAGAATCTGTTTGGCATGCTGCTGTTAAAGCAGCTGACCATAACATGACAAGCAGAATTATCAAAATCCTGGTCTTGTTGTGATATAAGAGAAGGGCCCTGATACCTGTTGTCCTGAGTATCTTCTGCTGCTATGGGGAGTCCAGAAGTCCCCTTGTATTTCTGAGCAACTCTGTTGAGGAAGAAAGTTGGTATATAGTCAGAGTGCAAGGGGCAAAAGTTAGCTTTTTGATGAAGGAAAATAACTTCATAAAAACATTCTTATTTTTATTTTCACAGTCTCAGTGATGCATTATAAGCTCTAATTTCTTTACAGTAAAGAAGATTGTATTGGAAATTAACCACTCTGAAACTGGATTGTGTAGTTGAAATACTGATAAACGGTAGGTGACTGAGGGCCATTTAAAAAAATATTTTATACTGTATCTCCTCCCACCTCCACTTGCTTTTTGCCTCTGTTATAGTACTGATTCGGCTGAGTTTATTTATTTGTTTATTCAATTTGTATAGCCACCCATCTCACATATGTGACTCTGGGCAGATCACACAGTTAACCCCCCCCCCGCAAATCTTACAAATAAATAATCAAACAGCAACAACAACAAAAAACATTAAAACAGTGAAAACCATTACAGCCCTAAAAAAACATAACCTACAAGAGAGTGGCATCCATTTTACAATGTAACCATTTCACAGGCTCCATACTGCCGTCAGATCCCCAGGTATGATAGCAAAGCCATATCTTCAGGGCCTTCCAAAAGGCCAATAGGATTGGGATGAATCTAATCTCAGGGGGGATGATGTTCCAAAGGGCGTGTACAGCGGCAGAAAAGGTGTTCCTCCTGGGTAGCATCAGATGACATTCCTTAGTAGACAGGACCCATAACGTGCCCCTTCTGCTGGACCTGAAGGGATGGGTAGATGTAACCAGGGAGAGGCAGTCCCTCAAATAAGCCAGCCCTATGCCATGTAGGGCTTTATATGTCATTACCAGCACTTTGAATTGAACCTGGAAGCAAACTGGCAACCAGTGCAGCTTGTGGAGTAGAGGTGTAACATGCACTGATCTAGGAGTGCAGATAACTGCCTGTATCGCTGCATTTTGCCCCAGCTGGCAGCCCCTTGTAGATTGGATTACAGTAATCCATGAGTTTAAGGCAAACTGTAGTCAATATCTAGAATCAAAGCTGTTGTTATGGTGAAAATCATCAAAAATTCCTGCTGGATTCCTAAAGTATTAGTAGAACTAAGGAGCCAACACTGAATAACATTATTCAAATAAACCAACTTTATATTCCTTCCTTTTACTTTTAACAGTCTTGACCTTTAGTCCCTTCAAATAATGTCCTAGAACTTAATTCCTTTTAATTTTGTATTTGTCCCTTCTTACAAAATTCTTCAAAGCTTTAACAAGCCTCTTTTGTAAATCCAATATAGGAAAATTATCCAGGTCACTCTCTTGGTTTGTCATTTGTATATCCCTTTTAATTATTAAATATCATTCTTGTAGCCTGTCATTTTTAAATCCACTTTCAGATCAGTCTCAATCTTGTCAGGTAAAACTTGTTTCTCTTTCATAACATATTTTAAAC
Source organism: Liasis olivaceus (assembly GCA_030867105.1). Taxonomy (NCBI): domain Eukaryota; kingdom Metazoa; phylum Chordata; class Lepidosauria; order Squamata; family Pythonidae; genus Liasis; species Liasis olivaceus. The sequence continues at coordinate 106,126,142 of CM061349.1, read as the reverse complement.
ACAGTCTGTCTATAGAGGCAGACACTCTTAAAATTAACTTCTGGGTCCATTGTTTAAAAATATCCTTCAATATATCCAATGTTAAAATATTTTGCTTCATTCTGTATTAGTAAGTCAAATTTAAGTATTCTCCTTTAATTGTAATCTTTAGGTCCTTCTGGTTCCCTCTAGTGTCCAACCATCAAAGTCTCATCCTATCATGTTTTTTTAAAGAGAATTCAAAACAAAAACATTTTCCCACAGGAAGGATTCTTATAATTAATTCCAAAATCTTATTTCAAATCCCTTAGTCTGTTTGTAACTTTCCAAGATCAAAGTTCTAATCACGCTTTTGCTGTTTATTCCAATATATATATATATATTTAAAGTCCTTAAAACTTCTTTCACTAAGAATTGAAGGAAATTCACCCAGTGCTATAAAAGTTGTCGATCCAAAGGTTCCTGATAGCTGAAAACCAGTTAACAAGCAATTTCCTAAAACAATTAGAAAAGGAAGTATGCGAACCTAGCGTCCTTTTGAAGGTGCCGACCATGGGTTGATCAAGATGGCTATTCCCTCGTCTCTCAGAGCTCTAAATCCACTGGACACCACTGACTTGCAGTCTCCTCACATGGAGCAGTTGTGGGTGATCTCAAGTCCTTTCTTTGTCTGGAGAGGAATTATAAAGAGCTGATATACTCGCCAGCTCTTCATTCTGCTGTGGTCATCAGCTCTGCTTTTAGTGGAGCCATCTTCTGTTCACCATTTCTTCTCTGGAAGTCCTCAGAATTTTACTTCCATTAAAAGTGAATTGGGATCTGGTGCTCTAGTGTCCATCGTGGCTGATAAATATATAAGGTTAATTGGCTGAAACGGTGATTCAAGTTTTTATCTTGTTTGATTTAGCCATGCTGTAGTTGGGACACTAAAATTTGGTCATGTGATCCCAGTTTTCTAAAGGAATAACCATTCTTTGGCTGATTCTAAAGTCTTTTTCTGCCTTTCTATGCTAGAGCAGGTTGTGCCTTACAGAAGTGCTGTTCCGTTTTTTTAAAAATGGCTTGCTCAAAACCTGGAGAATAGAAATTATGCTCCAGCAGTAATCAATCAGGAAAGGTCTTAAAATAACAAATTATAGGGCTGCAAATGAACTGAACAAAACCTTCACTAAAGCATGATAATCTTGACTTAACATTTCTAATATATTTAACACGTATTGGATTTGTGTTTTACCTTGCCACCCAAAAGTCTTGATCTAAACAGATCAAGATTGTAAGGTAGCATATATATCATTTTGTCAATACTGTATAATTTGAATTTATTGTAGGAATTAAGTTAAAAATGTACCTATTCAGGTCACTTTGCCTCAAGAACAAGTACAGGCATCATTAGCTTAATTGTCTTCTGATGAACATCTTGTAACATAAAGTGTTTACTTTTTTCTTATCACAGTCAATTTGATTATGATTATTGCTTTGAATGATCATGGTGATCCCATACTAATAGCATTTGCATAAATTTGTTTTGGAAATGAAATCATACAGTAAACAGGATCTCATCATTGGTGAATGAAGAAAAATTAGAATCAACCAGAATCCAATCCATGTTTAAACTTTGTGGAACAGATACTATTTCCAAGTGGTTTGGCACTGCACATAGCAGTAAGTTAGATATCAAAGATTTCTGTTGGTATTTCCCATACCAGTACTGGCAGATTTTAGTGGAGAGGGCATTACTTGTATATGAAATAACAACTTTATCCTAAGTTACCGAACTCTCTCATGTTTTAATTATTTAACCCTGGATAGAGGTTCTAAGTAGTTAGATATAACAGACATGCTTCCTCCTTCCCTCCAATGCTGGTAACCTACTAACCATCTCTAACCTTTTCTAATGGAGTAATGTTTTGCTCAGCTTCCAAAATCTATGGTTTACAAAACTTCATTGAAGAAAGGCCTTTTGTTGTTATTCCTGTTGCCATTTAGAATATAACAGCTGGTAGCCCCAGAGCACAGAGAGACGGGATCAGCTGCCAGTAAGCGTGAAACCGCACTCGCCCGAAAAGGGCGCGAAGCAACGGAAACCCCGCCTCCTGCGCTCGCCAGCTGGGCTCTGCTCTAGGAAGGAGGCTCTGGCAAACCACTTCTGAAACAATTGCCTTGAAAACTGCACAGGATTTGTCCAGGCAAGGACTCGTCCAGGCAAGGACTCGTCCAGGCAGGCACTGCAGGGTCAGTAATGACTGAGCACAGACAAAAAAAAAAAAAGCCCCTTTTTGGTTATACACTGGTATTAATCTATAGACATATACATTTGTATATGTGCAAATTTTAATTGTTCTTTGATTAACATATTTCACTTTATAAAATATATCACAGAGGCAAATGTTTTCCATTCTAAAATTGGTTAAGTAAGAAATTCATTATTTGGAAAGTTAAAAGTTACCTGAGTTTGGAATGCTTATCCTGTCATCACTGTCAGTTGCTGCAGGCAGAATTCAGTTGCACGGAAACACTCAAACTGCTGACTAGAATACAAATTTCAAGTTGTCTACAAGCAACTGGGAATAAAGCTCTATCACTACTATCACTTGTGCAAACACAAAGTAGAATAGTGATGGGACTTTATTCCCAGTTGCTTGCAGATCATTTTTGTAATGTACATTGCATAAATGCCAACTTCAATTGCTTCAGTAATTCCAATACTATTTTTCTATTTGTCAATATCTTGAGAATCGTCAAAATACAATGTATTTGTTTCTAAGGTATGTTGTTACTTTAAGCCTTATACTCCATAGGGACAAAATACATTAAACTCAAATAAAATACATATTAATAATTTTTATAAAACAGAATAAACAATTAAAATAGCAAGAAAAATAGTAATGAATTTTAAATAGCAATAATTTAAGAAGATAGAATTAAAGTCCAATCTCACACGAGAAATATAGAGGACTGAAGGTTAATTGCTGTAACATGGAGAAGAATTAGGCAGGAGTTGGCATCCTATATCCTGTAGGCCAGATATGGCCCACCGCCCAAAATCATCCAGCCCATAGTCCCAAAAAGAAATATCATATCCACCACCATGCAGTGGTCCTAGAACAGAATTCGACTTTGTAATTTTATCTCAGGCCTGATGTAAAACCACACCATTTTAATAAATTGTAATTACTTTAATATTGTGTACACACGCACACACACACACGTTTATAGCATACCTTTGGTTACTGAGGTCTCTTCCCCTTCCCTCCATAAGCATGTCTTTCCCCAACTACAAGAGGTGCCCTGAGATTCTGCAGAGCACATCCTTGTTTTCTGCTTTGGCTGCATGTCTCTATGGTCCACTCCAAAGAGTACTCTCAAGTGCCAATATATTCACCAGAGAGAGAGAGAGAGCACACACATGAGCAGCACACCATCCACTCACAGACATGACCTCTGACTCCTATGTGGAAGAAGGTTGTCAAGTTAAGGAGATATTTTTCCTTTTCCTTTTCTTTTTTTCTTCTTTTTTGTATTATCTTTTATAAAATGAGTATGTTCATCTTATTCACTACAACATGATACATCATTTCGTCAGGACCAGGCCACTTCTGGGTATTGTGAACATCCTTTGGTATACCCCCAGTGCATCCTGTAATTGTCAAGGAGATGTGACAGTTCACAACATGACTGCCATGGTGGTATGGGTCTTCACAGAATGTGTACCAAGATTTTTTTTAAAGTATTCAGTTCGGATGTATAATTAAATTAATGAAATGCAGATATTTGCCTTTCAAATAATTATATTAATTCTCCCAACCAATAAAAAATGTCATTAATAAATTAATTTAAAAATTAAATTAAATAAATTTTTAATAATAGCCATATGTTGATGTTGTCTCCACTTAAAATTTCCTCCACCTATAATAAATTATATAAATATTCACAATTCGTCCTACATGCTGTGAAAGTGTGTTGTGCTCTTCTATCATTTAGAAAAATTGTCTAGATTATTTTGTTCATTTTTTTGCTTTTAATAAAACAGAACAAAAGCAGTAAAATAACAGCTAAAAAAGAAAAGGAAGGAGAAAAAGCAGCACAACAATAATTTTATATATAAAGGCTTCTCATACAAGCATGCTCTAAATCCCATTGATTAAAGAGCGTCATCCAGTGGTGTAGAGAGTCAAGGAGATGGCCCTGACATTGTAAAAGAAAGAGGAGGATTAGGCTCACCTGACTTGAAATTATACTTTGCAGCTTGTTGTTTAGTTTGGATGAAAGAGTGGATGTTGCTGAGAAATAGGTTTTTGGAGTTAGAATGACATGACTTGAGATTTGGGTGGCATGGATATTTATGGTACGACAAAGCTAAGGTTAAAAATAATTTTGTTAGACATGCCATACTGAGAATATGGAATAGGTACAAACCCAGGGTGTGCCCCAAAATACCTTTGTGGCTCTCAGCACAAGAAGCTTACTATGGAAGATAAATTATAAGTAAGCGTAAATGGCTAACTTATTGTGACATATTAAAATTTTGTCAAGGAGAATGTAAAATAAAAAAAGAAGATCTGGTGGCAGAAGGATACACTGGTCAATGGTTCTCTTATGTACTAGTTATTAGAAAGATTTAAAGTAGGCAAAATAACTTTTGGTTTTGAGCAGTGTAAGACTGAGTTTGAAATAGAACTGTGTACAAATAATAACATGTAAATTTTAGTTACAGTATACAAATGAAACAGTGGGAGAATATGTGGTTAAAAGGATTGAAATTTACATGATGTTATAATCTTAAAGAGAAGTTTTATAAAATGATGTATTGTTAGTATATGCCACTGGAGAAACTGTCTAGAATATATTAAGGTGCTTCAAATTTATTTTGGAAATGTGAACAAGAAGAGAGGACATTTTATCATGTTTGGTGGATGTGCAAAAAAGTCAGAAATATTTGAACTCAAATACATATAGTAATTCCAATAGAAGGGAATATGTGATCAGGGTTGAACTGTGGAGTCCTTGGGGTTCTCTGAGCTTGGTTGTTTCCTTGCAAATGTTTTGTTAAATGGCTAGGTAACATCTTCAGTGCTAGAATGGAATGGGGTTTGCTCTCTATTCATATGCAGTGGCATGCCCTGCCAGTGTTGGTGGGGTGTGGGTTTTGTTTTATTTTTTCCCTCTGGTAGTTCCTTGATTAGGACATTGTTTACTGCTGATTGTATGTCTGGTGATAATCTTGGTGTTAATCTCTGCTTATCTGGGTGATAGTTGCTGGTGAGGAGATGTTCTGGTCTTTTGTTTTCCTTTTTATTGTCTCTTTTGAATAGTGTGTAGATGTCATTTATGTGCCTATTGACGGTTGCCTAGTCTGAATACCAAGCTTCCAAGAATTCCCTCGCATTTTTGGATTTAGCTTGGCCTAAGATGCTGACAGTTTCCCAGCTGAAACTATGGTTAAGTCTATCCATGTGCTGTGAGATTAAGGGGTTTTCATCGTGTCTTCTGACTGCTAGTTGGTGTTCATGGATGCGCTCTGCTAGCCTTCTGCCTGTCTGTCCTACATAGTGGTTGTTACAGTCCCTACACTGTATGTTGTAGATGACCCCTGTTTTTTCTTCTCAGGCTACTGGGTCTTTTGGTTTGCTTAAGATGTTTTGGAGGGCTTTAATTGGTTTGTGTGCTACGGAGATGCCATGTGGTTGTAGTAGTCTGCTGGTAGTTTCTGAGATGTTTCTGATGTATGGCAGTGTTATCCTTTTCATAGCTTGTGTTGGTTGTGTTGTAGTAGGTTGAGCGGTCAGGCACTTCTTGATAAAGTTGCGTGGTTGCAAAAAGTTCCATTTTGTTGGAAGATGTTGTATAGGTGGTCTGTTTCCTTTTTCTGCTGTTCTGGGTTGCTGCAGTGCATTTGTGCTCGTTTGAATAATGTATCTTACACAGCTCCTCTTGTGGGAAGTTGGGTTGTTACTTTGGTAATGGAGTACTTGATTAGTGTGGGTTGTCTTCAGATAGACTTGGGTTTCTAATTTGCTGTTGTTTCCTCTGCTGATGAGGATATCCAGGAAGGGTAGCATGTTGTTTTCTTCCTCTCTGGTGAATTTTATTCCTTTGAAGATGTTGTTGATAGTTTCATGTGTCTTCTCTAGTTGTTCCTTTTTTATTATATCAAAGGTGTCATCTACATACCGGATCCATACTTTAGGTTGTATGTGTGGAAGTGCTATAGTTTCTAGGTGTTGCATTACAATCTCGCAGTCAGCAGCTTAGACCGTGCTAAATCCAAAAATGCGAGGGAATTCCTGGAAGCTTGGTATTCAGACAAGGCAGCCATCAACAGGCACACAGAGATAAACAACATCTACGTACTATTCAAAAGAGACAAGAAAAAGGAAAACAAAAGACCAGAACAGCTCCTCACCAGCAATCATCACCCAGATAAGCAGAGATTAACACCAAGATTATCACCAGACATACAATCAGCAGTAAACAATGTCCTAATCAAGGAACTACTAGAGGGAAAAAATAAAACAAACGCCCCCCCCCCCCCCAACACTGGCAGGGCATGCCACTGCATATAAACAGGGAGCAAACCCCATTCCATTCTAGCACTGAAGATGTTACCTAGCTGGGTAACGAAACATTTGCAAGAAAACAGCCAAGCTCAGAGAACCCCAAGGACTCCATATAGTAACTGAGAAGATTTAAAGATTAATATACGGTTGAAACCAGAAGCTTTTATTTTGGGACTGATCAATAAAAACAGTTGGAAAAAAGTCATGGAACTTTTGTTTTTATACATGATAACTGCAGTAAGATTATTATACACATAGAGGTAGAAAGATTTGACATTATCCACAATGGAGGAATGGATGGTGAACTTGCCAAGATGACCAAATTGACATCTTTGATCTGAGAAAAGACCTTATTTAAGTTTACTGCTGACTGGAAACCCCTTATAGACTTTTTGCATAAAACAGAAAAAAATGAACTGATGTATGGTTTTGCTGACTAGAAAAAAAATAGATTATAGAAAAAATTAAAGTAATTCTGTAACCATCGAGTAAGAGATAAATTTATACTTATAACTGCTGTAAAGAAAATCAGAAGCTACGTCTTTATATTTTGTTTCTTTTTTTCTGCATTTTTGGCTTTCTCTCTTTTTTTTTCTTCTTTTCTTTATTCTAAATATTAGTTTCTGTTAGTTTTTATCTTTATTAAAATCTTAATAAAGTTATATTTAAAAAAGGGAAATGGCCTTTAAGCAAATATTCAGAAACTGTTACATAAACAAAAAAAGACAGAAGCATTCCTTAAGTCCTGGGAAGGGAGAGAGTATTAAGACGAGACTTAATAATTTTAAGGCATGGCACAAACATATTTTAATAAAGCATTATTCTCACAGCATCTCCAACACGTGGGGTCCAACAGATCAGAAATATGAATTTTTGTTGAAGAAGTTGTAATCTTAGATCTATTGTAATTGTTGATACTGACATTAAGACAGAGTCCTATTGTTTAGAAAATATTTATAATACAATAGATAAAGCTTGGGGAGATGTAGTCTTAATTTGCACTCAAAACAGCTTACCCAAGAAGGCCAGCCCAGTTTTGTTTGCCTATCAGTTTATCAGTTCAAAAGACCTTTAAACAAGACATCTTTCTTTCTTTTGGTTCTTTTTTCTCTTCTGAATAAGATAAAAGGCTTTTAAAAATGTGTGGACTCAAAATGGCAAAGTTGGAGAAGGAAATGTAGCATCTTAGCAGAGCTACAGCTACATTTCCTGGTTATGTAAAAAAGATACTTGAGTATTGGGAATGGTGCATGCCGTTTAACAGAGAATGGGTAGCCTCAGCTAAACTTTTTTTTTCCTTGGGCTGAATGGTTGTAAGGGCAATAATTTACAAGCTACGTGCAAGAGAGAAAGTGAAAATGAAGATTAACTGCAGAACAGAGCAGTTAATTTGCTGGATGCTCTCTTCTCATCAACTCTTTCCTATCAGCCAATGAACACAGAAAATACTTTGTTGCCTCTGTTTCTAGCTCCTTCAGCTATAGCTCTTGATACCTTCCAAGGTGATTCTGAAGAACAGTTACTTGCCATTGCTGCCTGCATTTCTTCTGCTTCCATGTCTTCCAGCATCCAGTCCTGGAATCACTGAATGTTACAAGGAGGAGATAGAAGTAGCACTGCATCTATTACCACAGCCACATACTATCCCTTTGATCTTTTCTCACCTCCAGTAGCACAGCTGCCAGTGCTGCTACTGAAGTCTAACAGAACATTGAGACTTGCATGTATTGCATTACCAGCCTAGGCAGTAGATCAAGTTTAAATATTGACTCATATGGACTGGCATGGCAGTGATGGTATACTAGCATCACAGTTATATATTTTAAAGTCACAATTTTTTTTCATCTAAAGGTTATTATATTGAGAAGTGGCTCTTATCTATGAAGTAGTATTGAGTCTTCATAATTGTTGTGTAATATATTTTCATTGGGCAGCATGATCCTGAGATATTTCACAGCCAAACTAGTTGTATTTTCTTCACATTGAACGTATTGATGACAACGTATTAGTGTATACTATGTTGACTAGATTTATTGTATGAAAAGAAGCTTTGTGTAAATTAAGTTCTGAATACAGAAAATTTTGAAGCGTTCCATGAAGACAGAGGAAGCCAGAAAGAACTGCTGGCTGCCATTTCTCCACTGTTTATCTATGCTTATGTATTTATTAGTCCCTAAATTTTCTTTGGAATTGAGAGGAATAAGACCTGGGACAGTTATTTGCTAGAGAAATTATGATAAAATATAAATATTGTAAATGGTAAACAGAGAAGGAGAGATATAAGTGTATGGTCCCTTTTAATTTCCTTCACAAAGGTATCAGGATCCTCAGTTGTCCAAAAATGGTTTACATGTAAAAATCTTATATGTGATCAGGCTCATATATAATTTTTTTCACCTGATAAATGTATGTAGCAGGTGAATATCTTACTCAGAAATTTAAATACTCTCTCAATTTCTTTAAATATGGGTTCATTGTTTTGTTTCCTATTTTAGGCCCAGAAAAGCTAGTTGTTCTTATTTCCTTTTTTTCAATTGTATGAAATGTTTTTAAGGTTGTTAACAGAAGATATCCATTGACTTGTGAATTATTGATAACTTGTTCCACTAGCTTTTCTGTTTTCTCTCAGCAAAGCTTCTATTTTTGTCAGTTAGTATGACTCTCTCCTCAATCAAAGCAGCACTTTGAATATTGATGTAGCCTTTTCCTCACAATTTAGCCATGAGTGAAAGAAAAACACAGTAGGAAAAAGGAATACAGTAAACACAATTTCTGCTTTCACATCTGTTCAAAAGTCTGAAGCTTTTAAATTGTTGATAAATACTTGTTTGCTATTGTTGCTGAAAATCAAATTATCTAATCTACCTTATAGTATCATTGCTGATTTTGGAGAATTTCATATGTAAATATTCTGTATTATAATGTCTATGATGCATACTCATGTGCCTGTGCAAAGCCTCTTTCAGAACCTTCTCAGGTATATAGAAATATCTGGCTGGGTACCATGTGATTAGGTACAGCTCCTGCTGAATCCCTTCAGTTTATTTTTGTCAACCACAGTGATACCACATTCATCTTTGAATTTGTTGTAGCATCAATAAATGTTTTAATTTATTTTAATTATTTTACTCTTGTTCATCCTTGCTTCTGCCTACTCTGCTTCTGCAGAGGATTTATCTTCAGTTTCTGATGATTCATGATATTCTGCTCTTCTAGGGCAGATCACCAGAGTTCTTAAAATGAAGCCTTTCACATTTCTGATCAATAGCTTTACATTCCTTGGAGCAGTCTGAAATATAATGAAGCAAATTATTTTATACATTGGCCTTTCACTGTTTCTAATTTGCCTTGGATTCTACCTCTTAACCATATTTTGGATAATTCTCATGACAGGCAACTGTTGGAAGCATTGCTTTTTTGTTCCCAGGTTACTCTGGACATTCCTTTGAGACAGATCTTGCCCTGAGCTCCAGCCTGACATGGCCTCCCACTCAGAGGTCACTGTCTTCCCTCTGCTCACCCCTGCTGAATCTGCTCATCCTTGGGTTTTGCATTTTGAGATTACTTCACCAGCACCTCACTCATTCCCCAATGGAATTTGTTCTGAACTTTTTGAACCAGATTATTATGTTCCCACTTGCTTCCTCTGTTAATTTGGCATCTCCTTCCACATTGTCACCTGATGCATAGGTTGAGGACCAAACCTATTTATTTGTTTGCTGGTTTGTTTGTTGGATTTCTCCCCCGCCCATCTCCCCCACAATAGGGGACTCTGGGCGACTTACAAAAAAAAACATTAAAACTATAAATATATATAAAACACATAATACATCCAAATTAAAAACAATACTAAAAAACAATGATCAATATTGTCAGAGAAGCCCTCAATTTCTATGGCAAACAAATTGGTCAGATTGCATTTTGTGTTGGCCTTGAAATTCAATAGTTTTTTTCAGATGGTAGAGGGTACAGTATACTAACTAGTCCTCTTCACCAGTCTTCTTTCTGATGCTTCTAATGAAGACTCCTGGACTAAGCCAACTTCTATTCTAACCAGGTTGAGAGTTTCTGTAGACTAAGAGAAGGGAAACAGTGTTTCTAATTTCAACATCCTCTTCCAAACTCTGCTATAGTTGAGGCACCATAGCTGGGTATTGACCATTCTTTGTGCAGGGATAAGGAGACCAAAAAACTGGATACTCCTATGTGTATACTCTTTGTGGATTCTCTCCAAGTGGCTAAGTATCAAGTATGCTGAAGGGCCATAATTTTCTGTGCAATAAGATTTATTATTTATTTCACAGCTTTTGTAACCCATCCCAATCCATAGACTCTGGGTAGCCTATAACAGAGTAAAAATACAGAATAAAAACAAAAAGAAAAACATACAATTAATAGGAATCCCCCAGATGGCCACAGGAAACATTCAGTGCTGATCAGAAATATGGTGCAATAGTATTAACAGTTTTATAAAATGCTAGGAGGGAATGAGCTGCTCAAACCTCAGGAGGCAAGGAGTTCCAAAGTACATAGGCCTCAACAGAAGGCCTGCCACCTGGCCCATACTCTCCACATCTCATGTAGATTGAGGACTTTTAGCAGGCCTTCTTGTGATGTTCTTACCAGATGGGCATATTGAATCTTGACAAGGGGATGTCTGATATAATCTGATGCTGTGCCCATAAAGGGCACTGTAGGTCATCATCAGTACTTTGAATTAGGCCTGGAAGCCTAACCAACACAGTAAATTTAGTAGTGGTGTAACTCCACTGTGACAGGATTATTTCATTAACAATGTGATCACTGCATTTTGAATCAGCTGTAGTTCCCAGGTCACTGCAAAAGGTTGCCCCACATTACAGTACTATATTACAGTAATCCAACCAAATAGTGATTAAAGTTTGAGTTACTGTTGCCAAGGCATCCTGGTCCAGGTAGGGTCAAAACTGATGTACCAGCTGAAACTGGGCAAAGGACCCTCTTCTATTTCCCTTCCTATTTATCAAAGACAAACAATCCAGGTTATTAGGTCAGAAGCAACTTGTTTTGTCAGGCAGATGTTAAACATAGACCATCATGCAGTTGACTTGGCAGACATGTTTGTGGCATCTTCCCTTTCTTTGCATTGTCATTCTTGGCTCCATTCCCTTGCTGTCTCTCACCAGAGGAAACCATGTGTAGGATGTTGGCAATCAACTGTTGTAGTGGTTTCTTCCTAGTATACAGTAAAGATTCTTACCTAGCCATACCATGCCATGTGTCACAGGCTTTCAGCTGCATACAGCCTAGAGCTAATCAAGTTGAGTGCCTGCAATTTTCTGTCTTGCCATTGAGCCCAATTAGCACCCACAGATCAGCATCAATCTCAAATGTCCAAGAGATATCTTTGATTTTGATGTTTGGGGCATTTGGGGACTGCCTGGGTCATTTTTAAGGCATATGAACCTCTATAGTTTAAAACCTGTGGGTTCTGTTAACTGTTTCTCAAAGTTACTATGCTGAGTTTTGCTCTAATCCCACACTAAACTACTTCCTTAAATTCAAAGGCATTTTTGTTATATTGTTTCTCTCCTGAGAAAGTGAGCAATGAAAAGTACTCCTCCAGGAGATAACACTCCTGGCTTCTTTTTCAAGTACTTTACTGTGCCTTAGAAGGGTATTGGACTTTTATTACCTCAACTACTTTTTGAGATGCTGTTGCTTTAGGATAATATCAATTGCTCTCCTACAGAATGGAAATTGTTACTCAATATAGGGCCTCTCTTCCTGGCTTAAATTCTGGAGGCAGGGGGAATGAGAAGAATAGGGTTTAGGAGAAGTGGGTAGAAGGACAGGCTCAGAAAAGTTCAGGGAATTCTCCAACTATCAGAATAACAAGTTTAGGAATAAATATTTATTGTCAGGAATGGCAAAGGTTAGCAGCCTACAGATATTTTGTATAATAAAAGGTACTTAGTCATCCTGTTGTGAGAACTAGGAGAATATTCTTTAGAAGTTAACCTAAGTTACAGACTGAAGGAAACCTGTTCACTTTTATATAATAAAAGTTTATTTGATTATTTAACAGGGAAACAAAAAAAAATCCACATCAGGAAAAGATTTTGGTGATGGCAGTAAAACTTCTTAATTTTTTCCTCAAATTATTGTGATTATATTTTAGCTGAGGGAATAAAAGATAAAAAGGACACTAAGAACAGGGTGAGCTGTAATTTTTTCCTTCATTTTATATTAAATGGCTCTGCCTGCCAATTTCACATTTTACCATTTGGTTTAGGAAACAGATCCTCCAGATAGGCAATGGAGCAGTGTAATGGAGCAAACCATGGTTGCCAATGCCAAGATAGAAAGAAAATGAAGTTGGTCAGATCCCTGATGATTTTTGCCCAGACTTAAGATAGCAGGGGAACAAAGAGTAACATGTAAAATTGAGATCTGTTCTCCAGAAAAAGGAAAGCATCCTGCCTCTTCTGCAAAAGGTTAGACATTGCCTGTCGTGTCACATTGCAAATGGATTGCAGTTGGATTGCAGTTGGGATTGCCCCAACAGGATTTGATGAAAGACATTATTGATGAGTGTAGTTTCCATTCATGCTCCGCTGTTCTTGGTACAGCACAGGTAGTAAGTAAAGGTGTCAGTTCCAGGTATATGGCTTGCTAAATGCCTGTACTCCCCATTCCATACATACATACACACACTATTTCCTGTTCATGTAAAAAAAAGGGGGGGGTAGTAGATTCATTCCATTATATGGAACAATAAATGTGTCATCTTATTGGCTGTTAGAAGCAATTGTTGGCTATCAAGAACAATTAAAGTTTCTTAAGATCTGCAACTGAAAGAGAGAGAGTAAAGCATTAATATGGGGCAATCCTTGATGTATGGTTTTTGTTGTAAGAGATTAAGGTGTTTCTAGTGTTCTATTAGCTGCACCAAGTATTTCATTGCCCTGAATGAGAGAATCTGGGAATTGCAGACTATTTTTAAAAATGGGGTTATCTAATTAAATACTTACACTACAAATGACTTCTAATTTTTTCTCATAACCTTCCTTATGGAGAGAACATAAGGGTTGATTTGAAAAACACATTCTGTGTGATAGAAAGACAAGTCACAGTTACACTGAGGTCCCTGTTGTATGGCTTAGGAAGAAAGTAAGAGCATAAAGATTATGTGCTTGGTGTACATTTGTGCAGAATGTACTGTGTGTGGGCGTTGAGTAGGAGGAGTATATGCTGGGTGTTTGAAAGCGTAGTCATTAGACAGTCTGTGCAAAGAGAGAAGCCATTTAGCTCTGGGTTGCTGAAGGAATGCATGTACAGAATCAAATGACACATTAACTTTCCCTATATTCCTAGAACAAAAATAAATAATTTTGCATTTTCCATGATAATATTCATCAGATTTTCTGTTTGTCTTGCAAGTCCTATCTTGCAGGACAGAATTGACTTAAGAATGTGCATGACAAATTGTAAAAAAAGCTGGCTATAATACAGACAGAAATATATTTTATGTTTTGAATTATTTTTGGTTTTTGAGTTCTGATTTTTTTTAAAAAAAGTCAAAGATTATATAACTATAAATAGTCAATATTTAATCCAAAATTTAGTTTAAATTTAAATTTAAATTCAGTCATTAAAGTGGGAAAGGCTATATATTTATAAGGTTGTCCTCATCATTCTTGAGCTACCAGAGGTCCCTTAAACCTTGGTTATGCCAGCAGGCCTGGGGACCCCAGGGGATGGGGGACTTAGTGAGGTGGCTCCCTTAACATCCTTTTATTCTCTGTATTATTTTGGTTTTTATATTTTTAATGTATTTATTGACTGTTTTTAGCTTTGTTGTATGCTGTCCAGAGTTGCCTGTGGTGAGATGGGGGGCTATATAAGTTGGTTTAATAAATAATAAATAAATAAATATTTTATTCTATGGCAGGTAAACAGGTTCAGAGTGACTTCTTTAGAGGCAGCTCCCTTAGTAAGGCACCCCCACCAATATAACTGATCAGTGGCATCTGAGCCAGGGTATCTATCTGATTTCCAATGAGCAAAAAGATTCAAATTTGATGAAATGAGCTTTTGGATATTTTGGTATTGGGTTTAAAGGGTTATATTATATTCACACTTTAAACTTGTGTAAGCCACTTGTATAATTCAAATAGCATAAGTTTTTACTGTTTCTGCCTCTTCCTGTAAAAAAATTGGGACTATGATACTTAAAAGAGTATGTTTTCCCATACTTCCCATACCAATCCTATCCAGTGGGACAGGCTCTTTTTTGTGTCCTACCAACCATCTGAAATTCAGTGAGCTGTAATAGAGGAACAATAGTATCAGAATGTGGAACCGAAGGAGATACAGAAGAAGAATGTATGTCATTCTTCTTTACTGATCTTCCTTAGAAGGTTGAAGATGGTTTTGTTTTAGCAACCTGTAGTTTAGCTTCTAATTTTTTTTTTTGTACCTCCGAGACATCCTTTTTTGAAAATTAATCTCCTTGAACGTTCTGATTTTTTTAAAAGGTGAGAGATCATATAAATAAGCATGTTCCACACCACTTACAATATTCGAAACATCACTTTCAATGTTATTTGATCAAAAACTTATTTCAGTAATAAACTTTGAAAGAATGGATAATGAATATTAAGATGTTAATTTTCCAGTTATTATTGAGTAATTGTAAAATATGCCCCTGTCCTTTGGTCTGGATGAAATTGGTGAAGTCCTGGAAAAATAGTTTGGGAATAGCATGGAAGTAATCAGTAAACCCTAAAAAGTCAGGGAGAGATTCTTCAGCACCAAGGATAGCTCTAAGTGAACACAGGTATTACTATAAGAAATGTCAGATTTTAACATTAGAGGAGTTTGAGGGGGGTTGGCAGTGAGCTGGAGTAATGACTTTGAAACAGAATTCATCTTGTATTCAGTTTGGTTTCAGTTCCCTAGCAATAAATTTGTAGAGCATTAATAGTCACAAATTATTTCTTATGTAGAAATTAGTTAATAAGAGAGAGATAAGGAACGTACAGCCAACATGAACTATTTTCATAGTCTGAATTTGCTGTCTTATCTCCACATTTAATATAGATGCAATATAAAGACAGCCTGCTTCTGATATATTTAGTGATTGGGAAGTTTAGGCTAAGGATTGCTGACATACTTTGACATTTCAGGATGGATATGCATTGAAAGCAATAACAGAAGCTAAAAGAACAGAAGACTGAAATTAGGAGACAAACTAAGGTGATAAAAGAAATGCTACTAAAATAGCAGAGCAGTCCATGAAGAGTAAGAAATAAATATGTTAAATTCCAAAGAGAAGCCTTTCCAGTTTGTATGTGAATGGAAACGATCTAAATATAGGCAATAGTATGTGCTTGTTTGGAAAGTTACATAAGGAAAGATGTAGATTCAGATTTCACTTTAACACATTATTTAGGGACAATTGATGCTCAGTAGAAAAGCATGTGGTTTACATGAAGAAAATCCAAGAGTCTAGTATTTCCAGTTAAAGGCCCAGGTAGTAAGTAATAAGAGGGACCTTTGCCTTAGACTCTAGAAAGGTTCTACCAAAGTAGAAATGTTATGCTATATGGGTAGATAGTCTGACATAAGATAGCTTTGTATGTATACATATTTGCATCTGGTATGTGTATGTGTGTGAATGAAAGGCAGTATACACTATGATATCATTAAGGTGCCTTCTGTAAAGGGTTCTCACAAAATGATGTGCTGCTGCATTCCAGCATCAAGTCTCCATATATGGTATTTATAATAGCAGTGGAATTGGGCAGGAAAAGTTAGCTGAAGTTGCTGTTTATGTTAAGCTGAAGAAGAAGAGCTTTTCTCCCTGCTGTGCTGTCTTTTGATTTCTACTTTAATATGAATCATTTGAAGAAGATCAAAAGGACAGGAGTTGAATGCTTTTAGTGGAAATCCAGCTTGTTTTACTTACTTACATAGGGTACACTCAAAATATTTTTTAAAAAAAGAATTAAAATGCAGTCCACATTTAAAACCATGTTTAGAAATTATCACATCTACATTTAAGATAATCATTAGAAGGATGAAAAACAGAAAAGCAACTTCAAAAGCCATATCATCATCTTATGCCTGAAAAGCAGAACACTGGAGCTAGACAGTCTCTGGGCAATAAAGAATTCTACGCAATGGGAGCTCTCACCCAAAGCGTACCACGTTTTGAGTATAGTAGTCTTGCTATACCACTAGAGGGGACCCAGCTTGGAGAGAAGCCTCTCTAGCTGTTCTTATAGACTAGTTAGATTCATGCATTAATAGGCAGTCTTTTAGCTACTTTGGTCCCTAATCATGTAGGCTTTAATTAAATAACTGGCGCCTTGAAGTTCATACATAAGTAAGTTAATCAGGACAATTGGAATAAGAGTAGTGTTATAGTAGTGTTTGACTTACAGACAGTCAAAATATTGCAATGTATATTGGAATGAAACTCTTTCAGAATGCTACATTGTCTTTTGTGTTCTTTGGTTAGATCAGCATCCAATCTTTGAGGTTGATTGCATAGCAAAAGATTGAATTGTAGAATCCATTTCGCATTGTTCTGGCTACTCTCTAAGAAAAAAAAACATTGTTCTGCTAGATGTCTAATTAAATCCAAAGTATTTTACTTACTCTTAGTTGTGCTTGATAGAGCTTTGCCAGATAATGAAATAAAATAACTTTATGAATTATGACAACAATTCTATGAGTGTGAAATAACTTCTTGTTTCTCTTGAAGTAGACCTAAAGAAAATTATGTGGGTTGCAGTGAATGATACTGTATGAAAGCATTTTAGAATAGCATAAAACTCTCATATTTATGTAGGGGTGTCAGTATTCCAAACAGAGTAGGAGCATATGTTCTTACCTAGATAAATTGTTGGCTACTTAAGCATTTCAGTTTTACACATAGTTCTGTATGTACTGTTGAGAACACTGAAGTAAAACAGAATCTTGTGTAATACTAGTATGGATTTTAGATTAGCATAGGTATGGGTGAAGTGATGAGGTTTTCCAACAAAAAATTCACACCAGATATAAACATTCACATTGCTGAAGCTTTGGTCTCTCAGTATGAAGGAAGAATAGAAAATCTAATGATTTGCAAACCCAATTACTTACACTTACTGTCAGATTATTGAGAAAGGGCAATGTTTGTTCTACCTCAGCAGAAAAGAATGCTGTTATTATAGCATGGCAGGGGTGGGGATGAAGAACAGAAAGCTAGATTTGGATTGGCTGTAAAATTGCCAGAAAATTGCCCGGTTGGACTGATTTGAGTCTCATTATATATTGAGAGTTCTTCACTGTCAGAGTTGATCAGTTATTTTTACTGACTATTAATCTGCTCATGAATAAACTTAGTTCTAGGTCATGCTGTGATTTGTGGAATGTACAGCAACTACTGAGTTTCTGAACTAGTGAGCCTGACAACATCACCAGCTCTCACTACTTATTTCTCAACTCTTTATGAGATGAGGAGGTCTTCCCTGCTTGCCGGATCCAGAGGAAGAGTCAGCAATGGCTGCACACTTAATGGCTCAGCCACCTGACTTAATTAATAAACTACATCTTCCTACAGATCAACAATAGGTGGCAGTGCAAATGAACTTGAATCACCTCAGTATGAATCAGCTCAGTGAATAGAACAAATTCCATCACCAGTGCCCAATCTCCTACTCTTGCTATTGTGGATCAAAAGCAGTGGCAACAGCCACAGTAAGAGGTTATCTTCCTATGTGATTGATGGATCATCTGGCAAATTTACTATCTTTCTGGCTCAGAGTGAGTTATTCTCAGTTCTTCAAGGTAGACCAGAGTAAGAAACCAATGCCATATAGGTCAGGACTACTTTTATTCTAACAGCTATAGTAACAAAATCTTGCAAGTTTGAATGTGTCCCCCCTTTATCTCCATGTAAACTAGGGAGGGGCTTGTCTGAGTCATTCTCTCAAGTTATTTTCTTGGCCAGGGCTCAAATCCCACTTATCTGACTGTTGCCTTGGTAGTGGATCTTCCTCCTGTCCTTCAAGGCCATTCTTGATGCCCTCTGCAGTTATGTTTTTACATCCATAATATTTTTGCATAGACAGAATTAAGTTGGGGTTCTTGATTCATATTTTAACAAAGGAGGTGGCCTAGTGGGCAGACTCTTTATAACATATCTATGCCCTAATTTGAAGAATTATGTTAACTTTGTTGAGAGCTAGTGTGATAGAATATATCTATGAAGAGGAGGGTGATGTGGTGGATAGCAACAGAGATCAAGGCTATCAGGAAGGAGGGGGTGCATTCCAGGAAGGGAAAGGAGACAAAAGACAACACAGTCTGCAGGGGAGGGTGGAAAGCATAAGAGGCTCAGGATAGCCACTTCCTAGAATCTCCCAGGGTATATCCACTAGTTGCAGTAGTATAGATTTGGTCTGGTAAGCTTGATGTCAGGCCCAGCCCAAGAACAACAGCAAATCAATTCAGTTGAATAAAGTTCCTTTATTTGCTTACACCTTATAGACAGAATCTTGCCAAACTAAATTCACTTAATTCAATTAATTAGGACAAGTGTAAAAACAATACTTGTGCTTCCTTGTCAGCCCCAATAGGTAGACTAGGTAAGTAGGTAGAAATCAACTCCACAGGAAAACTAAAGCCACTTTAATTGAGATTGGCTATAATGACAGAATCTTGCAAGTCTGTGCTGTACCACCTCCTCCTCCTTATAGCTCAGTGAATTAAGGAGGTATCTGCCTAGCTGTTTCTGAATGTCATCTGGACATTCTAGAGTTAAAAAACTATTTCAGCCTCTTTTGCAACAGCTTCTGCATATCTCCATCAAGGTCATCTTCCTTACTTTCTACATTCCTTTTATCCACTTGTATAGGGAATTATTCTGTCAAGACCTTCCTTCCTTCCTTCCTTCCTTCCCTCCCTCCCTGTAGCTATATGTTAAAAAGGGATAGGCAAACATAAATCCATTTCATTAAAGCTTCTCTTTACATTTGGGAAATTAAGCTATTCGGAGGAAAAGAAATTTGTAATTGATATTAGAAGAAACTAAGTGAATGGGACCTGCTGGAAAACATTGGCTGTAGAGAAGGTTGTACTGCTGGATTATTGGGCTATATTAAACATTATGTAAAACCTCTAAAACCATGCTTCAGGAGCTCTGAAGAGCTCGTGTTACATCTTGCTCAGCCAAAATTATATTTTTGCTTGATATTCCCTTTTGTTATCAACAAGCTTGTTATCAATAAGCTCATTTTTGGTGAGCTTTTATCTATTTAATTGTGGATAAACATTCATCACAGGTCAGATAGAAGAACTAAAAAATTTGATTCTATGATTGTAGGAAGCCACAGTCTAGGATTTTCCTTTACTTTTCTAGTACTTTCATAAATTTATGTTTCTGGGGATTAGATGGGATATGCCTTCTGGTGTGCAACTGGTATCCAATTACTAGATAGTTGGAAAATATTAAAAATGAATGAAGAAATCAGTTCTGTGGATAAATCATGTTTACATGATCTTGTGTATTAAAAATGTGAACTGCCTTCTGCTAGTAGTTAGTATTCCAAGAAACAAACACTTGAGGGCTTGGAAAGAAACCCGGGAGGAAGAGAGCATGTATGCTTTCTACATGCAACATTTTACATATGTCTATTATGTTCCACCCCTTAAATCAGTGAAATCTTTCCTCATAAAGGAATTTCTCAAATTTCTCTCTTAATTCTGGAAATATATTTTTAAAGTAGGGTGGTCAGAGCTGTACACAGTATTCCAAGTAGTATATATATGGTTAAAGGGATTATGAAATGGGTAGTTTTATTTTCAGTTTCTTTCCCAAGGCTCCTAAATGCAGAATTAACTTTCTCCATAACATCCATTCATTGTGTCAAGTGTCCATCATAATTTCAAGGTCCCTTTCCTGATCAGTCACTGTCAAGTCAAACCACATGAATGTATAATGAAATTTATTTTTTGCTTCCATTTTCATCACTTTGCATTTTCTCACATGGTGAAATGTATTCACCTTGTTAACTCCAGTTTCTCCAGTTTGATAATATACTTTTGGATCTCTTTATGACCTTTTTCTTTCCTCTCCTCTCCTCCTCCCCTCCCCTCCCCTCCCCTCTCCTCTCCTCTTTTCTCAGTTGCATTGGAATTAAGATGTCCTGGCTGGTCTAATCCTTTCTGATTTGTTGCTGGTGATCTTACTTCTTCCTTATTTCCTTTTTCATTCTTTTTATATTTTACTGGAAGAAGGTAGAGAACCAGGACCATAATTTTTTTTCTTTTCATATTAAAAAATATGTTTTCTCATAGCACAGTCTGAAAATACAGGCAACACCTTTCAGAATCACATTTAATAAAAGGATTGCTGGGAATATTTATTTCTGAAAACTACTGTGGAGATTTTGATAATACACTATAATTTGCAGTAGCTAATCAGTTGGTGTATAAATCTTGGGATTTATATGCTTTAAAATGCTTGCTGCTTAATGCTATCTGGAACATTTTTAAATGAATATGAACTCTACAAGGAATGAGCAAGAAGGATCTACTAGCAAAGGCAGGTAGGTTTT
Organism: Liasis olivaceus; assembly: GCA_030867105.1. NCBI lineage: Eukaryota > Metazoa > Chordata > Lepidosauria > Squamata > Pythonidae > Liasis > Liasis olivaceus. The sequence continues at coordinate 106,105,012 of CM061349.1, read as the reverse complement.
CAGAGAAACTTCATAGAACTCTGAAAGCTTTTGCCCATTCAGCAGTGAACACAAAACCATTAAGCAGCTTCTGAAATTCTGGTAACTTCAGAATTATAATCCAGAGAGCAACATATTTCAGTCTCTGCTTAAGATTTCTCTTAGCATTCAGTGTTCTTAACACAAAAAAGACATCAAAAACCTCTGCCTTGGATTTCAGTTTTCATATATGGTTTATATAGGGGTTTTCAATTTTTTTTTAGGCTGTGGAACTTGTTATTTAAGATTTCCTGGAACTCCTTATCTGCAGAATGACTGCTGTGGCATTTTTTCACAGGAAAATATGCCTAACCTTTTCAGCTGCACTTTAGGAAAACTGCTGTGGACACCCTGGTTGCATTCAAGTGAACCTTTTTTTTTTTTTATTGCCCTTAGTTTGTCATGGAACCCTATCAAGTTACTGTGGAACCATAGAGTTTTGCAAAACACAGTTTGAACAACCCTGTCTTATATAATTTATAGAAGCAGGAATCTACAGAAACAAAAGAGGCCAGAGCATCATTCTTGCTTGCTTGCTTTTAACCTACAATTGCCAGATTGCTGGAAGAATATAGAGAAAGCTGCTTCTGTACCAAAGAAGCTATGTGTAGTCCATTGATAGAAGAGTGGAATGTTAAAACCTCCCTTTTATTTAAAACTAAGAGATATGCATAAAACCATAGAAATGCTTTGAACTTTGGGGATTTCAGTGAAATGTCTTATCATACGTTTTGATGGAATAAAACTCAGAATGCCTTCAGTCGTGCTCTCCTGGAATAAGCTTTGAAACATTCTAAGTGCTCTGTCAGGAAACAGAACTCAAAAAAGCTCCTGCTCCTGCTCTAGGGTCACAAAGTTAGGTAGTAGGGTAGTCCATGCTAAATATTGCTTACTATGCAAACTAGAAATGATTGTCTGCACAAATTATTTACACACACACACACACACACACACACAACTCCAATAGTAATAGTGGATTTAAGTTTAAAGCACTTTTTGCAGCATAGCTGCAAGTCTGAGCAACTGGGGCACTTCAACACAGTATATAACAACAAGAACAACAGCAAAACTGTTTTCTACTGTAGGCGTGAGTGAGGCATGAGAGGGCACTTTTTTTCATTATGAAAGTGGACTGCCTCCATAGCTGTCAAAAAAAACAACAACCACCCAACCCTGGAGCACATTTTGCCTCCATTGGTAAGTTCTGAGTAGCTGCAGCATAACTCTGAAAATGACAAGTTGTTAGCACTCAGTACATAAAAGCAAGCATGTAGTTAGTTTTTGCATTTAGCAAACAAGATCTGAAACCTCAAACCAGGATTAACAGCACCTGCTTACCTTGCATACTTTTGAATTTCTTGACCTTATGAAAAAGCATGTTGTCACACAGAGAGTGGAACAGTAATAAACTGTAATAATCTATGAACTGAATTCAGCTCCTAACATCCCCATAATAAATAATTTAAAAACAGCCGTAAATCTACCTACCATGCAAGCAGCAGTCTTTTTAATGTCCAGTATGGTTTTCAGCCTCAACCTGTTCTTTCCATGACTCCCCCTGACACTCACACTCTTCCTCCACTTCAGTTAATAATTGCAGGGACAGAACTGGTACCATCCCTGTAACTATTGGCTAATGTTGGACTTTTTAAAAAAAACAAACCTACTTGCAGTGTAAAAAACATGAAGTCAATCATGACGCTCAAAAAAATCATGCCAGAAATAGTGTTGGTATAAACCCAGTGAGTTTTGTTCTGAACAGAGAACAAAATTCTCAAAACACAAGTGTTTTGTTCTCTTTATTTAAATATTTATTAAATAATATTTATTTTATTATTATTATTTATTTATTTAAACAAATATTTAAAAGGCTTCTTTTGAGCCTACAGTGTTCTGACTTGAAACAGTTTGCATACCTCTCTTTCAAACAAGCAATAAGAGAAAACCCCCGAAATCAGAAATCATTGTCCAAAGAGGAAGGGTGTCTTTGAGTTTTAGTTTCCCTTGCATGCATGCATTGGAATTGAAAAGAAGACTTAACCTTCTTTGCCTCTGAACAGACCACAGTAAGAGGAAAGATTTTAGCAGATGAGAAGGATATAGAGAGTTGGTTGCTACAGCCCAGGATTTACAGCATGTCTCTGTTCTTCCAGAGTTATCTTGCCTAGGGACTCTTAATGCTAACTGTGAAATAGCTGAGTTTGCTTCTTCATCTGCTAGCATTTTCTCACTTTCATGAGGCTCAGGAAGTCACAATCTTTAGCATATGAGAGAAGTGGGATACAGTGCCTCATCTTCTGCTATCTTTCTACAAGGATTAGAAAGCATCCACTTGGAGAAGGTCCAGCAGAAATCTGTAAATCAGTCTGCATGTTTCCTGGCGGTAGTTTGGGGTGCAGCTTTCAGACACCTTAGTGTAGTCCCTTCTGAAGTTGCAGCTAATGGTTATGGTAGGCAGTGAAAGATCTGAAACATCACAGTAGCACCCATTCACTATATGCCATAAGAAATTATGTTCAAGATTCAGAAAGAGAAGGGTTTTTTTTCTGAATAACCCTTGGCTAAAATGCCCCTCCCCAATAAGCTGAAAACATTTGTGAAAGATGAAGTCATATCCTCCAAGGCAGAACAATCTCCAGATTGTGAAGATGCATGTTGTGAGGCAGAAAGAATCCTATTCATGGGCTTTAGAATAGCACCCTGAAGACTGATGATGTTTTATACATATTCTAATTGCATATTTCCGCTTAAATTGCTTATGGTAAGAGTATGCCATCTGGTGTTCTTCTGAATACAGAGGAGAGTGCTATGAGTAGCTATAATCAGTGTAATATATATTGGAGGATTCAGTATTTCTTGTTTGCATGTTTGTAAGGTAAAGACAGAAGCAGGGAACAGACATTTCTTTTGGCAAAAATTAGATCCAGTGGCTTTCTGATGCTAAGAAATAAATACGTTTATAATCATGCATTTTACGTTTGAGGTGTGCCACAGAATTTCCATACTGGAAAGATTCCTGAAAATAGCAGCTTCTTATAGCTATGGATATATTTCTTAAATTACTGTTTTTAATGAAGTATATACAGCTTTAATCTACTTTACTCAGTCCTAGGTATGGGACAGTACCCATAAGAAAGTGCTGGGCTAAATTAGACCAAAGCCCTCTGCCATACAGCAGTGTGTCCCCTGCTGATTAAACAACGCCTAAGGGAAGCCCACAGATAGGATATGAGTGCAATAGCATTTTCTGCTTCCATCCTGCAGCAGCAGCTGTCACACAAAGGGCACACTACTTTTGACAGTGGAATATGTTCCATCTGAGACTGAGTTAAGGAGATTTTTCTAGATACAAGCAACAATGGCAAATATTCCTTACCAAACCAAATGTAGTCATGATCCCTCTGTTTCTTTTTATGTCTCAGACACATTCATATAAAGACTACATACATATAATCTCTTCATTCTGGAAAGAAGTACGTGGTAGAAATAGTTTAGTCCCGCAAATACTCCTTCACTTTTCTAACACAGGCATTCAATATGGACATATAAGTGTGGAAACTCAGACCTGGTAATTTGAAATAGATTGTAGTTGCAGTGCTAGCTGTCAAAGAATCTGACACTATCATCCACTCATCAGTGGAATGATAACCTAATGTTTTTTATTGCCATACTGTTGTTTTATGTATTGGAAAACTCAGTATCTCTTTATCATCTTTTAGGGAATATATTTATGGCTGTATCTGGACTAATGATTTACCAACCATCTTTTGATCATTCTGTCTCCATTATCCCTCTCTAATACGGTTCCTTTCCCCTACCCCATTTTTTTGTTTCCACGGTTGCCATATTCTTCCCTTTCCCATCATCCTTTTTTCTTTCTGGATTGCATGCTGGCATTCCCTAATCTTGTACAGTAATTAACACCACAATAAATAATTTGGTAAACAATTTGATTTGGTTATATGTGGTCTCTTTTATGGGGAAATGGGCTTAGAAGCAAACAGCATACAAGTAATACTTGCATGCAACCAATTTTCTGTCATAGACTTTTGCCTCTTGATCATGGGTTCTGGATGTCTTTTTAAACAGGTTCCATAGCCTGAAAATGTTTGAAAACCTCTGGCTTTGGTAAAATGATAATTAATCAACTGTTTGTGTAGAGGTTGCATTGTTCTTCTCTGTCTCTGCTCATTATCTTGAACAAATTCATCATACAGGCTGGGTACACATATTGGTTTAAGCCAAAATATTGTCTGTTTGTGACTTAGTATGTGGTATGAACCCTGTGAAATAGAGGTTATTTACAAAACATGTTTAAGTCAACCATGGTTTCAATGTGCTGTACTAACTTCTTTAACATTTGTGTCATCTGTCTGCAGCTTCCATTGCCACTAACCTGAGAAACAAGATCAGTAGCTTGTTTAGATCTGTTTGGCAGCAGGCAGAACTCACAGCAGACAACATGATGATAGAAATTAAATAAGTCAGGGGCTCTTTTATATACCTCCAATGGACCAAATGAAATATTTATTTGCTATAATAAATATGCTTGCTTTAAGCTACACAATATTATTTTGTTATTTGAAGATATTGGTTAAGTAATATAATTGAGTTAACATTATTGGCCTGACTGAAATTTTCTTCAGAGAGAGAGAGAGACATGGAGATTATATAAAATGCACACTTACACTTGATATGTTTTCCATTAATATATAGTCAGTATATCATTTTTAATAATTCTTTACCCATTGTAAGCCACCCATAGTCATGTATGTGAGATGGACAGTGATATAAATTAAATAAATAAATAAATCTAATATAGGGGTATTTGTGGGACAGTTTTCTTTTTTGTTGTGATTTGGGTTCAGTGGTTAAAAATAGGTTAAGCAACCCAGAGAAGCAAAAATACTGCTTTTGTTATATTTCTGATACTTATTTATTACATGTTTATTTAGACCGCTTTTTCCCAATACTTTGATCACATGGTAAAATAAAGCATATACTGTTTGTGTTTTAAATGGAATTAAGTATAAGAAAACAAAATTCTTCCCAGAAGGCATACATTTTTCCTCATCCCTCTTCTCATCTTTTCACTTTGAAGAATGCATGTATGCATACACATATAAAGTTCTAGAGTGTTTTTTTTTAATTTGCATATATTATTATTCCCTTCCTGCTCATTATGAAATCATATGAGTTCCTATGTAAGCTGCTTATGCTTGCTTTTTACTTACTTTTAATAAACTAATCATTTAAGAAGAATTTTGCAGATTTTGCAGGAGGACTTATTCCCCTCCAGCAGCGAACACTCAGATAAGCAGGGATCAACACCAAACATTCAGGCAGAAACCAATACTCCAATCAAGGAATCACCAAGGACGACACTACATCCCCACCAAAACTAGCAGGGCAAGCTACTATACATAAACAGGCCACAAACCCCACACTCACTCACACTGATGTTATCTAGTTGGGTAATGAAACATCTGCAGGCAAGCAACTAAGCTCAGAGAGCCTCAAGAACTCCAATCCTGAGCTACATATATTCTCTTCCCTTGGAACTCTTGGTTCATTTTGTTAATTCCTACTGGCAGCCATTTTCTGGAGTGTTTTTTCCAACTTGCTAGCTAAGTTCATTTAAATGGAGTTGCCAGGAATTGAACTTGAGACAATCTATATAAAAATAGTATATTCTACCACTGACAGTTACTAATTCTAGACAGCTGGAAATTATTCTGAAGAACTGGTAATAGATACTAGTTTGCATTCATGCAAATGATGTTCCATATCCATGTCTTTCCAGTGCATCAGAAAATCGGTGAGAATTGATATTAGAAAGACCAAAGACTAATTCTGTCAATTCTACTTTCTTTCACATTGTTTTCCTAAACATCTGTCTCCTTCTTTCTTCTAAAGCTTTTAAATTTCAAGTTCTTTTCATCTCATTTATCAAGAAATGTTGATTAAAATTTGATATTGTTTTTAAAAAACAAGTTATACTTATCATGCAACTCTAGGTGGATTAGTTTAATTTATATGATACGAATAGTGTTTTAGCTCATGTCCTTTCTTATATTACTAGAAGTGAGGAGCTTTGGGCTGTATATAATGATTATGGGATGGGTGGAGCTCCTAGTAATTTGATGTGGCAAAAAAAGGGGGAATTTGACCTCAGCACCCCTCCCCCCCTCCCCCAATAACATTTATCTAGGTAGGCCTTATGGTACCTAAGGCATAGTTTCTTTAATGAAAACATTGATACCCTCCTGCCTGCTTGTTTGTTTAAAGAACACCAAAGCAACAACATGTGATTCATACTTTTCCCATTATTTGCTTAAGTAGTTTTGCTACTGGTGCAATCTGTCACAAGGAAGAAGAAATCCTGATTTTTAGCAAAGCTCTAGAGTACCCTGAGATCATACTTGCTATTTCCTGTGGAAGAGGCAAAATAACTTCAGTGCTGTTCTTTCTCTTTTGTTTTTTTTCTCAATGTGACTGACAACACTACATCATCTCATTCTTTCCTTTATCCTTTATCCCATAATTAATAAATAGTCCTTTGGCTAAATAAGGATATAGAAAGGACTGGAGAAATTATGACCCCAGTTTCACATGCTTGGCGAAATCTTGGTTGAATGAATGAGGCTTGCATTTTGGAACAGAGGGGTGGTGGTGGTGATGATGGTGATAACAGTGATGATGAATTGTATTAGCAAATATTCACTGAGCTGTTTTTTTTCTTTTCCTTCCTGGGATTTTCAGTGGCTACAGGGTGAATATGCTGATTCCTTCTTCATTCACCAAGTCTACATCCATGGATACAGACTTTCCCAATAAAGTTTCTTGTGACAGAAGAATGTGCTTCTACTGGACTATATGCTCTTCATGCTATGTAAGCATATCTTTATCTTCGCTTTCTCTTCTGTCTGAAGCTACAGTTCTGCATGGTTTTCTGTTCCATAACTTCAGATACAGCTGTTCATAATCTTGTTGGTGCACACATATTCTGAACTTACCCTCTTAACCCTTTTTTACTGTGTTCATAATTGTTGGACTTCTCATATACAAAACATGAATGATCTGTTCATTCTGATGATGTGCTTCTTTCATTTAGCTGTCTTTACAGATAGTCCTCGCTTACCGACTGCCTCATTCAGCAACCATTCAGAGTTATGACAGTGCTGTCCCTCAGTCACGTTATCGTCATTACAGTCATACGCAGTGTCCTGTGCCTGACCTGTTGTTTTTCCCCCCTTGCAGAGCAAAGGGATTGGAGTGGAAGGGATTACAAGAGAGTAAGCAGGCACACAATGGGAAATACACATCAAAAGCAATGCACTGGCCCTGACAGCTGCTAGCACACCATGCCAGCAGCCAAGTGTATTCCCCACTGTGTGCCTGCTTACTCTTTTGTAATACCTCCCTCTCCAATCTCTCCACTCTGCGAGGAGTGGGGAGAAAAAAACTAAGCAATTTCTGTAGGCAATCTCTCCTGTGTCTGACATGTTTCTCCCACCCACTCACAATGAACGTAAATACCAACACTACCTCCCTTCTTGTTAATTATCCCAGCACTGGACTGAGCATTCCAAAGGGTGGGGGAGTGGTTAGGAAGCAAACAGAAGCCAAAGGTGTGAAACTGATTAGTCTTGTCAGTTTTGAGCCAGAAAGCACAATCGCAATCATGTGATTTCGCACTTAGCAACTGCTTCTCTTTGCGATGGAGTTACTGGTCCCAATTATGGTAACTAAACAAGGACTACCTGTATAAGCAAATCAGATATTTCTTCATAGTCAGTTGCATGCAGAATTATGCTTATTCTTGACTTACACAGGAGATGTAGTAGTTTGGGCATCAAAAGTTAGTCACATAGAGAACATTATTTCTGTAAGGGGAAAAGGATAATCCTATATCAGGTTTGCTCTTAACATGAATTATTCTTGGCTCTTAATCACCATGTGTTATCACTGATGGAAATAGTGTGTGATGCCAAAATGCAAGATAAGTGAAAGATTACAATGACTTATTTCTACTAATTGTCAGTAAAAACCAATACCGTATATGCTTATAAAACAAGGAGCACTAAAAATCAACATCCTGATTTTTAGCATAATAGGAAGGAAGAAAAGTTATTCCTTCCTATTTTGCTAAATTCCTTTGGTGGGAATTGGAGCAATAAAGTTAAAAGAGAGAATAAGAGAGAGAGAAAAGATCTGGGAGATTTGCTGGTTGATAATGTTTTGGAAGTGGAGGTGTGGTGAGGCTGTGCTGGCCTCTTGCTCTCATGTGAGATATGGGGGTGGGGGGGTTGAGCCCAGCCTGCTGGACCTGTTGTGAAGTCTCCTTTGTGAGCAGGGTGGCAGTGGGAGGAGGAGAGGGGAAGAGGTTTAGAGTGTGTATACTGATGGGGTGGTGGAACTGCCCCACTCATAGGCGCTGAATGTGTGACAGAAACATTAGGTGGCTGGGTTGAGTGTACTCTCCCACAAGGAATGAAAGGTGTTTGGTAAGACTATGATGGGCCTGTTAGAGTTGGGGAAGGGAGTATCAGGGATGGAATGGGGGGCAGCACTGAGGTGGTAATGGGCATGGGGAAATATGACAGGAGGAGGGGTTGGGCTACTCTCAGGGAAGGTGGTCCAGGTATTTAACACTGGTTTGTGTTCCATCCCCTTATGCTTGGCCAGCCTCCAACAAAGCTCACTTCATCCATGATCTGATTGTGGACAAGAGAGCCAACTTGGTGTGTATTATTGAAACTTGGTTGGGTATGGAGGAGGGTGCTCCTTTCTCAGAAATGTCCCCTCTTGGGTTTCAGGTGTAGCACCAGCCATAATTCCAAAGCAAAGGTGGGGTATGGCTGCTGTTATCTGGGAGTCTCTAGTAGCCAGACATGGCCACGTGGGAGACCCTCTTTGTGAAATTAGGCTGTAGGAATCAGTTGGGCTTACTGCTTGCCACCCTCCCTCCCTGCAGTGTAGCAGCAGCTCTGCCTGAACACCTTGGCTCGGTGGCTGAGTTGGCAGTGAACTTACCCCGACTAATGGTGCTGGGGACTTCAGCCTGCCTTCTTTGGGCCCAGAGTCAGATATGGATTAGAAGTTCATGGCCACCATGGCAACCATGGACCTGATCCAGCTTATTGACAGCCCAACTCACAGTGGAGGTTGCACATTGGGTCTGGTTTTTGTCTTAGGGCAGTTGCAAAGTGAGCTGAGGTTGGGGATGTTAACATTAGTCCCTTGACATGGACAGATCACTCCCTCTTGGCCCTGGAGTTTATAGCCAGCCCCCACTACAGGGAGGTTGGGCCTATTTGATCAGCCTGCCCCAGGCAATTGATGGGCCTAGCAGGGGTTCAGAGAGAGTTTTGGGTTTTTCTTGAGGCTCTGGTGCACGGTTCCACTGAGGCCTTAGTCATGGCTTAGAATGAGCGCATGATGACGGCTTTGGATCCATTTGCACCTATGCAGACTCTCTGCAATCATGGATCCTGTAGAGCCCCCTGGTTCACAGAAGAGTTCCAGACATGAAGCAACACAAGAGATGCCTAGAGCACCACTGGAGAAAGATAAAGGACAAAGCCAACTAGGCACAGATAAGAGCCTTATTAGGACTTACCTTGTGGCAATAAGAGCAGCAAAGCATGCTCACTTCTCTGCTGTTATTGCATCCACAGATAGCCAGGCAGCAGTCCTGTTTCAGGTGACTGGGACCCTCCTGGGTAAGGAGGGACTAGGTGAACCCTTGCAGGGCTGCTGTGAGTACTATTCTAGGCATCTGTTGGACAAAGTTGCTTGACTTCGTTTGGAGTTAGACTTCAGCTGGGCAGGTCCTGTGGAAATTACTGAGGCACGTCTTAGCTCAGTTATCTGGAAGGAGGGAATATGAATCCCTTGTGGACTTTTTGCAAAAAAAAAGACATGTTTTTGTGATTTATTGGATTTATAGATTAGATTCAGACTCCATGAGAGTCCAAAATGCAATTAATTTAGTCTGGAACTTGCTACTTGTTAAATAGATACAGGTAGTCTTTTTTTAGCAACTGCCTCAGACTGATCAGTTGCAGTTACGGCAGTCATAAAAAAGTAACTTTGTGACCAATGCCCACATTTACGACCTTAGCCACATCTCATTCTCAGTCACATGTTTGCTATCACAGTCAGTTAGTACATGTCCTACGCCTGACCCATTTTTTTTCTTTTTCTTCCCTTGCAGAGCGGAGAGATCGCCTAAACAAGCTATCTCTTCCTGAGCTGGTTTTCTCTGCAGTACAGCACCTCCCTAAAAAGTGCTAACTGCAAGATAACAAGTTCAGCTCTGTGACCTTTATTAGCTGATTAGAACCCTCCACCAGCTGTAGCTGCTGCCTGTAACTGATAGGACCCTAATCCATTTCACACTAAAGGCTTTTTTGCCCCATAAGCTGCGGAGTGCACTAGGCAAACAGCTGGTGCTAGCACATCCCTTTTGATGTGTATTCATCATTGTATGCCTGCTTACTCTCTTGTAATCCCTTTCTTGCTAATGAATATAAATACAATTCTCTCTTGCTAATTATCCCAGTGCTGGGGTGAACATTCCAAAGGGCAGGGGAGTTGGGGGGGGGGGGAGGCTATAAGATTTTTACCCAGGCTTCCTCGTGAATCAAGTTCCAGAAATCTTCCCCACCATTTGGGCTCACCTAGCTGTTTGGAGTCGTATCATTGTGATGCTGTAATGCAAAGGAAAGCTGAAGTAAAATCATTAGCACAGTCGTGATAATGTGACTTTTCACCTAGCGATCGCTTCTCTTAACGATTGAGTTGCCGGTCCCAGTTGCAGTCGCTAAACGAGAACTACCTGTATTATGCTGAGTGGTGAAAGCACAGATAATTTTTGAAGTGAGTAACAGAATGGAGTGATTTTATTAATTAAGGGTTTTCTGATAAATGTTTATTTCCTTTATTTAGTTGTAGGTAAACTTTGTATAGAAAGCATGTTTGGTGTAGTGGTTAAGGTATCAGGATAGAAACCTGGAGACTGTGAGTTCTAGCTCCATCTTAGGCACAAAGCCAACTGGGTGACCTTTGGCCAGTCCCTCTCTCTGAGCCCTAGGAAGCAGGCAGTGGCAAACCACTTCTGAAAACTTGCCAAGAAAACTGCAGGGCTAGTTCAGGCAGTCACCAGGAGTTAACACTGACTCAAAGGACCCCCCCTCCAAAAAAACACACCCTTTATATAAGAGATCAAATCTGTTTGGTACAGTTTGGAAACTATCAAGACTTCGTATTAGATATGGTTAAACTGTCTCCCCAGTCACCATTGCCAAAGCAGACTTAAGAAGGTTAGATAAGTATATTTCTTACAGAGAATCAGGAAGCAATGCATGCAAGAACTTCTCTATTTAACACACCCAGGAATCTTGCCCTTTATATATGTTAGCCCCACAGTTTGAAACGTGGTTTCTTCTTGGCTTTTTGAGTCAGTATCCATACGGTATTTAGTTCCAGTGCTGCAGGTTTCTGTTATCCATTCCTTGTTTACAAAGTATCTTTTCCTGGAATATGAACCAGAAATATCCACTTCACCATTTTCAGCCTTTACAGAAACAAATCCCAGTGAAGATCTGAAATGGGAAAGTAATAAGTCTATTTTTATGAAGGATGTTCAGATTTAAAAAGAGATAAGCAAGTGTAGATTCTTTGCAATATATCTTTAGTTGCACTTTATTCAGTAATGGCATTTTGAGATTCTGATGCAATTTCACACTTAGAGCTCATTGTGGAATATTACAGATCTAGTGAGAATACTTAAAATGGAATGTGAATTTAGTATAAAACAATAACTCTTTTGATAATATTAGAAGTATATATTGCCAGTGACCAGAAAAGTGTTCTATGAAACAAGTCCTAGTTGTAATGTATAATATCAATTAGATGATTTAGGTTTTGTTCTTTTCTTAAGAGAACAATGCTTGTTTAATATTTGAAAAAACAATGGAGGCAAATGGGGATTAGAACTAAGATGCATTGATGTAGTACTGAGGGTGCTGCTGGGTAGCTTCATGCTTAGGCTGCTGGAGAGTTAAAGTACAGGAAAAAGCAATAGATCAGCTTAAAATTCACAATAACTTTGTGCCTGATTGAGATGTACTGTAGATCATTAACTATTACCAGACTTTCAGCAATAGTTGTAAAAATTTATTTGCATCTGTGCTGTCAGTTTATACTTCTCTAGCAGCTGTACAAGTAGTGAAGAAGGAATGACAAAAAATCACAGCTGCCATTTGTTTAAGGACGTTGAAAATAGGCCCACTAGACACTGAAACTGAATGGATATCTTTGCTAGTTGTGTTTAGACTATGTATAGAACAGTGTGCTGTATCAGTCCAAGTATTTCACTAAAGGATATAAAAACATATCTTGAGGATGGGTTTCTGAGTGTGTGTCAGCACACTATATATACCTCCTAGTTGGTGGGGTGCAGGCAACAATATGTTGGCTTGCAAGATAGACTATTGCAATGCGCTCTACATGGGGCTACCCTTGAAGAGTATCCGGAAGCTACAGCTGGTCCAGAATGCAGCTGCGCAGGCTATTTTTGGATCCCTGAGAAGGGCCCATGTAACACCATTGCTCCGCAAGCTGCACTGGGTACCAGTTTGCTTCCGGGTCCAATTCAAGGTGTTGGTTATTACCTTTAAAGCCCTACATGGCATGGGGCCAGGTTACCTAAGGGACCGCCTCTCCCCTATGACTTCAACCCATCCCACCAGGTCACACAGAGGGGGCATGCTTCAGACCCCCTCAGTAAAAGAACTTCGTCTAGTGGGGTCCAGAAGGCGGGACTTCTCTGCGGTAGCCCCCGCTCTTTGGAACATTCTGCCCCCGGAGATGCGATTGGCCCCTTCACTCCTGGCCTTCCGAAGGACCTTGAAGACCTGGTTCTATCACTTGGCCTGGGGTGGGAAGGGAACATCTCAAGCAGGGAGATGGCTAGCCCCATAGTGGCCGGCTGTCCCCACCCTGATTTTCCATCTTCTTGGATTTTTTTTGTTTTTAGTATTGTTTTAATTGTATATATGGTACGTATTTTATATATATTTATAGTTTTAATGTCTTTGTAACCCACCCAGAGTCCCCTATTGTAGGGGAGATGGGCGGGAGATAAATAAATAAATAAATAAATAATATATTATATGATAATACATAAATCATCCATAACAGTGATTAAAATGAACTAAAATTAAATAGAAAGAGAAAGGAACAATCCTGTAATACTAATATACACTTAGCTCAGTACTTTAACAGTAGAATCTAAACTATAAAGAACATATTGCTCCATCTTTTCATTTTTACAATATAAAGACTTTTCAAAAGTAGACAGAAGAATGCATCACTGGAGTCTTTAACATTTGGAGTGTTGTCTTCATTCCACCTATGGAGGTTAATTCTCTTAGCTAAAGCCCAGGATCAGTGTAGTTGGAGTTCTTCATAGTGTCATATTCCATATTTTTGGAGTGTGATTCATCATCACATTTACATCAATGTTTTTCTGTTAGGTGACATGAAACAGTAGGTGGGGAATGAGATGGGAGGGTATGAAAAAATGACTTGGCCGTTTGAAGACCCAAGAATTAGAATTGACTGGAGAGTATCTGCTTAGAAAAAGAGTTTAAAATACTGGTATAAAATATGCAATCTAGTCATGTGTACATATTCATAAGGAATGAATCCAGAGACATGATTTATTTGATTATTGATGATGTGTGTTATTGAGAAAATTAGTGAAGGTTACAAAGATGTTGAAAGTTTCTCATTGTGAGAAAAACCATTGTTAGGTCATTTCAAGAGTGGATTTTGGGAGAAAATGGAATGGAAGGGGGGAAATGTGAAAGAAACAAGAGTGAAAGTAGAATGACTGTAGGATAAAAAAGTTTCAAAATGAATGAAAAGAAGAGTGAAGAAAGAGGATGTGGAAGTTGTTTAAACCTGTTAGAAAGTGCCATAGAAATGTGTAGAATAGCACTAATGGGAAATAGGGAAAAGGATGTTTGATGTAAGAGTATAATGAAAGAGGATGTGGATGAGGGGAAAATACATATTAGAGAATGATTGCTGCAAAAAAATGCGGATGAGATAAAGTTACCATATTCTGTGTATATAGAAAGAAAGGTGGTTGTAAAGAATGTGAAAGAAAACATGGAACAGTTAAGATTTTAAAAGGCAGAAAAAATGCAAAGTGATTTTGATAAAAATAACAGATTGTTTCAGATGTGACCGAAAAGGGACCTCCAGCAGAGTGAATGAAATTAAAGATATAGTTGATGAAATTATTTGAAATGTAACAAAATGCTGGAAAGAGTATAAATGTTACTATCCATGAAAAAAATAATAATAAAAAGGAAGTAATAAATGCTGTGAGAATGTTGAAAAATGGTAAGGCTGCTGGTGTAGATGGTGTAATGTAAACATTTTAAAATATGGATGTAGTTTGTTTATGGATTGGCTGTGCAACTTATTTATCATTTGTGAAAACTACATCAGTGCCTGAGGATCAGAAGAATTAGCAAGAATGAATACAAAAACTGAAGTGGGGGGGGCGTTATTTGTTAAGTATGATTTGGAATGTGTCTGGCATAATTCTGACTGAAAGCATACAGAAATGACAATGGACAACATTTGGAAAGTTTAATGCAACTACTTTAATGTGGCCAGCTACAAGCTATTCTTCCTACTGGCAGTTAATTGCTTTCCCACATGAGAACTTAATCTTCTAGGAACTAAAGTCTATACAATTCAAAACAGCTAGGCAGATCCCAATTAAGATTTTGACCTAGAAGTAGGGGATTTGGGTGGACTGTCAATCCGGGAAGATTTTTGTATCTTCCATCAAGGCAAAGAAATTTTGAAGATGGATCCTACTTCACATCTAAGATAAACCTGACCTTTCAGTGGCCACAAGAAATTGTTTTACTTTATTTCTGCCCCAAACCCATCCCACTCCAGATAATGTATACATGGCGTAAGCTGGATGTGTGCCAGGCACCTCAAATTTACCTAAACCATATGCTAGAATTCCAATAGTTAGCCTCTTTATCTTCTACAAATCAGGAAAATTGGTGTCCACTGCACAGTTACTTACTGTATTAGAGGATGCGTCTTTTGGTTCACTCTGCATGTAGCAGCTGATCCCTAGGGGTAATCATGGCCTTTTAGAGGAATAGTGACATGAGCAACCTCAAAGTAGAGATAGCTGAGAGATTTCAACATGTAGATAATTGAGCTAGCTTTTCCACATTTATTAACATTACAAGATACACAATTTGCCTCTGCAGATGTGGCCTTTCCTGCACAATCCTGCAGAGTGCTCTATGCTGAAGATGTTAACCCCAGTGGTTACTTTCTGTAGGCTCTATTATTCTGGAGATCAAGTTGAACTTACCATGAAATACCCTTCTTGTCTGAACAGAAGACTCAGCAGCATCACCTGAAGTAGCACACATGTAATCCAAATCAAATCCCTTTCCTTTATGTTTCAGTATATGGATTTATTTTATTGGTTACAAGAAACAAAACTATAGTCTATATAGCTGAAGTCAATTCCTGTGACTAAAGGGGATTTTCTCTAGAGTCAGGAGTACAGTTTTGTTTGACCCTACCTTCTTACTAGAAAAGGAGTTAATCTTTTCATTTCAGGTTCATCATCTGGTAACCAGAAAAATGCTTCATGGCAAAATCAGCTACTGATCCTCCAGAGTTTTATGGAATAATGGAAATGACATGATAAAGCTGCAAACAATTTTTGGTTTATGCAGTTATATATTGTGCAAAGTAGAAGTTGTGGCACTTTTTGCACATCTCCTTTTATGTTAAAGTCTGCATGAGTGCGCATGTGATTGGTGTAGATATGAATCCACCATGTTATGCCCCTAGGTCTAATATAATCTTCATATTTTATTAAGTCAAACCAATCAAATAACAGTGTATGATTGTATGTGTGTGTGTGTTTCTGTCTTTCCTTGTGTCTATAAATTGTGATTTTTTTTAAAAAAGAGAAGAAAAATGAAACTTGAAATTTATACGCGAAACAAACCAAATTGTTAATAGTCCTCTTCCTTTCCTTTTTACAGAAATTCAAGCCCCAAAACAAAACCTAATTCAGACATTGACAGCACATTTCAAACTTTTAAAATAGATGGATATAACCAACAAAAATAGATGCATTTTTACAAGCCGCAACCAGTCTAGCCATTGGATGTTATGTGACAATAGTAAGATGAGCCCAAATCATGTCAGTTAAGCAATCCAACTTTTGTTGATCTCCAAAAGCAAGGAGATGCATTCAACATCTACTAAACATTCTCTGAGGGATCAAATATGTAAAAAGCACATTTTCTGTAATGGTAGCATCATTTTAAAATGAAAAGTAACCGTTTACATTTTTGGTGTAAGCTTCCATTGATTTACATGAACAGACCACTGAATCAGGTTATTCTAGAAGTAACATAAACAGTATTAATTTAATCTAAATCCTTTAACTTCTCATAAAAATGGGTTATGAGTTTAAGAGCTGCAACTGATTCTTCCAAGACTTTTAACTAACACAGAATTTTAGAAGCAATATGTCTAGAAAATAGATTTTTTTAAAGAAATTTGTAGTACTGTAACAATGTTGATATTGTCATATCTGGAAGCAATTATGTTCCTGCTGTTTGTGTTTCTATTATAGAAAGTTAATATTGTGCCTGGTGACCCTTTTCAGACTCACTAGCCATGCCAGGCATTGTGGTGTTCCGTCGTCGCTGGTCTGTGGGAAGTGATGATCTTGTTTTGCCAGCCATTTTTCTCTTTCTCCTTCATACAACATGGTAAGTAAAAATATACATGAGAAGAAGATTCCCATGCTTTAGATAATGAGCCATTGATGCTAGTTTTGCAATTTTCATTTCCAGGTATTAATACTACTTTGCAATTTAAAATATCAGAGTTCATATATACAAAGCAATGTGGAAGTGGATCTATGTATGTAGATGAATTCAGGCTCAAATCATTCTTTATAAATGTTTTATTCTACTAACATGGCTCTGTAATGCCTTCAGGGAAGTTGTTGGAGTATCCAGTTTATCCTTAAATCAGCTAAAAAAAATTGAAAAGCAACATAATAGAATTACATTAAAGAGAGAGGGAGCCACAATAATGATACCCATGGTTGTAGTAGATGGTAATTAATATGATATAAATCCATTCAAATCATACTGTCAGTGTCAAAAGAAAAGATAGAATTGGTTTGAGTGACTTCTATGTAGGTCCCGCCACTGAAAAAGCCCAACCGTTTTAGCATCCAGTAAGAAAGTTCTTGGATTAAGACTACGTTTTGAAAGCTCAAAAACAGATTGGAGGCATGTGCAGTTGTTCCATATCAACCCATTAATATTTTTGAAGTTAAAGTGAGTCATAGTGATTCCTAAGAAAAAAAAATCCAGCATCAACAATGAAGTGTTCTTTATTAGTAACAAATACATACAAAACCATAAACACATTTTTGAGATCTCCAGATCTTTTTATTATACAAATGTTACAAGAAAGTGGTGGCAGTGAGAAAGTAGATGAAGAAAAATGGTTCAGTTGACATTAAAATCACAAAATTAGATAGACAGAAAGACAGACAGACAGACGACTGACCCAGTCAGAGATCAGTCAAAGATTTAACAAAGAATGGAAAAAAGTGGGGCAGGCTTAAATGGACTGGGTTCTATTAGGTATCACAGAGTTCCCAGGTTACATCTCCTAACTAGATGGCTGAACTGTGGACCAGTTGAAATTACCTTGAAAAACAGCCTCCTGTTTTTAATATTCATTGTGGCTGCATAAATACATAAACTTGCTTTAATAAAAGGCAAAGTCATAAAACCCTTCCTGGATTCCAGGAACAGAAATTTACGAACTTCTTTTTAGTGGTGTATGGCTGAGCAATAAAAACACTGGTATTGATTATGACAATTATAATTGGTTAGACTATCATAAATATCTTCCCTTGTCTTGCTAGCTGTACTATTAGTTTTTGTCATATTCCTAGTATTCATTGGTTGTAAACCAGTTGATTTAACTGAAAATGGCTGTGTTCATTAATGTTGGCTTTACTCAGAAATCATCCTTTTTTTGCGATAATACACTCATAGGCCAGTGAACTTTGTAGTAATGAAACAGTATGTTTGTATGTGTATTTACAGTATGCCTTCAAGCCAGACTCATCTCCTGGTGACAGGTATTTTTTGGGCAACCTTTTTGGAAGTAGTTTGCTACTGCTTTCTCCCTAGGGCTGAGGGAGAATGAGTTGCCCAACATCACCCAGCTGATTTTGTGGGAAAGGCAGAACTAGAACTCACAGTATCCTGGTTTCTAGCCTGGTCCTTCAACCACTAGTTGAAACTGGTGGTTGAAGGACTACAATCAAACTAGTTCTCTATTGCTGTTTTAGCCTATTCCAAAGCCAGTATATTGTGAGAATTCTTTATAACAAAGATTGGCAGGCCGTGAAACTACTGACAGATCTTTCAGTGATTTACAGTAAGTCAGTAATAATTACTGAAGCTTTTGCTCAAACAAAGGAACAAAATATCAATATATTTCTGTGAAATGAAATAAAACAAAGCAATGTTTTCAGGATGCAAGAGTTTTTTGTGTGAAAGGGTGGTGGCCTCTGCTCAATTCCGACACCTAAAATTAGTATCTGACCTCAGAATTCTTTTGCTATGAGACTGTGTTTCCTGTTAGATTTCAAGGTTCTAGTACAAAATAAATTAGTACTTGCTAGCCTGATGTCTGTTCCCCCAACTCTACTGTTCATGGAGAATTCATTCATTGTTGCTGATGATTGTATGTGTGTGTCATTTTTTTAATTTATTTTTTATTCCGCCTTTCTTTATTATTATTTTAAATAACTCAAGGTGGCAAACATACCTAATATTCCTTCCTCCTCCTATTTTCCCCACAACAACAACCCTGTGAGGTGAGTTGGGCTGAGAGAGAGTGACTGTCCCAAAGTCACCCAGCCAGTTTTTCTCGGCAGGACTAGAATGCATGGTCTCCTGCTTTCTAGCCTGGTGCCTTAACCACTAGACCAAACTGGCTCGTTAATCTTCATGTTGTTGGGCATGTTCCTCATGAGCAAGCAAATTTATGAAATTTGGGAGGCTGTGATAGTTAAGATGCATTGGCTTTTATTGAGTAGGCATGCTCTTGTATTTTGTATATATATTATTATGTTGGCAAGCATGGTAAATACCGTGCTGGGATAGAAACATTATAATTTGCATGTGGGATTCACAGTGTGTGCCAGATACATTTTCTCCTGCCCTCTGCTGACTACTGAAGTATGTGCAGGTTTTTACTGTTCCCGTTTCCAGACCTCCTGACATAATGGAGAAGCAGATAGATCTGTCAAGGGGGTTGAAGCAGCCTTCCCTTTTTTCCCTCTGTATTGCAGAGGAACACAGAGTGTGTTCTGGGACACCATCCAGAAATCTTCACGTGGGCGGAAAATCCTTCATTAGCTAACCACCAGCATTTTACTATTAGAGCAGCACCAGAAATGTATAGCATCCATAAATGAATTAATTAATGAAACACAGCTTTGCCATTGACTCAACTGGTATTTTCTATTATCTGAGAACCCCACAACCAACTGTACATAAAATCACTGTGATTTTAGGGCTAACCCAGGAAACCTTGACATGCTTACTTCATGAGTAGTATCAAAATAACTTGTGAACAAAATATTATACATGCTACAGTATCTTAGAGATAGTAAGTTTATTATGGGATAAGCTTTTATTGGCAGCAGTTGATTTCAAAATCTGCAAGCAGTTTTGATTATTTATATAGTACTAACTATTCCCAGAAATTAAAAAGTGGTACTTCCTTTCTCAGCCTACATAAAAACAAAACAAATCACAACAATTAAAAAAAAACTAATAAACATTAGGCTTCTGGATCCTTATATGCCTAAAAGTACTTAGCCGTGTATATACTGTCTCAAGGTTTGTCAAGAGAATGTGGCTTGTGTACGGCAGGTTCATCATCCTTTCTGTGGTGCTCTTTGGACTGGCATACAATCCCAATGAGACCTGCTCTCTCAATCTGGTTGACCATGGCAGAGGCTATCTGGGTATTTTGCTCAGCTGCATGATCGCCGAAGTTGCAATCATCTGGCTCAGCATGCGTGGCAGCATCTTATACACAGAACCCCGGGATTCCATGCAATATGTGCTCTACGTCAGACTGGGTAAGAGGCAGTGGCCAAGGGGTTTTATTAATGTTTGACCTTGACTCAGCTGGCTGTTGTGCTCTCAAAGGACTCTCCATTCATCATATTAGCAAACACAGACCTGTCTGAGGGCATTTTCAGTAGTGGCACTAAAAGAGTCTGCATCTGGATATGTCTCCTGTGGTTAAATATTATTTGCAAGTGTAGTCACTGTTTTACTACTTTTGCAGACATAAGAAAACAAACTCCTGTTTTCCCAAATGCCTCCATAAAATCTGCATCAATTTTTTTTGTGTGAATGCCCATTTATGAATTTTCTACTGTTAATTTTTGGAATCCGTGCCACATTAATCAGCCTCATTAATGAAATGCATATACTTTGTTTGATGCCTTGACAGCAGTGCATGTGTTCTGTTTCTTATATTCAGAAAAGGTACACATGTTAGAATGATATTTACTTTTAAAGATAAGTAAATATAGTTTACCATTCTGTGAAGATAAACACATACCATAATTATCTTTCTCAGGCTCACCATTGTTTCCTTTGTTCACCCACCATGTCTTTCATTTGTAAAAAATCTGATGCCCACTTACTCCTCCCAAAAGTTTGTGTATTCCTCTCCTCATACCCCATGTATTTCTAACAATTTTAGCTGAACATGGATTGATTGATTGAGCCATCCATCCACCTGCTCTCCATGGGAAAATATGCTATATAGATACTTAAAGGCCTTATTTCCATTCATATTTGAAAGGAACTGGTTTGCAGAGGGCACAAACATCATACAGTCTCAATTTCTTACTCCTCCCTCGCCATGAAATTTGCATTTTCTGTTCATCAGTACTTTTTGCACTGGTTTTCCAGATATAGCAGAGAAATATATTAAGCTCTCCTGCACTCTGATTAGATGAATAAGAGACTGACTTTTCTTAAACCAAATATTACCAAAGAATTTGGTGGGAAAAGCATTTTATAAAGAAAGGGGATGACAGGTCAAAATATTGCTACTTACTGCTATTCAGTGACTGATTTCTTTCCTGTATATTTTTCATGGGAAAGGATTTATTCCTTTTCTGAACTTTAAATTTAGGATATTACTGAAAAAAAGTCTGCTCTTTTTTCTGCTTTGATGTACATGAGTCTCCCTAAAGAAGTCTGAGAACTGAGTAGATGAAGGAAACATAAACAAAATTTCAATCCTTCAGAATCAGTGGCCAGTAAACAAGAATGAGAGAGGAATCTGAAATACTGAAGTAAGATTTTGGATTATCCTTTAACTGATTATTCAGTTAATGCCTTGAGTGTAAAGTATCCATCCATCTGATTGTTTCAACTACTGAACTATATTTTATATGGGATCCTGTTTGTGTATGGGGCCTGGGGCATTTGTTTCCATTGCCACTCTAAAATGCATTTTTTAATTATTTATTGCATTTATATCATGCCCTTTCTCTAAAAAGTCAAGATGAAATTTCCTCTTATTATTTCCCCCCGTCAACACCTGCATGAGATGTACTGGATTACAGCTGGATGACTCAGTCACCAGCGAGCTATGTCTCCCATGTATAAGACTAACACCTTAATCCCTACACTACATTATCTTATACAACACTAGCTTTCCCAAATGAATGTCTCAGAAAAATCCAAGCAGATTTATCAGAATGGCCCAGGATAGACACCTCTTGTTGATAGTTAGGCATTTTTAAGCTACATAATTTTGGGGAAAGACAGTGTTCCCTCAAGAAATCACTAGCAGCACTTTTATTACAAGAAAAAAAAAATGCCTTTTTGAACTGGCTGGTCATATATTATTTCTGTGGAGCATTAGGAGCAACTTCTCCTTATTGTGGTATATAGCCTGATCTAACACAGTAGTTTCATAACTATATAAATACACTTGGATATACAGCAGGAGTTGTGAAAATGAGAACTCCTTTGTGGAAGATGTAGTTTCTATGTTAGATTATGTCATTGCTACAGGAAACTCTTCCATCCCCCAACAAAGCAAAATGTTGTCAATAGCAGGGTAATGCACATAAGTCTCATTTTCCACCTCCCATTCCATGAGGTGAATGCACATGAAGTCTCATTTTCCACCTTCCTAAAAGAATACAGGAGTGTTTGTGCGTGTATACATACATAGATATATGTAGGTATGTATGCGCTATATTGGGATAGGAGATAACAGATTTTTAGATGCTTTCCTTATTCATTTTCATAGTTAAGGTTTCTCAATATCATTCTTTAATATTTTTCTCCTAGAGAAGTATGTCCATCTGGGTAAAAGAGAAATGTTTTAGAGTGACACATTAGAATGGATATTTTTGTCATTCCCTGAGAACTCCTGCTAAGAAATATGGTGAAATCAGTTGTTGCTGCTGCTGCTGCAAGTGTTGTTATACTGTTGTACACTCTGTTCTTATTATTCCAGCAATCTTGGTGATTGAATTTGTCTATGCTATTGTGGGCATTGTTTGGTTAACCCAGTACTACAGTTCCTGCAATGATGTTACTGCCAAGAGTGTCACTTTGGGTATGTATTTGAAAGGTTCAGCCTGAAATCACTTATTCCCACTACAGTGTTTTGATATTTAACCTGTTCACAGGCATGAACAAGCATGACCTTTGAGGTCTTGCTGTTTCACTGTTGTAATTTAATTTAGCTTTGCTAAAAACTTCCGTATACATTTATTCATAGGCATAAACAGTAATAGTATTATGACTAGAAAGGAAATAATTCTTGATGTCTAGCTGGGCTGTACTAAAAAGTGCTCTATGTACATTTATGCCATGATCCTGGGAAGGAGTTGGAGACGTAGACTGAACAAAGTGGTAATGCATGTATATCTATTTGGAGTAACTTTTATTATCCACAGTATTTTTGCTCATTGATGTTTGCTTGATATCCCTCATTAAATACATTTTATGATGCTATAGAATCTCCAAAAAGGTCAGAAGTGTTATACAAGAATTGTCTTCATTTTGTCAAAGAAGGTCAAACAGAGGGTGTTACTCAATTAAAAAAAGAAGTCATAAACACTAAGCAAAGAGTGCAAATGAGTCATATCTGCCACTTACAGCCTGGGCCTTTGCATCTTTCTACTCTCTTTCACTAGGAATGGTCGTCTGCAACTGGGTGGTCATTTTGAGTGTCTGCATCACTGTCCTATGCGTCTTTGACCCAACAGGACGGACCTTTGTTAAATTGCGAGCCACAAAGAGGAGACAGCGTAATCTGAGGACATATAACCTGAGGTAAGAAAATTATAAAACAGATTTTTATATTCATTGTGTTCCATGCATTTGTTTCTAAGTCACTGTGTTGTAATCTGGTCAGCTTATATGTAGAGGTTGGTCCGGGGTCTTTATAAAATAGATTCCAATTTAGGTAAAAGTGACCTCTTGTTTTCAACATAGATGAGTACAAACAAATATGACGGCAAATAGCACACAGTTTACATGTTGGGGAAGCTTTTTTGAATTGTAAATAATATAGGCCTCATAATATTATATAGTGGGACAATTTTGGTTTCCAGGTATATGTTTTTTAAAAAATATATTTTGCAACATTTATATTCTATTTTCCTCTGCAGCTAAAGGTCATTTTTTTTTCCTTCTCACAATTATACTGTCATGTACATTAGACTAAAAGGTAGTGATTTAGCTAACATCATCCAGATATAAATGGAATATATTATGCGATTCACCCCAAGCCACAAAAAAATGTGTATTTGGGTTGTCATAACTGAATGACCCACAAGTATTAGACAGCAAAATGGTATTTTCAGCTGTGCAATTTTCTATTTTTTAAAAGAAGTTAAAATAAGTATGCTAAGCTTTTATTTATAATAGTTAATTCGATCTAACCAGTGTGATAATTGCTCACAAAGGTACAGGTTTTCTTACCAAACACACAATATAACATTTTCCATCATTGTGTTCATATATTTTTCATTCACAGTCCATGGAGAATCATACTTCTGCAATGTTGCCCAGGTTGTGTTGGAGATTTCAACTGAGCTGGAGCCCTTATTAGAGAATATGATTCTGAGCCTAAGCAGAGTGGTGAAAAATACTGAGTAATTAAGTAGCAGAACCTCCCATTTAAAAAAATGCTTGTAATGTAGTAGTCTTAGATGTAGAATAAGGGCTTAGTCCACCTGTTAGTAAATGCTAATAGACACTGATTGTATTTGAAGAGCTAGATGTTTTGAGCAGTCCATGAAGACAGAAAAGCCTCACTTCTATCCAAACTACAGCTTGAAGAGAGGAACGTATAAAAGACAGAAAGTTTCCTTTATCTCTTAAACATAGAGACTCAATTAACCAACAGTGAGCCAGGTGAGAAACAGACATGAGGACAGCATGTGAAGACCCTCCTCTCATATGGATAATGCCTAACAGCATCTTTGTAGAGCTACTTATGTATCTCTGTAACATAACTATATCCCAGCAGGTGGCAGCACCTAGCCTACCTTGGCTGAATTTGAAAAAGCTAAGCAGAGTTGGCTTGGATACTATTTGAATGGAAGACCACTGGGAAATCCCAGGGCTGTAAATTAGACTGGAAAGTCAAAAAAGCCTTGGAAGAAGGCAATGGGAAACTACTTCTGTTTTGTTGCAAAAAAGAACATCATGTTCATTACCTGGAGTTGAGCTGTACTTGAGGGAGACATTACTTTTACTTTATAAAGTAACTGTAGATTGTAATAAAGAGTTCTGAATCTGCCACTGTTCAGAAAATTGTGTGGAAGCTTTAAGACAGATGAGCTTCAGAAACTGTTCACAGTTTCATTCCGTATTTTTCCAGTTTCCATGTATTCTTGATGTTAATGCGGCTTCTGGGTCTTTGCTAGTTTCTACTGTCTTTTCAATCAGACGGTGTGCATTTGACTATTTGTAAATTTTCTTTCTTTTTTTCCTTAAGGCATCGCTTGGAAGAAGGGCAGGCTAGCAGCTGGACCCGCCGTCTCAAAGTTTTCCTCTGCTGCACACGAACAAAAGATTCACAATCAGTAAGCAGCAACTATCTTTTCATCAAAGAGCAAATATAATTGAGGACTTTGATAGTATTATAATATGAGAATTATCAAGATCAATGGCAAATCTGAAAATCTTGTATACAATATGATGAGCCAGTTCTTCTGTAGATAGTAAAGACATAAATTTTCTAATTTCATGCTTAGGAGATTGGGAGCAGTCCCTAGTATCTCTCCAGCAAGTGGCTGATGAGAGGAAATATGGTACAAGTATCCTACTGGGATGTCCCACACATGCTTGTTGACCCAGTTGTGCTCTGTTATAAGGAAAGAAAAGCCTTTCATAGTTGGTACAAATACAACTGTATAGCTAAGCTGTTCATGCTTGCTTAGTTGCGAAAAAGGAAGTCATTTTTAATGTAAGAAAATTACTAAAGCTTGCAATAGGGCCTAAAACGATTGAGTTGGCTAATTTTAAAATGTATAGTAATCTTTCATTATCTTTCATTACCAGAAAATGTGATTAAAATGGCTAGATAGCATCACTGAAGCAATGAGCATGAAATTGAGCAAACTCAGGGAGGCAGTGAAAGATAGGAAGGCCTGGCACAATATGGTTCATGGGGTCACGAAGAGTCGGACACAACTTAACGACTGAACAACAACAACAAAAACCAATTACTTAGATTATTTTCAGTCATTAAACTTTTGAAAGGAATTCCACATTTCACAACATTAGGCAAAAGTAAAGGTATTAACAGCATTACTCAGAACCATCTAATCTTAGCCCATTCGGGGCTGTCAGGCATCATATTTAATATGTGGTATTTGATACATGATATTGAATTGTACGGATTTGTTCACCTGTAATGTGTTTGCTGAAGAAGACATAGGTGCAAATACTGTTTTGTAAATGTGAAGCTATCTGATATACCACACAAATCTCTCCTGTCTGAATTCCAGGGGCTAGAGACACGAGAGATGTCTATCTCTATCATACCTTGCCTGTGACCTTTCCAAGGGTTAGGGTTAGGGTCATTAGGTTAGTTATTGTTGGAGGGAGAATCCTAGCCTAGATTTTTTGTGGGGGGGGGGGGAGTGTGATACAGTAGATAATGTGTTGGATAGGAAGTGAGAGGCCTAATTCAAATACCTGCTCCATTATTTTGCTTAATGACAGCCCTTCAACAAGTCATGTCACTGGCCTGATTTACATTAGGACAGAATTTTAAATGGTTTGTTGAACAAGCCACAATGGCATGATTCGCACATAGCATTTTCATAATGAAAGGGTTGTAACATCATGCTAAGCCAAAACTAAGCAAATCACATTATTTATTTTATCTATCTGGCTATTTCATATTAGTTCACTTATTGGCTTGCCTTTGCCACATTATCTATGGAGTCAGTCACTGTTTCTCTGACTTCTTTACCACACAGTGTAAGGAAAATTGAAATAACCTTATGTATTTTACTTCGAACTTCTTAGCGAAAAATTTAATGCAAAAAGGAATCTATACATTCAGCAAAGTGCTATTTCCAGATAGAATCAGAAACTGGTAATCCAAAAATGGTTGTATTTATACATAATATCAAAGCAGGATTACTGTTTATTCAATAAGCATAGTGGCCAGATTCACACATAAACTAAGTTATAAAGAATTGATTCACATACCATATTAAATAAAAAACAAGCAAACTGCTTTGTGACTTAGTATGATGCCTTAAGCAATCCAACAAGCTAAACCCTATTTATAGCTCTTGTCTCTTGCTTGTGGCAGATTAATTTTTCACCTTTTCCTCTTTTGGGTTTTTCAGGATGCTTATTCTGAAATTGCATATCTCTTTGCTGAATTTTTCCGAGATCTTGACATAGTCCCATCTGATATCATAGCAGGCCTCGTTCTACTACGTCAACGACAGAGGGCAAAACGCAGTGCAGTATTGGATGAAGTGAGTATGAGGAATTCTCTTAGTGCACTTTAACAGTAAAAAGTGCACAAAGTGTGCTAACATTACTTAAAATCACCTACTGTGATACAGTTCAGTTTCAGTTTTGAAAACTACCTAATCCTTCATCCTAATTCACTTCCCAGCTATGTACAATTTCACTGGTTTTTATTGACAAGACTGAATTTATAAATATTTGGGTACTGAAACGGGGGAAATGTTTTTTAGAAAAGCGTACACAAGTCTTTTAAATGTCATGTTTTAGTTATGAGAGGTAATGTACCATAAAGCATCAATTCTCTCTGATCTGTTTTTCTGTTTTGATAGTTGAATTTGTTATGAGTACTAAATTCCAGGAAATTCATTGAGCGAATTTCAAGGAACAATTGAGCAATGGCAAATATTGTAGTTTGGATAATGAAAAGATTGTGATTATTATGAGATAGAGCTGCAAATATGCTATTAAGTATTCTCTTCCTCTTTCTATGTCTAGCCATCCACAAGATGGAACATAGCTTAATGCTGGCTAAGCATCTCAATTCTGCAATATAGGTCACAACCAAATCTGTGTAAAAGTAGTGTGAATATGACAAAAGAGGCAAAATAGCAGTTACTATAGGAAAATTCAATGACAATTAGTGGTCATGAGTTACATAATGATATTAGTTAGTTTCAGCAAAGCGAAAGAATCTTTTAACAGTTTCAAAACTGATAATCATTTTAATTAAATCTAAACTTTTGTGGATTTGAGTCCACTTCATCAGATTATCTCACATGTATTCTAGTCTACAAAACCAAGCCATAAATGTATTGTCTATAAGATGTTACAAAACTGACAGTCAGTTTTACAAATTTCTAGGCTTCAAACTGAGTTAAAAAGAGTACTTAACCTCCAACATTCAGAGAAGATAGAAAAACAAAGAAAAACTGACAGCATATACTGAGATTAATGTAGTTTCCAACTGCATTAATTCAAACAAAGAGGTGTTTACTTTCCTTAAGTACAAACTGAATGTTTTAATGACATTTTTTTCTAATCTATATTATTTATAGGCAAACAATGATATTCTAGCTTTCTTGTCCGGAATGCCAGTTACCAGGAACACAAAATATTTGGACCTGAAAAACTCAGTAAGTTATCAGACCACTTATTACAGAAAATATGCAAACTCAGTGGATCAAAGAATCAGTCTGTTTTTCCCTTGATAAATTTGTGTGCTGATCTTAGAAGTCAGAGATCTATTAGATCATAACAACACCCATGCAATCAACTTACCAAGGCAAACAGCAGATGCTGTTTGACAAGTAAATTACTGTCAAAGTGTAGCTATATCAAATTTCTTTTATGTATCAACGAGTTATTGCTGTACCCTAATTGTGTCTCGAAAATTCCTTCAAGTATTGGCCAGCTCTTTAAAAGAGGAACTGGCAGCATAAATTGCCCAGTATTTAAATTTCCATCATAATAATATGACGTAGGGACTGTATAGGTCTTGAAAGATTGAAATCTTCTACTATGGAATAAATACTCAGGATTTACACAGAAGTCTGATTTCCTGTTGCCTTCAGGTCTCTGGTATGGTTCCTATGATTGGTGTAGGTCAGTTGTTCTCAAACATTTTGGTCTCAGGAGCCTTTTACATTCTTAAAAATGATTGAGGCCCCAAAGAGTTTTGGTCTATGTGGGTTATATTTATCAATGTTTACTGTATTAGAATTTAAAACTGAGAAATTTTAAAATATTTATTTATTTGATGTTGTGGATTCCCTGAAGGGGCCTCAGGGCCCCTGAGGGGTCCCTGGGCCACAGTTTGAGAACCACTGGTATAGGTAAATCATTTCTGTTAGCAGTTATCTATACAAATGATTGAAACCAGTTCTCTGTAGCACTGACTATGTTTATACCTGAGTATTAAAATCATCTGAGATTTTCTAGGGCTTTTGTGGGTCTTATACTTTTAAATAAATAGTAATTTTGAATTAAAGTTGTAAACCTCAAATGTAAACATTTTTATTGCTTTGGTATTCAGAAAGGAAAGATAGAAAAATGAAGAAAATGAATAAAAAAGACAGAATACATATTTAAAAAACAGCTCAGTTTTTAAACATTTCATTAACCTTTACCACTCAAAATAATAATGGTGTCTCTTTCCATTACATCAATACAGAGCTAGTTTATGAACAGTGAGCAAACACACATCATCAAAAGAACACTATGTACAGTACATTCTACACTTAATAAATCAGTAGTTCTTCATATATTGATAAATTCAAAAATGTTGGTGTGTAATTCCAAATCAGATTTGCATGTATAAACTATATAGCACTCTTCTCAAAACCATATCAACAAACAAACCCAAAGGGGACAAATGTGGCATGAGTACATATCATCTGCATAAGTGTCCCTTCCATTGTTTTACACTTCTAGCATAACGAAGTTTGCAGCCAACCCTTTTTTAAAAGTTTAGGAAGTATCCAATAAATATGGAAAAAAACTTTCATTGAATTAGTCTCATCTTAAGATCATGAAACCTTAATATTCTTTAAGACACTTAATGATTCGTTAAAACAGGGTATTCCAACTGTTGATTCCAGTTCTTACAAATTCTCTTTGTCTCTAAAAATGCCGTACATTTGGAATTATGCATGAGTTCATTTAATAATGTTTTAGTAGTAGGGGAAGGATCTTTGTCCAATCTAGTTTTGACTGCTCTCCACTTTGTCTGCTATTACTGTTTAGGTTTCATTTCCACTTTTAACTAGGCTTCATTTTGTCAAAATGCAGGAACTTTGTTTAGTTGTTCAAACAAGCCAGAATAAAATTAGGGGTTACAATCTTGGCTTGTTAGTAGACCACAGGTTACAAATCAGTTTTCTTAGTTCAGGTATATAGTAACAAGGATCTCTGGCAGGTTTAAAAATGGAAGTCACGATTTCTCATCCTCTCAGCTGCTATCCCAGAGAAGGGTGCTAATCTCAGGCTTGTACCATCAAGCAGTAGAATTGTGCTGTGTCTGGAGGTGGCTATTTGAGGCTTAATTGAAAGGTCAAACAGGCTGTGAAGACCAAATCAGAAAATATCATCTGTTGATAACTAAGTGAGAGGAGAACACTTCCAATTATGTCATCATGCCATTACATTTCTTTTATTCCCTTCAGCAAGAGATGCTGCGATATAAAGAGGTGTGCTATTATATGCTCTTTGCTTTGGCTGCTTATGGCTGGCCCATGTACTTGATGAGGAAGCCTACCTGTGGACTCTGTCGCTTGGCCAGATCCTGCTCGTAAGTATTGAGCCAGACTGTTTTTAACGTCTTTCACTTTATTGTCTCATCATTTATTTTTTTCTTCCCCTCTCTCCTCATGCATTCCTCCTTTATTGACTCTTGTTTTTCTTGAATCTACCATATATATGTGTGTGTGTCCAGGGAGGGATAGCACCTCTGGTGGAGGGGCCTGCCATGCCCTTTTTAGGGCTACTCATTCACCTTTGGTCCCCACCTGGTGCTCAGCTCTCACCTGTGGCTACAAGTAGCTGTAACACATGCAGCAGCCACACCCTGGTAGACCGTCTTGGCAGATGGCCAAACCAGGTGAGGGTAGCCGACAGGTCTCTGACTCTTGGTGAGATAGGGGATTTATCTATCTCAGCGTGTGAATCTGGCCCTAGCAGATTTAGTGGAGGAGACTGATCAACGGTCCAACAGTGAAGAAGACAGGCCCAGCAGGCACTGTGGAGCACTAAGAGCATGACAAGACATTTAGACATCCTGATCATCCATTGTAGCAGGAGAGATCTCCAGCCATAATGGTTTTCTGTGCCACTGGATTAAGGTCTCTTATGCTGAGAGAGTGGGACTACCCCCGTGCAATGGGTGTTCCACTTAAAACTCCATCATGCGCAGGTTTCTGTTGTGCAGTTTATCTTTATCTACAGCTCATCTGCAAATCATCTCAGTCCAAACCTAATTCGCTGAGCCCTGTGGCGATGGTGGAGTGGCAAAGCAACAGGTGGAGATGACCGCTGGCAGTTGTAGTCACAAACCTGCACGTGGGCAGCCCTAGTGGTCATTCATCCCAGTATCAAGGCAGCAGAGATGTCCAGCAGCATCCAGGACAACTGGGCAGCCCTTCTAGGATAGCACTGCCCACCCTCACATGAGGGAGGGAGTTAAAAAAAGTACCGTAAGCATTTCCTGCCTGACAACATCTGGTAGCTAACTGTGGCTGGCAGATCATCTCCTTAGTGGTCGAGCATCAAGAAAAACAAATCAAAGAAAACTCATTTTTGGAGCCTGGAATGTCTGCACCTTGCTGGATAGAGACAAGGTGTCAAGGCCTGAAGGGCGAACAGCTCTCATGGCAACTGAACTTCATCGTAATAGTATTGACATTGCTGTACTCAGTGAGACCAGATTGGCAGATGAGGGTTCATTACAAGAAGCAGCAAGTGGATATATGTTCTTTTGGAAAGGGAAACCACAGACTGACAACAGGACTTATGGAGTAGGTTTTGCAATCAAAACTGCTCTGCTAAAGAACATCACTACTCTACCCACTGGAATAAATGAATGCATTATGAAGTTCCGCTTTCCTCTCAGCAAATCCCTGTATACTACCATTGTCAGTGCCTATGCACCAACTCTCATGAGTCCAGATGAAGACAAGGTTTGTATGAGGACCTGGACAAGATGGTTCAAACAACCTCCGCCAGTGACAAGCTCATCATTCTGGGTGACTTCAACGCTACAGTGGGGATAGCAGCAATAACTGGGACAGAGTCCTCAGGAGACATGAAGTGGGAAAGCTAAATAGCAATGGCCTGCTGCTTCTGAGCAAATGCACCAAGCACAACCTGTGCATCACTAACACAATGTTTAGACTTGCAGACAAGTACAAAACTATCTGGATGCATCCCAGGTCCAAACACTGGCACCTACTTGACTATGTCGGAGTACATCAGTGAGACCTTAAAGACATCACCATTACCTGAGCCACGCGAGATGCTGAGTGCTGGACAGATCACAGGCTGGTCCAGTCAGTCCTCAACCTGCACATAGTCCCTTTATATCATAAGCAACTAAGAACTGTCAGAAAGTCATTCAACATTGGCAGACTGCAAGACCCAGGCTAAATCCAACATTTCCAAGATGTACTTAATGAAAAACTCTCCAGCAATTCACCACTTGTAGGAACCTGTTCTGAAAAGTAGATGCAATTTAAAGATGTCATCACACAGACTGCAACAACTGTACTGAGACTGAAAACCTGGGCATATCAGCGCTGATTTGATGAAAACCATAAGACCATACCATTTCAGCAGCCCCCCAGGCCAAGAACAAGGCCTGTGCAGACTGGTAGAATGATCCATCATCTGTCACAAAGAAAGACAAATTTAAGCACCTGCAGTCCAAAGTACAAACAGAACTGAGAGAAATGCAGGATGAGTGGTGGCAGAGAAAGGCTGAGCAGGTGGAACACTATGCAGACATGCATGCCACCAGAGAATTCTTCAGCGCCATAAAGTCAGTTTATGGTCCTTCTAAATCAGGATGCTTCCTCCTGCTATCATCTGATGGGTTGAGCCTGATCAAAGACCAGGAAGGACTGAAAAACCTCTGGGCTGAACACTTTTCCAACCTACTCAATAGGCAGTCCACAGTTGATCATGATGTCTTACAGCAGATTCCTCAGCTGCCACTCTTGGATGCTCTAGACCCGCCTCCCTCTAATGATGAGATCAAGAAAGCAGTCTCGCAGATGAACTCAAATAAAGCAACAGGGCAGGATAGCATTCCTACTGAGATCTACAAAGCACTAGACCCAAATGCCTTACAGGCGTTCCAAGACAACTTGGAAGAAGTTTGGTCCACAGAGGAGATGCCTGATGACTTCCTCAATGCATTCATTGTGGCTGTCTACAAAAATAAGGGAAGCAAATCAGACTGTGGAAACTATAGGGGTATCTCACTGCTGTCCGTTGCAGGCAAGATCTTTGCCCGCATTCTGAACAGACTTGTCACTGTCTCGGAAAGGAACCAGGAACCTCCCAGAGGCGCCGTATGGCGTTCAGCCAGAATGGAGTACAGCAGACATGATATTTGCCATGAGGCAAGTCCAGGAGAAGTGCATTGAGCAGAACAAGCCTCTTTACTCTGTCTTCATTGACCTGACAAAGGCATTTGACACTCTGGAGGACCAGGGAGGCTCTCTGGATCTTCCTGAGAGGATGATGGCTGAGGAAATTCGTGAAGTTGATTCAGCTACTCCATGACAGAATGATAGGACAGGTTCTTTACAACAGTGATACATCAGCTGCATTTGCCATTTCCAATGGGGTAAAACAGGGTTGTTGTGCTAGCCCCAGTCCTGTTCAATCTACTCTTCATTGCATGTTGTCATGTGCTGTCCAGGGTCTGAAGGAGGCAGTGTACATCAGGTACTGATTGGATTGCTCTCTGTTTGACCTTTGCCACTTGAACACATGGATGAAGTGCCTCCATACAGTCATCCAAGAAATCCTCATTGCTGATGGCTCTGCACTCCTGGCACACAAAGGCAGTGATCTACAGTTGATGCTGAACAAATTCTCAGATGCTGCTATGCTCTTTGGCCTGAGTATCTGCCTGAACAAGACTGAAGTATTTTACCAGTCCATGCCAAATACCAACCCCATAGAACCAAAAATCATTGTTGACAACACCCAGCTGACAAATGTAAACAGCTTCAAATACTTGGGAAGCATCATCTCAAACAATTGGTCTTTGGACAGAGAAATTAATTCCCGGATCAGCAAGGCACTGGGGCAGCTGTGTATTAGAGTGCTCAGTCAACACAACATCCATATCTCCACAAAGCTGAAAGTCTGCAGAGCTGTGGTTATCTCTTCTCTCCTATATGGATGTGAGTCCATATAGGCACATCAAACAACTGGAGAAATTGCACATGCGTGCTTTCCGCTCCATCCTCAGCCTTTCTTGGCAAGACCGTGTCTCCAGCCTGGAGGCCTTGGATCACACAGAATCCACCAGCTCTATAGTGTACTGGAATCTGGGAAGAGACCTTGAGGTCGACCACACAAGTGCTACAAAGAAACCCTATGCCACTGTGACATCCAGCCAAGGGAATTAGAAGCTGCGGCTACTGATAGAACCCTTCAGTGAGCCCTGTGCTATGAAACGTCCACCGGCTTTGAAGACAGACACCACCAAAAAACTGATAGAAAACTGTGAGCAGCATCACAGAATAATGCTCACAATGACTACAACAGTGGGCTTCCAGTGCCCCCATTGTGCTAGACTCTGCACTTCCAGACTGGGACTGCAGAGCCATCTCCATGTCCACAGATGAACTGCACAACAGCGGGTCTTCTTCGAACCCAAAGGACTTTTATTTCTCTCCCTCCCTCCCTCCCTCCCTCCCAGCCATAGAATGGAAGCACATTTGGCCAATACCCTTGGCATTTAGAGAATTTATGAAAACCTAATATCTTTTTTCAGGCTTTTAGAACAGAAGAACAGCTGTTCTGAATTGAGCCAGCATTTTGTTTCTCTCACTGGCCACAGATACCCCTGATGAGCTCACAAGCAGGGAACAGTAATAAATTCCTCTCCCACCACTGATCTATTTGGCAGGATGCTGCCCCTAAGCTGGAGGTAACATTAGGTCTTCAGGTCATATACCCTTGATAGCCTGTCCTATATGAATTTATCCAATCCCCTTTTAAAGTCATTAAAGTTAGTAGCCATCATCGCATATTGTGATAATGAACTCCAGTGGTTAATTATGTATTAAATACTGGCAATTATTGTTTAGATTTTAGTATTAGCTGTATTTCATTTTTAATCTTACTAATTTTACTAGGGATCTTAAGTACTTATCTGAGCAGAAAGGAAGAAGATAAATCAAATAAATAAATATCCATATCATAATATAGACTACATAAAATCCCTAAAAGGCCAGTACAAACTATTAGCTTAAAGTTTTGTTTTGCTATCTGCAGTTAGGAATCCATAGTTTCATTTGTTCTTTCTCTTTTTCATACACACACAGGGAATCTTGACTTTTAACATGCTAATAGCTGAGATAGGCATATTTCATTTAAAGCTAGAAGTGGTCAAAGGATTGGAAGAAGTTGCGACTACAGCTGATTTCCAGAACAATGGGCAAGGGATGATGACTTTGGACAGCTGCAGTCTAATAGTTTTAGAGCTCACTTATGAAATACTGGAGCAGAGCTATCATGTAAAGAAGTGTGACTTTTTTTTTTTTTTTACTTTTCATATTATAGTGATTTATGCTTTGTTTTTAAAGTTGCTGCTGCCTCTGTGCTACTCGGCCACGTTATGCACCTGGTGTCACCATTGAGGAAGATAATTGCTGTGGCTGCAATGCTATTGCCATTCGGCGCCATTTCCTTGATGAAAACATGACTTCTGTGGACATTGTGTACACTTCATGTCATGATGCGGTAAGGGCTGTATGAGAAATAACTTATGTTGGAGAACACTGCTAAAGCGTTTCAGAGAAATGCAGGAATAGGAAAGCAGCTTCCAAACCCCTTATATAAGAAGTCATTTCAGACATCTGATAAGGGCTGTTGATTGCTTTTCTGTGTTTACTGTCTTGGAGAGAAGAAATAAGGTACCAGAAATTGAAAAAAGGGGATGTCAAACAACCTAAGTAGTCCCACTGCTTTTGGGTCTGCCCCTACTATTGCTTGCTTCAGCCCTGCATTCCCTCCCCGCTAGCCCATGCCATCCCCAACAGATATTATCATTATGAGAATACAGGTGGCCCTCAACTTATGACCATTTGTTCAGCGATCATTCAAAGCTAATGATGGCGCTGAACGAAAGGACTTAATGACCCGTGTCCAAAGTTATGGTTGTTGCAATGGCCCCACAGTCACATGATCAAAATTCGGGCACTTGGCAGCCCACCCACACTTATGACTGCAGGGGCACAGCAACTCCTCCCACCTGCCTATCTTCCCCACATCTATGCCCTTTTGGCCCTCTGCTGCCCTGCTATATGCTGCCCCAGCTGCCCTTTGCTGCCGTCTTCTTGCTCCAGCTGCTGACGAGGCATGTCTGGCCTGGTTGCTGGGCAGTGCTGGGGCTGGTTTTGCTCTGTGAAAAAGGAAAAAAAAGGCTGCTTTCAGGTTTTTTCCCCTTTTTTGCAGCACAGCGCCAGCCCCATACAGCCCAGGAGCGCAGCGCAAAGGGGTATTTTGCTGTGCTCTGGCTCCTTTAAGCTGCTTATTTTTTCCTTTTTCACAGCATAAAGCCAGCCCCATACAGCCCTGGAGCGCAGTGCAAAGGGATGTTTTGGCACACTGCAGCCCCTTTAAGCTGTATTGTGCTTTTTTTCCTTTCTTTCTTTTTTGCCATGCGAAAAAAGGCACGCCTCGTCAGAAGCAGGAGCAAGAAGACAGTGGCAAAAGTCAGCTGCAGCAATGGAGTGCAGGGTAGCAGGGGTCTCAAAGTGCAACAAGGCAAGGGTGACTGCGGCTGGGACTAGTCTGGGGTGGCTGTGGCTTCCTGGAGCATGGCAAGCAGACCCAGAGCCGTGCGGTTCTGGGGCTACTTGCCATCCCGCAAGGCAGGGTTCAGAGCAGCCAAAAGGGCAAAAATGGAGGGGGGGAGATAGGTGGGGGGGAGTCGGAGGCAGTCCCTTACCTTACTGAGGCTTGGGGCTGGGAGGGACTATGCCTGGAATGGCATGGTTTAGGGTGGGTATGCAGCTAACAATCGGTAACATTTGCTTAATGATGGCAATGGATATTGCTGGGATTGTGGTCGCTAAGCGATGCAGTCACATGACATCTTGCTTTACAACTGCATCGCTTAGCGACCAAAATTCCGGTCCCAATTGTTGTCATAAGTCGAGGACTACCTGTATCCCTTTGACAATAAAGAGACTCCTACCCATGTGGTAAGACAATGGTTCTGGTAACATCTTGACTCTCTATCAGATGTGATGTTATAAATTCCAGAGTGGAATTAGGTGAAAAATATTGCTCCTCTATCAGGAGTTAACTGTTGATTAGGAAAGAAAATGCATTGCATTTAGGTAAGACTAAATAGAAAGAGCCAGCCTGGTGTAGTGGTTAAAGCTAGAAACCGGGAGACTCTGAGTTCTAGTCCTGCCTTAGGCACAAAGTCAACTGGGTAACCTTGGGCCTTTTGCTTTCAGCCCTAGGAAGAAGGCAGTTGCAAACCACTTCCAAAATCTTGCCAAGAAAGCTGCAGAGAGTTGTCCAAGCAGTCACCAGGAGTCAACACTAACTTGAAGGCACCAAAAAAAAAAAGGACTAAATATTGTAACATATTTTGTTACTTTTAGGTTTATGAAACCCCCTTCTATGTGGCTGTAGATCATGAAAAGAAGAAAGTAGTCATCAGCATTCGAGGAACTTTATCTCCAAAGGTAGTATTTTTTCCTGTTTACTTCAGTCACTGTGTGCTGTTTCATGCTCTGATCCTAGGAATCTGCCAGTTTGAAGTACATTAATAAGATTTGTAACAATGACTCAGCCTCGTATTTCATGGAGTCTTTTCCCCTCCCCCCCCCCAAGGATGCTTTGACTGATTTGACTGGAGATGCTG
This sequence comes from Liasis olivaceus, assembly GCA_030867105.1. Lineage (NCBI taxonomy): Eukaryota > Metazoa > Chordata > Lepidosauria > Squamata > Pythonidae > Liasis > Liasis olivaceus. Next base: position 106,067,203 of record CM061349.1, on the reverse strand, counting down.
AGCGCCTCCCTGTGGAGGGTCATCACGGAACTTGGCTTGGACACAAGGTATTTATAGAATACAGTTGATTTTAATTGGTTAATATATAATATATAATTTCATCTCATTCTTTTAAAATTTCTCTTGAAAGCATACAATTTAAAATTATATGTAACACTTGTATGAAAGCCACAACATGAACTGCAGTCTGTTGGTACTGAAAAAGGTATAAAAATCTCTTGAAGTTACTTTCATTCAAAGTGTTCTCCCCCCAAAAAACAACTGGCAGTTAAAGAAATAGAACCTGGTAATAACCCCACAAAGCTGATGGAGTATGAAATGCAGTTCTGTGATAGAAGAGGATTTTGAAATTCCAAGAAGCGCAGGATCTTTTACTATTTTATTATATATTGATATGCCTAATAGATAGAAATCTCTTTAAATGTATTGCTTTGGATTATGGAAAATGAAACTGCCAAGCAATGTTTCATTGTTTTTGTTTGAATATATTTTAAAATATGTAGTAAAAGTTCAACTTTGTGAGTTTGTATGTTTTTGATAGATAGTCCTAACAAATATGGTGAGAACATATCTAGAATTTCTGAAAGCATTTACTCTACATCTTCTCAAGATGCATCAACATGCATACCTACATACCTGTTACTCTGTTTACTTTTGGAGCAAGCAATATGCTGAGTACAGAAAAAGAGTAAGAAAAACTAAGCCAAAAAATGTAAAAGCCTGAGATAAGAAAAGCAAACATATCTACAACTAGTTTACAAATAATAAAATGTTTGATAATATTATTGTGCAAGTGTAGGCACAAAGTAGATCAGCAACTGCTTTTCTTTCTCTGGATGATTTGTGGTGGATCAGCAAGAACTTTTTACCCCCAATAAAGTTTTTTTCTCCCCATCCTGAATGACAGTGTTGAAAGCAAGGGGAGGGATTCCGGAAGTGGGTTTTGAGTAGAAGGGCTTTGAGTTTCATTAAGTTCTGATATTTTAATAAATGTCTGCATTCAGATTTTTTTTAAAAAAAATCCAAGAATCTACAGATGCCAGTAGGTTGCCAGTACTTATGACAAGGTTCTTTTAACAAGTAATGTAGATTTTGCAAATCTGCTGACCTCTGCCCCACAGCCAGTAAATTTGAAAAGATTACATCTAAACAATTGCAAAGCACCATTTCAAGTGACATCTGCTGCATGCACTCACCCAAATCTTAAATTACTTTTCCCATCTTTGGAATTTGACATTCATATGCCAGCCAGTGCATTCCTATGTCTTGATAACTGATTCCATCTGGTAAGTGTATTCTAATATAGCTTTCTCGAACCCTTCTCCTTATCCTGTGGAAGGCCTTGCTATCACCACGTAAATCCTTTTGAAGGATACAGAAGGGATTTATAGTTTTTAAAATAATTTGCCATTTCATATATGCAGTTTACAGAAAGGAACATTCACCATCTGAATTGTAACTGCTGTCGATTCATATTGCAGAGCATAGTCATTCCTTCTGATTCTTACCATTATTAGCAGACAACTTCTAAGTTAACTATCTAACTTCCCAGTTTGAAACACCATTCTTAATAGTAAGTTACATTGAAAGCAAATGACTCACTATATTTTGATTAGCGCTCAGAAACTGCAATTGATACTGAATGCAATGGTCCAAGTATAGGTCTACAGGAGCACATAGCACCAGTGCTGCAGGCTCTGATTTAGTTGTCAACAGATTTCCAGTGCTGGTTTATACTTACAAAGCCCGGTATGGTTTAACATTAGGCAGGGCTGCCTTCCCAGCCAGAATATGTTTTAGCAATATATTCATGGCAGGAGATCTATTGGTTGTCTCCCACTTTCATGAAATGAAAAGGGCTGAGGCCTGGAGCTGTTATTTTTATTTAGCAAACTTATATGCCATCTATTTTATGCACGATAATCCTAGGCGGCTTACAACAACATTCCATAAAACAAGGTAAGTATAGCCCACAAACCCCACAACAGCATCATATATCCCATCACAGTTCTTCATCTCACTGATCCTACATTTATATTTACATTTGCTGGGCTCACTTTCATCCTAGCCCAATGCTTGTGGTGGTGTTTTTCTACCATCACCTGAGCTATGGTACAGCTTCCCCTCAATAGCTGAATTGGCCCCAGGTAACAGTGGAACTTTTCCAGAGAAAATTTAGGAGTTAATTGGTTCTCTATCAGTTATAATTAGGACAGTTATTGGGACTGGGCTTTTTTTCTTCTGATTATTCAGCTGGTTTAGGGAAAATGGCTGTTAATTTAGTTTGTACCATTACCAGTAAGATTATTGTTCTAGTATGGAATTATTGGAATTCTTACTGTGAATGTTTTGTTGATACATGACTGCAGATTTTTAATTATTCTAGATTGTTGTAAACTGCCTGGAGTCCCTGACAGACTCAGTAGCATACAAGCATACTGTAATGAATAAATAAATATATGTTGCAGTGCAACCCTGTGCCCTGTCGATAGGTGTCAGAGGGGATTAGGATGAGGCAGAGTGCTTTTCCACCTGGGTAGAGGAGCTTGTCTCTACGTTGCTCCTGTTCATCCACAGAAAGCTGTTTAGGTACAGGTCTGCCAGTGATATTTTACTTATTATTTTGTATTTAAAACATTTATATATTACCTGTCACACTGTGTTTCACCAGACAGTGTACAGTACTGAACAGATTTTATGCCATTAAAAGTAGAAAATATCAAAATAATGTATATTAGAATGTATAAAACATGAAAACAGTGGCCATGAGTGACAGAATTGTAGCAGACTCGGCTCTGGGTTAGCATTAGAGAGGCTATTCCATCAAAGCCTCTCTATTTCCTTTAGAGATCTCCCAGGTACTTTGCCCATTGGTTCAAACTATGGGAAAATCCAAGAAATCTGATTTCTCTTCCTCTAACCAGCATGAGCTAACTAAGCTTTAGAAGTGGTGCTCAGTGTGACCTGCCCTTGTTAAGAATGTGACCTGCCCTTGTTAAGAATGGATTTCTCATTTTTACTGAAGAAGGAAAGGGTCACATTGCCTTGATCACTTGAATTAATGCCTAATTTTTGAAGTGCTGGTGTAGAGCTCAGCTTTGCTAAAATTCACATTTCCTTTTTTCTTCGTTGTTTCTTTTTAGGGGATGGTGCTGTCTGCTGAGTATATAAAAAAGAAACTGGAGCAGGAGATGGTGTTGTCTCAGGCTTTTGGGCGTGATTTAGTAAGTTTTTGTTTTTCTGTAATATGTTCATAAGGTGGAATCATACCTCCAGCCATGTTTCACTATTAAATATTGAATACTATGTCCAAATTATTTGAAGGACTACTAGTATTCAAAAATATCCAGCAGACTTTCCACTGCTCTGAAAAACAATTCCTGGAAGAATTAAAAAAAAAAATCATTTAAAAACCATGAATGATTTTTAAAATATTGCTGCCAGTAATTCCATTAATTAATTAAACAGATTTTTTCAAATTAATTAATTGAAACTAGGAAATAAAATGGACGATGAGAAAGGTACCTTATTATAGGTTGCTAAAAATAAAGCAAAATGTATTAACTCATAAAAACATTGTTACTTATTGTTCACATGTGTCCATCTCCCAAACAATGTTCATGCTACTATGCTATTTAGAATATGAGAAAATGACCAAAGGTCTGCATGTGCTCCCCAGGCTTTTGTGCAGCCCTGAATATTCTCTCTTCATTTGCCACTACAAACCATTTGTCACTAAAATCCAATGCCAACAGCTGAAAACAGGGTTTTTTTCCCCTCTACAAAGCAGAGTGGTAGCTATTTAAAAGAGTTAGGGTCATTTTAATTTAGAGTTATGAATAAATTTAAATTATTTAATTTAATTAATTAATTAAATTTAAATTTAATTAAATTGGAGTTCAGAAAGATTTGGAATTGTTTTATTTATGTATTTTAAAGATAAGACTATTGGGCAATTGTAGCAAATTTATTAGAAGATTATGTTACTATGTTTGTTAAGATTAGGAGGCCTTACTTGTGAATGTTTTGTAAGTTTCTCACTGGCTACTATAGGAAGCAATACATTTGTTTTATTTAGTTTTCTGCTTAATTTAATAAATATCAGTCTGAGTCCCACTTTTTTTCCTTTGTTCTTCCCCACTTTTTCATGTTGAATGCTATCTTCAGCACGCTATAAGAAAGACTAAATGTAGAAATGACAAAAATACATCCTGCTGATCCTTGTCTTAGATTCACCTATGAATTAGAATTAAAATTAACATTTCTTTGAATGTTACACTGCAGTTCATTACTATCAGAATGTCATGTTTAAATAGTATTTTAAGAAAAAAAATGCATGTTTCAATGCAAATTAAAACATATATTTTAAAATGTGGTTTGAGAGAAATAGTTTTAAAAAGAAATGGCAGATTAATCCAGAAATGGATGGAAATGTGTTAATCCTTCAAATATCTAATAGGCTTTTGTTTTGTAGGGCAGAGGAACAAAACATTATGGCCTAATTGTAGTGGGCCATTCCTTAGGAGCAGGCACAGCGGCCATTTTGTCCTTTCTGCTACGTCCACAGTATCCAACTCTGAAGTGCTATGCCTATTCTCCACCAGGTGGGCTTCTAAGGTAGGTATTTATATCTAGAAAATAAGAGAATAGGGGGCTCTAACTTCTGAGATATCATCAAACTTTGGCAACATATTTTCAAACTTTCATTTGCAGTTTTAAGGATAGATATTGACTTTTTTAACTCCCCTGTAGTAATAGGATTGTTATACTACATGTCTTCCAAAGACATTCTAGCAATCTTTTTGATTCTGTTCATTCACCTTATCCATTATCTTCCATTTCTATTTGTCACAGCCTTGCCAAGTACAACTGTTTTTTCTTGTCCATCATGAGCTAGCATCATAAGCTAGCTAATGTGTCATACCTACCTCTGGTAAATCCTTAGATGAGGAGGAAGAACATTTGCTGAAGCATGGCCCAGAAAAATCAGACAAGGCACAGCCTCCAGATGAAACTGAGATTGGGCCATCAGTTCTCCTGGAAATTGAGTTAATCAGAAAGACCTACCAGATGCTGCCTGCCCTTCTCCCCCAGATTCTAAGAAATTCCAGCCACTGAGGGTACAAAAGATATGTGTAAATTCTGCAAATTGTGGGGCCCTATCATAGCAGCTGTCCTCTGGAACGTCATACTACCCAACATTAGGTTAACCCTGACCCTGTTGGCCTTTTTGAAAGCCCTTAAGATGTGGCTCTTTTCCCAGTCATGTGGGTTACATGAGCCCAGATGGGTTGCTTGCTGGTTTCCTTGGTTGCCAGAGTATGTTTCTCCTTGTCTTTGGTGATTGTTTGGTTACTATAGTTTTAAATTTTATTAACCACCCAGAATCACATTTGGGAGATGTATAGCCATATAAATTGGTTAAGTAAACAAACAAAGAAACATTCTTAGGCAATTACCAAAATTGCACTCAGAGTAGATGGCCCGTACTAAATAATTTAAGTCTATGCCTGGCAGTCTTTCAATGAGGCCAGCAACTGTAGGTTAAGACTCAGCTATTCATGATCAGTCCTTGTTGTGATATGCTAATTTTTCAACTACTGACCTTGCTTTCATTTAAGAGTCTCTCTCTTTTCTTTTTGACTCTGAGTTTGTGAACAGTAATCTATGACCAGTATATAAGTCAGAGTATAATCATCACCTTAACCGAGCAATCAGTCTTTCTTTTTTCCAGGACCATTGATGGATTTGTTTTGCTGTCCTGGGTGTTCTTACTAATGATCTCCAGAGCCATCATTCAAAGATGTCTATCTTGCTCTTATTCTTTCAAAATATCATTCTTCTTGCTTTTGTCTAAGTTTGTCACTGCCTTCCTCCCTAGGAGTAATATCTTCTTGATTTCTCCATCACACTGTTCAAGTTTATTTTTGAGCCCAAGAAAATTAAAATTCCATAAATTCACTAAGAATTCTTGATTACATTTGTGTTCTTGATATTTGACATTATCCCAGATTTTTCTTTTTCTTTTTCTTTTTCATTTTCCATTTTTACTTTCATAATTAGGTCTTTTAACTGTTCACTTTCAGCTGCATATCCTAAATTATTAGTGTTTCAACCTCCAATTTTGAATTCATCTGTCATCTCTTCCAGACCTGCCATTTGTATATTTGCTATACAAGTTAAATAGATATGGGAACACAATAAAACCTTATCTTCATCCTTCATCTATTTCCTTGCTCTGTCCCTTATCCCTTTTATGTCAGCTGTAGAGTTTGTATCTTTGCCTTTTTTAAAACCTTCCTGTTCATTTGGTGTTTCTCTTTTTATATGTTGCACTATTCTTTTCTGTAAAATCTTAAGCAAAACTTTGCTTGTGTGAGGAATTAGTCCAGTGGTTTGGTAGTCTGTGCATTTTCCTGCATCTCTTGCAGCTCCCTTTTTTGGTGTACGTTGATCTTTTCCAGTCTCTAGGCCATATAGTATTCTTTCATATTTGTCATCATAGAAGTGTTAGCACTTTAACTGCCTCTTCTCCTGCAGTTTTAAACATTCAGCAGATGTTTCATCTATGCCTTGGTACCTTCCTATTTGTCCGCCAGTCTAATGCCTTTGGTAGCTCGCTTTTTAATGGAAATGTCTCCTAAATATATAGTCTCTTCCCACAAATCTTACGTCATACTATAATCCTATGTGTAAAGTATTTCAGCACTGACTTTCCCTTTTCTTGTAACCTCATATGCCTCTATTAGATCTCTTTTATGATTTCTGTTGAGTATTCCTACCTTAGCTGTACATTTTTGTGTCCTACGACTTCTCTGATTTTATGAAAAACATATTTTACTTTTCTTGTTACTTTCTTCTGTTAACGTTCTTGACTGAGCTTTTTTTTTTTGGCCTGACTTGAATATGTACATCAGTCATCATACATCTTTCTTGTTGCTTAAGTTTTTCATCCTCCATCTTTTCCTTGCTGTTACAGTAGCTTGTTCTGAAAGTCACATGGATCTGTTCCTCTTTGACATTTTGGGATTCTTTTCTGCTTCAGTTTTCACAATAATTCCTATACCTCCTCAGCTTTTCTTTCCCATAAAATAAGAATACTGAACTTGTTACACTGATCTTATATTCTGACTGTGTCCTGCATGTCAAATCTTGTTTTTTAAAAAAGATAATACAAATTTTTTAAAAGGTCAAATCTTACTGGTATTCCTATTCTCTTTAATTTTATAAGTTTAATGTGTATTTTTGTCACTAATAATTCTTAGTTTATTCTGTAATCTGCACTTGGAAGTAAAATAGCTGACTGGATTGCATTTCTCCATCTTTTGTTGTCTATTAGTAATTGATTTGATTCCAGCATTGTCTACCCTGTGATGTCAAGGTGTAGAGTCTTGTAATTCTAGGTTTCTTAGTTTCTCCAACTTCTACCTACTAATTATCCATTAGTATAACATCCTTTCTGGATGTTGCATTTAGCAGTTCTTGCAGTTTGATATAGAATTCTTGTATGTCTTCCAACCATTTCATCTGTAGAAAAAGAAACACTTGTGTAACTTTGACATGCATTGAAATCCATTAATTCTAATAGATGTGATCCAGGCATTTATTGGGTTATAGCTGAGCACACACTTGACAATGCTCTTTTTGAGTAACATTACCACTCTATTTCTCTAGGTTAACCCCTGCCCTGAATAGTGTGGCATCTAAATTCCTGATTTAAACTGGCCCATTCCTGTCCATTTCAGTTCACTTATTCCTAAAACATCCAGCTCTCTTTATTTCTGCTTTGGCAATTTCAGTTTTTTTCTAGGTTCATGCTTCTCACATACGTTCTGATTAAATGTATCCTTGTAAAACAAGAAACTTCTCTTTCAATATTTGCACAATGTAGCACTCAAATGTCCTTGCAGCATTGACCTGGCCAAGTCATCTCTTCTAGATCTACTTGTGAAAGTTAGAGATTCTTCCCCACTAATAGAGGAGTGCTTTCCAGCCTGGGAATTTTACCATCTGCCACCTAAACATGCCCAATTTTTCAGCCATATTCATACAGCTTTCTTGGCAGCAGTAAAGAAGTGGTTTGTCCTTGTCTTCTTCCAAGTTCGATTTAGTAATTCCTTTTTCTGGGTGGCAGAACCTCGCTTGACCTTATCTCAGTTTGGATTATTCTTGGCCTCAGCCCTCCCTTTCAAGTTTACCAGCAAGGGTGACCCTCTCTGGAGCTCATGTTCCCCTTGGCATTGCTTTCAACTCATGGAAGCTACTGAATCCTCCTGTTATTTTAAGGTAGCAATCCCCTGAGAGTAAAATTACATGTACCCTTCAACAACTGTAAATGTAATTGTATTATTATGTTTCATCTCCTTGCCCCTTCCCTTTCAGTTCTTTGTTTAAATATATATATATTTAAGTTGTGATCAGAGGCGTCTTCTGATGAAATGGCAAACACTTGATCTATTAGGGTTTGTGCTAGCCTCAGCAGCTTCTAAAAATGGACTAGGAGAAATGCAGTCTTTTTTTCTTTTTTCTTTTGGTGGTAATACAACTTTAAGAACACCAGAGCAAAAGGTTTCCTGGTTTTGCATTTCTTTCTGTGCATTTTTCTGTATAAAACAACCTCTTAATAAACCTATGAAATAGTCTTTTGATTCCTAGGATTAAATTTTATCTATGAAATTAATTCTCTCCAAGTTGCTTTGACTTGATATAGAAGTTAACACTGTCAACAGTTCAGACTTGGAACATTGATTTTTTTATGTGTGATATTTAAAAAAAAAACAATAAGGGTATTGGATTTATTAGATATTGGCCATTTTTACATAGTTAATATTGGCACAATTTTCTTGTATCCTTTTCTTACAGTGAGGATGCTATGGAGTACTCTAAAGAATTTGTGACTGCAGTTGTGCTAGGCAAAGACCTTGTTCCCAGGCAAGTCAGTTGATTTGGAATTCTTTATTTCATTTTTCTTCTGTTTTATACCAAGCTATAGATGCCTTGTCTCAGTTCCCAATTAACATCAGTTTCATTTTCCCATATAACAACCCCCATATACTTCTTACTTGACACCCTCTTCCTAGCTACCTACCCATTTTACTGTATCTTTTATTTAGACACATACAGTAGTTTAATGTACTACATACCAGTGTATTGGTATATCCCTTCCCTACCTCTCAGCTGCCTGTATTACTGAAAAGGGTGAATATTCTAGTTCCACATGTACAAATATGTACCACCTCCTTAGTTATTTGTGCTGTCATTTACACATTTGTACTCTCTCCCAGGTCACTTCTCCTGAGCCATCTTACACCTGTGAATTATCTCCTGGCTATATCTTCTGTGCCATCTCCCATCTATGCACTTTATCTTGATCTCTGAGTGTTGTCATCTTACTCCTGTCTAGCATCTTTGTATTATGTGAGCTGTGTCATCTTACAGTTGTGTACAGTTTATTGTTTTACGTATATTATCATTCCTTGATTACCTGAATGTTACTTCATTTCAGATGTGTGCATTGTTCCTTGCTATTTTTTTTGCAGTCTCCTTGTCATTGTAGCTAGAGTGCAGTTATGAATCATTGCACAGTATTTTTTAATTCACAGAAGCAAGAACAAATCATTCTCAGGTAGTTATATTAGCAAATTTGATAGTTAAGGAGAATGAGTGGTGGTGAGCAAGCAACTTCACTGTAATGGAAGTTATAGTGGAGACAGATGTGAAGGGGAAAATGTGTAGCAAATCTTCCAGCAGAAAATTGCTGAGCAGTGCATTGGTATTTTGGTTCTTATAAAAGATCCAGGATATTGGCAGGAATGAATGGCTACAGAGAAGAAGATTCAACTGACTTTCAGTAATAATCACAATTTCATTTTCCCAATAGAAGCAGAAATATTAATACCATTTATTTGTATAACTGATGAATTCTGTGAATGAAAAATACTGGAGCATACTTTCATAATTTTATAGAGGAAAACCTCTCTGTATCTGCTAGTATGAATAGTGATTTGTTTCATTTTCTTGCTTAGTTCACCTGTGATGTGAGCTCTAAAATCTCATTCATGTCCTAGGGTCCATAATTCACCTCTCTATCATGCAGTAACTCTTCCTGCATATATTTCATTAACAATATGCTTTTGGATTCCTACTCTTAGAATAATAAGCAAATGTTATTTGCTTAGCCTTTAAACTCTGGTTATAAATCATGTATTTAAATATAGCTATCTAATGGATAATGGATGAAGTCCAGTGTATTTGTATAGTTTATCCTTATATTGTGTCATGGGTGAGTTATATCTGATTCCATCTCTCTTTGCTTTTCTATTTATGATTCTTATAATAGTTATACCTGCATCATTGCATCTGATACTCTTTATCATTCAGGATTGGCCTCTCACAGTTGGAAGGATTTCGCCGGCAGCTTCTTGATGTTTTGCAGAGAAGTAACAAACCAAAGGTAAGAAGTTTTCAAATTTGTCTGAAATGAAAGTATTTGTATTAAAACTGTTTTTTCATCTGTTTTTGTTTAGGACTTCATGTGCCAACTATAGTTGTCTTGGTCTTTGATATATTGTTGATATTGGCTGTTAAGAGAACCTCACACTTTGGATGTGGTACAAGTCTTATAGCCTGCCCACCTCCATCACAACTCTAGGCAGTGTACAATATAGACAGTTTTAAACAATACAACAATGCATACTCCCATAGCTTAGTCTGCCATTCTTCTAACGAAGGAATTATGTGTAATTTCAAGAAAGAAGTATAAAGTATCCTAGCAGCCGTTATCATGTGCAAAGCCAACTGTATATACTTTTGTAGGAATATGAAGCTTAGTAATGCTTAACAGAAAAACAGCTGGGAAGGAAAAAAATATGATATTGAAATTTGTTTCATTCTATGGCAAATCATCTTCCAGAATTATTGAGCTTGATGACATTGCCACCAAGTATGAAAAAAATATTCAAGCTGATTATTGCATTTCCAGAAGTTTTTTACAATATGAATTATCTATTTTGGCAATCAATACTGGAGTACTATACCAATGAAAAATATATTGTATCAATTTTCTCTAAACTTTTGCAGTAAATTTGATATTTATCTTCCATTGGTATTCCCATTGTTGCTCTTCTAGTTTTAAAAATGTTGGTATTCTTAACTGGACCTACTTTCAAACTGATACTTTATTTAAAATGTGTTCCTTGCATAGTACTTCAGTTGCTCTAATACACCATTGAGAGAAAATAGTTTGATGACCATTATACCTACATAAGTGTTAGGACATATTTTTAAAGATTTAGGAAGCGAAGAACATGTAAAGACTTTAGCATATTGTTGTGGTATGTACATATGTATTTATATATTTATTAGATGTATATCGTGCTTTTTCTCCAGGAGCTTATGGCAGCCTATATATCACTCTGTCTTCCAGTATTTTCCACAACAACAACCCTGAGGTTACATTGGGCAGAGAGAAAATGACTGGCCCAAAATTATCTAGTGAGCTTCAGTGATTAAGGATGGACTTGAACCTGAGTCCTTCCAGTCCTTATCCAACATTTTAACCACGATACCACAGTTTCTGTGGAATAAACCAACTTATGTAGATGCAGAAGTAAAAGAACATATGAATTAAAAAAAAAGGGGGTGCAGCTGCAGTATACTGTATTGATGGATTTCTGCTATTCTATTTGCAAACATATTCTAGTTGAATAAAGGCAGCTGTGTATGCACATGATGTTAAGTCTAGATGGACAAAAACTTTCAGTCTGCCAAGCTGGGTTACTGTGGCTTCTATTTTGTATATATATTATAACTTTAAAGATGAAAACCATGAGAAAATGTGTGATTGCTATTTTCTTTCATATGCTAGCTTTTAATAGTGATCATCTCACACTCCTTCATTCCTTTTTCTTTCTTGGATAGTGGAGAATCATAGTTGGTGCAACCAAATGCATACCCAAGTCTGAGCTTCCTGAAGAGCCTGAAGGGAACTCAGTAACCAGTAACCGCCTCTGGACCCATCCTAGTGATTTAACTATTGCCCTCTCAGCCAGCACACCTCTCTACCCTCCTGGGCACATCATCCATGTGGTTCATAATCATCCTGTTGAACAGTGTTGGTAGGTGAAACGGAATTTGTTGTTGTTGTTTAGTCGTTAAGTCGTGTCCGACTCTTCGTGACCCCATGAACCATATTGCGCCAGGCCTTCCTATCTTTCACTGCCTCCCTGAGTTTGCTCAATTTCATGCTCATTGCTTCAGTGATGCTATCCAGCCATCTAATCCTCTGCCGTCCTCTTCTCCTTTGGCCTTCCATCTTTCCCAGCATCAGGGTCTTTTCCAAAGAGTCCTCTCTTCGCATTAGGTGACCAAAGTATCTGAGCTTGAGCTTCATTATCAATCCTTCCAATGAGCAATCAGAGTTGATTTCCTTTAAGATTGACTGGTTTGACCTCCTAGCAGTCCAGGGGACTCTTAAGAGTCTTCTCCAGCACCACAGTTCAAAGGCATCAATTCTTCGGCGTTCAGCCTTCTTTATGGTCCAGCTCTCACAGCCATACGAAACGGTATAATGGTTGGCAAAGTTATCAGGGTTTTTTAAGGAAAAAAATTAGAAGTCTGTTTTCAAAATCTCTCTTAGAACTTTTAATATTGGTGATGCTTACTGATGGTGCTGTATATATTGCCATTGTTACTTCCCAGGGAATTGTGGTTTGATTTTACCTGTTCTGCACATGCTGCAAAATTAAATTATTATCTCTCCTCCCCCCCCACCTAAAAAAACAAGTACAAAGGAACAAAAAGTTTAAAGCTGGATAAAGACAGTGCACACCCAAATTGTTGCAGGTAATTGTGTCAGTCATTTCAATTGACCAAAACTGAAAAGTCCTTTAACAAAGGCAGTTCACTCTTGTATTCACATCTACAAAGCAGCTGAGCATCTCTGTTTATTTGATGAAAGATCAGGTACAAAGTTGAATTTCTGAATCAGATGTAATTACAGTTCAGCTGAGAGCTAAGATATGGGCAAGTTCCTGACACTTTTTCGTTAGTTTTTTAGCTTTGCAGTAGTTATGCTTAATGTCTACTGACAATCATGCATCTAAGGAAATACATTGTATAATATTTGTACATAGTTATACAATAAAATACCACGTTATGCAATGAAATAGTGTATTTAGCATCTTGATTCTTGAATTAAAAAGTAATCTAAAGGAAATGCTGTAGTTACAAGGCAGAGGATTTGAATGAATTATTTGTGTTTACTCTGCTTGTATCACACAGTAGCCTCACAAAGTGGTAAAGTAATTAAAAGCAATGGTTAATGACTGCCTCATCTGATATCTTTTATAGTTGCTGTGATCAGGAAGAACCTACGTACTTTGCCATTTGGGGAGACAACAAAGCATTTAATGAAGTGATAATTTCCCCAGCAATGCTGCATGAACATCTGCCATATGTGGTAATGGAGGGTCTTAACAAGGTAATAATCAGTCTCTGATTTGGGTGAAGAATTAGAAACATCATGCTGAGTGTCTAGATGAAAAGGACTAATGCTGATTCTATGGTTTACAGATATAGAAGGACATAGCGTAGCAGAAAGTTTTCATGCACATATCTACATTTATATAAAACATGCACGCGCACACACACACACACACAGAGAGGCATACACACACACACACACACACACACAATCCTTCTGTTGAGCTCATGTACCGAGAAATGCTAATGCATCACTTTTGTAAAACCAGACCAAGATGTCATTTGAGCAACAAATTGAAATTCTACTGATTATATTGAGCTATGGTGCATTTCTAGAGTATAATAGTTTCTTATCCATCTTGCCACTGGTAAGATCTTAATTATACTACACTTCACATGATCTATTATATTATACTTTAACATGATCTATATCTGTCTTGGCATTTGTTTAATGCTACTGAACAATAGAAGATAGATTAGAAATGAAAACACAGCAAAGTTATTATTCACTAATTTACTTTGCATAGGTCCTGGAAAATTACAACAAGGGCAAAACAGCTTTACTTTCTGCAGCCAAAGTGATGGTGAGTCCTACAGAAGTGGACCTCAACCCGGAATTAATCTTCCTGAATCAACCCCTGCCTAGTAGACCTTCTGTGCAGATTGGAATTGGAGACATAGCAGTGGATAGAAGGAACAGCAGTACTAAGTAAGGATATGGCTCTGATTTTCTAGAAAGGCTTACGAGGGCTGCTGGTGATCTTATTCCTTCCTACTGTCCTGTTGGTGAATATCATAATTTCATAAATAAAGAGTTGTGCCTTCTGAATACTCTTCTGTAGCTTGTTCCAGGAAATTACAGTGTAGCCTTACATTAGTCTCACATATTTGTATTCTCCTTTTGCAGGAGTAAGGCTCACTCTGAAATCAGTTTGGAAGGGTTTTATGAGACCAAGCTTCTGTCTCCAGTGCAGAAGGATCCTGTGGAGATCCTGCTACTAGATACCAAGGAGCGCCTGTCTGTAGAACTGCAGGACCGGCGTGCTCCTCTTGCTACAATGGAGAGCCTATCTGATAATGAATCCATCTATAGCTTTGATTCAAGGCGTTCCTCTGGTTTCCGTAGCATTCGTGGCTCACCCAGCCTCCATGCAGTCATGGAAAAAGATGAAACTCACTGTTTTTATATTGATCCAGCAATTCCTGAGGAGAACCCCTCCCTTAGCTCACGGACAGAACTGCTTGCTGCTGACAGCCTCTCCAAACACTCCCAGGAGACTCAACCTCCTGAGGGCCTGCAGAACAGCGGAGGCACCACTCCTCAGCGGCGATGCAGTGATGAAGGCGCTGGTAGTGATACAGACCATATTTCCTTTACTCGGGAAGAATTGACCCTCCAAAATGGGAGGCTGAGTGATGCCCCCAGCCCACAAGTGTTGGAGTTTGCAGAGTTTATAGATAGTCTCTTTAACCTGGACAGCAAAAGCAGTTCCTTTCAGGACATTTACTGCATGATGGTATCGGACAGCACCAGTGATTTTGCTGAGATTCCCAAGTCAGTGAGTGACCAGGAGATCTTGCTAAGAGCACAGTACGAGCCCAACTTAGTCCCAAAGCCCCCCAGGTTATTTGCAGGCTCAACAGATCCTTCCTCAGGCATATCCGTTTCCCCTTCTTTCCCTCTGAGTTCTTCTGGAGAGCTTATGGACCTCACTCCTACAGGCATGAGTAGCCAGGAATGCCTAGCCACTAACAAAATCCGGACTTCCACTCCCACTGGAAATATGACCAGTCCTGCCAAACAAGAAGACCTTGTGATCTCAGCCCTCTAATATAGGGCCAGAGTAGCAAATCCTATAACAGTGAATCTTGGGATAGCGCTTGGAGGAGCTGGTCTCTGGGCAAGTGAGAATGGGTGAAAATGCATGGGGAACCATAGTTTCCCCTCCTGGGTGCTACATTAATGGCACTACAAAGGATTTCAGCATGAAGGATGCCACATATTGGGTCAAGTTCTTTAGTTAGGGAGAAAATCACTGCCTAACGCAGCTTGCTGCTTTTTCAGGGTCTTGTTCACTGAAGTTAGATGATTGGTTTCCCTACCTCAGCATATTTCTTTAAACAAGAAGGCAGACTCATTGTCTTTCCTGCTGAAATTATGAACGTACTGTCTATGGGCTAGATGATTAGAGTAACTGAAGCTAAAAGGTCTGATAATGTCCAATAGTCATGTCAAAATCAAGGAAATTGTGACATTGGGCTTTATTGCACTAGTGTGTCATGTTTGATCCAAGTACCTGTTTATTGTTGTCATCATGATTTTTTTATGACATGCTCTCCTGTTTTATAGCCATTGACTGTGTTCCAAAGGAATGCAGCCTCCCACCTCTAAACCCTAACTGGGTGCAGTGAGAATTGGGATGGGGCAACCTGTGCTCCTCCAATTAGCTCTGTGTTCAGTGATATCCACACTTCTTCTAAGAAGAAAGAAAATACATGTACTGGAGAGTTGAAGGCCATTTCCACCTTTCATCACCCACTGGAGGGGTGAACAGTCTCTTGGGTCTCACATTGTTGCACAGCTCCCCTAACCACTATGAAATAGAGACAATCTTGCTCTCCAACATAATTGTCATCTCTATTTGCATGGATTGATTGGTTTAAACTAGCTTTTGTTTTTCAAGAAGCTTGCCAATTCCCTGCATTATTCCCCAGTCCTTGAGTATGGAACTATTTTGTTCCCATTTATAATTGCAGTATAATATTGTCTGTCTCTGAGTTCAGGAAAAAGAGGGACTTTTTACTGCATATTGAAGTCTCATGTATGTTTACAGATCTACTAAGCATTTGGGAGGTAAACAGGAAATCTCTACTTTTGTGAGGAAAAGGTGCTCTCTGCCCTTCCCATTTCTCCATCAACATGGGGTCTAAGTCAACCATGGAAAGAATAGGAAGAATTGCTTAAGAATATCCTTACTAGAAAGTAAGACTAGAATGTTGGCATTAACCCTCTGTGTATGCATCCTAACACCCAACTGAATATCATGGGCTTATGAATATGAGGTAACTACACAACAGCAGCTCCTGAAATTGCTTCTCAGCTATTAATCCTGCAGTTTGGTGCTCACAATTAAGTTCATGACAACAGGGTGACACTGTGTAAAATTGCAGGGATTTTCCAATGGTGAAATTGGGGGTGGAATAGCATTTATGTAGAAGTTAAACATACTTGATCTACAATCCTGTATTGTACTAAAATATATCTGAATATGACATTAATGCCACAGAAAATTCTTACTTCAGGCTGTTTCAGTATACAGTCTCTGGGTTCTACAAAGTATACTAGACATATCTCACAGGCCATGAAGTTATGTCCTTGGTAAATCCCTTAGGTTTGCAGCCGTAAGCCTCCAAGTAGGCTGTTAAAATAAAGGGGTTTTGAGGAATTTGTTAGCCTCCAATGAATGATTAGTATGCTATGTTATGCTTAGAAGTTGGATGTTGTGAAGAAGATTGAGAAAAACTGTACACTTTGTGGTAACAGATAATGTAATCCTATGCATGTCTACTTGTAAACAGTCTCAGTGGGTTCAGTGAGACTTTTTCACAGGTAAGTGTGCTTAGAATTGCAGTCTTAGTTCTAGGAGACTGTCTACATTCAAGTTGTTGCCTTGTATACTTTAATACTGCATTTATTTGAAATAAGTGCAATTTACTTGAAATAAGTCTACAGTAAACTCAGTGTGACTTCCGTTTGAGAAAATGCATTGAATTGGGCTGCAAATATGTGGTTTTAAAATAGTACACTTATATTGCATTAATGTAACTGAATTTACAATATGAAGGATGCTGTTGAAATTGGGGCCTTTTGTTTTTATATGCTGTTCAGTGAGAGAGGGGTTAACCCCTATCTTAAAGTAATTATGCATTGGAATTATAAACTTCTGCACTTAAAAAACAATAATTTAATGATTTAGGGTTGTTCCAGTTTGTTTTATAGCTTTGTTTTCAAATGTTTCTCTTTTTCCAAGAATTCTTGCAACAATCAGGTAGAATTATGTCCATCATCAAAAAAATTCTATGTATCTTGTTGAATAATTAGTAACTGCTTTTATAGTGAACACAAGAATAGTTGTTCTCACTCACTTAGATTACCATAAACTTCTGCTACCTAGGCCAAGGCTAACAAAATGTTCTTCACTAAAGGCATGGTGGGAATAATATTCAGTTATTAAAGGTAAATTCATATTTCCAAACATTCAGGTATTCTTTTTGATGAAAGCACATAATGAATATTTGTAATGACATTTGGAAAGGAAGATATATTGGTAAGTTTAAGCTGCAGGTACCTATAATGAGTTAGACTCTCCAGATTGCCTGGCTTAAAGATCTGATATAAACCATCCAAATTGGGTGGTTTAAGGATCTGATATAAACCATGTAGTCAGTTAATCTCATAAAAGCAATGTTTTGTAAATTGAACTATATTCAGTGATTAAGTTAGGGCTACAATGTCTGGTTTGCAAAATCCAGAGTTGATGTTTCTGTATCCTTTCTGGTAATATCTAATGGTTATCTGATGATAGCCCTAGCTAATACTTAGCACCTAGAGATTTCTTTAAACATCAAAGCACTTTACAAATTAAATGAATCTTCCCAAGCTAGGTCATAAGAACATCAGATGGGGAGAAAGAAAGGGTTTGTGCTTGTATGCACAAGAAGCCTATCTAACTTATTATTAGATGGAGGTAGGTCTGTTTCTAACAAAATATACTAAGGCTACATAACATAGGCTTCTTGCCTAAAATAATTACTTTAGGTTTAGAGAATAAGGACAGAAAACAATCAGGTAGCTGGTGTAGCTTTGCTTGGGGAAGAGTTTAATTTGTTTTCCTGGTGGTAGATCAAGCTATTGCACTACAATGTCATGTCTGACCTGAACACAATTTAATTGTCATTTCTTAGGGGTTGTTGTTGTTGTTACTTTTATTTTAAACTTGTTTGATAGTATCCTTAGGGTGTTTCTTGCTCTCTTTCTTGTCTGGAGCAGGAAGAATCTATCTTAACTGGGTCCCCGATTATCTGTATGATTTGGGGACTTTGTTCAAACAGAAGAAACATATCAATTCTGGAGTGGCTACAGTAAAATGGGGACCGTCTGGGAACATTTAATTGTATCAGTTCACAACATCTCATTTACCCTATTTATTATATTTTTATTCTTTACCATATTCTCTAAGTGCTAATTGGCCCTTTTAGTATAAATCTAAGTAGTATATAAAGATTTCCAGCAATATCAATATTCATTCCAACCAGAAATGATCTACGGCTGACATATAAATTCAGTGGTCTGTTGAGTTTCATACCTAAACATGCTACTACCTCTTTCATTCCTAGAAAATGCTGCTGCTCACTATATATATGCTCCCTGTGCTTTGGCAGATTGGTTTTCATACATTTTTTTCCTCTTAGGTCTGAAAAGTGCCACTTTATTTAGTTATCATCTATTATTGTTATACATTAATGGTTATTAGATTTTGGATGGAAATTATACCACTCTGATGAATGTTTGAAGCAGAGTCAGCCAACTGATTTACACTAGCAAGTTGGATTTGTGCACTTTAAGAATTAAGTACTAAAAGCAAAAGCCCCTAAAAGCATTAAATACACTGATGCTGCTTTGCCAAAGATGCCCTCGCAAAGAATATCTTTCAGCTGACATTTTACAATTTAACACAGCTGGGCAATTTGGATCTTTTGCACTGCAGTGATATAGGATCCAGTCATTATACCTAATGTATGGAGATTCCAGAGGCAGTGAAGGACAGGAAGGCCTGGCACGATATGGTTCATGGGGTCCCAAAGAGTCGGACATGACTTAACGACTGAACAACAACAACCAGACTGTCAGTCTCTGAATGTGGCTAAAGAATATCTGTGACACATTTTATCAATAAGTCTTTTATTGTGCTTAGATATAAGTGCATAACAAGTAAAAATACTTATAATAAAGTTTCTATTGACTGGGTAGCCATCATGGAATATAATCAGGAACACGTATAGAAAACATAACTGCATTTTGATTATTAATTGTACAACTTAAAATATTTTCATTACTGTTTAGATGAATGATAGTTGAAGATTGCTTCCATTATAACTGAAAGATGGTATTTTTCAAATATGCCCAGATCAACAGTATTGTGCTAGTTCTTCTGAACATGTTTGTTCCAGACATAAATCCTATTATTGAAAGATTTGTACTAAATGTGATAAATGGAAACTTCATCTTCTGGTACTTCATATGGTTTTAAATATACATTGGTCTTTCCATAATTTTATTCCTTTTCAATAATCTGCAGTTTGGTGATTTCCATTTCCGATTCTGCCATGCTACCTATAATTTTTCAAACGTGTTCATTATAATTATACTTTATCATCTTTCCCTCTGTACTCTTGATGTTAAATACTCCTTTTCTTTGCCATCATTTAATCTTAGTTAGTCCTGGATGCATTTTGTTGTTTCAAAAACTTGTGTTCTTACTTTCCAAGCTTTTCCACATTTTAAAATTCAAAACTATCCATGAGAGTGCTTCTGTTGCAAGCCTGTTTTCCAAGAATTCAAATTACCATGTTCAAATTGCAATTCTTCCAGGTAGCACATCCTTTGTTCTTTAGATTGCCATGGGAAATATGATTACATAAATGTTACTGAATAATGCCTTTGATGAGCACATAATTTCTCCTTCATATATTTTGAAAACTTCTGGGTCTTTTGTCTTTTATTTCTTTGTGCAATTAATTGCTGTTTCTCCTACTATGCAACTGTAATTTTGAAGCATCAAAGATCAGCTTTAAAAAACACATGAGGTATGACATGTTACATTTCTCATTTGCCCTACAATTTCAGGAAACCTGATGTATTGTCTCTATTTCAAAGTCAGCATAAAGCATTCAAAAAGACTTCTCACTTAATAGGAAAGATGGTGGATGGCAGCTAGAATCTTCATCCTTAATATTGGAGGGGAGAGGTACTGTGTAATGTGTATTACTAAAGATAAAACTGTATATAAGTAATCCTATGAAACAATTTTACACTTCCATAGTCCATCCAGCCCAGTATTGCCTGTTCTAGACATGTTTTTCCAGTGTCTCAGGCAGAGGTTTTTGGACTTGTTAAAGATTGAATCAGGGATTTTATACAGACAAATTATGTGTTCTACCATTGATTTATGGCTTTTAACAATAATAATATTAGCAAAATAGTCCTTGATTAAAGATTAATCTAGGAAGCTCTAAATTCAGACTGAAAAATAACCAAATGATTTCACCACAAAACATATAATGTTCCGTAGAATTTAATATGTGATATTTAACTAAATCATATTTTCCATTAAAGCCTCAAACATGGGGCCTATTAAAGCCTAAAAACTTGTGTAACAGAAATCTGCAGGTTTTTTGTTCAGTCTGTCCCTTGTTTCCAATTTGTAATTTTTTTTTTTCTTTAGCACCAAGTACTTTAGGTTTTGAAAGGATTTCTAGGCTAAGTAATTTATTATTGCCATATAGTAAGTGACATTGAAATATTTAAATCTCTGCCATGTGGAAAGAATTTGCTTGTTTTCCCAAAGTGTACAAATTAAGATATCTTATTGGACATAGTGTATTTAGTTCTGATAAATGTTATCTTTAAACAATATTTGTATACTCAGATAATTCAGATTATGTGATCCAGAAGATACTTGGTATGAAACCATCAGTCAGTTTGGAAGATTCGCACATGCATGTGCACACAGCCATACCGACACACCGTTATAGACCTAGCCTCAAATGCTTTCACACCAAAATGGTTGCCAAACTTTAAGGAATTGGGAGGTGGAGGTGGGCGGAGTTGCAATAGAATTTGTACATAGTATCAGAGGTTAGAAACTTTTAGAGAAAAAAAATAAAACAAGCATATGTGCGTGCACTCCCCCCCCCCCCCCCCTTATTTGATTTCCTCTCTAGTGAGGAGGAGAGAAAGAGGTCATCAGCTCTGGAATACATTTTCCACCCAAGGCAATAATATCACTCCACTGAATTATACCTGGATCCAAGTCTGGATTCTGCTATAAAAATATAGTAGCCAAAAATTGGAGGCCCAGCTTGCCCAGTCAGAGAAAACCATATAAACCAGCTAATTCAAACTTTCTGTGTTAATATCTTTATTCCTGGCTTCCTCAGCAATCCTTTTAGCTATGGAGCTTAATTTCTGGGTCTGTTAGCACCATTTATTATATATTGTGTAGGACATTCAAGCACATAGTAATAAGTCCTCGGTTATTATCACGAGATTTTTAAAAAACTAATATTGAGCAGTGAATTGTAAATAAAACATGCATCCTGCTAAACCTATTCCAGATTATTTCCTTAACCCAACTAATATTAAAATAGCTTCTAGATATCTCAGTTCAGTTTCTCTAATCTGTGTTTGCTGCAGGCCATCCTGGCATTGCCCTGCAATAATCTAATTTTATACTTATTTTAACACACTCTTCCCCTTTTTATTGGTTTTTATAATAAATTTGTCATCTATTCTGCGTATTTTACACCATAGGCAAGAATGTAAGAATTTGTATTATTTCTCTCTCTCTTTTAACTTTATTTATATAATATTTCATCTTCCCTCTCCCTTTCCCTCCTCCTCTCGATTTTTGGCCAGTAAGAAGCTGAATGAAGAGGCCTAGCTGAGCTTTTATTTCTCAGTCTTTAAATTCTAAGATTCAACTGCTTACCTGCCATTAAGTTTGTTTCTTCCCTTAAATGCTCAACTCTAAAATGATAATGATTTTATAAATGCAATAAAAACACAAAACTCCTTCTCAAAAAGCCCTTAGACTTCAGTGTACCAATTATTTTCCCCATTCATTGGCTATGCAAACTTCTTTGTATTTATTTAAGAATGTTGGTGTCTAGGGACTTAATAACTGCTGTTCTGCTCCTGCATCTTTGTCTTTGATCATATCTCTTTGCCTCTTTTTAAGGATCAGGAAGAATTGTCTCTTTTACTCAAGAGTGACAGTAAGTCTCTTTCAAGAAAAGTAAGGAGAAAACAATGGGCAAACTTTTATAACCAATAATGTTATAAGAATCAAGAATGAACCTCAAATTTCCCTATTTCAAGCCAGATTGTCTTCCACTTATTTTCTCGATACTGGAAGATGCAGTTATTTGTAGATTTTTACACCTTGTTGCTGGTTAATCACTGCAGAGTTACATGTTAATTTTGCTTATTTATTTAACTGCATTTGTATTCTGCTGTGTTCCAAAGATAGTTGTAGTAGTAGTAGTAGCTCCAAAATAACATTACGTAAGTGTTGAAAGCCAATCCCATGCAACACTCTTAATCTCAAAATGTTTTCTTAAAGAGCCAGGTCTCAGCTGCCGGTGTGCATTTACATTCCTTCTTTCCCTAATATTTTCATTGTTCTGTTGACAACCCTCCAAAATATATTGCGACCACAATTATGCTGCCTCTGTCAGTCTTACATTATTTATAATTTATTATGCTTTCCTCATTTATGAATTTCAGCTAAGTCTCTAAAACAGTGTTGTCCAAACTTGGCCACTTTAAGATGAGTGGACTTCAACTCCCAGAATTCCCCAGCCAGCCATTCATTTCTTCCTTGTAATCACCTGCCTCGCTTTATTTAATGGGGCTACTCAGATTTAAGTCTCTGAGGATTTTCTGGGCAGCTACATGTTGAAAAAGTGTTCCTTCAGATAATTGGGCCCCTGGCTATTTAGGATTTAAGATTATGAAATGAACTAGGAGCCAAACTATTGATACAATGTGTTCATGGCCAACTCATAGATTAATCTGACACTGGCTTCATTCTAGTTTCATCAAATGTTTTTCAGATATTCATATATCTTAGGAAAGACTTCTATGATCAGCCTCAAGTTATTCATGAAGAATTATAATAAGAATGGGCAAAGAATAAGCTAGAATATAAATAGACACAAAATTACTTTCTTGGATCCCAGTGTCATACTTGATGGTGTTTCCTTCTTCAGACTCTTGGCAAATATCATTTCTGATACATTTTGTTCTTACATGTATTTCCTTGCACAATGAAGGAACCCAGGGAGCATGTCATAATAATAATAGTAACTGAGTAATTCCGGGGGGTGGGGGTGGGGAGAAGCATCAAGATTCATAGGTATAAGTAGAACAATCCTAGGTTATATCCAATTATTGTTGAGGAAATTGCTGCCTTGTTTTAATTCTATTTTCTCTTTATTTTTTCCCCTTGCTCCACACTATTTTTTGTGCCTTGGATTGCTGATTTGAAATAACTAGGAGATGACTTGTTAAGTGGTTTTGATTAGTTTTTCTTATGATATGCAGGAGAGTTGCTGTTGCAGACATCTTCATCCTTTATGCCACTATACTTGGTCAAAGTGTCTTCTCCTTTCTCAGGTTTCCTCATCTGAGTGAAGCAGGCTTTTGCCAATACCTAGGAAATACACCATAAGGGTCAACTTTTGTGTTGAGATTGTTGGCTCTTATGATTATGGGGTATATCTGAAAGCATGTAGAAATGAGTGTGAGCCCACTCCATCACAAACTGCATTTGCAACTTCCAAATTCTAACCCTGAAATTGATTACAGTTTTTATGGAAAGAGCAAAGTATTCGACTTCATTCATGTAAAGTGGCATCAGGTTTGATATTTCTTTTCAAAATTATTTCTGTATTCTAGATTCTTTTCCTCTTGATGCCTGTGTGTTTCCATTATTAAGTGTAAGAAGGCTCTTAAGATTTTAACTTTCCTTGGTGCAAAGGAGTTCAGTCCATCTTCCATGCCTCAAGAAAAGATAGTCAACTAGATGCTAACAAAGTGATTTTGGGAAAAAAAGTAACATGCAGACAGCAGACCTTATTTATCAGGACTCATTTAACTCAGTTATCAAATTCTAAGGGAGGCCCAGATGTTTAGAAACTTGACTTACTGATAAAAAGAGTACTATTGGAAAGACATGTCCCAGTCCCAAGCATCAAGCTAGCATTCAGACTGTCAGATTGATATATACACATATTGTCTGTCATATGTTTCTCCAGTCAGGGCATATTAGATATACAGTGCTATCATACAAAAGTGGGCATAAATACCACAATTTTTATTATTCATATCAAATGTCAGAAGTGTTTTTTGGCAGACAGGCTTGCAGAAATACATTTTACCTGAGATCACTGCATAGTATCCAATATTTCTTTTCCAAGCTGCTTCAATCTAGAAAAGGGTCATTTTAAAGTAAGTTGCTGATAACAGATCTTTTCATGTATGTTTTCTCAGCACTGGGCATGACAGGAGGGAAGGTGCTTTACTATCCTTTCAGTGAATTTAAATTTATGGTGGTACATTTGTAATGTTAATTGCCAGACAACCTCCAGAATCAGACGTAGGGGACAGAAACCCAGATAGTGTTCTCTTTATGACTGAATATGTTCATTTCCTGTTGTGTGGGTGAAAGAAATTCATGTGGAATCAGTGTTGCGGAAGACTGTTTTGAGTATGGAATCTTGGGCTCTTGCTTGTATGAGGGGCATTACCAAA
The DNA here is from genome assembly GCA_030867105.1 of Liasis olivaceus. Classification (NCBI taxonomy): domain Eukaryota; kingdom Metazoa; phylum Chordata; class Lepidosauria; order Squamata; family Pythonidae; genus Liasis; species Liasis olivaceus. The sequence goes on along the minus strand of CM061349.1, from coordinate 106,042,125 downwards.
TGTCTTTTGCTATCCTGTAAAATTTCTGTACAAAGATTTACTTTCCTTGCCTTTCCTTCAAAAACAATCATACAATTTATCTATGTATGGCAGCCTTGCTTGTACCCTTCATTCATTGATTATTTCTTCTGCTGGGGCATGTTGGAGCCAGGCATTTACCAGTGGACTCCTGCTTCTTGAGCATTTAATCAGATTTGTCTTCCCCTAGGGGGAGCAGAGTGTCAAATCTCATCCATGTCTTTGATTCCAAGGCCCTCCAGACCTCAGTCATAGATTCTAGACCTTCTTTGTATGCAGTGACTGAAGAGGCAGCAAAACATCCACGTACTGCTACTCTTAGGAGGTCACTCATTTACCTTTTCTAGGAATGCTATCTGTTGGATTCCTGTTCTGATTTATCCCAGCATGAAGGCTGTAGAGAACTCTGAGCACTCTATCTGTGCCATAATATGTGACTCTTTTTTAGCCTATGTATGAAAGTATAAACTAATATTGCTGTAAAGAAAGATACAAATTATTATAACATATAAATATATATGTATATAACAATTCTGTATATTGTATACCTCCATGTATGAAATTGTGGTTGAGGCATGGGTGAGATATATAATGCTATCCTGTTCCTTGTCTAGGATAAAGGGATTGACCAGCATTATATGTCCCATGGAGCTAAAAAGAATGATTGGGCCTGTGTACTGTACTACTGTTAGAAAGAGAACAAGAACAAGAGGAACTGCCTGTGGTGTATCACCCCATCAATCTGTTTGTCCATCACTATCTCTAACAATAGCCAGGTTGGTATCTCTGCTTTAGGAAGAATAAAAAGACATCCTAATTCACTATCATAAAGATCCCCAAATGCAGAGCAATTACCGGATCTTAAACAGCGATACAATAGCAAATAAAACATAGGCAAATTGTATCTGAATCTTCTAAGAAGATTCCTGCTACATCAGGGCATAACACAACTGGTCCAATGTTCTGCATGACGTAATAGCTAACAGGACCTCTGTTTATGAAACGCAGATACAAACATCAGTCCATCTTCCTCGTAAATGTAAAGATCCACATAACCTCTAACATTTTAGTATGTGTAAATCCGTGCTGAAGCAGCATTCTTGAAATCTCTTTTATGGCTTCCACGAGGTATTTTACATATTTACTTATGTTCCTGTAGAAGCCATGATACCAAGCCTTTATTGTTTATTCTGGTTGCATTTGGGGAGGAAAAATCTAAATGCAACTGATTGTCTTTGAGGTTTACTGGAGCTACTTCCATGGCTGAATAGGAAAGTTCTGTTTTAAGTAGAAAAGCATACAATCATAAAAGAACCATACAAAATTTTTAAACATCATTGACTAATGTGGTTCTGTTTCATGATTGCTCAAAGCTTTATAGGTTTGCTGCCTTGGTAAATATCTGTGTCCCTGATTGTCTATCTATAGTGCCTTCCAGTCATTGTAACTCATGGCAACTGCCCGGACAAGCCCCTGCAATTTTCTTTGCAAGGTTTTTTGGAAGTGGTTTGCCCTTGCCTCCTTCCTAGGGCTGAGAGTGCTTGGCCCAAGGTCCCCCAGCTAGCTTTCTGGCTAAGGTGGGACTAGAACTTGTGGTCTCCCAGTTTCTAGCCTGATACCTTAACCACTACACCAAACTGGCTCTATGTCCTTGACTAGCTATCTGATACATTGGTTTCAATGGACATAGGAGTACCTTTATTGATATGAATGAAAAACATGTAAGAATTGGGAGGATTACAGTCAGACTAAACAGTGTATGATAAGACAGAAACTAATTCAACATAACTTTTTACAGTTAGAAGATCAGGGAGCCTGTAAAAGTGAATTTTATGGGTCAGAATGGACCACACTTTTGCACTTCTAATTTAAAGAGAAGTGGTTCACACGGGGAACAGGAATAAAAAAAACTATTTGATGATGCAAGCTCATCTTTTTAGAAAGCAAAATAAAAGAGGGGAAAGATGTAACAGACCTACCAAAAAAGAAATCTATGAATCCAATCAAGCCAGTTATTTGTTCACAAACTTAAATTTTATTTATTTACTGATTTATCTAACTTGTATACCACTAGTGTCAATTAATTACCTCATGGCAGTTTAGGCTACAAGGATACTATCTTAACTGGCAGAAAGGAATAAGGATGAATCCAACCTGGGAATAGGGTCATGACAATATGCCTGTCACTGTAGAAATGACATACAGGCCAAGCAAAATGTCTGTCCCGTCCATGCTTTTGGCTGACACCAGGCATAGTGTGTGTCCCTTTGCTGGGTGGGCTTAGAAGACAGTCTCGCTGCCAAAAAGTTATTGCCATAGCTAAGGGAAGCTTTCTTATAAGATTGCCTGTCCCAGCCTAGTGCCTTCAGATAGATTGGACTATGCCACCCAGAATATCTAGCCAGCATCACCACAGGCAAAGTGGGGATTATGGGAGTTGTAGTCAAACACATCTAGAAAGCACCAGTCTGTGGAAGGCTGACACACAATTAAGCAATGCAGTTGCCTAACCTCCCATCTGGTTTGTGTTAACGAAAGCGACCTATTCACATTGGAGAGAGAATGCAAAAAATGTGAAGAACAGCAAGTGGAATAAACAAATGGGGATCCTGTCTGATTGATCATGTTATTTGTTCTGGTAAGTATCTTTTGCAACTGCGGAAATGCTAAGAAGAGACCTGTAAGGAGTGATACTCGTGTTGAAAATGTTCCTAAGATTTCTAATCTTGTCCTTTCCCAAATGCATCAAAAGTAGTGGACGTTATTAAGCAAAAGCATTTTAAAATTATAAGCATCATGACTGCACATCCACGCTTGAGAAGTGAGTGGCTTTTGCCTACCTCTATTATAGAAACGCTAGGGTGAAGCACAGAATACTGAGAGTTACCTATTGAACAGTTAGTACAATCACATTTTAATAAATCAATGGATAATGCTACCTTGAAGGTTGTCATTCTAGCATTGCACATTAAAATGGAACTTCACAACAATTATGATTATTATGATTCCCATTTTACAACTACAGTATGGAAGAATGGAGGCTGGGAGGTGGTAGGGATAGATTCAGTGGGTCTGTAGTGTAGCAGGATTTGAACAGTAATCTGACTCATAGGTTGCCTGCTTTATTTTACTAGAAATTGTGCAGAGGATTCTATTAAAGGGAAAGTGATAAAACCTGCATAGGAGCTTTCATATAGTATTTCCCTTTGGATCGATACATCACCTATGCCAAAATATCCCTCCTTCCTGTTATCTAGCCATTACTTGCTGCGGACACAGTTACTTTTATAGAACTGACAAGGCGTATTACTCTTCATTTTAATTATACACACACCTGTGTGGCTCTGAGAACCATATTGTCATTTATTCTATTTCCACTAAAGCAGATATGCAAGTTAAACAGCAGGACTACAATATTATTCAACCCATTGTAACAACAGGTGAAGTTCTCTGCAAGCCAACCTTTCAAAACTTTGGAAGAAAAATGAAAGGATTTTCCTGGATTATAAAAACTTAGTATGATAGATCAACCACACTCTCTTACAGTGAGGGTGGAAGGTAGGTCAGGATATACAGGTGAAACTCGAAAAATTAGAATATTGTGCAAATGTTCATTTATGACAGTATGGCAACTCAAAAGGTGAAACCAATATATGAGATAGACGCATTACATGCAAAGCGAGGTATGTCAAGCCTTACTTTGATATAATTGTGATGATTATGGCGTACAGCTTATGAAAACCCCAAATTCACAATCTCAGAAAATTAGAATAGTGTAAAAAGGTTCAATATTCTAGGCTCAAAGTGTCCCACTCTAATCAGCTAATGAATCCATAACATCTGCAAAGGGTTCCTGAGCCTTTAAATGGTCGCTCAGGCTGGTTCAGTAGGAATCACAAGCATGGGAAAGACTGCTGACCTGACAGTTGTGCAGAAAACCATCATTGACACCCTCCATAAGGACGGAAAGCCCCACAAGGTAATTACAAAAGAAGTTGGATGTTCCCAAAGTGCTGTATCAAAGCAGATCAATAGAAGGTTATGTGGAAGGGAAAAGTGTGGTAGAAAAAGGTGCACAAGCAGCAGGGATGACCGCAGCCTGGAGAGGATTGTCAGGAAAAGGCCATTCAAAAGTGTTGGGGACTTTCACAAGGAGTGGACTGAGGCTGGAGTTAGTGCATCAAGAGCCACCACACACAGACGGATCCTGGACATGGGCTTCAAATGTGGTATTCCTCTTGTCAAGCTGCTCCTGAACAACAAACAACGTCAGAAGCGTCTTACCTGGGCTACAGAAAAAAAGAACTGGTCTGTTGCCCAGTGGTCCAAAGTCCTCTTTTCTGATGAGAGCAACTTTTGCATCTCATTTGGGAACCAAGGACCCAGAGTCTGGAGGAAGAATGGAGAGGCACACAATGCACGATGCTTGAAGTCCAGTGTGAAGTTTCCACAGTCTGTGTTGATTTGGGGAGCCATGTCATCTGCTGGTGTTGGTCCACTGTGCTTCATTAAGTCCAGGGTCAACGCAGCCGTCTACCAGGAGATTTTGGAGCACTTCATGCTTCCTTCCGCAGATGAGCTTTATGGGGATGCTGACTTCATTTTCCAGCAGGACGTGGCACCTGCCCACACTGCCAAAAGTACCAAAACCTGGTTCAATGACCATGGGATTACTGTGCTTGATTGGCCAGCAAACTCGCCTGACCTGAACCCCATAGAGAATCTATGGGGCATTGCCAAGAGAAAGATGAGGGACATGAGACCGAACAATGCAGCGGAGCTGAAGGCCGCTATTGAAGCATCCTGGTCTTCCATAACACCTCAGCAGTGCCACAGGCTGATAGCATCCATGCCACGCCGCATTGCGGCAGTCATTGCTGCAAAAGGGGCCCAAACCAAGTACTGAGTACATATGCATGCTTATACTTCGCAGAGGTCCGATATTGTTTTATTTCCAATCCTTGTGTTATTGATGTCATGTAATATTCTAATTTTCTGAGATTGTGAATTTGGGGTTTTCATAAGCTGTACGCCATAATCATCACAATTATACCAAAGTAAGGCTTGACATATCTCGCTTTGCATGTAATGCGTCTATCTCATATATTGGTTTCACCTTTTGAGTTGCCATACTGACATAAATGAACATTTGCATGATATTCTAATTTTTTGAGTTTCACCTGTATAGTCACCTGCTGAGATGGGCAGCCATATAAATTAAATAAATAAATAAATATTGTCAGATGTCTGGATGACTTGAAGTAAACCAAAGATTTCTGACTCCCAACTGTTTAATAGTGGCAGCTGCAAAAAAAAAAAAAGCCGGCTTCAGGAGTCATACTAAGTCATAAGAAAATTGGTATAGGTTTGGCTTAAGATGTGTGAGCTTACATCTAGTGTTTCGTAAACTATAGTTTTTGGCATGGTGATGTGTACTCCCAGGCAATTGTGATTTATTCAACAAGACACCCATTTTGTAAATCTTGAGTTCTGATAAAATATTGAGCATGTCCCAAAAGCTTGGGCTTTGTCAACTGCAATTTGGGGTTTGTAGTGGGTAAGCCTGAAATTCAATGGGGCTAACTATGTGGGCATACAATTTAAATTCTCTAAAGGTATGCATCAATGAGTAAAACATGGCAAATGATACTCAAGAAGGCAGCCAAGTCTATAGACTCTCAGTGATAGAAGAAGTAAGGTTACAGTGTGTAAACTGTAAAGTTGTGAGCCTCAGTGGGTGTGGGCCTCAGACAAGATGTAAAGTTCTCTTTTTAGTTTGCAATAATAACAGCTACAGTAAGGTGATTCAGCCTACTGTTTCAAAGGCAGCTGGGCACTTCCCCGTCCTTGGATTCTCTCAAAAGCAAACTCTTGTACCTATTCCCATAATACAACAGACCAAGATACTTTCTAATACAACTTAATGGTTGAGTTCACACAATACCTTCTACCATAAATTAAACAAGCCCGGTTCACACTACAAACCAATCCACCAAAAAAAAAGAAAAAAGAAACCCAAACCTTAAAATTAATCGGACTTAGCATTTACATTCATGTAGCTGCTAGGTCTTCACTGACCTTGTTAAATATGTTGCGTGAACCCAGTCAAAAGATCAGTTCTCCAGTTTAGCACTTGAAGCTAAACAACAGTCCTCTGAGAAACATCAGAGGAAACTGAAGTACTCTGGCTGATATTCCTGTAACGTATATGGAAACGTCAGTGAAAAAGCAAGATGCACATTTAATAGTTACTGCTCTTCTTTTCTGACCTTTAAGGGGACTGAATGTGAAAATCAGAAGTTGTGAAATAGATGTTGCTATGGAGGTGTGCCTCATACCACATAGAGTGTATTCTCCTTTGCTTCTACTTCTTTCTTCTCCAGCGAATCGTTCTTGTGCAAAACTCCACTGACTCTAAGATTGAATTGTATGTGCAAACAATCATATTTTGGATTCCCTGCTCCTTTGATAGCAAAACCTAAATACAGTAATTACTTTTGATTTTCAGATACCTCCTTTCCATTTTCTACTTTCCATTACCATTTCTCTCTTCCCTGCCACCTAGAAATGGTGTATTTTGTGATAAAATGCATTATTGGCAACACTACTAAAAATGCATTTTTTAATTTTTGGGTTACGAAACAAAAATCTGATAACATAAAATGGTGCAAAAAGACAAGTCTCACAAGTCCCATTTCTCAGTGTTACGCAAACAATAATAAACCATGTCTGAATTAATGTGAACAATTGTATGTGTGTGTGTGTGTGTGTGTATATAAAATTATTTGTAAAATAATTTTATATATACTGTATCATAGATGAAAGAATTCCAGAAACTGACCAGATTGCTCCAAAGCCCTTTGCCTTATCCTTCTGTTGTCCACTTTTTAATTATTAATTGTAAATAGCATACAGCTTCAATTCAGATGCAGATTCATCTTTTCCAAGTAGTAAAGTCCTAACAGCTATTCCCCATGCATGAACACCCCATAATTCTTGATGTGTTCATAAATTTCAAATATCAAGAATGCACATGTATTGGCAAGTAGTGATTTCTGTAGTCATGTTGACAATCGTGTAACTTGTACGAGTTCAGATAATAGGGAAAAGCCTTTTTTTGCTCTCAGACTAGACATTGCCTACATTTACCCTGATGTGTATGTTTAGCAGTGTTTTGAAAACAATTATAGGTAATATTAATTACAGGTAAACTGAAAGAAAACGTAGCAATACTTTCAGTGCCGTTTTTACACCTAAAAGTTTATATTCATTATGAACTTTCATCCAAAAGTTTCCAGTATTTTTTAAACTGTTTTAATGTGACATCTGAAACATCCCAAACATCTCTTAATTAATGGATAGTGTAGTTTGTGAAATTGAATGGATCCAAAATCTGGGACAACTCTCAGAAGATGCATGTTTTCTTGAATGTTTGCTAAACACTACTTTTCCAAACAGCATAGTTTTAAAACTCCTGGCCTACTGCAGCTTTTGATTTTTTTTTTTTTTAAATAGACAATCAAAAGCTTTACTTCTCTTACACTTGAATCTTGCTGGGAATACCCCCAAAAGCCTGAATATCAGTGAGGTGCGGGGGGAGGGGATTATTCTTGAGGTGATGCCTCAACAAACCATTCAATCCGGCTCGAGCACTATCCGCAAGGGTCTTTCCAAGCTGTCCAGAACTTCAGGAAATCCTCTGATTCAAAGCAAAGTAGCAAAGACTACTAAAAGCCCTTTTTTTCATTTTAGCCTAAGAGTTATCTCCAACAGATTTCTCTCCCCCACCAATTCATTATTTATTTGCCCATTCCCTCTGTCTATCCATACTGTACACTGTCCCTTCCTACCTACTCCATCCCTTTAAAAGTAGGACTTTCACCTGGAACAGATATCCTTTTAAAGCAGGGAAACAACAGTGCAGCAACAGGGGCAAGTATTCCTCCTTCCAGTCAGGAAAGCAAGGGGAAGAGGGCTACATTTGATCCAGGACATCACAAGCATTTGAGGGGAAGTCAGTGGGAATTCCTTAGTCCGATTCATGGCTTGGCATTTCTCCTTCAAGGCCTTGAAGCCTGCTACCAATTTCTTGCCAAAACTTCTGTCAGAAGCAATTTAATTTAATTTAAAAATGTGTTTCCCATCAATCTAGTCAGCAAAAAATCTTTACGCAAATGTTTTAAAGAATGTGCAATAAACATAAAATATAATCAAACCTGAAATTATGCAACCTATATTGCATTCTTGTGGCATATGCAATTTTAAATTTTATTGCCCTGCTCCCACCCCATATGTCCATTCTATGTAGCTTATATACCAAAATGGACACATGTCTCTCTCTCCCACCTCCCAACATTTTAAAGACATTCTTGTCTTTCCTCTAGGAGCTGAAAGCAGTATACATAACATTCCCCTTACCACTTTTTTGCCCCCACCCAATAACACACTTGTACAGGAGATCGGGCTAGGAGATTGCAACTGGCTCAAAGTCACCCTATAAACTCCTGTGGCTGAGGCTGAATCAGAGTCTCCCCACTACCTTACATGGGCAAAGTTTTAAGCATCAAAAGAAGAGAAGAAACCTACCAGCCAATTCAACTTTACTGGGGATTAGAAATAACCCTCTCCTCCTCGTATCCAACTGGCTTTTTTTCTACTAGGTAGAACAATCAGAAGGGTAATTTAAAAAAGTCTCGGTAATAGCTGCTTGTTAGTGCTGTTTGGCTACATCAGCACAGGATGTGTGAAGGAGTGTAGACCTGGCCTTGGGAATAGGATAGGAATGAGCAAACCATTAAGGGTGGCTTTCAGAAAATATTACTCAGTTCAGAGAAAGAGGAAAGCGTGAGAAATTCAAAATACTCCTGTTTTGATTTTGTTTGGTATAAGATGGGGCAGAGAGAAACACTGGCAGATTCTGTTATTCTACCCTACAACAATAAGGATCATTCCTGGAGTCCTTGCCATGCCCGTTTCTTGACTTTGTCTACCTCAAAGGGCCAACAATGTGCTCCTTGTTCTCCTGAAGTTATGACTCTCTGGAGCTAGGAACTCAGACCAGAAGCTGGGTGACTCTTCCAAGCTGTGAAACCCAACTTAGCAGGGGCTGACTCAGGGGCCTGGGGAGGCTGTGTTACTAAGATCTAAGGAGGAGATAAATTCAGCTCCTGGAAAAGTCTACCAGCCTCTTGAGGGCTGTAATTGCCAGTCCATTTCAGTGGAGGATCCTAATGGGCCTTTGATTGCTCCATAGCTTGGAAAACTTTTGTATGTTCTGAAAATAAATGAAATTTGGAGACCATAGATCCTCCCTCCCTCCCTCTCTCCCTCTCTCTCTCTCTCTCATACACGCACGCCCTAAAGCAAAGAATGAGTCTCAAAGAAGGAATATGGAATTGGCATTAATTGGCATCTGTTTTAATTTAAATAACTAGCAATGAGGGAGCTTGTATTCTGCATGTCTGACTGGGATCTCTCATGATGAACACTCATTAGACAGAACTGCATCAATGTTCAAATAGCATATTCTGCAGAACGATGCAGCCTTCTCCATAGGTGCCCTTCAGGTATGTGGACTTGAATTCTCAGAATTCTCACTGTGTGAAACAAGCACCACAAATCTCTCTCTGGGTTAGTCAGAAGTGAAGTTTTATTGGACGCGTTTGCAAAGGCTGGCGGGCTTCGTTGCAAATAAGAAGCCACACTTCTTACAGGTTTCAGCACATTTTCTACCCTAGGCCGACGCTCAAACTTCCTCATTTCCCCCATTGGCCGAGGTACTCTGAGGTCACAATCTTTCCGGCTGCTCTAGGATTTCTTCCTGGTCCCTCCCACCTCATCTATGGTAATTGCTTAAGGTTTCAGCTAATTGCATTATACTGATAGATTGCTCCAAGTTAATTTGTATTTACATTGTCCCACACAAGGAGACAACAACTTCCTCTCCATCTGCCACTATTTGATAACCATAACACTTAACACTACTTCCTTATCTCTCACACAGCTGCACTCTTAGCATGTTCAAGTTACTATTTCTTTGTCAATAATAACATATTTTATCCATCTCTCACATCACTGATGGCCAAACTGACTGGGAAATTTGGGGAGTTTGAAATTCACACATATGGAAAATATTGAAGTTGGAGAGGGCTTGAATAGGTAGGTAAAAGTTTAGAATTTTCCATACCGTTAAGGAAAGATAAAAGCTTGGTGATTATGTATTTTAATTATGCTATTGTGGTATCTAATAGGTACTGCTCCAGATTTATATCTGTATTTGAATGCTTGTTCAGCATGAAGCCTAAGAGATGAACCAGGGACAATCATAATTTCACAGTGTCCTCATTCATTCATTCATTCATCAAATTTGTCACGACCCATCTCATTAAACAACTCTGGGCAGTTCACAACAACATAAAAATTCATTAAAATGCAACATAAAAGCAATCCTAAAAATAAATAAATTCCAAGAAGATAGAAAATTGGCAAGTATGTAATGTTACCTGTAATGGTATTATAAAAATAAGGAAGTTTATTCCATATGTTACCTAATCTCTGTAAAAAAAAATTGGATAAAATATAGATCACCAGACTCTAGATTAAATTGTCCTCTGCCATCACAACAGACAAAAAAAAAAAAAAAAAACGGAAGTAAAACTGGAAGTGTTAGTCTATTAGAATACCATCCAGGGCTCTCGTATAGATGCACACAAGTTTTATGGAGGAATAAGTCAATAACAGTTGTTCCTGAGTTTTAGAAATATAAAATCTAATTGTTGTTCAGTTCGTGATAACAACAGAAAATGTCAAGGTCAAAACTGATATAAAGGACCATGATTTCCATTGACTTTAAGACTAAAGAAATACAGTTACCAAAAAAATACAGTTTCCTCTTAACAGAGGAAGTTAATTGGACATGCTGAACTATTCTACCTAACTTCATATCATCACAGTTTAGAAAGGTTGTTATTATCCACATTTAGGTGCCATTTTGGTAACATGCAGATGTTGCTATTCTTCCAATCAGAAAACTCATGCAAGGTTATTCTTTTCAACTTTTGGCACCAACCCTGCAAACCTAAGTATTACATTTGGCACCTAGAATATCCTGTTGTAAAGATGGTTCAGTCAGCTTTAGGAAGGGATCAGCCTGTCAAAGAATAGAGTAAATGTTACAAAGAAGTAACACTATTTATTCTTTCCATTTTCAATTGATGAGGTGCTCAGAAAACAATTGATGCTATTGCTGAGGAACGGGGTGATCCTGGTTACAAATTACATGATTGGTATTCTAATTACAACTATAATAGCCAATAAAATCAGTGAGCTGGGAGTCAATGTCTTGAGTAATTTAAAGTATTAAGCCTACCCACCATATCAAATTATCACAAAATCCATCTTTCTTCACCCATATTACCTGTTGAATAATTTAGGAAAAGAGATTGTATGAAGGAGTGAGTAGGCTACACCAAGGGACCCTTAAGCAACTTATTGTAATAAACGTTTCTAATAACTCAAGTTTCTGCCGGTTTCAAACCCTTATACCCTATGCAATGATGTTGTAGGTATACTCTGTGACATAGCAGCTTATGAATCTCAACCTCCACCGTATTGTATTTAACAGTTTCTATGAAGCCATCAAACCCATGCTATTGTTCTCCTTTTTTAATCACAGCCATTCCTCAAATTATATAAAGCTAATAAAGACCTTCATTATCCCTGTTTGCGTGTTTATTCAGCAAACAAACAAAAGCCCAGGATCAACAGATATGCTTCTGAGCTGTAAGGTTGACTTAATTTCAGAGAATTAGGCCTGGTAACTTCTTTGTTTTTTATTAATATAGCTTTCTATCATGCTTTTCCTGATTAATGTCACAAAGAGTGATGTTTGCCCCAATTCACCCTTTAAGGTACATATTTAGCAAAGACCCTTGAGGTTTTTTCCCCATTGGAAATCACAGGCAAATTCCACTCAGAGTTATAGCAGAGGCAAAAAGTTAAAATAGGGTATATGCTTTATTGCATGTAGAAGATGACCTTGAGTTGGGAGGAAGCTACCACCGATCACCACCTGTCATCTTGGAAAACTCACCTCAGGCAGGACAGATTTTAATGGAGCACGTGGACTAATCATCTGAGTTGAGTGAAACTACATAGCCAAGGTCCATGATTTTCCTTCAGTATTTAAGAGATAATTTGCTTTGCTTCTCAGCAGAAAATAACATACATCTTATGTCTTCCCCTTCTAACCTGGTAGGAAAAAAAAGACTTATGGGGAGAGAAGAGCCAGAGAACAAAGGATCAAACTTACCCCAACTTAGTGAACTTCAGATCTGTTCCTATTACTACCACTTTAGTTTTTGGGTAAAACACACAACATCGTTCCATTTAATATGTAGTTTGACTTTCAGTTTAAGGAAGCTTCATACATTGTTCACATATTTTATGTATCAGTGGATGAAATGACATGAGATCTCATCACATTGCCAAGGGTCTTCAGCTTTTTGTTATTTTTTTCTAAGACCCATTGAACCTAACAGATTTTCTGGCATTTATTCTTCTATAAAAGAACACAGGATTGCAGCCAACATGTGATAGCACATTTGAAAGAGAGAAAACTAGAGTATGAAGAAATGATAGCCTTCTCGGTTTACCATTAGAAATAATTAAAGCTAAACAAAAGAACGCACCTTAAGGAGGAAGAATAAACATGGCTCTGCAAAAATAAGTTTTGCTTCACTAAATATGAATGTCTTTGATAACATCAACAAGCATGTGAATTGACATGATGCAGTAGATGCTATGGGCAGAGGCACAGCCTTGACTAAACCTCCTAAGAGAACTGTATCCAAGGAATAAGAGGACACAGCTCTTTCTTATAATATTATATTATAATATTGAGCTATAACGTAAGACTCATTCTTTCCAGATTCAAGGGAATGAAGGACTTGGGTCCATAGGTCCATAAAGAGAACAGAAACCCACTACGTCACTCCCCATTTCTTCCTATGGGAAAATGCTTGCTTTCAGGGCTGAAGCTGGCAGAAATGAACAAAAATGTTTTGCTTCCTCCCTGGCTGCCTGAAGGGTGTTTCTATGATAGACAAGGGGAGGGAAAGGGTGAAGGAAAACAATTGTCTTAAGAGAAGGAGTTGCGAAGGGGGGAGCGATTGGAAAAGGCTGTTGAGCTTTTGCTTTCCAACTCCAAAATAATAGCCCTATTACTCTCTGAAAACCACAGACCCTCCTTTTCTCTTGCCGCCTCCCTGGAGAAGAATTGGTCATTGCACAGCTGTGAAAGAGAAATATATATATATATTTATATATATACTTATATAGATAGATAGACACACACACACACGAGAGAGAGAATTTGCCCTTCTGAATTGGTTTGTGGGGCTGGACAAAACCTCATTGTGTGCTTTATCTGTCCAGAAGAGAATGGGCCCACAGTCTCATTCTGGCAGGGCTTCTGCCTTTGGTTAACTGTGGTTAGACAACTGTAACTTCATTTAGATACGGTACTCTGTATGCGTGTGTGTCTATGTGAATGTGGGTATGGTTTGGACATTATTATTGATTGTGCACACATCTGGACAAAAACACAAACATAAATCCTCTCCATGTCCTGTTCAGAAAAAAAAATAGGAGAAGGTTGACAGGTTTTAAGAACGGAGGCTAAAAACACAAGCCTACACCTATTCATTTTAGTCTTTTCCGAGGCTACATGTATTTGTCTCAGCTGCATATTATGGAGAGATCTCTCCCAAAATGGATATCCATAAGTGTCATATTAATATTGGATCAACAATCTGTTAATTCAGAAATGAATTCACTAGAAGTGATTTCCTAGCTGGTATGCTGATTGCTCTGCAGGCACCACTTTGAGATATTTATGTAATTATGTACTTTGAGAAGTATGTAAGAATTCAGTGAGGTTTTCTGAAACTAAGAGAGGAGAAATTTAGCAATGCACCGCATGTCCAGGTTGGTATATCATATTACGCATGATTAGTTTTAACTATATTTTGCAAAGTTTTATTTTAGTGTGATGTATGAACCATCTAAGAACGCACCTGTCATATTATTTCCTGTTTCACCCACATGATAACATCAATAATTAAAATTGGCTCTGCTGACTGGAATTTATGGAAGTTGTAGTATATAAATCAAGTTGGGAGCCTGATCTATAGCATGTATTAAAATAAATTTATATATTTATATCCCTCTCAAGTCCTGCTGTGCTGCCTTATTGTGGTGTGTGTGTATGTGTTTGTGTGTTCCTGGGAGGGATGAGTGAAGAATGTCTGGAGGGAATGCCAAGAATAAATATTCCCAGCAGGGTCACCCAAGGCATGAAGGCCATCCCAGCTGCCCAGCTGAAGCAAACAGGCACCTATATTGGGCAACAGCAATACAGGAAGATGCTGGAGGCAGATGATCACCTTAATGACAATGGTAAAGGCATCAGTTCATATAGCACTGGAGAAGGCAATGGTAAACAACTCCTATATTTTTTACCAAGAAAACCACATGGATAGAAAATCACTATTGGAAGACCTGAAAGACCAGATTACAGACAGATTGTCCTGGAGAAAATCTATCTATGTGGTCACTAAGAGTCAACACCGACTCGATGGCACATACTCAGTTAATGTATTTATATCCTGTCCCTCTGCTCAGAGGTGGAAGTAAATTTAATTTCATTTATTGCAATCTCCAGTTATATGTCTTAAAATTCCTTTGTTTAGGCCAACTTATCCAAAGCATAAACTTGCTTTTGAGTGAGTCTTTGATGACCCAATATGTTATGTTAGTATTGCCTTTGATTTAAATACAATGTAGTCTTGCAGAATATTTTCATATTCTACGTCAATTCAACTTGTTTGCCTTCTGAATGTTAATAGTGTATATAAAGAAAAGAAACAACCAAGCTGGTAGAAAGAACTCCAGAAGCAGATAAAATTTCATGTTAGTGGCCATCACTATACTGTGTAGTAGTGAATTTTGCAGGTTAATTCTGTGCTATATGCAGGATGTGTCCTTCTAAATCTCCCATCATTCAGATTCACTAGTCTGAAACAAAGTTTTCTCCTTATCCATTTTCTTCACAGTCTTTTCTATTCCTTTTTTAAAATTCTGGTTAATTTTCCGTTTGTCTACAATAGTGTTTCTCTATCTCAGCAACATGCTGGCTGGGGAATTCTGGGAGTTGAAGTCCACACATCTTAAAATTGCTGCGGTTGAGAAACATTGGACTACAATGATCAGTGATCTTTTATACTATTATTTCTTGGGAAGTGTGAAGGTTACATTGCCATTATGTCCTTTCCAAACATATTAAGCTTGTCACTATGGGAACAGAACAATGGACTAGATGGGTCTAGTGGATTTGATAAGGTCCTCAAACCTGGTGCCCTCCAGATGCATAGCTATAATCCCCACCATTAACATCAAACACAATGGTTGCGGGAAATGGAGACTGTGTGGTATGCTGAACATTATTATGGATATTCTTTGTTTTAATCTGCTGCTGCAGGATGGGTAGTGTAAATAATTTGATCTGCTCCACTTTTGTGCAATATTCCTTCAACTCATTATCAGACTTTCTGGGGGGTTCCCTGGAATTTCAAGACAGTCTCAACAAATGCTGATTTCATACGAGTATTAGTACGAAATACTTCAGCTACTGACGTTTTGGCCTTTAAGCCAACTATTTAAAGGGCCGAATCTTGTTAAAGAGTCACGAGCGTCGACGCTCGAAAGAACTTGCCCAGGAAGGCAAATGTACGGCTGCAAAAATCCAAGGGATCGCTAGTCGGCAGCAAAGAGTTACAGTTTCTTCTCTTTCCTGACGGATTTTTGCAGCCCAGGTTTTTGTAAAACCCTCCCCTCCGCCGGCCGGTCTTCAGTAATGCTACTTCAGTTGTACACCTGCTGAACTTCTGCCTGGACCGGCAGATTGGAGCACAGCTGGTCGAGGAAAAGGGGCCAGAACCCTTCTACAGAACGAACCTTCGCCATGGCAGGAATAGCGACCCCGAGGCAGCCAGCCGAGTGGGTCGTTCGCGTCGTGCCCGCTTTGGCCAGCAGAGAGCAGGAGCCGTGGAGGCGGGAGGAGGAGGAGGAGAAGGCGGAGAAAAAGCGGCGAGGAGGGCGTGAGGCGAGCGGCTGGGGCTCCCGCAGAGCCGAAGTTGAGTGCCAAGCGGCGTGGGGAGGCCGCGGCGGAGCGCCGGCTGGGGGAGCCTGGGAGCCAATCTCCCCGGGGGAAAGCGCGCTCGCTTCTGCTCGGGCGTCGGAGGCGCGCCCCAACTCGGGTCTCTTGGGGCCAGAGTCCGGGGAGCGCAGTCCGAAGTCCCAGGGCGAAAGGGCTCCGGGGCGCGCGCCGCCGGTGTTGCGCGCTCGAGGCACCCTGGCCGGGGGGATGCCCCTGTGCGGGCTCGGCGACTAGCCCGGCCGCCTGGTGCATGGCCCAGCTATGGAGGTGGTGGACGAGACAGAGGCTCTGCAGCGCTTCTTCGAAGGTAGGCGAGCGCGAAGCCCGGGCACGTTGTGCAGGGCAGGGAGAAGGGCGAAGCAAGCCGGGCTCCCTCTCGCCGTTCGGCGCCCGCTTCTCCGCTGCTTTTTGATTTGGGGGTTAGCGGCGCGTGAGGACGGCGGCGGCGCCTCAGGAAGTACGTGTCTGTGGTGTCGTGTCGTGTGGTGCACCGCACGTGTGTGTTGGAAAAGGTAGAAATTGTGGGGTTCACATGAAGGAAGTTGCGAGAAGGGGTTTTAGAATGACATTCGTTTTGGACGCTGCGCGCGGAATGAGCACCAGCACAGCCTCGCTGATGACTTCCCACGAGGGATCTCAGAAAGTGAATCCAGATAGTACCGCCAACTCCGCCTCGCGAGTGGCTTTTAACGAAACTCTTCCCGCTCCCTTTCCCGGTCCCCCCGTTCGTATCCTGAAATTGCACGCATCAGTTCTTTATTTACTTTCCTCTGCCACTCAAAGCTCACCTTGCATTACTGTATGGCAGTGGTCACGTGTTACGGGCGATCCTGAGCTCGCTTGCTGGTCTTGTTAACGCGTGGGTCCGTGTCTGAATTGCAGATGAAAGCGTTGAGGGCCACGGCTGAACTAAGATATGAGTTAGACGTGTGTAAAAACACTGGGGGGAAAAAAACGTTTCCAAAACTCACTGGCAAAGGAAATCAGTAATAACTTACAGAGCAGAATCAAAAGTGGTTGTGTCAAGGCCATGCGCCTTCCACCATCTTTCTCCAAGTTTTTAGAATCCTTTATTATGTCTTTCTGATTACATCTAATTGTTAATAATTGGTTAGAGAACTCATGCTGACTGACAGCCTGAATACACTCAGACAATGCAAAGTTACCTTTTACCTTTTCCTGTAATACATAACCAGTGGCAGAAATCCCTTTCGCAGCACACTGATCCTGTATTCATTCTAAAATCCTACAGTCATTCTCAAGTGAGTCTCAGGTCATTTGTCACATGTCAACGTTATCCACTCGTTACTAGGCTTTGAGAAGTCCCTTAATCTTTGGTGAAAGATTATATACTAATGAGGATTCCTTTCCTGTCTGCGGTGTGTCTTATTCAACATGGCAAAGGCCTGTATGCAGTTTTTCCTACATGGTTTCCATTTTGTTACCATGCTGTCATAATATCCTGTGATGGATATTATTTTTTATTGTAGAATTCTAAATTCTGTGGAACCCAGAAAATTCCAGGGATTTGATCCTTTCCTCACAGCACATTCTACCTGTTGCATTGTGGCAAGCCTCTGATTGCCACAGATCACAAAAGGAGCTTGCAGCCAGTTCTGACTCTCTGAGGTACACAAAAGAAATGTATCTGGTTCATTCACCTTTTATGCGTACTCTTAAAATCTGAGGAGTAGACATTTTAAAATGTTAATTATTGGAGCAAAAATAATAAATCTTGCAGCACCTTCAGTACCAATGCAATTCATTATGGCATAAGAATATTAGTTTTTCTGATGTTTTTATTAATTTCTTCATCTTTAAAAAGCTGTAAAACTTTTGTTTTCACCTTCTGAAAAATATTGTGTGAACTTACTGTTAAGGAAGCCAATTATGTGTTACTTGAGTGCTCAATATTTAGATTATCTGATACATGGTAATTTCATTTTACTTTAATGTGTGTATATATATATATAGGAATATGGTTTTATTTTAATGTAGCTACGGGAATCTCCTTAATACTTTTGGGATGCTAAAGTTAAAATAGGGGAGTCTAACTGTTGTACTGTTTTCCCTACGGAAATTGCTCCTTTCCTTACCCACAACTTGCTATTAGCCCCAGAGGAGGAACATATTTCACTCCTTGAGAAGCTAACAACAGCCTACAGGATGGTGGACATCATTATGTTCTTAATAAAAATATATCTTGAATTAAGACAGAATGTCCTTGCTGAAACTTTTTTTTAGGTCTTTCTCTCTTTGAGTCATTTTTCTTCTGTGTTTCAAGATTTGCTTTGCTGTAGTTCCTATCTTTATTTATAAACCATTTTCTTCTTTGTAGTTCTCAAATTCTTCTATGATTCTTTCTGTTTTTCTTTCTTTGTAACATTTAACATTTCTACGCACCATCTTTTTTAGCAGTACTTTTGTATTTGTGGATTCAGGGGGAAAAATGGCTTATTTCATTGATCCTGATTCCACTTCAGGTATATTGAAAACTTGCACATCATATCAAGCCACTTTTACTGATCAATAAACAAGCAAGGTGTGTGGAGAAGGCATCCCCACGTGGCATCCTGTATGAATCATTTTTAAGTCACGTCCTGCGCCCTTCCATTGTGGACTGGCGGTGTAGAAGACAGACTTGAAGGTCAGCATAATGCATTGGACACGTCCAGGATTTGATAACATTTTACCCTCTTCCTTAATGCTTCTTTTCTTGCCGACTTCCTTGTGTAGTGATGATGTGGCAGATGGGCTAGACTACAGCTGTTTGTAGGAATGGTAATAAACAGAAAAAAGAACTGTTTGCAGACCAAACAAAATACATCTAATATCTTTCAACTTACGGTCTTTGTATACATATATAACAAGTTAGTGTGACTTGAGCGTAGGCAGCAAACAATTACAACTAAACAAATAATCTATGTATTAGCTAAGAATACAACATGGTAGTTAACAGAATTGGAAGACACCACTTCAGTCCATCAAATCCAACTTCTTGCTCTCTAATTCAAATCTTTGGGGATCTCTAATTCAAAGCTTGGGCTGCCGCAGATTCACTGGGTGGCCTTTCCTGTGCTGGTATACGACTTAACTCCTGCCTCCCCTCTACAACACACTATTGGTGTGCCTTACAAGCATCATTGTAAAATTGCTTAAATGATAGTTTAGTATGAATTGCTTTCAGTCTTGAAATTTGATCTATAAATGCAAAGTATTTTTACATAAGGAAGTTTCAACCTCAAGTGGAAAAAAGTTAAGCAGAAGTCATAGTCTCAATTTTATAGAAAAGTTGGCATATAGCACTCATACTTGTATGGTGCAGAACTGCTTAAAAGAATCCCCAGTCATCACAAATTTAAAGGAAGCATTGTAGTCTCCTCTCCTGCTTTATCTCATTGCTTAAAATGCTTTAACATATAAGGGATGACAAGTTCTCCAACTAATCCCCAAGTAACTTTATTAAAGTGGTGGTTTTATAGCTATTCAGAGCCTCTTGTTGATTCACAGTATGGAGTAAAATTCCAATTTCCTCACTTCTCAAATACATCCTTCATAACATCACATCTTCCCCACCTCCATTTTTAAATGGTTTACTCTAAAGGTAACAATGACTGATTCTGAAGGGAGAAAGCTGGCAGTTCAGTCTTAAACAAAATCCAAAAAGATGTGCTGATGTCAGGTATAAAGTGTTTTTTTTTCCTTCCCTGAAATGCAAAAGTATATGTTTAATAGCACATTTTGACAGTCTTGTAGTTGTCCCACTGTTCTCATTGTAAACGTATACTTGTTTATTTAGAAGTCTAAGTCTTTTCAGTTCCTTAGGGCTTACTCTGAGTATCTGACTGCAGTCTAAGTTTTTGGATTAGTCCTTTTGGCTCACTTGTTATCACATGTATGTTTGATGGAGTCTTTGCAATTATATGTTCTAAGAAAATGTCTGAATGTTGTCCAAAGCTATGAATCTGTGTAGTATGAAAATGAAATAGTTGTTGTTTGTTACTTTTGTAACAGGACTATGAGAAGTAGGACATATTTAGCTCCTGCAAGTCCCTGAGTTGCATTATTTTCCTTTTTCAGTGTACAAATTCTAGATAAATTTGTAAAATTAGTGAACAAGATATATTCTGTTTGGTTCTCATGTACTGTATTTTTTTAGTATTATTCTGTTAGATGAGAGTGGAAGGAAATATTTACTAAAAAGACACATTGTGCAGAAACTGATGATATGGATTATTACTCTGTTTCCATGTATTCTCTTCCTTGTCTTAGTTTCTTTTTGTGGGATGTTCAGATTGTTTTTAAAATAAATAATTATACATTATTTTATTTTGGATCATTATGGTGCCCTAGGGTAAACTCTGATTTTGAAATTGACAATCTGCCTCAGATAAATATGTACTGTTTGTAAAACAAAGTTGCTTCTATATATGACGTTTAAACTGGGTTTTAGTTTCTTATGTCTGTATTGGAAATATAAAACATACATTGGCTATAACAAACACTTGATAGGAACAGTTTCGCATCAGCTTTTGATCTGTGTACAAAATGTACATGATCAAAGTCCAGATTGAGGTGAATTGTGAAATTATTCTGAATTAATTTGGAAGAAAAATATGCACAAATGACAATTCACAACTAAAATCCAACTTTAAAATATTCCTGCTGAATGGCACAGTTCAGTTATAATGCTTACCATATATGCTCTATGTATATAGCCAAAAGTCTTAGGTTCCAAAATGCACCCCCAAAATTTGGTTCCACTTATCTGCAGACCTGAGCTCAGATATTTTAAAGCCCATCACAGCCTTAAAATCTTGTGGTTTTATAAATGATGACATAACAGTTTGCAGTCCCCCCCCCCCCCCCGTCACTGTGGTTAAAAATTCTAGGATGGGCTTATCCGCAATTAGTTACGGTAGTATACAAATTGCCTTTCAAGATTCGACAACATGGCACTTGCCCATCAGATTGTCGTCTGCCCAGACTTATCCAAGTCCAAATGATAAAAATTTATCAATAGGTCCCCTTTATCTACTTCACCCTCTTTTATCTACTGTTTTTAGTTTACTCAATCATGATGTCTTTCCATTTAGAAAGACTATGAGCTGCCTTGCAAATTCATTCATTCTTCCCACTCTTCTTTCAGTGATCAGACTGACATATTTAAGGCTCTTGGGAAGTACTTCTGCTCAAAGTGGGACCTGTTAATTGGTGATTTGCTGTAGATCTGATCACCATGAGTAATCTTTAGTGAATTTAAGTTTGTGAGGACAGTTTTCAGCTTTAAATATTAATCTGGAATTAATATTTAATTTCTGAGATTTTTGACCACCTTTTTAAAGAAATTGGGATCACAAACAGGAAAGTAACTACAATTATTTAAGCAAACAAAGTTGACTATTTTTTCCAACATGCAGAGCAAACAAAGGTATATAAATAAATCTATCTACTTAGTAAGATACAGATTGATTGATATGCTCTCCTTTTCTTCTCTGTTCTACCTTGTGAAGTTTTCCCTTGTTGGAAGGATTTAAACAGAGGCTAGATATTCTTTTCCTAAGAGGACAGTAATTTTATTCTGTATTGTAGATTACTCATCAAGGAGGGGTTGGATTAGGTAACCTACAAGGATCTTTCCAGTTCTGTGATTCTAAGTAGATAAACTACTAACTGACTGTCCAAAGATAGTTTTATCCATTTTCTGGCAATGAGGTGAATGCGGTATTTTCCTTTATTTACTATTTATTTGGCTTTTAAACAATATAGAACAAATCTTGTTCTCCACATCCTGGCAAGTGAGTCATCCCTCAGTGATTGTGAGCTACTTGAAAAGTTGATTTCCCCTCTACAACTTCTAATTATCTCCAGCATTTATAATGAGGGAATTGCATTGTATGGAATGATGTATTCTTCCATGCTGCAGAAATAACTAATTATGAAAGAAATAATATATCAATTTAAAAGCACATTGATGTCTGCTGTTGTTTCCATAACCACCACAGGGCTTAATGATGATACTGAAATGAGGAGGACAGAACATAGGCAAAAGATGTTCTGATCTCTTTTTCTGTTGAGAATCTGAGGAAGACAATAAACTAATGGCCAAAGTTATCATCGTCATGATTTTGGAGAATCCTTAATGTTACAGTGGATTCCTGAGCTTTCTTCCAATTCTTTTTTATTAGGTTTTTTTTTATTGGTTTCATCTTCATTATTACTCCTGGTGACAAACTTTCAAGACCAGCCATAGGCTGCGTACAGAAAAGATTCTGGTGATTTCAAACTGGCTGCATGTTAACATGCTTTACCAGTCTTTTTTTTTTCTTTTTAAGAAAACTTAGTTTCATTGTCAATAGCGAATTCCTCATGTTACTATATGTAGAAATAATTTCAGGTATTCAGTCAGTTCACAATAAGTTGTGTTTTTCTTATGTCAAATTCTGATTTGAGCAAATCTATTGATTCTATGCTATTTAATTTTTAAGCATATTTCCTATATATCCATGTACTCTTTGAAAACTGGTGATCAACATTTGTGGTATATATTATGGGCTACACAAGATTTAGACGGAAGGACAAAAAGATATCTAGTAGTTCTTTGAGAGTTTTGGAGAGAATTCTGAATTATAAATGGAAACGTCTAATTCTTAGCTATACAGTATGTGGAAGTTTAGAAATGGGATGGGCAACATGCAGCCCTCGAAACATTGTTGAACTTCAGTTCCCATAATAAGAGATGACAGACACTGCTGATGAACAACATCTGGAAGATAACACACACTCAAGCATTCTAATTCTGTTATTTTTGATTTAAAGAAACGAATGGACTTTCAGACTTAAAAACTATTTGCAACATAAGGCGTATTATCACTTACGTCTTTCTCCCCCTCCTTCAAAGTGACGATATTCAAAGAAAATGGTGTTTGCATGCTGTTAAAAAGGAAATATCAAGGAGTTTGGTAGACCAAATGTGATAAAGTTTTCTGTGAATTTTCCAGATGCCGTGGCTGCTGAATATTTTCAGTACTGAATATATTCAACCCTAAAGGCTACAGGTTTTCTAGACAAGTTCAGCTTTACTTCTGATATCTGACTCATTTACGAAAGACAAGTGCTCTACCGCTTCTACTTTTGTGGCACTGCTTTTTAATTTCTTTTCGCGTTTTTATTACAGCAGAACTTGAATTTAATAAGCCCTTGATGTGCTATTCTTACTGAATTGTTGCTAGAAGTAATACTTCTAACCATTAAAGGAGAATGAGTAGTAAACACAACATGTCATAACACTTAGAATAAACATTTCTGTCCTTTCTGACATAAAAAAGCCAAGGATATCTCAGTTAAGCTTGCTATAGGTCATTCTCTTTCTCACTCATTGCAAGTGAGCAGTGACTTGTTCCCAACATGAATGGCAAGACAGGATGAAAATGGGGAAATTGGTGTCAAAAGTATGGAAGCTAACAGTAAATACATTGGAATAGGTTGCAGTGGAGTGGAACAGCTTGTGGGGCATGTTCCTTTGCTTTTTGCTTTTCAAGTATTGAGTAAAGAAGGAAAAGGTTGGTGTGGGTCTTCCGGGTTGTGTGGCCGTGGTCTGGAAGTTCTGTTTCCTAACGTTTCGCCAGCATCTGTGACCGGCATCTTCAGAGTGCAGAACTGCCCCTGTCTGTGCTCCTGCGCTCTGAAGATGCCGGTCACAGATGCTGGCGAAACGTTAGGAAACAGAACTTCCAGACCACGGCCACACAACCCGGAAGACCCACACCAGCCTTCGTATGCCGGCCGTGAAAGCCTTCGACAATACAAGGAAAAGGTTGTTGTTTCAGATCCTCTGATTCTAAATTTTCTATGGGAAACTGTTCTTTGCACTTGCAATGATGTTGAAAGACTGTGCTGCCTGTTGCTGCTCCATTGCAGGCTATCTAAAGTTTGGGAAGTACTTGCTGGCCAGTTGCCTAACTTCTCACAGGATTAAAAAAAAAATCAGAAAGAAAGGAATGTCTGTAAAGGTAAAAAAGTGGTGTGTGTTAAAGCCTTCATGAAGTAGGTAAGAATATGGTTATTTTTTTCTCTGTCTGTGGTGTTTCGAGAGTGTTTACATAGAACATTTGTATTTTATATCAAAGAGAAGTTGGGGAGTATGGGGGGAGTGTCGGGGGAGAAGCGTCTGACCCTTGGCTGGCATTTGCTGGTAACCCTACCTTCCTCTCCATCTAACACTCACGTAAGGGAAACAGTTACAACAGAGCTTAGCTATTTGGGATCCCGCTGACTCTCTTCGCTAATTTATGAGATAAGAGGTTGTTAAAGAATGTATATTGGGAAAGATGTGCGGAGTAGCTTAAAAGGGAGAACAAGTGGTATATGGGGAGTGGGAGGGGGGCTTGGCAACTCTCTGAAAACTTTAATAGAGGTCGGTGGTAGAGGCAGATACTTTAAAAAGTGAAAACAAAAGAGACAGAGCTGAATTTTAAAAATTCTGAACTTTATACAAGTAAAGAGTTTAGGTTAAGGTGGTCTAGCTTAACTGAAGTCAGCTGCTTCAGTAAAGAGGAGCTCCCAGTTGAGTGGCCAGATTCTTCAGTGGCATGGCTGCAGAATGTAAAACAGATAAAATGCTCAGGTGCTCTTCTTAACTTTGCTGCAGTTTCAGCCACGAGGGTCTAGGAGTTTCTGATACGGATATATTTTCAGTATAGGTATGTGACCAATGTGTGAAGGAAGAGCAGAGGCTGTGAGTTTATTGGTAGAGACAAATGGATTTATAATAATAATAATAATAATAGCAGCAGCGGCGGTGGCAACAAAATCACCATCAGTCAATTGCAAAAGGCAACTTTACTTGGAACAGTTTACATCCTTTAACACCATCAAACAACATCTGCCTATCCCAAGTCTTTGGCAAGGACTCGATAGGTGGATAAAAATGCCAAACCCAGTCTAAACATGTGGCTGACTGTGTAACCAACCATAATAATATGTCATCTTACTACCTGGTTTTAGTTTAGCAACCATACCATTTGCTGTTTGAGGAATTAATTTCCCCAGTATCTGAGGAGAGCATTCATATGATGTTTTGATTTCTGTATGCTATCACCCTGTTCCATTCATGGAATTTTACCCAAAGTTGTGTATGCATGGGGGAGAAATTGCAGATGTCGTCATCTAACCCATGTTTCCACACTGCTGTTTTCATCTCTCTCTCTCTCTCTCTTTTATCCCAGATAATCTATTGAGATATAATAGAAGCATTATCCTTGATAGTGCTAGAAGCCCTCCTTTGGAAATACTCTAGGCCTAGAGTTATAAATCCATTTACAGGCTTGAAAGATCATTGGAAACAATAGCTTTATATGTTCGTTTTGCTAAAATAATATAATTGGAATCATTCTTATTTGGCTTTGGCATGGAAGCTTCAAATGACAAACCCAAGTGTGGTAAAGGAAATGTTTCCTGAATCTCATTATTTCATTCTGATCAAATTTGAAACAAAGATTTACATAAATTCTGCATTTGAGACATCTTTCCCAGTTAGAATTTTGGCTGAGTTTGAAGGCTAATATTCTGGCTTTGATATTATTTACATTGTTGAAAAACTATGCATGTATTTTGAGATTTACTTAAGCAAATGGATTAGAATTTCTTATGCATAGGACTTTCATTTTCCTCCAGGAGATGCACTTTGATTAAGATGTCAGTGTGTATCTTTGAGGGTGAGGATGTAGTGCCAGAATGGGAGGTAGATCTGGTCAATTATAATAAGAGGAAGAATCGCACATCAAACTAGCAAAACCCCACCCAGCTTCCTTGTTTCGTAATTGCTTTGAGGAATATGTCTGCTTTCTTCAAGGTTATTTTGGGAAAGAGTTTGGTAAGGTGCTAAGGGAAACTAAGGCAGTGGTTTAGTAACTTTTCAAGTCAGTCATTTGTATCAATCACATGTATCTTAAAATGTGAGCCAGAACGATTAAGCGCTTGGGAAGTGCATCAACTGCTAATAATAGATCACTCTGGTATTTGACAAGGAGACACATTATAACTCTTCGGGGAATGAAAGTGAGATGTGGGAGTTCTCCAGGTAATGCACAATGCATCTTTTTTAGGATTCCCAACTTTAAAACAGAGTGGATGTAGGTGCGTTGCCAGTATCTTTGCTTAACAGCTCAGATGGCTTTAAATGAGTGCTGAAACAACATTGCTTTAGATGTTTCATTATCTGCCTTCCAGTCTCCTGATCTTGCTATATTTTATGTACTGCATCCTGGATTCTGACCCCTTACTACCAGCCGTGACCCCACCTTACATTGCAAATAGATTTTTGGCTTCTAACTCCCTTGTGAACCATTTTGATCTTTTTGCATCATGGGCCAGCAGTGCTCACTATTCTGCAACCTAGGTAGTTAATTTTAATAGTCAATGCTAGGAGGCTGTTAGTGCATATTGCCTTTCACTCTTGTTGCCTGTGACCACAGTTTACTTACACCTCATTTTCTCAGGACCTGTCCTTAGTTGAACAAAATCATCTTATTTCTACCATTAGCATTCAGTGTTGAAACCAGTCACTGGTCACTTGAATAGTGTTTAAGATCACACCATTGGAAATCTGTCTTGTCCATTTCCACCGATACCAGTGGTATGACTCAATGCAGGACCATTTGTAAGTTTATGTACTACACAAGATCGTTGGATGTTAAAAAATGGCACACGGCATTCTATTTCTGTGCAACAGTTAGATTCTTTTTGGTTAAATGCTTCTTTCAGTCTCAAGGCCATTAATTCTTCATTTAGGAGGAATGTATTATTTCAGAGCAGATGGCTTAACAATTCATTTCTGGGGTATATGCTGTTGTCAGATCCCATCTTCATTTGATCTTAGAGCAGAGAAATCCTCACCTTTAGTCTGGTCTTACAATTTGTTCCTCATGCACAAGTTTTTAGGGACGAGATTGTGAGCCACAGGAACACGTTGGC
This sequence comes from Liasis olivaceus, assembly GCA_030867105.1. Lineage (NCBI taxonomy): Eukaryota > Metazoa > Chordata > Lepidosauria > Squamata > Pythonidae > Liasis > Liasis olivaceus. The sequence continues at coordinate 106,014,917 of CM061349.1, read as the reverse complement.
TGAGCTCTGGGCATTTTGCTTATTTTATCTACTGCCATTGATCGTTCTCAGTAGGTTCAAAACTCCTCCTCAGATATAGCAGCTTAGTATGTGGAGGAGAGGAGAGAGAGAACAATCAGAAAGTGTTGCAGATGCTATAACAAGTGTTTACTGAACTTTTACTGAAATGCCCCGAGAACCTTGTTTTGGGATTTAGGTCTCTACTGTGAGACTTAAGTGGCATATAGGATGGTCTGTTATTTTTAGTCCTGGTTGGTGATTTATCAGTGAGTTAAGAAGCTTCCTGCAAAATACTTTGTTTAGTATGTATGGGAATTCTGTGACAGAAGGGTCTCGTGGAACCTGGTACAGTACAAGCACATGACTGGCTCCTCTCAATAATCCCTTTGCAACCCAAATCTCAGTGTGTGCCTAATCAGAGTGGGATGCTGTCGAGAGGTGGCAGTCTCCCTTCCTGGCAGCCTGTAATGGGAGTGGGATTAACCCTCCTGGCCTCTTGAATAAGAAATAGAAAATCTTAGAGGCAGTGAAGACTGAATGCAGATCAGGTCAGACAAGCAAAACAACCTAAGGTGATGCTAGAACAAGATATCAGTTCGTAGTTGGTGTGATACTTGGAAGTTGCTGCATTCAAGATGCATTGGGTCCGAACAGGTAAGCGAAAGCCGTATGTAGCACTTCTCTGGTGGAGCAGCAAGCCTGTCTGTCTGGTCATATTTCATTTCTGGTGACTTGTTGGTGGATTGGTATGAGGAGAAAGGAAGAGATAGCTGAGCTTCCATGTAGTGCTTGAGTTCTCAGACGACTAGAGAAAAGAGCAGTTGTCTTAATAAGAGGTAAGGGAATGGGCCTTCTAAGCCAAAGCTTGGGATTTGTTGCACAGAACTATTAATTACAAAAATATAGGATTGCATGGGGAGGGGCCTTGAATACCTTCTTGATTCTGAATTAGATCTTTCCCTCTCTTTGTCTACTCGTGATTGTGAGTTTCTGATGATTAGTTCCCTCTGATTTCCTCGGTGTGATTCAGTGGGCAAATCCCAGAAGGTGTTTATTCTTTATTTCTCAAACTTCCTGCCACAAGGGAACCATTAGAGTACTGCATCAGTTTGCCTATCCCAACTCAGTTCAGAGGAATGCAATATCACACATTGAGTTCACATGGGACACTGTCCAAGTCAATTGATCTCAGGGTTGTAGTTAATTAATTGTGACTTCTTACCAGAAACACTTTGTTTTTTGCGAACAATGATAATTGTCTAAAATAATGCATTTAATTTTATTTAATTTTTCACATATCCTTTCCTTTATCCAAGGCACTTGGCATGGCATACATGATTCTCTCTCCATCTTCATAGCAATGTAGAAAAGTAGACTGAGATAGTGATTGCCTAAGAGCATCCAGTGAACTTCACTGAGGAGTGAGGATTTGAACTTAGATTTGCTGAATCTTGATCTGTTACTTTCAGATGTCCCTAGACCCTAATGCATTGGTCTTAACTTTGTGAATCTTCTCGTAAGGTTTGGAGGAATTCTAGGCCTCTCTAGAATGGCATGTGAATCCTCTAAGATTAGGTATCTAAATTATCACAAACAGAATTTTCTCAAGTAAATGTCCTGTTACCAAAATATTGGTTAGAAACAAATCATGGCTATGTTTGGCCCTCATGTCTAATTTCTGTATCTACGTTTGAGACAAGGTGAATATGATCCAATTCATTTGAGCACTGTGGCCTAACAGCCAATAGAAGAATGGAACATGCAAGACATAAAATAGAAAGCTCCTAATACAATAGAGATGCCTCATCTAGCTTAGTATTGTTTACACTGACTGGCCACTTTCTGGAATTTCAGATAAGAATCTTTCTTGACCCTCCCTGGATTGTTGTGAGGATAAAATAAGGAGTTAACCCATGTACACCTTCTTGAGCTCCTTAAAAATAGGTGGGATATAAATGGAAACAAGGAGTGCCTGGGATCGAATCCAACTCCTATATGTGTGACACTTACATTACAGTATACTATCCAGCTGTGTCCCTGTTTGTAGTACAGGAAAAAAAAGGAAAACTTTTAGCTCAGTGGGAGAGCATAGGCATTTGCAACTCCTGGGACAGTTTGCTGCTGAAATTTGGCGGTAAAGTAATGTCATGATTTTGAGCAACATGAATTTTTGCTTAAGTTGGGAATTTCAAGCAATTTTAAGGATGGGGATGGGAGCACACAGCTCCCATGTTTTTCAGGCAAAGAAATTCCCACTCCTGCCATTAAAACCTCTGAAATCTGGCAAAAAATGAACTGTACCATGCCCCTTTCAGTGATGTTACTTTACCACCAGAAGGATTTCTCTAATCTGGCTGATTGGAAGGCTAAATTGCTGCTTTAGATCCAAAAAAAGGTGTTCATTTGTGTTGCATCATCCAAGAAGCAACTGCTTGTGTAGTTCTTTTTATTTCTGTTATGCTGTTGCAATGCGCCATAACTAATAGAGAAAATTACTAAAACTGTAGTCCTGTTTGCAGGATTTTGCACACTTTAATCTTTCCTTGACTTGTTCAGTGGATGCAGTCTTAGATTGCTAGGAGCCCAGTTTAACACCTCATTCTCACCATCCCCTCGGCAGGAACTGGCCATATGAAGTTATCAATGCTGAACTTCTGCTTGATGGATACAGCTGGAATCTCGCGCACAGATAAGCTGAGAAAGCAGCAACACCCCATCCCCTTTTATTATTTCAGAAAGAATAGACTCAAATTCTAGCTTAAATAGATACAAAATAATTAAAATAGAACTGTGTGTTCCAGTTAAATGATAAATGCTGATTCTTTTGGGAAGCAAGAGCTGAAATAATTGATTCACAATCAGTGTATATTTGTTTTAATATTGGTGTTCTATGACCATAAGCACTTGGCTTTTAAATAACCGATGCCAGATTTATGTTGGGTATCTATCCTTTCCATGGCAGTTCCCTTTGTCTCTGACATGTTCTGTGTACCAACAGCTCAGACCAAAGTGGAGAATGGAAGATGAATAAGGTGAAAAATCTCTTTGGATCTCCTCCTAAGATTTGAATTAAAAAAAAAAAAGCCTACACAGAGTTTTTATTTGCACCAATGTAAAATCATACAGGAAAACATCAATGATTCCTAAGTTGCATTACAAGCTCTGTAGGGACTGCCTTTTACCATTAAGCTTCTTTATGCCTTCCTGCATTCTTTGCGTGTCTGTGGGTACTTTCTGGAGATTCCCTGCTTCATTTTAATTAATAGAATTAATAGAAGTTGAAGCCAGCCTATCTGGAGAGTCCCAGGTTGAGGAAGGCTATCAGAGATAACACAATCACGGTAACTGCAGTAGGTTGAAACGTGCATGGTGAGGCTTGCTCTGGTAGCATTAGCATCACCAACCAATTCAGAAGCCAGGGTTATAAAATGGGGTTTATCTTAAAAAACACAGCAGCGACCAAAAACCAACACTGCTACACTGTTTTATAGGAAAATTGCCAGCAGGGACACATACTGGTTGATCTTGATTAGTAGCAACTTGGAGCATCGTGACCTTGGATGGGAAACTTCCCTCGTTCTTTCTGGAGATTTAATTTAATTTAATTTATTAGCTTTGTTATGGATGCCCACTCGGAACCTTTGATGTGCAGAGCAACTGCTTTGACATGCACACCTGTGACTTCTCCCTTAGCAATGCAGATTAATTGGCACAAAAGTTGAATTTCTGCAACTTATTTTAATAGTGAGAATTAACTCTATTCATATACACAGTCATTTTGCACAAATGAGCTTTTAATAACCATGCAGTGAATCTGGCTCCTTTTCTCTTCGTTACAGAAGAGGGCATCTTCTTCAGTCCCTCCCAGTTGTTCCCAGACTTACTCTTGTTTAATAAGAACAGAAATGAAAGGCTGCTTTGAGGAACTGTTAAACCAAACACAGCGTGCAGCCATAATATTTTCTTTACGTTATTTGATTGTATGGAAATGATCGAACCCTGCACAATGGGCATTCCTGTATACCTTCGTGTATGACTGTATTGCAAGTCTATCTAAATGTGCATTCCTTGGGAAGTTGTGTGCAACACTCCTTTGTAGTTGCACTTTGAACAATGAGATTGATAATAATAGAAAGACTGTATTTTGGGCTGCTTGTAGATCACCCTAATGCAGTTTTGTAAAGTATGATAGCTCTAGGATAGGGGTGAAAAGTTACACTCTTAAGATTCTTCTTCCTAAACAGAGATTCCACAGAGTATATTAATAGCAGTCATTGTGTTCCCTCCCTTTTGAACAGGACCCATGCTATGAGCAATTATTGATCAGTGTATCCAGACTGCCCCAAGCATCACACCCTTGGTACCTCCTTCCCTTTTTAATAAATGTCAGCTTTATTGGAAAGTTCCACTGCTTTTTTTTTTTCTTGGTACCCGAAAGGACTCTTGTGAGCCTGTGCTGTTAAAAGCATTCTGGGTAAATCGTTGCTTCCTTACAAAGATGATGTCGATTGGCTGGGTCCTTGCCCTTGGACTTTGCGCTCTCTTTGATAAGAACCCCAATGAGCTAAATGAAGCTGAGGAATTATTAACTTGGTGTGTATGTGCCAGAGAACAGGGGAGAAAGGAGTGGCTCTCCTGAGGCAAAAATAGTGTCCTAATGTCACACTAATATGCTGTTACTTATAACTGTGTGTAGTGCCATCACCTCTCCCTCCTCTGGTGAAATTTCCCATCTTGTTCTCTAATACTTTGCCTCCCTCCGAGGGAATATTGTGCAGATCCCATGACAAGATTGCCGCGCTAGATAAGGGGGTGAAGGCCACAGGAGAACTGCAGGTGCTAGGAAAGAAATATGCTTTTCATCCCTACTTTCCATGTCTTGGGTAGCATTATGCCTGTGGCCGCTTATCATTCATGTGCTGAATTTCTTAGTTGCTTGGGCCGGAACCAGCCATAGAGCCTTGTTCGCACATAACTGTAACCTGACATGGGAGGGTTTTATATGCCACACGAAGCAAAAGAAACAACCCATGTTGTGTGTTAGCTTTATATATAAGTCAGGCAGTCTTAATCAACTTTCTGCAGTTTTCTTACCACGCTGCCCTCTAGCTAGTGTCAGCTGCCATTGTGTCCCATTCACCTATTTACTTCTCAGACGTGTAGGAACCTCACTTAGATCAAGAACACCTTTGTTCTTTTCCTGTAGCATTTTCCTAGTCCTGGATGGGGGCAAGCCTGTTGTGTACTGTAAACCCCTTTACATAGCAATTTACTGCAGCATAAACAGGCACAGCTTTAAAGCTGATCCACTTTCGGTGAATTTTTGCCAAATTAGGAGAGAATCCAATCCAGATTGTCTGACAAGTTTTTTTGTTTTTTGTTTAAATGTCCATGATACTTAACTGGAGAACATTCTCCATGTCTGCAGCTACCTGGAATGGACAGAGGCAGCTGAGGAAAGATAAGCAAAGGCAATGGCTTATATTAGCAAACTAGCTTGGCCCACACATAATAGTTGAATGCAGAGATATTAAGATGGAATGTCTCCATGCTCCCATTCTTTTGTGCTGTATGTTAGCTATGTTAACTTTGTCTTGTCTTTGTAGCAGTGAATCCAGGTTTATACAAATGGAACTGACATGGCACGTATACTAATTCCTAGTTTATATTAGTATTATATATATATATATATATATTTTAAACACAGACACACACACACAAACAAACATGTAGTGTAAATGCTTGTAAGTCAGCTACTGGCTTAGTTAGCATCCAGGGAGCAGTGATGTGTAGTAAAATCCTAGTTACAAACAAGATGGTGAACCATTCCTTCCTTCGTGCTAATGAATTCTAATGATGGGGAGCCTTTATATCAAACGCCATCCTGTGTGTTTCCAGAAGAACAAGGAAGTGTGTTTTTATGAGCAAGCATAATTCTCTTGTAGAATTGTAACATGAAGCCTCCTCATATTGGCTGCTTATCTCACTGAACTTTGTCAGATACACGGTCAGTGTCATGGCTTAAAATGGCAGGAGAAAATTCTTCAGTGAAGAACTTGGAGTCTTTGTGTCGGTAGCTCTAAAATACAAGTTCTAAATGAGTGGATGCCTTCTGTTCTGCTGCACTTGCGGTGCTATATATGGCAAGGGTAAAAAAAGACATTTGGTGCTATATAATTTGCTGCCTCAGTTTTTTCAAAGTCCTAATCAAAACAAATCCAGCGATCACATTTGTGGTAATTTTTTCTTTCGTTTCCAATGTGGGGAGGGAGCATTACATTGAATGTCAGGGCTTATCAAGGTAAATGCACGGATGAGGTATTAGCTCACAAAGGAGAGAAAAGAGACTTGCTCTTGATCTTATCCTGCTTTCATGGGATCCAGGGACACTGAGCTCAGTGAACTGCCCAATTCAGGACCAGTTTAAGGGTGGAGAATATACATCTCACAGTCACATTAATGAGCAAATACGGTGTAACTAATAGGGTTTCCATGTTAAAGCAAATTCAAATTACTTTTTTTTCCATTGGAAAACTGTAAATATTCGAAGGATATGATTTATGCTTTTCTTATACATGGTTTAAAGAGGCACTAATATGCCTTTAGGTCTGTGTGTGCTTAGTGGAGAAAACATCTGAAAAAAAAGTACTGCTTAATTTTGCACTTGAATTGCACACTTCCCTTTTTCCAGTCTGACTTACTTTATGCATATTATGCAACTAATGGGGCATTCCTGGGATAATGTCCCAATGGCCATAGGGAGTTGTTGTCAGAGATCTTCCTCCTAATGTGAGAGGAATAACTCCAAAGTCAGAGGGGAAATTCAAGATTGGTATCTTTGTCCTCCTTCCCTCACCTCTGAGACAGTCTCATTCCAAAGATGAGAATTCCTAACCTCAGGAAGCTCACAAAGGGGCTGTGGCAGGGAGAGGACTGAGTGCTACTTCTCTGGCTCTCTCCAATCCTTCTTAATGCTGATTTAATATTTAGAGTAGCTCAAGAGTTGGTCTAAATCAGTGTTTTTCAAAGTTGGCAACTTTAAGATGTGTGGACCTTGACTCCCAGAATTCCCCAGCCAGCATTGTCCCAGAATTCTAGGAGTTGAAGTCCACAAATCTTAAAGTTGCCAACTTTGAAAAACACTGGTCTAAATTGATTTGGTTCCACTGAACACAATGTGGGATATTCCTTCTCAAAAAGGGCAAAGGCTGAGAATTCAACTCCTTCCTGATTTCCAGCAGCAAGTCTCTTGCCAGCAGCTTTTTTGGAAACATTGGAGGCCTTCAAACATAGATTGCTGTACCAGTCAATTTCATAAAGGAATGCATGGTGGAGGGAGAGGAGAAAACTGGATAATACTGGATAATTCCATTTCTGTAATTTCCATTTCACACTACAACTTCTTTCAGAATTTAAATATATGCCTTGTATCAAGGAAGACAACCAATCAGATAAGAACATCTGAAATTGATATGAAAGTTATATACTTATTTTGTTTTAGTCCAATGAAGTTACAAAAAATAGATGGAAGACCATTTTAAAAAATGGAAGAACAAGTTCAGTTACCAGTTTAAATTACATTTCCTGTGTAATTTATGCATTTACTGACCTGCACCGTAATTATAACTTATTCTTTGCATGGTTGCTGTATTTCAAATTTGTTCATGTACTCTTTTGTACATGACAGTACCTGGTCAAAAGACCAATAACAGTAGGATTAGGAATTAACAGAATATTATTGTAAGATATCTTAAAATAATATCTTGTATTATTATTATTATTATTATTATTATTATTATTATTATTATAGTAGTGAATTCATTGGTAAACCTGTGACTCTTGATAAGTATAAAATATAAGATAGATTTTTTTCTTTCTTAGTTTGCATTTTTGGTTTGTACTTTTAATTTTTTTAATTTTCTTTTTTTCTTTAAGACTAAACATTGTTTTGCTACAAAAATTAAAGATATTAAATAATTGAAAAAAGAAAAAGGAATTAACAGACCTGTGTTTTAAGTTTTCTGTTCTCTGTGTAACAGGATCACTTATTTCAAAATAAACTGCCTAAAATATTTCTGGCAGCAAGGGCTGGTAAGTTAACAAGTCAAATGCTCCCTCAGGAGATGGAAAACAAATATCCATGCAATTTATTTCCTAACAAAGTCTCCTTATGCATTCACTGTCTCTCTTAGAGAGACATAGTGTAAATTATAGTAACTTTCAAAATGTTATTCTAAAACAATTTCCTGTAACTGTCCATGTATATGTTTGCTTGCTTTATGCACTGTATTTCTATTTCCAGGCTTATTACCAGCTGTCCTAATGATTTGTTGTAGACCTGCTATAGGAATGAAAGCTGCAACCTTACGTAGTACTTATGGTCCTTTAAACTCATTGCAGTCAACTTCTTAATAATCACAGATATGCGTAATTATGACACATGGGGTTGAGATAGGAACTTTTGTAATTTGTGGCAAAGCCCACACAGCTTGTTAAATGTGTTTTGCACTTGTTAGCACAGTGTATTTCAAAGTGAACAAGGAGATGTAATCATGTAGTGGAGCACACGCTAATAATGAAATGATAGCTGGAAAGTGCCTGAAGGTCATTTACAGGAGGATGGATTCCACACTTGCACAGTCATCTTTGCTTTTCCCTCTTAAGATCCATCCACCACCTGGGGCCAGGTACAAACAATTGTAAGGAAGGATGTGCGCAGATTTGGTCTGAGTGCTGAACTGGAACTGGGCTCACAGTCCTTTGATGCATTTGCTATGGGGAAACTTTTGTCCGGTGGTTGAAACTACTGAGAATCAAAAATCCTTACTGGTTCATTTCAAATTAGCTATCTTTGGCTTGCTTCCCAGTGACCTATTCCAGCCAGCATCTGCTCAGTAGCAATCTGAAATGTGGCATTTCTGAATGTGACTTCTTAGACTTGTTATAAGCACCTCATGTCAAAGAGAGCCTGCCCAAATTGGTGTATTCTTCTGTTAGATTTTTCTTATCCTGAACACGTTTCTCCTAATGGTTAGCTGAAATTGGATTCCACATTTTCCATCTTTAGCATAATAGCCCTTCAGATATTTGAAACCCACTGTCAAATTTTACCCTAGGTGGCAACTCTTTAAAAATGTTTCCAGATGTCCTGAGTCATCTGGAGAAAACAATCCATGTAGATCTTGTACAAAACAGATTTAGAGGGTAATCAGATATGCAGAAATAGTAATCTGGCATTTTCTCTGGTAGGTATGGCATTAGAACCCATGGTTATATTCTCAAACACTTTTTAAAAATCAAGGGGATTTAATAATTTCTGTTAACTTTGTAATGTACTAGGCAATCCTGTGACCTATTGGGTCATCCTTTGAGACACTAAACACTAAATTTTAGGCTGACCATTTTTTTTTTTACCCCAATGCTGGATGGTCCCATGATCATCTAAGAAGAGTACCGTATTTTTCCGACTATAAGACGATACTTTTTTCTAAAATCCTTATGCTAAAAATTGAAGGGCGTCTTATTCAAGGAAGTCAGCCGAGGAGAGAACCGCGTGGTTGCAAAACTGCCCATACTTTGTCTCTGCAGGCAGGCTTCCTCCTATTGCTAGCCTCCAATCATGAGTGAAATAGCTTGTCTCCCAAACAGACTTCCTCCAATCACAAGCCTTATGTAACTGATGTCAGCTGATGCTGAACAAACCAATTAGAGGAAGTCTGTTTGCAGAGACGAGCTATCGGCAGTTTCACTCGTGCTTGAATGTAATCAGTTATGCAAAAGAGCATGGAAATAGAGCTGCAGAGAGACGGTTTGGACCTCCTCCCACCGAGTGTATCAGGTAAATGTTAACTAATTACTAAATAAAAATGTGTTCTGCACTATCTTTAAAATATTGATTTCTTAATCTTGGGTTGGAAAAGTGGGGGTCGTCTTGTACATGGGGGCGTCTTATTGATGGAAAAATACGGTATATATCATAAATAGAAAAATAATTGTAGTGGCAAACAAACTTCAATTATAAGTCAATATTTACTTACCTAAACAGGTAAGCAGAATGACCACAGGCAGGCAAAAAAGTAGTGGAGCGGGAGTGACTTCCGACTTCCTGCCAGCTTCCCCATTGACTTTGCTTGTGGGAAGCTGGCAGGGAGCATTGGAAATCATGATTGTGAGGACGCTGCAACAGCCACAATTCTGCGAATAAAACTGGTGTGATAATACACTGTTTGGGCTAACTTGAGGGTACAAACAGATAAACACAATGAGAGATTTAGTAGTATATAGATGGATGGACAATTAGTTTATGCTGAAAAAATATGTTTGAATAAACTAAGAATGTATAAATCAAGTTTAAATGGCATGAATAAAATATGAAGGTTAATCAAATACATTTTGAAGAGCATGTATAAAACATGTAAAGCTCTTTTCTGCCTCCAAAAGACGTATTTCTCTGTTGGAAGAAATTAAAAACAAGGTAATTCTGATGGGAATCAGTTACTTCATTTTTTGTTATATTTATATTCTATTTTTTCTCTGTGAGCATAAAATAGACCTTCTTGTGTAATGAAAACTTTAATAAAAATTTTAAGAAGAACTTTTGGAAGATCAGTTGGCTCCCTTAAGGGTGCATAAGAAATATATAGTACATACAATGGGCACATGAAATATATACACAAATGGACACATACTATGCAATATTTATATACACATGCATATGTTCCCTCTATATACAGTAAATAAAAATAAATTTAAAAACAACTGGGTGAGATTCAATATTGCTCATAGTCCCATTTAAATATTTAACAGAAGAATTACAATATTGACTTCTTTGAGGAATACTGTAATTATTTGAATGGTTTTAATACATATGAGGAAGCAGTGGATACTTCGGGTAGCTTTAAGGATAACATTTTTAAAAAGTCTTATTCTATGCTAGGATATTGAAAAAGGCTATGAAGTGTTACTATTTAAATAGGAAACCATTGATGAAAGTAATAAAGTTACAAAATGGATTCTTGGAATTCTGTCTTGGAAATAATATTACTCACGTAACACATTAAATGTCTTTATACAAAATTGGTCCATTGATTCATATATTGTAGCACACTGTTGTCTGCATCATTGGCAGCGTTTCTACAGATTTTAGCTAGTTCCCTATCTAAAGATGCTGGAGATTAAATCTGGGGCCTTTTTAAAAATATGAAAAAGAAAAGACGAGAAAACCGATTATTTCCTGCTTCTTAATTTCTTTAATTAAAGTATGTGTAGATGATAAAATTAAAGGTGAAAGGTGAAACTACACTTAAAGATCAATTTATAGATGGAAGGTCAATTATGCATCTTAACTAAAAGTGCAGCAAAATTATTGAATAAACATGGAGATATATTTAACTAATACAGGTATATTTATGAAAAGAACCAAGCATCTATATAAGCAATCTAGAAAGCATGATGATAAGCAACTATTATAGGAAGAAACAATTATTTAAATCTGATTGTCTATTTTAAAAAGGCATTTCTATAATTAGAAGTAGCTTGGATTTCCCTCTAAGATTTGAAAAATAGGGCTTCCTTTTTTGCCTTGCACTCAGTTTGAGCAAGCCAGCATAGTCTCTGGTGAAGGAGAAATCATACAGTGGAGTCTGCTAGATGATTGTATGGCAATTAATGGAATACATTCTTTGTATGTTTTGCCGCCATTCTGTTTTTTATTTGTTTTTATCTTGTTTTTATTTTTTAATTTAAATTGGTTGTTTTAATGGTTTTTTATGTATTTTGACTGTTTTATTATGTATGCTGCCCAGAGTTACTGTGTGAGATTCTGGGGTGGGGTAGGACAGCAGGAAAAAAGCACACAGCAACAACAAAGGGAAGGGAAAGAAAGGGGAAAGAGGGCACTGGGATGATGAGGAAGGGACAGCTGGGCATGGACCCAATATACTGTAATAGCCTTGTTTAAAAAAAAACCAAAAACTCATCTGCCCACTATTGTTAACTCTCCCGAAGCTTGGCTCTACATTCTTTGTCATCTTTCTTCCCTCTGCTTGCAGAAAAACATATTGAGGGAAGAAATTGTATTGAAGCATTGTTATATACTCTTCCCTTTTTGATAAAGGAGATGGGTGTTTATCACAACAAGTGGCTAATCCCCCTATTTCCCTATGGATTGACATGATTAAATGTCTGTTCCAACTTGAAAGCTCCTGCCTGTGGTCTGTGTCCTTAGAAGATGAATGACAATTCCAGAACCATGGACAGCATTCTGTCCTTTAAAGAGCTTTCCAAATATAGCTTTTACTGTGGAATCTAGAAAATGACATTTCATGTCTTGGTCTGAATGTTTTCTACAAAAATAACAACATTTACCCTAATCGGTTTAAACAGTTTATCTAGTTTTTATTGAAATTATTATTTTTGCTGTTCTTCACACATGATGGCTTCACTTAGATTATGCCTTACAAATTAATCTCAGCCAGCATGTATGAACTGTAAAAATCAACCTGTTTTTCAGTGTTAAAATACTTGTCTGATAATTTCCACCCTATTGGAAAAAATAAATGTGAGGTGTATGATTTGATTATTACTCTAGTATATGTCCTAGAGAACACACCTAATTCCAGAATAGAGAATAGGAGAAGGACCTTTTCTTTGACTAGTGATCCACATAGTCAACGATTTTGTTTAAGCCAGATCCTGGACTGAGAGCAGGAGGAGGGGGCATATATATCCCCCAAAATATATCTTATATTCAAATATGAAAACTTAGAACATCTTCTTCTTCCTGTTATCTTGAAGAATTATTTGGATAGGTTCAATATACCAACAGTTCACAATTCATCCGCATGGAGGGGGTCTCCATTTCCTCAGTGCTCCCTTTTGCATTCATCTTCCAAGTAGACATGTAGACCATTAGGAGAAATAGAAGATCTCTCTGCACTTTTTGTATTTCCATCCCTTTTGATTGATTTATTTGTTTAAAGACATGTGTAGACCTCTTCTCATTTAAAAAAATACCAAAGCAATTTACAATAAACAAAACAATTAATTAAACATATGTTAAAGCATAGCATAAAGTATAATAAATAAATAAGGCACCAGGCATACCATGCTGGAGAGGATATTCCAAAGTTGGGTGACTATCACTAGAAAAGCCTGCTCCTGGGTAGCTACTTGCCATGCCTCAGCATGAGGTTACCTGGAGGAAGCCCTCCAAAGATAATCTTAGGGCAGAAATATACAGAAGGAAATGTTCCCTCAGATTTTGTGGTCCTAAGTCATGGAGTGCTTTATAGATTCAAGATTTAAAGCATCTTGAAATGAACAGGGAACCAGTTAAGATGATAACAACCTGCCGTGATTTGTTTATATCAACCAGTTCCTGACAGTACTCTTATCAAAGCATTTTGTGTTAATTGAATTTTCCAAACTATCTTCAAAAGTGGCTCTATAGATAATGCATCACAATAATCTAAATTTATTTATTTATTTATTGAAAATATTTGCATGGCCACTCGTTTTAGAATACACCTCTGGACTTCACTACAGCAATTTAAAAAATCCATAAAAACCAAAACCTCAGTCATCCTCCTTGGATGCCTCCAAGAAAATAATCCTCAGGCTTCCATCTCTTCCTGTCCCAGTGCCTGGAGGAGGAGCCAGGTCTTTATGCCTTCTGGAAGGCTAAAATTGTGGGGGCCTGCCATATCCCTGGGGAAGGGTATTCCTCAAGGTAGGGGCCGCTATGGAAAATGCATGCTTCCTAGATCCTAGTAATGAAAATTGCTAGGGCTTTCTCATTGGCCCTCATCCAGTCCATAAGCACTGAGTCATTAATTCCATTCCTCAGCTGGATCTGATAAAAGGAGAAATAGAGCTGGATATCTTCAATATACTGATGTGATTTAACTCTAATTCTGTGTATGCTTCCACTCAGTGGTTTTATGTAAATGTTGAACAGTGTGGGGGATAAAATTGACCTTTGTAGAACCCCACAATGTAAATGCCATGGAAATGAGTGAAAATCCCTCAAGCCACTTTCTAGAGATGGCCACCCAAGTAAGAATGGAACAACTTAAGGCTCCACACACACTTAAGTTGGATAGCTACTCCAGGAAGATACTCTGTTTGATGGTATTAAAGGCCACTGAGAGGTTCAGGTGAATCAACCAAGCTGCAGTCCCCTATCTCTCACCTCACAAAGATAATCTAGCAGGATGACCAAGGCAGTTTCAGTGCCAGAGCTTAAATCTCAATATTGAGGAAACAATACAATATTTGCTTTGTATTAAGATAAGAGGAAGAGGCTGGATGGAGAATATGGAAGACATTCAATAGATCTGTTTTACCACTGAACACATTGCATAGTTATGTGATGGTGAGAAGACACTGTGGATTACAGGTAGTCCCTGGGTTAAGAATGCCTGGTTTATGGATGATCCATAGTTAAAAATGGAGCCTATTGTAGCAAAATTTGAGTTAAATACACAATGATTTGAATTAAATACACAATGGTTCAAGTTAATTACACAATACTACTTATATAATATTGTACAATAATACTGTTCTGGTTTACATATAAATTCGACTTAAGGACAAACCTTGGGAACAGAACTTGTTCTTAAACTGGGGACTATCTGTATGTCTTCCATGAATAAGTGACATGCTATTTTGTCTTCAGTAGAGTTAAACTGGTTTGGTTTGCTTGCATGAAGCTTAGCATTATATCAAGACTCTACGAGTCTTTCTCCAGGGCTGTTCCTGCTGGTTTTGACAAGCATCCTGGAATGTCCTTCGGTTAATAAGTTGCTATTCCATTATCATTTAGATTGTATGTCACAGTAGGCAAAAACATGATTGACTAGTTTGTGGCTTAGTGCGTTGTATGAACCCAGTCAGTTGTATAAATTGTAATCTCTCATTTCTGGTCTCACACCAGGTTCTTGCAAATCAGGAAAGTCAGGAGGCATCGTTACAAGTGAATTTGCTGTTTAAAATGGACAAGGCTAGTGTCAGTGCAGATATAGTGCTAAAAATCACTCTTAAAGTAGACAAAGAAGGGAAGGGAAAATTGCACCAGGCAGGAATCAGGGGAGGTATGCAAATTCCTGAATCTAGCTTCTCATTTTGCAAATGATACTAATATCTGCAAAAGTCTTCCTAAGATTATCCGTAGGAAAATAATTAAGTTGTAGGGAATAAATTAAATTGTAGGAAGAGGTATGTTACTGGCCAGCAATAGGGATGATTCCACTGCTGTTGATTAATGCTCCCAAGTGAGTCTGAAAAACAAAGTTATCAGTTCTGCATGTGATATGAAGCTGGAAGTAGTTATAGGAAACAGTGAGGATAACCTTGGATTTTTTTGTTTGTTTTTAATGACATACAGGGTCAGCTAGGATGCTCATATAGTCTTGACTGTACTACTATCTCTGTGAAAAGCTATAAATGTTGACTATAGAACATAATTTTGAGCACTAAGGTTCAAGGAAAGAACCTCTTGGAACTTAAGTCAGATAGGGATTAAATAATTAAAGGTTGGTGTAAGTAAGTTAATGAAATATAGGGTTTGTCATATCTAGCAGTAAACAGGGCAATAAAATTGTCAGCTACTCAACTGTCATATCATTTATCCTTGTTTCATATCACACAGTAGTTAGGGCACTCTAATCTTATGTGATGATAGAAACATCTTCTGTCACAAGAAGATCTTATAAGAGTACTGAGTAGGGAGGAGTGGAAATTTGGATAAAATTCATATAACAGAAGCTGACAATGCCATATTGTATAGCAGAGACTGATGTATGCTGCACTTGTCCCCACAAATAAACTATTAAAAGAATAATACCTTCTGAGATCTTATGGGAAATGTCCTTGATTATTTTTGACTCCAGGGCCATTGTGTGAGGGTGTATGATGGCATCTGGTCGCTGAAAAGGTGCGGTCCTCAGGGTATAGCAAGTTGTATTGACTGCCGGGCTGTTGACACATTATGTTAGTTGTTTTGATAACCTGTTGAAAATTTTTATTATAGATTGCTTCAATCACTGGAATTTGAACTCTGATAACAGAAACACTGGCATTTACAGAGACAAAAAATTACTGGATAAAATCCTGATTTCTATCTTACTGAAGCGTATTTGAGAGAATTTATAGATCAGAGGAGACAGATTGGCAGTCTGGATTTTATGGATATCCTATCAGCCCTACCAAGAATGAACAGGAAAAAAGAATTATAGAAGTTACAATCCAAAATGTGGGCAGGCCACCAGACCACCTACCTCTGCTATAGATGATACTGAAATCTGAACTTCTTGGTATGCATTTTACCATTCCAGTCAGCAGCAGTTGAGGCTGAAAAAGGACTACATGTTGATGTTCTAGATAGGATTGGATTACAGTTCTCAGAACTCCCACTCAGCATAGGTAATGATAACTTTCCCAAAGTCACAGAAGTCTGCTGGATCAATATTAGACCGCACTGTATCTTCTTGGTTTTCAGTGGGAATTGCCTCTATTTTTATTTATTTATTAAATTTATATCTTCCCTCAAAAATATTCAAGGTGGCTTATAGCAAGTAATTATAAAATACGAGGATACAAACAATTTAATCAAAATCAAGACAAAATTACATTTTTTAATTATTTGTCAAAATAAATTCTATTGACAAAAACCTTATGAAAGAGATGGATTTATTCAGAGAGTTGGGGCTAAACACATTGCTCTGGGAAGTGGATTTCATGGGCTGGGTTCCACAAAGGAGAAGTCTCTCTCCTGGGTAAAATGCGGGTTTGAACCGTGGTTTCCTATATCAAAATCAAAGCTATCCAGTAGATTTCACTACATTCAGTAGTGCTATGTTGCAAAGTGAACTGGATACAATTCTGAACAATGTGCTATACAGTAGTGGTCATGGAGAAAGTAATTGAATTGATTATTTAAAACATGTTATCTAATGACTCACTTTTCTTGGGTAGTTTTTGTTTTCTCCTATTATAGTATTGTAATTTAGCTCTTTGCTACAAGTAGATTTTTTTTCAGCTATTTCAGAGATGTTTAACACAAGTGGTCTTGACTGAATCTCTAACCCATTGTCAATTGATACAGATGTTTTAGCAGCCATGAAGAATGTTCCTGAGGAGCCATGATATAGTGGCTGGATTATTCAAAAAGCTTTACAGACTTTTAATTGAAATCATCTTGAAGTGGAGGTGAAGCGCTCGGTTGGGGAAGCAGAAGCCTTGTGAGATTATATTGTGTTTGGATGTACTATTTTTGATTGGTGGAAGGGTGGGGTTATTTGAACTGGGTATTTGAATGCCTCCCTCCTGTTGTATATTCTGAACACCTCAGAATGAAATGGCTAAAATATCCTTTCCCCAGTTTGCTATTTATATCAGCAAGCAGCGAACAATTGTACAAACTAACTATGGGGAACCCACCTGTAATGTGAACTAGTATAGCTAAACAATAGATGGAGTACCTAGGGCTTCTATTGGTCTGTTTTAACCCATAGTTAACTACATTGGTAATTATACAAGCAGCCATTCGGTACTAAACTGGACATTTGATTTAGTGAACAACTGAGCTGCAACATAACTGAAAATATCTGGGAATATCTCTTTTGGCAAGAAGAATCAACAATTCTTTTTGTTATGCTGCTGAGATAGATTGTGTTGAGAGATAGAGACTGCCAAGTCTGCAAGAGAGATTCCATGATTGCAGATAACCCTGAACTTGGGTCTTCTCTCCTAATCAACCCTTTATCTATCACAATCACCTGGCTTTTTAAAATTCATGTGAGTTCTCTATCCTTTCCCCCTTTCAGAGTTTGGGTTCACACATCCTGCTAAAATAGGGTTGGACAGTATGAGACTCCTGGTTTGCATGTGATTCTCTTTTGTGGTCCCAGAGCTGCTCTGATCACAGCTTAGTATTGATGCTATGGTTTTGAGATAGCATTCAAACTAAAGTTGTAGTATAAGGCCTAAAATAGGCTTAGCGTATTAAATACACATACACCAAAGCTGGGGAAAGAAACATAGATCCTGTTTCTTCTTGTAAGTACGACAAAGCCATTATGGTCCTCAGTTTCCTAAAAATGTTTAGTCTTCAGCCACTGAAAGTTAGCTCATCCTTGTACTAAGATATGATAAACCAGCATTTAATAAATAAACAATTGACTTGGTTCATACAATCCATTCAGTCATAAAGTACAGTTTATAAACCATAGCATCTGAGTGCACATACCCTAAGCCAGAATTAGAGAAACCACATCATGTCTTAGCAAGATATGAAGATTAGGCCTGGAACTTTGATTCCTTTCTTACATTCCTCTTAATGCTTGTTTCCCTTATCTGACAAGGAAATGTGTTTGGGTTTGTTCATTTGGGTTTCCCAAGTGAAAGTTTGGGGATCATCTACTTCAGGAAAGTGGAAACGTAAAATTGTGCATTTCTTCCAAGATACAGTACGTAAAACTGAAAAATGGTAGAATAAACAAATGCTAGCCAATTATCCATGTTCTGTTGAAATTAGGGATTCTTGCCTATGACATATCTTGGCTGAGGAAGTGATGGAACGGCGATGACTGGAATCAATTTGGGATTTTTATGCTAAGGGTCAAATGAAGGAATAATATTAGGAATTTCTTGGCAGTAATCCCTGATGTATGATAGGAATGGACTGTCAAATGGGAGAGCAAGGGTCACAGGCAGGCATGAGATGAGCTTCCTTTCAGTGCAGCCTTTCTTGTCTCTTGTCCTGAGATGGAATACAGGGTTTTGTGATGTTAACAGTGAAGACTGAAAATAAAATTGATTTATCAATGGGCCAATGTGTGTCTCCAGGCAGGCACCTTCACAATCATCAAATGCCGATGTTTGTATGTGCTATGATTTCCTCCATCTTAGTGCATGAATTGACAAGTAGGCCATTGACGGCTGTGGCAGAGCCCTGGGGAGCGTACAAATGCTCTACTGTGTTGCTGCTCACACCTTCCCCTCCTCCTCTGCCCCAATGTCCACAAGACAATGGCCCCATCCAAGCCAGTGTTCACAGCTGGCATGGGCAGGGGAGAGGCCAGGGAAGGGCGGAGGATGGAAAGAAGGCTGGGAAGCAAGGAGAGGCCAGAAGGATGGTGCTGATGTGAGAAGTACTCAAAGAAGGTGCTGAGACCTGGACAGAAAGCAGCTCTGATGGTGGTGCATTAGGAAGAAAGCTGTAAGGACTAATTTACACAGTGCACTTATTCGACATTCAAGGCTGCTTAACAGGGAGCTGTAACCAATTCCCACTTCATAAGTGCATGTATAGGTGTCTCCCCTTGGTGATTAGGGATATGTGCAAACTCATTTTTGGCATATTGTCAAGTGCATACTTCAAACTGTATGCCTTTATCTTAAAAATCTAGTTCTTAAAGTTCTAATAGTGGGCTTACCTGCGAGTGGTAAAAGTAGACGTGCATCTTGCATTGTTTATTTTGTATGTACTGTATGTATGTATGTATGTATGTATGTATGTATTTTACTAGGCTTATATGCTACTCCAATCACCCCAGTTACCCCAAACTCTGACCCTAACCCTAACCAAATACATATCTCATGCATCAAGGTACATAACCCTATCCACATCAGGAGACATTGGTCAAAGACTTAAATAAATAAACTGAATTGAATATTTAGGTCTCTGATTTTCTTTGGCTGTTACAGATATATGAAATATCATTAAATAAAGAATTCCACTAATGAGTAACTTCTAGAATGGTGACTTTGGAGACATCCCTTTGTTTAAAAATGATAAATAATGGAACGACCTCTTCGAGAAATAATCAATATTGATTGATTGGCTGTTAGTGAATTAGTCTAAATGAGCTTGTAATAAACCTTGTAGATTTTTCTTGTCCCTTAGCCATTGGTTTCTCCTCAGGTTTCATTCACCCTGCTGCTCTCGAGATGTTTCAAACTTCACAGGCTTCACATGCTGGCTGGGGCTGGTGGAAGTTGCAGTCCAACACTTCTACCGGATTGGGGGAGATCATTGTGTTATGTGATACACACCCCCTAATATCAGTTCAAAATTATTATTTTTCAAAAGTCTAGAGTTTGGATTTTTGGATGTCAGTGTAGCTATTAAAAAGCAAACACATAGAAGATAAATATATCTTAAGGAACAATTTGGAGTTTGAAAATAATTGCTTTGGTCTTCTGAATCTGTATTCTAAGGAGGTTCTAGCTGTATGGCCTAAATCCCTTGGCACTGGCAGAAGAAACACAGTGAAGCACCTCTGCAGAAGGGTTGGGATTCTCAAATGTTGGTTTGCTCTAGAGGGAAAATCCTGTGATCAGTCTGGTCATTCTTGGTGTTGGAACAGGCATGCTAGAAATAGAAGAAAGTTTGACTTTATGCTGTGCATTCGCAGGACCTCTATCATTTGTTTTGGTTTTTAAAAGACATGCTTACCCAAAGTGCTCCATCTGTAGAGTGGAGGTCCATACAACTGCTGCAAGAGTTAGAAATGGAGGATGGATGCCAACAGAGGAGATTAAGAATTGTGTTGTACTTTCTAAGGTAAGTTGAAAGGTAGCAAGTCATAGAGGTGAGGTTTTGTGGAGGCAGGCTTAGCAATTACATGAATCTTTGTAGAGAAGTGTATGCTATGTTTGGGAGAATCCTACTCTAAGTAGATTGCAGCAAATGTGGCATTTATAAAGCTAATGGTTTGGGATGGCTTATTGTGAGCCTAGTAAAGTATAAATTGAGACTGGGTGAGTGAATTTAGGGAAAGGATTAAGGCTATGCATATTATATTATAGTTTAGTGACTGCTTTCCATTTTCCAGCCCACTTGCCCTTTTATCCACTCTCCTAAGAAATAGTGGCCTGCAAGAGCTTTGCTTTGGGTGGTCTCTGAGGCTTTAGGAGGGGGATGGGCACCATGTGATAGCAATGATGGTATCCTCTCAAGTTACAGGAGTTGCATGTCCTATTGAGAGCGTCTCTGCTTAATTTTACAGTCGGGTAATAAAGAGGATATAATTGATGAGGAATGCTAAACTGCATGTCTGGTTTGAGGCTGATTGGGGGAAGGGCTCAGGCAACACTATTGGTCCTCGCCATTTTTTTCATTGTTAAAAATGCCTGTCTGTCCTTGGCTCTGACTTAAGCAGGGTTGAATGCTGTTACACTGTGTTCCGTCTGCTGAGAGATAGGGGTGGGAAAATGCACTTGGGGTTCAGCCTGTTGTTGCAGGAAATGTTTCATTGGAAGGGATTCACGTCTTCTACAGCATGTATTGCCTGGTGATACAGGATTGCAACACTGATTCTAGATGACAAAGAAGAAAAGATTGAGCATAACAGCATGTTTTCCTAGTCTCTTCTGCACAACCTCTCCCCTCCCTTCTGCACCCGTCCAACCAGGACAGTGTTTAGTTAGGAATCTTTTCTGTAGATTCTTCAGATGCAGGGCTGGAGAACAGGCCAATCGATAGGCAGAGAAGTATAAACATGAAGGAAAGCAGAAGCTGGGAGAGGAGGACAATGAGCCCCAGAGAATGTGCCGATGCTGCAGCCCCATACGCTGATTTCACAGCCTGCTTTGGTATTCACTGAAACCTACTGGCAGCCACCTGCAAAGGACAGTCATTTAGAATTTGCAAGTTCTGGGTTTAGGGGTGCCACTAGGACAGAAATAATACCTAGAAGTCCATGTCAAGTCTCACAGTGCATCATGGTTCACACTTTAAGAGGTTTACAAACAGGGTTCATCTTTCATTAAGGCTAGAGGGACTGAAAGTCACCTAGAGCTCTCTCATCCTGCCCCCTAGCAAGAGCCTCTACTCAATATGCAGCATGGTGTGAACATTTCCATGGTGCTGTATGTTGTAACAAGCCTCCATTTCTCTGTTAAAGTTTTCACAGAGGTGAGGAAGGACATCTGGACAGCCCACTCCCTTTACAGCCAGCTATGGAGGTGATTAACGGTGTTTCTTTTGTATGCTCTGATATGGCGAAGTCCTATGTCCTTGAGGGGCAACATATAGTACCTTTATAAACTAGAAAATCCTGAGCCAGAGAGGAAACAATGGGAGCAGAGAAAAATCAAGATTCCGCTTTGTGATCCCAGGTAGGGATGGCGGTAGCACAGAGAATACAAGAGCAGAGGAACAGCTTGCAACAACTCTCTCTCTCTAAAAACAAACAAACAATATGACTTTGTGGATTGAAACATGTTTAATGGAAAGGGCTAAGTGGGATTTTAGAGCTTCCATGGCTGTGCATAGTCACTTCCTCAGTCTGGAAAGGGGGTTGTGTTTCTCTCACCAATATTTTATGTGAAGGACCCCAATAATGTCTCTAGGCCAACTGCTCACAAGCAAAATCTTGTATATTAGCATAGCCCTTGATTTTGCTGGTCTCATGGAAAGGGTCATCACTGCCTACAATGCTACCATTTTTGCCCACTTCATTAATAATTATAACAGTTTTATACCACACCAACTTCTCACCATTCAGGGCAGTTACATATGAAATAAGTATACAATACACAGAGGAGTTACAAAAGTAAAACACATTCACTGCCCATCCCTCAAGCCCCTTGGTATAAGATGGTTTTACTGCTTTGCAAAAGGCAAGTAAGGTTTTAGGGTGGTGCTTTTATCTCAGGGAACATGGTGTTCTATAATGTGCTTGCTGACACTGAAAAGGAGAGTGGGCCATTGGGCCTCCTCCCCTTCATGTGGGGAAGGGAGCCAGAGCAACCCCTCTCAGGGTGGGCCAGTTCTGGCTGGGAGAGCCAGTCCTGCAAGTAGATGGTTGCCAACCCCTGCAGTGTTTTAAAGATTAAAATCAGCACTTTCAGTTAGCCCCTGAAGCTGATTGATAACCAGTGCAGTGACCTGAACATAGATGCCACCCTGTTAGACTTACCTGTTCCTGGCAGCAGTCAGGCTGTGCATTTGGGGCTGTGAGATTTTAACCGTATTTTCCACTGACATTGACTAACACAGGGGATCTTCTCTGACTGAGCAGCAGGATGGCCAAGAAGCTGGGCTCTCAGCTTTTGTTGTCCAAGTTAATTTCTCCTAACTTGACAAAAAACATGGATCAAAGGATTTCTTGATTCTTTGTCTAATCACCTCTCCCCTGCTTAGGATCACGGTTGCTTGCCTCAGTAGTGCACTGTGGGCTAAAAGATTGCTTTTTAATGGGCAGCTCACCCTGTCTATTCTGTGCAAGGGGAATCGGTGTTTTGTGGAGATGCAGGGTGGATCTCTCCTTTTCCACAAGTAATGTTCATTTTATTGCAAACAAGGCTGAATCTTACTCATTCTGTTTGGTAATTATTTCACCATTTTACTCTACTTTTAGCCCACAAAGACTTGCAGAATGGCTTGCAGAATTAGTGAAAGGCAGTCCTTACTCTCAGGATTGCAGTCTAAAAGATGTAGCACACAAGAAAAGGTGGGGGGAGGAGGAGGAGGAGGAGGAGGAATTTTACTGATAATCTTCAGTTTCCTCCAAGTCTTGACTGGCTATGCTTCTGGAGCACACTGGAAGAGGTGATAGATGCTGTTCAGTTATTCCTGCTTCTGTTACAAAAAAGCTGCTCAAACCTACATACTTAATGGATGCCGTGGCTGACCTATTCGTGATGTAACCCCTGCTTTGAACAAAGACTTGAGTTATGTTGTTATATATGATTGCAAGCTAGCTAGATTTAGGTGTATATTCTCAATTCAATAATGTATTTGCTTATTTGATTATAGCGTGATCAAGGATAAAAGAGAACAGTCCATTTCTCTTATATCTGACCCTAAGCATTCATTATTGTCTTTTCATGCTGGGCTTTCTCTGGTTCCTTCTCTCCCCACCCCCCACCCCCCACCCCCCACCCCCCACCCCATTTTGTTGAAGCTCATCAGTCTGTTAAAATGGCCGACCTTCTCATCTTCCCCAGGTTCCTGCATCTGGTTCTAATTAAAGTACTCAAAGATGTAGTCCTCTCCCTATGCTCTCCCCCATCTTATGGCCTAGGAAAGATTCTGGCTGATTAGATGTTGGGCAACAGAGCAAAAGTATAAGGGGGAGTTATTTTTATAAATAGAAAAATGATAAACACATCACTCCATCACTTCATGTAAATTCTATGTTTAGTTTCTCAGTCTTGTAAATGCAAAGACTTGAAGCACCTTTAGGTTGTGCACAGAGTTATTCACACTAAAACAGATTATACTTCCACATAAAATGAATCCAGGAATGTATTAAACAAGGCTGCTAGGGGTCAGGTCTGTGTAGTAGGACGCCCAAGTTAATTTTTTATGGGGCAGTGGTGGTGGTAGTTGTTTATTTGAACAACCTAATCACAAATTCCCTTGCCCTGCTGAATTCACATGTCTAGCCTTGTAAGAGCATTTGTGATGTGAAAATAAGTATATAGTCACCCATGGTTTTAGTCCTTGCAGTATAAGGAGTGTTTAACAATCATCACTGTGCATTAAAAGCCACCTTCTTGTATATTAATTATATTTAATATTCCTGTTGAACAAATATGGTACTGAGTGAATGGAGACAGCCTGTGCTTTATCCAAAAGTTCCAAAGGTCCCAGTCTAAAAGGTATCTGTTGTCTCATCCCAAATTTATTTTTTACTCTACTTGTATCCATTTTAAACTGGAAGAGGGATTTTCAGAAATGGGTAAAGCTTTTTGGATCCTTCCTGCTCCATGAAATTTAAGGCAGATTTGTAACCATAGGATAATGTCCTGTATTGTGGTTGTAGGCTTGGGGATAGAAGGAAGATGGAAAGAGGAATAAATTATTTCTCCCTTTTACTGATAGAGGGCCTCAAGAGGTGGGGATAGGTGGTTTTCAGTGGATTTGCAGTAGGCAGATCATTTGCAAAACAGCAAATACAAAGAAAGCTGGACGTACTGCTGGAAACTTCCCTTGGATTCTGTCCAAGTTTAGACGTTTAAGTCTGGCAGAGAAAACCAGTCCAAACAGTAGAATTCCTGACATTCTCACATGTACAAAGGATTCAACTCTTCCCACTCCCTGTTCATTTTGTTAGATTGGTACTTGAGTTAATGTTACTTTCTCACCTTCTCCTTTCAAACAAATATCTCCACCATTTCCTGATACTTTGCACAAATTTGTAGTGGGGAAAATATAATGGTCTGATGGGCATGAAAACCAGCCTCAAATCCTGATTGTTTTCATTTTAAAATAGTCTTTTAAATTCAGGATTAACTCATCTAAAAATAAAAGATATTATCCCTAATTTTGAATTAATGCCTTCTACCAGAGACGCTGAATTGAATAAAGCTTTTCTAGTCAATACAAACCCACGTTGTCAATTTCTTGAATATGAATATTTGTACACTACTAAATGTAGCCATTTCATTTGCCCTTGAACAACCCTAGTTTTCTCCTAATTTAGACCCTGCTTCAATGGTGATTTCCTACTTTGTTTTTTATGAGGGTGGGGCTAGACCAAAGCATAGTAAAGCAAAAAGGAATAGCACTAGAAAGAAAAAACTCGGTGAAAATACAGTGCTCAGTGCCCTGTATTCTCATGCCTATCTTTAAAGCTACCAGTCACAGTATACACTGTATGACTATATATTGCCTTACTCAACCTTGTGCTTTCAAAACGTTTAGGGCAGTGTTTCTCAACCTTGGCAACTTGAAGATGGGTGGACTTCAACTTCCAGAATTCCCCAGCCAGCATGGCTGGCTGGGGAATTCTGGGGGTTGAAGTCCTCCCATCTTCAAGTTGCCAAGGTTGAGAAACACTGGTTTAGGGATTACAACTCCCAGAACTGTATACAGTTTATAGTTCCAACATCTTGATGGCACCAGAGTTTGGAGATACTGCTGTTTAGGTAAGTTGCTAGAGGCAAGTGTAAACTTTCACCCTATCTGCCTGTCAGAGTTGCTAGAAAAGTGAAATTGCACTAACCTAGTTCCTTGAAATAAGGATGGGATGCAGATTTAATAAATGGGTTAAATGGTTTGGGAAGAAGTTACAGAGGTAATTGGAAATTACCAATTAGAGAAGTCTAGGGAGTGAAAGATAGACCTGAAAAGGTTTGTGTGTGCCTAACCTAAGTTCCTGTTCAGTATTCATCCCATTTTTATCCTGCTTCCCTTCTGCTGAATTCAAGGCAGTGCCCATTGAGGCACTAACCAGATACAGACTTTCTTAGCTTTATTTGCTTTGAGGCCTTGCTTTGGTGTTTGCATATCTGTAGGGAAAGAAAGACACTTTGGCATGACAGTCGCAGAAATGTCTAAGCAGGGTTGTGAAATGTTAGCTATTGCATGTTTAACAGGGAACACCTACTGAACGTTCTCCTGATTATGCTGTAATCTGGTGACTTTCAGAATAGGTTTCCAAGCGTAAGGAACAACTTTAAAAGCTGATTGGGTGAAAACAGGAACCAAATCATTCCTTTAATATGCAAATTTGCTTTGCCATTTCTACTCTTGCCTTGCAGTGGGCAGACCTGCAGTGTGCAGTTTTATGTGTTTTCAAGAGCACTCTCATGTTGCATGGAACATTGATGAAACCCCACAGGCCTACTGTGAGATCTACCTAAAAAGAAAATGAACTCTAGAAAGGGGGAACCTGTCCTCCCCCCCCAATATTGCTGAATTATAACTCCCAGCAGTTTCAGTCATCATGCTAAGAGTTAGGGGTGCTAGAAGGTGTAGGTTAGCAACTTCTGGAGAGGCACAGTTTCCACAAGCTGGCTAGAATATGTCTTTTTCATTTGTTTATAGTTTTCATTATCTTCTAAAGTTATAAAGGCATCATACTTTTAAAAATGTACTAAAATCTGTATATAAGTTTCTTAGAATGAGATGGTCTAACATGAAGTGACATGGTTGACCTTTGCTTGGAGAAAAACAGTACCCCAGCTGCATTTCCATTGTTCAGAAGGCACTTGTGTGAGCGTGTGTTTCTGAGCATGCATGCATGTGCACACAAACACACACAAACACAGAGACATAGACACACACACACACATGTATGTGTATGAGTGTCTCTCTGTGTGTATAAATCTATGCCCTTGAAAACCGAAAACAAAACTTCTCACCTCTCTCCAAGGAGCATAAGCACATTACATGTGTTGTGCTTTTTAGTTTGATAGGTACAAACAAGTATAACAAGCTTGGCTTAAAAGCTAGTGGGCAATTAACTCAATTGAAAAGGTTGGGGAATAATATTTTCTTCTGTCTTGCTCCAATTAATGATAAAAAACAATTTTATATTTTGTGCTAGGTACAAATTGCCTTTAATGAATTTATCAGTATTAGATGATATAGGTTGGGGGCAGGTAGCCTTTAGGTGGATGGACATTGTAAATCTTTTTTAAAAATGTAGGAGACATAGGATTATGACATGTTGATGATGTCAAAGCATACATTTCTCTTTCTTTTATTTTTTGAGATTCAGAAAGTTTTTTTTTTTAAAAAAAAGTCTAGATAGTTGAATTTGGTATATATTAGGCTTAAGAGGAGGCTTTAATTCTTATTTTTTAAGAATTAAAAAAATAATCAAATGGTGATTTGCAACAAATCTTACCTGTGTAATCTTGGTGGGGCTTATGGGCTACAAATATTGCACCGATTGCCATCCTACCTTTCTTTTCCAGTAATGAACATGGTTTATACATCGGATATAAAAGGAAGAGAGTACTTCTGAGCATACCTGCTGCTCCAGATTCCAGAAATAAAATAGGGCTTGAATGGCTGGATGCCAAACAGACAATTCTTGTCATTTCTAATATCTGTTTGAACCTTTCTGGCAAATTGGATAAGAGAAATAAAATTGAAAATGCTCTTGATAGGTTAAAGTAATTGGTTAAAAAAACCAGAATAAAGCTTAATATGACATATGCAAGGTTATCCATATAAGAAACAAACAGTGCACAAGTGTAGAGTGAGTGAGTGGCTTGATACTTGTAAAAACCATCTTGGGACTGCAGTTGGTTGGAAATTCAATATGAGCAGCGTGATGTGACTGCAAAAAGGCAAATGCATTTTTAAACTGCGTGAGCTGTTGGAAGTCGGGCAGTATACACATTTAAAAATAATAATATTAACAGCAATAGAAATACAATTCACAAATCACAGGGAGTTATAGTTCTACTCTGTTCTGTGTTGGCCAGATCTCACTTTAAGTATCATGCCAGTTCTGGGCACCACGCTTGAAGAACCACTTAGATTAACTAGGAAAAGTTCCTGTGAAGGGCAGCACGGATGATCAGGAGGCTGGAAACCAAGTTTTATGAAGTGGGTTTAAAGGACCTGAGCATGCTTAGCTTTGAGAAGAAAATACTGAGGAGTGATATGATAGTGCTTTTCAAAGACGAACACCAGTAAGGATGTTATTAGGCAAAAGTTCAAGACATGCTACCTGTCATCCCAGAATACAGCACAGAATCATGGGGTTAAGTTACAGGGAGGCGGATTCTGATCTAGTTGTACCATAAAAAAATCCTGACCTAAGGCAGAGCCATTCATCAGCGGAACCAGTTGTCCCCAGAGGCGGTATGGGCTCGCCTTCGTTGGATGTATTCAAGCACACGCTGGACAGTCATCTGCTTGGATGCCTTGCGTTAAGTTCTTGTTTGGGTCAGGAGATTGGCCTTGAACGGGTGTGTCCACATGCTTTCACAACCCAGTTTTAATTGAGAAATTGCTTGTTTTAGTGTGCCTGCATGCTTAATCAAGGATCTCTCTTCTGTTTGACAGTTTTTTGGGTTAAAAAACATAGAAAGAGAAGAAAAATTGTATTCCAAAGAATAATACAGGTACCAGAGAAAATATGCTTAAGTATTTGAAGTATAATCCATTCGGATTACGTCTTTGAAATTTCATTGATTTAAAGATGCAGTCAGCAAGAAGACCCAATTTTCTCATCAAACTAATCTTTCTTTTGGTGGTCAATAGTTTTTGATCTCATTCAGGTGCCTTGTTCATAAAATAAAAAATTGTGGTTTCTAAGAAGCATGATAGCAACACTACTAGTGCCACTAGCAGTGTATATGTACTTTATGGGATTGCTGAAAAATGACAAAAAATAGCATCTCCAACTTCACAGCCTCTCACCCATGAGTGGTGTAAATATGATGTTTCTGTCCCCTAAATAAAATATAGTCTTGGCTTTAAACCTAGATTTAACAATTCTGATAATGGGTGTTTTGGGTGAAATACCAAATCACAGTCGAGCAAGATAGGAATGAGTCTGAGTGAGCTTTGGAGTTGTGCGGCCACTCTTTTTTCTTTTTCTTTAGCATTTTCAGCAGTTTCATTCCTGTTTTCAGTTACCCTAGATACTTATTTCATTGGAACTGAGAATTATGGTTAGGATGGCAACACTAATGAGTAATAATAATGAATAATAAATCGCACTTTTAAGTGGTTTATTATGCTTCCTTAAATGGTTAAATGATGATTAATAGATAATGAAGGTCTCAGACAGGAGGAGTACTTGTACTTTTGACTGAGCAAAGATGAGCACAGACTGAATTCTTCATCATCATCATCACCACCACCGCCACCACTACCACCTGGTTTATTAGAACTAGGAACAACACAGCAGCTTTTGGAAGAATTTGTATTTTTTCTGAAGCTTCCTGCTTCCCTCTAATCTCTAGCTGGAAAGGGATGGGGGCAAAGGGGCATTGCTTAATGTTGTTAAGAGCTCGTGACTCCAGAAAGAGTGGTGTTAGCTTGTAATTAATCACCTAAGCTGGCTTTTGGTAACAAGTCTTTATTGAGCAGAAGTTTTGAGCAACAAGATGCTCTTAAGAGCTTGCACTGAGTGGCAGACATTCCAGAGATGCTTTTTGCTCTAGAGAGACAGAAAGACATATGAAGGAGTTTATGAAAAAGCAAATGAAGAACAGATTTGGAAAAGAAATTCCCAGTTTTTGAGGTAGTTCACAAGAGAGAACACAAGATTGGACCCATTGTTTTTGCTTGCATTAAGGCTTTAAGAGTTAAGTATTAAACAAGACAGACTGGGGAAGCACAGAACATGTTGTGGCACTGGAGTTGACATGTCACCCATGCTAGGGTGGCTAATTCAAGTTCCTCTAGCCTAAAGCTGGGAAAAACCCTTCAGAGGCTTTGTTTATTTTTAAGTAAGAAACGAAAAGCTCTTCCCTTATCAAAACACCAGTAACTGCTTATAGGACTTGGCACTCTAAAAAAAGAATTGCTTATCACATCTCTAGTTCCTAAGCTATCCAGCTGAAATGCCTCCTGCTTCTGGTTGTTTATCTCACCTATGCCTGGGTTCCTTTTGAGGTTCTTCATGAAGGTGACCTTCAAGACAAGATGGGCCAGCAGATTGGAACTGACCTACCACTCAAGCTAAAAATAATACCATTGTGGAACAGCCACAATATGATTGACGTGAAAAGCTTGAAGGAAACAGCAACTGATATTTAGATTTTGCCAGATCCACACATGACTCTTTGGCTAGGAAAGGCAATAAGCCATTCTTTTTCAACATGTGAATTATAATCCTACCATACCCATACCACACAAAAATAGATTTTCTTTCTCACTTGAATTCTTCATTTGCTTTAGATTCCTATTATTAAAACTGGTGTAGTCAATCAATTTATTGCTTTCAACTTAAGTGTTAGTAAATTAACAACTATGATTGTTGCAAAAGGATTTGTACAGAATGGATATCAAATACTCAATTCTACTACTTTTAAAAGAATAAAAGGGATACTGCCTTGTTGAGTTTAGCTGTATTCCTATTTTTCAGTACCCATTATTTCCAAATGCTGTATCTGGCCACATCCATACTGGAAATAAAACCTGACAACAATATTAGACATTGAATTAACACTTGGGCCAAACAAGCTGAATTTTTTTGCCTTCATATCCTGCTTGTTGTCTTCCTGGAAAAATCCTGCTGGTCACTGTTGGAAAAAAAGATGCAGTACAAATGGGAAGATCTGATCTGAACTTTATTTAAGGGTTTTCTTAAATCTTAGTGGGGATCAGATGAGTATTAATGGTGATACTTGCAAATCAGAATGGCATGGCCGAAGAGTAGAGCTGGCAATAGGACACATAAGGCTGATTCACACAACACGAATGCAGATATTACCAATTAAAAAAGAAGATAGGCATAATTAGGAAATAGATGTAGAAATGCAGGAAATGTGAAAACCAACAGAGCACCAAGTCTTGGACCTCAAGGAGAGTTCTCATTCTTCAAGCACCAGTACAGATAGAGGTAGAAGTGCGGATTAAGCTGTTGCTTTCCTATTATAAGAGCAGGGAATGAGGTGATTTTGCCTTGATGAATTCTTCACAGAGTAGCAAATAAAGAGCTGGGGACTTTCTCATTAAATCGTGTCCCAGCCCTGTCTTTCCCCGCTTTGTGTGACCCCCCAAAAGATTCCCTCCTTTTCCTCTCTCTCCTTTCCTAAACTCACTCATGGATCCTTCTGAAAAAATTCCTTACTGGATTTATTTCTGCAGATTTGTTTGCCTAGCAATGAAAAGGATTTTCACAGGATACAGTTCTAGGTTGAAACCACCTCTTTTTATTTTATTCCCCTTGGTTATTTTTTTCTTGGGAGGGTGTGGGTGTGGAGGCCTAATCTTGAACCAGAATGCTTCTTTGGGCGGGGCGGGGGGGATAAAATGGGGTTTGGGAAGGGAAACTTTATGTGTGTGCTTATCTGGTGAGCAAATGGCATACCATTTTAATCTGTTGTGATGAACCATTCAGGAAAATGTCTTTATTTTATTTGAACTCAGAGTGGAGTTCCCTTCTCCCTAAAAATACTTCTAACACCCAGGACTAGTATATAAACTGCAGAGAGCTTCTGGCTCCCAGGAATTTGATAAAGCAAGCATTTTCTACCAAGAAATTCAATCCATTTTTGCAGTACAAGAACAAGAAGAGAATTTTGTGAAGAGGATGGAAAAGAAACCAGATATTTCTTGAGGCAGCAGGAGGTTGTCTTTTTGCCCCTTTTTTAAAATAATAATTTATGAAACTTGTTGATGGCCAAGAACTACAAGAGGTATGGCAGTGATATAGGGACATTGCCAGATAGGATGGATATTGAAAGTTTTATTCTACTTTTCTGATTTGAAGTTGGAACAATGGTCCTAAGTAGAAGAGATGGTTTAAAGCAGTGTTTCTTAAACTTTGTGCTCTCCTGACCCCTTCTTACTTTTAAAAATTATGGAGGACCCCAAAAGAGCTTTTGTTTGTATAGGTTATATTTATTGATATTTACTGTATTGGCTCATTCATAGAATATTTATTTACTGAATCATGCCAAAATAACAATATTAAACCCATTATATATTAATATATATAAAATATTTTTCATGAAAAAACCCTATATTTTTAACAAATTAAAAAAATAATAATGAGAAGAGTGATATTGTTTTAAATTTTTGCAAATATCTTCAATATCTGGCAAATAATGGTGTTGTGGATCCCTGAGAGGGTCTTGGGGGCCCCCAGGGCTTCTCAGACCACACTTTAAGAAACATTGGCTTATAGCCCCTGGAGCCTTAATACATGATTTTACTTCTTATTTTATCCTCCCTCCTCTCTCCCTAGTTCTGATACTATAGGGGAAATATGGAAAATGGTGTTCCTGTTATTTGGGTTGCCAAATCTTGATGGGGGGGGGGGTGTTGATTGGAACTGAAGGGATGAAGGTCACCCAAAACCTGCAAGCCAGCCTGCCTTTGATGTATGAGACGGTGGGCACCTTTCTTTAGAACCATGGGATGGGCATAAGAAGTACCAAAGCCAGTCATGGATTTTGGTTATCTCAGGGTAATAAACTGGAATTAATGATTTCTCCTAAGAACATGCAGTGGCTCCTGTTAAGATTATCAGTTGATGGAATATTGTTTTGAGCTCAGTATGACAAATAAATCATCTTAATAGTTTGTAGTTTTTCGTAGAAACAAGCCAGATGATTCAATGTCAAGAATTGTGACTCATCATTGTCAATTCTTGGTCCATTTTTTCCTCTCATCCTTACTGATGTATATGTTATGTACATACCTGGTTCAGGTATGAACACGTTTTATTGTAGGTAGCATGAACCTTTGTGAATTAAATGGTCTCTATTCTCTGGTTTTCATTCTTCCAGCTGATTATTCTAGAGTAATACTCAGTTCTTATAATCTGGGTTGGATTCCATTTCCCATTTCAAACATCAATTTTTAAGTCAATTTTGTTATTTAAATCAGAATTTTTGTTTGGGGGAATTATCAGAGTTCTGCCTGTCCTTATGGAAGAATGACATCTTGTCTGATTTTTTGCTATGTTTTGTGTATCCGGTCTTTTCTTCAGGTCATGATATTAATGGAGCACTTGAACCATCGAACATTGACACGAGCATCCTGGAAGAATACATTGGTAAAGAGGACTCACAAGATATGTAAGTGTCTTTTTTTTTTCCCCCATTTGTATTCTTAATAGTCAGTGATGCTGTTTGATACAGTGAGAGTGGTAATGATGATTGCACGTGAGGTTATGGTGATGTGAGCTATCATTTTCTTCATCTTCTGCCTCCATTCTTTTTAGTACTTCCACATATTTTCCTGAAGATGGAATATGACATGTTTTGCTTCTGGCTTTCCTTCATGTTTGAATCTACCCACTGAGGTTTAGTTTGATGTGCAGATCAGGCCAAAATGCTTGTTCAAGAAACCATGGTTAAAAATCCTGGGTTGGCATTATAATTGAATCCAACTATGCATATGGTTAGAAATGGATACAATCTATATGGTATCTTAGGATTGTAGGATGCACATATTATACAAGTTGTTCAACTTTTCTCCTTCAGCTCTGATTTAGATTCCATCTCTGACATCCCAGTTTCAGCTGGTTATCCTCATACTCAGCCTTCCAGCTCCACCACTGCCAATGCATCTGTCTCCAGTGTTGGTCATGTAATTACTCCTGTACCCAGTGGTAACTTCCATCATGGTCCCCCAAGCACTCAAGTCCCAGTCCGTCATGGTCTCCATCCTGGTCCTCCAAGCAGTCAAGTTCCATTACGTCATGTTCCCCCCCTGCCAAATCCATGTGGGTCCAGTTACAGTGCTCATCTCAACTGCAATAACAACAATGGCATGGTAGTACCCAAAGGGTACCTCAGTGGCCACTGTCTATCCAACATTGCCCCTCCAATCAAATCAGAAGCCTCCTACACATCTGGGTAAGTAAGGGATTGTGGTTATGCGAAGATAAGGTTTCAGAGCCTTAAAATGAGGTTATATTTGAACAATTCTGCAAATTCTCTTATCAAGCAATGCCATCTTAGTCTTAAAACACAACAGTTTTCATCAGATTCTCTTATATTTTATTTATTTGTATTACTAGACACTTTGAATACCTACCTAACCCCTGTAATGTAGTTTTTTAAAGGTAGTTAAGGTTAGGGTAGAAATGTGAAATATGCATTTTGAATAACAACAGCAGTCCCACAGGAAGCTGGCAAAATGGTAGCTGCTAATTATGGGAGGAATTGGCTTTGAGTCAACAGTAGAGCACTTAATTCACATTTAAAAGATCCATTGGTTTGTTCTCTGGTATCTCTAGGAAGGTCTAGGGGGGCTGCTGTCAGTTAGCACCAACAGTCTTGGATTGGAATAAATGAACAACTAGTCAACAGCTAATTAGATGAACACATACTAACTCCAGTGTATGTTCTAAAAGAAGCAGGACTTGAGTAGATTAAAGGAGAACAAAGGGGTCTGAAATAAGAAGCACAAATGCAAAAATGAAAAATGTAAATCCAGAATTCCACATAATTATTCTGCTTATTATTTGTATCATTGAGTTGATTTTAGTTTGACTACTGGAACTTGGTCAGCTTGGAATATACAGAATGTGGTTTTCAGGCACTTTTAGAGGATGTAGGGGGATGGGATGGGGAGACTGAAAAAAATATGTATGACTCTGTCTTGTGGAATTGAACCAGATCATATCTGGGTGTACATTATAAATACTCTTGACTCATATGTGGAATCCAAATCAAATTTCATTTTCCTTATAACAGAGATGGGATATGTTGTTTCAGTGGAAAAGGGAATATTAAAAGATTTAAAGGAATTATGCATTTCCTGACTTCTGCAAAAGAGAGTTGGGTCAGAGAAGGAATTCAGCTCTAATAAATGTTCATTGAGTGTTCGTTGCTACAGTATTGCAGTTTGGTAGGGATGCGTGAAAATGATGCTGAAGTTGAAAACCGAAAAGGCAGTATTGTGGTAGGCAGGGAATAAATAGCTATAATATGATAGAGGAATTTGCCAGAAAAAAAAAGTGAAACAAAGATGACCAGCAACTTAGATTTCTTGCAGAAACCATTAAACTTATAAAGTCAGCTACATAGTGGCTTAGCAATGCTTTCTAGCTGTTGATAGAATGATCCCACAGAACATTTATGGATATTCTAATCTGGTAAAGAACAGTGAGTCACAGAATGTTAAGCATGCAATTGGTGAGATTGGAGCAGAAGGTTAGTTAGGCTTGGATTGACTCCTACACAAGAGTTAAAAATTGGAAGATGGGCTTGAGAAAGTAGATCGATCTGCACTTTACTTTCTAATTTGAAATAATGACTTGTTTTGGTGTTTTATACAAAATACACCATAAGACCTTTCTTATCTTAGACTGACAGGATTGTGGTTTTGTATTTGTGTGGGTTTTTTTTTTTTTTTTGGCATCAAATAAGAGGAAATGTATTTATCACCTATAAGGAGTGCCCCTTATTCCAGTGTGTCCCCTTAATTTACATCCAGGGTTGCCAGTGTGGCACCTGCGGGCACTATGACATCCACAACACCACTAGATGGCACCCACACCCCCCAAAACTTTTTTTTTTTAAAAAAAGGCTGAAATCTCATGAGATTTTGACCATTTCCAATCTTTAATTGTTCAGAGATAACCAACCAGCCAAAACAGAAAGTTTTTTTCAGACACTTAAATGCTGACAGACAAATCAATATATTTTGTCTTGATTTTCAAAACATGCATGTTCAGATAAGATTAGGTCTACCCCATGTAACTTTTCAAATCTAGGAACTCATGGATCATCCATCTGGTCCATAAAGGCCATGCAGAGAGAAATGAAATCAAGAGAACAGCATAGTTCTGGGGTACCCAGTAAGACACGCACTTGCCAGGTTGTCTAGCTGGACTAATTACATTTCAAAATGTTTTTTAATTTTTTAAAAAATGAGAAGCTAGCATATGGCTACAAAGCGAAAGCCAGCCGTCAGCATCATCTTTCTTTCCATGAATACCTCTAGACCTCACATATGCAGTGGCAGCCCTAGATAGCTGCTAGCAACGATTGTCCTAGGCAAACCATGCAGTTGCTGTCCCCATCCACAAACCTCAAAGTCAGCTTTGATTTCTTTTTCTTGAAATTTGGTGCCATATTTAACTTGGTACCCTAGATGAATGTTGAGTTCACCTATATGGACCTTAAGAATCTTTTAAAAATAAAAAATGATGGGTGGTTGTAGATCAGTGTTTTGTTTGAAAGTATACCCATCTGTAGAAAAAAACAAGGAAGTAGGCAGGGTAGTATGGAGTACCTTATTAGGGACAAGTAACATTCTGATAAATCAGTACTTAGAAATTGACTATATCTTCCATGGCAGCCTTTTTGTGAATTGATAAGTTCTCCCCATTTTGTAAGAGTTCTCAGAATTCCAAATATGCTCAGCAGCCCAAAATGTTTGAGAATATAGGTGCTTCAAGGTGAGCAGAATCACAAAACATTCACAACTTTGATGGCTGAGGAGCAAAGGAATCTGCTTCAGTAGCTTCATTAGAAGCATAAAGCATCTGCACTATTTGAAAAGCAAGGGAAGATATGAAGTCTGTTTCTTCTAGATTTCCAAGTTTTGACTGGAGTTTCTGCTAATTCGTAAAAATAGTCACCTTCTGACTCCACTCAAAGCATTTGAGCTACAATCAAGCTTACTTTAATAATGTAAATTTTAAGCCTGATCCTTAGAAGAGCCTGGATGAAGTCTTGGCTGCAGTTAGCTATGAAAGAATATAACTTGTAGGATCTCTTTTTGCAAGGATTGTGGCATGTTCCTTGTCTGTATCTAACTGTCACCAAAAAGAAGATGTGTCATCATTAGGAAGAAGATTGCCTTTGCTTGGTGTCCTGGGGACAGAACAGATTTCCCCTGTGCTGCCTGTCTGTCATCAATTCTTAATTTGTGCCTATAGCCTCACTTTCTTGTCTTCTATCTTAAATTAAGATGTACTTCCATTTGCATGTTAATTGTTTCACTGTCCTGACCAAGCTTTCTAATTCTTTTATTAAACCAAACTTAAATATTTTCTGTGTCTTAAATCATTCTGCTGTAACACGTATTCTTCTCTACTTTCATTTTCATCTTCAAGTTCTTTGTTCAGAGCACCTCATCTGTTTTTGTCTCTGGCGTTTCTCCTTTCTTTGAGTTTAGGTCATTAGTTTACTTCTGACATTATGCAGTCTTTTTACCTTTGTCCATTTAATGTTATTATTTCATTTTTGCATCTTTTAAAATAAACTGTAAACTTCTTTGTTTTTCCACATAAATATCCAAGATGCATATCAAACCTATACACAGCTACAACAACTGAAAAGAAAAAATCAGTGGCGGATTCAGCATCTGTTGGAAAGATCATCATAAGTGTTCATTTATAATGGCTCAAAATCTATCATGTATAGTTCCGTGTTCCTTGTAAATGTTTGTTTCTCAGAAATAAAGGATCCACATCTTTCCAGAACTTTTCCTGGGAGGCAGGAGGAACTAAGGAAGAAGAATAGCTATTGGCAAATTGGATAAAGAAGCTCCGTTGTTCAAAAAAGTTTCTGATTTACTTCGTGTTTTCAAATTATGTATTGATTTGTCTGTTCATACAATGGTCCACATACATTTTATCCAAACACAGACAGAGTGATCTTCTGCTAACTTCCCATATTTTCTGCTCACCATACCTACCTCTAACAAAAATAATCTGATAAAGCCTTTACTTACTAAAGTCTCATTTCTCACCTTGAAACACAAACAGAAATAGAAGTGTATTATTGTGTATGATAAATTATCTATTTGTTTCTGATTTGGTGTGAAAAACCTGGGACTAGGAAGTTCTAACTTTATTAAAATATAGCCACATTTGAATATAATTCCTTTTTATTTGTCGCCCCTACTTTTTGCACCTTGATGCTGGTAATTAATAGATCTTTGTTTTTCTTAGTGTTTATATAAAAATTTACTTCTCCCATTCCTTTTCTCTTACATCTAGTCTGTTGCCAAAACCCCTGAAAACCATTTTTTAATTTTGGTCTCAATTTTAGTTTATGTTTTAGATCTGTCTCCTGTTGTATGCTGCAAATTTGTCAGCATTGGTTACCTTTAGGATGGTGTTCCTCTTCAGTCAACCCAAAATATTACATAGTATCTTCATTCAACTCAATGTCTTTCTTAACTCTCTCGTCACATTTCCACGATGCGTTAAAGTTTCTGAACTAAGTTCTGCTTTTTTTTAACGTGACCATCAATCTCATCCTTAGTTTGCAGAAGTTCTATCATCCTGTACATTAGAACTGAAGGAATTAAAACAGATTTTTGTCTCATTTTCTCTGTCTTATTTTGTTACTCTTTCTGCGCTGTGTCAACGTATTTACTGTCACTCCAGACATTGTTCCCTTTCTTCAATCCCAGCAACACACCTTCTGAAACATTGTGCCTTGTACCTATAATTATCTTTCTGTTCTGCTTCTTCCGTTCAGTTCTCACCTCTAATGCCTATCTCCAAACTCTAGTCTTTGTAGAGATCCTAGTCTTAGTTGTTCTGTAGCTTCTTTTAGTGTTTAGACTTTTCCTCTAAATTTCTTTGCCACTCATTCATTGAAAGCTAGTGTTTTTTCTTCACTGTTTCTCTGTGGTCATCACAGAAAGTAAAGACTGTGAACTTCTATGCAAATGGTTAGGTCTGCTGACTTTAAATGTTTAAATGAATTGTGGCTAAAAACCTGGCTGCTCCATGCATTTTAATAATCTGAACGTAGTTGTGAAAAATCTGTAAACTGTTTCTGGATAGATAGAGTAGAGTGAGTGGTAGAAGGAATTGAAATTATGTTCTGTAGTTTTATGAGAGAGCTTTAGGTTCTGAAAGATGACCTACTGTATAATATTTTAAGGAAACACTTTCTGGGGTAGAAGAAAAGAAATACAAAAGTCACACAGTAGCACAGCCAGGATTGTCGACTGACGATTAGATACTGTACTGTTTTAGTGAGCTCCTCTTCAGACAATTATCCTGATTATCCCACACAAGAGGGAAATTCAGGGTTGTCCTGAACTGACTTCCCATTAACTCATTTTCTACTTGGGTTTACTACATTTTCTTTTGTACCTCTTCACTTTCAACTGGCTTACTTCTGTTTACTTGACTTTGCCATTCAGTGTTGATAGCAGTTGTTATCAGCTACCGAAAGGTATGTATAGAATCAGACTGTTAGGCTGGGACTGACCTCACTGACCTGTTAGAAACTTGCAGGACTGCCTTATGGAAGGAATGGATTTGCTTTGAAATCCACCAAGATCTACTCTTAATTTTGAAGAATTCATTTTGAATTTTGCTTTAGAAATGATATTTATTGAAAATATTCCGCAGTTTGAACTAAATCCAAAAGAGCCTAAATAATTTCCTACTCTGTTTACTAGTCTGAAAAGTTCTGTGCAGACCAATGAGCTAATACAAATAAATTAATAAAACTATACTGAAAGATACTTAGCAGTTTAAAAGAAATTATAAACTTTGGCCCCTTTCTTGAGCCCAATAGATTTTTCTGTTTTATACCAG
This sequence comes from Liasis olivaceus, assembly GCA_030867105.1. Classification (NCBI taxonomy): domain Eukaryota; kingdom Metazoa; phylum Chordata; class Lepidosauria; order Squamata; family Pythonidae; genus Liasis; species Liasis olivaceus. Next base: position 105,975,018 of record CM061349.1, on the reverse strand, counting down.
TTTTGGTCTTGTGTGTAGATTCTCCCTTGTTGTACTTTTAAAATTTTGTATTGTGGTATTAAATATACAAACAGAAAAAAAGAATAACAATATGCAAAATTAAAAGAAAAGGGGAAAAAAGCACAAATAAAAATGAACCAGAAAGAAAGAAAAATACATGCTGGAATAAATATAAATATAAATAAAACAAAAACAACAGTTTAAACCGAGACCATACAGAGTAATATTGATTAGAGTTTACAAAATGTCAACAGAATGCCACTTCACAGGTAGAAACTAAATATATGCCTTCCATTCAGATTTTTAAATTAAATGTAATAGTTTTTCACCTGGGGTAAAATAATCTTTTTAGCTATATCCCACTTCTGGTAAATCAGAGTTCTTCATCATTCTTCAGTAAGTTACAAATTTCAAAATATAATTTAACATCACATTCACATCTTTATCCTGTACTTCTTTTTCTGTACCCTATTAGCAATCTTATGAACATTAAAACAAAATGCTGCCGCTGTAGAACAAACCCAAGACATATGAATCAGTGTCCCCTCCAAAGTACAGTGGTACCTTGGGTTACGAACGCCCCTCCTTATGAATTTTTCACGATACGATCAGCTCCGGCCCCAAAAATTTACCTCGCCGTGCGACCTCCGCCCCGCACTACAAACTGGATCCGAGGCCATTTGCCCTGCTGCCACGTGGTCGTGGCTTCCTGTGGGCAAGATCGCGGTAGCAAGGAGACGTTCGGTGAGGCTTGTGGTGTGTTTTGTGGCGTTTGGAAGGTTTTTGGTGTGCTTGTCAGCATGGCTCCAAAGAAAATGCAGAGCCGTATGTATTTACATTGAACCTTATGGGGAAATTTGCCTCGCGGCGCGACCAAATTCGGAGGGCAGATTAGCCGTATTTACATTGAACCTTATGGAGAAATTTGCCTCGCGGTGCGACCAAATCAAGTTGCGATCAGAGTCACGGAATGGATTAAATTCGTAATGCGAGGTACCACTGTATTACACTCCTAACATACAGAAATTGAAATCCAGCCCATACTATGCATTCACTGGTGTGTTCTGTAAACATAAAAAAGAATCCTTTCTTGTATTAATTCTACCTTAAGCTCATAGGATACTAACTTAACATTCTTTAAAACTCTAGCAAGCTGGTTTGCTAAAACAGGATTTTTTCCCAAGTTACTTGCAGGTTTCCAAATCTATCCTAATATTATTTTCTGTTCTACATAAAAATGACCTATAGAGCTGGGAATCTACAAAACCTTTTCTATAATATTAATATTTAAGAGTTTGGAATGCTGCTAATGCTTCAGGCCCAAATTATATAGTCAGAAGTTGACTATTACTGTTCAAAAGTTTTAGGCAATCCATATATTTTTTCAACACATCAGATGTTTTAAAAGAATAATTAACAATAGACTGATTGAAGGCACTGATGACATTTTGCCCATGAATTTCAGAAGAAGGATTGTTCAGTAATTTTCAGGCTTTAATATGTAATATGAATGTCTCATGAGAGTGAAGTGTTGACTTTTAACCAAAACAGAAACCTGCCAAGACAGTAAGAGGGTTATATAATAACTTTCTAATTGTGCCCATAATGGTTTTGAGATAAATCAAATTAAATGAAATTAATTAAATTAAATTAAATTAAATTCTACCAAGAAACATAGGCCCAAATATACAACTAATGCTATAGCTGAAATTTAGGAAAGTTGACATCCTATCTTCATATGAAAGTCATAATTTAGATAAAATTTAGAGTTTTATCATTCTCATTCCATAAGAATTTTCTCAGTATTTTATCAATCTCTTTAAAATACTTAGCAGTTATTAACATAAAAATCCCACTAAGAATATCTATCAGTCTTGGAATAACATTTATTTAATTACATTTATTCTTTCCTAAAAGCTGATGTAGATTTTTAATCCTTTATTTGTAGCAATACTAATCTGAGGTAGACAATTAGGAATATTAACCTCTGTCAGTGAAGAAATCTTTCTACAAATAATTATTCCAAAGTATTGAAATGTGTTCAAACAAAATGTAATGCCCTGTTTTTTATAAACATCCACAGAGATCTAGAAACAATAGGAGATATATTAGCCTTTTCCAATTATGAGAATAACTTGATAATTTAGCATAGTGTTGTACTATATCCATAAATTTTGTAAAGAGTCTTAATAATTATCAGTAAGACACAGAATAACATCGGCATAGGACAACAATTTAAACTCTACTCTGGCTGATACCCAAAGTATCCTTTGGTTGCCTAATATAAAAGGCTAAAGATTCCAATGTCAAATTAAGTGAAAGAGGAGAAAATGGACAACCTGGATATCTTAATGGTGAAGAAGTAATTTTAGCTGTGATAACCTAAACAACAGGTTAGACTGCCACATTTTAATGCAATCAACAAAATTGAAAGGAAAAACATATTTGAGAAAAACATGCTTCAGAAATTTAAGCTGCACAATATTGAAGGCTTCTTCCACTTCCTACAAAATAATCATAGCCATATCCAATTTATCTGATTGTGTATCAAAGATATCCACTAATAATCTAATATTATTCAGGACTTGACACTATTTTATAAAACCAAATTGCTGAGGATGAACTACAGAAGTCTATATAATTTGAAGTCCTTAGGGCAAAATGGCTGTCAAAATTTTACCATCTATGCTAAAAAAAGAAATTGAGTGATAATGTGTATATTCTACAGGATCTTTATCCATTTTCAGACTTATCGGTATAAAAGCATTGTTAAAAGAAAGAGCTTTATACAAAGAGGCATCATTGTAAACCTTCAGCAGCATAGGAATGAGAAAGTCAATAAAATCCTTGTATCAGTCTATAGAAAAACCACCAGGACTAGAAGCTTTACTTAATTTCACTGACTTAAGAGATAACAGGGCAGCTAAATAAGTTGCTTGATCCTGAGTAATCTTTCAAAGATTGTTTTATGTTAAAAAATCATTAATTCATATTCTTTGTCATCCTTGAGGGTTTTTTTGCTAACTTTGAGGAAAATGCTTTCTGTATAACGCCAGGGCTACTCGATGAAACTACAGTTTGACCCCTAGGTTTAGAGAATTTGTTGTCAGTGGGCCCTTCTCTGTGTTTGTAGCGAAGCTGATGGTCTTTTTCTTGAGCAACAGATTTTACCTGGCTTCTTTCAGCCAAGGAAGACCCGCTGAGTGAAGCAGAGTGGGTCTTACTAGCAGATAAACAAAATAGGCATGACATGAGATGCCTAAGAATAATATCAAAATGCTCCCGGTGGGAATAGTATAAACTGGCACCAGGTATCAGGGAATACCTGTTAAAAGCACCCCAGACTTTTTCACTGGGGAAGGGCAATGGTGAATTGTTTGGGGTGTGAAGAGTGGAACTTTTCCTGCTACTCTTGGGCAGGAACAGCAATTGGCAAATAGTGCTTTGGTGGAAGGGAATTGTTACTAGATGACCTGCTTATACGGAGATAAGATTGAGTTCAGGTTCAGAAGCATTTGTATTCAAGAACCTTGCAGACAAATGCATGACAAATTCCTAATTAATTTCTGCTAAGCAGGGGTGTCGTAGATAATAGGGCTATATACTCTCTCAGCCCATCTACCTAGGATTTGAAATCTATTTTACCTTATCACTTCTGCTAGACATTTGTTTGACCTTTTTCTCTCTTTTTCTCAATTGCTCTTCAGCACTTTACCCGACTCTCCCCCAGACTCCGGATCAGAAGCATACTCCCCCCAGCAGGTGAATGGTAAGTGCTAAGATTAGAGCCCAAGCACCAGCCTTCCCCCCGCTTTGGTTGGCAAAAGTGGTTGGCTCTGAAATCTTTATCAGAAAAGGGAAAAACAGACTGCTGCAATACGTGAAGAGATTATCAGTTAGTAAATATTCCTAGACTTTCGCCTATTGTTTTCCCGCTACCCTTTTAGAAAGGGGGTGGGTGGGCAGGACCAAGAACACAAGACTGTGTGGGGAGGGAAAGGTGTACTTCTACCTTCTCAGAGAGGAAAATGGATAAGGGCGACCTGCCCAGTGAGGACACGGAGCAGAAGGTTTAAGCCTCATTTTGTGGGTGAACATGCTGTTAGACTCCTGCAGGTTTATATAAAGACAAGTCTGTGCTGGAAATGAAGAACAAAACAGAGGTACTGTCATGAACTTGCTTTTAGGTGGTGAGTATGCTCTGTGGCTCCTGCCCTCTCTCTGTGTGCTGTATTTGATATCAAGGGACTCTCTTCCAGTTCTTGTGACAGGCACAGAAATCATGGATACATCGCAGAGGGTGGGTGTCTCTCTCTCCCTCTCCTTCTCCCTCCCCACGCCCCTTCACTGGATGGTGTCGGTTCTGTTCTGCCCGTGCTTTATATATGTGAAAGGGGAGAATCATGTCTCACTAGCTACTTTTGTTGTCTCTTTCTGAGGTTGTGAGAAAACAGAATTAGCAGCAGAGGCAAAAGGATTGAGGGGATGGTCCTGTCTGTGGCAATCTTCAGAGATTTCCCCATGGCCCCTTCTTTTAAAACTTAAGCCTTGTTCATCATGGAAGCAACTCCTTCTCCTTTCTCTGGGAAAAAGGTCAAGAGTTCTTTTTATCTCACTACAAAAATCCCTGGAATTCCTCCTGGCTGTTCTTTAAATATAGCCAAGAGGCCAGATTATTTGCCATAGAGTGAACTGCTTTCTCTCACCATTAAAACAACAGCACCCACCCCATCAGCCTGGCGGGAGAAATAATTGGGACTTCAGATTTTTTGGTAATGCACAAGCTCCAGGAAAGTCTGGAGTATGTAGAAAGAGTTGCATCTGTGTTCTCATAATTTCTAGAATGCTTCCCTTATTTTGAGGGAGGAGTTCAAATGCCAGGTAACCTTGAGACATGAAAGATGAAATAGCTTTCAATAACGCATTTACTGTGTTGCCTCAATATTCATTCTGCAGTAGCAGATATTCCATTCAATTTCCAAACAGTAAACATTTGGATTTGATGTTGCTCCAGTAGTGCCTACTTAGTGTATTACAAAGCCTAAAATTGTTTGAAAATTGTAAATGTAGTAGGATTACATGTTAATCTAAAGTATAGTTCTGTGACCACACCCTATCTTGAAGTAGTAAAAAAAATTGTTTTTGCTAATTATTTTGTTCATCTCTTCTGAAACAGCTCCCAGCCAGTGTCATTAATAAATGTTCGGTGGTGTCTGTGTGTTCATGTGTGTGTGTGGAGTGAGGGTTTGTGGGATTTCACCATCCTTTGTCATTTGATGTCATTTCTAAACTTCTTCACCCGGGACTCTAACTTTAGTTCATTAATAAACATGTTTTCATTTCTCCCCGACTTCACTATAAGCTTTTGTGATAGTTTTTTTTTTTAAGAAAAGAAGGTGGGGAGTGCTATATACTACCTCTTTAATTATAATATTTTGTGTTAGCCTCCTCTGTGTTCAGCCCCTCTCCCCAGCTTAATTTCAGAATCATTTTTGCTTCCTCTGTTAATGCATCCTCCCACAGAAGAATCTGATTAATTGCTATGAGCATTAACTATTTCACTCCAGTAACTTTAGAAGGTTAGGAGGGGCAATAAGTCTGAATTTGTTCGAATGGAATACTGTATTCATTTTCCCAGTTCTCTTTGTTGTTTGTTTTTTGTGGGTGGATTTTTGAGAGAGACCTTTGGATGTTGGGGAGCTGAAGTCAGAGAATAATGACAGCAAGAAACAAGGGCAAGGGATACCTGGAGGATGAATTGAATGTCCTGTTATGTTGCACTAATCATTGTACTATTTAGCGCAAATAACAGCTGATCCCAATGATCAAACTGTAGACATCACAGTTGGGATGAACTTAAAGTTGGGATGAACTCACATTATTTGCCTCTCCTTTGAGCTAAAGTATGTAATGGAGTAGTTTAGGCACCCAATTTATTTTCATGGCACTGCTAGCTAGAAGTTTGGTTCAAGGACACTATTTCATATATGTTTGTTTTGTTTTAGCCTGCCTTACAAAAGTGGTTTAATAAAATGTGCATTAACTCCACTTCGTGTGTGTGTGTACACACAAACACACATACACACATCATGGGATAAACACATACACACACCCATACAAACACATCTATAAAAATACTCTAATATTGTTTTAACATTTAAGCAGCTTCTTCAGTTCTGACCATTTCTAACTGTTGCTCCTAAAATGGAAAGTGTATAGTTAAAGGTGCTATTTGATTGCAGGGTGAAGATGGAAGAAGGCCTGAATTGCTGGTCTTTATGAGCCTTAATAATAGTTGCTATTGTTATTGATAGCAATAATAATTAATTGTTATTGATTTTGCTGGCCTGAATAATGTTACACTGATCAAAATTAACTCCCCTTCTTCCCTTTTGATTCCATGTGCTGGCCACCTGCCTTCATACCCTGTACTAGCTGGGGGTGATGGACAGTGTGATCATTTGGGGGGCGCCAGATTGGAGAAGGCTGCACCAGTAAGTTCGGGGAAGAACCAGTATCTATAAGCAGTTGTGTCTCTTTTTACATACTGAGTTTTCTATAATTCAAACCACATTAATCCTGGCTTTGAATGAAACCTCTAACAGCTAGAAAATAGAGTTAATAAGAGTGTTAGTCCTACACTCTGACAGAGCAAAGCCCTCTGTATACATTTCCAACTTTAAATCAGGCTTCAAAGTTAAGTAAACTTTAGATCTGTTGTACTAAGGAGGTATGTGAACTTGAGTCAAGGGCTTTGGTGAATGTTCTACAGACACTTTCTCCAAGTCAGCCTTCTAAATGAGATAGACTGCAACTTCCACCTTTCTTGGTCATTAGCTGTTGTAGCAGTGGATGATGGGAGACACCCTATTATGCCAAGCTCTCCCTTCACTGGCAAAGTTTGGTCTAGTCGGGATCCAGTAATGTAATTAACTTTACAAGTATTATGAGTGTCACATGTTACAGGCCACTCCTAAAAATTATAAGAAAGAGGATTTGCTGTACTTTTGCTTTTAGCTAACCAAATGGCATGCAGTGAGTATTTATCATTGGAAAGGACAATTTACTCACATGAGTAAAATGGTTCCTGTATGGATGACTTTGAAATTAAACCTTGAACAGGATCCTTCAAGCTCATTTCGCAAAGAAGTTTATTACTTCAAACATATAAAAGCTGAGAGGTTGGCTATAAATTAGTTTCTATTCCAATTTAGTCTAAAAAGTATACTCTCTCTTAATATGGATCCTAGTGTATTTTTTATCCAACATTTCATGCTTTTTCAGCTGAAATTCAATATTGTCTTCAGAGACAATGGACCTTTCTCTACTACTAAGTTATAGTACTATCCACCCGCGTTTGAGTTGACAGAGAACTACTAACATTAAATTTGCTGTCCCCATTTACAATCCCCATCCTGTCTCAGTTCTTAATCACTGCCAGTAACTTAATTTTCCTTCAGTAGATAATGTCAGAATGAGGTGGAAAAGATTACTTTAACATCAATACAGTTAAAGATTACTTCACCTTGTCTCATTCATGGGTTTGAGATGAGAAGAAGGCAGCATCCTGTGGACATGGTAGGAAAAGGTTCCTGGGGCAGAACTGAAAAGAAGAAGATTGTATGATATGTGCAGCTTTGGGGAGAATAAACAGCAAAAATGGAGTGGGAATGGATTTACTTTCAGTAATAAACTGGAGTCTGAATGGTGAATAACTAAAAGGAAACTGGTAGTTAAAATGTATTTCTACAGAAGGTATTACTAGGAGACCAAAGTAAAAAAATGTAGTTTACATTTTATATTAATGCACTGTATTTATTTCTGTAAATAAAGTCAAAAATAAATAAAGTCAAAACATAAAAAGAAATAGGCAAATGTCATTATTTCCAGTGATATACAAACATAACTAGCTCTAGCTTTTTCCCTTCATGCTGAAAGATAGCACATCAGACCAGTCATATAACAAATTTATCTGTTTGGCTCTCACCATTCTCAAATTCCTTACTTTGTTCCAGAATGAATTTACTGCTGCCTGATAGTGTTTTTGCTGGAGTTGAACTTGCTAAGTTCCTTATTTTTTATGTTTGTAGTGTTGTTGTTCTTTTTGTTTTTGTTTGTTCTAGGCTACATGTTTTGTAATTTATATTTAAGTGCTTTAATTGTTAATAAATTTTGTATACTACACACACACACACACACACAGATATGCATACAGACATACATGCTTGTGTGCACATATTCATACTAGATGCTTCCTACAATTCTAGCTTATTTGCTAGAAAACTAGAAAAGGGAAATAGCTTTATTTCTCATTAAGTAGTTCAGTTGAACAGTCATGCCTTTTTTTAACTAATTGTGTGCTATCTATCTCAGGGAGGGCAACCCACAGTCCTTGGGCCATACGCATCCCCTAAGCCGATTTTTTGTGGCTGTGGGACTCCTCAAGATCACACTGCTGAAAGTCAGTGACAAGCTGTCAAGTAACATTAACACAGTTTTATACCAAATAAACATAGCTTCAGTGAGCGTATGTTAAATTTAGTAGCCCTATTAATGTTTTTTAAAACATGGGAAAGGGCTGAAATCTGGACATGCTGCTTTATCACCATGCAACTCCAACTGTTAGTGAAATAGCTGATAATCTACTTGTTGTTTTAATGAAAGTTGAAACTATAAGGAAAAGTGCTGGAATGTCTCTATTATTGAACTGCCTTTCTGTATTTATTATTTTGTGCTGTTCTGATTGACAGCAGAGATGGATCATAGTTTAGGACTACTGAAAATGGGGAATCTGCATTTTTCACTCAAATTAATCTTTCTGGTTCTTTTTAGATCCTCACCTTCTTCGAACTATGACTCCTGAGAATATGTGTCAAGTTACTCCCCCCTCACGGTTAGAGCATCCCCCACCCCCTCCCCCTCCTCCACCCCCTCCCCCTCCCCCACCCCACCTCCAGGGGCTGCCCCCACCGCCTCTTCATTCACACCAGCAGCAGCACAGCCATCACTATCCCAGCATGCAACGGGACATGTACACAAAGGCTGAGCCTCTGATGCCGCAGTTCACTATAGGACAGGGCATGTCACCTGGCGATCTGCATCATGCTCAGCAGTCACAGATGCTTCATCAGCTACTCCAACAGCATGGAACAGAGTAAGTTCTTTGGGAACAAGGATGGAAAGATAGGAGAGGAATGCACTTATGGCTGGAAGCTTTTTGCCTCTTTATGCTTGTTTCATTTCCTGAAATAATGGGCGGCCTTAAGTAATAATGAAGCTCCTCCCCACCAAAAGTGGCAGGACAAGCTACTGTATATAAACAGGGAACAAACCCCACACTTACTTGCACTGATGATGTTACCCAGTTGGGTAATGAGACGTCTGCAAACAACCAAGCTCAGAGAGCACCAAGGACTCCATAGTTCAATCCTGAGCTACCTATATTCTTTTCTGTTGGAACCTATTTTTATTTTTACTTCCATTCACTCTGCTGACAGTTATTTGTTTAGCTTTTATTTTCATCAAGATTGTTCTGCATTTTTTTGCCTCTTTTATTCTTAACCATTCCTTGCTGTCTCTAATTACATTCTTTCTTATTCACATTATACAATATCTTTCTCTCATCCTCGTTTTTGCATCCTCATCCTCTAGCTTAAATTTTCTTATCCACAGTTTCTTTCACTTCATTATTCCACCAACCATTCCTTTTCATTAGGAATGTAATTATTTTCATTCTAATCCAAGCAGCTTCCAACTTCCACTTCTTTTTTCTACTTTCTATTCCTTATTTTGGGAGATTAATCTGTGTTTTAATACTTTTTATATGACTTATATATGCTCTTCTGTAGACATTCTATTTTCATTCTAGTTTCCTTCACATTTTTTCTTTTTCTCCATGTCCATCTTTTCCACAAGATACATTTTTGACACTACTAAATAATGGTCTGGTCCATATTTGGAACTTCTTATCATTCTTGCATCCTTCACTAGTTCTTTCAATTTTCCATCATAATCAAAATAATCATATTTTTGATTAATTTCTTTTATAAGTGTTTATGTAAATAGAGGTATATATAACAGTATGTTTAAAACATACACTTTTCTAAGCAGATGTTCAGTGAACAGTCTCTTATTCTCATTCATTCTTTGGTCTCCAAATGGCCCAATCCATTTTTCTGTGCTTTTTTGTCTCCTCCTCCTACTTCAATTCATGCCATCTAACAGAATATTTTTTTAATTCCTTGGATTGCTGCACAATATTTCCTAAAACTTATTTTTGTGTCTTCCATTATCACCATTTACTGGAACATAGCATGCACCAATTATTAGCTTATTGTTTCTTACATTCACAATATCATAGATAATATCAGTTCATACTTTCTGGCATATATTTTAGCTCCTTCATTCATAATTAAACCTGTGTCTTCACTTCTGCTCATGAATTCATCAACACCACAATATCAGACTAACTCCATTTAGATTGATTACATCCTTTTCCTTTCCATTAGTTTCATAAATGCACAGCATATTTTTCTTTCTTTCATTTTTATTTCATGCTCTTTAACATTTATTCCTTTTACATTCAAAATCACAGTCTTTCATATGCTGTGGTGAACCCATAGATACTGATCTGCACTGTCCAATAATGGATTTGGTCAGCAGAGGCTTTCACATAACATTTTTAGTAGAAGAGAAATTATAGACTAGATCTTAGCCATACCTCTGCCACATGCAGTGTTTCCTGCTAATGATAAGAACAGTATTGGTCAATTCTGGCTAATATTCCAGAACTGCAATCAAGCCCAGTTTTATCCCAAGCATGGTTACACTATTTTATGCAAACCAAGATCTCTAATCTAGAGACCTCTTGAAAGCCAACATGCTGTTGCCTGCATCCCACTAACTAGGAACTGCATGCAATATATTGTTGCATAGGATACTGGATGACATTCATTCTTTGCTTTATTATATGATCATGTCAGACTGTTATTATGTTGCGCATAGGTCAGGGTGTAACTCACATCTGGCCCTGCCTATTAGTTGAAGGCCAGTAATCTAGTCTTTCCTACTGAAACATAACTTTATTTATGTCTGGGGTGTACAAGAATGGTGGGTATGTATATGTATGTCCATAGGCTAAATTTGAATAAATATTTCCTTTGTATGCCTGTTGTAATTTATGATTGACTTCCACAGCCTTCCAGTGCACCCTGCCAAGAAGAGGAAACACTCAGAGTCACCATCAAACACTCTCAATGCCCAGATGTTCAATGGAATGATAAAACAGGAGCCAGGTACAGGATCTGTGCCACTCAACTCTGACAGAGTCCCAACACCTCCCTGGCATCAGCAGGGGGCGCTCTCCCCAGGTTTGTACTGTAATTCTTTCTATTCCTCTCTAGTACTACCAGTACCCTGATACTATTTATGCTCCAAAGAGGTAGAGTTCTATTGAGTAGTACATGGAGAACAAAGGATAGAATCTGGGCTGAAGCTCACAGAATGGCAGTATATTTTCATGAGAGCATCTTTGTCTGACCACATTGAGTGAGAGTGGGAAGTGAGAAAAGTCCCATAAGTTGTGTAAAAAAAAAAAAGGGAGAAAACTGACTATTCCTTGATTATATGAGGCAAAGAAAATAAAAATTTATGGGGTTTGTTGCGTAATGAGTGAGGAATAGAAAAGTGGGATAAAAATAAATAGTTTGCATCTAGTTTGTAGGCATATGTCAGTTCAAATTTTTTCTATTGCTGCAGGACTGATTCAGGATAATGACAGTTTGAATAGCTCATCCTACTTGGATCCGAACTACCAGTCTATAAAATGGCAGCCACATCAGCAGAACAAGTGGTCGACTCTGTATGATGCTAACTACAAAGAGCTGTAAGTAATTACAACCATATGACTGTACTCCTCTGTCTAACACAGTATTTCTCAACTTAGCAACTTTAAGATGTGTGGATTTTTAAATTTAAAATGTATATTTTGGATTCACATTTCTAATGTGCTTTTTTAAAAAAGGGGTTCAAGAAAAGGGAACATATTCGTTGTTCTGTGGCCCACAATCAGCAACTTTTCTATCAGTTTAGAAAGAGCAAAAAGTTACCATGAAAAATCAATTTGGTCAAAAAAATCCAAAACAGAAAGGTTAAGGAGTGGACACACTAAAGAGAGAGAACATTTAGGAAAGGGCAGTGGGATATGGCTTCTGGAAGGAATGGTGCAAGATAAAGATGGTGAGATGTGGAAGTGTCACAAGTGAAAAACTAAAAGGGGAGAAAGAAAGGAGGAGGGAAATTTAGATATAGTGTGCTCTGTAAGCCACCTTGAGTTCTGGGTATATTTAAATAGCTGTTGAAAGGTGAAGAGAAGGGACAATGGGGGTGCTGTGTTTATGCAAAGGACAGAAAGAAATTGGGTGCATGATTTACAGGGCAATGGGAGAGCCAATGATGGAGAGCAATCTAGGTGATTTGGATGGACAGAAGAAAGGTAAAGGAGCCACATAAGGTGAAAGCAAGAGGCTGAAGAAAGCCAGCTTACAGGGTAGAGTTTACAGCTTACAGAGCAAGAAAGACAAATGTTCAAGAGAAAAAAATGCTGCACATCCTCCCCACATTCCAGAAAGGTGATAGAGAACTGGCAACCAGCCAAATGCAATCTGGGAATGGCCTCCTTTAAAAAAAAATCCTCTCCTTGATTTCTAGACAGCTTGTATCTCCTGTTCGTCTCCATTTGGGGAGAAAGGGAACCCTGGCTTTCTGTGGTACCAAATAAAATGAGATTATTATCTGCCTTCATGAGAGCAATCTGGAGAGAAAGGGCTGGTGATTTACATGAAAGCCAGCTGTGGCATCAGAGGGAGGCTGCCCTTGAATGGCCTAGGATAGCCAAACAAAGCATGCTTTCCAGGGCTGCCTTCTCAAGGTCTTGCAAAAAGCAATTTATCTGAGTTCCTTCAAGGTATAGAATGGGAGTAGAGTAAGATATTGATGTATTGCATCAGCCAAAGGGCATATTAATGCAAAAGATTTTACTAACCTTTCCTCTGTATAATTAAAAACCAATTCTACCAGAACAGATTTTTTTTTTTTAAATGTATGTGATGGTAAAAATGAATTAAAAATTCAGTGCCTAATACTTTAAAATTAAAATACTAGTGGTACCTTTTAAATAATTTATCCTTGGGATCCTTTTTTTCTTGATGTTTTAGCACATCTTGCTTTAATGTTGAGCCTTCTCGGCTCCAAATAAGCAGGGACTGGGTGTTTCTTTAATGCAGCAGAACTGGGGGATATCTTTGATGTCACTGCAGGTAATGGTTAGCCTGCCTCTGACATTATCAATCAGTATTTCTTCCTAACTTAGGAGAGGATGTCTGCTATAGCAGTGCTACAGGATGGGGGAAAGCAGGAAGGTAACATCATGATGTCATAATGCAGCTTCATTTCTACTCTTAAGTTAGAAGTGAATTTTGCCAGGCTGCTAAGAACAGCCTAACCACTGTGGCAGTGAGGGTGGTGGTGGTTTTTTCAACAAAAGAAAGGGGGGGAAAGTTCGTCAATTTTGTCTTTCAGAATAAGCCTATCTCTTACCAAAAATATGAGAGAATTTGCTTGCCCATCCCTTAAAATATGTCAGCAGTCGCCTTTTTCATGAATATGAGAATGTGGGTGGGGGTGGCGTGGAGATATTTACCTCAGCCTTATAAGGATTTTGATCTTCGTGCCTCCCCCATCTTTACATGATACTTGCAGAAATTTCTTTGAGGAAATGCAAGCTATCTAAATCCACTGCTAATATATTATTCTGACAAGAAAATGACTTCTGAGCCCAGTTTTTCTTCATATCTGATTATTTTTTTCTGTTCACCTGATAACTCCTTCTTATGAAGAAGATATGCTACCCTTAGAGTTTAAAAAGAAACGGTACATCCAGTAACAATGTACCAAAGAAAGTAAAACTATTTTGTAATAGGCAGGTGAAAAACCTATCCATAAATTGAAACAATTGGTATTTCATTAGCATATCAAATCATTTAAGAGAATTTAGCACTTCAGTCTAGTTTAAAGATTAGCTTGAAGTTTAGTTAGTGTTTCAAAGATATACTAGGAGATGGTTTGAGATAAAACAAATTTATTAAAAGAGGGGCCATAGAATATATGGTTTCCATGCCAAAGATCCCAGATGCCATCCCCATTCCCAGTTTTAATGATCTGCAGCTTCAGAAATGGAAAAAAAACTTCTGCCTAAGAAAAGCAACTCATTGGATATTTTTGGTTCCTTCAGGTTATAGTGTATGTCCATAGGCAAAACCTCATTCTCACTTGTTACCAAAAATGCAAGTGTGTGGTTTATCACCGATAAGGTCATTCAGAACAATTCATCTTAAATATAAAGAACCAAATGAATATATATGCCCTGTCTGCTAAGGTCATCATATATTTCTTCTGGGCATTGTGGAAGTATCTAGTTGGTCACCCCGTAGCAGTGCTGAGATTCACAAGATAGAAGGCTGGAGGTCCCAAACCTCCGCTCCTGGTCCTGTCTCCTGCTTTGGGATAGGGGCTTGGTAATTCCTGTGGCCCCGCTCTGTCTTCCAGGGGGCATTTCACCTGTCATAACCCAGAGGAAAGGCTCTCATACCTTGTGCTGCCTGTCACTTGAAAAGTCAAAAAGAGACAACAACAAACAAATCTGAATAATCACAATAGCACCACTTCCTGGCTATGTAGCATAGCCGCTTGATAATTAGAGGATTCAGCCCTTCCTTCCCCGTCTGGATATAAATCAATCGAACCCAGCACAAATTCCTGGCTACCTGTATTTACCTCCTTTTATAGAAATAGAGGGCTTTGTGAAAGAGATGATCCTCTGTTTCAATGCCCTGGACTACTTCAGCTTTTTGAAGCTTCCCAGTATTAATTAGAGGCTGCTACGGATTGTGATCAAAGGAATACTGTTACAGTGATGTTGGTTGCTTGGAAGGACCAAGGTCTGAGCAGTAAGGCCTGTAGTCAGGGGAAGGGTGGGAAGACTTCAATTTCTGCCCAGCCTCTCTGGATTTGGGAGAGATGTGCTTGACAGTCAGTCTTGAGATTTCCAGATCCACTTGGCAGCACATCCTGATTTGTAGCCTGAAAGCTGCATTGCTTATATTGTTACATAGGAGGAGAAAAATAAATCAAACCAGCTTGATTGGCAGAATACATACACAGCACTGGCTTCCTTGCAGTAAGGTTTAGCTCTTTTTTTCCCCTGATGGTTGCTCTGGAATTTTTAGTGATGGCATTTGGACTTTTTTATGCTTGATTTTAGAAAGTAAAGTGTGAAAGAACTTTTTAAATGCTTCACAGGATGCTAAGCTTAAAAAATCAAACAAACAAAGCCCCCAGGGTTTGTGTTTCTCTCTTTAATCTCTGAAGCTTACTTTATCCTTAATGGCAAAAGGCAAAGTGTATTTGCTAAGTAATATGCTGTTCTTCAGTGCAACCCTGCTGTAAGGTGAATCCTGTGGCCACAAATTCTGAACTGGTACCATGCAGCACTAGGAAATAGAAATGGGATATATGCAGAATAAAGCATTAGCTTTTTTAAGAATATAAACTTAAGCCAGCAACAAATGGTTCTTGCCATTTATACAAACAATCTATAGGAAATTGAAGTACTTTTTCTTGCTTTTGTCCCCTGATTGGTAAACAATGAGGGTAGAAAGGTGGATTTTCTAAGGTAGCAGTAAAAGAAGTCATGTATGGATGTATTTAGAAATTGTTTTGTTAGCTACAGAGAAATTGTCTGTGCCAAGTTTATAAGGAAAATTGCCACAGAAGACATTCCATTAGGAAAGTAGGCAAGAATTATATTAATTACTATATCCAGAACATTCTTATATTTTCACAAAATAGCAGTGGGAAGCTCCTGAGATACAACACAGTCATTTAAAGTCCTTTTAATTTCTCTCATTTGGATCAATTCTAGTGGTGATAGTGCCTTTACAGTTGAGCCACTTTTTAATCACACTTTATTATGAATCAATACAAGAGCATGTGAAGGTTGATAACCCATGGTGGTTTGATCAATGACAGTTTACTTTATTGGACAGTCGAAAGACAAACATGTCAATGAGATGTGCTCCCCAGACTAGACTTAGGGGTCTCTTGGACTAACCAAAATACAATAGAAACATTCCTACTCTGAGATAAATATCTTACACTAACACATTTACCTTTGAGAAAAATTACCAGAATTTCTTTGTTGGCAAAAATAGGTTTCTTGACATCAGCTCATGAGTTTACAGAGCTAATATTAACACTGAGGAAAATGTTAATATTGAAAGAGGACATTTGTATTCCTAATGTCAGAACCAGGTAACACGTTGTATTGGATTGTTTTGTTGTGATGCAATAAGAACTGGAATAGGTACAAGACATGACACTAACTGTCTCTCTCTTTTCTGTTTTCTCTCCCAAACCCTTTAATCTCAGCTGGCATCTATTCTAAAATGTCAAGGAGATGGCAGTCTTTTGCACTGCCTTTAGTTCATCCAGCAAGTAATAAAATATAGGTAGTAAGGGAAAATCTAAAAATCATATGTACCTCAGAGGAAGAAAAGGCCATCCAAAATGATGTGGCTTCAGTTTAATGTTCAATGTTGATGTTTTGATGACCCTTAGGATAGGTTAGTGAGGAGTTATGTGAAATCAGACGTAAAGCATTGGTTGCACTGAAATAAGAACAAACCTAGTGACTAGCAACATGGCAAAGTAAATATATACCTACTTGCTGTATTTGAGATTTTACCATGGATGCTTTAAATTGTCTTATTGTATTCTGTATAAATTGCCAAGACCCTTGTTGACTGCAGCAGGATAGGAATGTGTTTAATAAGTAAATAACATTTGCTATTCCGATGTATATCCATCTGTCTGTAATACATAATCTCTCTGGAACTGCTACCTGCTGTACTTTGCAACATTCTACTTAGCATAGTATGTGGTATAATGTTGTTTTGTGTTTCTCACTGCCAGTAACCAATGTGGTAAAGAATACACCATCCACTGAATTTAGCTAGACAGTAGGCAAGTGGGGAAGAAACTAAAGAGGAGTGGTGAATAACATTCCTTAATATTAGTTGAGTACTAGCATCCTGGCTATTTTCAGCCAGTGATTAACTTACTTGAGAAGTGGAACTGTATGGATAGAAGCCCTCTGCTCAGAGAACTGCGCAAAGTGATTGTGCAATGGGTGACTAAAAGAAATATCTTGGTTAACTTTCAGCATAACCATTTCCCAGGAATGTTTCATGGATGGGTTCCAGATGTAGGTGGAGTGAGTTTGGCAGCAGTTGTTATTCCGAGTGAAGTGAAATCCTGCAAGGGCTTCATTTTGATAGTGGGTAGTTTGACCAATCTATTTTTCAATAAACAACAAACTGTACTTCTATCATCAATAATATATTCTGTTGGAAAATCCCATTCCCTAGTTATCGTGCATTGGATTCCTATCTTAATTTTCTACCCTAGAAGAGTGCTAATTATTATTTTAGTATTTATTATATTTATATCCGCCTTTTCTCTAGGAGCTGTGACTTATGTGAGGATCTCACTTTGTTTTATCCTCACAATTTCTGAGGTAGGTTGGGCAGAGAATGAATGACTTGCCCAGAGTCACCCATGCATGGTTCAGTGAGGTAGATTTGAATCTCCCCATTCTTATAAACACTGCAACATCCTGAAACTTCAGGTTACATTTGAAGAGAATGTATCTGTGGAAATTGTAGTGCTACCTGGACATTTCCTTTGCCAGAGATTCAGGGGAATAACGCTGAATCAAAAGGCAGGAACATTGCTCATATTCTGGGGGATCACTAGTCTATTGTCCTTATTTCCTGCTCTGATTTGATGCTCATCTGCTCCTCTCACTTTTTCATCTTTCCTGCATTGCTCAGACTCATTTCTTCTTTGTTTATTCTTGAATTGCTCTGCATTATGTCCCAATCTGTGTTTGAAGAGCTCATAGATGTTTTGTAAATAGAAATGGACCTTCTCAAGGATAATAAATAAAAGTGCAGGCAGACCATCAGCTAGTTCATTTAGTACTCTAGGATTAAATTATTTTGATCCTGGAGATTTAAACTTTAAACGAATATTATTGGATCATGTTTTTGTTAGTCTCATATGTCAGTTCTGCCCATAACACCTGAAGAAGCCATTTTTTGCCAGGTCATTTCCTGACATCATCTCTATAGTTTTGAACTACCAGTATGTATTCTTTGTAGGCAATCTCTTTTCACCCCTGCATGTATCCTTTTTTAAAAAAATGTTCACATCTGTACTATGCTTTCTGTGCTGCCATGTTGTTTTCTTCTGCTGTCTTCCGTGCTTTCCCTCCTTGGAATTGTTTGTACTTGTAGTTTAGTATTTTCTTTTGAAAGAACACCACAAACCTTGAGGGAATTAGCTTTTACCTTGGAATAATATTTATAATTGTTCTGAGATTATTAACATCTGCTTTTTTGAAGTCCAAGGTACATATTTCACTACCATCAAATTTAATTTCCCTTAAAACCAGAACTCCAACATTATATGGTCATTTCCCCAGAATATTCTTGCTATTTCCATTTGCTCACTGAAATCTTCCCTATTTGTTAGGATTTTATTGGGTCACTCTCTTGCAACTATGCACACCTTCTGAAAGAAAAAATCAAGTCAGGAATTAAGTAAATTTTGTCTCCCCAAAGATGTTGGGGTAAGTAAAGTCCTCATCGCTACTATTTCATGCTTCTTGCGCTTCCACCTGTTGTAACCCAGATGCTTTCTACAGTACCACCAAGTTCATTTACTTGGATTTCTAAACATACAATACTTTTAGCATACAATACACCTCTTTTTCCTTTTTACTGCCTCTGTTCCTGTTCAACAAATTGTATCCTTCAGTTTCAGTATTTCAGTACTGGAATTCATTGCAACAGACATTTGTTAAATCATCTTTGCCTTCCTATACTAAGAGTTCAAACTCATCTTGTTTATTTCCCATATTCTTATATGCTGTTATATAGAAATGCAGGCTATAATTGAAAGTTGTGTCAAAGCACCTTGAAAACAAAGTTGTAATTACCAGAAATCAGAATGGTTCTGTTAAAGTTAATCTGGCAGGACTTATTCTTATATCATTTTTTTCTTAAATCCAGTAATTTCTATAGCAGATTGAAAATGCTGTAGGCATAATATATCCTAATTTCACCAAAGCATTTATACCCCATGACATTTTAGCAGGTTAGTTATGGGCTGGATGACAATTAAGTGGATAAATGGCTTGCTGGAAAATAATAAAGTATGTTCATCCACAATTCCTCATGAAACTAGAGGATGATATTGAATGGGATGGCAAGAAGGATTAGAGATTTTGGAACAGGGTCGGAAAAGGTGACAAAGATGGTCATGGGACATAGAACATTGAGTTCTGTGAAGAGAGATTGAAGGAAATGGGTATGATTATCCTTGAGAAAAGACAGTGGAGGCAGGACATGATAGTACTCTTAAAATACTGAACGATATCACATAGAAAAAGTCAAGTTGTGCGTGTAGAACATGGACAAATGGACTCAAGTTATAGGAGGGCAGTTTCTGATTGTTAAAGAAAGCTTACAACAATAAGGGCAGCTTGACAGTGGAGCTAAGTGCACAGAAAAGTGGTGGGGGTTCCCTTTCACTAGATGTGTTCAGATAGAGACTAAATAGCCATAAGCTGGACAGCAAGACTCAGTGGCCTAAGTGGTCTCTTCTGATTCTATAATTCTTTATTTGAAAGATTTCAGTCCTTGGTTCATGTGAACGGAGCTGACTGGTTTTTATAGGATCAATGTAGTGGTTCAAAAATTGCATGTCTTAATAATAGACATTACCATTCTCTGTATTAAGTTAACTTTGTGTGCTGTTGTGAAAGTCCTATGGTTAGAAAATATATTGCTGGGTTTCACTGTTTTATGGGCTGATGTCCATTAAATATTACTTATATATTTAGAGTATTTAACTGTCAAGTCCTCATAAATATACTGAATCTTCTAATGATTTATTTCAACTTAGTGACTAGAATATAACAGCTTTTCAAAGAGACAATCATTTTGACATAGATTCCAATACCTCCCAGGGATTTCCTTCCCTGATAGTTTACAATTTGAAGTAAAGCAGATACTGTAGTCATATGTTCCATTCATTGTTAGGCTGCATACATGCATACGTGTTCACACACATACATATATTCATTTCTTCAGGCTGGAGAAAAAATGGTATTTACAATGGATCCAGGTTGCCCAGTCTTGTAAGTCAGTATTTTGTCCTGGCTGTACTTGCCCTGCAAGTTATGCTCTGGCAAACTGGAGAGGCAAATATTGCAGCTGTGGGACTACCACTGGTGCTTCCCTGTTCATGGTTCAGTTCTGCAGCTCTGACACCTAGAAGTAGCCACCTAATTTTTATGATTTATGCTCATTGTAGCTTAGTAAATATTACCAGAATCTATATATGATTCCAATGCTTTCGACATGGACATAACATTAAATATCTCTTGTCTTGAGTAAATTTCATTTAGAAGTTTTTAAAATCTTTTAAATGTTGATTCTTTGTAGTTGGAGGGATGCTATTCTTTGGAACATTTCTTGTGTTTTTATTAGAAAATCTCATTAGTAGCCTGTTAGCTGTAAGATGGAAATAGTCACTTCAGTATTGTGCCAGTTTGTTCCTTTGTCCCTCATACTCTCAGATTTAACTGATGTCACCTTGAATCTTGTTCATTTACACTTTAGCACTGGACACTAACCAAGTGATTGTCAAAACCCTTTGGTGTTTGTTTGTTTGTTTGAAAACTTGTATACCACCCAACTCCCAATGACTCTGGGTAGCTTATAATCAAACAAAGAAATTACAAAAAAACCAATAAAATATAAAGGATGGCAAGTGCGACTGGATGGAACGAAGCAAGGGTTCTCACTCTCCCTAGCCAAAGGTCTGGGTGAAGAGCCAGGTCTTCACAGCTCATCTAAATGATTCCAGTGCAGAGTGGGAACCTCATTCCAGAGGGCAGGCACTGCTACAGAAATGGTGTGCTTCCAGGGTCCTGATAGATGACACTGCTTAATCAAAGGAACCCAGAGCATACCAACCCTGCAATATTGAATCAACTGGGCAAACGTTATGGGAGACAGGCAGTCCTTCAAGTAACCAGGCCCTATGCCATGTTATGTTATCTTATGTTATCTTATGTTATCTTATGTTAATGTTATCTTATCTTATCTTATCTCTATGACTCCTTTATAAAAGGTGCATCATCATGGTCCCTGCTTGTGCCAAAGCCATCTTGCATACAGTTGCTAGTATGAAGAGTTTTCCTCTGCAGACATTTGCACTTGACATGTGAATGTTGTGTCTTATGCAGGCTGATGTCATTTGCATGATGGCAAAAGAAAAGACTTACCAAGCCTGCTTCTGTGTGGAACATGCTTCCTTTTGTGAATGACTGAATAGGCTGTTTCAGTAACTATTTATCTGGGCTGGAACTGTCCTGATGACACACTGAATTCTCTTTGTGCTGTTTACAGCCTTTCTTGGGTGGATGTGGGTTGAGAACAGATTACAAAGTAGGAGGTTACTATAAGAGAGTTCAAAAATGTGTAAAACTATAGGGGTTTGGACGATAAACAGTTTGTATTCCTCTGGATGGGAGCTTTCCTGACTCTCCTGGAAGGCCCTTTCTTTCTGTTTTTAGAGGTGTGTTGAGCAGTGATCAGCTTAAATGAACTGTGTACGGAACTTATTTGAAGGGGGACTCCTGCTTGCTTTGATTCTCTCTTCTCTTGTAGCTGCTTCTTTCTCTCAAGTTTTATTGATGAACTGAATATTTTACAAAAGTCATAATTGGGCCTGAAGATAGTGTGCAATGGCTTAAGATTAAGGAGGAGGTCCATGTCTGCTTTTAGGTGATGGAGGGGGAAATTTTAGTTGTCCAATAATGTAGAATGCCAAGATCAGTAGGAAGGAAGGAATAGCAAAATGAATCACCAGAAATGTGAAGAAGGAAGGGGGGGAGAGAAATTCCTTTCATACTTTCTGACTAAGGTAGCTTGTTCTGTGGCCACCATCTGCTTTTTGTTCAGGGTACATCTCTGGCAGCTCGGGGTCCTTCTGTTACTATGAGGAAGAAGTAAATGGCTCCTTACAGACTCTGCCAGGTTCACTCACCCCACAGGTGCTGACAGCATGCAGAGTTTATCCAGTTGCCATTGGCATGTCTGAGGAGGATCCTCAACATGTACAGGACCAGCCTTCAGACCTTTGGAAATGTAGGCAAAATACTGAGATGCTGTTATGCCCCCACGTAGAATCCTGCTCTGGTTCTTGGAACTCCTGCCTTTCCTTCTATCCTACCTACCTCTCTGACTCAGCACTCACTCTCTTCCCCTGTTTTCCATTTTCCTTCTTGTTTTCTTTTCTGATGAAGTCCTTGATTTAAACCTTCCTTTCTGCATCTTTCTGATGCTTTCTCACATGTTCACCTCCAGCAGGATATTTAGGCATGCATAAAGGGCACAGGGCTGATCAAGCTGGCTCTCATATACACACTCCCTCAGTCTTTGACCTCATTGTGAACAGAAGGCATTAAGGAGGTGTAGATTAAACTTCCCCAGCTGCTATGACCTTGCTTTCCCACTTTAAAAAAAGTATTCTGAACTGGTGCTTTTTATCCTGAATATTTAAATGTTAAATGTATTAATAATTGAGAGGTAATGGAGGAAAAGGGTTGAACATTGTGAGAAAAAGGTGGAGGTAGCTCTAATTAAATTGTATCTGGTTTTTCTGGAACTGGCATTGCCATTTGCCTTATACAACTTTCCTTGAGGTGGTACCCCACATTTCTTAGGACCATAACTCCCAAAATTCATAATCTTCATCGCACTCTCAGTTCCTCTGGAGGGTGCTTAGAGGTTCTTCAGGAAGGATGCTTTCAGATTGCTTTCAGATGAGATGCAGAAGGTTTGCCTTTCTGTAATTAGCAACTTTTTTTTAATGCTTTCCCTAAAGCAGGGGTGGTGGGTAAGTTTGTTGTGGCCAAGCCAGTACAACAATGGGTGGTAGACTGGGAACCACAACTATTTACAGCTCTTCTCAAGTCCACACTTCCTTTCCCCTATTTGTGTGCTCCTTCCTGCATACTGAGATCTCTTTGAAGGCGGGAACTGTGCTACTGAAGGCCATCTTCCCAGTTTCCAAGTAGTTGTTTAATGGGTCATAATGAATACAATCTACCTGGATATGGGATTGTTGAAGTAGATGTTTTAAACCCACCCCATACCTTCCATGCTCTTAATGCAGTTAAAATTGTTCTCACTGTGCTGCTACTAACAATGTTGGGACAATACTCATAGCTATGTTCAGCATGGGGGGGAAGCAAGGTTAAACTGTCCCTCTCCCCCTTCCATACAAATATAGTTGTCTCAGTGCAGCCAAAGGTCTCTAGTCCTATACATTAAAACATGAAGGTAGAAATCTTGATTGCTGTCCCTGTGGTTTAACAGCAGTCTTTTCCTTACACCAAACAGGTGGCAATTCAGTGGAGCACAGAAAAAAACCATAGGTTTTTAGGGACTCTAAAACAACTTCTAAAATGCCTAGGAAAATTAAAAGAAGCTTTACCTCATGCTGAAAAGACAGCCATGTATTTTCTAGTGAAATTCTCAGAGAAGAACATTCTAGCATGAGATGCCATCTCTTTTCAGATGAAAGGGGGAAAAGCCATTTTTGCAGGGCTATGAGATGATGACCTTAGGAGCCAGGTAGATATGATGGTCCATTTCAGGCTTTGAAGGTGAAATCCAGCAATTTAACTAGGGCCTGGAAACAGTACTGGCCTAATGTGACCATATTAGCCAATTCCAGTCAGACATGTAGCCATTTCCTTTTGGACTAGCCGAGATTTTCAGACCACTTTCACAGGCAGATTGAAATAATCAGAATCTGTCTAAATAAGACTGCAGTCAAATC
This sequence comes from Liasis olivaceus, assembly GCA_030867105.1. Lineage (NCBI taxonomy): Eukaryota > Metazoa > Chordata > Lepidosauria > Squamata > Pythonidae > Liasis > Liasis olivaceus. Next base: position 105,950,982 of record CM061349.1, on the reverse strand, counting down.
CTTTTTCCTTACTGTCTCAGCGAAAATTACCTTTCTGAAAAAGGTCTTTATTCAGAGAGATGTTCCCACTGGCATTATGCATGTAGTTTCTTTTTATTAATCAAACCTTTTAGGATCCTTGGATCAATAGCACCATAACTTAACCTATTCCAGAAGGGGAGCGAAACATATTTCTAGCAGAGTTCTTGCTACTTAGGCCTTATGTTCAACTGGCAATAATCGCTCTGGTTACTCCAGCCCGCCCCATTCGGTTCGGCAGAAGGGGCATGTTGCAGACCCCACCAGTCAAGGAATTTCGACTAGTGGGGTCTAGGCAGAGGGCCTTTTCTGCTGTGGCCCCCACTCTATGGAACAGTCTGCCTCCCGAGGTCCGGTGTGCCCCCACTCTCATGGCCTTCAGGAAGGGGTGAAATCCTGGCTGTGCCAGAGGGCTTGGGGACCGGTTGGGGGCTTGCACCAGTGGAGGTAGCTTGTGGGGTGATTGACCTTGCCCCCCCCCCGTCATCTTGAATGTTTTTAGTTTTTATGTTATAGGGTTTGTTGTTTAGATTTGATTTTTAATGGATTATTTATTTTAACTATTTATGGGGGATTTTTAATTGTTGATGGGGTTTCTGATTTTAACTGGGAGCTGCCCAGAGTCACCCGTTGGGGGGAGATGGGTGGCATACAAATTTAATAAACAAACAAACAAACGTCTCTATATACAAGTGTTTTAGTTTTCACAAACATTTTAGGAGGGGTAGTTTAGCCGGGATTTTTCAAACTGTGTTCTGCAGAATCTTAGGGTTCTGCAAGAACTTGATTGGATTCTGTGAGAGACTACAGGTGAGGAAGTTGTTCACTTGAATGCAGTCAATTTTCTATCACTAGAACTTTGACTTTTGATGAGGAGTTTGGGGGAGTTTAAGTAACATGTTCTGCTGCCTAAAAAGATTTGAAAACTTCTGGTTTAGGCCATTTGTGGTTGTGGAAACAAGTCTGCCCGCAAACAAATTTTGGATGTATCCGTGTCTTGTCAATAGTCCCATTTGTTCCTTTGTCCAACATGTGGTCTCTTGTCTTCTTTTCCCTTGGTTACAGACCTATGCCCACATACCGAGTGGATGCAGATAAAGGCTTCAATTTCTCTGTGGGGGATGATGCTTTTGTGTGCCAGAAAAAGAACCACTTCCAAGTCACTGTGTACATTGGTATGATTGGAGATCCCAAATATGTCAAGACTCCTGAGGGTTTGAAGCCACTTGAATGCTTCTATCTGAAACTGCATGGGGTGAAGGCAAGTCTAAGAATGGCAAACTGCATCATTTAAAACGATAGGTGGCAGCCTGATGGGAAAGTTTTAGGAATTGCATAATTGTGTCTCTCATATCTATTAAAAAATAAGAATCTACTGAGGAGCTTGTTTACAGTTACATGTAATTCTGAGCAAAAATGGATAAAATGGTACAATATATGGCATGTTTGACTAGCTGAGTTCTAAGTCAGAACTTATAGCCTAAGTTGATAATATCTGTCTTTAAAACATTTGCTCTTCAGTTAAAATTAATTCATATTCAGAAAATAGACTATCATTAAACTAAAACTACCACAATCAAATAACCATTAAAATAAGAAAGATATCCAGTGTATACAGTGGTGCTTAAAAGTTTGTGAACTCTTTTGAATTTTTAATATTTCTGCATAAATATGGTCTAAAACGTGATCTGTTCTCCACACAAGTCCTAAAAATAGATAAGGAGAACCCAATTAAACCAGCAACCTATGCTTGTTCATTTTTTAATTAAGGAAAATGATTCAAAGCTACATATTTGTGTGTGGCAATATTAATATGGCTTTGGGGCTTGCTAGATGGCTGTATTGACGCATGACTTGCGCTTGCCTGCTTATTATGTTTTCTGGTTTTAAATTTTGGTTTTAATTGGGTTTTAATTTGGTTTTAAAGAGGTTATTAATTTTTTACTGACCTTTGTATTTTATTTATTGGTTGTGTTGTTTGGTTGTTTAATTATGTGAGCCACCCAGGGTCACAAATGTGAAATGGGTGGCTATACAAATTGAATGAATGAATGAATGAATGAATGAATATTGCATCATGGACCCAACCACCTCTCTCTCGGGTGGCCTTCACCAACCAAGGGGTATCTGAATCTAGCAAACAGGTAATTAGGTTAGCAGAATCTTTGCTTCCTTTGAATATCCAAATAAAATGGACAGCTAATAATAACTGTTGCCTTTTAAAAAATTTCCATTACTGTACAGATTCAGTCTTTATGAGTTTAGAATAAGGCTTTAAAAAACAAATAGAAAGCATACAATAATTACAGCCCTAGCATTTTTCTTCTACTTATGGTATAAAACTGGATTCTGTGTACTATTAGACACCATCTATATATCGATTTAGAAACATTCAAAGGGGAGTATGGAATATATTTTTGTGTCCAGATCTTTTGTAGGATGCCCTTTATTAAATCATGTTTCTAATATATAGAATTACATGAAGGTAATATATATAGAATTACAGTAAGGTCTTAACCTGGAGTATTCATATACATTTTGCTCCTACTTCTGTGAAGTTAATTATTAAAATCCATAGCATCAACATTTGTGCAATCCTTGTTAAACTATTCTTCAGTTGCAGTTTGCCAACTATATGTCTCTCTTATAAATATTGACAGAGGGTCTGAATTAGCCAGCAAATTCTTTAATAATTTCCCTGTGTTCCGTACTTGTTGAAAGAATTCCAATCTAACCTAATGCATATACACATCAGAAGACACCTAATTTACACCTAGGAAGTATATATATGTCTATCTGTGTGAGTTTATATGTTCATATGTTCCTTATCTCCTTCCTCTCCTATAAGAAGGATAATTGCCCATCTCAAGTATATATAATTATTTTGCTGCAGTGCTTTAAAATGAAGAGGTGCCTCTTTAAGAATGTATACACTTAAGAATAGAGTATAAGTCAGAACAAAATTCTCATGATGGTCTTTAAAATAGACCTGGATCTTTCTTTTCAGCTGGAAGCACTAAACCAGTCAATCAACATAGAACAGTCCCAGTCGGACCGCAGCAAAAGGCCCTTTAATCCTGTCATGTGAGTACTGCCCAGGGCTTCAGGGAGGAGTCAGGCATTGGGGTCAGAACAATAGGCTGCATATTTACTTCTATGCTTAGTTCTCATCTTTTTTTTTTTGTACTTTCTCTTTAAATGCTGGCTCCCTCCATCTCATGAAGCCTCGTGATTCCTGATTTTTATCAGATCTGCTTGCCCTGCTCCAACTGATTAATTGACAGATGCAGACCCTCCATTGCTCTAATGTTTTCCCTTTTTCAGGGTCAATTTGCCTCCAGAGCAAGTCACAAAGGTCACGGTGGGGCGATTGCACTTCAGCGAGACCACGGCCAATAACATGAGGAAGAAGGGGAAACCTAATCCTGATCAAAGGTAAACTTCCACTTGATGACTTTTATTTAAGATCTTCCAGGGCTATTCTTCAATGTGAATGTTCTCAGGATAGTAATCAAATACATAGAAATGTATATGGAAATTAAAAGAGTTTGTAGTTAAGGATTCCAACAAGGGAGGCCCAAATTCAAGGTCTACCTTCAGCCATAGAATGATACTGAGTAACTGGCTCAATCATTCTCTTGCAGCCCATCCTACCTCACAAGCTTCTTTTTTGCAAGGATAAAATGAAGAGAAATCCCCATGTAAGCGGCCCTAAATGAGGATAGCCCACTATTCATTCCCCAAATACCTGTCTGTGTGCCTCCACCTGTATCTCACTATCACTGCAGCTGAGTCAGCCTGAGGATGGCTTAAGGTGCTGCACACTGGAAGTGTTTTCCCAATGTCCCATCTCAAAAAGCTATGCCCAGGCAAAGTAGGAAGTGGTGAAGTGCACTTGTGAGGCAGCCCAAGTTGACATGCTTTTGCCAATAATCTTGTGGCTCCAATGGATTCTGCTGGTTTCCTTTGGGACCACCTCTTCAGTTTGACCCTGAATTATTCACCTGCCCTTCAGTCCTCTTTTGCTTGCAAGGAGATCAGAACTCTGACTTCTGCAGCCACTTTTATTTTTTAAATGAGTGGGTTAACCAATGCAAAGCCCTGAAATTGATCAGCCTGCGCCTGTAATTGGAAATGTAATTGAAAGGACTTGTCTCTTGTGTGTCTGTACAGTAGTCTCTTTGCAGGGGATTCCCTTTCCCATGCTGCTGCTTCCAGGGAAGCTCTGGCTGCTTCCTTCATCTCTTCATATTCTCTGCCCTGAGATTTACAGTTTACAGATCCCACACTGATCCCCATAGCGAAGCCTTTCTCAGACTCCAGTTCTTCAGTAGGATTTATCCCATGGCTGCATCTCAGTGGCACAGATCCTGACTAGTATTAGATGGCAGCCCAGAGACACAAAATAATGGTAACTCTGTGCTGCCACCTAATGGCCTGTAGGTTGAACAGTCCACCTGTTGATCCAAAGTTTTAAGAAATAATAATAGTAAAAATGTTCAATTGGTAGACAGCGCATTGGGAAAGCAACAAATGGTAGCGCATAGAGAAAGCAGAGCTTTGTGAGTGCCAGCTGGAGGAGGCTGAAATGCCAGCCAAGAGAACCACCAGTCACAGCCCTTACACTGTTTTGCACTAAAGCGGTATAGACAGCAGTGCAACACAGATCTGTTCAAAGTGTGTGGTAAAGACATTATATTGTAGGGGTACCAAGATTTAGGGTGGCATGATTTCCTGCCAGCTCTGGGATGAGATGGGAGAGGAGCATGGCAAAGCAACTGCATGGATGTGGCCTTAGAAAATACACTCTGCCCATCTGCTGGAATTCCCCGAACCGTTTATAGCTGTTCGTCTGAAATAACACTACCCTTTTCTGTGAGAAATGAGCAGGATTTAACTTGCCAGGTCCATACAGGGAGCTTTATTTTCACTGTCAATGCTACGCAAAGTAGTATATCTGCATTGCCCTCTTGTTTCTCAGCCACAGATCTCAGATTGCTCTCCCTTCCAGACAGAGGAAGAACACTGAATTGTAAAATGCACGATTGGAATTTAATACCTCGGATTTACTTTTGTAAAATTGTAACTTAAAATAATAACTTGAAAAGCAAGTGGGCTTAGAAAAAGTTGGTTTTGAGTTCTCTAGTATTTTGATGTGACTGATTTATGTCCTGTTTTTACATTTCCTGTCTAGAAAACAGTGGTTTTCACTTGTGCTGGGCTAGATTTATCCTTGATGCCCATTCAGGAAAGGTGACAGAGAATGATGAGCTCTGCAAAGCTGTCCAATTCAGATAACTTTAAACGAACTGCTGGAATTTTGCAGTTATATTGTAAATGTATTTTGCAGCTCTACAGGGTAGTCTGCCACCATCCCTGGTAGGTTTTCAGAGCCATTACCATAGACTGAATTAAATTGGTTCTCAGTAAGTTGTGGATGCAATTTGGTTCTAAGTAGAGTTGTTCAAATCTCTGACAATGTTTTTTTCATCTTTTTTATTTTTGCATTAAGGAATGGAGTACATTTGAAAAAGTGTTTACCATGTTTTTAGAAAATCTCATGTTTCACATATACTGTACTGTATGTCCAGTTGTGGATTAGGGAAAGTCTATGTTTATCTGGTCCTGTCTTGTTTCAGATACTTCATGTTGGTTGTGGCTTTGCAAGCTCACTCTCAAAATCAGAACTACACTCTGGCTGCTCATATCTCAGAGCGCATCATTGTTAGAGTAAGTCTGTTCCCTTCCCTTCCCTTGCAACATATCCTTCCCTGACTGTGAGCTTTCAGAGCCTTATACTTTACTTGACAGGAGTTCCTTGATGTTCTTAACCCTAGTACCAGTCTGCCCCTTATTCCACAATGTTCCTTGCTTTTCTTTTCTCATTCACAGTCCCCTCCACCCTAATCTTGCTTAGCTTTCTGAACTCTGATTCTTTCTTCTACACAAAGAAGGCCTTTGGCAAGTACTTATACTGAGAGAGTTCCAATGCTTTCAAGTCTTATAGGTTCCAAGTAAATATATGTGCAAGGAAAGCAGGTTTAATCTTAGAGGGTACCTAGGAATATTGAATAATAGACAGTGCAAGTGATGTCCATGTGTAGAAGCTAATCATGTAATTGTATCAGTAATAACTGATTCCACCAGTTAGATTGCATTTCGGCAAACTTCACTGTTCCATGACACAAGCCACAAGGCAAGTCTCAAGGATCAGATATTCATCAGTTTTGCTGAAGTTAAACCAGCCCCAAAGATTGCACATTTGCAGACAAATGCCTTAAAGTTCTCAGAAAGGAATGCTGAGCACAGGTGAGGGGGACTTGTAGAAGTATTATGACTAATTTCACCTAGGGTCATACTTTATGAAAATGGGGATATATCTCTCCTTTTGGCTTTGGACCATAACATACCAGTTGTGAAAGTGATGCTCCCAAATAGGATCAACTAATTAGAGCAAGCATCCAGGTGGAATGTTTATTCACTTTAGATTGAATAACCGTGGGAAAAGGCATGTGAAGAAGTCAGTTGTGGCTCTTCCACTGCCAGGGTTAGTTAGCAAATAAGGACACTAAGCTGTGACTTTGTAGTTGGCTGTCTCCGCCCTGCTGCCTTTTTAAGTGCTGTGTCCATTTCCTCTAGCAAAGGGCCGGTTCGGGGGTAAAACACAAACAGAGGGCAGACGGGGACCCCGGAGTCTGCAGACAAGTAAGTAACATGCTGACTTACGCAGTCTCCGGGGTCGTGGGGGTGGGGGACCTTTGTTGTAGATTAGTGGGTAAAGCAGATGAAAAGAGAGTTATATCCAGGGTGAAGCTTAGCTGCATCCAGTTTGAACAGTGAGCGTAAGGATCTGTCTGCATTAGCACAAATATGTGGTTTGGTTGTAGATTAGAAGCACAGGTGAATTGCACATATTGCAACACCAGTAAGATTGTGCAATGTATGCAATTGTATCAGAAACAATGTCGTACCATGTCTCTTCCCCGGAAAGAGATGTATTTGCTGCATGGGGCATTTGTAGTAACTTGCCTGTATGATAATAGAAGTTAGGTATTGTCACTAATTTACAGTTCCATATTAGTTTTATTTTTTTTAATCTAATTTTTATTGGTGCATGACAAACAAAATATAATAAGCAAAAAGCAATAATAATACAACAGTGAAATCACAAAAATATACATAATAATTAAAAGGAACTAAAACTGAAGATTAAAAAATCTGCATAATGTTAATATTAGAACTAGCTCAATCTGTTAACATACATCTAGACCGTATGGAAATACACTACTCCATCTTCTCGTTTTTATACTATAAAATCTTGATGTTAAAGAGAGGATTCAAGAGATGTGTTCCTCATTGATTTTTTAAATGTCTTTGTATTGCAATATGTTTTCATAAAGAAAACAGCAAAAAGACATCACCTTGCCTAATAGAGCTTAGAATCTAAACACCATAGGACAATCAGGAGATGCTAGTATCTATGGGATAGAGGTGAGCAATTATAGGTGAGTTTATTTTTGTTTACGCTGTCAGCAAAGATGCTTTGCTACCTAAAGTGCAGCCTAAATGATGCCCATTCCCTGACCCAACTATAGCCGCCACTCCTCCCCTGCCCCCCTCCAGTGTTGCACCATTCAAGCACCATTCTGTGTCCATATGTATGATACTCTTACAATGCCATCTGAAGCAAATTACTTCTGCCCACATTGCAGATGAAGAATGAGAAAAAGAAGTATGCCAAAGGCTACCAAGTGACTTTTTGGCACAGATGCCATCTGAAAAAAAGTCCTTTGAAGTGTAGACATTCTGTGAGCCAGATCTCACTATTTAAGTAAGAGCACATTTAGATTGTAAGAATACAAGGAATGAAGAAGCCTCTTTTTCTGTTGGAGTCCCAATACTAGTAAACTTGGAAGACTGGAACAGTCTTTTCCCAGTTTTTCCTGAAAAAGTAAAAATACGACTTTTGGAAATTATTTGTTATGTGTATTTTAAACCACTGCTCAGTGCTTTGTTCTATTTTATTTCAATTGCTGCACTGCTTTCAATTTGTATGGTATATTTTACGGTTGTTTTTGTTATTGCTTTAATCGTTTAAAACACTATAGATTTTGACTTTGGTCAGAAATTACATAGAAATGCTTTATATGAGTAAAATCAATAAGGAATAACGTGTAGACTCAGTTTATAAGAGCAATGAATTATTCAGCAATTACGAGTTGTAGAAATTGGAAATTACAGTACAAATTTCCTCCACCAACAAGCAGCATATAAAAAGGTGGGTAACAGGCCTGATACTGTGATCCACCAATTTTTCTATATGGTACTCTTACAAAAGAGAGTACTTTGCACAAGATCACATACGTATGTTACCTTAAAAAAGGCTCTGTTTGATCTACTTAGTATATCTCTTAATCCTGTAACCAGAATTGTTACATACTAAGTAAATATGCATAGAACAAAATATTTTGCTCATCAAGGAAAAAAGTTTAAACCTCTGTGAAACGCTTAAGTCTTTACTATTTGAAATCCCACTGAAACATCTCAGGCATCCCTGTTTAATGTTCAACTTGGCATGAAAACATAGGATTTAAACCATGTACTCTAGATGCCTACTGGCAGGGATATGTAGAACAAAATTATAATTCTTGAAGTAGCTGGATAGAATCTTTATTTTCTGTTGCATTGCTCTCTTTAGTAAATTAGCATTTCAGTTACTCTCTCAGTGCAGGTGACAATAATGTCATGAATTTTGAAGGGAGCCCACGAGGGAAGAAGGATGGGTTGGCGATAGTTAGAATCTAAGGCTCAATTTTGGGATCTGTTTTTGATGGAAAGGTACATATTTGGCTAGATGAAATTGTGGTGAAAAGAATGCAAACAAACATTTGGTGAGGGGATAATATCTGTGTCTGTGAAGGGGAAATAGCACAGGTGAGCAAAAGAAACGAGAAGGAAGATGCTCCTGTGCTACCTGCTGGACTGATACATACATACATACATACATACATGCAGAAGAACCTTTCCTGCCACACGTTTGGGAGTGTGGCTTGGAGCTTCCAGGTCTCCCCAAGGCAAAGCAGGCTTGCGTTCTGGGCCACCTTTTGTCTTTAAACATGGTTTCTTCCTTTTCCTCCTTTCTTTCTGAATTGTCTTTACCTAGAGGAGTTCATCACCCTTGGTCACCATAAACCTCCTATAGGCCCTTCCCTCACAATCCTCCAAGAATTTATTTTGAACTGGAGATGCTTTTTACTTTGTAGAACATTTTGTCCCCACTGAGTGTAAGAAAGACCTATTTGCAACATAACCTTTCTGTTATGAGCTGGGAAAGAACGTTTATCTTGCTGATTCAGTAAACACATGCTGACTCAAGTGCTTGTGCTGAGCTGGCAAACTAGATCAGACAGCCCTCCCCAGTTATAAACAGCCTACTGTTAGACTAAAGGAACAGCTACATTATAAAGTAGGTTTTGACTGAAGCTGTATCTCTGTCTCTTAACATGGACAAAGAATTATGTGTTCCTATCCATGCTGATAATAATAAACACTCCAAAATGAGAAATTCCCATAATAGTCTAGATGACATTGCATAAACTATCTTTTACCTTAACACATGAGTGCACATGAAGTGTAGCTGCCTTCTATTACAGTTGTCCATAAAGTATATCGTGTAGTATACTTGCAAAAGCTTTGGGCCAAGCATTTTGTGGAAGGCTGCTGGCTCCTGTTTCTTTCTTGTTTAACCTCCCTATCAATGAATGGGCTACTAGTGCAAATGAATATTTTTCCATTTCTTCTGGAAGAGGGCACCGCTTTATCCTATATGGTGTCCTGCTGTAAAACCACTGGGCTTTTCTTCTCTGTTTTTCTCTGTCATTTTCTACTGTTGACAGTTAATGCCCGACTCTTCTGTGGATCTCTTTTTTGCAGGCTTCTAACCCAGGTCAATTTGAGAGTGACAGTGATGTCCTTTGGCAGCGGTCTCAGCTCCCTGACACTGTGTTTCACCATGGCCGAGTTGGCATCAACACGGACAGACCTGATGAAGCCTTGGTTGTCCATGGCAATGTAAAAGTTATGGGATCCCTTATGCATCCATCAGACATCCGAGTAAAAGATGATATCCAAGAGGTAATGTTCACCCCCACAAACTGTATTAAGTAGGGCATCTGCTTTGAAAATCCACAGAAGACCTTTCAGTTGAGATTTCTGGACTGAAACTTTCATGAGAACTGAGTAAGTAGCCCTCACTGCAAGCCAAAAAGAGAGCACTATAGAAATAGGCCAACCTCTGCCTAACCCTTGGAATTAGCAGTTGTTCTAGTCTCAGCACTAAACGCAATGTTCAGGAGGCAAACATTCAGAGGAGGTCGCTCTATTTGGCTACTTCCTGTGTTGTGTCTCACAGTGTGTTTCACTGTTTTTTTCCAAGTGTTCCCTTCACGTCAAGCTATATGTGACTATAGTCATAGTTAAAGGTTCAGTTATAGCACATGGGGCTTCCTATATCTTTAACTATATATCTTCTTTGTAAAATGCAGTTGCAGACTTTTGATTTTAATAGTTTGTGTTCTACATGGAAGGAAGGTTTCAGAGTTTCTAGGTTGCTACTAGGTGCATTGACACAAATCTCTGGCTGTAACTTGACCTGGCTTCACCTCTAAAGGCTACAAAATCTCAGTTTGCTTTTTCACTTGAAAGTATCTTATGCTAATTCCTGAATACTAGATAAAAACATTTAATCCTTTTTTACTTTGGGAGCTTAGACACTTAGTCTAAGCTTAACGTTTTAGTGTCTAAGCTAAATATTTTTTTCACTTTGATATTCTAAATATACTTAAATGATTCACATCCTTGCTGATTTTTATAGAATACACAGTAGTTTGTTCTGTAAAAGTCAGCATAGATACTAATCATTACAGCAAGTTATAACGCTGGACAAGCTTTGTTTTGGGTGGCAGGAAATAATATAAGTCTCCTTAGTTTTTAGAAAATTGAAGTGTTGTCCTTTACCTGAAAGGCTACATTCTGCTGTTCCCCCAGCTAAAATCCTTAATATAGAGAACACCTAAATACTGTCCTGAAATCAGCATGTCACTCCCCACCATATATACCTGAGATTCAAACTTCCAGTAGACCTTTTTCTGTCTGGTAGCTGAGTGTTGAGGACTACAGAGTGCACTTATGGATTTCTTTTTCTTATAATTTTAGGTAGACACCACAGAACAACTGAAGAGGATCTCCCGTATGCGGCTGGTGCAATATCAGTACAAGCCAGAATTTGCTGCCACTGTTGGCTTGGAGAATACATCTGAGACAGGTACAGGTCATTTTTATGACATCAAACTTCATCTGTGTTAGCAAGTGTGTCTAAAACTATTGATTACATTTATTCCATGGACCCATGTAGCCTTGGCTGTCCCATTTTCAGCTTCTCTTTGATGATGATTGCTTATTGTTCTTGGCAATAATTTTATACTTACACATGACATATTTTTATCTGAAGATAAAAGATCTACACTCCTAATTGGAGAGTATGGTTAATTATAATACCTAGGTATTTGAAAATCTACATTATTGCAAGATATAGGAAAATCATTTATCAAACATCATTCATCAAGATGTGAAAACCCAGGCCTGATACTCTTTCTTTACTCAGTAGAAGCTGAATCACTTTAAATGTCAGATGTAATTGCTACACTTACACCATTATTTTTCATAGCAAATAGCTAAAATGCAGAGTGCATTTTTGTGCCTTTGTTGGAACATAGATGTTAGAATACCTTATGTGCGGGTGTTGCAAGATAGGATGTGTGATCACACAATGGTGAATTCATATTTGTTCCCTTTACATCCTCCCCCACTCCTCCTCCCCCACCAGGGCTCATATGTTACATTCCAGTTACTTTATAGGTAAAACTCAATTTCCTTAAAGGAAGGCTCAACTGATGACTTTAAAGATATATCTGTGCACATATGGGATGTGTTTTTTACTTCCTAGCCAAGTGTGCAGTGTTTCCTGAAGGAATCCCATCCAAGTACTAACTAGGCCCCATCCTGCTTAGCTCCCAACACCAGACAAAGTCAGCCAGGGGCTGCCACCTGTTGAGATGTTTTCTGTAGCACTTTTCATAATGGAAGTATATGCATTAGACCACGTACTTTAAACAGATGCCCTCCAATAGCAATCCAAGCTATTACTTAAACTCATCTCTCAGTTGAAGGGGAAAAAGCAGCTTGGTCTGATGTAAGAATTCCTGATGCCAAAATGGCTCTGGCACACAAACACTGTCTTTCTCTTCTGATGAGCTTTCCTATGGGCTATGCTTACATTGAACTTTGAAACTCTTTCTAAATTGAAAAATTTAAAACACCTACTTTGCTGCAATTGCTCCTAATAAGAACAGTTTATAAAATAATACATCTCTTTGAATTATGCCTTTAATTGTGGCTCTTCCTAGCAAATCTCTTCTGTAATGCAATTTTTGGGCCTAAAGTTATGTTTTATGTTGCTTTTTCTGCACAGGCGTTATTGCTCAAGAAGTGAAGGAAATTCTTCCAGAAGCAGTGAAAGATTCTGGGGAAATGGTTTTTACCAGTGGGAAAACTATTGAGAACTTCCTTGTGGTAAATAAGGTGAGTGGAACTCTTGGAAATAAACTAGCAACAGATTGGAATTAATATTCTGAAGAAAGCTAAATCCATGCAAATTCTGGAAAATATATCTTTTTTCCCATTTTTTAAAAAGTTGCATCTTAGATATTTTGTTTAGCAGTGGTTTTTTTTAGGCAGCGCCAGTTATCACACTCACTGGCTTGAATTGATGTTGAAGGAGATAAAGATAAAAATAGGAAGGCTACTGAAAGAATAAGCTCGTTCAAATCATTGCAGGTGATTTGGTGGAGGATAGTAAGAGAGGCAGTCTATATTTCTCAAAAAGCCTTCAGAAGAGAAGAAAGGACAGATCTTAGTTCTTCTCATGTCTCCTACATTTAGCTTGACCTCAGATAAAACTGCTTGTCTTTTATAAGGACCAAGAAGAATCTAATCTCATGAAAAAGTATACCAGCTACCTTGCCACGTGATGTGCAAGTGAATACCTTGCCCTAACCTAGGCGCTGGGCAGATTATGGACTAAAATAAGCCCATAAATATCCTTGGCTGTTGAATGCTTATTCTATTAAAATAAGTTTTATGCATGTTTTCAGGTATAATATATTATAAAAGGTTTATTTTATGAAAATATAGTGCAAATGTATTTTGGTGGTGTTTAAAAATAAAATGAGATTCCAATGCAGAGATGGAATAGATTTGTGAATTAACAGATAGAAGACTGATGGAAACCAGGAAGAGACTAATCCAGCCATTCCTACATCTCAATAAACATACATAAACTGTACTGTAGTATTATGGTCACCTGGAAAATACAGTTTCACAGTTTGGATGTAGTCCTACCATCAGTCCTGAAGACAGATATCCAGTTTTTGGTCTCTTGAAGATAGGTATCCAATTTTTGGTATTTCCTGCCTTCAGTCTTAAGGCTAGATATCCAATTTTTGCTGATGGTTAAGAGTGCATTTACATGGGTAAAATGCATGTGCTATTGCATCCATTCCTGGAGATACCAGGTATGACCACAATGGCAAATTCCTTGCCTTAATAATAGCAACAACTCAGTTGGTCTTAAAGCTGACATGTGCTCTAAGTGGAGCTTTTAAAAGTGTTTCAGCTGGTCCAGAATATCATACTGAAGATTATTGAGAGGGCCATTTATAAGGAGTCTGATTTCATCCCTTAAAGCCATACATGTTGCTCTTTGCAAGCCATGCAAGTCTGCCCAGGCTTTAAAACCTATGGAAGATGCTCTCTCTGTTCCACTGTGATCAGAGGTGTGCCTGGTGGAATATGGAAAAGGGCCTGTCTGTGACTTTAGAACTCCTTGCTTAACAGAAGCCAGGCTGGTTTCGTCTTTGCCTGCCAGCAGAAAGTTAAGAAAAACTTTTTTTTTAATTTATGCAGGTATGTGGCAGGTAAGCTTGTTGCCAGTTGTGGTGGATTTTAATTTGGCTGGATACTGATTGTGTCTCTTTATTGAAATATTTAATTTGTGTTTAAACAGTTTCTTTATCTTTTCATTAGCATTAGCTGCCTTAAATACCATTTTGAGTGGGATGTAGATTCACTAAATTGTATATGAGATTTTTAGGTACTGTCAGGAAGCAATCTTTCTCCAGAAGGGAGCAGAATGGTAGTAGCAATGAATTAATGGTACTGTAAACATATGAAAAATATCTGCACAGATTGAGTTTCATCTTTGAAACGTGTGAATATTAGAAGCTCAGAACATCAAAGAAGGAATGGAGGAAAGAGTTTGAGGTTGAGTCCCTTTCTTCAAGGATGGGCTTTTATATGCCACTGTTACATATGCTGCAACATCATAAAGTTTCTGTATCCACATTTTTCTCTACAAATTTTGCATAGCAAAAGGATTTCTGCAAAAGGTCCACAATGAGGAAAGTGTCCGTTCAGTCATTTTGCCTGACATCCTAAGTTTCTTTTTTTTAAAAAAAGAAAGAAAACAGAACATCATCACCCTTTGAAAATAAAAGACCAAGTCACAAGGTAAGGATTCGAGTCCCTCAGAAAGGGTTTGCATGAAAACAAACTTTGATTTTGCTCATTGCAGGAGCGTATTTTTATGGAAAATGTTGGGGCTGTGAAGGAGCTCTGCAAACTGACTGACAACCTGGAGAACCGGATTGATGAACTAGAGAGGTGGAGTCATAAACTGGCCAAGCTCAAAAGGCTGGACAGTATGAAGTCAACTGTAAGCTCTGGAGCATTCAGGTAATACAAATACTTGAATTTCAAACATAATTCCTCTTCAGCTTTGCGTCATAACACAGAGCAGCCAGTTGGAGGGAAGGGACTGTTGACGGATTTAATTCTGTATCATGAGCATTAAACCTCTGTTATGTAGGTTGCAATCCTATGACTTAGGAGTAAGCTACATTGAGCACAGTGGGACTTGTCAATATATTAAGGTTTGCACTGATAGAAAAGTTCACAGAGTTTTGGAATAGGTTCAGCTATTTTCCCAAGCTGAAGATCTAGTTCCTTCTCCAAGGGAGCAGGAAAGCACATTTTTTCTCTTTCCACCGTAATTAAGACCAACATCATGATATTTCTCTAGTTCTTAATGAGATGGGGGGAAATATTGCACCATTCAAGCCTCTGGACTATAGGAGTGTCTGCATGAAGCACTGCTGGTTAGAGTAGGGGCATGAAGAAGAGAATGTATCCCTTTGCTTCTCTACAGAATGGGATCTGTAGGGTATGTTTCTGAACTCTCCCAAGATAAACATGGATATAAATCTGTACCTTCAAGCCCATGCTTAAAAGGGCCTGAGAATAGTATGTTTTCCAAGAAGAATGGTAACATCAGATAAACAATGCAGTAAATGTGAAGATAGGTTCATACTTTTTAGAATTATTGAGCCATAGTGCTATACATCTCTGCATTCTACCACATAATGGTTCCTTAACTGAAATGATGAAATATGTAGCAGTGGAGGAAGAAATATTTGGTTAAACTGAAATTCATATACTTGCCTATTTTTCCCCACACACCTCTTCTGTTTTTTAAAAAATTATGTAGAACGCTTTCTTTGTGCAAGAGAATGTACAGTTCTCATTTCATCCAATGGCTTAGCGCTGCTTTTTGCATTCATTCTGTATTTCACCCCTAAATGTTTTGCTGCCCTCGAGGATACGATCTGTTGAGTGATTCTTCTAAGCCTTGTTTCTGTTTTGGAAAAAGTACAGACCTCCTCTAATTTGCCAGAGCCCCATTTTTTGCAGTACATATTTGTGTGTGTCTCTGAGCATGTATTTGTATGTATGTATGTATGTATGTATGTGGTATATACATACTTGCTACTTTGTGGAAAAACTGTTAGAAGTGGAAGAATGAGCAGGGCAGAAGTGTAATAAAAGAAAAAAAATGCTTATTGGGATGCATTCTAACTTTCTTTTTTAATGCAGCCAAGCTGGGAGTCAGTTCAGCCGTGCGGAGAGCATGCCACATAAAAAGAGGTCCCCCAAGGTGGCAGGCAAGGTAACCCTATACAAAGATGTATAACGTGTCTGGTTTTCTGTATTAAAGGTGGTGTCGTTGGAATATTCTGGTCTTTGGTAGGAGATGTGGGAGCCGATTCTCTGATTCTCCTATTTTACAAATTGTGTGGTATTTGAAGATATGGAAGCAAAAGATTTGTTTGAGTTCCAAGCAATGTCATGTTTGTTGAGTGTGCTTATTACACTGTTGAGTAAATGCCAGCCTGTTTTGGAAATGTTGATATGCTAATCTCCTGTCACTTATAAATAATATAAATTCATATTGTAAATTATATTCATCGGCTCTGAATATAAATTCACAGCTGATGTGGCTAAGAACTGTATTATGTGTGATACCTTCGTTGATCTGAAATTCTTTCTAGAGGTGGTGCTCAAATTCCTGTTTCACCCAACAGCTTTCTGTTTTAGTGATTTGTCACTTCTGCTTTAAAATACTTGCCTTTCCTCCATGTAGCTCTGCCAATCCTTAGCCTATGTAATGTTTTAAATTAATCAGTTAATGAATTGATTAATAAGTCTTCTTTGTGCATCTTTGCTTTTCCTTGGGGAGATTTAGATGACTGTTCCAGAGGTTCTATAGAAAGTAGAGTTTGCTATTACTGAGGTGACACAGCAACAGTGACAAGATAGGGATCAAAGCTACATTTGTCAAACAGATATCTGACATGCTTTTTCCCTTTGCTTGTATCTTGTGCAGACTCCTACACAGGGAATCACAGACCAAGCTTGCATCAGCCAACGTTTTCTGCAAGGTATCATTATTGCTTTGGTGGTCATCATGGCATTCAGGTGAGTGGCTGCACATCTGGCAACTTACCACTCCTTGGGTTAGTGCAGCACCCAGAATTATAAATATATGAGAGGGCCTGTTGGCCTGTGAGTGAGTAGAACAAACTTATTTTATTTTCATCAGTTTATTTCACTGTAGATCAAGCTGCTTGCTTTCTAGCATGATGCTCTTATTTGTGAGAATTAGACTGAATTGTGCAACACTAAGAAAAATCTACATACTTAAATCCCATGTAGCAAAATATCCATTGAATAAGAACATAGCAAGCTAGCAGTGGTTGACATAGCTGCACTGATTGCCATATTTATTCTTTAGAATTTATTTATTTATTTATTTATTTATTTATTTATTTATTTTATTTGTCCCCGCCCATCTCCCCTACAACGGGGGACTCTGGGCGGCTTACAACCCTAAAATCAAAATACATAATTAAATTATAAAAGGTTTAAAAGTTATAAAAACTAAAAATTTACAAAAATAAGATAGAGATAAAAAGCTAAAAACTCCAAGAGGCCAATAGGGCCACACCAGGCCGCTAAGGGGCCAGCCAACCCCATTTCTGGTATCCTCCCTCCCCGCCCCAGGCCAGATGGCAGAGCCAGGTCTTCAAAACCCTCTGAAAGGCCTGGAGTGAGGGGGCCTGTCTCACCCCCGGGGGCAAGATGTTCCAAAGGGCGGGGGCTACAGCAGAGAAGGCCCGCCTTCTGGACCCCGCTAGTCGAAGTTCTTTTACCGCGGGGATCCGGAGCATGCCCTCTCTGTGAGATCGGGTGGGACGGGTTGAAATCGTGGGGGCGAGGCAGTCCTTCAGGTAACCTGGCCCCATGCCATGTAGGGCTTTAAAGGTAATAACCAACACCTTGAATTGGACCCGGAAGCAAACCGGTACCCAATGCAGCTCACGGAGCAAAGGTGTTATATGGGTCCTTCTTCGGGCCCCAAAAATTGCTCGCGCGGCCGCATTCTGGACCAGCTGAAGCTTCCGGATACTCTTCAAGGGTAGCCCCATGTAGAGTGCATTGCAGTAGTCTATCTGGGAGATAACAAGGGCATGAGTGACTGTACGCAGGGCATCCCGATCCAGGAAAGGGCGTAACTGGTGCACAACCCGAAGCTGTGCAAAAGCCCTCCTGGCCACGGCTGCCACCTGCTCTTCGAGCAGGAGCCGTGAGTCCAGGAGGACCCCCAAATTACGCACTGGGTCTGTCTGGGGCAGTGCCACCCCATCCAGAACCAACGATGACAACGTCCCGGATACAGAGGAGCCATTAACCCACAGCCACTCCGTCTTGCCAGGGTTCAGCCGGAGCCTGTTGTTCCCCATCCAGACCCTCACAGCCTCCAGGCACCGCGAAAGGGCGGTCACGGCATCACTTACCTCACCAGGGATGGAGATATATAGTTGAGTATCATCAGCATACTGATGATACCTCATCCCATGATGGCGGATGATCTCGCCCAGCGGTTTCATATAGTTGTTGAAAAGGAGCGGAGAGAGAACCAAACCCTGCAGCACCCCACAATGGAGGGGCCAAGGATGGGACCTCTCGCTCCCTATCACCACCGATTGGGATCGGCCCCGGAGAAAGGAGGTGAGCCAGCACAAAACTGTGCCGCCCACCCCCATATCCCTGAGCCGTCCCAATAGGATACCGTGGTCGACAGTATCGAACGCCGCCGAGAGATCAAGGAGAGCAAGGATGGTTGCACTTCCACCATCCTGCTCCCGCCAGAGTTCATCCATAAGTGCGACCAATGCCGTTTCCGTTCCATAACCGGGCCTGAAACCTGACTGATAGGGGTCCAGATAATCCGTTTCCTCCAGGACCCTTGGGAGCTGCAAAGCCACCACTTTCTCGACCACCTTCCCCAAAAAGGGGAGGTGGGAGACTGGACGAAAGTTGTCCAGTACAGTAGGGTCCAGGGACGGCTTCTTGAGGAGGGGGTGCACCAACGCCTCTTTAAAGGGCGCCGGAAACACTCCCTCCTGCAAGGATGCATTAACCATCGCCTGGATCGAACCACATGTCACCTCCCGAGCTGCTTTCACCAGCCAGGAGGGGCGTGGGTCCAGATGACAAGTGGTGGCCCTCACAGTCCGGAGGATCCTGTCCACTTCCTCAGGAACCACAGGATCAAACCGTTCCTAGATAACTAGGCAAGAACGATCCCCTGGTATCTCCCCAGACCTTGCACCACGCTCGGAGTCCAACTTGGAATGAATCCGAGCGATTTTATCCTGGAGGTGCTCTGCAAATTCCTCCGTGCGGCCCTGCAAATGAACCACCAGATCCCCCTTACCAAGGAGGGACCTGGTGATCCCAAACAGGGCCGCTGGGCGGCGCTCTGCAGACGCAATAAGGGCGGAGAAGTATTGCCGCTTCGCCGCCCTTATCGCCACAATGTAGGCCTTAATAGCGGCTCTAACACGTGTTCGGTCGGATTCAGTCCGTGTCTTCCTTCAGCGGCGCTCTAGGCGTCTCTTAACCCTCTTCAGCACCCTCAGCTCCTCCGTAAACCACGGGGAGTGTCGTGACAAACAATATGGCCTGTTAGAGTAGAGCTCCTATTCTGTCTGAAACACAGAAACTCTATTTTTAGAAACTTTATTGGATGTTTTCTCTTTCCCAGTGTGGTGTCCATGTCTACACTCTATGTGCTAAGCTACCGCAATGAGGAAGACCTTGTGGATATTGAAGGGTATGTTCCTTCCTTCCCTCCTTCTGGTCATATGCTTTGAAAAGTAATTGGGCTCCTGTTTGAGCCCTTGCCACCTTCTGCATATTTTATCTGAAATGAGGGCGTCTTAATGCAGATGTTTGGAGCCAGCCGTACCATTCTGGGATGACGAAAGAATAATCAAGACAGGAAAGGGTACTGAGTGTAGGCATCAGCAGCTGAGCACCAGCATCCTGCATGTTACCTTGCCCTGCCAATCTATGGCTTTGAATGTTTTCAACTGAGATTGTGCATATGTTTAGGATATTTCTTTTCATGCCCACATCTTCTTAGAATTTGCTGCAATTTATAAATTCTATAACATGTACGTACATAATTAAACAGCGTACACGAAATGTGTACAGGCACACTGCTGTACATATTATCATATTTAGGATCTGTTCTAAATAGTCATCAATCAGTTTCTAGAACCTGTGCTGTTTTATATAATTGTTCATATGTCCTATCTGTATACTGGTTTGAAATGATGTATTTTGGATAATTCACAGTGGAATGCTAATTACTAAATTGACCTTTCTCTTTCCCTCCCCTTTGCTTGCTTCATTTATTTATCTCCCCCAATCCTTCTCTGTCCACTCTTCCCATCAAATGCTGTTGGTTACAATTTCTCTTGCCTGGTTGTTCCATTTCTCCTTTCCTCCTCTGTTTTCTGTGCCTTGTAGCTCTTTTGCTGTGCCTACTACTTGCCTTCTGGCTCTTTTTCAGCACAGAGGTCCTGGCGTCCCAGTTGCTCTCTGTCCATGGTATGGTCCTACTTTTTCAATATGCTGCAATACATTTGTCCTGTTCTATCAAATCTGCAGCCTTGTATTTTTATGCATTCTCCCCTCTTTTTATATCTGTCTGCATTTTAGTATTCCTTCCCGTCAACAAAGGCTGACAGGGAAAGAGTTTTTGTAAGGCTTAAATTGGTATACTAAGACCAAGCTTAAATAATGTATTAAAGTCATGCCTAGTTTGAATGTACAAAATATAACATGAAAAATAGGAAGATTGAAAGTGCAGTTCTCAATTGCAAGAAATCATCACTTTTAATGAAATTTATTTCACTAAATAGGTTTGGGCTGCAGTCAGTCTGAAAACAGGATGCTGTAAAGCTCTCACTCCAAACTCATAGGCTGATGTCAACCTCCATTGGTGCAGCCAACAAAGCAACATTTAATGGGATGCAAAGGATCTAGGGCTGTACTAGTGTGATGGAATGGAATTATGAAGGCCAAACTCAGGGAGGAAAACATGCTTTTTCATCTCCTGAGGAGCGAGGGAGAGATAAGAGGATGAGGTTGGCACCTCCCTGAGGAATTCACACTGTTGTGACTGGCTGACTTTGGGAGCTGGGGTTTCAGTCTGGGAAGATTCTTGCTAGAGGTTGTAGCTAATAAACATTGCTGGGCTGAATCTGCATGCTCTCCTGGAGTTCCTTGGGCTAGGCCTGACAACTAGGAAAGGAAACAACTCTGATTCCTGGAACCACTTCTATGCTTGCAGAATGCGATGTGCAGTTGTATGCTTATGAATCCATATGCTGAATAATATAAACAGGTGTCATCAGGTAGAAAACATGAACAGCAGACCAGGGAGAATCATGTCTTAGTTGGAACCAAGGCCATTTATCAAATTCTGAATTATGCTTGCAATCTCATCCTAAGAATTTTCTGTTTTGCAGTGGAGAGGGGTGGGTTTGGAACTGAGTTAAAGTAATGATTAGCCCATTCGCCCTTTGTTACTTTGTCAAAGTATAGTCGTATGTTTGTCCTGTGTTCATTCAGGACAGTCATTCTACTTTCCATCCTGTTTTCCTGCCCCACCTCCTTTTTTGCAATATGTTCTAAGTCTTCAGATTTCAGATTTGACCTCATGCACAGCCTCTACCTTATTCCATCTCTTTCCTTAGCTATACATGACTGTTTCTGTTTTATGTCAAAGCTTCATGCCTGCATTTTTCTCGCATTTTAGGTCCAGTCAGAACATAGATAAAAATCAGATGACATTTTCCACTGCTGCATCATTAAGTACCCCTGATGATGCTTCCCTTTCAGAGCATGGTAAGTACCAGTTGTTCCCATCCCCAGGTGCATTTCAAACCCTCATTTCCATTCCCAATCCCTCAAAAGAAATGTGAATACAATCTGTTTTCTCTTCTACTGACCTTGAAGAATTCAGAACAGGCACCAAAATATGTAATATAATCACTGCCCTATCCTAATCTGCCAACAAAAGTCCCTTCCTAACCATGTCACACAAAAGGGAGATAAATTAAATGTCTTGCATTGTCTCTCCTCATCTAGGTCCTTGTTTCATATTTCAGCAGATCCTATGAGGGGAAGTTCTAAAGGCAACAAGCCACCATTTCCCTTGAAAAACTTGCTAATACAATTGAAGCTTAGGAGCCAGAAGACAGGGTAGGATGAGAGCTCCTGCAAATACAGGTAGTCCTCGCTTAACAACCACAATTGGGATCAGCAACTCCATCACTAAGCATTGTGGTCATTAAGCAAAATATCACGTGACCATGCTGGATTTACATCACTCCCGCCATGGTTGTTAAGCAGATCACCTGTGGTTGTTAAGTGAGACATCATGTGACCATGACTTGCAATTTTATTGCTGGTTTTTCCATTGGCCTTGCTTGTTGGAAACCAGCTGTGAAGTACACAAATGGCAACCATGTGACTGTGGGACACTGTGATGGTCATAAGTGCAGGGACTTTTTAGTGCCATCGTAACTTCGAATGGTTGCTAAACAAGACAGTCATTAAGCAAGGACTACCTGCAGAGTGATAGACAACCCACAAGCAACAGAGTTTCAAAGAAAAGACTAGTTTTACTGCAATTTCAAATATATCACAGCTTAGCTAGAAATAAATTGGCTCGGCCATAGAGACAATAGTGTAAGATCACATGGTGTGAGATTGATTCTAGAAGAGCTGCATGTCTGAATCCTCTTGTACAAATACCTTATATATCTGGATTGCTCACCTGGAGATTCAAAGGTGGGAAATGTGATTGATTTCCCTTAGGATGCACACAAGAAAATACTACTGGTAAAGATGCACTAACATTAAGCTCTGTTTAAAAATGGTCTCTGCTCTTCACTGGAAGGTTGGTTTTCTGCTGTGGACAAAATCAATCCATGTGACTGCATGAGGGAATTCACCCAGATTGAGAGAAAAGATAAATTCAAAGATAATTTTGTGAATTAGGCATTTAGTGCAGGAAGCCAATTGGTGCTGTTTTGGGTTTGATGCAATTGATCTTGATTGTGTTGTTATTTTCTTACAGCTACAACCCATGTACCTGACTTTTCCCCTGCCTTGCCTGCCTATAACATCGTAGTCTGTTTCAACCCACCTTGTTTTTCTACCTGCTGCTCTTCTGTTCCCAACAATGTATCTTCTCCTGGAACTTCCGGGACCACTACAGTTGCCACCAACCGGATAGGTAAAGCCATTTGGTCCTACCTATTTACTTATTTAAGAATTTATAGTCATAGACCAAAAAGTAGGAAATGACATTAAAATGAAAAATATCTAAGATAAAAGCCCACTCACAACACAAGCTAAGCATGCCTGTGTTATACTCAGAACCAGAGATTTCTGACTGCTGTTGCTACAGCACAGAATTTGGCTACAGTCTTGGTCATTTAATAGGAAGCACACAATTGCTTGCTGGGATCGGTGTGGATAAATTGTAATTAGAGGAGAGATTGACTCCATCCCCCAAGGATGATAGATAGGGCATTTCAAAAGTACAGATGCAACTCTCAAAATGTCAGGGTCTGAACATGTGCATAAGCATTCTGGGTGGGAGATATTGTTGCATCTCTTGGTCAATGCCATTAAAGGCAGAGCATTTAAGCACTTTTTTTCCTACCCAAGATGATGCTGCGGCTGCAGCAGTTCGTGTTCATCTATTCTGTCCTGAATGCACAGAAGTAGAGTCAGGTTTTCTTTTTTGGGGGGGGTGGGGGGTGGGGGAGATTTGGATTACCATACGTCTTCTGGGTTCAATTCA
Source organism: Liasis olivaceus (assembly GCA_030867105.1). Classification (NCBI taxonomy): domain Eukaryota; kingdom Metazoa; phylum Chordata; class Lepidosauria; order Squamata; family Pythonidae; genus Liasis; species Liasis olivaceus. Next base: position 105,927,281 of record CM061349.1, on the reverse strand, counting down.
TTTTCTGTGTGAATGTTTTTCTGCACCATTTAGTCACAGTATTTTCCCAAATGGGTAGTTATCTGCTATACTGTTGTGTTAAATGGATCATTATCTACTAGCAAATAGATACTTATCTGCTATATCACACCACAGCTACTTCAATACACTCTCTAGTTAAATGTATGCCTAATAATTGTACAAGGATGTGGGTGTACAACAGTAACTTTTCCACTAGTTGCTTGACTCCTTTGGTTATTAGAAGGATGTTTGTATACCTGACAGTCTGGGAGTAAACTATCTACATTCAGAGAACAAATTCTTTAGATAAGTACTGTAGCCATTTGTACAAAAGGGACAGATGCCTTAATCTGATGCAGCAAAAAAGGAGGAATTAGGGCACCTTAAAGGCTATCAACTGTTTTAAGCAGCAGACATCATTTAATGCCAAGAGCTTTTTTCATCAGGTAAATTAGCATAAAGTGGGCTTCCTTTCTCTTTCTATGAATATTTTTCTACTTTCCTAACCTCGCAGAAGGAAGGAGAGAATATCTGAGTGACTAAGCCATATTTACATCATTATTTACATCAAATTGAACCAGTTTCAAAGTATTGCTCTTGGGGGTCTTAATAATTTTGTTTTAATCACTATTTCCTGGGTTCCTTGGGCATTCTGGTTGTCAGTCTCAAGACTATTCTATTAGGAAGGTTTATCTTGCTTCCCTATTTATACCTGATCATTGCATTTTTTCTGGAATTTCTAGATTTCTCTTCCAGAATAGAATGGACAAGAATGTTTAAATATTGGAGAATGGCTTGCAGGATTTTGGTTTTCGTAAGGAAAGGGGTAAATTCAGTGCACGTAGAGAATGTAATTGATAATCCTTGTTTTCCCATCAGTTGCCTAGAGGAAACCAGTTCTTGCAGATGCCATTTTCTCCAAAGATGTTTTTATATGGAATTTTGTCTTAAGAAACTCCTGCTGGGTTCTCACTAAGAATGTAAATCTGAATAAAACTTCAGAATGCATGGAAACTTTCATAGGGGAATTTTCATCTATATTAAAAATTAAAGTTTCTCCCTGTAGAAAATTAATATGTGAAGAAAATAATGGTTTTAGGCCAGCTTTTTCTCTGACTTGCTAATTTAGTATATAAAGGAATTTGATTCATTGGTTTGGTATGAAGAATTCAACCATGTGAGTTTACAGTGTTAGATGCTAGTCACAGGCTTATCACCTCTGGGAATTAAGCTGCCTTAGACCTTACCCCTTAGGCTCTTTGATATCTGTCCGTTGCTGGGCCCTTCTCAAATTAGCTTTGTTAATTTTTGATTTTTGGCCCTCACAGACCAAAGCTTCATGTCACTCCTACCAGTGACAAACATCAAAGCCAAATCGAGGGGGATCACCGGCAAGACAACTTCCCACACAAAGTGGCCAAAGACTGCTGACCGATCACGGGGCTTTGGCAATCCCAACGCCAGCCCCTCCTCCCTCTTCACCAACATCCAGGGCAAGTCCAAATATATTGCCAATCTGCCCCTCACACACAACAGCTTCCCACCTGACCGGACGGCACGGCAGCGACGAAGCATTGGCCAACCAGATGCTAAGGACCCTGGCATCGCAAGCACCAAGCATGAGGGTAAACATATTCCCCATTCTCCCTGATTACCTGGGAGTAGAGAAAATTCCCACCATCTCTGCTCACCCCACCAGATCTAGCAGGGAGGGCATGTTAAACAAGGTCTTCTTGTTGGACCCAGGAATTGTGCTTTCTCTGTGGCTGCCCTCTGGAACGTCATCCCTTCAGAATTTCAGATGGCCCCAACCCTGTTAGCCCTTCATAAGGCATTAAAGACCTGGCTATTCCTCCAGGTGTTTGGGCCAGGAGATTGGGCAGGCTCTGCCAGTTAATGCTACTTTCTTATAAGGTGGCATTATTAATTAGGGATCTTGGATTATGGTTTGGGTGGTTCAGCTGTTGTTTTTAACCTCATATACTGTCCAGAGATGAGATGGGCAGACATATAAATCAAATAAATAAACAGGCATTGTTTAACTGAAGAAGGAAAAAAGTTTCTTGCCCCCAAAGACAGCATGCAGCAATAGACAATGGTTCAGAGACCTCACACTAGTCCACTGTGTGGCCAGGAGCAACAGGAACCCAGTCATCCTTGTCTCTTGCATGTGTGCAGGAACTTGCATGTGCCTCACCCACCACTTTCAAGCAGAAACATATAACCTTCAATTATTCCCTCACCCCTGTGCACACACATTATTCCCACATGCAAACCACCTCCTCCTCCTTACTGCAGTTGACTAATCATTGGGCTGTGGGCATGCAGGAGAGAGCCAGTTTGGTGTAGTGGTTAAGGCACCAGGCTGGAAACCAGGAGATGGTGAGTTCTAGTCCTGCCTTAGGCACGGAGACAGCTGAGTGACTTTGGGCCAGTCACTCTCTCTCAGCCCTAGGAAGAAGGCAATGGCAAACCACTTCCAAAGGTCTTGCCAAGAAAACTGCAGGAACCAGTCCAGACAGTCGTCAGGTGTCAAGACTGACTTGAAGGCACTCCCAACGGGCATGAAAGAAAGATTTGGGTTCAGATGGCTGATTCATTTGCAGTGAACCAGCCAAGGCCTCCGAAGCCCTTTCCTGCTCTTGAGGTGCAGACTCTTCACATATGTTTTAACTGTGTGCAGATACCTCCTTAATATATCTTGCACTTCTTTATTCCATCTTTATTCTCCTCCAGAACTTCCCCATTATATTTGCTAGTGTAGTTTTCTTTTTTCAAACTGTGCTGACTGGGAATATGGGAATGGCCATCCTAAGACATCTGGAGGCCAAAGGATGGGGAAACCTGTTGATGTAATCATGTCCAAACTGCTGGAGGACACGTTATTTTTCCACCTGTGCCAGATCTTCCCCGGCTATACTGCTAGATCACTATTGTGTCCCTTTTGTGCCCCATGCTGCATGTAAAGCTGTGCAAGGTGATGGCACACATGCATCCTTAGTTTGTGGGTCCCATTCCAAATTGTCTGATTTCCTTTCAGCTTGGTTGTAGACAGAAATACACATGATTGCAATGGTTAGAAGTAGATCAGAGTCCTAAAGCTCTCTCTTCAGAATGATTGGCACTTGGAAGGACTTCCTATGCAGAGTAATTTCCTGCTCCACCTTGATCATCTCTGTCCTGCAGGAACAGCTCCTGTACTCCAGTCTGTGTCCCTTTTGGAGACGAATGTGGTCATCTTACCGCAGGTCTGTGCTACAGGGGACGATTGCAGGTAAGTGAGAGCATAGGAGCCAAAAGCTTTGTTAGACTGGGGGTTCTTTTTTTGTAATATATTTTTAATTAGAATTTTTCAATGTAGTAAAATATGCAAAACAAACAAGAACAAAGACAGAAAATAAGAAATAGGAAAAAAAGAGAAATTTTAAAAAAAGAAAAAACATTTATGCCTTCTGCCCTTCTTTCTGTCAAGTAATTATCATCTTAAACTTTTCCCCAACCTCTTCATCCCTTTTTAATTTCCAGATGCCGAAATCATCAGTTCATTTTTTTCTTCTTTCAACAAAAAGTCCATATAAGGTTTCCAGCCTTTCAAAAAAGTCTTTATTGTTTTCTTTTCTCTGACCAAACTGGTCAGCTTCGCCATTTCTGCAAGTTCAGTTAATTTTATACTCCAGTCTTCCACTGTAGGCATTTCATTTTTTTTCCAAGTTCTTGCACACATTAGACTGGGAGTTCTTAAAGGCCAGATTCCTAGGAAGGAAATTGTGTTATCCAGATAACTAAATATACCAATTTAGGATTTTTCCATGCATCTTGGTTGCCATATTATCAGGATGAACAATGGAATTATATTTGAGTGAATACATACAAAGCACAGTAGGAAAATCTGAAGATGAGCAAAAGTTTGTGGTATATCCTTTTCTGTTTATGCCTGCAGGACAGGGAATATCACTTACCGCATTCCCATCAGCAAGTTTACATCAGTGAATACAAATCTTACTCTGGAAATGAAGTAAGTAAGAACCTTTGGGAAAGCAGGGACTCGGATAAGGATTACTGTCTAAAATGCTCTTGTAAAGGATAAACAGTTAATAGGGAACCAGATTGAGAAAGAAGAATTCCAAAATGCATAAATACTTGAGAAAGATGTGATATTTGCTATCGTTTCACTATTTGAGAATACTATTCTCAGTATTATTCATCTGAGAATAGTATTGAGCCATGAGGAAGATGGCAGAGGGGCTTGTGATGAGGCTTGACAGTCAGGCACTTCTCTTGAACAAGTAACACATTGCATCTGGTTACCCCATTTAAGAATCCTATCTTCCCTTACTCAGAGGACTGGAGGTTTCACAGAGAGACAGACACTCCTATGCATTCCTTTGTGGTGGTGCTCTTATTTAAATTTCTATGCCATTTCTCATCCCATAATCACAGAGCCGGTTGTTGCAATAACCCTAAAATGGCCACAGTCAAAAATTAAAATCTGTCAATGCTACTCCAGGAGAATGCCATGTATTTCATATCCTGACATACTGAAGATAGGAAGTTAGGTATGACACAGGAGCAAGTCTGTGTGTCAGAAGGGAAGGCTTGTAGCTCAGTGACAGAGCACATGGTTTCTCTGCAGAAAAAATCAGGTTTGGTCTCTGACCTCTCCAGTTCAGCCTCAGCAAAACCTGCTTCTGAAACACTAGAAACTACCGTCAGGACAGAATGGCTAGGCCACTGGGAGCTATAGTTCAGCAGCCTCAGGAGCACCACATGTTGCCTAGCTGAATGATGGGCCAGCGATGCTACTTTATGCAAGGCACCTCCCTGTGCTCTTAAAAGATCATTTTGCTCCTTTGCGTACCCCCCTCAAGAGAATTCTCCACTGTGATATTTGTCTGTACTTTTCAACCTGGAAAACCAGAGCAGTTTGGATCAGGGAGTGTCTCATAATATTGTTTGTTGGTTGGTTTTTTTAATGTTCCCTCCCAAGATGTTTCATAGAAAGTAAAGGGGAAATTAGAGAAGTGGCTTGTCAGCTACCACTTTCAGGGTTTTGATTTGTTCAAAATAACTTCGCAAAATGTGGCTCCGTTATTCCTTGGAGCCTAAAATACGTTGCCTTCTGCTGTAGGACAAAACAAAGGCTTTCTGTCTTCTCTTCCTGCATGCAAGCAACAGCACTCCTGAAAAGACTCTGGAGAGATATTTCAAAGGGGGAAGGGGGAAGAAGAGGAGGGAATGCACCCCAATGTTAGGGTGTATTCCTTCCTTTTCAAAATCTAAATCTGGTATAATGGTATACAGTGAGGAGTTATATAACTTCAGTTATAACCCACCAACTGGTGGGTGAATATGCAAAGTGAGAAAGAATACTTCATAGCGAGATAAGAATATGAATTGATAGGCCATATTAAAAAAGTGGCATTTATATTATTACAAGTGCCAAGAAAAGGCAGTGTTAAAAATGACCTACTCATCTTCGTTGCTTTAAACTAGTTTCTTTCCTTCCTCTCAGTGCTTCTTCAGCTATATCTGGCTACCTTTGTAATCTCACATCCAACAACCCATGTCTGCATACTGATGATGACCTCGACAGCTTGTCTAATGCAACAGATATTCAGGTATGATTTTTTTAAAAAGGTATCTCACAGAATAGGTACTTACCTGCTAGATAACATATTTGCATCTAAGCTTTTGTTCATAACAGAAAATCAGATTTGTACTTTCAATTTGTTGTGTACTTAGACAGATGTCAGTTTTGTTTGGGACAGATAGTGTTGCCTTCATTTCTTGAAGATTGCTCTTTAGTAACCTGCTTTTTAAAAAACTGACTGTAGCACTGATTCCTCTCATCTCCTTTCTTTTCCCCTTCTCTCCCCTTGTCCCTTTCAAAATAGAAACATAACAGTTTGGATGTGGGGCTAAAATAATATATCGTATATACTAGATACTAGATGTGGATAAACCCATCTGTGGATAAGCTGACCCTTGAAATTTTCATATGTTTTAATTTTCACAATTGGTTTATCTGTGGGTAATCCACAGATTATCCATTTTTCATGGTATTTTGGTTAAAAAATTGAGGGTCAGCTTACCCATGGATGTGCTTATCCGCAAGTATATATGGGATATACATGTACTTTTAAAAAGTATTGTTGTATATACTTGCGGATAAGCCAAACTCAATTTTTGGGGTGTATTTTGCACCTGAAATTCTTGGCTTATTCATGACTATATATGACACTTTCTGCCTGCTGCTTTCTAACATCAGTGTCTTGCTAGAAAGTGGGAGCAGAGAGCAAAGGACTTTCACTTCACCTGGACAGCCTGGGAAATGGGGCAGTGTTCAGCAGCAGCAGCAGCAGCAGCAACTTCCTTTCATCCCAGGTTTTGGATGTTCTTTTTCCCTAGGGAGCAACATACCGTTGGTCTGTGGTTATGATGCCATTCCAGGAATTTACCTACCACTTCCGATTAGCTAGGCCTGTGAGTATCAATACCTGCCGTGGCCTCTCTAGCATACATTTGTGTGGCATCTTAGTTCTTAGAGAGAAAGAATTACAACCAAGGCAATGAAGTTGCCCTTTGGTAATCAGTCTCCCTCTGGCATCACATTAATTTGGGCACTGGGTGAATAGAGAGCTGAAAGCTTCTAAGCTAAATGAGATAAATGTGTGTATGGATGATACCCATGTGTGGAAATGTGTACAAGGAAGGTGTGAGTACCCTGTATTTAAATTCCCTCCTAGTAAGTCCTGGATAGATAAGAAGTGGTTCTGTGTCCTTTGGGAGGAGAATCTCTAGATTTCAGAGAGATGCTTGTTTCACTTTAGCCCTAAGCTTCAGTAGAGAGAAATATGTACATCTGTGGAGTTAATCAAGAGACTTTAAGAACACTGTCAAATTTCTTACCACAGTATTGAGATTGTTGTTTTTGCTCTGGTGTAACTTCTGTGTGAGAGTAAGCAGAGGGGAGACTTGAACTTTTAGGGAGCAGATTTAAAAGAAGAGTTTGTTGGGGAAGTCTGATTCAGGGACACAAGATATCAGTATAAAAGGCTTCTGTGCCTTGACAACACATAGAAAATTTGCCTTTCTTCACAAAATCAGAGAGCAGTTCAAGTGATCTAAGGGGACCCATTCAGAGTATGAGCTCATTTTTTACTTTGACTCTAAATTTGAACTCATTTACATTTTTTCCAAAGAAGTAATAGTTTTGTACTAATGATCCTACCAACTATCTGTGGTTTGCTGCCCCAAAGACAAATTGCTTCTGATAATGACAGCTATTTGCAACCCTTGTGATTCCCTCAAGATGAGTTCCTTTCATTAAATAAACATTCATTTCCCTTGAACTTTATTGTTTTTTCATTCTCTCTTCACAGGGCCAAGCTAACTGCAGTACCCCTGCGGAGCAGATGGGCTCTCTCTTTAATGACTACTATTTTCAGTTCTACTGGCTCTGTGAGTGAGTCTCAGGAGCACCTTTGATAGAAGCAGAAATGGGCCCCAAAGACTCATTCAACTGAATGTTCTCTTCAGAGAGCACCATGTCCTGACTAGTTGCTTCTAATCTACAAGTCCTTGGTTTCCTTCCTAGCAGAGGGATATTAACCTTAGAACGCCATATTTTGGGGAGGAATGCTGCCACAAGCAAACATGGAAATAGGGAGGCATTTGTTTTCTTGATTTGCTCTAGGATACTAGAATTCCTCTCTCTTGTGAGTACACTGGATTTTAAAATTTTAGACTTGACCATGCTTGTGTTCAATCTATTTGGACACCTCGGAACTGAAAGATATGGCTTGGCTGGAAACAAATCTTGGTGCCCAGAGAGTCAGTGAAGCAGCTTTCTAAGGCACATTTCTTACCAATGATGTTAGAAGTCCTATTCTAAAATGGAAACACTGGATCTGTCTGAAAAGGAATTCTATCTGGATGCATTGCAAGTCATACACTGGAATTTTCAACTTTCTAGCTGGCAGCCAGATGCTTCTCTTTAAAGCTATGCTTGGCAGAAATCCTGGTGATACTGGAATTCAGGGCTGATAGGTTGTTTTCAGTAGCAATAACCAATGGAAAAGCTATGGGGTTTACCTCACACTTCTTCCTGTGTCTAGTTTACTATAGATTTGTATTCTGTAGTCAACAAACCTCATGGACCCGGCAAAAGCCACTCTGCAAGTCTCATGCGGGCCACGTTTGCACCCAAAGTGCCTTCTTTTCAGGACTGGATGAAGATGCTTCTCAAGAAGTTAGGTCTCTTCTATCAAATGTACTTGAGAAATTAGCCTCTGGGCTCTGCAACTGGACTCCACAATGCTGGCATCATAATAGCATTGATGAAACCTTTTAAATCCCATTATCTGCAGCGGCCAAAAATACATTTGTCCCAAAGAGAATATGGAAGAACTCATAGTATTAACTCTTGTGCCAGAAGCCGAAGAAAGGAGGCCACCAGAAGGAATGTACCCAGTGCTAAAAATATCCACACTGATTTTTTTTAAATCCCTAAGGGGTCTCTGCGAGGCAACAAACTAAACACTTTCCTTCACTCCAGGCTTTGAGTTTCCTTCATATTTCGGGTAATTTACTGTTACAAGGTTTTAATTGCTAAACCACTTATCTTTTCTTTCACCAAAAAGAAGAAGAAGAAGAAGAAGAAGAAGAAGAAGAAGAAGAAGAAGAAGAAGAAGAAGAAGAAGAAGAAGAAGAAGCCGCCGCCAACCTTCAAGTCAATTATTGATTGGCTTGTCTGTCATAGGAAACCAAAGTGAGCCCACGCTGAGTGCCATCCTGAGCTAAGATGTTGAATTAGCTGCTGGGATAAGTCAGAAGTACAAGAACAGCTGTCAGTGTATCAGCCTTCTGCCCTCAATTCAAAGACAAAGGGGTTAGGTTGGTTCAGGCCCTGGCTCTTTCTAAAATAGTTAGATAAATTTTATGTAGGAGCAAGAACAGTTGCCTGGAGAACAAGGAGGTGACCTGATGCGGAAAATAAGCTGCTGGTTCGGCTCTCTCAAACCAGGATGAAATTACTGTATAAAGAATATACGAAAAGAAGCAGTCCTGCCTTTGGCATATTCCAGCAACCCAGCACTGCCAGCTTTTACATCGAATTACTATAGTAAAAGTTACTAAGGTAGCCCCTTGGCTGGTGGTGGTCTTTTTTTTAAAAAAAGTATTGGTGTATTTGTGAAAAACATACATTAGTGGTGCCTGCATTCCTTGGTGGAACTGCCACGTTATTAATTTATCTATTACCAGGTAGGCAAGCCCTTATTCCATTACCAGTGTTGCGTTATTTGACGCTGCATTGTATATCTATGCTAAAATTCGCACTTCCCTGACAAACCTGATAGTTTAAAATAGTTTTATGAGAACACTACTAATAGATGTATTCATATGTATGCTAACCTGTTCTCACAAAATAATGTTCAGGTCTTATTGTTCTTCAAAGCTATAGCTCCCAGGATTCTTTAAAGTGAGTAGTACTTACGAATGTGATATAAAATTAATGCCTTGTTAATGACTGCCATCTTTCTTTGGGATGCTGTATATTGTGTGCCCAAGAGTAGCTCCTAAAGAAAAATAGCAGCTGGCTGGAACTGGGGGTATTCCTATCCACTCGAAGCAGTGATGATACACTTGATGACATAGGGAGGAGAAAACGGAGGGGGGTTAGCTAGGTCCACCTCAAATAATACAAACATGTAAAGAATGGCATAGCTGTCATTGCTAGTACTTGCCACTAGCTGGCATTGTTGTGCAAGAAAGAATAACTTGATCAGCTTTTGGTATATAGTGATAAGGGATCTAAATTGCAAGTAGGTGTGAAGTAGGAGATCTTTAATACATATTTAATTTGGCACTTAATTTTAGATAACTAACATAACTCAAACTGGAATTGTAATTTATTGATGTCATTACTATGGATTTTAAACATTGAAGATGATATATACTTTAGGTAAGGCTCTCTCTGGCCAAAAAAATCAGTTTAAGCTGCAGTCCTGTACTCACCACTTACTGATGAGTAATAGAAAGAAATGAATTTGACCTCAGCAAACCTCTATAAGGATGCACTGCTAAGCACTGCTTATTGAAGGATTGCACTGATTTGTGTTTCAGTGCAGAATTGAAACAGCCATAATAACAAGAGCTTCAGCTATTATGAAGACAGCTGTTGCCTGTACTTCTCCAGGCCATCCTTGATAGCACCAGCTTCTCCTTCACCCACTGTTCTGTTTTCCTTTTTCTCCCTATTCTTTTTTCTCCTCCTAAGCTGCCTAAGTTTGGACATAATTGTGACAGAGCCAATGTAAAGGAGAGTAGAAGAAAATACTGAACATTTTAAAATATTGGAGTCTTGATGGATTTATCCCCTATATCCCTTATATTCTGTGTGCTCAGAATAACAAGAATAAAAGATGAAACCATAGGCCAAAGAAAATTTTTCTTTTATGGCCATTCTACGGACACTGTCCATTTAATCATGTAAGCATTGATCAGGGATCAGTATGAGATGAAAGGAAATGCTTAAAAAGTAGGAAGGAAGTTTTGTCCATCTGCCACTGATGGATGGTTTTATTGCAGTGAATTTCCTTAGCCTTAATCTCCCTCAGGAGCAACCTACAAAGCAATTGGAACAGGATAATTCCTTATGGTACTAGGCTTGCCATATCAAGGCAAAATACTGTTTGAAGTGTCCGTTGGCTTGTTCTAATGCCATGATAAAGCAATATAGCATTGGGGCATCGCTTTACTATTTCATAGACAATAACACCATCCATGTAATTTTTTCTTGTACTGTTCTTGTTAATTCATGACTTTGTCAGTTTTTATTCATTTGCATTCAGCCTTTGCTAGAATTTGCTTGTTTATCACTGATGAACATAATTGGTAGTGATTCAGGTCTGCTTTAAAGCATATTTTGTCTTTCTAGAACCCATTTCCCATAAAGACATAGCCATGCAAGTATCCAGCATCCCTCCATCTTCCTATTTTCCAGCAATGAAATGTGAATCAAGAAGCACCTTCACCCCCCCCCGCCCCCAAACTCTGCATTCCAGCTACCTGTTGCTCTGCCTTACAGGTGGAACATTGCTCCAGCTGGATGGGGCCCACAGCAGCATCACTCCTGACCATGCTTCTGAAGGCAGTGTAAGAATTGCTGTCATTCTAAAGACATCATCCTGGAGCTTTTTCCATGTCAGGGTTAAGCTCTTTCCTACACCTTCCCACATAGTGGGGTCTTCCAGTATTATCCCAACCGTATGGGAAGAAGTCCTGCAATGGTGCCCATCCAACTAACATAATGCAAGTAGTAACTCATAGAGATGCACTTTTGATTGCATCTTAGCCCTAGTATGGCTCTTCTCAGCAGCAAGATGCCAAAAATACTCCCTTACTACAGGCAGTAAGAAATCTTTAAACCTATAGTGAAGAACTGTTCATTTAAAAACAATCTGGTGAGGACATTCACATTTTCCTGACTATCCCTTGGCCTGCTCCTCAGTACAGATATAAATAGCTAACCCACCACTGTTTGTTACCTATCCTGATCAGAGTGAGGCAGCAAAGACAAAATGACATCAGAAATAAATTAACCAATCACTTTTTCTTCTCCCAGTCAATCCAATGGAATTGGAGAGAAGGTATCTGTGTTTATATGTAAGTATGCATGTATATATGTATGTGTGTGTATACATACACACAAGCACACATATACATATATCAAATATTTTTATTGGCAAATTCACATCAAAGTTGTTTCTGGTATGCATAAACTTTTATAACAGTACTGCTCTTTATATTACAGGTTTTATTGTTTTAAAATGCTGTAACACTGCATCTGTAGCACGTCTTTTGTCTCAAAGTGCTTCGTAGTGTCAAGTTCGGGACAGAGAAAATTAGCCCCCCCCCCAAAATCTTAGCAAATTAATAACCGTCAATGCCTCAGTTATTAGCATAACCCCATAAATTGGACCTTTCAACTATAGAATCCTCATTCTCTACTCATCTTGTCTCAGAACATTCCTTCCCATTTGCACCATTTACAGACTTCTCAAAAGAAATATGTGTATCTTTCCTCTGTTTGATGGAGACAAGTTAAGAGATGGTGCTTCCTGTTTAGTGGGTAGTTCTCCTTCCTAAGAGCTGAAATATTAACTCTGCCTCTAGACATTTGGAGGAACAAGAAGAAAAACGAGGGTAGATATGGAGCCAGCTTTTAAAGTTTGGCTACTCTGAAGGTTAGAAATGATTTCTCAAAGGAAAATCCATAAACTTTTTGTATTTTTATTGTTGTTAAAGCTTAAAGCCTGTATATAAAAGTTTTATGCCATCACTGTGAGCCTTAAGGAATATAAAGCACTAATTTGTTTTGTTTAAAAGTTGCTATCACAGCTTTAATCATTGTATATTGTCCACAATTTCAGAGTCATATCCTTAGTGAGTACTATATTAATGTTTTATTATTATTTTACTTTGGTGGAGAATAAGTGAGGTTGCTTTTTCTTCTACCACCTGCTTTTCTGATTTGTATTTATATTTTTTGTTTTGGAGTTCTGGTGCTCAGGATTCCTCTACTTCTGTTTTGCTTATCTAGAGCCTAATTCTTAAGAAATGTACCTATATAAATAAATATCCAAGTATACTACTTTGTATTCAAGATTGGCTCATCACTTATTCCTCCACTTCAGTGGACTGAAGTGTTACAGACAGTGCAATTAGTTAATGATGCAAACCAAGAAAGCAGCAGTTTGGTTTAGATATTGCACATAATGTGTTACAGCAAATATTTTAATTGAGATAACAGTCTCTTGGGTGAAAGGGATGATAATCTTTTAGATTAATGTTCCTATATGCAGTTTTTATATGTACTTTTATTAAAAATAAGAAACTTTAATCTGACAAATTAATCAGGAGGATCCCATATTTAATTTGTTTAAACTGCTGAAGTATTAGTAATAATTTTCATTGGGACTAAGCCTTATTGATTTCAGTGGGGTATGTCACCAGAAATTATGTGGCCTTTATTAGAAGCAATGGAATTCCCACCAACAGTGCAAGTTAGTAATTTTGGTTTTAACATCCACCTTCAGATTAGAGTCAGGAAGAACTTGATATACCACCTCTACAAAAGCAGTTTTCAGTTACCTAAGATACTTGCAAAGTTTAACATTCTATTTTAAATAAACAAAAATAGCACACTTAACAGATTATTAACTAACTGTAATTTGCAGACTCCAATATACCTGATGAGGATACTGAAATCTATTTATTATGGAAGTACTTCCCATCCATGCTTTTTTGTTAATGCAGCTATTTTGTAGTTTATCAGGGAGGATTAATATAGAATCAATAAACTACATTCATCAGGTGTTTGGTTATTTACTTCTGGATACTTTTCTGTGGATTTTAATATTTTACTATGTTTAATCTTACATCATCTTAGGGATATGGGGTACAATCAAGAATATTCTTATTTTGTATTTTAAAATAAGCCCAATGCTTAAACATTTGCAACTGAATGCAAAAGGAAAATATATTTCTTCATCTCTCCATCCATTAAACCAGTCAGCAATTAAATGTATTTTAATCTTCATATGCTAAAAGGAATCTTGCTTTGGCTCTCCCCTGTGTTAACTAGTAATTGCATGAAGCGTATCATCTCACATTTGTTTTACTTAGGTTTGCTGCACAGTTTCTCTTGTATTCTTATCTATTACAGTAATGAAGCATGAAGGCTGTGTAGGAATCAGGCTGTTAATTTTATATGGCAAGAATATGCAGCTTCCATCAGCTCATGGGTTTTGGAGGCTGCACTCTGAAAGTGAGTGGAACCAAGGCCCTATAGAGAAAGGTTTCAAGAGGTGAAATGAGCATCTTAAGCATCTGGAAACCCTGCATCCCAAAACGATATTTTGAAAAAATCAGTTTTGGGAGCCCAGTGATATGGGAGGCTCTGAGGAGCATTATACTGGTGGGCCACTTTAAATGGTAATCACTGAATGGTACTTGCAGGTAGCATGAAACACACTTCTGGTCCCTGGAAGATGGACCTGACAGGAGAGGGTTAACTCTACCTCATCTAGATCTTGGTGCCTCTTTAAAGAAGCTGCATTATTTCCTCGGTTTGGATGACAATCGTGTAATCCCAGGAAAAACCTTTCTGAGCTCAGTGGCATACAACAAGGTGCCCTGGAAGTAATGTGGGTGTGCTGCCTGCACTTCAGCCTCAAACACTATGGAATTTTGCTTATTTTTTATTATTATATTTTTATCCCATTTTTTAAATATATATATTTGGTCACCTCAAGGCGGTGAACATACAATGCATTTGGAAAGTATTCAGACCCCCTTCACTTTTTTCAATTTTGTTATGTTGCAGCCTGATACTACAATCATTCAAATTCATTTTTTTTCTCATTAATCTACACTCAGTACCCCATAATGACAAAGTGAAAACAGAATTTTAGAAGTGTCTGTAAATTTATTAAAAAGGAAAAACTGAAATATCACATTGGTATAAGTATTCAGACCTTTGCAATAACAATTGAAATTTAGCTCAGGTGCCTCCCATTTCTCTTGATAGTTGCTGAGCTGTTTCTACACCTTGATTGGAGTCCACCTGTGGTAAATTAAATTGATTGGACATGATTTGGAAAGGCACAACCTCTCTATAGAAGGCCTCACAGCTGACAATGCATACTGTACCAGGGCAAAAGTCATGAGGTCAAAGGAGCTGCCCGCAGAGCTCAGGGACAGAATTATTGCGAGGCACAGATCTGGGGAAGGCTACAAAAAAAAATTCTGCTGCACCGAAGGTTCCCAAGAGCACAGTGGCCTCCATAATTCTCAAATGGAAGAAGTTTGGCACAACCAGGACTCTTCCAAGAGCTGGTCGCCCAGCCAAACTCAGCAATCGGGGGAGAAGAGCCTTAGTAAGAGAGGTGACCAAGAACCCGATGGTCACTCTGACTGAGCTCCAGAGATCCTGTGTGGAGATGGGACAAAGTTCCAGAAGGACAACCATCACTGCAGCCCTCGACCGATCTGGGCTTTATGGAAGAGTGGCTAGACGGAAGCCTATCCTCAGTGCAAAACACACGAAAGCCTGCTTGGAGTTTGCAAAAAAGCACCTGAAGGACACTCAGACTGTGAGGAACAAGATTCTCTGGTCTGATGCAACCAAGATTGAACTGTTTGGCCTCAATTCTAAACGTTATGTCTGGAGGAAACCAGGCACCGCTCATCACCTGCCCAATACGATCCCAACAATGAAGCATGGTGATGGCGGCATCATGCTGTGGGGGTGTTTTTCAGCAGCAGAGACTGGGAGACTGGTCAGGGTTGAGGGAAAGCTGAATGGAGCAAAGTACAGAGATATCCTCAATGACAACCTGTTCCACAGCACTCAGGACCTCAGACTAGGCTGAAGGTTCCCCTTCCAACATGACAATGATCCTAAGCACACAGCCAAGACAACACAGGAATGGGTTAGGGACAACTCTGAATGACCTAGAGTGGCCCAGCCAAAGCCCTGACCTGAACCCTATTGAACATCTCTGGAGAGACCTGAAAATGGCTGTCCACTGACGGTCCCCATCCAACCTGATTGAGCTTGAGAGGATTTGCAAAGAATGGCAGAAAATCCCTCAATACAGGTGTGCAAAGCTTATCGTGTCATACCGAAAAAGACTCAAGGCTGTAATTGCTGCCAAAGGTGCTTCAACAAAGTACTGAGTAAAGGGTCTGAATACTTACACCAATGTGATATTTCAGTTTTTCCTTTTTAATAAATTTACAGACATTTCTAAAATTCTGTTTTCACTTCATCATTATGGGGTACTGAGTGTAAATTAATGAGGAAAAACAAGTGAATTTGAACAATTGTATTATCAGGCTGCAACATAACAAAATTGAAAAAAGTGAAGGGGGTCTGAACACTTTCCGAATGTACTGTACCTAATATTCCTGCCTATTTTCTCCACAACAACCCTGTGAGATGGGTTGGGCTGAGAGGGAGTGAGTGGCCCAAAGTCACCCAGCCGGCTTTCATGCCTAAGGGAAGCTTGGAACTCTGATTTCTAGGCCAGTCCCTTAACCACTACATAAATGAATTGATTCATTTAAGTGAGCTGAAAGTGAAACTTCCTATTCTCTGTCTTTTCAAATTAAAGTGCAGAAAAACTGATTTATTTAGCAATAACATAAGGCGATCATGACATACAGAGGTAAGATCAATGATATTTGTGGGCTTCACAACTGAAGTAATGCATGTGACCATCAAAAGATTCTTGGACCATCAGGTTCAAAAATTTCTTAGGTGAGCTACTGTCTTCATGCTGTTCCCAAAAGGATAACATTCTTTGCCTATTGCAGCAAAAATAAGTCTGGCAGCACCTTAACAACCAATAAATTTGTTGAAATAGTTCATTTAATCAGATACAGGAACACCATTAGAGCAGTGAAGCACTCTGGAATATGTGGGGTCATGCAATACCATCTGCAACTGGTCAAAGCAGCAGCAGCTTTTCCTGAGATTATGTGTAGGAAAAGATGTAGGTACCTCAAAGGAACTGAAGACAGAGACTGCATTTGCACCCCTGAAAGTTTTGAAGCTCACTTGAATATTTATCTCGCTAAAGCAGAATGCATACAAGCATTGCTCTAAATATTACATGTTTTATTCCATATATCTAAAATATATACAATGAGTAAGAAAAGCCTCAACAAATAGTGAAATGGTCATCTCAGTTTCTCATACTCAGCATTTTGTATTGAGGTCTGATTTCAACAGCACACCCCTTGACTACACACCACTCCACTTCTAGCAAGCTGCATCTTTTTCTCCTGCAGAGAGTATATACAAACCAAAGGCCAAGAATGGTTGACAAGCCAGTGGCAAATGAATGGAGCTACATGGATAGCAGAAAACAATACCTCAGAGTATAACACAACATTGAACTTATCACAGATTCAGCTTTATTGGTCTGACATTAGAATTCTCACATGTTAGAATTATAGTCCAAAACCGTGATAAGCCACACTGTTCAATAAAAAAGTAAAAAGGAGGTGCAGGAAGGCTTCTGGAACCTGAAATGGAGAAAAAAAGAACACAAGTAGATCATACTATTTCTTTAAAATGTATAGTCCCTTACAACTTTCCATGTCACTATCCAAAGCAAGACAAATAACATGAGATCAAAAGCTCAGAAGTCAGGTAGTACATTAATAAATACTCCAGATACCAATATGTGATGTTTCTATTGTGAATGGGTGACCTTGTAACTTATACTTCCCATTTCTCCTTTTTTAAAATTAGGTCTATTCAGTCTATGACTCAACAGCTCAGGACATACAAATTGTGCAAGGAGACCACGTGAATTTTTGGTTTAGAAGAGTATACTAATTGCCTGAATAATAACATAGTAATAAAGCTGCTGTCATAAAGTTGGAATGGGCCACTAAACTCTTGAGCAACCCTCTGCTGTGCAGGAATCCAAGTTAAAGCATCCAAGACAGATAGCTATCTAGCCTCCACTTTAAACACATTCAATGAATCCACTACCTCTCAGCATAATTGGCAGCAGTGTATAGTTGTTACAACTGCAAATAGACAGGCCTGGCTTGTCAGAATCTGAACAAGTGCATGCAATTTGTAGGAAACTAAACTAGAAGTTTAGCAATTTACAGGCCAAGGGAATTTCAACTCCAGCAACCCAGAGGACAGTCATATGGAAAGGGGGACACAATAAAACTTACGCTGTTGTGTTGGATGCTGTGAGAAAAAAAAATTAAGCGACATGGTTTCCTTCTTCCTCTCAACAATCCAGCCTCAGATTATTAAGTTTCCTATTCCCATCAGACATGGGAAACCAGCAACTGGTTGAAACTTGCTGGTGGAAAATGTGAAGGCTCAATTCCATAGGGTTCAATTCTAGAAACCAACAGTTGCAAGCCATTGACATCTGATCTATCTTACTAGAATACTACCAACCATGTATGCAGTCATGTTTAAATACAACATGTAGTGCTTCCTATGGCAGGTGAGGTCACAACTCCCACCAGAGGAAGCTTCTGTATTTAATCACATGCCTATCTGGCAACTGCTCATATAGAGAGAAGTCTACACACAGAAATAGCACAATTACCACAGAAATGTAACCAATGGTTTAATGCTACAGGGAAGTAAATTTAGGTTAGATATTTGGAGGAGGTTTCTGATGGTAAGAGCTGTCGGTGAAATAGGCTGCCTCAGGAAGAGGTATACTGTATTCCCCTTCACTGAAAGAGAGTCCTGATAGCCATCTTCCAAATGGTTTACCAGATCCTACACTGAGCTGCCTTTGAACTCTGATTCTATGCAATATCAATCAACTGTACATCCTTTTCAGTAAAGCTAATTCTTTTATAATATGCTGGTTTCTTCAGCAAAATGTTTAGCATTTTTAAAATTTGTTTTTGTATAGTAACATAATTGTGGAATAAGTGGATATTTCTAAAGAGCTGTATATTGTTTTCTAATGGCTGCCTCTAAAAAGTATACATACCAGCTCTTACGTTAAAAGTTTAACAGCATTCATTGCTTTTGTTTTATTTTAAAATGTAAACCAGTTGGAAAGAATGTATGTTATTAGGTTGTCTCTGAATACTTTCATGTTTTCTTATAAAGTTAATTAGAAATTTAATATTCTCATACTAACAGTGCAAGCCTCACACATCTATTCAAAATTAAGTCTTTTTGAATGCTCATGTGACCATGGCTAGATAAAAAGTACAGGACTGTACTTGGGACTTACTTTTGAATGCTGAAAATTTTCTAATTTGTCCCTGTTATTTCAGTTCATCTTAGTCTGCTGGAACATGCTCAGCATTATTTATATTGCATCTCTAAATATGCTTTTTTAAAGTTTCATTTGAGTTTGTTCTATACACTTATTAAACAGAATCTAATTAACAGAAGGCATTCTGGACATTTTCCAGTTCAAAATAGTCCAGAAATTTCCAATATAGGATCTAACATGTCTTACCTGAAATAATTCCTAGCTTACTGTCACACATAGATTCCAACCCACAGCAATAAGAAGAGTACTCCAAAGCCCATGAAGAGTGATGCTACTAGAGAGATGAGCAGTTCTTTGTAAATATCCCGGGTGTACTTGGTGGATGTCACTTCATAGCTGAGATAGTAATTAAAGATGTAACTAGACAGATTTATAGAAATCTTGGTAATGCATATTGGAAAAAACTTTTACCCTGTATATAATAGAACAGTGTTTCTCAACCTTGGCAACTTTAAGATGAGTGGACTTCAACTCCCAGAATTCCCCAGCCACCACTCCCAGAATTCTGGGAGTTTCTATTTCAAATTTGTCACCGCCCATCTTACTGCAGAGCAACTTCACTGCAGAGTTGAGGTCCACTCATCTTAAAGTTGCCGAGGTTGAAAAACACTGTAATAGACTGACAATTGACTGTACAGAACACCTACTTTTAACCTAGCAGATAACACAGAAATTGAGCAGACAAACCTTTTTCTTGCCAAAAAAAAAGATTAACTAATTAACCACTTTGCTAATTAACCACTTTCTTCAGACTTAAGTTAAACAGAATGGAATGAATTGAAGGAACAGAAGCAGGTTAGCAACTGTCCTCAGCATCAATTATTATTATTGTAGCCATAAAATTTTGTAACTAAATCAAAAGTTAAATGATATTGTTGCTAGAAATCTTGACATACCCATACTGTCTCTCATGCATAAGCATTTGTTAAAATTCAAGGGTTTTCTTAATCAAAATTTCACAAATTCTCATCATCCAAGTTTAAATGTATGTTAAATTTCTTAGTTAAGACTTTTTGGACTTCTCAGAACTTTCCAACCCTTGAGAAAATCACATTTTTAATGGCAATGATTCATAATAATGCTTGTAATGCAATTTTAAGCTGAGTATGGGGCACAAATCCTGAATGTAGTATTTGTTTCTAACTATATGATAGAATTTCGTCTTTGAGTTTTGGCAGTTGAGTATCTCAATTCCTGATATAAAAACATATTAAGATGCCCCAGAATATTTATGTTCAGCAAAAGTAGTAGTTGTTAAGCATAATGCTTAATGTATGTTAAGCATAAAATTTCTGCTGCTTAAAACAACAGGAAAAGATGTGACCTCCATTTGTGAGATCCTCATATTGTTCATCCAGGTGTTTTCTGGCAAACCTGAAATTCCCATGAATTTCATTTTTATCTAAGTGCTTTTCTGATGATGGAATCATGATCACTGACTTCAGCCAAGATGAGCCCTCTGAATCTTGGTGTATAGTTAAGAGTTGTGACTTCCTGAGTGATTTTATGCTGTACCTTGGAGATATTTTGCAGGATACCTTTTCTTGTGAAAATTAATTATCTCAATCCTTCTTCATTCCAGCTGTCAGTTGATGAAAATCCAGGGTTAGAATTCTGAGTGGAGCATGACATGCCTCTAGAATCTACAGTGGAAGTTCATTATAATGATGGAAACCAAAGTATGTGAAAATTATATAGGGCAAAACTGCCTGAATCAGCCCTTACTGTTTAATAAAGTATTTAAACAACAGATCTTAATTATCCCTTTAACTGATTTGACTGAACTAGGGAGCTGATACCTTTTTCACACTGGTATATCACACGTTGGATAACTCTGTTGATGAAATATATAAAAGAAGCACTAAACTGCAGCAGTTTGTTCAGATTCCCTTTATATATCACTACAACCAACAAGCAGATCTCATAATACTCAGTAGCAAAATATACAAAATGAGTAGTGCAACCCTGATAGACTTGCTAAGGTTTTTTTTTTACTGTATTTGACAAGAACAAAAATCTAGGGTAAGTATTAAGATTCCTACAGAGATTAAATAAAGGTATGGTGCTCTCTAAAGGACTGACAACCACCTTATGTATTTGCAAGTAACAGAAATATATCTCCTCAATACTAAGGATACACAAAGAACCAAGCTGTGAAGAACATGCCAATGGCCAGGAGCACCACAGTGAGATGTGGAAACACAGCCGGATTCACCGGACTAGTGTATCTGCTCATTGTCTCAAGCTCCTGAAATGAAGAAAAAAGAAGGGGGGGGGGGGGACAGGAGAAAGAATATAAGACTGTGAAGATTTAAGTACTCTTTTTTAATATGTATCTCAGACAAGAGAACTGCAGCAGGAACAAGGGAGCTATTTCCCCCTCCCTCCCACGGAGGCTGAGAAGAATGGGTGCAACAGTTTGGTGTAGTGGTGAAGGTGCTGGCCAAGAAACCAAGAGTGTTAGGCCTCTTTTAGGCATGGAAGCTGGCCGGGTGACTCTGGGCCTGTCACTCTCTCTCAGCCCAACCCACCTCACAGGGTGGTGGTTGTGGGGAAAACAGGAGGTGGGAGCATTAGGTATGCTCACCACCTTGAGTTATATATAAAAAAGGCGGGATAAAATAACAATAGCCCATTGCCTGCTGATGCCCCTATGACCTCTCCCCGTCTTTTCCTTGCCCTGAGGCCTGCAAGCGCTCAGCGTGAGCCTCGTGGCCGCCCTACACACCCAACCCTCCCGCTATAGGTAAGGCAGTATAAGGTCCACGGGCAGTCCAGCTTCTGTGTGTGGAGAACGGGAGGTAGCCTCTTGCTGTCTTTTCCTAAAAGAGCCACCGGCCACCAGCATCCAACTATCGGGGACCACTGAAAAGCTTTCTCGTGGCTACAAGCCCGCCGGAACTGGGCCCGCCAATCACCAACGGCGGCAGCTAGAACAAGCCGTCGTGCAAAGGCAGCCGCCAACGTCCCTCTCCCCGCCACTTACCATAGCTGTGCTGGCGATTCCCGTGACGGAAGGACACGTCCGTTCCTTCCTACCATCCTCGCTCCGCCCTTCCGCCTCCGGAGCGCATCTGTCATCGCCCTCCCCGGCCCAAAGCTAGCTGGGAGTTGTGGTCCGCTTGGTCTTCTTGCGGGGGAGCCGCAAAGCTGCCGCGAGAACTACATCTCCCAGAAGCGCACCGTGCGCCCCTTCTCTTGCTGCCCTGAGCGCGGGATTTAGAAGGCGCGAAGAGAGAGGCGACGGGAGCTCCGGGTTGGTGAGGGAGACGCGGTTTGGTTCTCGCGCGGTGGACGGAGGGGCGTGTAAGTCAAAGGCGGTGGGAGCCCTGCTGGCGCGCTCAAGGGGAGAGGAAAGGCTCGGGGACGAGCGCGGGGCGAAGCTCCTCTGGCGGAGCCGGCCGTGCACAAAATCGAAAAAGGAGGGCTCGCTGCCAGGTGACGTGGTGGGTGTTACCGCTTTTATTATCGCTATCATTCCAGTTGGGTTTTTCTAATGGTGGACCCGTCAAGTGTGGCGCGGGATGCTGGAGTTGCAAAATGGAGTCATTGAAGGGTCATTCATCGGCGAGGGGTCAAAGGCTCAACCCTGGGTGGGCGGCTAAGTACTTTTGATCAACACGGAAACAAACATTGACCCCAAGCCTGGATCCACCTGGGTGCCTCTCCACCTGCTTTCTTGTGCGGTGGGGCTTTGTGGCCCCGGAAGAATTGGCTTTCAGACTAGCGCAAGGCTTACCAGCGACAGAGAATCTAGGTTCTGTTTCCCAGTGTGATACCCCCTGCTAGTAGAAAAGTGATGTCCCCTCCGTTTTCTTCAGATCCTACAGTCTTTGAGTTGTGGCTGACTCTGAATAATCGTCAGTAATTTTTCATGCCCCGAGATGATCTTATCCTTTGAAAGAGGTCTCCTTACAGCCTTTATTGAAAATAAATTATCTTAAATATGCCTGTGCTATCTGTAGCCATTCACTTGGCATGAGCTGACTGCAATTAAAGTTTTCATAATGCACCCCATTACAAATACTTAAAAGTTTTCTTGGGGGTAAAATTATTATTAATATGCACCTTGACTCCCAACAACTCTGGGCAGTTACAAATAAAAGCATTAAAAACAAGAAAAAATACAGTGATAGACAAAAATGAAGTTGGGAAGGGTGACCAAAAAAAAAGTATGGAATGAAAAAAAACCCACGGAGTCCATAGGGGGAATGTAACTTCTTCCTAAAGTTCCTTGAAATGTCACTTAAGATAATTAATTGACCTATGTGATATTGATAAAAGATTGACTAATTAGTACACTGAGAAAAGAATATATCTTGCTCCGCTACTACAGCACTAGACTTGCTTGTTATCATTTTAAAACGTATCTATTACTTTACTTTCTAGGTTTCTTCTCTGTTGCACCATCTCAAATTCATAGATCAACCAGTCAAAATGGGAATCCATGGTTTGGCCAAGCTGATCGCAGATATGGCTCCTAGTGCCATTCGAGAAAATGATATCAAGAGTTACTTTGGCCGGAAAGTGGCCATTGATGCCTCTATGAGTATTTACCAGTTCCTAATTGCTGTTCGACAGGGAGCTGACATGCTGCAGAATGAAGAAGGCGAGACTACAAGCCATCTGATGGGTATGTTCTACCGCACTATCCGCATGGTGGAAAATGGCATCAAGCCTGTCTATGTCTTTGATGGCAAACCCCCCCAGTTGAAAACAGGTGAATTGGCTAAGCGTACCGAGCGCCGAGCTGAAGCAGAAAAGCAACTGCAACAGGCCAAAGAGATGGGTGAGGAGGAAAACGTAGAAAAGTTCAGCAAAAGACTAGTTAAAGTGACAAAACAGCACAATGATGAGTGTAAGAAACTGCTGGCCTTGATGGGCATCCCATACATAGATGCCCCTGGTGAAGCTGAAGCTAGTTGCGCTGCGCTGGTGAAAGGAAACAAGGTCTATGCAGCTGCTACTGAGGATATGGATTGTTTGACCTTTGGCAGCCCTGTGCTAATGCGACATCTTACAGCAAGTGAAGCAAAGAAACTGCCCATTCAGGAATTTCATCTGAACCGTATTCTCCAGGATTTGAGCTTGACCCAGAAAGAATTTGTGGACTTGTGTATATTACTAGGTTGTGATTACTGTGAAAGCATCCGTGGAATTGGACCCAAGCGTGCTGTGGAACTCATCAAGCAGCACAAAAACATAGAGAAGATTATTCAGCAACTAGATGCTAAGAAATATCCCCTACCTGAGAACTGGCTGCACAAGGAGGCCCAAAAACTCTTCTTGGAGCCTGAAGTTGTAAACCCAGAAGAAGTGGAGTTGAAGTGGAATGAGCCTGATGAGGAAGGGCTTGTTAGCTTCTTATGTGGGGAGAAGCAATTCAATGAAGAAAGAATCCGTAATGGGATCAAGAGACTGAATAAGAGCCGACAGGGTAGCACCCAGGGCCGACTGGATGATTTTTTCAAAGTGACTGGCTCTATTACCTCAGCTAAGCGCAAGCAGTCAGAACCAAAGGGATCAGCCAAAAAAAAAGCCAAGAGTAGTGGTACAGCAACATCAAAATTTAAGAAAGGAAAATAAAGTTCTAGAACGGTGCTAATTATTCTGCACTTTTGCATGAAGACAAAATATATTAAACAGCAAATTCAGGATCTTTCTGTAACATACAATTGCCTTAGGATACTCAAAAAGTGAAACAATTGTTGGTAGCCCTTTAACACACACAAAACTGCTGCATTCAAAAGGTGTTTGGAACCTGCTAATCAGTGGTCCCCAAATACTCTTGCTGAGGGACCCATAGCTTATTTCTCCTGACACCTTGAGTACTGTGAAATCTCAGTCATGCCATGTATGGTGTTTAATCTGTCATTGCTAACCATACTGTGATGAAATGGCTTAATTGTCAATTGCAGATTTCAATAAATATTGGCAACTTGCTAAATGTGATAGATACTAAAATGGATTTTGTGAGATACAATACAGGGTTAGTAGAAATATCTGTGGTACTGAGAAATTAGCTTTTACAGCTGCTGTTCAATAATCTGTTTGCTTCAGTACTTGTCGGATGGGATTGCTGTAGAGGTGATGCATTTAGCTTCTCATCCTGCCTTGATTTTGCAGTCTACTTTTGGCCAAAAAAGATTATTGTCTACGATGGCAGGAATTCTTTCAAAAGTTGACAGTATCTGAGGATTTTAAAATAATAGTAATTAAAAAATGGCAGTAGTGATAATTTGGCAGTGGGTAAAAAACTTCAAAGAAGTCAGAACCTTAAGACAGTTTCATGTCCATTTTACAGTATAGTAGAAATTTTCATGCTGGTCTTACATTTGATTTATAATGTTTAAACCTGCATGATGGAAAAGGGGAATTATGTTTTAGAAAAAATAAGGAAACCATTTTAATTCTTTCAAAAGTATACAATAAATATCCATTTTCATGACTGCATCTTGTTTTATATTATGCTTAAACTAAATGTAAGTAAATGTAAAATGTAATGGCTCTGTTACTTTAACCGAGTTTTTTGAAGCATTCATGGGAGATACCTGCTTACAGTTCAAAAACAAAATTGTGAGTTTACATTTCTCTTGATTGAAAAGAGGCTTGGATGGAGTTCAGATAAGAATCAGGAATAAGGGTATCAGGATTAGATATTGGTTAAAACAAATTAGGATTTATTGTTCAAGGCATGGTTTTAAATTGAAGCTTGCCACTAAAACAGTTGTGTGGATTATGTTCAGGTGTTAAAACAAACCACAGTGAGGCAAAACAAATTCTATATTAATAGAGTGCATGAAATGGAAAATTTTTTGTTTCAAGTCCAAGACAAACCACATATTCCAAATGTACTACCAAATCATTTTGGGTTAGCTGTGATTCAGCATAAACAACCTGGACTCTTGGTTGTTCTGGGTTTCAGGGAAAGGAAGATCAGGAGAGGTCCTAGCATGATGTTATGGAGTGAAGAGGGCAAGATATGCTACCCTTTTTCTCATCTTGGCAGTTCTCAGTATATCATATCCCACCAACTTGCCCTCCCCCCCAGCCAATGCTGGTGTCCCAGCACAGCTTGTCCCGCTAAGCTGCCTTAGGTGATATCTTGTCATTTGTGGGGCAGCTCTACCACAGGTTTACCACTTCTGGAGAGGTTTCAGTCTGCCTTCAGTAGATCTTTGCTTCTCATAGCAGATAAACTGGAGAAAATCTTCAATCTCTTCTGATGCCCACACTGAAGCCTGTCATAATGCACGGTGTTTTGCGTTACATGATCCCCCATTGCTCGCAAGACCTAGGAAGCTGTAACTGCATGAACTTCAACAATGTGCTTCTTTTGACACAGCTTCCATTGATGGAGCAAGTTGTGAGCATGTCCCTTTTGCCATTCCTTCAAAATACGTTCCAGGTCTAATACTAATTTTATTTCTGTACCCTTCTTCCTTCCAGAGAAGCCTAGTTTACAATGTAATAATGCCCTTCTACACACATACACAAAATTGAAGTAAACTGCTGCTTCAAAACGAAAAACAAAAAAATCACTTTAAATAGTAGAAAGGCAAAGCAACAGGCAGTCTTAAAGACAGTCTGGTTCTGGATTAATGGTAGTTACTCCATAAATGCCTGGGTGAACACAGACATCTTTGAGTATTTTTCCCAGTTCATCTTATTAGCAAGTTGGATGGAAATAAAGGCAGTGACCTTTTAAATATCTGGAACCTAGCATATAGTCTGATTCTGAAATAAAAGAATAAGGGAATATTCAGAACGTTAAAAGGGAACTTCCTGTAGAGCAGGAATGATAACAGATTTGGCATGAAAGTATATGATGTAACTAACATAAACTTGTGTGGATATTTCTAATTTAGTTTTGACAGCAATATTCACAACCATATTTTAAAAGCAAAGGCATACAGACATCTGTTCACCTTTAAAATGCTTATATATTGCAAGGCTTCAAGAAAACACCTGTAAGTAATATTTATTACATTATTGGAGTTATAAATTCTATAACCTTGAAAAGTAGAATCAAGGATTCATTTAATTGATATAAATCAAATCATATTTAATGTATGATACACATAATAGATATAGATCTCTTCAGGAAAGTAGTATGCTATGTTCTTGATAGATTTTTATTGCAGTTGCCATTCAGCAGAAAACCAAGATATTTATACTCTTAACAGCCCCCACCCCCCCAAATTGCTGGATTAGTCGGGTATTACTAGTATCCTTCTGATATGTTGATATATTTATTTATTTATTATTTATATATCAAATTTGTCACCGCCCATCTTGCTAAAAAATGACTGGGTGGTTTACAGAAAAGATAAATATTAATTTAAAATAGAATAAAGCAGCCCTAAATAAATAATAAGCATATTCCAAGGATATCTCATGTAAATATAACTAGGTTACAAAAGGTATTAATTTATGTTAGTAGTTACACTTGGTAAAATACTCATTCATAATTGCATTATTTGGAAATTAATGAATACCATAAAGAAAAACAGCACAAACCCTTCTTTGGTTTCAAAGGCTGAACTCCCACTTCAAACTGTAGAATACTGATGCTTTTTCCTGTTGTATAAATAGCTGTGTAACACAATAATGTAGAAGAAATGGTCCATTAAGCTCAATATGATATTGTCGGTATTTTGTTCTGGAGTCAAAGGCACGATGAGTGACAGAAGTTCAGTGGAATTTAAGAAAAGTCTTAAAGCTCAGTTCTAGTTTGAGGTGTATCTTCATGATGATAATAAACATTCTCTGTAAAGTCAGCAGTTTATTTATACAAATAGGCATTCAACCAGATTTCTCCTGAATCCTTCAAGGTCCTGCAGTGATCAGAAGAAAAGGAGAATTAGTTAAAGATTATGCTTAACTAATGAACTATGAACTTCTGAACTATGAAGTCAGAAGACAGCAAACTACATATTCCTTACTCAATAATACTCCATGGGTACATATAGCAGAAATCTACAAAGGCTGTCAGCAGTGGCTTGCATCCATATTCAGTACCATGTTTGGCACAAAGAGACTTCACCAAGACTTGCCTTCCCTAAGTTGTGCTGTGGCATTCTGGGGAAGAGACTGAAAAGGAAAAAATCCAAGTTGTCCTTCAAGCATGGCTGCTTGTAGATAGGGCACCCAGTATAGAAATGTTTGCCCCAAAACAGAGTTTACAGGGTGCTTCACACACAAACCAGGAAGCTCTGTCTTCCTCTGAAATGCATCATTGCATAAAGGAAATCCTAGGATGCATAGCAAACATTTCTTTGAAGTCTTACTAGTCAGTTTGGAAGTTTGAGTGCCCAGTGAACCAATCATTGAACCAATCATTGTATATGTTACAATATGTCTGGAACTGAAATGAAAATTAGGTGTTTAACCCTGCTCTGGTAGTTCCTTGATTAGGGTATTGTTTATTGCTTGATTGTATGTCTGTTGATAATCTTGCTGTTAATCTCTGCTTATCTGGGTGATGATTGCTGTTGAGGATATGTTCTGGTCTTTTGTTTTCCTTTCTATTGTCTCTTTTGAATAGTGTGTAGATGTTGTTTATCTCTATGTGCCTGTTGATGGCTGCCTTGTCTGAATACCAAGCTTCCAGGAATTCCC
This sequence comes from Liasis olivaceus, assembly GCA_030867105.1. Classification (NCBI taxonomy): domain Eukaryota; kingdom Metazoa; phylum Chordata; class Lepidosauria; order Squamata; family Pythonidae; genus Liasis; species Liasis olivaceus. Next base: position 105,898,812 of record CM061349.1, on the reverse strand, counting down.
TCGCATTTTTGGATTTAGCTTGGTCTAAGATGCTGACAGTTTCCCAGATGAAACTATGGTTAAGTCTGCCCATGTGTTGTGAGATTAAGGAGTTTTCATCGTGTCTTCTGACTGCTAGTTGGTGTTCATGGATGCGCTCTGCTAGCCTTCTGCCTGTCTGTCCTACATAGTGGTTGTTAACAGTCCTTACATTGTATGTTGTAGATGACCCCTGTTTTTTCTTCTCAGGCTACTGGGTCTTTTGGTTTGCTTAAGATGTTTTGGAGGGCTTCGGTTGGTTTGTGTGCTACGGAGATGCCATGTGGTTGTAATAGTCTGTTGGTAGTTTCTGAGATGTTTCTGATGTATGGCAGTGTGATCCTTTTCATACCTTGTGTTGGTTGTGTTGTAGTAGGTTGAGTGGTCATGCACTTTTTGATAAAGTTGCGAGGATATCCATTTTGTTGGAAGATGTTGTATAGGTGGTCTGTTTCCTTTTTCTGCTGTTCTGGGTTGCTGCAGTATGTTTGTGCTTGTTTGAATAATGTTCTTACACAGCTCCTCTTGTGGGAGGTTGGGTTGTGACTTTGGTAATGGAGTACTTGATTAGTGTGGGTTGTCTTCCGTTAGACTTGGGTTTCTAATTTGCTGTTGTTCCCTCTGCTGATGAGGTTTCCAGGAAGGGTAGTGTGTTGTTGTTTTCTTCCTCTCTGGTGAATCTTATTCCTTTGAAGAAATATGTTGATAGTTTCATGTGTCTTCTCTAGCTGTACATGAGAAACATCTCAGAAACTACCAACAGACTATTACAACTACGTGGCATCTCCATAGCACACAAACCAACTTCTGTATCCATGTAGCTCACCAGTTTTGGGTTGCTGTTGGCTGAGAGTCTAAGTGTGCAGGGCTCTTAGGGTCCCTGCCCACCCTCTTGACTCCACTTCAATCCCCTTTCACTAGTACACTCACATTCCTAGACAGGATCCTGACTGCTGTAGCAACATCATTGCTTGTCATTGTGACTATGTATAAGAGTTTTCCAACTGCAGCCTTATACAGTGTTTGTCAGTCTCAAGCAAGGGCTCACTATTTGCATACTTCTTTAAGAAGTCAGTATGCACACTGCCCCATCGGCTTCAATCAGTCTTAGGCACTGAAAAAGATCCTTTTTCTTCTCTCTTTGGCTGAGAAGGTAACTTTTTATATATTTATGTATCAAATTTGTCACCGTCCATCTCGATGAATGACTCTGGGTGGTTTACAAAACAATTAAAATCAATTAAAATCAATTAAAATTACAAAATTACAATAATGAATAGAAAATAAATACATTCAAAATAATTGGCAATCACTCAGGGAGCATCATCGAGGCGCTAGCAACCCCCAGGATTGGGTAAAGTTGTTATCACCTCACACGAGCTGCCAGAGCCAAGTCTTTAATTGTTTCCGGAAGGCCGGGAGGGTAGGGGCCAGCCACACCTCTGAGGGGAGAATGTTCCAAAGGGCTGGGGCAATGGCAGAGAAGGCTCTCCTCTTGGGCCCCGTCAGTTGACATTCTCTCGCTGACGGGACCCGCAACATGCCCTCTCTGCCTGACTGCGTGGGACGGGTTGATGTGAAACTTCCATGTTTTTCTCTGTCTGGATGCCTAAGTAGTAGGAGATGCTTCCCATTTGTTGAGTTTCTTAGCAATCTCTTGGCTACTTATCCTGGTAGCAAATGATTACATTATCCACAAAAGTGAGAATGTGTGTCCATCTATGTTTTTGAGTCTAGAATTGAGTCAGCTCTACATTGTGTGAAGTCTTGTTTGACAAACATCTGGTTTAGCTTTTCATTCTAGGCTGTAGCTGCTTGTTTCAGACCTTAGAGCTATTCTGAAACTTGCACACCAGATTTTACTTTCCTGGTTTCTTGAACCTGTGTGGCTGCAGCATGTAAACTTCCTTGCTTTCTCCAGGCAGGACTGCAATTGTTACATCAAGTGTAATGAGTTTCCAAGTGTGGTTCTTGTGGAGTATTTAATCTCCTCTTCTGCAACCTTTCTCCAGTTGACTGTTTCAGACAAATATCCTTTTGATAGTCTTCTGTATGTGGGGGCTCTTCCATCTGACCCCTTTTGTCAATGCAAGAAAGCCTTCATGGTACTTCAGCTTCCCCTTCTGGGTCTAATAGCTACAGTGCCTCAATTTCCCATTCTGGCTCTGATTTCCAATCAAATTCTGGACATGCAAGGAAGAGATTTTTTGAAGCACATGGTTATTAGGTTGCTATCCATTTGGGCTTGGGGAACAAGATTTGACCCCTCCGGGTTATTCTCTTTTCCCCTTTCAGCAAAAGAAGGAATGCTGCTTACTTTAATGGTTTGCTGGTTGGGACTAGAATTTTGTACCTCTTGCAGTATTTGAATATCCAATCATCCCTCCTTTCTCACATCTGCAGTTCAGTTTGGCATTCTTTTGACAGGTGTATCCGTTAAAGTCAATTCTTTTTATGTGTCAGAGGCTAGGCTTCCTTTCACACCATAGCTCATAAGGCACTGAAGTCTATTTTGCAGAGAGTTTGCTGGGTCAACTGCTCCTCCCCATTAATTCAGGATTTCTCTCAACTGTATTGCTCACTAAATCCATATATTCTTTGAATTTTTCCAGTACTTGACTCTTTTCACTGAGCAAATGGCAAAAGGCAAATCTGAAGTAATCATCTATAAAAGTGAATAAGGGTTTTGTTTTGTTTTTCCGCTTGGTGCAATTACTTGCACTGGCCCATACTGCAGATGTCACAGCGCACTTACACTAGCAGCTGTTTAGTTTTCTTTCTTTCTTTTCCTTCCATAACATGTGCCTTTAAATAACAGGGATATTTAAGGTGAGTTATATGTGATTGTCATTTTAGTCCTTTGGCCAAATCTTCTAAGTCACAAACAGCCTCCAAGCTGTAAATTTATGCCCATCCTTTTAGGCCATAAATACAAACAATTTCTGTAGCAACATCTATTTATTGCTCTGGCTTTATCAACTCCACAATCCAGTTCAAATAGTCCATTTTCTTGGGGGGTGCCTTTTATAAGCAATTCTCTGTTTCAGTCACTTAACAATATTTCCTTTAAATGTTATCATTCCTGTGTGATGTCATTTATTGCGAGCAGATTTCACACCAAATCTGGGACCTACTTAAGGGCATCCTTACAGGTTAAACTGACCCCTTTGCCTTGATTTAATGCATAGGAATCGTACAGAACCTCTCCCTCCAGAGTTTTTGTCTGTTTGCTAAATAAATTGCTGATTTGTATCCAGCCTTCAGTTCAATAAATCTCACCCTTTTTGATAAGATTGGAGGCCACCTTGTGGTTGAAAAGGTAAGGCTTTTGTGACTTGGTTTGATCTCTTGTGTTGAACGTCATATGTTCTCTCTGCCTTTCTTTGGCTGTGCTGCAATGAGTCTAGAAGGCAAGCAAAAACACGCTGCTCTTCTTGTTTCCTCTGTCTACCAAGCTGTTGCAAATGAAGCACTGCATTTCCCCAGGCTTGGTTTTGCAAGTTATTTCTGGAATAAAATTGGATTTTGCTCTCAGAGAAATCTAAGTTGAATAGGTGATGTACTTTAAAGTATGTAGTATGTGAGTTAGAAATGAAAGAGGAAGTCAATCTTTAAAGTTAAGATCGACTTCCACTTTCATTTCTAACCCCATACTACAGTTCCATTGCCTTCTGATAGGGAGTTCAGCAAAAAGGCAGTCAACCCATCTGGTAGAAGCATGGCTTGTCTTTCAAATTACCTTGCTTCCTGGCCCCTTTCCAATACAGGGTGGACCAAACATCAGGCCCATGGGCGATCCAAAGGAGACCCTCACATTAGAATTGGGGATCATCAGAGAAAATTGTACTGCTCTTAACCTTTCAAAGGTCATGTGTCAAACAAGTAAGGAAGTGTTTGGAAGAAAATGGCAACCAATTTGAACATTAATTTATATAGCAAATTGTCTATGGGGGCTGACTTTGGGTACACCTTGCATAGGCAGATGCTCTACCTTTCTCAGTCACTTGTTGCAGGGATTTCTGAAAATGTACACTTTAGAAACTGGGCTTTTCTGTCGTAAAGGTCTGAGAGGAGTCTTTCGGATGTGTTTGACTTATTCAAAATCCCCCAAGCGTCTAAGAACCTAATCACCTCTGTGGAGATTGTACCAGCTTGCAGTGGCCGAGGCTCTGACCCTGCCCTGTTCCATGCGCCGTTCTTTGTTCAGCATGGCTCATGTCTTGCCATGCAGTTCTCCCTTTCCTCTTCGTTTTCTGAAAACCAGAGATTGTCTTAAGTTCTACATTCAAGAATTCAGAATGATGCATTTCTACAGCTCTTTCCCCAGCTGCTTTCAGAGACTTTCAGTTGAGTTAAACACATTCTAAAAATGTCTGGATTGATGACACAACAAGTCTTGGGCCTTGGATGTTCTTGATTTCATCTCCCTCCAGAGTAAGGCAGACTTATTACATAAAATAAAGTTTTGCCTTTACAAATCCAACTGTACGCTTTGGCTTACTTTATAAACCTGCATTTACTTCTAACAAATGTAATCCTGTTTCTCACACTTATTTCTGGATCCCCATAATTAAACTATTTAAATCTATGTTACTCTTATCCTATGGCCAAGTCTGTGTCAGGCTAACCAGAGTTTCCCTCTACATTTACACTGTTGCACCTGCCTATTTCTGTGATATGTTACCTATTTAATTGTCTGATTTTTATGCCTATTTTCTTAGAACCATTCTAAAAATGCTATTACTACTTCTACATTCCATTTCAACATCTCTTTTCTTTCTCCGTGTTTACTATATACATTTTTTTCCAGGAGATTTGTGTTTGTCTCTGTCTCTTTCCTTTTTTTCTTTTTGTTCTTTTGAGTTCTCCGTTCCTCTGTCTTTCTTCACAAACAGGAGTACGTGGAGCTGTTGAGCTTCTTCTCTTCCTGCTCTGCTTCTTTTAAGCTGAGGAAAATGCCTGGCAATGTTTTTCTTCTCGGGTTTGTGGAAAACTGTTGTCTTTATTCTGACGGTGTGGGGGAGAAAAACAACTACCCTAGTCACGCCTTTCCCAGCTGCTGACACGTCATCTGTGTCTTCTCTTCAGGATGCTTTCAACTCCAAAGCTGGCTTCTTTTCTTTTTGTTGAATCTCACCCAGCGATCCCCCAGGGATAGGAGAAAGCCACCTCACTTACTGGTGGTTCCAGCTCTGTTTCTGGTTTGGTTTCCGTTTCTTTTCTTCTTCTTCTCTCTGGTCTTGTCTCCCCCCATCTACCCCCAAAAGTCCTGCTGTGCTGCCTCATCATGATGGTAATGGTGGTGGTGGGTGGGGGAAATGTTACTCCTGGGAGGGATGAGCAAAGCACACCAGCAGTATATGCCAAGATTGTGCAATCCCAGCAGAGTCACCCAAGGCAGGAAGGTCATCCCAGGTGCCCAGCTAAAGCAAGCAGGTGCCCATAGAGGGCAGCAGCGGTATAGGAAGGAGCTGGAGGTGGATGATCACTGTAGTGCTGACAAAGGCATTATTTCATACTGTGTGGAAGAAGGCCGTAGGAAACCTGTGTTTTATGAAGAAAATCACATGGATAAAGATTGTTGAGGTCGTATTTCAGGTTGGATGGTAGTCAACATGCTACTTTTGGATACATTTTCAGGTTTAGATGAAAGTGCCAAGAGTGTAGAGAAAGCGATGGATGTTAAAAACAGAAAGAAATAAACAAATTCTTAAAAAGGAAAGGTTTTCTGTCAGCTAAAGAAATTCAAAAAATAGAACGGCCTGATTCTCCATCATGGGAGAGAGGCTAAAGACCTAGGATTAGAAGAAGTCAACAGAATGTCACTGTAGCATCCAGGGCAGTGTTTCTCAAATCTTCTGTTGTCCTTGGTCCACTAAATAAACATTCAGAAAATTCAGGGACCATCCATTTAAACACATCCCTTTCTGTTTTTGTCTTTAAGAGCATAGGAGTTCCCATTTTTTGAAGAAGAAGAAGATTATGATTATGGTTATATTTGTATATGTCTTTCTAATCCTTCCATTTCAAAAGCTTTTTTAAACTAAATATTATACAAAACAAATTCAAATTTCTCCCCTTGCATTGTTTTATGTATGGTATGTCATAATACTGACTCTTAGTACAAACTTGCTGGTCAAGAATATCCTTCTGTAGAAATATCTCAGTAATGAGAAGCTAGGAGTGAGTAGATCTCCAACCTAATGAGATTTCATTTTTTAAATAATTATCCTTATATTCTCTATTTATACTTTGCTTTTTAGGTTGTTTGTGGGAAATCACAGTTCTCCTTGGAATATACAGATGTTATAGTTTTGAATTTTGTGATCTTAAGTGATAAATCAAATAAAAACTTTATTATGATCATAGACCAGCATAAGGAGGGTGGTGTACAGTCATTAAAAAAGCATAAAGAATACATCAAGAGTAAAAATAAAAATATAAAAAAGATTTAAAATGCTAGAAAATAGAAAAGATATATAAATTAAAAACTAAAAGTATATATAATAATTAGAATCTACAAGAAAGGGTAGGAACATTAGATGGCTGTAGGGGATCATAAAAAGTTAGTATGTGGACGATTTTATCTATCAAATTACAAGGTATTCTAATATGGCAAACTAGATCTAGTTTATAAAGTTGAGCCCCAAGTACACGTCATCATCTGATGGGTTTGGAGCACTGCTGGGAACCTAACAACAATGAATGTTGTAGCAGGGTTGGTATCTGAAAGCAACAGGGTAGAGTAAAATTGTCCTATGCGCCCTGGATATTTGTGTAGTAATGGTGAAATGAAGCTAGTGCGAATATCTCTGTAGTATAGGCACTGGAGAAGCACATGCTCCGCTGTTTCCATGTGTCCAGAGCCACAGGGGCATTGTCTGTCCAAGTAAGGAGTCTTCCCGTATCGGCCTTCAAGGACAGCCGAAGAGAGGGCATGACATCATGCCGGAATAAAGACTCTTCTGTGTTTTGGTAATTTATCAACCCTTCAAGGTAGACCAGACTAGGAAACCAAAGCTATGAATCCTAATACTACTTTTATTATAAAGTTACAGTAACAGAATCCTGCAAGCCTATGAAAGCAGCAGAAGGGGAGGTGTTTTTTTTCCCCCCCCAAGGAGGCAAAGAATGAGATGCTGGAGTACAAGGCACTGATCAATAGTGGATTGGCCTTCCCTAAAGCCAGCCTCCTATTCTTGTTCCAGCCAGTCCTGGAATTTCCATTGTAGGTGTCTTGCGTAGAGCTTGCTGATTGTGTTGAGGAGGCTAATCTGTCTAGAATGGGTGTTCTGATGGATTTCCAGGAGGAGTTGCTTTTCCTCTAGTATGTGGCAGTAGTTGGCTGCCCCAACTGCTTCCAAATGCTCCGTTGATGTTGTAGGATGGGCTGCCGGAATGCCAATGTGGCCAGCTTCTGCTGCAGTTTTAACCCCCTGCTTGCCACGGAGGATTTGGAGAAGACGAAGGGCTTCTTGGAAGCTGCCACCTTGACTGAAACGTTATTTAGCCATTGCAGTATAAAGATCTGTGTTTCTGCTGGCAGTAGGCTGACCTCATGGAAAGGTCGGATGGCAGTTGTGGCGGACACAGGTTATCTCCAATGCCTCTGTGCTCCGAAGAGTGGCTGGACCTTGGGAGAATTGGAGGGAAGGTCTGTCTTGTTACTGGCTCCCAGGTTGTGATACTCTTGCCAGGGAGCCTGAAGCCATAAATTTGTTACTTATGTTTTGTGTTGTCTCTGTGGTGGGGAGATAGGAGTCAATCCTCATCTGTTTATCTGCTTTATTGGATTCATGGTCCCTAGTGTCATTACTGGGACTGGTCTGGGTTCTTTTCTTGCCTCTGGGTGGTGTGACTAGGCTTCAGAAATGAGCCAGAAAGGATGAGGTCAGTCACAAATCAGGAGATTATTTCAGGAGCTGCTAGTTTATTGGCTCCTCTAAGTGGTATCTAGAGGAGCCTAGTTATTTGCAGTAAAAAAAATGCTCAAAGGAACACAGTGTACAGAGTCTCTATTAACCTATTATCGTTAATAGCTTAGGCCTGTTATTAATTGCAGTTCCCAAAGCATTACACACACCCAAATACACTTATATACACTTGCTGTGCTACAAAACAAGCCAGGTGATGCATGGGGTTGAGGAAGACAAGGCCGCTCCACAGATAATTGTATACACAAATTGAGGTCTTTCAGCCAGACCCCATCCAGCTGCCTTCTTTATCCTTTAATAGCCACATGCCATCACAAGTTTTTCCACCACTTCAGCTGACCTTTTGCTGACTGTTAGGTTGCTGGACCAAATGTGACTCGCTGCACGGCAATTAACTTTCTTATCTCTGGTGGTATCCTCCAGTCCTCCATTGATTCTGAAGATGACTTCCTGATCTCTTCAGCCTGCTTGCTTCTGTATGTGTACAATTTCTTCTCTAGAGCCAAATTTTGGTCATGCTATCCCATTTGCTTTTTCCAACTTTTTGATTCTTGTAACACAGACTTGAGTTTTTGCACTTAAAGACCTATTCACTATTGTCATTTTTCTGAATTTTAGTGGTCATGTTGCTACTTACATTATCATTTCAGTGAAATATGCTTCAGTGAAAGTTTTCAGCTAATGAATCATCCACAGAAACCAGCTGATTGCCAGAGCATGCATCTAGATGGAGACTGGTTGCAGGGTGAGGGGCTTTCGTGAGTCCATGAGGAAATGGGGGCTGAGACAGCAAACTGGTTCCCACTAGCTGACTGACAAGATATTTGGAGGGGTAAGGCTAAGGCAGCAGCAGACCTGTGAACGTGGGATGACTATGGCAGACCAACTGGTGGATCACCATTGATCTTTAGGTCACACTTTGAGAATCACTGATCTAGAAAGATCTCCCCTATTGCAAAGCAATACTCTTTGAGATCTGTAGCTCATAGTGGTATTATTATATCACATCTCTACTGAACTTGTGTTACCTCCAAATTTCAGCTCTAAAATTTTATTCATTTCTTCAATTTGGCTTTGAATTGGCTTTCTCACACCTGACTATTTGTAACCAAGCCATAAATGTGCCCATTTCAAATGCTCTGTTTTTGATATCAAAAACTATTGTATTTCCTAGGTCAGTTCAAAGTTTTTAGCTAAGGGCTCAGAAATCCTCATTTCATGAATAAAAATTAGAAATAAAAATAACTCTAATATGTTAAAAACTATTTTATGGTATATTGCATTGTACCAATTTATTTTATTTATTTAAAATGTTTGAGGATAATTTCAAAGTGTTTGAAATGAGGAACAGAAGTGTTTCAAATAAACTAAATAAAAGACTACTGTCAGTTAAATACATTGTTTCCCCCTGATGACAGCAAAGTTAAAGCTAATTTTCAGAGTTATGAAGCAAGAGTTGTTGGAGTCAGGCAGCACCAAATGGAATAAAATAATAACTAACTCAAGTGACACATGTGTCTTCATGTCCTATTAAAACAAATTTTGCATCTCTGTGTCAGAATACTACATTGCAAAAGCACTGTGTGGGAAAAGTAAGCGATATAGCAAGAATTGCCCAACACTGAATATATTTACATAGGTAATATAGACTCTTAACATTACGCCTTTCTGCATCTTTCCTTAGTTGTACTTAGCCACAGCACAAACATGCCCAGGCAGCATTATCTTCACTCCTTCAGACTTCAAAGTAGCAAGGATTATTTCATCAACTCTGCGATTTATTGTTCATTTTTTCTTAATCTGACTGTGTGCCGACTTGCTGCTCTGCATCCTTCAGCTGAATTAAGAAAGGGAAGCCTGATACAAATCTTTAGAGCAATCTTTGTTCAAATCGTGGGCTCTCACAGCAAGACTTATTGGTCAATTTAAAGTGATATTTGGTTAAAGCTATGTTTCCAAGCAAACATTTTTAGACAGCAGTACAGCAGTCCAATTCAGTCTTCATTTGATATAGGGTAGTTGGACACATTTTGTCTTCCAGTAGACCTGATCCCTTGTTCAGAGCACGAGTTGGGTTCAATCTTCATTTAATCCCAATCTCAGCAGGTTTTTTTGTGTTTCCATGTTCTGAAAACAGCTGAAAAGGACCTCTAGACCTCTGTGATCCCAAATGATTGGCTGTGTTGGAGAACTGACCCCTTTTATTTCTGGCTCAGCTTCCACTGCAGTAAAACTAAGGGTTTTCCTTTAAAATAATAAAGCTCTGTGAAGTTTGAGGGTGGTTTGTTTTCTCATTGCCAGAATGTTTTCCTTCCCATGCCTCCAAGCTCCTGGATCTTTCAAGAAAAAAGGTAGCTTGATACCTTTTCACCTCCTCATTGTACAAATGCTAGGATTTTTTTTAAATTTTTTTTGCATTCCACATAAAATGAAACATGAGGTGACGACATAGAAGGGAAGGGGGGTAAAATAAATTCATTTATTTTACTTCCCTTTTGCATGGAGCAGGGTGAGGAAATTTTTGCTTTTACAGATCTGTTCCAGCAATGTGTGCCAGATGTTCAAAAAAATTGATTGCAATTAAATCATATTTTACATATTGTTATGACTAATAGTTAGATGTCAGGTGGCTTCATGTCAGTTCCTCCATGCTATTTTAACTGCCACTACATGAAAACTGCTGCACTGGTTTTATTCAGTGAATATGGCAAAAACTGGTGTTGACAACACTGTTGACTAAAATATTTCTTGGAATGTATGTATACATTAAAACCATTAATTATAATTATTATGCTGGTTTGATTTGATTTGATTTGATAATCATAATTATAATTATAGATGTAAATTCCTGAAAATTCTGAAGCAATGGAACAGATATATTAAAAATGTCTTTGAAAATTGAAATATATCAACATCTGCAATATGTGCCATGCTTGAACTTTAACACTTTACACATAAAATAACAATGTTGTTTTATAAAACATATTATATATAACCTGGTTTGCTTATAAATGTAAGTTTGACATGTATTGGAATACTAGAAAGTATAGTTTATTCAAACAATATGTATAAATTTATTCATTGATTTAAAATATTTTACATTTTGTTATGAATGGAGCATTTCTTCATTTTGCCTCTTTATCTGAAAGCTAATGTTCAGAGAGGGAAAAAAAGGGGAAGGGGACAAAAAAGGCGGAAGGGAAGACACCAGGGCCCCAAGTATACATTTTGCTACATGAAATGTATAATCAGCCTGATTTTATGCATTTGAAGAACCATTGTTACCAACAGTTTCAACTTCTTTTGTTATATACATATATAAAAACTATATATATAACTTTGGTAAACTTCTGAAAACTAAACATTTTCCTGTATTTAGGCAAGCTTCTCTACTTCATATGCTAATTTATTTCTTGATTTGATGAGTATTTTCCAACATAGACTAATTCCTTTTGCATCTTAACTACTGTACATGATATCACCTTTGAAAATATTATGGAATAATTTATAATCCTTTTTTTAAACAAAAATCATTTTTTTTCCAGAAATAATGAAACAAAAAAGATCTCAGGGAAAAACACAATTTCCCTCCAAATTTTTCTAGTATGTTTCTGCATCTTTACATCTCCATTTTTAATAGATAACTGGCCCAGTCCCCTAAGTCTTTCTATCATCAATATCAATTCCTGTGCCATTATGTAAAGATAAATGAGGATAGCCAAGGTCTGGGCTGTAGACAGACCATTGTAGAAAGAACTTGTCAACTGCCAGCTTTAATTTCGCCATGTAACAGTAACATGAAAAGTATCTAGACACCAGGGATTAAACTAGCACCCAGTGCTAACAATTTCAAAGAGAAAAAGCTATCATGGTAGCCAGGAAAAGACGAAAAATCCTCAGACAACAGGGAAGATATATGGGGACTGAAGCAGATTTTCATTGTAAGCCAGAAAGAACAAGGAAAGGTATCTCAATCAGGAACATCAACCAGTGCAGCAAATTATGGAACCACTACATGAATTCCTCACCCCAGCAAAGTTGTGCTTAAGATTCTGCTAAGAAGAATAGGGCCATACAAGGAAAGAGAAATGCCAAATGGATAGGCACATTTCACAAAATCAACAAGAGATTGATGGGTAACATAAGCTGGATAATTGAGAGAACAAGAGAATAGAAGGAAGTTCACCTGTTTTTCATTTGACTACAGTTAGGCTTTTAGCTAGATCATATCAGAATGTGGACCATATTAAGGCTAGTAGTGGGTGGTTCCTGAACACCTGATTTATTAAATGAACTAAAATATATTGTAAAATCTTGAAGAAATAGAAGTGTTTCAGAATAGGGAAGGAAATAAGAGACAAAAATACCTATCGTCAGTTTGATACAACAAATATGTCAATGGAATGACAGTATTGGCAAAGGTGACCGCTGGAATCAGACGTGGAGGATGAAACACTAACAGTTTGAGATATGCAGGCGGTACTACTACTACTACTACTAATAATAATGGGACGCAGTGGCACAAGGGCTTAATGATGCTGGAGTTTGCCGGTCAGAAATGGTTGGCACTCCAGCAGTTCGGGCCTGGCTCCGCGGGACGGGGTGAGCTCCTGTCCCTTGTCGTAGCTCCTGCCCACCCAGCAGTTCGAAAGCTATTCCATCTGCGAGTAGATAAATGGGGACTCCCGTTTAGATGGGAGGAACCAGCGGTGCTGCATGGGGGAGCAAAATACCAGTGCTGGTCGAACTCCGAATGCAGCCAGCACGAGCGACGAGCGACAATCAGTGCAAGTGGCGAAAAAGTTCTACGGAGGAGGAAAAAAGCCTGGATGACCCCCTAGCGGCCCCTACCAGTCACATAGCATAATAGCACTAATTGTAAGATTTCTCACTGTTTCTCACTGTTAGGATTATATATGTACTTTGTGAGCTGCCCAGAGTTCCCCATTGGGGGGAGATGGGCGGGCAATAAATCGAATGTATAAATAAAATAAATAAATGAATTTTATTTCTCATTAAATCCCATAGCTCTGCAGATGTTCTTTTAATACCAGCTCTGTGGATGCAGCTTTTAATTAAAGTGTGAGCAGATGCAATAATATGATTTTCTGAGTTGCCAAAGAGATTCAGTCTGGGCTTCCCTGGCAAATCTTACTGATGATCACAAACAGTTTGTTGTTTGATGGTTTGTGATTTCAGGTTGCTGAGCAAACCAAAACACACCTTTCCTGCTTTATTGCAGATGCTGTGGCATTCTGGGGAGTGTAGCATTTTCCACAGACTATTGGTATATTGGTATATTATGAAATAAGAGTCGGAATCAAAGTAGGAGGTCAAAAAAGGAACATCTAGATTAATTTAATCTGCGTGGTTAATTTAATTTGCATGGTTAATTAATTTAATCTGCATGGTTAACAAATATATAATTGATGGCAAATTGAAGGTGATGGTGAGTTTGGTTTTCATGGGCTCAGAAACAGGTAAAACATACAGAATGCTGGAGAAGTAAAGAGATTATTCCTTGGAGGAAGGCAGTCACAAACTCAGGCAAGATCATGAATGAAATGACATTTAAATGACAAAGAAGATCCGCATAGTTAAAGCAATGGTCTTTTTAGGGGGAACGTATGTGGGGAAGTTGGACACTAAGAGTAAGAGAAAGAAAATAGATGCTTTTAAATTAAATTACCAATCAATCCTGGATCAAATAAAGGCTGGTTCCATCCTTGGGGTGATGAAATATGGGAAGTAAGTTAGGAAAACAAGCACAGAAAATAAGTTACGGCCAGCAAGTGAGGCAAAATCCAGCTAGAAGTAAGTAAATAAGTAATGATATTTTTGAAACTTTCTTCTAGGTTAGAAAGACTGATTGGCAATAAATACCGCTAAAACATTTACCACCTACACTGTTTGGCCTTGATACCATTGCAGCCTGAGAAACATCAGAGATGGCCTTTATGGAAGCTAAACCAATAATATATTATTAGCAAAATTTTAAAAAGTTTTCAGAAATAAATGTGGACAAAATATCCAAGCATTTTGGAATAGTAAATTGGAGTATCCTATACTACCCATCAATGGCTTGAGGTTTTAAAGAATTATAGGGATGTTTTTTATTACTTTAAAACCTGACCACCACCACCCCCGCTTTAGTCTATTGGATCCCTCAAGGAATGTTTAGAAGGTTGGCTCTCATTTTTTTTATGTGGGAGAAGTAATAATTTTGAATGAACTTTGGTACGTACTTTATGGGCTTGTACACTTGTAATTCCCTATTGGTTAGATATCATTGCTATTCTGAATCAGGTCCTTCAAAGACAGTTCAGGATTAAAGATGTCAATAGTCTGTTAAATGATATCCTCCCAATCTACAGGTAGTCCTCGCTTAATGACTGAAGGCCAGATCTTCTCAGTGGGTAAACGGACTCAGCCAAGTCTAGAAGGACAGCTAGACTAGGCCAAGTTGGCAGCTAGTCAAACTCAGATGCCCCATGTTACTCCTGCCAGACATCTTGCCAGACTCGGGAACCACTGCAAACTTTATGGATGAGAAATTTGCCAGAGTAGGGTATTCCACAACATGCTATAGTGCCCCCTCTGTTGGTTGAGACAATCAATGGTCGGCTGCTACACTTGGGACCAGTGGCCTCAGCAACAGACCCAGTGCAAATGCAAATGGACAATCACATAGAATGGGTGGAATTCTACTTGGCATCTGCACCCCATTTCCCTATTGTTTTGGGGCTGGAGTGGCTTCAGGCCCATGATTCCCATATTGTGTGGTCCTCAGGGGCCATTACATTTAAGAGTCCTTGTTGCAAGACTCATGTGCTAAACACGCTTGCTCTGAAGAAACTGGGCCAACCTCTCCAGGGACTCCCTCACCAATTTATGGACTTTGCAGACATTTTCAATGAGAAGGAGGCAGACCAGCTCCCCCCACACAGGTCCTATGATTGTCCCATCAATCTGGTTCCTGATGCCAAACTTCCTGTGGGCCACATATACTCTTTGTCAAAACTAGAACCAACAGCCCTAAGAGACTTTATTGGAAAAAACTTGAAGAGGGTTTTTATAAGACCTTCCTCTTCTCCAGTGGCTGTACCCATGCTGTTTGAAAAAGAAAAAAATCAGACGAATTGAGATTATGCTGTGATTATAGAAAATTAAATGACATCACGATCAAGAATTGGTATCCTCTTCCATTAATCCCAGAGCTCTTGGAATGGTTGCGTAGTGCTCAGATCTTTATCAAACTAGACCTGCATGGTGCATATAATCTAGTAAAGATCTAGAAGGGGGATGAATGGAAAACTGCCTTTCGCACCCGATATTGTGATGGAATGGAAATATGAAGGCCAAGCTCAGGGAGATAAGCATTTTCTTAGCTCACCGGAACCGCATGGGAGGAACAAAAGGATGAGACTGGCATCTCCCTGAGGAATTCGCACTGTGGCTGGAGGACTTTGGGAACTGGGGTTTTAGTCTGGGAAGATTCTTGCTAGAGGTTGTAGCTAATAAACATAGCTGGACTGAATTTGCATGGTCTCTTGGAGTTCCTTGGGCTAGGCCTGACAGGTATAGATGCTTTGAATATACTGTGATGCCATTTGGGTTGTCTAATGCTCCTGAGATCTTCATGGATTTTATGCATGATGTGTTCAGGGATCTCCTGGATTGGTATGTCATAATTTACCTAGATGACATACTGGTCTTCTCCTTCTCTCCAGAGGAGCACACACAGCACATGCGAATTGTGTTACAACGCCTCCGAGAACATTGCCTCTATGCCAAACTGGAGAAGTATGAGTTTGCACACACAATCATTGGTTTTTTGGAGCATCACATTTCTCCTACTAGCATTTCCACGAACCTGGGTAAGTTTGAAGCACTCCAGACCTGGCAACCCTCATGTCATGGTAAGAATATACAACACTTATTGGGGTTTGCCAATTATTACTGTATGTTCATACTCTGGTTTGCTGAATTTGCCGCCCCACTGTGATGGAATGGTGTTATGAAGGCCATGCTCAGGGAGATAAGCGTTTCATTAGCCCTCAACAGGAGCGTGGGAAGTTTAAGAAGATGAGACTGGCACCACCCTAAGGAATTCATGGTGTTGTGGCTTGCTGGCTTGGGAACTTAGGTTCAGTCTGGAGAGATTTCTGTCTTGAGGTGGTAGCTAATAAACGCAGCAGAACTGTATTTGCACTGGCTCATGGAGTTCTTTGGGCTGAACCTGACACCTACTGACCAACTTGTTATGAAAAAGAATCAAGTTTACATGGGATGAGACCACGCAACAATCTTTCGAAACCCTGAAGAATGCATTTGTCTCTGAACCTATCCTCTGGCATCCAGACCCCTCACAACCATTCGTTCTAGAAACAGATGCTTCAGATGTTTCTGTTGGTGCTGTATTACTTCAGGCAGATCAGCAATTAGGTACCCTGTTTCTGTGTGCTTATTACTCCCGAAAGCTTGCACCCACATAGAGAAATTACACTATTTGGGACAAGGAGCTCCTGGCTCTTAAGATGGTTTTCAAGGTTTGGCAACACCATCTGGAAGGGGGCCAACACCCTGTTGAAGTTCAAACTGACCACTGGAATCTGGAACACTTAAAGACTGCCAGAAAACTAAACCAATGACACATCTGGTGGTCACTGTTCTTCTCCCAGTTCAACTTCACAGTAACCTATATTCCTAGTGGGCAGAATCAACAAGCAGATGCTCTTTCCTGCAAACTGGAATACAGCCACTTGGAGAACCAACCACCCCCCCAATCCCTCATTCCTTTGGAAAAGTTTGCTGCTACCCACATTCCAATAGACCTCCAGCAAATTCCAGAGCAGCAGAAACAGGATCCCTATACCTAAGCCCATAGGCAGGAACTCTTGCAGATACCTGAAGATCAACTCAATCCTTGGACTTTCCTGGGACTTGGAAAGTCCTATTGTGCTTCTTTGGAGACTACTATGTACCAGCAGGCTCACTGCATGGCATAATTCAAACCAAAAGTTTGAAAAGTTTCAAGAGACTTTTGGTGGCAGCGCATTTGGAATGATGTAAGTCAATATGTAGCCTCCTGTCCCACTTGTCTTCAAGCCAAGAACATAACTGGAAAACCTCTGGGTCCCTTGCTACCACTCTCCACTCCAACATGTCCATGGGCACCTATATCCATGGACTTTATCACTGACTTACCCATGTCCAAAGGGGCATCAGCAATCCTTGTGGTAGTTGACATACTAACCAAGATGGAACATTTCATTGCTTGTTCAGGTGTACCCATAGCTCATGAAACTGCACAGATGTTTATACACCATATCTTTAGACTTCATGGGTTGCCTGAGAGTGTAATTTTGGACTGGGGATCACAGTTCACTGCCTGGTTCTGGTGGGCCCTTCTCAAGAACCTGGAGGTCCAAATTCATCTATTATTGGCATACCATCTGGAGTTGGACAGAGGACCTGGATGGGTTAATGCCATCTTGGAACAATACCTGCACTGCTATGGGAATTTTCAGCAGGACAACTGGATAGGCCTTTTAGTCTTATCAGAGTTTGCATATAACACTGCACAGCACACTTCTACCCAGATGTAACCGTTTTTGGCCAACTACAGATAGCACCCTTGATTCTTCTCATTGTCCTTTCCATATTCCCCTCGTTTCCACTGCTGATCAGTTCATGCAGAAATTACAAGCAATCCATCAGGTTCTTCATAACCAATAAGAGAAAGCTAAAGAGGATTACAAACGATTTGCAGATTGACATTGTCAAGCAGATTCTGCTTTAGCTGTTGGAGATCTAGTATGGTTGTCCACTAAATATCTATCCACACTGTGCCTGTTGCATAAATTGGATCACCGTTTTTTTGGTTTTCCTATAGAGGCTGTCATCAACCCAGTGACTTTTCAGATTACATTACCTCCCTGCATTTGTGTACACCCTGTGTTTGATCGGTCCCTCTTTGTTCTAGCAGTGCCTGCCAATCTGCACCAGTACCCGCAGAAACCCAAACCTCGAACTCCAGGGGAGGAGAACCAGGCAAGGAGGGATAGTCTCATGATGGGCTCAGATTTGGAGTCAGATCCAGAAGCGCACAGAGACAATGAGCCATCAGCTCCAGAGGCACTGGATGGACTACCGGCTGAGTAGGCAGAGGAGGTGGGGCTGGCCAGCAACCAGCAGACACAGCTGCTGCCCCTCTCCAAAGATGAAGGAGTGGAATTACCATGGAAGAGCTCAGCAGGCTGCAAAGAGAATAGAGCAAAGGTGCTCTGTGAGATTACTCATGAGGAAGGAGTCTTGTCCCACTAAATGAGCTATACTAGGGCTGCTTCTATTAAAATGGAGTAGCAAGTTCAACTTCTCTGTTGACGACAACTGTCTGTTAACCCCTACTTTGTGCACTTTGATTCTGGACCTGTGAACCTCAACACCTCGAGTCTAGACCTGGACTGGCTGACGAAACTTCTACCCAGTTTTGGACTTCACCAGACTACTCTCTCTCTCTGCCCATGGCTTTGGACTGTACTTGCTAAGGCAAGCTTGCTAAGACTTGTTGCTTTACTGCATTTGTGTGTTTGCACTCGTATCTACTCTACCAGCCATTTCTAGTAAAATGTTGCAACCACCTTTGTGTGCTTGTGTGTGTTAGCTTGGAACAGGACATTTGCGACCTTCCCAGCCAGCTTCTGGCAAGCAAACTCAATGGGGAACCAGGTGATTCACTTAATGACCATGCGATTCACTTAACATCATGTGATTTGCTTAATAATCGCCACAAAAAAGGTCAGAAAATTAGGTGTGGTCCTATGGTGATCTGCTTAATGACTGCATCACTTGGCGACCTAAATTCTGGTCCCACTTGTAGTCATTAAGTGAGGACTACCTTTCTAATAGGCTAAACTTTCAATCTATAAAGAATTTTGGATATATCATGTTTGGACTATGGCAAAAAAAAGTGATTATGTACTAATAGAAGAATGTCTGTATCCCTAATTTTAAAAATTGGCTTAATGAAATTCATCAACCATCAGTTTTGAATTTGTTTTGTACCAATGGAGTTGGCAGAATTGGACAATATGATTCCATATGGTCTAGGTTCAATTCAATGTTTAAAAAATTTTTACTTGGAAAAAATTGAAAAAAGTCATGTAAACTTAGTAATTCGACATCTGTCTGTCTATAAATGGGTTTCTATATACATATGTATTTAGAAAAAGGGATGTTAGATATTCAGATATTTTGCTTTGTTATCTTGACTTTTTTAGTTTAGTGTAGGATTTTTCCCTATCTTCTTGGGGGAGGTTATTTTTTGTTGTTTTAAGTAGTTTAATATAGTGTTTTACTTTTTATTTTTCTTCACTTAATTTTCACATTGTATATATAATAGATTAGTATGTATTCTAAATTATATTATTATAAAATGGTAATACAGTGGAACCTCAGTTCACGAACGCATCTGTTCACGAACAATTCGGGTCCTGACCAGCTCAGGCCACAAAAATTTACCTCCGGTCGCAAACGCCGGATCGGGTGACGAACAGGATCCGCGGCCATTTTCCCTCCCGTGTCACGTGGTTGCGACTTCCCTGTAGGGAGGGGACTCTCCCTCCAAGCAGGAAGCACGGCCATTTTCCCTCCCGAGCAAGGTTAGCTTTCTCTCTCTTCATACTGTACTTTGTGTCATATTTTTGCGTTTTTTTTTTTTAAAAACATGGTTCAGAACAGATTAACCGTATTTACATTGAACCTTATGGGGAAATTTGACTCGGGTCGTAACCAGAAATTGGTTGGTGACCAGATTTGGGGTCAGAACGAATTAACTGTATTTACATTGAGCCTTATGGGAAAATTTGATTCCGGTCGCGACCATTTTGGATTGCGACCAGAGTCGCGGAACGAATTAAATTCGTGAACCGAGGTTCCACTGTATATTATTATATTCCTACTTAGTATTTATATAATAATGATATGGACAAATCCAATCTGGACAGATGGCCAGGCCTCTTGCTTTTCCAGATTCTGAGGTAACTGGATTTCTCCTAACTCTGGGTGGAGGGGGCTAACCTGGGTCTGCCACTGGGTCTGTTAGCCTGGAGAGTCAAGGAACCAGGCTACGTTTGGTACAATAAAAGCTTTATTCTTTTAGCACAAGAAAATGGTATTCCACAAATTAATGAAAGCCCCCCCAGCCCAGTATACATGAAGCTTTCATAGGGTTAAATCGCAAGTAAATAATGTCAGCAATGCCATGGCAACGTGCAGTGGATAACCATGGAAATCACCAAGTATTTACAGCCTTTCTAAGGGTAATATTGGTGTTTTTTAAAGAGAGATCTCTTCCTGGAAGAGGTTACTTTGTGGCCTATGAGCCCCTTATTCTACTATATGCGACATTTAAGCTACTCTGATCCTTTATGGTTGCCTTAGTTTCATACTTCAGAAGCAGGTATTTTGTAACAGTTAGCTCTATAGTTTAACCACATTCTTGCACCATCGCAGCCAGCTCAGATTTGGAAAAGTCCAAGCTGGAAGATGCTGCTTGGGGTGCATGGACAAACACTAACAACAGGAGGGCACCACTCAGGGGGCCCTGGATGAACAGCAGCCTCAGGAGGAGACCAGTGATCAGGCACCTGGGGCTCACGGTGCCAGGATCATGCAGGCCAGCTGGCAGCATCAAGGGATGAGGTCTTGGATCCAGGACTTCCCCCAGCCCTAGAGCTGGATAGCAGAAAGGTGTTTGTGTAGTGGAGAAAATAAACCTAGCAAACAAAATGGAGGTCGCACCCTTTTCCTCTGTGTCATTTAGATATGACCAGGGTCAAACCCATTTCGTCTCTGCCTAATCCCATCAGACCCAAATCGACCCTCCCTGCCCAGAAGCCTCCCTGCAATCCCATCTAAGCCAAAGAACAGAAGCCTCCCAAGCAGCTCACAACACAGCCCAAGGGCAGCCCTTACAAGGGAACTGCAATCTAGAGAAAGCCCAACCTTCCATCCTCCATCAGCTGATGACCTCAACATGCCATATCCTTTTACAATGGGCTTCCCCAGCTCTGCTGCCCTCCTGAAGGACCCGTTTTGCCTAACAATAGAACTAACCCCAGGTACAATGACAAGGACCTGTCTAGCTTCCCCAAACTGGCAGCCAATCAGATCCCTAGGATTTCCCACCTTGTAGCCCTCAACTTCTATAACTAGTTTTGCTTTTCCATTGTTTGGGTCCCTCTTTCTTGTAAAGCAGTAAACATGGTTCTTCTCAGTGTTGTGCTCCTTCTTCAAACTGAACCTATGACAGTTTGGTACAACTTCTCCCCTATCAAGGGGGTGCCCGTCCTTGATTGCCTACACCAGTGACATTTCAGAACTATTGCTGCTAGTAATCATGTTAAAAACAACCACTCTGCTTTCTGGAACTGTGCATTTGTCTCTGGACCCTATTGTCTCTGGAAACCCTGCTCCTTTGAGCCCAGGTGGGCTGATGATCCATGTTTGGAGTCTTGGACTTCTGGGCCATGACCTGACTACAACTCTGCTTCTCCCTTGGGTTCTCTGACTGTTTGGAACTCTTTGCTGGCAAGCCACCTAGAGATTGGCATTTGGCTACTCTGGGTGTGTGCTTGCACGCACGCCCTGCCTGCCTTGGCTTGTAGCTATACAAACCCAAAGTGACGTAACTAAACTCCTTGATGTGTGTGCGCTCTGGCTTGGGATAGGATAGCACCTGCAAAAGCCTTCTGGCTTACTCCATCCAAATGTACATGCTAATTTCACTGGCTCATAATAGAGTCTGTGTGTCATAAGAATTAGAACCTTTACCCCTTAGGTCCATCCATCCTTTACAATAATGTAATAAACTTTTCAAAAGGAAATGTTAATTGCAATGCTTTTGATTTTTAACTAAAAATGTATTTAAAAAAAAATCTTGGCACCACATTGCTAGAAATATATTGACAGATACGAACAAGATCAAAGAAGAAATGCAAGGATGTTTCAGGGACTACAAGAATAGGCTGAAGGAATTTGGGATCTTCAACATAAAGAAGAGAAGACTGAGGTCAGGTACATAAAACGATTATGAGGATTAAGAGACATCTAGAGCACCGCCGGAGGAAAACAGGGACCAAATCCGGCTGAACATAGGCTAGAGCCGCTATTAAGGCCTACCTTGTGGCAGTAAGAGTGGCAAAATGTCAACATTTCTCCACTCATTGCATCCACAGAATGCCACCCAGCAGCCCTGTTTAAGATAACTCAATCTCTTTTGGGAAAGGTGGGCCCAGTGACCCACCTATAGGGCCACGCGGAGGAGTTTTCTGGGCATCTGGCAGATACAGTGGCTTGGATACATTCCCAGTTGGATGCCAAGCATGGGGCAAGGCCTGTGGAGATGCTGGGGGTACACACTTACCCTGTTATCTGGGAACAGTTTGACCCTGTTGGACCTGAGGAAGTGGACAGGGTCCTCCAGGCTGTAAATGCCACCACCTGTCAATTAGATCCATGCCCCTCCTGGCTGGTTAAGGCAGCTTGGGAGGTAACATGTGGGTGGGTCCAGGTGATGGTGAATTCATCCTTGAGAGAGGGAGTATTTCCAGTGGCCTTTAGAGGCACTGGTACACCCCCTCCTCAAGAAACCATCACTGGATCCCACCGTACTGGACAATTTTCGTCCAGTCTCCACCTTCCACCTTCCCTTTTTACATCTACATGAAACCACTGGATGAGATCATCCACCACCATGGGATGAGCCATTATCAATATGCAGATGATACACAGTTATATATCTCCATCCCAAATGATTTGAGCAATGCTGTGGCTACCCTTTCGCAGTGCCTGGAGGCTGCAGGGGTCTGGATGGGGAACAACAGGCTTCAGCTGAACCCTGCTAAGACGGAGTGGTTGTGGGTTGGGGCTCCTCTATATCCCGAAGTTTACCATCTTTGGTTCTGGATGGGGTCGCACTACCCCAGACAGACCCGGTGTGTAACCTGGGGGTCCTCCTGGACTCACGACTCCTGCTCAAAGAGCAGGTGGCAGTCGTGGCCAGGAGGGCCTTTGCTCAACTACGTGTTGTGTACCAGTTACGCCCTTTTCTGGATCGGGAGTCCCTTCAGTCAGTCACTCAGGCCCTAGTCATCTCCCGTATAGATTATTGCAATGCGCTCTACATGGGGCTACTCTTGAAAAGTATCCGGAAGCTTCAGCTGGTTCAAAATGCAGCTGCGTGGGCAATTTTAGGTGCCCCAAGGATGGCACACGTTACACCGTTGCTACGTGAGCTGCATTGGGTCCCAGTTTGCTTCTGGGTCCAATTCAAGGTGTTGGTTATCACCTTTAAAGCCCTACATGGCATGGGACCGGGTTACCTGAGGGACCGTCTCACCCCCATTATATCCACCTGTCCCACCCGGTCAGGCAGAGGGGGTATGCTGCGGACCCCGTCGATGAAAGAATGTTGACTGGCGGGGTCCAGAAAGAAAGCACAAATTTACCAGAATGTTTTTTTCCCCCTTTCCCTCGTGCCCCTACTTACCTCTGTTCTTTTTCTGGTGTGTGCGTGGGGGGGTGGGTACGCTTACAAAGTACTGAAATGCTTCTACTCATCAAGCTGATTAACTCCATTTCGGGCCAGAGGCATTCTTGGAAAGGAAGATGAAGTTGGACACTGGCATTTTGCTTTGAAGCATGCCAGCTTCTTAGATTTTAATGAAGGAGATGTTTTCCAAAATATAAAGTCATCTGGTTGGGCACTAAGTGAGATGTGTGTGGGTACATTAATAATCATGGGTACCATGTTGGGGATTTGAATTTAGGTAGTCCCTGGGTGACAGAGATCTACAAATCCAGACCCTAAATAACCCTTGATTTGCCCTGTACAGCTTTTCATAGCATCTTCTCTACTCCCAAATATGGCACTAAATTTGACATGCTCATACTAACTGGAATGAGCAAATAGATACTACTCTTATTTAAAAAATAGGTGTAGCATATTGACTATATACACCTATAATATTTAGAGTTCTCTCTGAAACTTTGTTCAGCTTTGTTATATATATCATAGCTTCTGGTTTTGTGCAATTCCATAAATTAATGTTGAACAACATATCAACAGCAGTTAAATATTAAACATCAAGAAAACTACCTTTGCTCTGAAAAACTCAGCTACTTCTTTAAAAGAGAAAAACTTTTTTTTCAAAACAATTGATTTCCAGGTAATGGTTAGTGACAAGGACAGTACCAACTGCTGTAAGCAATTGGAGAAAATTATTTTTGTACTTTCCTTGCAGATTTCCCTCCAAATGTGGTTTAATAATATATGCAATTGAGTGCTGCACTAACCATGGAAAGTAATGAAATCCCCTCACAGGAATCTCATCACAACTCCCTCTGTTCTACAGTAGTCCTCGAGTTACAATGGCAATTGGGACTGGAATTTCCGTCGCTAAGTGATGTGGTCATAAATGCACAATGTCACGTGACTGCATAGCTTAGCGACAGCAATCCTGGCAGTCCCAGTTACCATTGTTAACCAAATCCCACTGGTTGTTAGCTGAGGACCCACCCTAATCCAAGCCACTCCTGGCTTGGTCACTCCCAGCCCCGAGCCTTGATATGGTAAGGGACTGCCTCCTCTTCAACTCCCTCCACCTCCCTATCTCCCTCCCCCAGCTTTGCCCTTTTGGCCACCTTGCACTGCTGGCCTTGCCACCTTGTGTTTGCTGGCCTTGCCACCCCTGTGGGCCTTGACGCCCCCAACTGACCTTCGCCCCCTTCTTCCTGCCCACTGCTGATGAAGTGCACTCAGCCTGGCCCTTTGCAAAGCAGCTGCTGGCCACACCAGGCCTTTTTCCTGAGGCTGCACCTGCCCCTTGTCCAAATTGCACATGGCCTTGTCCAAATTGGATGTGGCCTTCTCACAAGGTTTTGGAAGGCAGGTGCATGAAAGAAGGCCTAGCTGTGCTGGTGCAAAAGGACTCAGTGGGAAGATGGCGGTCAGCTGGAGGCAGCAAGGCTGGCAGGGGCGGCAGTGCCAGCAAGCACAAGGTGGCAGTGCCAGCAAGCACAGGGTGGCAAGGCCCACAGAAGTGGCAGGGCCAGTGGAGCACAGGGCAGCCAAAAGGGCACAGATGGAGGGTGGATGGAGTTAAAGCGCCCCTATTGTTTTAAGTGCGGGCAGGCTGCCAAGCCCAAATTTTGATCACATGCCCATGGAGGCGCTGCAATGGCTGTAACTTTGAGGACCAGGTGTAACTACCATTCCTTCAGTGCTGCCATAACCTTGAACAGTCGCTGAATGAATGGTAGTAACCTAAGGACTACCTGTATTCTAATGTAGATTGACAGATAAGAGAGTGATAAGAAAGTTGGTGACTCCCTACTAAGAGAAATACAATACTAGTACTGTATGTGCTACCTGCACCTGATGGCTTGTAAATTGTTTACGTCTTGGGAGCATGGGTCAGAGATGACAGAGCAGCTACCAAGTTGCTGAGAAGCATCCTGTCCTGCTCATCAGTGCAGGTAGTCCCATGTAGTGACCACAATTGGGACTGGCAATTCAGTTGTTAAGCAAAGTGGTCACTAGGTGAAACCATGACTGTGCTTTACTTCAGCTTTCTTTTGCTTTCCAGACCTGCAAAGGTAGTAAATGTGAGGACTGGTCACAAAGTTACTTTTCCATCACCGCTGTAACTGAATGGTCACTAAACAAGTCAGTAGCTAAATGAGGACAACCTGTACAAGGATAAGAGCAGTTATCACCACATCGCTATGAAGTTTGAAACTCTAGAAAGAAAGCTAAAGAACTCATACATTTATGTGGTGTTCTCATGAGAAGAGGTTTGCTTCTACCTTTGCAACGGTCTGAGCTTAATATGAGACCCATTTTAAATTCATGCCAAATCCCATTTTAAAAATAATTTTTACACAGTAATTACACATTTATGTCAGCTTTTTTTTTCTTTTTTGCCTATTTCACGTTGCACTAGTTGAGATCCTGCTGTCCCAGAGTTGTCATGTATGGATAATCTGCTCTAGTGCAATCAGTTTGCATGGTAGCAGGTTTTTCAAATTTAGCACTTGGGTAACAATGCCTTCATTTTTCCATGGTCTCCACCCCTAATGCAGAAAAAAAATATTTTCCCCATCTTCCTTCTTCTTGGTGTTTAATATATTTGAAGGAAATTATAATTTCTAAAATCACAGAGAAGTCCCAAGCTTTGCATTCCTGCTTAAATTTATACTACTCGAAATAAAAAGGCAACCATGCATGGTTATTCAAATCAGTTTATGAAATATATTAAAAGATACAAATAAATAAAATGTGCACCCATGAAGTGGCATACATCCTAGAGGGGTGTGCTAAAGGATTAACAGAAGACGGAAAAGCACCAATCACACATTAATACAACAGATATTTAACAAAGGAATTATCTCAATCATGCTGCCAGACAAAGGTCATGACCCCAGGTCTCAACTTTCCAGAGGCTGTGGTCCAGACTACAGTGGAAGAGTCCTCCTTCCTACTACCATACACTTTAAAAAGTGTGTGAGCCAAAGGTCTGCACTGAATCTACACACAACTGAGCATCAATTGTGCTATTTCTGCTGAAGCTCAAAAATTGGTATGGAGGTGGGCCATAGTTTCTGGTTAAGATATGACTTGGGACTTCGATAGCATTGAAGCAACGTGGTCTTGCTGACAGCATACTTAAATGTTTTTCTGTATTCAATATGGAAAGATCCATCTGGGGGTAAACAATCCTCCCAGAACTCATGGTCTGGATCAAATACAAGTAAGGCTCTCTCTTAAGAACATTAAAAACCTAACCAATCACAACTAATACTCTTTTTACAATATTTTTGAAGATTCAAACTTGAACATACCCAACGGCGGGGTTTCAGCTGATCTAAGAATTCTGCTCTTTCCTCTTAAGAAACACTGGATCTTGCAAGGTATCCTAAAACTTCAAGTTGTCCTTCAAGTAACATGTATGTTATTCACAAACATTATCATTTTCATTCTTCTCATTACTTTGTCCTTCTGCTCTAAACTCTCTGCCTCTCCCACCTCCCTAAAACAAGGAAAAAGGTGGCCAGGTTTCAATCTCATAGAAGCAACAAGTGAAATACAAGTGTTCATACAGGAGTACAAACTTTCCCTTCACATATCCCCCAAATGCCACAGTACAAACAGAACATATGCCCAAGGAAACACTGCACAGAGGATGAAGGAAAGTATCAGAATTACCTCACCCCAGCAAAGTTATCACTTATCCTGTTCACCCACCAGACCCCACATTCTTCCTTAGCCCTTCAGCCACCCTCTAGTGTGTGATGCATCTTCATCAGGATGGAGTTCATTCTCAAACTAATGCTTATTCCTGCAGATATGCTTCAAGCCAGGCTTCTCCAGAGTCCTTAAGAGATCTGCAAGACAGTGTACATGTCTTGGATTACACGAAGAGGGAAGATAGATTATGTGTCACAATGTGTGCCTTCCTACCCCTTCAACATCTTTCTTACCACCGTATATTTCTTTGATCACCACTTCTGTGCACATTGATCAGTATGCACAGAGAGTCCTTTCCCACTGCAACTGAGCATAGGGAAAGTGAGGAAAGATTCCCTTTGCAATCAATGGCAAGGGGATCTGGCTTTATCAGTGGAGCAGGTGGAGGTAGCCTACAGAATCCCTGATTTCTTCTTCTATGTTCTTTCAATGCAGTGTAGACAGTGTGTGTGTGTGCGCGCGCGCTATTTTATCCGTTTCTGTTTTTCCTTTTCTCTTCTCTCTCTAGCCAAGAGCTTGCTCCTTCATGGGATACTCCTAAAGCAGTGGAAAATGCATGTTCAGCTGCAGCCTTGGATTCTCTTGAATGGAAGTCCAGTCCTACAGACAGGCTTACAAAGATGTCAACTCATAGCTCTCTTCATTCAACTTTAATCAGAGAGAGACAATGTCAAGGACATACAGTAATGCACTTTCCTAGCTTACTTTGGTAGCTAGCATTTTAGTCTCAGTTAATAATTTCCACACCACTAGCAAAATCAAAACTGTACGCCAAATCTGGATTTGAAACTGTATGTGACAGGTCTTGACAAGATATGGAATTTATCAATTACATCTCTTCTATCACCTTACATTTTTGCAGACATGTAAAACTTTCAAACGAGACCATAGCTGTTACTCTCCTTCCCTAATTTTTCCATGTGAAAACAATTTCATCTGAAGCTCTACTCATTCCATTATATAATTAATTCTTGATTAATGGGACAAATAATAACTTCAGATGAGGATATCCTGGCAGAAAACAGCAAGGAGGAAAGAGCCGAATTTCTTCCCGAAGGGCCATAAACCTTACATGAAATCCACTTGCTCCACAATGATTTTTCCCCAAATGTGAAGAAACAGGCATTCTGATCACAATTCTCCAAGGACCATTCTAGTTTTACCCTGATCTTACTTAACCACTAAGGTAATGTGAGAACATACTATATGTTGTGCTTCATCACCACCAGAAGCATAGCTGGAGGATACAAGGGACCAGATCTTTTCAAACTAATAGACTGTGGAATTTCCTGTTCTGGTAAGTCATTTGTTTTACTTTGTTTTACATCATGCTCTAAAGATAATCTGTTTCACCAAGACTTTGAGATTATATAGCCATTACTTATCTATTGGATCTATGTTGCTACTGTAGTTCTCATTACCAGCTATCTACTGCTAGCAAAGCTCCAGATTTCAAGGAGCTGCTTTTATTATGCACTGCACAAGAGAGACACGGGCAAAGTGTCCTTCAGCTGTCCCCACTATATAGAACATGTCCAGGAGACATCGATTTGGCTTTGATTTGGTTGTCCCTTTATCCACTTCAGCTGACTGACTGATTACATGAGCCAATTACTTGTTTGTCTTGTCAAGTCAGAGTTCATAATATTTGTGCCATTCTTACCGTAAAATGTCTCCAAAGGCTGTAAGCAGAGGCTTGGTTTGGTAGGGAATACCATGCTTGGCACAGAGGGATTTCACAAGGGGAGCCACCTTACTATAGTTGTGGCGAGGCATTGTGGGAAAAAGGCTGTGGAGGAATGAAAAAAAGTAGGTTCATGCTTCTCTGGTTTAGACCCCTCTTGCTACTCATACTGATCTCATCTGTCCCCTGGGACCATGCTAGGTGGTCATCCAAATAATTTTGTCACCCTAAGGATTTTACTTACTGGTGTTCAATCTGGAAATTCAGATGACCAGTGAACCAGTCATTGAAAAACGACTGATCCACGTTGCATGTTGCGTTGAGCTGTGGGAAAACAAGAAAGGATATTTTTTCCTTGTTTCACATACTTATACAATATTTCCATTCTGAGACTTCATCCTAATTTTTATTCCAATGGAACATCTGGTGGCAGTAAGCAAAATGCCAAGCTAGATAGCTGGATCTGTTTTATCTTTCACTAGCATAAACTGGATCCCACAGAAGCTAGGACTGCATTTTGCTATTATTGGTATTTATTCAATTACTTAAAATAAATTGTATACTGCCTATTCACCAGATTCTAGGAGGCTTACAATTCTAAAACATTCAAACATATTCCAACATAAAAAACAATACATGAAAACCCTTACAAATCACTGTAAAAGGACAACCCCGCCCTCCAAAGCCTGATAAAAGAGGAGTGTTTTTACAGCCCTTCTGAATGATAAAAGGATGAAGGCTAACGTTAGCTCAGAGGGAGTGTGTTCTAAAGTGAAAGGGCTATTCCCGAGGTGGCCACCCTCTGCCTTCCCAATTGCTGCGGTATGTGGGTACAGGTATCTGCTGCTTCCTTTCCTGGCTAGACCATGTAGGGTGGGCATACTCTACCTGGAACATATCTGGTTTTAAGCCATATCCCCACTTGCATGTTTAAACCATAACCCCATGTTTGCACAGGACAAACATGCTCTGGCAATCTCTCTCTCTTTTTTAACTTGTCCCCATATGAAAGTGGAATTTCACCTTAAGGCAATTTTAAGGTGTCCAAAATTTGACAGAGTTTTGCTGCCAGTAGTGCAATTGGTGATTATAGGGGCTGGATCAGCCCAATACCTACTGGTTACTTCAAGGTTTGTTTGTTTGTTTGTTTATTTATTTATTAAATTAAATTAAATTTATATGCCACTCATATCCCCCAGAGATAATACAGGAATGCTCCCTCTCTTCAGGTTCCTAGGAACTCCTGTCCAGAGCCATTCCTTTCTGGGAGGGTCAGCAAGTCTGGATTTTTCAAACCTGGCTCTCTCGCTGGACCTACCACCACCTAGCATCCAGAGAGCAACTGCTAATCATGTGCTCAAAACCAGATTCCATATTGGAAAGCAGGAACCTGTTTCTCATTATATTATAGAGCTCCCTAGTTCCACCAACCTCTACCTAAAAAGTCAGAATAGAGAAGCCAGCAAGCAATCAGGCCCTGAATTCTCCCCTCTTGCATCTGACAATTCTATTCACTGACTTTCCTGTGTCCAGGAACTTCCCATTACAAGTTAATAGAAATTATTTGGTGGGCATGAAGGATAGCAATATATGAGTCTCCTTGTCTTATTTCATTCGTTATTCAAAAAGAGAACTATTCAGTATAGTCCCTTTACTCTTTCCAAAGGGTTTCTCCATTTTTAAGGGGAAAAAAATAGGAAAGGAAAAACTTTTAATCCCTGAATTTTTCTATTTTTTTCCTGACCTTTTCCAGATTCTTTCCAAGCCTTTCCACCTTTAATCCCACCTCTTCAAGAGATACCTACGTTAGAATGATAAAAAGTTGCCTTATACAAAATTGGATCCTTTCTTTTTTACCTACTTCAGTTTCTGTACTGACTGGCCACAGGATTTCAATCTTTCACAGTCAGATAGTATTTTCTTTGCCTCTTCTGTGGTTGTCGTTTTGTATCTGCTGCTGCTTGCCTTTAAATTTTAAACTAAATTTCTCCTGGATGTTTCTGTTGGAAGGAGAGGCTGAGCACGGTACCAAGGTATGCAGAGATAAGTTTGGATGGAATGCATGTGTATCTAGTTTGTATGAATCCAAGGACTGCCAAATTGGGAAAATATAAGATTCAAGCCCCCCGCCCCCCACTCCAATTTGGCATCATCACTTTTCTAAAACATGCTATGATCAGTCTCAAAAATCAATGCTTTGAACAACAGAGAATAGACTTACCTGGGTAGATACCCAGTCTAAGTTTGCGTCATGGTCAATATTCATTGGAATGTGATTCATTTGTGAAACCCAGATAAACCAATTTGCTTCCACAAATCTGCAAAGTCACATATATTGTCAAATGCATTTTTTGCCAAGTATCATTTCACATAATACTACAGAAGCAGGTATACATTAAAGATGGAATGAAAGCACAATTCATTATAATGAATATACACAGATTGCATATTTGACTTTCCAAAAGTTTTCAGTAAAGCTATAGAGCAATGTGCCACACTGCAATAAGGTAGATCCCATAATGGACTACAATCACCACTGAGTAAAGACCCCAAACTGGAGGCAGGTCCTCTAGGGATATATATTAGTACTTCCTGTGTACAAATTATTCTAATAAGGCAAGTGATCATGAAAAATTCCAAAAGGATCTCTCCAAACTGGGATAACAGGGAACAGCGGATGTGTAACTGGGACAAAAAGAGTAATGTTACATGTGCACTGAAGCAATTGTTACTGACAAGGAAAGGCATCTTGGGATCAAGACAGTTCAGTGAATTTGTTAACAATGAATCTGTTCAGGAGTTGTGAAGAAGTTGAATTCCACATCAATGTAAAGAGGTAAAGTTTTCCCTTTACAGGTAGTCCTCGGGTTACGATGGCAATTGGGACTGGAATTTCTATCGCTAAGTGATATGAACTTAAAGCATTCCTGGCAGTCCTGGTTGCCATCATAACCCCAGGAGTGTGCAGGCCATTAAAAGAGGTCCTCATGTGACTGCAATGTAGGTAGAGGCAGGAGTCCCAGGGATGCAGGTTGGTGGGTGAGAACTGCAGGTGAAAGCTACGGGTGGGCGGTGCGGAGGGCAGGTGCTACAGAGCACGGGTGGGTGCGCTGACATCATAATCACGAACAGTACACTGGATGCTTGGATCGCGATCATGTGACTGCAGGGATGATGTGATGGCCTAAACTCTGAGGACTGGTCTTAAGTACCCCTTGTTCAGCACTGTTGTAACTTTGAATGTCACTGAGCAAGTAGTCGTAACCTGAGGACTACCTGTAATTATATTTGGTGGGAGATACTGCAGGGAAGAGAGATTTCTCTCCCCTGCTTTCCTGTGGCTAGAGCAAGGGAGAGATTTGAGGTGATCAAATCTTTTGAGATTGGGCAGACATTTTTTTTTGAGGACCAAGAAAAAAGAGAGCAATAAGGAAGGATAGCTCAGTGAAAACCAGTTGTCTGCCTGAAGCAAAGACTGCCAGTGTGGGATCTTTAATACATGTAAATTACACTATGATGTATTTTTTGGAAAAAATCAGATTCTTAAAGGAAGCAAGCCCTGTGTTCAATGACTTTTACTGTAAGTGAAAGCATTTATTTTTATGAAAAGCAAGCAAGTTGCTAGCTTTTATTTACATTTCACATCTACAAACAGGATAAAATGAAAGAATTACAAAAGGAGGTTAGGTTGCTTAGAAGAAAGCTGCTACCACAAGAAGGCAAACACGGAGAACACAGGCAATATGGTGTGAATGGTTGAGATCAATCCCACCTTTAGCTCCTGTATTCACCCTAGGTACTAAATTACAGAATCTTCAGTGGCCTGGTCTTTGGCTGTTGCTACTAAATGCTATGTCAATATATAAGATAACCTTCCCTGTGCAGGCTCTCTCTGTTGATCCTAGGGGATTACCTGGTTTTCTAAGGACCTACAGGAGATGAAATGACAGAAGAGATGCCTAGAGTACCATTGGAGAAAAACAGTGAATCTGATCGAGAACGTATAAGAGCCTACATTAGAGATTTTATTGTGGTGATAAGAGCATCAAAATGTATCTAATAAAAGGTCCACGGATAGCTGTCCAGTGGCTTCTTTTGAGGTGACCTGTTCTTTGCTAGGGAGGGATGGGCCACAAAAACAGGGCCACTGTGGAGAATATTCTAGCTATCTGATGGATAAATTTGCTTGGATATGCTCAACAGTGGACTCTAACTGGGCAGATCCAGTCAAGGCAACTGCAGCATGGTGTTGCTGAGTTATCTGGGAAGAATCTGTTCCTGTAAATTCTGAAGAAATGGACAGGATCCTTGGGACTGTTAACCTGGCCAACTGTTTATTTGATCCATGTCCCTCCTGGTTGGTGAAGAGACTTGTGGTTTTCTCAGTGAGGTGTGACTTCCTCTCTGAGAAAAGGGGTTGCTTTGCCTATCTTGAAGGAAGCAGTGCTGTACATCCTCCTTAAGAAGCCACTGCTGGAGCCAACAATTCTGGACTTTTTTCATCCAGTCTCCAACTTCCCTTTTCTTGGGGGGGAGGGTTGTTGAGAAAGTGGTTGGACTGCAGCTTCAGAGGGCCATAGAGGAAATGGATTACTTGGATATCCATCAGTTGGGTTGCACACTGAGGCACAGCAGCAATATGCCATGGATCACACTTGACAATGATCTCTGCAGGGTCATGCAAGGGGTAGCGCAACCCTCCTGGTTCTCCTTGATCTCCCAGTGGTCTTTGATAACATCAGCCATGGTATCCTTCTGGATCAACTATGGAGAGTGGAAGTATGGACCATGATCTTGTCCTAGTTCTCTTTCTTTCTCCATGGCTGGTTTTAACCAGTTTTGACAGGAGAGGATAAAGCAAGTCCAAAGCCCCATAGGACTCAACACTCCTGTTGAATTGCCCCTCCTATTTAACATCTACATGAAGCCACTGGGTGTGTTCATCTGTCAGCATGGGGTCAGGTGTCATCCATACATTGATGATACTCAGCTGAATATTTTGACCCTTGGTTGGCTGAGTGATGTTGTCAAGGTGTTGCTCCAGTGCCTGGAGGCTGTCGAAGTCTGAACAGGGGGTGGAACAGAATTAAGCTCAACCCTAGCAAGACCATGTAGTTTTGGGTATACAGACCTTCTAGGTCTGGGGACTTTCTAGCTCTGGTTCTGAATGGAGCTGAACTTCCCCAGATGGAACTAGTGCACAGTTTGGTGGGCATCCTGGATACTCAGCTCCTGCTCAAAGAGCAGGTGGCAGCTGTGGCCAGGAAGTCTTTTGCACAGGTTTATTTGGGCACAAATTGAGCCCATTCCTGCACCAGGAGGCCCTTCTCACAGTCACTCATGCCTTAGTTACTTCATGTATAGGGCTGCCCTTGAGAACCACTTGAAAGTTTCAACTGGTCCAGAATGTGGTCACATGACATTCTGCTTCATGAGTGGTATTAGTTACCAGTAGACTTCAGGATCTAATTCAAGGTGCTGGTTATTACCTACAAAACCATATATAGTGTAGGGCCTAGTGATTTGAGGGGCCATCTTTTCTCCATTGTTTCTGCCCTTTCTGTAATATCAGACAGACCTTTAAAATGTCATGTGATGGGACCAAGGAAGCGTGCTTTCTCTGCCGTGATGACTGTTCTCTGGAACAGCCTCTCTCCAGAGATTCAAACAGTTCCAACCCTGTTCTCCTTCAAATGAGCCTTGAAGACCCATCTCTTTCCCAGGCTTTGGGATAGGGTGAGATGTGAGCCCCCTTTATTCTTGGAGGAAGACAATGTGTTTTTTGTGCCCATTTCAGTCAGGACTCCTAAGATGGATGCCCAAGGCAAAACTATGTGTTATAAATGCAAAGAGGACATGTACTAACTCAAAGAAGACTAAGGATACCCTGAAGCCAATTGGTCCTGATAACGTTAACTCAAATGAGAAGTTTCAAGAATAAGTCTTTGGCCTGTGTCCAGTTAAGTCTCACAATGAATAGTGTACCTTGCACACATTGGTTCAGAACCAACTGATGGAGATTGATATTTGTGGAGAAAAGTTTCACCCAAAAGTTGGTCATTGACATCAAAGTAAGCAAGTAAAAGGAGTACAGCATCTGGAATATTGGGCATAAATGTGATGAGAGACATGTGAAATTTTTCTTCTCCTTTCCTCCATGAAAATGAGAGCCAAGATGAATATGTATCACAAGACCACACTCCAGGGAGAACTACCTATTTTTGTTGCCACTGGATGTAAAGGCAACATAGCCAAGGCCAGAAAAGAAAATATTTTTGCTGAACGCTTCTATATGATCTGAAGTTCATACAACAAAATGGCCCTGCTCTGAGAGGATAATCTCATACCCTATTCTAACAGGCCAAACTACAATTACAACTGAGGATATCCTACCTTGCTGTTGGACCAGTGGCAGGCCCAAAAGATACTATGATCAAAAGAATTCAGCAGCATACTAATATTTACATTTTTACTCCCAGTAGAGATGGAAGCCAATTTTGGAAGTTAGTGGTATGCCTGAAAATTTCACACTCATGAAAAAATAGAAAGGCACATTGCCATAAGCACTGAAAACTACATTGAACTAAATGAAGGAAATCCATTTAGGAAAGCCCCTCCCTAATTCTCACAAAGATAAATGGAGGGGGGGGGGACACATTCAGACTTGCAAGATTCTATTACTATAGCTATTCCAATAAAAGTAGCTTTATATACATGGCATTTTTTTTTTTAGTCTGGTCTGCCTTACAGGGCTGGCATTCATTGTCTAGCTATGGTAGCAAACCCACTAGTAATATTATGGTTTTATGGAGAGGGAGTCAGCCATTCATTCCTTATTTATTGTATATGTTTCCTTGAATCTTGGAACATCCCTTGGTGTGGGGAATAAGAAAGTTGGCTTATATTCCTGCAGAACAATTTCAGAAGTTTGATAGTATCTATGCAGACATTGACTCTGGCTATTCCCAAGAAATGCAGAATGCATTCTGTCAAGGCTTCCAAGGAATACTTGAGGAGTTCCCCCACAAGGCTAGGTGAGTTTGTAATGGATTATGATTCCTTCTGGATTCATAACTGATGGTAGTAAGAAAGAGAAATCATATAAAAATAGAGAAAATTTTGAAGAGCTGTGTTTGTTACAGGTTTAGTGTTGCATATTAATGAAATGTCAGATGGGTTCAAAATTCTGTGATAAAACAAGGGGAAATGTAAAGGGTGCAGTTCATATTAATTATATTTAATGGAGCAATCCAGATGGGCGAATGTTGCTGAGAGGCTGAAGGTGATTAGATCTTTTGTGACTGGATAGGACTGTTTGGGGGGCTTTTTTTGAGCAACAGAGGTAATCTAGGTGAGTGGGAAAACTCTGCACTTGGAACTGCAGCTGTTTCAAGTATTTCAGACTGTCCTGGGCAATTTGACCAAAAGATCTTGTATCTTGCTAAAAGTTTGATTGTTTTAATCCTTTTTTTGGACTAATATAAAGCAGGGATTGGACACGTCTCTATTATCATTGGCTTAAATTGGGTGCTGCCACTGGTTTAGAAGGTTGAGGTGATTAGAAGGTCTGAATCCTGGAGCAAAGGAACAGGGAGGTGTTTAAGCAGTACATGGCACAAAGAAGGAACCATGCTGAATTTAACTGCTTTGATAAGAGCCTGAGAGAAAAGAGCCAGGACTGTGGCAAAGGATTTGCAAATAGGTTGTGACTCATTCTAGAAGGAGCTGGTGAGTGTGCATGTAGTTAGCTGCCTCTGAGATACTGCCAACTCATTTTAGTTCAATCGAACTGCTTTAAAATTTTGGTTTTAGCAATGCAGCGGGGTGAGTGTTTACAAGGAAGAAAGCCAGAGACCGAGATTTCCTTACCCATATTTTAATACATTTTAATTTAGCCCCCACCCCACAAGGTTTGCTGGCCTATATAGGGGACTTGGCACGGTGGAAGAATTAGAAGGATCTTTTTGCTAGACATCAAAAATATTCAGAGTAGATGATAATTATTTAAGAAAAAATTAATTCAGGATATGAAGTTAACCTTCAGCTATAGAGAACCTAACCATAAAATAAAAGTCAGTGTTACCTGGACAGCCAGTAGTATGCCATAAAGGAATTAAATCCCATAATAGGTATGTAGATAAGGAAGATTCTGATTTGGTAAGAGATCATCAAGCATAGGTCCTGTTTCATAAGAAAGAGAGAAAAGACAGTATTTTCTACAAGTAATCCTATGCTATAAGATTACATACCAAATAAGTTCCCCCAGCAGTGCAGGCTTTTGGAGAATGATAAGTAGGGATATGCAAAACATTCCACACATAAACCATTTCATTCTAGGCATGGACATAAATACAGCAGAAATTTTTGGGGCAGAAAAAGTTCAGAGATTGGGACTATGGGAAAAAAAATCCAAGGTGGTGGTACCTGACAGGAGGCAGGGGAAGGAGGAAAAGGGAAGAGAGTAAGGGGAGTGGGCCAGTGGGATATACCATGTTAGGACATCAGTAGCCTAACAGCTGAGGAGGAGGAATGTGCTCGTAAGTGGGGGGCAGGCAGACCAATGGGATAAACTACATTAAGAGCACCAGCCTTGCCCTACTTGTCCTGCCCAGATTTTGTTTCATCTGAAACCGGGCATAACCAAAGCATTCTAGGTTTTAGTTCTGCCAAACTGCAGCTAACCCAAAACAGCTGAACAGAATTTCCAGAACATGATGACACGTAGTGGGTCTGAAACAAAACATTTTTCCTATTTTGTGCATAATGCTAATGGTAGGCATACTTACCACCCACTCTCTACGCTTGATTGTAAAGTAGTATATGGACAACTGGAAGAAGGGAATTATTAAAACTGGTGCCATTACTGTTAAACAAGGAAAAGAAACATGCATCTCTTTAGGAACACACACATTCACTCTTCTGCTCTATTTCTTCTGACCAAGTTTTAATGGTTATAATGCATTCTACACTTTCTCTCTCCTCATCTGGCTTATATTTCTATTCACACTCATAGCTCAACTTAATCAACTCAAAAACTGACATGTTTCAACAGCCAATAAAGTAAAGTACTTATTATTCTGTCTTCCCTCAACCTTACCTTCTCTTGTGGCGATTCAGCATCTTTAATTTCTCATATCAAATCAATCTTTATTGCATCATGAACCAGCATATTAATTTATCACATTCAAACTCTTCATTTCTGATGTTATTGTTTGTTTTTACTCCCAAATTCTTATGACATTACACTGTCAACTCTCATTTTCATCCTGGATCCCAACATGTAAGTCTTCTCTGGTTATCCTATACCCTTTGATCTGCAAAGTCCACTATCTTAGATATTATAACTTGTACCTTCCTGTTCTACAAATCAGGAGGGCCAGTGGAGTTACTGTAAATAGTGAATGTGTGGTATTTTTCAGTGATAGAGGTACTTACTGAAGAAGTACTTGTGTTGATGATTGTAAGGCATGAACTTCGTTTTCTGCAATCCAATCTATGAAGAAAGAGACATCAGCAGTTCATTCAAACAACAGATATTTATTTCCTCACTATCATGACCCTTTCATTCTCTATGTTGCTGCAACCCATGGACTGTGTCAGCCCCCATGCAGGGCCAAAATGTTCAGATGTTGTGTGTTTGGACAGATTTTTAAGAGGTAAAATGGGTGCCTTAATTTTTGCAGAGGCTTACTGCACTCTTTTAAAACAACATTTTTTTTTAAAGTAACAAAGCTAAAGCATTATTTTTGCCCCTAAAAACCCTCATAACACCCCCCCAGCACAAGAGTCCAAACATTTATTTTGCCCCTTTCATTACTTCTGTATCCTTCACTGATTCTCTCAATATTTTCATCACAATCAAAACAATGTTTTTAGATCCATTCATCTTATGTGTATGCACAGACTTGTGCTTAAACCATTTATTCAAAACAAACAGATCTTTTTCTAAGCAGACACTCACCAAACAATTATCGTTCTCATTCGTTCTTGGCTTTCTGTATGACCATGCAACTAGTCTTGTCTCCTAACAAAATAACCTTTTCTCCCAAATAAGGTTCATTCTGAATAAAGCACAATGTTCCCAAAATTCATTCCTGATTCTTTCATTTTCATCAT
Source organism: Liasis olivaceus (assembly GCA_030867105.1). Lineage (NCBI taxonomy): Eukaryota > Metazoa > Chordata > Lepidosauria > Squamata > Pythonidae > Liasis > Liasis olivaceus. The sequence goes on along the minus strand of CM061349.1, from coordinate 105,859,748 downwards.
TCACTGGAACATGTTGTCCAATTATCACCATCCTACTATAGTAACTACTTTCAAAAGCACCAACACCAATACATATTCTCTAATAAATTTTAGCCCTCTAATAGTTAAACTTACATATTCCAATGCAATGAAATACTTCCAATGCTTGTATTTATCAACTACAATCCGTAAGATCAGACCAAATAGGTAACATCCTTTCTTTTCTCTTCTTTTCACAAACATTTTTCTTTCTTCCATTTCATTCATAAGCTTAGTCCTTGTTTAGCAACCACAATTGGGATCAGCGACTTGGTTGTTAAGCCAAGCAGTGGTTAAGTGAAACCACAACTGTGTTTATGATTTTACTTCAGCTTTCCTTTGCTTTGCAGACTTGCAAAGGTTCTAAATGTGAGGATCAGTTGCAAAGTTACTTTTTCATCACTACTGTAACTGCAAATGGTCACTGAAAGAGGCAGTTGCTAATCGAGGACTACCTGTACCCTTCTGACATTCCGTGTTACAATATTCCATCCACCATGGTTATCAACAAAGGGGCTCATGAATACTGACCTCCACCACCATTATGGCTCTGGTCAACTAAGGCTTTCACATAACTTTTCAGATGTGTCTATAACTACAAAGATCAGAATTGTGCAAGCCATGATATTCCCTATGATACTCTATGGAAGGAAAAGTTGGAGTTTGAAGAAGCAGGATAGGAAGAGTGTTGATGCCCTTGAACTTTGGTGTTGGAGAAGACTCCTGAGAATACTGTGGACAGCCAAGAAAACAAACTGATAAATCATCAGACAAATCAACCCAGGCGCAAATGACCAGGCTCAAATTATCCTACTTCGGACACATTATGCAAAGACCTAGCTCTTTGGAGAAAGTGCTAATGCTAGGAAAAGTGGAAGGAAAGGGAAGAGGATGACCAACAGTAAATTGGATGGACTCAGTTACAGTTGCAAAGAGTAAACCATTGGGAGTCTTTCAGAACATGTTAGGGATAGATTGTCATGGAGAAAATCTATCTATATGGTTGCTAGGAGTCAAAAATGACTTGATGGCACATAATAAATCCATCACATTCCCTACTAACTGTAAGGATACAATATTGGTCAGTTTTGGTACACTTTTGCTAACCAAAGATCAGATTTACCCCAAGCATGTTTATACTATTCAATGTAAAGACTACCTTGCAAGGCAACATACTGTTGCCTGTATCCCACCAGCTAGGAGACATATGCAGTGTACTGACATGAAAATAGCAGAAGTGAATACAGGTAGCTTTCATTTAGCAACTGTCTTGTTTAACAACTGTTCGCAGTTATGACAGCAATGAAAATGTTGCGACCAATCCTTGCATTTATGACTTCTGCAGGTCTGTAAAGCAAAGGAAAGCTGAAGTAAGATCGTAAGTACAGTCGTGGTTTCACTTAGCAACCACTTTCCTTAATGATTGAGTTGCTGGTTCCAATTGTGGTTGCTAAACGAGGACTACCTGTAAAAGTAAATCAAACAAAATGACCCAGTAAAAGTAAATCGAACAAGGTAAGTTTAAAAGAAAAACTAAAAACAACAAAATGGGTTGGCAAACACAAAACATAGATAATGAAGATTTATTGTCTTCAATGTCTCCTGTTTGCTCTTCTAAAGCTGCTTTTCAAAAATATGAATCCCACAAATGTACCTCTCTAGCTAGTTTCTTCCCTAGAGCAAACACAAGGGGATGCATGTTGAGATCAGGGTCTTTACGAAAGCAGTTTGGTTTGGCATGATGCTGGAAATGCAAATTATTCCACCAACTGACTGGTAATCCCTAGAAGAAAGGGGATAGAAGATTAAGAACAGAGTAGACTTCAACATCATATGATGACAAAAAGGAAAGCTTCCTTAAAGAACAGGACACTTACTTTCAGTTGACTTAGGAAGAGCCTATGAACCACATGGTTCCATTTGGATGTACTAAAGACTGAAAGATGACCCAAGTCATGTTGTAACCAGGACATTTGGCCCTGGAAAAAGAAATACTTTTAAAAATAAAATTCATATATGAAGTTCATTTCATATACAATACAGAATTAAATCAATGCATTTTAAAAACACAGTTCTGGGAGATATTCATGTTAAATAAAATAACATTAGGTAAACCTGCAACCTTTAATCTACTGAAAAGGCAGACAGCCCAAAGATGAAGCAGCTCAACTAACATAATGATCTGGAAGACTTAAGTTCCACAGTTCTAAGATGGTCTCCACTAGGATGAACTTTCTTTCTCCTGCAACTGTTTAAGAACCATTTGCACAGGAATAAGAATTCTTTCCTTCTCCATCTCACTCTACTTGTCTGCCATCTGGATATACATAACTAACTGATGTTTAAAGACTCAGACCAGCACATTCTTTAGAGGAAGCCACAACAGGGAGAAGAAACTTGAGAGCTAAAACAACCTCCTACTGTACAGAAGACAGGGATAAGCTGGAGCTAATTGATCCCTGTCTATGAATTGCATTTGGACCATGGATTGTCTATTCTATGGCTTTAGGTGTGAAATAACTGGCTTCATATATCTAGTAAGAGGATAAATTAGGAACTCTTAGATAGAAATCAATCTGTTGACAAAACAGATTATTTATTTCATGATATTTATAGCCTGTCCTAATCCTGAAGTAGTCTGGGTGGGGTATTAGCAAGTCAAAATCAAAATATAAACACAATACAATTAAGATAGTAATACTGATAAGTATTATCAAAGATACTCATAAATAAACCAGTCTAAGGGCCAAATGTACGCTGAAACTAAAATGTTTTGGCTTGTTTGTGAAACGCCAGCAGGGTTGGGGCACTGTTTCTGGCTTGAGCAATGTCTGCAATTACATGAAAGTTCCAGAGCCTTCTCCAGAAGTGTAAGTTGTCAAATATATATATGCTTGGATTGAATCTTGCTTCTTGGGGAGGGTGCCAGTAATCAACTTGGCCAGGAGAGTCTGATAGAGAAACTGGCCATTATTGTGAAAAGGAATAATTCTCTTTATTCCAAGTTAGAAAAGTATGAGTAATTTTTCTTTCTTAAGTTACATCAGCAACCCAGGTCACGTTTACTAGATTAAGCCTTGAAACGCAAAAAGAATTCTGGAAACAAGTGTTTGTGAGTTGGAGTTACAGGTAGTCCTTGGGTTACAACCACTTGTTTAGCGACTGTTCGAAGTTACGACGGTGCTGAATGAGGAGGACATATGACTGGTCCTTGAAGTTGCTGCAGTGTCCCTGCGGTCACATGATTGTGATTCGGGCATTTGGCAGCCAGCTTGCTATTTATTTATTTATCATATTTATCAATTATGACAGTAGCAGTGTTCCATTGTCATGATTGCCATTTGCAACCTTCCCTGCCAGCTTCCCACGAGCAAAGTCAATGCAGAAGCTAGCAGGCTGCAAGTTGTTCCCATTGCTTTTTCTTCCAAGGAGCTACCGGGCAGTATGGGGATCTTGTACTCTGCACCTGCCTGCCCACACTCTGTAGTGCCAACCCACCAACTGGCCTGCAATGCAGTTTCAGAGACATAAGCAAGTGCTTCTGGATTCCTGCCTCTTTCCACGTCACAGTCATGTGAGGTCCTTGCTCAATGACCTGTGCAGTCCTCGCTTAACAATGGCAGTGGGGACTGCTGGGATTGCCATCACGCTTTACAGCCACATTGGTTAGTGATGGAAATTCTGGTCCTGATTACTGTAATTAAATGAGGACTACCTGTAATTTGATTTTGACTTCAAAAGAATAACGAAGTGCCAACTACCATTATATTGCAAAGCTGTGTGGAAGTATCCTAGATGCTAAAACTGTTATGTCATGTGACATAAGGAATAATGTTGTTGCATTACAATAAAAAAACAACAACCCTAAAATCTAGTGTTACAAAGAGTTGCAGTTATTTGTGTCTCATTTTAGTGAAATGTATGGAATTCTTTAAATCCTCCTCGTATGGAAAAACATATTCTTATTACATGACAAGGTCCATACTGTACCTGAGCAATAGTAAACAATATACAACCCACAAAGAATGGTACTGAAGATGTCCCAAAATACCAGATAGTCAACCAGGCACCGACGTCACACAATATAATATGAATAAAAATCAGAAAGAAAAACCAGAGATTTGGCGTCAGAAGTCCCATTTTCTCAACAGTGGACCGCAATTCCCGGAAGTCTTTTATAAGCAATTCCTGTGGGAAAACCCAACAAGTAGTTGGCATTCCAGGTTAAAAAATTACTTAGTCCCATAAATGTACAAGGCTACAAATAGTAATATAAAATGACAAATACAAATGTACTTCCCAAGGCTTTTAAATTGTATTTTAATTTGTATTGTTTTAAATTCTGACAACCACCATGATGCTGCCTAGTTTGTATGGTATCTTTATTTTATTTTATTTTATTTTGTATTGTATATTGTATTGTGTTTCATTGTATTGTATATGATCTAACTTAAATTGTATTTTTAGCACGTTTTATTGTAAATGACCAGTTTTAGCCATTGGGTGGTTTAAAAACGCTTTAAAAAATACAAATAAAAATAAGCAAAGGTAGACAGAATAATTTTCAAAAAGGTCAAAATCTCTAATCTGAAACCACCCTGTTTTTTCAGTCAGCCAATTTTAAAAGAGGTTAATGCTGTATTTAGAGTTATTCAACATATTTAAAGGGAATGCTTTGGAAACTATGTTAACATGAGTGAAACACTTCTCTTGTCAATTTAAATATCCAGGACTGATTAGCTTTCCAGATTACTGGATTACTCCTAGAATTCACAGCCACAATCCAAGAAACATTGGAGAGTACCTGGTTGCAGAAGACCAAGGCAGACTATTTGATTGCAGTCTTATACAGCTCTGATTCCTTATTTAATCTTTACAACAGTATTAATCCCATCACACAAAAAATTCTCAGCGACAGGATTTATTTATTTTTTTATTTATATCATTTATATAGCCACCCATCTCACACAACTGACTCTGGGTGGCTTACAAGATTAAAAATGAACAACACCCCCAAATGTAACCCTCCTCCCCTCTGCCCAAGGATAAACTGTTAACTATTAACCATCAATAGTAGCAGAGCTCATCTTCTTCCTGATCTAAATGACTGTGGGAACAGCCAGATCTTTAATACCTTGTGAAAGGCTAACAGAATTGGGGCCATCCAAATCTCTGGGGGGATGTTGTTCCTCAGGCAGGTGCTGTCACCGAGAAGGCACGATTCTGGGGTCCAACAAGATCACACTGTTTAATAGAAGGGACCCAGAGCATGCCCTCTCTATTACATCTGGTGGGTGGGCAGACTACAGGAGAAAGGCCATCCCACAAATAGCCTGGCCCTATGCCATGGAGGGCTTTATAGATGATGACCAGTACCCTGAATTGTATCTGGAAGCCTACGGGGAGCCAGTAGAGCTTGCAGAGCAGTGGTGTTACATGGGTTTAACAAGAAATGCCAAAAACTGCCCACACCACTGCATTCTGGACCAGCTGCAGCTTCCAGGTACTCTTTAAGGGCAGCCTCATGTACAGTGTGTTACGGTAATCCAAACAGGAGGCGACTAAGGCATGAATCATCATAAGCAAGGCCTTATGGTGCACAAGACAAACCTGTGCAAAAGCCATTCGACCATCGTTACCCTCTGCTCTTCAAGCAGGAGCTGAGTCCAGGAGACCCCCCACATTATGCACCAACTCTGACTGGGGAAGTGCACCCCCATGCAGAGTTAAAGATGGAAAACCCCCAGAATCAGAGCGCCTCAAAAACTACAGTGACTCTGTCTTACCAGGGTTGAGCCAAAGCCTGTTCTCCCCTATCCAGATCATCACAGCTTCCAGGAAGGTGACATTAGGGTGGGTACTGGTGGTGGTCAATTCATCCTTGCAGGAGGGGGTGTTCCTGAAGCCTTTTAAGGACGCCCTGGTCCGCCCTCCTCCTCAAAAACCATCACTAGATCCTGCCCTTCTGGACAATTTTCATCCAGTTTCCCACCTTCCCTTTTTAGGAAAGGTGGTGGAAAAGGTGGTTGTGCGACAGCTTCAGAGGATCCTGGAGGAAACAGATTATCTGGACCCTTATCAGTCAGGTTTCAGGCCCAGTTATGGGACAGAAACAGCATTGGTCACACTTTTAGATGATCTCTGGCGAGAGCAGGATGGGGGTAGTGCATCTATCCTTGCTCTTGGTCTCTCAGCAGCTTTGATACCATCGACTGGTATCCTTTGGGTTTATATATTTTTCTGGGAAAAATATATAAAAATCAAACATACTACATACATACATATATTATATATATTATATATATATATAATATGTATAGAAAATATATATATATATATATATAGCTTTTTAACTAGATTAATGTGGATATTTATATTTTTAACTTTTTTGGGGTTTTATTTTAATTGTGAGCCACCCAGTCATCCTCTGGGGGAGATAGGTGGTATATAAATTTAATAAATAAATAGATAAATAAAGGACTTTTACAGCATTGTATGGTTGGTCCACAGTGGAATTGTACAACTGTTATCAGCATTTAATGACAGATGACCTCACCCAGTGGCTAAAACAACTCAAGGTGGCAAATATACCTAATACTCCTGCCTATTTTCCCCACAACAACCCTGTGTGGTGGGTTGGGCTGAGAGAGAATAACTGGCCCAGATAGCTGTGATGCCTAAGGAGGCCTAGAACTCAGTCTCCTGGTTTCTAGGCCAGCACCTTCACCACTACACCAAACTTTTATATTATACAGAGACAAAAATCACCTTTTGTTCAAATAGAGTTCAGTTCCTGATGATGAGTGAACAATTCTATGCTGTTTTCTTGGCAACAATATAGAAGTGGTTCACAACTGTTTTCTCCCAAGATCTTTTTCCAACTTCCCAGTCCATTACAGCCCTGTCAATTTCTAGAGATACGCAAAATGTGCAATACACGGACCAGCAGTTTTCAGGTGATCCATGACTGGACCAGACCGTATGTGTTTTGTCTGAGCATTAATCAGGCAGGGGTGTTCAAGGATGGGAAACAATGGGAAAAGGCAAGGCTATGGCAGCATGTGGCAGTCACTAAGGGGAGACGGGCACTGGGAAGATAGGCAGATGGACTGGTCAGGCAGAGGAGGAAGGGTGAGGTATATTAGCCTTCTCCTAATTGTACCATAATACACATCTGGACTTTGTTTCAGGTAAAGAGGACTTTCGTTTTTTGATTTTGTTTCAGGTAAACCATCCAGTAATCTCTATTCATCACTACCATATAATGTGCAATAAGGACCAGAAGTGGGCAACCAATAGTCCTCTCTTGCTTAATTACAATCCCTAGTATTGCTCACTCTGACTATAACTGTTAAACAAAACTGTTTTAATTGTAAACCGCCCAGAGTCACCCTCTGGGGGAGATGGGAGGCATATAAATTTAATAATAAAATAAATAAAGGGCACAGGTCTCCTACCTCTAGTGTACAATTATTAATACAGAATAGAATTCTGATTTTTCTCTTCTCTGCACTGTAAAGTTTCAAAAAAAGCATAGAAATAGATATTGGTTCCCAATCCTGATGTCTTATGAACACTCACATCCTTGCTGGGCTCAGAACTTGGTTGATCGGGTGCCAGTTCCCCTATCAGCAATGCATTCAAATACTTGCTTGCTTGAGCCTTATGCAGGTGGAATGCCGTGAATGCATCCTGGGAGAGAAAAGTTGTAATATTGAACAGAATGAGAAACACAGACTTAAGCTGAAATGTGAAAAGTAGTCACAAAGAGGTTAAATTTAAAACAGGAATGTACATTTTTTTCTGGTACATTGATTGCATCCAGATTTTGAGCTGTAAGCTGGGAGTCATTATTCAAAAATTAGTGGACAAAAATTTTGCTTTCATTTATACTTAATTATAACTAAATATAGCTAGTATAATCACTTGTATTTAATATTTACTTTATTTCTAAGATATTAAAAATTAAAGTTTGGTTAACATTTTCAGAGATCTCTGGGGGCTGTACCCAAGATTTTTGGGGACACATAGCCCTGGGTCTCAGATTGTGCACCCCATTCTAAAGCATGTCCTGCAGCAAAATAAAAAGCTTACCTGCATTTACTTTTAGCAAATCCTGGCTGTTAGGGCCATACATGTTTCAAAAAGGATTTGGAAAAAGCGCCTTGGGCATCATATAGCTCTCCACTATTCATTTAAGCAGGTTTATTTTCAGGCACAATCCTCAAAAGTACTAGTATACACACACACAAGTTTAATCATTACTAGTAACTTGAGTACCTAATTTGCTAATTTTAAGTAGCTTAGCCAAATCCTTTCCTATAAACATGTGTGATCATGTATCACTTTTGGATTCAAAAGCAAAAAAGGGATTTTGGAGCATACAGGAGAGCAAACAGCATCTGTCTGCAATTTTTCCCATTGTGTATTTACATTCCTGTGCACATCTTTCTCATTATGAGCACAGTTATTATCAACTAGTCCGTGCATGCACCACTTACAAATATATATATACCATGGATTTTCTTTCTCCAGTCACAAACAGCAAATATCAAGAGAGCTTTCTAAAGAATTAAATAATAATGAATTTCCTCAGTGTAACTTTCACTCTTACAACACAGGCAAGCATCAAGCACACTTTTATCATCTGAACATCTTGCTGATAAAGTATTTCCCTTTAAGTCTAAAATCATATCCCACCATACAATCCAGGCTTTCTTTATGTGGCCAATTCTCACAATTATACTTCTCCCTTACATATCCTGTGTTTGGAAAATGAAATAGGTACTCTATATAAAATTTTAATCAAGCAGCCACAAATACTGTATTAGTGAAATTTTCAAATATGATTAAAATAGTTTTGACATTACAAATGCTGGAAATCAATCTGGAGCTAAGTAATTTTAAAGTACTTCCTGTAAACATCACGCCCTAAAACATCAACTTACCCCCAAAAAACAGTGTAAGAGTAGGCTTCTGGTGGCCACTTGCCAAAAAGTTTGTGATGAGGAAGAACTGCTTCCAGCTGCCAGCAATGGAAGCATTAGAAAACCTAGTTTTCTTCTTCTGAACAACATATGATTAACACAGATGAGCAGGCAGACTTGAAATATTATAAGGTTACCCTTGACACTTTATGTAGGAATTTAAAACTGACATTCAAATCCACATATTTGCTGTACAAAAGATAAGAAAACTAGAGACTATTTTTTAATGGGATCATTTTTAAAATGTAAAAGTGACATAATGCCATATCTTACATTGTGATCTTAAGCATTTTTATTAAACTTTACTCCATGGATTTCAATAAATCTTATTTCCATCACAGCTGCTTTGAGGCTTATGACCTACTTTTTAACACAGGGATGCTGTTTAAAGAGTGCAAATAGACTATAAATTTAAGAAGAAATATAAAATAGCATTTTAGTGACTCAAATAACTTTTCTTGTCAAACACCAGTTAGCAATTAGTTTACATGAAATTAATTATGCCAGTATGACACTAATGTTGACTGGGAGAGCATTTAAATAAACCTTTAAAAAGATTATACTGAGAAGTGAAAGATAGTGGAACTCCACGGTTCAACCCTGAGCTACACGTATTGTCTTCTAAGTGAAAGATAGTTTAGAGACCACCCAAAATTAGCGGGGGGGAGGGAGGAAGCTGCTTTCCCCTAGTGTGAAAAATCCTGATTATGAAAGCAAAACCATCTATAGTTCCAAGGAATACTTCTGGGCACCATTCCCCAGAGAGGAACCGTTCAAAATGGGGGCAACCGCGTGAATCCCTGAATTTCCCAGTGAGCTCCATTTTAGTGACGAGAAGGAGGTAATCCAAATTTCCCTTCGGGGATGGGTGACGCTTTCGACAATCTAGATCGCCCCACGCTCAACTATCGCTCTGAGAAGCAGCTGTCCTCACCGTGGCATCCTGCCCCGCGTAGTGGGAAATCACTCTGGAGCCTCCCGGGTGCCGCTGGAAGAAGCTGCTAATGTCGTAGACCTTCCTGTCAATTACCAGCCACCTCTCGCGAAAATGAGGCTCAATCCGTCCCGTGCGCAGCCCGATTTCTTCCCACGTGAAAAAACGGCGGGAACAGATTTCGCTCCCGTTCGCCTTTTTCTCTCCCATTCCAACCCCCACCCCGGTATCCTGCAGCGGAGGAGCCATTTATCCCACTGGGTTAAATCCCGTGCTTTTCCGGCAAGGATCTCCTCGTGGCAACCCCAATTCCCGAACAACCCGGCGCCTGCAGTTCCACCTGCAGAAAGATCAAGCGTGCTCAGTCAAGCCCCTTCTTCTGGAGCTCGCTCTCTGGAACTTTATTGGCCCGTCGAGCTGCTGGGAAACGCCATTGGCTCTCTGGCGCCTCTCTTAATTAGCGCTGACTCCAGGCCCTCCCTTATGCCTCTGAATGTCAGCTAGCTGCGTGGTTCCACCTGATTAAGTCTCACGCCCCTGGTTAGCGATCCACCTTGCTAGTCCTCCTGGGTTTCTTCCACCCCACCTAACAGACTCAGCACTTCTTTTCCTTCCCAGGGCTTCCGGAAAAACCATCTTTCCCTGTGGTGCGGCGCTTATTTCATGATTCATAAGCAAGTCTTTACATACTGTTTAGTAATCCTCTCTGAATGGTATATTTCTTCCTGCTGGCACCTCGGGTCAAATACATTTTGCTAGTTTGTTAAGTTTAGCGTAATAAGTCTTCCAAAGCCCGTTTATTGGTTTGTTGTGTTTAGATCGGAATGAACCATCACCCTCTCAGTTATAATCAAGAGAGGTGGGATTCCCTCCCCCCATCATTTTGAGTAATGTTTAGGGGAGAAGGGTATGTTGCAAGGATGCGGTAAGAACAAGGGTTGCTTTACCTTCCATGTTCCTTGGAGGCAGAATTAGATGTAATATATCCAGTTCCATAAGTCCCATAGATATGTCTAACTTGAGATGTTTTTTTGCCTGCAGGTAGGGAATGAAGGGGCTGTGACCAGATGGTGCAATTAATGTGGGAGAGAAGTAATAATTACATTTAAGATAACTTCAACATAATCTTGTAGAGCTTCCTCCTCTTTTTAACAATTTTCACATAATGAAGTAAATTGAGGAAATCTGCATTTTTAAACTATCAAGGGATTGCCTCTTCCACATAAATGTGTCAGTATATCTGCCAGTATGGTTGCAGTGGACTCTAGAAATAGTCCTAGAGTTGCTAATTTGTATGGAGTATATAACACAAACTGGTTAGGCCTCACTTGGTGAAGATTAACAGGGGGTAAACTATTTTTTTTTAAACGCCTAGCCATTAAACTCATGTGCCATTACTGTGCTTATCCAGGAAACTCTAATTTCCAACAAATAGCAGAATTTCTTGAAGCACAGTTTGGAAACTTTCAATCCAAGATCTCCCAATCTTTTGAGGTCAGCAAGTACATCAAACATTTTGTGATCATGTAGCTGCTCAGAGAAAATGGCTGCCATAGTTGGCTTACCTATTTGCAAAATGGCTGTCACAAAGGGTCTGGCCATTCACAAAACATCCCACTATACAGAATGGTAACTAATGAGATTGCTCCCTGCTGCTCTAGCTTTTCCTTTGTCCTTTTCTCTGAGCAGGTGGGTATATTTCAGAAACATTTGCTTATACCCACTTTCCATTTTGATTTTCTCAGAGCACCTATTTGGTCTAAGTGGAATCCAAGGTCTCTGAGAAAGAGATTACTCTGGAGGCTGGTGCTTTGCTTTTTAAGTAATCTTTAAAAAATTTAGAATATGGCAAAGTGATTGGAGGGCCACAGAGGAGATGTCTGTTGGCACATTAGTGCTTGCAATCTGCTTGTTAAAGTCCCTAAGGCTAATCTAATACAACACTCACAGTTTAAAATAGGATAATTTTAATAAGTGTTTACTGGACTATCAAGATTCTTCATTTACCTGGACTATTTATCCCACTTTTTTTAAAGTACAAATATATTCATATTTAAACTATAATGTGAAAAGCTGAGGTAAAAAATGTCTCCATTACTCTGACTACCAAAAACCACATACACAGTATAAAGCGAGGATCAACAATATGATCCCTAGGGTCATCATGGTGCACAAGTTACCATGTGCAGAAGTACACCCTATGAGAACTTCCATTTTTAAAAATGCGTAAGGACTGAATCTTGCAAGATAGCTGAATTTCACAACATCTGAGGTCTCATATTAGTTCTAAAGAGATTTTATATTTTCATAATTTTTTAATATATAACTTTTTTATATATATGTGGAATCAAAATGCAGGACTCAAATGCAAAATACTCAAGGCTTCATTGCAGTGTTTATTAGACAGTGCACACTGGAGGGGACCCACCAAGAGTTAGTGGGAGACGCTCTCATACAGGCAAAATGGATACACTTATACACTTCTACAAGAAAGGGAAGGGAAAAAGAATGCATACACATACATATTCATATGATGATGCAAACATACCTAAATAAGCAATACTTCTCAAGTTACTTTCTACCCCTCTGTTATCTACTATCTACAGGGAAAACAACAGTGTCACAGAGAAGAAGAAACACATTAGTTCAAGGTGCCAAATGCCAGGAAGAACGCATCCTCAAGGTGCCAAATGCCAGATCCCTTAAATCTTGCACAGTGGCTTTTACACTTAAAAAAGTGTCAGTCAGGTTAAAGCAACACATACCTGGAAATTCCTTGCACCCATGGGCCATTTTGAATAACACAAAGTCAGTGGCCAATCTATTTTGTAAGATTGCTGTCCTTAACTGTTCCTGCTCTTCATTTAGGAGAGCTATAGCATTTGAAGACTTGTTTATGTTGTTTATAACTAAACAAGCCAATTCTTTTTGAGATCTAGGTAAGCATGGGTTGCTAGACCTGGTGTTCCAATTAGGGATATAGCAAGCCCATAAACCTCTGATATTTAACAGCCCTATGTGGTCATCACAGGTGCTGTCAAGTGGGGGACCTTCTATTAGATATCTGTGCACTCGCCTGGGTCTGTGATGAGTATAATTTTGGACAAGTGGTACTGCATGAAATGAAGCTAAACGGCCAACTGTGCAAGGGCCTCCAGAGGAATGTGCTGGAAAGTATGAAAAGGCATAGTTTCCACACAATAGATAAGATAATAAGATAATAGACAAATTACCCTTTGGTAAGTAGCGAGGAACTCTTACAGAGTTAAGCTCTATTACCTCCAAGCATTTTTCAAGAGCTGGTAGGGAAAGGCATGTCTTTTTGTCTTCACAGCCAACCACTCATGTACAGTTGGTCCCTGGCAAATTGCCCTTGGTTTCTACCCTGTATGATGCTTGATTGGTCCATTGGTGTTTAGTGGGTGTGGACTCATGGTACAGGAGCGTTTTCCCTAGGTAATCAAGGCTAAGTGGGTTGCATGCAGGGAGTGGTGTAGTTCCCTGAGAGCACAAAAAGTTTCACCAGGAGGGATTATGGAATGGACTAAAGTCAAATAAGAATTGTTTGTAGGCAACCAGTCTAGTGGGTGTGGCATCTTACATCCTGCCAGCTGCAGGTAAACCACACTGACCATTATAAACACAACAGTAAACAGCCATAGTTTTACTGTGAGGCAGAAAGTAAAGAAAAAGAAATAGAGTAAATAGTAAGGAATCTGAATAACTGCAGGAGCCTGAGTGTTAATGTTAAACTAACAAGAGTCCATTAAAACTTATCTTCAGAGCTCTTTGGGGTTTCGTAGTCAAAACTTTACCCTTCTTTCTTCTTTCATCTGTTTGTTTCCCTGGAGCCTGGAACACAGTCCTTGGTAGTGCTTGCTTCTAGGCTGGAGCTGGAGTGTGCCTGAGAAGACTTAAGTGAACCCATGAGGTCAGTCCTTCAAGCTTTGCACTGCTGTGAGCTACTAACAGCACTTGGTATAGGCCTTTCCACCTTGGGGGGAGACAGTCTTTCCCCTGATGCACTTTTCGATACACCCAATCTCCTGCTTGCAACTGGTCAAATGGTTCGGTTTCAGGTAGCCCATTCTGGTCATGATGTTGTCTGACTCGCTCTTGGGTTTGGCGCTGCTCCTGTTGAAAAGATTATATAGCACATAAGTAATTTGACCATGAGTTAGGATGAACACCTTCTGGAATGGGGATCGAGCCAAGGCCCAGAGGCATTGGTTGCCCATATACAATTTCATAGTGAGACAGCTTTAGTTCCTTTAGAGGTGAGCTTCTGATGGCCAAAAGTGCCATGGGGAGTACCTCTACCCATCCCAACCAATTGCTTCTACTAGTTTGGCCAAGCAATTTTTCAATGTTCCCACCATCCTTTCCACCAGCAAGGATGCCTATGGCCTGTAGGCACAATGATATTTGAGCTCAGTTCCCAGGGCTGTACCCATTAACTGGATGACTCGATTCACAAAATGTCCCCCTCGATCTACAGGTCAAAGTCGAAAAATTAGAATATCGTGCAAATGTTCATTTATGTCAGTATGGCAACTCAAAAGGTGAAACCAGAATCAGAATCCTCGCAAGATTTTATAATAGATTATTATATGGCTAGTTTAAAAAAATGGCTTTTTTACATGCTGCGGTTCTGCCATTGTAAAAGGGGGGGGGAGTAGGAAGGAGAAACCGTTTGAAGCAGATGGCTCCTTATCACAGGCTCTGGAATGTTCAAGGCCATGCCAGCGAGGGAATCAGAAGACCAAGAACTAAGGGTGATGTAAGGGGGGGAAAAGTAAGAAGGGCGATGTAAGGGGGGAGGGGAAGTAAGAAAAGCAGTTTTTGGCGCGCTTTTGCTCAGTCTCAGCAATGCTTTGGATCTGTACACTTATTCTTAATAAATGAACTTTCTTTTGAATCAATATTGGTTGCAAGGAAAGTTACTGGATTTGAGATCAACAGGTGGCAGTTCGTTACAGTACCTCTACCCATCCCAACCAATTGCTTCTACTAGTTTGGCCAAGCAATTTTTCAATGTTCCCACCATCCTTTCCACCAGCAAGGATGCCTATGGCCTGTAGGCACAATGATATTTGAGCTCAATTCCCAGGGCTGTACCCATTAACTGGATGACTCGATTCACAAAATATCCCCCTCGATCTACAGGTGAAAGTAAAAAAATTAGAATATCGTGCAAATGTTCATTTATGTCAGTATGGCAACTCAAAAGGTGAAACCAATATATGAGATAGACGCATTACATGCAAAGCGAGATATGTCAAGCCTTACTTTGGTATAATTGTGATGATTATGGCATACAGCTTATGAAAACCCCAAATTCACAATCTCAGAAAATTAGAATAGTGTGAAAAGGTTCAATATTCTAGGCTCAAAGTGTCCCCCTCTAATCAGCTAATGAATCCATAACACCTGCAAAGGGTTCCTGAGCCTTTAAATGGTCTCTCAGGCTGGTTCAGTAGGAATCACAAGCATGGGAAAGACTGCTGACCTGACAGTTGTGCAGAAAACCATAATTGACACCCTCCATAAGGAGGGAAAGCCCCAAAAGGTAATTGCAAAAGAAGTTGGATGCTCCCAAAGTGCTGTATCAAAGCACATCAATAGAAGGTTATGTGGAAGGGAAAAGTGTGGTAGAAAAAGGTGCACAAGCAGCAGGGATGACTGCAGCCTGGAGAGGATTGTCAGGAAAAGGCCACTCAAAAGCGTTGGGGACTTTCACAAGGAGTGGACTGAGGCTGGAGTTAGTGCATCAAGAGCCACCACACACAGACATGGGCTTCAAATGTGGTATTCCTCTTGTCAAGCCGCTCCTGAACAACAAACAACGTCAGAAGCGTCTTACCTGGGCTACAGAAAAAAAGAACTGGTCTGTTGCCCAGTGGTCCAAAGTCCTCTTTTCTGATGAGAGCAACTTTTGCATCTCATTTGGGAACCAAGGACCCAGAGTCTGGAGGAAGAATGGAGAGGCACACAATGCACGATGCTTGAAGTCCAGTGTGAAGTTTCCACAGTCTGTGTTGATTTGGGGAACCATGTCATCTGCTGGTGTTGGTCCACTGTGCTTCATTAAGTCCAGGGTCAACGCAGCCGTCTACCAGGAGATTTTGGAGCACTTCATGCTTCCTTCCGCAGACGAGCTTTATGGGGATGCTGACTTCATTTTCCAGCAGGACGTGGCACCTGCCCACACTGCCAAAAGTACCAAAACCTGGTTCAATGACCATGGGATTACTGTGCTTGATTGGCTAGCAAACTCGCCTGACCTGAACCCCATAGAGAATCTATGGGGCATTGCCGAGAGAAAGATGAGGGACATGAGTCTGAACAATGCAGCGGAGCTGAAGGCCGCTATTGAAGCATCCTGGTCTTCCATAACACCTCAGCAGTGCCACAGGCTGATAGCATCCATGCCACGCCGCATTGCGGCAGTCATTGCTGCAAAAGGGGCCCAAACCAAGTACTGAGTACATATGCATGCTTATACTTTGCAAAGGTCTGATATTGTTCTATTTCCAATCCTTGTGTTATTGATGTCATGTAATATTCTAATTTTCTGAGATTGTGAATTTTCCAAAGCTGTATGCCATAATCATCACAATTATACCAAAGTAAGGCTTGACATATCTCGCTTTGAATGTAATGCGTCTATCTCATATATTGGTTTCACCTTTTGAGTTGCCATACTGACATAAATGAACATTTGCACGATATTCTAATTTTTCGAGTTTCACCTGTAGGTATGGTGCAGGGCAACAATTGTAAAAACTTCTGTTCTGGCTGTGGTTTGAGAGCAGCCTGCTTTGCTGCACTATCAGCCAACTCATTGCCTTTAACTCTTGAATGCGCTTTGACCTTGACTATTGCCAAAGTTTTCGGGTTCTGAATGAGATCTAAAATAGCATGAATTAACGGGCCATGTTGAATCTCTGTTCCACTGCTTGTCAGGAATCCCCTGTTCTTCCACAGCTGACCATAATCTTGAGCCTTTCCCCAGCATATCTTGAATCAGTACAGATGTTAGCTGATTGTGTCTTTATATAGGACAGGGCTTGATATGAGGCTACTAGTTCTGCTACTTGGGCTGAAATGAGGGGTGTGTGTGTGTCAATGCTCTCGGCTTCTATAACAGAATGTTCTGTGGTGACTGCATAGCCTGCCTTGTGCTTTCCCCCCCTGTGATGAAACTGGTACCATCACAATAAATTTCAAAGTCTGCATTAAGAGTGGGTTTATCTTTTAGATCTTCCCTTGGCTTTGTTGCTGCTATTGTGAAAGACAGACAGTCTTTGTGCTCCTGTATGGGAGGTAGGAAGAATTCAGCTGGATTTTTAAGAGGAGTTTTAGAAAAGTGTCACACTTGGATTCTGCAAGAGTTGCATGTCATATAATGTGAGGTGGGATGCTGAAATATGTAACAGATACCCATGGTTTAAAAGGGTCTGAACCTCATGAGGCACATGTACAGTTACATTGTGTTGGAGCAAAATGTCCTTTGCATGGGTCAATAAATAACTAGTTGCTGACACTGCCTATAGACAAGGTGGGTAAACTCAAGCAACTGGATCCAACTTGTACGACAAATAGACTACTGATCTTTTTGAGTCCCCATGTTGCTGAATTAAAACACCATAAGCATAGCCCTCTTTCTCAGCTACAAACAAATGAAAGTCCTTAGTATAGTCAGGGACTCCCAGAACTGGTGATTGTATAAGGTCTTCTTTTAATTACTCAGATGCCTGTTGTTGGGCAGGACCCCAAGCAAAGGAGTCAGTGGTGGTGGATTCATAAAGTGGTTGTAGCTCTGCAGCCACTTGTGAAATCCATTGCCAGCAGTAGCCCACTTTTCCAACAAAAGACCACAGCTGTCTGACTGAGCTGGGGGGTGGCATTACACAGATGGCTTGAACCCATTCTGGATCAATAGCTTTCTGGCCATGTGATATTATATGCCCTATAAACTTAATTTGAGTCTGAGTAAACTGTAATTTGTTTTGATTTACTCTGTAGCCTTCCTCATAAAGGAACCATAATAAGGCTAAAGTGACTTCTTTGCATGCATCACCTTCTGCAGCTGCAATTAGCACAGCATAAGCATATTGTAAAATTGTGGTCTGCTCTGGCAAGGGGTTTGAAAAAGCTAGCAGACTTTTTGTAAGAGTCATTGAAAACCATGTTGGGCTTAAAGCTAAGCCTTGGGGGGCATGAAAATAGGTATATTGAAGGCCCCGAAAGGTGAAAGCTAGTAGGTACTGAGAGTCTTCATGCAGTGGGAGTGAGAAAAAGGCATTTGCCAAATCCAACAATGTGAAAAATGTTGCTGTCCCTGGGAGGGCTGACAGAATGGTGTAAGGATTAGCTACCACTGGTGTTATTAGCTGAATGACCTGGTTAACCTGTCTCAGATCGTGCAGCAAGCGATACTTGGGGGGGATCACTTCCTGGTTTCTTTACAGGAAATATTGGTGTATTACACGAGCTGAAGGTCTCTTTAAGTACCTGTTGCCTAGGCAACGAATCAATCACAGGTGCAGTACCCTGCTCTCCTTCTGGCTTTAGTGGATACTGTGGCAGGCAAGGGCCAAATTTCCTTGTAAGGAGCTCCAATTTAAATGGACTGGCCCTTTTTATGAAACCACAATTCCATTCTTCAGTTGCCCACACCCCCATTGGCGCTGCTAGCAGAA
Source organism: Liasis olivaceus (assembly GCA_030867105.1). Taxonomy (NCBI): domain Eukaryota; kingdom Metazoa; phylum Chordata; class Lepidosauria; order Squamata; family Pythonidae; genus Liasis; species Liasis olivaceus. Next base: position 105,841,104 of record CM061349.1, on the reverse strand, counting down.
ACGAAGGCAGGGGCGGTGTGACTACTTTAGCAGATAAAAGCTGAAACACTGCTTTGTGAACTTCTTGTGTTGATACATCATCCTCTTCTGGAATTAACAATTCCAATTTACCATCAGGATGACAAGCGATCTGGCACTTCCATTTACACAAGAGATCCCTGCCCAATAGGTATGGGGATCCCTCAGTGCCAATAGAAAAGGATGTTCAGCAGTCAATGGGCCCAGTGCAAATAGAGCTGGCTCTGACCAAATGTGTTTAATAGGCATGCCAGAAATTCCTGTTACTAATACTCCTCTCTGTGTGGGCTGGAGTATTCCCTTAGCATCTTGGGCTCATCACTGACAAATCTGCTCCAGTATCCACTAATGCTTTACTATTCTGAGACCCCAATTTAATATTAACTTCCCCCTGACCAGTGGTTGTGACTCTCAGAGGGGCCACAGTTGCCCTCCTGGGGCATCCCTAATTGAATAAATCTTCAGTGGGAGCAGTAGTGGTGAGTCCCACAGGGGCTTGATTCTGGGGACAGTCCTTACGCCAGTGGCCTTGCTTTCCACAAAGAAAACATCCTGAATTCCATCCATGATTCTGAAAACCTCCTCTTCTTTGCCTCATGCTTCCTCTCCATCCAGATCCTCTCCTGTCACACACATTTGTCTTGAGGATCTCTGGTGGGCCCTTGACCCATACTCAGTTGGAATGCAGCTATTCTGACTTTATGCTTTTCTTTTTTCTCGAGATGTATTTGCTGACGCCAGTGATGACTGGCTTCCTCCCTGAGTTGGTTGACAGACTTACTCTCCCATCCCCGAATATGGGTCCTTACTCTGTTTCCTAGCCATGGTTCTAGTTGGTTTACAAAGTGCTGATGAACAGCATTCAACATATCTGTTTTGGGGTCCTGTGCTCCCACGCTTCTTAAAGGCAGTAATCAGTCTTCATAAAAATCGCCAGGATTTTCATCCGTGTTTTGTTTTATATCTTTAGCCCAGTCCGTTACAGCTGAATAAATAATTGGAACAGCATTGGCAAAAGAATGTGCATTTGCAAGTGATTGTTCAAGATTTTCTGCTTCACTATCAACTTTTGGAGCTTCTGCTGGCCAGTCAGATTGCCTGTAAATTCTGGCCACTGCAGTGACTGGCATGATATGAGAGATTAACATTTTAAAGTCAGCATGTGTTGGATGGTATGTGTCAATGCATAGCTTCAATTCTTCCCTGAATTTTCTGGGTTCTCAAGGATGGGTGGAAATCATCTTCAGAAGGCTTCTAATTTTGGGGATTCCAGGAAACATGTACTGCTGTGATTTCTCCTATGCCATTAAGTATTTGCCTCATAGGATATAATTGAGTCGGAGATCTAGTATGACTTGCCACGGGGCTGCTAATAGTGGATTCTGCTGGTCCAGTTGAGGACTGGGGGGAGGGGGTTGTGGCAGCTCCTCCCCCCACACTTGCATCAATAGGTAGCTGAGTAAGTGGCCTCTCTTGCAAGGTTTCCCTTTGTTGATTGCAAGGAGGGGTGGTCAGCATAATTTCCAGGAGAGGGTCTTCCCATTGTGTTAAAGTTAACTCTCTCTCCTGTTAATTTGTTAGCTGACAATTGGGGATAAAGTCATGCTGGAGACTGAGGCTTTTTCATTTCTGTTGTTGAGTTTTGCTTTCACTGTTAACTCTTTCCTGTTTGTCTGCTTTTGTTTCTGACTGCAGCTTTTGATAATTATGTTTCCAGCTGCTGGCTTTGCTTTCTGCCTCCCACTTTCTGTGGTCCAGATAACAAACTGCTTCAGCTGTCTCTCTTTTGCTTTGAGTGGGAGAATCAAAATGAATTTGTTAACTCTGTCTAGTCTGGTTTTCTCCCAGCTTCCCCAGAGCAACCACTGAGTATTGCTATAACCCTTTGTACCATTATGCCGTTGTTCCATATATTTAATTACTTCTGAACCAAACTTTTGCTGCATAAATATAGCAGGAGCTTCCTGTGGAGCCTCCTTCAAAGCATGCTTTGTTTGCAAATTAGCCATTTCTTTCTTTTTCTTCCCCTTCCTCCCAGGGATTCTTAACCCTTCCAGATTTACTTATCTGATTTGATTTCTACCCGCATCCAGGTCTGGAGGTTCCTCTCTTGCTGGCTTCTCTCTTCCTGCGTTGATTATTTTGGTCCTTTAGATTCACATGATGGGCTGCTCCCAACTGGGGAGGATCAGCTTTTACGTGATCCCTCACACTTTCACTCATTCTTTTTCTTTCACAGCCCATGGGGGAAAAAGTGTGGTCCTAAGACCAACACCCAGCCTGGGTGCATGGTGGAATTTTAAATGGATACACTTAGACACCTCTCACAATCTGCCCGGACACCGTTAACACTTCCCTCCTTGCCTATTAGCAGCTTAAGGCAACTTCATTCAAGGCAAACAACAAGAAAAGGGAGTTTGAGCACATTCTCAGGGTCTGCCTCTGCTCGACACAAAAGGAATGCAGTAACTCTGCCAAGACCAAACTCCCCCTTGTGTTCTGGACACCCCTGGTCATCGCAATTAAACTCACAGGAAAGCCAGGGGTAGCTGAGAGTTTGGCATGGCCATGCATTCAACAGACCTCCCTAACCAAAATAGACTTTTAGACACAGACTGTTGCCTTACACACACACCTAAACAGTGCCCTTATATGGCAATGGGAAAAGGGCATGGGATCAGGCTCACCACAACACTCATCTTGAAGGGTGCCCTGCTGTCATCTCCAGTTGCAGCTTGAAGATTGTGAATCCCACTACTGACACCAGTTTCTGTGGAATCAAAATGCAGGACTTAAATGCAAAATAACCAAGGCTTCACTGCAGTGTTTATTAGACAGTGCACACTGGAGGGGACCCACCAAGAGTTAGTGGGAGACACTCTCCTACAAGCAAAATGGATATCCTGATATTTATACACTTCTACAAGAAGGGGAAGGGAAAAAAATGCATACACATACATATTCATATGATGATGCAAACATACCTAAATAAGCAATACTTCTCAAGTTACTTTCTACCCCTCTGTTATCTACTATCTACAAGGAAAACAATAGTGTCATAGAGAAGAAGAAACACATTAGTTCAAGGTGCCAAATGCCAGGAAGAACGCATCCTCCTTCAAGACAGATGCCTTGGCATGTGAGGATGTTTGTGATAAGGCTTTTTACAACCAGCCTAGTTCCCACCAACTTCAAGGGTGCTGCACATTTCTTTATATTTCAGTTTTATTAAGGCAATCCCATTCATCTGAGGCCTCCAAAAACCTGCTTCTTTCAGCCAAAGATGTATTTTCCTCACATATAACTCTATGTGGCAAAGATATACCATACCCTGTGCTGATGGATGACTTCACCCAGTGGCTAAAACAACTCAAGGTGGCAAACATACCTAATACTCCTGCCTCCTATTTTCCCCACATGACAACCGTGTGAGGTGGGATGGGCTGAGAGTAACCGGCCCAAAGTCACCCAGCTGGCCTTCATGTTTAAAGGAGGCCTAGAACTCACTGTCTCCTGATTCCCAGGCCAGCACCTTCACCACTACACCAAACTGTGTTATATGTCATTATATGAACAAAATTTGATGGAGAGAAGCTTCCTGCTTAATATTTTCACTAGGTTAGGTCCAATTCTAGTACTGAGATTCAGGAAGAGTTTGTGTTTTGAACAATACCTATGCAATGAAATAATACATGAACAAAAGAGGTGAAGCTTATATCGCAGTTTGATCACCCTTGTGGATGCCTCTACTACTCCCTAACTTTATATTTTCAACTTTCACAAGAATACTTTATGCATATGATGAAGTGAACTACTGTCCATGAAGATTTATGATATAATAAATTTGTGTTGATTTTTGATTTCTAGTATTTTACCTAAGTCCTCTGTTAAATTCTTGCTCTAATTTATGGATATGATACATTATGCTTTTCTCCATTTCTTTCTGATATTCTTTAAATGCTTGTAAACTGTTAAAAACAATTTTATTTTCTTTTTGCAAACTATGAATATATTCATATATATATATAAATTCCCTTCTCACCCCTATGGGTGGTATGTGTCTTCCTCAATCTCGGGTCCTCTACCAGAGGCCTGGGAGTTTGAGGGTTCTGCGCAGTATCTTAGCTGTTCCTAGCACTGCACTCTTCTGCACAGAGAGCTCTGATGTTGTTCCTGGGATCTGTTGGAGCCACTCTCCCAGCTTAGGGGTCACAGCCCCGAGTGCTCCTACCACCACTGGGACCACTTTGGCCTTGACTTTCCACATCCTCTCTATTTCCTCCTTCAGGCCCTGGTACTTCTCTAACTTCTCATGCTCCTTCTTCCTGATGTTGCTGTCACTTGGCACTGCTACATCTATCACTACCACTGTCTTCTGGTCTTTGTCTACTACCACGATGTCTGGTTGATTGGCCAGTACCTGCCTGTCCGTCTGGATCTGGAAGTCCCACAGGATCTTAGCCCTGTTATTCTCCACGACCTTCTGTGGAATCTCCCATCTGGACTTGGGGGGGGGTCTAGCTCATATGCTGTGCAGATGTTCCTGTACACAATGCCAGCTACTTGGTTGTGCCTTTCAGTGTACGCTGTTCCTGCCTGCATCTTACACCCTGCCACTATGTGTTGGACTGTCTCTGAGGCCTCTTTGCACCATCTGCACCTTGGGTCCTGTCTAGTGTGGTAGACCCCTGCTTCTATGGATCTGGTGCTTAGTGCCTGTTCTTGTGCTGCTATGATCAGTGCCTCAGTGCTGTCTTTTAGTCCGGCCCTTTCCAGCCACTGCTAGGATTTCCCAATGTCAGCCACCTCAGCTATCTGTTGATGGTACATCCCATGCAGGGGCTTGTCTTGCCATGGTATTTCCTCCGCTTGAACTTCCTCCCATGTCTGCTGCTGCCTGAAGCATTCTCTCAGCAGCTCATCTTTGGGTGCCATCTTACTGATGTACTCCTGGATACTCCGGGTTTCATCCAGGACAGTGGCTTTGACACTCATCAGACCCCGCCCGCCCTCTTTGTGGCTGGTGTACAGTCTCTGGGTGTTGGACTTGGGGTGGAAACCTCCGTACATTGTGAGGAGCTTCCGGGTCTTCACATCGGCAGCCTCCATGTCTTCCTTTGGCCAGCTCACTATACCGGCAGGGTATCTGATGACTGGCAGGGCATACATGTTGATGGCATGGATCTTGTTCTTCCCATTAAGCTGGCTCTTCAGGACCTGTCTTATCCTTTGGTGGTACTTGGATGTTGCTGTCTTCCTTGCCTCCTCCTCATGGTTCCCATGTGACTGTGGGACACCAAGGTATTTATAGCTGGTTTCTATGTCTGCTATATGGCCCACTGGTAGTTCCACTCCATCGGTCTTAACTACCTTCCCTCTCTTTACTATCATCCTGCCACACTTCTCCAGTCCGAATGACATCCCAGTGTTCTCGCTGTAGATCCGTGTCAGGTGGATCAGTGAGTCAATGTCTCGTTCACTCTTAGCATACAGCTTGATGTCATCCATGTAGAGGAGGTGGCTGATGGTGATTCCACTCTTGAACTTGTACCCATATCCAGACCTTGTGATTATCTGGCTGAGGGGGTTTAAGCCTATGCAGAACAACAGTGGGGACAGTGCATCACCTTGGTATATGCCGCACTTGATGGCCACTTGTGCGAGCTGTCTTGAGTTCACTACCAGTGTTGTCTTCCACAGTCCCATTGAGTTCTTGAGGAAGGTCCTTAGTGTCCTGTTGACTTTGTATAGTGCCAGGCATTCACAGATCCATGTGTGTGGCATTGAGTCATAGGCTTTCCTGTAGTCAATCCAGGCTGTGCTCAGATTGGTCTGCCTAGACCTTGAGTCTCAGGCAACAGCTCTATCTATGAGTAACTGGTGTTTTGAGCCTCTGGTGTTGTTCCCAATGCCCTTCTGAGCTGTGCTCATGTACTGGCCCATATGGTCTTGTAGCTTGGCAGCTAGGATGCCTGATAGAACTTTCCATGTTGTGGGGAGGCAGGTTATTGGCCGGTAGTTGGATGGTGCTGTTCCCTTGTGGGGTCTTTCATGATCAGCACTGTCCTTCCTTGTGTTAGCCAGTCCGGGTGGGAGCCTGCTGCTAGCAGTTGGTTCATCTGTGCTGCTAGGCGTTCATGCACTGCTGTTAGTTTCTTTAGCCAGTAGGTGTGGATCATGTCCGGGCCAGGTGCTGTCCAGCTTTTCATGTTCTTGACCTGCTGTTGGATGTCTGCTACTGTGATGGTGACTGGTTCCTGTTCTGGGAGATTGCTGTGGTCTGCTTTCAGGTCCTGCAGCCCTTTTGCACTAGTGTTATGTGTCTTCTCTTTCTCCCATATGTTCTTCCAGTACTGTTCAGTTTCCGCTGCTGGTGGCTCAGCTGTTACTGTGTGGTTGCACTGCAGTTGGGAGTACATTTTGGATGGTTCTTTGGAAAACAGGGCATTTATCTTCTTGGCCTCTGCTTCTCTAGTGTATCTCCTTAGCCTGGCAGCCAGTGCTGTGCTGTGAGCCTTTGTTTAGCAGTCTCTAGGGCTTCAGATGGAGTCAGGCCCATATATTTTTTCAGTAGCTGAGTCTTATCCCTAATCTCCACACACTTCTGTAGTTCCACCAGCTGACTGACTTCTCTCCGAGTTGCCTTGATCTTAGCCTCCAATCTCATTTTCCAGGGTGGGTATGTACTGCTGTTCTTCTTGATCGTGTAGCCAAGCATTTCCAGGATTACAGTGGCTGTAGCATATACCAATTCATTGGTTTCAGTTATGGTGGTAGTAGGGATTGTCTGGAGGGCTCTGTTGGCATCTTCTAGCATACTATCTGATGGTACTTCTCCAATGAGCCTTGGTAATCAGACTCGAGGGTTGACTGTAGCTAGTTTATCCATGTTCTTATGCCTCATATCAGCTGCTGTGCTCTGTAATGGAAGGGGTGGCAGTGACATTCCAGCTTCAGGTGTTGGCTGCACATCTGCTTGTTCTTCTAGGTCTGCTTGAGTCCGGGTTGTAATGTGGAGTTGGTCTATCTCAAGTTGTGAGAGCAGCTTCCTCTTCACTATGTTGAAGCGCTGGGTAACTAGTTGTTTCTCAGTTAGTGTGGATGTAGGCCTTCTGTCTATCCATAGTTCCCTCATACGTTTCATATATCCCCTCTCATTAGGTCTGCTGTTGTAGTAGCATTCCATCAATTCCAAGTTCTCTTGTCTTGTCCATGTATGGTTTGTTCCCGTAGCCCACTTAACATCAGATTGTCCTGGTTCCCCAACATCTGACGCGGACCTTGTTAATCCGGGTGACGTCCGAGCCAGCATGACTCTCTTAGTTCATGTCACTCTCATATTTGAGGTAGGCAGGTGAAGCGTTAGGGGGTCTTTGCCCAAGGACCCCTACTGGTAAGGTGGGTACCAGCCTGGATTTGAACCCCAGTCTCCTGCATCAAAGGCGGTGTTCTAACCACTACGCTATCCAGCCACTAAACTTTTTTCTATTTATGAAACACACCTAGATTCTTTTTTCCGCACATTCATGTACTAACTATGAGCCCCATTCTTAATTTTAAGGGAGAGTTGAAAGTCACATGAAAACTTCATTCTGTGTCTATGGTAGGTATGTTCCCAATTTCTTTTATTCATTGTAGGCTTCTGTTTTATTCTTACTGCAGTGGCTTGTGCCAGGAGTAAATAGTACTGTAGGGTGAGGGCCTACTGAGTCTTTCATGGGGTAATCATGAAGTCAATCAGAAGGCTGGTTTTATGGAAAAACTGTTTTCAGCTTTTCTTTTTGTGTGTTTTTTCCCTGCAGGTGCCAAACTGAACTGGCCGGCATTTGGAGTGTCCAGTCTGACAGAGTCATTCCACAGGCAAGGGCCAAACCACCTGAAGGAAAGTCTCACTTATGAGTCGTCTGAAAGTCCTGTAGGAGTTGGCAATGTCTCATGTGACATGGCGAAATCCTGCTTCTTGTGGAATACTGGCTGTCATAATGCCTTTGATAGCCTTATCTTCCATAATATGGACCACTATCCATAGACCTTTAAATCAGTCTAGCAGGTAATTCTATGAACTGATTTTTGCCAGTCCTTTCTAGGAGATGTTGCACTTTGCACTGTTCATCAGAGAAAGTAAAACACTAGCAAAATGAAATCACCGAAATGGTTTGGCCTGAAGGAATTACTCATGTTTCACAAATATAGACTCCTTCCCTTCATTCAGTCATTTAGCCTTCCCTTAGCAGATTCCAGTATTAATTGATTTCTGCTGAGATCACGTACAAGGTATTTTCCTCATCAAAGTAACTAAGTCAGGACTTAATTATGTAAAGTTTTTATATTTCAATTAATGTAGAATCAGATTGAGTGCAGAACCTTTATTAGTTTAAGTTTCTCAAGCATTTCCATGTAAAGTGCCATCTTGTCTGACATTCTCAAAGCATGGAGGGCTTACTTTGTGAACTGCCAATAATAATAATAACAACAACAACAACAACAACATCATCATCTCCATACCCATACCTGTATCCATCTCCCATTCCATGCAGGTAATGAAATGAACAATAGTTCACAAAAATTGTCACATAATAAATTTCTTAGTCTTTAAGATATCACAACATTTTTTGTTGCTTAACCTGCTGGAGAGTATTCAGTATTTTTGCGGAAAATGTTTTTAAATGAGCAAATAAAATACGTTTTTAAAAGATTATTGTATTTTCTTAACTAATTTATAGAATCAGTAAGCCTTTGAAATACTCTGAATCAAATCCAACCACATATCAGATCACCATAATGTGTTGCTGACTCTTCTTAGGAACTCGGAATGAGGTCTACAAAACCAATAACATGATGCTTGTGTTGTAGCATTACAGTGCACAAATGAAAAGTTGGCAAGCACACATTTCAGAAGCTAAGATGTAAGATATCAATATATAAATATTTTTGAAATCAGGGAGAACAATACAGTCCTCAAAATATGAAGCTGAAATTTGGCTCATGCAACAGAACTTGCACTTGCACTCCTATTCCCTTGATCCTTATTTCTCATTCACTCTGAAATCAGTTATGGAGAGTCCTCCAATGCCTTGGAGCAGATTACTGGGGATCCCAGAAAGATGACAGAGATGAAGGAATCCATTCTACTTGTGGGTGCCATTCGATAATTGGAGTCACAGCATTAGATGTAACCCATGTGTTTGTTACATGCCCATTTTTGGAAAATAACCAAATAACACAACAGATTTTGATATCCAACGTTGTTCTAGCTTCTGTGATAGGACTTCTACCTTTGCTCCTTCTGAAGAATCCTTGAGCCCTTGAGATTAAATATGGAGAGCACAAGGAACATTTCAATCATGAGAGGGCATATGTTGACTAGCACAGAGATATAGGACCTTTCCCACTTGTACCTAACCACAGTACATACTTATCTGGTAATATCTTTTTCCCTTGGATGTTGCATTTGTCTTGTTCCCAGCCCTTGAATGAAACAGGCTAAAATTGTGCTTAACATACTGATATTAAAGCAGTGTTTTCCCCCTTAGGCTGACTTCACTGGAACAATGGCCACAAGGTGTGTAAAATCTATTACACTTTGCCAATCATTCTGCTGGAGATGAAGCCAGGTGAGTAATAGTGCGGTGGATCAGAGCAGGGCTCCTTGATTGTTTCTTTTTGATGCTGGCGTGCTCCCTCTGATAGCAGGATTGTTCTGGTTGTCTTTTCGGAATTGTGCGGCACCACTAGAATGGTCACATGCTTTGTTTTGTGCTTTTGAGTCAGTTTTTGACTCCTGGTGACTGTCTGGACAAGTCCCTGCAGTTTTCTTGGCAAGGTTTTTTTTTCAGAAGTGGTTTGCCATTGTCTGCTTCCTAGGGCTGAGAGAGAATGACTGGCCCAAGTTCACCCAGCTGGCTTTGTGCCTAAGGTGGGACTAGAACTCACAGTCTCCTGGTTTCTAGCCTGGTGCCTTAACCACTAGACCAAACTGGCTCTTCTAGAATGGCCCCATGACAGTACCGTAAGTGTTTGGACTGTGTGACCCTAATTGATTTAGCACAAATCTGAAATAGCAAAAAAGTAAAGTGATGGCACAACCTCCTTCCCATTACTTCCTGAACTGGTGGAAATGGAAAGTCAGCTTTTGTTGTCCGTATAAAGAGTGGAAAGAAACGGGGGAGAAATCCTAAGTAAAAGTGCTGCTTGTGACTCAGCTCCCTTTGTGGTTTTGCTCTGTTGTTATTGTTGATTAATGAACCTTATTTAGCTTTGGTTAAGGCAGGATGTGGTGTGGGAAGAAGGGCATGGGGAGGAGCAGAGAAGTGACTGACAGAGTCCTGCCCCCAGACCTCTCCCACTCCTGCTGCAGTGGGGGTTGTTACGGAGGCTTTTCCTGCCATCTGATGACCTGTGGAAGGGGAGGGCAGCAAAGCTAGAGGAATCAACCCATCCCTTTGCCTACCGTGTGCAGCATGCGCAAAAACATGGCAGCACCCTTCAGCCGTGAATCAGAATAGACACCCTGAAGGCAAGATGGGGATCAGCAATAGGGCAGCATATTTCATGCTAGCATGGTTTTCTGCTGACCCAGCATGGTTGGCAAGTACTTTAACTCAGCCTATAGTTGAGAAGAGTTCAGCAGAACTGGCTTGATCATGAGACAAAGTGAGGCAACCATCTCAAGCAGCACTGCTGAGGGGCACAAAAAGGCCCCACCTGTATTTGTCATGTGGCCTGTCCTTAATGGCCACAGCTCTTCTGCCGCTCTTACGGGTAGGGGACAAGACTGTCCTGTTGCCTCTCCGGTTCACATTTATACATGCACTGAGAAGGGTTTCCAATATTGTACCCACAGGTGCTAATTGTGTCTGCCATTCCTCAGTCATTTTGTGCTTACCAGGCTCTCTGCTTCACCTGATTTCATTTGTATTTCCAATGTCATTTGACATTTTAATTGAGACATCTTATTGGAGAAAATTTGGTTAGCAATTTCTTAGTAGTCTTCTTTACAATTCATATAAAGCTGAATAAACTATTTTCTTAGGATGCCTTTAAATGAAAAACAAGCTTTACAAAACACTGTAGCCCAATGCATATTAATTTTTAAAAACTCATCTTCAGTTTCTTGAGCTGACACAACTAGCTCAGGCATACTATAAATATTTATATCCCCCCCATACATGTGTGTGTCTCCACACACGCACACACACACACACACAGAGTAGCTTGGAATCAACTCAAACACAATGTGACTATTTTAATTTCTTAGAACACGTTAGCACATGACTTCTAACAAAATACAAAACGACCATAACAATGTTACATTACTATTAGCTGGACATTCATGTCCATAACTCCAAAAGCATTAGTACATTTTTCTGTTTTTTGGGTGAGGGCAGCAATTAACCTTGGGAGGTATACTGAATACAGGACAGACCAAGGTCATAAAAAATAGATGAAACTGAAAAAAAAATGGGTTGGACTACAGCAAATAAAAACTGGAATGCAAATATTGAATATATTAATATATTAAAAAATACAAGCCAGATGCTTCTAAGGGATTCAGAAGAAAGTCATGAAAGCTATAACAACAGTGCTACTTCAACTGTGGTCTGTGAACCAATGCTGGTCTGCGAGCTGTTTGTTATCAGTCCACAATAAGTACAGAATTAGAGAGTAAACATTTAGACACTTTTCTAGCAATTTGACATTGCCGTGACATCCACATGTGATCAGTGTAATTTTATGGTTGTTGAATCTAATAGTAAAATATTTGGACTTGTATTTTTTTTTTCAGTTTATTTTTCTAATAATTCCTTGTTATTGTACTTTACAAAAGTATCAGTCCATAACGGATTGGAAATTAAACACCCAGTCCTTCACAGATAGTTAGAGAAGTGCTGTCTTAGTAGGCAGAAAAGCATACAGTATTCTCATATGTACTTTTGCCACAATAGCCAACCTGCTTCTAAAAAATTAAGAAACTCAAGCCTTTTTGTCACCAAGCAAAGCATTAAAAAAAATAATAAAAGAGCAGTTTAAAAGATAAACAAGCGATTGGATCAATTCCCAAATATTTCTTTTCATATTCAAGTTGATCTTTCATTTGTCAATTCATTCTTTCTAGCCCTCTTTCAAGACACATCATTTAGATGATTTGCCACTGAAGACTGATATTAAACCAAACACCTACATTTTTGTGGCAAATGAGGAAGAGCTCAGTGGGCTGTATCATAGAGGGTTCCTGCTGTAATGACATCATGAGCATTAGTCTTCAGGCAGCAAAATTCTGATGTTGAGATAAGCTGTCTTTTTTCAATTACTGAATGCATACCTATTGGGTTGGCCATGTGAGGAAGCACTTTCCCAGATATCATGTCTTTATGGCCAAGGAACACAAAACTTTGATTGCTTTGAAACTTCATTTTTCTGGATAGGTGTTTCTGTCTTAGAATAAGATGGTTTTCTATCTTTCTGTCTTCCCTTTTTGTATGTTGTTATCTTCATAACAATCAGAGTTAACAGGCCAAACCTAAATTTCAGTCTTCAAAATTGAATAAGCCAGAAACTTGCTATGTGAGATTGAATAAAATGTCCGGAAGCAGAACAATATAGGCTGGATGAATGTTCATTTTTTAAAGAGACAGTATTCTATGAAAAGAAGAGCCTTGCTCCAAAGGTTCCCCTAGAAGAAAGGGAAAGGGTAGGGAGGCAATCTTTATGAACTCCCTTTGAATTCCTCAGCTCTTTTAGATGGTCTTCTGATTTATGCTGAATATAATAGGCAACAACAGAAGTAGGAATCAATGAACATTGCCATATTCAGCCAGTCTTGCAGTGGTTTTAACTCTTACTCCCATAGGAATTTTTGGTTGGAATGAGACCCTTCTTTTCTGTGCTAAAAAACAAGAAACATGAGAAGCAGTATTACTCAAATGGTGTTGCATTACAATCTGTTATTCAGTTCTTTCTGATTTCTTCTTTTTTCCAACTTTAATTTTATTTCATTCTCTTTTCACATCAATTTCATATGTCTTACAGATATAAAAAGTAAGCATCTTTTGATTTGGGAAGTATGCATTACTTATGTATTTTGAAATTCCTGTCATGTCTGGGCGTGTGTTCTCTATTACAGCTGCTGTTGCAATCTTCATTGTCTACTCATTTTGAAGTCATATATTGTCTACAATAAAACACCACTTTTCAGCTGAGAGTTTCCAAAACAGTTGACAAGAGGTTCAAAAAACATCCTTAATTTAAATTTTCCTAAAACAGTAAGTAATAAAATACTGTATTCAGTGTAAACATATGAACACATTATTTTTATTAACAGCCTGATAATAATAGAGGGATAGTAGTAGTAGTAGTAATAATAATAATAATGTAAATAGAGGGATATTTTGACTTTTTTTTAATTTTGATTTTGCAGTACCTATGATTTTGTTGCTGAAAAGAAATAATGGACCTTGAACATTCAGAAGAACTTTAACTTTCAGATAGGTTTCCTGCTTATATGCTGAGTATTAATTGGTCTGTATGAGAAGTGTTTGATGGATACCACCTCTTCCTGATTACATCTATGCATCCCATCAGGTTCAGCAGGAGGGGTATGCTGTGAGTCTCATCTACTAAGCAGTTCCATCTGATGGGGCCCAGAAAATGTGCCTTGCCTGCTGTGGCTCCCACCCTCTGGAACATCATTCTCCCCTGAGGTAAGGTTAGCTCCATCCCTGTTACCCTTCTGGAAAGCCCTTAAAACATGGTTTTTCCAGTACCTGGGGGAGCCTACAAGATGGATGTATTATATGAATTGTTGGTATTCTCCTGCAATCTTGGTTTTTCTATTTTTTAAATTTTTATTTGTACTTTACTGTTTTAATGATTGCCATACTGTTTTAATTATCACTGTGGTTGTACGCCACCCAGAGTCATATTCTGTGAGATGGGTGGCAATATAAATCTGCTAAATAAATAAATAATAAAATCCACTGTAGGAGAAAGGCCTACAGTAATGCAGGCTGGTATGTAAATATTCCTTGGCTTCCCAGTATAGGACTGAGAAAGACAGATCAGCCGAAAGTCACCCCACAGACAGGAGCTTGACATCCACTATAGCCCCAGGCCTGGGAGCACAGCCAGGTCTTCAGAGACTTTTAAAATATCAGGATGGGATCTCTGAGCACATGGTGTTCCAGAGGGCAGAAGCTGTAACAGAGAAGGTGCACTTCCTAGGTACCAATAGATGGCACTGCTTAATTGAAGGGACCCAGGAAACCTCACTCTGCCCAATTTCACTGGATAGGCAGAAATTAGGAGGTCTCTAAAATAATGGGGCCATATGCCATGAAGAGCTTTGTAGATGATAATAAGCACCCATAGGCAAACTGGCAACCAGTGCAGGTTGTGGAACAGTGGTGACTTGCCCTGACACATTCTGGGCCACTGCCACATTCTGGACCAGCTTCCAGGTGATCATCAAGGACAGCCCCATGTAGAGTGCATTGCAGTTGTCCCTTCATGAGTTGACTAGGGTATGAGTAATTGTCTGGAGGGCCCCCCAATCTAGGAATTGGCACAACTCGTGCACTGGATGGATCTGTGCAAAAGCCTTCCTGCACACAGCTACTACCTGCTCTTTGAGCAACAGTGTGAGTCCAGGACAAACCCCAGATTTTGCACCATCTCAAATGGGGAAGTGCCATCCCATCCAAGACTAAAGATGAAAAGTCTCCAGATCTGAGCAGGGAGCGGGGCAAATATTCACAGCAATTAGTCTTGTCAGGATTTAGCCTGACCCTGTTCCTCCCCACCCAGACTCAAACAGCCTCCAGACACTGGGTCAAAACACTGACAACATTACCTGGACATCTTGGTGTCAAAATGTATAATTGGGTATTATCTGCATACTGATAACCTCACCCAGCAGTTTCATGTAGATGTTACAGGAGGGGGGAAGTGTTGGGCCCTAAGACGTCCCATAGATGAGGAGCCACAGGCACAGCCTCTCCCCACCTGTCATTACTGACTGAAGCTGACCACAGAGAAAGGAGGAGAACCTCTATAAAGGGGTGCCTCCCACACACAAACCCTGCAGCCTGTCCAAAAGGATACTGAGGTCAACAGTTTCAAAAGCCTCTGAGAGATCAAGGAGCACAATGATGGATACACCACTCCCATTCTGGTTCCATCAAAGGTCATCAACAGTGCCACCAATAATGTTTCTGTACTGTACCCTGGCCTAAAAACGGATCGAAATGGGTCCAGATAATTCATTTCCTCCAAGGTGTTCTGCAGTTGTTGTCTGACCACCTTCTCAACAACCTTCCCCGAATAGTTGTCCAGAATTATTGGGTCCAGTAAGGGCTTCTTGAGGGTAAGGCACACCACCAACTCTCTCAAAGAAGCAGACACCGCTGCATGGATGCAACTACCGGTCACCTCCCAGGATCCTTAACAACATTGTTTGTGCATGTAGAGCTTCTACAGATATTTTTCCTTCTGTAGACATGACAGTAAACTACTTAAAGGTTTTTACAAATTAGTCCTTGTGTTAATACATGATTATTGGTTTGTTTTCATTACTGATTTAAGACAAAGTTGGAAATGACTGCTTAATAGTCATTTCCCTTGCAAGTTGCAAGGAACATGCAAGTTGCATTTCAAATTCCATGTTCCTCTTTTCTCAACAGTGGTCATGATTTTATTTGAATATGTGAGCTGAGCGTTCCCCAGTCTGGTACCTCCACATGTGGTGGGGAAAAAGTGTGTTGTAATCAATCAAAGCCAGACTAAAATGAAATACTTTTATATTTATATCATATTTATATTTATGCAAAACTGCAGATTGCTTTACATCAATAAGGGCAAATTGTACACAGTGAAAAACACCCACATCAAGATGCTAAAGTTGTTTAAAATACAGGACAATATATTGAGAGTCTGGAATGTTAGAGGATTTTTTAAAACAGCAACTTTTTAATGTTTTGAAGGAAAAAGTTCCACATTTTGAAATATGATATTTTACCTAACCTCTGAAATTTCTGTGTACTGTATTTAGATATCAATGATTATGTTCCAAACAGAGAGTTTGGAGTACTGTATTTTAGTCCAAGTGCAAGGTTTATATGTGAACTACTTCATGAAAATTATGTAATAATGTAAAGATGAATGAATCACCCTTATTGATTGGTTGACAGATTTCAATCAATTATTACTTAACACAATATAAATTAAAACAGTACAATGTTAGAACATAATGAGTAGTTTTAACTTGACTTTATATTTTAGATGTTATCATCTATTTTTACTGATGTATAATACTCAAATGTTCCTGTGCAATATATCCTATCACTGTTTCTATCTTTGGTGCAATAAATTTCTACCAAGAATGCATCCTTTGAAATAAAAGATATGAGTCAGAAACAAACCACACACTTCCTGAATAACATGCTTTGTCTGCTATCTCTTATTTCCATAGGTGTGCGTGCATTTCAGCTCTAAGGAAAAGAAAGACTATAAATTGTCACCCACTTTGAGGCTGGTTTTCTAGAGTTTTTGCTAGTCTGTGATGTGGCATAATTGCAAAGGATAGATTCCATGTACCACGCAAAGGCTTTGGGTTTGTGTGAGACTTTAGACCCATCACTTCATGTACATTGTCTCTGTTTGCTCCTCCCTGTCCCCTTTGGCGAGTAACGTGAAGTGTGAGATAGGAGAAAAGTCCATTTGTAGAGTTAGAGTGTTAAAAAGGCAACCATAAAATAAATGACCTTAAAGCACGTCTTTTTACTGTTTTGGCCAAGATTAAGTGCAGTATCTGTTCATATCAGTCTTTTTCCTTACACTTATCGACATTTGAAGTAGTGGCACTGAGCTCCTATTTCCCATCAGTAGTACAAATGCACATTTAAAAGGTATGCTTTCTTGCTTTGTTATAACATCGAAGTGCACCCTGATAACCATTTTGAAATATATTATAGCAAATATTTAAACTCTGGTGAATGTGGACAAGGCTATAAATGTTGTCCATCATAAATGTGTTTATCTCATTTTCAGTCATGCCAGGAATGTCTGTAGGTTTTGAGATTATGGCATTTAAATATTGCAGACAGGAAGGTTGATTATCAAAGAATGTCACAAAAACAAGCAAAATAGAATGAATGATAACATGAGTGGTCGCTTGGGGTGAGTAGATAAATTGAAGCTAAGAAATATGCTTCATAACATAGATTTCTTGTGAATGAAAACTAACCGAGGGATTGGTCTAGCTGTTCTATTTGTTTTTTCATTCTCTGAGAAGGTTTAGTTAGAAGATTATGTCTACAAACTGTTCAATCTTACTGGGACATCTTTGGCAGCCTATTTACAACCTACAGTATTAAGTTGTAAGACTTTTCACTTTCTGGGCTCAGGCCAGTTTAACTGATAGACTCAGAAATGCTGTTGCTGTAAGGAGTGCTGAACCCAAGAAGGAGGAGGAATCAGGTACATGCCTTCCCCTCACTTTTTCTGATTTTTTTTTTTTTACAGTACTGTTATGAGCATTTTAAAGTTACATTATTTTATTAACGTTGTAGGTATCTCTACTTTTACTATGTTAATTGGTATAGCAGAATAAAATTAATGGAAAACAAACCCCTTTCTATCCTACCTGAATGAGGACTGGAATGGATGGAGGAGGGGGTGCGCAAAATTTTCAGGCCTGTTGGGGACAGGGATGTGTTTTGAACAGATAAAATGTACGCCTAAGGCACTCTTTTGCCTTTCAACCTCCCCAACCCCCTAAAACACAACAAAAATAATCCAACAACAAATTCAGCTTTGTCTTCTCTGGTGGGGGGCGGGGTGCTCCCAGGGCATAAATGAGATGTTGGGAATTTCACGTCAGCTGCAAGCTACCCACCATTTAGGAAGTGCAGAAATGTGTAAATCCATGTTGGAAACTTAGAGCTGTCTAGTTTAGCTGGGTTGTGTAACAAAAGGACTTTGTAAACTGTTTCTCTTTCTTGACAACAGTTTTACTGCCACAGTTTGTTCAGCCTGATCACAGCATCCTATGGTTGCTTTGGCAAGCATTCAGGCAGTAACATTTCTGGAGCAGAAAAATGGCTATGTGACGCTTATGTCTGAGCCACAGGGCTGTTCCTTCAGATAGCTCATTTATGATATCTTAATTAAAAGATTTGTTTTTAACCCAAATTATGGATTTGGGTTGTGTGGCAGGGTAAGATACCCTAATGGATAAGGGTGTCGTAATTGGGCCACGTTAAAGGGTTTTTGTATATTTGCCAGCTCCATGCAAAGACTCACGTAGATACTTACAGTAGAAGCTTCTCAGGACTGAAGACATCTGTGAGCAGACACATCCATAAGGGGCAGATCTGTTAGGCAATGAAGGAAGTTGTTGGTGATGTGCTTGTGCTGTGTGGATTGGAGGTACTGCGTCTATCAAGGAGTAAGGACTGGAGCTATTGAAGGAAAGCAGGTGCAGGTGGAGGGAGGATTTTTGGAGGAAGGAGGGATCTGCAATTGAGAGGCATCAGAAAGGGAGATCTGAAGAGCAAACTGGCAGGTTTTAAAAGACTGAAGCCTTTAGAAAGGACAGACCAGGAACCAATGAGTACATCTGGATTACAGTGCTGGAATCCCAAGAAACTCAGAAAAGAATTATTTTTCCCTCTTTCCTTCTGTAGGCTAAAAGCAAGCCCCAAAGTGAAACCGCTCTTTCACTGAGTGAGCACAATAAAATAATGATATGTAATGCCTATATGAAGAAGGAAGGGAACCAATCAGTCAGATAAGAAACTGCAGAAAGCTCCATACGTGTATATAAACATATCAAGTAGTTTATTAAGATGAGGCCATGGTAGAGTAGGAATAAGCACAAATTATTTACTTAAAAGTGCTGTAACAATAAACAACGTAATTTGTAAACATAACTGTATGTGTGTGTCTGGATAAGTTCTTGTTCATTTTCTATCCCCTAGCAAGGACTTGTATGCTGCTCAAAGTCAGTTCTTTGCCTCTAAGCCCCATAAATAAATAAACAAACCTCTATAAATGAATGAATTGCAGTCTTTCCAGTTTACTGATGTGCATAATTCATTTCCTCTCATTATATACTGTCAAAGGCAAACCCAGGTAATAGCAAATTTCCCCTCCAGTGCCCAGCAATGAAAAGGAAAAAGATGAATGTAACATAACAATTGTTTGTTTGGGTAAATTGTATCTATAGCGTTTCAGTTTCTTGTTATTCAAGTGTAATTCATCTTTCTTATCTGTTAATTTGAGTGTTTGCCACTTCCCACCTAGTTCCCATCACAGTTATGCAAATATAATGTTGCAATAAATAGAGTGGGAATGCTATGCTAAGAGTACAGTCTACGTTTGTATCTTTGTGTGTCTGTGTTAGCTGTAGCTTCAGACATATGAGTACTCAGTGGGCAAAATACAGTGCAAATCTTCAGGGAAGTGTTGTTTGAAGGGTATCCCAGCATGTTTGACTAAGAATAATATATCAAAAACCATTTATCATTAATGCAATTTAGAAACTTAATAGTGACTTCACTTACATTACCCTTATGCTGAAAGCTACTGTCAACAAATGGAAGAGCTCTGGCTTAACTGAGTATCTTTCCCTGCTCTTAGTTCCCCAAAATTATCAACTTTCAGTGGATGTCCTCTCAGATCTGTCAAATGTTGGCAGGGACAGGAGTGACTCCATTCATCTCCACACAGACTTGAGAGGGTTGCAGCATCTACAGGTAGTCCTCGTTTACTGACCATTCACAGTTATGATGGTGATGAAAAAGTAACTTTGTCACCAATCCTCACATTTACTACCTTCGCATGTCTGTAAAGTAAAATAAAGCTGAAGTAAGATTGTAAGCATGGTTGTGATTTCACTTAGTGACTACTTCGTTTAATGACTGAGTTGCCGGTTCCAATTGTTGTTGCTCAATGAGGCCTACCTGTACAGTAGAGTGATTTCTGCTGTCCACTCTGTTTTTGTGTAGAGATACCTAAAAGGATTAGTTCTTTCTGGTCATGCCTGAAGCCCTGAATTCATTTCTAGTGCTCTCTATGAACTGGAGGTAGGGCTTTATGTACTCTAGGGATTTTTTTCTGTCCATTTAAAGATTTTAAAATATGGCACTGTTTAGAATATGCCATAGGAATTACAGCTCTATAGTAACTCACTGTGAATCCTGAACCCAGAGTAGATCAGGGCATTTAGGTAGAATTAAACTCAAGGCAGAATGAGTGGCTCTGCTGGAATCATCTACAGAAGTTCACAAGAAACCAGGAACTTCTAATAAATAGTTTTTACTGAAGGAAAATCAGAAAGCTACAATGAATGTATTTATTTATTAGATTTACTATATATAGTACTGTCTTCCAGTGACCCTAATATTTCAAGAACAAGTTGTATTTCTAGACTCATACCCTTTTGCCCCTCTTGCTCATCTTATGTAATGGGCTGCTTAGCCCTCTCTTTTGGGCAGAAGGTCTGGCTTCTATCTGTTCTAGGTTTTGGTAATATCTAGATGTGATACTGTTTTCCTCTGTCTGTGTGAGATGTAACTTACTGGCTCTAATTTGCCCTGTTTCCAGCTTAGAATCATCACTGAAATTATCTGATATATGGTTTGGGAACTCTGCTGTGCACCAAAAGTTTAGGTAAATAATGCCTTTGGAATTATCCTGATCCACATCCTTTCTCACTTCCTTGAAATTATGCCATTCTTTCAGGAAGATCATTACCCTGAGAGCTTACATACAAATATTGTCAAATAGACAGATAGATAGGATAGCTCTATCCTTGCAGCTGTGGCTCCCCTCCCTCCGTCTGCCTATGCATCCATTTTGCCTTCTCTGAGGGATGGAGAATCCAGTGGAGGGACTGGCAAATCCACAGACTCTGTGGACAGATGGACTGGGGTTGGGGGTAGGAGAGAGTGTTCTTCCCCTGAATAAGGTCTGTCTACGGGTGAGAGCCGGGGGGAGTGGGACTGACCCTCAGAGTTATTGATGCTGGTTGTGTGAGTTCCTGCCCATTGAGTGAGAGTGGATTGGTGGGGGGAGGATGAGAGTATAGGGTGGAGTGGGCTGTTTCTCTGGAGGTGCTGAGTGCTAAGTAGGAGCAGAAGGTTGATGGCCCAGGAGGAGGCTGTAACTGGAGGTGTATGTATGGTGTGTGTTGGGGGGCCTACAGGCTTGGGTATGGATCAATTTAGCTGGGGGAAGTGGGAGGTCTTGGAGGAGTGGGGACAGGCTGTAACATCCTGGTAGTGACTGGTATGGGAAAAGTTGGCGGGAGACAAAGAGCAGGCCACTCACAGGGAACAGGCCAGAGATATCCTGTTCCTGTGGCATGTTCCAGCTCCTTGAGCTCACTCCCGGGCCCTGGTTGGCAGACTTCCAAGGCCCTGGGTTGTTGGCTGCTGCTACTGAATGCCAGGTCAGTTTGTAATCAGGCCACTCTCATCCATGATTTGATCATGGAGGAGAAAGCTAACCTGGCATGTATTACAGAGACCTGGCTGGGAGAGGAGGGGGGAGTTCCCCTTTCTGAGATGTGCCCGGCTAGGGTGGTGGTGGTCATCTGAGATACTTGGGAGACATTCAGGGGTGCTGCTCCTCAGATAGCAGGGTGCGAGACCCTATTTGTTAAGTTGGGCTCTAGGAGGGATCAGTTGGGACTATTGCTATTGTACCAGCCTCCCTGCTGCATAGCAACCTCCCTGACTGAGCTTCTTGACTCCATGGCTGGGTTGGCAATGAATTTCCCAAGGCTTATGGTCTTGGAGGACTTCAACTTGCCTTCTCTGGGAGCAAGGTCTGAGGTAGCTTAGGAGTTCATGGTCACCATGACAGTCATGGGCCTGTCCCAGGTCATTCAGGGCCCAACGCATAATAGTGGTCATACGCCTGGCCTGGTTATTCTGTCAGACCAGTGGCAGGGTGTTCCAGATTTGGGGGCGATATTAGCGTCTCCCCCGTCATGGTCAGATCACTCCTTGGTGAAACTCCAGTTCTTTGGCACCACCCACTCCACAGGGAGACCGGGCCTATTAGATTGGCCCACCCCAGACGACTGATGGACATGGTTGGATTCCAGAGGGAGCTTGGGGTTGTTCTGGAAGGTCTGCTACATGGTCTGGCCAAAGCCTTAGTGGCCACCTGGAATGGGAGAGGAGCTGCGACTTTGGACAGGATCGCGCCGCTGGAGTGGCCTCTCCATGCCCATGGATCCCAGAACTCTGCATGGTTTATGGAGGAGCTAAGGGAGATGAAGAGGGCGAAGAGACACCCAGAGCATTGCTGGCAAATGATAAAGAGTGAAGACGATGAAACTTGAGCTAGAGCTGCTATTAGAGCCTACCTCGTGGCGAAATGTAATTATTTCTCTGCCCTTATTGCGTCCGCAGATAGCCATTCAGCGGCCCTGTTTTGGGTGACTCGGCCCTCCTCGGAGAGAGTAATTCTGGGGTTCACCTCCAGAGTCACTGTGAGGAATGTGCTGCACATCTAGCAGATAAAGTCACTCCAGCCTTGGTGCAAGGCCAGTCGGGGCTACAGAGGCTGAGTCTTGCATGGTTATCTGGGAGGAGTTTGATTCTGTTGAAGCTAAGGAAATGGACAGGGTTCTTGTAGTGGTTAGTTCAGTCACTTCTGTGTTAGATCTGTGCCCCTCCTGGCTTGCGAAGGCTACCCGGGAGAGGACATGTAATTGGGTCTGGCAGTGGTTAATTCCTCTGAGGGAGAGGGTGGTCCTGCTGGCTTTTAAGGAGGCAGTGGTGCACCCCCTCCTCAAGGGGTCATCGCTCGACCCAACTAATCTGGATAGTTTTCATCCAATCTCTAACCTCCCCTTTTTAGGAAAGGTTGTTGAGAAGGTTGTCACATCGCAGCTTCAAAGGGCTCTGGATGAAGAAGATTATCTGGACCCCTTTCAGCCAGGATTCAGGCTGGGATATGGGACTGAGACAGCATTGACTGCGCTCTTGGATGACCTCTGGCAGAAGTGTGATGAGGGCAATGCTTTCATCCTTGCTCTTCTTCACCTCTTGGCCTTTGATACCATCTATCATGGTACCCTTCTGGACTGGCTTCGGGAGTTAGAGGTGGGCGGCACTGTGTCGCGTTGGTTCTCCTCCTTCCTCTGGGGTCGGTTCCAGTCGGTGTTGGTAGGAGGGGAGAGGTCCAGTCCACAGCCCCTACTGTGTGGGGTGCCACAGGGCTCAGTTCTCTCACCCCTTTTATTTAGCATTTACATGAGGCTGCTGGGTGAGGTGATCTGATGGTTTGGGGTGAGGTATCATCAGTATGCTGATGACACCCAGCTTTATATCTGCTCCCCAGGCTGCTGGAGTGATGCCATGGGTGTCCTATCTCAGTGTTTGGAAGCTGTAGGGGCCTGGATGGGGCACAATGGGCTCCGGCTCAACCCAAGCAAGACTGAATGGCTTTGGGTGTTTGGGCCTCCCAGTACCAAGGTTTTTCCACCTTTGGTCCTGGATGGGATGGCACTGCCCCAGATTGACCCAGTGTGCAATCTGGGGGTCCTCTTGGACTCATGGCTCCTGCCAGAAGAGCAGGTGGCAACCATGGCTGAGAGGGCCTTTGCACACCTTCAGGTTGTGTGCCAGTTGTGCCCATTCCTGGATGGGGAGGCTCTACTTACTGTCACTCATGCCCTCAACCTCCCGTTTGGACTATTGCAACACGCTTTATATGGGGCTGCCCTTGAAGAGCTTTTGGAAGCTTCAGCTGGTACAGAATGCAGCTGCCTGGGTTGTAAATAGCGTTGGCTACTTGGCACATGTAACACCACTGCTTCAGGAGCTGCATTGGTTGCTGGTGTGTTTCTGGGTGCAATTCAAGGTGCTGGTTGTCACCCTAAAGCCCTTCATGGCTTGGGACCAGATTACCTGAGGGACCATCTTTTCCCAGTTGTTTCTACCCATCCAATCCAGTCCAGCAGGATGGGTGTGCTCCGGGTCCCATCAGGCAAGGAATGTCGGCTGGCGGGGACCAGGAGATGTGCCTTTTCTGCTGTGGCACCTGCCCTCTGGAACATCCTCCATCCTGAGATTAGGATGGCCCCGACCCTTTTGGCTTTTCGGAAGGCCTTGAAGACCTGGCTTTATGCCTGGACCTGGGGCCCTGAGTGTGTGAAGGGCCCTGTTTCATGGGTGTGCTGAAACTGATGTTTTTTTTAAGATTTCTTAGCAGTATTTATATTTTTCTGTATTGTTTTACTTGTTTGTTTTATTATTGTTAGCCACCCAGAGTCACTGGTCTGACATGGGCAGCTATATAAATTGAATAAACAAACAAACAAACAAACAAACTTGCTCTGGAGGATGTTGCACCTCCATGGAAAAAGAAGGCATGCATATTAGGGATATTCTTTGATTTATTCTTGTCACTGGAGGCTCAGTAACTCTGGGGGCTTGAAGTGGTTTTGGTTAGCTTCAGCTGAAATATTTAATAGTCAGAAAACTTGACTACATAGTCCAGGCTCTGGTAACTTCTGGTTTGGGTTACCACAATGAAGTCTGTGTGGAATTGGCCTTGAAATTTATTTATGCATTATTTTTAAAAGTATGTATTTAGAACCAAGATTTCATAGGGCTGCTTACAATACTGTACATTAAAATCATGATATAAATATTTTGAATAATAATTGAAGTATACAATGAAATAAATAATAAAAGCAGCATCCAGAGTAGGTGAAAAAGCTACGTAGGTGTTAAATTTTAAATGAACATATTAATAGTAAGACTGTGCGGCAATCCAAATTCAAAAGGGAAAGGTGATTCAGAATAGAGGGGCCTTCACGAAGCACTTATGGGCACCTCCTTAAAGAAAATGTGTCTTCTGAGCTCAGGAAAAGACATTGCTTCTTTAAGAAAGTTTCAGCAAGTGCTATGTGAGCATTTTTATGCTCCTGAGTAGTTCGCTCAGCTTGAGATGGCACCTGGTGCTGCAGTCCTGATTATCTCAGTGTAGGAATAGGAAAATATATCAAGAAGTATTGGATGCTTTCATTCTAAGCTGGGGAAAAGTTTATGGTTTACTACCAGCACCTTAGACAAAGTCCTGAAATGAACTGGGAGCCAGTATAAAGTTATAATCCTGCAATGTATAATGCCTAGTTCCAGTCAGTACTCGTGGAACTGAATTTTTTTTTTTTTTTGGTATTAATGTAATTTCTAAACCACCTTTAAAGGCAGCCTCACATATAATACAATGCAGTGTTTTAAATAAGAAGTTGCTATTTCAATGGCAAGACTATCTATATCCAACTAGGGCCAGAATTGGCCCACTTCAGTTATTAAAGAATGTTTCACACCACAGAAGTCATTAGTATATGTAGTGTCAGAGGTGGATCTTGATACAAGATACGAACTTAGCCTTCATTTGGCTACATCTACTTCCAGAACAGGTTAAACAACCAGTCCCTTAAGCAGATAACCATGCACTAGCAACACCTCTAGCCTTGGCCGAGTTTCAGTTTCTTGGCCCTGATCCCATCTATTATTGCAGTCAGGCACTGATTAAGCACTACCCTCAATCTGATGAAGAGGCGAGGTAAAGCTGTGTTCCATTGGCATAGTGATGAATAAACTCTGAATGATCTCATGCATAGTATCACGTAGCTGTTAAAACTAGATGGGGAATGAATAGAAGCTGAAGTTCCTCAGCATCACCTCCTGGAGAAAGCCATCCATATAAGAGCAAAAGAAGGACAAATCTGTTCACTTACACTTAATTCATACCTGCCCAGGATAATGTTGTGATAGTAAAAGCCACTGAAAGGTCCAGGAGAATCAATAGGGTTGTGTTCCCCTGTGCCTGGCTTGAATGACAGAAAGTTTCAGTATTAAAACCAGGCATAAAACCTGATTGAAATGGATTTAGAAAATCTATTTCATCAAGAGTATCTAGATTTGCCATCACTTGCTTTAGCATCTTAACCAGGCAAAAGAGGCTTATTTGTTCATATATTATCTGTGTTTTTTTTTCTCCTGTTTTCAAATGGCTGTTGTTGTTTTATTGTATCCTACTCCAAGATTTATTATATAACACAATAAGACATGTTTTAAAAAATGAATAAATCAAAATTATGGGGAACTGGGACTATTTTTTGTAAGGATCATGGATGGGGTGGAAAAGTGAATTCTCCTTCCTCACATATGATAATATGAGTCAACACCAATTCTTCCTATCCATTGCCTGAAAGTATCAGTTAAAGCAATAACAACAAGACATAATATAAATTGACCTGATCAAAATTAACTTCCCCTGAAACTGGTTTTAATCCAGCAGTACTTATTCACTTGAATGCAGCAGGAGAAATTGTGTTACTTTTCAGATGGAAGATATGAGTTAGAGAGTGTTTCTGAAAATTGTAGCCTTTTGCAGACTTAATTTTTTAATATGCAAATCTGTGAATTGAAAAAGTGCATGTACTCAATCTATCCATTAATTTATAGAACTGACACGAACAGGAATCCAAATACTTGCTGTGGTTTCAGTTGGAAATCAGATAATGACATTTGGTTGAGACCAAAGAGGAACTAAGTTTTGAAATTCCATATCCCAGACAGTAGCTACAACTTGGATAAGTGCCCAATACTATGTGTGACAGTGTGGAAAAGAAAACCCACCTTTTTTGACAGGTAGTTGTAATTTGCACAATTACAATTTTTCAGGATACCCTTGCCAGAGAAATGTATTCAGTGTCTTGGAATAAATGCAGGAAGGCTTCTCAAAATGTACTTTAGTCTTGGAGTCAAATTCATTTTAATCACATTTATCTTACCTAAAATCCTCAAAGGAATTCTAAACCATCTATCTCTTTCATTTGCATCAAAGCAGCAGACAAAGTTCCAGTTTTCCAATGGAGAAGGATTCCTGGAAATTCCTACACCAAGAGAGACAGAGCACACAGAACATAATCTAAAGCCCCAATCCTTATATTTTTCAGAAATATTGCTATGACCCAGAATAAAATCAAGGAAGATTATACAAGCAAGAGATTCCAAAGACAAATTTAAAAGCATGCATGTTAAGCGGTAGGCATGTTATCAAATTTTCTCTCAGGTAGAATAGAGGGTGTGGTATTGAAATGAACTAAAGGAAATGCTCTTATCTCATTTACAGATGTACGACTGAGCAAATGACTGGCTGGAATGTGACTGCTTTGTGCATCTCCTTATGGATTCTGTGAGAAGAACCAGACTCTTCTGTCATATGCTGGTGGAGTTCATTGTAGAAGAAGTAACCAAGCAAATTGGTTCCTACAAATTATAGTAGAGCCATCAAACTCATAGATTATAGTTTCAATTGCACAAGTGTTTGGTGCTTTTAATTTCATAGTGTTGTATAAAGCATAAGAAAAAGTGCTATGCACAGTACATGGGCACAAATTATGCACCCTCCTCTATGAATTGAGACGGGTGTCTCCTTCAGAAGGCTAGTTACAGCTGCTTCAGAGGCTTTCCTGGTCACGTCCACATTTGTGTTGTCTTGCCAGCAGTCTCCGCAGAAGTATTCTTTGTGCACTCGCATACACATGCAGGCAACATAGGAAAGCCTTTGAAACACCTGCACCAAGCCTTCCAGGAGCCACCAACATCTTCGTGTTTCAGTGAGAAGTGCTTTGCTCATACAGTGTGCTTTGTAAAGCAATCTCTTCAGTGCTTTGCACAGCCCCAACCATGAGCCTTTTGGTTCATTGCTGTCCCATTGTTCCAGTCGGATTAGGTTCAGCTTTGAAGCTGGGTGGATGAAACTACACTGAGCAACTTTATTATATTTATCTTTAATGCATAAACATTTCTAAATACAAGATGCTCCCCATCTTTATTTAGCACAGAAGTTTTTGCTATTCCTTAATTTATGTTAATTGAACCAGGCTGAAAGTTAATGGTGATGAGTAGCAACATAGATGTCTGTTCTTGACAGTCATGTTCTTCAGGCAAGGAATTGTTGGTTAAATTTATGAGACATATCCATATTGAGTTTAGCAGCCAATATATTCAGGCGAGGAGGAAATGGGAACAGTACCTCCAATCCTGTCTCCTTCTCGAACTCCATACTGTTCATAAATGCAGTCCTAAAGCACAAGCTGGTTTTATTGTTATAGGCTTTGAAGGCAGTTCTTCTCACTCTTGTTAAAAAGATTTACATTAATGTATACGTAAACAGGTACTACTGTACCTGCAGTTGGAAAATTGGGGAAACAAGAAACACTGATTAGGGGAGAACACAGCACTCCATCCAGCCTCAAGTTATATCAAATCTGTTAGGCTCTGTGAGTTATTACCTTGGAGGGAAATCAGTTGATCAGCAGCGATTGAGACAGACCAGGTAGGGGTTGGCAACAAATCTTATGCTAGTGTAGTTTTCTGCAACCTCAAAAATGGGTGGAAAGTAAGCAGTAGGGAAAAGTCCACAGTCCTTTCTGTTTAACAGAAGTCCTCTTACTCCACTGACAGTTCCAGTCATGAGCTGTAAATCTCATGGGCTTTTTGCATTCTTATTCCCTCCAACCTTCCTCCACCTTTCTCCCCAGATCTACTGATACCCATGACTTGCCCTAGGCTGCTTAAAATTTGTTTGGTCCAATTTTTCTGAATTGTTCCTGCTTAGTGGATAGAACACAGTAGATAGAATTTGCTTGTCTCTGGCTAATTTTTGGCCTCATGGCAGGCCCCTGAACCAAAAGTATCTGAAAAGAGATATACAGTGGTACCTCGGGTTACGAATGCCCCTCCTTACGAATTTTTCAAGATACGACCAGCTCCGGCCCCAAAAATTTACCTTGACATGCAAACTCCGCCTCGAGCTATGAACCGGATCCGCAGCCATTTGCCCTGCTGCCACACGGTCACGGCTTCCTGTGGGCGAGATCGCTGTAGCAAGGAGACGTTCGGTGAGGCTTGTGGTGTGTTTTGTGGCATTTGGAAGGTTTTTGGTGTGCTTGTCAGCATGGCTCCAAAGAAAATGCAGAGCAGCCTTGGCAAGAATAAGTTTACATTGAACCTTATGGGGAAATTGCCTCGTGGTGCGACCAAATTTGGAGGGCGGATTAGCCGTATTTACATTGAACCTTATGGGGAAATTTGCCTCATGGTGCGACCAAATTCGGAGGGCGGAACGGATTAACCGTATTTACATTGAACCTTATGGGAAAATTTACCTCGAGTTGCGACCAACTTGAGTTGCGATCAGAGTCACGGAACAGATTAAGTTCATAACCCGAGGTACCACTGTATAACTTGAAAGATTTTGTATAACTTGAGGCTGGATGGTGTGTTTTGCACTCCCCTAATCAATGTTTCTTGTTTCCCTAATTTTCCAACTGCAAGTGCAGTAGTAGCTATTTAAATATACACTTACATTTAGAACTGTATCATATAGAACCTGGAAATAACTTGTAAAAGATTAAATGTGCCAATCCGGTGTTAGTTTGGTGGTAGACACACTTTATATGCATTCTCCAAGATTAACTGTCAGCATTGCCCGGTAAGGATAGAAAACTCTTTCTGAAACCCCAGAGAGCCTCTGCCAGTAATACTGGGTTGCTGATCCACTAGGGTGATTCAGTTTAAGGGAGCTTCCTATAATCCTCTGGATGTTTGTTTCTGTTCCTTGTTTATAATAATGCCTATTCCTCATGAAGTTTGTTATTTAGGAAATGTCACATATATTTAATCAAGCATACACAATTGGAGTTTTCATATGAGCTCTTTTATTCATAATTATCCATTGGTGTAAATTAGTTTACCTCAATAAACAGCTCCAACAAATATCAGAAATGATGATCAGAGTTCCTTTACATCAGTCCTTCCCAGCTTGGTGCCCTCTACATGTCTTAGACTTCAGTTTTCGTATCTGTATCCAGCAGAGCCAAAAGGATATGTCTAGGGATTATGGAAGTCCAACACATCTAGAGGGCTTCAGACCGGGGTAACTACCTCAGGTTATAACTATCTGTATTCTACTGTAGTCAGAAGATACCTTCCATAAATTTATCTAACAATGACTGGAATCACTGAAGTTGTTGACTTTCACAATTCCTTCATTTCTTTTTTTGGTTCTACATATCTGCTCCAACATGTTTAATGTTAGGGCTAATGTATTACCTTGCATGCATTTGAATTTGCTGTCTTTGGAGTGAAATCACCCAAGGAGTCACATTATTAAACACCCATAATCAGGTAGCACACTGGTGAGGTTGCTCTCACCCCCCTTTACCCCCAGCTTCTTCCTTCCTTCCTTCCTTCCTTCCTTCCTTCCTCCCTCCCTCCCTCCCTCCCTCCCTCCCTCCCTGGACAAGCAGACTTCCACCTACTATGCTACTTTCTCAGAATGCCTTTTGAAGTTTATGTGGAGCACAGGCTTATTCTTGTAAA
Source organism: Liasis olivaceus (assembly GCA_030867105.1). Classification (NCBI taxonomy): domain Eukaryota; kingdom Metazoa; phylum Chordata; class Lepidosauria; order Squamata; family Pythonidae; genus Liasis; species Liasis olivaceus. The sequence goes on along the minus strand of CM061349.1, from coordinate 105,810,667 downwards.
TAAAATTGAGGCCAAGTCACATATGATTGCCTCAATCTGCCTAAATCAATAGGATTGCCTCTGTCTGATCCATATAGTTTTTCTTAATTCTGTCTCATAGTATTAGAAAAATCTAAGTTCAAACATTTAAAAAAAGTTGGAGGAACAATTTTACGTTTCCTAGTGATGGATAGCTGAAATACCCTAATAGCCAAAAATGCAAAGGATTTGCAAGCCCTAGTAATAAAAGTTAGGGAGCAAAGTGAAAAAATGGGAATAAATTTAAAAATAAAAAAGACCAAACTAGTGACAACAGGTAGAACAACCAGCCTTAGAAATGACAATGAAGATACTGAAGTGGTGGACAGATTCTGCCTTTGAGGATCAACCATCAACAGCAGAGGAACAAGCAGTCAAGAAATATGCTGCAGACTAGCACTTGGTAGAACAACTGTGAAGGCCTTGGAAAAAATATTCAAATGCCATGATGTGTCTATACTTACAAAGATCAGAATGTGAAAGCCATGGTATTCCCTGTGACACTCTGTGGAAGTGAAACTTGGACTTTGAAGGAGTAGGATAGGAAGAGTCTTGATGCCTCTGAACTGTGGTTTTGGAGAAGACTCCTGAGAATAACATGGACATCCAAGAAAAACTGATGGATCATTGAACAAATCAATGCTGAGTTGTCACCTGAGACAACAAATGACCAAGCTCAACATTATCCTACTTTGGGCACATTAGGTGAAGACCTAGCTCTCTGGAAAAGGCTCTAATGCTGGGAAAGATAGGAGAGAGAAAAAGAGGATGATGAGCAGCAAGGTGGATGGACTCAGTTACAGTGGTGATGGGTGCACTGTTGGAAGTCCTGAAATAACAGGTTAAGAATAGATCATCATGGAGAAAATCTATCTACGTGGTCTCTAGGAGTTGAAAGCGACTTGATAGCACATAATCAATCAATTAATTAGGGATGGATGGATCAAGCTATTTTTTGTCAACTTTATATGTGATTATTTGTGAAAGTGTGATCATTATCCATGTTAATCTAGGGTTTAAAAAAATTGTAACCAAATTTGATAGAATTGGCATTTCTAAATATGTTTTCTTTCAAGGAGCACATTTATAAACACATACCCTAGAATATTCACTGGTTGAGCTTCCGGTGGTATGGCGGGTTGAACGTGTCTCTTTTGAGACCCTCCTTCTCAAAGGGACCAACAGTGTAGTTTTTAAGGCTCGGCCAGGTCTCTTTGAGCCTGAAGATTTCTCCGGAGCTAAGGAGAACACCTGAAATTGATCATATGTCCTCTGGATGGCTATTCCTGGCAAGGAGATCATGAAGCGGAATTTTTTGCGATCCCCTTGTGAGTGAGCAGCTGGGAGGCGGGATTTCCATCCAGTTCCATGCTGCGCCAAAGCCAAACTTAAATGGACTTTAGATCTGACCATCCCATTTCTTAATTTTTACTGATCACCTTTTTATAATTAAAGAGAGGCTTTTCTTGGGCACTGAGGGCTATTTCCTCTTGGCAGTTATAGGTATTTCAAGGGAAAATTGATTTTTAAAAACTATTTCCTTATTGGTTTTGCTTAAAAAAGCAAAGAGTAACAGAGTTTGAATTATTGGGGACTCTTAAAGAAACAAAAAAAAAAAATCCCTTTTTTTGAAAACTTTTTTATTGGTAATTTTTTATTAGTAATTTTTTTTTGGTGAATCTGCCTTTGATGTATTTCACTGGGTTTACGTATCTACATGAGAAAGTTGTCTTTTTTTAATCTACTTTGTGCTGATTGGGGCAATTCCTATAAACAAGTTAATGGCAAATTACTGGAGTCCTTTTTCTTTCCAGCAGTATTATTTCTGACCACTAGAGTGTGCTTTTGTCTACCTAATCCACTATCCAAAAGCTGCTTTAGGTGGATTTCTTTTTCATTGGCAATTTTATAGTTATATTAATTTAAAAATGACTTCCAAAAGACCTTATAGAAGTGCTTCTGCAGATTTTGGTTTTTTGAGGCAGATGTTTGATGGCTTTTCAGCTAAAATTATACAGACTATAGATGCTAGATTTGAAGCAATAGAACAAAAATTGGATAAAAAAATAAGAGAAGATGGATGCTGCTGTAAAACAAGTTACTGATAAAGTACTGGAAAAGAGAATGGATGCTAAAGATACAGAAAGGGAAAGAGAATTGGATAAATTTGCTTTACTAGAACTTAAAGAGAATGAATTCTGTTTAAGATTAAGAGCAATTCCTGAAAGTGTTCAAGAGAATGTCAGACAACTGGCTGTGTCTGCTCTCTCCAATTTATTAAGCTGGGAGGAAGAAAGGATGGACCAAGAAGTTGACAAGGTGTATCATACAAATTCACATTTTGCAGCTGTTAGAAAACTTCCTAGAGGTGTGATGGTTTATTTATTGAGACGGTCAACAAGAGAACAAGTGTTACAGGCTCATTTTGATTGCAGATTAAACATTGCTAGTACAGATATAATAGTATTAAAAGAAATACCTATTAGAATCTTGAGAAACAGAAAGGAATACACCTTTTTGACAGAGATTTTAAAAAAGAACAAGTTTCTATTCCGTTGGGATAAATTGGAGAGAGTGACCTTTACCTTCCAACAACAAAGATTCAGATTAAACTCTGTTCAAAAGGCCAAAGATTTCCTGGTGAGGTATGGATCAGAATTACAGCAAGAATCAGAGGGGAAGGCCTTACAGAGTCAACAACAATTGGAGGAAGGGCTTGATGACCAGGTTGTCGAGACAGGTATTACAGTTAAAGACTTTGATAAACTCTTTTCTTAATTATGGATTATAAATACTTAATGTGGAATATTAATGGTGCAAACCATCCTGAAAAAAGACGAAACTTTTTTCACTATCTAAGAAAATTAAATCAGGATATAATTTGTCTGCAGGAAACTCACATCAGGAAAAAAGATGAAAAATACTGGATTTACAAAACTTTAGGTGAAGAATTTATATTGGCAAATATTAAAAAAACTAATGGAGTTGTTTTATACATTAAGCCCTATTTGAAACCACAACTTTTAATAACTGAAGAAAGAGGTAGATATGTTGCAGTTGAGATTGAGTTGCAAGGAATTAAATCTATAATTGTTGGATTATATGTTCCTAATGAAGATAAAGGTAATTTTTTTAAACATCTGATGGATCAATTGTTGCCTTTCACATATGAAAACTGGTGCTTAATGGGAGATTGGAATGGAGTAACCTCGCCTCAGATGGACAGGTCCTCCGAGAAGGGAATTAAACTTAACCAAGGGAAACTACCGAAGTCTTTTTTTGACTTGATCAAAAACTTGAATTTGATAGATTCTTGGAGACAAAAAAATGGGAATGCCAAGGAATACACCTTTTTCTTAGAAAGACATAAATCTTTTTCTAGAATTGATATGACATGGATTTCAAAGACTTTGGCAAAGAAGAGTAGAAGTATGGACATCTTACCAAAACCTTTTTCAGATCATAATCCAGTTACACTGACGCTTAAGAAGAAATCTACAACATTTAAATGGAGACTAAACAACTCGATACTCCAAAAAGAATCAGTAGTAAAAGAATGTAGAAAGAAGTTAAATGAATACTTTGAAAACAACTTGGATAAAGGAACAGATTTAAAAATTGTTTGGGATGCCAATAAAGCAGTGATGAGAGGCTACTTCATTCAATATAACCGGGAACTTCAAAGGAAACATCAAGAAAAAGTTCAAACTATTCTAAATGAAATAAAGAAAAAAGAAGATAGTTTACAAAAAACACCAACAGATACTGATATTTTGCACCAAATTAAGCTTTTACAACAGCAACTATCTATGTTAACTATAAAAGAAATAGAGACAAAGTTAAACTATACAAAACAAAAATATTTTGAATCTGCAGATAAACCAGGGAGATGGCTTGCAGGATAGAGACAAGAAAACGATAATGAAAATACAAGAAGGAAATGCTACCCTCACAGATAATGTAAGCATCTAAAAATCTTTTTATATTTTTTTTCAAATCTGTACAAAAGACAGGGAGTTTTATTAGATCATATTGATACATATCTAAAAAGACAAAATTTACCCAAACCCTCACAATCTCAAGAACAAATTATGAATGATCCTGTGTCCACCTTTGAAGTATCAGGAGCTATCAAAAAGGTCAAAATAGGGAAAGCCCCTGGGCCAGATGGACTAATGAGTTCTTACTATAAATGTTTTGAAGATGAACTGTTACTACCGCTTAAGTGGGTGATGAATTCAATTCTAGGAGGCTCAGCAGTACCAGAGGCATGGAAGGAAGCTAATATAGCGTTATTGCCAAAAGAGGGCCAAAATCCAACTTTGACTAAAAACTATAAACCAATCTTTTTGTTAAATAATGACTATAAGCTCTTCACATGTGAGAGTCAGAACGAGAGGAATTAAGAACGTGCTCTCATCACTAGAGCAACGAGGAAGAGATAAGAGGATGAGACTGGCCCCTCCCTAAAGAATGCAAGGGAGGTTGGGAGGGTGACCCTGGAAATTACTCTCACTCTGAGAAGATTTCTGTAACGGGACTGAAGCCAATAAACCTTGTTGGATTGAATCTGTACTGTCTCCTGGAGTTTCCTGGGCTAATCCTGACATCACATCAATATTAGCAGAGAGATTGAAAAAGATTTTATCAGACTTTATATATGAAGATCAGTGTGGCTTTTTACCTAAAAGACAATTGAGAGGTAATGTAAGAATAGTTTTAGATATAATAGAATATTTACAACATCATAATGAAAAGCAAGCAGCACTGATCTTTTTGGATGCAGAGAAAGCTTTTGATAATTTGAACTGGTTGTTCCTGTTTAAAGTTTAAAGTTTTAAAGTTTAAAGTTTGGAAGATATGGACTTTGGCGAGAATTTTCTGCAAGGGATTAAATCGATATACACTTCCCAAAAGGCAAGTATTATTGTTAATGATGAATTTACAAAACCATGTGAGATACAAAAGGGGACAAGTTGGGTTGTCCCCTGTCACTTTTACTTTTTCTTTTAGTCTTGGAAGTGTTAAATAGAGATATTAGACAAGATGTGAATATTAAGGGTTTACAAATTAAAAAGGAAGTCTTCAAATTAAGAGCTTTTGCGGAGGATTTAGTTTTGTTTTTACAGGAATCTCAAAATGGAATTGAATGTTTAATGAAGAAATTGAAAGATTTTGGTGCACTTGCTGGATTTAAGGTAAATAGACAAAAAACAAAGATGTTGGTTAAGAATATGACTATGAAAGATCAAGAAATGCTGATGAAGAAGTCTGGTTTTAAAATTGAAAAAAAGGTTAAGTATTTGGGAGTTACATTGACCAATATGAATTGTATGCTATATCAAAATAATTATGTTAAAGTCTGGAATGATATTAAAAAGGTTTTTTTAAGATGGGGAAAACTCCAACTGTCATTGTTAGGTAGAATCTCAGTAATTAAAATGAATTTTTTACCTATAATGCTTTTTCTTTTTCAGACAGTACCAATATTGATAAATGATGTACCATTTAAACAATGGCAGAAAGATATTTCTAAATTTGTGTGGCAAAGTAAAAAACCAAGAATAAAATATAAACTATTACAGGATGTAAAGAAAGAGGTGGGTTAGGTCTTGCAGATTTAAAGTTATACTTTGACGCTTGTTGTCTGGTGTGGATGAAAGAATGGATGATTTTACAAAACAAGAGGTTATTGGAATTAGAAGGACATGAGTTAAGATTTGGATGGCATGGATATTTATGGTATGATAAAGTCAAAGCTAACATTGATTTTAAGAATCATTTATTAGATGTTCTATATTGAGCATTTGGAATAAATACAAGATAAGACTGTCTCCAAAAATTCCTCTATGGTTGTCACCTCAAGAAGCTTTTTACAGAAGAAAAATGATGGTTAAGCAACCATGGTTGATGTATGCAACTCTCTTATCGTTTTCTGAAGGAGAACCTAATCTGAAGAGGAGAGAAGAACTAGAATTGGAGGATTTTGTTTGCCAATGGTTTACATATGCACAGTTGCTGGAAAGATTTAAACTAGATAAGAAAAATTATGAATTTATCACTGAGAAAACTGAGTTTGAACATGCTTTGTGTACTAATGATGAACGTCTTATTGCTAAAATGTATAAATTTTTGTTAAAGATGAATTTGGAAGATGAATATGTTAAAGACTGTATGGTTAAATGGGCAAAAAACTTTGGATATCATACAATGTTAGACCAGCAGGAAAATATGTGGAACAAAGGGTTAAGCTTTACTCTTAATTATACGTTAAAATAATATTTTTATAAAATTATGTACTGTTGGTATTTGCCACCAGATAAATTGTCAAAGGTATATAAAGGTATGTCTGTTGGAAATGTCATCAATGTGAAGGTACATTCTGTCACTTATGGTGGACTTGCAAAAAGGCTAGGAAATATTGGAATATGATATGTACTTTGATTCAAAAGATTCTGAAAATAGATTTGCAATTGAAACTAGAGACTTTTCTTTTAGGTATGATGGACAAACAAATGGAAAGACAACATGGAAATTTATTTCTTTATATGATAACTGCAGTGAGACTTCTATATGCACAAAAATGAAAAGATATACAAATATCCATGCTGATCAATGGACATTGAAATTATTGGAATTGGCTGAGATGGCAAAACTCACTACTTTGCTCAAAGACAGGGCACTGTCCAACTTTGTCTCTAATTGGAAACCACTCTTAGACTTTTTGCTTAATACTCAAAAAAATCCAACCTTAACTTTGGGATTTGCTGATTGATGTTATACTTACAGAAATATCTTGTACAAATTACATGTATTACTCAAGCAGATTAATTTTTAGGAATCCTTTTGAATATTAGATTAAAAACTATTTTTTACTATGTAAATGTTTAGATATTAGAGTAAGGGTGAATATATTCTCTATCAATACCTGTACCAAGGAAAGTCGGAAGCTACTCTTTTTTTCTTGTGTTCTTCCCCCCCACTTTTTTTCTTTTCTTTCTTTTTTCTCTCCCCCACCCTTTTTTTCCTTGATTTTTCTAAATTTTACCTTTTGTGGAAAACTTAATAAAATTAAAACAAGAAAAGAATATTCACTGGCTTAGCCAAAAAATGCATTTCCAAACTAGCAGAAGTCAAAATCCAAAGATCAGCTCTGCTGGAAAATCCCTGGCAGCTGCTCACTCACTTTGTTGGGGCTCATAAGGTTAAGCAGGGCTAGGGACGGGATTCTTTCAGGGAATAGTGAGTCTGCAGACTAAGGAAACATTTTTAGATACTCATGAAACTGTGACGGGTCAGTTAGACTGGTATGTTTCCAAATGCGGCCCAAACAACCCCCTAACCCCAAGCCAACCCTGGGTTTTTCCAGAGGACATCCTGAACATTTGCTGAGGGTTAATTTATGAACAAAGAACAAGCAAGAGAACAAAGCAAATTTCCAAGGGGTGCACTATTAGAGAAGAGTATGCTAAATACCTGAAAGCTGTTTTGTCGTTAATTTTAAGAGCAGATAGGAACTTGGAGGAGAAACCAAAACTATGTGAAGTGCTTCAGACTTGTCACTACATGCTAAGATCTTATATAGCTGAGAAAGTACTACTGTAATCTGGCAAATTTATAAATGCCCACAGCCATTGCATCATAAACCAAATAGCTGGAAAGTGTTTCATCTTTTTAGCAACAGTAGGTTACAAGGCATTTAATAAATGAAGATTTTCTCTGTCTGAACAAATGTGGTTTTTATACAGGATTCCTCATGAACAGCTATGTTACAGAGTAAGTATCATATTTGTCAATAATACACTTTCTTGTATTTCTAATTTGGCAATAATTTATATATATTTAAGATTTGGGAAGGAAATGGTATATTTGCTCTTTTATTATTTGATAGAGGTATCATACTGGACTCACGTAACATGCCCATTACTGGTTTAGCAGTTTAAACCTGTACTACTGACCGTGGGCAGCATATATACTTGTATTCTTGTATGCTTAAATCCTTATAATTGGAGAAAGAACTGTATGTATAGACAGACCAGTTCCATCAGAAATACACATGCTTGGCTACTATTAAAAATGAAAAATCAATATGCCTTGCTGAGTTTTGCAAAACCTTGATATTCTATTCCTTGTTCTGCAAAGCAAGTAAAGTAAGAATGTCAGAAATAATCAAACTTAAATATTTTAAACTTCCACTGATTTCAGGGGAAGAGACAAAAGCATGTGTTTTTTTCCCCTTTGAGCAGCCCCAAACCTGAGAAGTATTGCTTTTTCATGAAGTTTTTCAGTAATTTGGAAAGTGAGAAGCAAGTAGTAACACTGAAATATATAACTTTTTCAAACATGCCTATGAAAAATAGTACAGGTAGTCCTCAACTTACAACAGTTGGGACCAGAACTTCCATTGCTAAGAGATGTGGTTGTTAAGTGAGTTGTACCTGATTTTATGACCTTTTTTGCTGTGGTCATTCAGCAAATCATGGTGATTGTTAAGTGCATCCAGCTTCCCCATTGACTTTGCATGTTGGAAGCCCCCTGAGAAGGTTGCAAATGGTGATCATGTGACCCCCGGATGCTGCAACTGTCGTAAATACATGCCAGTTGCCAAGTGCTCGAATTTTGATCACATGACCGTGGGGATGCTGCAACAGTTGTAAGTGCAAGGACTGGTCGTAAGTCACTTTTTTCAGCATCATAACTTTGAATGGTTGTTAAATGGATGGTCATAAGTTGAGGACCACCTGTAAATGAAGTTGTATGGCTTTTTTCTTTTTTATATTCTCTACTGAGGTTGTTCATTTCACCACAGTTTCCTACTTCTGTCTCATTCTCATCTTTAGTTTAGATTTTGCCTTAAGATTTTTCAGAATGGCCACTTTTTAAGGATACTATGAAAGTGGAGAGGTTTCAAAGAAGAAAATAAACTGCTTGTGAACTGAAGGATTCTGAAATAGTTCAGAGTGACTATACAATTCTGACCTACTCTCAGTTTTATTGTGACTTGTACCTTTAAAGATATATTCCTTTTAAATCCTTTTTTGTATAGCTTCAAATAGCACACAAATGAACATCAGACATATAAATATCTTAAAAAATCAATATAAATATTGGGGAAGAAAAGCATGTACTCTATGGACCAGCCTGATACTAGAACTGTGAAAATAATGAGAATAGACCACTGTTCAAAAATAGCCTCACTGACAGGTGACAGGTACCAAGGAGGAGTTGCAGTTCCTGCTTCATTTTGCACATCTTCCCTGTGTCTGTTACCTGTCTGTTAATCTAGCAGGCATGGAAGAGGGCAGAGTGTGAAGCAGAAGGGAATGGTGGATAATCAGTGAGCTCCATCCTCAGCTAGTGTTGTAAGGGAGTGGCAGTGCTGGCTGGCAGTGGGTGGCTATAGCTGGCAGCACCTAGCCCGTGGTGTAGGCAAAATGGCATCCCTGCCCCCTTCCAATAATAAAACAGTAAAAACGACAGCTACAGAAAATCCCTTGTCAGCAGAAGTAGCAGAAAGTCTATAATACCTTTACTGGTGACAGAATCAACAACACACAGCCGGCAGAGCTTTCCTGGTTTGATTAGCCTTCTGTCCCATGTTTAAACAAAGGTCTTTCAAAAGAGTGCTATCCATGTTACAAACAAACAAGCAGTTCTAGTGCTAACCTATCCCCCGCTCTCTCTCCACCACCAAAGATCTGTAAACCACTCTGGAAAATGCCAACAAGGCATCATAGAGGCAGATGTTTCTGTGGAAGCCAGGTGCCTGGCCATGCCAAGAGCCAAGAGCCAAACTCAAAATTGTCATGGAGGATAGTTCTCAGCAACTGGAGGGAAGGAAGGGTACCCCAGCAGCCTCAGGTGTCCAGGAGATTCCTGCTCCCACCCATGGCATCATCCATGTGGTACCTGAAGTATCCCACATCACACCCACAATAACAGTTGTATCAAGAGAAGAGGGAAAACACTCCTTTAAAATCTGAACAGCTAAATGTGACTTTAATCTGCTTGAGCTATGGGTTGAGTATGAGACAAAGGCTACACATAAGGATACGACATCACTGGGCATCTTCATGCTGTGGTTAGGGGGATGTGAAGATGAGCTCTCAGTGAGAAGTTGGTTTGTTTGTTTATTTATTTATTCGATTTCTATGGCCACCCATCTCAGACAAATAACTCTGGGCAGCCATAGATTACAGTTATAATCAATAAAATGAGATGATAAACATGTTTAATAAGTAACAAGGTATACATTATGTAGCAGTTACAAAAAGACACTGAGGAGAGTTATAGTATGGCAGAAAATAGCCTGACTGCAATCTACTAACTACCAAGTCTATTGATTGCCTCCCCAATCCGACCACTGGCAATTATTAGCCTTTGGACAAAAGTTCAGAAACGTAAACATGGATCACCTTAAGAAAGAAATCAAAGGATCAATTCACTATCAGTTCTCACAAAAATACACCTGACCACACAAATTCCTTTCTTAACAATTTCTCAAAACTTGAAACTCTTATGTGGATAATTTTGATATACAGGTGTGTATATCATTATACCTGAGAAAAGCTAAATAGGGGCATGGAAAAATACATGATTTTTAATACACATTATGAATGCATGAAAAAAGAATCTAAGCAAGCTAAGGATGTGATTTTATCAGCTGCATGATATACTGTGCATTATCCCTTGGCAACTTAATTAGAATCTTAGATTGTCCAATGTATAAATCCAGGTTTTATCTGTTATTCCACAATTGTTTCAGTTTAGGACGCTGGTCTGTTAGCAAAGTCATTTTGCTCGCAGAGAGAAGCTTTGTTGCTAATGCTTGGCTCCTCAGACCACAAGTTACCCTGCGTGTCTCAGAAACCAGGGAGAGATTTGTTAATGCATCTACCCTCCCCTCTCCTTCTCCTGAGAGCCTGAACAGAAACTCTGCAAAAGGGACCAGAGGCAAGAGTTTTTCCATTTTCAGCCTCTGTCTACAGTAAACAGGCAGGCCCAGTTATCAGACTTAGCAATCAGTAACACGTGGGAGGAAATAATTAGTCACTGGTTTAATTATTATTACAGAGCACACAAATCTCAACGTGCTTTGACAGAGAGCCAAGATGATTCAGAGTCGGCCATGGTGCATGGATTGGGTTTAGGGGAATAAACCAAGGTCAGATAATTGGAGAGACATGGGACTAATATAAAACAGCAGCTTATTAAATGAATGAATGTTTGTCTTTAAGTTGTCACAATACTCTTTCTAAACAGAATCTTCTTGCAATAAAATCTTGTACAATGGATTAAGATGGCAAACCCTCTGGAAATTACATCCATAAAAACCTCTCTGACTTCACCTCCTTCCTTGTCCTACCTGTTCAGTACAGTAGTAGATTTAAAAATCTAAAAACAGATATGCATAAAACTGTAAATAGCAGTTCTCTAGCTGTTTGCTGACCTCTTGTGTTCACTATGAGGATTTGATGAGAAAAAAGAGCTAAACTGCTACTGCAGTTCTAAAAAATAAACATCTTTTTAAACTCTTAAAAAAGAGTTTTTTTAGATTAAAAAAACAGATCAGATTTCAAAAATGTTACATGGTGTTTTTGGAAGTGAAGGGTCATATTTCAAAAGGATCTAGTTTTGCTAACATCGCAGAGTTTGTTTTATCTGATCTCCTTCTCCTTCTCCTTCTCCTTCTCCTTCTCCTTCTCCTTCTCCTTCTCCTTCTCCTTCTCCTTCTCCTTCTCCTTCTCCTTCTCCTTCTCCTTCTTCTCCTTCTCCTTCTTCTCCTTCTCCTTCTCCTCCTCTGGCATTAATATACAATGCATGCAAACTACAGCAATGCATATATTTCCATCTATTCTGAAATCTTGGTAGTATAATCTATTGTGCAGAATTCTAAATAACAAGACTATGAATAACGTAAGAGTGTTTTAAGGAGAACTAAACAGGGGTGTTAATAATGCTATATATGAAACGCACTTCAGACCCTATTTAGTCAGAAATAAACCCCATCAAATTCAACTGTCATTATTCTCTGAGCTACCTTCTGCAGTACTGTGCCCATCAGAAGTTTAACTCCTACAGTTAACACAGAGCAGGGCCAAAGAATGAGAAGATGGGAGCAGGAATCTAGTATCTCTGAAAGTTGGGGAAGTTTATCCTAGGAAATATAATTAGGAATTGCAATCTTATCTATGAGCAAGCTTCATTGTATAGTGCTACTTTTGCATAACTGCATAGGATTGTGCTTTTAACTGTTCCCTGTTGCCCATTTTAATAACTATTGTTTAATTTCAAAAAAGTGTGCCGGATGGATACACAAAATACAAATTCTCTGTCTCTGTTTGGTCTCTTAGTGATTTACTCGTAATCCACCCTGTCGCTACTTTTGAGATTCGCTTGATTTTAGTTTTTTCTTAATTGTTTTCTTTTCTTACTTGCAATATCCCATGTTTTTCTAGTTCTGGCTGGACGTTCTTTTTTTTAAAAAAGCCCACAAACAAATGTATGTTTATAATGAGCCTTACATGCCAGGAGGATACCTGGCATCTGCTGCTGGGCACGCCCCTGGCTGTATTGTGATGACGGCTGTGAAGCAGAGCTGGTGTGTTGGCATGCTGCAAACACTGAAAAATGCCACTCCCTCTGCGCTCTCATAAACCAGCTTTTGTGAAACGTTCCTACATCTTTATTTATGATGCATCCAAGACCCAGAAGCAGAAAAGAAAAAACGTGCTCTTGCAATGCTTATGCTCATTAGGAAACATGCAGAAAGTTGAGCTGAGGCCCAAAGTCTCTCCAGCATTCTGTTTCATACACAAATCACTTTAGGTTTCCGTCACCAGAAGCCTACGCCAGGTCCGTCTCAGATCCATCGTGTTTCTTCGCCCTTCTTCCCTCACTGAAGGCAGATTTTAGCATTTTGTATTTCCTGTTTGTGATTATACGCTTTGTACCATACTTCACCCGCAACCTTCAAGGAACTGAAAAGAACAGAAAATAAGATCCTGCTTCATTGCTGAGGCTTAAGTCCTACTCAGAAGGAGACATGCATCTGATTCAAGCAGAGGAGTGAATTCAGAGCAAGTGCAAAAAAAGCTAACTGTTTTTAGCTTTGTTGTACGCTGCCCAGAGTCACCTGTGGTGAGATGGGTGGCTATATACATTGATTTAATTAAGTGGAAGGAAGGAAGGAAGGAAGGAAGGAAGGAAGGAAGGAAGGAAGGAAGGAAGGAAGGAAGGACGGACAGAGTGAGCCACACAAAGGTTTCTGAGTGGTTGCTATTTCTCCTTTTAGGCGTTTCACATTTCTTCAGAGTAATCTCTAGCTTGCATTGCTGGTTCAAAGACCCACAACATTATCATAAAGCAGCACTTTATCCAAGCCCCCAAATTGCAAGTGGTGGAGGGCAGAGTCTACCTATCTTCAGGAGGCTCCTATCCAAATACTACCAACTTAGACCCTGCTTATTATCTAATTTTCTAGTAATAACTAATTTTATGAAAGAAAAATGTGACAGAGCACATGCTCAATGACTGGCATCTCTCTCTTTCTGATACTAGCTTGGTTCTTTCTTAAAGGACCTACATCCAAAATCTTTGTCCTCATTAATAGCATGATTCTTTACATACAGGTCCCTTTTGAAGCCTCTGCCCAATGGACTGAGTGTTCAATTGCTGTTTTCACCCTCAGAAATATGTCTGTAACTTCTCATGTTCTCCTTTCCCATACCCTTAAGAACAAAACTTTTTAGATTCTTAATTTGATTGCTGTTTGGCTCATCTGTGATATCCAATCTTTGTATATTGGATGCCTCCTAGATCCCCAGCTCCTCTTCTGACCTGGTACTCTTTGCAGTCTGGTACTTACTGCACAACGTCAGCAAAGCCAGTGAAGAGAGGTTTTGACTGGTATTCAACACCATGCTTGGCACACATGGCCTTCACCAAAGGAGCCACCTTCCGAAAGTTGTGTCGAGGCATCGTAGGGAAGAGACTATAGGCAGAAAGAAAGGCAAAGAGGCTGTGATCCCTCTACTATCTTTTTCTCTTATCCAAACTATGGAACAGTTTCTTACTGATGCCTTAGAACATTTCTTACTGCCCTAAAGCTGTACTCACTGATGCTCAATTTGAAAATTCAGGTGCCCTGTTACCCAGTCGTTGAAAAAAGACTGATTCACATTGCATGTCGCCTGAAGCTGGGAGAAGAGAGAAAGAGGTGTTTTAGTCTGGACATACCGCGAATGATGGAAGAACAATTTTCAAGCAAATGTCCATGATTTATATTCATGTACAGTATGCTTGCATGCATGTATGTATGTATGTATGTATGGGTATATAATTTGTATTTTTAGGGGAAAAAATGCATTTTGGAAAACTTGAATTATATTACCTTAATGATATAGTTTAAATATTCATTCACTATCAAATCTGATATTCACCATTGTACAGTTCTGAAAACATGAATTAAAATGGAATTCCAGAAATATGTGTATTTTTCATTTTGTAAAACATTTCTTTTCAATAGCTACTTTCAAGTTTTCTCCCTACATATTTGAGACTGAACCATGTCATCTGGTAAGACTGGAACTCACAGGCCTCCTTTTCTAAAAAGAATATGCTGATCCTGGTGAAAACATGATGCTGGGAATGGAAAAGAGAGAAACGATTTCTCCACTGGCCAGCTTCTCTTTCAGCTAGTGCTATTATCTTAAAATGAGGCCAAAGGATACTTGTTCTGCTCATCTCATTTCCATTTTTATACAATCCAAACGAAAGCAAGGACAATCATAATCTCTAAGAAAGGGCATGGTATTTCTAAACACAGTCCAGACCTTTCCATTAGGGAAATAATAGGAAAAGCGCTGTCAAAAGAATAATGGGTAAAAAACATTCAAAAACAAATTCAGCTTTCACACATGCAAATTATAGTTTGATGCTGTGGTAATTAGGTACTTATGGATCTTTGAATTACTGTACATATAGCAAAACTACACAAAGCAGTTAGAGTTTAATCGTGCACAGCCATCCATTTCATCTGTGGGTTCTTTCTTACCTGCGTAGAGAGCCAGTCCTTGTTTGTATCTCGATCAATATGCATAGGAATATGGCTCATCTGTGATATCCATGTAAACAGGATACTCTCAAGAATACTGAGAGACAGAAATGAGGCAAAGTCAGGAAGTGAAACCGTATCTCCACAAATCAACCATGAAGGAGAAGAGTGGGATAATTCGCTGGTTTGTTTGCTAGGCTTAGAATGCAAGGAATGCACAAGATCTAATCATGCCTTTCGGTGAAAACCAGTACCTGTCCAGCTGACCCCCCCCCCCCCCCACCTACAGTGAGTCAGATCCAAACGAAGCTCTGCTTTCGTCCAGGGGCACCCAATCTTTCTGAGTCAATGGGCACAGTTGGAGCTTCGACCACATACCGTGGAAACTGACATAGAATGGCCACTATCGAGTGGCTTGGCTGAATCCCAGAGAGATAAACTGTATAATGGCAAATGGGTGACATGCCACCCAAGGAAAACTGGTGAGGTTGTTCTTGCTACTCCCTCCAGCCCCTCAGCATGCTCTTTGCCACACTCAGATGACTTTTGTCTACTTTTCCAGGCAGATGGACATACCTGTTATTAAGCATTTTGATTATAATAGCAAAATCTAATAAAACTAAACTTGAAGAAAGAAAAGAGAAACCCAAACAGGATCTACTTCCCACAAGAAGCTGTTTGTACTTTATAATTAATTTCAAAATCTTTTTGTAAAAAATTCAATATCCCAATCTTATCTGGACCCTTAGTCCATTTATAACCTTCTAAGATCAAAATCTTATTTAGCTTTTTGCTGTTTGTTTCAGATTCTTTAAATTCTTCAGCTTATAACTAAATTTTTATTTAGATGAAAGGCAAACTCAACTGGTATTTTCAAACTTGTCATTCTGAAGGTCTCCAATAGCTTAGAAGAAGTTAATGAGCAATTCTGAAAGTGATTAGAAAGTGAGGTTTGCAAACTTAGTGCCCTTTAAAAGTGTCCACCATGATTGTGAGCAAGATGGCTGATCTCTTTGTCTTCCAGCACTCAAACCCACAGAAAACCACTGTCCTGTGGTCTCCTCGTGGGGAGCAGCCATCCGGAGCACATGTGGGTGATCTCCCATCCTCTCCTTATCTGGGGAGGTTCCAAGGAGCCAGTTTACTCACCCGTTTCTTGGTCTTTGCTGCAGTCGTTGAGTCTGCTTTGGCTTTCTGAGAAAGGAAGTGGTAGATGATTTTCTCTGCATATGGTTCATCTGCAACTTCCAGGGGAGGTATAGTGAACTGAGCCGACTTCAGTTTGCTATACCTCCCCTGGAAGTTGCAGATGAACCATATGCAGAGAAAATCATCTACCGCTTCCTTTCTCAGAAAGCCAATGTGGCCTAAGGCATGCTTGTGAATAAAGAGTAAGGTAGAATGCACCTATTCTGTTTTAAATTAAAACCATTGGTATGGGAAGAAGTGTATTTGGAGTAGCATCGGACAATGGCACTGTGTGAAACAGCAACACTGGGCTTTGTGGAACAGTCTTGACTCCAGTCACTATAGTGATAACCTTTGAGACAGCAGCGTGATGCTGAAAAATGGGGTGTTTCAGCCTGACATGTTGCATTGGAAGCAAAGAGGTGGGCCACTTTATTCCACCTGGCTACTTCACTTTGGTGCATATATTTTTTCCTCCATGCACTTCATCTGCAGGCAATTCAATATGGCACCTAGAATTGAGGGCTGATTCACTTCATGGACCTCCATCGAAGTGGCACTTCATCTAAGGTTCAGTCAAAGTGAAGGACCTCTTTGATGCTTTACATATACGTGATGGTTGGTTCACATATGCAAACTGTAAAGTGGTGCATGCTGTGGTCAGTAAATGGTGAATGTATCAGTCCTCAATGGGAAGGAAATGAGTATGTGTGTGCTAAATATAATATCAAGGGTTTTTGGATAAATCCAGAACAGCCTTCCCCAGCCTAGGCACCCTCCAGGTGTACGGACTTCAACTCTCCGAATTCCCCAGCCAGCATAGCCACTACTAGCAATGGTAGAGTTGAAGCCCAGGCATATGGAGGTGGGCAAGGTTGGAGAAGGCTGATCTAGAGAATGGCCAGTCTGTAATTACAGACTGTCTCTATGAAGGAATGGAGGAAAACACTTTAAAAAAAATTAGTAAATATGATGAGCAGTACTTCAGAAGAAGGAGGAGTCCCAAAACGCCCTTGAATCCCAATATGGGCGTGAAGGCAATAAAGAATCGGATAAAATATGCCACACTCCATGCTAATTCCTACAGAGGAAAAGAAAAGGAATGGACATTAGAACAGCATCTTCTCTTGCTCCAAGTAGGCACCCTTTATGGAGCCTTACAGGGATCCAGATGTACATCTTTTCAAAACTCTGCTTTGTTGACTGCCCACTTTGACAAAGTAGTCTTCCAACCCAGCTCACTAAATAAATACATTATTTTCAGCTATTGACATGTCATGTGGTGTCAGGTAAGATCACGGAGATTTTGTTAGGTTTGGTTACCCCCACAAAATTTCAGCCATTTTTAATTAGGGTGCTTGTTAACAGTGCATGGCAGATCCCCACTTTAAACAAGGCTGGAAAAGACTCTTCTGCCATCTTCTCCATTTGTAAAAAGAAGTCCAACCCTATTTCCAATCCCTGTAGATTTTTTTTAAACAGAAAGATGAACCATAACTTCATTTATGTTTCTGTTCAACTTGCCATAAACCATTGCTGAATCAAAGCCCTCAAAATTACTCCTTCAGCAAACTGGGTCGGAGTTCTTTTACATTCTTAGTCCAACTGATGTCATTGCCCATCATGACCTGGGAAAGATGGAAGATGGAAAGCTGAAGATGGAAGAAATGGCTTCCTCATAAAAGACCTTCTGATGAGTAGCAATAGGAACTGTTCATCTGGAAGCACTTTAGAATTGGGTGGCATTGGCATTCCTATTCACCATTCCACCATGCCAATTTTTTATATGCTCCTAAAAATGGTCTATCCTTTTCATACCCTCTTAAGTAAGTAAAATTCTGAACCTAGAAGCTTATTGTATGGGAGAATTTTAATATTTGGTATGGATTATTTGCATACTCACCCTCCAGAGCTTGCGTTGGAGTATAAAGTAGAATGAGTAAACTTGAAAAACCGGTACTACAATTAGTGGCAATGCTGTAGAAGGAAAAAGATGTAAATAGCCATTAATTGTTCTTTCTAAACAAAAAGAGGACATATAGAAACAGGAAGCATGAACCACACTCCCCAAATGGTTTGTACTTAACATTTTGGAAACATTGTCATTGTGTTTGCGAAGCCCAGCGTCAAAAATAAATCAAACCCCGAAACTTTTACATGGCAGACACTGCCTGAATTGTGCCACTCAGACTGTTTGTTTTGGCTCCAAATATTGATTAAAATACATTGGAATGAGTTAAAAGAAGCTCTCTTACAGTATTCCTGGCAGTAAGTGCACAATAACCATCTTAACCTACTCAGGTTTATTTAGAAGAAAGTCCTGGTAAATGCAGCGAGGCTTACTTTCAAGTGTTTATTTATTCATTTGGAAGACACACGGCCACCCATCTCGTACACACAACTCTGGGCGACTTAACAACAATGACAAAACCAAAAACAAGGAAAAAAGAAAAAAGAAAATGAAAAAAAACAGGCACCTGACCCACAATCTCCTGTCCATCAATCCATACAATCCTCGGGCTCCAGCCTTACTGAAAGGGAAAAGCCAGCCCTTTACGGATTTCTGGAAGGCTAAAACTGTGGGGGCTCGCCAGATGCCAGGGAAAGGGTGTTCCAGGGCAGGGGCTGCTATGGAAAAGGCCTGCTTCCTAGACCCCGCTAGAGGGCGACCCTTAAGGGATGGGCCTGGAATGTGCCCATCCTAGCTAGCCTAGTAGAGTAGGCAGATACCCTCAAGGAGAGGCGGTCCCACAAATAACCTGCAGGACAGGCAGGAAAAGGTGACAGCATCCTGCGCTGCATTGTGCCTTACATGCAAGGGATCTTTTTATCTGGGAAAGTGCCACAAGGTACTAATTTCATTATATTTTTGTCTGGCTTTTCAGATTTTCTTCCCCACGGTGGCTCATATGGGGGGAAGGAGGGAGGGAGGGAGGATCAGTTTAACAATACCGGACCAAAGTGAGAAGTTGCAGGCATTTGTATCGATCTGGGGCCAGGCAGATGTTCCTTGTTGGCATTCCTGGTTGGATAAAGATTTCTGCGACTAACCCAGCAGCCCCTGCTTCCCTGAGCAATTATGCAGGCCAGAGAACTTTATCCTGCTTTTTGGTCCTTCTAAAGACACCTGGAAGTTGGAGACAAATAATGATGGCAGAAAAGGGGAAACTAAATTCCCTGCAACTGTTACTTCTCTGGCCAACTGTCTCTGCATGTAAAAGTTTAAAGTGAGAAAAATCTGAAGCAGGTGTAATTAATTGTTATCACTTTATAACATATGTGATTTTTTCCCCATGTGAATAAGATAGGAAGCACGACGGCAGGGGATATTACTTTAAAATATATATTTTTTTACTTTCAGGGATTTTAACTTGTATCAAGAAATATTGTAACATATGAGCTCTGAGGTCTGGACTCTTAAGTAATGCAGTTTGCTCTATTATCTTAGAGTTGTCTTAATCCCTTCATGTATTTCATTGTAAGTGAAATTCTGAGGATATGCAATGAATGAACAACATGCACAGAATTATAGCCACAGATGGATAAGACCAAGACATTGGGACAATTGATATCTCAAGTTATTGTTACTGTTGTTATTCTGATGTCTGAAAGATATAAGAACATCTTTCATAAGAACACCTTTTCATCGTAAGCATTTTCTCCTTACCATGTAGGAAAATGTACACTGTGACTCACAATGCAGGTGTCATCTTTTAGTGCTTGCACTGCAATGTTGCTTGCAAGCACTATAACATTTTCTCACTTGCCGCCCCTCACCCCACCCCCAGGTGGATGCCTATGAATATACAGTAGATGCAATTTACCTGCAGATGCTTTATACACACACACACACACACACACCCACCCCAATTTGTCACTGCCCATCTCATTAAAATGACTCTGGACAGTCTACAGTGGAGATAAAATCAATTAAAATGCAATATAAAAACAGTCTTAAATAAATAATAAATAAATTCCAAGAATGATGGGATTGGCGAATAGCTCAGGGAGTGCCATCAGGGCGCCAGCCCCCCCCCCCCCAGGATTGATAAAAACTCTTATCGCCCCATGCAAGCTGGCAGAGCCAGGTCTTTGGTCCTTTCCAGAAAACTGGGAGGGTAGGGGCCCCCCGCACCTCTGGGGGGAGAATATTCCAAGGGGCGGGGGCAACGGTAGAGAAGGCTCTCCTCCCGGGCCCCGCCAGCCAACATTCTCTTGCCGCTGGTGTCCGCAACATGCCCACTCAGCCTGACCGGGCAGGATGTGACGGGGGTGAGAAAGTCCCTCAGGTAAACTGGTCCCATGCCATGTAGGGCTTTAAAGGTGATAACCAACACCTTGAATTGGATCCGGAAGCAAACTGGCACCCAATGCAGCTCCTGCAGCAAAGGTGTTATATGTGCCATCCTTGGGGCACCCAAGATTGTCCATGTGGCTGCATTTTGAACCAGCTGTAGCTTCTGGGTACTCTTCAGGGGTAACCCCATGTAGAGCACATTGCAATAGTCTAACTGAGAGATGACCAGGGTGTGAGTGACTGACCGGAGAGCCTCCTGATCCAGGAAAGGGCATAACTGGTGCATCAGACGAAGCATGCAAAGGCCCTCCTGGCCACAACTGCCACCTGGTCCTCGAGCAGGAGTCATGAGTCTAGGAGGACCCCCAGATTATGCACTGGGTCTGTCTGGGGCAGTGTAACCCTATCTAAAACCAAAGATGGTACATCCTTGGATACAGAGGGACCTCCAATCCACAGCCACTCTGTCATACCAGGGTTCAGCTGAAGCCTGTTACAGTCCAGACCCCCACAGCCTCCAGGCATCGTAAAAGGGTGGGCACGGCATCACTCATGTCACCCGGGATGGAGATGTATAACTGGGTATCATCTGCATATTGATGATACCTCATCCCATGGTGGTGGACGAACACACCAAGTGGTTTCATGTAGATGTTAAGAAGCAGAGAGAGTACTGAACCCTGCAGCACCCCACAATGGATGGGCCATGGGCTGGACCTCTCGCTCTCAAGCAACACCGATTGGGATCGACCTTGGAGGAAGGAAGAGAACTAGTGCAAAACTGTGCTGCCCACTCCCAACTCCCTAAGTTGACCCAAAATGATACTGTGGTCAATGGTATCGAAAGCCACTGAGAGGTCAAGAGGAGCAAGGATGGATGCACTACACCCATCCCACTCCTGCCAGAGATCATCCATTAGTGCGACTGATCCTGTTTCCATCCTGAATCTGGGCCTGAAACCTGACTGAAAAGGGTCCAGATAATCGATTTCCTCCAGAATACTCTGGAGCTGCAATGCCACCACCTTCTTAACCATGTTCCCTAAAAAAGGGTGGTGGGAGACTGGACAAAAATTGTCCAATATGGTGGGATCCTTGAGAAGGGGTACGCAGCAGTACCTCTTTAAAAGCAGATGGGAACACTCCCTCCCTCAAGGATGAATTCACCATTGCCTGCACCCACCCACATGTCACCTCCTGAGTAGCCTTAACCAGCCAGGAGGGACATGGATCTAGTTGACAAGTGGTGGCACTGACCATCTGGAGGACGCTGTCCACTTCCTTGGGCCCAACCGGATCAAACTGTTCCCAGATAACAGGGTAAGTCCATACCCTGGGCATCTCTACAGACCATGCCCCGCACTTGGCATCCAACTGAGACCAAACACAAGCGATTTTATCCTCCAGATGCCCAGAAAACTCTTCTGCACAGCCCTGTAAATGGACCTCTGGGCCCCCCTTTCCCAAAATGGATCGGGTGATCTTAAACAGGCTGCTGGGTGGCATTCTGCAACAAAGAGTGCAGAATATTGCTGTTTTGCTACTCTTATTGCCATAAGGTAGGCCTTAATAGCAGCTCTAGCTTGTTTTTGGTTGTGTTCGGTTCTTGTTTTCCTCCAGCAGTGCTTGAGGCAATCCTTTTCAAGACCCTTAACTCCTCCATAAACCATGAGGAGTGTTGGACATGATGGGTTAGGAGAGGTCACATGGGCGCAATATTGTCCAAGGCCCTGGCTGCTTTCCTATTCCAGGTAGCAGCCAAGGCCTCCGCTGGACCATGCAGCTGACCCTCGGGTATAACCCCCAGCTCCCTTTGGAACCCCACTGGGTCCATCAGTCACCATCGCGGACTGGTTGAATAGGTCCCCCCCCCCCGCAGAGGGGGGTAACAAGGAGAATCTCAAGGCCAGAAGGACATGATCTGACCATGACAAAGGGGACAGATGTACTTCCTCCTTCAGATCACATTGCCACAGATCTGATCAGAAAACCAAGTCTGGTGTGAGGCCACTGTCTTGAGTTTGGTCACAAATAATCTGGGACAGGCCCATGGCTGCCATGGTGGCCATGAACTCCCAAGCTGCCCCTGAGGCATGCCCTAGGGACGCAGGTTGAAGGCAAGACCATAAGTCTGGGGAACTCCACTGCCAGCCCCTCAACGGCCTCCAGCAGCTCAGGCAAAGAGGTTGCTATGCAGCAGGAAGGCTGGTACAGTAGCAACAATCCCAATTGTTCTCGAGAGCCCAGCTTCAGGAACAAGGTCTCACAACTGCCACTTGTGGAGCAGCGCCCCTGAAGGCCAGCAGAGTCCTGGATGACAACTGCTACCCCTCCTCCTCTGCCTGGGTTCTTGGCTGGTGCCAGACCGTGAACCTGGCTGGGCACATTTCTGAAAGGGGCACCCCGCCTTCAGGGCCCAGCCAGGTCAGCATGCTCCTCAGTGATCAAATCACATATAAGGAGGGCCTTGTTGTTAACTGACCTGGCATTAAAAAGTAGTAGCCAAAAGCCAGGGCCTCCATGGATCTGCTGTCCAGGGCCTGGGTCTGAGTCTAGAGGCCCAGAACATGCCACCGGTAGTAGACATTGGGGGCATCTTCCCCAAGAGTGGCCTGCCCTCTGACTCCCATCATAACATCCCCTCTCCATCGCCACCTGAATGGCACAACCCGCCCTAAACCCCCCAGGGCCTCCAGTTCCTCCTGATCCTGGACCTCTGGCCTCCATAGTTAGGGGACCCTCCATCCTACCATAAGACACTAATCAATCGGGGGTGGTGGTGGTGGGCTCCAGTTCCTGCTCTCAGTGCCATGGAAGTCCTATCCCTCACCCCCTCATACACTGTGTCCCCTTCACCGGCTTCTCTCACTGGCCAGTAGGGGCACCCACTTCATCTCCCCACTCACCCCGACTCTCACTCGGGGACGAGTATCCTCACTCACATGCACTCACACATACCCTCAAACCAACACTCTCAGACTCCCCTTCCTGTCTCTCACACTAGGGAGGGAGGCCCAGCTATCAACTACTGGAGGCTTCCCAACACCCTGCCTGGGATCGAATCAGCTGGGCCCCAAGTTATTAGGGTGAAGGTACCAATATTATGACAGTGCTATAGGCAAAGGGCCAGCAGACCAGACCTTCAACAACGTGGTCTCCTCTCAACTGCTGTAAGCAGTTAGTGGTGGTGGCCACCAGCTTGGCTGGCTTCAAAAAAAGGTTGGACCAATTCATGGAAGTCATGAGGATCAACGGCTATTAGCCTGGGTGGTAGTGTGGCTGCCTCTGAAGGCCATCTGCAGGAGTCTAGTGGCCTTCCTTAGTTGGCCACTGTGAGAATGGACTGCTGGATTTGATGAACCAGGGGCCCGATCCAGCAGGCGCCGCTTATCCTCTTCTGTATAAAGTAGTTTCAAGAAGAAAAGCAGCTGCTGTTGAAGAGGGTGGACTGTCTTTTCCATTACTTTCCTGTCCCTCTTCCCCTGGCCATTTTCTTCTGGTCTAATTTGATGATGGATGGTCCTCAGCCCTGCCTATGGAGCACCAAATAATTGAGCAATTGCAGGAGAAAAGTGCAGTGTCCTCTCCTGCTTGCCTTTTCTCTTGTTGCACTGTTTAGCCACAGTCTGCTTCTGAAGCTGTGGACTTAGAACCAGGGCACCACCCTAAGTATGTAAGTTACTCGTGGAAATCTGTTCTGAGAAAGAAAAAGAGAAAATTCCTCCTCATTCTCTGCAATGTTCTGATACGTTACTACTGCGGTTGCTGCCACTGCTCTTGTTCCTCCCCTCCTCCTCTTTGTATTATTACTAATGCTACAGTTGTTTAGTTATTAATTAGCTAGGCATTCTGTAGAATGCAAATATAATCTCTTAAGCCTCCAAAGAGGTCATGGTAGAAAAGATAAAGTCCAAAGATGATCAGACCTTTTTCATGAAAGTTTGTTTTTGTTTTGCACAAGAGAAAGTTAATTTGCAGCTTAACAGGAGGTATTTGTTGTTGTTCAGAGCTTCTGGGGAAAAAATAGATACTCACTGAAGAAAAAATACTTGTGTTGGTAGTTATAAGGCATGGATTTCTTTTTCTGCAAACCCAACTGTAAAAGAAAGAAAGTCATGAAAACAAATATCCTTCAGTAATTATCCTTTGTCAGGACTCCATTTCTATAAATACCCTTTCCTGCTGCTCCGTGAAATTACTTGGGCAAGAGAAAGCAAGGAAAGTGAGAGGCACACAGGCCGTCAGGAGCTTGCTGCTGTCCTCAGAATCCCTTCGTACGTGCTTGCAAAGTCACGCACAAAAGGGGCAGGGCTTGCACTGCAATGCTGCTTTCACCGTTCTGCCCCCCCCCCAGCCCAGCCCAGCCCAGCCCAGCCCACAAAGCTGCCGCTGACTACACTGTAAGTTTCAAGTCAACTATACCAAAGTTAACTATCGCTAACAGCTGCAATAAGATTGCCGGCTTGTTGTAGTGGTTAAGGCACCAGCCAAAAACCCGGGAGACCGGGAGTTCCAGTCCCACCGTAGGCACGAAGCCAGCTGGGTGGCCTTGGGCCAGTCACTCTCTCTCAGCCCTAGGAAAGAGGCAAGGGCAAGCCACTTCTCACAAACCTCGCCAAGAAAACTGCAGGGACTAGGCCAGGCAGCCGCCAGGAGTCAAAAACTTAATTGAAGGCACCAATTAAAAAAAACAGCAACTGCAACACACATTTCCAGCAGATGGCAGCCCCTGGTTTTCTTGGCTGATCTCAGGAATGCTAAATAGCATCAGGTGTCAACTTAATTCAACCCAAGAAAGCCTTTCCCTCTTTAGCAGCTCTAACTCACATTGTCCTCTGGTTTATTTCAATGTATTAGACAAAGTTGCCATAATTCAAATCATTTATTTTATCAACTTGACTGTGCCTGAAATGCATTTGGTTTATGTGCTGTGGCAGCTCAACTCATTTAGTTCATCCAAGTGAGGAGATTATCAATAACAGTAAATTAATAAGAGTAAGTAACGTTCATTGTTATGAATCACTAGTAATTATCCATAAATAGTTTACTAATCATTGTAGCTAGTAAATTGTTTTTATGTGAACAATTTTCAAGTGTTCATTCAGACTCTGAGCTGCACTTCCTGGATTTGATGTAAAGGAAGAGCAGAACTGGCTGCCATCGGTATACTGAAGATACCACCCTGTGAACTGCCACCTCTGTCACTATTCTGAGATAGCAGCCACCACCTGGCCCTTTATCCTCTAACAGCAGCTATCAAAGAGGAGCAGAATCTCTGCTGAACAAGCTTTTGGGAATGTGGGTGAACCTTAAAGCAAGCCTCATGGGGCTGCATGTGGAGGCGGCCAGAAACAACTTTCAGAGTAGCCCGTGAGAGTAAGTGGTGTCCATGTTTGATCCTCATGGAGATACACTCCTGTTGTGGGCACCTTGGGTGAACGTTTTGCCCAGCCCTACTAACCGACTGTCTCTACTAGATCTGTTTTATCAGACACCGCAGATAAGGATGAAGTATCTATGACCAGCTCTAAACTTTGACCGTCGGTCGTTAAAGTAGTTTCTGTTCTGAACTCCGATCTGAAAGGAGAGTGGTCTGGGTTCAGTAAAATCTGTGTCATCTAAGCAGTTGCTTCTTACCTCCAAAGAGAGAGGTTCCCCTAAAGAAAAAAGGGCAGGATGAAATGAAATATCTGGGTCCTTCTGGAAACAGTTGGGTTTAGCATGATGCTGGGAATGATGCAAAGACCACCAGTTAGCTGAAAGCCCCTGTAGAGGAAGGGTGAAAAAAAGCATTCAGGCTCTTTTAAAACATCATTAGACTATGTACTATGGCAGTGTACTGCTTTGAAGAGGTGATACAGAGGCGATTCCACCGAACCTTTGAATCAGATTTTCAAATCAGTTGGGTTGTATCAGTCGACTGAATCATCTCGGATAGGTTCAAAAACAATTCAAAGGTTCAGTGCACTTTCTAGCTTTGAAGAATCTCAAACACGATTGCAGCTTTCATTCCATATATGGACAAAGCTGGGGGGAACTGAGTGTTGTGATGGGTTCTCTGATATTAACATGAATAGCTGGCGATTGAGTTTTATCAACTTTTCAAGCCCTGTCTATCAAAGCATTGGAAGGGGTGTTGCTCTGCTGTTTGTGTATTTAGAGAGATTCACTTGGAGTGCGGGGTGGGAAGAGAGAACAAAATAGAGGCCTCTGTTTATTCTGCTCTCTCTCTCTCTCTCTCTTTTTAATGAGTCTTGCTCTTTCTTGCCTCCACATCATTTTCTCCTTATCCTTCTTTCACTCTGAATCTGTTTGACTCAGCTGTAGTATAGTCCCTGTTAGCTTCTGTGTCCAGTCTGTCTTCCTTCCCCCTTCCTTCCCCCTTTCCCTCTCAAAATAAAAGAAAAAGTCTTCTTTCTTTCTGTCCTTGTTTATCTCTACCTTGTGCTGAGTGTGTCTTCTTCACTGTGCTAATGGATCTGAGATAGTGTGCTGGCTGTTGGAATACTATGCTACTGTGTGTACATACAGACTGATTCTTTATATCATCGTGTATAATATGTGCAGTAGTAGTAATGAACATTTTTCAGCCTTTTTAAAAAAGCTTGTCAGAGTAGAACATAACCTGCTTTTTCTAGAAGGGCCCATATCAACTCACCTGTCAGTCCAAAAAAAGGTGATGGATTCTTTGTTTTTAATATGAATTTATTTTTAAGCAGGCATTAAAAGTTGCTATTTATTAAGTTTGACTAGAGTGTTTTCTGCTTTGGTTCAGCACAACTGCTGCATAGAGTCTTTGTTGGAAAACTGAGAGGCTGTGCGCTAGCCTTTTTCATTCCTATTATTTCTGCCTTAAAAGCAGTAGAAGGGGAATGTTTCAAAATGTATAGCAGTGAACCCTTTCAACCTAATTGTCTGAAACTTTGCACTGTGAATGTCCTCAAAAGTGTGTCCTATCTCTGTTATTTTCATTCTATTTTACCTCCCAAATGAAACCACTATAGGCATTTTGATGCTTTCCCAGTCAAGTCTAAAGCACAACTTTTTATCAGTTCTTGAATTGATTTGACTTGGATCTTGATCTCAGATCTCATATACAAATCAATTCTTTCCACCTTCAGATCTTTTTTTTTTTCCACTGTTGTATAAAATACGTACAGCAGAAATTAAATTGAGGATCAGTTATTAAATTACTGAAGAACCACATGCAATTCAGGAGATAAAAGTTCTCTCAATGGTAATAAAACCATCATAGCCATTGGTCACAGGACTCAACTTGGTAGGTATCATATTTAGGACTAAATTTGGTGTGAAACACCAAAAGTGGGAGAAAGAAGCCTACTTCATACCATCTATAGGGCCAAGATTGTTATTCAACACTTTTCAGGGTATTAACCCTTTTTGAATGAACAAAATAAATGGATCATTTTACTCATGAAACAACAACGTAATTTAAGAAAAGAAAATGGGTAACTTTAGTCCTGGGAAAAGCGTCAAAGTACACTGGAGATCCTGACCTAATGCTAGATCAGGATGTCTTGGCTTGCTTAGTCTTGGAGAACAAGCAATTCCTAAATCAGTCTTTGACCTGAACTAAAAGCCAAAAATGAACTGAGGCCCCAAACTTAAAAAGAGACGATTAATGCCCATGCCTAAAAACAGTTATAGAACTCAAAACAAAGTGTAGACACAATTTTAAAAAAAGAATGAATGGCTTTCAGGATGGCTTAAAATGGATAAGAACCAAAGAATCAGTAGTATATTCTGAAAGTAAGAAGGGAAAATCACTCTTTTAAACCTTGAACAAAGATATCGCGGTCGAAAAATACAAGGCACAACTACACTT
This sequence comes from Liasis olivaceus, assembly GCA_030867105.1. Classification (NCBI taxonomy): domain Eukaryota; kingdom Metazoa; phylum Chordata; class Lepidosauria; order Squamata; family Pythonidae; genus Liasis; species Liasis olivaceus. The sequence goes on along the minus strand of CM061349.1, from coordinate 105,782,263 downwards.
CCAGCTTGACCTCTCAGATAACACTGCTCCCAGCCTTGTGGTTCATCATCCAAATACCCTTATTCTTCTCCTTCATCCACTGCTACTGAATAAAGGGACTCGCCTAGTTCTCCTCTAACGAAGTTAGTAATTATTGCTGCTTGCTGAACGAACAGGACAAAGGCCATTTAGAACGAATAGAGCAAAAGTCGTCAGCCACTGTTGCAACGTGGCAAGAAGATAAAAATAACCGTGTTTCCTGGAAAACAAACCTATGTTGTAGCTGGAGATACGTATGCCAGAAATGACGGATCTCTATATTTCTTGCAAGGTTTCAGGAAATGAAGGAGAGAGGAGTAATATTCGTTGAATGTCATTCAGTTTGGGCAGGCAAAAGGATGGCTGCAGACATTTCCTGGGGAACACCGGGGTGGGGGGTTATTTCCCATGGCTCCTGCACCGCCACCTGCTGCGCTGGAACAGCCTCTGCCCGATATCCAAGGGTCTTTCAATGCAGCTACGCTGGAGACCAGTAAGTGCTGATTTACAATCTCTGTAATTTGTGGGACTGAATTTGAGACTCCTGGTGGCGCATTCAAACCTTCAGTGACGCAAACTGGTTGTCTGTCTAGCTGCCTGCCTTTGAGGGGTGATGAAGATGAACTCATATTAGTACTGCTTTTGCAGCGTTCTGCATAGGGCACAGAGATCAAATCAATTAGTGGGACAGCTGTCTTATGCACCATGGTTAAAGCTTGCATAAGATTCTCTAACGTCTTCCACAAATCTTCCTGTGCCCAGCTTGGCAAGGCTCCAAAGGGGTCGATTGATTCTGCCTCCAGCGGTTCAGCCGCAATCTGCCCTCCTCTCTCTGCCTGAAACTCTTATCTAAATAGGCTTCTCTCAAGGACAGGGCTGGTCTGTGATCTTTGCGCCTGGCAGCAGCAGCACGTCCACGCCTTGATTCTCATTTAAAAGGCTGGCAGCATCTTGATGTACTGACTCCAAAAGTGGGGAGACTATGTCTCACCAAATACACGCCTTGGAAATATTAGGAAAGCGGTCAGCATTGGCTTCATTTTAAAAAGCATAGTTGGAATTATGGACTGCTTAAATGTCAGTAGGGTTTGCTCACAGCCCATCTTACTAGGAAGCCACTCCACCAAATGTAAGTCAATTGCACAGGAATGACATCAAAGTAACTGGCTTAGGGAATAATGTGTTGCTTTCTTGAACCCCACTGTCTGCTGGTGAGTCTACTAAGGGCGATTTGTAGGCAAATGTGGTTAGTTTGCAACACATGGTTGTTTTGATTTTGATTTTGATTTTGAAGGGCAGTTTTTCTGGGAGTTTGTTCCCTTTTCTCAGTAGATTCAGCTGTAGAGTCTTTACTTCGGATTACAACAGCTTGATCATTTTTGGACTTGGAGCTTTCTGCTTCAGCAGTCTGAGTTAATTTGTTGTAAAAAGACTGAGTAAATACATCAAGGGACTCTTTCAATCAACCCACTTTCACTTTTATTTCTGTTAAATAATCAAAAAATCGATAGAACTGTCTGTGCCATCAGTAAACTTTGCCTTGGCACAAGATCTGTAGTCTCATTTTTAGAAATCTCTTCCTGCCAACGCTTTGCAGTAAATGCTGCAACCAAACATGCTGCAGCTGCTTCAGAAGAGGAAACCGTGATGTCTAAGGGGCCCAGGGAATTCGGTTCCCCGCTGCTGTAAGTGGGGTGGTCCACTGCATTTTCATCTTGCAAGTCCCAATTCAACACCTCATATCTCTTTGGAGTGTACCCGGGGCTTGGATTATTAATCATGCTAATGCTGGTGCTGCCATTATTTACATTATCTTCTTCAGTCGCCTTCTTTTTAAATTCCATAAGGTCATCTATTTTTTGTTGCTGGGATGATTTAAGCGATGCCTGCATGCCAGAATTCATTTCCTGTCGTTTCTTCCTCTTTCTCAAGCTGTAATCTTCTCTTGATGGCAAAATATAAACAGTTCTCACCCAGTTTATAGATAAAATAAACAGTTCTCATTCAGTTTGTTTGGAAATTAGTTGCATACAGTTGTGCACAGGGACCAGGAATGAATAAAAGATTAGTCTGATAATGTAGAAGTAGAAATAAAAATTTGCCAGAGTACTCTAGTAGCTAGATGCTTTCACTTTGCCATCTTGGGACTTCCAAGAAGGACTTCAGATCTTAAATTTGGATTGGCTCTTGGATAATTTTCACATTCAAATTGTTTATTGTAAGTGAAATTCCATTCTTGATCTGCAGATAATAATGAGATAGACGAACAAATAGTTTGATTTAGTATAAGAGAGCTTCCTATGTTCTTGGAGTGGGAATGGGGAAATGAAAATCCCATTTGCCACCTCTGTTGGAAATAACACAACACATTTGATATTTACTGATGAGACTTTTTCAAGTATATTTACAGTATTCCATATTCCCTTTCCTTCGATTAAATGAAACGTTCCCAGAATAATATACCTTACTTACCTTTAGATGGCACATCACAAATTCGTGAAGAAGGTGGTTCCATTTTGAATTCCTGAAGACTGAAAGATGCCCCAAGTCATGTTGCAGCCAACCTGCTTGAGACTAAAAAGAAAGGGTGAATCACAACAGAAGGGCCACATTTTGTGTCACTCCTACAGCTCCTAGATTGGAGCTTCCCCAGCATATCCAACTGTATTTGTAACAGCCATGCAAGAATTGGTAGGGTAGATAAAAATAAAGTTTCATTCACTCTAGGATTTTTTATGCAGTCCAAGGTGCAGCCACCCAGAGAAACATTCCAAACAGGACTGTTCCTTTGTTCCTCCTTACCAGGAACTGCACAAGAAAGCAGTTCTACAACATAACCGTTGATATAATTATCTTCCACAAATTTATCTGATATTTTGTGATAGACCCCAGGAAGACATGGCTGCTTTTTAATGCTCCATTCCTGTCCTTCAGAATGGGAGATTTGAGATATCAGATGACCCGACATCCAATATCCTTCTTTTCTACGGAACCATTCGTTGGACAAAATACAACTGAATTGTGTTTAGTTTTCCTCAACCCTTGTTCCTCCAAACAATTGAGAGCAATTTTCTGAAGGCCCATGACAGCTGAATTTGTATTATTTTCCTTATAGAGAAATTATTTTCTTTTAATTTGGTTGAAAGGCATTTTGCTGTAGGAACCCTATCTAATGGGAAATGTAATTTTGCCTAAAACTAAACTCAAGAAAATTACCTGAGCAAAGGTGAGCAGCACTGTGGCAAGAAGAAAAGGTGCTATAGATGTCCCAAAATACCACAGCACAAACCAGCCGGCAGCATCCAGCAGTAAAATATGCAGAAGGGTCAGGAAAAAAAAGACTTGGTCTGGCTTGAAGAGTCCCATCTTTTCAACAGTGGACAGCAGCTCCCGAAATTCTTCTACTAACAGTTTCTGTGGAAGAAACCAACTTGACTGTCAGGATACAATGGAGCTGCCCTGTGGCATCAACAGTTAACATCAAGAATATCTGGTGGAATTGCCCTCCAAACTATCCCTTTCTTTCCAACTTTTTACAGGGGATTGAAGCTGGAAACTATGTGACCCCAAATTGTGATAAATACTCTTAACACTGTTAAACATGGAAGGAAGCAGATGAAAACTTGTTACATAAATAAATTATAATATTTCTTAGTGACTGCTAAACAATTATAATATTTTTCTTAGTGATTGCTAGACAGCTTACAACCCATGTTTGAGACACATGGGATCATCATTCAATGTCTATCTGGATTCAGTAAGCTTGGCAAATAGCACTAATGGAGAAACTGACCAAGAGAGCGAGAGAAAGAGAGAGACAGAAAATAGTTGGTGTAAGTGAACATTTATTTGTTTATTTGTTTATTTGTTTATTTATTTATTTATTTATTTATCAAATTTATTTATTTATCAAATTTATCACCGCCCATCTCATAGAAAATGACTCTGGGTGGTTTACAGAGAAGATAAAATCAATAAAAAATACAATATAAAAATAGTCCTGAATAAATAATAAATAAATATATTCCAAGGATTGATGTTAATTGGCAAGTAGCTCAGGGAGCATCATCAGGGAGCCAACCACCCCCAGGATTGATTAAAACCCTTATTACCCCATTCAAACTGGCAAAGCCAGGTCTTTAGTCCTTTCCGAAGAGCTGGGAGGGTCGGGGCCTGCCACACCTCTGGGGGGAGAATGTGCCAAAGGGCATTCTGGGGCAACAGCAAAGAAGGCTCTCCTCCTGGGCCCCACCAGCCGACATTCTCTCGCTGAAGGGGTCCGTAACATGCCTGACCTCTCTGCCTGACCGGGTGGGATGGACTGATGTGATGGGGGTGAGAAGGTCCCTCAGGCAGCCTGGACCCATGCCATGTACGTTTTTAAAGGTAATAACCAACAACTTGAATTGGACCCGGAAACAAACTGCCACTGCTCTGACAAGAAAACCAAATCTGGTGTGAGACCACTGTCCCGAGTTGGGTCATGAATAATCTGGGACAGGCCCATGGCCACCATGGTGGCCATGAACTCCCGAGTCGCTTCTGAGGCATGCCCTAGGGATGGCAGGTTGAAGTCCCCCAAGACCATAAGTCTGGGGAACTCCATCGCCAGCCCTGTGACAGCCTGCAGCAGTTCAGGCAGGGAAGTTGCTATGAAGCAGGGAGGCTGGTACAGCAATAACAATCCCAACTGTTCTTGAGAACCCAACTTCAGGAACAGGGTCTCACAACCAGCCACTTGTGGAGCAGCGCCCCTGAAGGCCAACAGAGATTCCTGGATGACAACCGCTGACCCTCCTCCCCTGCCCTGGGGTCTCAGCTGGTGCCAAACCATAAACCTGGCTGGGCACATTTCTAAAAGGGGCACCCCCCTTCAGGGCCCAGCCAGGTCCTGGTGATGCACGCCAGGTTGGCCTGCTCCTCAGTGATCGAATCACACATAAGGGGTCCTTGTTGTTACTTGACCTGGCGTTAAGAAGCAGCAGCCAAAAACAAGGGCCACCATGGGTCTATTGTCCAGGGTCTGGGTCTGAGTCCAGAGGGCCGGAACACACCACTACTAATGAACACTTGGTGTGTCTTCCCCAAAAGCGGCCCACCCTCTGACTTCCATCATAACTCCCTTCCCCCTCACCACCTGAATGGAATAACCCACCCTAACCTCCCCAGAACTTCCATTTGCCCCCAGTCTTCACCTATAGTTAGGTGTCCTTCCATCCAACCATATGTCAACAAACACACCCAACCAATCAGGGGGTGGTGGTGGGCTCCCCGGCACTTCCGCTCCCACTCTCAGCACCGTTGGAACCCTAGCCTTCTACTCTTCATACACTGTGCCCCCTTCACTGGCTTCTCCCACTAGTCAGCAGGGGACACCTGACCCACTCCTACTCCCTTCCCGACTCTCACTCGGGGGGGGGGCGAGTATCCTCACCACACTCACACACACTGCACACATCCACCCACGGACTCTCCTCCCTGTCTCTCATACTAGGGAGGGAATGCCCAGCTCTCACACACTGGAGGGACCTCAACACACCTCTGCCCCCTCTAGACAGTATGAGGGGGTCATCCAAGCCACTGCTGTCATCACCAAGCCACCTCTGGATGTGCCGCCTGGGCTGCTCAAGCCGCTCTGTAGCTCAGTCAGTGTCCCGTTCCCACTCTGGCCTTCGCCCAGGTACCTCCAGCTGACACTCTGGCCAATGACACAGCCCAGGCCACTCCTCAGGCTGCACAGCTGCTCCAGCCATCTCCTTGGGCTGCCCAACTGATCCTCCACTGCCGAATCAGCAATCTGGCTGCTTACCAGGCCCCCTATCCTGCCGTTCAGGCCATTGCCGTCAGTTCTTTGGCTGTCGTCGCCGGTCCTCGGGCCGTCACCACCGTCCAGGAACCAAACCAGGTGGTTTTCAGGCTGTTTGGTCCCACTGAAGCTGCTGCTGTCCAGGTGCCAGTTTCCGGGCTGATTTTCAGGCTGGTTTCCAGGCTTCAGGCTATCATCACCTGTTCTGCTTGAGCCGCTGCTGTCACTTCAGTGCCAATCCAACCAATTTCTGGGCCATTCGAATGGTGTCCTGGCACCAATTCAACCATTTCCCAGGCTACTGCAGCCTAGGCCTCTCGCTGGGCCACTCACCGCGCCACTCACCACACCGCTCACCACATCCACAGAGCTCCGCCTGGCTCTGCTTGCCACGCTGGTCACCACATCCACAGAGTTCTGCCCAGCTCCACCAGTCTCTGCTGAGCTCTGTTGGGTACACGGGGCCAGGGCACATCCCAGAGTTCAGAATCTGGGGTGGGAAGAACCCCCAGGGTGCCCAGGTAAGAACCTAGACTGGTCACGGTGGCCATCCTCTTCGCCTTGCCTAGTGCAGTAGCTGACATTTGCTCCTGGTTGCCATCTTCCCACAACATGATTTTCTGACAGTTTGGTATAGCTTTATTGAGTGTGTGCAAGGTGACACCAATTTATATACTTCTCCAATGCACATACTAATCTACGGTCAGATAGTTATTATTTTAAAAAGAACCACTGATTGTTGTGTTATTTAATACTATTTTTATTCATATATTTAATGTATTTGTACGTTAAATTCATTTATATAATTCATTTGTAATGTATTCCAAATTCATTAAGTAGTACATATTTAAATGTAGTATTTTATTACTGTTATCAAATATTTAATAAATATGGAGTCCTTGGGGTTCTTTGAGCTTGGTTGTTTTCTTGCAAACATTTCATTACCCGGCTAGGTAACATCTTCAGTGCTAGAATGGAATGGGCTTTGCTTTCTGTTTATATACTGTGGTGTGCCCTGCCAGTGTTGGTGTGGGTGTGGGTTTTGTTTGTCATAATATAATATTTAATAAATATTAATTATGAATTAATGTTACTCTTAACTATTATCTAATATTTAATATTATTTCTTCTTATTAAATATTTATGGATCTATTATTGGTGGATAGTATCATCTACCTATCTACCTATTTTATTCATTTAATGTAATCAGTTTATATAGTTGCCCATCAATGACTTATATCAACTTACATTATTAAATACCCATTGCCCAGAAGTCTCACCATAGGTCCTCCACAAGCATGATCAATGTTGTCTCAGTGCTATGCCCAGGCCTGAAACCTGACTGAAAAGGATCCAGATAATCCATGTCCTCCAGAGCCCTCTGAAGCTGCATTGCAACCACCTTCTTGACAACCTGGAGAAGACGGCTGGGATGGATAAGGTGGTGGCTGAAGAAGGCAGCCTGGAAGAACTCAAGAATGGGCTGGAATATGTTTGGGAAGCGGGTGGGCGGGGGGCTTCAAGGCAATGAGTTGGAGAGTGGATGGGAATGGAGTAGCAGACACTAAGAACTCTTCATAATTAAAAGTCTGATGAAAGAGGTGGGCCTTTACTGTGTTTCTAAAGGCTGAGAGATTGGGGTGAAGTACAAGGGCAATGCAGAAAGATTGAGGAGCACCTTGGCAAAAGCCTCTCTTGCTGACCTTAACAGCAGATCAATTTTAATGGCAAAGGCCATTACTGAGTCAAGCCCTATAATGTTTAAGGCTTTGAAGGTTAATACCATAAGCCACTACTGTATCTCAGTTTGATTTTTATTTGGAGATTTGATAAGAAACTTACATTTTTGCTAGGTTCAAAGCTGGGCTGATCAGGTGCCAATTCCCCAATCAAAAGTGGTGCCATGTGCTTCCTTACTAGAGTCTTGTCAACGTGAAATGCTGTGAAAGGGTCCTAAAGCCAAAACATAAAAGAAAAAAGAAAGAAAAGATAATGAAATACTATAATAAGGAATCACCCTAAAGGCAATCTGAAAGAAAAATGTTTAGGTTGATTAATTATATTTGATTCTTGCCTTTGTTCTGTCCAATTCAAGGCAGCACAGACAGAATTCCCAGGAGGTATTCAACCCTGGATGAAATTATTTTCCTTCAAGAAAACACTTAAACCTAAGGCCACTCGCTTGCGGCTGTTTTGCCCTCCATCCTGGAACTGGCAAGAAATCACACCATTTGTCAGCCCCAGTAGATGGATCAGACCAAGAAATCAACTCCACAGGAAGGCTAAACCTACTTTGATGAGGATTGGCTATAATAACAGAATCTTGCAAGTCTGATTGTGCTGTACCTCCTTCTCCTTCTTATGCTCCAGTGAATTAGGAGGTGTTTGTCTGAGCCTCTTCGAAATGTTATCTTGTTGCTCTGGACTGAAAAAATGTTTCAGCCCTTTTGGCCTAGGTCATGGTACTTGCATATTTCTGTCACAATCACTGTCTTTACAGTGATTTCCCTGAGCTGAGAAGGAGGGAGAAAAGAAGTTTGTGGACTTCTCAGTATTTCTGGAGATTGCTGCCACCAGCTGGCCATAGGTAGATTTTTTTGGAAAGACCATCATTTAGCATTCTTTCAATGACTGCAGGGGAGAAGAACTATTAGTCATTTTTTTCTGTTATGTCAGTGATTGTTCAGGTGACTACTGAAGGGGGTATTGAGTTCTCATAAACAAAGGTGCTCAAAAGCATTTAAAAAAAATGGGAGAGATGTTTTTCTCTCTGTTTTCCATCTGCTGCATTAGTACATTGTACCCATGCTGATTTTGAAAGGACTTTGTGACAGTAGAGGTCACAGCCTGTGAGCTTTTTAGTTTCTCCAGTCTGTGAATGATCTCAGCTTGTTCCTGTGGAGAAAGGAACAATGGATACCATACAGCTTTCATCCTCATTTCACCTTGCCCATATTTTTCTCTGCCTTTTCCTCTCTATTCTTTAATACTTTAGGCTTTTCTGCAACAACTTTTCCTGCCTTGTTTTTGTCAGAAATAAGTCCTTGAGAGTGCCTTGATCAGAGTACTTTTTAAAAAAAATTAATAAAAATGAATAAATAAGTTTAAAAACCCTTTGAGTTCCTTAACTTCACTACAGTACTTCAAATACTTTATTTATTTGCTCTAAGATGGAAAAAATGGTCTGTGCTGATCAGCGACACCACTTAACTCAGGGTCCCCAAAGTGTCAATATCAGCCCCCAAGGGTCGATGGGACAAAGCTTCTGACAAATGGATTAAACTGTTCTAAAACTGTGGATTTAGTAGACGTAGGTAAGGAACCTAGGCCACTTACTATCTCTTTGGATGCTGGTTCCTTGATTAGTAGGTTTGCGAAGGCTATCTTAAAATCGCAGAAGCCGCAGCTGACCCCTTTGCTTAAATGCTTCTCTGTTTAACTTATATGCATCATTCCTTGCACGGTTCTCCTCTATTGTGATGACTCACAATGTTGGGTATAAGCAGCGAATCGTGATACAATAGAAAATGTCTACTGGAACGAATGATTGCATAATCACAGCATCACAACTTGCTGAAGTTCTTTTCCAGAACTTCTTTTTCAACTTCTGCACTTAGGCTAGATTCCTACATAAATTTGCTTGAATGAAGTGGGACTTGCTTCTGGGATGATTTATAGGTTTGCACTATTATTTAAGGAATCATATTTTGTTCTGAAGGGTTATGATTAATACTAAACTATAATAATTCAGAAAATTATTTTGGTTTCAAGCAGTCTGGAGCAACAAATGACAGAGAAACTGCAGTGATTTCCAGAAAACTCCAAGGTCAGCAACATTTATAAATACTGTTAATGTATTTTAATTGTTTAATATTTTCTTTCTGGAATGTGGTATTTATTGTTAGCTTTTATCAGCAATTGTTAGACATAAACCCCATACTAGTTTTACTGCTCCACTCTGCATGTAGAGTGCCTAAGCTTTAATGTTAGATTTGGGAAAAATCCATTCTTTGCTTCTTTCTAAAGACATTTATAGTAAGCATAATCTTTTATGTTTCATACATGCATATTTACATATTTAGTACATCCACGTTCAATGAAGAGACTTACTGATATAAAAATTTAACCTAGATAATGTAAAACTTACAAAAATGTAATATGTAGACCAATTAAACAAAAGACACCAAAATGTCAGCCATTCATTCAAATTCATTGTAAGAAAATTCATTTAAAAGGAGAAGGTAAGAGAGAGAAAGGCAGGTTAATCAGCTTTGAAAGTAGGTTTCAGAGACTGGATGCAGTCTTAATTTTAAAAAAGACAATAAAACAATTACAAATAAATCTTAATACAGTGATCAAGCAAAGATGATATTCTACACTCTCATTCCTCTCTATATTACAGCCTTAGGTTCTAAACTTTGCTTGATCAGCATAATAGGAAATAACTAACCAATTAGAAATGAAGTAAAGAAACCTGTAATTCTATGTGTATTCTTTCCAACAGTGTTGGAATAAAATATATTTAATATGCATAGGATTGGGTTTTATGAATCATGGTTTTAATTAGTGAAATGTAAATTGTATATAATATATACCCTTTTACCAATAGAAGAGACTACAGGTAGCTCAGGGTTGGACTGTGGAGTCCTTGGGGTTCTCTGAGCTTGGTTGTTTTCTTGCAGACATTTTGATACCCGTCTAGGTACATCTTCTTACCTAGGTGCATGATTGCTTGTCTGAGTTGGTAGGTCCTTGTTGTTTACTGCTTGATTGTTTGTCTGGTGTTAATCCTGGTGTTAATCCCCGCTTATCCGGGTGTTGATTGCTGGCGAGGAGGTGTTTTGTCTTTTGTTTCCTTTTTATGGTCTCCTTTGAATGGTGTGCAAATGTTGTTTATTTCTATGTGCCTGTTGATGGCTGCCTTGTCTGACATGAACACCAACTAGCAGTCAGAAGACACGATGAAAACTCCTTCATCTCACAACACATGGACAGACTTAACCATAGTTTCAACTGGGAAACTGTCAGCATCTTAGGCCAAGCTAAGTCCAAAAATGTGAGGGAATTCCTGGAAGCCTGGTATTCAGACAAGGCAGCTGTCAATAGGCACATAGAGATAAACAACATTTATGCTAATCAAGGAACTACCAACTCAGACAAACAGTCAAGCAGTAAACAACAGCCTAATCTAGGAACTACCAAGGAAAAAACGACTTCCCCACTAACACTGACAGGCCAAGCTACTGTATATAAACAGAGAGCAAACCCTGCTCTGTTCTAGCATTTATGATGTTACCTAGACGGGTAATGAAACGTCTGCAAGAAAAAAACCAAACTCAGAGAATCCCAAGGACTCCACAGATAACCTTTTACTGTTATTCTTGACTGTCCAGAAAATTAGTTATCTTTTCATCAAAAATAAAATTATCTTTTCATCAAAAATAAAACCTTGCCAAAATGTAGACCAACACCGAGCATTACCAGTGGGGAAAAATGCCCTTTGGTGGCTATAAAATTCAACAGAACAGAAATGAAAGATTGATTGCTATATATGACAGATTTATTATTTTGTCAACCTAGAAAAGCTATTGCTTCAAGTTCAACACCATAACTAGTTTTTTAAAAAATAATATATATATCAGCTTTGTCACCTTATAGAATAGTGACACTGTCATGAAGCAAATTAGATCTGGCTACTAATGACAGAGTTATTTTGACAGAAGAGAAAGAAGAGGATTTTTGAAATTGCACTGTTGCCGCACCCAGTTTGGATTGCAAAAACAAAAAAAACAGGCCTCTTCCTGTCATCTCCCACAAAATCCTTTTCATGCAGAAAAGGTTCACCTCCAAACATTTCACTGCTGCCTTGTTAAAAGAAAAGATGACTATAATTGCAAAAATTGTATATATAAAGATGACTCATACAAATTGCAGGATGATCAATAATCCTTTTACAGGCTTACTTCCAGCTGCACCATCATCCTTAAAAGATTAACTTGCTGTTAAGATGATAATCTTGAGGGGAAAAAAAAGCATTGTGAAATCATCTTCATGAGGCTGAGTTCCTCAATCCTACTGCGAGGTGCATTTCTGGGCATTGTTGATTTCTGTCATAACACTTTTCACAACTGTGTTTTTATCTAGCTAGCAATCGATTCTTAGTCTGTACTGTTTCATATGGATCCACTATTTCTCCTTCCTTCCTTGCTCTTCTGAGCTTGTATATCAAAGGGCCCCGAAGACTTGGCTGTTTGCCTAGGTCTTTGGCGAGCATGATTGAAGCCCCTTTTCTTCTTTTTCTGTGTTTCCATTTGGGTTTGTTATCTCTGCCATCTTTGTTCTTTTTGTTTTGTGTTGTTTTCTTCTTTTAAATGTTTTTAATAATTTGTGAACCACCCAGAGTTGCTGGGAGTCAGCTGGTATATACTGTACATTTCATAAATTATTATTATTATTAATTATTATTATTATCATCAGTCCTTGAGTTATGCTGCTTCTAGGTGCAGAAACATTTTGACTAAATGCTTCTATATATCCTTCTTGTAGACCTTTCAATATAACATAACATAACAAATATAACGTAACAGAACATAACTCAGGAACAGAAATATGCTAGCTGATGCTTATCTGCTTATTTTCTACATGCAGGGTTGGCTTCTTTTTTTTTCTCTTTCTTTTTAGAGGTGTATTTTGTTTTGTGAGCTCCCACTTGCAGTCTGTATTAATAGAAGCCAGGTACTGGTTTTCCCAACTGACCAAAAAGATGAAGACGTATTTGTATCTTCAAATAATCATGCGGTATAGATCCAATTTTTCTCCTTGCAAAAGGGAAGAGGCAGAGGCTAGCTATTGCATGACTGAAGAACTGGATCCCTGTCAAAGTTGCCTATGATTAATTAAAAGCTTACAAATTAATTTACCGATGATCTAATTCAGGGTTATGATTTAGTAATTACACTTAAATATAGTTGGAAGGATTTTGTTGTTGCTCTGATCTTCACTTTGGTTTTGGTGAAGCTGTAAGCCAACTGCAGTGTTTTATAGAAAATTTTAAGAAAAGCAAAGCTATACATCGTAGGTTTTAATTGTCTTCTTTTTTATCCTAAAAGATGGTTTTTGCATAGCTTTGTCAGCAATAGACTTTGTATGCATCTGTGTGTTTGTGTGTGTGAATGTGAGAGAGAGAGAGAGAGAGAAACAGAAAGAGAAAGAGAAAGAAAGAATGAGTACTGCTTTCATTGCTCCATTTTGTAGGTAGGATTCCACTTTTATTTCTCTCACTTCAGTTTAATTTAAACAATGGGGTTTGCAAGATTTGCTTGCTTATGCATCATCTGTTTGGCTCTGTTCCTGCAGAGTTGGGAAAAATCATAGACTCACAACATCATAGATTTATAAGGGACTATGTAGGCGATCATGTCAAACCTCTCTCCTTGTGTGGGAATCATCCTTAATGGAAGGCTGTCCTGCCTCTGCCTGAAGACATCCCAAAAGGAAGTGCATGCCTTTCCTCAATCAATTGTTCCATTCTCAGACAACACTTATTGTTTTCCCAACATTAAGCTGGAATCAGCCTTCCTATAACTGAAGCCTTTTCACTCATGTCCTCCACTCCAGAACAGATATTTTAAAAATACTATCACAGTCCCACTTAGTCTTTTCTTCTCTGGGATAAACACCTCCCTCCATCTTTCCTCATAATACTTTATTTCCAGTTCCCTCAACATCCACATCACTCTTTGTTGTTCCTGTTCCAACCCTTCTGGATCTTTCTTAAACTGCAGCTCCCAAAATGGAATAAAGAGCAGAATAAATGGAACATTTTGTAACTTGGAAACTATATTTCTATTGATGCTGCCTAAAATTGCATTTGCCTTTTTAGCAGCCATTTCATTTTGCTGATTCATATTCAACATGTGATTTTCTACAATTCCAAGATCCTTTTCACATGTATTATCTACCTGTACGTTTGATTTCTGTATTCTAAGTGAAAAAGTTTGCATTTATTTCTATTAAATTTCATTCTATTCTTTTCACTCAACTTCTCTAATGTTTCAAAATCATTATGATTTTATTTCAATTTTCTAGAATATAATTATCAATTTTGTAATATCTGTATATTCGATAAGCTTTCCTGTCACCTGTTCATCCACATTATTAATAACAATGATAATTTTTTAGAATGGTTTTGAAGCCAGTTCTGGATCCATCAAATAGGTACACTGGTGTCATAGAATTCTTTGCTAAGCATTTGCCTGTAGCACTTCCAAAATCTACTAAGGAAATTGTCTAAATAATAAAAAAGAGATTAGTTTAAGAAGAGTTGTTCTTGATGATTCCATGCTGGTTTCTTGTCATTATTACATTGTCTTCAAGGTCTTACCTATTGATATTTTGCAACCTGTTCTAAACTCTTTCTAGGTGTTGCTGTCAGACTGACCAGTCTGTGGTTCCATGGGTCCTCCCCATTCCCCACCCCACGAAATTCATGACAGCATTAGCCTTCCTCCAATCATCTGGTATTTTATCCATTCTCCAGGATTTCTCAAAGTCAAGAGACATTGCGTCAAGCCATGGTTTGCCATCCAGGTACCTGCAGGACTGCTTACTCCAATCAGAACTGGCCTGGCCTATTAGGTCACCTCTGGAGTAGCTACCTCTGGTTCCCCACTAGAAACAGCAGTGGCAGTTCTGTGGAAGCGTTTCCTGGTAGAGATCAGAATGTTCACTGATGGCATTCAGGAGCATGTGGAAAACTGAGTTGTTCCAGAGGGCATTCTGGTCTGTCTTGGCCATCTTTTATTCCTGATAAAAAAGGTTTGGTTTATGTTTTTTTGTGATCATGTTGGTTTCTGTTTTATTTTAATATTTACTGTGGATGTTTTAAAGTTGTTTATACACGTAAACTCTCAAGAGTTTCTTTGATAGTGGGATGATATAATTGGAATCGATCAATCAGTTTGGCCCTGGAGATTCAATTTCAGTGCGTTCCTTTCAATGAAACTAGAATCGTGCTCCTTTAACAGGCTCCTCTGAATTGTCCAGTGGAACAAATATTCTCTTCTCTGAGAACTATGAGCCAAAACATGAGTTGAGAAAATGTCTTTCCTTTATCTTCTTTTAAATCTGTTATCTCTTTACCATCTTTATGGAGCAACTAATATATTGTTTCTTTCCTTTTCAATTTATTTTGAATATAATATTTAGAACTAATTGTTTGCTTTGATCATGTCCACTGGTCATTCCTTTCTGGTTACATATTATTATAGGGACCATCCAAAGCAGATTAGAGCCCTACATGGGAAAAGAGATGCCAGACGTTCAAGCTGCCTTTAGAAAAGGCTGAGGAACATGACACATTATTGCTGATGCACAATGGAGAATTGAGAAAACAAAATATCAAAAAGAGGTCAATATGTGTTTCATTTATTATAGAAAGGTTTTTAATTTTGTCAGTCACATCAAGCTGTGGAACGTGCTTACAAAAATGGGAATCCCAGAACATCTCATTGTTCTCATGAGAAATTTATATATAGGTCAAGAAGCTACAGACTTCTTCTTGCACTCCTTTGCCAACTTGGAGTCAGTCTGGCTCCAGGTTGGTAAAAGAGTGCAACAAGGCTGTATGCCTTCCCCTCATATTCAACTTATATGTTGAATATATATTACGGGAAACTGGATTGGAAGAAGACATTGCCTTTTAGGATCAACCATCAATAGTAAAGGAACAAGGAACAAGCAGCCAAGAAATACTCCACAGACTAGCACTTGGTTGAGCAGCCACAAAAGCCTTGGAAAAGATATTCAAATGCCATGATGTGTCTATATCTAAAGAGATCAGAATTGTGCAGGCCATGCTATTCCCTGCGACACTCTATGGAAGAGAAAGTTGGATTTTGAAGCAGGATAGGAAAAGTATTGACGCTTTTGAACTTTGGAGTTAGAGAAGACTCCCGAGAATACCACGGACAGCCAAGAAAGCAAACCAATGGATCAATGATCAGATCAACTCAGAATTCTCACTCAGGGCCCAAATGACCAGGCTAGAGTTATCCCACTTCGGACACATTATGTGAAGACCCAGCTCTTGGAGAAAGTTCTAATGCTGGGAACGGTGCAAGGAACCAGAAGAGGATGACCAGCAGCAACCTGGATAGGCTCAGTTACAGTGGCGATGGGCGCACCGTTGGAAAAACTGAAAGACCAGGTTAGGGACAGATCATCATGGAGAAAATCTATGATTAAATTAGATTAGCGTATGATTAGAAAGAAAGAATTGAAAAAAGAGTCTGATTTTCAGAAAGGAAGGAATCCATGCCTGGCATCATAGATCAATTCACTTTTACACACATCTTAGCACCACGTAATGAAAGAAGCTAAAAAAGAAGAGTAAGGGCAGCAAGAAAAAGAATCCAGCTTTAAGAATGAAGGCTTCGCGGCTGCAAGAAAGCTGTGACCACCCGAGTCTTCGCCGCGCCACCTGCCGCGCGCCTTACCGTGGCGTCCTGCCCTGCGTAGCAGCAGATGACCCGGGAGCCCCCTGGGTGCCTCCTGTAGAACCGGCTGATGTCATAGACTTTCCTGTCGATCACCAGCCAGCGCTCCCGTGGCGGGTCTCCCTGGCCAGTGCGCAGCCCGATCTCTTCCCAGGTGAACACCCGCGACGGGCAGGAAAGATCGGCCGCGGGATCAGCCTCCCTCGCCCGCCTCCCCGCGGTTTCTCCTTGCTGGGGAGCCATCTCGCCCCCGACTGAGCCTTCGCGGGACCTGGCACTGTCCTTTTCAGCACCACCGGGAGGGCGGACTGGGCGGGTTCGCGCGAGGGAGGCCCCGCTTCTGCGCCTCCGATTGGCGGACCGAGTTACGCGGGCGCGTAAGAAGCGCGGCGACGGCAGCACAGAAAAAGCCGACCCGGCCGAGCTTAAGTCGTTCGCTTTTTCGAGTACTGTACAAAGGAGGAGCCGGTGGCTGGACGGCGCGGTAGGCTTTTTGCAGTAAGCGGAGCAAACTCCTTTTGTCGGTTCCATGAAAATCCTATTTCCTCGCAAGTAAAACGATAAGGATTAAGGATCCTTAGGTCGATTTCAAGCAGGGCAGGTAAATGGGAAACAGGTTTTGGAGTCTCTCCACTCTGACTGATTTCACTAAGAGGCAAGAGCTACCGAGTCTTTTAGCCCCGCAGTCACGGGAGACCTTTCGATCGCGCACCAGTCTGTGTTTCAGTCTGAAGTAAAGCTCTTCCCGGATGTCATCGCCGTTTACTTCGCACGTCCTGATCGCAGACGGAGGATGCACACGCTTCTTAGAAAAGCATTTGGCGGTCTGGGAGGGAGAAGAGCGACAGCCCTAACCCTGCAATCCAAACCCTGGTGGTCTCTGTGTGCGCGTTGAAGCTTGCCCTCCCCAGCTGGTAGTGATGGGCTGGAAATCAGCTGTGCCAGTATCTGTTCATTTTGGAGAACAGAGCCCCAAAGTCCCAGAGACTGACCTGGGACTGACTCAAAAGATTCAGAGTTGGTTCATTCTGCCTGCCTCCTCTCCTTCCCTGGAATACCGCAGGTTGAGGATTTCTACTGCTGCACAAAAAGGAGACCTGCGCAATCTGAAACAGCTTTTCATTTGTCCAGGCATTACAGTGGCAAAGCTCATGTCTTACGGCAGTGTCCTTCTGTTACGGGGGACTGACAGGGATGGATCTCTAATAAACCGCATCCTCATCTCACAGTTGCTGAAGTGCCTAAGCTCAGATCCAATGTGTATGTGTCTTGGGAAATGTTAATTTCAAGGCTTATGTATACTCCAGGGCCTTCTAATCCCTCTGCCTGCTGCCTATTATTCTAATAGAATGATTGCATTGCAACAGGCCAGGAAAATAGATGTGGAAGCCTAGAATCAACACAATTTCCAAAACAATTGAGTGGATGTGGTGGGCTATTGCTGGGTCTCAACTAATGGGACTTGAAAGAGATGTTTTCCCAAACTGTAAAAGAAAATGCTGAAGGGCCAAGGAATATTTAGTCCAAATACAATTAAGGAATACGGTGTGAGAATTTTACATATTTAAGAGCTTTTCAGAAGGGCAACTTAAAATTTTATAAACGGTTTCAGCAGTAAGGCAGTAGGAAAGATTAAAAAATGGATAAAGTATCCAGTTAAAGCAGAAATGGGCAACTCTGAAGGGCATGGTTTGAGGCCTGGGGAAGATTTGTGAGTTTTCTTAGCTGTGTAATTATAACATGCTTATTTTAGGGATGACATTATAGTTTTTGCCTGTTTCCCATCCGAAGATGATGGAAAGTGTGCTAGCAGTTTTCAATAATCATGATCAGAAAGGCTCTGAGGGCTGCAAAAAGAGACTCTTAAGGGCTGTTTGTGGCCCTGAAGCCACAGGTTGTCCACCCCAATTTAAAGGATTACAGACTAAACTGTACTAGATAGTTGGATGTTTTGATTTTATGTAAACACTTTTGTAAGTTAAGCAGTATCTCAGTGACCACAGGATGTATGGAAAAGATGGGGAAGAAAACCACTAAACTGTTCAAGAAAATTAGCAATGGAAGAAGTACGTGGTGACAGTGGCAAAAATCCATTTGGCACAACTTTGGAAAAGAGAAACTTTGCTTTCAATACAGGATTGGTATATTAAAATTTAAGAATATGTGGCAATGGAAAAATGATATTCATCCATTGTAGAAGTCTAACCAAATTCAAGCAAGTTCCCTTATATACAACATATCACACAGTGAGGTAAGCTAAGACACTTAAAATGTAGTTTTTGAAGAAAGAAAAAGAAACTGTTTTAAATAATAACAACAATAATAATTAAAATAATATAAACAGAAATAAGTAATAATGTCTAATGTAAACTATAAAAAAAAAAATCTAAGTAGCAGTTAGTGGTTAGTATTAAAAAAGGGGGAAGAGGAGAAAGAAAGGGAGGGGGGCTACCAGAATGCTAGCTATTTATTTATTTATTTATTTATTTATTTATTTATATTTCAAATTTAGATACTGCCCATCTCACAAGGAAGTGACTCTGGGTGGTTCACAATAAAACAACAATAAATATTAATTAAAATACAATTAAAACAGTATAGAAATATATTCATATATATATATCTTTTAACCAATAAAAAGAAGAGAAGTTAAAAAAACCCCAAAAAGTTCAATAGATTTTTAGATTACATCCTTTTCAACAAGAAACAATATTTCAGAAATGACCATTTATGTTGTGGGAGATTCAGTGAAACTAACACTTTATTAAAATATATTTTTCATTTCAGTGAGAAGCAATTACATGTATTAACTCAACTTGAGACTTATCTCAATCACATGGGAGTTGACTTTTGGACAGAGAAAATGAACACATAATCAAAAGATTTACTGTTCAGGACTGGAAGCACAAATATATGCCTCCAACTATTTAGCAGTTTGCAGAATTAATTTAGATCAGCTGTGGATGACTGTAATGAATCATGGCTTCAATTTATTTATCTATCTGTCTGTCTATCTGCCTGCCTGCAAATATACATTTTGTATGTGTTTTTTTTAATCTTATAATTTTATGTATTCTTTTTCTTCATTTTTTGGTATTTAGTTAATTAAAAGATTTAAAAAGAGGTATGAGCAAGTGTTGGCATCTTGTTTCTTGCTGATTTTCAATAAATAATAAATAAACATCTGTTGAGACTGAGCATGTGGGAAAAGAAGTAAGCATGTTTGGGAGGGGAAATTACTACTTCAACTACTGGTTGATGTCGCTTCTTGCTGATATCTTCTGAAAGAGAACTCATCATTGCTGGTGCAGATAAAGCCTAAGAAAGATGCCTTCTAACTTCCTAGGAAAAACAGTGCTTCAAGATGAAACGTTCAGACATTTTTGGTAAAACTCTTTTGAAGTCTAATCTATATGCATTTTTATTATCTTTTGGTGCAATCCTAAACATGTCAGTTCAGAAGGACATCCTATTTAATTTGATGGTGCTTCCACTCAGGTATGTCAGAGCAGTGTTGCAGTCTTATGTGTCCATGATAATAAATATTCACATGAATTTGACTTCAGTTTATTTTCTTGCATCAGTTTGACCTGGGACTGGGAGAAATAACTGAACAGCAGTCAAAACAGGTCAGGAAAACAATTTTAGCCATTATTTCACAATTTAATGATGATTGGCAATTTGTAGGCTAATAATGTCACTTCACAGAATATTTTCACACAATTGAAGTGTTTCTTCTTTTTTTTTCCTGGGCCTTGATCTTTTGTTACAATCTAGATATGGTATGGATGGATCTTTTTTCTTGCTCATTGTTTTAATAGAAGTTCCCTTTATAACATGGAACATTAAAGGACTAGGATCTCCTGTTAAATATCGGCACATATTAGCTAAGTTAAAAAAGATGGAACCTAGAAATTCTTTAATGCAGGAGACTCATATTCAAAACAAGTGGCTTTCACAGGAAGCTTGGGTGGAGTAGGTTTATATCAGTGACAATTCTAAGTGTGCATGAGATGTTGTAATTTAAATTATCACTTTTCTAATTTGATTGTTCCAGATGAAATATTAGAAGGGGAAGGTTGTTTTTAAATAGATGTTGCCAAATTACATAATTAACATCTAGCGTTCATATGGCCCAGCCACAGATTCTTCGGAAGTAGAGAAATGTTTCCAAAGCATGTATAGTAAGTGGACTGTAAAATAATTATAAGTGATTTGAATCTAATTTGGGGTCTTTTTTTAGATTACAACATTTCACCATCCAAATTATATTCCTAGAACTGGAATATTTTGCTAAATTAATATCTAAATTCAGCTTAGCGGATATTTGGCACTCCGTTAAACTTTTCCAACAAGAAATACTTTTCTTTCTTTCAGATGTAAGAGTTGTGTATAGCTAAATTATTTCTTGTTATCTCATTGTTTGATATCTAAAATTAAAGTATGTGAAATAGTTGCTATTACAATTTTATGCTCCTGTGAAATTTATTCCTTTATTTGATTAAAAATACATTCTTTGTCTCTTTTTCAATTATAATGATTTTATTAAATAGATCAGTGTTTCTCAACCTTGGCAATTTTAAGATGTGTGAACTTCAACTTGATGTTGCCAAGGTTGAGAAACATTGATATAGATGAAAGAAGAAGGATTTGAGGTTAGGGTTAGGTGTTTTGTTCTGATTCTGGTTCTGGTTTTGGTTTAACAGGAAGTTAGCACATCACTGCCTTTGGTATGGGATGCTACTAAAGGATGTTTTGAGGCCAAAATATTTTATACACTGTATAAAAAGAAGCAATAATAATTTTTAAAGAGAAAATCAAAGATTTATTATTACTTTATCATCCCATCTATTAATTGATACAGATGTTTGGTTTCTGCTGAATTTGAACTTAACAGCTTTACACTTTCCAAATAGATTTTTAATCACATTATACAAGGAAGATGTAATGTTAACCCAATTTCTATGAAAAAAAAAATTTTTTTTGTGCCTTTAAGTCAGTGTTGGCTTCTGGTGACTGCCTGGACTAGACCCTACAGTTTTCCTGGCAAGATTTCAGAAGTGGTTTGCCATTGCCTCCTTCCTAGGGGTAAGAGAAGGTGACTGGCTTCGTGCCTAAGGCAGGACTAGAATTCACAATCTCCCAGTTTCTAGCCTGCTGCCTTAACTACAACACCAAACTGGCTCTCTATATGAAAAGCTTATACTATGGAATAATCTCAGCTGAAAAAATAGCATCTATTAGTTATTTGGGGGGCGGGGGGTGGCAAACTAGGCTTCCTACAATATTATTACTTTGGATCAATTCAGTTTGGAGAAAACCTTTTTTAAAAACATTTGCAGAATTGCAAAAATACCTTGGAGTGTTTTTGGCACTTTATTCCACTTGAGCATTAGGTATTTGGCTTATAGGAAGCTGAAGGAAGTTGATTAAATTAGTTATGTACAGAATGTCTGGAATAATATGCTTGAATGTTTTGTCTTGGTAAATCAAGGGAAAGTCACTTAAATATATGAAATTAGTTTCCTGTGTTCTTAAAATGAGGTCAATGCAATTAAAATTTTTGTTTCATGTATATTGGACACCTCGGAAAATGTTTCATACAGAAGGTTATAACTGCCTTGCAGTTAGAGATGCAACTAAGAAGTTAAAATATTATCCTATAAGGTTTGGACTTGTCCTATTTTCATCACATTTAGGGCTGACATCAGAAGGATTGTTAATATGACTTTGGATCAATTGCTGCCTATTAAAGATGCATAAGAATAACTTTGGAATAACTATACCTCCAGTATATGGAATCTATCAAGAATTGTGGATTTCTAGGGCATAAAGATTGGTTAAAAGAATGATCATACACCACTGGCAAGAGAAATCTACATATGATTTTAAAAATGGATTGTTGACATGCTTGTTTGTCAACATTTAAATTAGGATATTTTTTTTTTTACAAAGGGGCAAGGAAGAAGACATTTTAAAAATATGTCAAAGTTTTTGGAATTGTTCTATTTATAACATAATTTGCTTCCCTGCCCCTTTTTATTTGTTTTACTTTACTTTACTTTACTTTATTTTTTCTTTTATCATGCAACTATCCTTAGGAAATTATTTGGCTTCCCATTAAGATAACTAAACATATTACAACAACAAAGATGTTAACTATATATCATCAAGGTTAGCAGGAATTATAATAATCTGAAAGATAATTGATAGATATGAAACATTGCATTTAGCACAATCTAATCCATTACGATTTTAAAGATGCAATCAAAATATTGCTGCATACTTAAAATATTAAGGTAACAAGCTTATAAGCCTATACATGAAAAATACTGGAGGGCGTCAGCAGTATTTTCAAATCTGAAGAAAGGGAAAGTATAAATAATAAAGGATTTGAAGGCATTAAATATGCTTTAAAGAATGTGGGAGGACATACCCCACTGTTGCTAATATTTAGATGCCTGCCTGACCTGTTACATAATACACACATGTTCATACGCATTTATTCAGTTGTATCACAAACTCCATCTCCTCACACCACAATCTCATACAAGCCTATTCCAAAGTAAGCCATAATAAGCTTAATAGCAGGTGTCCCCCAACTTTTCAAAGTCAGTGAGCACATTTGGAACTTGAAAAAGTGTCATGAGCAGCATCACAAAGCAGATGTTATGTGGGGATGGTGGGGTTGACAAAATGGCTGCCCTAGCATGTGCAAGAACACCTGTTTCATAGAAGTGCATAGACTTATGAACAAAATGCTGACAAACTGAATATAAGGTACCTTGGAATGAAGTACCAAAATATTTCTGATCCTTTGAAATCATAATAATCTTCATTTTTCAGGTTTGCCCCCAGGCTGCCCTCCAATATTCTCTTATACACTGATATCTCTCTTGCAAACAGACATGCCTAGATCCTTGCCCAGTCTTCCCCCCCAAGTAGCTCACTCTGCAGGATGCTCTAATGCAGGTAAGGCCGGTGTGCATTCTCCCAACCTCTGTTATATGTCCCTGATATCATGCATCAGAAATTTGATGGTAAACTACCCAACAATGACTGCACTATTTCCTGTTGATTTTCAGTGAGAAATAAAACAATATTGGATAGGCTTAGCACATTTATAAAGTGAAAGTATCTGTCACCTGCCTCAAATACAACTGAAAAAAGTTTAAAAAATTAGGAATATCTTTACATCACTGCTGTCAGCAGTACACTCTTGGCCTCTGAAAAAATAATGTTTGAAATGCATCTTCCACTGGCCAAAAAGTTATCAACTCCAGTATTTCTATCTGTAGATCCCCTATAGCAACATTGGTTGCCTCCAGTTATGTTTACTTTGGTCTCTTCATTTTATTCTCCCTCACCATTTGAAGTCCCTCCCCACATAGCCACATGGAGTCTTTTTCTTCTGCTTCCTCCTCCTTCTCACAGTATAGCCATGACTGTATCAAAGCAAAGAATGGCCCACCACACATCATCTTTACCTTCTGAGTCTACATAGCACCCAGAAGAATAAGAGCTTGACCACCACACAATCATGACTTGACAACAGCAATTTCTCTCTTTGTCCCCCAGCCCCAGCCCAGGACTGAGATAGCTTTAAGTCATAATTAGCTGTACATATATATAAGTAATATTTTCCTTCATAGTCTATCCTCATCCAAGGACAACCTGAAAGTGGGTAAAATTTATTGAAACTTATGACAAAGTCAGGTGCTCAATAGAGGGTGTGATCGTGGGCTGGTAACCTACACTATGCCTTTCTTAACTTACTAAACACTATTATGTGAAAGCCTCGATTAACTAAAGCTATGATGGGAGGCAAAGGTCAATATTAATGGGCCCCATCTAACATAATTGATGGTAATTATGATGGTAAGAGAAAGGGGAAGGAAATAATAATCTGAATGAAGGTTGTTTGATCTTCCAAGTAAACTTTTTGTTCCAAATAGAGTAAAAAAAGAAAAGAAATATATAAAGAAATGACCTCCTCTTTATCACAACAAGTATCAACAATTTTAGTAACTTATCACCTTCTCTTAAAATACAACAAATGATCTCTTCTTCCCATATCCCATCTCTTACCTAATAAGCAAATCTTTAAAAACCTCATCATTTCAGTCCTGATGAGCAAAAGCCCGTTAAGGGTTACCAGAGATAACAACATATCTATTTTAACCTTGAGCAGACCAGCAATACATGTTTTTTCCATGCTCCCGCCCTTTTCAATTTTATATTATTTTAGCTATTTTTGCTTTCTTTTAGTTAGTTTTAGTTAAATAAGTATATTAGGTTACTGTAGATTCTAATAAGATTTTTATTGGACTTACTAGACTATTTTAAATATACTCACAACTTGTTATAGTGTGATGGCAAAAGGGGCAAACAAAAGAGTCTGAGTGGATTTGAACAACATGGGAAAAAGAAATAAATGACACGGCCTCAGTCCAGGCTCTCTCTCCTCATCAAAGTCTGCTGAACAACCAAAGATAGAAGAACATTTTACACAAAAAGAATCTGTAAAACAAATTTTCCTCCCACTTCCAACAAATTTACAGCCCTTGAATCACTAGAATGGGACTTTCAAACAGAACTGGAAAAACAACAGTTGTTAGATCTCTCACTATCTGTCAGGGAAGAGTTAAATGAAAATTTGGATCCCCTCCCAGTCTCTCATTGTATGTCTCCAGTACAACTAACTAGCTTACCTACTAACTCAAGGGAAATAAAAATAAGTTTAAAAATAAGGTACAAAATCAGAATTTGGAGAGGCTCCCATGGGAAAATACAATGGAGTTTATGACAAAGCAATACCTCTTTATAGCACAAACTGTTATCTTGTTATTTGAACAACTGTCAGCTATAAAATATGACCTAGATTTGCTGAAAAAAGACTTCGAGGCTTTTGTTCAAAAATACATAGCCAGACCTACCACTTCCATTAAGGCTATTGCAGAAGCTCCAGCAAAGCAATACATTCCTGGCATACAGTTTGAAAAAGGGCAAGTCATTAAAGTAAAACAAATTGACAAAAGTGTGCAATGACCAAATTACTGTATTAATAAATCTGCACTCTCTGACAAGGTAAAGAGTGCTGGTCTTATACATTCTAACACCTCTCTGGATACAAAAGAGGAAACTCCCTGCAAGCTAAACCATTCACTTCCGACACAGCAGATTGTTCCGTGTATCTTCCTGAACAGTCTCAGTACTGGACGTTGGGGTTCTAGGAGAGTAATTAAAACTTCTCTAGGACAACTTCCTTGCTGTCAGCACAGACAGATAGATCTATGTGCCATTGAATGGCTTCCTACTGTTCAGAACTGAAAACGGATTTTATCTTTTAATCAGTCTACTATCCCACTAATGCTATTTAAAATGAGACAATTTTTAGCATCATTTCAAATTTTCCTCATCAGAGTCTTTCACAATGTAAAAGTTAATTTTTTATCTGGCTTTGCCTCATCTAGACTTCATACCCATTCCAATATGTGGGGGAGATGTCAGCAAGCCTTCCTCTTTCCCACATATGGCCTTGAAAAAGCAAGGCAATGGGAGTCAGCCATCCTTACTAAATGAAGATGCATCAGATCCAGCTGAGGCTGGCCTTATCAGTGCCTTTGGTTGTCTGCCCAGGAATGAACAAGCTAATATAATACATAAGCTGGAAAATCTTAAGAAAACCTTACTGGTCACTACTGCTACAGCAGAGCCACTTATTGACCTTGTGTCTCCAAATACTAACACTAATTGCCAATCTTTGGCAGATACTGGAATGGATGGAAATTGCCCTCCAAGTAATATTTGTTCCACCCCTTATGGGAGGAATGGGAAGCCTGCTGGAGAGTGCCAGACCTTGTTAACTATTGAGGAGGAAGTACTTTCAGTACCACAGACAGATGCTCCTCAGAGCCATATAGAGGACTGACACGAGGTCCATCAGAACAAAGCTACCCTGATTGGTTGGAATGTTGCTGGTTGGCTGTCAAAATGTAGAGATAATAACTTTATAAGTTTCATAACTACATTTGATGTCATCTTGCTGCAAGAAACTTGGCTTCCAACTGATTTGGCACTAAATGGATATACAGCTTAGTCCCTAAATGCTGTAGTTGGGGAAGGTAGAGGTACACCCAAAGGGGGTTTAGGTATATTGAAAACCACCAGCCTATATGTAACAACTAATGAACTCCTGCCACTAAAATACTATGTCATGTCAGTAAAGATCCAATCAGGATCCTGTGTCTTAATAATAGTCAATGTATACTTCCCACCACTGAGAAGAAAATACGAGATCAGGAGTTTACGGAAGGAACCGGAATGCTATTTAAATAATTTACTTCATACATACCTATTGGCATATATATTGATAATCGGGGACTTAAATTCCAGGCTTGGTCCTGATGATGAAACTCTGTATGCACAATACCATCTCCATCAACCCAGTTTAGAATCTGATTTCCTTCCATGCACAAGGCAATCAAAGGATCTGAAAGCAAACTTTGTAGGCTTATGCCTGGCACAAACAACTAATAGACTCAATCTTTACATCCTGAATGGGTCCCTTAAATCAGACCACCCTACAGAGCTTACTTATTGGAATGGGTCCAAGAGTAGCCTTGTAGACTATGCAATTGCATCTGGAAATCTTCTACAGTTTCTTGATGGTTTTAAAGTTTCCCCCCAAGTTGATAGTGATAATTTCCCACTCAGTCTACATTTATTATCCCTACTTCGATGGATCCCCATTAAATTAATGCACAGGTGTAATGCTTTCCCAACTACATCTTGCAGAGTAAAATGGACCATTTAACTCGATAAATTAATTGCAGAACAACTAGCTACTAAACACTTCTTACACATGCGCTGACTCTTTGCTACAACTGATTTAATCAGTGATCTTTTAGAATTATATAATAAACTTGTGCAGGAGCTTCAGAAACATCCACTTTGAAACAACACAAAGATTGCACATCCATCAAAACCATGGTTAGACGCAAATTGTATAGTAGCCAGGAAAAGATTAATAGCTAGCTATAATTCGTATAAGGCACATAAAAGCAAAATTACAGCACAAGATCTACTTAACCAGAAGCAATGATACAAGTAATCAATTCAACGAAAGAAAATGGAGGACATGAAAGCATTATAGACTTGCCTTGTTCAGTCAGCAAAGAACTCATTCCTTTTCTGGTGTATCACTGCAGGATGCCTTGTCCCTGGCCTATGTCAGCTGGATAACTTTATATTGCCAGAAATATGGAAAAATCAAAAAGAGAACTCTACAAAGACAGCTCAGTGTCTAACAGATCCCCACATATTGACATGGAAGAGCTGCCTTTCTGGCAACCAGTAAAACCCAAGGAGGTTATGGATCTAATTTCCCAACTTAAATCACGGAAGGCAGCAGGTGCAGATGCTATTACACCTGAGCTAATTAAAAACAATGCAGCATGGTGAGCCTCTATACTGGCATCATTTTTCACTGCAATTGACAAATCTGGCCGCATACCAAAGGACTGGGGTCTAGCAATCATTGTGCCTATACATAAGAAAGGGAGTAAGACTGACCCTACCAATTATTGACCTATTGTTGTTGTTCAGTCGTTAAGTCGTGTCCGACTCTTCATGACCCCATGAACCATATTGCGCCAGGCCTTCCTGTACTTACTGCCTCCCTGGGTTTGCTCAGTTTCATGCTCATTGCTTCAGTGATGCTATCTAACCATCTCATCCTCTGCCATCCCCTTCTCCTTTTGCCTTCAATCTTTCCCAGCATCAGGGTCTTTTCCAAAGAGTCCTCTCTTCGCATTAGGTGACCAAAGTATCTGAGCTTGAGCTTCATTATCAATCCTTCCAATGAGCAGTCAGGGTTGATTTCCCTTAAGATCAACTGATTTGACCTCCTAGAAGTCCAGGGGACTCTTAAGAGTCTTCTCCAGCACCACAGTTCAAAGGCATCAATTCTTCGGTGCTCAGCCTTCTTTATGGTCCAGCTCTCACAGCCATACATTACTACCGGGAAAACTATAGCTTTGATTATGTGGATCTTTGTCGGCAAGGTGATGTCTCTGCTTTTTAATATGCTATCTAGGTTTGCCATAGCTTTCCTCCCAAGGAGCAAGCGTCTTTTAATTTCATGGCTGCAGTCTCCATCTGCGGTGATCTTGGAGCCCAAATAAATGAAGTCTGTTACTGCTTCCATTTCTACCCCTTCTATTTGCCAGGAATTGATGGGTCCAGATGCCATGATCTTAGTTTTTTTAATGTTGAGTTTCAAGCCAGCTTTTGCACTCTCCTCTTTCACCCTCATCAAGAGGCTTTTATTTTATTTTATTTTATTTTATTTTATTTTATTTTATTTTATTTATTTTATTTTATTTTATTTTATTTTATTGACCTATAAGCCTTCTTAATCTTATAAGTAAAGTTTATGCAAGACATTTTCAGTGGAAGGTCAGAGATTGGATTCCAACTACCAAGGGCGTAAAACAAAGCTGCATATTAGCACCTCTCCTATTTAATTTTTATATAAATGATGTGGTAGATCGGCCCAAAAAGTGCTCCTGGACTATTAACAACCATACCACTGAACAAGTGCAACGTTTTCGATACTTTGGGTTAATCTTCCAGGCTAATGGAAATAAAAGAACCCATGCTAACTATGCTTCACAAAATGCACATAGGAGTGCAGCAGCTATTTTAAGATTTCATTATTCCAGAGGAGGTCAATATATACCTGCAGCCTCCACGCTCTTAAAGGCCAAGCCTCTGGTTCAATCATTATATGGTGCACAACTTGGACTACCCCACAACCTTGTACCACTGGAAATGGTTCAATCTATATTTTTAAGAGCAATTTTTCAAGTTCCTCACTGTGTTTCCAATGCTTCATTACGCATGGAGGCTGGAATGGTGAGAGTGGAGACTAGTATATGGCAAGCTGTGCTACACTTCTGGTTGAAGCTAATATTTTTCCCTATAGGCTTAGCCCCATTGACTTTAGAAGACAGATTCCAAAGTGAGTGGGAACAAGTAGTTTACAACAAGCTCTGTGTCATAGGACTTTCCCCCACTTAGCTACTATCTCTGGGCTATGAGCAAGCAAGGGCAATACGTAAGCATTGTCTGCTCGACATAGATTGTCAAATGGATGTCACTAATGCCACTCAGCTTCCCATGGCAGATAGCTGGAGATATACTCTGACACAAGCAATGTATCTCACACAGCTTAACATTCCAAATCAGAGAAGGGCCTTCGCCTTCGCCTGATGTAATGCTCTCCCTTCAGCACTTCTGGCTGGAAAATATAAAAAGACACCATATCTGCTATGAATATGCCCTTGTGACTCAGGACAGGTACAGACTATCAAACATGTTGTGTATTGCCAATTTTATACAGAACCCTGAAACACCCTAATTACCCCACTTTTGACCAGCAAAACAGGATACAGTAATCAGTATTTCTACTTTCTGTAGAAAGTATTAGCAATTTCTACTTTCCGATATCAACCCTGAAATAGCACACAAGGTTGCCAGGTTTTGTGTGGTGGCATGCAAAATCAGGCAAAGGATAATTAAGAGCAATTGAACTTGCCTGCGTATGGATAGCCAGAAAAACTCAGTCTCAGCATTATCCATTGGCTACTTTTTAACTTCTTTTATGCTTTGGTGTGTACGTACAATGTTAGCTACTACACTATACAGTGGTACCTCGGTTCACGAACTTAATTCGTTCCGCGACTCTGGTCGCGAACCGAATTGGTCGTGAACCGAATCAAATTTTCCCATAAGGTTCAATGTAAATACGATTAATCCGTTCTGACCCCTACGAATTTGGTCGCCAACCGATTTTTGATCGCGTCCCGAATCAAATTTCCCTATAAGGTTCAATGTAATTACGGTTAATCCGTTCTGAACCATATGTTTTTTTTTTTTAAAACTGCAAAAATATGACACAAAGTACAGTACGAAGAGAGAGAAAGCTAACCTTGCTCGACGCGACTTCTGGCGTGGAGGACAGGAAGGCGCGTGGGGAGGCGGTTACTGCTTGGAGGGAGAGTCCCCCTCCCTACAGGAAGCTGCGACCATATGTCACGGGAGGGAAAATGGCCACGGATCCTGTTCGTAACCCGATGTGGAGTTCGCAAACGGAGGCAAAATTTTGCGACTGGAGCTGTTTGTGAACTGAATTGTTCATGAACAGAAGTGTTCGTGAACCGAGGTACCACTGTATTTTACTTAGGTCTGACAGGGATCTGTAAGAGAAGTTTATATTTCTTAAATTCCTTTTTGATAATTTTATTGTATTATTTATAAATATATATTTGTGTATGTGTGTGTATACACACACACAAACTATATGCATATGTACCTGTATTGTATTTGCATTTTATATTGCTATTTTAAAGTCTATATTATCTGGATTATTAATTTTAATTTCTTTTTCTTGCTGCATATGTGTAGCCTGAGCAAGCCCTTTAGCATATTTTGATTTAATATTGTCTTTTAAACAAACTCTGTGTCTGTATGTACTTTTCCTAATTATCTTCATATTATCAACTTAGTTTTGGATATTTTGGATATCTGAATGCCAATTTCCTTGCTGGTTGATGACCACAATAAATTTTGATTTGATTTTAACCTTAGTCAAATAAATCAACTTTATATTCCTTCCTTTTACTTTTAACAATCTTGCTGTTCAGTCTCTTCAAATAATGTCCTAAAACTTTATTTTTTTTTTCATTTTTTCTTTGTCCCTTCTCACAAAATTCTTTGAAGCTTTAACAAGCCTCTTTTGCAAATCCAATATAGGATGATTATCCAGGTCACTCTCTCGGTTTGTTATTTGTATATCCCCTTTAATTATTAAGATATCAACTGGGTTCTTTTATATGTCCAGTGAGGCACCTTTTCCATATCGTAGCCTGTCATTTTTAAATCCACTTTCAAATCAATCTCAGTCTTATCAAGTAAAATTGGTTCTTCTTCCATAACATATTTTAAACACCATCTATCTATAGAGGCAAACACTCTTAAAATTAACATCTGGGTCCATTGTTCAAAAATATCCTTCAATATGTCCAATGTTAAAATATTTTGCTCCATTCTGTATTAATAGGTCAAATTTAAGTGTTCTTCTCCTTTAATTGTAATCTTTAGTTCGTTTTAGTTCCCTCTAGTTTTCAACCTTCAAAGTCCCATGCTATCATTTTTTTAAAAGACTTTCTAAAATCAAAGTTTTAATCACCCTTTTGCTGTTTATTCCAAGAAAAAAACCCAAGTCATTAAACTTGTATTTAAAACTTCTTTCGCTAAGAATTGAAGAAACTCCCCTGGTGCTGTCAAACTTATCAGTCCAAAGGTTCCTAATAGCTGAAAAGCAGTTAACAAGCAATTTCTGAAAGTGATTAGAAAAGGAGGAATGCAATTCCAGTGTTCTTAAAGGCACTGACTATGAGTTGAGCAAGATAGTTATTCTCTCATCTCCCAGAGCTCTAAGCCCACTGGAGACTGCTGTCTTGCTGTAAGGAGCTATGTAAGGAGCACTTGTGGGTGATCTCAGGTCCTCTCCTTGTCTGAAGAGAAATTACAAACAGCTGGTCTACTCACCAGCTCTTTATTCCACTGCAGTCATTGGCTCTGCTTTTAGTGGAGCTGTCTTTAGTCTGCCATTTTTTCCCCCTGAAGGGCTGTCATGCTCATGGGGTTATTTAAATAATGATCTCTTCTAAACTTTGTGTAACTTCTTTTTTCCTCTAGTTCCCCTGGATTCATTAGCACTGGCTAATTAGTTGAAGATGTAACATTGAATCTGCAGTAATCAACATACACCTTTTCCCCTGCAAGCTTTTCACAGACTAATAGAAACTGGGATAGTTTTGAAGACTGGCTGCTTGAGTTGACAGACCAGTTGCCAAATTCAGAGATGATCTTTGCAGGGATTTCAATGGGTTTGGAGAAATAAACAAACAAATGCATCTTCCAACATTTTAATGTCCTTGACCTATATTCAGTTATTTCCCATTTATCTGGCTCTTGTAATTCTAAAGACTAGAGTATTAATATAAGGGGATGGAAATTAGTACCATTAGCCATTAAATTTGTTATTTTAATCCTAAACAGCTGAGTCCCTTGTGTTCTGGGGAGAATTTATGTTCTGGAAAGGGACAGGAGCTAGTATATTTGACTGCATGCCAATTACTAACAACGTGACCGCCTTTTGTATCAACTTGTATAAACTTTTGTGTTTCTTCCCTCCCTGATAGCAATAATCTCCCCTAAGTTTTTTCTCTTTCCTTTAAAAGTTAATACACTGAATCAAATTGTTCTGGAAACTTCAATGAATCAGAATGCTTTTGCCATAAATGGTTGCATAAATAAGAATGTGCGTGTATTGAATATCTACATTAATCCAGAGTCTAACACCTGAAACAGGCCATGAATGAAGTCTGTGTGATTAGAGTAAGGAAGATTACCTTGATGGAGATATACATGAACTGTTATCTAGGCACAAATTGCTGAAACATTTTCAAACTCCAGAACAACAAGGTAACATTCAGAAGTGGCCCAGGCAGACTTCTCCCTAATTCCGTGAAGTATAAGAAGGAGGAGGAGGTACAACACAATCAGACTTGCAAGATGATCAATCTCAATAAAGGTAGTTTTAGCCTTTCTGTGGAGTTGATTTCCTAATCTGGTCTACCTAGGGGGCTGACAGATACATTCGGTTTTTGATACTTTCCAAGACATCATTAATTCAGTGCAGAAATGTATAAAGTCCTCTTCTGCACCATCACAGACTTCTCATGTTATTATTTATTTTATTGCTTTACAGTCCAAGACCAAACCATCATACATTAAAATGTATACTACAATTAAAAAGCATGCATAAAAATAACATAGTATCAAGTCAATCAAAATTGTGAAGGAGGCACCAGTCAGTTTCTATAGGCTAATTCTACAGATAGAAATTTTGCCACTGCCCTTGATATATCTAAAAATTGGTTATTTAAAAGAAAAAATAGTGATTTCATCATGAGGGAAATTAAAATTCCTGATAATGGGGGTAATGAATTCTGATTACCAATATGAATTCTCACCCCAAACCCTGCAGCCAGTCCAAAAAGAGACAGTGGTTGATGGTATCAAAAGCTGCTGAAAAATCAAGGAGTATAAGGAAGCATGCACTACTTCCATCCCGGCTCTGCCAAAGGTCAGTGAAAAGAGTGGCTGATGCTGTCTCCGTACTGTACCACTGGCCTGATAATCAACTGAAATTGGTCAAGATAATCCACTTCTTCCAAGATCCTCTGCAACTGTTGTCTGACCAACATCTCAACAACCTTCCCTAAGAAGGGAAAGTTGCAGGCTGGATGGTGGTTGCCAAGAATTGTTCGGCTCAGCAATAGATTCTTCAGGAGGGGCATACCATTATCTCCTTCAAGGCAGAAGCAACTTCTCTCAAGGTGGCTGACACCAACTCATGGACCCAAATAATGGTCACCTCCCAGGCAGACTTGATAACCCAGCAGAGAACTGTTAGCCAGACTAACAGACAGGAGGATCTTGTCCACATCACTGGAATTCAGACTCAGTCCAGGTAACCTACAAGACCATGCCCAAGGCACTTCAGTTGGACCTACCTAGCTGGAGTCCACCTCTGAGTGGATCTGAGTGATTTTATCCTCCAGATAGCTCAAATATTTTTCACAGCAGCCTTGTAGATGTTTCTGAGGCCTGCCCCTTCCTACCAAGGAATGGGCTGCCAACAGCTATCAGCTGACTTAATAAGGGCAGAGAAATAATGATGTTTCATTGCCCTTATTTATTTCTTTATATATCACATTTATATAGCCGCCCATCTCGCACAAGGGAGGTGTACAACAATTAAATAAAATAACAGATAGGTAAAAACAATCATTATAAAAGATTAAAAAGTGATTATTAAAATACAACATCATCAAAAAGTTTAAAAATTTTAAGTTTTAAAATATACAAACCCCACGGAGAGAGAATATTAACCATAGTAGAGCCATCTAAAAATGTCTCCAGTTCTCAAAGACCCCCAGGCCTGGTGACACAACCAGGTCTTAAGGGATTTCCTAAATGATAGCAGGGAAGGGGCAAGCCTTACTTCAAGGGGGAGAATGTTCCAGAAGGAGGGAGCCACAGCAGAGAAGGCCTGCCTCCTGGGACCCACCAAATGCAAGTCCCTGGCTGTTGGAATGTATAGCATACCTTCCCTGCCGAATCTAACGGGATGGGCTGATGTGATCAGGGAGAGGTGGTCCCTCAGATAACCCAGCCCCATGCCATGAAGGGCTTTAAAGGTCAAAACCAGCACCTTGAATTGGACCCGGAAGCACACTGGCAGACAATGCAACTCACAAAGCAGAGGACACAAAGCAGAGGACACTTCTAGAGCACACATAACTGCCTGCGCCACCGCATTCTGCACCAGTTGAAGTTTCTGGATACTCTTCAAGGGCAGCCCCATGTACAGCACATTACAGTAGTCCAATCTGGAGGTGACTAGGCCATGAGTGACTGTGAGCAGAGCCTCCTGATCCAGGAAGTGGCACAATTGGTGTACAACACGAAGCTGTGTGAGAGGGAGTTGTGAGTCTAGGGGGCCCCCCAAATTGTGCACTGGGACTGTCCAGGGCAGTGCCACCCCATCCAGCACCAAAGATGGCATAGTCCCAGAACCAGCAGGACCCCAAACCCAAAGCCACTTAGTCTTACTAAGGTTCAGTTGAAGCCTGTTGTTCTCCACCCAGACCTCACAGCCTCCAGACGCCAGGATAAGGCATCCAGAGCATCACTTAATTTGCCTGGGGCAGAGATGTATAGTTGGATATCATCAGCATACTGATGATACCTTGCCCTGTGGTGACGGATGAGCTCACCCAGTGGTCTCATGTAGATATTAAATAGGAGAGGGGAGAGCACTGAAGCTTGCAGCATCCCACATAGTAGGGGCAGAGGGTGAGACCTCTCCTCACCAATCATCACTGACTGGAATCGACCCTGGAGAAAGGAGGCAAGCCAGCACAGCACTGTGCTACCCACCCCCAGTCCCCTGAGCCAATCCAGAAGGATACCATGGTTGATGGTATTGAAAGCTGCCGAGAAGTCAAGTAGGGCAAGAATGGATGTACAACCTCCATCCCACCTGTGCCAGAGATCATCCAAAAGTGCGACTAATGCTGTTTCTATCCCATACTCAGGTCTGAATCTGGACTGAAAAGGATCCAGGCAATCTGTTTCATCCAAGCCCCTCTGAAGCTGTTGTGCAACCACCTTCTCAACCACCTTACCCAAGAAAGGGAGGTTAGATACTGGACAAAAGTTGTCCAGTATGGTGGGATCTAGTGATGGCTTCTTGAGGAGGGGGTGCACCAAAGCCTCTTTAAGAGGCAAAGGAAAACCCTCAAAGAAGAATTGATCACTGCTAGAGCCCAGTCACATGACACTCCCCAGGCCACTTTCACAAGCCAGGAGGGGCATGGATCTAGGGACCAGTGGCTGAGCCAACAGCTTGAAGGACCCTGTCCATTTCCTCAGGTCCAACAGGTTCAAACCATTCTCAGATAACCAGGCAAGACTCCACCCCAGGCCTCTCCTCTGGATATGCAACAAAACTGGCATCCAACTGTGAGCGAATCTGAGTGATTTTATCTGACAGATGCTGAGCAAATTCCTCTGCATGCCCCTGTAAAAGGTGTTTTGAGTCCCCCTTACCCAAGAGGGCTCGTGTCACCGAGGGCTGTAGGGCAGCGATCTGTGTATGCAATACGGGTGGAGAAGTACTGTTGCTTCACTGCCTTTTTCGCCACAAGATAGGCCTTAATAGCAGCTCTAACCCATGTCCAGTTGAGCTCATCCTTGGTTGAGCACCAGCAACACTCTAGACATCTTTTCTCTCACTTCAACTCCCTCAGCTCCTCCGTAAACCATGGGGAGTGAAGAAATCCGGGGGAGGGGAGAGGTCGCATGAGTGCGATCTGATCCAAGGCCTCAGCCGCCCCCTTATTCCAAGTGGCAACCAAGGCTTCAGATGGACCATGCAGCAGACCAGCAGAAGGAACCCCCAACTCCCTCTGAAACCCATCTGAGTCCATTAGTCACCAGGGGTGGACCAATCTAATGGGTTCAGCCTCCCTGCAGTGGGTAGGGTGCTAGAGAATCCCATGGAAATCAGGTCATGATCTGACCATGACAAGGGAGACACCAAAAGCTCCCCCAATAACCACTGCTCTGACAGGAACACCAAATCCAGAGTGTGACCAAAGTCCTGTGTTGGGCTCTGGATGACCTGGGATAGGCCCATGGCTGTCATGGTGGCCATGAACTCCTGAGCTACCTCCAACCCCACTCTGAGAGAAGGCAGATTGAAGTCCCCCAGAACCATAAGTCTGGGGAACTCCACTGCCAACCTCGAGATGGAGTCAAGGAGCTCAGGCAAGGAGGTTGCTATGCAGCAGGGAGGTTGGTAAAACAGCAACAACTGATCCCTAGAGCCCAACTTAAGGAACAGAGTCTCACATCCGGGGACCTGTGGAGCAGCGCTGCTGAAAGCTGTAAGGGATTCCCGGATGACAATTGCCACAACCCCCACTCTTGCACCAGAGTCTCAGCTGATGCCACACCTGAAACCCTGCTGGGCATATCTCAGAAAGAGCTACCCCACATTCTGAACCCAGCCAGGTCTTGGTAATACATGCCAGGTTGGCCCTCTCATAAAAGATAAATCATGAATGAGGGAAGCCTTATTGCAGACCGACTTAGCATTCAGTAGCAGCAGATGGAGGCCAGGGCCACTGAAGGTCTGCTGACCAGGCACTGGGGCTGAGATCAAGGAGCTGGAACACGGAACTGGTATGAGACATTGATCCCTCATTCCCCTGAAACAACCTGCTCCCTGTCTCCCACCATATCTCTCCATGCCCGTCACCACCATTATATTATGACTCACCTCCACGCCCCCAATGTCAGCCCCATCCCCATCCCCAAGCCCCCCAAGCCCCAAAACTGGGAACCTCCTACTGCCTTCCCCGAACATCCCTGGGAGGGGAAGCTGGGTACCCCAAGGCACTTTAGCTTCATAAGCTCTCAGTGCCATCAGGGTACCCAGCAACCACCTCCCCACCTCACTACAACACACTCACACACAGTTTCACAGGCACTCATCCCCTGCTGCTCCCATCAGCTTTCTTCCAGCTAAGGCTACCAGGAGGGAAGACAGAAGGCTACCAGGAGGAAAGACAGAAGGCCTCCACAGGTGAGGAGGATCAACAGCAGCTTGCCACTCCCCTCCCCCACCCAGCCACTGCCCACGCCTCCAAGCTTTGGGATCCAGCACAGAGCAGATGAT
This sequence comes from Liasis olivaceus, assembly GCA_030867105.1. Classification (NCBI taxonomy): domain Eukaryota; kingdom Metazoa; phylum Chordata; class Lepidosauria; order Squamata; family Pythonidae; genus Liasis; species Liasis olivaceus. The sequence goes on along the minus strand of CM061349.1, from coordinate 105,744,561 downwards.
GCAGAAAGGGAGAGACGTGGCAACAGAAGAGCAGGTGCAGCCTGTCCTCAGCAATGGCCTGTCTTCCAGCCCTACTCTGGCCCACTTCTCAGCCCACTCAACACAAAATTCAAGCAGTCCTCCGAAGCAGCCTCAACATGTCCTCCAAAAGCAACCACAGCCACAGCCCAATTAAAAAAAACTGCAGCCAAATCCATAGATGCAGCAAGGATGCTCGATAGGTGTGGCCAGCAAGCACAGCCGCCCTTCTGCATATCCCATCCTCCAGTTTGCTCTTGTTCTCTCCTCTGGCCTGAACAATCCAAACAGTCCAAACGTAACCTGGGCAGCCCAAAACTCAGCTCTGTCCAAGTAAGCGCCACCTCCAAAAACACACATACTACATACAAATGCGAGGACAACCTTAGTTGGCTCCCACTCTCTCCACCATCTTTACCAGAAGCTTACTGGCAATTTATTATCACAACATGATCCCAAATATGGGTTGTTACTCATGTTTGATCAGATTTGCTCTTTGTGTCAGAACCTTCAGCAATCAAAATATTAGCTCAGAAGTAACCTTCCAACTGTGCAATGGAAGCATTTTCCAAAATCATCTGCAGAGTGCTTAGCTAGGAAACATGTGAAAGCACCAGAATTAGTTGAAGAATTCTACAGAAGATATCCAGATAAACCTAAATGAGTGTGCAATATACTGCTGATGCATCTATAGTATAGTACAGTACTGTACTTCTGTACAGATAAGTACAGTATGTACTTATCCTAACCATATCTTATTATTTCAGGACTCCCAAGACATCTGCAGAGGAGCCATTTTTTTCAGAGGGGTGGCATGTCAGAACCTTTAGCAATCAAAATATTAGCTTAGTAGTTGCTTGCTTCATTTCTGCCATTTGTTAGAAGTGGGGAGGGGGGAGAAAGAAAATAGAAGGAATTGGTGTGATTTCAAAAGCCAGGAAGATGGACTGTTATTGGGAGATAAGAATGTGCAAGGTCGCACCTCGGTGAGAAAGAGGCTCAGTGGGAAAGAGAACTGGTGTCTAGGAGGACAGGGGTGAGAATTTGGGGTAAAAGCAAAAGGGAAAAGAACAGGCTTTAGTTTCAGCAATGCCTTGCTTAGTGTTACATGTACTGTTCCACTAAATGAAATCTTTTTGAACCTAACCTGGGTTGCACGAGATTCTGCTTCATTGGGATTTGAACATCGTAAACCTGACATTTTGTCTTCTTCCAATGGTACTCCAGGTTTCTCTTCTATCACTTCATCTCCTAGAGTTTCTTGGAGAACCAAGGTGCACCCCAGGATCGCACACAGGGAGAGGGTGCATAGGAGCAATGCAGTCTAATGCCAACACTCATTCCAGGCTGTGACTAAGGCCTAAGCTGAACTGCCCACCAAATCCTCAAGGGAAACCCCAAGCTCACTCTGGAACCCAAAAGAATCCATAAGTTGCTTAGGGTGGGCTAATCTAATAGACCCTATCCCCCATGGGGAACATGGCACCAACAAGGTAAAGGAGAGAAGAGCAATCCTCTGCTATTTAAGTTTGGGAAGAACAGAGAGTATGTTTGTGCTCATTTGCCACTTTCCCTGAATTTTTGTGTTTTAGTCATGTCACTCCCCCTTCTCCTTATAGTGAGCTGCTTGCCTAGCAGCTAATCAGTTTCCATTTTTCTGCTTTATAAATTCCAGTTTGTACATCATCATAATAGGGTGTGCCTATCTCTTCTCTGGGGCTATTTCTGCCCTGGTGTCTCCCCATAAGTTTCTTTATTTCACATTATTTTTAATTTGGGAGGTGCCCAAATGGATTATGGCAAAGGGATAGATAAACCAGCCTAGAGAAGTCCAAGCAAAATCCCAAAGACAAATTCACCCCATTCATGCTGCAAAGCCCTGAGTAGCAGAGTAGATGTTTTTCATGCTGGCTAGTGAGGTGCTGAAGGAGGATGACAACAAAACCAGAGAATAAATCCTGTCATGACTATCACACTTACAAAGACCACGAGAGACTTAGAATAGGTGCAAAAGTGACAGGATAGGGATTGGCAATGAGGACAACAAATGTTATGCTTTCATTGTTTTGTGCTGATTCAAGGATGGGCAGAGAGCACTTAACTGAATGATGGGGAAAGCCATAAGAATGGCAGACAATAGAAAGGCAGATCTATCTATCTATCTGTCTGTCTGTCTGTCTGTCAAATTTATATAGCCTCTCATCTAACAAAAAATGGCACTGGGAGGCTTACAAACATAGTAACAATTAAAACCATATAATAATTCAAGAAACATCAAACATAAATAAAAGCAAAAATAAAAATAAAGAGATGAAAAAAACCAAGGTAACAGGAGAACAACAGTCATTTAATCTCATACAACCACCTTGCAGGCTCCGCATGGGATCCCCAAGGCTGATGGAAGAAACACGTTTTCAAGGCTTTCTGGAAGGCTAACAGGGATGGGGCTAACCTCACCTCAGGGGGAATGATAATCCCTAAACAGAATTTTTTAAAAATCACAGTTCTTGCAGCCAATTTGTGAGCACATTGTCTGATCCTACAGGATTGCAACAGACTTCTCTTGTGGGCAATGGTTAACTCCCACAGCCATCATAAAAAGGACAAGAAACCCCCACATTTACTGAAACTCCATTCCTCTTCCTGCACTTAGAATTCATTATTTTGAACAATTCTACAATTCTTCCAGAAATAAAATCTGAAAAGGAGGAACTACACATACACACACTTTATCTCTTACTCAAGTTAATGCTTCCTTTAAGTCTTTTTCTGGAATTAAGTTTCAAACTCACACATCTGAAAAAGAGATTGCATGAGGTTTATATACCATTATGGCTTTTCCAATTATGTTTTCTTTGCTCAGAGGCCAGGAAATGACTAAGGCAACAGCTACTACTACCCAATCCAGTACCATCTGAGGAATAGTTGGAGCAACCTTAAGAGATATCCTAACTTCATGAATGGCAGTTCTTACCTGGATTAAGGTTGTGGTGAATTAGGTTTATCTCAAAGTCATACATTTAGTTCAAATCTCATATCCAGCTGGATTCACCCAGCAGGCAGTTTCAAAAGCAGCAGACAGGGACAGGAGTCAGAGAGGGATCCAGTTATGACAGGAAGGTTCTTCACCAAGACTCCTTTCGATTTGTGAACAGAAATTAAGCAAGGCTGTGTTCAAAAGAATGAGCAATTTGCAAGACTGAGCTCTGTGAATCATTTTGGAGTGGAAGAGAAGCATAGAAAAATTAGAATGAATAAAAGAAACAGTAAACCATGATTATTGGTTAGATAGTAATGCAGCCAAACAATCTAAAATACACTTGGAATTATTATTTTTATCTGGCAGAAGCACTAGCTTCTCTTGGGACTAGGTCAGCAGACATTGCATAGGAGGACAAGTTCATTACTTGAAACTTTTTTTTAAAAAGAGGAGTGGCTGTCCTAGGCAGATTTAGCAGATTGCAACAAATGTGAAAAATATGCTAAATATTTGTAAGAAGAGCCCTGAAGCTGGATCAGACCACTGACTCCTCTAGTTCAACATTCTATGGCCACATCATGACCATTTGGATGCCACTGGAAAGACCACAAGAGGGAAATGAAGCAATAGCTCTCTCCCACAATTTCTTTCCAGTAATTGGTATTCAGTATGGCATAAAGACCAGGGATGGACCCCCAGCACCCAATTTGCAGCCCATACAACCACTATGGAGTATAAAGGGCTGAAAGTTTTGACCCATTTTTTTCACCTTATTGGGATTTTGATTACATTTAAAGTCTACAGTCGGTGGCTTAAACCTTGCGGAACTTAAGATACTTATCAAAAATCCCCAAGGGTCAAGTTTAAGTCTTGGTGACTATATGGAAACATTCATGTAGTTTTCTTAGCAATATCATGGAAGTGGTTTGCCAATACATTCTTCTGGGATTTTTTTTGTTTTTAACTCCCCAAAGTAGCCCATAGCACTGTCTATATCTAATTGTCTCCCATGCCACTACTAACCAGGTCTGGCTATACTTTTTGAAGCCTCCAGGCAAGGCACAAAATATTGTCCATACCCATGTAGACTATATGGAAAGATTAATAAATCATTGCTACACAGTTGATAAACAAAGTAGTACTTTGATTTATATAAAAGTACTTGAGTTTTGCATTTAGGTGAACAGAAGCTGATTCAGGCAGAATCTGATTCAGGCTAATGCACATATTTGTTTTCTATTTACATTAGCTAAAGAATGGAAGGTTTTAAAGCTTCAGGGTTTAGAACGCCCCTGTGGTTTGATTATTAAATGTTCTTCCAGCCACATGAAAATTGTTCATAGCTAAAAGGCTCTGACACAACTAGGAGAACTTAGCAAGTAGGGCTGGGCTGGACAAACATTCAGATTGCTGAATTTATTTTGTTTTTATTGCAATGCACAAGATCCAGAACCAGTAATCAGAGCCTAGTGCTAATGATATGCCCTTAAGACTGAAGAATTCTGAGCCCAGGAATTTCTGATTCCTAGAAATGGATAGAGCTCACAGTCCTACAAATCTACTCTTGGTTAATAATTCTTCTATTATAGAATATAATTCCTATCTTTCTCTAGAGAGCTCAAGATAGTGTACACGATGGTCTCCCCTAATTTTATTCCAAGATTTGTTCTGCCCTGCTACATAACCTATGGCTGAAGAGGGGTCATTTTGTGACTGAGACTGTTAATCAATATTTGCTGCTCTACTTTACTAGTACAGGCAAGTCCACTCCTAATATAAACAGCACCAGAATACCCTCAGAAGAAGATAAGTAGGCCCAAGGATAATTTCAAGAAGCAGACAAATGGCATAAAAAGGCTCAGAACCAAATTAAGTGCTAATATCTGAGGTTGGCAATGAGGCCACCTCTGAGGGACCAGGACAGCTGCTAGATAACCAAGGAATGAGTCACTGCCATTAAAATAAAACACATTACAAAATTTTGGGAGATGTTGTGTGAGTCATGATTTCAGCTATTGCTTTTGTATTCAGAGAGGTCAGGACATGATGCCTGGGCCTTAGTGTAAAAATTGCATGATGACTTCTGAAGCCAGAAAAAGTTGTTGACCCCTGACTTATTTTCAGATGGAGGCTAATGATGGCCTAATCCTTACCATTCAGTAGAAAGCAAAAATACTTTGTTTCCTGGCTTGGAGCTTGCTTAGTCATTTCAAGGAAGATCTATTGGTACCCTAAATGCATGTCTGAAAGGGGGCAAGAACTGACAGCATCACCGATGCTGGACTCAGTTCCATTAAGACCAAGGTAGCTGCTGACCTGCAGAAGCAGAGAAAAATAGGGATTTTTGGCTAGATTAAGGGACATAGGAAAGTCATACATCCATCTGGTCCAGTGTGGACTGCACTAGATGGCAATGGCTTTCCATGGATTTGGACAGGATTCTTGCTCAGGCATACCTGAGAAGGCTGGGGAGTTGAACTGAGATCTTCTTGGGCAAAACAAATATTCTCTCCTTCTACTTCATGTTTGCAATGCCTCTACCATAATGAGGAAAGAATGTCATGGTGAGGGATAACATCATTTTGAAAAGTTAATCTCTTTCTTTCAGTTTTCAAAAGTTTAGACACGAGTGGTTTCATGGCTGTTTGTGTAGGAGGGGAAAAAACTTGGGCAGTTACTATTCCCATCTTAACTCTAATTTATTTCATACTGGAGTTTAAATTCAGGAGAAGGAACCATTTCCTTGCAAAACAGAACAGAACAGAAAGGAAAGGAAACTCCATTACAGCAGAAGAAATTTCACTTGAAACACAAATAGATTTGTTGGATAAAGGATTTTTGTCTGTAGAGTAAACTGTATAGTCCTAGGGCTGCTCTCATTCCTCATAGCTTTGCTCCATATAACATACACATTAATTGGATGCATGCCATTAGTGGCACATAATGCCTAGTTTTTTGAGCTAGTTTGGTGTAGTGATTAAGGCATCAGGCTAGAAACTAGGAAACCATGAGTTCTAGTCCCACCTTAAGCACAAAGCCAGCTGGGTGACCTTGGGCCAATCACTCTCTTTTAGTCCTAGGAAGCAGGCAGTGGCAAACATTTTCCGAAATTTTGCCAGGAAAACTGCAGGACTAGTCCAGGCAGTTGCCAGGAGTCAATAATGACTTGGAGGCCCCATAAATAAATGAATGTATTTATGTCTGTCTAGTTTGCCTCATAAAAGGATCTGAGGCAATTGATGTAAATGATTACCTGTCCAGATCCAAAGGGCTATTTACCTAGTGCCACAGTGCTTATCTCAGCTGTATCTGAAATGAGCATATCCACTCTCAAACATTTACAGCTCCCTGCATTTTTCAATTCCGGTTTCCCTTACTGGATGCAGAAGAAAATTAAGTTTAAAGTTCCCTTGGCTACCCAGAACTGCTTTCATGATTCTTTGTATCAAAGCCAACAAAGATGCCTAGGAGCCACAGCTTTAATTTGAAATTGAGATAATCTTGATACTGACAGTTCCTTTAATGATCATGCGACAAAGATTGATTTTGCAATGAGATTTCTCAGTTACTGCCAATGTGTTTTAAAATAAATCATAGTTAGGAAACACCTCAAACAAATGTTCTAGTGACATAAATGTTATGCAAAGTTTTAGTATGTTGCAAAAAGTAAAATTTTATTTATTTATTTATTTAATTTCTATAGCCACCCATCTCAGCCAAGTGACTCTTAGTTCAATTGTCTGGCCTGCTCAAAACTTTTCTGAAGACAAAGCCTGATATCCAGTGATGTCTTGCTCAAATACCTGGTGCTACTTTCGGATTTATCTGCAGAAGGTTAGTTTGAAAGAAAACAAATCTTGTTTCTTGATAAAAACTATATAAATAAGCAACCTGTTAGCCATCAGGCAATTTGATAAGGGACAGTTTGCAATTTGCTTTTAATAAATAGCTCACTCTGAAGAGATGGGCTATCATGTAAAACTGCCTAGTTTGGGGCATGCAAATGAGGAAGGGTGAGATGGCGAACTCTGCCCACTGCTGTGTATCAGTCATATATCAAAGAGAAAAAGAAAAGATGCAGAAGATTGGTTGAGAAGCCAAGTCGCTGGCTTGTCCAGACATCCCAACAAGGTGGAGCCCTGTCTTATAAATATCCCCATTGTCACCAGGCTTAGCAAATTACCAGCACAAAGCCTGAGTCTGTGAGGGTTGCAGGATCACTCCCAGTCTTGCCCAATGCAGTGTGCTTCTTGGCACGTAGGGAAGTCTCTCCCCACCTCCCTTCCCAGGCATGTGTCTTGTTTTTTCTTGCATAGTCTTTCTTCAGAGGAAGGAGGCCAAATGTAACATAAATTATAACAATGGAACAGAACAGGCTGGAACTGAACTTTTAAAATAAAGTTGATGCCAGAAATAGGGGATGTATTAGAGAGAAATGAGAATATGTTTGGAATACAACCACCCTAAAGCAACCCAGAGCAAGGCAAAACAAACCAGAGCATCCATTTGCCATTGGTCAAATAAACCAGATTCACCAGTCATTTAGGCATACAAGACAAGCCAAATCTTCCAAAGGAACCTCGTTTTATTACTCATTCTGGGCAAAAATCCCTATGTCAGCAAATGGCCCAGAATGCTCCCTTTTCAGCCAGCTGCTGACCAGTGTCATTGGTCATATAGGATTAGAAGGACATGATACAGGAAATCCCAAACTTCCATGGAAACCATAATTCTGTGCAAAGGGATTCTAACATGGAAAAATAGCTGAGGATGCAAACTTTACAGCTATCTAGGTCACCAGGCAAGGTGATGCAACGAGACATAAATTTTCCATGGAAATCAAGCTCCCCTATGCATTCTGGGCAAAAGTTCTACTTTCAGAAAAAAGCCAAGAATGTATCTTTCCCAATCTGCAAACCCAGACAGACTCTTCAGTCATATATGATCAAAGGTCTTTGAGGAAATTACTGACAATGTCTATGGGAATTAAATTCTATTACTGATGTTTTTGCACAGATTGAGTAGCAGTCCTGACTGGTGAGTTTCATTGGTTTGGCTAGCTTGGAGTTGGGGTTCCAGGCATTTCAGCCCCATCTACTATGATTATTTCGCTGTAGGACTGAAAGGGTTTAAGGTCTTAAATGTTATTCTGAAGAGTCTCTAATATAGAGGTTCTCAAACATTTTGGTCTCAGGCCCCCTTTACATTCTGAAAAATGATTGAGAACCCCAAACAGCTTTGGTTTATGTGGGTTATATCTACTGATATTTAGAAATTAAAACTGAGAAATTTTAAAATATTTGAGTTCATGGACCCTATGAAAGGGTCCCAGGGACCCCCAGGAGTCCCCAGGCCACAGTTTGAGAACTGCAATTCTAATACATCTCACTGTTTCTGACATCAGTTTTATTTTAAAAGTGCCTGTTCAGATCAACCCTGTTCCATTCTACTTTTCACACTACATGTAGTGAAAACATGTAGGCTTCTGATCTAAAATGTAGACCTTTTAGATCAGAAGCCAACTACAGTTCTTCCTTGGAAAAATTGTGAAAAGTATGGCTCTAACTTGGATAAGAGGTCTACTGGGCATGTTACTAGGGAAAGAGAGCCTTTCTAGGCTAAGCCTTTCTTTAACCAGAACACTAGCAACCAAATAATTGTACCAAACTGTAGTTTAGCAACAATCCAAAAGTCGACCAATCAGCAAAAAAATTCCAGTCACTGAATGGCACAAAAAAACAGCTGCTTGTAGGATGTGCTTCATCTGAATCCAAGAGATCAATCCTAGGGTACAAAACAGTAAATTTTATATCCAAATCACATACCTAACCAACCAATCAACCTACCAACCACTTCCTTTTTTGATAGAATGACTAGTTTAGTTGAACACAGGAATGCATAGATATAGTATATCTTGATTTCAGCAAAGCATTCAAGAACGTCTCCCATGAGATTCTAGTAGAGAAGATGACAAAATATGGACTGGACTGTGCTATATTAGATGAACACAGAGTTGGTTGAACAATTACACCCAGTGAGTTTGCCTCTATGGCTATGTGTCTATATGGCTGGAGGGAAGGGTTCAATGGTATACTATAGGACTTGAACTAGGCTCATGCTGTTCAATGTATTTATACATGACTTGGATGAGGAATTAGAAAATATATGTGTCAGATTTATAGATGACATAAAGATGGGACGTGGGGGTGGGGGATAGCAACAGTATATAGGTCAATATCAAGATTCAGAAGGATCTTGACAAGCTGAAACGATGGACAAGAATTAATTTCAGCAAGATGAATTTCAGCAAGAACAAATGCATACTCCTTTATATGAGTAGGAAAAAAACAATGGCATAAGTATAAGTTGATAGAGATCTAGTGGGCTTCAGAAAACATGAAAGGATTTGTGGTCTTGATGGATCACAAACTGAACATAAGCAAACTGTAATACAGCAGCAAAAAAGGCAGCATCAACAGGAGGATGGTGTTAGGACCAAGATAACTTATCATTCCTCTTTATTCTGCATTGGTTAGACCATACATAGAATATTACTGTATATCCAGTACTGGCCATTTTGTTTTATAAGGGACACAGATAAATTGGAGCATATCCAGAGGTCAGCAATTAATTTCTGGAAGACAGCCTTTTTTGCCATAGTGCCTGCCTTTTGGAACATCGTCCCCCTGGAACTTAGATTGGCTCCAACCCTCCTGGCCTTTAGGAAGGCTCTGAAGACATGGCTCTGCTGCGATGCTTGGAGGTCCGGCAATGGTGGGGAGCTGTTACAATGGATGTGTTGAGCTGACGCAAGGATGGATTCTGCCTCTGACCATAATTGTTTTTGTTTTAAAGTGATTATTGATAGCTTTATATATTTGTATAATAGTTTTGAATGTATTTTTATTGGATTGTTGTTTTTACCTATTGTGAGCTGCCCAGAGTCACTCAGGTGAGATGGGTGGCCATACAAATCCAATCCAATCCAATCAATCAATCAATCAATCAATCAATCAATCAATCAGATCATTATTGGCCTAGAAGAAAAGAATATATGAAGAGGTTTTGAATATTTAACCTGGAGAAGGTTGTGGGTAAGGAGTTGTAATGTAGAAGACAGGGTAGACTTGCTCAGTGATGTTCCAGAAGACAAGATATAAAATAATGGTTTTAAATTATAAGGAAGCATATTCTGATTGGACATCAGGACAAATGTCTTTATAATAAGAGCTGTTTAACAATGGATCCATCTTCCTCAGGAAGTGGCGGACTTCCTCCACTGGAAATAATATAATGAGACATTGGATCACCCTCTCTTGAGGATATTGAAGTATTGGATTTCTGCACTTCTTCCAACTTTTTTATACTCTTTAGGAATACATAAATTATTAAGGTTGTTATCAGCACTAGGTTACTTCAAATGGTGAGTTTTATCAAAGGAATAAACCTCTATCTTTCATACAACTTATCTACATCTAAACCCTAGAACAATGATAAGTACATTTGTATGTCAGGAAAAACTAATGGGAAAGGAATTCAAGATAGCTGGGAGTTTCTGAAAAAGGAGATAAAAGCACAATTTTGCAAACCATTCCAAAAAGGGGGGAAATGGGGGACTATGGAAGAAGCAAATATGGTTACATAACGAGGTTAGCAAATATCTGAAAACAAGAAAAGACACATGTAGGAGGTAGCAAGTGGACCGGATCACAAGAACAGAGTTCATAGAGCTAGCCCAGAATGAGCTGAGATTGATGCAGTATGATGATGATAACACTTTTTAGATGTGTAAAGAATAAAAGGAAGAGAGAAGAACTGGCACAATAGTTGCTCAGTGAAGATGGAAAAATGCGAACAAAAGGGCAGAGTGAATCAACTCATATTTTGTCTCCCAGTCTTCTGGAACAGATGTCTAGATGTCCCTCCAATCAAATTTGAAGAGCAAAATGAAAATTTGGGTAATTTTTAGGCATTATCTTTGGGAAATCCTGAGAACTGGTGAAGTGCCAAATGACTGGAAGAGATCAAATGACCCAAATTAAAAAAAAAAAGGGGGGGATCCAGGGAGCTATAGGCCAATCATTCTGGCACAGTGATTATCACTAAGCACCTTGAATAATGCAGTAATTATCAAAAATTAGTATGGATTTGTCAGTCACAAGTCTTGCCAGACTTACCTTATCTCATTTTTTGAATGGGCATGCCCCTGGAGAAATGTGGAAAGCTAAAATCCCCTGAGCACTAATGAGCTTATGATCCAATCCACACAACTCAACGAAAGGCAAAACTGCTTCCATAGGGAGCACAATCGGACAGTTGCTGTGAATGACAGTTTCAGTAAGCTGGTAAGCAGAATGTTTTCAGGCAGTGAAATAACTAAGAAATCTTTATGTCGATCCCTCTATGGCAGGCACCTGAACTGCGGCATTAGTAAAGAAACATTAGTATCTTCCAAAAGCAATGGTCAGAAATTTCTGACAAATCAAAGAAAACTTTCCACTGAGTATAAATGGCAATTCTGACAAGGATTATAAATTCTTCCAAGTAATCATCATCTTTGAGTATTCTTAATCTTCAGTTAGGATTTATTTTTGGGATATGCCAACAGTAAGACATATGATACTGAATATATTTTAAAGATGATTGAAAACTATCTCTGATTCATGTCTCAGCCCCGATAGATGCATACCTTTGTCTCAGTGCCTATATGATGACTGGCAAGTGGCACAGTTGTGATCTACATTTCCTACAAAAGAAACAAAGTAGGAAGGAAATGCATGGTGTTGGCTATGCATGTCATTAGCACATCTAGCAAGAAGAGATGGGGGCAAAGGCTCTTTATCTTAGTTCATTCTCATTTTTATAATGCAATTATAATTTATAATTTTAAAAAATTCAAACATACTATATCTCAGTGGTTAACCATGTCTTATGTACTTGAAAAGGTAAAATTCCTACATATTTGAGATAATTAAATGCAATTTCATATCATATTATGGTGATGATAATCAGTCTGTTCCACCAAAATCGCACAAAGTAGGAAGAATGGATCAGTCACATGGAAGCCAAGAAAATACACTAACAAATATAGTTGGGTTAAATATATAAACTGCATATTTGGTTTCTGCATGCACTTATATCTCAATTTAAGAAGTCTAATATGTTGCTTAAGTGTGACTACAGCTTCCTTGATGACACTATTAAAGGATCTTTTAGTAAAGTCAAGTCTTCCCTGAGTGAAGTTTCACATCTAGTGACTTCATGGATCTATCCCTGCAATTCTTGTAGCAACAATGTTGAAGTAAACTTGATTTTACTGTTAGGAATTTTTGTGCTTTTAAATTAAAAATAAGTATGTGTAGGGAGTTGTTATAGGAAATTGCAGACTGATACTGTTATTGGCACTTTGATCTCAAACTTTCCTTCCTATTTTATACAACAGTAAGGAAATTATAATGCTAACCTTCTGATTTATCACATTCCTGGGAAAGAATGTGGTTTGCATATTAATAAGAGAAAATAAGATAGTGGAGTAATGTTTGTAGTTTTGTTGAATAGATCCTAATTGCTACAAGTATTATTACTTGTGTTGAATATGAAAAAAACTCAGAAGGAATGCACATTCAGAAAGAGAAACAGGGAATACCTTCTTGCTTGTGAACCTGAATAAACATTTATTTTGTTATGTACATTGGACTCAAGAGTTTTTCTTTGACAACAATATGGAAGTGATTTGCTATTGCCTTCTTCTGGGATGTGCTTGACTATCCAGTCTGGTCCACAGCCCTGGAATTCCCTGGTAATCTTCCATTCCCTGGTAATCTTCCATTAGCTTTCCAAGATCAGCAAAGTCTGGTTTTCACAGGTCAGAAAACAGTCCATCTCATTCCTGGCAAGACTGAGTTTCAGAGCTAATGTTTCTATCCAGCTAAGGACAAGTATTTTTATAATAACATTTTCCCACTCCTCCCACACTGACACCATCCTTCCATGGGAATCACGTTCTACAGCTTGTCCCAGGTAAAAATCAACAATCACTTTCCAGCCAGGCAAATGAATCAAATCCACCAGGCAAGTAAAATTAGAAAGCCTAAATGCAATAAGGTCTACAACTGTCACAGAACTTATATTCTTGTGAGTCAGAGAGAAATGTTCATGTTTTTCCTAGAGAAAGCCATAGGTGCCTCCAGCAATAGAAAATCTAGCCCTTGGAGTCATTGTGTTCTGTTCTGATTGCCTTGTGTTATTCTGCATTTGCTCCCAGCCCTTTTAATCTATCCCCACATGTCTAGCTCCAAAGACATTCCAGAGTTTGTTGCAGGGATCAGCTATCTGGGAAATCCTGCATTAAAAGTTGTGATCACCAAGCATCAGAGCAGTTGAAAATCACAACTCTATTTACCAGGGATTTTTAACCTGGTAGGAGGAGATCCATGAACTTGGATGAGAAAAAAAGTTACAACTGTATTTTCACTATCCCAAACTGAAATTTAGCTTTTCACTCAATAACAATTGTAGGCAATAAAGTAATTTCTGGCCTCTAGACTCCAAAAATGCTTGTTAACTTCAACAAACCTCACTATCTAAAATTGTTATATGGATTAATAAAAAACTACAAATACTATTATATTACATATTTGTTATTTTAAAAAATATTTTTAGGCATTTAAATGTATGGAGGTTTCACCAGCCTCTCAATGGGGTCCATGGCCCCAAAAGATTAAGAACCTCTGCTTTTTACCTTGCCATTTCTTTATGTCTCATCATCATACTCAGCAACTAGCATCTGTTTTAAACTGAGAAGATCTTCGTTTGCATTTCTCCTGTACATGAGTCCACCACCCCTTTAATTTGTTCCTGCTATAAAGCAACAAACTTACTTGGAATTGTATGAAGATACTGGAATGGTGTAAATTAAGGTGCCTGTTCAATAGAATTCAAATAGCAGGATCCAAAGGACTATGCCCTTTTCATCAGAATGACAAAAGCAGTGTCACGGCATCATGATCTTGTGGGTATGCCTGCAATGTTGCAATGTGCATAGGAAAGATGTGGGGCTTATGTTAACAACACTGCAACTCTGGTTTTCATCAGTCTGACCCCCGCCCCCCGCCCCCCCCAACCCCCTCACCTTCCTGAGGACTTTGCTGAATTCAAATCTGTTTTTCATAAGAACAGAGCATACTTTAACAGCCAAACACAGCCAGCAGGAAGAACAAGTTACTTATTGTAATTATTGTGTGTAGATGTTAGCAGTATTGTTCTCACTGTATATTCATTGAACAGTGATGCAACACTGCAGCCAGGACTATGTCTTTATGTTCTAGATTTAATTATATGTTAAAGCAGTGAACTACTTTTATATTAATATTTTATAAAAGTAGAAGGCTGTAAAGAAGACACAGACTAAGCAATCTCAGGCAAGCAAACCTTCTTCAGAAAAGTTGTTGATGTAGCCAAAATAGACAAGATGACAATATTGCATATGGAAAAGTTTACAAAGATCCATTTATTGAATCATTATATAGACGTTGTAGCCCTTGGGTTTCGTCCAGATGCAATCCAATCTTTACAAATATTGTTTAGGGGTAATTAATAGAGTAAAAATTGTTGGGAACATCCAGAATGTTGAAATACATTTAAAATTCGCCAGCAAAGAGTCTGGGCCTGTAACTAGAGGTTAGAAGATAGGTGTTGAGATGGGAATTAGGAGGAATAGGACCTATGGGGGTAGGGAGTTTAGGGTTGGGAGCTTCCAGAATGAAAGGGGCCGTTGTCTCAGGAGTCAGGATGTGGAAATGAGGGAAACACAAACTAAAATGCAAGGAGGGTATGAAAGGAGTGAGTAGTGGTGTCTGTGGGGCAGAATTTCAATTAGGCAAATGGGAAGAAGAGGAAGAGGGGGAGGAGGAGGGGATCTCTCTCTGCAACAGGAGATAAGGAAAGGCAACTCATGAGTAACTAAAGAGGTAAAAAGCAGAAACTGATAGAGAGAGAGAGCGCACGAGCGAGTGCAGGAGCAGCCTAGGGAAACAGGAATAGAGGTTGGAAAATGTGGACCAAGGGAGGAAGTAGCAAGCAGCATCCATGGAAGAGAAAAAATGCCTACCTGGTTGGGACCAAAGAGAGGGAGAAACTGCCCAAACCAGCAAGACTGGTGTGGTGGGGAGTGGCTGGCCTTTAAATCACCAGCCAGGCTGAGGTGCGCGGGGAGTCACCTGATCCCTGACAGCCAATAGAGGAAAAGAAGGGGGTTCTCTCAGGTTTTGGCGGGAAGAGTTTTGGGTGGCTTTTTGAGGGAGTTGGTGGGAGTCCTGGGTGAGGGGTCACCTTGAAAGTTATTTAGCTCTAGTTAGAATTGTGTTGGGGTGTGTGTGTCTAAAGCATGTGTTGTGTGCGTACTGTATAAAACCCTATCTTTAATAAAGTTGATTTTTCTTTAAATTCTGCAGTTGACCAGTGGCCTTCTGTCATCTGCCTCAGCTGGGCAGTTACAGACTCCCAAACTTTTTAGTTTCCCTTTTTTGTATTTAGCCAGACCCCGGGCAGGGTGAGGATTTCCGCTTCAATCTCTCCTGGTTCCCTAGAGGGCTGGTGTGGAGGGAGAAACCAATTTATAGTGGAGTGAGTGAGTGTCAACAAGGACACCGGATTGGCCAGTTGCTGTTCAGCCAGAGGTGGTCTTATCTCAGAACTGAAGGGCCTCAGAGGAGTGCCTGGTTTGACCCTGAGGGTGCCTTTTCCTTATTACAACAGGGCATCCAGGGTTGGTTACTGCAGAGATAAAGAGAAATGTGGAAGAGTCATTTCAGGATGGACTTGTTCAGCCAAGAAGGTGAACAGCTGATATAAGAAGGATGGCCCAGTCTGCAGTGGAGAATTTCAAGAATGTGTCTTCATATGAAAGAGAGCGACTCACTTTATTGAGTATACTGGTGAGATATTGCTTTAACCATCAGTAAACCTGTATAGTTTGATTAATGGAAGTAGTGAAACTGTTTACTACTCACAATAAAAGCTTTTATTTTTCACAGAGGGGACTGGGAATTCATCCATTAGCACCCCTTCCTCCTGAGTCGGGGTGCCGTGCCAGACGTTATAAAATACAAAATTGCCGGGAACAGCACAGACCTTATAGGAATTCATTCATTAATTCAATCTATATAGCTGCCCATCTCACATTCATGACTCTGGGTGGCTCACAATTAAAACATAAACAGTACTAAACAATAAAACAATAAAACAGCCATACAAACAATACAAATGTTAAAAACATTTAAACAATTAAAAGCATACAATACAATCATCAGGAGAGCACAGCCATTCAAGAACAGTATAGTTATTTTATGGACTCCATACCACTCTCTGATCCCCAGGCCAGTTGGTAAAGCCAGGTCTTCAGACCCTTCTAGAAGACCATCAAGGTCAGGGCCTGCCTGACCTCAAGGGGAATGATGTTCCTTTTTTTTATAGTAATTTTATTAAAGTTTATAATTATAACAGTACAAATTAATACAAACTGAAAAAAGTTAAAATAAAAAGAAAGAATAGAAGGTGCAGAAAAGAAAGGAAGAAAGGAAAAAAGGAAAAATAGAAATAGAAATAGAAATAGAAATAGAAAAGAAAGAAAAAGAAGAATATAGTAAAGAAAAAGAAAATACATATATATATATATAAAGAAGTGACTTCCCACCTTCATCACAAGTATAAACAATTTTAGTAACTTATTGCTGTCTCTTAAAATAAAACAAATGATTTCTTCTTCCCATATCCCATCTCTTATCTATAAACAAATCCACAAAGCATTGTCATTTCAGTCCTGATGTCAGCAAAAGTCCATTAAGGATTACCAGAGATAACAACATATCTATTTTAACCTTGATCAAATAAATATTGAAGGGACTGTCTACTTGCCAGTTCTTCATTCTGTCATGGTCGTTGGCTCCGCTTTTCAGAGCTGTCTTCAGTCCACCATTTCTTCCTTTGGAAGCCCTGGGGAGAATGAAGTTCCATAGGGTGGGTGCAGCAGCAGAAAAGGCCCTCCTCCTGGGTCCTTCCAGATGATATCCTCTAGTGGATGGAACCTGCAACAAGTCTCTTCTGCTTGATCTGGTGGGACAGGTAGATGCCACTGGGGAGAGGTGGTCCCTCAAATAACCCAGCCCCATGCCATGTTGGGCTTTATAGGTTATCACCAGCACAATGAATTGGACCTGAAAGCAAATTGGTAACCAATGCAGCTCGTGGAGCAGAGGTGCAACATATGCAGATTAGATGTGCCTATAACTGCCCATGACACTGCATTTTGCACCAACTGAAGCCTCCAAATACTCTTCAAGGGCAGCCCCATAGTAGAGTGAATTACAGTAATCCATATGGGAGATAACTAGGGCATGAGTCACTGAGCATAGAGCCTCCTGATCCAGGAAAGGGCACAATTGGTATACAACTTGAAGCTGTGCAAAGGCCCTCCTAGCCATGATTGCCACCTGCTGTTCTAACAGAAGTTGTGAGTCCTGAAAGACCCCCAGATTACACCCCAGGTTTGTCTGGAGAAGTGCAACACCATCCAGAACCAAAAATGGTAAAAAAAATTCCCAGATCCAGGTGGCCCCCAGATCCAAAGCTACTCAGTTTTGCCAGGATTGAGCTGAAGCCTGTTTTCCCCATCCAAACCCCAACAGCCTCCAGACACCGAGATAAGACATTGGCTGTATTGCTTACTTCACCAGGGGCAGAGATACAGATATACCCAGTATATATACCCAGCATACTGATATACCCAGCTATATATTTCTTACCCCATGTCTAAGGATGACCTCACCCAGCGGCTTCATGTAGAGAGTACTAAACCTGCAGCACCCCACAATCTAGGGGCGGAGAGCAGGATCTGTGGCCCTTAATCAACACCGACTGAAAGTGGCCACTGAGGAGGAAAGAGAACCAGATTTATACAGTGCTGCCCACTCCCAACCCCCACAGATGGTCCAGAAGGATACCATGATCAATGATATTGAAGGCCGCTGAGAGGTCAAGAACAAGTCAAGAAGAGCAAGGATGGATGCATTACCCCCATCCCACTCTTGCCAGAGGTCATCAAAAAGTACAACCAATGCTGTCTCAGTCCCATACCTAGGCCTGAAACCTGACTAAAAGGGATCTGGATAATCCACTTCATCCAGGACCCTCTGAAGCTGTTGTGTGACCATCTTCTCAACTATCTTCCCTAAAAAGGGAAAATTGGATACTAGATGAAAATTCTCCAGAATATACTAGATGAAAATTTTCAAGTATATAAACAGAGTGCAAACCCCATTCCATTCTAGCCCTGAAGATGCCACCTAGCCGGATAACAAAACGTTTGCAAGAAAACAACCAAGCTCAGAGAACCCCAAGGACTCCACAGATCAACCCTCAGCTACACATATTCTCTTCTATTGATTCTCCAGAATAGCTGGGTCCAGCCATGGCTTCTTGAGGAGACGGTAGACCAATGCCTCTTTAAGGGACACCGGCACCATCCCCCTCTCTCAAAGAAGAATTCTCCACCACTGAAACCCAATCTCATGTCACCTTCCTGGAAGCTTTCACCAACCAGGAAGGGTATGGATCTAATAAACAGGTGGCTGAGCTCACAGTCATAAGGACTCTGTCTGCTTCCTCGAATCCAACAGGTTCAAACTCCTCTGAGATAACATTGGTGAGACTCTGCCCCAGGCACCTCCACAGGACCTGTACCAAGGCTGGTGTCCAGCTGGAAACAAATCTGAGTGATTTTATCCAACAGATTTTCTGCAAACTCCTCTGTGTGGCCATGGGTCCCCTCTACCCAAGAGGGCTCTGGTCACCCTAAACAAGGCCGCCAGTTGGCTCTCCATGGATGCAATAAGGGTGGAGTAGTACTGACACTTTGCTGCCCTTAATGCCACAAAGTAGCCTTAATAGCATCTCTCACCCACGTTCGATTCAGTTTGTCCTTTGTTCTCTGCCAGCAGTGGTCTAGGCATCTCTTAATCCACTTCATCTGCCTCATCTCTTCTGTGAACCATGGAGAGTGGGTTTGAAAGAACCCAGTTTTCACACCCAGCACTTGTTTCTGCTTTAAGATAGGAACTACAAAAGTTTAAAGCAAAAGTCTATTTTGGAAACTGATCTGGAGTTCTTACTGCCAGGCAACTGTTCAAATTCATCAGCATTGCAGGACTAAAAGGCCTTGATGCAATCAGTTCAGAAGCAAATGTTCCAGACAGATTTAGATCGTTTTTTTGCAGGCAAAGGTTACCATGGAAGTTCTGAGTCTTATTTTATCAGGACCTTGTAATACTGCATGACTGAGGAATTTGGTCAATTTAGCAGGAAGGGAAAAGGGCAGCCCAGGAAGTTTAGCTTTGTTTCAAATGGTCTTGGGTGTTAACACAAATAACATATAATTAAATATCATTCTTGTTTGTCTAACACAGACTACCATTTCTGACATCAATATCATTTTTAAAAAGGTTTGAACTTCTTTAGCAATAGTACTATTACCTTCTTTATCATTTCATTTTAGAAGTGCCGTGCATGGTCTTGGGCGCTTCTCATAAAATAATATGAGTTTTTTAAACCTCAAAGCTTGTTCTTTATTAATTCTTCATGAAGCATTCTTTAGGTTTATTAAGACTGTTCATCTCTGGGAATGTAGAAATAATCTCTCTTCCTTGAAATACAATTAGCTTGAAAAGGAGCTCCCATTTATATCTTACTTTTCTTTTTAGTAATTCTTCTGTTAGAATTTTGAAGGCTTTTCTTCTTTGTAGCATGGCAGGACTTGGAAAAAAATATTTAAAAGATTTGCATAGTCACCCATCTTAAAGCAGAAATCTGGGCAGCTCTCAACAACAATAAAACCACAAAAACAATAAAAAACCATAAAAATGATGACCCAAACCCAGCACCTCAGTCATCCTCCTGGGATGCCCTAACAAACCACCCACAGGCTCCCATCTCATTTTACCTCAGTGCCTGGGGGAAGAGCCTGTTAATGGCTTTGGAACAGAAGGTTAAGAGGTGGAAGCCCACTGGATCAGCAGGGAAATGGTGTTCCACATGGTAGGGGCCACTAAGGAAAAGGCACATTTCCTAGGGTCCAGTAGATGGCAATATTTAAGGGAAGGGACCTGGAGTGTGGCCACTCTGTCCAACCTGGTAGGGCAGGCCAGGGATAACTCAGGGATCCATCCCAATTTATCTACACAAGCTGTTTGCAGAGTTTTATCTTTCACCTGACTGTTCACAAATCTTATTAATGTATCTCTTGGTTTTTGTATTTGGACTTAGGAGAGAAGACTGTATGAGCATGTTCCACATTGCTGTCTGAAACCTTTAAATCTGATAGATTGTTGTTCAGTTTTGAGATAAGAAATCCAATTAAATTAGTCTTTTCTGCTTTTTTCCTAATTCCTCTAATACTCAAATTATTTATTCTGTTCCAATCCTGCATACCAGCCAAATCCAATCTAATGTTAGTAATATCTTTTTGAACCTCTCCAATATCAAATTCATTTGGGGCAAACTCTGACACTTAAGAACACAAATCTTTTAGTTATTTATTAACTTGTTCAAAAGTACCTGCTAAATCCTTTTGAATCAAAGTGGCCTTTTAATTCTTGTTTAAGTTGCTTAATCAGTTTTTTCTATTGAATCAACCTGGAGGCTTTTTGAGGGGCAGCAGTTGGCTTTTGTACCCTCTGATGGGGTATTTTCCTCCTCTACCACCTCTTTACTGCTGGTGTGGAGTGCTGCCTTGGTTGTCCTTGACTCATCCATATAAGCCTTAATTCCTCTGCCTTAACTGCCCTCTTAGACACTTTTTTATTGTTAATCTTGCCAATTAGTTGAATATGAATTAAAAATCAGCAGCAAAAATCAGCAAAAGAGCTGGGTCAGGGGGAGAGCAGTCAGCTCAGCATGCTGCCTTCTCCAGTAGCTAGCTACCTTGTACTAAAGAATTTTTTTTTTTTAATCTGCTTAACAGTCATTACTGACCCTGCAGTGACCGCCCCCTAGCGGTTTTCAAGGCAATTGCATCTTTCTAGTTTCGGAATTAGACTTTGCCAGAGCCTAATTCCTAGAGCGTCAGCCCAGCTGACAGCACAGGAGGCGGGATTTCCGTTGCTTCGCGCCCCTTTTTTGGACGAGTGCGATTTCGCGCTTTTTACCGGCAACTGTCCCGTCTCTCTGTGGAGTCGCTGCCAGCATTTTCCTCCCACCGGAGTGAGAGTGCTCATTTATCTACTCACGTACGTTTTCGATCTGCTGAGTTGGCAGAAGCGATTGACACTGCATTTTATTCTTTTTTTATCACTTAACAAATCCTGTTGTTGTTTTAGAGGTTACTTTAGCAGGGGCATTCTGCAGGGGAGGTAAAAAAAAGTCAAGATGGCAGCTTCAACCATGTGATAGAAATCTTGCCCCCCCCTTTTTTTATAATATTTTATTGAAATTTTAATGTTACAAAGTTAAAAGTTAGAAATGAAAAAGAAAGTTGAAAATACAAATTATAAAGAAAAGGAAAAGAAAAAGTGAGATAAAAGAAAAAGAAAAAAGATATGAAAAATAGATAACTTCCAATCTATCTCTGGTTTTAGGAATAGTAAGACTATCATAAGTGCTAGTTTTTAATACATTAAATAGGAATAATTCTTTGTCTAAACATATCCCATTACATTTATAATCTAATCTTCAAATCCCCATATAAGCTTCACCCCACCTGCATTTTGCAAATAGTCAATGGTTTCCATTTTTAAGGTAATAGTTATTTGAGTTTTCTTTTAATAAGCAAGTCAGTTTATCATTTTCTGCCATTTCCATCAGTTTTAACAACCATTCTTCTATTGTTGGTAGTGTCTGGGTTTTCCAAAATTGTGCATAAAGAAGTCTTGCTGCGGTAATCATGTATTGAGTAATTCTAATAAGATGTTTTCCTACTTGAAAATCCATTATCCCCAACAGGAATAGTTCTGGTTTAAATGGAATCTGTATTTGTAGTATGCTCTGCATCAAGGTTTGTATTTGAATCCAGAATTTCTTTGCAATTTTACATGTCCACCACATATGGTAAAACGACCCTTCTTGTTGGTTACATTTGGTTACAATGTTGGAAATTGTCCCATACATCTTTGATAGTCTTTGGGGTGTCATATACCATCGATACAACATTTTATAAAAATTTGCTTTCAAATTATAACATAAAATAAATTTTAATCCTTTACACCACATATTTTCCCATTGCTTTTTTATCAATTTTAAATTTTTCTTTATATTGCATATAAGAAAGCCATTGAAAAGTATATCCTTCTAAAACCAATTGCTTGTTTGATTTGATTTTATATTCTCCTTGTTCTTTTTCTAATAAGTCTTTGTATCTCATCCATTTATTTTTATCTCTTGTTTCAGTTCTATAAAAGGCTTCTTGTATAGAGGTCCACATCGGCATCTTAGGGCATAAAAGTGGTCTGCATTTAGTCCAAACTTTTAATAGAGGTCTTCTGATATAGTGGTTTTTAAAGTCCACATTAACTTTAACTTTATCATACCACAAATATCCATGCCATCCAAATCTCAAATTATAACCTTCCAAGTTTAATCATTTTTCATTTCTCAAGGTAATCCATTCTTTAAGCCATACTAAACAGCAAGCTGCATAGTACAATTTCAAATCAGGAAGACTCAACCCACCTCTTTCTTTCACATCTTGTAAAACTTTATATTTTATTCTTGGTTTTTTCCCTTGCCATATAAACTTAGAAATGTTGCGTTGCCATTGTTTAAAGGGTGCTTCTGAAGTCAATATTGGAATTGTCTGGAAAAGGTATAGAATTTGTGGCAAAATATTAATTTTAATCACTGATATTCTTCCTAGTAATGACAATTGTAACTTTTCCCATAGGTCTAAATCTTTTTTAATATCTGTCCAGAGTGGAACATAATTATTCTGAAATAAACCAGCATTCTTTGATGTCAAATATACTCCCAGGTATTTTATTTTTTTCTCTATTGTAAATCCAGTTAGTTCATTCAGTTTCTTCTGTTGATAAAAATCCATATTTTTAGTTAAAACCATTGTTTCTTGTGTATTTACTTTGAACCCTGCTAGCGACCCAAAGTCTCTCAAACTTTGCATTAACGATTCAACCCCCTCCAATGGGTTTTCTAAAGTAATGACTAGGTCATCAGCAAAGGCTCTTAACTTATATTCTTTTTTAACTTTTTTAACTCTTATTCCCAAAATGTTGTCATCTTGTCTAATATCTCTAAGTAATACTTCTAAAACCAATATAAATAATAATGGAGACAAGGGACATCCTTGTCTCATTCCTTTTTGAATTTCACATTGTTTAGTAAAATCTCCATTAACAATTATTTTTGCGGTTTGTGGTATGTATATTGATTTAATCCATTTAACAAAGTTTTCCCCAAATTTCATAAAATCCAAGACTTTAAACATAAAAGGCCAATTCAAATTGTCAAAGGCTTTTTCAGCATCCAAAAATATCAAGGCTGCTTGTTTTTCATAGTGTTGTTCCAGGTATTCTAATATATCCAGAACATTTCGGATGTTATCTCTGATTTGTCTTTTTGGTAAAAATCCTGCTTGATCCTGATGGATAAATTTTACAGGAATATTCTTCATTCTTTCCGCTAGGATTGTTGTGAATATCTTATAGTCATTGTTCAATAGAGATATTGGTCTATAATTCTTTGTCAAGGTCAAATCCTTTTGGTCTTTTGGAATCAAGGTAATATGGGCTTCTTTCCAAGTTTCTGGCATTACACCTGTGTTCAAAACTGAATTCATGGTCATTTGTAAAGGAAGACAAAGCTCCTCCTCAAAATGTTTATAGTAGGCTGCTGATAAACCATCTGGGCCAGGTGCTTTTCCACAATTAATTTTCTTAAAGGCAGTTGACATTTCCTCTAATGTTATGGGATCATTAAGTAATTTTCTCTGTTGATCAGTAAGAATAGGTAATTTTTGATATTGTTTATCAATATCATCTGAATGAACATCTTGTTTTTTATATAATGATGAGTAGTAGCAGAAAAAGGCCTCTTGAATGCCTGTGTTATCCATTAAAGTCTTCCCATCGTGTTGTATTTTAGAAATTAATCTTTTCTGTCTTTGTTTACGCAATTTATAAGCTAGCCATCTACCTGGTTTATTTGCAAATTCAAAATATTTCTGTTTCGTAAATTTCAATTGAGTTTCTAATTCCTGTATCATTAACATTGACATTCGTTTTTGTAAAAATTTAATTTGTGTATTCAAAGTCTCATCCAGTGGATTTTTTCTCATCTCAATCTCTTTATTTTTAATTTCATCTAAAATCAGTTGCATCTTCTCTTGTTTTTTTCTCTTCAACTGGGCATTATATTGAATGAAATAACCTCTCATATAAGCCTTGTTAGCATCCCAGTCTGTGTATTAGTGCCTTTGTTCATATTCAATTGAAAAAACTCTCTTACCTTTTTTTTACAAGTATCAACTATTTCATTTTTCCGTAGAATTGTCTCATTTAATTTCCATCGAAATGTACTCTTTTTCCCTTTAATAGTCAACTTAATAGGATTATGGTCTGAAAAGGTCTTAGGTAATATTTCAACTTTAGTAACATCCATCATCAGAGTTTTAGAAATCAAAAACATATCTATTCGAGAGAAGGACTTAAATCTCTCAGAGAAATATGTATACAGTGGTACCTCAAGATACGAACGCCCCATCTTACGAAAATTTCAAGATACGACCAGCTCCGGCTGCAAAATTTACCTCAACATGCGAACTCCGCCTCAAGCTACGAACCAGATCTGCGGCCATTTGCCCTGCTGCCACGTGGTTGCGGCTTCCAAGAGGAAGTGCTAATGAAATCTGAGCGCGAGGACAAAAGCCCAAGGAAAGCAATGCAGAAAGAGGAAGTGCTAATGAAATCTGAGCGCGCGGGGGGGGGAGCTCCCGCTCCCTACTGTGTGCGCGCGCGACATAAGCCTTTCCCCCCAGCGTGCTGATATTGCTTTCACTGTGCTTTTGTCGCTATGGAGAAAGGAAAAAGGAAAAGGAAAAGCCATTTGCCCTGCTGCCACGTGGTTGTGGCTTCCTGTGGGCAAGATCGCGGTAGCAAGGAGGCGTTTGGTGAGGCTTGTGGTGTGTTTTGTGGCGTTTGGAAGGTTTTGCTGTGCTTGTCAGCATGGCTCCAAAGAAAATGCAGAGTGGGCGTGGCAAGAATAAGGCTTTGCAGCTAAGAGGCAAAGAAGAGAGGAAACCCCTGAAGGAGATCTCCCCGAAGTCCCTTTGGAGGGGGACTCTCCCTCCAAACAATAACTGCCTCCCCACCCCATTCTCCCTCTTCATACTGTGCTTTTTTTCATGTTTTTGTGGTTTAAAAATAAAATGCATATGTTTCAGAACTGTTTGTATTTACATTGAACCTTATGGGGAAATTTGCTCTTTCCTTTGGCCATAGCCCTTGGCCTGGTGATTGCTTTCACTGTGCTTTTGTCGCTATGGAGAAAGGAAAGAGCACGGAGGAATCAGTGGGGGGGGGGAAGCTCCCGCTCCCGGCTGTGCGTGTGTGCGACATAAGCCTTCCCCCCCATTGCTTTCACTGTGCTTTTGTCGCGCGCGCCAAGGGTTATGCACAGATGAAAGAGCGCAGAATTAAGAGGAATCAGCGCAGGGGTGGGGAAGCTCCCGCTCCGCTGTGCGTGCTACATAAGCCTTCCCCCCATTGCTTTCACTGTGCTTTTGTCGCGCGCGCCAAGGGCTATGCACAGAGGAAAGAGTGCGGAATTAAGAGGAATCGGCATGGGGGATGGGGGGGAAGCTCCCGCTCCCGGCTGTGCGCGCGGGAGCCTTTCTCAGATTTCATTAGCACTTCCTTTTTCTGCGCTAGGGCTGACTAAAGCGCGCCTGGGGAATTTCCTAGCTGTGCAACGCCGGCTGACACATTGAACCTTATGGGGACATGTGCTTCAGGATGCGACCAAATTCGGAGGGCGGATTAGCCGTATTTACATTGAACCTTATGGGGAAATTTGCTTCAGGATGCGACCAAATTCAGTGGGTGGAACGGATTAATCGTATTTACATTGAACCCTATGGGAAAACATGCTTCAGGATGCGACCAATTCGACTTGCGATCAGAGTCACGGAACGGATTAAATTCGTATCTTGAGGTACCACTATATTCCTTAGAATTTCCATTTAAAAGTCTCCAAATATCTTGTAAGTCCAACATGTCTTTCAGATCAAAGAATGTTTGGGGTAGTTTTCCTTGTTTAAGTCTCAGCCACTTTGGGGACTGTTTGTCTTCCATTGGATAAACCACCCCATTCCAATCACCCATAAGGCACCAATTCTCATATTGTAAGTCCATCAATTTGTCCATTAAATTTTTATAGAATATCCCTTTATGAACATTTGGGGCATACAGTCCAACAACTAGTATTTTAACCCCTTGTATACTAATTTCAACTGTCACATATCTTCCTCCATCATCAGTCAAAATGAACTGTGGATTCAATTTTGATTGTATGTACAAAACAACTCCTTTAGTCTTTTCTGGTCCAGCCGATATAAATTCTTCTCCAATTTGTTTCCGAACCAAGTACTTAATGTCTTTTTTACAAATATGTGTCTCTTGCAGACAGATTATATCCAGACTCAGTTTCTTTAGAAAGTGAAAAATTTTCTTTCTTTTTTGAGGAGCATTTGCTCCTCAAGTACTTGGTTATATTCCAGGTTAAATATTTGTAATCCATAAGTATATTTGTATTAGAATCTTTTATAATCCACTCCAGAAGCCCCAAATTTTGTTAAATCCACACTGGTTTCGATGTCTTCTGTAGTCTTTTCTTTTTCTTTGTCTTCTATTTCTTTATGGGTATTGCAAAAGCCTGCCTTATATTTTTCCAAAAAGGCTTCTGCCTTTAAAGTAGAATTTATTCTAAATCTTTGCTCTTTATACATAAAAGATACTCCTTCTAGTCTCTCCCATCTTAAAGAAATACCATGTTGCTTTAATTTATCTGTGAAGAAGGAGTAATCCTTTCTTTTTCTCAAGATTCTTAAAGGTATTTCTTTTAAAATAATCACCTTTTTGCCTGCGATACTCAGTCCATCATTATAATGTTTTTTCAAAATTTGTTCTCTTGTGACCTTCCGTACAAAATGAATTAGTATATCTCTTGGGACCTTTTTTTCTCTAGCATAACGTGAATTGACTCTATAAACTTTATCTATTTCAGAGTCTAAATCTTGTTCCTCCATCTCTAAAAATTGTGCTAATGCAGTAATAATGGATTTTCTTACATCTTCCCCAGGACTTTCTGTTACTGATCTCAATCTCAATATAAATTCTTTCTCCCTCATTTCTGCTAATGCAATAGCATCCAAATTTCGATCAATATCTTTAGTGACTGCTTCTGACTTAATTTCTAACAACTGTACCTGTCCTTGAGTATTCTTGAGATCAGTTAATAAATTATCCACCACATCCTTCACTTTTTGGACCTCATTTCTAAATTCTTGAGTCAATTCCTTCTTTAGATTGTCTATTTTTTCATTCATTTTTGTGTCTCTTTGGTCCATCTGGTGGCTTAAGGCAGCGATTGCATCTAGTACTTTTTTCATATCTCCACCCCCCTCAGCCAGTTCTATAGAAGTTCTTATTAATTCTCTTTCCTTTTCCTTATCCTTCTTCCCTCTTGAAGCCATTGTAGACAGTACAAAGTTCAATATCTTCAAAGAACAACAATTATAATCCAATAGCAACAGCTTTCTTCCAAGTTCTCTAATGACACAGCAGTTATAATCCCAGCTATAGAAAGCTGTCTCTTATTGTTCCCAAATACAGATAATAAAATATATAAACAATTCTCAGTTCTCAAGCTTTTGAGTTCAACATGAAGAAAAGGGAAAACTCAGCTATAAAAATCCACCAGCAGATTCGTAGTCCAATATATGTTTATAAGCCAAAACAAAAAACAAAAAAAGGAGAAAAAGAAAAATTTGTAATCCCATAAAAAAGGCAAACCATTAACAATTTGTAAAATCCTCTATTTAAAACCCATAAAACATTTCCATATCGTAGCAAAGTCCATTTGTCAGTTTCCACCCATTACATTCCATGACAGAGAATAAAAAAGTAACTCACCAGCATCTGAAAGTATAGTCCAGAGATAGATCTTAGATATTAATAAAACAAAAAAAGAAAAAAAAGGTAATCCAAAGAGGAGGAGAGTAGAAAAAAAACCCCTCTTCCTCTTCTAAAGTGATTTAAGACACCGGACTGCAGCGCTAATGTCTCTCATTCGTGAGGCTCTCTGCATTTGTAAAGCACGATGTTTCCCAGCCACCTTTCCTGCTGTACTCACCGGCTTTCCCGTGGTGGAGACCAGGAAAGGCAGGAGGAACAGCGTCCGGGGCTCTCGTGGTTAATCTTCCGAACTCCCCCTATCCAGGGGAGTATTTTGGTGGTCTTTTCTCCTCTAGACCCACCGCTGATCAAATGCAGCTCGGGTGCCCCCAGAGCTCTGATAAATGCATCAGCGCGCTGTCCTGTCCGGGTGGAAGTCAAATCTTGCCCCTTTTTACAAGTGTCGTGACACACCTAAAAAAAGAGATTGGACTTCTATTGCACAGTCACACCTCCATCTTGATTTTTTTGACCTCCTTTGCAGACACTGAAGGCTGCTAGTCTAGTAGTGCTATTTCAAGAAAGATTGGGTAGGTATGCTATATCAGGTATTCTCTTTTTTAAACTCAGTTTTATTCTTTTATCTTGTTTTTATAGGCTGTATCTTGCCATGAGATCTTCTGTATAACGGGCAGGTTATGAATATTTTAAATACATAAATAAACAACAAAGAAAAAGACCAGAGTATTCTTGACAATGTAAGAACTCATAGTTATGTAGGATATTTGTTCCAGTAGTCATTCATACTGTATTTCTCACTCTGTCATCTTCTCAACCTTTAGAGAGGTTTGCAAGCACAATGCTAATACATCTTCCAAACCTGGTTGTAAGGGGCACTTTTCCTTCATTCATATTGAACCTGGGATTTCTAGATGTTAAAAATAAGGTGTGATTTGCAGTTAGCAGCTCTGCATGCTTATGTTCAGGAAAGCCACATTGAAGGAAGGCATTAGGTTTTTTTTCTTCCTCAATTGATGCTCAGTCAGGTAGCAGCACTGAGGGCTGATCTCAAAAAACTAAGCAGGATTAGTTTGCTTGGAAATCCCAGGGCTGTATGCTAGAAAATCCTGGAAGAAAGTAACTGTAATTGTAGTTTGTATTGCTGCATGTCTGTGTCTACTTCTACATCTATGTCTACATCTATATATTTATATCTATATCTGTCTATCTCACAATAGTTATGTCTATATAATCACCAGGAGTTAAGCTTGACTGAAGATTTCTTGAAGAATGGATCTTTGACTTTAATAATTTTGCTAACTGCAATTAACACCCCAGGTTCTGATGCCAATCTATATTCTGCTGAGAGAGATGCCTGTCTGGATGGTAAAGAAGGAGAATTAGGATACGTATGGGATTTTTACTATTCATGATTATACATATTAGGATAAACAATATATAAACTGAAATTAACACTCTTGGTAAGAAAAATTGGCTGTGCCAACTATTGGAAAAGTTATGTTAATCACTGTATGGATAGGCAATGGCATTAGACTGAAGTGGAATGAGCCATAAATCTGTCCTTCTGTTTATCCAATTACTTTGAGAAAGTTTCATACTACCCCAGTAGGAGGAGCTCTAGGAATACAGTTGCCAGTTGTCCTTTGTACCTCCTCCCAGCTATATCTGAGCAGCTTATCTATGAGAAAACCATGATGCCCTGTCGAACTAATTGGGAATGAAAATGAATTAATGGCACCTAGACTTGCTCAAACCTAGTACATGAAATAAATGGTATCAGAAAACAAGGTGAAGAGGAGGCTGAAGAATATGTAATTTGCTTCAAAAATTACATAAGGCAGAAGTGAAATCTGTCCTTTGAATCAAACCACTCCTTTAATCCCTTCATTTTACAGGAGGCAAGCCAACTGATTTCCCTTCAGAATCATTTTACCTTTGTTAAACTTAGAGAGTAGTATGAGGGGGCAGTGATGCCTTATGATTGTTCTGATCTGTGTATTGTTGTTTTTACAACTGTAACCTAGAATCCATGGAGTACGTGGTATACAATTGTTTCAATAAATACATAAATATTTCCCAATAATTTGTCACATGTGCCATTTTAAATAGATTCCTTAATTCCTTTATTCCCACTGTCTTTTCCTTCCATTAATGCTCCTATAACTTTTTAGAATAATTTATTTTCTTCTACATAGTAATTCCAATCACTCCAAATCAATTTCCCCAGATTCATTACCTAGCCAGATTTTATCTCAAATCTGGTCACTTAAAATTCCACAGTCTACATTAATACCTAAAGAAGGACAAGATTTTAGTTTGACAAGAAATTATAGACCAATTAAATCTGATGCACCAATTAAACAATGGCATAAAAATAGTATATCTAAATTTGTGAGGCAAGGAAAAATCCAAGAGTTAAATGTGTTTGACTTGAGATTTGGGTGGCACGGATATGTATGGTATGACAAAGCTAAGGTTAATGTAGATTTTAAAAATCATTTTGTTAGACGTGCCATACTGAGAATATGGAATATAAACCTAGGTTGTGCCTGAAAATACCTCTGTGGTTCTCAGTGCAGGAAGCATTCTATAGAAGAGAAATTATAACTAAACATAAATGGTTAACTTACTCTGATATATTAGCATTTTGTCAAGGAGAATGTAAAATAAAATCAAGAGAAGAGCTGGCAGTAGAAGGATATACATGTCAATGGTTTTCTTATGTACAATGTACTAGAAAGATTTGAAGTAGAAGTAAAGAGCCTTTGGTTTTGAATATTGTAAGACTGAATTTGAAACAGAATTGTGTACAAATTATGAACATATTATTGCTAAAATGTACAAACTATGTATGATAAAATGGGCTAAAAACTTTGGTTATAATATTCTCCCACTGTTCCATTTGTATATGTGGTTGAAAGGGCTGAAATTTAC
This sequence comes from Liasis olivaceus, assembly GCA_030867105.1. Classification (NCBI taxonomy): domain Eukaryota; kingdom Metazoa; phylum Chordata; class Lepidosauria; order Squamata; family Pythonidae; genus Liasis; species Liasis olivaceus. Next base: position 105,713,439 of record CM061349.1, on the reverse strand, counting down.
ATTATGTTATAGCCCTAAAGAGAATTTCTGTAAAATGATGTATTGTTGGTACATGTCACCAGAAAAACTGTCTAGAATGTATAAAGATATTTCAAATTTATGCTGGAAATGTAATCAACAAGAAGGGACATTATATCATGCTTGGTGGACATGTAAAAAAGGTAGAAAATTTTGGACTCAACTACATATAATAATATAGAAGATTTTAAAGACTAAGATACAACTGAAACCAGAGACTTTTCTTTTGGCTCTGTTGGATAAACAGTTGGGAAAAAATCATGGAACTTTGTTTTTGTATATGACAACTGCAGCAAGATTATTATATGCACAAAGGTGGAAAGATTTGACTTTACCCACAAATGGACGGTGAAGATGATGGAATTTGCTGAGATGGCCAGATTGACAGCTTTAATTAGAGATAAGACATTGTCTAAGCTAAAGTCTGAATGGAATCTTCTTATTGACTTTTTGTGTGAAATTGAAAAAAATGAAATTAGGATGTATGGATTTGATGATTAGAAAAAAATAAATTATAGAAAAATGTAAGCAGTGATGTAATCATAGAGGAAAAGGTTAATTTACATTTAACTGCTGTAAAAGAAAATTGGAAGTCATTTCTTTATATTTTTCTTTTTTTCTCTTTTTATTTTCTGCACTTTTAGCTCTGTTCTTTTTCCCCCCCTCTTTTTGTTTCTTTCTTCATTCTAAATATTAGTTCTTGTTAGTTTTTATCTTTCTCTTTAAAAATTTTAATGAAGTGATATTAAAAATAAAAAATAAAATTCCGCAGTCTACTCAAGTACTTGCTTCTCCCTGCACAATGAAGGACAGTTTTGAAAAGATTGGGATCAGGCTATGACTTGGAAAAAATTATCTTTAATTTTGGAAAATAGAGGTTACCTAATTTCTCTTGGGTACAAGACTGAGTTTCTCTTTGGAAATATGAAGGTTTTGGAAAAAATAAACTAAAACTTAAAAAAACCTTTTTACAGCAGGGAACAAAAATTGCAAGTCTAGCAGATCCTTCAGTGGGGATTTATTTTGTCCATTGTCAAAGAAATAGGTTCAGGGTATTGAAATTGGGCTGTTAAACTTCTTCTGTTGGTATAGAATTGGCTGACATTTGTAGTGGACAAAGGATAATGTAAGAGTCCTTCCCATCAGGCACTGTAATTAGTTAGCCCTTGATGTCAAGTACACATAATTCTCTGTGATCAGATGGTGGGACTTGCCAATCAATGTTATCACTAATTTTTGGTAGGCTGTGTGTATAATACATTTCTTTTTTGAACCAGAGTTCAACTGTGTGTTCAGTGAAGCAAGTACACCCAACCAAGTGCACTTAATAGATGCAAATATAGATTATTGAAATATTTTAAAAAATATTTTGAAAAATGAAAATACTTTTACAATATATTAAGAAGTGAGCTTCAGTCTACCATAAGGTACACTCTTAGTCTATAGTACAGTCATAATTAGCAGGTCTGACCTTTGAATCAAAGACTGCAGGGAGAAAAGTTTAACATATCTTATTGTTTTTCCTTAAGATTTTTGTCATTTGCCCTTGCAGAATAAGCTCTGTCCATAGCTGTTAATTCCCCATCAGGCTGATAACTCTTAACATGTGTCAGCATGACCAAGCGGTCTAGTTGTAAATAAGTCTGTAATCTGGTTTTTAGAGTGTTCGTTAAGCTGAAGCCTTGCTTTCAGCCTGCACTGGATCCTACAAAGATACCTCCAGTTGCCATTGACTTTGTCAGATCCTGAAACTGTCCATTCTGTGGAACCTACAGTAGCTCGCCCTGCCAGTTTTGGTTGTTGTTCAGTTGTTAAGTCATGTCCGACTCTTCGTGACCCCATGAACCATATCACGCCAGGCCTTCCTGTCCTTCACTGCCTCCCTGAGTTTGCTCAGTTTCATGCTCATTGCTTCAGTGATGCTATCTAACCATCTCATCCTCTGCTGTCCCCTTCTCCTTTTGCCTTCAATCTTTCCCAGCATCAGGGTCTTTTCCAAAGAGTCCTCTCTTCGCATTAGGTGACCAAAGTATCTGAGCTTGAGCTTCATTATCAATCCTTCCAATGAGCAATCAGGGTTGATTTCCTTTAAGATTGACTGGTTTGACCTCTTAGCAGTCCAGGGGACTCTTAAGAGTCTTCTCCAGCACCACAGTTCAAAGGCATCAATTCTTCGGCGCTCAGCCTTCTTTACGGTCCAGCTCTCACAGCCATACATTACTACTGGAAAAACCATAGCTTTGACTATGCGGATCTTTGTCGGCAAGGTGGCGTCTCTGCCTTTTAATATGCTATCTAGGTTTGCCATAGCTTTCCTCCCAAGGAGCAAGCGTCTTTTAATTTCATGGCTGCAGTCTCCGTCTGCGGTGATCTTGGAGCCCAAATAAATGAAGTCTGTTACTGCTTCCATTTCTACCCCTTCTATTTGCCAGGGATTGATGGGTCCAGATGCCATGATCTTAGTTTTTTTAATGTTGAGTTTCAAGCCAGCTTTCGCACTCTCCTCTTTCACCCTCATCAAGAGGCTCTTTAGTTCTTCTTCACTTTCTGCCATTAGGGTGGTATCATCTGCATATCTGAGGTTATTGATGTTTCTCCCTGCAATCTTAATTCCGGCTTGTGATTCTTCCAGCCTGGCATTTCTCATGATGTACTCTGCATATAGGTTAAATAAGCAGGGTGACAGTATACAGCCTTGTTGTACTCCTTTCCCTATTTTGAACCAATCGGTTGTTCCATGACCGGTTCTAACTGTTGCTTCTTGGCCCGCATACAGATTTCTCAGGAGACAGGTAAGGTGGTCTGGTATCCCCATCTCTTTAAGAATTTGCCAAAGTTTGTTGTGATCCACATAATCAAAGGCTTTTGCATAGTCAATGAAGCAGAAGTAGATGTTTTTCTGGAACTCTCGTGCTTTCTCCATGATCCAGCGAATGTTGGCAATTTGATCTCTAGTTCCTCTGCCTCTTTGAAACCCAGTTTGTACATCTGGTAGTTCTCAGCTCATGTACTGCTGAAGTCTAGCTTGTAGGATTTTGAGCATAACCTTGTTAGCATGTGAAATGAGTGCAATTGTGCGATAGTTTGAGCATTCTTTGGCATTGCCGTTCTTTGGAATTGGAATGTAAACTGACCTTTTCCAATCCCATGGCCACTGTTGCGTTTTCCAAACTTGCTGGCATATTGAGTGTAGCACTTTAACGGCATCATCTTTTAGTATTTTAAATAACTCAGCTGGAATACTGTCATCTGCGCTAGCTTTGTTGTTAGTAATGCTTCCTAAGGCCCACTTGACTTCACTCTCTAGGATGTCTGGCTCAAGGTCAGTGACCACACCAGCATGGACATCAGGGACATTAAGATCTTTCTTGTAGAGTTCTTCTGTGTATTCTTGCCACCTCTTCTTAATCTCTTCTGCTTCTGTTAGGTCCCTGCCTTTTTTGTCCTTTATCATGCCCATCTTTGCACTAAACGTTCCTTTGATATCTCCAATTTTCTTGAAGAGATCTCTAGTCTTCCCCATTCTATTGTTTTCCTCAATTTCTTTGCATTGTTCATTTAAGAAGGCCTTTTTATCTCTTCTTGCTATTCTCTGGAAATCTGCATTCAGTTGCTTATATCTTTCCCTTTCACCCTTGCTTTTCTCATTCCTTCTTTCCACAGCTATTTGTAAAGCCTCATCAGACAGCCATTTTGCTTCCTTGCATTTCTTTTTCTTTGGGATGGTTTTAGTTGCTGCCTCCTGTACAATGTTACGGACCTCCGTCCATAGTTCTTCAGGCACTCTGTCTACCAAATTTAATCCTCTAAATCTATTCATCACCTTCACCGTGTACTCACAAGGAATATGATCTAAGTCATACCTGAGTGGTCTAGTGGTTTTCCCTACATTCTTCAATTTAAGCCTAAATTTTGCAGTAAGAAGCTCATGATCTGAGCCACAGTCAGCTCCTGGTCTTGTTTTTGCTGTCTGTATAGAGCTTCTCCATCTTTGGCTGCAAAGTATATAATCAATCTGGTTTCGGTATTGATCATGTGGTGATGTCCATGTGTAGAGTCATCTCTTGTGTTGTTGTGTTGTGTTGTCATCTCTTGTGTTCCCCCTTTACCACAAGTATAAACAATTTTAGTAACTTATCACCTTCTCTTAAAATACAACAAATGTTCTCGTCTTCCCATATCCCATCTCTTATCTATAAACATGTCCTTAAAGCCTCATCATTTCAATCCTTATATCAGCAAAAGTCCATTACAGGTTACCTGTGATGGAATGGACTTATGAAGGCCAGGCTCAGGGCGATAAGCATGTTCTTACCCCCCAACAGGACTGTGGGAAGTTCAAGAAGATGAGGCTGGCACCTCCCTAAGGAATTCACAGTGTTGTGGCTGGCTGGCTTGGGAACTAGGGTTCAGTCTGGGGAGATTTCTGTCTGGAGGTTGAAGCTAATAAATGCAACAGAACTGTATTTGCATTGTCTGTTGGAGTTCTTTGGGCTGAACCTGACATTACCAGAGATAACAGCATATCTATTTTAACCTTGATCAAATAAACCAACTTTACATTCCTTCCTTTTACTTTTAACAATCTTGATTTTTAGTTCCTTCAAATAATGTCCTAAAATTTGATTTTTTTTCATTCTTTGTCCCTTTTCACAAAATTCTTCAAAACCTTAACAAGACTCTTTTGTAAATCCAATATAGGAAAATTACCCAGGTTATTCTTTTGAGTTGTTATTTGTATATCCCTTTTAATTATTAAGACATCAGTTGGTTTCTTTTGTATGTCCAGTGTAGCATTTTTTTCCATATCATTCTTGTAGTCTGTCATTTTTAAATCCACTTTCAAATCAGTCTCAGTCCTGCCAAGTAAAATTGATTCCTCTTCATAACATCTGTTAAACACCATCTATCTATAGAGGCAAACACTTTTAAAATTCACTTCTGAGCCCATTGCTCAAAATATCCTTCAATATGTCCAATGTTAAAATACTTTGCTTCATTCTCTTTTGTAAGTCGAATTTAAGTGTTCTTCTCCTTTGATTTCAATCTTTAGTTCCTTCTAGTTCCCTCTTGTGTTCAATTTTTAAAGTCTTATGTTTTAGAAGAAGAATTCATAACAAAAGCATTTTCTCATGGGAAGGATTCTTGTAATTAATTCCAAAATCTTATTTCAAATTTATCTGGATCCTTAGTTCATTTGTAACTTTCTAAAATCAAAGCTTTAATCACCCTTTTGCTGTTTATTAAAAAAAATTAAGTCCTTAAACTTGCATTTAAAACTTCTTTCACTAAGGATTGATGGAAACCCACCCAATGCTGTAAAATTTGTTAATCGAAAGGTTCCTAATAGCTGAAAAGCAGTTAATAAGCAATTTTTGAAAGTGATTAGAAAAGGAAGTATGCAAACCCAGCATTCTTTTAAAGGCGTCAATTGTGATTTGAGCAAGATGGCTATTCCCTCATATCCCAGAGCTCTAAACCCACTGAAGACCACTGTCTTGTGGTCTCCTCATGAGGAGCAACTGTCTGGAGCACTTGTGGGTGATCTCAAGTCCTCTTCTTCTTCAGAGAAGAATTACAAAGAGCCAGTCTATCTGCTGGCTCTCCATTCCACTGCAGTTGTTGGTTCCACTTTTCATGGAGCTGTCTTCAGTTTGCCATTTCTTCCCTGGAAGTCACAACTGTATCAGCATTTTTGATGGAAGAGAGGTAACTCCAACCTTGAAGAAGGTGGTAGTATACCCCCTTCTCAAGAGGACATCACTGGACCCTTCCATTCTAGACAGTTACTATCTAGTCTCCAACCTTCCCTTTGTGGGGAAGGTGGTTGAAAAGGTAGTCAGACAGCAGTTGCAGAAGGTCTTGGAGGAAGATTATCTGGACCCATTTCAGGAGTTCCAGACAGGGATACAGCTTTGGTCATGCTTATAGATGACCTTTGGTGGAACCGAGATGGGGGTGGTTCACCCATCCTTGTGCTCCTTGATCTCTCAGCAGCTTACAATATCATTGACCACAGTATCCTTCTGGAGTGAATGCAGGGGCTGGGAGTGGGGGTATTGTACTGCAGTGGTTCACTTCCTTCTACAGTGGTTAGTTCCAGTTGGTGTTGACAGGGGAGGAGAGGTCGTGATTGCAGCCCCTCACCTGTAAGGTGCTTCAAGGCTACACACTCTTACCTGTCTTGTTTAACATCTACATGAAACTTTTGGGTGAGGTGAGTTTGGGTTGAGTATCATCAATGTACTGATGATACACAATTGTTCATCTCAACCCTGGACTGTGCAAGTGATGCTGTCATGTACTGACTCAATGTCTGAAAGCTGTTCAGGTCTGAATGGGGAAGAATAGACTGCTCCCTTCTGACAAGACTAAGTGGCTGTGGCTGTTTGGGCTTCCCAGGGATGTTTTCACCTTTGATATGGGATGGGGCTGCACTCCCCCATTCAAGATTAATGCACAATCTGGGGATCTTCCTGGACTCACAGCTACTGATCAAAAAGCAGGTGGCAGCTGTGGCCAAAAGGGCCTTTGTACAGGCTCACCTTGTGAGCCAGCTGCACACTTTTCTTGACCAGAAGGCCCTTCAGGTGATCATTCATGCTCTAATCACTTCAAGGCTGGACTATTGCAATGCACTCTAATTGGGCTACCCTTGAAGACCATCCAGAAGCTAAAGCTGGTTCAAAATGCAAACACAGAACCAATAATGGGTGTTTCAAATTATGCCCATGTGCCATCATTGCTTTGTGAGCTTCCTTGGTTCCACTTGGCTTCTAGGTGTAATTCAAGGTGCTTGTTCTTACCTAAAGGCTTCTTAGCCTTTCATAGCATAGGGCTGGGTTATTTGAGGGGGCACCAGTCTCCAATAGTTTCTTCCCATCTGGTATAACTGGGGAGAGTGAGCGTGCTCTGCATTCCTTCCTGTAAATATTAACATCTCTCAGGACTGAGGAAGTGTGCCTTCTCTGTCATGGTGCCTGCCTTCTGAAACAGCATCCCCCAGAGATAAATATGGCTCCTACCCTTCAAATGTTCCATGAACCTTTGAAGACCTGACTGTTCCCCAGTCTGGGGTTAGGGTGTTTGTGGAGCCATTTGTGATTTTTCAGCTGTTATTAATGTGGTTCTGTCTGGATGTTTATTTTTTTACTTTTTATATTATGTATTCTTTTAACTTTGTAAGCCACCCAGAGTCTTTTTGAATCTGGTGACCTTGAAATCTAAGAAATAAAGAAATCTTAAATCTGATCACAATGAAATAATCTATCTCTTCTCATCTGCTGAAAGAAAACCTACCTTCTTCCCCTCTGTGCCCGCTAATTTATTATCCAAAAACTCCTGAGATGGTCAGGAGGAAGGAAGTGACATTTTTTTTTACCATGTAGAGAAAAAAGAGCCAGAGAGAAAAGTAAGAAAGAAAAGTTAGTCAGAAAGGGAAGAGAAGGGATGGAAGGAAGGGCAAAGAGAAAGAAACAACAGCCAGAAAGCATCAAAGGAGGCATTGAAGTGAAAGTGGGGTGCAATGCAACCAGAGATAACAAACACTGCACACCCAGAAAAACTTAGGGTTCTCCCACAGGGGAGCACTTAAGTGCTACTCTCCAGAATAGCAGCCAGCAGGAAGCTGTGCCAGTTGAAAGAAGGCTGACCTCACTCCCAACCCTATTCTGCCTTGACAACAAAGTAGAGTCAAAGTTCTGTTCACACCTAAAGCTGGGGGAGGAGAAAGGTAGGGTGGAGAATGTCTCATTTTGATGCCAGTTACCGCTAGCAGAAAAGCCAAGGGTTTGGGGCTGTGAGTTCCTTGATCTTGTGAGATTAAAGGGTTGGAAACAGAGAAGCTGACACATATCTCTGCCTGCCCCCCTTGCCATGGGTCTGATCACTCTGTGGGAACAGAAGACTGGCACTAAAGGCCACTTCTCCTGCCCATATAGTGAGAAAATGGATGAGTGATTGAAGTGGGGGAATGGAACTTCTGCTGTCAGCTTTCTGATCCCACGCAGGGATCACTCTGTGGGACTGAAGAACTGGCAGCAGAAAAAGAAGAAGTCATCTCCTTTAAGTTTAGCTCTACTTCTGATTATTTGATTTGCTGTTGTCTTCTTCAGGGATATTTTTTTACTTCTTTATTTTAATATTCTCCAGTGATCTCTCATCCAAGGAAGACAGCTCTGCTTAGCTCCAGAGCTCAGAAAAAGGGATTGGTGTCCTAGGAGTCCAGGAAATATCTCCCAAAGCCCCTCTATCTGAAAAATTACTCTTGTAGCATACCAGATATTCTGCTGGGGAGTGAACTTGCTGCTGTAAAGGAAAACTGCAATCACTACTACACTCCCTCTGTGAGATACATTTTGGAAAAGGTGGGAAGCAATCAAGCAGTGGTAGATGGGCTGATTGGAGAAATCACTACTCTGGAGTAAACCACATAAGGAAATTTAAACCAAACCTCCTCCTCTTCCTTATCCTCCTATCATCATTATCACAATGCAACTTTAGTAAGGTGTGATACAGATCACTTACACAGTATTATAAGAATTTCACCCAGTGTAAACACAATTGAACAACCAAATCAAAAGCAACTCTTACAACTAAGATAAGTCCAAACACATGAATCATGGAGTTACACAGCTGGAATAGACCTAAGAGGCCATCAAATTCAACCCCCTGCACACTGCAGGATTCACTATCCCATCCCCAATAGAGGACCATCCAGCCTCTGTTTGAAAACCTCCAGTGAAGAGGAAGAAACCACTCTATGCGGTTAGCTATTCCATTGATTGACAGCCCACACTGTCAATAAGTTCTTAATGTCTAATCTGTATCTATGTACATCCTTGAAGTTTCATCCTATTAGTTCTAGTCTTATCCTCCAGAACAAGTGAGAATAAGTTCAAACCCTCTACAGTGTGACTGCCCTTCAGATACTTGAAGACAGCCAATATGTCCCTTCTCAACTTTCTCTTCTGCAAGCTAAACATATCTAGGTCTTTTAACTGTTCCTTGTAGGACTTGGTTCCAATCCTTTCACCATCTTGATAGCCCTTCTCTGTATTTGCTCCAATTTATTAATGTATTTTTAAAGTGGGGTGTGCAGAACTGAATGCAATATTCCGAGTGAGGTCTAAGCAAGGCAGAGCAGGGGATAATTACTTCCTCCAATCTAGATTTCATGCCTCTCTTGTTGCTCTTCAAGATGTCATTGGGCTTCTTTGAAGTTTCATTACTCTGTTGGGACATGTTGAGCTTGTGATCCATTAGTACACCCAAGTCCTTCTCACAATGAACAATACATCTGATTGACTGACTTTGCTTGTATGCTGTCCTTTCCTGGAGGCTCTGGAAGGCTAACAATCTCAACATAAAATAACACCCCCTCCAAACCCCAAACATATATTTTTTAAAGAAGGCTAAAAAACAGGAAATAAAAATGTCCTGAGCCAGTGAACCTTGCCTCCAGTCATAATACATCCTCTTCCTGTACAAGACAGAACAGGTAGGATTTCACCATTTTTCTAGAGCCCAGGAAGAAACTCACCAAATCTCTTCTGATAAGGAGTTACAAAAAATGGCTGTAACTGCTGAAAGTGCCCACTTCTGAGCTCCTATCAGGTGGCAATCCTGTATGGATGGGATCTGGAAGGAGTTGATTTTCTTTGAGCTGGTTGGATGGACAGATAAGTGCAGGAGAAGGCAGTCTTTCTAAGTCCATGTAGAGCCATGTAGAATCTTAAAACTGACAACCAACACCTTGAATCACACCCAGAAGCTGACTGGCAATCAATGCAGCTCCTGAAATGGTGAGGTCAGCCAAATATATTGGAATACATCTGTTACTATCTGGGTTGCTACACTCTGTACTAGCTGTAGCTTCTGTATCCTTTTCAAGGGCAGCTCCATGTAGAATGCATTATAGAAGTCCAAACAGGGAGGTGATTAGGGCATGAATAACTGTGAACAGATCATCCTGATCTTGGAAATGTTGCAATTGATATATAAGATATAACTGTGCAAATGCTACCCTAACCAGACCTACTATCTGTTCTTTGCGTAGGAGCTGGGAATTTAGGAGAACCTCCAGGCTGCAAACTATCTCTTAGTGAGATAGTGAGGGAGAACAACTCCATTCAGAGTCAAAGCTTGTATTTCCCTGGAGTCATTAGCTACGCAAATCCAAAGTCACTCCATCTTGGAGGGTTTCAGTCAGAGTCTGTTCTTGCCATTCCTGATCTTGATAGCTTCGAAGTACCTGGACAGCACTTCCATCACATCACTTTCTTGTCCCAGGGATAAGATGTATAGATGGGTGTCATTAACATATTGATACTAAACCCATGCTGACAAATTACCCTCTCCCCCAGTGGTTTTATATAAATGCTAAAAAGGAGTGGAGATACAAACCAACCTTGAGATACTCCACAAAGATGAGGTTTCTAAGTAGATCTCTGACTGGAACTGCCTATTTGAGAAGGAGGACAACCACTGCAGAACAGTGCTTCCCTCCTCCAATCCCTTGGAGATGATCCAGAGGGATATCATGGTTGAGGGTACTGAAAGCCACTGAGAGATCAAGGAGGACCAGGAGACCTATACTCCCCTGATCCTGGTCTCTCCATAGGTCATCCACAAGTGTGACCAATGTAGATTTTATACTGTACCCTGGCCTGAAACCTTTTTTTTTAAATTTATTTTTAAAATTTTTGATTATAAAAAGAAGAAGAAAATACAAAAGTGCTTTAACATAAAAGTGAAAAAATACAAGGAGGAAAAAAGTGTTAATATATCATAACAATAAACACTTACAATTCTATATATGCTTATCTAATACAAATATTATTCAAGTACATATATATTTCTAATAGAGTTATATGACTATCATGGTTTTTTTTTTTTAAACCCAGTGCATTTTGTGTAAATGAGTCCCATATTTCATTATACTTGTCCATATAAAGTCTATGTCTATAGGCAATCTGCTCATAAGTGGCAAGTGCAATCAGGTTGTCAATCCATTGAATAATGGGGCCATATATTTATCTTTCCAATATCAGTCTTTTGGCCATAGTAAGGGCACAGAGAATCCATTTGTGTTGTCCAGTTGTCAAGTTCCATGTACGTGGTATATAGTTCAAAAGAATATTATCCTCTGAAAAATTTGGCTTTTATCGCACAATCACGTTTATATAGTCCACTACTGTCTCCCAAGACTTTCTCCCAAAAGTATAGGACATTGTAAAAACATATGCTTTAAAGAGGCACTGCCCTTATTACATCTCCAACTAAATGCTGTTTTTGACAATTCTTTTATATACAGACATAGTTGAGTCCAATACATTCTAAATACTATTTTTTGTTGTATAACTCATAGTTTGAGATTCATTGACACTCTTGCTATAGAAGTTAAGTCACTCTCCCATTGTCTAGGCAATGTAGAAACCTCTAATTCTTTATTCCACTCATCCCTTAGCATCTGCATATCAAATTGACTTATTGATAACAAATATATACTGTATACAAACTAATAGTAGGTTTTTTAGTTTTAAAGGATTTACTAAGTTGTTTTAATATCTCAGGTGTCTCAGAAGCTGTAAATGCTGCTGGTCCAAACAATGTTAACAAATGTTGTAACTGTCAATATTGCCATTCAGTTACATCCGATAGATGATATTTATCTCTTAACACAGCATATGTTAAAAATTCATCTTCATCATCTATCAGTTGCTCCAAAGTCAATATCCCCACTTCCATCCGATTTTTCCATATCACCACCTTTCCCCCAATTTTTAAAGCTGGGTTTCCCCATAGAGTCAATTTGGCATGGAAAAAAGGTAAAATATTTTTTTATTAGGCAGTACGTTCCATAGCTTTCTAACTGATGGAATAGTTTCCAGAGATATTAGAGTTTTAGTGTATTTCGATCCTAATACTGTCCATCCAACCAAAGGTGTTATATATGTATATTCCAAAGTTGCCCAAATTGGAAAATTAACACCACTTGATGGCTTCCAGTATTTAACACTTAACAATACGTAAGCATGGTGATATATTTCCAGATTCAGAAGACCGAATCCTCCCTCATTAATTGATAATTGCATTTTCTGTAAAGATATTCTCAGAATTGAAGAACCTCAGAGAAATTTTCTAAACAAAGAATTTATTTTCTAAAAATATTTTCCAGATATAAAAACCAGAATTCCACCTTGGTCTGAAACCTGACTGCCAAAGGTCCAAATAATCTGCTTCCTCTGGACTCTGCACTTTCAGGGCCACCACTTTTTCCACAACCTTTCCTAAAAAAGCAAGGTTGGAGACAGATCTAAAGTTATCCAAAACAGTCGGATTGAGCAAAAGCTTCTTGGGCAGTGGGGTGTACCACAGCCTCTTTCTGAAGTGATGGAAACTCCCTTCACTCAGAGAAGCATTGATAACTGCTCACATCCAACTTCCTATCATTTCATGGGAGGGCTTAACCACTTGTAAAGGACAGGGTTCCAACTAGGAAGCCTGAGAACCAAATCTTGGCTGAACTGCCCACCAGATCCTTGGGAAACTCCAAGCACCCTCTATACAAGTCAGGTGCTGGGGCAGAACAATTTAGCAGGCCCTTCCCCACTGTGGCACTGTGGAGGGGAGTTGCACTATAAAACTCTATGGGAATCAGAGAGTGATTTATCCATGATAAGGGATAGAGTTCAATGCCCCACCCCACTTTCAGATCACATCAGGTCTGCCACAAAAACCAAATCTAGTGGGCATCAGATATGTTGGGCCAGGTCCATGGTTGTCATGGTGGCCATGAACTCCTGGGCTACTCCAGACCCCTTACCAAGGGAAGGCTGGTTGAAGTTCTCTATTAGTACTAGCTGAGGAAACTTGACTGGCAACCCTGTGATCAGATTGAACAGCCCTGGCAGGGATGCCTCTGTGCAGCAGGGAAAATGGTACACACAAGTGGTAAAACAACTGGCCCATCAGGCCCAATTGCACAAACAAGGTCTCACCTCCATTTATCTGTGGAATAGTGCTTCTTGACACCAGCAATCTCATGGATGACAACAGCTATTCTCCTCCCCTACCCAGGAATTGTGGCTGGTGCCAGATCCCAAATCACATGGGCAAATTACAGAGAGAAGTACTCCTTCTTCCTCCCCTACCCAGATACAAGCCAGGTCTGCCTTCTTATCCATGATTAGATTGTGAATGAGGATGATTTTATTACAGACAGACTCAGTATTTTATAGCAGTAGCTGGAGCCCCTGGACTTCAAGGATACATATTAAAAATGTGCTATAATATGACATAAATAAAACAGTTACTAAACTAGGAACCATCAGCATTAATGAGGGTAGGATAATGAACAGATTATACAGTAACACAATAAGACAGACGGTCTTTAAAGTCTTTTTTAAAAGACATCAAACTTTCAGAAATGCAAATGCAACAGGGAGCTGATTTCAGAGTTACAATGCCAAGTTCCTGAAAGCCCAGAACCTTGAGACCATGACCCTGGACCGGGGAACAGGAAGAAAACGCAACTCAGGAGAAAACAATGAGCAAACAGGCAAGGACATCAGCTGGGACTGGGGCTGGAGAGAGAGGTATAACAGGGGCAAGTAACAAAAAATGTATCACAACAGAAACTCCACCACTTCTGTACCTGCATGGGATATTGCATGAAGACATGGCATGGGGGTGTACTTTTAGGAAAATGAATGATGCTCTCCCACTGATTATGATTTTATGTTTTTAATAGTTTTATTGTTTTTAATATTTTTTGCGGTTATTTTTTGTTGATTTTGTAGTGTTTTCTGGATTTTTTAACTTTGTAACCCACACAGAGTCATTGCAGTGAGATGGATGCTGTATAAATTTAATAAATAAATAAATAAATAAATAAATAAATAAAGAAAGAAAGAAAGAAAGAAAGAAAGAAAGAAAGTGCAAGTATGAAAGGGCAGAGCATACTTTGTCATCTTGAGGTCATCATGGTTAGGAATGGATGCCTATGTAAAGAAGTTTGTTGGGATAACTAAGGACAAACTGATACTGAGTGGGGGACATCAATAGTTTAAACTGGGCCCTGGCTCAAATAGGGATATAACTGTGATGGAATGGAATGAGAGGAGTCAGGGACAGAAGCACCTGCAAAGATGCCGTAACATACAGGGGCAAGAGTTCTGTATGATCATTGATAGTCAGCTGCAGGGGACTGTAGACTGCACCACTGGACCCACTCACAACAGTTGGGCATCTATCGTCTCTACTTCCATGGGTTTCTTCAAATCCACCGTATTTGAAGAATTACCATTTTTGAAGTAAAGAACTGCCATTTTTGTACAGTTTGGTGTCATGTTAAGCCCAAGAAACTCCACGAGACAGTTCTGGAACAGCTCAGTTACTTTATTAGCTCACACCTGCTAGACAGAATCTCGCCAGACTAACTCTAACTCCCCAAGCCTGCAACTAAACACTACAAATTCCTTAGGGTGGTGCCAGTCTCATCCTCTTCGCTTTCCCAGGCTCATGTTGGGGGCTGAGGAGATGCTTCTGTCCTTGACCCCTCTCATTCCATTCCATCACAATAACAAAACATGAGAATATTATGGAAGGTCCAGAAAAGCCCAAATAACACTGCTCTGGACTAGGATCAGGGGACTGAGAGAGGTCATGAGCACTTGCCACGGGATTATTGCAGTAACTGAAGCATGAAACCATCAAATTATACACAAAAAAGGTGTGGTCAGAAACGAATCAAATGAAAATTCTTGCTGTGATAAATGGTCTGCATGGAGGCACATGCTATTGTGTGATAGCTTAATACAAAACCTTATGTCTCCATACTCCCACTTGCAGATTGCTTCAGTCTTGCCACAACCACCCCCATCTATACAACCACTATTTCTTACCTTGCTAGGCATTCATGCTTCTGTCTCTCAGTCTCTGCTCTTGCAATTACCTTCAAAGGCCACCAATTACAAAATCTTGCCAATCTTGTTCCTCTCTAATCTGTGAAAACTTGACATTTTTTGTAAAATTACTCAAGTATTACACTATTGTTTTGCATAAAGGCTAGTATAAGTGAAATAGCAAGCTGTGTTCCAAAAATGGAATTGTTTTCTTTAAGGCAGAATTATAAAGTAAAAGTCACTGGGACTGCTTGGTCTTGTCCATAGGAAACACTTCAGGTTCTTAGACATCTTTTCCACTTACTGTGAAGTTTTTGAAGTTTTCTCCTTCTTCTTACCTTTTTCCTTTGATAGACAAAGCCCATGCTGTAAATGTTCAGCTTGCCTTGTTTAGTAGGCATGGATTTGCAAGTGTCTGGGTTCACCTCATATCAGTGTGCATCTTTTTTTTTTCTCCCTACTGCTTTACTGTTCCTTGCTCAATGTCACACAGAATGTCACCGAGAAGGTAGATTGTTTCATGTTCAGGGTGTCAGTTAAAGTTGAAGTCATCAATCTAGAACTCATTTCTCATCTTTAAGTTCCTATAATCCTAATTTTACTTCAAAACAGAACATATATGACCACCACAATAATAGTAGTAGTTAATTTTGGCATTTGTAGAACAAAATATGCCAGTCACTGTTCTGATGTCCAAAGAAAAATACAGGATTGGTTTTGTATTGTTATTGTTGTAGTTGCTTTTATTTTACTGGGAAAAAAGTCCTTTTTGTGAGCACTTTATATTTTGATTATATCTGGAACTATTGCATGTGTAGAAAAACATGTTCTAAATGTTCAATAGTCCTTTCAATCTCTAAATATCCATTGTCAATATGAATAATACTGCCAAAGTAGCATTACTGAAAACATATTTTGTAAATGACTCTACAATAAATTATATTTTAGAATGAGTCTATCTCGTTCCTTCAAGTATAGAACTGTATAAGGTATTTAGATTTTACTGCCCAGTGTGTACTTTTGATTTACTTCAAACTCCCACCCAAATATCATATATTATTCTTGCTACAAATGTGTTTTCTTTAAGTCAATTAGATATTTATTTCAAAACATACCAAAAAGTTGAGGAATTCTACCTAGGGGACTGGCTAACATCTCCTTCCCCAGTCAAATGTTGACAGAATACTTTAGTATCTGATTCAGGGCAGATATATTTCCAGTTTACTTAAATTTACCTCTGTTAATACTTTTAACTCTTAACTGCGTTCCATCTGCTATCACAGTGATTCCAGAAGAAACAATATCTTACTTCTAATTGCAAGCAAACAATGATGCATCTATATGGCTGTTGGTAGAGAAAATTAACTGCTGATCTGAGAAAAAAAACTTGGAGAGAGGTAAGAGCCTAACATCTTGAGAAATACATTTTAAAAGGATATATCTGGCCAGTAGATCAGATGTTATTAATTTATAAGGTGAGTGGGTGTAATCATGAAAATTCTGCTATACCCAAATGAGCAGACCTTGTGAGTCCTATAGTACTTTTGGAAAGAGTACCTGCACTAACTGCCATTGTTCTGAAGAGAAGCCGTCATTCTTTAATAGCTGTCACTTTTCCATCACAAAGGAAAAGGCCAACTTACTTTGATGTCTCTCAGATCCCCTTGGTTTCTCCTTGCAGTGAAGCCACCTCCTCCTCCCCCAACTAATCTGGCACTGTCCATTTCAGCACCATCGAGAGGTGGAAGGAGGGTACCTGCCACGAAAGAAAGCCCCGCCTTCTCGGCCCCCTATTGTGCAATGGTGTTTCACAGGCACAGCTCTGCTGTAAATAGTTTCCATGCTTCTCAACTTTTTCAGTTAGAGGGATGGGAGCTGCTTTTGGCACTCTCCTAAAATCCCCGCAAAGGGTAGAATCTTTGAGGCCTCTCACTTTGTCACTTCTTTGTCTGTAGAAGAATGGAGAGGATCTAGGATTCAAACTCTGGCTGAAACAGTTAAGGCGGGACCTATAAAACTTCTCACTCTGAGCTCCTTTGGGAGGGAGGGCTGTTTCTAGGTAGAGCTAAGAAATAATATTTGAAGAAACAACTTCCTGCTCAGTCATATGTTTGTTGACATACTTCTCTCACTTAAATGCTTGCTTTCTAGCTGAGAAATCTTAATTTATAACTTCTAAACTAAACCTCCAGGATTATTTCAAATATCCCTTTCCTAGGCCATTGACATCAATGCCTGTCTTTCTCCAAATATGATGAAATCTTTCATCCTAACCTTTGCTTCCTTCCTTCCTTTGGAATGTTCAAATAATTATGAGTTAAAACTCACTGTTTAGTTAGAAGGAAACCCTGTTTTTAAAAATTTTTGTGCTTCTTTTTCTTTCTTTTTCTTCTTTTTTTGTGTGGCTGGATGGTGTTGATCTTTAGGGATTTTTTTCTTCTTTTTCTATTTGTATTTGCTCTTCTCATTTTATGTTTGTTAGGTATTTGTGTTAAATTTTATAAGCCAATAAAGATTTATTAAAAAAACCAAATATAATAATTATGATTAAGCATTATTTGTTATATTTTTGATCTGGCCAATAAATGAATAATGTTTAAACATTATTAAAACATTAGTAACATCTAAGGGTTGCCCCTAAATTAGGATTCTATAGAGCTTGCGGTGCTTTTTTCAGTTTATTTTTCTCGTTATACACCTTTCCAAAGTCTGAAAAGCTTCCTTGATAATGTTTACATTTTTTAATCTCTGAAACTTGGGTGTGTTATAGGAAATCAATGTAATTTAGTTAATCAAGGAGAAGGTGAGGCTAACTGCAAATTCCAAGTCTATGAATACCCATGCCCATGAGTTATAAGTTCATTTCAAATGTTTAATGGATAAACTGATGTATGTATCTATTTCATCTTGATTACACCCGTTTTTGCAAGGTGACTTCTAAATAATTTATAATAGAAAAACAATTACAGATAATATTTTAGGGTGAGTGACATACATTCCAGAGGAACCAAGATGGGGTGGGGAAGATGGGAGGGGACCCCTTTCATTCTCTCTACTGTCACAGAAACTATGTTGCAAAGGAAATAAGAAAAACTATGGCAGCACTGACACATCAATTCTTCTTTTGCACAAATTTTGTTAATTTCCCAACAAAATAAATGCAAAGCTTAAACATTTTCAAATGCAAATCTCCCTAATATGAATAAATTATTATTATTTATTCTGATAGTTTTCTGTTTAACCAGCATGAAAAAGGAGTATAATTCCTAATAAAGGAAGAATGTGAATTTAAAATTTTGCACTGTGTGTAGCATGGTTTTGTTTTAGTTTCTATACACATAATTAACCAAAAAGTTCTGACTTCTCTAGATTAACATTACATCCAAGTGTTATTTAGAATGCAGGCAATGTATCAGCAATTGCAGGAATGGAGTCTATTGTGGAGAGGAGTAACAGCCAAAGTTGTAGAGATTTAAGGCACATTTTTTTGCTTTTATTAAATGACCACCAAATGGGAAAATTCACTCTGATTTGTTGGCATTTGGATTTTGTAAAGGGTTGAAATGGAAACCTTAAGGATCAAGGAATGTCTTTTAGCCCTTAAACCAGTGGTTCTTAAACTGCTTGACTCAATTATCCCTTTTCCTGGTCATCAACCCTGCCAGACTCTGTTGTTTTACACAAATGTCTCAGCAGTGGAAATCCCCAACTGGATCCTTGGCTCACAAACAAGCAATTACAAATTGCTCCATTACTCCCAGGATATGTCCAAATTAACCCTTGGGCATAATCACTCCCAGTTTAAGAACTACCTCTACTTTCCCAAAAAATGGTGGTGGGGAGAGCCAAAATTTCTGCCCCACTCTTCTGGAAAGCTCTGAACATCACAAATTAACATGGAGAGGGAACTGTATCCATGGGCCATGCATTGTCCAGCCCTGATCTAAGCACTCCTTTTTTAAAAAAAAGCTCAGTTGTCTTATATAATAATGCAAACCAGAATGCTACATACACAATTAGTGTATGTTGTAGCTTATACAAAAAAGAACCACAAGTAGCTATAAGAAGATAAAGTGGAAAACATTCCCAAAATTTCAAAAAGAAGAAATTCCAAGTGGCTTTCAGAACAAGCTATCATAACAGCTAGGGAAAGAGGGAAGATGAAAGCCTTAGGCAACAAGGAGGGCATATGATGACTGAATGCACACTTTTAATGACATCAAAAAAGGAAAAGGAAAGATATCATAGTTAAGAATGTAAACAAGAAGTAGAACATAACAACAAAAGGAAAATGTAAGATTTTTAAAGAATTTCAGAGAAATCACAATAGGATAGAAATACTGAAGAGTTGTCACAGACGAAATTTAAAGAGGCAAATGAGGTTCTGAAATTGACAGAACATGCAAGTTGGTGTTTGTGGTTGGAGACTGGACTGCCAAAGTTAGAAAGAGGAAAGTAGAAAACATAGTTGAACTGTATGGCCTAAGAAAAAGAAATGAAGCAGGAGAACAAGTTATATATTTCTGCCAATCCAATAATTTCTTCACTACTAACACAGTTTTCAAACAAACAAAACAGAGAGAACTGCCCCTGTCTGTGCTCCTGCACTCTGAAGATGCCAGTCACAGATGCTGGTGAAACGTTAGGAAACAGAACTTCCAGGAACAACCCGGAAGATCCACACCAGCCAAACAAAACAATGCCTGTATATATGGACATCATCAGATGGAGAATACAGAAATCAAATTGGCTTCATTGTTGGTAAAAAGAGGTAGAAGAGCTCAATAATAACAGCAAAGTCATGGCCAGGGGCTGACTAAGGAACAGATCATGAATTTCTTATGTGTAAATTCCAGGTCAAGCTGAAGTGGAAGAACAGCCAACCCGTTTCCACAATATGATCTTGAGCATATTTCTCCATTTTCAAGAAGAACATCAGGAATTGCTTTGAAGTCCTGAACCTCACTGATGAAAACCAGAGAGACTGTGGAATGAACTCAAAGAAGTTGTTAAGAGCAAGAATCAGAAGAAAGAAAACTGGATGTCAGAACAGATGGTGGAAAAAGAGAGAAGCCAAACCCAAGAAAGACAAAGTTCCCAGGAAAGAAGTTAAACATTTTTAGAGAGCTATTAGAAAAAACATGAAGCAGTATTAAATGAGCTACATACCAATATCAAAGAAATGAGACTTAACAGAGTGTACAAACTATTGTATAATATGTTTAATTTATAACACTTAGTATCATCCAATACAGATTGGAGCCCTATGTGGAAAGGAAGATAGCAGATGTTCAAGCTGCTTTAAGAAAAGGCAGAGGAACATTATTGCTGATGCTCACTGGATAACTGAGAATGCCAAAAAATACTAAAAAGTAGTCAATATGTTCTTTATTGATTAAAGAAATCTCTTTGATTGCATCAACCATATGAAGCTGTGGAATGTCCTTAGGAAAATGGGAATCCCAGAACATCTAGTTGTCCTCATGAGAAACCTATGAATAGATCAGGAAGCCACAGTCCATATATACTGACAGTTCCTGGTCAGCAAAGGAGTGAGACAAGACTGTATACTCTCTCCTTATTTATTCAATCTACATGCTGAATATATATTGAGAGAGGCTTGATTGGAAGAAGATGAGTGTGGCTTCAAAACTGGAGGAAAAAACATCAATAATCATCATTATGCTGTGACATTACTCTGACAATGAGGTGAAAATGCAAATGATCTGTTAGCTTTAATAGTGAAAGTCAAGGAGCACAGTGAAAAAAATAGGACTACAGTTAAATATAAAGAAGACCAAACTAATGACAACAGGTACAGCAGCCATCCTTAGAACTGACAGTGAAGGTATTGAAGGAGTAGATAGCTTTTACCTTTCAGGATTGATTATCAACAGTAAAGGAACCAACAATCAAGAAATATGCCACAAACTAGGACTTAGTAGGGTAGCAAAGAAGTCCTTGGGCAAGATATTCAGATGCCAGGATGTGTCTATATCTACAAAGATTAGAATCATGTGGGCAATTATCTTCCTTGTGACACTCTATTGAAGCAAAATTTGGACTTTGAACATGCATGATAAAAAGAGCATTGATGCTTTTGAACTTTAGTATTGGAAAAGACTCTTGAACGTATAATGGATAGCCAAGAAAATAAACAAATGATCATACAACAAACCAATCCACAGTTCTCACTAAAGGCACAAATGATTTTCAGCACATTATGCAAAGGCTTAGCTCTCTTGAGAAGTCCATAATGCTGGAAAAGGTGGAAAAAGCAGAAAAGAAGATTCAATTGAGCTGAATGGACTCAAATGGGTGCACTGCTTATGTGCCAGATCATCCTGGAGAAGGTCAGGGACAGATCATCCTGAAGAAGGTCTATTTATGTGGCTGCTGACACTAAATTGATGGCACATAATAAAAAATCAATCAGAGAAGAAATCTGATAGAGGTAAATGAGGTTAAAGGAAGATGGAAAGACTGTTGTGAGAGGTATTTCTCATAGTGATAAAAGGAAAGGCAGTTACCCAAATAATGAATAGATGAAAACTGCCCTGGCTGCACAAAAGAAGCAGGTCTACCCTCTTCTGCATCAGAAATGCATAACGAAGTGAACAAGGGTTTGCTGCCATAGATTGCCTATATATAGGTGTCATATTTGAAAATAGAATACTTGCTGGAATTGTGTTGTACCCTTAATTGTCCTTCTAATAAAAGTTAAATTCTTGTTCCATGATTTAACTGTTTCCAGTCTGGACTATAAAAAGGAAAGAATGACTTCTATTCTGAACCCTTTGACAAGTCAAATTATGGAATAAAAAAATAGGTGTAAGAAGAAAATATGTTCAGGAACTGATTCCCTTAGAAAATGATGTACTGAGAAAATACAGACAGACAGTTGTCAATAAGAAAGCAGCATAGCCAGATGGAATATCCCCTGAATTGTTTAAACCTGCAAGAGAAGAGGCCATCAACAGTATAAAACAAGATTGTATGGCTTGGAAGAACTGTGTTTTGGAGATGATTACTAAGAGTACATTGCACTATGTGAAACATCCCCAGTCCTGGACCAAATAAAAGATGTCTGCTCCTTGAAACAATGATGGGCAAGCAGAAACTCAGGTAATCTGGGTATCTAATGTGAATGGATAGTAAATTAGAATATATATTCTAAATATAATTATTTATATATATATATAATAAATTCCCTTCTCATCCCTATGGGTGGTATATGTCTTCCTCAATCTCGGGTCCTCTACCATTGTGTACTATTGGTACACAATGCCAGCTACTTGGTTGTGCCGTTCAGTGTATGCTGTTCGTGCCTGCATCTTACACCCTGCCACTATGTGTTGGACTGTCTCTGAGGCCTCTTTGCACAATCTGCACCTTGGATCCTGTCTAGTGTGGTAGACCCCTACTTCTATGGATCTGGTGCTTAGTGCCTGTTCTTGTGCTGCTATGATCAGTGCCTCAGTGCTGTCTTTTAGTCCGGCCCTTTCCAGCCACTGCTAGGATTTCCCAATGTCAGCCACCTCAGCTATCTGTCGATGGTACATCCCATGCAGGGGCTTGTCTTGCCATGGCACTTCCTCTGCTTGAACCTCCTGCCTTGTCTGCTGCTGCCTGAGGCATTCTCTCAGCAGCTCATCTTTGGGTGCCATCTTACTGATGTACTCCTGGATACTTCGGGTTTCATCCAGGACAGCGGCTTTGACAGTCATCAGGCCCCGCCCACCCACTTTGCGCCTGGTGTACAGTCTCTGGGTGTTGGACTTGGGGTGGAAACCTCCGTACATTGTGAGGAGCTTCCGGGTCTTCACATCGGCAGCCTCCATGTCTTCCTTTGGCCAGCTCACTATACCGGCAGGGTATCTGATGACTGGCAGGGCATACATGTTGATGGCATGGATCTTGTTCTTCCCATTGAGCTGGCTCTTCAGGACCTATCTTATCCTTTGGTGGTACTTGGATGTTGCTGTCTTTCTTGCCTCCTCCTCATGGTTCCCATGTGACTGTGGGACACCAAGGTATTTATAGCTGGTCTCTGTGTCTGCTATGTGGCCCACTGGTAGTTCCACTCCATCGGTCTTAACTACCCTCCCTCTCTTTACTATCATCCTGCCACACTTCTCCAGTCCGAATGACATCCCAATGTCCTCACTGTAGATCCGTGTCAGGTGGATCAGTGAGTCGATGTCTCGTTCACTCTTAGTATACAGCTTGATGTCATCCATGTAGAGGAGGTGGCTGATGGTGACTCCACTCTTGAACTTGTACCCATATCCAGACCTTGTGATTATCTGGCTGAGGGGGTTTAAGCCTATGCAGAACAACAGTGGGGACAGTGCATCACCTTGGTATATGCCGCACTTGATGGCCACTTGTGCGAGCTGTCTTGAGTTCACTACCAGTGTTGTCTTCCACAGTCCCATTGAGTGCTTGAGGAAGGTCCTTAGTGTCCTGTTGACTTTGTATAGTGCCAGGCATTCACAGATCCATGTGTGTGGCATTGAGTCATAGGCTTTCCTGTAGTCAATCCAGGCTGTGCTCAGATTGGTCTGCCTAGACCTTGAGTCATGGGCGACTGCCCTATCTATGAGTAACTGGTGTTTTGAGCCTCTGGTGTTGTTCCCAATGCCCTTCTGAGCTGTGCTCATGTACTGGCCCATATGGTCTTGTAGCTTGGCAGCTAGGATGCCTGATAGAACTTTCCATGTTGTGGGGAGGCAGGTTATTGGCCGGTAGTTGGATGGTGCTGTTCCTTTGTGAGGGTCTTTCATGATCAGCACTGTCCTTCCTTGTGTTAGCCAGTCTGGGTGGGAGCCTGCTGCTAGCAGTTGGTTCATCTGTGCTGCTAGGCGTTCATGCACTGCTGTTAGTTTCTTTAGCCAGTAGGTGTGGATCATGTCCGGGCCAGGTGCTGTCCAGCTTTTCATGTTCTTGACCCACTGTTGGATGTCTGCTACTGTGATGGTGACTGGTTCCTGTTCTGGGAGATTGCTGTGGTCTGCTTTCAGGTCCTGCAGCCACTTTGCACTGGTGTTATGCGTCTTCTCTTTCTCCCATATGTTCTTCCAGTACTGTTCAGTTTCCGCTGCTGGTGGCTCAGCTGTTACTGTGTGGTTGCACTGCAGTTGGGAGTACACTTTGGATGGTTCTTTGGAGAACAGGGCATTTATCTTCTTGGCCTCTGCTTCTCTAGTGTATGTCCTTAGCCTGGTAGCCAGTGCTGTGAGCCTTTGTTTAGCAGTCTCTAGGGCTTCAGATGGAGTCAGGCCCATGTATTTTTTCAGTAGCCGAGTCTTATCCTTAATCTCCACATGCTTCTGTAGTTCCACCAGCTGACTGACTTCTCTCCGAGTTGCCTTGATCTTAGCCTCCAATCTCATTTTCCAGGGTGGGTATGTACTGCTGTTCTTCTTGATCATGTAGCCAAGCATTTCCAGGATTACAGTGGCTGTAGCATATACCAATTCATTGGTTTCAGTTATGGTGGTAGTAGGGATTGTCTGGAGGGCTCTGTTGGCATCTTCTAGCATACTATCTGATGGTACTTCTCCACTGAGCCTTGGTAATCGGTCTCAAGGGTTGACTGTAGCTAGTTTATCCATGATCTTATGCCTCATATCAGCTGCTGTGCTCTGTAATGGAAGGGGTGGCAGTGACATTCCAGCTTCAGGTGTTGGCTGCACATCTGCTTGTTCTTCTAGGTCTGCTTGAGTCCAGGTTGTAATGTGGAGTTGGTCTATCTCAAGGTGTGAGAGCAGCTTCCTCTTCACTACGTTGAAGCGCTGGGTAACTAGTTGTTTCTCAGTTAGTGTGGATGTAGGCCTTCTGTCTATCCATAGTTCCCTCATATGTTTCATATATCCCCTCTCATTAGGTCTGCTGTTGTAGTAGCATTCCATCATTTCCAAGTTCTCTTGTCTCGTCCATGTATGGTTTGTTCCAGTAGCCCACTTAACATCAGATTGTCCTGGTTCCCCAACATTTGACACAGACCTTGTTAATCCGGGTGACGTCTGAGCCGGCATGACTCTCTTAGTTCGTGTCACTCTCATATTTTGAGGTAGGCAGGTGAAGCGTTAGGGGGTCTTTGCCCAAGGACCCCTACTGGTAAGGTAGGTACCAGCTGGGATTTGAACCCTGGTCTCCTGCATCAAAGGCGGTGTTCTAACCACCACACTATCCAGCTGCTCTATATATAATGGTTGGCAAGGAAGTAGAAAAGGGGAAGATAATGGAAAAGAAGGATGGATGGAATCAATTACTGGACATGGTCAGAATGGCAATTACCAAGAACTGATATCAGCTGAACTTCAGATAAGGAGTCAGCACATCCTTAAAAGCATTATGGAAATTGCTTGAGAACATATCAGCCCTGGGGAGGTTCCTGGTTTTAATATTTTAATATTCTTCATCTAAAAAAAATGCATCAGAAAAATGCTTTGCTGACTTTAATGAAAAAGTTAAACAAAGAACAAAACCTAGGTAAACATCAAGCCAATCTTCAAAAGGCGGAGGGTCATAACAAGACTCCTTGTCTCAGACTCTCTGTTAAAAGTCTGAACCATCTGACAGAAACCTGGGAGAGATTAGAGTGAAAAACAAGACTGAACCCACTCCTTCACCACCGGCTATTGTGAGACTAGGCTGAAGCTGCCATAACCTAAAGATGAAGCAGGCACATAAGCAGAGAGGACAAAAGCCAGGAAACTTATCTATGGGATCCCTTCAGGGAGGTAGATAAGAAGGAAGCACGTCCTTAAGGGAAAAACAAAGGACCTGAACCAGAAAGAGGAAGTTGGGCCTGAGCACATGGAAGCCCTCACCCCAATCCCATCAACTTGTAAATCAACCCAGCAAGGACTTTTGGGGATAAAAAGGGTCCCAAAGCCCACCCACTCTGAGTCGTCTGAGCTGAGTCATCTGAGTCACCTTTGGATCCAGACTTGGCGGCTTCCATCCCTCTAGCTAGTGTCTGGCAGCCTAGTTGGAAGGACGTGGGTAAGTGTGGATGAGCGTGTGTGTGTGTGTGTGTATGAGAAAGAGCAAATGTACCTTGCAACCAGTACAGTTTTGCTGTTACTTTAAATTCACTGGGTCTCTGTGTATTACAAAGAACCTCTTGTGCCTCAGTGTTCGGTTGGAAGTGTGTATCCCCAATTATTTCCCCACTGTTGACCAGGGGTGTGTGTCTGTCTGCTCCAGCCGCAC
The DNA here is from genome assembly GCA_030867105.1 of Liasis olivaceus. Lineage (NCBI taxonomy): Eukaryota > Metazoa > Chordata > Lepidosauria > Squamata > Pythonidae > Liasis > Liasis olivaceus. The sequence goes on along the minus strand of CM061349.1, from coordinate 105,687,292 downwards.
CTATCTGGAAAACCCAGGCAGAAAGCAAGGGGGGCTGACAAGATCCGCGTGCCTCAACAGGCTGTGAGTGTGTGAGTGAGTGACCATAAGCCGAACCTGGGAGCAGCGTGTGTAACACTATGCCAATTGTTCATCCTACATATAGCATGAAGAACAATACAGTTCTTTTTTGGCAGACTTTCAAAATAGCGGCTTCCATTTTTGAAATTGCTTACTGAGATTTACTAAATCCTTTGTTTTTCTGGCTAATTTAATTTCCAATTCTGCTTGCATCTGTAACATTCACATGGATTTGAATTAGAGTTAATGTCTCCTTTTCCATTTGAAAACACTAATATTGGAATGCCTCATGGTTTTAAAAGCTCAGCAGTTTATATGATATGACTGCGGGTATGACTATATTTTATGCCTAATTAGCAGTTTGAATGGGAAGCCCCAGTGCTATCTGGTCTCAGTTTCTGCCAATGTACCTGTAATCAGTCTAACAATTTAAGTGATACAGTAGATCCTGAAGGGACTTGTATCTTGAATCCATTATAGCTTAGAGCTGAACAGTTGTTTAATTTTTGTAAAATTTGGGCATTTCATGAGTAATATATCTATTTTAAACTGTTTTAATTGTTTGCATAGTTTTATAAACCATGTTGAGGTTTTTTTAAATAGGAAGTGGAATGCAAATGTAATAAATAAATGTATTTATAACATCCCGGGTAGTTTCATAATGGGGGAATGTTATCCCTAGCTTTTGTGTGCTAGTAAGGCAGATTTCATAGAGTTATTGTAGGGCATGATCCTGTTTCCCATTCTAGATTTTCCATGAGTAAAAGTTTGAACAGCTATTTGGATTTCAGGACATTCTGTCTTGGAATTCATTGGTCAACATAGCAAATTGTTTAATTATGGGTGCTTGTGGGCCATTTTTACAAAGTTCCAAAGGTTTACCTGCCTTATTAATTTTTGTTTGATATCTGTAATAGTTTCTCATATGCCAAAAATAGATTCTCATATGCCAAAAGCCTGACAAATTGCTCACAGCTCTTGTTCATATCCTGCTGTGTACTTCAGCAACTAGTATGTCCATTGCTGTAGGTCACCCAGCTCTGCCAGTTTGGCTGGTATTCTCCCAGCGTGTGTTGATTGGACTGCCAATAGTGGCATTTTGGGATCCATTGTTTTTCCTCAAACCCCAAGCATCCTTTGTGCTCGAAGAGAATGTGTGAGTGATGCAGACAGCCTCAGGCACTGCCTTCATCATATTCTTTCCTTCCCTGGGGATCACAGGTGAGCAGGGACCTACCCAGCCACCATTCTTTATCATACTATTGATTACATTCATTTTTGCTCATGTGCAGAATTGGACTATGGACTATGTCTTCCATCTGAACCCTATGTCTTCCACCATCTTCTATGCTTTTTCTTTAGAGGTCCAGTGATGTTGATTTCTGCTGTTGTCTCTACAATCAACCATCTCTACTATGAGAGAGACAAACACCTACCATGATTACTTCATATGTCAAGAAGAAGGGCATTTGTGGCTCTGCCCACTACAACTGAGCCAACCACTTTTCCATGGCTGTCTGGCCCAGGAGCGTGTCACCTCTCCTGCTTAAAATAGTGTGTGATGGCCATGATTTCAATGTGAATTAAAGGCCCATAAACTATATTATGCATTGACTTGACAACTTCTGTCATGCTTAAGCACCAGCTGCTTAATGTTAACATGTTATAAATAACCAATGTGGTTGGTTATTTTAAAAGGAAGGTTGAGAGAGAGAGAAACTCCTGATACATCCTTGCCACCTAACATCTATGCCCCTAGTATACAGATTGGTGGGCAATAAACAGTCCACACCCCACAAAACAGACCCATGCAGCCCACTGTGAGGGTGGCTGCCCCTCTGATCTCCCCTTCAGACCTTGATTCGGTTGATTGATTGAGTGCTGGGAGCTGAATTACTGTGGGGAAGTTTCTTTCTAAAAATATTAAATATAGGATCATTATATGTTTACTACCATGGCAGTCATGACTGACAAACAATGGAGCTGGAGAAAAGGAAGTTCAGAGTTGTTCCACTTCCAGTCACAAGGTCAGCCTTTGTTGAGAAATCACCCAGTGATGCAATAGAGTAATTCCTATGGGAACAGCACCTTGTGCAATAGTTATTTAATGCATGCAGCTGCGCTGATAACCAGAGAAAGCTGATTGGAGAAGAGATGTTATATGTATCAGAGAAGAGAGTAAACTAATCACCTAATCATGTGATGCATGAAGACGACCAAACAGGATTATTTTGTAATTGAGTTACTTAATATATAGTGGCAAGTAACAGCCTGTTTTTATACAACAAGCTCTTACAATTCCAGCAAGAAATTAAACTCTGGGAATTTTCTTCAAAGCTTTCTATAGGAAATGAAACTGAAGAAAATATAACTCCTTTTAATTTCAGATACTTCAAAAAGCAGGAGTGCATCAATATCAATTCTTTGGTAGGAATCTTTTGCAGCTAAAAGAAAAAGAAAACTCTTTTGATATCTTATACAGGAACAAATTTATTACTGTATATGCTTTCATGGATCACAATGCACTAGTTGATGCATGGAATGTTGTTATAAATAAATAAATACATAAATATGAATACATATGCATTCAGCCTGAAATATTAAGGGAATGTGTCTGTTGCATAGCTGGTACACTCGGCCTGGCTTTGTCTTCGGCATCTGGCGTGCTTGTGACAATGCAGCAGCTCAACTGTCATTTCTCTTGAAATATTGTGCTTCTCTAGAACATTGCTACGTATTATTGCAAGAAAACTGAGACAAGCATCTGATGAAACTAAAATGAAACAGTAAAGAGGCCCTCAAGTTGAGTTCAACTGCTGGGGACTACAAGGACATATTCATGCAATTTTCTTGGCAACAGCATGGAAGTGATTTTTAATTGCCTTCTACTGAAATGCTTTTTCAACTCCCTGGTGTAGCCTACCGATATTTCCTCATGATGCCCTCCCCCTACCATTCAAGTACTTACCTAGCCCAACCATGCTTAGCTTCCAGAACAATTTTGATGCATAAAAAGCAATTTCATTACATTTGATATTCTCTTTCTCCATCTATATTCTATTTTTCTATTAATATTTTAAATATATATATTTAAAAAGGGGTATTGACAATCTAACCATTTTAGCAAATGTCTGATTTGCACTTATGACATACTTCTTACCAGTAATTCTTATAACTATTCAAAATCATAACCTCATCTATGCTATGCTATAAGTCATCCTTCCTTTCCCTACCACATCCAACTCTGAAAAAGACTGTACTTCCAACTTCAAACAGGGTACACCCAAATGCCTATGACAAACCTATTATTGCTTAGTTTAACTAAAATGCATAATTATTATGAAAAATTAAATTAGGAATAAATTGCCTCCAAAAGATGGGAAAGAATGAAAGATAAGACTGCTGCAGGGGAAGAAGAATATTGCCTAATCTAGAAGATAAATAACAAAACATTCCTGAATTCTGAAGATGTGATTCTGTCCCATCAAAAGAAATGGAAGAAGGGAAATCTTGAAAAAGCATCAGTGCAACTGTAAAAAAAAAAAAAAATTACATTTCAAGAAGAATCCTTTCCTGATATTGCCATAGTAGTATGCAACTTGAATCAGGTACAATGGCCTTTCAAAATTCTCCACCAACTTAGTGAGGAAAGAGACTGAGTGGGTGATTTTTCTGAGTTTCTCCACAGAATGGAGTGAAGCAATTAAAAATGCAAAACAGAAGGTGAAAATTGGAAGTCCAAAATGAGAAGTGCTTCCTTGTGAAATATTTTAGAATTATTTTTGTTATTATGGCAAGGTAAAGAATAGAAATAAATTATAAATGTACAGCATTTTCAAGACTCAGAATGGTTGCTGTTTGGGGCCAAACTAATAGTGATATCCTGCAGTCACACGATCAGTCTAAGCTGTACACAGGTAGAACAGATTTGCTGTGAAAAACTGTATTTGGAGAGTTGGGAAAAAAACCAAATTATATACCCGTCTTGTACATTTTCAGAAATGTTCAGTTCCTCTCTGTCTCTAAATGGACTGGCAGACTTTTCTCTGGGTTACCCATTAAATATGGAGAGATTTTCTACAAGGATGGAAACCTGCCTGACAAGATTTCCTGAGGAGCTGCTTGTTTTAGTGCTGACTCCTTTAAGCCCCTGGCCTGTTGTCCAGCCTAAAGTTCAGAGAGACAAGAGAAGGAGAAAAACTGCTTGCAATCTGTCATTCGGATATTCCTATCCGCTAGCAGCAGAATTAAGTTCACCCTTTCCCATTAAGGACATTTGTGCTGTAGGTTCGGAGGGCAGCATGATATTCCTTCCCAAGATATTGATTTTCTTATCCCTGGTGGTAAGCATTCTGCCAGTGCTTCCCCGATTCCTTCAGGCTGCTGCAGAGGGAAAGAGAAAAGGGGTCACATTCATCTCAGAAAGCGCATTTTCACAGTAGTGATCTCTTCCGTGCTACTTCTGATATTCTCATGCCCCACTGATCCTCCCTTGATGATGTGCCTGCAAATGGACTTTCCTGTTTGCTAATACTTACTGCAATATATCCAGAAAGGCAGTGAGTAGTGGCTTGCACTGATACTTAATGTTATGCTTGGCACACAGGGATTTCACCAGGGGAGCCACCTTCCAATAATTATGTCGAGGCATGGTTGGAAAGAGGCTGTGGAAAGAGAGGGAAAATATCAAGAAGACACAGTAGAAGATATTTCTATAGCTTGGGTCCTGCTCTCATCACCGCCCTTCCCATCTCGGTGCCAGAGAGATGTCCTCTCCCATTGAGTACTGCCTATAGGCAGATTCATACAGAAGGAGATAATCTTTCACCTGTCTAGTTCTCAAAGAGTTTTGGGCAGGGATGAACAAGCTGAGGTCCTTCTGATTGTTGCTGAACCAGGATCCATCCTAATGAGTCCCCTTGTCTTAGGGTACTCAGCAACATTGTGGAAATGTTCACAGGTTTTGTACTCATAGTTAAGAATTTTAAAGGTAAAAACCAGCATTTGACTTGGTCCAGAAACAAATTATAGTCGCCCAGAGTAACTTTTCAGTGAGATAGGCGGTGACAAATTTTATATAAATATATGGACAAGCAGGTACTGGCCAATAAACCAGACATTGTGATAGTAGACAAGGACCAGAAGACAGCAGTGGTGATAGATGTATCAGTGCCAAGTGGCAGCAACATCAGGAAGAAGGAATATGAGAAGCTGGAGAAGTACCAGGGCCTGAAGGAGGAACTAGAGAGGATGTGGAAAGTCAAAGCCAAAGTGGTCCCAGTGGTGGTAGGAGTACTCGGGGCTGTGACTCCTAAGCTGGGAGAGTGGCTCCAACAGATCCCAGGAACAACATCAGAGCTCTCTGTGCAGAAGAGTGCAGTGTTAGGAACAGCGAAGATACTGTGCAGAACCCTCAAACTCCCAGGCCTCTGGTAGAGGACCCGAGATTGAGGAAGACACATACCATTCATAGGGGTGAGAGGGGAATTTATATACATATACATAAACATATACATACACACACACACAGACACAGACACACACATTAATTCAACCACTTCATCTGCTATAAGACTCAGAGTATAATGTGAAAAGCCCAAGCTCTAGACATCAGTGTCGCTGCTGCATTTTCATAAAATACTGCTTCTAGGCCCTTTTTCAGGACAGAACCCAAAGTCTAGTCTGGAATAGCCACAGCATGTATAACTGGGACAAGATCTGCCTTCCTTAGAACAGGCCAAAACTCCTGGCCGCAGCCATCATTTGGAACAAAGCTTGAGCCATAATACACGTGTGATGCATACAGTAAAGCTGTACAAAAGCTGTATTATATACAGTACAATTTTTCTATATAACTTGTACTCACTGATGTTCAATCTGGAAATTCAAGTGCCCAGTGTACCAGTCATTGAATAGAGATTGATCCACATTACATGTTGCTGAGAGCTAAGGGAGAAATAGAAACATGTAGCGTTCCAGTGACATCATTTATTGCTAAACATTATGTTTCTTCAGTAGTTTCTATCAACTTAACAGGTTTAATTCATTAGAAAAAAGTTTTTTCAAAATTGTTAAATCACATATTTCTTGAATCCAGTCCGTAATATCCAGAGTAATAGTACTTTTCCAGTCTTGCAATATCATTTACTTAGCTATTCCCAATATAACCAAAGATAAACAATTAGTCATTGTGCATTTGTATTTATGGTTAACTGTTAAAAAAAAATAAATAGAAAAGCTGTCATCTCTCTCATTATCTGTCATTCTCTCTTTGTGATATGTCAGGTTATCTATGCAGAGATGATCTGGTGTTAATATCACAACAACTATATAATGTTTCTTTTGTTAAGTTACATCCCTGTGATCAAGTTTCAGGGCATCACCTTTAATTTGCCTAATGCTTGCCAGAGACCTATTCATATAATCTATTCATCTAGGCCCATCCTTAATTGTCTTGCCTAAACCACAGTCTTGAAATTGTAATGTTACAGCCATAGAGTGTTTCCAACTCAGTCTCCAGTCCTGTAATATCCTGTGCAAAGCCCTAAGGGAAAAGGACACCAAGAAAGCTTGAAAGACTTGTTTTTAAAAAACTAAAATGAAAGAAATAATTAGTTTTTTTCCCCAAGTGCACACAGTCATTCTAAGCCATCTGGGGAGATTGCCCTCACTACCACCAGAAGAATCAGACCTCCTCCAATATGTTCTTCTCTACAATATATAGAGAAGATAGCACTGTTTCTTTCATCACCATCAATGTTTGGCTAGTCCTATCTGGAATCAGTATGTTGGCCTTGTGGATCTATTAAGTTCTTTTTCTGTGGACCAATACATCTTACAAAGTTAATTTTCAACACCATTGAATATCTGCATTAATGACCGCAGACAGAACAATTACTCTGAATTGGGATGCACATGTGGGGATCTGGAATTGTAAACTGTCCTTTAGGGTGGAGGATGGAAGCTGCATCATTGGTATTATTCCTGCCTTACCCAGTTGTCATGAAGAAAAAGCAGGGGAGATCAACAGGCAATGTACCACATTGTTTACCACCAGTGGCCTCATCATCTACCATGGACAATGAGATCATTGTTGGTCCCCCACCTCTTCTACATGAGAAGAGAAAGGGCATCATAGTGCAATTGCATTTTTCCCAGTGAGTGCAATATGGAAGTGATTTCCAACTGCCAGCATAGACATATAATTTGCATTACCTGCTCTTTACAAGATCATGTTCCCATGTAGATAAGGACATGAAATATTTAAGAAAACAGATGCATAATCTGGCCCTGTGTTTCATTACTAAGGATTCAACATTTGTGAATAAGATTATCCAATGAAAGGAAATTTCCCCTTTAAATAGAAACGATCTTACCTGGGCAGAGAACCAATCTAAATTCTGATCATAGTCAATGTTCATTGGAATGTGGTTCATCTGTGAGACCCAGAGAAACCATGTGCTTTCTAATAACCTGTGCAGACATACAAGCAGTAACAATCATGATTCAAACGAGCTCTCTAAATGGTTTATTTGCTAGTAAAACTACTTTGCTTGTGTCTGCCCAATACATGGCATGATCATTGCTATACCATATAGTCACCATTATGGAAAACTTTAAAAGTTTCAATTTTTTTAAAAAAAGATTGTTTACAAGACAACATGTTTCAGGATTTCAGCAATGTGAATGTAGCCCATCTTTATCTAGAATGCATAACAAAACTGCATCTATGAAGTTGAAGTTTCTGGCATCTTTAGAAATGTATATTCTCACACACATGCACACCTTTACGCACTACACCATTGCACTAACAGACTATATAGGAAGGCAATTTTTTATTGACAGAAGCAGGGAGTTAAAACTATTGTATTTTGTAACAACCCTGTAGATTAACCTATAACACTTTAAGCCCTCATGTCCAATTAGAAGTTTCAGGTTTTCTAAAGCTGTGCAAGCACTCACATTCTTCAGAGTTCTCAACTAAGCAAGTAGTGCTATTAGTTGCACAAGTTGATGAGCTGCCCACACTGGGATTACCTATTGGGCAAGAAAGGCAGATAAAAGTGCTTAAGTTCATCTTTGTTTCTAAAGAGAGAGAAAAGCTCTTAAGATTTGCCTCTATTTGCCTTCATAGGTCCCTTTCCATATTCATTTCCACATCATCAATCTTCCCATTTGCAAATAATTCTCAACGTACTTTTAAACCAGCCTGATTTCTCCACTGTGTCCTCACTATCAATTGATCAAAATCACTTTTAGCTCTATGTTAATTATATACTTAAAAGTTTGAGTTTCACAGACATCACCCTGAGCCAATTGTTGCTCAGTCTGAACTACCCAACAGCTAACGTTGAGAATCCCAGCCAATGAACACTAATTCTTCTGGCTTGAAAATCACTAAGGTGCACTGTCCCCAGAGCTTTCAATGACATATGAGTTACAAACAGCTCCTTCTTCTTCTTTTCCAAATAAAAGCAAAGAGGTTTCTAGTCCTCCCTGCAAAACATGCACTATCCAGGCATTTTGCAACATACATTTGTGTGCTTGTCTGTTTGCTTAGGAAACAATCTTTCTGATAGACTGCTGGTGGGATTGCAATGGAGGATTGATTTGTGAAAGTGTTAAAGAAATCTAAAAATCCTTCATTTCAATGGTGCCAGATCAGCCTTAAAGCTGATTGTACCAACAAATCCTGAGAGAGTTTTAGGGCTGCAAAACCACATGCCAGCAAAACTGCATTTGAGGGCTTTTGTCTTGGGGTAGACTGGATGAAACAGAAGTTGGTAGGCAGGTTATATATGCATATGGCAGGCAGCTCTCCAAATGCCCTGATGCCTTGGATGAAGTCACCGAGATGCAGTTTTTATCCAACTTTGAAGCATGGGAGAAAGAAATAGTGCTGTTTTTTATGAGGGTAGGAACTAGATTGTTTTAGACGTTTGCAGCCCATGACTGCTAGATTGCAATCAATTGCATGAGATCAGGAGCAGGATATACAGCAGCAAAGGTGGAATAAAATTGTCCTGTGGTATGGTTCTTTATCTGTTTCTTTTAGCTGGGCTAAACTGTTTAGCTGTTTAATTGTTGTGGTGCTGTAGGGTATAAATATTGATAGTGATGACATAGAAGACATGATAATTAGTGGTTGTAGAGGTGCTGGTAAGTAATACTTTGATAATTGGTAATGACCTTAACAACGACAGGAGTTTGATCAAGATCACTATGGTGGCTGTGCTGCTTTAATGGCATAGTTGTTTTTCACTTATTTTAGTGTTTATACATTACACACTAGTTTGAGGTGAGCTTGAGGAAGGATGACATCTAGTTTTTTAAGTAAAAAAGCCCAGTAATATAGACATAGATATTACTTGTTGATCTTTTGAGGCATGCACCTTGTGGAAGATTTGTGGAATTGTGGAAGTCAGTAACTGCATCCACAGCAAATAAAAGTCTTGTGATTATAATAGTACTTGCTCTGATGCAGAAACCATTGTATCATGTGAAAAGGTCAGTAATAATTTTAACAGGGGCTTATCTGTTTTAGGTCCACACATTAAGTCAGAAAGAAAGGGAAACCTCATTATTTTTTCAGGCTGGAGAACAAAGCTGGCTATGTTTTAGCTACACATTGGCTATGAAGAAGCTAATTTGTACATTTAAAAGTCACCTTTTGACTTCACACTCTTTAAAAGCATTAGTTGTGTAATGGCAGCAAAATAGAGTTTTATATAATTGTTATTACCTGGCTAACCAGTAGTAAGCCATGAAGCTTTTAAATCCCATTAAAGGAACATACATGAGGCAGACACGGAGGTCATAGAAAAGAGTGGAAAACAGCTCCTGCCAAAGAACAGAGTGTTGAATAACCACAATAGCAACAACATATGGATCATTATTATGAGTTCCTTTGTTAATTTCAGACTAATTACCTGTAATGTAGCAAACAGAGGGGCTAAATGCAATAGCATTGGCAATCTGTAGTACAGTGCTGTTGGACTTTCAGGGCCTCCTCATTCGTGCATCTTATATAACTCCCACAATGATGAAGGAGTCAGGGTGGAGAGAGAATCTGTTCCACTACTAGCATCAGTTGTACAGGAACCCTGATTTACATCAAACTGGAAAGAATTTCTCTAGAGCAGGAGTGGGCATTCTGGAAGCTGCTAGAGACTCATCTCTTTTGGAACAGCTAAGGATTGCAATGGATGGGGATGTGACTCAAACTGAGCAGAACTGTGTTACACTCAAGGGTAGGGCTGAGGTTTTCTACCTACAGTATGTCTAATTGTGGAGCATTGCTGTTATTATTATTAAACTGTAGCCATATTCCCCATATGAGTGCCCCAGATAACCCCTCCCCCATGCCTCTGCAACTGCACCACAGTATCCATGGCAACTAGAAATGCAATCTCAGGGCAATCTCTCCCTCTGATCCTCATCACACGCTGTTCCCACCGCTGCTGCTACCTGTGCCTCTCCCTGAAGGAATGTATGCTTGTTTTCTGAATTTCAGGTTGGCTTGGAAAATAAGCTAAATGATTTACAGTCTTGGAGATAACTTCACACATTTCTGATGCAATCCAGTGGGAACAGGCTCATTGTTAACATATTGTTTAAAATAGCAATTGTATTAAAAATTACAGTTAAAAAGATCAAAATTAACACAAACTAAAAAAGAAAAGAAAAAAGAAAGTGCAGAAAAAATAGAAATAAAAATAGAAAAGAAAGAAAAAAGAAAAAATAGGAAAGAAAAAGAAAAGAAATATATAAAAAATGATTCCCCCTTCATCACAACGAATATTAACAATTTTAGTAACTTATCACCTTCTCTAAAAATAAAACAAATGATCTCTTATTTGCATATCCCATCTCTTATCTATAAACAACCCTAGTTGTTTCAGTCCTGATCAGCAAAAGTCCATTATGGATGGCCAGATATAACACCATGTCTATTTTAACCTTGATCAAATAACCCAACTTTATATCCCTTTCTTTTACTTTTAACGATCTTGATCTTTAGTCCCTTCAAATAATGTCCTGAAACTTGATTTTTTTTCACTTTTTCTTTGTCCCCTCTCACAAAATTCTTCAAAGCTTTAACAAGCCTCTTTTGTAAATCCAATATAGAAAAATTATCCAGGTCACTCTCTTTGTTTGTTATTTGCACAACTTGACCATACACCAATCCCCTAAAATAAAGAGCCATTGTGACTTACCAACCATTTTTTTCTTTGAAATAAATAGCGGAATATAATCAATTGGACAGCAATCGTAAACGTCAATGGGGCTAAGACTAATGTAAAAATGCAAAAGAAGAATACAAAAATGAGTGTGTGACATGAACTAAAATAAAGGTAGAACATATCCAAGAGGAAAAAACAACCTCTGCTTCTGAATCCCATCTTGCATTAAACTATCCATCTTATTCCCTAACATATTGCCCAAGTGCTCATCGGGGTATTTCTGTAGTGATTGAGTCCAAGACCTGATGTAGAGGGAATAGGGAATGGCCTTGAAGACCTGGAGGAAGAGCTGCTACCAAGGCAACAATCAGACAAGTGCGGCTTGAGCCCTTTCCAAGAAACTAATTTGAGTAAATGTCTCAGGCCACTCCCTGGTTCACATGAAGGTAAAGGGAGGAAGCGCATTCAGATTTGCAAGATCCTGATGCTATAGCTGTTCTAATAAAAGTAGTCCTGACCTATACGGCATTGGTTTCTTAGTGTGGTCTACCTTATAGGGCTGCTACATGACCTCATTGGTTATCCTCCTCAAAATTCAGACTCCTGTGAACATGGCAAAACACTTACAGGTGAAGTATTTGTGTTGGTGCTGGTAAGGCATGTACTTCTTTTTCTTCTTTCCAAGCTGCACATGGAGAGAAAGAACACAACAGTTAAACTGACAACTATGTAAATTCCACATCAGTGTCAGGTTATCAGGGTCCATTCTCTACAATATGGATATTGAAGAGTTTGATTTTTGCAGATTGCTATATCACAGATCACTTGATCTGTGTTTCTTGATATTCTGTAGTGCACCCAGCCTTTTATGGGTTGAGGGCTGCACCTGATCTTTGAGGTGGCCACCTTTCCAAAATAGACAGGGCTAGAGAAAAAAAAGTGGACAAGATAACACCAAAATTAAATGTGCTTTCATTTCATTTCATTTCATTTCATTTCATTTCATTTCACTACACTTCAATTTGATTCAATTTAATTCAATTCATATGTTGAATCCCCTTTCTCTTTTTTGTCACATTAAAAATTATGGTTTGTCAACTTTTGGAGAGGCATTGGGATCCATTCTCCAGGCTTTGGGAGATCCCATGCATATCCTGCATCTAATGTGGAGGTTAAAACTATGCTATCCACTGACTATGATAGTTCTTCAATGCTGTGATGAAGTTCTCAGTTGTTTAATTAATGGTATTTAGATATGTAAATTAGAGGAAAATAGGCAGTTAAACAAAGTGTGCCTTTTTTATGAGGTCATTTCTCCCCTGTGAAAGTGAGCAGAGCTTTGCTTGAATTAGTTTTAAGAAGTCAGAGTTAGGCTTACTTTTAAATATTATTAGGTGACCTAGTGTTCTGTGTGTCTACTTTAGTTTTTTTTATCACTGCTAAAGTAACAAAAACTCTTGATCTTCTTTTATTTGAAGGTAGAATACCAGCCTGAATGGTTTTTATTTTTGTTTTCCTTTTTGAATTTGCCTAAGCCCTAAAGAGAAAGCCAGTTTTTGAGGTCATTTTTATTGCATCCTTAAATATGCACAAATCACGTGGTTAAATTCTTTGGTTTTGCATACATCTAAGCACAAATTTTAGGAGTGCAGTGGAACTTTGTGTCATTAAATATAGCTCAGAATGGGAACAGATCTGCCGATGCAACTGTATAATGCAGGAAAAGTGTGCTTAAAATTATGGCTGGGGCCAAGAGAGAAAGAAATACCAGAAAACCAAATGTCTAACGTAACTGCAAAAGTGACATTGTGGTTGTAAATTTGTACTAAGAAATGGTGTTCTGAGCAGGGAAGGAGTCTGTTCTGGGGGTCAGTCAAGATCTGTTAAGACAGGAACAGCTTTCTAATCACAGCTGCCCTCTTTTGTAAGTTCCAGTAGTTCAGAGAAAATGAAATGTAGCAACAGACTCTGATGTAGCTGGCATGCAGACATGTAGGGAATTGTTATCCAAAAGAAGAAAAGTTTGACAATTCAATACAGAAGCAGAGACTAGAAAATAAGGTAGTGTCTGAACTAATCCATCAGCAGCATGAGCCACTGTAAAGAAATCTGGGAGGTGGAAAGAACAAAGTTCCTTTCCTCCCACTTTCCTAGATTGCTCATCAGAGGTAGGGTGGATTGATTGATTGATTGACTGATTTATAGTACTGCTAATTTTTTCTGGTCTTTTGTCTATCCAAGACTTTCTATTTATTTACCTCCACAGAGAGTTTCTTCCCCAGACTGAAAAGGAATGGGTGCATGTTAAGATCAGGGTCCTTCCGGAAGCAGTTGGGTTTGGCATGATGCTGGTTATGCATGTGGTTCCATTGGCTCACTGGTCCTCCCTTGAGAAATATAGAAATACAAACATGAATTCCATCTATCTGTGAATAATGCTGTATCCTATATATATTCCCCACTGACTATCTACAAAAGAAATAGCTACAGTTCTGTTGGTTTACATTTCCTTCCATCTGGCAGGAATTGAATTATACAGCGTCAGCACTCTGGCCTCCATCACTTCTGTATAAGCTAGCTCCATTACTTCTCCTGTGATGGTGTCTTCTTATTAAGTACCTGAAAAGGTTTCATTCCAAGACTAATTTTTGAAAATTCCAGTTTTGATGCTAAATGTGTGTGTGTGAAACAAAAGTAGACGTAGAAACACTCCACTGGTTTCTCTTCAGTAGTGAAAAAGCAAAGCAGACATAGTCCAGTATTGTTAAAACTGTTGTTGAAATTGTTTCATAGCTATGAAATCTTAAAGATAGACTTATGCCTGCCGCATTTCTCTTAATTCCATCTCCCTTTTCTGTAAAGAGGCACTACTAATACTAGCCTTCACAGGAGTGTTGTAAAAGATGATCCTATATTTACAGTACAGGTAGTCCCCAGGTTAATAACACCCAGTTTAAGATGACCCATAGTTAAGAACAGAGCCCGTTGTAGCAAAATTTGAATTAAATACGCAATGATTTGAGTTAAATACACATGGTTCAAGTTAATTACACAATACCACTTATACAGTATTATACAATAATACTGTTCCAGCTTACAGACAAATTCAACTGAAGGACAGACCTTGGGAATGGAACTTGTCCTTAAACTGGGGGCTACCTGTAGTTCAGTGCTTAAAATGTGCTGTATAAATGCATTATCTTTACCCTGCTCTTAAACAGCCTAGAGATACAAAATAACAATGGATGGCAGATCCAATTTCAAATGCATAAATCATCACAATTAATACATAAATCATCCCTTCTCCTGGATGGATTCTGACCTTAAGAATGCTAATTACCACGAAGTGAGCTACTCTGTTCCACTTAGGCTTTTGAAAGACTGAAACATGACCAAGATCGTGCTGGAAAAATCCATACTGGATCTGGAAGCAAAAAATCAAGAGTCAGACAACATGATGCATATGTATGTGATTTCTCCACACCTTTTCTGCATGGGAGTAATTGGTAGAAGAACATCACTGATCAACATTGAAAAGAACCACAGTTATATTATGCATATTGTGTGATTATATACTGTATCTTCTCTAGTGCCAGCAAATACCATTGTCTAGAAGAAGAGTGCCTTCCTTCAAAATATTTTAATTCCAGGAGACAAATAAGGTGAAATAAGGTGAAATAATATCATGCTTATTCTGCAGAATAATTTGCTCAGGTCCTGAGACAATAGGAATAGTACTTTTCTTAGTTTGTGTGCATCTGAATTATTATATTCAGTTTCAGCAGCTCAAAGAAATGAAAATTGAGCTAAGTTTACAAGGTGTTAAATTAAATTCTTAATGTAAACAATTAAATTGTTCTAAGGATGTTGAAGACTGTTCTACAACCCTGTTATACTTTTCAACACAAAGAGATTACCTGTGCAATGGTGAACAGTGTTACTCCAATAAGGAAAGGCATCCAGGATTTTCCAAAATACCAGATTGTAAACCAAGATGCAATGTCTAATATGAAAGCATGCAGAAACATGAAAGCAAAAAAGGTATATCTTGTCTTCAAGAGCCCCATCTTCTTCACTGTTGCACGCAGTTCATGAAAATCATGTACCAGCATTTCCTACAAGAAGTGATGACAGGGTTTTTTTTTAATTGCCTCAGAACATAAGAACCCTTTTGGTAAATTAAACCAAAAGCCCATCTTGACTTTTATATATTAAACTTAATGTTGGACTTGGACCAGGATGAACCAGTTTCAAATCCCTACTTGACCATGCAGCTTACTGGGTGACTTAGAACCGGTTGTTCTCTCTCAGGCCAAGCTATAACACTGAGTTGTTGGGAGAAAATAAGGAGACCCCCCCATTTATGCCATCTGGAGCTTCAAAGAAAGTGCATGATATAAATGCAATAAATAAATAAATAAATAAATAAATAAATAAATAAATAAATAAATATTCATCATCTTGATTCCACAGTCTAGAGCTCTTTGGGAATCTCACATGGGGGATATCATATCTTCTCAATCATATCTCCTCACCAATGATAACCAGAGCACTTTCAAAAATTGCTATGTATTCTCCTTTCAATGAAATTATAAAGGGAATCAAATTAATACCCAAAGTTTGTTTCAGTGATGTGACTTGAAGACCAGAAAATTATATCTAGACCACTGTCTCAGAGATACATCTGGAAAATGCATTCCACTACCATTCTGTCTTTTCACTAAGCAGGACAAAAATTCTTCTGGGCAGTAAAACAAACTTTGCATCCAGGTCTCACAACAAAGAACCAAGGCATCAATACTTGGAGTTAATAATATAGCAGTAACATTAAAAATCTGCAATGGGGCTTCCCTACCCCTTAAAGATTAAGATAATTGTGTTTGAGAGGGAAAATGGAATGAAGGATTGCAAGTTATGCATAAATGGTGAAAAATTAGAGTAAGTACATGAATTCGTGTCCCTTGATAGAATGTTTAGTAAAGATAGAAGAGAAATTTTAAGATGTCCAAGTGCTGGTAGAAATTTGTGGGTAGTATGTGGTCTGTTGCAAGTAACAGATGTTTGTTAAAAAGAGGATAACATATCTGCATATAAGAACATACATCTGCACACCTTCTTAAATGGGAATTTGCTATATCAGGACAAACATATAAGTAAATTTAATGCTGTGGGAATGAGGTTCTGAAGAAGTAGTAAAAGAAGGAGATAGAGTTAAGAAGGAATGAGTCCGAAGTAAAGGTGTATTAAATACAAAAGTGAGTGAACAGTATGAAATAAATATGTTGAGGTGGTTTGATCAGTGAGAAAGAATGAATGAGGATCAAATTGCAAAACAAATTAGTAAGAGGTGAATGGGTCAAGCCAAAGGAGAAGACTGAGAAAGTTGTGACAGCACAGAGCTGATAATATTCTTAAAAAGAGAGAGGCAAGACGTTTAACGTGCAATACACAGTGAATGAAATGGTATATACAGTAGACATAGATGAAGCAATTATTTTGTGTGTGATGGTGGCTATATAAATATGATAAATAAAATAAAAATAAATTACAGTTTGTAAGAATATCTGTATATTCATTTGTCTGTCTGTCTGTCTATCTATCACATTTGTATAGCTGCTCATCTTCACTTTTTAAGAATAGAAAGATATGAAAAGATAAAGTGGATTGTATGGATGTAACCTAGATTTAGCTATTTGTCTTTTTCCTTTTCTTATCTCATACCTTTAATTCCTCTGGCTTACTGTTTCTTACTCCTCTGCATTCTACATAATGTTGTTTACCCTGAAAGGGATTAGCATGATGGATATATATGTATGCACATATGCCTAAGTATCTACAACAATAAAGGGTGTGGTTCTGCAAAAGGAATCCAGCAGCTGAGATCTTCAGCACCCTGATGTGCTCTGACTCAGTTAATGCAGAAATGAGCAAAAGACGAGATCTGTCAAGCTACATCAGTTATAATCAGGTGGAGAAACAGTAGCCAAGAGCCAATTTAGGGGTAATATTTATTTCCTTTCCAAAAAATAATCCCTTCATGATGACACTGAGCATATTTCTCATTCAAGGAGTTTGTGTTCAGTCCCAGGCCTTACGCACATATTCTTTTGTATGCAGATATAGAATTTTCTGAGAGGTTTCTTAGTTATCTAATTTAGGAGGGGATATTTGGTTTGTTGTCATTTTTGCTAAGTCATAGAAAGCCAGAAATTACTATTGCAGATAATGTGTTCTAGACAGATCACTGGGGGATGTAGCTACGGATCACAAGCTAAATTCTACGTATTCTATGCTAGAGCATTAATACAGGTTTTTGTTGGCAAGCTACCAGATTTCTACTCTCTCTCTCTCTCTGTCTCTCTCTCACACATATACATACACACACACAAGCACATGCACACGTGCAGAAACAGGATTATGCCTTGTTTTCAAAAGGGATATACTCACATTTTTGGTGGGCTCACAGCTCGGTTGATCTGGTGCAAGTTCTCCAATTAGAAGTGAATTCAAATATTTCTTTACTAGATCCTCATCTTTGTGGAAAGCTGCAAAGGCATCCTAAATACACACACAGAGAGACACAAAATAAGGTTAACATGGAGAAGACTACATGTCTAATGTGATGGACATGCCAGTTAAATCAGCTAGGTGTTCTGTTGGGAAATGTTGAAAAATGCACTGTAGGTGATGCTTCCCAACTGACTCGCTAGGAGACCAACTCCATGACATTGATTCATTTTGAGGACTGAAGCAATGTTATTTTAGTTTACCTGAAACAAGAACAAAGCAGGATCGTCTTCCCCTGCCATGCTCAGGCTTGTGGAAGATCTAGTTTTTTTTACCGGTTTTGCTCCTGCTTCACCCTGCCTCTCAGCATGGAGCAATGGAAAGATCTTGGCCTGGTGAAGAGGCTTCTATGTAAAATTGCTTTCCAGGGCTGCAAATACTGTACATTTCTATGGGATCCAGTATCAAAGAAACCCTTAATGGTTATTTCTTTTCTTTAAAAAGAGGCATGTCTAGTGTTTGTGTCAGAAACAAAGCTTGGCAATGCAGCTACCTCTGGAGCTCTCAGGCCTGAAAGCTGGAAGGAAAGGAGAAAGGAGTTCAAGGCTGACTGTGAGAAAGAAGAGGAGGGAAAAAAAAAGAAAAAGGAATGGGACTACATGGCTGTCTGTCAGGAGCAAAAATGGAGAAAGTGGGAGTATGAAAGCAAGAAGAAAACATGATAAAGGAAAATGACTTTTTTTCTCTCCTGTCCTATGGAGAAACGCCCTCCATTTCAGACTTGAGCTCTTTCTTCTGGAAGAAGCAGCATTTTTCCTCTCTGCTCCAAAAAGAAGGAGGAGGAGAAAGAGGAGATTTAGAACATGCAGAGGCAGCACTAACCTGGCTCAGATCAGAGTCAGAGGATTATTTATTTATGTATCTTTTTTTTTTTATCGCTGCCCATCTCACAAAAAGCGACTCTGGGCTGTGTACAACAAGCCAATAACACAATAGATACATAAAACATACATTGCCTAAAATACATTATATAACAATTATTAAAAAGCATTTAAAAAGTGGTTTATGTTATATAATATAAAAATGTGGTTGCAGGTAAAACAGGAGTCTTGCACCCATGAGCACCATGAGGCAAGTTGTGAACCAATTATGCCAGCAGAGCCAACCAGTAAAGTAAAGAATCCAGGAAAGAATGGAAGTTAGGGGGCTAGGTGAAATAACTTCCTCCACTCCCTTCCTCAGTTGGGGGGAGGGGCAGAATCCACAAGGTTGTAGACACGGCATCTCCCTCTGAGCTTTGTCCCTTTTGTACAAGCATCCTCACCTGCCATCTTGCAGTTTTGACCCCCCCCCCCACAGACTCTCTGCTCTTCCCTCTTCAGTTTGCGCAAGCAAGTCCCTTGTTAACAAAACGAGAGCATTCTTTCCTCAAAAGACAGAAAAGGAATATAGAACTAGAGATGGAAAATACACAAAAGGAAGGAAAGCATGATCAGACTTGAAAGGTTCTGTTATTATAGACAATCTCAAGAAAAGTAGTTTTAGTCTTCCTGTGGAGTTGATTTTCTAGTCTGTTCTACCTAGTGGGGCTGACATAAGCCCACACAAATTATGCAACTCTGTGGGGACCTTGAGATATTTTTTTCACTCCTTGAGACTTAAGCAATACTTTCAAGACAAGAAACAGGATACAGACATGCTGCCATCATCAATCCAACACATGCTGGGAGAACACACAACTACAGATCACAACAAACCCTAAATGCTTTAAACAAACAAACAAACAAACACACCTACATGGACATCCCCAGATGGATGCAACACTGAACTGGATTTCTACATTGAGCATTTTCACCAATAAACCACAATCATCGGTAAAAAAAAAAAAATCCCCCCTATACAATACTCTCAGAAGGGAAGAAGATCCCATCTAAGGCCTCAAGATCAGCTATGATTTTGTAATCAAAGAAGCTAATAAGGAGGGGCAGTTGTCATTATGAATAGTGTTGATTATGTTCAGGAAGATGAAAGGCAACTCCAAACATGGCATTGTATCAACTTCTATCCTGAGATCTCACACCAAGATATTAGAAAGAACTACACAATTGAATGAAAGAATTTTCTAAAGATATAGAAGACTGTATCTATATGCAGAAACTACAGGAACACTGACCAGGCACCTTCTACTTTCTACCCAAAATACATAGAACAGAAAATTCTGTCCTGTTGTTTCAAGCACTGGAAATATTGCACCTGGAATATCAGGTTTCATGTACCTTATGCCACCAGTGGTCCCACCTATATAAGAGAGACCATATGCTTCCTGAGAAATTTGGCAACATTCCTGACAACACCATTTTAGCTACCATGGATGCTGAGGCACTATACACAACATTGCTCACAAACATGGACTTCAAACTATCAAGATAATAACTGATGACAACACAGCACAGCTTCCTACCATACAGGAAACCTATAGATCACCAAGCATACCTATCTCTTCCAGCTTCCATCCAGAATATACGATCAAGTCCACGGTCTACATCCAGGCCTTATGTAATCTGAATTTGTTTTGAGCCACTAGACAGAGATGCTCAACTGATGGGCTTAAACCAGACATTCAGGAGGCTAAACTCCGCACCCAGTGAGAACAAAAGAGTCAGACTGATTCCCAGAGAGGACCTATTGAAATACAGATCTACAAAAACAGAACCACAGACGACCACTGGCTGTTATTTACAGCTCACAACACAAGCTGCTCAAGTGGAACAAATAAGCTACAGTCCATCCTGGACAATGACACAGTACTTTTTTAGATATTTGGTGGCAGGCCCATAGTTGCATACTGTACATATTCAATGAATTCTGAAACAACTCCTCTTAAGCTACAAGAAACAACAGGACAATGATGCTAACAGGAACCAGATCCTACAACGGCCCCAGATGTCTACTTTGCTCCTACATTTACATCAGCAAAACCCTCACCAGCCACAGTAACATGATAAAGTTAGAGGTTCCTACACATGTTCTTCTTCTGTTGTGATACAGGCCATCATCTGCCAGTAATGCCCACCTGGATTCTATGTAAGACTAACAGAGCAGACTTCACACAAAATAGTTAATGGATACAAGTTTGACATCGGAACTCAAAAGAAGGATAAGGCAACAGTAGAGCATTTCAGCCTTCCAGAACATTCCATTACAGATCTCAAAGCAGGAGTTTGAATCAAAGAACCTTCACCAGCAGAACAAAGTGTGAGACAGCTGAACCTATGTACATCAAGAGGTTTCAGGCTATCTCAGAAGGCCTTCAGAAGACAGTGGGGCTTTGACCCATTATAACTGTGTAACTTGTTTCCTAAGGAACCTTCATCTGCATAATTCCCCAGTTTCCTCTTTCCTTTCCCACTTTCCTTTCTTCCCTACTGCCACATTCCATGCACATAAATCCTGTATCAATTTAGCCACTCTGTGCATCTGATGAAGTGAGCTAGAGCTCAGTTCTCCAGCTGTAGCATATAAACTCCTATTGCTTTGATGTGATTTCTTTAATTCTCATTCATTCATTCATTCATTCATTCATTCATTCATTTATATTTCAAATTTAGACACCGCCCATCTCACAAGGAAATTGCATCATTCTGATGTTCTTATAGGCAATTAAATATTGCTGACCTCCTTTGAAGAAGGTATTCTTGTTCATAGAGTGATTGTGTATGGATTCTCCATTCAGTATAATTCTCCCTTTCATAAAACCACAAAAATTATGATTCAGTGTAAAGGTAGAATGTCAAGAGAATATCAATGGTGGTCTGCTGACAAGTATGGCACTAAAACCTGGATGTCCCATAAGAGATGGTTTAATATAAAAAGAGCCTTCTGTCAGGGGTTAATCTGAGGGAAGAATATATTAGATATTTCTCAGACACGTCTAGAGGTTTTAGTATTGCATGTTTCCAGAAAGTGTGATCCTTTTCTACCTGCTGCAGATGCTTCTAAGATCAAAAGCCCTCATAGATGTGCAAGAATATAGAAGATGTCTCTGAATCTATCTATCCATCCATCCATCCATCCATCCATCCATCCATCCATCCATCCACACGCACACACACATATACATACATACATACACACACCCAGGGCCTGAAGGAGGAACTAGAAAGGACGTGGAAAGTAAAGGCCAAAGTGGTCCCAGTGGTGGTAGGAACACTCGGGGCTGTGACTCCTAAGCTGGGAGAGTGGCTCCAACAGATCCCAGGAACACCGTCAGAGCTCTCTGTGCAGAAGAGTGCAGTGCTAGGAACAGCTAAGATACTGCGCAGAACCCTCAAACTCCCAGGCCTCTGGAAGACACATACCACCCATAGGGGTGAGAGGGGAATTTTATATATTTGTGTGTGTGTACGTATATATATGAAAATAGAAACAAATATTTCTTCTAAATATATTCTTGGTCTATAAACCATTGTATTACGAAACATACAATAGAGGCTACAGATCCTAAACTTACCTAGAATTCAGGCCCCACTGAATTTACTAAAAAGTGCTAAAAGCCCACAATACGTGATAGAGCACACACATCTTTGCTACCAATATTACTCACATATTTTAGCTGAGAAAGTTTGCCAGACTGAATTTAGCTTATGCAAGATGTAAGCCGTGTCTATACTTTTGCACAAACACCTCTGAGCAGACCTTCAGATCTAAGCTGCATTTTGGCAAACGGGGAATTGTTCACATTTCCTAGAAGTCAATGAGGTTTAAGCAACTGAACTGAAGCCAGACATTTACCTGAAACTTAAAAGAAGGCTGAAAATCACAGCAACATGTTTCTCTGGCAATCAGCTGCCATGTCCCTGCCCCATCCCCTTCCCAATGCCAATTTTGGTCAGATTTTGTCACTCAGTCCTACAAAACTGCCAAGTGATGCAACCACCACCTGGAGCTTCTCTACATTATGTCACACCACTGAGCTGTCCAACCCAAATTGACTAGGCTTTAGGCAAGAGGGATTCTTTTCCCCTCATTCTGCTAGCTGAGAACCTTGGAGAATGGCCGGGGAAGAGGACCTCAACCAGAACGATGTGCATGCAAAGCAAGTGCTTTGTGGCAGCCCTCAGGTCATTCTGAACTCTCTTTCCCCCCAGCAAGGACTCACCGTGGCATCTTGTCCAGAAAAGTGTCTGATGAGACGAGGCCCTCCTGGATGCCGCAAATAGAACTGGCTGACATCATAAACCTTTCGGTCGATGACCAGCCATCTCTCTTCCTTGAAGTTTCCATTGCCTGTGCGGAGCCCCACCTCCTCCCAGGTGAAAAGCCGGGTGACCCCTGGCTCAACTTCTGGCTTCCCTGCACTGGCTCCTGACTGAGGGGGCATTCTCACTGGGGACTCTGAGTTCCACTAAATCCTGGGCTGTACTGTTTCTCCTGTGGAAAGTTGAAGCAACTCTGCCTCTTCCTTCTGTTAGATGTTGTAGACAACTTTATATACATCTCTAGGAACCACCCACACCACCCTTAACCTTATGTTGCTCCAGAGATGCTCTTGCAAAGCTTTCTGCTCCTCCCTTCCATTACATTTCTCAATGGAGATGGTGTAAGAATGTTTTGCTACCCATAACGTGTACTTTGTTTAGAATATAAAACTGGATGAACAAACATATTTTTCAGTGGAGTTTTTAAATAAACAACAGAATATATCAGTATATAAATTTTTATGCTGGCTTCTGTATATTGGGCAAGAGCATTGTAGCATTCCACAGAAAACTTATCATCAGGAACAGTAATTTCTACTGGCTTCTGGTGAGGATTGATGGCAAACTAGACATCCCTGAAGGGTGGAGATCGGTGGTGAAACAGCAAATTCTGGCTGGCAAAATCTCTCTGGAAAAAGGAGAAATTGTGAGATTGCCCACTTGCACTCTGGAGAGCTGCTCCTCATGAGTAGACTGCAGGAACTGAGGTTTTTGTGGTTGACCTGCAAGTTGAGTGGCTAGAAGTTGAGAGATTTCAATCACACTCACAGCCATAATGCAGCCTATATGGACATAAGGTTCACCGAGCCTCATTTCTTAACCACTTTTGAATGTAACTTATTGATAGCTAACGAGGGATTTCCTGAGTGGCAGGATAAAATTCCACTTGGTGAGTTATTACTTTTTCTGCATTACAAAGGAATAAAGAAAGGACTCCTGGAGGAGTAATGGTGGATTGAAGATGGCTCCAGTTTTTGCAGAGCCTACAACCATGGTAGTTAAGAGGAGCTGGTGAAAAGTCTGGCTCTTCAGAACCATATGCAGACAAAGGAGATGAGTGCATCACCCAAAAGTACTCCTTACAGAAGCTCCCTGTTAAGAGATTGTAATTTAGTGGGTTGAGTGCTCTGGGAGTCTTGGGAATCATCCAGCCCAAGCTGCGGTTTGGAGCCTCCAAAGAGACACTAGATTTGCTTTCACTTCCTCTTTTAATTAACATTGGAAATTACTTATTAGTGATTTACTTGGAAATTAAAAACATTCTGAAAGGCAGGTTGCTGTACATAAGGAGAATTTCCTTCTATCCTGGGAGAAAGAAAATTTAAGTTAGTTTAAAGATTAAAAAGACAAATGTTAACCTTTGGAAAACAGTGAAAGGGAGTCAAGAATGTTCTCCATTCACCACTGAGCTCTATTCACCACTGAGAGAGGGGAGGGGAAAGAGGACAGAGTGAAAGAGCTGTCTGCTGAAGGATTTCAGCTCCGTGCAGAGCTCTTTCGCTCCATCCACTTAACGACCCACGACATCACTTAATGACTGCAACTGGGAATGCCCAGATTGCAGTCATTGAGCAAAGCAGTCATGTGGGTATCTTGCTTAACAAACACTTTGCTCAGTTATTGAGATTCTGGTCCCAGTTGTGGACCTTAGATGAGGATTACCTGTAAAGGGAATATCCTGATTATAAATCAGAAGAGTGACTTGGAGAATTATCTTATTTTGGATCCACAGAAGGGAAGCACTAAATCTCTGAAGTTGCTACTGAAAACAGAAGGAGAGAAAATGATAAGAAATCACTATGAGGAACTTTATTTGAAGAAGCGACTGAAGATTAACCCTGTTAAAAAGAAGAAAAAGGAATTCAAAGTGGACTTATTTAACCAGGTTTAAATTGTATAAATTTTGATTTTGGGTTGTTATTATTGGAATCTTTTTTTTTTTTTGACCAGGATTGCAAGACAATGTAAAGATTTTTTTATATGGAGATAAAACTTTTATCTCCTACTTGTAAGTGAGAATTATGGGTTAGAATGTAAAAGGGACCTATTGGATCTAGTTTAAAATATATATGTTAATATTATTGATATTTTTTATACGTATGGGGATAAGTCTTTTATGTTTTACATATTAGAAAAAGTTATAAGTGAAAATGAAAAATAGATTCATTTGCTTAAGATTAAAACAAATAGGTTATTACTACTGGTATTCTTAATGCTTTTGCTGAGTAAGACTGATCAATATATCTTTCTATAATTTGGTTTGTGAGAGGAAAATTTTAGTAGCCTTCTATATGTTTTAATGTTGGTTTTGATTGCATTTAATAAAGCCAGGCTGTTAGCTTCTTGTGACCTGTAGGGCAATGACAGGAAATGTCACAGTTGGCTGGGGAATTCTGGGAGTTGAAGTCCACACCGCTTAAAGTTGCCAAGGTTGAGTAACACTGAGTTAAAATGTCTGTCCCAGTTTCCTGATCGATCTGAATGGATTCTGGAATGTGCCTAGGAATTTCGCTCCCTTGTTTATTGGTGAGATTTCTGAAATCTGATCCAATTTATGGAATGCAGATGGATGGTAGATCTGGATAGTAGACCATTACTCCTAAATGCCCTCTTTGACCCTCACAGAGGCAGATCAGCATCCTGATTTAATAGGGAGTTGAAAGCAATGAAGTGGGAGGAACAGTCATTTGATCATCAATTGAGGAAATTTCAAAACTGTAAGGTTTACCACACTCAGCTCTAATGAAACTCTTGTGAAACGCAGGTTCAGCAAAAGAAGTTTACTGGCGTGTAACGTAGGTAGATACAAACAAAGCCAGGGTTGGCTTGGCACAGATTACATAGTGTTTTATAGGTTCCCTGTTCCCACGTTTCCCCCCGTTGCCTAGTTACTGATTACCCGCAGTAATCTCCCCCTCGCCCAAATGGCAGATTCAGTCCAGTTCTTTTGTCCTCTTGATTGCTGTCTATTATTTATGGGGTTGTTGTGTTCATTAGGCTGTCCTTCTGCAGGTAAAGCCGGGAGTTCTTAATTGCGCGCTGATCGCTGCACTTCCGAGCCGCTGTGGTTCCCTTTGTCTGAGGCGCTTGAGAGAAGCTGGCTGTGATACAATTTATCTGCTCTCAGCTGGAGTTAACCATCGCCACCTGTTGGCAATCAACGCCTGGTTTGGCTGACGTCCCCTTTTCCCCTGCTTGCGCCTGGGGTGGTGAAATTGACTAGGTGAAACTGAGCAGTGGCATTCGCTGTGCCAGCTGAATCTGACAAAAACAAATCAGAATGAGGACAAAATAGTCTCTATTTCTCTGCGTCCACCATATTTTCACAGAAGAGACCAGAGTTATTCTTTTATACTGTTTGTGTGATGGAATGGAATTATGAAGGCCAGACTCAGGGAGGGAAGCATCCTCTTTCGTCCCCTGAATGGTAATACAGTAAAACGGTAGTACAGTAATAGAGTAGGTTGTGGTGATATAATTTTGATAACTGCATGTCCTATTATTTCAAATTTCCTTTAGTTAGTAGATCACAAGGCAGAATAACAAGTTGTTATGCAAGCATTTTCCCACCTGCTGATTAAATACACCAGCTTGGGACTGGCTGCATAGTTAAGTAATCCATGCTTCTATGTGGGAGGGCTATGATCCCCCCTGTTTAAGGGAGATAGCTATAAGAACATTCCTTTGACCTGGGAAAGCTAAAAGATTGTAAACCTGTCACACACACACAATTAATTAATTGATTGATTGATTTTTGGACATGGTTATTGAGCGGGCAGCAGCCTTGCAACTCTATTTACACCTGGAAGATACTAATTACTAATTATCTGAACCTCTTTCAGTTGAGCTTGAGGCTGGGATATCGGACTAAAATGCTGTGGATTGCCTTGATGGTTGTTCTACCCTGGGAAGTGTGGTTGTGCTCATTCTCTTGGACCTCTTGGTGGTTCTTGACCATGACAACCTCTTGGATCACCTGGCAGGTTTGATGCTATAGAGGCCAGAGGGAATGGCCTTGAAGGACATTCCCTCTGCCCTCTACAGATCCTGAAGATGGTGTTGAGGGGCTATTCTTTGACATTTCACCTGTTGCCCAGTGCTATTCCATAAGATTCCATCTTGCTTTCTTTACTCTTTAATATTTACCTCAAACTGTTGGGAGATGGAACTTGATTCTGTTGTTCCAATAGAATTTAACATTCCCTGGACAAGGGTAAACAAGCTGAAGTTAAATCCAGAGATACAGATTGGGGTTCAGTCTGGAGAGAGTGGTAAGAGTGGGACTGCCCTCAATTCACGACATATCTCTGCCTATATAAGATCTTCACTTTTTCATACATTCAGCTTCTCTTAGTTCCTCAAATATCTCCTGTTCCTTCAAGGAGCTTTGCTCAATTGCATACTTTGTTAGACTTATATGGTGCCTGCAGAAGCTCAAGAGATCCAAGCAGCATTCCCAATTGTGAGGTAAACTAGGCTGAGAGAGGATGACTGCTCTAAAGTCACCCAGTGAGTTTCCATGGCTGAGAGTTAGACTTGAACCTGGACCACCCCTGTCCTAGTTTAACCTCGGAGGTGCCACACCACGTGAGTTCAATACTCCCACTGGCTTATACCTTTTGTCCAGCAAAAATAATCAGTGGAAGAAAAAGACTCAGGGAATTTTTTTTGAAAAATTGGAGAGGGAGGACATCACCTTTTCAGAAGGGTTTTTACCATTCCAGAACTGTTTTAAGACTTGAAACTGGAAAAATGCTGTTTCTGTCAGAATACAGACTGAACATGGTCATGATGGACTCATAATCTTTTATGGCTTATATATTTGCTGGACTATTATACCTACATATGGATGTAGAGTTGTTGTTGTTGTTGTTCAGTTGTTAAGTCATGTCCGACTCTTCGTGACCCCATGAACCATATTGCACCAGGCCTTCCTATCTTTCACTGCCTCCCTGAGTTTGCTCAATTTCATGCTCATTGCTTCAGTGATGCTATCTAGCCATCTCATCCTCTGCCGTCCTCTTCTCCTTTTGCCTTCCATCTTTCCCAGCATCAGGGTCTTTTCCAAAGAGTCCTCTCTTCGCATTAGGTGACCAAAGTATCTGAACTTGAGCTTCATTATCAATCCTTCCAATGAGCAATTAGAGTTGATTTCCTTTAAGATTGACTGGTTTGACCTCCTAGCAGTCCAGGGGACTCTTAAGAGTCTTCTCCAGCACCACAGTTCAAAGGCATCAATTCTTTGGTGTTCAGCCTTCTTTATGGTCCAGCTCTCACAGCCATACATTACTACTGGAAAAACCATAGCTTTGACTATGCGGATCTTTGTCGGCAAGGTGACGTCTCTGCCTTTTAATATGCTATCTAGGTTTGCCATAGCTTTCCTCCCAAGGAGCAAGCGTCTTTTAATTTCATGGCTGCAGTCTCCGTCTGCGGTGATCTTGGAGCCCAAATAAATGAAGTCTGTTACTGCTTCCATTTCTACCCCTTCTATTTGCCAGGGATTGATGGGTCCAGATGCCATGATCTTAGTTTTTTTAATGTTGAGTTTCAAGCCAGCTTTCGCACTCTCCTCTTTCACCCTCATCAAGAGGCTCTTTAGTTCTTCTTCACTTTCTGCCATTAGGGTGGTATCGTCTGCATATCTGAGGTTATTGATGTTTCTCCCTGCAATCTTAATTCCGGCTTGTGATTCTTCCAGCCTGGCATTTCTCATGATGTACTCTGCATATAGGTTAAATAAGCAGGGTGACAGTATACAGCCTTGTCGTACTCCTTTCCCTATTTTGAACCAATCGGTTGTTCCATGACCGGTTCTAACTGTTGCTTCTTGGCCCGCATACAGATTTCTCAGGAGACAGGTAAGGTGGTCTGGTATCCCCATCTCTTTAAGAATTTGCCACAGTTTGTTGTGATCCACATAATCAAAGGCTTTTGCATAGTCAATGAAGCAGAAGTAGATGCTTTTCTGGAACTCTCGTGCTTTCTCCATGATCCAGCGAATGTTGGCAATTTGATCTCTAGTTCCTCTGCCTCTTTGAAACCCAGCTTGTACATCCGGTAGTTCTCGGTTCACGTACTACTGAAGCCTAGCTTGTAGGATTTTGAGCATAACCTTGCTAGCACGTGAAATGAGTGCAATTGTGCGATAGTTTGAGCATTCTTTGGCATTGCCCTTCTTTGGAATTGGAACATAAACTGACCTTTTCCAATCCCGTGGCCACTGTTGCGTTTTCCAAACTTGCTGGCATATTGAGTGCAGCACTTTAACAGCATCGTCTTTTAGTATTTTAAATAACTCAGCTGGAATACTGTCATCTCCACTAGCTTTGTTGTTAGCAATGCTTCCTAAGGCCCACTTGACTTCACTCTCTAGGATGTCTGGCTCAGGGTCAGTGACCACACCAGCATGGACATCAGGGACATTAAGATCTTTCTTGTAGAGTTCTTCTGTGTATTCTTGCCACCTCTTCTTAATCTCTTCTGTTTCTGTTAGGTCCCTGCCTTTTTTGTCCTTTATCATGCCCATCTTTGCACTAAACGTTCCTTTGATATCTCCAATTTTCTTGAAGAGATCTCTAGTCTTCCCCATTCTATTGTTTTCTTCAATTTCTTTGCATTGTTCATTTAAGAAGGCCTTCTTATCTCTCCTTGCTATTCTCTGGAAATCTGCATTCAGTTGCTTATATCTTTCCCTTTCACCCTTGCTTTTCGCATTCCTTCTTTCCACAGCTATTTGTAAAGCCTCATCAGACAGCCATTTTGCTTTCTTGCATTTCTTTTTCTTTGGGATGGTTTTAGTTGCTGCCTCTTTTACAATGTTACAGACCTCCGTCCATAGTTCTTCAGGCACTCTGTCTACCAAATCTAATCCTCTAAATCTATTCATCACCTTCACTGTGTACTCACATGGAATATGATCTAAGTCATACCTGAGTGGTCTAGTGGTTTTCCCTACATTCTTCAATTTAAGCCTAAATTTTGCAGTAAGAAGCTCATGATCTGAGCCACAGTCAGCTCCTGGTCTTGTTTTTGCCGTCTGTATAGAGTTTCTCCATCTTTGGCTGCAAAGTATGTAATCAATCTGGTTTCGGTATTGACCATCTGGTGATGTCCATGTGTAGAGTCGTCTCTTGTGTTGTTGGAACACACACAGTTGCTTAACTATATAAATAGATATACACATATCTACCCACACCTCATTAATACTACATTTCTGTCCTCAGATATCACTTGTACTCAGCTCAGGTTTTCTCAGAAAGGCACTAACTTTGGGGATAATTCTTTTGGAGAGATAGCAACAGTAGCTTCCCCAGGGAATCAGGCACATGCTTTCTGGCTGCAGAGAGTAATGGTGATTGGGCTTCTCTGCTGATTTTCTTGTTCTCAGAAGTTGCTGGCTGTCCTGTTCAGGCATGCTTTTCTGGTCTCTTGATACCAATCTTAGGAGCTGAATCTGGGGAGCAGACCTTCCTCCCCCTAGTGTACGAAAGTGAAATTGCAGGTTGACTACACAAGTTCAGTGGTGAAGGTTGAAAAACTGGGAATACTGGAAAAGAGATGAAAAGAGCAAGCCTTGTGTGATTTTTTTAATGTAAGGCCAGATATGATGCAAAGCGTGGTGGATATTTCTAGGATTGCAGCCAGCTGAGGGAGGAGGTGAACATTTTTCTGCCCTGGTAAGGTACTGTTTCATAAAAGAACTTTAGGCACTTCTTAAGATAATATTGAAAGTGCAGGAACAAACATTTCATTTTTCCCCTTCCTCCACATGGGAATTCAGAGTAAAAGTCAATTAAATCGAGGTCTAATCTGTCCCAGATCATTATGTAGCAACCTCTGACACAGGAGCAACAGGCCTAAGTGAATCAGCTCTGATTCAATGCAAATTGGAGAACCAAGATTTGAAGAGGGAATAATTTGATTCAAGCTATGACTTGACAGCCAACAGAATCAAATCAAGATACCAAGTTTAGAGATATTATTTATTTCTTTGTCTGAAGATTGTTGTCGTTGTCGTCATTTTAAAAAGAGATCTGTTGGCTATAATGGAAAAACTTTGAAACATCTGCAGTTGCTTCATGTTTCAGCAGGAAAGGGTGAAAATTTCAGGGATGATAGACCCTTCAAAGAACATTAACCTGACCAAGTCTCAGCTGTATATCTTTGAGAGGCTCACTGCAGTAAAGTTTTGAAATGTTCTCATGTGTCTTTCCCGTGGTTGAGGAAGCAAAGAAGCCCCCAGCTTGTCCAATGTACTGAACCAATGCAGAAATTATTCTACTTCAACTTAAAAACCTCTTTGGGAAAAAAACAAAAAGCAGTTTTATTCTTCCACCTGTTTACCTGTAGTACCATGTTTGGCATGATGGGGCAGTGTCTGGGTGCCAGAAGGGCTGTAACGGCTGATTCACAATCTTGACTCCTCAAGGAAGAGACAAGGAGGCTATCGTCTTGCCATTAGGGCGCAAGGTAGTTGTTCTGTCTCTGATTACTGGATTTTGTAGGATATTAGGAGGGTTGACATATTAAGAGTTTGAAATGAGGTTTGGAATGGAGATGAAACCCTAAATCAAACAATAGCTAGGAAGCTTGGCCCCTCATCACTGGCAAGATGGAGTTGTGTCAGGAATGTGGTTTGCTGGTAATACCCTAAGCCATTGCTTCCCAAACCTTTTCCTTCATTACCCCAAAACCCTAACTTCGAACAGTCACTGAACAAATGGTTGTAACTCAGGGACTACCTGTATTATAAAAACAATATCACTGAATGATCTTGATGTCATTTCAACAAATCACCACTGGTAATTTCATCGATTTTCATCTTAATAGGAATACTTTGGGAGATTTTTGAATATTTTTTAGTAGGCGTGGCAATCTTTAAGTCAATTTAAATGTCCCTGTTGTGATTGGGTAATGGGGTTGTGTGTTGTTATCCAAAGAAAAACCACTTTTACCCAATTTTGGGTAATATATCCAACTTCGGGAAGCACTGCCCTAAGCTAATTAGTTAGGTAGCAGGAGGAGGCACTCAGGCCCAGTGAGATGTAATGCTCCTGAAATAGACAAGCCAAAGCAAAGAAAGCCAGCCCAGAAAAAAGTGGCATTTGTAGCTTTACCACAGCTCCTGTGTTTAAGAACTGTGAACACTGAAGACAACATCTGCAGGTATTTGCCTAATACTTATTCACTCATGGTCAAGAATCTTAATTCTGCCCCAACTTACAGAATTTAAAGTAAGGTTTCACTCAAGCTTGAACCAATATTCAGAGAGCTCTCAGGCTAGCTGAATTCCCAGTACTAGTGGTGAGACTAGCGCAGGAATGTGTCATCTTATTACCATGAGACAGAGTAACATGAAGGCTTGTTGCTGACCACATTAAAGAGGTTGAGAGCTGAGAAAATGAATGAAACCTAAAGCAGTGTTAGCCTTGTCTCCCCAAAAGAGTCACCTAGAGAATTTAATGAGGTGATAAAATTAATTGGCTGTCTTTCCATGTCAGTATCACCAGTTTCATCACACTGCTCACGACACGCCTCTTCCACCAACATTCATTACTCGTGAAAATGAAGTTGCAATACTATTGCTTAAAATAACTTCTGGAACAGTAGAAAGGCTTTCCAGATCTGCAAAGTGCTCCAAAAGGCCGCCAAACCCTTTACGGTCTCCAGATCATAATTTACTGCTTCCGAGTGGGTCCTTGCTTTGATTCATGAATTAGTGGTATGTGGGGGTGGGGGGTGGGAGTCAAAACTGGCAAGATGTAGATGGGTCATTGTGGTGCAAGCCCCATCCCTTTGGTACTTGCTTGTATTGTATCACTCTGTCTGCCATGTTGCAATTTTGACACACACACTTTGATGGAGACTCCTAGTTTATGAATGTGCTTTGCTTGAGTGATTCACCTGAAAGTTTGTCAATAATATTTTCAAAAATACAGCCTTAATGAAGAAAATACTGCAGAAAGAAAGAAAATTCCAAGTATTTCTAAAAAGCGCTAATGCTTCTATGTGAATTATTTTCAAACTGAGTTCCCCAGCCAAGAAAGGAAATGGATTTATAGTCCTACATAAACGTTTGAGGATTATTTGTGGATGACTTTGAGTTAGGGGAGTGAACTGGTTGGAGGTCATTTATGGCAGCAGTCCCCAACCTTTTTGGCGCCAGGGACCAGTTTCATGGAAGACAATTTTTCCACGGACTGGGAGGATGGGATGGTTTTGGGATGATTCAAGCGCATTTCATGATAAGGTTTTGATATGAGTCTGCAAGCAATTGATTTATTATGGTCTCTGGGCAGTCAAACCTCTCTGCTAATGATAATCTGTATTTGCAGCTGCTCCCCAGCGCTAACATCACCGCCTCAGCTCCACCTCAGATCATCAGGCATTAGATTCTCATAAGGAGCACGCAACCTGGATCCCTCGCATGCACAGTTCACAGTAGGGTTCGTGCTCCTATGAGAATCTAATGCCGCCACTGATTTGACAGTAGGCGGAGCTCAGGTGGTAATGTGAGCGATGGGGAGTGGCTGTAAATACAGATGAAGCTTCGCCATGGGTTGGGGACCCCTTATTTATGGTATTCTGTTTTTATGATATTGTATAATATGTGTACATAGAATTTGTACATAGACTTCTGGAGTCATGAGTAGGTTGTTGCATCAGCCAAGCAATCTAGGGAACATTTAGTCTGGGCCTGGTCTAAAGCCTTATCCACACTGTTGGTTGCCTCATTTCAGAAAAGCCAGGCAACTGTTTCTGGAGGGCAGAAATGGATGACATTGGCCTCTATTAATCCCCCATTCACCTTCAAAGTGACCTCAATGTGCATTTCTCTATTCCACTTCTGAAGTACACATTTTTGTGTTATTTTTAAACCAACCTATGGGCTAAACCTCGCAACTACAAACCTTATCTGCATGCCTTGTCCCTGTATTTAAAGTCTTGCACTATTTATTTATTTACTTACTTATTATGTTCTACACAACTTGTCCTTCCTCCCACCTTTTGAATCTTCTTGGCTTTTGTTTTCTAATGTAGGTCTACAGCTGAAAGGCTTTGCTTTTTGACTACAAAGTATTTGTCTCTATATTGTACTACAAAGGTTTTCCCCACAGATTCAGGTCAAGAAATACGTGTTGATATCAGATATAATGAGTCTGGAATAGTAGTTAAGATGCTGAACCTGGCCTAGGGGGACCTATGTGTACTTTAACCCATGAATCTATCAATCTCTTTTTCTAGACCCATCTACCTTAGAAGGTTGCTTGTCAGAAAGGTATATGCAGTCCACCTTATTCCAATGCTAATTTATGTCTCTCTTGGGTATGAGATTTTACATGGCTTCCATCTCCCCTCAGGGTGTGTGTGAATGTCTCTGTTTTTACATAGTGTATATCCTGTGTGGTGGTTTTACTTACATAGACCACTAGTACTGACTATATTGGGACTTGTGGGACTTGTTAGAAATACATTTCACAGGGTTGCTCTTTGCGGTGAAAAAATGAAGGGAGAGCATGTCAGCTGCCAAGAGGTTTTGGAGAAAAGGCAGGATGTAAAATCTAATACCCAAATAAATAAACATGTCTTTAATACTAAGCCACTGAATGGCAATGTGTACTTCACACCCAATCATAGAAAGTGTTCCTTCCTTCCCTCCCTCCCTTTGTTAGGTTTGAGTCTTGCCTTTTTTCCAGGAGTTCAAGGTTGCATACATATGGAAGTAGAATTCTCTGACTTTAACTGAAAAGTCCCTTATCAAGTATATCTTCCCAAGGAAAATGAAATGCTAGCCCTGCTATAACCAGTTAAATGCTAGGAACACTCAAGGTGGAGAACATTGTAATTAGATGGTGTAAGTGTTAAACTAAGACAATAAGGGAGTAACACATAGGGCTGGAAACTCACTGGTTATCGAGATGGCCACAGCAGTGTTTCTCAACCTTGGCATTTTAAAGTTGCCAAGGTTGAGAAACTCCGGGCTAGAATGTTGCAGCTTCAGATAGAGTTTGTTTGACCCTGGAACTCAAGGGTGCCACTGCACTCTTATCACTCTTTTCACAGCACATGCTGTAACTCAGTCAATGAAACCAAATCAAATTAAAGGTATATTATAATTTCCCTAAGCCTATAAAGAGGGAGTGTAACTCCTCCTCTCTTTAGGCTTGTCCTTGCCTCCAGCACTGAGCAATAAGCCAATTTATGCTTTGTTGAAGATGTGCTGGTGTCCATTTTAAAGAAACTCAAAAATACTCCCACAATAGTACTCCCTCCTCCATTTTTCCCCACAACAACAGTCCTGTGATGTAGTTGTGTGATGGAATGCAGTAGAGAACCAGGTTCTCAGGCAGGAGGGAGCATGTTCCAGGAGGAAAGGGGAGAGACAAGAGGCAGCACAGTCCAGAGCAGGAATGTGGGAAGAGTAAGAGATTTAGGATAGCCACTTCCTAGAATCTCCCTTACATCATGAGAAATGCCAGGCTGGAAGAATCACAAGCCGGAATTAAGATTGCAGGGAGAAACATCAATAACCTCAGATATGCAGACGATACCACCCTAATGGCAGAAAGTGAAGAAGAACTAAAGAGCCTCTTGATGAGGGTGAAAGAGGAGAGTGCGAAAGCTGGCTTGAAACTCAACATTAAAAAAACTAAGATCATGGCATCTGGATCCATCAATCCCTGGCAAATAGAAGGGGTAGAAATGGAAGCAGTAACAGACTTCATTTATTTGGGCTCCAAGATCACTGCAGACGGAGAGTGCAGCCATGAAATTAAAAGACGCTTGCTCCTTGGGAGGAAAGCTATGGCAAACCTAGATAGCATATTAAAAAGCAGAGACGTCACCTTGCCAACAAAGATCCGCATAGTCAAAGCTATGGTTTTTCCAGTAGTAATGTATGGCTGTGAGAGCTGGACCATAAAGAAGGCTGAACACCGAAGAATTGATGCCTTTGAACTGTGGTGCTGGAGAAGACTCTTAAGAGTCCCCTGGACTGCTAGGAGGTCAAACCAGTCAATCTTAAAGGAAATCAACTCTGATTGCTCATTGGAAGGATTGATAATGAAGCTCAAGCTCAGATACTTTGGTCACCTAATGCGAAGAGAGGACTCTTTGGAAAAGACCCTGATGCTGGGAAAGATGGAAGGCAAAAGGAGAAGAGGACGGCAGAGGATGAGATGGCTAGATAGCGTCACTGAAGCAATGAGCATGAAATTGAGCAAACTCAGGGAGGCAGTGAAAGATAGGAAGGCCTGGCGCAATATGCTTCATGGGGTCACGAAGAGTCGGACACGACTTAACGACTGAACAACAACAGAATCTCCCTGGGTATATCTATTAGGTTAGCATAGTATAGATTTAGCCTGGCAAGATTCTGTCTATATGGTGTAAGCAATAAAAGAACTGAACTTGATTGGACTGTTTCTATGTTGTTCTTGGGCTGGGCTGGATACTTGGTAATTAGTTGCACCAGGGTTGTTATCTAATTGGTTTGACCTGGTTCCTCCAAACTGGTTATTAATTTTTTACTAAGTACTAAGGTGGGCAGCTCTCCAGCGCCTTTCACAACTCATGTGCAGGAACTGGCTGCACCCAGAGTGGGGCTCCCTCTAAAGGACCGGGTACCTCTCTGCTCTGCCTTTGGCAGGACATGGCAGGCAGCATCTTAGAAGAATGAAGGGGCAGCCACACAGTCATCCTGAAGGCCCCTGGTGATGCCAGTCCAGAAGCTCTGGGAATGAAGCACAAGGCCACCACCACTACTCATCATCCAGAGAGAGAAGCAGAAGGAGAGGTGAACCCTCCAGCTGTGGGAACCTATCTCTGAGCACATGGGTGCCTCAGTTCCACCTCCCACTTCTTGGTTGGCTCTATTCCTTGCACGCTCAGAAACCAGTTGTGGCCTAATTTGATAACACTCTAGGTTGCACTATCAAATTGCTTTTCTTGTTAGCGTGTTTTTTCCACCACACACTTGGGATTTCCTTCCTGCCCCTGACCTGCCTTCCTGTCCATGAGTCCTGCCCACTTGAGAGAATGGGTTTTGAAGTTCTTCTGTGTAACGTCAGGTATTTGATGAGCAGAGTCATGTTCTCTCTTGACCTTCTATCGTTGGGTCTACCCTAAGTCCTTCAATCTCTCTTCCTAAAGAGTCTAACCATATTGTCCAGCTATTAGTCCAGAATAAAAGTGAAAAACAAAAACATTCAGAACTATGTGTTTCAAGTCATATACTGAGGACGCAATAGTCATATTGGGCATCTGTGAACTCATTTTGAAGTGGAAAGGGATTCTGCATAATTGATTATATGTCATCAAGTTGGTGGTGACTCTTACTAATCATACAGATAAATCTTTTCCAGGATGCTCTGTCCCCTGGCCTGGCCCTTCGGGTCTCCCAACATTACACCCATCACTGTGGTAATTGAGTACATTCACTATTATAGCCCTGCTGGATATATCTTCATTTGAGGGGGAGGGGAAGGAAGTGGAGCCAGGAGCATCTAGTGACAATAGTCCTGGTGGGGGTGATTCCAGCAGTGTTGGAGCTAATGACTCCACTCTGGTTGAGGCAGATCCAGCAAGCCCCCAGGCCTCCCTGCCTGCACCCATTGACAGCCCCCCAGACTCTGACATTCAGCCACCCAGCCCTAAGCAGAGTGTGTGATAAAGATCTAACAGCAGAGAGCTGAGTTCTGTAGGTCAGAGAAGCTTGCCAAAAAGCAGGCCAACAGAAGAACAGACTCTAATGAATACCATGCCTCAGCTGTAGAAGTTCAACATGGCAGATTTATTGGCCTCCTTGCCTGGGAGAAAATGCTGAGAATAATGTCCAAGCCTTAGCAATTTTGTGTTTACCTTACTGTGCTTAGAACTCTGGATTCCACCCCACTCTGTCTCCTATCTTTCCCCTTGCATCGCTTGATTGCTAGATTTCTTATCTTAACCCTTGCCAAGCCTGTTGAGTATATTTAGAGTTGCCATCCTAAGATACTGGTAAAGAGGACTTTCTACTTCTAAAATACTGTTTTGGCAGAGCTCCTATATTGCTGGACTGTGGCAGGCATCCAGTCTGCTGTTTTGCTGGCTGGCAGCCAATAGGACCAGTACAGAAAATTTACCTTGCTGTTGGTCATCCTCTTCTCTTTTTGTCCATCTTTCCCAACGTTATAGATTTCTGAAGGGAGCTGCGTCTTTGCATAAGGTGTCTAAAAGATGATAACTTGAGCTGGTTCATTTGTGTCTTGAGTAAAAACGGTGGGTTGCTTTGTTCTATGATCCATTTGTTTATTTTCTTGGCTGTTCACGGTATTCTGTGCCAGAGTCGCTCTGCAGTGAGATGGGTGGTGAGAAATGTGAAATATAAATAAATAAATTCTCAGGAATTTTCTCCAACAATAAGTTCGAAAGCATCAAGACTTTTCCTATCCTGCTTTTTCCAAGTTCAACTTTTGCTTCCATAGAGTGTCACAGGGGATTCCATTGCCTGCACAATTGTATTCTTCATAGGTATAGACCAGTGTTGTCCAAACTTGGCCACTTTAAGATGAGTGGACTTCAATTCCCAGAATTCCCCCAGCCAGCATGGCTGGCTGGGGGAATTCTGGGAATTGAAGTCCACTCATCTTAAAGTGGCCATGTTTGGACAACACTGGTATAGAATTTTCAGGGTTTCTGACTGTCTTTTCCAAGGCCCTCAATGGTACCCTACTTGGTGCTAGTCTGCACATATTTCTTGAGTGCTGGTTCCTTTACTATTAATAGTTGATCTTAAAAGGCAGAAGCTGTCCACCACTTCAGTGTCTTCCTTGTCAATTCTATGGCGGATTGTTCTTCTTGTCATTAGTTTCTTCTTTTAATCCCATTTTTTCACTGTGCTTCTTGACTTTCAGTACTAGATTTCATTGCAGATCATTTGTGTTTTGTGCTATCAGAGACACTTGGACTGCTGTTTTATGCAAACATTTCATCTGTATCTGAATGGAAGAAAGTTTATAACAAAAACTGGTCACAGCCCCTGATCATCATCCTGAAGAAAGAATGCATTAATACTGCAACCGGAATACAGTGACTGTTGCTAACACTTCAATAGCATGACTTTGGTCTCAGTTTTAAAACAGAGATTTAGTAATGGCAATGGTGAATATTCTATCTCAGGTATACCTCACAGACTAAATAGTAGTTATCATTTAGATCAGATAAGCCTCAATCCTAATGGCCTTTCATAAGGCTTTAAAGACCTGGGTTTGCCACCAGGCTTGGGAATCCAGGTGTGTGGTAGAACCTGTACAGTGATTAAATTGTTGACTGTTTTTATACTTTGGCTGTAGATTAAAAGTTTTTTTAAAAAATGATTTAATATGATTTTTATGTACTTTTTATATTGTATTCTGTTTTTTTGTATTGCTTTTAATTGTTGTAAACAGCCCAGAGTCATGTATGTGAGATGGTTGGCTATATAAATTGAGTAAATATATAAATATCGATGTGGTTGCTAGGAGTTGAAAATGTCTTGATGCCACATAATTGTAATGGTACATGGGAATGACCTTAGGAGACCGGGACAGCTGCAGCCAAGGGAACAGTCAGATAAGAGGCAGCTTTGCCTGCAGCAGGAATGTGGGCATGGCAAGCATCTCTGAAGGGACCCTTCCTAGTTTCTTGGGCTGCAAAGGCAATATAGGAGAAAGGTACTTTCAGACTTGCAAGATTAATGTCAGCCTTGCAAGGTAGTCCAGACAAGAAGCATGCCCAGATGAACTAATTCTACTTTATTGTAAGGTTACTGCAGCTCTTCCCCCATCTCCCAAGGGCATTCCCACATACTATTACAATAATCAATCAAATAATCACATCAAATTGCAGAGCCCTCTAAGGCAGATTAAGTTGCAAGGTAATTTAAATTGCAATTAAGGTTTGCAAGGTAATCTGAGGACATGCCAAGGAACTCTCAGTACCTTGGTCTCTCTTGTCTCAGCTTTCAGAATATAAAGGCATGCTTCTGCATGGTCACTACATCATCATACTTTGCTCATTATAGCCCACGGTTTTAGCCCATGTCCATGAAGGTCACACAGGGATTGAGAATTCCAAAAGAAGCATCAGACACAGTCTCTACTAGCTTACCCTGTTGAAGTGTGGCTTGCTCAGCGTAAAGTTTTTCTGACATATCATCCCACTTTATCAGTGGAACTCTTTGGAGATGAGAATTTTCCTCTATCCCCATGGGAAAAAGTAGGGATTGACTTGTTCACACTCCATGTTCCAATGATTTTTTTGTGAGTACGATTATTTTTCAAATTAATAGTAATAGCTAAACTAGGAGACTTACTAGGGCAAGCAACTATTAAACACATCAAAACTGTGTTTGTAATAGCAGTTAGTGGACTACAATTTGCAGGTGTTAAATCTAAAAAATGTTGCTGTAGCATATAGATTTGAACATGGACTTGCAGAAACTGGTCTGAAGATTATCAGGGGTAGAGGTGCTGAAGTTTACTTCTAATGCCATTGCCTCTTTGTAAATGAGCAACACAAATGGCAGGTCAAGGCTCTGGATTTGCTAATCTTATTTTCTCTCCAGGCTGTGAATCAAATGGAGTGTTTCCAAATTTTAAATTGTACTGTTTTCTAAATCAGGAAACCAAAACTTCGGTTGCTGTAGATTACCATAGTATTCATTCAAAATGTGATATGTTCATTGATCTAGTGACACACACAAATTAAAATGAATCTTTACCACTGAAAAGAGTATCATTGGAATATGCAGCAACCATATTAAAAATCTATTATTTCTAGGACCAGCTAAACCAGTTCTCCCAAGCAAGAGTAATCCCAGTTTTTTCAGAGTACTAAGAAGAATTTGTATGAATTCTAGGGACAATATAATATAAAGTGTATTCTCAAATTATCAATATATTTGATGTGGGTTCTGTATAGAAGTTGATTCTTAGAGACCACATTTGAATTAAATGAACTATATGGGTAACTTTAATTAATTCCCAATCAATGACAGAACAAAAGAAAAAATAATTAAATGCACTTAAATATTTTATTAGCAATTGCCTATTCTTTCCCTATCACATACTGTATATCCTAGACTTGTTCAAGGTTGTCGTGCTTTGCCTTGATTAAAGTACTTTTCACCACTAATGAAAAGGAAATGGAAAATATATGACGATTGAGGAACCTTAGAGGAGAACCTATAAAAAGCAATAACACAGAAGCTCTGTGGAGCAAGAGCAGGGGCAGCTGGGTAATGACTCAGTAAAGCATTTAATTAGAAGCCACATTTCTGCAAGTAGAAAAAAATGGAATATAGGGCCTGATTTGATGCAACATTTTCTTTGAAATATATTACAAGATAATAGTGATGTGCAGTTTTCCTAAATAAAGATAATACAATTACTTCCACATATCTAATCATTTCCCCCTTCTGTGTATTAAAAATTACAATAGGGTGACAAGTTTTGGAGAGGTTTTACGATTGTCTAACTGTGCGTTAAGAAAAAAACTGCTAAAGGCAGTCTGAACATGAATATGCATGACTGAAGTAGGAATATACTGAATATTTGAACATATGCAGAACTGTACTACCAATAATTTTATGTTGGATTTTACCAATGTGCAAGAATATTTGCGACACCAGGAAAAACACTGCACGTGCACAATTTTTATTAAATCGCAGGCTTCAGCACATCAGAATGGTTGGTTGGTTGGTTGGTTGGTTTCTGTGGTGTGAAATAGCACAGGGGCATGCTCTGTAACTTGGCAGGGGGTGGGGGAGGGTTAATGAGGAGCATCCTGCCCATTAGATGCTGCGGAACTGTGACTCCGTATTGAGCCGGGCACATCTGGGCACAGCTACCTGGGCACAGCTCCCCTATTCCACTCTTTCAGGGATCAAAAATGGAAGTAACTATGTGTCCCAGTTCCAGAATTAGTTTTTAAAACTAACCTGGGAACAGAAGAATGCTGGCTAAAAAGTTAAACCAGCAGAATAAAAATCTGGTATTGAAGGAAGATGATCATCTTGATTACTTTATTAGCCCCACTTTAGCAGATTCTGGCTTCCTTCTTCAATGCTGAGTGTTCCTTTTTTTCCTTCCTGGTTTCCCTATTTTAAGTTATAGTTTCATTAGATTGTGAACTCGTATAACTTTATATTACATAGTTCTAGGTGGCTAGTAATGATTAAAATATTTTTATTATGGTTTTTGACTGGCATCAGGGAGGCCCAGGTTCAGCTGTACCCTCAGCTATGGAAACCCACTGGGTGACTTAGGGCCAGTCACTCTCTTTCAGCCCAGCCTACCCCACAGGGTCTTTGTGGAGAATAAAATAAACAGAGGCTTGTTGTTTTTTGGGGGGTGGGGTGGGAATCTTGTGAGTTTTATTGTATTATTATAATGCAGAAGTAGTACATGATATTATTTGGGTACAGTGGTTTTATGCAGTGTGGACTGGCAA
Source organism: Liasis olivaceus (assembly GCA_030867105.1). Classification (NCBI taxonomy): domain Eukaryota; kingdom Metazoa; phylum Chordata; class Lepidosauria; order Squamata; family Pythonidae; genus Liasis; species Liasis olivaceus. The sequence goes on along the minus strand of CM061349.1, from coordinate 105,644,811 downwards.
TTATTAACACTGATGTTTAGAGAACTTAAAGCTTTAAAGATACAGAAAATAAAAGAACTAGGGAGAGAAAAACCTGCCTTTTACTTTCACTATTGTAATTGACTCAGTTTTGCTTTTGGATTACAAATAAGAATGGCAACCAGCAGGAAGGCAGCAAAATTTGGTGAAGGCAGGACAGGGTCGTTGGAACAACTGACAGAAAAGGGAATTACTCCAGAGTTACTACAAAAAACGTTTGAAGAGATGGGGAAGAAAGTATCTGCATCTGTCAAATCTGTTAAAAGTGATCTGGCTGCCTTTGAAGGGAGAATGGAAGAAAGATTTGTAAAGATAAAAGAGCAAATGACAGAAGAAGTCTTCTAGCTCGTGCATTTTTTTTTTACCAGTCGCAGTTTCTAAACTATCTTCAAGTATAGCCTCACACAGAGTATATTGTAATGAGAAGGACACGGAGAAAGGTTGAACCCAGATGAAACGGAGCTACTGATTTTGTTCCTAAAACATCACAGGAATTTCTCCACAGGGAATAATCCCAAAGCATTCTGCATCTGTTTGGATCTCTGTACCACATCTAGCCCCAGGATATTCTCAACATTACCCCTGCTAGTTTGGTTCCAAGATATGTATAGTATGATATACTTGGCTTCTTTCACTTATTGTTAAATGATTGTTCAATTTAAACATAACTTACTGAGTATAACTTGCTTAGAAGAGGGCTTTTGAGATGCATTGCACTAGACTTGTGTGTACAACAGAAAACTTCAAAAAAGAAAATTAAATCATCAAATAATACAATAGCTTATAAAAGGAAAGTGACAAACGCTTATCAGCCCTATGAGGTAGACCACATCAGGAAACTGACTCTACAGGAAGACTAGAGCATCTTAGGGTGGGGAGGGAGGAGGAAGAATTTGAGATGGAACATATTTTGGACTCCTAGCATAGGAAAGACAGTGTGAAATATTTCATTAACTGGAAGGACAACCCACATGTGGAACAATAGCGGCAAACATGAATTATTATGGAACAATTAAGTTCTGATAAGGAAGTGTTAACTTGCACATACAGTATTGCACCTTCCAATTTCAAATTCACTTTCAAGTTCTGCAAAAGTTCTTCTCAGGTGGGAGTACAACAAATAAAAATAGTTGCTTTTGTTCTTTCTCTGTTCAAGCTTTGAAAAGGAGTTCTTCTCTTCAGTGTTGTTCCAAAAATAGAAAGATACATTTTAAATATAATGCCAATATTTGGAAAACTTGCCACCTTAACATATGTTGAGGGCAGAGTATCTGTAAGAAACTGTGGCACTCAGCTCCCAACGAAAGCAACTCCCCTTGAAAACCAATGCAGGTTCAAAGAAAAGTTCATTTATTGAGAAATAGTGCACAGCTCTAAAGGCATTGCTGAAACTGAGCCCTGCGTGTGCCAAAAGTTGATTTTACCCCGTCTCCCATTTCACCTCCCCCCTTCTGTCTTTGAGGCTGTCTTGCGCATGTCACCGGCTCTTTCCTGGTCTCACACTGGTACAGCCTTGGGCATTCCTGAGAACCAGATAACAGTCCATCTGTACCTAACGGTTCACCTACTAGCCTTCCCTCCACCTCTGTTTTCACTATAATGGCAGAAACGAAGCAAGCAAGCTAGCAGGATGGTTGATTGATTCTGACAGTATCCTGGAGAAAATCTATCTATGTGGTTGACACCGACTCGATAGCACATAATCAAATTACTGTATCAATATATATATATATATATATATATATATATATATATATATATATATATTCTGTATATTAAATGTTAGTACAACTTAATTTTTGTTGTTGTTGTTGTTAGATAAAAAATAAATTTAAACATTCTAATATTGTCTTCCCACAACCCAGTGGATCATTTTGCACACTCCTTGTGGTATGTGTGCCCTACTATGGAGACCACTGATCTAGATTACTAAAGGTTGGCTAGGTGCTGCCCCTGCTTTGACTTTGGTTAGAAGCTTGTTAAATAGTAAATCTTCGAAAGAAGCAGTAACAAAGGAAACAAAGAACTAAGAGATGAATTTTTAAGACTGGGTCCTAATTACTTTCTGATTAAAAAAACAGTGAGATGAATTTGTTAATTTCCTCTTGCTTCTTTGTGAGCAGCAAGTACTAAATATATATCAGGCTGTGATGGAATGGAATTATGAAGGCCAAACTCAGGGAGAAAAACATTTTCTTTCATCTCCTGAGGCGCGAGGGAAAGATAAGAGGATGAGACTGGCACCTCCCTGAGGAATTCACAATGTTGTGGCTGGCATTACTTGGGAGCTGGGGTTTCAGTCTGGGAAGATTCTTGCTAGAGGTTGTAGCTAATAAACATTGCTGGACTGAATTTACATGGCCTCTTGGAGTTCTTTGGGCTAGGCCTGACACAGGCCCAGCCGAAGAACAACAGGGAAACAGTCCAACCAAGTTCAGTTCTTTTATTGCTAATACCCTTTTGGACAAAATCTTGCTAGACTAAATCTGTACTATACTAACCTAATAGATATATCTTAGGATAGTCTAGGGAGTGGCTATCTTAAGTTTCTTCTTCCTACACTCTTGCTCTGGACTGTGTTGTCTCTTGTCTTGCTCTCCTTCCTGGGAACCTAGATCTCTACTGCATTCCATCACAATATATGTATAAATTGAAGTTTTAGATGCAGTGGTACTAGTACCTCTCTTCCTTACATGTCCAACATGCATTAACATAGAATAGGTGCTAGGTTATGTCACTCTGTAACCCTACAATGTGTTACCCAGACAATTCCACTAACGGTTCCCCAAGAACCCTGGGTGAGGCCAGGAGGAAAAAAAGAAAAAGGAGCTACTTCATGTCACATTTGGATCTCCCACATTGTGAATAAATCCAAGAGAGTTCTTCAGAGCGTAAGGGGTTCACTTTTCCAAGCCGGGCAGGAATGATTTCTTAGCCGATCAGCCATGAAGCCCATGAACTTTCCAAGTAGGTGCTTAAGATGATAGGGGAAAAAAACAAAAAACCCAGAAGTCACTCACGGATGACCACCCAGAAGATTCTGTATACTTGTTTTTAGAGGCTGAAAGATCTGGGGACAGAGAAGGGAATACTCTCAAGGCTTCCCAAGATTGCAACATAAATATGGACAGATCAGAAGAACTCGTGCCTGATTCTGAAGTAGTTAAAAACACTCTTTGAAACACAAAACACAAGCGTGTACCCAATGCTTTGGGGTTTAGAGTGGGTGATAAACTGGCAGGCCCTCCATGAACCAAGGGATGGGATGGTAGGAAGAAGCAAAATCATGCTGCTTTTGTATGATTCAGGGGCTGTCTCCCCTGCAATAACTGGGAGAGAGAGAGAGAGAGAGGGAGGTGGTGAGACTATTCCTGCCTCTACATATTCCTACTGAGTAGGAGCTGCTGCAGATATTACTCATGTTAAGAAGCAAAGAGGTTTGAGCTGGGGGACTCTGTTGTTTAAAATATCTACTTTTGCATGGTTTTAAAAAGCTCTCATAATGATTACAGCAGTTGTTTTTTTTTTTATAACCAAACAGCATTTAGTTCTAGCATCTAGAACAGAGACTATTACTAGGTTTTGCATATAAGGAATCATGGCCAGTTTGGACTCCAAGGAGAAGGAAGAGGAAGTTGTGATGAAGAACATGAAAGCAGGGCGTACAAAGCGTACCTTATCCAGAGAACCCATCCTTTTCACCTCTGGATTCTGTTGTTCCTTATTCTGAACCAACACCTCAGCCCCCTGGGGTGGGGGGTGGGAAACCACTTATTCAATAAAGGAGTGCTCAATTATGAACTATGTCCATTGTCAGCAGTGGCCTCCTTAGGATTTGCCACCAGGAGAATCAGTAAAGATTGCCAGTTGAGTGCAGGAATAGCTCCTCCATCTAGAGCACAAGAAATTATTGATGATTATGTGCCATCAAATTGTTGTTGACTCTTAGCAGCCCCATAGACTTTCTCCATAACAATCTGTCCCTCACCTGGTCTTTCAGGTCCTCCAGTGGTGTACCCATCACCACTGTAACTGAGTCCATCCACCTTGTTGCTTGGCATCCCCTTCTTTCTTTCCTTCTACCTTTTCCAGCATTAGAGCCTTCTCCAGAGAGCAAAATGTGTCTGAAGTAGGAAATTGTCAGATTGCAGGGAACATTTCAGACAGTGCCCATCATACTTGTTTCAAGAATCCTTGACTCTGCTTTGCTTCTTCAAACTACTTCATCTTTGCCTGTGCCTTAATCACATTTCTTATCTGAGGGTCTCAGATATCATACTGAACTGGGCTTGTGCCAAATGATTTTGCCTGACAAGTTCTTCATGTTTCCAGACCTTGACCAGCCCAACTACCTCCCCTTCTCTGAATCTGTGGGATAGAATTCCATGGCAGAAAACACAAACCAGTATGAGGTACTTACCAATCATCATCATTTTTGAGGTGGACAACCTATGGCCCCAAGAACCTCTAAAGCATCAGCAACCCTGCCAATCAGTGGTATAGTTTAAGCCATCTGAAGGCAGAAAACACCTGAAAACTGTTGTATGCTGTTTAAAGAACATATCATAGTATTCAGCACAACTGTGACTACAATTGGCCATTAAAATGAGCAATGATTTTAGAGCTGCCATTTTACTGGCTTTATTTCATCTATTTAAGGTATTATTTACTTGCTGGTCCACCCCCCCTCCACCCCATTCCATTATGTTATTATGTGTGTACGGTATTTGTTTACACATGGTAATGCATCAAATAACTGTTTCATGGATTCTGCAGTTTTGCAGTTACAAACTAGAAATTGTTCTACCTCTTTCCAAAAGAGATCTTATCTAGCAGGGACCATGTGAATGCATGCAGTTTACTGAAATGTTTCCCCATCACTCATTCCTCAAGGTAAATAATATGGTGTCATGGAACAGATAACATATTTCCAATATTGAGTTGCAAGTAGGCCTGTAGCTCAATGAAATTCTGCATTTCTTCGTTCAGTCAAGTGTCTCATTTTCATGACAATAACCATCACACTGATGTTTTTTAATAGCTTGTATTATGTTGTTGAATAGAGAGAACTGATTGTGCAGCAGTTAGAGTTAAATTTCACCAAAAGCATAATCAAAGAAGACAAGAATCGCTGTTGGGGCCAGTTCTTGTGAAGAAGATCCCCTTGAGTTTTGCTTGTTGAGAAGCTGCTGGTTTCCAGATCACATCTACCCATCCCATCAAGTCCAGCAGGAGGAGTATGTTGCAGGTCCCATCTGCTAAAAAGCTTCATCTGATGAGACCCAGATGACATCCCTTTTCTGCTGTGGCTCCCGCTCTCTGAAACATCATCCCCCCTAAGGTGAGGTTAGCCCCATCCCTGTTAGCCTTTTGGAAGGCTCTGAAAACGTGGTTCTTCCAGCAACCTTGGGGATCCCATGGGGAGCCTGCGCAATGTTTACATTGTGTTTAGATGGATATTCTCGCACAGTCTTGTTTTTATGATCTTACTTATCTTGTTTTTATTTATTTTTTAAAATGTGTTAATAGTTGTGATTTTATTTTAGCTGTTGGTTGTATGCCACCCAGAGTCATGTTTAATGAGGTGGGTGGCTATATAAATGTGTTAAACAAACAAACAAATACATAAAAATAATAGAAGATCCAATCATTTTTTCTTATACATTTTGTTTGCCAAGGGCTTTGTATATTTCCCCACCCAGCATGACAGAAATTTCACTTAAACTCAGATATATTCCAAAATTTTTACCCTCACTGTCTCACAGTACTAACAATTGGTCTTTGTATGAACACAGTAGAATTTTTGGTCAAACAATTTGCCAGATAAAATAGAACCACAGTCCGTTGATTGAAAAGTATGGTTATGCATGACAACTTGGTAAGCAGATGTACCTTTCACTGCTACCCTTTTTAATTTACTATCACCTTCACAAACACATTTGCTACTCTGCTGCTTCCATGCTTCAACCCATAATTTTGTTTTTCTAAATTGAATATAGACAGCAATGTCTGACTTGCCACTATGAGCAGTAGAAAATGTTGACTCACTATGCTTGCAGTGTTACATTTATCTTACTCAAAAAGTGAAGAGTTTTTGTAGTTCTTTACTGAATGAACACTTGCATTTAGGAACAAGTGTTCATTCTTGTCTTGTTTCTTAGCAAATTGCTTTCATGAACACCTCTGCAGAGATTTTTTATCACAAAAGGCAAACTAAAGCATACATTAAAAAAAAATTAAGTTGCATCAATGTGCCCAGTTCAGTGTATTCCAGTGTAGGATTTAAATTAAAAAAAATATTTTTGCCCAGATGGACATTCCAGATAGAATGTGCAGCTCACGTTCAGTTCTGAACAATCCTATTTACTATACTTAACAGTACGGAATATCAAATCTCAAAAGGTGGTATTCTCCCAGTGCACCGGGCAGCACATGCAAGTAAATATTTCCATATGAATTCAAGCACAATTAATACAAAGTCAGCTGCACAGGGAACTTTTCTTCCTTAGGGTTGAATGAAATGAATAGGAGTTTCAGAAGAAAGCAGTTTGCATAAATCCCATTCAGTCCAAAGTGGCTTGTGCAAAGAAGTTCTCAGTAGTCTCTTCTGACAGTCATAAAATGTCAGGTTAGAAGGGACCTTGAAGAACTTCTAGTTCAACCCCCTTCCTAGTGCAATAATCTTCTTATACTGCATCCCTGACAGATGGCCATCTGTTTAAACTCCTTAAGTTACCACCTCCCAAGACCATCTGCTCCATTGCTGAACAGCATTTAAAGTTAAGTTAGGTTGGGAAAATTTTCCTTCTGTCCAATTAAAACCACTGTCCTTCTAATTTAAACACATTACTTCCTGTCCTATCTTCTGAACAATTCTGCCAAATCTTCCATACATCAGGTGTTCAGATATCTGAAGACACCTCTCATGACTTCTCCATGCTTATTCATATTATTTCTCATACATTTTTCCTTCCAGGTCCCTTACCATTTTGGTTGGTCTCCTGTGGACCCACTCCTAAGCTTTGTTGATTGATTGATTGATTTGGTTTGCTTTCTTGCTTTGTTCTCTGCTTTCCTCAGGCCATTGCCTACATGTCACATTGCTAAATTCAGATGGAATCCATACATTTTACAACAAAATGAGGTCCATGTCCTTCCTAAAATGTCCAGAACTGGATGCAATATTCTAGATGCCATCTGACCAATATAGAATAGGGAAGAATGATGACTTCATGTACATTATTATGTATGAGTCTACAGGTGATAATGAAATATGTACATATATTACTATGGTGCACATTATTTAATTATAGTAAAACTAATGTGCAAGTTATTTAATAATAAAAACCTGCATTGCTTTTCTCTTCCTCATCCCCATCTCCCAAGCCCTCATCTGACAAACGTGCCACCTAAAATCAAAAAGACCACAAGTATGTTTCATACTGCACTTCTATTAGAAAGTATGGAACTTATTATTAGGAACGGCTTCTCTATAATGAAGCAGCTTTCAATAAGTCCTTATCTTCCTGTTTCCTATTGTGCTCTTAAGTTGTATGCAAAATATTTTCCCGAATAAACCAATCTAATGGCTGACTAACAAGTAATAAATCTGTCTTTCTATCAATCAGGAAATGAAACACAGAGTCGAACTTTTCTTTTATCCACATCTCCCATTCCATGAGGAGGTACCTCCTAACCTAATGAATTAGGAAAATCAAGGCACTATCAAGACAGCCTGATTATTTCTAAGATTGCTATTTCCCATGCTGCTTGCTCGATGGCAAGTATTTGTATGGGTACAATGGGTGGTTGCTGCAGAAGCTGTCTTCTGTGCCATGGTTGCATCAGTCTGCTGCTCCTCTGATGACTTAAGCCTTCTGCTGCTTACACAAAGTGACCCTCCTACCCATAGTGCTTCTGCTGCTGGATGGCCAGGATGTGTTCCTAGAAATTGGATCATTGCCTCCAAAGCCTGCCTTGTCTTGGGACATACGGTCACCTGTTTTCACTCCCCAAATCTATTTCACATGAAATGTGTTCTGAAGTACAAGGTGTGACAACTACATATTCAAAGTAACAACTGGCTGACCAGCCTTCCAAATCAGATTTATCAGTGTTCTCACACCTCCACCCTGCTGTGTGCGCTTATCCACACAAAACTGGAAATCAAAGAGAATGATTTCTTTTTCTTTTCCCATATTCCCCACATCACCTCATCCTTCCAAAGGAAGCCTCTCTTGTTTTCTTCTGATGAATTCAATTCAATCCAAATGTCTTTCAGATTTGCTTCCTTTGTTACTGGTTCTATTTCTGCACTTTCCTAAGGACATCAACTTGGCATTCACCCATCTATTCAGTGTGGGCTATTTAGCGAAGGAGAAATGAATGACCTAGAACCCAAAAGATCGAGCCCAGACAATGTCTAAAGACTGAAGTACTATTGCTTCTTTTTTGGAAACCTTGTTGTTTCAAGTAAGATAATAGTCCTGTGGACTAGACAAAAAATTCCCTGTTTTTCCCCAGATAGAGACATAACTCACTTCTAGTTAAGATGGTGATTTGAGGGACTTCCGGTGGGGAAAATGGCAGCTTGACTGCCTCCTTTACAATGGGAGATGAGGTCACAGCTGTTTTGAGGCTCAGGTAGGATCCCTGTAACCTTAAGAATTCTCCATAGTTAAGGAGAATCCCTGAAATTGACCCATCTGTCCTCCAGACAACTGTTCCTTGTGAGAACGTGAAACGGAGGTTTTTGCAATCAGCTGGTGACTTGAGCGGCTGGGAGGTGGGGTTTCCAGCAAGTTCGAGGCTGTAGTGAAGCTGCAAAAATATGGACATTAGAACTGACCCCCCCCCCCCCATTTCTAAGACACTTTTTTCCTGGCTTGTTACTTTCTTAGTTGAAGGGAGACTTACTTTGGATACAGATAAATACTTCCTCTTGGTGATTTTCATTATTTTTGGGACTATTTTATATAAAAAAGCTTGACCTGGATATTGGGATTTGTTTATCTAGCAAAAAAGTGAAGGTTTGGATTATTGGTTGTTTTAAGAAATAAGATTAAAGTTTACCTCTTAACAAATCTGTGTCTATGGTACTGGAGCTTGGAATTTTTGACTGTGGACTCTTGTGGAACATTGTTCTTCTTGTTACCTACCACTGTGCTGATTGGTGTGGATTTACAAACAGAGATAATTGGAGAAGTTTTCTTTTACCTCTTTTTTATTTTTGCTTTTTATTTTGGTCTTGGAACTGTTGAACAGAGATATTAGACAGGATGAGAAAATAATGGGTTTGAAAATCAAAAGAGAGGCTTACAAACTAAGGGCTTTTGCTGATGACCTAGTTTTAATTTTACAAGAGCCTCAGAATGGTATTGAACACTTGATGAAGAAAATGAAGGACTTTGGTGCATTAGCTGGCTTTAAAGCAAATAAAAAACAAAAACAAAGATGTTGGTTAAAAATAAGAATACACAAGACCAAGAGACTTTGATGAAAAAAACTGGCTTTAAAATTCCGAAAAAGGTTAAATATCTTGGGGTTACATTGACTAATAGTTTCATGTTGTTTCAGAATAATTATGTTAAGGTTTGGAATAATATTAAAAAAGACTTATTGAGGTGGGACAAATTACAATTGTCACTCTTGGGAAGAATTTCAGTAATTAAGATGAATGTTTTACCTAGGATGTTTTTCATTTCCAGACAATACCAATACTGACAACTGATACACCATTTAAACAATGGCAAAAAGATATTTCTAAGTTTGTATGGCAAGGCAAAAAAACAAGAACTAAATCCAAATTGTTGCAAGATGCCAAAGAAAGAGATGGGCTAGGATTACCTGACTTAAAACTATACTTTGCTGCTTGTTGTTTGGTATGGATGAAAGACTGGGTGACTTTGAGAAATAAGAGGTTATTGGAGTTGGAAGAACATGACTTAAGATTTGGATGGCACAGTTATTTGTGGTATGAGAAAGTTAAGGTTAATATAGATTTCAAAAATCATTTTATTAGGCATGCCATACTGAGAGTTTGGAATAGGTATAAAGCAAGATTATCTCCTAAAATTCCTTTATGGTTGTCACCCTGTGTGAAACAAGCACCACAAATCTCTCTCTAGGTTAGTCAGAAGTAAAGTTTTATTGGAAGCGTTTGCAAAGGCTGGCGGGCTTCGTTGCAAATAAGAAGCCACACTTCTTACAAGTTTCAGCACATTTTATACCCTAGGCCGACGCTCAAACTTCCTCATTTCCCCCATTGGCCGAGGTACTCTGAGGTCACAATCTTTCCGGCTGCTCTAGGATTTCTTCCTGGTCCCTCCCACCTCATCTATGGTAATTGCTTAAGGTTTCAGCTAATTGCATTATACTGATAAAGATTGCTCCAAGTTAATTTGTATTTACATTGTCCCACACAAGGAGACAACAACTTCCTCTCCATCTGCCACTATTTGATAACCATAACACTTAACACTACTTCCTTATCTCTCACACAGCTGCACTCTTAGCATGTTCAAGTTACTATTTCTTTGTCAATAATAACATATTTTATCCATCTCTCACAACCCCAAGGGGTTTTTTTTAGAAAAGAAATGATAGTTAAACAAACATGGTTGACCTATGCTGATTTATTGACTTTTTTTTGAAGGAGAACCTAAATCAAAAACAAGAGAAGAACTGGAATTGAAAGGTTATAATTGTCAATGGTTTGCCTATGCTCATTTGACAGAAAGATTCAACTTGGACAAGAAGAATTATGATTTTACAAATAAGAAAACTGACTTTGAATTGGATTTGTGTACTAATGATAAGCATCTTATTGCTAAGATGCATTACATTTGACTGAAAATGAATATGGGAGGTTATGTTAAATATTGTATGATTAAATAGGCAAAAAATGTGGATATAATATAATATTGGATCAATGGGAGAACATGTGGAGTAAAGGGTTGAAATTTACATTGAATTATAATTTGAAAGAGAATTTTTATAAGATGATGTATCACTGGTATTTAACACCTGATAAACTGTCAAAGATGTATAAGGGAGTGTCAAATATATGTTGGAAATGTAATCAGTGTGAAGATACCTTTTATCATCATTGGTGGACTTGTAAGAAAGCTAAGAAATACCAGGATCAGATATGTACCTTACTTCAGAGAATTCTTAAAGTAAATGTACAATTAAGACCAGAGGTTTTCCTTCTAGGTTTAATGGATAAACAAATTGAAAGAAAATATGGGACTTTGCTTCTATATATGACAATAGCAGTGAGACTTTGATATGCATAGAGGTGGGAGGATTTACAAATACCTATAATCAAAGAATGAATGGTGAAGTTAATGGAATTGGTTGAGATGGCGAAATTGACTATTTCGATTAAAGAAAAGACTTTGTCTAGCTTTGTTTCTGTTTGGAAACCACTTTTGGATTTTTTGCTTGAAAATGAAAAAATGAAACTTTGATTTTGGGATTTGATGATTAGAACTGTCTATGGCTATAGAAATATTGTGTGCTATTGTTAATTTTAGAGCAAGAGTTGAAGTATTTTATATTTGTATCTGTACTGAGGAAAGTCAGAAGTCACTTTTCTTCTTTTTTTCTTTTGAAGATGGCGATGTGAGAAGCTAAGCCTTGCAATAGCTCCTCTGAGAAAAAAAACTTTTATTTTTCTGGACAATTTCATGGCAAAGGAAATTATTAAAGCCTATTTCAGTAAGAAGAAAGCTAAGGGAGGCAAACTAACCCAACCTCAGAAAAATATTGTCATCACTGCAATAAATATTAAGGTATTCTTTGGAGATGCCAGTTAAAAACTAGAAAGCTTCTGCCAAATAATAATGGCTGGAGGGCTATAAATTTCTCCGCCAATCAGCCCACTTCTCCTTTGCATGTCCATGATAAAACAAGTTAAGAGAATGAGCGGTTACAATTTATTATAGGTAATTGTTCTCACTTCTGGGACTATGCATAACTTGCTTTGCAACCTTTAGGACAGGAAGCTGGGTTATGTAATTCCCAACAGAAACAACTAAAAGTTTTTAATCTCCCAGGAGATAGTCAAGATTTGACTGAGGATACAGAGGTCATATTTAGATCTCATGACTGGTCATTACCTCCTACTCCCATTTTTCAGCAACAAATCAGTGAAACCAGTGTGAATCTTGCTGAATCTTTTGACAATGTACCTTGCCCAACTAGATTTAAAATAAGACTTTGCAGCAGACATCCCCCCCTCAATTTTGGATATTTTAGAGTAACAACAGCACTCTGTTAATAGGTTAGGTATGAAATAGGAACTTCAAAGTCCTTTTATTTACTTTTACTAAATTGACCCCCAAAATTGAAAAGTTGAGACATAGGACACAGCAAAAGGGTCAGAGAAGAGAAATAAATGCCGAATGTAAACAAGAGAGTCAGTCTGGTGTAGTGGTTAAGGTATCAGGCTAGAAACCTGGAGACTGAATTCTAAACCCACCTTAGGAATAGAGCCAGTTGGGTGACTTTGGGCCAATTGCTCTCTCTCAGCCCGAGGAAGGAGGCAATGGCAAACCACCTCTGAAAATCTTGCCAGGAAAATTGCATGGACTAGCCCAGGCTGTCACCAGGAGTCAACACTGACTTGAAGGCACGCTGCCTCCCCCCACCCCCCAAACGTTAACAAGCAAATTATCAACCTCCAGGAAAAAAGCCTCAAAATGAAATGATACCGATGCAAGAAATTACTTTAAAATTCTAAACTGAATAAAGGACAGCAGAAGCAAAAGGCTAAAGGGAAACAAATTGGGTGGAAAGCTAAAATTCGACTTTTTAATACAGTAGATTATGAAACTGATAGATATATCACCCTTGGAATTCTAAAAACCAGCTAGCCAAACTAGTCAGAACATTCAATTATCCTATGATAATTCAAATACATTTTTTTAGCTACCTGGGCACTTTATTCAATCCTATTCTTCCTGGCAATGTCACTGGAAGGCGATACTTCTGAAAGCAAAAGCTACTTTTGCTGTGGTACTTTTATCCTAAAGGGGGGAGATTTGTCTCTGCAGCAATTCAAGCTTTAAATGCAAGAATCTCATCTCATACGGAGCTCCAACTTCAATGACAGCTGTCAGCAATAACATAACCCAGCTGCAGGTGAAATGCTTAGGGGCTCTTTTAAACATTCAAAGTTGTGTTCCAAATTCTGTCATTCTCCTGGAAACCAGACAATTCCCTCTGAAAACAAAAGCTTGGCTAAATACAATTAAACATTTGTATCAAATATCTATATACTACTAAAACTCTTGTGCCTGTAACCTTCAACTGGGTGAAACAGTGCATCATAGGACAACAATTTTTGAACCAACTGGGCTAACTTACAGAATGTGTCAAAAATTTGGGACACACATGACTCCCATGGGATTGACATTTGGGAAATGTGTGGCTGCTTCAGCACTGCTGTGCTGCCACACCACCACAGTCAGTCTGCGTCACATGATCGTCGTGGGCGTATCCCTGACCTCCTTCCTGCCTCCCTCTGTCCCCTGTGCCCAATCGGCTGTCAGAAGACCTGATGGGCGAGCGGCGATTGGCTGCTTTGGAAACAAGTCAAAAAATTGAAATGTTGGTGGGCATTGAGGGAGGGATGAGGGAGTGACTGGGATGCCTGCTGGTGGGGTACGGCTGGCTGGGGGGCTCTGGTGGTTGATGTGTGAGCCCTCTTCTTCCCTTGAGGAAGGGGGCTCTTGGGGCTTGCTGGAATGGGGAGTGGGGATGAAGTTTCCTCATAGTCTGTGGCTCCCTTTGTTCCGCCTCCCCCCAGCAAAGTGGCAGGTAGTTCCATGGGTCAGCCGAGGAGGAGGAGGGGGAGGAGATTTCACCAGGGGTCTCCTGAGGGTTGTAAGAGGAGGGCAAATGGTGCAAGCCTATATTATATGTGGAAGGGAGGGAGGAAGCAAAGTCAATGGGGAAGCCGGCAGCAAGTTGTAAATTGCTAACACTCCCACTGCTTTTTTGCCCTTGGTCATTCTGTTTCTCTGTTTAGGTAAGGAAATATCTCTGAAATGATGACCCAAGGGGTCATGGGTTGTCTAGTATATTTTAAAAAACAAGAAAGCGATGCTATGTGAAACTTTGAATGTTTCTTATGTGGATATGAGGTTTAAACAAATCAGATTGGTCAGATTGATCCCAATTATTTGTTTTCTAGGAGTAATGATATTGGCATTTTATTATATTAAATTAAAATTATGGGATAACTTAATAAGGAATGAATGGCAAATATATTATAAGTAGATTTCAAAAGATTCCCATCTCTCAAAGATGTTGTCCCTGTAATGGCATTGATCTTGAAACTGTGAATCATATTTTATTGTGGAGTCCTTGGGGTTCTCTGAGCTTGGTTCTTTTCTTGCAAACATTTCGTTGCCCGGCTAGGTAACATCTTCAGTGCTAGAATGGAGTGGGGTTTGCTCTCTGTTTATATACAGTGGCCTGCCCTGCCAGTGTTGGTGGGGGTGTGTGGGTTTTGTTTTATTTTTTTTTCTGGTAGTTTCTTGATTAGGGTATTGTTTACTGCTTGATTGTATGTCTGGTGGTGATCTTGGTGTTAATCTCTGCTTATCTGGATGACGATTGCTGGTGAGGAGATCTTCTGGTCTTTTGTTTTCCTTTTTATTGTCTCTTTTGAATAGCTTGTAGATGTTGTTTATCTCTATGTGTCTGTTGATGGCTGCCTTGTCTGAATACCAAGCTTCCAGGAATTCCCTCACATTTTTGGATTTAGCTTGGTCTGAGATGCTGACAGTTTCCCAGTTGAATCTATGGTTAAGTCTGTCCATGTATTGTGAGATGGAGTTTTCATTGTGTCTTCTGACTGCTAGTTGCTGTTCATGGATGCGCTCTGCTAGCCTTCTGCCTGTCTGTCCTACATAGTGGTTGTTACAGTCCCTACACTGTATGTTGTAGATGACCTCTGTTTTTTCTTCTTGGGCTACTGGGTCTTTTGGTTTGCTTAAGATGTTTTGGAGGGCTTTAGTTGGTTTGTGTGCTATGGAGATGCCATGTGGTTGTAGTAGTCTGTTGGTAGTTTCTCAGACATTTCTGATGTACGGCAGTGTTATCCTTTTCATAGCTTGTGTTGGTTGTGTTGTAGTAGGTTGAATGGTCAAGCACTTTTTGATGAAGTTGCATGGAAATCCATTTTGTTGGAAGATGTTGTATAGGTGGTCTGTTTCCTTTTTCTGCTGTTCTGGGTTGCTGTAATGCATTTGTGCTTGCTTAAATAATGTTCTTACATAGCTCCTCTTGTGGGAGATTGGGTTGTTACATTGGTAATGGAGTACTTGATTAGTGTGGGTTGTCTTCTGATAAACTTGGGTTTCTAATTTGCTGTTGTTTCCTCTGCTGATGAGGATATCCAGGAAGGGTAGCGTGTTGTTGTTTTCTTCCTCTCTGGTGAATTTTATTACTTTGAAGATGTTGTTGATGGTTTCATGTGTCTTCTCTAGTTGTTCCTTTTTTATTATTACAAAGGTGTCATCTACATACCGGATCCATACTTCAGGTTGTATGTGTGGAAGTGCTATAGTTTCTAGGCGTTGCATTACAATCTCTGCTATGAGTCCTGACAGTGGTGATCCCATGGGTGTGCCTCTGATTTGTTGGTATATTCGTCCATCAAACTGAAAGTAGGTGGTGAGGCAGAAGTTGATGAGGTCCATGATTCTGGGTTTTCGATCTGGGTGTATTTGGTTAAGTCGGATGTGTTGTGTAGTACTGCTGATATGGATTCTTTCGCTAGTTCTGGGTTTATGGATGTAAAGAGTGCTGTGACATCAAATGAGACCATAATTTCATCTTCATCTATGTGTACATCTTTGATTTTCTGAAGGCACTGTAGTTAGGAGTTGATAGAATATTTGCTCTTCTTTGTGAGATGTCCAAGCTTTTTTGTCAGTTCTTTCGCTATGTTGTATGTTGGAGTCCCTGGTAAAGATACAATTGGTTGAAGCGGTATATCAGGCTTGTGTATTTTTGGTTGTCAATAGAAATGTGGGAGGATGGGTCCCCTGCTTTTCATCCACCACTGTTCTTCTTTTGTGATCTGGCCTTTCTTGGTTAGGTCGTTAAGGGTTCTCTTGATCAGGCTGTCTAGTTTCTGTATTGGGTTGGTGTTAACTGGGATGTAGGTTTATTTGTCCTCTAATAATTTTTTGGCTTTTTGCAAGTATTGTGATTTATCCATAATAACTGTGGTTCAGCCTTTGTCTGCTGGGAGGATGATAATAGTTTGGTCCTTCCTTAGGCTTTTGAGAGCTGCTCTGTCCTCTGCTTTGAGTTGGTGCTGAAACTGTGTTCTTCTGATCTGTGGTATGATTGTCTGCCTTATGTTTTCCTGGGTCTCTGTATATAAACAGACAGCAAACCCCACTCCATTCTAGCACTGAAGATGTTACCTAGCTGGGTAACGAAACGTTTGCAAGAAAACAACCAAGCTCAGAGAGCCCCAAGGACTCCACAGTTCAACCCTGAGCTACACGTATTCGCTTCTATTGGTATCATATTTTATTGCACTGTGAGTTTTATAAAAGTTTTCAGCAGGATATAATCTGCTTATTTTAAAATCAAGGTCAGGAAGAGATATTTCTGAATAGCTTATTTTGCTGTTATTTATTGTATTTTATGGCACACTATATGCACTATGGTTACAAGAAGAAACTTACTTGCTACTTCTGCTAATGGACAGAGTATAACTAGATGCCTGAGTCTCTCATTAAATGTCCATCCACGTTCATGGTATTGTGGCAGGCTTCTAGATATTTTGAATTAAAATTTTCATAATTCCTGGCTACTGGCCATGCTCTTTGGGACAAATACTCATAGCAAAAAGGTCTAAGAAGGGAGAAAGTTGCTTGTTCTCCTGTGTCTGATGTGCCTCTCTTTTGTTTAATCCACAAGTAGGCTGACGTAAGTGTATCTCCCATTTTGAAAATGCATTGGTATCGGGAAATAAATTAGAATGAAACCATATTTGAAAAAGTGACTCGTGGGAGCATTTCCATGCCCAGAAGTATCTATAGCTTTGGAAGTAGGCCTTATGAAATGCTGATTCTTTGCAGTGTTTCTGTCCCTGAATAAGTTTCCTAATTCTCTGCCTTTCTGCTGTTGGTATTTACAAAAGTGACTGTTGGTGATGATGCCTGCTAGACTCCTATGGAGAGCTGCCATGGCTCTTGCACAACATATATCGCCATTCATCAGAACAAAGATTTTTAAATACTGATATATTCTGTTATTTATTCAAAAACTCCAAGAATGATATTGCTTCTTTTTCAATGTTATGTTCTAATAAAAGTCCATGTACACCAAAAACTGACTTCTGCAGCATCATGAAGGAGCAAAACACGAGGGAGGAGCAGAGAATGCAAGAGCATGCCTGGAGAAATAAAAATTTAAGGAGGGTGTGGGTGGTTTCTAGAGGTGTATATAAAGTTGTCTGCAACATCTAACAGAAGGAAGAGGTTTTCTGTGGAATGCTACTATGCTCTTGCCTAATATAGAGAAGCCAGGATAAAAATTTTATATACTGATATATTCTGTTGTTTATTTAGAAACTCCACTGAAAAATATGCAAGTCCATCCAGTTTTATATTCTAAACAAAATGTACATTATGAGTAGCAAAACATTCTTACACCATCTCCCACTGAGAAATGTAATGGAAGGGAGGAGCAGGAAGCTTTGCAAGAGCATGCCTGGAGCATCAGAAGGTTAAGAGTGGTATGGGTGGTTGCTAGAGGTGTATATAAAGTTGTCTACGATGTCTAACAGAAAGAAGAGGCAGAGTTGCTTCAACTTTCCACAGGAGAAACAGCACAGCCCAGGAGTTAGTAGGACTAAGTGTCCCCAGCGGGAATGCCCCCTCAGTCAGGGGCCAGTGCAGGGAAGCCAGAAGTTGAGCCAGGGGTCACCCGGCTTTTCACCTGGGGGGAGGTGGGGCTCCGCACAGGCAATGGAAACTTCAAGGAAGAGAGATGGCTGGTCATCGACCGAAAGGTTTATGATGTCAGCCAGTTCTATTTGCGGCATCCAGGAGGGCCTCGTCTCATCAGACACTATTCTGGACAAGATGCCACAGTGAGTCCTTGCTGGGGGGAAAGAGAGTTCAGAATGACCTGAGGGCTGCCACAAAGCATTTGCTTTGCATGCACACCGTTCCGGTTCAGGTCCTGTCTTCCCCAGCCATTCTCCAAGGTTCTCAGCTAGCAGAATGTGGGGGAAAGAATCCCTCTTGCCTGAAGCCGTAGGGAATTCCTGACATTACAGAGTGGTCATTCTGGGTTGGACAGCCCAGTGGTGTGACATAATGTAAGGAAGCTTCAGATGGTGGTTGTATCACTTGGCAGTTTTGTAGGACTGAGTGACAAAATCTGACCAAAATTCAGAAGTGGGGCAGGGGAGCTGATCGCCAAAGAAGTAGGTTGCTGTAATTTGCAGGCTTATTTTCAGTAATGGAAAAGGGTACGTTTCTTGCTGCAGTTCTGTGTGCTATTAGATTGCTTAAACCTCACTGACTTCCAGGGGATGTAAGAAGCTCCCCATGTGCCAGAATACAGCTTAGGCCTGAAAATCTGTTCAAAAGGTCTTGTGCAAAAGTATAGATACCATTTAATTTTTGCCCAAGAAAAAATCAGTTTGGCAAACTTTCTCAGCTAAAATATGTGACTAATATTGATTGAGTATTATGTGCCATCAAGTCAGAGTCAACTCTTAGTGACCACATACATAGATTTTTCTCAAGGAGAATCTGTTTTCAACCCGGTCCTTCATGTCTACCAATGGTGCATCCTACAACTGAGTCCATCCACCTTGCCACTGGTTGTCTTCTTCTTCTCTTTCCTTCCACCTTTCCCAGCATTATAAACTTCTCCAAAGGTCATTTGTGCCTCAGGTGAGAACTCTGAGTTGATTTGTTCAATGATCCATTTGTTTGGATTTTTTGGATATCCATGGTATTCTCAGGGGTCTTCTCCAACATCAGAGTTCAAAAACATCAATATTCCTTCTATCCTTCTTCTTCAAAGTCCAAGTTTCACTTCCATAGATTGTAACAAGGAAAACCATTGCTTGCAGGATTCTGATCTTTGTAGCCATAGACACATCCCAGCATCTGATTATCTTTTCCAAGGCATTTGTGGCTACTTTACCAAATGCTAGTCTGTGGTGAATTTCTTGACTGCTTGTTTCTTTACTGTTGATGGTTGATCCTAAAAGGCAGAAGCTAGCTATCACTTCAGTATCTTCACTGTCAGTTCTAAGGCTGATTGTTCTACCTGTTGTCATTAGTTTGGTCTTCTTTATGTTTAATCATACTCCAATTTTTTCACTGTGTTGTTTAACTTTCATTGCTTGAGCTTGCAAATCACTTGCATTTTTGGTTATCAGTATGGTGCAGATTGTAGATGTTTCTTCCTCCAATTTTAACCATATTCTAATTCAGTTTCCCTCAATATATATTCTGCATATAGGTTGAATAAATACAAGGACAGTATGCAGCCTTGTCTTACTCCTTTGCCAATTTGGAGCCAGGCTGTTTCACCATGTTCTGCCCAGACTGTAGCTTCCTGACCTGTAGTATAGGTTTTGCATGAGGACAATGAGATATTCTGGGATTCCCATTTTTCTAAGCACATTCCACAACTTGACATGGTCAACATAATCAAAGGCCTTTCAATAAAAGTACATGCTGGCTTCCTAATGCAGAATAGACTTAAGGAAGCTCATATATAGTGTTTTATGTATAGTGGCTTGTTGTGTTGCAATACTGTATTGTATTTTGGGATTAATAACTCACTGTAGACCACAGAAAGTAAACCTTATGTGTCAATATGTTAACATTCAAAATGTTAAAAGGGAGGACTGTGGGAGTGTTGTATTTCAAGAACCATTTGTGATACAAATGCATCACAAATACACTTTGGATGCTGAATGGAATACACTATGCAGCATAACCACAGTCTAAATTATGTATGGGACAATGTGTAACTATGTGTAACTACGTATATCACTATATGTAACTATGTGTGACTATGCAATTTACAGGATAATTACAGCCTCCAAGGACACAGGTTTCAAGCACCTGTGTTCTAGCAGAGGCTAGGAAGAATGACATTAAATAAAGTTCAGCATGCTTGCTTAATAATCAAGAAGGATCAGTCTTGCTACACCTTTACAAATGAAAGCATAGTTTGCAAAAGTATAGCCTGCAAGGATGACTAGTGTGGTGTAAGAACAGATATGTATTACACAGTATAAATATTTCTCCTGGGCATTGTCCCATAAACAGAGCTTTATGACATATCTCAATAAACTGCAGTAAGCCTCATTCACTTTGTTGTTCTAACTGCTTTCTAATTGTAACAATATTCTTTGGCTTTCTGAATTAGCAGCATGCATCAATAACAATGTCTTGCTCTTCCCAGAGCAAGCTGTTTGCCATAGAACGGAATGGATAAAATCCCCAAACAGCAGAACATAAATATTGGAAGGAGCCGGCCTAGTTCACAGGCTTCATAGATATTTAAGGTACAGGGACACGAAAGAGGACAAAAAATTAAGGCCAAATTCGTAGGGGTCAGAACGGATTAACCATATTTACATTGAACCTTATGGGAAAATTTGATTCGGGTTGTGACCAATTCGGGTCGTGACCAGAGTCATGGAACGAATTAAGTTTGTGACCTGAGGTACCACTGTATGTATGTATGTGTGTGTGTGTATATATATATATATATATATATATACATACACACACACACACATACATACACACACACACATACATATATATACATATCACAAGGTCTGGATATGGGTACAAGTTCAAGAGTGGAGTCACCATCAGCCACCTCCTCTACATGGATGACATCAAGCTGTATGCTAAGAGTGAACGAGACATCGACTCACTGATCCACCTGACACAGATCTACAGTGAGGACATTGGGATGTCATTCGGACTGGAGAAGTGTGGCAGGATGATAGTAAAGAGAGGGAAGGTAGTTAAGACCGATGGAGTGGAACTACCAGTGGGCCACATAGCAGACATAGAGACCAGCTATAAATACCTTGGTGTCCCACAGTCACATGGGAACCATGAGGAGGAGGCAAGAAAGACAGCAACATCCAAGTACCACCAAAGGATAAGATAGGTCCTGAAGAGCCAGCTCAATGGGAAGAACAAGATCCATGCCATCAACATGTATGCCCTGCCAGTCATCAGATACCCTGCTGGTATAGTGAGCTGGCCAAAGGAAGACATGGAGGCTGCTGATGTGAAGACCCGGAAGCTCCTCACAATGTATGGAGGTTTCCACCCCAAGTCCAACACCCTGTACACTGTACACAAAGGCGCAAAGAGGGCGGGCGGGGCCTGATGAGTGTCAAAGCCACTGTCCTGGACGAAACTCGAAGTATCCAGGAGTACATCAGTAAGATGGCACCCAAAGATGAGCTGCTGAGAGAATGCCTCAGGCAGCAGCAGACAAGGCAGGAGGTTCAAGCGCAAAGAGGGCGGGCAGGGCCTGATGAGTGTCAAAGCCACTGTCCTGGATGAAACCCGAAGTATCCAGGAGTACATCAGTAAGATGGCACCCAAAGATGAGCTGCTGAGAGAATGCTTCAGGCAGCAGCAGACATGGGAGGAAGTTCAAGCGGAGGAAATACCATGGCAAGACAAGCCCCTGCATGGGATGTACCATCAACAGATAGCTGAGGTGGCTGACATTGGGAAATCCTAGCAGTGGCTGGAAAGGGCCGGACTAAAAGACAGCACTGAGGCACTGATCATAGCAGCACAAGAACAGGCACTAAGCACCAGATCCATAGAAGCAGGGGTCTACCACACTAGACAGGATCCAAGGTGCAGATTGTGCAAAGAGGCCTCAGAGGCAGTCCAACACATAGTGGCAGGGTGTAAGATGCAGGCAGGAACAGCATACACTGAATGGCACAACCAAGTAGCTGGCATTGTGTACAGGAACATCTGCACAGCGTATGGGCTAGACCCCCCCAAGTCCAGATGGGAGATTCCACAGAAGGTCGTGGAGAATAACAGGGCTAAGATCCTGTGGGACTTCCAGATCCAGATGGACAGGCAGGTACTGGCTAATCAACCAGACATCGTGGTAGTAGACAAAGACCAGAAGACAGCGGTAGTGATAGATGTAGCAGTGCCAAGTGACAGCAACATCAGGAAGGAGCATGAGAAGCTGAAGAAGTACGAGGGCCTGAAGGAGGAAATAGAGAGGATGTGGAAAGTAAAGGCCAAAGTGGTCCCAGTGGTGGTAGGAGCACTCGGGGCCATGACTCCTAAGCTGGGAGAATGGCTCAAACAGATCCCAGGAACAACATCAGAGCTCTCTGTGCAGAAGAGTGCAGTGCTAGGAACAGCTAAGATACTGCGCAGAACCCTCAAACTCCCAGGCCTCTGGTAGAGGACCCGAGATTGAGGAAGACACATACCACCCGTAGGGGTGAGAGGGGAACTTTTTTTATACATACATACATACATACACATACATATATATACATACATACATACATACATACTGTGTGTGTGTGTGTGTGTGTGTATACACATATACACATACACACACACACACATTAATTTTCCCCAATACATAAAATTAACTTTCCACACAGTAGGCCCAAAAGATCAGGGGGTGTAAGAAGTATAGTATATGGTATTTCTATGCAAAACTCAGATTAAACAGTGTAACTACAGGAATGAACTGCTTGAGTTAGCTACAGGAATTAGCAGCAACACTGAGGAGTGACATAATTTTGTTAGCTTCCAATGTAAATTCATCATCTGTAATGAGAAAAGAATCAGGCCTTTTTAGGGACCATCTTCCTCAATATTTCTAACATAGCAGTTTCACACTGGAATCATTAACTGAAGATGTGGAATAACTGTGACCTTTGTCCCATCAACCTAATGCCCTTGAAAACAGAAAGGATGGCTCTAAGGTTTCCCCATTTGCTCAGTTACTTTGTATTTCTATCCTTTTCTACTGTGTTACTGATGGGGGGGGGGGGGGCAGGCAGGAGAAACCAGCTAGATCAGGAATAACTACATGGTAATTGCTCTTCCAAAGAACAAATGAAGACTGGCATGTATGTATATATGTATGTATATATGTATGTATGTATTTCAACATTTTCTATGCAGGGCGGGATAAGGAACTGGTAGCTTGATATGCATAACCAGCATCATGCCAAACCCAACTGTTTCCGGAAGGATCCTGATCTCAATATGCACCCATTTCTCTTCAGCTTAGGGAAGCCCCTCTCTGTGGAGGTGAGTAAAGGGAAGGTCTTGGAGTGGCTAAAAGAATGTAAAGGATATAGAAATGCCTATGTTTAATTAGAGAGCATCTAGCAATTTATCACCAGTTTCATTCAATTTTACATGTTCAGTCATGAGCACATACAGCCCTGTTTCAACATTGCTCTATGGTCTAAAAAAATCAGTAATTTTGATTTTCTCCCGATTTCCAATGTTTTCTCGTTAAATGTGCCTTGTATGTGCATTTTGATCTCAGAATTGCTCAATAATATTCAAAGGATTATAAATTCCTGGGCATCTTCCAATCAGAGACGGGTAGCAAATGGCTTGTGGGCTGCATGCCGAGCCTGGTTCCCCTTGTACTTTTCTTTTGGTTCCCCAAACCCCCAGTTTCCACCACTGAGATTCAGCAACACAGGGCAATACAGGTGCTATGCCATTTGCTACAGACTTTCACTGGGAGACAAATGAAAAAATTCTTCCTAAACCTGCCCAGTCTGAAACTACTCTGCTAAATACAAAAAAACTTGAAAAAACGTGGCTATTCTGATTTGTGTAGTATGCTGATGTCATTAACAACTCCTATGAGCTTCCAGCAAGACAAAAATATTACTGCAAATATTACTGCACTCTTCATCATCTAGACATAGTAAAGTTGCCTATGCCCAGTATCCACTTTTGTCCAGATGGGATCAATTAAGTCACTTTATATTTAAGGTCACAGAAAACAAATTATTTAGGAATGTATTTATATGATTTATTGAGCTGCCCATCTCACAGCAGTGACTTCCACGATGCCAAAAATACTGCAAATAAGCACTCTTCACCCTCCAGGAATAATACAGTTGCTTGTCCTATTTCCACTTTTGTCCAGATGGGATGGATCAGGTCACTTTATATGTAAAGTCACATAAAAATCCTGCCCTTAATGAGCAAAAGCATAATTTTTTACAGTTCTTGAGCTGAACTGTGAAGAAGAGAGGTTATTAGGTCTATCCTGAAGAGTGGTTTATTTGGCCCTGCACTAAACTGCTGCTTCTGTTGCAGCTTGGGAAGAAGAAAAAGAAACACATGCCTTACCAGCACCAGCACAAATATTTTGCCGGTGAGTACCTCTGCCATTTTGTGCCAGAGAGTTAATTCAACTGTAAAACACCAGCATCAATTCTTCCATCAACCTTGCAGATCTCATGGTGAGCCTGCAAGGTGGCTGTATGAGGTTAAGTGATTGTTGTTCTCCTGCTAGCTGGGGGTTTTTCATGTTTTCCTGTTTTTATTTTTGTTCTTATTTTTGTTTGATATTTCTTGAATGGTTATATGGTTTAAAACTATGTCTGTAAGTTGCCCAGAATCATGCTTTGTGTGATGGATAGCTATATAAATTTGCTAAATCAATCAATCAATCAATCAATCAAAGCTAAGGCAAAAGATGGCTTAGGAGAATATCTGGGATCAAAGGCCAAACTGCTTTGATAAATATATTCAGTTTTTCCCAGCTGAGTTACTCCAGATGTGTGACCATAACTCCCAGAAAGCTGGAGGTCTAATCCAGCATATATGAAACATGGCAAGTTAGGTTGAATGGATGGTCAGTAGATAGAGGGATTCTGTAGCAATAATTAATTAGCCAATAGGAAATGGGAGAGGAAGGAGACTCTCTCAGAAATGCTCGTAATTTTGAGTGACTCTCACATATTTGTGTTCTTGCTTTCATTTTTTCCAGTATTGGCACCCTTAACATTTGTCGCTTTTGTGCAGTTAATCATATTGCGCTATGCAGTTCTGAGGAAAAGATGGAGTGTAAGTGACAGACACACAGACACAACTCTTGCTGCAATGGGACTGTGTGTATCTGGGGACTGAGTGGAACACTGTTTGCATCATCACTGTTCACAGAAAGGGAGATGCATCAAAAAGAATGAGACATTGCCTTGATGACGGAGATGCCATTACTATTTTTTCCAGGCATTGGAGACACAAGATACCATTAGTGTTTTAGCTGTATACATTTCTACCACTCTCACCCCTCACCAAGTGCCACAACCAAATTGCTCTCTCTCCTCCTTCTAAAATGTAAATCAAACTTGCTATGTATTTTTGGTCACAGAGCCATTTTGAGTTCTCTCTCTTCTCTCCCAGAGCTACTCTGGACCTGCAAAACAGAGAAATAGCTCCTTGGTAGAGTAATGCTTTCTTACTCTATTGAGCAAGTGGCTGTAGCAAGTGGCTGTCAAAGGGCTGTGCCTTTGGAAGACAATAAGCCATCTGTAGAAGAGAGACCTTCTCAGTTATTTTATTCATTGGATGCCTTTTTCTGGGCTATGATACAACAGGAAATCTGTTGTGATCCTGTGGTTGGGGCTATTGTTGGAGTGGGAAGGGGGCTGCTACAAGATAAGTAGCTATTATGAAGACCCAACTGGAATTCTCAGCACTGAGAAGGCCTTGCATATGTTTTGCATGTACCTGGGACAGGTAGAAGAAAATGAACGGGTGGATGACTCCCCTTCCACAGGAGTTGAAATTCCTTTTGTTTTCTACTGAGTGTGGCTTTCTTCAAGAACTCAACTGCTCCATGAAACTTTACACTGATTGGTTTTGAGGTCTGCATGCCCCATTGGTAATATTCGTTCCAGGACAGAACTGACCAGTGAATTCCTCTGCTGTTGTGCCATGTCACAGTGCAATGGCTTTCTTTTTAATATGATCTTTCCTCAGGGCGCTTCCCTATATATTAAACGAACTAATCTGAATCATACAACATCACAGATTTTAAAATCAACCCAACTGCAGAAAGCAATTAGTAGACTGAAACTTACAAAAGCAACCTTTTCTCATCCATTTTACTCTCCTTTTCTTTTTGCCAGGATATGGCTATTGTTTTGTCCTACAACGTCCGCGTCTGTCTCATGTATGTTCCTGTAATGGGATTCAAGAGCTTCATGGTGTATTACTGGCTTGCCAGGTAAGGATCGTTCTAGAGAATTCTCAGCTGGGCTGCTGCTGCTGCCGCCTCTGCTGTGCATGGAGGTATGAAACGTGCCATCAGAATGAGGGAGACTTTATGTGTGGCACTTCATTCCCCCGCGATCATGCCAGTCTGAAGAAGGGCATCATGTTGCAACGTCTTGTGAGTCAGGAATCACAAGGAAAACTGATTAGGTCCTTGACCTGGTTTGCAACATATTACATATATGACCTTGACACTGTAATATCTTAATGCAGCAGTGATCACAGCAGGGGGCAGAAACTAATGAGGGTCAAGCCCACTTAGTAATTGCACGAGAGAACACCAGGAAATATTAGGCCTGTATACTAGAGTAGAAAGGGGTTTTTTTTAAGTTTTTTGAAAAGCATTTCAAAAGAAGGCAATGGGAAACCACTTCTGTATTTTCCCATAGCCCCTCATCCCGCAAAGCATCTATATGTTCATAGAGTCACCAAGAGTCAAGATTACCTGGAGGAGACTTTGCATTCTCCCTTCCTTCTCTAAAAACCTGCGTTTCAGCACTAGCAGAAAGGTGATCCATAGACAATAAACCAACAAAGAGCCAGTTTGGTGTAGTGGTGAAGGTGCTGGCTTAGGAACCAGGAGATGGTGAGTTCTAGGCCTCCCTTAGGCATGAAAGCCAGCTGGGTGACTTTGGGCCAGTCACTCTCTCTGAGCTGAACCCATCTCATAGGGTTGCTGTTGTGGAGAAAATAGGAGGAGAACATATTAGGTATGTTCGCCACCTTGAGTTGACATAACATGCAAATATATATGCAGGATAAAATAATGATAACAACAGCAACAGCAACAGCAACAGCAAATGCCACTTCTACAAAGAAGCTGAAGAAACAGTGGACCACCTAGTTAGCTCTGCAAGAAAATTGCACAGACTGGCATGACAAAGTAGCAACAATGGTACATTGTTAAGATAGTACCAATAGTAATAGGTGCCTTGGGTGCAACCCCCAAATGTTTGGAGCACCACTTGAACACCATCGGCATTGACAAAATCACCATCAGTCAATTGCAAAAGGCAGCTTTACTTGGAACAGCTTACATCCTCTGGCGATACCTTTAATACCATCAAACAACATCTGCTTATCCCAGGTCCTTGGGAAGAATTTGATAGGTGGATAAAAATGCCAAATCCTGTCTGGCTGACTATGCAACCAATAATAAAAATAATACTGTAACTGGTAAAGGGATAAGATGGTGCTCTGGCATCAAGACTTCTATGGTGCTGATATCCATGGGAATTATAGTGCTCTGTGCATTGGGAGCCCTTGAACATTTGAAGTATAATTAAATAAATGCCTCCCTGAGTAATAGACATAATGAGGCTGTGGAGTAATCTTCTTTATTCCCTTCCTTTTAGTTACCTGCCTTCCACTGGAAGATAAACCCTGGAAAAAGTGGTGGACTTTATAAGGGGAAAGACAGTAGACTACTGTAGAAAAATCAGAAGATGTTTGTCAGGAAAGTTCTGGGTTAGCCCCTTATGCAATTTCAGAAAGCATATTTAAGGCAATAACCAAGCTTGTCCCAGATATCCTATTTAGAAATATCAAAACAATGAGTTCTTCTCAAATAGTATTTTATAATTATTGTTGCTTTATTTCTCATAATTACTTATTTCCACAGGCTCCTAGAAGCCACATGGTTTCTCTGGGTCTCTCAGATGAGCCACATCCCAATGACCATCAATTACGAGCAGAGTTTAGACTGGGTCTCTGCCCGGGTGAGAACATTTCCATTTCTGCTTGAAGGCACCATCTTTCTTCCACTTAATCCATTAATGTATAAATGCTTTGGGGCACCCGGTCTTTGACCAGAGGGCTTTCATGACCGTCACTAAAGTTCTCTAGTCACCATCATCTTTGGGAAAAGGCAGGAGCTTGATTTTTTGCATGGATTGGCTTCTTGTCTTTTCAGCTAGAAAAGGGGATTCTGTTGCAAAGGGAAAAGAGGGGTGAAAAGGATGGGAGCAAATAATCATGCCAGAAATGATTAAGAGGATCATAATTAAGATTATAGGAGAGACTCTCCAAGAAATGAAAGAAAATGAAGTACACAGAAGCTTTTCAGCAGGAGGATGCTGAAGCTGATGCAGAAAGTAATGGAAGATCACTAAACCTAGACTTTGACTATATCAACAGCTTCTGACCTGGGGCTATAGCAGAAGGATAAGAGCACTTAGCAGCAATATAATATTTCAGAGTATTCATACTGCTTCAAAGACATGGAAAAGATTAGCCAGCATAACTAACCTCACATTACAGAAAATACTAGCTTGCCTTGTGCTATCGCCTGAATTGTTACCAAATGCTGAGAGGTGAACCAATAACACATCTCACCTTCCTGGGAACAAATTCCTTTCACATCAGTGGGGCTCACCGCCAGGTAGGCTTGTATAGCAGGGATTCACATTGTGGGAGATTCGAATTGAGCAAGATCCAGGTTAAAGGATGCGCTGAGCATATGCAGAGTAATAAGGAGCAGAATGATATTGTTCACAATATCACTGTCTTGGATGCCCTGGCAAGTTTAGCCCAGCTGTCAATGAATGCCAGCAGTTCAAAGTTCAGTTTATTGAAAAAGAAAACCTCACTTCTACCTGAAGTACACCTGAACAGAGGGAGGCACAAGAGAGAGACGAGGGGAAAACTCCCTAAACACAGACTGTCATTTAAGTAGCCATAGGCCAGGCGAGAAACAGGCACAGGGGCAGCAGGTGAAGACCTTCCCCTTCTCTGTCCGTCACCCTTTGCCCTAGTGGTCAAAAGGCTGTCAGGTGGCAAGGGAGAGCGCCGTTGCCAACACCACCTTCGAAGGGGCTGATATCCACACTTGGCCTCTGGGTGGTGTGCTGGAAGTTGCATCTCAAAAAACGGTAGGCGTGGATCAAGACAACACCTACATTTGATTTCATTTCATTTGTGTCTGTGTGTGTGCCTTTGAGTCGCTGTTGCCTCCTGGTGCTTGCCTGGACAACTCCCTGCAGTTTTCGTAGCAAGGTTTTTCAGAACTGGTTTGCCCTTGCCTCCTTCCTAGGGCTGAGAGAGAGTGACTGGCCTGAGGTCACACAGCTGGCTTTGTGCCCAAGGCAGGACTAGAACTCACAGCCTCCTGGTTTCTAATCTGATGCCTTAACTGCTACACAAAAATGGTTCTCTCCTTCATTTACATTTGCTTAAAACTAAAAATAGTTTACGTGCCTACTTTCCAGTCTTAATATGTTCTCTTACTTTTCTCCTTTTCTCCTGTCAAATTAAGATGACAATTTGCTGTCAACCTGCAATGACTCTTGGCACCATTGCCAAGGCTGTAGGGGCCCTGTGTGATCTCGGACCCTCAGATTGTGCACCTCTGATGTGTAAGATTCCACTGCCAGTCTCTTAGCCACTAGGTTATGGCACAGGACACATTGTCCATTAGAGCTGGCCTGGGTCAAAAAGGTTTACACTCGGGTGCTTAGAAAAGAAAGAAAAAGAAACCAAGCAGAACCCCCAACACACAAGCCAAGTAAGAGTTACTCATTATAGAGCCTCCCTATGATAGGAAGCCGCAGCGGCTGGAAAGAAAGGGACCAACTGGAGGTCTTTACCTGCTGTCTCTTTCTCCCTTAGCTCTCAGCAACATGTAACGTTGATCATTCCTGGTTCAATGACTGGTTCACTGGGCACCTGAACTTCCAGATTGAGCATCAGTCAGTATGACCTGGAGAAAAGGTCAGGCCATAGAAATGTGGGGGGAGGGGCGAGACCTTCATGGCAGTCACAAACCACATGCAGCCGACGTTAAGCAGGGCTGCGATGTTTGGGACCTGCCAAAAGTTCTGGGATAGTCACCTGACACCATCTCTTCTTCTCGCAGCCTTTTCCCCACCATGCCTCGACACAATTACTACAAGGTGGCTCCTCTGGTGAAATCTCTGTGTGCCAAGCACGGTGTTCAGTACGAGCGCAAGCCCCTGCTCACTGCTTTTGGAGATATATTACGGTGAGTTCATGGCTGAGGGAGGCTCCTCTTGGGCACTGGCTTATCCAGTGATAAGGATAAGGAGCCAGGAGCAGCACATAAGCAATTGCCATGGTGAAGAGGCCCCCGCTGCCATAAATCCCCTTCTCCTTCCCCTTTCTCTTTCTGCAGCAGCCTGAAGGACTCTGGGGGGCACTGGCAGGAAGCTTATCTCCATGCATTAGGAGAGGAAGGCACTCAGACAACAGAAATAGATTAACTTGGTAAGAAAGGGCAACTTTTAATTATGGAGAGAATAGGATTCTTCCAATGAGGAATGGTTCACTGCTCTGTTCCCCTTCCTTAGCACAGACATCAGGATTTGGCCACCTCGCATGTCACCATTTATGAATGGGAGAGAAGCAGGGGGCTGGGCCTGAGAGAGAAAGATGTTCAGGCAGACCTCTTGGGATCTCTCACTTTGGGTTGATTGGTACCAAAAGTAGGAAAAGGGAAATAACACAAAGAGTGTTTTCCTTTAAGAAGGTTGGGAGCATTGGCAAAGGAGTTGATAAAAATTCACACTTACCTTCTCTGACTTGCCTACTGTTGCCATTCCTTGGAGACCATTATGACGCAGTTCCGAATGTAAGTTTCTTTAATGAGTCTTTTTTCATTTCTTGTCAGTGGTTC
Source organism: Liasis olivaceus (assembly GCA_030867105.1). NCBI lineage: Eukaryota > Metazoa > Chordata > Lepidosauria > Squamata > Pythonidae > Liasis > Liasis olivaceus. The sequence continues at coordinate 105,613,815 of CM061349.1, read as the reverse complement.
GTTCAGTTCTCATGACTGCCTGCTGGTGTTCATTTGAAGAACTGAAGACTGGTGGGGACCTTCCTCCAGGACCCTTCCCATGAGATGTTAAGTCAGGACCATCTTCTTTGTGTGCTGCTACCAGAAATGTCCTCCCTTTCTCTTTCTTCCCTTCTATTCCCAGGTCAGAACTTCGGTTTTCTTACAGCTTTTGGAAAGCCATTTGGCAATTCCTGTCTATATTTAAATGTTTATTGAATTCAGTACTTCTATTATTTTTGTGAAATAATATTGGACATTATTTTATTCTGGTTTATAGTTTTTTGATAATTCTCTGATGTGGGAAAGCAGAGATGGGTATAGCTGAGGTGAAATTTGAACTTCTGACACGCTCATTCTCTTGTGATAATGAAGAAGCTGGGGCAAAATGATTCCTGCCTTACTCCATTTGCTAAGGTGGACAATAAAGCTGCTTCTCTCTGGGGATGCGCCTCCTGTGATTCTAAACTTTAAGGTAAACCTTGGTGGCTGCTTGGAACAAGAGGGCTGCCAAGACCTTGGGTGGGATCACGTCTCTGCGACCTCTCCCCTCTTGTGGATCCCATCATTCTCCATAGTTCATGGAGGAATTGTGGGAGATGAAATGGGAGACGACAAGTCTAGAGCGTCGCTGGTGCTCAAACTCAGCCAAACACAGGCTAGAGCTGTTATTAAGGCCTATCTTGTGGCAGGAAGGGTGGCAAAGCAGCAATACCCCTCCGCTCTTACAGCTGCCCCACAGCCTTATTTTGGGTGACTCATCCCCTCTTGGGTAGAAGAGGCTCAGAAATCCACCTGGAGGGCTGTGCGGAGGAATGTGCTCAGCATCTGTCAGACAAAGTTGCCCAAATTTGTTCTCAGTTGGATGCTGGCCTTATTGTAGGTCTTATGGGGATGCCCGGAGCAGATTCTTACCCTGTTATCTGGATTGGTTTGAACCTGTTGGGCCTGAGGAAGTGGACAGGGTCCTTAGGACTATGAGTTCAGCCACCTGCTCTTTGGATCCATGCCCCTCCTGGCTAGTTAAACTGTTGCGCAGAGTGCAGCAAAAAAGATCCCAAAAATCCTGCTCTCAGGTAACTTACACATCAGCATGAGAGCTTGCAAAATGCAATATCCATAGTTAGCTTTCCAAAGAAAATCCAGTCAGAAAATATAAACTAACTGGTCTTTATTGATAAAAATGCAAAACTTTATAAAATACAAGTTGCATACAAAATATAGGATATAACAAAGACTTCTTCTCACCTTAGCTTCCAAGACTTAACCACAACAAAATCTCTAGCTAAAAAACACTCTCAGAGAAGAGGTACACTACTTGGTTACTAGTTAAGACTACATAACCTATAAAAACCTACATGGTTAACCTTACAAGATAAACTGAACAGGCTGGGCATTTAGCCCTCCCGTTATATTGCCAGCATGTACACCCCCACTGAATAACTAACATACACATTACAGTAGGTGGCAGTAAAAATCATAACAGAATCACAAGATACTTTGTTTACATTAACTTTAGACGAAACATTTGTTGTACAGGGAACGGGATGACTCTCTTCCCATGAGAAAATCCTGACACCCCTCTCAGCCCGTTCACGACACAACAACACGTGTTACAGATAGTGTAAACAACTGATTACAGCAATACATAAACAATTTACATTCGTTCTAATCCAAGGTTTGCTAACATTGCTTCATGTTGTCCAACAGGCAATGATTTGGTAAATACATCTGCAAGATTTGTTTCAGATGCACAATACACAAGATCAATGAAATTTTCTAACATAGTTTGTCTCACATTTTTATACTTTACATCAACATACTTTGTACGAGCTCTAATGTTTTCTGTTTTAGCTAACCCTATACAGGCTTGGGAATCTTCATACACTGTATAAGGCAATGACACTTGAATGTTTAAATCAGTGAATAATTGATGAAACCATCTTAATTCACAGATTGCTTCTGATAAAGCTGCGAATTCAGCTTCTGCAGTAGACAAGGCAATGGAGGTTTGCTTCCTTGCTTTCCATGCAATTGTAGATTCACCAAATTTACAAACAAACCCAGTTATGGACTTTCTGTCACTTTCTTCTGCAAATGAACTATCAACAAAAATTACAGGCTTTTCTGACCCATAAGTTGACATTTTAAGACAAAAATCTATTGTACCTTTTAAATATCTCATTAATCTTTTCAATCCTAGCCAGTCATGTTCTGTAGGATTAGCTACCTTACGGCTCAAAATCCCAACAACATAAGACACATCTGGACGTGTCCATTGTGCTAGGTGTAGTACAGAACCAATCACAGAATGATACAGTGCAGGTGTTTCACACAACTTTTCACATGTTTCATTTTTCAAAAAATCACAAGTCATTGGAGTTTTTACAGGTTTTGCATCTAACATTCCCATGTGTGTTAACAACTGTTCTATCTTTTTCTTTTGACTCAGATAGACGTCTCCATTTTCAGCTCTATGCACTTCAATCCCAAGGTAGTATCTTAACATACCTAGATCTTTCAATTTAAAATATTGCTCTATTTGCTTGGCAAACTCTTTTACCAAGTTTAAAGAACTAGTAGCAAGACAGAAATCATCAACATAAGTGAGAAGTACTGTATAATCTTTTCCAGTTCCTTTGGTATATACACATTGATCAGCTATTGATTTCTTGAAACCAATTTCCAACAAAGCTTTATCTAAGCATTGATGCCAACATCTCCCAGCTTGTTTCAATCCATACAGTGCTTTACGCAATCTGTGTACTTTCTGGGAATCCTCACATGTGTAACCTGGAGGTTGCTTCATATACACAGTTTCATGAAGCTCAGCATTTAGATAAGCTGTATCTACATCAAAATGATGTACAACCATATTTCTTTGTGCAGCTAAGGCCAACATTACACGCAATGATTCAGGCCTAACTGTAGGTGCAAATGTAAGATTATAATTCACAAACTGTTCTTGTGAATAACCTTGTGCAACCAATCTAGCTTTATACTGAACAGTATTATCAGGTAAAAGCTTTTTTCTAAACACCCATCTGGAACCTATGGCTTTTTCTGATGTAGGTAAATCAACAATCTCAAAAACATTCTTATTTACTAATGCATTGAACTCAGTATCCATAGCTTAATTCCATTTATCTTGTTCATCAATTGGCAATGATAACATTTCCTGAAAATTTTGTGGCTCACAAGTTATTTGACACACCTGACTTGTTGAATAACAAATCTTTCTGGTGGAACACCTTTTGTTATTCGTGTTGATCTACGAGGAATCTCAAAACTCTCTTGTATTTCCTCTACTTTCTCCTCTTTCTTTTCTAGTTCAGCTAAAGCCTCTGCTTCTTCTTCTTGCTTTATCTGTGGAGAGGAGGGTGCAACAAGTGGTGTTTGCTCTCTAGCTAAATCTGTCTGTGACTCCAAAAAAACCTCTGAATTTGCATGCAGCCTTTGCCAATCAGAAGGCTCTTCAAAATTCGCATTTCTAGAGATAACTACCCGGTTTCTGCCCAGATAAAATCGATAACCCTTTAACTCCTGAGAATAACCAATAAATCTCAAATGCTGTGTTTTTGGTTGGTTTCTCCTTCTTTGAGACTTAGGAATTTGTACATAAGCAAAAGTTCCAAATGTACGCAGATGCTTTAAGCACAGATGTTTACCATACAGCAAAAAATAAGGAACTTCATTCACAGCTGAATTCCAGTGTCTATTAGTAAGAAATACCGCTGTTAAAATTGCTTCACCCCAAAATCTGGCTGGCAATTGATTACCAATGATTACACTATCCTTAATTACTTTCAAAACACCGATCTTGCGCTCAGCAATCCCATTCTCAGCAGACATGCCCACATTTGTTAATCTGTGGAAAATGCCTTTCTTACGTAGCCAATTTTTAAACTCAAGACTCATAAATTCACCCCCTCTGTCAGTCTGCAAACTCCCTACTTTATATCCATGTCTTTTTTCAACCATAGACACAAATTCTTTGAAACGAGAGAATGCTTCAGACTTCTGTTTCAACAAATAACAAAATGTGAAACGTGTTTTATCATCCACTAAAACAAACATGAATCTTGCTCCCCCTTCACTCGGAGGAAACGGACCAGCTAAGTCAGCATGCACAAGAGCAAATGGTCTTGTAGAAATCCTGCTGCTTTTTCTGGCGACAGGGGCAGATTTTATCTTAGATTGTTTACACACGGTACAATCAAGAAACTTAGAACACTTCTTGAATCTCAGTTCTGGATACACTTTGGCCATTTGTGACAAACACTTCCATCCAGGATGACCTAATACTCTATGATAATGATGAATGCATTTATCATGTAAAGGAACATTACCTGCACAACTTCCAATTAACACATCTTGTTTAGGAAGCATTTCATACAATTGATTAACCATTCTCCCTCTTGCACATTCAGCCCCCTCTTTTGTAACACAGCATTCAGAACCTTGGAACATAACAGAATAACCAATGCTAGTTAATACAGGGACACTGAGAAGAGAAAAATCAAGTGTAGGAACACAGAGTACATCAGAAACCACTTCTCCCAAACAAGGTATGAACACTTCACCTTGCATGGTTACTTTAGCTACAGAACCATCAGCCAAATTAACCTGTTGAATTTTAGGTTTGCATTTAGTCAACAATAACTGCTCATTGTTTACAATGATTTCACTACAACCAGAGTCCAGTAACCACTTATCAGCATTACGTTTGTCTCTGTTAGAAATCAAGGCAGACACCAGTCTAGTACTCCCTTGTTTCTTAACTGTTGCTTTTCCACGACGGACAAACCTTCCGGAACTCTCAGCAGGCTGATTTTTCATAGGACAGTCTTTTATAATATGCTTGGTAGAATTACAACGAAAACATTTTCTCACCAAATATGCACATTCTGTGCCAGCTGGAGAAGGTTGCTGCTTTACGTTATCAAGTCTTTTCTTAGGATTAGTCTGCATGTCACGTGTGCATTGAATTTCTTGTAACCTATTTGTTAAATACTCCACAGTTAGGTCGGCTATTGGGAGCGACTGTACGGCTTCTACTAATATGTCAAACGACTCATCCAGACTTGAAAGAATTATACATGCTTTTTGTTGCCCGGGAACGATCAGATTACGATCTGCCAACTCAGCAAACAAAGTTTTCATCTTATTCAGGTGCTCAATTACATTAGCTACTGGCTCCAACTTAAGGTTATACAATTGTTTTGTCAAACTTACGATATCAGATGCCGTTTGCCTCACATAGATCCCACGCAACGCCATCCAACATGCGTTAGCAGTTTCCAAACCACGAACATGCACCAATTCTGAAGACTCAAGTCCCAAAATCAAATTACCATATGCACGATCCATCAAAGCTTGCTCTTCATTCGTGGGTGCCACAGGGGGTGCGTTGTCTACATAACGCCAAAGCCCCTCTCTCATGAAAAAAGATTTTATCTTTATATTCCATGTTTGGTAATTCTTTGAATTCAACCTTTCAAATGGAAGGCTCACTGCTGCAGGTGGAGCTGCTGCCATATTTCACTTAAAACAAGCACTCAACCACAGAGAAAAAATCCAAACTGCAAACGAAACAGTCACAGGCAGGGTAATAAATCCATAAATCACCCGTCACTCAGGAATGTAAGTCTTTGCTTCCAGCACGCCTGGATTCATGCCTTTGACATCATTCCTGGAGCCTCACGCCTGGAATCCTGTTCCCGGAACCACTGACCTCAGTCTTGGGCACTTGGTCCTGGTTCTGCATACTGGGTCCTCTCTGGACTCTGAAACTTAGTCCTGAGATCTGAGCTCTGAGCCCTGAGCCCTGGGCCCATAACCTGTTGTGCAGAGTGCAGCAAAAAAAGGTCCCCAAAATCCTACTCTCAGGTAACTTACACATCAGCATGAGAGTTTGCAAAATGCAATATCCATAGTTAGCTTTCCAAAGAAAATCCAGTCAGAAAATATAAACTAACTAGTCTTTATTGATAAAAATGCAAAACTTTATAAAATACAAGTTGCATACAAAATATAGGATATAACAAAGACTTCTTCTCACCTTAGCTTCCAAGACTTAACCACAACAAAATCTCTAGCTAAAAAACACTCTCAGAGAAGTGGTATACTGCTTGGTTACTAGTTAAGACTACATAACCTATAAAAGCCTACATGGTTAACCTTACAAGATAAACTGAACAGGCTGGGCATTTAGCCCTCCCGTTATATTGCCAGCATGTACACCCCCACTGAATAACTAACATACACATTACAGTAGGTGGCAGTAAAAATCATAACAGAATCACAAGATACTTTGTTTACATTAACTTTAGACGAAACATTTGTTGTACAGGGAACGGGATGACTCTCTTCCCATGAGAAAATCCTGACATAAACCTGCCGCAGGGTGTCATGTGGGTAGGTTCTAGCAGTGGTGAATTTCTCCTTGAATGAGGGGGTTGTTCCTGCACTTCTTAAGGAGGCGCTAGTTCACCCCCCCCCCCAAGAAACCATTGCTGGATCCCACCATACTGGACAATATTTGCCCAGTATCTAACCTCCGCTTTCTGGAGGAGGTGATTGAGAAGGTAGTTGCACAGTAGCTTCAAAGAGCTCTGGAAGAAGCAGATTATCTGGACCCCTTTCAGTCCGGATTCAAGCATAGGTATGGGACGGAAACAGCATTGGTTGCGCTTTAGATAATCTCTGGCAGGAGTGGATGGTGGGATTGTGCATCCATCCTAGCTCTGCTTGACCTCTCAGCAGCCTTCAATTCCACCAACCATGTATCCTTCTGGACCGGCTCCAGGGATTGGGAGTGGGCAGCACTATATCTGCTGGTTCTCCTCGTTTCTCCGGGATCGGTTCCAGTCAGTGATGATTGGGGAGGAGAGATCCTGCCCTCGGCCTCTACGTTGTGGTGTCCCACAGGGGTTGGTGCTCTCACCTCTCCCTTTTAACATCTACATGAAGCTGCAGGGTGAGATCATCCATCACCATGGGGTGTGGTATCATCAGTATGCTAAAGATACCCAATTATATCTTTCTATCCCTGGTGAATTAAGCACTGCTGTTGATGCCCTATCCCAGGGCCTGGAGGCTGTAGGGGCTTGGATGGGGAGCAACGGACTTCAGCTGAACTCTGGCAGGATGAGTGATTTTGGGTTTTGAGGCCCTCCAGTTCAGGGACTATGCCATCTTTGGTACTGGATGGGATTGCACTGCCTCAAACAGACCTGGTGCACAATATGGTGGTCCTTCTAGACTCACAACTACTCTTGAAGAGCAGGTGGCAGCCGTGGGTAGGAGGGCCTTTGCACAACTTTGTGTTGTGTGCCAGTTGTGCCCGTTCCTGGACTGAGAGGCTCTGCTCACAGTCACTCATGCATTGGTCACCTCTCAGATAGAGTACTGCATAAAAATGGTAAATAAATAAATAATCAGACTGGTGGAAATGAGACCTCTCAGGTGGGGCCATACTGAGACTCCCAGCATCCACCTTAGTGGCCATGCTGGCTGGCAGGGGCATCCACGGAGGGGGGGGGGGTGAAAAAAGTAACTAATGGCCAAACATGCACCAATCCTTTGCGTTAAGGAGGAGTGCAGTTGGGGAGTAGTAAACCTTTGACAGGTGACTAAACCCAAGGTCTTCAAATATTCAGGTAGGAAACTGAGTTTCCAAAACCTTTGTTCAAGAATGTTGTCCCCCAGGAGACATTGATCACACACATCTCTCCTTCCTATGATTTCTCACTCAAGGCAGGGGAGGGGGAAAGGAAGAGTGTTAGGTGCTGAGGTTATTTTCCAATACCTAACTGACCACTCACTCAGATGCTTCTATACTCTTCCAAGGAAGGCTTGATAGATCTCTCAAGAATCTCTTTATGGTGTGGTGCTTGTGACCTGACGGCCAGGAACTAACCACCTCCATAGAGAATATTTAATCCTGCAAGCTTGAATGGTCAAGCTACTAGAGGGATCTTGTGGCCAAGGCTCAATATTTATAAAGCATCCTAGATCACAGTCGAGGCAAAAATTAAATTGGTAGAAACAGGAAAAGATAAATTTATAGACTCTACACTGTTCCCATTATGTGATGGGGATTAATTGAAGGCAGTGGCACAACTGATGGTTCATCTTCATAGAAGCAAAGCAGTATTCATTCAAACTTTGTGTTGTCATTCCCACATGCCTACGCTGCAACTTCAAGAAGGGGGATGGGGAAGGAAGGGAAGGTTTGCAGTACTAAGGGTAGGGGGTGCAAAGCGAGTTTGCTTCACTCAGCCTGGGTCAAAACAAAAGATGTCTGTTGGGAGACGTAAGGGTTGAACGGAGCAACGAGTGCCTAGGAGGGCTGGGAAAACGCGGGCAAGGAAAGTGCAGTGACTTAATGGGCCATTGTTGGATTAACTGTACTAAATGCTAGTTGCTGACCAGCAGAGAGCATAGGAACTGGGCAATCCCAGGGTGAAATGGCTGCATAGGGCAGAGACCGGTTGCTGGAAGGGAGGGGGCACGCCTGGTGCTGTAGGTTGAGGCTGTTACTAAACCGGAATGAAGAGCTGCAGAGCATCAGTCCAGAATAGCTTAAAACAGCTTAGGACAGAAAACAGCAGCTTTGTAGTAGGGCTTCAAACACCAGTGGAGGTGCATTTACAATGAACTGGGAGTGGGTAGAAGGTGACATCCTCTGCTACTGCATTCAGGAAGTGGCAGATGGCCCCTACTGGTAATGCACCAGGCAGAAAACGTGGCTCTGCCTTAAAAAGTGAAGTCTCCTTCAAGTCCAGCTGGCAACCATATGGAAGTGACTTGCTGTTGTCTTCTTCTGATTTAAGGTGTGTGTGAGGGGGACTTCCCAATCTATAGCTCTGTGAACAGCATGAACAGAACGGAAGGGACATTTTATCATGCTTGGTGGACATGTAAAAAAGTTTTAAAATTTGGGATTCAGATGCATACTTTGATACAGAGGATTTTAAAGATCAATATTCAATTGAACCCAAAACTTTTCTTTTTAGGATTAATGGACAAACAGTTAGAAAAAAGCCATGGAAGATTAGTTCAATATATGATTACTACATTTATTGTTGACTGGAAGCCTCTTAGGGAGTTTTTGTATAAAAATGAAAAAAATGAACTCGTGATTTATAGTTTTGATGATTAGACAGGATAGATTATAGAAAGAAGAGTAATATGATGTAACGTCAGAGAGAGGGGTTAAAATATATTTGTACTTATAACTGCTGTGAAGAATATTGGAAGCTACTTCTTTGTATCTTTTGTTCTTTCTTTTCTATTCTTCATCAACTATTTTTGATGAAATAGTTTCTTTTCTATTTTTTTCTTGCCATTCTTGTTTTTTCTTTGATTTCTTTCTTTTTCCTTTTTCTTCCTTACTTTATACTAGTTTGTCTTAGTTTTTAGCTTCTTGTTTAAAAGCTTTAATAAAAATTATATATCTATATAGATATATAAATATTCAGAAATATTTCAACTCCATTCTATGCATTGTTATCAAACAAGTCAGATTTGTCAGCTGACGCAATGCAACGCTGCGCGTGTCTTCAGCTATCTGAACTACTTACAGAGAAGCGTGTCAAAACCTTGTTTGTTATGTTGATACAGTATGCTGCAGCAGTGACAGTTTAATCAAAACTAAATTGCAATTAAATGGCATTTCCAAACAAGTTTGTAGAACATATGATAGATAGCTAAACTATGCCTTTGGAAATCATTTCCAAATAAACTGTTCTGAAATGGGCAGAATAAATCAGTGATGTGATTTATAGTACAAACAGTAATACTACAAGATCAGAGCAATGCAAAACCATAGGAATTCATAGCTCAGCTGCCAAGCAGGCAAGAATGTTCATACTTGCATGAGGATTTGGGAGCCTCCACCCAAATCTTTCTGTACACTTGTGTGTCCAAACAATACGCAATTCCGGGTGCATCTCCAGTCATGTGCCAACTGTTTGGGACAGGATATCAGGAAGTAATGCAGAAGAAGGTATAAATAGAACTAATTTGAAATAAGGGGCAATTTCTTGCCTGTAAGAGCCAGCTGGCACAGTGGTTATGGCAGTAGGCTAGTGTGATGGAAGGCATGAGTGGGGAAGGTTCTGGAAAGGAGCTTCAAGGTTCCCAGGAGAGGGCAGAGACATTCCAGGGGAAGCACCTCCTCCGTCCCCATCCGGAGTGTGGGAAAGCCAAGAGAAGGAGACTGGCCCCTCTGTAGGGGCCTCATGGTTATAGTTACTGTTGTGGTGGAGTAGATAGAGTCTGGCGAGATTCTGTCTATTAGGTGTAAGCTAATAAAGGAGCTGAACTGATTCTGGACTGTCTCACTGTTGTTCTTGGGCTGAACCTGACATCAATCTCGACTTTCTTGCACTGGGGGCAGGGGTGGGGGGATCCACTGTGTACTCAATTGCCAGCCCTCGGACAAATTCTGAATTTTGAGCCTCTTGTGATGAGACGAGTATACCAAAAATTAATCTCCTATCTGTACAGTCCTGGTATGGAGATTGTAAGACTCCTAATGGAATTTGTCATGGCTGTAATTGGCATCAGGCAGAAATGGATGGGGGTTTAATATTTTTTTTTATTATTATTATTATTATTATTATTATTATTATTATTATTAATATTTTGATCTTATGAGAGCACCAACTCTTAGTAGTGTGTGTACCTATAGTATTTGCACATCTTCTCTGTACCCCGAAGCTCTCCTTTCCTGTTCTGATGCAGTTTAGGCTCTAAGCCATCTTCAGAAAATCCCGCCAGAGTGGATGCCTTGGCAGTGGCCTGCCCGGGGTTCAGGCTGAGCTACCACCCTCCTGCCCACCCCCGGGCAGTTCCCCTACTTCTGGGCCCTCCCCACTACACCCTTTTATGTCTGTGCAAAATTAAGTGAAGTTAAATTCATATGTACAGTTAAAGCATCAAAATGCACATACAGTATATGCAGGCACAACAGCTAGCTTTAAGCACATATTCCTTTTTACATTTCCCTAGCTTTGCTGGGGAATTTTACTGGGTTGAAACTGAGCAGGAATGTTGTTGTTGTTGTTGTTGTTATATCTATCTGCTCTACTGTTGCCCCCTGCTCCAATAAACGATTTCATAATTTTTCCAGTCAAGAGAAATAGAAGGCTTTCACTCCACCTCCCAAATAGGGCAATAGTGAAATGGTACACTGGTGAACTTATTTAACAAAAAAAAAAAAACAAACCCAAAACAACCCAGCAGAAAAGTAGGTAGCTCAGGGAGAAAACAATAATTTTGGAAAAAGCATTTCTGTACATTCATCGAGTGTTATTTCTTAGCAATCTCTCCAAGTAGTAATGTTTTCTCCTGCCTGCAGAACTGCCTCTTCTGGATGGAGTTATTGTCCTCTGGAAGCAGTAGATATCTGCTGTTTGGGGGTGCTTCGGAAACCAGACGTCTGCGTGGCTTTGCAGGTGGAGGCCACAGTCAGGAACACCTTCTATCACCGTGGCCAGTGAGCCACTGGCAAACCCTCTAGGAAGAAAATCCCCTAAAAACCTTGCGTGCCCTCATTTGTCCCCACGTTTGATTACCAGAATGCATTTTGTCCAGCTGCCTTTGGGTTCGCACTAGAAACATCCATTAGTACAGAATACAGCAGGCAAGCTGATCGCTTGGCAGAACTCAGAGAAATCAAATTATGCTTTGCTGAAGTTTCATCCACCCTTTTGTTCCTGCGGAGCTTCAAAGCGCTAGTTGTTACCTTTAAGCCTTAAGGGCTTGGATCTGACTGATGTGGGAGATGCAGTCCCCAGCACTGTGAGATCACTGGATCGCTCTGCCCACAGCTTCTGTGGGTGTGTCTGTGGCAGGCTGGGATTAAGCCTTCTCCGTGGCTGCTCCAGTTCTTCCCAATGTTCTCCCAGCACAGTTCAGTTAAGTTTTTCTCCTTTGCAAAAGGAAACAAAATAACACATAGCAAAGGAAACGCAGTTCTTTGAGCATCTATTTTGAACATTTGAGAAACTTTTCTAGGGGGTCTGAATGGTTGAAAGGAATGCTTGAAGGGCCCAGGTGATCTGAAGGGTATCTGGACTGGCATTCTGTGGCCACGGTGACCAACTAACACAGTCCTTTCGGGCTCTGCTTTATCATATCCCGTCAATCTCAAGGGCATTCATGGCATCATATGCAACATAACTTTCAGCCTCGGTGTTAACAGCCAACGAACATGTGGAAAACTTTCTAATGGCCAGCTGAAATGGAGGCAGCTGAAAGCAAGGAGAAGCAAGCGTTTGCTGGCCTCTTCCTTCCCTTCCCTGATGGAAAAGCTGTTACTGGAGGAGAGCTGATGGAGCTGGTGGAGAGGGAGTCAGGTGGACCTTGGCAACAGCTGGTGATGAAGGCGCACTTTCTCTTTCCTCCCTCTGAAATAGCATGTTTCACTTTGCCTGAATGGCAGTGAACATCTGGTGTCTATAACTATGTTAATCTAACTAGAGGGAACTGCAAGAAAACGTTCCAGTCTGAAGGCCAGCCTTGCCCTTCTGTTTCGCCCCCTCAGTTCCCCCATACCCAAGAGGTTGTTTCTTTGCATGGCTGCTGGTTTCGGCCAAAGGCACTTTTGCAAGCTTTGGGTTCCTCGGAGCCTGCTGCTTTCCTCCTTTCGTGTGGCAGGTGCCATTCTGCTGTATAAAAACTGGCACTTGGAGATATTGAAATGACACAAATCAGAGTTATTCAGCCGGTCAACTTCCCTTCTCAACGAGGCTGGCTAACAGCAAGAGATTGCGCAATTAGACTTGCTTTTTATCTACAATCATAGGTTTTTACACAGACAGGCTTCTCAAACTGTGCATTATAAGCTATGTCATTTTCTTCTTCTAATCCAGTTAATCCTGGCTTCTGCCAATAGCACTAATTCAGGCATAACCTTTCACGGGACATACTGATTTCATAAGATGTGTTGTGTTTGTGTTTATACATGCAAACACATACACACTCAAACTTCTCTGTAGCAGAACTTACAAAGTGTAAAAGATGACTCTTGCATCAGTATAAGCAAAGACTGAACCATAAACAACATCTGAAATTGTAATAATACTCCTTTCTCACCCAGCTAATTTCCAAAACAAAGAGGACCATGTTGATTTCTGCATTCATTTGTATGCATTGGGCTGTCTGCAGGCTGTGGTAAACACAGTTCTATTCCTGCACACATTTCGGGGCGATACATTCAGAACAGGCAAAGATGAGCAAGCAGTATGTTGCAGAATGAAAAGGAATCATCTTGGGCTGCACTAACTGAAGCATTGTGTTCAGATCACAGAAAACAATCATTTCAAAATACCATATTCCAATTAGAAGCCTCTTCCTTTGATGAATGTAATTGCTAAGATCTTAACAGTGACTTGAGCCCATGGTTACAGTTTGTTCTTCCAATAATTGTGTGTCCACCTCAGGCTGGGTTCATACAGTGCCATCAAAATGTCAGAACTGGACTCTTTAGTGCTTATTTTAATCCAAAATAAACAGAAGCCAGCTGTTATTATTTATTTGCTTGCTGAAAATGGTTTTCATGTGGCTGTGTAGAGATTTCTGAAGTGGGCTGTGATTCTTGTGAATTTCCCAAAAGGTTTGTACATTCTATGTCATTTCCAGATCTTATGTGATTACACATGGTGGTGTTTTCTCTTTGATTAAATTTGATTTGCAGAACATGTCAAGAATGTCTTCTTTCTCCCCCCCCCCCCTTTTTTAAATGGCTCTAGAACTTTTCCTGTTTCATTACTGTCTCTGAAAACATTTAAGGCATTGTGATGGGAAAGGCAAGAACATAAGATTCTGCTGTGTCCAGATTGTAACTTTATAAATAATCCAGAAATTTCCATTCATAATCTCCGTTTACTGATACATAAAATTGATGTCCTGTCTGTCTGTGGTATAAATTAAAGTAAATCAGACCTGATGCCACTAGTTCTACGTAATACTCCCTTGACATATTTAGATATCTGTGTTTTAGGTTTTGATTTCCTTACAGATGGAGATGTAATTTAAGAGTCGTGACAAGAATTTATGTAGCCTAGGCTTGACCTACAATTGGCACATTTGGGGCTGAAATTTACACTATTAGTATTTCTTTAGAAGCTTATTGTATGGCACAAATGCATGTTCTTCATGGTTATGCCTCTAATAACTAGAACCTATCACAATATCAAGAACTGCAGATATTTTACACATACAACACTGAAAGGCTAAATCTATAGATGATTATATTAAAGCAAACCCCAAAGCTAATTGTTTTGATGAATATCACTTACCAACACCCCCAGAGCAATTATTGTTGCAAATGGATTCTCTTCCATTGGGATTAACATATACGCAAACGTCTTCTTTGCTATCAAAGAAAATCAAACTTTCAGAAGATTTCATATTTATATATTGCCTGTGCAGTTCTCAAAATATTAGTGAATAGAGAAGAAACTAGTCAGTTGCCACTCATGTGCCACAAAGGTTGGTCCTTTGGGTGGAGTTACTATATAACCCACTACTGTCTAGGCAAGCAACGCTGTTTCCCCTGAAATGCAGCTTGCAAGCATTACCAGCAATTACAGGCAAAAGCTTGTTTGTTGCACTGCTCTCTGACACTTGGGAAGGCATGCCTTGGCAGCTTCGCACCAGATTTCTTGTAAATAATCCTTTTCGTCAGCCCTGAAATTTATTACCAAATACTGGCATAAGTTGGGGAACACACTTGCATAATTACCATGGAAATGAACTTTGAGGCTTTTAAATTCTTGATCATTTCTCTCTATTAACCCTGAAGAGGTGAGACAGACACTAGCAGCAGTGGGGACCTTCCCGAATGAAGTTCTTCTGAGATGAAGAAGCTGAAGCATTGTTTTAAGCTACTTATGTTGAATTCATGTTTACAAATGTGTATTAATCACTAATCATAAATGAATCACTATGTGCATTTGAAAAAAAAATCCATTGCATATGTCTCCTCAGAACAGATATTAGAACAAGATTACTAGATGTGGTGTAACACACTTATGAATTCAGTCCTCTGTTCTTTCCTAAGATGGAAGGGCTGAGATGTTAATCAATGATGTTGAAGACATTATTTGGTGTTCCATACTCTAATGAGTGCAAAGGTATTATATTTCTTTCTATTCTTTCCATGAATATCCAAATACTTCTCTGATATTTAATTGAGGTGGCCTTAGGAACAAAAGCTTCAACCGGTTCAGAATGCAGCTGCACGAGTAGTAAATGGTGTCGGATATTGGATACGGGCACCCAACTCTGTAATGAGAAAAATATTTCTTAACTGTCTTCAAATCTAAGGATGACAAAGATCAAATCTAAGATCAAAAAGGAGAGTTGATTTCAGAATCAGAAAATGGGGCCACTGTCCGGTCAGCAAGGTTGCAATCTGGGTGGCTGTAAAATGGCTCCGATGCATTCATCTGCCCCTTGAGAGCGAATGCAGGATGATGCAATAGTTTGCCGTGGGAGCAACTCCTCGTTTTGTCCTCAAACATTAAGCCCCACAGGATGTGCAGACAATATGAAATGGGGGGAGGCCAAACAGAAAGGACAGCAACCCACACATGATTAGCACACGGGTTTTCCTTAAACGGCCCTTCTTTGTTCAGTAGTTACATTAGGATTTCATCATTGTTTAGTTATCTCCTTCAGAATGCGCACGTAAGCAAGAAAATATGCCCATATTTTCACCCAGGAAAGAGACTCATGTTCCTTATGAGAGAAGATATGTTTTGTCTCTCACCAAAATCCCCACAGGCCAAATACTTTCACAGTCATCTCAGCAAGCAGATAGAGATCTATAATGGGATCCTCCATTTTTTTGGTCTCAGGGCTTTCCCTGATTTGCGCTTAACTACAGCAAACTACACTTGCTCTGGTGTCATCTTTTTTCTGCCATGTCCGTCTGTTCCCCAGCCCATAAGCAAAGCAGCAACGACTCATGTACTGTGTTAAAGTAGTATTTTCCCCCTTGTTTTGACACTAACTAAGGACAGCATCGAAGTATATAAAATCTATCAGGTTCTGTCAGCAGTACCTTGGAGGGAGGCTAGGTGCCTGCTATGATTGAGAGGGAAGAGGGAAGGGCCTTGAAGGACAGGAGGAAGAGCTGCTGCCAAGGAAATGGTCAGATAAGTGGGGCTTGAGCCCAGGCCAAGAAAGAAACTTGAGAAAATGTCTCAGACAAGCCCTTCCCTGTCCACACTAGAAGGGGAAACACATTCAGACTTGCAACATTCTGTTACTATAGCTGTTCCAATAAAAGTAGTTTTAGATCTATATAGCATTACTTTCTTAGTCTAGTCTACCTTGTCGTGCTGACACATGTCTTGAAAGAGAGGCAATAGAGTCAGAATAAGGATCACCTGTGGGGACAGCAAATTTCATGCCAGGATAGTTTTACACCAATTCAAATGTAGCTGATTAGCACAGCAGTGGAAAGAGGTCCTTAGGAATAGTGGTAGCAATGAGCCAGATCAAAACTGGAGTGCTGGAAGAAGAGCTAATGCTTTTACCATTCATTGAAAATGACCCTCTTCTAGTGGTTTTTTGCTCCTTCTTGGAAAATGTTTACATATATAGCAGAACATGGTATTTTCTCTAATGGGGCAAAGCTCAGCTAGGGTGAAAGTTAATTGTCAACATGACATGGGGTGAAAGAGTTAATTCCTCCCCACAGCATCCCTTGGAGATTTCAGTTCTGCCTGTTGTTTATAGAGCTCATGGCTGTTTAGCAGTGAGGATCTTTTCTCTTGTGTAACAGAAAGAGAAATTTTTGTAAGAGAAATTTTTCAGCTGAAAAATCTGCAATGTTCCTGCATCAGCAAATGAGGGAAATGTTGTACGATGGACAAAATGTATCGGGTAATTTGCATACTGCACTGAATTAACATGTCACCTAGAAAATGTCTGGATGGGCCAAAAGCCAAGGAAATGCTGGATTCAAAACTGTGCCGACAGAAGAAAACTTGGTTAGAGGGAAAGTATAAGGACACAGCAGTCAAAGGAGAAAGAGCCATCCTTGGACTTCTCAATAGACTGAGAAGAAAGAAGAAAGAACATTCAAAACAGAACTGAAACCATGGTTGGTATTAAAAGGCCAGTTTGAAGCAACATGATGTAAAGGCAAGGAAATCAGAATGAAAAGAATGGGAACAGTGTCCTAAGGTGACAGGCAGAAGAATGCTTGATGCCTGCACTATTCATTCCTAGGAAGAAGCTAACCTACATTTACCAATATCCTGAAACTCTTGCCTTCCCCAAGAGAGCTGGGGAGCAGAAACAGTTAGGGAGCATATCATTCTACCAAAACTGGTACATTTTCAACTACTCTGTATGGCTGAACTCTGTATCTTTTGTAAACTTTTGTGCTGCTAAACAAGCACAACCCTCACCTGAGTGGATGCCTGTCTGTTTTCTGTTCCATTAAAATGAAGTTTCCTTGTGTTGAATTTTTCAAATTCTGTTTGTAATAGTGCTGTATTTCCTTTGCACCCAACCAACTACTGTACATTAATGTATATTTAAACAACTACTACCATACTTGCAGTTGGAAAATTAGGGAAACAAGAAACACTGATTAGGGAAATAGGAAACACTTCATCCAGCATCAAGTCACATAAAATCTGTTAGACTCTGTGAGTTATTACCTTGGTGGGAAATCAGCTGATCAGCAGGGTTTGAAACAGGCTAGGTAGGGACTGGCAATGAGGACAACAAATCTCATGTTAGTGTAGATTTCTGCCACCTTGAAATGGGTGGAAAGCAAGCAGTAGAGAAAAGTCCGTCTTTTCTGTTTAACAGAAGTCCTCTTACTCCACTGACTGTTCTAGTCATGAGCTGTAAATCTCATGGGCTTTTTACATTCTTCTCTGCCCTCCAACCTTCCTCCACCTTTCTCCCCAGATCTACTGATACCCATGACTTGCCCTAGGCTGCTTAAAATTTGTTCGGTCCAATTTTTCTGAATTGTTCCTGCTCAGTGGATAGGACACAGTGGATAGAATTTGCTTGTCTGTGGCTAATTTTCAGCCTCATGGCAGGCCCCTGAACCAAAAATATCTGAAAAGAGATATCACACTTATATTTGGAACTGCATCATATAGAACCTGGAAATATCTTGTAAAGGATTGATGCCTGTCTTGCTCAAATGTGCCATCCAATGTTAGTTTGGTGGTAGGCACACTTTATATGCAAACTAATCTCCAAGATTAATTGTCAGCATTGCCTGGTAAGGATAGAAAACTCTTCCTGAAACCCCAGAGAGCCTCTTCCAGTAATACTGGGTAGCTGATCCACGAGGGTGGTTCAGTTAAGGGAGCTTCCTATAATCCTCTGGATGTTTGTTTAACACTGTTCCTTATTTATATACTCTAAGGGCACATATAACCACCTACACCACCACATTCTGCACCAGCTGAAGCTTCTGGATATTCTTCAAGGGCAGCCCCATGTAAAGCACATTACAGTATCCACCCAGGAGGTAACTAGGGCATGAGTGACCATGAGCAGAGCCTGCCAGTCCTGGAATGGGCACAACTGGCTCACAACACAAAGCTGTGCAAATGCCCTCCTAGCCATGACCTCCTCATTCTGGGGACATTCTATCTTTGGTTTTGGATGGGGTGGCTCTGCCTCAGACAGAGCCAGTGTGCAATCTGAGGGTCCTTCTGGACTCACAGCTCCTGATCAATTGGTTAGATGGTGCCCAGCTGCTATGTGATTGTGTGTGTGTGTGTGTGTGTGTGTGTGTGAGTGAGTGAAATATTTTGCATTTTATGTATTTTATTTATTTTATTGTAAGCTGCCTAGAGTCACATATGTGAGACGTGCAGCTATACAATTGAATAGATGATGATGATGATGATGATGATGATGATGAAGAAGAAGAAGAAGAAGAAGAAGAAGAAGAAGAAGAAGAAGAAGAAGAAGAAGAAGAAGAAGAAGAAGAAGAAGAGCAGCTCTCAGTGAGAAGCTTACAGTTGTAATGAGTGAAATGAGATGATAAACATGTTTAATAAGTAACGAACTATACATTATGTGGAAGTTATAAAAAGACACTGAGGAGAGTTATAGTATGGCAGAAAATAGCCTGACTGCAATCTACTAACTACCAAGTCTATTGATTGCCTCCCCAATCCCACCACTGGCAATTATTAGCCTTTGGGCAAAAGTTCAAAAACGTAAACATGGATCACCTTAAGAAAGAAATCAAAGGATCAATTCACTATCAGTTCTCACAAAAATACACCTGACCACACAAATTCCTTTCTTAACAATTTCTCAAAACTTGAAACTCTTATGTGGATAATTTTGATATACAGGTGTGTATATCATTATACCTGAGAAAAGCTAAATAGGGGCATGGAAAAATACATGATTTTTAATACACATTATGAATGCATGAAAAAAGAATCTAAGCAAGCTAAGGATGTGATTTTATCAGCTGCATGATATACTGTGCATTATCCCTTGGCAACTTAATTAGAATCTTAGATTGTCCAATGTATAAATCCAGGTTTTATCTGTTATTCCACAATTGTTTCAGTTTAGGACATTGGTCTGTTAGCAAAGTCATTTTGCTCGCAGAGAGAAGCTTTGTTGCTAACGCTTGGCTCCTCAGTCCACAAGTTACCCTGCGTGTCTCAGAAACCAGGGAGAGATTTGTTAATGCATCTACCCTCCCCTCTCCTTCTTCTGAGAGCCTGAACAGAAACTCTGCAAAAGGGACCAGAGGCAAGAGTTTTTCCATTTTCAGCCTCTGTCTACAGTAAACAGGCAGGCCCAGTTATCAGACTTAGCAATCAGAGTAACACGTGGGAGGAAATAATTAGTCACTGGTTTAATTATTGAAGGGCATTATTTTAATACACAATTTTATACTCTCTCTCTCTCTCTATATATATATATATTTCACATAGTGTATGGACATGCATGTAACAGTGCACTCTATCTTATTTATAAAGGGTTAACATGCTTTATAAAGAGCACAGAATTCCCCCCACCCCATCTCCTTTAGAAGCAATTAGCCAGATGGCTGAATGCTTTTGAAGCTATAAATTAGCCCCATACCACGCTGGTACTAGCAAAGAAAGAATCAGAAGAAGTTTCGAATTCCAAAGAAGAGATAAGAAGAAGAAAAAAGTTAAACTTAGATTTACCTCTTTAGGAACCACCTTTATCCCTCCTCAGACCATCCCAAAAATCCCTTGTATGGGTATGGGGAATGTCCTATTTGACTACATTTGTAAACACCTATAAAAGTCTCTGATGTTGCTTTGTAAGGTGTGATTCCTTCAACATTCCTTTCCAATGTGTTGATTGGGGTCACCCAGCTGTGTCTTGATCAAAATACATCTGTAATTTTAAAAGAAGTCTTGTCTTGTTACGGGTGGGAGCAACGTAACATTTATTGATGACGAGACTCTCACTGGGTCATTCAGGGAGAAGCTTTATTTGCGCAAAGGTTCAGTTAGGACTCGCAGGTCCCTGCAAAGAACTGAACCCTGAAAAGGAGTTCAGCAAGCCTTTTTATCATTACAAGAGCCGTTTCTCCCCAATCCCCCCCTCAGTGCCCTCCCCATGCCTTCCGTACTCCAAATTTGGTCAATTGCTGGTAGCTAAACCACAAGTCCTTGTCTTCACCGGTCGTACCTTGTTTTGGGTACATTTCGGCCTTGCTGTCTAGAGCATTGCTATCTGAGGAGGGAGGGAGATAAGAGCTCTCAGCATCAGCAGAAAGGAAAGTTACAGAGAGTTACATTTAAAATGTAAAACTTCACAAAATACGAGTTTCATACAAAATATAGGATATAACAAAAGACTTCTTCTCATATTTGCTTCCGAGACTTATCACTGCAAAGCCTCTAGCTAAAAAAACACTTCCAGAGAAGAGGTTCACTACTTGGTTACTCGTTAGGACTACATAACCCAAAAATGTAGAATAGGACTACATAACCCAAAAATGTAGAATAAAGATCAGAATGAAGTTACAAATAATTTTCCATATCCTGCCACCTCAGTCTCAAGTCGTCTTATTCGGCTTTATTGAAACTTGAGTAATAAAGGTGCCATACATTATTATTACAGAGCACACACATCTCAACGTGCTTTGACAGAGAGCCAAGATGATTCAGAGTCGGCCATGGTGCATGGATTGGGTTTAGGAGAATAAACCAAGGTCAGATAATTGGAGAGACATGGGACTAATATAAAACAACAGCTTATTAAATGAATGAATGTTTGTCTTTAAGTTGTCACAATACTCTTTCTAAACAGAATCTTCTTGCAATAAAATCTTGTACAATGGATTAAGATGGCAAACCCTCTGGAAATTACATCCATAAAAACCTCTCTGTCTTCACCTCCTTCCTTGTCCTATCTGTTCAATACAGTAGTAGATTTAAAAATCTAAAAACAGATATGCACAAAACTGTAAATAGCAGTTCTCTAGCTGTTTGCTGACCTCTTGTGTTCACTATGAGGATTTGATGAGAAAAAAGAGCTAAAAAATAAACCTCATCTTTTTAAACTCTTAAAAAAGAGCCATTTAGATTAAAAAAACACAGATCAGATTTCAAAAATGTTACATGGTGTTTTTGGAAGTGAAGGGTCATATTTCAAAAGGATCTAGTTTTGCTAACATCGCAGAGTTTGTTTTATCTGATCTCCTTCTCCTTCTCCTTCTCCTTCTCCTTCTCCTTCTCCTTCTCCTTCTCCTTCTCCTTCTCCTTCTCCTTCTCCTCCTCCTCCTCTGGCATTAATATACAATGCATGCAAACTACAGCAATGCATATATTTCCATCTATTCTGAAATCTTGGTAGTATAATCTATTGTGCAGAATTCTAAATAACAAGACTATGAATAACGTAAGAGTGTTTTAAGGAGAACTAAACAGGGGTGTTAATAATGCTATATATGAAACGCACTTCAGACCCTATTTAGTCAGAAATAAACCCCATCAAATTCAACTGTCATTATTCTCTGAGCTACCTTCTGCAGTACTGTGCCCATCAGAAGTTTAACTCCTACAGTTAACACAGAGCAGGGCCAAAGAATGAGAAGATGGGAGCAGGAATCTAGTATCTCTGAAAGTTGGGGAAGTTTATCCTAGGAAATATAATTAGGAATTGCAATCTTATCTATGAGCAAGCTTCATTGTATAGTGCTACTTTTGCATAACTGCATAGGATTGTGCTTTTAACTGTTCCCTGTTGCCCATTTTAATAACTATTGTTTAATTTCAAAAAAGTGTGCCGGATGGATACACAAAATACAAATTCTCTGTCTCTGTTTGGTCTCTTAGTGATTTACTCGTAATCCACCCTGTCGCTACTTTTGAGATTCGCTTGATTTTAGTTTTTTCTTAATTGTTTTCTTTTCTTACTTGCAATATCCCATGTTTTTCTAGTTCTGGCTGGACGTTCTTTTTTTTAAAAAAGCCCACAAACAAATGTATGTTTATAATGAGCCTTACATGCCAGGAGGATACCTGGCATCTGCTGCTGGGCACGCCCCTGGCTGTATTGTGATGACGGCTGTGAAGCAGAGCTGGTGTGTTGGCATGCTGCAAACACTGAAAAATGCCACTCCCTCTGCGCTCTCATAAACCAGCTTTTGTGAAACGTTCCTACATCTTTATTTATGATGCATCCAAGACCCAGAAGCAGAAAAGAAAAAACGTGCTCTTGCAATGCTTATGCTCATTAGGAAACATGCAGAAAGTTGAGCTGAGGCCCAAAGTCTCTCCAGCATTCTGTTTCATACACAAATCACTTTAGGTTTCCGTCACCAGAAGCCTACGCCAGGTCCGTCTCAGATCCATCGTGTTTCTTCGCCCTTCTTCCCTCACTGAAGGCAGATTTTAGCATTTTGTATTTCCTGTTTGTGATTATACGCTTTGTACCATACTTCACCCGCAACCTTCAAGGAACTGAAAAGAACAGAAAACAAGATCCTGCTTCATTGCTGAGGCTTAAGTCCTACTCAGAAGGAGACATGCATCTGATTCAAGCAGAGGAGTGAATTCAGAGCAAGTGCAAAAAAAGCTAACTGTTTTTAGCTTTGTTGTACGCTGCCCAGAGTCACCTGTGTTGAGATGGGCGGCTATATACATTGATTTAATTAAGTGGAAGGAAGGAAGGAAGGAAGGAAGGAAGGAAGGAAGGAAGGAAGGAAGGAAGGACGGACAGAGTGAGCCACACAAAGGTTTCTGAGTGGTTGCTATTTCTCCTTTTAGGCGTTTCACATTTCTTCAGAGTAATCTCTAGCTTGCATTGCTGGTTTAAAGACCCACAACATTATCATAAAGCAGCACTTTATCCAAGCCCCCAAATTGCAAGTGGTGGAGGGCAGAGTCTACCTATCTTCAGGAGGCTCCTATCCAAATACTACCAACTTAGACCCTGCTTATTATCTAATTTTCTAGTAATAACTAATTTTATGAAAGAAAAATGTGATAGAGCACATGCTCAATGACTGGCATCTCTCTCTTTCTGATACTAGCTTGGTTCTTTCTTAAAGGATCTACATCCAAAATCGTTGTCCTCATTAATAGTATGATTCTTTACATACAGGTCCCTTTTGAAGCCTCTGCCCAATGGACTGAGTGTTCAATTGCTGTTTTCACCCTCAGAAATATGTCTGTAACTTCTCATGTTCTCCTTTCCCATACCCTTAAGAACAAAACTTTTTAGATTCTTAATTTGATTGCTGTTTGGCTCATCTGTGATATCCAATCTTTGTATATTGGATGCCTCCTAGATCCCCAGCTCCTCTTCTGACCTGGTACTCTTTGCAGTCTGGTACTTACTGCACAACGTCAGCAAAGCCAGTGAAGAGAGGTTTTGACTGGTATTCAACACCATGCTTGGCACACATGGCCTTCACCAAAGGAGCCACCTTCCGAAAGTTGTGTCGAGGCATCGTAGGGAAGAGACTATAGGCAGAAAGAAAGGCAAAGAGGCTGTGATCCCTCTACTATCTTTTTCTCTTATCCAAACGATGGAACAGTTTCTTACTGATGCCTTAGAACATTTCTTACTGCCCTAAAGCTGTACTCACTGATGCTCAATTTGAAAATTCAGGTGCCCTGTTACCCAGTCGTTGAAAAAAGACTGATTCACATTGCATGTCGCCTGAAGCTGGGAGAAGAGAGAAAGAGGTGTTTTAGTCTGGACATACCGCGAATGATGGAAGAACAATTTTCAAGCAAATGTCCATGATTTATATTCATGTACAGTATGCTTGCATGCATGTATGTATGTATGTATGTATGGGTATATAATTTGTATTTTTAGGGGAAAAAATGCATTTTGGAAAACTTGAATTATATTACCTTAATGATATAGTTTAAATATTCATTCACTATCAAATCTGATATTCACCATTGTACAGTTCTGAAAACATGAATTAAAATGGAATTCCAGAAATATGTGTATTTTTCATTTTGTAAAACATTTCTTTTCAACAGCTACTTTCAAGTTTTCTCCCTACATATTTGAGACTGAACCATGTCATCTGGTAAGACTGGAACTCACAGGCCTCCTTTTCTAAAAAGAATATGCTGATCCTGGTGAAAACATGATGCTGGGAATGAAAAAGAGAGAAACGATTTCTCCACTGGCCAGCTTCTCTTTCAGCTAGTGCTATTACCTTAAAATGAGGCCAAAGGATACTTGTTCTGCTCATCTCATTTCCATTTTTATACAATCCAAATGAAAGCAAGGACAATCATAATCTCTAAGAAAGGGCATGGTATTTCTAAACACAGTCCAGACCTTTCCATTAGGGAAATAATAGGAAAAGCGCTGTCAAAAGAATAATGGGTAAAAAACATTCAAAAACAAATTCAGCTTTCACACATGCAAATTATAGTTTGATGCTGTGGTAATTAGGTACTTATGGATCTTTGAATTACTGTACATATAGCAAAACTACACAAAGCAGTTAGAGTTTAATCGTGCACAGCCATCCATTTCATCTGTGGGTTCTTTCTTACCTGCGTAGAGAGCCAGTCCTTGTTTGTATCTCGATCAATATGCATAGGAATATGGCTCATCTGTGATATCCATGTAAACAGGATACTCTCAAGAAAACTGAGAGACAGAAATGAGGCAAAGTCAGGAAGTGAAACCGTATCTCCACAAATCAACCATGAAGGAGAAGAGTGGGATAATTCGCTGGTTTGTTTGCTAGGCTTAGAATGCAAGGAATGCACAAGATCTAATCATGCCTTTCGGTGAAAACCAGTACCTGTCCAGCTGACCCCCCCCCCCCCCCCACCTACAGTGAGTCAGATCCAAACGAAGCTCTGCTTTCGTCCAGGGGCACCCAATCTTTCTGAGTCAATGGGCACAGTTGGAGCTTCAACCACATACCGTGGAAACTGACATAGAATGGCCACTATCGAGTGGCTTGGCTGAATCCCAGAGAGATAAACTGTATAATGGCAAATGGGTGACATGCCACCCAAGGAAAACTGGTGAGGTTGTTCTTGCTACTCCCTCCAGCCCCTCAGCATGCTCTTTGCCACACTCAGATGACTTTTGTCTACTTTTCCAGGCAGATGGACATACCTGTTATTAAGCATTTTGATTATAATAGCAAAATCTAATAAAACTAAACTTGAAGAAAGAAAAGAGAAACCCAAACAGGATCTACTTCCCACAAGAAGCTGTTTGTACTTTATAATTAATTTCAAAATCTTTTTGTAAAAAATTCAATATCCCAATCTTATCTGGACCCTTAGTCCATTTATAACCTTCTAAGATCAAAATCTTATTTAGCTTTTTGCTGTTTGTTTCAGATTCTTTAAATTCTTCAGCTTATAACTAAATTTTTATTTAGATGAAAGGCAAACTCAACTGGTATTTTCAAACTTGTCATTCTGAAGGTCTCCAATAGCTTAGAAGAAGTTAATGAGCAATTCTGAAAGTGATTAGAAAGTGAGGTTTGCAAACTTAGTGCCCTTTAAAAGTGTCCACCATGATTGTGAGCAAGATGGCTGATCTCTTTGTCTTCCAGCACTCAAACCCACAGAAAACCACTGTCCTGTGGTCTCCTCGTGGGGAGCAGCCATCCGGAGCACATGTGGGTGATCTCCCATCCTCTCCTTATCTGGGGAGGTTCCAAGGAGCCAGTTTACTCACCCGTTTCTTGGTCTTTGCTGCAGTCGTTGAGTCTGCTTTGGCTTTCTGAGAAAGGAAGTGGTAGATGATTTTCTCTGCATATGGTTCATCTGCAACTTCCAGGGGAGGTATAGTGAACTGAGCCGACTTCAGTTTGCTATACCTCCCCTGGAAGTTGCAGATGAACCATATGCAGAGAAAATCATCTACCGCTTCCTTTCTCAGAAAGCCAATGTGGCCTAAGGCATGCTTGTGAATAAAGAGTAAGGTAGAATGCACCTATTCTGTTTTAAATTAAAACCATTGGTATGGGAAGAAGTGTATTTGGAGTAGCATCGGACAACGGCACTGTGTGAAACAGCAACACTGGGCTTTGTGGAACAGTCTTGACTCCAGTCACTATAGTGATAACCTTTGAGACAGCAGCGTGATGCTGAAAAATGGGGTGTTTCAGCCTGACATGTTGCATTGGAAGCAAAGAGGTGGGCCACTTTATTCCACCTGGCTACTTCACTTTGGTGCATATATTTTTTCCTCCATGCACTTCATCTGCAGGCAATTCAATATGGCACCTAGAATTGAGGGCTGATTCACTTCATGGACCTCCATCGAAGTGGCACTTCATCTAAGGTTCAGTCAAAGTGAAGGACCTCTTTGATGCTTTACATATACGTGATGGTTGGTTCACATATGCAAACTGTAAAGTGGTGCATGCTGTGGTCAGTAAATGGTGAATGTATCAGTCCTCAATGGGAAGGAAATGAGTATGTGTGTGCTAAATATAATATCAAGGGTTTTTGGATAAATCCAGAACAGCCTTCCCCAGCCTAGGCACCCTCCAGGTGTACGGACTTCAACTCTCCGAATTCCCCAGCCAGCATAGCCACTACTAGCAATGGTAGAGTTGAAGCCCAGGCATATGGAGGTGGGCAAGGTTGGAGAAGGCTGATCTAGAGAATGGCCAGTCTGTAATTACAGACTGTCTCTATGAAGGAATGGAGGAAAACATTTTAAAAAAAATTAGTAAATATGATGAGCAGTACTTCAGAAGAAGGAGGAGTCCCAAAACGCCCTTGAATCCCAATATGGGCGTGAAGGCAATAAAGAATCGGATAAAATATGCCACACTCCATGCTAATTCCTACAGAGGAAAAGAAAAGGAATGGACATTAGAACAGCATCTTCTCTTGCTCCAAGTAGGCACCCTTTATGGAGCCTTACAGGGATCCAGATGTACATCTTTTCAAAACTCTGCTTTGTTGACTGCCCACTTTGACAAAGTAGTCTTCCAACCCAGCTCACTAAATAAATACATTATTTTCAGCTATTGACATGTCATGTGGTGTCAGGTAAGATCACGGAGATTTTGTTAGGTTTGGTTACCCCACAAAATTTCAGCCATTTTTAATTAGGGTGCTTGTTAACAGTGCATGGCAGATCCCCACTTTAAACAAGGCTGGAAAAGACTCTTCTGCCATCTTCTCCATTTGTAAAAAGAAGTCCAACCCTATTTCCAATCCCTGTAGATTTTTTTTAAACAGAAAGATGAACCATAACTTCATTTATGTTTCTGTTCAACTTGCCATAAACCATTGCTGAATCAAAGCCCTCAAAATTACTCCTTCAGCAAACTGGGTCGGAGTTCTTTTACATTCTTAGTCCAACTGATGTCATTGCCCATCATGACCTGGGAAAGATGGAAGATGGAAAGCTGAAGATGGAAGAAATGGCTTCCTCATAAAAGACCTTCTGATGAGTAGCAATAGGAACTGTTCATCTGGAAGCACTTTAGAATTGGGTGGCATTGGCATTCCTATTCACCATTCCACCATGCCAATTTTTTATATGCTCCTAAAAATGGTCTATCCTTTTCATACCCTCTTAAGTAAGTAAAATTCTGAACCTAGAAGCTTATTGTACGGGAGAATTTTAATATTTGGTATGGATTATTTGCATACTCACCCTCCAGAGCTTGCGTTGGAGTATAAAGTAGAATGAGTAAAGTTGAAAAACCAGTACTACAATTAGTGGCAATGCTGTAGAAGGAAAAAGATGTAAATAGCCATTAATTGTTCTTTCTAAACAAAAAGAGGACATATAGAAACAGGAAGCATGAACCACACTCCCCAAATGGTTTGTACTTAACATTTTGGAAACATTGTCATTGTGTTTGCGAAGCCCAGCGTCAAAAATAAATCAAACCCCGAAACTTTTACATGGCAGACACTGCCTGAATTGTGCCACTCAGACTGTTTGTTTTGGCTCCAAATATTGATTAAAATACATTGGAATGAGTTAAAAGAAGCTCTCTTACAGTATTCCTGGCAGTAAGTGCACAATAACCATCTTAACCTACTCAGGTTTATTTAGAAGAAAGTCCTGGTAAATGCAGCGAGGCTTACTTTCAAGTGTTTATTTATTCATTTGGAAGACACACGGCCACCCATCTCGTACACACAACTCTGGGCGACTTAACAACAATGACAAAACCAAAAACAAGGAAAAAAGAAAAAAGAAAATGAAAAAAACCAGGCACCTGACCCACAATCTCCTGTCCATCAATCCATACAATCCTCGGGCTCCAGCCTTACTGAAAGGGAAAAGCCAGCCCTTTACGGATTTCTGGAAGGCTAAAACTGTGGGGGCTCGCCAGATGCCAGGGAAAGGGTGTTCCAGGGCAGGGGCTGCTATGGAAAAGGCCTGCTTCCTAGACCCCGCTAGAGGGCGACCCTTAAGGGATGGGCCTGGAATGTGCCCATCCTAGCTAGCCTAGTAGAGTAGGCAGATACCCTCAAGGAGAGGCGGTCCCACAAATAACCTGCAGGACAGGCAGGAAAAGGTGACAGCATCCTGCGCTGCATTGTGCCTTACATGCAAGGGATCTTTTTATCTGGGAAAGTGCCACAAGGTACTAATTTCATTATATTTTTGTCTGGCTTTTCAGATTTTCTTCCCCACGGTGGCTCATATGGGGGGAAGGAGGGAGGGAGGGAGGATCAGTTTAACAATACCGGACCAAAGTGAGAAGTTGCAGGCATTTGTATCGATCTGGGGCCAGGCAGATGTTCCTTGTTGGCATTCCTGGTTGGATAAAGATTTCTGCGACTAACCCAGCAGCCCCTGCTTCCCTGAGCAATTATGCAGGCCAGAGAACTTTATCCTGCTTTTTGGTCCTTCTAAAGACACCTGGAAGTTGGAGACAAATAATGATGGCAGAAAAGGGGAAACTAAATTCCCTGCAACTGTTACTTCTCTGGCCAACTGTCTCTGCATGTAAAAGTTTAAAGTGAGAAAAATCTGAAGCAGGTGTAATTAATTGTTATCACTTTATAACATATGTGATTTTTTCCCCATGTGAATAAGATAGGAAGCACGACGGCAGGGGATATTACTTTAAAATTTTTTTTTTTTACTTTCAGGGATTTTAACTTGTATCAAGAAATATTGTAACATATGAGCTCTGAGGTCTGGACTCTTAAGTAATGCAGTTTGCTCTATTATCTTAGAGTTGTCTTAATCCCTTCATGTATTTCATTGTAAGTGAAATTCTGAGGATATGCAATGAATGAACAACATGCACAGAATTATAGCCACAGATGGATAAGACCAAGACATTGGGACAATTGATATCTCAAGTTGTTGTTACTGTTGTTATTCTGATGTCTGAAAGATATAAGAACATCTTTCATAAGAACACCTTTTCATCGTAAGCATTTTCTCCTTACCATGTAGGAAAATGTACACTGTGACTCACAATGCAGGTGTCATCTTTTAGTGCTTGCACTGCAATGTTGCTTGCAAGCACTATAACATTTTCTCACTTGCCGCCCCTCACCCCACCCCCAGGTGGATGCCTATGAATATACAGTAGATGCAATTTACCTGCAGATGCTTTATACACACACACACACATACACACACACCCCAATTTGTCACTGCCCATCTCATTAAAATGACTCTGGACAGTCTACAGTGGAGATAAAATCAATTAAAATGCAATATAAAAACAGTCTTAAATAAATAATAAATAAATTCCAAGAATGATGGGATTGGCGAATAGCTCAGGGAGTGCCATCAGGGCGCCAGCCCCCCCCCCCCCCCCCCCCAGGATTGATAAAAACTCTTATCGCCCCATGCAAGCTGGCAGAGCCAGGTCTTTGGTCCTTTCCAGAAAACTGGGAGGGTAGGGGCCCCCCGCACCTCTGGGGGGAGAATATTCCAAGGGGCGGGGGCAACGGTAGAGAAGGCTCTCCTCCCGGGCCCCGCCAGCCAACATTCTCTTGCCGCTGGTGTCTGCAACATGCCCACTCGGCCTGACCGGGCAGGATGTGACGGGGGTGAGAAAGTCCCTCAGGTAAACTGGTCCCATGCCATGTAGGGCTTTAAAGGTGATAACCAACACCTTGAATTGGATCCGGAAGCAAACTGGCACCCAATGCAGCTCCTGCAGCAAAGGTGTTATATGTGCCACCCTTGGGGCACCCAAGATTGTCCATGTGGCTGCATTTTGAACCAGCTGTAGCTTCTGGGTACTCTTCAGGGGTAACCCCATGTAGAGCACATTGCAATAGTCTAACTGAGAGATGACCAGGGTGTGAGTGACTGACCGGAGAGCCTCCTGATCCAGGAAAGGGCATAACTGGTGCATCAGACGAAGCTGGGCAAAGGCCCTCCTGGCCACAACTGCCACCTGCTCCTCGAGCAGGAGTCATGAGTCCAGGAGGACCCCCAGATTATGCACTGGGTCTGTCTGGGGCAGTGTAACCCTGTCTAAAACCAAAGATGGTACATCCTTGGATACAGAGGGACCTCCAATCCACAGCCACTCTGTCATACCAGGGTTCAGCTGAAGCCTGTTACAGTCCAGACCCCCACAGCCTCCAGGCATCGTAAAAGGGTGGGCATGGCATCACTCATGTCACCCGGGATGGAGATTTATAACTGGGTATCATCTGCATATTGATTGATCCCATGGTGGTGGACGAACACACCAAGTGGTTTCATGTAGATGTTAAGAAGCAGAGAGAGTACTGAACCCTGCAGCACCCCACAATGGATGGGCCATGGGCTGGACCTCTCACTCTCAAGCAACACCGATTGGGATCGACCTTGGAGGAAGGAAGAGAACTAGTGCAAAACTGTGCTGCCCACTCCCAACTCCCTAAGTTGACCCAAAATGATACTGTGGTCAATGGTATCGAAAGCCACTGAGAGGTCAAGAAGAGCAAGGATGGATGCACTACACCCATCCCACTCCTGCCAGAGATCATCCATTAGTGCAACTGATCCTGTTTCCATCCTGAATCTGGGCCTGAAACCTGACTGAAAAGGGTCCAGATAATCAATTTCCTCCAGAATACTCTGGAGCTGCAATGCCACCACCTTCTTAACCATGTTCCCTAAAAAAGGGTGGTGGGAGACTGGACAAAAATTGTCCAATATGGTGGGATTCTTGAGAAGGGGTACGCAGCAGTACCTCTTTAAAAGCAGCTGGGAACACTCCCTCCCTCAAGGATGAATTCACCATTGCCTGCACCCACCCACATGTCACCTCCTGAGTAGCCTTAACCAGCCAGGAGGGACATGGATCTAGTTGACAAGTGGTGGCACTGACCATCTGGAGGACGCTGTCCACTTCCTTGGGCCCAACCGGATCAAACTGTTCCCAGATAACAGGGTAAGTCCATACCCTGGGCATCTCTACAGACCATGCCCCGCACTTGGCATCCAACTGAGACCAAACACAAGCGATTTTATCCTCCAGATGCCCAGAAAACTCTTCTGCACAGCCCTGTAAATGGACCTCTGGGCCCCCCTTTCCCAAAATGGATCGGGTGATCTTAAACAGGCTGCTGGGTGGCATTCTGCAACAAAGAGTGCAGAATATTGCTGTTTTGCTACTCTTATTGCCATAAGGTAGGCCTTAATAGCAGCTCCAGCTTCTTTTTGGTTGTGTTCGGTCCTTGTTTTCCTCCAGCAGTGCTTGAGGCATCTCTTAATCCTTTTCAAGACCCTTAACTCCTCCATAAACCATGAGGAGTGTTGCACATGATGGGTTAGGAGAGGTCACATGGGCGCAATATTGTCCAAGGCCCTGGCTGCTTTCCTATTCCAGGTAGCAGCCAAGGCCTCCGCTGGACCATGCAGCAGACCCAGCTCCCTTTGGAACCCCATTGGGTCCATCAGTCATCATCCGGACTGGTTGAATAGGTCCCCCCCCCCCCGCAGAGGGGGGTAACAAGGAGAATCTCAAGGCCAGAAGGACATGATCTGACCATGACAAAGGGGACAGATGTACTTCCTCCTTCAGATCACATTGCCACAGATCTGATCAGAAAACCAAGTCTGGTGTGAGGCCACTGTCTTGAGTTTGGTCACAAATAATCTGGGACAGGCCCATGGCTGCCATGGTGGCCATGAACTTCCAAGCTGCCCCTGAAGCATGCCCTAGGGACGCAGGTTGAAGGCAAGACCATAAGTCTGGGGAACTCCTCTGCCAGCCCCTCAACGGCCTCCAGCAGCTCAGGCAAAGAGGTTGCTATGCAGCAGGAAGGCTGGTACAGTAGCAACAATCCCAATTGTTCTCGAGAGCCCAGCTTCAGGAACAAGGTCTCACAACTGCCACTTGTGGAGCAGCGCCCCTGAAGGCCAGCAGAGTCCTGGATGACAACTGCTACCCCTCCTCCTCTGCCTGGGTTCTTGGCTGGTGCCAGACCGTGAACCTGGCTGGGCACATTTCTGAAAGGGGCACCCCGCCTTCAGGGCCCAGCCAGGTCAGCATGCTCCTCAGTGATCAAATCACATATAAGGAGGGCCTTGTGGTTAACTGACCTGGCATTAAAAAGTAGTAGCCAAAAGCCAGGGCCTCCATGGATCTGCTGTCCAGGGCCTGGGTCTGAGTCTAGAGGCCCAGAACATGCCACCGGTAGTAGACATTGGGGGCATCTTCCCCAAGAGTGGCCTGCCCTCTGACTCCCATCATAACATCCCCTCTCCATCGCCACCTGAATGGCACAACCCGCCCTAAACCCCCCCAGGGCCTCCAGTTCCTCCTGATCCTGGACCTCTGGCCTCCATAGTTAGGGGACCCTCCATCCTACCATAAGACACTTAATCAATCGGGGGTGGTGGTGGTGGGCTCCAGTTCCTGCTCTCAGTGCCATGGAAGTCCTATCCCTCACCCCCTCATACACTGTGTCCCCTTCACCGGCTTCTCTCACTGGCCAGTAGGGGCACCCACTTCATCTCCCCACTCACCCCGACTCTCACTCGGGGACGAGTATCCTCACTCACATGCACTCACACATACCCTCAAACCAACACTCTCAGACTCCCCTTCCTGTCTCTCACACTAGGGAGGGAGGCCCAGCTATCAACTACTGGAGGCTTCCCAACACCCTGCCTGGGATCGAATCAGCTGGGCCCCAAGTTATTAGGGTGAAGCTACCAATATTATGACAGTGCTATAGGCAAAGGGCCAGCAGACCAGACCTTCAACAACGTGGTCTCCTCTCAACTGCTGTAAGCAGTTAGTGGTGGTGGCCACCAGCTTGGCTGGCTTCAAAAAAAGGTTGGACCAATTCATGGAAGTCATGAGGATCAACGGCTATTAGCCTGGGTGGTAGTGTGGCTGCCTCTGAAGGCCATCTGCAGGAGTCTAGTGGCCTTCCTTAGTTGGCCACTGTGAGAATGGACTGCTGGATTTGATGAACCAGGGGCCCGATCCAGCAGGCGCCGCTTATCCTCTTCTGTATAAAGTAGTTTCAAGAAGAAAAGCAGCTGCTGTTGAAGAGGGTGGACTGTCTTTTCCATTACTTTCCTGTCCCTCTTCCCCTGGCCATTTTCTTCTGGTCTAATTTGATGATGGATGGTCCTCAGCCCTGCCTATGGAGCACCAAATAATTGAGCAATTGCAGGAGAAAAGTGCAGTGCCCTCTCCTGCTTGCCTTTTCTCTTGTTGCACTGTTTAGCCACAGTCTGCTTCTGAAGCTGTGGACTTAGAACCAGGGCACCACCCTAAGTATGTAAGTTACTCGTGGAAATCTGTTCTGAGAAAGAAAAAGAGAAAATTCCTCCTCATTCTCTGCAATGTTCTGATACGTTACTACTGCGGTTGCTGCCACTGCTCTTGTTCCTCCCCTCCTCCTCTTTGTATTATTACTAATGCTACAGTTGTTTAGTTATTAATTAGCTAGGCATTCTGTAGAATGCAAATATAATCTCTTAAGCCTCCAAAGAGGTCATGGTAGAAAAGATAAAGTCCAAAGATGATCAGACCTTTTTCATGAAAGTTTGTTTTTGTTTTGCACAAGAGAAAGTTAATTTGCAGCTTAACAGGAGGTATTTGTTGTTGTTCAGAGCTTCTGGGGAAAAAATAGATACTCACTGAAGAAAAAATACTTGTGTTGGTAGTTATAAGGCATGGATTTCTTTTTCTGCAAACCCAACTGTAAAAGAAAGAAAGTCATGAAAACAAATATCCTTCAGTAATTATCCTTTGTCAGGACTCCATTTCTATAAATACCCTTTCCTGCTGCTCCGTGAAATTACTTGGGCAAGAGAAAGCAAGGAAAGTGAGAGGCACACAGGCCGTCAGGAGCTTGCTGCTGTCCTCAGAATCCCTTCGTACGTGCTTGCAAAGTCACGCACAAAAGGGGCAGGGCTTGCACTGCAATGCTGCTTTCACCGTTCTGCCCCCCCCACAGCCCAGCCCAGCCCACAAAGCTGCCGCTGACTACGCTGTAAGTTTCAAGTCAACTATACCAAAGTTAACTATCGCTAACAGCTGCAATAAGATTGCCGGCTTGTTGTAGTGGTTAAGGCACCAGCCAAAAACCCGGGAGACCGGGAGTTCCAGTCCCACCGTAGGCACGAAGCCAGCTGGGTGGCCTTGGGCCAGTCACTCTCTCTCAGCCCTAGGAAAGAGGCAAGGGCAAGCCACTTCTCACAAACCTCGCCAAGAAAACTGCAGGGACTAGGCCAGGCAGCCGCCAGGAGTCAAAAACTTAATTGAAGGCACCAATTAAAAAAAACAGCAACTGCAACACACATTTCCAGCAGATGGCAGCCCCTGGTTTTCTTGGCTGATCTCAGGAATGCTAAATAGCATCAGGTGTCAACTTAATTCAACCCAAGAAAGCCTTTCCCTCTTTAGCAGCTCTAACTCACATTGTCCTCTGGTTTATTTCAATGTATTAGACAAAGTTGCCATAATTCAAATCATTTATTTTATCAACTTGACTGTGCCTGAAATGCATTTGGTTTATGTGCTGTGGCAGCTCAACTCATTTAGTTCATCCAAGTGAGGAGATTATCAATAACAGTAAATTAATAAGAGTAAGTAACGTTCATTGTTATGAATCACTAGTAATTATCCATAAATAGTTTACTAATCATTGTAGCTAGTAAATTGTTTTTATGTGAACAATTTTCAAGTGTTCATTCAGACTCTGAGCTGCACTTCCTGGATTTGATGTAAAGGAAGAGCAGAACTGGCTGCCATCGGTATACTGAAGATACCACCCTGTGAACTGCCACCTCTGTCACTATTCTGAGACAGCAGCCACCACCTGGCCCTTTATCCTCTAACAGCAGCTATCAAAGAGGAGCAGAATCTCTGCTGAACAAGCTTTTGGGAATGTGAGTGAACCTTAAAGCAAGCCTCATGGGGCTGCATGTGGAGGCGGCCAGAAACAACTTTCAGAGTAGCCCGTGAGAGTAAGTGGTGTCCATGTTTGATCCTCATGGAGATACACTCCTGTTGTGGGCACCTTGGGTGAACGTTTTGCCCAGCCCTACTAACCGACTGTCTCTACTAGATCTGTTTTATCAGACACCGCAGATAAGGATGAATTATCTATGACCAGCTCTAAACTTTGACCGTCAGTCGTTAAAGTAGTTTCTGTTCTGAACTCCGATCTGAAAGGAGAGTGGTCTGGGTTCAGTAAAATCTGTGTCATCTAAGCAGTTGCTTCTTACCTCCAAAGAGAGAGGTTCCCCTAAAGAAAAAAGGGCAGGATGAAATGAAATATCTGGGTCCTTCTGGAAACAGTTGGGTTTAGCATGATGCTGGGAATGATGCAAAGACCACCAGTTAGCTGAAAGCCCCTGTAGAGGAAGGGTGAAAAAAAGCATTCAGGCTCTTTTAAAACATCATTAGACTATGTACTATGGCAGTGTACTGCTTTGAAGAGGTGATACAGAGGCGATTCCACCGAACCTTTGAATCAGATTTTCAGATCAGTTGGGTTGTATCAGTCGACTGAATCATCTCGGATAGGTTCAAAAACAATTCAAAGGTTCAGTGCACTTTCTAGCTTTGAAGAATCTCAAACACGATTGCAGCTTTCATTCCATATATGGACAAAGCTGGGGGGAACTGAGTGTTGTGATGGGTTCTCTGATATTAACATGAATAGCTGGCGATTGAGTTTTATCAACTTTTCAAGCCCTGTCTATCAAAGCATTGGAAGGGGTGTTGCTCTGCTGTTTGTGTATTTAGAGAGATTCACTTGGAGTGCGGGGTGGGAAGAGAGAACAAAATAGAGGCCTCTGTTTATTCTGCTCTCTCTCTCTCTCTCTCTTTTTAATGAGTCTTGCTCTTTCTTGCCTCCACATCATTTTCTCCTTATCCTTCTTTCACTCTGAATCTGTTTGACTCAGCTGTAGTATAGTCCCTGTTAGCTTCTGTGTCCAGTCTGTCTTCCTTCCCCCTTCCTTCTCCCTTTCCCTCTCAAAATAAAAGAAAAAGTCTTCTTTCTTTCTGTACTTGTTTATCTCTACCTTGTGCTGAGTGTGTCTTCTTCACTGTGCTAATGGATCTGAGATAGTGTGCTGGCTGTTGGAATACTATGCTACTGTGTGTACATACAGACTGATTCTTTATATCATCGTGTATAATATGTGCAGTAGTAGTAATGAACATTTTTCAGCCTTTTTAAAAAAGCTTGTCAGAGTAGAACATAACCTGCTTTTTCTAGAAGGGCCCATATCAACTCACCTGTCAGTCCAAAAAAAGGTGATGGATTCTTTGTTTTTAATATGAATTTATTTTTAAGCAGGCATTAAAAGTTGCTATTTATTAAGTTTGACTAGAGTGTTTTCTGCTTTGGTTCAGCACAACTGCTGCATAGAGTCTTTGTTGGAAAACTGAGAGGCTGTGCGCTAGCCTTTTTCATTCCTATTATTTCTGCCTTAAAAGCAGTAGAAGGGGAATGTTTCAAAATGTATAGCAGTGAACCCTTTCAACCTAATTGTCTGAAACTTTGCAGTGTGAATGTCCTCAAAAGTGTGTCCTATCTCTGTTATTTTCATTCTATTTTACCTCCCAAATGAAACCACTATAGGCATTTTGATGCTTTCCCAGTCAAGTCTAAAGCACAACTTTTTATCAGTTCTTGAATTGATTTGACTTGGATCTTGATCTCAGATCTCATATACAAATCAACTCTTTCCACCTTCAGATCTTTTTTTTTTTCCACTGTTGTATAAAATACGTACAGCAGAAATTAAATTGAGGATCAGTTATTAAATTACTGAAGAACCACATGCAGTTCAGGAGATAAAAGTTCTCTCAATGGTAATAAAACCATCATAGCCATTGGTCACAGGACTCAACTTGGTAGGTATCATATTTAGGACTAAATTTGGTGTGAAACACCAAAAGTGGGAGAAAGAAGCCTACTTCATACCATCTATAGGGCCAAGATTGTTATTCAACACTTTTCAGGGTATTAACCCTTTTTGAATGAACAAGATAAATGGATCATTTTACTCATGAAACAACAACGTAATTTAAGAAAAGAAAATGGGTAACTTTAGTCCTGGGAAAAGCGTCAAAGTACACTGGAGATCCTGACCTAATGCTAGATCAGGCTGTCTTGGCTTGCTTAGTCTTGGAGACCAAGCAATTCCTAAATCAGTCTTTGACCTGAACTAAAAGCCAAAAATGAACTGAGGCCCCAAACTTAAAAAGAGACGACTAATGCCCATGCCTAAAAACAGTCATAGAACTCAAAACAAAGTGTAGACACAATTTTAAAAAAAGAATGAATGGCTTTCAGGATGGCTTAAAATGGATAAGAACCAAAGAATCAGTAGTATATTCTGAAAGTAAGAAGGGAAAATCACTCTTTTAAACCTTGAACAAAGATATCGCGGTCGAAAAATACAAGGCACAACTACACTTCCAGCTTGACCTCTCAGATAACGCTGCTCCCAGCCTTGTGGTTCATCATCCAAATACCCTTATTCTTCTCCTTCATCCACTGCTACTGAATAAAGGGACTCGCCTAGTTCTCCTCTAACGAAGTTAGTAATTATTGCTGCTTGCTGAACGAACAGGACAAAGGCCATTTAGAACGAATAGAGCAAAAGTCGTCAGCCACTGTTGCAACGTGGCAAGAAGATAAAAATAACCGTGTTTCCTGGAAAACAAACCTATGTTGTAGCTGGAGATACGTATGCCAGAAATGACGGATCTCTATATTTCTTGCAAGGTTTCAGGAAATGAAGGAGAGAGGAGTAATATTCGTTGAATGTCATTCAGTTTGGGCAGGCAAAAGGATGGCTGCAGACATTTCCTGGGGAACACCGGGGTGGGGGGTTATTTCCCATGGCTCCTGCACTGCCACCTGCTGCGCTGGAACAGCCTCTGCCCGATATCCAAAGGCCTTTCAATGCAGCTACGCTGGAGACCAGTAAGTGCTGATTTACAATCTCTGTAATTTGTGGGACTGAATTTGAGACTCCTGGTGGCGCATTCAAACCTTCAGTGACGCAAACTGGTTGTCTGTCTAGCTGCCTGCCTTTGAGGGGTGATGAAGATGAACTCATATTAGTACTGCTTTTCCAGCGTTCTGCATAGGGCACAGAGATCAGATCAATTAGTGGGGCAGCTGTCTTATGCACCGTGGTTAAAGCTTGCATAAGATTCTCTAACGTCTTCCACAAATCTTCCTGTGCCCAGCTTGGCAAGGCTCCAAAGGGGTCGATTGATTCTGCCTCCAGCGGTTCAGCCGCAATCTGCCCTCCTCTCTCTGCCTGAAACTCTTATCTAAATAGGCTTCTCTCAAGGACAGGGCTGGTCTGTGATCTTTGCGCCTGGCAGCAGCAGCACGTCCACGCCTTGATTCTCATTTAAAAGGCTGGCAGCATCTTGATGTACTGACTCCAAAAGTGGGGAGACTATGTCTCACCAAATACACGCCTTGGAAATATTAGGAAAGCGGTCAGCATTGGCTTCATTTTAAAA
Source organism: Liasis olivaceus (assembly GCA_030867105.1). Lineage (NCBI taxonomy): Eukaryota > Metazoa > Chordata > Lepidosauria > Squamata > Pythonidae > Liasis > Liasis olivaceus. Next base: position 105,574,373 of record CM061349.1, on the reverse strand, counting down.
AGCATAGTTGGAATTATGGACTGCTTAAATGTCAGTAGGGTTTGCTCACAGCCCATCTTACTAGGAAGCCACTCCACCAAATGTAAGTCAATTGCACAGGAATGACATCAAAGTAACTGGCTTAGGGAATAATGTGTTGCTTTCTTGAACCCCACTGTCTGCTGGTGAGTCTACTAAGGGCGATTTGTAGGCAAATGTGGTTAGTTTGCAACACATGGTTGTTTTGATTTTGATTTTGAAGGGCAGTTTTTCTGGGAGTTTGTTCCCTTTTCTCAGTAGATTCAGCTGTAGAGTCTTTACTTCGGATTACAACAGCTTGATCATTTTTGGACTTGGAGCTTTCTGCTTCAGCAATCTGAGTTAATTTGTTGTAAAAAGACTGAGTAAATACATCAAGGGACTCTTTCAATCAACCCACTTTCACTTTTATTTCTGTTAAATAATCAAAAAATCGATAGAACTGTCTGTGCCATCAGTAAACTTTGCCTTGGCACAAGATCTGTAGTCTCATTTTTAGAAATCTCTTCCTGCCAACGCTTTGCAGTAAATGCTGCAACCAAACATGCTGCAGCTGCTTCAGAAGAGGAAACTGTGATGTCTAAGGGGCCCAGGGAATTCGGTTCCCCGCTGCTGTAAGTGGGATGGTCCACTGCATTTTCATCTTGCAAGTCCCAATTCAACACCTCATATCTCTTTGGAGTGTACCCGGGGCTTGGATTATTAATCATGCTAATGCTGGTGCTGCCATTATTTACATTATCTTCTTCAGTCGCCTTCTTTTTAAATTCCATAAGGTCATCTATTTTTTGTTGCTGGGATGATTTAAGCGATGCCTGCATGCCAGAATTCATTCCCTGTCGTTTCTTCCTCTTTCTCAAGCTGTAATCTTCTCTTGATGGCAAAATATAAACAGTTCTCACCCAGTTTATAGATAAAATAAACAGTTCTCATTCAGTTTGTTTGGAAATTAGTTGCATACAGTTGTGCACAGGGACCAGGAATGAATAAAAGATTAGTCTGATAATGTAGAAGTAGAAATAAAAATTTGCCAGAGTACTCTAGTAGCTAGATGCTTTCACTTTGCCATCTTGGGACTTCCAAGAAGGACTTCAGATCTTAAATTTGGATTGGCTCTTGGATAATTTTCACATTCAAATTGTTTATTATAAGTGAAATTCCATTCTTGATCTGCAGATAATAATGAGATAGACGAACAAATAGTTTGATTTAGTATAAGAGAGCTTCCTATGTTCTTGGAGTGGGAATGGGGAAATGAAAATCCCATTTGCCACCTCTGTTGGAAATAACACAACACATTTGATATTTACTGATGAGACTTTTTCAAGTATATTTACAGTATTCCATATTCCCTTTCCTTCGATTAAATGAAACGTTCCCAGAATAATATACCTTACTTACCTTTAGATGGCACATCACAAATTCGTGAAGAAGGTGGTTCCATTTTGAATTCCTGAAGACTGAAAGATGCCCCAAGTCATGTTGCAGCCAACCTGCTTGAGACTAAAAAGAAAGGGTGAATCACAACAGAAGGGCCACATTTTGTGTCACTCCTACAGCTCCTAGATTGGAGCTTCCCCAGCATATCCAACTGTATTTGTAACAGCCATGCAAGAATTGGTAGGGTAGATAAAAATAAAGTTTCATTCACTCTAGGATTTTTTATGCAGTCCAAGGTGCAGCCACCCAGAGAAACATTCCAAACAGGACTGTTCCTTTGTTCCTCCTTACCAGGAACTGCACAAGAAAGCAGTTCTACAACATAACCGTTGATATAATTATCTTCCACAAATTTATCTGATATTTTGTGATAGACCCCAGGAAGACATGGCTGCTTTTTAATGCTCCATTCCTGTCCTTCAGAATGGGAGATTTGAGATATCAGATGACCCGACATCCAATATCCTTCTTTTCTACGGAACCATTCGTTGGACAAAATACAACTGAATTGTGTTTAGTTTTCCTCAACCCTTGTTCCTCCAAACAATTGAGAGCAATTTTCTGAAGGCCCATGACAGCTGAATTTGCATTATTTTCCTTATAGAGAAATTATTTTCTTTTAATTTGGTTGAAAGGCATTTTGCTGTAGGAACCCTATCTAATGGGAAATGTAATTTTGCCTAAAACTAAACTCAAGAAAATTACCTGAGCAAAGGTGAGCAGCACTGTGGCAAGAAGAAAAGGTGCTATAGATGTCCCAAAATACCACAGCACAAACCAGCCGGCAGCATCCAGCAGTAAAATATGCAGAAGGGTCAGGAAAAAAAAGACTTGGTCTGGCGTGAAGAGTCCCATCTTTTCAACAGTGGACAGCAGCTCCCGAAATTCTTCTACTAACAGTTTCTGTGGAAGAAACCAACTTGACTGTCAGGATACAATGGAGCTGCCCTGTGGCATCAACACTTAACATCAAGAATATCTGGTGGAATTGCCCTCCAAACTATCCCTTTCTTTCCAACTTTTTACAGGGGATTGAAGCTGGAAACTATGTGACCCCAAATTGTGATAAATACTCTTAACACTATTAAACATGGAAGGAAGCAGATGAAAACTTGTTACATAAATAAATTATAATATTTCTTAGTGACTGCTAAACAATTATAATATTTTTCTTAGTGATTGCTAGACAGCTTACAACCCATGTTTGAGACACATGGAATCATCATTCAATGTCTATCTGGATTCAGTAAGCTTGGCAAATAGCACTAATGGAGAGAGAAAGAGAGAGACAGAAAATAGTTGGTGTAAGTGAACATACATACATTTATTTATTTATTTATTTATTTATTTATTTATCAAATTTATCACCGCCCATCTCATAGAAAATGACTCTGGGTGGTTTACAGAGAAGATAAAATCAATAAAAAATACAATATAAAAATAGTCCTGAATAAATAATAAATAAATATATTCCAAGGATTGATGTTAATTGGCAAGTAGCTCAGGGAGCATCATCAGGGAGCCAACCACCCCCAGGATTGATTAAAACCCTTATTACCCCATTCAAACTGGCAGAGCCAGGTCTTTAGTCCTTTCCGAAGAGCTGGGAGGGTCAGGGCCTGCCACACCTCTGGGGGGAGAATGTGCCAAAGGGCATTCTGGGGCAACGGCACAGAAGGCTCTCCTCCTGGGCCCCACCAGCCGACATTCTCTCGCTGAAGGGGTCCGTAACATGCCTGACCTCTCTGCCTGACCGGGTGGGATGGACTGGTGTGATGGGGGTGAGAAGGCCCCTCAGGCAGCCTGGACCCATGCCATGTACATTTTTAAAGGTAATAACCAACAACTTGAATTGGACCCGGAAGCAAACTGCCACTGCTCTGACAAGAAAACCAAATGTGGTGTGAGACCACTGTCCCGAGTTGGGTTATGAATAATCTGGGACAGGCCCATGGCCACCATGGTGGGCATGAACTCCCGAGTCGCTTCTGAGGCATGCCCTAAGGTTGGCAGGTTAAAGTCCCCCAAGACCATATGTCTGGGGAACTCCATCACCAGCCCTGTGACAGCCTGCAGCAGTTCAGGCAGGGAAGTTGCTATGAAGCAGGGAGGCTGGTACAGCAATAACAATCCCAACTGTTCTTGAGAACCCAGCTTCAGGAACAGGGTCTCACAACCAGCCACTTGTGGAGCAGCGCCCCTGAAGGCCAACAGAGATTCCTGGATGACAACCGCTGACCCTCCTCCCCTGCCCTGGGGCCTCAGCTGGTGCCAAACCATAAACCTGGCTGGGCACATTTCTAAAAAGGGCACCCCCCTTCAGGGCCCAGCCAGGTCCTGGTGATGAACGCCAGGTTGGCCTGCTCCTCAGTGATCAAATCACACATAAGGGGTCCTTGTTGTTACTTGACCTGGCGTTAAGAAGCAGCAGCCAAAAACAAGGGCCACCATGGGTCTATTGTCCAGGGTCTGGGTCTGAGTCCAGAGGGCCGGAACACACCACTACTAATGAACACTTGGTGTGTCTTCCCCAAAAGCAGCCCACCCTCTGACTCCCATCATAACTCCCTTCCCCCTCACCACCTGAATGGAATAACCCACCCTAACCTCCCCAGAACTTCCATTTGCCCCCAGTCTTCACCTATAGTTAGGTGTCCTTCCATCCAACCATATGTCAACAAACACACCCAACCAATCGGGGGTGGTGGTGGTGGGCTCCCTGGCACTTCCACTCCCACTCTCAGCACCGTTGGAACCCTAGCCTTCTACCCTTCATACACTGTGCCCCCTTCACTGGCTTCTCCCACTAGTCAACAGGGGACACCTGACCCACTCCTACTCCCTTCCCGACTCTCACTCGGGGGGTGAGTATCCTCACCAGACTGCACACATCCACCCACGGACTCTCCTCCCTGTCTCTCATACTAGGGAGGGAATGCCCAGCTCTCACACACTGGAGGGACCTCAACACACCTCTGCCCCCTCTAGACAGTATGAGGGGGTCATCCAAGCCACTGCTGTCATCACCAAGCCACCTCTGGATGTGCCGCCTGGGCTGCTCAAGCCGCTCTGTAGCTCAGTCAGTGTCCCGTTCCCACTCTGGCCTTCGCCCAGGTACCTCCAGCTGACACTCTGGCCAATGACACAGCCCAGGCCACTCCTCAGGCTGCACAGCCGCTCCAGCCATCTTCTTGGGCTGCCCAACTGATCCTCCACTGCCCAATCAGCAATCTGGCTGCTTACCAGGCCCCCTATCCTGCCGTTCAGGCCATTGCCGTCAGTTCTTCGGCTGTCGTCGCCGGTCCTCGGGCCGTCACCACCGTCCAGGAACCAAACCAGGTGGTTTTCAGGCTGTTTGGTCCCACTGAAGCTGCTGCTGTCCAGGTGCCAGTTTCTGGGCTGATTTTCAGGCTTGTTTCCAGGCTTCAGGCTATCATCACCTGTTCTGCTTGAGCTGCTGCTGTCACTTCAGTGCCAATCCAACCAATTTCTGGGCCATTCGAATGGTGTCCTGGCACCAATTCAACCATTTCCCAGGCTGCTGCAGCCCAGGCCTCTCGCTGGGCCACTCACCGCGCCACTCACCACACCACTCACCACATCCACAGAGCTCCGCCTGGCTCTGCTTGCCACGCTGGTCACCACATCCACAGAGTTCTGCCCAGCTCCACCAGTCTCTGCTGAGCTCTGTTGGGTACACGGGGCCAGGGCACGTCCCAGAGTTCAGAATCTGGGGTGGGAAGAACCCCCAGGGTACCCAGGTAAGAACCTAGACTGGTCACGGTGGCCATCCTCTTCGCCTTGCCTAGTGCAGTAGCTGACATTTGCTCCTGGTTGCCATCTTCCCACAACATGATTTTCTGACAGTTTGGTATAGCTTTATTGAGTGTGTGCAAGGTGACACCAATTTATATACTTCTCCAATGAGCGTACTAATCTATGGTCTGATAGTTATTAGTTTAAAAAGAACCACTGATTGTTGTGTTATTTAATACTATTTTTATTCATATACTTAATGTATTTGTACATTAAATTCATTTATATAATTCATTTGTAATGTATTCCAAATTCATTAAGTAGTACATATTTAAATGTAGTATTTTATTACTGTTATCAAATATTTAATAAATATTTAATAAATATGGAGTCCTTGGGGTTCTTTGAGCTTGGTTGTTTTCTTGCAAACGTTTCATTACCCGGCTAGGTAACATCTTCGGTGCTAGAATGGAATGGGCTTTGCTTTCTGTTTATATACTGTGGTGTGCCCTGCCAGTGTTGGTGGGGGTGGGGGTTTTGTTTGTCATAATATAATATTTAATAAATATTAATTATGAATTAATTTTACTCTTAACTGTTATCTAATATTTAATATTATTTCTTCTTATTAAATATTTATGGATCTATTATTGGTGGATAGTATCATCTATCTATCTACCTATTTTATTCATTTAATTTAATCAGTTTATATAGTTGCCCATCAATGACTTATATCAACTTACATTATTAAATACCCATTGCCCAGAAGTCTCACCATAGGTCCTCCACAAGCATGATCAATGTTGTCTCAGTGCTATGCCCAGGCCTGAAACCTGACTGAAAAGAATCCATATAATCCATGTCCTCCAGAGCCCTCTGAAGCTGCATTGCAACCACCTTCTTGACAACCTGGAGAAGACAGCTGGGATGGATAAGGTGGTGGCTGAAGAAGGCAGCCTGGAAGAACTCAAGAATGGGCTGGAATATGTTTGGGAAGTGGGTGGGCGGGGGACTTCAAGGCAATGAGGTGGAGAGTGGATGGGAATGGAGTAGCAGACACTAAGAACTCTTCATAATTAAAAGTCTGATGAAAGAGGTGGGCCTTTACTGTGTTTCTAAAGGCTGAGAGATTGGGGTGAAGTACAAGGGCAATGAAGAAAGATTGAGGAGCACCTTGGCAAAAGCCTCTCTTGCTGACCTTAACAGCAGATCAATTTTAATGGCAAAGGCCATTGCTGAGTCAAGCTCTATAATGTTTAAGGCTTTGAAGGTTAATACCATAAGCCACTACTGTATCTCAGTTTGATTTTTATTTGGAGATTTGATAAGAAACTTACATTTTTGCTAGGTTCAAAGCTGGGCTGATCAGGTGCCAATTCCCCAATCAAAAGTGGTGCCATGTGCTTCCTTACTAGAGTCTTGTCAACGTGAAATGCTGTGAAAGGGTCCTAAAGCCAAAACATAAAAGGAAAAAGAAAGAAAAGATAATGAAATACTATAATAAGGAATCACCCTAAAGGCAATCTGAAAGAAAAATGTTTAGGTTGATTAATTATATTTGATTCTTGCCTTTGTTCTGTCCAATTCAAGGCAGCACAGACAGAATTCCCAGGAGGTATTCAACCCTGGATGAAATTATTTTCCTTCAAGAAAACACTTAAACCTAAGGCCACTCGCTTGCGGCTGTTTTGCCCTCCATCCTGGAACTGGCAAGAAATCACACCATTTGTCAGCCCCAGTAGATGGATCAGACCAAGAAATCAACTCCACAGGAAGGCTAAACCTACTTTGATGAGGATTGGCTATAATAACAGAATCTTGCAAGTCTGATTGTGCTGTACCTCCTTCTCCTTCTTATGCTCCAGTGAATTAGGAGGTGTTTGTCTGAGCCTCTTCCAAATGTTATCTTGTTGCTCTGGACTGAAAAAATGTTTCAGCCCTTTTGGCCTAGGTCATGGTACTTGCATATTTCTGTCACAATCACTGTCTTTACAGTGATTTCCCTGAGCTGAGAAGGAGGGAGAAAAGAAGTTTGTGGACTTCTCAGTATTTCTGGAGATTGCTGCCACCAGCTGGCCATAGGTAGATTTTTTTGGAAAGACCATCATTTAGCATTCTTTCAATGACTGCAGGGGAGAAGAACTATTAGTCATTTTTTTCTGTTATGTCAGTGATTGTTCAGGTGACTACTGAAGGGGGTATTGAGTTCTCATAAACAAAGGTGCTCAAAAGCATTTAAAAAAAATGGGAGAGATGTTTTTCTCTCTGTTTTCAATCTGCTGCATTTGTACATTGTACCCATGCTGATTTTGAAAGGACTTTGTGACAGTAGAAGTCACAGCCTGTGAGCTTTTTAGTTTCTCCAGTCTGTGAATGATCTCAGCTTGTTCCTGTGGAGAAAGGAACAATGGATACCATACAGCTTTCATCCTCATTTCACCTTGCCCATATTTTTCTCTGCCTTTTCCTCTCTATTCTTTAATACTTTAGGCTTTTCTGCAACAACTTTTCCTGCCTTGTTTTTGTCAGAAATAAGTCCTTGAGAGTGCCTTGATCAGAGTACTTTTTAAAAAAAATTAATAAAAATGAATAAATAAGTTTAAAAACCCTTTGAGTTCCTTAACTTCACTACAGTACTTCAAATACTTTATTTATTTGCTCTAAGATGGAAAAAATGGTCTGTGCTGATCAGCGACACCACTTAACTCAGGGTCCCCAAAGTGTCAATATCAGCCCCCAAGGGTCGATGGGACAAAGCTTCTGACAAATGGATTAAACTGTTCTAAAACTGTGGATTTAGTAGACGTAGGTAAGGAACCTAGGCCACTTACTATCTCTTTGGATGCTGGTTCCTTGATTAGTAGGTTTGCGAAGGCTATCTTAAAATTGCAGAAGCCGCAGCTGACCCCTTTGCTTAAATGCTTCTCTGTTTAACTTATATGCACCATTCCCTGCATGGTTCTCCTATACTATGATAACTTACAATGTAGGTTATAAGCAGCGAATCGTGATACAATAGGAAATGTCTACTGGAACGAATGATTGCATAATCACAGCATCACAACTTGCTGAACTTCTTTTCCAGAACTTCTTTTTCAACTTCTGCATTTAGGCTACATTCCTACATAAATTTGCTTGAAGGCAGTGGGACTTGCTTCTGGGATGATTTATAGGTTTGCACTATTATTTAAGGAATCACATTTTGTTCTGAAGGGTTATGATTAATTCTAAACTATAATTATTCAGAAAATGATTTTGGCTTCAAGCAAAGTCTGGAGCAACAGATGACAGAAAAACTGCAGTGTTTTACAGAAAACATCAAAGACAGCAACATTTATAAATCACATATTTTAATTGTTCAGTATTTTCTCTCTGGAAAATGGTATTTATAGATATCTTTTATCAGCAAGAAGTAAACCAGTTTTACTGCAGATAGAATTCCTGCTTTTCTGCTCTCATTTCAACTTATTTATAGGTGGAATGTGCAAGATTTGCTTAGTTCTGCATAAACTGTTTGGGTATTTAATTTTAGAGTTGGGAAAAATCCATTCTTTGCTACTTTTTAAAGAAATTTATAGTAAATACAATCTTTTGTGTTTCATAAGTGCATAGTTATATACACATCCACTCTCCATGAAGAAAGCTATCGATATACAAAAGTTAACCTAGAGAATATAAAACTCACAAAAATGTTATATGTGAACGAATTAAACAAAAGACACCAAATGTCAGCCATTCATTTAAATTCATTTAAGAACATGCATTTGAAAGTAAAAGTCAACAGGGACTTTCGGTGGAGGCATGGTGAGCTAATCATGTCTCTGTGAAGAGTAGGGACAACAACCATGGCGAAGACTGAAGAACTGGTGAATAGACCAGTTCTTCACAACCTCTCCAGATAAGAAGAGGATGGGAGTTCACCCACATGTACTCCGGACAGCTACTCCTTGTGAGGAGATCACAGGATAGTGGTTTCCAGTGGGTGTGAGTACTAGGAGATGAAGGGATTAATCATCAAGCTCACAATAACAGTTGGCATCTTTTAAAGGGCATCAAGTTCGCTAACCTTGCTTCTAATCACTTTGGAAATTGCTCATTTAAATATCTTAAGGCTATTTAAGGATGACAAGTCTGAAAAGTCACCTAGTAAGCCTATCTTTATTCCTGAACAAAAGAAAAATTATCTATAAATTTAGGAACCTAAAGAATTTGAAATAAATAGCAAAAAGCTAAACAAGATTTTGAACTAAGAAAGTTATAAAGAATTAAGGGTCCAGACAAATTTGATATATTGAAACTTTTACTATAAGACTTTGGAATTAACTATATAAAATAAACAGTTTTTCATGAGAACCAGAATTATTTTGACTACTGCAAGCCATAACAGAAGATAAGAGATCTTATTATTTAAATTGGATACTAGAGGGGACTAAGCAAAAAAAAAAAAAATCCACAGGTCCAGACCCCCCCCCCCCAAAAAAAACTTTGCCTTTAGGATTGTGATTTACAGAATGACATAAAATACTATAACATTTGAAATATTAAAGGAGATCTTTGAAGAATGGGGCCAGAAATTAATAGCCACAGTATCAACAATATCAGTAACAATGTCTGCTTCTATGGATAGGCTATTATTGAATGGATGTTAATGAAGGAATGATAGATGTGAAACAAACTTTGTTTGATGCAGAAATAGTGGAATCAGAAATGTTGGATTTAAAAAAAGTGTGGATTGAAAAACAGACAAAGCATTCAAATTGGAAACACAAATGACACGAAAAAGTGTTGACTGTAAGAGAGAAGGGCCAGAAGAATGACTCTGATAAGGACTTCTTACTAGATACACAAAAGAACCTGGTTAAGGCTTTGAAAGTTAAAGGGGGAATACAAAAGACAAATCAAAATAATGACCTGGATAATGACTTTCCACTGGATCTACAAAAAAGATCTGCTAAAGCTTCAAAGAAGCCTCTGTGATGGGACCAAGGAAGACAACATCTGAATGAATTAAAGATCAAGATTGTTAGAAGTAAAAGAAAGAAATATAAAGTTGGTCTGTTTGATCAAGATTAAAATAAGACATGTTTTTATAAAGTTTTGGTAACCTTTTATGGATTTTCTGCTGACACCAGAACTGAAAAGTTGATGATTTATGGTTTTGCATACAGAAGGGATGGGTTATGGGAAGAAGAGATATTTGTATGTAACTTTATACGGGTGATGAATTATCAAATTTGTTTTTACTTGTCATGATGAAGACTGGAAGTCACTTCTTTACATATTTCTATTCTTTTTCTTTACTTCTTTCCTTTTTTTCTATTTTTTTCCCTGTCTTTTCACTTTTTACCTTCTATCTCTTTTTCTTTTTCTGATCTTAACTTGTATTTGCTTTTACTATTGTACTTAAAATCTTTAATAAAAAATTTAAAAATTATTATTATTTTTTTTTAAAGGAAGTTAAAGGTAACAGAAAAAAGGCAGGTTAATCTGCTTTGAAAGTGAGTTATAGAGACTGAATGTAGTCTTATTTTTAAAATGATGATAACATTTTAACATATCCTATATCTTATCCACTCATTTTCTAAATGCAGGATGTTTTGTTTTATATTTCAGTGGGGGAGAGAGAGAGAGACGTATTATATTTTGTGAGCTCCCACTTGCAGTCTATATTAATAGAAGCCAGATACTGGTTTTCCAACTGACCAAAAAGATGAAGACGTATTTGTATCTTCAAATAATTATGCTGTATAGATCCAATTTCTCTCCTTGCAAAAGGGAAGAGGCAGAGGCTAGCTATTGCATGACTGAAGAACTGGGTCCCTGTCAAAGTTGCTTATGATTAATTAAAAGCTTACATATGAATTTACCGATGATCTAATTCAGGGTTATGATTTAGAAATTACACTTTAATATAGTTGGAAGGATTTTGTTGTTGCTCTAATCTTCACTTTGGTTTTGGTGAAGCTGTAAGCCAACTGCAGTGTTTTATAGAAAATTTTAAGAAAAGCAAAGCTATACATCGTAGGTTTTAATTGTCTTCTTTTTTATCCTAAAAGATGGTTTTTGCATAGCTTTGTCAGCAATAGACTTTGTATGCATCTGTGTGTTTGTGTGTGTGAATGTGAGAGAGAGAGAGAGAGAGAAAGAGAAAGAAAGAGAAAGAGAAAGAGAAAGAGAAAGAAAGAAAGAATGAGTACTGCTTTCATTGCTCCATTTTGTAGGTAGGATTCCACTTTTATTTCTCTCACTTCAGTTTAATTTAAACAATGGGGTTTGCAAGATTTGCTTGCTTATGCATCATCTGTTTGGCTCTGTTCCTGCAGAGTTGGGAAAAATCATAGATTCACAACATCATAGATTTATAAGGAATTATGTAGGCCATCATGTCAAACCTCTCTTCTTGTGTGGGAATCATACTTAATGGAATTCCCGCTTGGAATTCTTCGTGCCTTTCTCCTGGTCTCATGGCTGCTTGACCTTGTTGGCGCCTTTAACCAAGATAATGGCACCTGGCTCTAAATGTTTTCATTCCTCTTCTCTCCTGACTTTTATGGCAGGAACAAGCAAGCGGGCCTACAATTAACAACTCTAACATTTAACCCTGTCAACTATGCATCACTATTCTACATTTTAACTATGCTTTGATTGCTAGCTTGCGCAGATCCTGACAGGTCCTCCCCACTCCCCACCCCATGAAGATCATGACAACATTAGCCTTCCTCCAATCATCTGCTATTTTATCCATTTGCCGGGACTTCTCAAAGTCAAGAGACATTGTGTCAAGCCATGGTTTGCCATCCAGGTACCTGCAGGACTGCTTACTCCAATCAGAGCTGGCCTGGCCTATTAGGTCACCTCTGGAGTAGCTACCTCTGGTTCCCCACTAGAAGCAGCAGTGGCAGTTCTGTGGAAGCGTTTCCTGGTAGAGATCAGAATGTTCACTGATGGCATTCAGGAGCATGTGGAAAACTGAGTTGTTCCAGAGGGCATTCTGGTCTGTCTTGGCCATCTTTTAATCCTGATAAAAAAGGTTTGGTTTATGTTTTTTTGTGATCATGTTGGTTTCTGTTTTATTTTAATATTTACTGTGGATGTTTTAAAGTTCTTTATATCATGTAAACTCTCTAGACTTTCTTTGGACAGTGGCATGATATGATTGGAATCAATCAATCAATCAGTTTGGCCCTGGAGATTTAATTTTAGTGTGTTCCTTTCAATGAAAGCTAGAATCTTGCTCCTTTAACCTGCTCTTCTGAATTGTCCAGTGGAACAAATATTCTCTTCTCTGAGAAATTTGAGTCAAAACATGAGCTGAGAAAATGTCTTTCCTTATATCTTCTCTTATATCTGTTATCTCTTTACCACCTTTATTGAGAAACTAATATACTGTTTCTTTTTCCATTTATTTTGAACATATTTGAAGAAGTCCTTTTTGATGTCCTTAACATCCCCTCATTATCTCAGCTTACTTATCTTTGTTGGTCACCAGTCTGTTTTCCCACTTTAGTTATGTGCCCTTTTGATTTTCAAAAAAGTACACATCAGCCAATCGATTTGTAGAAAGGTGGCTAAGTTAAATGCTGAGATATCAAAATACCACAGATATATGCATCATGAATGAAAGAAGCTAAAAAAGAAGAGTAAGGGCAGCAAGAAAAAGAATCCAGCTGTAAGAATGAAGGCTTCGCGGCTGCAAGGAAGCTGTGACCACCCGAGTCTTCGCCGCGCCACCTGCCGCGCGCCTTACCGTGGCGTCCTGCCCTGCGTAGCAGCAGATGACCCGGGAGCCCCCTGGGTGCCTCCTGTAGAACCGGCTGATGTCATAGACTTTCCTGTCGATCACCAGCCAGCGCTCCCGTGGCGGGTCTCCCTGGCCAGTGCGCAGCCCGATCTCTTCCCAGGTGAACACCCGCGACGGGCAGGAAAGATCGGCCGCGGGATCAGCCTCCCTCGCCCGCCTCCCCGCGGTTTCTCCTTGCTGGGGAGCCATCTCGCCCCCGACTGAGCCTTCGCGGGACCTGGCACTGTCCTTTTCAGCACCACCGGGAGGGCGGACTGGGCGGGTTCGCGCGAGGGAGGCCCCGCTTCTGCGCCTCCGATTGGCGGACCGAGTTACGCGGGCGCGTAAGAAGCGCGGCGACGGCAGCACAGAAAAAGCCGACCCGGCCGAGCTTAAGTCGTTCGCTTTTTCGAGTACTGTACAAAGGAGGATGTGGTATGGCTGTGAGAGCTGGACCATAAAGAAGGCTGAGCGCCGAAGAATTGATGCCTTTGAACTGTGGTGCTGGAGAAGACTCTTAAGAGTCCCCTGGACTGCTAGGAGGTCAAACCAGTCAATCTGAAAGGAAATCAACCCTGATTGCTCATTGGAAGGATTGATAATGAAGCTCAAGCTCAGATACTTTGGTCACCTAATGCGAAGAGAGGACTCTTTGGAAAAGACCCTGATGCTGGGAAAGATTGAAGGCAAAAGGAGAAGAGGACGGCAGAGGATGAGATGGTTAGATAGCATCACTGAAGCAATGAGCATGAAACTGAGCAAACTCAGGGAGGCAGTGAAGGACAGGAAGGCCTGGCGCAATATGGTTCATGGGGTCACGAAGAGTCGGACACGACTTAACGACTGAACAACAACAACAAAGGAGGAGCCGGTGGCTGGACGGCGCGGTAGGCTTTTGCAGTAAGCGGAGCAAACTCCTTTTGTCGGTTCCATGAAAATCCTATTTCCTCGCAAGTAAAACGATAAGGATTAAGGATCCTTAGGTCGATTTCAAGCAGGGCAGGTAAATGGGAAACAGGTTTTGGAGTCTCTCCACTCTGACTGATTTCACTAAGAGGCAAGAGCTACCGAGTCTTTTAGCCCCGCAGTCACGGGAGACCTTTCGATCGCGCACCAGTCTGTGTTTCAGTCTGAAGTAAAGCTCTTCCCGGATGTCATCGCCGTTTACTTCGCACGTCCTGATCGCAGACGGAGGATGCACACGCTTCTTAGAAAAGCATTTGGCGGTCTGGGAGGGAGAAGAGCGACAGCCCTAACCCTGCAATCCAAACCCTGGTGGTCTCTGTGTGCGCGTTGAAGCTTGCCCTCCCCAGCTGGTAGTGATGGGCTGGAAATCAGCTGTGCCAGTATCTCTTCATTTTGGAGAACAGAGCCCCAAAGTCCCAGAGACTGACCTGGGACTGACTCAAAAGATTCAGAGTTGGTTCATTCTGCCTGCCTCCTCTCCTTCCCTGGAATACCGCAGGTTGAGGATTTCTACTGCTGCACAAAAAGGAGACCTGCGCAATCTGAAACAGCTTTTCATTTGTCCAGGCATTACAGTGGCAAAGCTCATGTCTTACGGCAGTGTCCTTCTGTTACGGGGGACTGACAGGGATGGATCTCTAATAAACCGCATCCTCATCTCACAGTTGCTGAAGTGCCTAAGCTCAGATCCAATGTGTATGTGTCTTGGGAAATGTTTATTTCAAGGCTTATGTATACTCCAGGGCCTTCTAATCCCTCTGCCTGCTGCCTATTATTCTAATAGAATGATTGCATTGCAACAGGCCAGGAAAATAGATGTGGAAGCCTAGAATCAACACAATTTCCAAAACAATTGAGTGGATATGGTGGGCTATTGCTGGGTCTCAACTAATGGGACTTGAAAGAGATGTTTTCCCAAACTGTAAAAGAAAATGCTGAAGGGCCAAGGAATATTTAGTCCAAATACAATTAAGGAATACGGTGTGAGAATTTTACATATTTAAGAGCTTTTCAGAAGGGCAACTTAAAATTTTATAAATGGTTTCAGCAGTAAGGCAGTAGGAAAGATAAAACAATGGATGAAGTATCCAGTTAAAGTAGAAACCAATGGATCATGAAACAAACCAACCCTGAGTTCTCCCTAGAGGCACAAACAACCAGGCTCAAATTATCCTACACTGGACACATTATGCAAACATCTAACTCTCTAGGAAAGGCTGTAGTTCTGGGAAAGGTGGAAGGAAAGAGAAGAGGATCAACATCAAGGTGGATGGACTCAGTTCCAGTGGCAATGAGTGCAACACTGGAAGACCTAAAAGACCTTGTTAAGGATAGATGGTCATAGAGAAAATCTATCTATGTGTTCCCTAGGAGTCGAAAGTAACTTGGTGGCACATAATGATGCATGATGAACTTTCCCAGTGCTTCCTTCTCTAAAAACTGCCTTTCAGCACCAGCAGATGGGTGATTCATAGACAATAAGCCAACAATAGACTATAACTAGTGAAGAGATGCAGTGGTGCTCTGCTCTGGCTTGAGAGTGAAAGTCTGATATCAGGACTTCCACAGGGCGAATATCCCTGGGAACTGTAATTCCCAGTGCATTGAAAGGCCTCAAACATTTGAAGTATAATTAAATAAATGCCTCCCTGAATAAGAGACATTTACAGACAACAGTTACTGAGTACTTTATTACCATTTTCCTATCTACCTTCCATTGGAAGGTAACAAATGGGAAAAGTGAAGGATGTTTGTAAAGGAAAAGAGAGCAGAGTATTGTAGAAAAATCTGGAGACAAGTGAGGTTTGTCAGGAAAACTTTCCTAATGGGTTAGAAATTGCCCCTTATGTGATTTCAGAAAAAATCCTAAGAAAATAACCAAGCTTGTCTCAAGAATCCTATTTAAAATATTGAAAGGATGAGCTCTCCTCAAACTGAATTTTTCTAATTAGTATTCTTTTTTTCATAGGCTCCTAGAAGCCACATGGTTTCTCTGGGTCTCTCAGATGAGCCACATCCCAATGACCATCAATTACGAACAGAGTTTAGACTGGCTCTCTGCCCGGGTGAGAACATTTCCATTTCTGCTTGAAGGCACCATCTTTCTTCCACTTAATCCATTAATGTATAAATGCTTTGGGGCACCCGGTCTTTGACCAGAGGGCTTTCATGACCGTCACTAAAGTTCTCTAGTCACCATCATCTTTGGGAAAAGGCAGGAGCTTGATTTTTTGCATGGATTGGCTTCTTGTCTTTTCAGCTAGAAAAGGGGATTCTGTTGCAAAGGGAAAAGAGGGGTGAAAAGGATGGGAGCAAATAATCATGCCAGAAATGATTAAGAGGATCATAATTAAGATTATAGGAGAGACTCTCCAAGAAATGAAAGAAAATGAAGTACACAGAAGCTTTTCAGCAGGAGGATGTACAGAAGAGATTAGTGATGTGACTTAAGAGCATAAATTGTGACACCAAAAGATCAAAGCAATGCAAAGTCACAGGA
Organism: Liasis olivaceus; assembly: GCA_030867105.1. Lineage (NCBI taxonomy): Eukaryota > Metazoa > Chordata > Lepidosauria > Squamata > Pythonidae > Liasis > Liasis olivaceus. The sequence goes on along the minus strand of CM061349.1, from coordinate 105,557,913 downwards.
ATTCAGAGCTCAGCAGTTAATTATGCAAGAATTTTCATACATGCATGAGAATCTGGGAGACTCCACCCAAATCTTTCTGCACACTCCAGTACATCTGTGAACTGTTTGGGACTGGATATCAGGAAGCAGTGCAGAGCAAAGTATGAAGATAAAGCAGCCTGGTGAACAGGAGCTTGGTGACTACTTTCACTCCAATCCATGGTCAAGTCATACTGGGCAGATGGAAGAGAAACAGGGACTTATGATAAAAAAACTGGTTGGATGAATCTGCATGCTTTTGAACTGAAAACACATAGTCCTGGCTATCCTAAAGCTATCCTAAACATGTATGCATGAAGATACCTAAACAAAGGTATCTTCATGCATACATGTGTTTTGCATACCTATTTGTGTTGTACTTGCTACTCCTTTATTGTTTTTTGGGGGGAGGGGTGAATTCATAGAATCATTGGATTGGAAGGGACTTAGTGGTTATCCTTAGTACAGAATCCACTTGAGCATCTCTGAGCATCAAGCCTCCATTTGAATACTTCTAGTGAAGAACTCACCACTTCACATGGCAACCTGTTTTACTGACTGATAGCCTACAAAGTTAGAAAAGTTCTTCTTGATTTCTTGCCTAAACTTCCTTCCATGTAATTTTAACCTATTGGTCCTTGTCCTGCTCTTTGGGGCAATAGCACATGGCCACTCTTCTCTGTGACAGCCCTTCAAATACTTAAAGAGTACTATCACATCTTCTGTAAGTTGTCTTTTCTCCAGGCTGAAGATATCTAGACCTTTTAAACAACACAGTACTCCAATAGATTCTGACCATGGCATGATTATGGGAGAATCAATGGGGGAGATACTTGGATCTTGATTAGCTTCAAAGCAAATTAGCTTCAAAGCACATTTCTTGTATCAGCTAAGAAGTAATTGACAACTGTACTATACAGGAATCTTTTAGCTAATCTGTGTTACACCCCAATAGAGTATTTGCAATAAAACACAGTGCAATCCATCCACTTAAACAACTGAAGCAATGATACTGCACTCAGTGCTCATTTAATGGTGTGAACCAACTTATGTTGCAAGCAAAGCTCTGGAAACAACAAAAGGAATAGTATGAGTAGGTGTTGGAAATTATGGCTTTGCACATAAACATTATGACTGGTATTTTTGGATGTCCATCTGCAAGGGTGTAGCTTCAAAGAACATGCTTGACTCATAGTTCTATTCCTGTACACATTTCGGGGTGATATATTCAGAGCAGACAAATGTAAGCAAGCAGTATGAAGCAGAACAAAAAAGAACCTTGGGCTGCACTAACTGAAGCATTTTATTATAGGCCTCTTCCCTTGATGAATGTAATTGCTAAGATTTTAGTGGTGATTTGAGCCCATAGTTTACAGTTTGTTCTTTCAATAACTGTGCATCCAACTCAGGCTGGATTCATACGGTGCCATCAAAATGCCAGAACTGGACTCTTAATTACTTATTTTAATTCAAAATAAATAGAATCCAGCTGTTATTGTGACTGTGATTCCTTTGAATTTCCCAAAAGGTTTGTACATTCTATACCATTTCCAGATCATGTATGATTATGCATGGTGTATTTTCTCTTTGGTTAAATTTGTTTTGCAGAACATGTCAAGAATTTAAAGCTGTTTAAAAAAAGCCTGACTCTAGAACTTTTCCTATTTCATTACTGTCTCTGAAGATATTTAAGGTATTGTAATGGGAAAGGCAAGAATATAAGATTCTGCTGTATTCAGATTGTAACTTTTTAAATAATCCAGAAATTTCCATTCATAATTTCCTTTTACTGATATATAAAAGTGGTGTCCTGTCTGTCTGTGGTATAAATTAGAATAAATCAGACCTGATGCTACTAGTTCTACATAATAATACTTTGAAATATTTAGATATTTGCGTTTTAGGTTTTGATCTCATTACAGATGGAGTTGTTCTTCATGGTTAAACCTCTAATAACTAAAATCTATCAATATATTAAGAACTGCAGACATTTTATGCATACAACACTGAAGGCTAAATCTATAGATGGTTATATTATAGCACAAACCAGAGCTAATTGTTTTGAGGAATACCCCTCATCAACACCCCAGAGCAATTATTAATGCAAATGGACTCTCCTCCCTTGGGACTAACAACACATCCAGGAATCATTGTTGATTGGCACAAGATGGGCCTAGGCAGAATTAACCACCTTCCCCATACGCTCGCTTTTCTTCCTTGACTATGGAGAACATTTAGTTGTGTACCTGTTGTACATATATAGTCTCTAACCCATAAACCAGCAGAACATGTTGGCCTCAGGATTGATGAAAAGGTGTGGCAAAGGTGTATCACCTTTAGCCCCATCCGCAAACGTGATTACCTTGCAGAGAATCTGTCTTTAATGCGCTCAGTGCTGTTATGGAGAGCTGAGAAAGAGGGGCCATGCCAAAAAAAACCCCCTCAGAGAGAACAATCTAGAGTTAAGTGTCCTTCTTTCAATTATTTGGTCATTGTAGAGGGCACTGAAAGTCAAAACTCTTTCTGTATAGAGGAAAAGTTTAAAAATGTGAGTGTTCCACATCAGACTGCCAAATGTACTGATTGGGAAATAGAAAAGTGTAGGAAGAGATGGCCACTTTGACAGAGAGAGGCCCGGTAATAATTGAAATGTGTAGGGTTTGAACCAGCTTTGACTGGCCTCTAGCAAATACACCTCTGACAAATGAATGATGAAGAAATATGTCAGCACAAAAATTGGCAATAGTAAAAACAGTCAGTGAATAGCATAACATTAAAATGTAAGCATGGAAAATATAACTGGCCATCCAGTGCAACAATGATGAGAACCTGGAGTCTGAAAGAATTTGCTCCTATTTGCTATTTGCTAAGATGTGGTGAGGCCTATCAAGGTAAAGTTGACTTTTAAAAGATGTGACAAATTCACAAGTGGAAGGCTATCGCTGGTGACCTGTCATCTTGATATCAGAGAGAGCACTGAACAGTATTGCCACCTGGACTAGAGCAGCCTTGGATATGATCCAGCCCCTTTTTCCTGTTTTAACTGTTCTTCTAAGATTTCACTGGGGAGACCTTCTTACCATCCAAGCTCAAGTAGTGCATCTGTTTACTCTTCTTGGTTTTGGCAGCAGTTTCCAAACTGTTCCAAACTTTCCAGATGAGCTGGGAAACCTGTTCTTCCTCTACCCAGTTGAAACAACATCCAACACAGAGCAGAATGCCTTCTTTGCCACCAAAGAAAATCAAACTTTAAAAAGATTTCATATTTATATATTGCCTGTGCAGTTCTCAAAATATTAGTGAATAGAGAAGAAACTAGTCAGTTGCCACTCATGTGCCACAAAAGTTGGTCCTTTGGGTGGAGTTACTATGTAACTCACTACCATCTAGGCAAACAATGTGTTTCCCCTGAAATGCAGCTTGCAAGCATTACCAGCAATTACAGGACAAAAGCTTGTTTGTTGCACTGCTCTCTGACACTTGGGAAGGCATGCCTTGGCAGCTTCGCACCAGATTTCTTGTAAATAATCCTTTTCGTCAGCCCTGAAATTTATTACCAAATACTGGCATAAGTTGGGGAACACACTTGCATAATTACGATAGAAAAAGAGAGGAAGGACAATGTATCGCAGGGCTGGAGAATCTATTGGTTAAGTAATATTTTAAAAATATCTGATGATCAGTGCTGTGACAGACTGGCTTCCTGGTGCTGGTGAGGCTGCACCTCTGATTTCTGAAAACCAGAAGTGTTAAGAGTTTGTCAAAAGGGCGCCCTCTCCTGTTCCATCTCCCAGCGTCACATCAGCCTCCATGAGGAAAACACAGATTGGGACTCACTGCTTCCCAATCTCACAATTCTTTTCCTTCGCTACCAAGTGTTGACTTCTCCTCTCTCTACAGTCAGTGCTGGGCAAAACCAATACCCGCAGATTCTCCTTGGCTGAACTGAAAAGCGACCCAGTTTTGGAGAGAGGATTTTTGCTTCCATGAGGCATGTGCTTCTAAAATCTAAAGCATACTTAGCCATACAGCCCTGTTATCCACCTCTGGACCCAGAAGGAGGAGACGGTGGATCGTTCTCTTTTTCTCTGCCCTCAGAGTCCATTTACATGTGGGATCCCTATCTTCAGCTAACACTGATCTTCAGTAGCTAAAATCTCGCAGGACAGAACTCTGTTTCATCTAGCAGAGACCCATCTCGGTGAATAAGAAGCAGTAAAACCATTTCAAGGGGAAAGGCACCTCACAAGGACCATTTCTACATAGAAAGAAACAATATGGAATATAATCAAAACTGTTAGATAAATGAATCCGGGAAGGCACCGACTGCTGTTTTACCTTGACTTAGTGATTCAAGTGTGGTCAACTTTGAAAAGGTCTTTTCTGGACTAGCTTAAAGAATGCCTCATTCTTAGAAAAGTTCTGCACTTTTGTGGCAATTGCCAGAGGTTTAGCCCTTCTGGAGAACAAAGTTTAATTCAGCTGAAACAGAAAGTGGCCATAATAAATGAGCAATACCAAAAGGTTTGTTTTAATTCTCCTCTTACATCTCCAAAAGCGTATCGGTAGCTTTGCCAAGAGACTAATAGCATTTACTTGCACTAATGATTAACAATGAGTCAATCAATATTCATTAGTCTCCTTTCACTAACTTGTCTTGTACACTCATAGGAGAGGCACGTGGATAATTATAGCTATTCTTTACCCTTTTCTGTAAAATACATCCGGGAATGTCAGGAAGTTGTGGCACAAAGGACAATCCTCACTTCCTCCCCATAGTTAAGCTTGCCTAACTAGTCTCTAGTGCTTGTGAACTAGATTCAGGAATTGATTGATCTCTACTCATAAACATTGATTAATTTCCTTTATACACTGCTGTATTTCAATCAAGACTCTCGGCCCCTGTAGTCTCCTTGTTCTTCCTCCTCCAAACTTCTCCAGCACTAAGCTATGGGCCCCGATTTGAATCTTCCCCACTGGCAATTTCTATTCCCACCTCCTGAATTTCTCCTTCCAGCTTCTGTCATTTCAACCATTTCCACAACTTAGCTCTTGTACTCTACAAGGAATAGGCAACTAAGGTTTTCTTGCTAAACACCAATTTTAGTGAAGTGGCAGTGAAGGCCTTTCCTGGTATTGCTTCCTGGTCCTGAAGGCTGGAGAATATGCATTTCTGAACAAACTTTCAGATCTTCAGACAGAATGGAGGGATGGTAGAGGCATGAGTAGAAAAGGGAAGCATGAGAAACAATGGAGCAGCAACACCAGGTTTCAGAATTCAGCTCACAAGGATAACCATCCCCAACTGAACCAGGCACTTGCTTTCTTCAATTGTGGAGGTGACGAGGATGGGGAATTGTCCCCCACGGGATGGTGTCTGGCTCTTACTTGCGCAGGTAGGCATCCAACCAGAGCTCCCCTGACTCCTTGAGAGAGCTAGAGGAAAGAGAAGAAGAGAGGTAAAGCCGGCTCAAGCAATATGAACAAGAAATCACAAACAGGAATTAACAATTAAGCAAGGAATTTAAGGTGCACACCAATGAACAAATGTGGACGGAAGGATAAGAAATATAAGCATAGTACAGGATGGAAGAACATGGACTGAAAAAAATTAAATTACAGGGAACAATGCAGTACCATCTGCTGGAGAGAGCACAGGGCTTATTCATGTACACACATTCATCATGAAATGATATACAGGTAGTCCTTGAGTTATTGTCAGGATTAGCCCAGGAAACTCCAGGAGACAGTACAGATTCAATTCAGCATGGTTTATTGGCTTCAGTCCCATTACAGAAATCTTCTCAGAGTGAAAGCAATTCCCAGAGTCACCCCACAAACATCCTGCATTCCTCAGGGAGGTGCCAGTCTCATCCTCTTATCTCTACCTCTCTGTTCTGGGGATAAGAGTGCACGCTTAACTCTTTCCGCTCTAGTTTTCACAGTTATGATGGCAATTGGGACCAGAATTTCTGTTGCTAAGTGATGTGGTCATAAAATGTGACATCACCTGACCGCATCAGATAGCAACAGCAATCCTGGCAGTCCCCATTGCCACCATTAAGCGAGGATCGCAGGTCATTAAGCAAGGGCCTCACGTGACTGTGACTTGCAACTTCCTGCCGACTTCCAACAAGCAAAGGCAGTGGGGAAGCTGGCAGGAAGTCCAAAGTCCCAGGCAGCTCTCAGGCAGGCTGGCAGGCAGGTGAGTGCTATAGAGTGCAGCCAGGCAGGGAGGGGGTACTGCAGCACCATGCAAGCATGGATGGGCAGGGGAGGGAGCGCTGTAGCACCACATGAGTGCAGCCAGGTGAGAAGGGTGCTACAGCACCACACAAGTGCGGCCAGTGGGGGAGGGGATGCTGCAGTGCCACACAAGCAAAGACGGAAGCAACTGGGCGCTATGGAGTATGGGTGGGGTGCTGTAGGTGGGCACGCACTACAGAGTACATACTCCATAGCAGGCTCCTCAGGAGAAAAAGTGGCAGGAGTGACTTATGGGAGCAAATTGTGACCTTCCCTGCTGGCTTCCCCGTTGCCTTTGCTTGTGGGAAGCTAGCAAGGAAGGTTGCAAGATGCTGCAGCTGTTGTAAGTGCAAGCTGGTTGCCAAGTGCCCAGATTGTGATCATGTGACCATGGGGGTGCTGTGATGGTCGGAACTTCAAGGACTGGTTGTAAGTACCAATCATTCAGTGAAGTTGCAACTTTGAACAGTCACTGAACGAGTGGTTGTTAACCAAGGACTACCTGTATAATGAAACAGAGGCTTGCATGTGTGAATAAGCCATTCATTGAATAAACCACAGCAGTTCTTTCATCACATTTCGAGGCAATAATTTTCAAAACATTCAGTTCGCACATTAGTTTGTGACTTGTGAGAAGCCAAGTAATCACGTGAGATTTATTCATGTGCTTATCAGTTTGCATGCCACTTACTCACCAGCCAAATATGCATGGGATATCTTAGAACATCAGCATTTCCTTTACATATGCTACCCATACCTGTGCAATCCCAGAACTCTAAAATCGCATTCAAAGACGAAGGGAGGAGCCAAGATGGCAACAAGCTAACAGCTCCTGAAATAAGCTGCCAACTTGTGACTGCCCTCACCCCTTCTGCTTCAGTCCTATGGCCTAAAAATGCCATCCAGAGGCAAGAAAAGAACCTGGGCCAGCCCTAGTAATGATACTGGGGTCCATAAATCCAACAAGGCAGAGAAACAGATGAGGATCGACTCCTATCTCCCCATTGCAGAGACAACACAAAATGTGAGTAACATATCTACAGCTTCAGGATCCCCTTCCCAAAGGAATATGACAACACAGAAGCCAGTAACAAGACAGGCCTCCTCCCCACCCCTCCAAAGCTTCAGCCCAAGTCATTCTCTGGAGCAGGGAGGTAGGGGAGATAACCTCCTGGAACAAGTCTCCTGCACCCCCCACAACTACATTACTCATCCTTTCCATGAGGTCTGTCTTTTGTCTGCAGGTACACTGCGACAGCTAAATGACATTGCAGTCAAGATAGACAGCTTCCAACAAGCCCTTGATCGGCAAATCCTCCATGGCAATCAGGGGGTTAAAATGGCAACAGAAGCTGGCCACATTGGCATTCTGGCAGCCTGTCCTACAACATCAACAGGGCATCTGGAAGCAGTTGGTGAGAGCCAACTACCGCCATGTGCTACAGAAAAAGCAACTCCTCCTAGAAATCCATCAGAATGCCCATAGATGGAACAGCCACAAGAGAAATGTGATCTCCCTATCTCATCTCCTAAACTGCTAAAACAGAACAATTGATTTGAAAGATTTTCACTACTTACCCAGTCCAAGAATTGTTAAATGCATACCTCTGACTTTCAACCAGCCATCTCTTCCCGCCAGACTCACAAATGAGCAAATTCCTATGGCAGATTCATCACATCCAAACTGTCAGGGTCTTTAAGGATGAGCTAGTCCGCGCCCTCATCACTGGGAAAGGGACAAATGGTCATGACCCTGCAGATAAGAGCCATAAAAACTTATGCTCCAAATGCAGTAAATCTGCCAGCCATGCCAAGAGTGAAGAGCCTAGGTGTACTTCAAGGGAGGAAGTTAAATCTATTAACACAGAACTCATTAATCTAAGAAAAAAAACTAGCAGACTTCAAAACAAAATTCTGACATGCCCTCCCAGTGCTGGTAGTGATCTGGAAGTCCAGCACCGACTTAATGCATCTGCCCCATTGAGCTGTTCTACCTTCTAAACCATCTCACACCACTGCCTCTCCTTTGACTTGGATGTGCAGAAAGCTGTCAGCAGACTATGACTTCCTCACCAGAAACAGTGAAAGTGATACTGAGAGCTCCAAACCAGCAATATGCAAGGAACCCATGCAGTCCCAAGTAGTTGATACCCAAAAGAAACTGCCTTGCAAACAAAACAAACCTCAGCCAAGCCCTACAGAAACTCAGTCTGGAGGTATAACCTCACCTGCTTCCAAATCTAAGGAGCCTCTCCGGGCCTTGAGGGAACCTGAGTAACAGGAGAAACAGCACCGCTCACCTCTTCTTTCACTGGACTAGTCAAAGGTGTTGTGCGGAGTGCAGCAAAGGTCCCAAAAATCCTGCTCTCAGGAAAATCACACATCAGCATGAGAGCTTGCAAAATGCAATATCCATAGTTTGCTTCTCCAAAGAAAATCCAGTCAGAAAATATAAACTAACTGGTCTTTATTGATAAAACTGCAAAACTTCATAAAATACAAGTTGCATACAAAATATAGGATATAACAAAGACTTCTTCTCATTTTAGCATCCAAGACTTATCCACAACAAAATCTCTAGCTAAAAAAACACTCTCAGAGAAGAGGTACACTACTTGGTTACTAGTTAAGACTGCATAACCTATAAAACCTACATGATTAACTATACAAGACAAACTGACTGAACAGGGTGGGCATTTTACCCTCCCGTTATATTGCCAGCATGTCACCCCCCCACTGAATAACTAACATACACATTACAGTAGGTGGCAGTAAAAAGCATAACAGAATCACAAGATGCTTTGTTTACATTAGCTTCATAGAATAATCTCGACACCTGTTTTTGTATAGGGAACGGGATGACCTTCTTCCCATGAGAAAATCCTGATAAAAGGATGCTCCCCCTGCTAAACAGTTGGGATCCCCGCTTGCCAGCAATCCACACTTTGCTGCCCATGCTGCACTGACTCTTCCGGGCTCCTTGCCAGAACTACAAGCTCCCCTGCCTCTCATGAGGAGAAGAGAGGCTTGATGGGCAAACAGATGGCAGACAAGGAAGAGCAAGAACTTGATGGTACCCACCTTCCCCCCCACCCCCCCACAGAGGGAGACACAATTACAACCATCTCAACCATCAACTGATGATGTGAAGCTACCTCCCCTGCAAAAATTACCCACCCAGCCCCTGGTTCCCAGTACAACCACCTGACATCCAAGTGACCAGTATAAGGTCACCCTTCTAACCTGGAATGTGGCTGGGTGATTTGCATCCACCAGAGATCCTTGTTTTACAGACTTCCTCTCCCACCATGACATCATATTGATTCAGGAAACATGGACTGCTGATGAACTGCTACTAAATGGATTTCACTCATTCACAGTCGGGGCAGAACCAGGGGTAAAGCACAAAAGAGTGAAAGGAGCCCTGGGGTCCTAGTCTCCATTACGCTACATGCCATATCAAGGCCCCTCCCCCAAATCAACCACCATGCCCTGTTGATAATAAATGCTTATATGCCCCCAGTGAGGCAGAAACTCCAGATCACAGCCTTGCGGGCTGAACTGGAAACTTATGCTGTTGACTTTATATTGTTGAATTCAAATGCATTTAAGGTCCTGGGAGGGGATTCAATGCTAGATTGGGCCCCAGTGACCACACCCTCTACGCACAGCACAAATGTCCCCCACCCAACCTTGAAGCTGACAGATTCCTCCTCACCCACTGCTCAAAAGATCAGAAATCAAACTTTGCAGGCCTCTGCCTGGCTCAAACAGCCCTCAGGCTAAACCTGCACTTTCTAAATGGTGCCCCTGAAAGTGACCATCCAGCTGAATTCACCTACCTATCTGGCTCCAGAATGAGTGTAATTGACTATATAATTGTCTCTAGGGACCTTCTCCCTTATGCCAAGGCCCTAGAAATTCTGCTTAAGTTTGATAGCAATCATTTCCCAATCCTGCTCCAGTTAAACGGTGTAGACAATGCAGCAATGCTTTCAAGAACACCTACTGGCCTTAAAAGAGCACTGAGAACACTAACACAGTACTGCAAGGAAGACCAGTTAGATCAGAAAACTAAACTGATCAGAATTATAATTATCAGAAAACTAAAATCATGGCATTTGCCAAAAGGCTCAAGAGCCACTCCCGGAGCATAGATGGCCACAGGATAGAGCAGATCTCCTGTTACAAATACCTAGGGGTAGTCCTTCATTCTGCTGGCAGTAGGAAAGCTCATAGAGACTACATTGCTGAAAATGCACAGAAGAGCTCATCTACCATCCTTAAATTCCTTAAGACAAGAGGTGGCCACTATATACCTGCATCACTCAAATTATTCAAAGCCAAGCCAATAGCACAACTTTTTTTTTTAAATATTTTTATTTATTAAAGCTTTTTTGTTCTTAAAAAACAATCTTACCAAACATTGAACAACAGGTCAAATCGGGTTACAAATACAAATGTGCATAATCTTGTTGTCATATTTCTAATATATCCAAGTATATATGAATCATCAATAAGAATAAAACTTCGCATATTATCTAATTAAACTTCTTAACTTTTTCTGTTACTCTTTTTCATATTTACTCTCTAACCAGGCATAAAAAACCTGTCATATTTTATAATATTCAATATCTTCCTTATCTCTAATCTCCAGTGTCAACCTATTCATTTCTGCACAATCTAATATCTTCCTTATTATATCTGCATCATTCGGTATCTTTTCACTTTTCCAGTTCTGGGCAAATACAATTCTAGCTGCAGTCAAAACATGAATAATCAAATATATATCTTCTTTACTATAGTTTTCTGGTATCATTCCTAATAGGAATATCTCTGGCTTCATTTCTATATATTGAAGTGTCATTCTTTCTAACCATTCATGTATTTTCTTCCAGTATTTTTTAACTTCTGGGCAGGTCCACCACATATGGTAATAGGATCCTGGTTTTTGATGGCACTTCCAACATTTAGTGGATTTATTCTTAAACATCTTTGCTAGTCTTAAAGGAGGAAAATGCCATCTATAAAACATTTTATAGAGATTCTCCTTGTAAGCTGTTGACATTGTCAAGGTATAGTTTTTCTCCCATAAATTTTCCCATTTTTCCAGATCTATTGTATATCCAAAATTCTTTGCCCAAGCAATCATTGTTCCTTTAACTTGTTCTTCCGCCATCTTAAATGTTAATAAATAATCATATAATTTTTTAATCATTTTCTCATCTTTCCCTATCAATATCTCATCCAATTCTGTTGGTTTCCCATAAATTCCATATTGTTTAACATCCTTCTCATATCTTGATTGTATTTGCCATTGTACGTACCAAGTCATGTCTATTCCCTGCTCCACCAACTCATGTTTTTTTTTTAGCTCCCCCTTATCATTTAAGATATCTTTATATCTAATCACATTCTCCATTTCTATGAGATTTGGATGTGTGAGTGCTTCTATTGTTGAAACCCATACTGGGATTTTCCCATATTGTTGTTTTTTGATTTTCTCCCAAGTTGTTAATAAAGCATTCCTTATATAATGTGTCTTAAAATAACTATGGGTTTTACCTCCTTCATACCACAAAAATGTATGCCAACCAGTCAGTAAATCGTGCCCTTCCAATGTTAATAGTCTTACATTTCTCAGTTCTACCCATTCTTTTATCCAAACTAGCCCTGCTGCTTGATAATATAATTCCCAGTCCAGCAGACCAACCCCCCCCCTGCTTCGTGTATCTTGTAACATTTTCAAATTTATTCTTGCCTTTTTTCCCTGCCAAACAAATTTCAACACGATTTTATTAAGATCCTCAAAGAATTTCTTCTCTAGTTTTATCGGTATTGTTTGAAATAAAAATAACAACCTTGGCAGTATATTCATCTTGATTGTTGCTATTCTTCCTAGCAATGAAAGTTGGGAGTGTTTCCATTTTTCCAGATCGCTCTTAATTTGCTTCATCAATCTATCATAGTTATCGTTCCTAACTGTTACACATCTTGCTGTTAAATATATCCCCAAATATTTAATTTTCTTTGTAATTTGCATACCTAATTCCTCTATCAATTCTTTTTTCTGCCTTTCTGTATGGTTCTTCACAATTAACTTAGCTTTTTCTTTATTAATTTTCAACCCTGCAAACTTGCTGTATTCTTCTATTCTTTCCAGCAATCTTTTCCCTGATTTCCTAGGTTCCTCCAAAATGAAGACCAAATCATCTGCAAATGCCTGTAGTTTATATTCTTCCTTTTTAATTTTTAGGCCTTTTATTTCTTTATCTTGTCTTATCTTTCTATTCAAAACCTCCAGTGTTAAAACAAATAACAATGGAGATAACGGACACCCCTGTCTCGTACCTTTTTGGATATCAATCTTATCTGTCAGTTCTCCATTCAGTATTATCCTCGCAGTTTGTTTATGATAAATCATATCAATCATTTTAACAAATCTGTCCCCCAAATTCATCACTCTCAATTGTGATAGCATAAAATACCAATTCACATTATCGAAAGCTTTCTGTGCATCTAAAAATATTAATGCCATCTGCTTCTCAGAGTGAGTTTCATAATATTCCAAAGTATTCAAGATTATTCGTAAATTATTTCTTATCTGTCTCTTGGGTAAAAAACCATTTTGATCTGTGTGAATAAATTCCTTTAGAAATCTCTTGAGTCTCTCTGCTATTATAGAGGCAAATATTTTATAATCCACATTTAGTAATGAAATAGGTCTATAGTTCTTTATCTGACATAAATCTGATTCTTCTTTTGGTATAAGAGTGATGAAGGCTTCCAACCACGACTCTGGAACCTTCGCAGTATCTATCAAGTCATTAAAAACTTCCAGCATAGGAATAGCTAACACATCTTGTAGGGTTTTATATAGCTCCGCTGGTAATGCATCTGGTCCTGGTGCCTTGCCATTTTTTTGTCTCTTTATTGCCTCCACCAACTCCATTATTGTTATTTTCTCCTCCACCATTTTTTTCGTCAACTCTGGTACTTTAGGTAACTTAGCATTTTCTAAATGTATTTTAGTTTCATCTTTGGAGGTTGTTTCTTGTTGGTATAACTGTTCATAATATTTCTGTACTATCTTTTTATTTTCCTCATTAGAATGTTGCAAGATCCCTTTGTCATCCCTTAGTTGGTGTATGAATTTTTCCTCTTTCTCTTTTTTTAATCTACAAGCCAACCATCTTCCTGGTTTGTTAGCATTCTCAAAGAAGTTCTGTTTTGCTCCCTTAATTTTCTGTGCTAACTCCTCCTTTTCCAACAAAGTTAATTCATGTTTTTTTAAAGCCATTCGTTTTTTAACTTCTTCTTTGTATGGGTTCCTTTGCAAAACTTTCTCCAATGTTTTATATTCTCTCTCTATCTTTTCTTGAACATATCCTCTTCTCTTATTTCTTTTTATTGTATATGTTATTGTCAGGGCTCTTGTGTACGCTTTAAATGTATCCCACACATTTTGGGTTGATGTTTCTTCATTTTTATTTTCTTTAAAGAAGAAACCCAGTTCCTTCTCCATCAATTGTACATATTCTTTCTCTTTTAAAATAGCCTGATTCATCGTCCATCTTGACCTCTTTTTCTGTCCCTTCCAGATAACACTTATCGGGTTATGATCTGCCCATATACTCGGCTCAATATAGACTTTTTGTAGGCTGTTTATAAGATCAACTGAAACCCACAACATGTCTATTCTAGACCAGGAGAGGTGTCTTTAGAATAAAATGTATACTCTCTTTTTTCTGGATTTATTTCTCGCCAAGCATCATGAATACCTAATTCATCCGCCATATTAAAAAATGTCTTTGGGAGTATTCTCCTTTCTTTTTTAGTTACTGTCCCAGTTTGATAATCCATTTTAGCATCTACAATTGCATTGAAGTCACCTAATAAGCATATATTTTGATATTCCAGGTCTGATATTTTCACATGTAAGTCTCTATAAAAGGCCTTTTGCCCAATATTAGGAGCATAAATAGCAACTAGCAGCATCTGAATCCCATGCATCATCAATTCTACCATTAATATCCGTCCGTCTTCATCATTGTATATGTGTCTAGATTTTATTGTATCTTTAACATATAATACCACTCCTCTTTTTTTTTTGATGGGGCAATGCGGTATATATTTTCCCAAGTTTTGGGTGTTCCAAAATTTTACTATGCTGTTTTTTAATATGTACTTCTTGCAGGCAAATTATATCAAGTTTTAATTCTTGCAATTTATCAAATATCCTTTTTCTTTTCACCACCGAATTTAATCCATTAATGTTAAGTGTTATCCATTTTATTTCTTCCCCCATTTCTAGTTATATTTAGGATTAGTTGCTCTAGTTGCTCTCGTCTCCCTATGTTCCTGCAGCTCTTTAGGACTCACCACCTGTTCTTTCTCTTTACCTTCTTGTATTTCTGTGGCCTCTGTCTGATGTATCTCTCTATCTCCTCTTTGCCGTTCCTGTGAGTTACTCTGTTCCTTCCCTCTTATTCCCCCTTCCTCTAGTGTTTTCACATATTCATAAAAAAATACTTCTGCCTTTTCTATTGTATCCAGTCTTTGTCTGTTTTGCGCCCATGTAACCAGTACTCCCTCCGGGTTTAACCATCTAAAATTAATGTCATGTTTTATCAACTGTTTAGTTAGAAATTGGTAGTCCCTTCTCCTATCCCTCACCCATCTTGGGATTTGTCTCAAAATCTTTACTTCCTTCTCCCTGTACTTTAACTTTCCCTCTCTTATTACCTGTAAAATTTCATTTCTTGTTGTTTTCTTTGTAAACCTAACATGTACCTCTCTCGGGAGTCTATGTCTCATAGCATATCTGGTATATACTCTAAATATTTCATCTGTCTCCCCTAAAATTCTATGAACTGGTGTATCTAAGAGCTCTGCCAACAATGCTGATATTATCTCTACCAGATTTTCCCCCTTTTCCTCGTCTATATTCTGAAAGCGAAGATAAAAGTCTGCCTTGTCCATCTCCAGCATTGCAATTTTCTTGTCCTTATCTTGATCTGCCTGCCTATATTTATAATCCACCTCTTCCACCTGCTTCTCAATTTGATCAGACTTCTCTTCAACCTTTTGTATTCTTTGCTCAAATTTTCCCATTACTTGTTGCATTTCCTCTAGTTTTTCATCCACACTACCCACGTCTCTTCTAATATCTCTAACATCGTTTTTCACCGTCTCTAAGTTTATGTTCATAATCTCCATTTTTTCCATCATCATCTGCATCATTGCTTTCATCTCCTGTTGTGATTGCTAATCCTTTTCCTGCTGCAACAGTGATGTAATAGAGCTCCCAGACTTATATTTGATTGTATCGGTACTGTAGCAGACGTCGCTATCACCTTCCTCGACATTGTGGAAATAGTCCAGAGATGTAATTTCAATTAGAAATGCTGTAAGTTTTATAGTCCAAATTAGGTCTCCACAATCAATCAATCAATTATAATCCAATTGGCCCACTCCCAATACAAAGCTCAAAAAGAATTTGTCCAGAATCCAGGGGGAAGGCCTCAAAAATTCCAGATTTGCAAAGCAAAAATAACTTTCTTTTCTTTCTTGTCTATCAAGAGTTTATTTTCCCCCCTGTTCTGCAGATACTATCTTATTTCAACCAAACCTCCTTTCGCAGCTGCACTTCAGGGTCATTGCTAATTATACAATGCATCACCATCTTGTTTTTCTTTTCCCTCTTACAGCCACTAGGTGGCGATAGAGACTAATCTCCCTTACAAAAAAAAAAAAGGGGTATCAACTAAGAATCGTCTAATCCTTCCGAAAGAAGACGAAAAAAGACGAAAAAAGGGGAAATTTAGTCTGAAACAGGGGTAGGAAGAAGGAGGGTCTTAAAGCCAATTCCAATTTCAATTACTTTTTAAGACATAAGAGCACCCTTCTTTCCCATTTGTTTTCTTTCCCGCACTCCTTTCTGCTCTCCAGTTGCTGTCACTTTCACTCCGCCATCTCCATTTAAAGTCCAGCTACGTTTTTTTTTTTTAATTTCTTATTCTTATTCTTATTATTTCGGAGAGCCATACATCCAAATATCAAGTTTAGATTTTATTCTTTTGTGTATATTCTCACCCAAGTTTCTGGCTGTTCGTTCCTCTTTCACTTTCTCTCAATCGGAGCTGCTCCGGCTTCTTAGTAGCCAAATGGCCACTTTTCTTCACTGCTGGTTATCCGGCTACCATGGGACCGGACGGGGAGTTGGCGGCTCTCCCCTTGGTCCACAGGGTTACTGCCTTATCCTTTGCCCCTCCAGGGCAAGTTCGGTCCCAATAGACCCCTGAACGGTGGGAATATCAGCGATTTCCACAGAGCCCTGTGAAAACACGTCCGTCTCGCCGTGATCTCAGCTCCGCCCCCCAGCACAACTTCTTTATGGTGCCCAGCTGAGCCCCTTCTTCAATTTTGCACCATTAGAACCTGTACAATCCAAATTTCTAGCCCTTCAAGTCCCAGAATGTGTCTCTAATGCTACCCTGCAATTAGAGAGAGGCCTCATGAAAGTGGAGGCTAGAGTGTGGGTGACCATGCTCAACTATTGGCTCAGACTATCCTTTTTTTCCCATGGCCTTGCCCCATTAACTATGAGTGATGATTTTCAATCCACATGGAAACAGGCAGTGGCAACTAAAATCTCATTCTTGGGTTTCTCTCCAGGTCTTCTACTCAGCATGGGATATGATCAGGTCAAAGCACTCATTAAACAGAGTGTAGCAGACACAGAGCACCAATTGGATCTAGCCAGAATCGCAACCTTTATTGCCAGTGAATCCAACAGGTACTCTACCCCTCCTATGGCATACTTAATTAAACTCGAAGTACCTAAATGCCGGAGGGGCTTTACTCTGGCACAATATTATGCCCTCTCCTCAGCTGTCCTAGAAGGCCAATACAGGAAGATTCCTTACCTGGAAAGACAATGCCCCTGTGACTCTGGACACACAGAAACAACAGAGCATGTGCTTCTACAGTGCCTATATTACAGACACATTCATACTAGCCTCATCTCACCATTACTGCATAAATAACCAGGGCACACAGGACAATTCTACACTTCCCTGCTGTTTTCAGATACCAATCTTGCCACAACATACAATGTTACAGGTTCTGCGCAGCAGCACTTAAAATTCATTGGATGATGACCTGTGCCATAAACTAGACTTAATGAACATCTAGTTCACCATACTAGAGTGCTCTGTAATTTGACAGATATAGTCTTCCATGTACTAACCTTTATGCTGTCCTATACCCATCTAATGCTCCTACTCCACCTTGTAGATTCTTTTAGACTCTTGTTTTTATCCATACTTTGTTTTAACATATATTTTTATATCTTCTAGCTTCTCATAATTTTTATGTATCTTCTATGCTTTTCAATTGACTGTGCCCCACCCTCCTTATGCTGGTCTATGACCGTAATAAAGATTTGACTGATTGAAAACCTGCACCTTAATGAAATTGACTCCACAGGAAGTCTAAAGCTACTTTTATTAAAACTGGATATAAGAACAGAATATTGCAAGTCTGACTGTGCTGTACCTCCTTCTCCTCCTTATAGTTCAGTAAATCAAATCAGCATCTGCCTGAGCAGATTCTGAATGATATCTCATTTCTCTGGACTTAAAAAATGTTTCAACCTCTTCTGCCTAGGTAATAGTTCTTGCATATTTCTGTTCAAGGTCATCTTCTCATCTACTCGTTCCAAAGATGTCTTTTCAGAAAGGAAATTGCTTTTCCAATAAGCAGCAAAGGTTCGACCTTGTTACCAGGGCCAGTGCTTACCATACAATGTCTGCAAAAGCTGTGAGCAAAGGCTTAGATTGGTACTGGATGCCATGCTTTGCACAAATGGACTTCACCAAGGGGGTCACCTTCCAGTAGTTATGTCGAGGCATGGTAGGAAAAAGGCTGCAAAGAAAGAAAAGAGAGAGAGAGAGAGAACGAACTGTAAGATGTCATGCATTCGAGTGCTCCCCTTCTTGTAACAATAAAATGACCATGCCTTCAAGCCCAACGACCTCTTCCCAAAGGAGCTGTGCAGTAGCTAGGTTCAGAAGAAGAGCTTAAGCGTAGTTCTGGCATTTCTTGCCTAGCCTGACTGAGTTCTTAAGCCAGTGTTGTCCAAACTTGGCCACTTTAAGATGAGTGGACTTCAACTCCCAGAATTCTCCAGCCAGCCATGGAACTACAATAACGGATTATTGTCATGGGTCTTGTCAGGGTTCAGTGGCTGAAAGATTCCAATCTAATTTGATGGAACTATCTGAATGGGAGGCCTAGCATGAAGAGAATGTAAACAAGCATCCATCCTTGACGCTAGGAGGGATAGAGATGGGAGGAAATCCAAGTCTCCTCTCCAAAACAGGTGGATGGCAAGTGAGTGTGAAATATTCAAAATCTGCCTGGTTATACATTCTGAGGGCTGATCTGCATGACCAACTTGCTGTAGTGCAGAAAAGCTCTGAACTGTTTCCACTCACTGAGAAATCATTAACTATCTGTTATAGCTCCTGTTTCCTGCAATATAACAAATGTAGTTTCTAACTGTGTTCATCCTTGTCTCTATGGGGGCCTGGCAAGTCTGTATGTCAACTGACTGAGTCAGGTGCGGCCTTTATAGGCCAGCCACTCACACTGTTCCACACACTGAGGAGGAGAGCAGGAGAGGGTGCTATGTGTGAGGAAAGACCATGTGGGCAGAAGGCACACAGGGCCAGAGAGGAGAAGGGCAGAATGGAATTATTGCCTCATTGGAGTATTCAGATTTGTTGAGAGAAAATTGGTTGTGATATTAGGTCTGGGATATCAGGAGGAGTGAAGGAGGAGGGAGAGGCAGTTTTGATTTCCTTAGGGAAAAATAAGGATGAACATTTGGAGAATAAGCAGACAAAGGGATAAGGAAACTAAGGATTAAAAAAAGAAAGAACAGGGTTTGTAGGAGAAGGTGGGAAGATTTGGGTTAAGTTCCCAGGAAAGAGGGAGGAGGAGATTATTTGGGGGTGAAATGAAAGATGTGAAAGTCAACTGGATAGTCCTTGGAATGATTCTGATGATTTATTGAGGATTTTTAATATGCATAATCCTTATTTTCCTCTTCATTCAGCTTCCTATGTGAAACTTCAGAAAGGCTAATTGGGACATAGACAAATATGGTGAGAACAACTAGTGAAAGATGTAGTAAATACCATTATCAAGCAATATCTAAATGGAAGCCAATGGGAAAATTAGAATTTAATTCTGTGATGGAATTTGGCATGTAAAGAACTTTGAAATGTAAATACTGTAAAACTGACTTGAAGGGTAATCAGAAAGACTAGGAGAAACCCATCCACCTGTAGCTATGGTACACAGACAGCTCAGGAAACGGAATAGAATTCAATTTCACAGGATGAAATCCTCTATTTGGAGGTTGCCCCAAACTTGGGAAAATGCAATTGTAACTCCTACTGAAAAATCTGGGGAGATTTGGCCTTCTCCATCCCTTTATAGGCCAACAGAACTGACATCTTATTATGTATTAGGTGATGGAACAAATGATAAAGTATAGGTGGTGGTTTTCTTTTACAGAAAAATAATTTGATGACAGTTGGATAAAATAGTTTATGTTGTTATTGGCACTCAGTGTACCAAATTTCTTGACTGGAGGCTGATTCAAAAACCTCTTTTGATACTGAGAAGCATATGATACAGAATGGAAAAGTTGGTCTAGGATATAAAATAATCTAAATAAGCTTGAAGGATACACTACAGAACTGTGATGATTACAAGACTTCGTAATTGATGATAAATTACAAGCCTGAGTGGCAAATGGGATTCCCAAGGGATGTAAGATAACATAGCATAAGATAGTAGGACTTGCATTGTTCTGTAAGGCAGGGATATAAATTTAGGTGCTGGTGACTGTGCCATGGGGATCTGGAGCAAAACAAACAAGCAAAAAAAACCCCTAGATATCTGAGGGAAAATTGAATTGGAAAGATTTTTTTCAACATTATAAGCACGGTATTTATAGAGGATGGCATGCAAGCAATATTAGCCTTGCTTTTCAAGAAGAAGAAAAAAGCAAAGGTGACTCCTAATGCCCTCTTCAGCATCCAAAAAGATCACTTGCTAGAGCAGGATGGCACTACAGATGGGATGATCCACAGTTCCCTGCAGCCCCAGCCAGGATGGCTATCTGTGAGGTATGCTGTAGTTCAGCCACAGCTCAAGAGTTACAGGTCTTGTACCCCTTTCTGCAGCCATCATGGGTAATTCATGAATGATGCTTGTCACGTCAACATGGAATAGATCCCCTTTATTTTCTAGGCTTCGGGTTATCTAATATTTGAAACTGTGATTCCCCCTCCCCAAATTTCTATTTCCCCTAAGGAAAATGTACTTACTGGTGCTCAATTTGGAAGTTGAGGTGCCCAGTAAACCAGTCATTGAATAAGGACTGGTTTACATTGCATGTTGCCTGGAGCTGAAAAGGGAAGAAAGATAGGCCAACTATGAGAATGTGTTGAATTCACTTCTAGCTGGACATTTCCATGCCTGCGTCTGTCCCTCAAGCTTTATTTTAGAACAAACAGAGAGCTTTGTACTTTGGCCCAAAATAAAGACACAGTGTAAGAACTCCATGATAAGTCCATTATAAGCAGAACATTTATAAAGTGAACCACGCTATTATTCTAAGGATATAACTTTTATTTCACTCCAGGAAAGCAGAACCTAAGCCTAGCTCTAATTCAGAGGCCAACCCTTCTGTGGCACAAATAAAATCATGATCCTAGAAAGTGGAGACAAGTCGTAATGTTGCAATCATCATATCAGCTTTCTGCTCACAAAGGACTCACCATGGAGTTCCTACCCCAGCTTGCCTTCTCATTTGGCCCTGAACTGCACTCACAAGGAAAAAGCACCATTTTTCACTACGGGATAGCTGGGCAAGTTGAACAACTTACACCCACATGGATGCTGTCAAGACCATTAAAAACATATGCCTTTCCACTTGCAGTGTGAACTGTAGAAAGCCAGCACTGAAGCAATAGCATTAACATATGCCTTCTAGGGTATGGCTGCAGTGATTCTGATCATCCTATCCCTGGCCAAAAAAAAAAAAACCCATGTGGCTATTACTTAAATGATAAGCCTTATTTCTTAATCTGTAATCTGTAATCTCTCTGTAATCTTAAAGAGCAGCAGGAAATCTCAACTGGATCTCAACCCCAAAAGCCTTTCAAGGAACTGCAGGCACCTGACCAGTCCTGTGGAGTGCTTTTGTCCCAGGGCAGAAGCTGGTCTTGACCTGCATCTCCAGATGTTTTTATTTGGATTTTAAGGGGCAAAATCTATTTCATCATAGTCTGATCTAAAGACTATCAAAGCTCGAGGTCAGGCAGTTCTTGCCTCACACTGGACTTCTTTTTCAGGCCATTTTATTTTTCCTTTTTGCTTTCTTCCTCCCCATCTATTACACTGCATTTATACTTCAGTAGATACTTCAACTATGGGGTGGGGAGGATGTGCATCTCACCTGGGTTGAAAGCCAGTCCATGTTCTTATCATAATCAATGACCATTGGGATGTGGTTCATTTGTGTCACCCAGACAAACCAGTGACTTTCTATGACTCTACACAGCAAAAAAGGAGATTATAATTTTTCCACCTTCCCAAATGACAGCCTACTCAAAAGCACAAATAATCAAAGCAGTTTGCAAGTAGCCCAGAAACACCAGGAGAGGAGCAGAATTAGGGGGAAAATGTAACTAGAAAAAAAATTAAGCAAAAGAAAACTAACCAAATGTGAGATACACTCTTTGCTAGCAAAAAGTGAGCTACCGAAGACATTCATGATCACTCACTGCAGATTCGTTCACAGTAAGGATCTTACAGACTGTGGCATATTAAGAACCTCTATTATTATTATTGTTATTATTATTATTTCCCGCCTTTATTTTGTACAACTCAAAGCGGTGTACATAATGTTCCTGCCTCCTATTTTCCCCGCAACAACAACCCTGTGAGGTGAGTTGGGCTGAGAGAAAGTGATTGGCCCAAAGTCACCCAACCAGCTTTCATGCCTAAGGGAGGCCTAAAATTCACAGTCTCTAGCCCAGCACCTCAATCACTACACCAAATTGGTTCTCTCATTGTTAGGAGAGGAAGAATTCCAGTTTTGGGGTTGCAGACATCCCTGTGAATTAGAGCAGATTAATCTACATTCTCACGGAGGAAATCTATCTATGTGGTCACTAAGAGTTGAAAACAACTTGATGGCACATAATCAATAAATCAATCTATATTCATGGTAAGAATAGACTCAGAGAGTTAGCATTAGTTTTCCACTAAGAAAATGTGTGTCAGTATAATGGTTGCGAAGATGTGAGAAGAGGCCCTGACCCTGAGTCTGATTAAAAGGAAAAGAAAGGCAAAGACATATTCTAGTGGAGTTCAACTCCAGATGACCATATCCATGCCATTTTCTTGGCAATGTGAAGGAAGGGATTTGTCACAGTCTTCTTCCAGGAAGTCTTAAAAACTTCCAAGTCTAACCAACAGCCCTGAAACTTTCAGGGGGTCCCCAATCCAAGTACTATAACCAAGGTCAACCCTGCTTACATTCCAAGATCAACTAAGGTTGATTAGGTGTTGCCATCTGCTGAAGAGCAACTCTGAGAAGACCCAGTGCATCTATGGATGCAAAAAGGCATTGTACATGAACACACTCCATCCCATGACATCCCTCTCAGGGAAGGCTGAGGCACTCCATTCCTGGTCTGGAACAGGCAAGCAAGACAAAAAGCAAAATTCTGGGTTTACCTCTGAGTGTGGATGTGTGTATTTATTCCCTAATTGGTAGCCTCCCAACTGTGTGGGAAATCAACTCTTACAATGTCCTGGGAATTGTAGAATTTGAAGGCCAATTCATGTGGCTGGAGAAGGCTGATATGCTTACCTTTGCCTACAAGAACATGGTATGACAAACCAAAGAAATCAGGAAAAGTGTGGGATCAAATAAGACTTACCTGAGCAGGAGAAAGAGACCCAAGAGGCTCTTGAGATCTAGTAGAAATGAGTAAGTTAGGAAGAACCGGAGATAAAAAGTCACCATCCAAGCCAAATCCTGTCACAAAGAACAGAGAAATATTCTATCATATAGTATGGTGTAATCCCATAGCTCCTCCCCACCAAGACGCACCTGTAGAGCCCTAAAACCCACCTACATTTTTGTTGTAACCCCCTTTATTTTGCCACAATGGAAATGCAACCTTCTTTTTGGAAATATAATCCCTTCCTAAAGCATCCCATGGCCTGAAGTGTGAATTTCACATTCATTAAAGTTCAGCATAAGCTTGAAGCTCAATTAAAAAAGAAAAACTACATTCAATTAAGCAAGTTAGGCTAGCCAATCTTCTTCAGTACTACTCACTCTTCAATCCCCTGATATAAGGACCATAAATTGTAGGACTGTTCTAAGCAGGCCATAATTGGAGGCAATGGGAGGAGGATAGCGAGACAGAGCTAGGGTAGCAACCAATTGCTTCCACCACTCCATGGAGGAAGTTAAATGGCAACATCCATCTGTATGTCATATTGTGCCATACTGGTAAATATGTGTTTGCAGTGGGGAATGATTTGCACACAGCTAGAATGGGATTGCCAGAGGAACACAAAGAGGATTCCATACTAAGCAAGACAGCTATACTGTGGAAATGCAGTGGACCACCAGCACCATGCTGCTGGATCTAGCTCTTTAGGGAGACAATAGCAGAATTGAAGAGGCAAGGCTGACTGTGACTAGCAGGGAAGGGGCATGCCTGCACCAGCTGAAACGGCCAATAAGCACCATCCAGTTCCTCTTTGCTACTGGTCACCTGACTTCATCTCCAATGTAACAGATAGCAACAGATTTTACAGCTGTCACTGGATGTTCTCAGTTTCAGGGAGAAAACAACATATGGATGGAGATATAGATAGATATAGATATAGATATATAGATATATAAATTTTAAACCTTACATGTAAGAAACATGTGAATACATTTAAATAAACAAATACAAAATAAAATTTTAAACCTTCCATGTAAGATATGGAATGAGAAAGCCAAGAGGGACTATGGGAGCTATCCAGCATAGATTTGTGAGTTGCTGAAACAATGAGTAGGTGATACTGGGAGAAATGTGTTCTCTTGATGTCAGGGCAGGTGAACTGAAAAAGCTGAATTCAGGCATCCTACTTACCACCCATTTTTTGCGCTGAACAACAAAGTAGAAAATATACCACTGCAGGTAAAAAGGCACCAGAGCTGGTGGACCAACTAAGGAAGAATGAAAAGATACACGCCTAAGTGAAATCAACTCAAAGCAAGGGAGAATTCCAGGACAGCTCAGTTTCATATGTAAAGAAGGTTCTGATCTCACTTTCCCCATTCCCTATTTACTGAGGGGGAGGGGGACTTTGTCAAGATTCAGAAGTAGTGGTTTGACTTCCTTGCAAATCAGAGAAGAGTTACATACTCACTCACTAGCTCCAAGTGACGCTGAAAGTGCCAGCCAGAAATGGCTGAAAGCTTCAGTGGTTCGAATCCAGCCTCGCGTTAACAAGGTGAGCTCTTGTTTCTATACCCGCAGCTTCTGCCAACTCAGCAGATCGAAAACGTACGTGAGTAGATAAACGAGCACTCTCACTCCGGTGGGAGGAAAATGCTGGCAGCGGCTCCACAGAGAGACGGGACAGTTGCCGGCGTCCGAAAAAGGGGCGCGAAGCAACGGAAATCCCGCCTCCTGTGCTGCCAGCTGGGCTGACGCTCTAGGAATTAGGCTCTGGCAAAGTCTAATTCCGAAACTAGAAAGATGCAATTGCCTTGAAAACTGCTAGGGGGCGGTCACTGCAGGGTCAGTAATGACTGTTAAGCAGATATAAAAAAAAAAAAGGGGGGACTTTGTCAAGATTCAGTAGTAGTGGTTTGACTTCCTTGCAAATCAGAGAAGAGTTACATACTCACTCACTAGCTCCAAGTGTCAGGAAGACCTAAGAATTGTTTTTAATGGATCAAACCTCAGAGCCTCACGTGCACAACAGATGGGAATGTAAAAAGTGTGCTAATATTTACTTCCACAATAAGTAGGCTGTCTGTAACCCATTTGGCTCATCATGGCTCAGTTCCCTTGTCATATGCATCTACATCAATCATCTTTTTCAAGTATTAAAAGGGGATACAGATAATATTGAGCTAGGTGGACCAATAGGCCTGTGTTAATCCTGGGATACAAGGCTTCATCAGTGTGGTGCAGTTTGCCAGAGAGTGTTAAAAAAATAATTTGATAGCTAGAGACATCTGAGATTATATATGAAACAGCCATAGTAATATTGTTCACAGGCTGCAAAAATGGTCTCCTTCTGATGATCGTTGGCAGGAATATAACTAGATGACATTTTTTGCAGGAAAAAGTTATCTCCACATTTCCCAGGTCAACAGGGTTTCGCTTTTCCTTTCAACCAATGGCAGCAAAACCACAACAACCTCTGTTCTTCTCATATCTTTGTGTGCCCTGATAAGAACATGGGTATCTCAGAAAGGAAATGATACTCACGGATAAAGAAGTATCTGTGCTGGTGATTGTACGGCATGAATTTCTTTTTCTTTATGCCAAGCTGTGAGGGGGGGAAAGGATCATAGCAGGTCAACACTCAACAAATCGTACCAGATAAATGCACAAACACGCCTTGGTAAACGCAAGTCTGTCTATGACTCTCTATCATCTGTCCCAAGAGGAGTATCGTTTGGGCTTGTTCCTTCCAGATATCTTAGCAGTGCCAGTGTTTCCACAGCCCTGACCTATAAAAGATTTTGTGTATATCTCCATCAGCACAACACAAATAAGATTAGAACAGAGCCTAAACGCAATTGCAGTTTCTTCAGTAAAGCCATCAGTGCAGCAGTTCTAAGAACTAACATGCAATATGTTTTGGGGACTTGCTAATACATCATATGGCAGTGACTATGCAGGCAGAGAATTCTGGAAGCTGTAATCTCTTAGTCTACAAGAGAAGCTGATCCTCATAGGTCTGTATCTGCACCCAACCTGTATAATGAAGCCACACTCCCAGCAAAAAGAAGGAGCCACCTCACAGGCGGGCAACACATAGAACTCCAGGGAATTGCACTGGCAACTTCCCCTATCTTCCTGGGAACTCACGATCAGGAAATATATATGTGGCTTCCAGTGGATGATCACCTCTCTTCCTTGAGATTGGAGAAGATGGACGAGTATACAAGGAAGAAAGAAGAGGGGACAGCAGTTGTCAGTTTGGAAGGAAGTGAGAAAGATATACAGTATGATTCCAGGTGGAAACAGTTAAACCCACATGACGGGTGAAACATGAAACTGAGGACTACAACTTGTTTTCTGTCATGTGTAAGTCCCTGTTTCCCTTCTCTTGTCCCTTGCCTTTACATGTCCACATAGAACATTACAAAGATGACATCAGTCTCCAAATATTTTTCATCCAAAAGAAACTAAAACCAGTAAACTGTCCCTGCTACTTCTCACCAGTTGAAGAAAGGGTTTATTTATTACTTTATTGCTTTACTTATAATAAGGCTTATCAAGGGAAATAAGGTGACAGCTAACAACCAATGAGGTTCTACTATGAAATCTGGCTAGCACAAAGATTTAATGGATGAAAGGGATCCCCAGACAAAGAAAGAATTTGAAATACTCTCACATACTTAAACAATCAAAGCAGTATGAGACTAAAAGGAGGTACTGTGTGTGGATTTGTATGATTTCTTTCATCCATAATCTAGCCCTAAAAGAACTAGAATCCTTTAATAGGTTTTTGTTGCTGCTGCTGCTGTCGTCAAGGAAATTATGAATAATCCATTCAAGACAACACATTAGAAACTACAGTAATAAATCTACTCATACTTACTCGGGGATAAAAACATACAGTAAGAACTTAAGAATAGCTCTTAAGTGGTTCCTCTTAGTCCAGCATTTTGTCTCTCACAATGGTCAAGCAGATTTTTCTGAGGTGCTTCCAAGCAGCGCATGGAAACCTAACGGTCTTCACTGCTGTTCCCCTTGCACGTGGTATGCCCACCCCCAGCTGGGTGATAACACTGCGTCTTCCAGACTAATAGACTAGTCTTCCATGAACGTATCCAGTTCTCTTTTAAATCAACCTGTTAGTTGCTACTGTGCAGCCTTGTGGTAGGAATTCCACAGGTGAATTACGCATTGTCCAAAGAAGTGCTTCCTTTTGTCTCTTTTAAGTCTCCTTCCAAGCAACTTTACAGGATGACTCCTGGTCCTAGTCTTTTCAGAGGAGGAGAAAACTTCTCCCTGTCCATGTTCTCCACATTACACATGATTTTACATGTTCAGGCATGTACTTTCTCAGTTGCCTTCTTTGTAAGTTAGGGTGTCCCCAACACTTTTGTTTTTTACTATCCTGAACAATTTAGCATAATGTGCATCTTTGGCCAGCTCACCACTTGCCACAGATCTTAGCTCCCTCCATTGAGAAAATTGCCCATTTATTCCTACTCTTTGCTTTCTGAATTTAACCAATTAGCAATCCAGCAAGGGAAAGTCCTCTTATCTTTAGCTGCTAGGTTTTCTCAAGCACCTCTGATGAGAAACTTTGTAAAACACTGTTTTTATATTCAGGTTTACAGCATGCTGACATTCTCAAAAAATTCTAGAAGGTTGGTGAGGCAGGATTTACTTCTGTGGAATACAGGCTGATTTCCCTTCAGCAGAGCCTGTTCCCTTATGTACCTGGTCACATTTTCTGTGAATATCATTTCTACCAATTCACTTGGAACTGACATGAAACTGATTGGTCTATAATATTCTGGATCTCCCTTTTAAAAATTAGCATTATGTTGGCTACTATCCAGTCCGTTGAACTTGATGTTACATACTTTTGCTAAAAGATCAACAAGTTCACCTTTGTGTTCTTTAAGAATACTTAGGTGAACGCAGAGGGGACCTAGTGATTTATTAGTGTAGTTTCTGATGATGACCTACAATATCCTCTCTTGTTACCTCCAATTGTTTTAGTTGTTCTAACAACCCCCCTAGGAAAGTCAATACAGGATCCATTGTCTAGCCTGTATCATCTGAACCAACAAAAGATGCAAAAATAATAATTGTAATGATAAACTTCATATCCTCTTTGAGGATCCCGTTCATTCTTTTGTTGTCTAATGGCCCATCTTCAGGAAGTTCTTATTATTCCTCTTTATATTTTTTTGTCATATGCTCCTCAAAATCCTTATTATTACCTAACACTTTTTCTATCAGAGTTTATGCTCCTTTTCGTTCTCTTCCTTAGAACAGTTTTTCCTGAAGGAAGCTTTAACTCTCACTGCTAGAAAGCCTTTCCTGAACTTGGTTAACCTTTTCTTAAGCTGTAATATACATTCTAGCGATATCATTTATTTATCTTGAGGGCTTTAATGGATTTCACTTGATGGGCAGATTCCACATGGAATTTCAAAGTTACCCATGTCCTGAGCCATAAAAAGCTTTAAAGATAATGACCAGCAACCAATGCAGCTCCCATACTAGAGGTGATCAACAGACCAGATAGGCAAATCAAACCAAACTGAGCTTGTTATTACCCAGACCATTATACTGGATCAGCTACAGCTTCTATCTGGTCTTCAAGGGAAGCCCTACATAGAGTGAGTAGTCAAAATGTGAAGTGACAAGGGTGAGTGACCACAGCAAAGATTTCCCAATCTGGGAATTGTTACAACTTGTGTAAAAAATAAGCTACATGAGGTCCTTCTGGCCACAACCTCCATCTGCTCTTCTAGCAGGACTTATGAGTCCAAGAGAATCCTCAGATGATGGACTGTAGTCAATATGACTGTGGTGCATCATGCTGGCAGTTTTCCATTTGTAGATGTGCTAAATGTAATACCATTACTGTCACTGTTTTCTATTGATTCAACAGTAGAAAGACCAGATCACCATCATGCCTTAGAATTAAATCTAAAGCTTTCTTTCCACTCTTCCCCAACACTGTTTTAAAATAAAATCATTGAGGATATCTAGATATGTAGTTTTGGCTCATCGCCTAAGCATGAATGTACTCCACCCATAGTGATTCTATGGAGGAATCTGATCTTCCAATATTTTTAATTATATTTGACTACATACCCTTCTGGATACATGGAGCAAAACCTCCCTGTATGCTCTTCCCTTGCCTTTCTACAAAGACTGTATCCAACAATGACTGGGTTCTACTTGGTTTCTATTATACCCATTATATCTATGTTCTTGTTCAAACTGAGTTCTCCAACTCCTCCATCTTGGTCAGGGACTTCTGACAATGTTGCTGGCATGAGTCTTTTTCACTGTTTTTATCTCTTTTTCCTTTCCTGACTGCCATGACTACCCATAAACCCTCTTCCAACGTTGATCCTAACAGTATTTCCTAAATATTTACACCCTTCCAAACTGGATGCTGCCCAGCACCGGTAGGCTTACCCCCACAGTTCAGTTTAAAAGATGTTCTGATAGCTTTTTGATGTTATGAACCAGCAGTCTGGTTCCATTTTGGTTCAAATGAAGCCCATCTCTCTTGTAGAGGTTCAGCCTCTCCCAAAAGGTTCTCCAATGCCTACAAAACTAAACCTTTCTGCCTGACACCACTAAGTCATCCATGCATTAAAAAGCCCACACTCTGCCTGTCTTGCTGTGTGTGAAACATAGCATTTCTGAGAAAACTACCTTAGCAATTCTACACTGAAATTCTGCTACTTTAGCTTCCAGGACTGGCCAGACACATTTCCCCATGTCGCTAAAACAAACCTGGACCACAACCACTGCCTCCTCTCTAACATTTTCTAGCATCTATCTAGGTATTGGGTGACATCTGCAATCTTTGTACCATACAGGCAGGTCACTGTGACTACACACCCATCATAAACCATCTGTCTGTGTTTCTGTAATGATCAAATCACCTACAACCAAACTCAGTCCCCTTGGAGGAATGTTCTCAATATGAGAAGATATAAATGGCCCTGACTGCATTTGTCCGAGGATTAGGTCCCTTCCCTGGGAACATTTCTCTGAAATGATATCCTCCTTCCCCAAGACCTTCTTTCTCCCTGAAAAAAAAAGGAGTTCTCCTCCTGGGAGTGAAATGAGATATCATATTTCTGAGGATCTGGTGTATGTACCTCTCTGGCTGTCTAAACATCTCCAGCTCTACAACACTGATTTCAAAATTGCTCCCTGAGAGCCAAAAGCTCATGGCACTGACAACAAACCCACAACTTAAGCCCAAAGGGCAAAGAGTCATACATGTGACCCTTTGTGAAGTAAACTGGAAAGTACCTTCACCCCTGGTGTTCTATGCTCATATGAAGTTTTGAGTTGAAGTAAAAAAAGCATCCCATTTGTCACTCAGATTTCCCATATTTTCATTTATTTTAAGTCAGCTGTCCTTACTTCTATGTTACTTAAAACTTAGCCAATTCAAAAGTTTTAAAATCAACACACTGAATAGATAGTCTTTTTACTGTTTTTAAAGCTGTAATTTAGACCAATAGCAATTATAACTAATCCCACCCACTATGCCTTTATGTCAAATATATACGAAAAAGGCCAGTATTCACATAAATCTACACAATCATGCTTTTTAGTTGAAATCGTATGAAAGTTTTTGAATCAGTGTAAATGACCAAATAAACCTCAAGAACGTTAAACTATTCACTCACATAAAGGGTAGGCCCAGGACAGAAACTGACTTTTTGAAACTTTCACTTTCATTTCTAGTTAATATGGTTAAGTGATCACTCTCCCAGTCATGTAATTGACTATTTTTCCATTCTGTCACATTCAAACGTACACACTGGTAATAACTTCTGTAGGTCTAAACGTTATGCTCCACAAAGAGTTGATGCTTCAGCTCATACGCAAACTTTCCCTACTCACAACACTCTCAAAGTCCCACGAGTCTCACCTCTACAGAGAGTATCTTTCCTAGTGCAAATAACAAAGGGTGCATGTTAAGATCAGGATCCTTGCGAAAGCAGTTAGGTTTAGCGTGGTGCTGGAAGTGCCAGTGATTCCACCAGCTGGCTGGTGCTCCCTGCAAAACAGTGACAAAGACAAGAGGCCTATTTGGATATTTATTTTCTGACTTATGTAGACAGAACAAAATCTGAGTGCAAGGGGCCCAATTGTTCTTGAGCTCCAAAGGCCGTGCAATGGCTAAGTGCAAAGCCTATTCTGCACTCACCTTCAAATGTCCAATCACAAATTTGTGAATCCAGTGGTTCCATTTAGACTTGCCAAAGACAGAAAGATGTCCCAAATCATGCTGCAGCCAACCAGCTTGGGCCTGGAAAACATTGATATTACTAGTATTACCACAATGCCATGAATGTTCATAGTGCTTGACAATGTAACAAGAAAAATGAAAGTCTTTGCTCCCAGAAGGTTACAGATTGAATGCTGACAGTGGAGAGAAGAGAGAAGGAGAGATCTGGGTAATACAATAAACAAGTTTGATAGGTAGATGGACTTAGAGCTGAGGAGTTAAACCAACAGCTTCATGGAGATGTGGACTCCAAAGAGAGATCTGAAGAAAAAAATAACATTACTAACATATTTGGAGGGGGCATTCTTTGCATTAAGGAGCATAGGATAATGGACACAATTGTTCAAAATGGGAAACCAAGGGTGATCAACTGAAAGTAGCTGTGATTACCATATTTATTTATCTGGAGAGAAAAGCTGAATTAGAAAGTGAGGGTAATGCAGATAGATACCTCTTCTCACAGAGGTCTACAGTTACCACAAATCTTCAATTTGTTGAAGCTTCACGCTCTGCTCTGCTTCATCTCATCAACAGATTACCTGGACAGTCCCAAGTAGCAAGGCGGTGATGAGGAATGGCACCAAGGATGTTCCAAAGTACCACATGTTGAGCCAGGCTAATACATCCAGCAGCAAGATGTGAAGAAGATACAGGAGGAAGAAGAGATGGTTGGAATTCAGTAGTCCCATCTTCTCAACGGTGGCACGGAGCTCACGGAAGTCCTCCACGAGTTCTTTCTATGGAGAAACATAGTGTTATACTTCCTTTGTTCCGAAGGCAACCTTTTAAATCAGAAGTGGACAACCTGATGCCTTGGGCCATGGGAACCTCTGAAGACCACGAAAGTCTGAAGCCTTTAAAGTATTCCAAAAATCATGACCAATATGTAACAATAAATGTCATAGAAAGGGAAAATTATTCAATATACATTTGGCAAGTAATTGAATCAACTTTTATGTCAATAAAATTAAAGTCAAATGTGGCTTTTGTCCTGGACCTACTTAGTATATGTTAGGGCGATCCATCTCTATTCTAGTTGCACGCCAAAAGACTCTAAAAATAATCCCTGTAATAAAGAATGTGTGGCTATGTGCATGTTCATACTTTTTAGAAAACTCATTCCCACTGAGATATCATTCCAAGCTAAATTTCTTCACTCTGAAGGTGCACATGTGAATATATGAGACATTTTGCATCTCTAAACATTTCACATTTCTTGCTCCAAACATCTCCTAGATCTTGCCACCATTTTGAAGCTCTGATTGATTATTTTTGTTTTGTCTGGCTTTTCCCCTCTTTTGTTCTGGCACTACCCTCTCTTCTCTCATCTGAAAACTGTCTCTTGACTTACCCCACTCCCCCTTACAATATGTGTCTGTATTTCCCATTTTGGACAGGCCATCAAAGAAAGGTATCTTTGACCTTGTTCCCAAGTTTCACTGCAGATTTGTCATAACATCAGCAAAGATTTCTTTCTCAAAGCAGTTCTAAGAAAAGCTTACATTTTTGCTGGGTTCAAAACTGGGCTGATCTGATGCAAGCTCCCCAATGAACAAGGGCTTCAAGTATGTTCTCACTAGATTCTTATCCAAATGGAATGCTGTGAAAGGATCCTGCAAAACCAAAAGAGAACAAGGTAAAAATCATAGAGCTCTGTACACAACATGATCAGAAAGAAGAGCTTTGGATTTTGTTTCAGCACAGCAGATCTCTGCTTTTCATTAAAGAACCCTAACCCTGAGCCTGGAAAAAAATGAAATTGTTCAAGGCATCCACTCATTAAAGTTAAGGCAACTGTTAAAGCTGGAGCATATGTTGTTGTCTATTTTTAAGAATGTTGAGTCAGGGAGCTGTTGAATAAACATAGACAAGGTGGTTAAAGATTCTCATTTTATTACTTCATTTTAGAAGCAAACTATTCTATAATAAAGAGCATTTCTCTTATAACCCTCAACCGAGTCCAACTTTTAAAATGACCAAGATAAATCAGAAGGAGTCTGGTCCTCACTCCCTGCCCTACCTTACCCTAGTTTAAATTCTGCCTCAGTCTAATCCAGTGTTTCTCAACCTTGGGAACTTTTAAGATGTGTGGACTTCAGTTCCTAGAATTCCCCAGCCAGCCATGGGGAATTCTGGTAGTTGAAGTCCACACGTCTTAAAGTTCCCAAGGTTAAGAAACACTGGTCTAATCACTCTAGTCATCTGATGAAATCAGTTGCAGCTAACAAAAGCGTATGTCTTTTAATAAAGTTATCAGAACTTTTAATAAAGTTCGTCAGAAAAGGTGCTAGCAGACTCCTCCTGATTTTTTGCCACCATAAACTAACACTGCTCTCCTCCTACAGTGTTTATAACAAGATATGCCATTGCTTGAAATATTCAAGCACCTCTGCATTTGTTTTAGGTTGGCAACTCTGAATAGAACTACCATATCTGGGTTGCAAAAATCCAGAACGCTACTCCATCTTTGCTCATTCAGTATTTCAATCTTTTTTTATTCCAAAATTCCTTTTTCACCAAGTGTCCTTCCTGTAACCTGTACTGTGTGTAGTGGCAAAGAGGTTGTTAGTCTTTAGACTAGCCTCCAGCCAGGACACTGGTTCCAGTGGCTTCTCCTTTGGATTTGAAAGCCTTTGTGTTCATTTCTGCCACTTCCTGAATGGAATCTGAACAGCCGAAACAATTAAACCCCCAAGTTACAATGTTTGCTTCTGGCCACTAGATGCAGCTGTAGAAATCTGTTTCCTTGGGATACTATATCTGTGTTTAAGGTGTCTATTCTCAAACAAAAGAACTTCAGACTGATGAAACAGCTGAATAATAATTGATCAATTGAGTCAGTTCTAACATGGGTGTCATGAATCAATAATATGATTTCATTACTTTTACGTAGATACAGATATAGACACACACACACACACACAGTGTGTGTGTGTGTGTGTGTGTGTGTGTGTGTGTGTGTAGGCTGTTGGGGGGGGTGTTATTTTATGTCAAGGTTGCCAGCCACCCAGCGTCTTTGGGAATGAGTAAAACAAGCAAACAAATGTATCTTCCTGTGGCAATTAGCTTACTGATGACAGGAAACTTTTGTAATCATCCAGGGCCCCTTCTGAATAACCCTTCTTTCTGACCACTTTGTTCACAGCACCTCCAGTCCATCACTATCACTATCAAGCTCTCAGTACTCAGGATAAATTTTCTCCTCCATCCTTGTCTCCTGTGCATATCTTTCTACAACTGAATGACAGGAATGAACTAGAAAGGTGGGCTGTACAAAAAATATTCTGTGCATTATGAAGTGGAGTTGAGTCCATGAACACATGGACCAGACTCAGTTTCTTTAAATGCTTCAGAGTTCTGTGGTTGCATTTGCATGATTTCCAGAAAGGCAAGGCCAGGGCATGCTGACCGGCAGTTGTATGTACTGGGCAATATTAGTCCTTTAACTGGTGCGGTGCCAAGAAAGGTTTAATCCTGTTGCTGATACAGCAGCTTCCAGATCAGCTCCCTGACCTCATCAGAGAGAGAAACATCAAACCTTCCCTGGGAAAACTTATCTGAAGGGGGTGGGAGTGGGAGAGCGAGTGAGACGAGTGACTCTTCCTGGTCCGTTTTTTAATTGGAAATGGGAAAGTGGGTGGGTCACAGCCAGAGCTGAAGACGGTGGTACCATAAGTTTCAACCAATCATCACAATGGTGGTTGCAAAACCTGGCAATAATGTCTGAAAGGGAGAGGAAGGAGGTGACGCTGGGCAGATCATCTGCACAGCACCTTCTTAGAATCACAATGCTTTGTGAGTTGGCAGGACACAGATGGGGAACAGCTACTGATTTCATACTCTTTTTTTTTAAATGCTTGCTTGCTTTTCTTAGAATGCCAGAGGGAAAATCTTCTTTTAAAAAAACTGGAATTATTGCAGGGCTTGCTTTCTTGAGATGAGCAGTTTTGTTTCAGATTACACAAAAAGCATTATGTTCCAGCTAAAATATCTAGCTCCCTGAGTTACTTATTTAAAAGACAATCTGTATACCCCAGAGCCACGTGGTTAAGGAGGCTTGTATAGGCCTGGCTTCTGCTGCATTGTGATGAACCAGACACATGGAGTGTTTCTCAGAAATACAGAGAGGTGTTTTGCCTTAATATTTCTCAGAAGGTCTGAATGGTTGAATGATTGTTGCAATGCAAGTTCATGAGGACTAGATTTTGACAGCAGGTTCACCGTAAACACAAAAAATCTGAGTACCTCCAAAAGTCCAGCTAGATAAATAGTGTACAAATGATTCCCCTCCGTTAGTAGGATTAAGGAACACTGTAGATAGAGGCTTAAGTTAACTTTGGGGTTCAGGTCTCATCATTGAAGAGGACACTTCATTCGGATTCAAACTGGAGCTCAGCCATGGCTGCTCTTAGCAAAGTAGTTGGATTTTAAATGCACATTAAATCGACTGAACATTTTAGCTTCCGTTCTCAAAGGCAGAAATAAGATAACAATCAACCTTGCAAAGTGATTGTGAAGATATACCAAACAGAAGAGAGTAGGCACAATATGGATCCTCAAAGGCCATTTACTGTTTAGTCCAGATCCTTTATTAATCATTACTTCATTTGAAGTCATCCTCCCTACCTGAAAGGGTCAATCATCCTCTTTAAAAATGCCTTTATTCACTCCAATAGGATTTTGTTTCGTGTTCCTCTCCATGATTAAGTAAGTAATAGCCTGATGTGGTACTTATAAGATGACCCTTATTTTCTTGGGTTGCAATGTATAAAAATATATAGATGAGTAAATCCCTAACATTATTTCCAGTTTACTAACTCATTAAGAGAGAAATGCTGAAATGATACACTAATTACAAAAATCCTACTTAAATAGCTTGGATAGCCTTCTGAAACCACACTGATGGAAATTCAGGAATTACAGAAATCTGGAATGCACCAGATGGCTAGTCTAGTCCAAATACAGGTAGAACAGAAATATCATATATTCTAAAAATCAACTATTTATCATTTTGCCTCCTGCACCATGATCCAAATCCCCCTTGTGTAGCTACAAAGTCTCTCCAACAGGACACAATAAAAATCTGTTATTTTTACCATCACATTTAGCCATAAAAGTATCAGAAAGGCTGCGAATGTTACCAAGAAATTCCACATGCATTTGCAAAGTTGTTCTCAAACAAAGCTTAAAGAAAAGTGAAAATTGTATCTAGATTACTAATATAAAATACTTCATCCAGAATTTCTACCAGGAATGCCATTTTAAGATATTCAGCACATGAATTAAAGAGCCACTTACAGTACATTCCTGAACATGTCAAAAGTTCAAATGAGAAAACATTCTGGAGTCCACACTGCTCATTGTTGGGGTGGGCAAGGGCCTTGATTTAAAGTGGATGAGGCTATATGTACACATGGGTATCGTCAAGTTTTGGGGAGCTTTTTCCTAAGTTTAGAGGGAAGTTTTAATATTTTGCATATTTAAAGCATTATGTCTTTTGTGGGGCTTACACTACTGGCTTTGGTGTTTTCTGCCTCAAAATGGTAAAAAGTCAAGTCATTGTATTTCAGCAGTTGTGGTGCAAGGGGCTCAGATCCCACAAAAAAAGGAGCTTAGGGAATCCATTTACCCCTAGAGCCTCAGTTTGCCCACCTTTGCCATAGTATGATATGTACACTGATCCATATCTTATGTACAAATCTACAATGGCTTATTTAACAAACCCTGCTTTCAAGAATCCTGATTTAGCATCATATATAAACCTAGAAGTGGGGAAGCAAAGCCAAAGAAGACTTTGCAGAGACTTTGGGGAGGGGGAAAGTAGAAGAGCATAATTCAATGGTTAAAGCAACGTTTGGCATGAAGGGCAGCCCAAATTCAGATCCTGGCACCAGTCAATCCTGGGAGATTCCTAGCTTGAAACTCCAGAGAGTTGATGCTATTCTATTTGACAAGGCTGGGTTAGAGGGATCAATGCTCTGCCTCAGGAGAAGGAGAAGCTTGTTGCGTTCCACTGCACCCAGATGAAAGGCCACAAAGGCCAACAGATACTGCTTGAAAAGGTTAGTCTCACTCCTAGTAGCACTTTTCCTTAGAAAATCAAGGGAAATGATTGCCTTTAACTCATATCTGATACATTAGTTTTTTTATTGGCAAGAAGCCTTTTTTTCAAGGGGAGATGTGTAAGGGTACAAGTTATTGCCTGCAGCCTGAAATGATACACCACAGGCTAAGATCTTCAGCTTGATTTTGTGGATTATAATGTAGAGCTTGGTCCTTAGAAACAGAATGTTATGCACTTTTAGCTACTAAAATTAGTTCCAAAAGCAACTATTAGGCCTTCAAAAGACCATGTCTTTTTTTTTTTTTTTTTTTTTTGCCCCTTGTGATCAATGTTAGCATGATTATTACATACCAGCTTCCCATTAATTATTGTAAAATTAAATGAAAACTACGCTTTTTTAAAATGTCAGGTGAGAAAAAATGCCAGGGGAAACGTTTATTAGAACACTAACATCCGCAAACACATATGGGGGCCCCCGGGCATAGAGTGGGTTGAATCTCCTTGAATACTCTTTGCTGGGGGTGACCCTTCTATTTGGCCTTGTTGTGAAAGTTTGCCACTCTCTGCAGCTACCTTACAAAACAGAAATAGCCAGTTCCCCACTAAGACATTTATCATCTATAATTCAAAACAAGAGAGATATCTGTGGAAAAGGAGAGCAACAACTAAAAAGAAGATTCTGCAATTATTCTGAGACTTTGTTAACTGTGAGCACCAAGTAACTGGGCCGTAGTTCTTCAAGAATGGAGTAGATCCTTGGCAATAAGGGTCGCTTGAAAAGAGTATGTGTGAACCGGATAAAATATTCTTTCTTTGCGTGGCTAGGTTGAATGTTCTCCAGCAGAGGATCCACTTTATAATTCCTATATGTAGGGGTGACTGTAGCCTTCCTTGGACCTATACCCTAAAGCCTATGGTGCCTATGGATGCTAACATGCCTGGCAACTCCTCCCTGGCACTAACTAGCAACATGTATCTCTGGTTCATTTTCTCACTGTTTGCATTTCATAAAAATCAGTTAGAAGTTACTATGTTGTAAAATGTCAGCGTCAAGCATTATCTTTATTTCTAAGAATGACTCTGAGACCACAAAGACCACAAAGACCGCAGAGGCATTCCAAGAAAATAACAATGTGGGTGACCACAGCTGTTTCACCTTGTGTCCAGAGAAAAGATAAAGGTAAGCATCTTGGGAGGCTAGAGTGGGTGGCAGGGAAAAACTCTAGCATGTTACCTTCTGATAAGTGGATGTTTTGTGACCGACCATGACTTCCATAGCAGTCACTTTGTGGGAGTGCCCATGACATGTTCTCTGAATTCCCAGTGTTTCCACTGGCCCAAAAGTGGATGGTGGCTCCTGTTCTAAAGAGATAATGCCATGCCACCTACCCATGCAGGTGTTACTAGAAGCAGCTAGAGATATCTGTATAGTTCAGTTCCTCCACTGTCTCTCAGAAAATGTGCCCCAAGGGACTCATGCTGCAGCTACTCTGAAGGCTTGTAGATGGCAACAAGACTCCCAGCATACGGTCAGAGATCTACCACATTCCCTGAACCACTGGAGCTCCAAGGCAAATTCCAGCAAAAATGGAGCTTCCCAGCTGAACATCTTCCAGAAGTGATGGACAGAGCTGAAATCCAACACACTTGACGATAACAGAGTGGGGGAAACCACACAAGTTCTTTCACAACCTCTGCTGTGTTGGTTAGTATCTACTCAGTCATTTGTGTGGTTGCTGCAAACTATTTACTATACCTCTCATCCAGGGACTGAGTTTTTGCTTTAGGCACAAGGAAGTAAATTTCTACATATCACACACACAGGCTTGTTTGTTCCTGCCCTGCTCATCTTGCTCTTTGATCATAAACATTCCACAGTGGAAGGAATATTCTGGCAACCATTTTCTTGGATTAGAGCCTATGGTGGTGATAATACAGTACTGTACAAGCTTTCCTCTAGCCCAGGAACACTCATGCCATGTTAAAATGTTTCCCTTACATGAACTCTTAAACACGTTCTTTCATCCTGCAAGTCATTCTACAACTCTGCATTTCTGAGAAGGTCTCCAGTCTATTCCCTTTATTTGTATCACTGCTCCTCCCAGAACTCAGCCATTGAGCCACTGTTGTTCTGAACATGTGCAGAGTGCTCTTTCTTTCACCACTCAGTAGCTGCTGTTAGTTCTTCTGCACCTTGTGGCCAGAGCAGAGGCTTACTGTTGCCCCTTCTCTAATTTTGATCCAAATAACAAATGGATCATAAAGCATTTGAGGACAGGACGGTCCTCCAATACGAAGGACTTCAGTGCAGCTGGGTGGAACCTTCCAAGGTAGTTCAAGGAAGGTGCAGGCCACAACGCCCCTCCTGAAAAGACTTGCACAACGTAGCGATTATTTCCAAGTAAGCATAATGTGGACTGTGATACAAGGAAGCGCATTTATTTAGCTCCCGGATAGTCTGCTCCGCCACTCCCAAAACATCTCGCCTCTCAAGCGTCTCTGCACCCATGCCTCCGACCAAGCTCTCTGCAAGCGCTCTGCCAGCCTCCATCATCAATGCCGAGGATGCTCACAAAGGATCTCTGCCGCCCCGCCCCTCTCTTTCCCTCCCAGGTCCCCGACAGCCGCCCAGAGGGGTCTCCTGGAGACAGTCCTCCTTCCTCCCTTCCCTCTCTCTCGCTCCCTCCGTCTCTCACCGTGGCGTCTTGTCCAGCATAATGGCTGATCACGCGGGAGCCCCCCGGATGCCTCTTGTGGAACCGGCTGATGTCGTAGACCTTCCTGTCAATCACCAGCCACCGCTCCGGCGCCCTGCTCGAGTAGGACTTGATCTCGTCCCAGCTGAAGAACCGCGGCGGGGGAGGAGGGCCTGTCTGCAGAGGATCCATCCCAGCCTCAAGGCGCCGCGGCGAGCTCTCTCTTCCAGCCAGCCGTCCGGACGGAGTGAGCGCCGCCACCCATCGAACGATCAGCCTGGGCCGGCCTCCAAGCCCGCCCCTCGGAGACTCGATTGGGCGGCCGGATTCTCAGCCTTCGCACGGGAAAGCTGGCCTGGTTTTGCCCCTGGAAGAAATCCCCCGCGATAGCCGGAGGCCTGCGCTCTTACGGCTCGTGGCTTGGGTAGAGCTCCGTGATGCGGCGTTTCATTTCTTTGGCGAGCACGGCATCCTCGTGGTCCTTTAAAAAGAGGCAAATTCTGGGCGCCTCCCCGTATTCCCAGCACAGCCTCCATTTAGTTAAAGCCATTCCATAGGGAGGGGCCTTCCTTCCATTTGATGCTTTTGTTTAGGAGGAAGAAGGTTGGCAGCTCTTCTAAATTTAAGGCATTTTCTCCACCTGGTGCCTTATGACTCTTCCCATAATTCCCAACCATTGATTGATGGTATGTTTATTCCTGCCTTTCCCAAATGCCCATTTCTACACCCAAATGCCTACTTGACAGTACTGTAGTAGAGTGTCTGGGAGACTACTGCAGGACAAGGCATTTCCAAGAAAGAATTAATATATACCAGTACCATCAATGCAGAGATTGTAACATGAGTATTTGATCATACCTGTGGGCTTCCATTTCATTTTAGGGTATATGTGTATTGGGAACAACAGGGATGTACAACAATAGCACTGTGATACCTGGGCTGCAAAAACCTGGATGACCGCTAGATGGCATAATGGAACTAGATCAATATATAATTGCTTCCATCTTGTGGGTGTCCAGGTGTGGTAATCCTACACTGAAAACATGCCAAAAGTTGGTTGAAGTAAAGCATGCTGAAATCTATGCAAATTTCCATATAAATCCCCAGGTCTCTGTGGAGATGAACCATTGGAATTATGCAGTGTGTGAAACAAAGAGATCCTGGTTTCTTGTTATTGTCTGGCAGTCCTTACTGGGATCCACATACTCCTAGTACACTCTTGATCTGAATGGGATCTTTTGTGGTGATGGTCATACAGTAAGAGCACACAGCATTTGTTTTCCTCAGAGGGATCCCTACTGATGTCCCCATAGTTTTCCAGTAAAAAATGATCTTTTGAAATAAATGCCATTCCCCAGTTGACGGGATGATGTCATGCCTCTTCCCACAAAGAATTTGAGTGGGGAGAGCCCACTGATTCTTCCACCAAGGAGCTGGTCAGTTTGTCCAACGTCAAGCATGTGAAGCATTGCCAGTAGGTACAGTGACTACACATCCTTTATTATAAAGGACATTCCTTTATTTCAGAAAACCGCTCTTTAGATTTATTTAATTATTTATTTTTTTGCATTTGCTCTTGAATTTTCCTTTGTAAAGCAAAATTATAAACATGTTTTTTTTAATTCTTATGAACCTCTTTCAGATTTCCCCCTTTTTCAGGTTTGTCCTTTATTTTTACCAAGAAAATATGGTCACTGTACCAAGAGGTGACAGCCTCTGTGACCCTGGAAGATGAGCAGTGGAGGAAGCCCTGATGTTGTGGGTGA
Organism: Liasis olivaceus; assembly: GCA_030867105.1. Taxonomy (NCBI): domain Eukaryota; kingdom Metazoa; phylum Chordata; class Lepidosauria; order Squamata; family Pythonidae; genus Liasis; species Liasis olivaceus. The sequence continues at coordinate 105,515,770 of CM061349.1, read as the reverse complement.
CATTATTAGGCTCTCGTGTCACTTCCATTGTGGTGTGGTTTGTTGTCATTCATTTTATAGCTGTTTTGGTTTGAGTTACAGTCTGTAACCAAGGGCAGGCCTGTCACCCAAGGACAGTGAAAGGGAAGTGTCAGTATTAAGGAATGTCTGCAAATCACTGAGGATGTGTTTGAATGGTCTTCCTGAAAACTACCTAGTGATAAGTGATATTCTCTGATGTTCTCTTCTGGATCTGTCCTGTAGTAGATTGGTATCCAGGAACAATCAGGACTTGGATCTCAGAAGCATTCTTAGAAAATCAAAATGAAGGGTGCTTGAAGAACATATCCCCTGCCCAGAAGAAGAGAAAGGTAAACTGGATTAGTAAATCCTTGGAGGCTAAGATGTGGACATTTCTACACCTCAGTATTCAAAAAGTGCCCACAGCCTCCAAAAAGTCTGCGTCTAGAGAATGAGGTTCTTACTTTCCACCCCTGTAACAATATGAACACGACGGAAGAGCAGATTGCATTTGGTAGGTTTGCAAGTATCCACTTAATAGAGGGGCAAAGAATGAGGCATAGGCAAGAAATGCAAAAAGGCAAGTGGAAAAGAAAAGAAGGAAAAAAAAGAGGTGAATGTAATCTAGAAGTTCTAACACAGGCTGACTGTGTCTGCTACTATTAGATAAGGCAAAGGGGACTCTGGGTTGCTGGGGGGGGGTAGTATTGCTATGGGACATCGTTATCTGACCAGATTTGTGGTATTACTGTATAATAGTATTTGCCAATATTTCTCAGTCCTTATTGCATCCTCTGATAGCCCTCCAGTGGTCCTGTTCAGGGTGACCTAGTCTCTTTTGGGTAGGGAGGGCCCTTGGAACATCTGCTGGGCCACTGTGAGGTTTATTCAGGCTATCTGGAGGATAAAGTTGCTCAAATTTGCTCTGCCTTGGACTGTGCCTGGGCAGGGCAGGGCAGGCTGAGGTGCCTGGGGCACAGTCTGGGGGGTGTAATCTAGGATGAGTTTGAGCTGGTGACTCCCAAGGAAGTAGACAGGGTTCTCTGTGCTGTCAGCTTAGCTACCTGTTTACAGGATCCAGGCCCCTCCTCAGTCATAAAAGCAGCCAGGTAGGTGACCCATGGTTGGGTCCATGTCGTGCTGTTGGCTTCTCTGATGGAGGGGGTTGTACCTCTTTCCAAAGAAGCAGTGGTAAACCCCCTCTTCAAGAGGTCATCATTGTACCCAAGAGTGTTTGACAACTATCAACCAGTCTCCAACCTTTTTGTTGTTGTTGAGAAGTGGTCTGTCTATAATTGATGAGAACCTTTGAGGAAATGGATTATCTAGACCCACTTCAAATTATTTTCAGGCTGGGATTTAGTGCTGAGACTGCTTTGGCTGCCTTTGTTGATGAACTGTGGCAGAGCCAGGATGGAGGTGGTACGTCCATCCTTGTACTCCTTGATCTCTCAGCGGCTTTCAATACCATTGACCATGGTATCCTTCTGAACCGGCTCCATGGGTTGGGGATTGGGGACACTTTTTTCAAAGTGGTTCTCTTCATTTTTCAGGGCCAGTTCCAGTCCATGTTGTGGGGGGGGGGGGGGAGATCACTCCCTAGACCCCTCCTGGGTGGGGTGCTGCAGGGTTCCACTCTTTCTGCCCTTGTTTTCAACATCTACATGAAACCACTGGGTGAGATCATCCACCAGTTTGGGGTTCGGTAACATCAGTACACTGATAATACTCCACAATATCTTTCGACCCTGGGACAGCCAAGTGAGGCTGCTGAGGCTCTGACCCAGTGCCTGAAAGTTGTGTGAATTTGGATGGGGAGGAACTGTTTCCAACTCAATCCTACCAAGACCAAGTGGCTGTGGGTATTTGGGCCACCCAGAGCTTTGGCCTTGGATGGGCTTGCACTTCCCCATTCAAAGGCATTGCACAATCTGAGGGTTCTCCTGGATTCTTCACTCCTGCTTGAACAAGTGGCAGCTGTGACCAGGAATACCTTTGCACAACCATCTGGTGTGCCAGTTGCACCCTTTCCTGGATTGGGGGGGGGGGGCCTTCAGACAGCCACTCACACCCTGGTTACCTCGCAGCTTGACTACTGCAATATGCTTTATATGGGGATGCCTTTGAAGGCCACCTGGAAGTCCAATTGCTCCAGCACACAGCAAAGCAGGTAGTGATGGCCATGCCTCAATATACCCATATAACACCTCTGCTTCTCAAGCTGCACTTCTGAATACTGCAGGGACTAGTCCAGGAAATCACCAGGAGGCAATGCTTACTCGAGGAGGAGGAGGAGGAGGAGGAGGAGGAGGAGTCTTCCATTTGCTATTTGCTGTTTCTTTTTAATGGGCCAGCCAATGGAATTGTTATTGCAAATATCCCTCTACAGTCTTTAAGAAAATTAGCACCATTTCTTGACTGTTTCAACTCTTCCAAATAATGGAAATGAAACCTTAAATTATACAGATAACTGAATTTCTTCAGGAAGCTTGAACTGCAGAGAATTCTTTGTATTTTTAAAATACTCCTGGTGACTGCCTGGACTAATCCCTGTGGTATTCAGAAGTGGTTTTCCCTCATCTTCTTCCTAGGGCTGAGAGAGTAAACCTCCCAGCATCTGTTTTTCTCATTCCTTTATCTTTGTTTCAGTTTCTGCCCACACTTTTTCCTCTCTTTCCCTGTTTGTAATTCTCATCTTACTTCTCCCTCACACAGCCCTCTAGTTTTCAATCCCTCTCCTTCTCTCCAGGACACAGAGCACTTGTTTAATTAGAGCAACTCGAGTCTGCGCTGATTTCCCAAGCTGTTGCTACAATGTGTGACCTTTTGCCTAATTGGCCACTGGTACCATGCTTAAAAGAAAATAGGGTGAATTAATTGGTATTCCCTTCTGTGTCCAACATTGAATGCCTCACAGAAAGATGCTATTTGGGATGCAAACAAAGTTGAAACAGAAAGACCTGTTCATGTGAACATAACAGTTGTTTAAATGTTTCCTTCATCCTTTAGGTTCTAGGTGGCATATACAAGGTTCCTGACAGTCTTCCTCCAGACTTTTTGTCAAACCCCAATCCCTTAAACTTCATAAAGTGCCTCAGATTGTGCCATATACCTAAAAATGGCTGCCTAATACATGGAATAATTTATTAGAATTTACAAAAGAGAAACAAAACACAGATATGCAGGAAATAGCTGAAGAGTGACTTTCAAGACAGTGATATTTGCTCAGCATATTACTAAAGTTGGAGATCTCTCACACACGCATGCACACACAGACAGAAGAATTAAAGCTGATTATGGAAAAGTATAATTCCTACAGGTTCTTGCATATTTGAATGGGAAACAATTGTTGTATTGTATTGAGGAAAATAAATATCATATTCAGGAGCAAGAGAGGGTGAATCAGTTTCCTTGGCATGCATCTTTTCTGCAGCCACAAAATATACTTTTCAGAGCATGCAAGTATAAGAACAAGTGATTAAAGAGTTGGTCTAGGACTAAGTATTCCCAGGTTCTCAGCTGTGGAATGTCACTGAATGGCTTTGGGCTAGCCACTTTCCTTCAGCTCAGTCTGCCGCACAACATGGTAGTTGTGGGAAGAAAATTGAGATGCGCTCATGTGAGCTTTGAGATGCTGGAGAAAACTATCCAGTCATCCAGTCATCTATTCAATCTGTGGGATCTCTAGATGGTGCTGAACTACAACTTCCAGACATGCATCCAGCATGAGTGAGAGCAAGAGATTCTGGGAGTTCAGCAATAGCTGGAGGGTGCTGCTTTCACACATACACATACACACACATACACACACATCCCAGCCTTGAACACAAGCTGAAGTGCAGTCCAGGAAAAGACTCACTCATGATTATGCAAACTTTTGTTCTGATATCTAGCATGACTACAGATGTTCAGGGATGGGTCTCAGATGGCAGCTGCCCTGGTCTACTTGCCAAATACCTTTATGTCCCCAGAAGAAGCCAGCTGTACAGATGCTGCAGCAGCTGTTTATCTCCTCTCAGCTTTGTGGATGACATGCAGCTCAAAGGTCATGAAATGTGTATGCTGCAAGAATAAAAATCCTGGTCAAGGGATACCCAATTTTCTTGGTGTAGCTATATCTGCCATTCTGGGAACTATCAAATTATATCTATCCCCCCCCCCCCCAAACTATGTATCAAAAAGCCTTAAATATGAACAGGCAAATTACTGTACAGTTTGAGTCACTTAAGGGCTAAAAAGATGGTAGATGGGATGGACGGGGAAAGCGTATTAGAAACTCTCTGCATCACAGTGCCCCAAAGCAGCATAAGTGAACCCTGTTGACTTCACCATCTTCTATCTTTGGGAAATGCTGGTTACCTCATTCCCCACCCCCACCCCCACAGCCCCATCTTCATTTCTTGCTCACCAGGAAATGGGACCAATTCCTCCCTCCCAAGGTTCAGATGATGGAATCCTAGATAAGGAATCTGCAACAGGGTGGATATCAGAGACCGCGTCCCGTCATTACTAATGCCTTGTTTTTAGGGGAAGCAATTTGATGGACATGGTTCTTTTGCATAGAAAAGAATCACCCCATGACATTTGGATAGCTGGTACACATGCAGAATACAGAGAGCTAAGAATTAAAATATGTCACCGGGAACACTGTGTTCTTACTCCAGCTTTACATGGTGTTGGGTAACAGCAAAATGAAAATCTCTACCACTAAAGCCTGCCTGGCTAATTCGGGATCATCAGCCATTTAAGATGTTGTCTGATCTCTCTGATGTGACTACGTCATACCTCGAGCCCTTTGTATTTTACAGCCTCTAATGCTCCTTCTAACAAGGAAGGTGACCAGGTGGGACTTTTGAGTAAACTGGCATTTTTTAGAATACTCGGCCCATCAGAAAATCCGATGGAGCTGGGAAGCTCTCCTAACCGGGAGGCTGTCGTTATTCGCTCCTGTGGCCTTCGCTTAGGCAATCAGAGGAGATCGATGGTAATCTTAGAAATGAAGTGAAATTACCATTTCCTTTTCATTGCATTTCATTTCATAGAAAATGAATGGGCAGCAAAACTAGAGAATCACGTGGGGGTGGGGAAAAGGCATTCTTTCAAGGCAAGCCGTCTTAAATTAAAGCGGCTTCCATTTATATCCGCCTGGACATAAAAATAACGGGAGAAACAAGCCGGGACCTCAAAGACATATCGGATCTCTACTGCCGGCGAGATGTGCCTCGCGGCATCCTCCGCGCAGCATCTATTGGAAGGCAGCTCGGCCAATGCCGGATCGCGGAGGTTCAGCGTCGCCCCATCTCGCTTCGTTTTCAAATGCAAGCCGAAGTCGGCCGGCCTTCACCTTCGAAAGATGGTCGCCAGCCAATGGCAGACCACCCTTTTGCCGGGGGAGAGCAGGGATTGGCGCACGAGCTCTGCTGATATACTCTGGAAATCTCCTTGGTGTTTCCTGGAGCGGGGATGGAGAGGCGGAGGTGGCCCCGGCTGGCGGGGGGATTATAGGCGAAGGAAAGTCCTCCGCCGCAGCCTAGGGGGCACTTCCGAGCTGGCGGCGAAGCCGAGGAATCGCGCACAGTTTGGCGGCAGGCAAGCGGTGGGAGAGACAAAGAGGGAGGGGGTCAAAGCAAAGGCGCAGAATTAAGTCGGGAGGAGGCTAGCGCAGCCCCTTCTCCTTCGGGCGGGCAGCTCCCGCAGGTTCCAGGGAAAGCCGGGCGAGACAGACAAAGAACCCGAATCGCCCATGGGGAAAGGCGGGGAGCAAGGCGAAGAATGCGGCGGCGGCGGCGGCGGCGGCGGCGAACGGGAGGCGCCCATTCCCTCGTATACCTGGGAGGAGATCCAGAAGCATAACCTGCGCACGGACAAGTGGTTGGTGATCGAGCGAAAGGTGTACAATATCAGCCAGTGGGTCAAACGGCACCCCGGGGGGATCCGCGTGATCAGTCACTACGCCGGCGAAGATGCCACGGTAAGCATCTAGGAGGCGGCGGCGGCGGCGGCGGCGGCGGCTTCTTGCCTGGAGCAAATGGCTGCTGCTCCTCCCGTCCCTCGCCCGGGCGCCCGCCCTTTCTCTCACCTGCTGCTGTTAGAAACGCAGCCGCGGGGCTGGGAAATCTGCGGCTCTGGCTGGCGCGCTAAGGACACGCCGGATGGGGCTGCCCGACCTGCAAGGGAAGCTGCCTTTCGACTTTGCACCGCCGCGGGCTCGGAGTCCCCGCTGCCCCGCCCGAGGGCCCGGTAGCGCCGGGGGAGAAGAGGGGGCGCTTGTGAGCGGAGGACGCAGGCAAACCGTGGCCACGTAGCGCCTGCATCCCTCGCCGCTCCCCTTTCTGCAACGAGGCTGGAGACCCGGGGTGACGCGAGGTCAGCACCGGAGCCGGCTGCCTCTTCCGCTCAAGGGGCCGGCAGTGGCTCCCGTGGCTCCCGGCCGGCTTACTGCCCCGGGTCCCCCACTCCTCCCACCCCCACCCGAAAAAACACCCCGGCTCCTTGCAATAATAATGGCAGAGTTTTTTTCTTATAAAGCGGCAGCCGAATTTGGCGAACCCAGGGCGTCTCTGCGAATCAGTCAGGTTTCTAAAGCCACAGCCTCCAAGAGTGGGTTGACTCTTTTCGGAGGCGAACCCACGCAACCTAACCGGGGCTTAAGGATCGCTCCAGGATCGGGGAGAATCCGGGTGCCTTGTAGACCGACGGCAGAGGTGCGCGGCCGCTAGCGAGGGTGGTCCACCTAAGCGCGATTCTTGCCGGGCTCTTAGGATCGCTCTAGGAGGGGCCGCCGGGCATCAGCCCTGCAGGGAGGAAAGGTAGAAGGGCCCGAGGCTATCGGCAGAGCCTTCTCTAGGTGGCCAAACGCGAGGTGATGAGGGCAGTAGTGACACGGGGCTGAAGGACGAGATCTCTGCATCTGCTCAGAAGCATGCTTTTAAATCATCTCCTGTATCCTGATGTCTGGGAGAAGAAGAGCAATTATAGATCTGAATTTTAGCACAGTTTAAGTCCTGGACATGAAAGGCATTGAGGGCATCTCAGTTCCTAAATATATCAGAGCTGACTTATTTATTGGCAAGGGAGGCACTCTAGACATGTTCCTGTTCATTTGTGTCATCTTTATTTTATATGGTCTCGGGCAAAGCCTGAGTATCCAAAACATGCTTTTAGCTTGACAGGTGAACTCATGCATTCATTTTATGTCTCCTCCTCCTCCTCCTCTTCCTTCTTCCTCTTCTTCCTCTTCCCCTTCCCCTTCCCCTTCTCTTTCCAGTTTATAGTTATTCCACCCTCTGTGCTATTTGTCCTGTGCAACACAATAGTTCTATTGTCTTTGTTGTTTCAAGCCACAGTGAAGGCTTTCTAAGGCAACATTTTTAAAAAGTTGAGACACCATGAGCTAAAAGGTCTGAGCTATGGAATTCCATAGAACAAAAGGATTTTTTAAAAAACACCACCATTACTTTCTGTGGGACTTTAATTTGGGATGGAGAAGGAAGCAATTTTTAATCACAAGATCTCCCTAACAGACAACTTTTGGGGGCCTGGTTGGGGTAACAGTTTAAAAAAATACTTTGCCCCCTAGAGGCCATAAGAGGCAATGATGTTACTAGATGAGCACAGATTAAAAATTTAGGCCTGGGGAGTGGGGTTGTGGGGGGGGGGGGTGTCCAATTTTTTTTTGGAAGGTGATAAGGGTAGAAATGGCTACATTTTCCCTTGCAGAGTTATACTGCATCAATTTCCTTTTGCAGAAAAAAAGCAAAACATGAATTATAGAAAATCAGTCATTTGGGTATGCTCTGGAGTCCACAAAATGTGGAACACATAAGGCCAATGGGCTCCCCTCCCATCATAAAGCTTGGGGCAGTTGCTAATTCTATTTTCCCAAAGATTTATCAATTTCAAAGAGACAGTTTTCACCTGCTTTTTGTTTTCTTTTTAAAGGAAAATTTACCCTACAGATATATTAAAATGTTCCAGCTCTTCTACCACACAAATCCTTGAATCTTGGAATCATGCTACATTTATATTTGTTAGAGGAGATGGAATTGTCATTAAACCAGTTTGAATCAGTGGTACAGGAAAGTAAAATGGGCAGTGGCCTTTCTGCCTTCTAATCTTTTTCAGATGAAGTTTCAACAATCTCACCATATCTATTCATAAACATATCCGTTCATAGATAAGCCCCACTAATCCAATAAGGCTTTCTCTCAACTAAGTGCGCTCCGAATTTCAGCCTAAACATTGCTTCCAATTGGCAATGGGAAGGGAGAGAAGTTTAAGTGGTTCTTCCTCACGCTTGCAATCCTGTCTCCAGTGTGAGACACCCTCTGGAGTCAATTAGGAGATGGGGGGGGGGGGCAGCTGCCAGAAGAGAATGACTTAAAATTGCCACCTTGCCCCTTCAGTTGGAAGATGCTCTCTGTCAAGGAACTGAGCACTAATTAAAGCAGCCAATAGTACACACACCTTTTCTGCAACCATGTAATTTTATCAAACCACCTTTGAGGTTCAGAGTCCTGAAATTAAAACAGCACTTTTCTGACATCAGATTTATTTCCTTCTGCCTCCTATATGTTCAGGGGTTCTGCTACTCATGAAAAACAAAATAGTCCAAGAAAAAAATGTGAGAGTTGCTTCAAGGATAACCCAGATAATAGCAGTGGATCTTGGCATGATGTGTAGAAATGAGCAAGACATACAGCGAGCTTACAGCCTGTGATCCAAACTGTTTGGTAACAGTAGGAATGCAAACTGAAGTGCACAGGGAAGATGTGACTCATAAAATACAATGGGAAGAGTCTCTCAGACAGGTGAGGAAGCAAATAGCATTTAATAGAGTCTGTCTGAAAGGTGCTAGTTATCACTGAGGTCTAGGAGTACTACATATACCTTGCAGGCACGTGCATCAGGCTTTGTGTTTGCAACATGGCTTGCCATAAACACAGAAGGGTACATAGCAGCAACAGCTGCTGCATGTCCTTAAATGGATTATGGAAAACAAATAGGTGTTGCTTGCTTGTCACTTAACCTACGTGTGTTATCCAGGGATACAGAGCTCCTCACAACAGATCCCTTGTATTCCATATCAGTGTTTTACAGCAGAAGTAGATTGTGGAAAGGACTGGTTTTCTTTTCAATGGGCAAGTTAAGTTGCAAGTTACAACCCTCTGCACTTCTGTTGAGGAATAAGTTCATTTAACTTAATAGGATGGAATCATAAGTCTAGGATTAGACTAATGTGTTAGGGTTTTTTTAATAAATGGGAGATGGGCAGGGACAAATTTGAAATATAAATAAATAAAATAAAAATGAAATAAATATACAGGTTGAAAGGACAGCAAGCAGACATACAATGCTCCCTCTAATTCAGGGTTTCTTCAACTTTTCAAAACCATGGAACATCAGTTTTTGTTTGTTTTTTAAGAGGAATACCTTGCCTGTGTGTTTCAAAGCAAATGAGGATGCTTGATAGGTTCAGCACCTGCCTTGCCCTTGCACAACTCAGTTGCCTGGGTGTGTATGTCTTACACAGGGAGGCCACAGGCAACAGAGCACCCATGTGCTAGTTGGACATCCAGCCTGAAGGGCCACACTTCAAGCTGGGCACTGGAGGTCAGGTGGACTTGTATAGCACATCTGAAAGTTGTTCACAGAACCCTGGTATTCCTTAGGACCTAGTTTAAAAAGCACAGTGCCAAGGAATGTGAAGTCTTGAAGTCTCTAATGGCCAGCTGCAAGATTCTGGGCTGGGACTTTTTCTTCTCTCTCTGGTGAAATTCAAATCATGCAGCCTGTTCCTTTCATCTTCCATCCTTCAGGGAAGTAGAACTTTGGTCATCTCTTCCCTTGTGTCTTTACAAGGACACATTTACCCAGGGGTATCATGGCTCTTAAGCAGACCCATGTTCATTGTTGTTTGCCTTTGAGCAATGTGCTGAAATAAAATAACCAAATAAGCAGGATTGTAACAATACATCCTATAAGTCCTATTAGAAACAAATTATGGTATATGCAAGTGCTAAGAAGCAGTAGAAATTTAGCATATGTTGGCTGAAGTTCCTAGAATAAATTCCTAACAATGTTCCCATGTCCTTTAATCCACTAGCGAAAAATCCAGTTACTAGGCTCTAATGGTTACTTTTCAGGAGGCTCATATTTTCTCCAGCATTAAATGATGCTGTCCAGTATCTTTTGTGAGGGCCATTGTGATCTGCTAAAAGCTTGTTTGTTTCTTTTGCTGCCTTGCCTGAGAATCTTTTACGTGAAGTTGCTAAGAGCATTTCTCTGACTCAGCGGTAGGCCTCCACAGCTTCTTTCTGCCAAATTCAGTGTCCATACAAGCTGTCTTCACATCTGTTTGGGGCTTGGGTGATAATGGGTCTTTTCTGGTTTGTACTAATCTCAGAAGAAAATATATATATATTTAAAAGGCTGCTGGTGAGCTAAATGATATTTGGGGGTGGGGTAATGTCACGAAGAGCATATCTGTATCACAGTTACTTACACTTCCATCCCAACATAATTCTGTTGCAATTGAAATAAGAATTTAGCCATGCAAATAACAAATCCAACTTTGGCCCCTGAATAATGACTATCAACCATGCAGGAAAGTTGGGGACTGGGGAAAGTTGAAGCCTCCTTTGCAAATGGAAATGAATCTTTGGAAATGAATCAGTGCATCAAACCGTGCCTTATTTTAGACTTTTGCTGCATTTTAAAGCTCGAAAATACCCTACAAATACATGTGGACCACAGACTACACGTCCTGCAAGAGACAGCCATCTCTCAGGCATGCTTCAGCTTTTCTCTGCAAAGAGAACATCAAATACATTCTTCTAATCAGTTTTATACAGAGCAATGCTATTATGATGTCATGGATGGAGGAGGCAAGGCTTTTGTTGACATCAGATAAAACGGTCCAGCGGAGGCTGCTATGAGCATTTATGTTCATGCTGACAGGTGATCCCACTTCCAATACTGTCATCTCTAGCTAAAATAATCATATAGCAGGGTTGCAAAATCTTCTAATCTGAAGTTCCACGGTTAATCAAAATGGATGAAACTCAGCTGCATAGACAAAAAGCTGGAACTGGTATATTATAGCTTTCTGTATTTCAGTAGAAACATTGTTTCCAGCACAGCTTCCAGCTGTTAGCAAAAGTTTTCTGCGCTTCACTTTGGTTGATTGTTCAGCTTCCGCAGCAGCCAAATAGTTTTAAAAGCCCATTTGCTTTTAAATGAATGAATGTAGCACTGTTCTCCCAGGTGTGTTCCTTAACAACTAGTGTTAAGAGGCATAAAAAGATAAAGACTCCCTCGAGTCTCCTGCTAATTACATGGACATATACCTATAGTTTTCTTCAGCAACAGTATCCAAAGGGTTTGCCATTGCCTTCTTTCATACAATTACCATATTGGGCTAAAAAAACACCAGATGACTACAAAATGATTGCAGAGGTGTAGAGACTTCTCCCACTTCTGCCCCCAAGCAGTCACCCCTTTTATAGTAGCCCTGTAGTTTTGTTGTATTTCATTTTTTACTTTCAGATCCAGTCTATAACCTTAGTGTTTCCTGGTGGTTTCCTATCCAAGTACTAACCAGGTCTGATCATGCTTTTTGAAACCAGCCAAGCTCAGCTAGTATTGTCACTGAGCTCTATACTGAGAAGCATTCTGCCTCTAATAACAGAGGGAATATAGTCTCATCATAATTAGTAGCTATTGATAGGCTTATTTTTCATAAATTGTTTGATCTCCCTTTAAAACAATCCAAGCTGGAAGCCATCTGTATATGCTGAGTTAACAAATTAATTAAGTTTCCTTATGTCATGAACATCCCAAGATGTTCCCAAGATCTAGTACTGTTAAAGAGTGAGAAAAACTCTTCTATATACATGTTATCTATACGATGTGTGTATATGTATGTATGCACATATAGCATACACACACAGAGATATATCCTATGATGCCCCGTTCCCAACTGTCCCAATTTTTTTTTTGTCTGCGCTTAGTCATTACTGACCCTGCAGTGACTGCCTGGACGAGTCCTTGCAGTTTCAAGGCAATTGTTTTTCGGAAGTGGTTTGCCAGAGCCTCCTTCCTAGAGCAGAGCCCAGCTGGCGAGCGCAGGAGGCAGGGTTTCCGTTGCTTCGCGCCCTTTTCGGGCGAGCACGGTTTCGCGCTTACCGGCAACTGGTCCCGTCTCTCTGTGCAAGGCGCCGCCAGCATTTTTCCTCCCACCGGAGTGAGAGTCCCCATTTATCTACTCACGTGAGTTTTCGACCTGTTGGGTTGACAGGAGCTGGGGAGGAAACAGGAGCTCACCCTGTTAACGCGAAGGCTGGACTCGAACCGCCGAAGCGTCAGCCATTTCTGGCCGGCAACTTTCAGCGTCATTAAGCTGCTGCGCCACCGCGTCCCCCAACTGTCCCATATTCAGAGAGAAAAGAGGGAAATTTGACCTTCTGCTGGACTTTAGCAAAAAATATAAAAGTTGCTGCCTCCAAAAAAAAAAAAAAGGGGCAGGGGGACTTTCATTTACCCTATAAAAGGTAGAAAAATTCTTCAAATCAACTCCTGCAGAAAATACCACCAGTGTGATGCTGTTGCTGTTTCTGGAAGGAAAAAAAGTTCAGCTTTCTCCATAAAGACAATGTAGAGTTGTTCTTTCCATTAAGTTATTGATTTGGCAAAATGAATAGCTTTTCCTCCTGATGGTTCCTTTCTTAAAAACATTTTCAAAACTAAATTACTGATAGGCTGATCCTTACATGAAAGCCCATGTCTCTTCAATTGTTTCGATGATCCCTGTCACCCCAATCTCATCCCTGTAGCTCTGCTCTAAAAGGAAGACTTTATTTTAAAAAAAACACTGATTTTTTTTTAATGTGGATTAGACAAGGGCTAGCATAGCAGCCATGCAATTCTGACGTGGGGAAGGCTTCAATGAGAAATCCCATTTTAAAATAATAACGCCAAATTTCCATCTACTGCATATAAAGAAACTTTATTTTGGAGAAGGCAAATAACAAAGGAAGACAGCTATCATACAACCCGATTTACAAATGAGAATCAGTAAGTCATTCTAGATGGTTTAACTTTAACCATTTCTCAGCCTGTACTTTCTCACATTTTTATAGGAGTGAAATGTTGCTGGTGAATACTTGCTGTCAGGAGGGAGAATCAGAAATGAATGTCAGAGGTATAATGTAGCTAAAATCTCTTTGGAAAGCAATTACTATCCAGCTCTTCTTTCTTATTCTAGGATGCATTTCGGGCCTTTCACCCAGACATCACCTTTGTGCAGAAGTTTCTTAAGCCATTATTGATTGGAGAGCTTGCTCCAGGGGAGCCCAGCCAGGACAGAGACAAGAACGTAAGTAGGGGATGGCTTTCCTTTCTATTAAATGTGAAGACAAAAGAGGGCCTGAAGGAAGGGGCATCACATGAAGCATCTGTGGGAGAGAAGGGGAGAGAAGGATTGAGGTTAAAAAATAGGGTAACAAGAAAATAAAGTTGGAAGGAAGGCAGCACAGCATAGGGAAACTGTGAGACCAAGAAAAGATACTGAAGAGATAACAAGTCGTGTAAGTTGGAAATCCATTGATGTGTCCTCTTATCTAAAAATATTAGCTGAATTCTTCTCAGGCCATAGACTATTCTGAAGGAAATCCACACATAAAGCCTTTACATTAAGAGATTTCAGTAGAGTTGTACAAGTCTTTGAAGGGGTGCTTCATCTTAATAAAGACTCCAATGAAGCAAACTTTTGAAGAGCAAAGGGATGTGGCCATGTCGCTTCACTTTGCCTCTCTTCTGGACTTTTTTTGGGTTTTTTAAAATAATGTTTATTGAAAACTTTTTAAAAACAATAGTAAAAGACAATACAAACTAATTTCAGAAAGGAAAATAAAAATAAAGAAAGAGAGAATAGAAAGTGCAAGAGAAAAGGGAAAAAAGGAAAGAAGAAAGAGGGGAAAAAAAAGAAAAAGAGAAAAGAAATATTTAAAGAAGTGACTTCCGATCTTCATCACAAGTACAAATTTAGCAATTCTTCATCCCCTATAAGGTTACATACAAGTATCTCTTCTCCCCATAACCCATCCCTTATCCATATGCAAATCCATAAATCATTGACATTTCAGTTCTGGTGTCAGCAAAAAGTCTGTAAAGGGTTCCCAGAATTTTATAGGAACATGTCTTATTTTAACCTTGGTCAAGTAAACCAACTTTGTACTCCTTCCTTTTGCTTCTAGCAATCTTGATCTTTAATTCATTCAGATGTCATAGGATTTAATCTCTCTTCAGTTTTTCTTTTTCCCATCTCAAAGGCTTCTTCAAGGCTTTAGCAAACCTCTTTTGTAAATCCAGTAAAGAGTCATTATCCAGGTCATTCTTTTGGCTTATCATCTGTATTTCCACTTTAACTGTCATCTCTGTTTTATAATCTACAATTTTGTTTTATTTTCCAGTATTTCCACAATTTCTTTATATTCTAATATTTCTACATCAGATGATGTTTCTTATAGCTCTTTATCCTATAGATCTTCCAAGGTATTCTCTTTCACATCTGTCATTTCTTCTTTAACATCTTCTAGACATAGTCTATCCATAGAAGCAGACATCATTGCTGACATTGTAGCTGCTAGTTTCTGTCCCCATTCTTCAAATATCTCCTGGAGTATTTCAAATATCATACCATTTTCTGTCATTTTGTCTCAATGCTGCCCAAAAACAGAAGGCAAGCCTGTCTCTTTTTCTTTTCTTTTTCCTTTTATGCCTGGAATCTTTAGTCCTATCTAGTGTCCAATTCCTGAAATCATAAAGTCTCCAATTTCTGTTAGAACTTAAGGTAGACTAAATTTAATTCCCATGAAGGTGCTGTTTATTTATATAATTATTTCCAAAATCTTATAGCAAAAGTCCTAATATTCCAAATTCATCTGATCCCTTAATTCATTTATAACTTTCTTGAATTAAAATCTTATTTAGCTTTTTACCGTTTATTTTGAATTCTTTAAATTCTTAAGCTTATACTTAATTTTTCTTTTAGTCTGGAATGAAAGTAAGCTCATAAGGTGGCTTTGCAAACTTGTTGTTTTGAAGATCTCTATTAGTTAGATAGGTAATTTCTGAAAGTGATTAGAAAGTAAGGTTAGTGAACCCAGTGTCCTTTGAAAGGCTCCATCATGGTTGAGAGCATGATGGCGTCCCTTCATCTCCTGGCATTCAGACCCATGAGAAACCGCTATCCTGTGGGGATAGCAGGAAGCAGCCATCTGGAGCACAAGTGGGAGATCTCCCGTCCTCTCCTTATTTGGAGAGGTTCCATGGGACTGGTCTATTCGCCAGTCCTTCAGTCATGGCTGCAATGTCATCTCTGCTCATTTGGAGATGTGCTAGCTCACCATTCCTTACCTGGAAGCTTGTCTTCTGGACCTTCTTCTGATGGTTTCAAAAGTGGAAGTTCCAGTTGCAATACTAGAAGTGCAAGGACATTTGTGTGTGCAAAGCATGTGCAAAAATTTATTCCCTGTATTTCAACTGTTGATTGAGGCTTTGAGATGATATGAAGCACCTTGATGAGGAAAGTTGTGTTGCCTTTGAGGTATGAACTTCACTGAGGCAAAGCTCAGTCTCCTCACATGAGGCTAAGCATGCAGCTGAGATTAGAAACAGTGGTGCAAAGAAAGAGGAGCGTTGAATGTAGATTACTCAAGCAAATATTCAGGGAACTTTCATCACCTCTTGTTCCCCCTGCCAGGATTCTGCTCTCTGCCTATTTTCAATTGGCCATTCATCAAACCCATCAAATATATATAGGATTGTGCAGGACTCACATTCAAAGGAAAAAAAGGGTGCTCTGAAGTACACATGGGTATGCCTGTAGCATCTGTTGGGAACTCCTTAAATGAAGTGCATCTTTCCCAGGATTGCACTATAACTGTGAAGGAGTGCTTGTGATCCCCGGAGAGAAAAAAACCTCAGGTGCTTCATGGGGTTGCCAGCAGGCACTATATGACCACCTCTGGTGCTTTAAAGCACCTTTTCACCTTCAAAACTAAAGTGCTACACAGCCGTCTGCCTTTTTCCTCATCTTTATGTGAGATCAGGCCTGGTTTCTCCTGTCTGAAAGCAACCTATGCATGGCCCTTTAGTAACCTGAAGCTTTTCTGAGCTCTGACTTGGAAAGTGGCTTCACAGGCTTGACCCTGCCTCATCTTTCCCATCTGCCCCTTGTCTCCCAGCCATTCAGAATCCCTCAACTCCCAGCTGTTCAGGCTATCAATTATTCAGCCACTCTGCTCTGGTTGACCAGTTCCAAGCAAAAGCCCTTCTGCTCCCTCATCCTCTTTTTGGAGGGTTGCAATTAGGGCAGCAAGCCAATGTTTAAACATCACTCTGCAAATGCCCCATTAACCACTTTCAGTATTCCAGACCAAGCAAAGAGGGTGGTGATGCTTATGTGGTGTTAATTGCTTCCTACAGCCTACAGTTGGGTGGAAATATTGAGAAGCCTAAAGTAGATCAAGAGATATTTCATTAAATCTTGAATTAGTCCTGACAGTGGCCACAGCAGCCACCACTGTTTGCAATGGCAAAATGCTTTGGTATTTAGGCCCCCCAAACTGCATGGTCATGAGTTGAGCTCATCTCAAAGGAGACATTACCTTTTTACCATTTGTGTAGAGAAGTCCATGGATCAAAGAGCCTCCCTAAATGTGTGCCATCTACACCTGAAGGGTGATGCAAAGGAGGTGGGTGAGCACCAAGGTCCCCACTGCCTCTGAATGCAAATAGTCTCCTGTCATTTTTAAAACACTACTCTAGTTTTCATTTAGCAGCCAATGCTAAAAAACAAGAAGAGTTAGAGGTCAAAAAAGTAGAACTCTGTATTCTGTCCATCCTTGGATCTAGAATGTAGCATTCTGAGAGTATTGTATATTATATTAATTATACACTATATTATAATATTAATCTCTGTGTGTATATTATATTATATTATATATAATGATTTCACAGGACAGTTGAAGTAGATAAAGTTATATATTGAAGATTTTATAGAATTCTTGCTACACAGTCAAGCATTGAGATCCATGAAATTCAGCACTGGCATGGCAAAGCAGGGTGGGCAGGCTGAAGATTGTGTAAGACTTAGAAGTGAAGCAACCCATTTGGGTATAAAGCACCCATTTCTTTCAATATCTTGTTTTTTCTGCTTTTCAGCCTCAGCTGGTAGAAGATTTCCGTGCCCTGAGAAAGACAGCAGAAGACATGAAGCTATTCAAAGCTGATCCTGTATTTTTCTCCCTTTATTTGGCTCACATCATTGTGATGGAAGTTCTGGCTTGGTTAATGGTATCATATTGTGGGACGAGCTGGAGCATAACTTTTGTACTTTCCATCATCCTCACAGTCTCTCAGGTGAAACTTTGTTTGCTGATGCTGAAAGCTATCCGTCTTGATCACATTGTTCATTTGTCATTGAACTCTTTAAATAAATGTGCAGGTTACTTAAACTTCCAGGTAACTTTGCTTTTTGGAGGAGAAAGTGAAAGAAATTATAACTCAAGAAACGAAAAGCCAAAGAAAAGAAAGTCATTATTAGAAAGATGAATTGTTGTCAATATTTCTTTTGCTTTCACTCCAAATAGTTGCAGAAAACAAACTTACGTGCTCTTGACTTGCAGTCTTAGTGATTAAAATTATACCCCCCCCTTTTTTTTTATTGGTTTCTGTCAAGTAAAAGAAAATCCTGCTAGGGTCCCAGCACTGCCCAGGCCTAGAGCATGACAACCCAACATCCTGTGCTCCACACAGTTGTGCATTAGTGACCGAGATCAGCTTGCATGTGTTACGTAGAAGGCCACCTGCACTACTCATCATCTCATGTTAAGTACTGGAGACTAGGAAGCAAGAGAGTCTGGACAGAAGCAGAGAAACTGGAGGAGGTGCAGAAGCCAGGGGTCTGCTCCCTTCCTCTTTCCTTGCTGCTTCAGAGCAGCAATTCACAGGGCAGGGAAAGATGCAGTGATGGGATGGCCAGGCACTGGATGGTCACCCCAAGTGAAGAGATTTCAGTAGCAGGGTTCTAGTAGTATGGAAAAGTATTTAAACAGAAAAATATCTATTCAGACTTTGTTTCCTTTGAGCACAGATGCAATATTTGGAGCGGCAGTACTATATATTTCTTACAAGATTACTGTTAGCAGCATTCCTTTCTAACACCGTTGACAGAGGCTGCTCCAAGTGCTAGATTGGGACCCATTTATTTGGATTATGAACAGGCAATGTGGAGTTTCAATTCATTTTGTTTCAACCACCCTGACAGCAAAAGCTTACAGAACTCTGAGGGGAAAACATCTATAAATACAGGTGTTTTTGTATAAACCAAAAGTGGGCAACTTTAGTTTAGTTAGTGGTCCCATTAATTAAAATAGAAGTTAAAAAGTAGATCAGTTACATGATGTTACTGGATGGAGTGGGGGCAGAGTTCCTCTCTCCTCTTTCTAGGGAATGAATGGACTTTGTCATTTTCTAGGTTTACTAAGCTGCTGATTTTCTGTAGCTCAGCTTCAGGTGAGCCCAGAGCTGCAAGAAAAGCACTAAAGCCTAGATGTGCAGCTCATGGATTGTAAGATGCCCACCATATGCCCATCTTAAATGTATCTTTGCACTCCGTAATCCTTTCTTTTCTTCCCAGGCCCAGGCTGGGTGGTTGCAACATGACTTTGGGCACCTCTCTGTATTTAAGAAGTCTATATGGAACCATGTAGTTCATAAGTTTGTGATTGGTCACTTGAAGGTAAGGCCTGTACCTGTCAAATTATAAAAGAATAACCGCAACAAAATATAATGAGGCTAGGTGGCCCACTCTTTTCTGAAACAACCTCTGCGGCTTTCACAACATCATGACAGGAGGTATCCAGAGGAAAATGGACTTCTTGACTTAGGAAAATTTGGAGAACTAGTTGGTTATACTTCACTCTTAAATTCTAGCTCCAAGCGTACCTGATTTGTTTCAGAGGAAGGAATAAGCAAAAATGAAGAATTGGTTTTAGATGGGTTTGTGTAGAGAACTGTATGTTGGTAACTAGCATTCATAGATCCCAAACAATATTAAAGAAGAAGAAGAAGCATACCTTTGTTTTCAATAACTACATCAGCTATTGTAGATCCAGTAGCTAGATCCAAATTAATATCCATTTGCATGACACAGAAGGAAAGAATTTATAATCCAGAAACCAAAGATGAAAGATCTAGTTGAGTCTGAGTTACTTACAGTAATTGTCAATAAGCTCCTGAAGGCACAACAAAATAGGGAACATGGCCAATGGTGAGAGATGCTAGGAGTTGTAGTTTACTTATTTATTAGACATTCTGCCTTTCATTCAGGAGCTCATTAATCCAGCAACATTTTGGTTGGACCTGGGGTGGTGGTAGTGGTGGTGACTGCTTAAATGTATAAGGTCACTGTTAAAACTACAAGGATGGAGTTTAGGGTAGACATCAGGAGGACTTCCTGATTGTACTGTCAACCCATAGAACAGGCTGCTACAAGATATGGTTTTTCTTTACTACAGGCCTTCCTTCTTGCAGATCCTGCACTGAACAAGGGATAGACTAGATGACATTTATGGTTAGTTCCAGCTCTGTAATTCAATGATCGTACAAGGAACGGAGAAAATGAATGAAGAGAGGTCATCTATTTAAGCTGACTAGAAGAACACTTAGAATAGATTTTTTTAAAAGTCTTCATATAGCATATACAAGTAGTCCTCATTTAGTGACCACAATTGGGACTGGCAACTTAGTCATTAAGCGAAGAGGTTGTTAAGTGAAACCACAACTGTGGTTATGATCTTATTTCAGCTTTCCTTTGTTTTATAGACCTGCTAAGGTCATAAATGAGAGGATTGGTCACAAAGTTACTTTTTCATCACTGTTGTAACTGTGAACGGTTGCTAAACAAGTCAGTCACTAAATGAGGTCTACCTGTAATTGTCCTGTAGAATTCACTATCACAAAATGTAATGGCTACTAAATTGGATGGCTTTCAAAGTGGATTAGCTAAATTCAAAGAGGACAGCTCTATCAAGATTATTGGTCTCTTAACTGTTGTCTATAAATATTCTTATTTACCCCAATAGGTTAAATCTTCTGCAAGAAATGTAGGCTGTGTATGTCTAGTTGGAAGGAACTAGACATTTGCAGTGAAGAAGTAGCAACATACTGAATTCAGAGCCTCACTTTTAGTGGAAAGATATTTATTTTGCATTTTAATACCAATATAGTTAATACATGACCTCCCCCAACTAATGCATAAAATCAAACGTAATTATCCTGCTTTTCATAATTCTTTGAAAATTACAATGCAGTTCTTCCGTGAAAACTGTATATCCAAATGCATACATGACAAAAGGCTATATACACAAAAGCATATCTAGTGAAAACAGCTTGCAAAGACAGCATACATTTGGAAAACAAGTAGTACATTAATGAGAAATAAAACACTATAGACTACTGTATGCAGTCCAAATTTTTAAACAGCAGAAAGAGAATAAGTTTTTTTAGGCCATTGTATAATTGATGAAGAATGGGTGTCCTTCCAACCTTGGAGTATTACCTTTTGCAAACATAAAAGCATGCAGTATCCATTTCCATTGTCCTTCTGTTTCCAAGCCACTGGTATGGAGGTGAAAAGAACATGAGCATCAACAAACACAATGAGTCTCCCAGAACAAAAGTAATACGTGAAACAACATCTGTCTAAAAGGGAGCCATTTTAACAGAAGACCATATCATATGACCCAATGATGCATTTTGAGCACATCTCCAAAACCCATCAATTTCTTTCTTACAAAGACACATAGATGTCTAGTAGTTGTAAAGTAATAATTATGGTTGAATTAACCATAGTTCTTCATATACAGAAATGTGACACACAGGTGCCAACATTTCTTCTCTTCATGTTCATAGGCTGGCTATTACCTTAACCCATGCCTTCCTATATTTTTGCATATCTAATTCTATTAATAGTTATTACTGACTTATTGTTGTGTAAAGAACATATTTAATCTTCTGAAGGATTTCTGAAGCACTTAAGGCTAACAGCCCATGTCTAAAGGGCAAAAGATGTCTTAATTAAAGGTATTATCATTCTGCAATTTTAGCAAATAATGTTTATGTTGCAATCCTCAAATAACAACAACCAGAAAATCGTCTTCTAATTCTGTTCGGTGACCTAAAGTGCTGTGTACATTCCACATTCTACCATTGTGCCATTGCATGCCATGCTTCTTTGGCAGCTCATGTCAAAAGGGGGAGAATTCCTTATTGGGCAGGACTCCTACCGTTTGTCTATTTGCACTTGACATCTTACCAAGTATTAGTTGGTTATAGCAGAAGATGCTTTGAGGAAAGAGTTGCAAGGGACTCTATATTTCTTTCGGGTGGTTTCACAAATATTCATCGCGTTGGTCATAAACTATGGTCTGTAATAAAAGGCTTGTCCAGCAAGGGGGCAGCACCTCGCTGGCCTTGGCTGATCTCAGAAAGCTAAGCAGGTTCAGATTTGCACTTGGATGGGAGACAACCAGGAAACTGCAGGGTTATAGATTAAGAAATCAGAAGAATCTCAGAAGCAATGGCAAACTACTTCTGTGCTGTTGCCAAAAAAATTAAATGAGTCTGTCTATGAAGTTACCAAGAGGAGATCTTACAATTTGAATGTGTCTCTTTTGCGGTATTCAGATAATGACATTGACAGCAATAAAAATGGATTCCCCATATGTTTCCATAGGGTGCCTCAGCAAATTGGTGGAATCACCGGCACTTTCAGCACCATGCAAAGCCAAACATCTTCAAGAAAGACCCAGATGTGAACATGCTGCATCTCTTTGTCTTGGGAGATACCCAGCCTGTGGAGGTAAGATGAAAAGTTGTGAACTCAAGCCCTTCAGTTCCAACCAAATTTCCAGAGGCAGCAGTGACCCAGGAAAGTCTAGCCCTCAAGGCAAAAAAATCCACTGATTCCTTGCCTACAGACATGGGCTGATAGAAGTGTGCTCCCTCTTATTCATCATCTCCTGCTCTATCTGCATCACTCTGATGGGGTTCCTCCGAATGACATATTTCAGAGGTTTTTAGCAATTGCCTGTGCTAGCAGATCTCACAGCCATTGTGCAATGCATCATTCTTTTCCAGAATCATATTTCTAGGACTGCCAGCTGAATAGAAAGCTGATTCAGAGAACTGCCTACCTTGGCAGGTATAGTGAAGTGGTCGATCCAGGTGACAAATTAGAAAAGCAGATGGGGAGGGGGGGAAAGGGAGAGGCCTCAGTATTATGTCCAGTATGGTATGTCACCACACTAGCTGCTTTTCACTTTGCGTTAAGGACAATCTGTTGGCAGAGCAAATCTGTTATAGCAAAACCAACATATATTCCTTTGGGTAAACTTTGTTTACTTGTTTTCTATTACAAATTTTTTTTACTTTTTTAAATAAAACCACTACCCAAATTTTATGTAAAAATAGTTCTTGTGCCATTTCTGCAAACACTGACAATCTTACTTTACACTTTGAGGAATGTATTTTGATAGAAGCATTGAAGTCTATTCTGTCACATGGATAATATTTCACTTTACTTATACAGACTCAGAGACCATTTTGCCACATATCTATTCCTAAGCTGTGGTTAAAATCTCTTAACTATTTAGCAGGATGATGTCCTGGTGACCAACTTTTCCTGGGATGAGACAGCCTACTTTGGAATGGTTTGATATCTAATGACATGGCACGGTAGACCTCAGAGATACAAGATTTATTCTACTTGTTCTTGGAAACCCAAGTTCCATTTGCCTGATGCAAAATACATACCTTAGAACTAAAGAATTCAGAGTCCAGAAATTCCAGATCCCAAACTAAAAACTGTTCATATCCTTTCCCCAATCTAGTTTCCCCAGACTATCTTTATTTCAGCAATAAGAAACATTTTGCTGTCTATCTCATTATTAAATAAACTGAGAATCAAAGAACCTTGCCCATTTACTGCAAATCTTACAGCAATGTACCAGGAGACCCAGATACATCTACTTTCTGTTTACACTTCCTCTAAGAAAGCTAGATATGACTTTGAGTTTTGCCTTGAATAGGTCAGCAAGGAAAAGTAACAATATCATGTGGTTCTACAGAATGGCGTATTTCCTATGGACAATGCTAGAAGAGTGTGCTCCTGCGATAGACGGTGTCCCTGAGGGACATTTTGCTCTTCTCCAGAACAATAATGAAACTTCAACTAGGAAAATCAGAAACTTCCTGTCATAACTGATCCCATCTAGAAACCTGGGCCATGGTTGCTACAGCAACTCTGAGAGTGCAACATATGCCAGTGCATATTAAGCGAATACTGCAGTAAAATCTAAAATATGTTTATATTGTAACTAGGTAAATAAATTCCACAAGATGTGATATTCATCTATTGAATTGAACCCCAATAAGAACAAGTTGGTGAACCAGTTAAAAGAAGCAGATCACAATAGTCTAATAATAATGAAGGTTAGGTCAGCCTTCAGGTAGGCCAGGTCATGGAACAGATAATACAAGGACCCCCAGAACTGTACTTTCTTGTTATAGGGTATAATAACAGAATCTTGAAAACCTGCCAGAGTTTCCCTCCACCCCTCCTATACCAAACAGAGTCAAGGTGGGGGTTTTTTGAATCTCCTTCATACACCTTCTCCTTTCTCAGGACTCAGGTGTTGTCTACTTTATCATAGTGGTTCTTTCATTCCTTCTTCAAAATTATCTCCATTTTCCCCAGTGGGCTGCTTCAATAAAAAATGCTTTGATGAAATCATCCCATGAAAGCAGATCCATGAAGGAGCTTGGCACTTTGACTTATCTGGAGTGGGGCAGCCATGCCACTTCTTTGATAGCTTCACTTTGCCATCTGCTGTGAAGTGAAGCAGCCAGCTGAGGCAGATTAGCCCTTCCACAAAGCTTCATGAGGTTTTGCTTATCACTTACAAGGTGTTGCTTTGAGTGTCAAGGCTGGTCAGGTCACCTCCAGTGCTCAAAGAAAAGCACCAAGAAAGATCCCTCCTGCTTTGCTCGGGTCTAATAATAATGTGTTAGCCTTGTTTTCTTATATCAGTTATTATTATTATTATTTTGTGAGGCTACCCCCTCTGTAATATGGCACCCACTAAACTTCAGTTCTTTCAAGAAGTAAACTGTTTTAATCAAAAAGGTTGAAATCTCTGGAATTTGTCTCAAATAGCACAAAGCTGTATGAGATTTCTGGTATTTTAAATTTAGAAACGTGAATGTTTTAGGACTACAATTCCTAGAATTTTAACTGAGTATGGCCAACAGGTACAATAAATTATGTATGTATCAAAATTAATATATTTAAACTCCCCAGTTTCATTAAACCCTTGTTTTTTCTGCTGTTCTTCTAATTTCAATGGTATATATCTAATGTATTTTTTATTGTCTTGAATACAATAATGATCAGCACTGAGAAGTTTTTTGTCTTCTTCAGTATGGAAAGAAGAAGCTGAAATATTTCCCTTATAACCATCAGCACGAATACTTCTTTTTCAGTAAGTATAGTTCTGAATAAGGAAGGGAGGAACTGATGCTTATTTCCTGCTTAAAGAAAGCTCTTATTTTTCCATAAGCAGTCCTCAGCACAGGTATCACAGTCTCAGTTCACTGATGTTTTTCCCCATATGTTAAAACTGGTTGTAAATAGAAGCCCTATCTCCTTCCAAAATAGCCTGGTGGTATCCCAAATTTTCTGAGATGTGGGCACATCTGACAGTCTCAGAGCTCGCTCATGGAAATTGGCTGACTTGGTTGATCACAAAATGGCCGTCATGACAAGCACAAATAGTTGCTGGGCACAGGCAGTGCATTTTGAATTTCAAATATTTCACACTCACAATAGATGAGTTGTTCTGACCATATCTGAATGTTCTGACACTGTTGCAATCATTTCTGGAGGATTTTAGAGCATGAAACAGCCCAACTTTGGAATGGTTGGATCAGCACTGAAACATTTCCTGTAAGATCAGAACAACGGTTGCAGATTTGGGATGGAGCATTTTGAACTGGAAGCAATATTTTGAGCTGGAAACATTTTAAATGTGAAGCCTTTTGCAGAGTACAGTGGAACACCCATCAAATACCCTTACAATTCCCTCAGCCACCACACATGTTCCTTATTAACTTAATCTTATCCTAGTGTTCTCTTTCTGGACAGATGGACGCGCTTCCAGACCCAGTGCAGGGCTGGATATTTATTGTCATGTTTATTGCCTAAGGATGCCTAGAATACCTGTGCAGAGCATTCTTGTAAATAGTTGGTGCTAGAGATTAATATTGCCTTCAGCATTCTCATTTTCCTTTTTATCAATTAAATAAAAATTAAAAAATTAAAAAATTAAAAATTAAAGTGGGTCAGGAGCCTTGTGGGCAAGAGGGGAGATGTCTATGGGCACATTGGTTCCCAGACGGTATCATGCTGGTGACTCAAGTCCTGATCGTTGTAATAGCTTAAGATATTGGGCTGAACACAGATCCAAGACAGCATTTCTTATCATATACTTCCTCAGAGAGAGAGTGCTTCACTGCAGACATTTATTTTTATGTTGTTTTTCAGTCCCAGGACACCATTCTATGCTTTGTATTGCCTGCTTCCCCTAATGCATTTTGTTTTATTTACAGTTTTCCCACCTCTCCTTATTCCAGTCTATTTCCAAATGCAAATCTTCATGACAATGTTCAAACACAAGTTCTGGGTGGTAAGTGAAAGATCCCACATGCCATGTATTGCGTTCATTTCAGTGCATTTTATTGCAATCGAATGCTCTCACCACCTGAAGAAGTTCTCAGCAGAGGAGGTGAAGCATTGTCTCTGTGCATATTTTTTGGAAAGAAATAATTGCTGGTATAGGGCGAAAGGACATATAGCACTTGCCATGTATAATGTTTTCCTTGTCTCCTAGGACCTGGCATGGGCCTTCAGTTACTATATACGCTACTTTATCACCTACATTCCATTCTATGGATTTCTTGGATCCCTAGTTCTCCTCACCTTTGTCAGGTAGGGTTAGCTACTAAAACACTTAAAAGGCACCTCTTCCGGTGTATAACACTCTGAGAAGTTCAAGACCAGACTAGCTACAGAATCTCTACTTCCATACAGATCTACCCAATGTTTGTGCTCAAGAAGACCATATTGTAACTGACTGATACAGGTAGTCCTCGCTTAACAATGGTAATTGGGACTGGCAACTCTGTTGCTAAGCGATGCAGTTGTAAAGCATGACATCACGTGATTGTGCTGACTTATGACAACAATTGCAGCAGCCTTGGTTGCCATGGTTAGGCAAATCCTGCATGATCGTAGCATCCCATTGGTATGTGATTGCCATTTGCAACCTCCTGCCAGCTTCCCCATTGACTTTGCTTATTGGAAGCTGGCAGTGAAGGTTACAAATGGTGATCACGTGACCACAGGATGCTGTGATGGCTGCAACTACAAGCACCTGTCATAACTCCCCTCATTCAGTGCTGTCGTAACTTCAAATGGTCATTGAATGAGTGGTTGTTCAGTGAGGACTACCTGTACTTACTTCAGCTATAGGCATTCTATGCAGTAGCACCTATCTAGTGGAATACACTTCCAGCAGTAATTTGATGGGCCTCCAATGCGGAGTATTTTGTTGGAACTCCCCCCCCCCCCCCGCCAACCAGGACTTTCCTCAATTTTGTCAATTGTTCTAATATTTATTTATTTATCATTGATTGATTTCATCTGATTTGATTTGTGTGGCTGCCCATCTTCCCATAGCAACTTTAGGTAGCTAACAACGTATTAAAACACAATCTGCAATGATGTCAAAACAGTATTAAAAAAAAGAAAGGCAGCTGAGGTAAAATCCAATATACAATGAATTCAGAACCGCAACCATCTGATTTCAACTTACCACCAAGCCTCCAAGCCCAGGAACATTCATGACTTCAACATTTTTGAGAAGGGTGGCAGAGTTGGGGCCAATCCTATCTTGACAGGTATGGTATTCCAAAGGCTAGATGTTACAACAGAAAGGCCTTGACATTAATCAATGCTGCTGAACAGATGGATGGAAGTAATTTCCAACATATAACCCTTGCCTACTGTTAATTAGACTCTAAAAACCTGTTTTTCCTCCCAGGCCTTGAGTTAGAATGTTTCGGGGGGGGGGGGGGGTGTCAGAGGCTTTTAGTTGGGGATGATGTAGAAATAGACTACAGTGTATTGTTCCTTCAGATGATTGCTGTGCTATTATATAATGGGGTGTGTATGTATGTGTCTGCGTGTATCAATATATCTGTATCCTATATCTGTCTTTTTTTAATCTTGTGAAGCCACCCAGAGTAATTTTGGAAGTGGGAGACAAATAAATAAATAAAATAAAGGCAAATTACCCATAAGTGAAGAATGACATGTCTACAAAATGTGGGAAGTTCAAGATTGTTCAGAGAAGAATTTTGTCCTATTACCAAATTATTGGACATAAACCTAACCTTTGACCCTTTTGTTGCTCATCACTTCTCTAGATTATAGCTTTCAGGCTTTTGAGCAAAATCCTCCCTCCCTCCCTCTCTCTCTCTTTACAAAGGTTTATGGAAAGCCATTGGTTCGTTTGGGTTACTCAGATGAATCATATTCCAATGGAAATTGACAATGAGAAGCACAGAGATTGGCTCAGCTCTCAGGTAAACATAATTTACTGAAATCTCATGCCTATCAGGGAATTAGTGTCACTGAGCACAATGAAATCTGCTTGGGAAGCAATAGTGGACGACTGTAAAAAGAAATTAAAAGAATTTTTTGAAACTGATTTAAATAAAGGCTCTGATTTAAGAATGGTTTGGGATGCAAGTAAAGCTTTTATTAGAGGCTATTTGATACAACATAATACTGAACTTAAGAGGAAGAGGCAAGAGAAAACAAAATATTCTGGATGAGATAAAAAGAAAAGAAGAAAATTAAAGACATTTCCAGGGAAGATAAATGTCTCTCAACAAATTAAGCTTTTACAGCAACAGCTATCTATGTTAACAATGAGAAATGGAAATAAAAATGAACTATGTAAAACAAAAATATTTTGAATTTGTGAATAAACCAGGGAAATGGCTAGCATATAAACTGAGAAAAGTAAGAGAAACAAAAATGATATTGAAACTTCAAGAAGGAGCTACTGTATTGATGGATAATGCAGCTATGCAAAAAGCATTTCATCACTATTAATCCAATTTGTATAAAGGACATGACATTTCCTTGAAGAACAGAGATGAATATCTTAGAAAATAAAATTTACCGAGGATTACAGAGGAACAAAGACAAATTATGAATGGACCTATAACAATAAGGGATGTTTTGAAAGCTATAAAAAAGATTAAACCAGGAAAGGTGCCTGGACCAGATGGATTATCATATTTGTACTATAAATGTTTTGAGGATGAACTTTTACAACCTCTGCAAAATACTATGACTCTATCCTGCAGGGAGGAAAGAGGCCAGAGAGTTGGAAAGAAGCCAGTATAGCATTAATACCCAAAGAGGGACAAGATTTGACTCTAACAAGAAATTACAGTATCACTCTTGAATAATGACTATAAGTTTTTCACAATGATTTTAGCTGAAAGAGCCCTATGTTCTTAAGACAGTTAAAAGGCACACACATTTTATCTGAAATTATAAGCAAGTGTTTATTGAAATAATACATAGAGAGATAAAAGAAGATAGGCACATAAAAGGTTAAAAATTCATTCAAACTGAACTTGGCTCCCGGGGATTACATGAACACATCCATGTAAGGCTGTTTGTTTGTTTGTTTGTTTGCAATGAAATGGTATGTCATTTCCTTTGTCTTTGGACTTCTGAGTCTAGACTAAATCCCTGGGATTCCCTAGGGTCTCCCATCCAAATCAAATCTGACCCTGCTTAACTTAGCTGTTTTGAGATCAGCAAGATTGGCTGATTGCTACCACTGCTGTGACAGACAGGAGCATAACTGCTGACCAGCCTACACTTCAACTGAGCAGTTACGCAAATACAAACACCATCTAGAAGTTTTTAATGATCAGGCATGTGTAGTATGCATATTAGCATAATTCAGAGTGGCAGATCGGGCGATAGAGCAATGCAACTTGCAGGATGGGATGGGATGGGATGGGATGGGATGGGATGGGATGGGATGGGATGGGATGGGAGCTGATTCGCCTTTGTAGCTTACCAGTCAGGATGGGAGCATGTTTTCAGGAAGAATCCATTTCTCTCTCTATGTTATGAAGGCCTGCCAAAATGCCAAACCAGTCATTGCATTGCATGGCTGATCAAGCATTTGAATTCTCAGGAACTTTTCATCAGATGAGATGCCACGGAAAATCAGAGAATGGGGGAAGAAGCAACATTTTCCAAAATGCAGGACCTGTGATTACAAGATTTTCAATTTAGACTAAGGTTGAAAATGGAGATTGCAGACTGAATGAATTAGTCACTATTAGATACTGCAGATATCGGTTTAGGCTGGCATCTTGAGACAAAGGAACGATGATTGACCTCTTTTTATGAAAACATGAAGCTAGCTATAATTCAAATTTACACTGAAGTGCTTGCCACGGCTTTGTTCCAGATGTTAAGTTTTAGACATTACCAGAAGAATAAAGTGATGAATTCTAACTTAATCTCTTTTCAGATTCAGATTTATTGGGACTCACTATTACCTTTCTTTCACAGTTGGTAGCTACCTGCAATATTGAGCAGTCTTTTTTCAATGACTGGTTCAGTGGACATCTAAACTTTCAAATAGAGCACCAGTAAGTATGTTGTGTTTGGATCTGAAGGAATGTTGGTAGTGAGAATAGATACACAAGACTTAATAGTCACTCTGGAGAAACTGGAATAAGAAAAAATGTTGGCTAACAGCAGTAACCATAGAATTCAGTGTGGTACAAGCATATGCAGTACACACAAAAGCATTGCACACTGTTCTAGTGGTCTGCCATATAAAACATCCAACTATTCCATCTATTTAGAGATGGAAAGGCCAACCAGCTCCCCCCCCCCCCCCCCGAAACATGGAGCTTAAAATACCCATCTTTCCAAAGCCTTTAAGTTATTGCTATCTTCTGGAAAAATTGAAAAAAATAAAAAAAAATGAAATATTTCCTTATAGTTTTAGCTTAAAGTATATATAAATAATACGAGTGTATAAAATGTCCTGGATGGATACTTTGTATAAAATGTCCTGGATGGATAACATGGAGATGGAAATGGAGATAGAGATGAGAGAGAGGGTAAAAGAAGTTGGGCTGCACCCAAGACTTTCAAGGTCAAGCCCACAGTAGGGCATCAACGTAATGCATTTGTATCTTAGATGCTGAAGTAGCATAGTCCATCATATCACTTCAGGATTCTGCTGTCTCATTTGGCTGTTGAATAGACCAGGCCCTATTTATTTCCATAAGTAAAAGCCAGGGCATTGTGTGTCCTCCACAACTGCTGCTCCTGAGCTTTCCTCATGCTTTTTCCTTCTGTTTTTCTTTGAGCTTGTTTCCCACAATGCCACGCCACAACTACCACAAGATAGCACCATTGGTAAAGTCCCTGTGTGCCAAGTATGAAGTCCCTTATGAAGAAAAACCTCTTCTGAAAGCATTTGCAGATATTGTTGGGTAAGAGGCCTAGTAGGCATTGCCAATCTATTTATCCTTTAGTGAATATAGAGAAGCCAGTATGACTTCATAACACCAGCCAGCCATCTTCATATACAGCATGTTTTATCCCAGAAAACTGGCTTCCACTTGCAGAAATGCAGTATAGAGTAATACTTTGTATGCTGACAGATCTAGGAATTCTCTGTATTTGTTACGAGGGTTTGCTATGAATTCAAGCTTGGGAGGAAAGCTCAGGTTGGCTTACACAAGGGAATGTCCCACCGGTCTTCTATTATAACACTGGAATCTCACACCTCTCTTCTTGTTCTTTAGATCCCTAAAGAAATCTGGAGCGCTCTGGCTGGATGCTTACCTCCATAAATGAAGCTGGATTTCAGTGAAGAGAATGAGTTAGCAAAGGGGAGGGTTGGGGAAAGGGGAAATATGTATTCTTCTTGTCTGATTTCAGTCTGTATGTGTATACACAGTTGGAAAGACGTTTCCTGTACTGTATTGTCAAACTGAAGCTGAGGCAGATTGAGGGAACCTATTTTAAATCAGAAGGACTTTCAGATGTGTCAGATACTGAAAAACAAAGATCTTAACAGGGTGGCTCAGAAGGTTGAGGCCTTTTGAAAAGAACAGATGGAGGGTGAAAGAAGGAGCAAGTTGATCTTTGTTTCTCCTCCTAAATCTTACTGTTGTAGTTCCAGCTCTGTCTCTTACACCAGGGATTTTCAAACTTTTTCAGGCCTTGGGACCTTCAATTAAAAAAAAAAATCCCCACAACCCCAGATTAAGAGGTAAAGCAATCACTCATCATAAGTACAAATGCCCCCGCCCTGAGGGCTGGAGTTTTTGAATGTCCACCAACCAGCCCCACTCTTTCCACTAGAAAGATTGTTGTGGACAACCCTGGCTGTGTTTCAGTGAACCGTTTGTTTGCTCGCTTGCTCGTTTGTTTTGGTTTTATGTCTTGCGCTTAGTCTCTCATGGAACCCCGGGGTTTTGTAGAACACCGTTTGAAAAGAGCTGGCAGAGCTGGTGGCTCACGTGGAGTCCAGCTATCTATCTGACCCACAACAAATACAGGAAGTATAGCTTTGTAATTCAAAGAATTAACTGTAAGTCAAATTTAGGACTCATTCTCCTTAATAATGGTGGTACTAGAGAGGAGGAAAAGGTGAGGTATGTTTAATCATGGGAATAATATCTAAATTATCAGGTGAAAATGCTTACGTTCTATCTAAGGGAACAAATTTCACACATGGATCTTTTTGATTTTTTAAAATCCAGTAACTAAGTATTGTCAGGCATCTGATCTCTCTCCTTTTCACCTTATCATCAGGTGAAGATGCTTACATTCTAAGATAACAAATATCAGGCATGCTTTTTTTTTAAATTTAAAACATTCAGATAACAAAGCATTGCCCCTTATCTAATGGAGCCTTCTCCTCTCAGCTTCCAATAAGAAGAATGTGAAGACATAGCTGCAAGCAGTTTTCTCAGAATTTTGATAAAAACCCTCCTGGGGATCTGCACATATCTATATGCATACGTTTCCTGAATTTCCTCTACCTCTTCTTGTCACACTGTTTGAACAAAACTTAATGTACTTCATTTACGCTTCTTGCAGGTTAGTTCCAATTCTCTCTTCAGTGGAACATCACAAAACCGTACCATGCCTGTTCACATTAGATCAACTAGCCTAAACCAACCTTGGGCCATGTGTGTATCCCTAAGTAGATCCCTAACTAGACAAGAGATATGCATGCGAATGTCTGTTGCATGCATGATCCACCAGCCATTGCTGTAGACGGACAGCTCCACTTACAAAATGGATTTTAGAATGAGCAAAATGAAAGCTGTATTTGTCATTCCCCATGCTTAAACAGCTGATTAGTACTAGAGATTCTGTAAACGGGACAGTACATTTACATTTTTACACTAGGACCAGCAAGTTTGTGTGCTGCATCATTGGTCAGTTCAGAGTCACAATTTCTACAAGAGCTGGCATAAAACCGAGAATCGTATTTGCTTTAAAGAGAGAGCTTGTAAAGATTTGTTTCAGGTTCCATACATAGTAATTCTTATTTACTGCTGTGTATAGAATTGCAATCAAGATCACCGGCATTTTTTTCCTCCTCTTAATCAGTCTCATCTATCTTATAGTTATCTAATTAATTGGGAGATAGATTTTTTAAGAAGCGTCTTACAGTCCATGATCGAAGTTTTAAAAGGACCAACAGTAGAGAAACTTTGTCAGATAGTGTGATAGACAGCCATTGCCTTAAATCTGACTGCAACCACCTTGATGCGTTTTCTAAAAAGAAAATAATACAAGCTCTCTCTAGCTTTATTCCTGATGTGAAATTCCAGAGGCCTTTCAAGAATTACTTTAATCAGTGACAATTCATGACAACAGTTTGTCTTTTTGTATACTGACACTTGCCTTTGTTTTCTGTGGTTATTGAGATAATTTCCTCGGTTAATTTTGCTAATTAAAAATGTTCATATATGAAGCTTAAAAAGCAATCCTAAAAAACCAACAACAAAAAACCCAGTGCTATATCACATCAGATGCTCAATTTCTGGAAGCAATCCAGTTGCACGTGATGTGTTTGGAGCTGTTTTTCCTAATTTATGTCTTATCTCTGCTGAGACTTGTGCCCCTCTCAGTGCAGGGAATCCCTACCTGCAGGGGACAAAAAGGTAGCCTGAATGATTACAAATAGAGCTGGTGGCAGCTAAATAAAAAAAAAAAAATCTCCCTTAAGTTTTCCAAAAGTAAGCCCTAATCATCTGATTACATAGCTCTTGACCACATCTGAAATTGTCTCAGATCGCTGCTGGCACCTAGTTAGAGTCTTAGACAGTTTAGGACAGTGTTGTCCAAAGCCATGCTGGCTGGGGAATTCTGGGAGTTGAAGTCCACTCATCTTAAAGTGGCCAAGTTTGGACAACACTGGCTTAGGAGCTCACCTGATCAGCTCTGAAGCTCATTGTGTGTCTATGCTAGAAATGGTTGCTCTGCCTAACATATGACATAGGTTTCTTGTGAGTAACACATAGAATTTAATTAACTACTCACATATTCCACATTGAACTTCTAGGAAGAAGCTAGTTTAAGAAATCAGTATGTCCATGCTGGGAACATTCTGATGAGCAAGGCAATTTATTTGGTGAGCCAGCTCCTGGACATTTCAGAACACTAAGAGATGTGATCAAATAGGCATCTTAGAAGCTTTCTGAAATCTCAGTTCCAGGATCTCATTCCAGTATTATAAATCAAGTGCGCTAAATATATGTATACTACTAGTAAAGACATCCAAATGGACGATGAGCAAAAGGACACCTTGTTTCTTTTATATCCAATGACATTTTGGATTAGGTCTCAATGAATTCATTTCAAATTTCAGCCAAAACTTTTCCTAATGCCTGTTCATTGCTTCTTGATTATTGGCAAGTAATGCAATTCCTACTTGCCACTATGTACAGGATATAACTACCACAATGGTGGCTTTAACCTTAATTATTCAAGAGACTTTTTACTATGAATCTGAGAATCTCTGGTACCAGAATTAACAGGAACATTCCATATTTTTTAACCTCCTTAGAATATAATATAGGAAGTGAGTTAACATGAACATTGTGGATAACACAATGCTTTGCCTTAATCCAGCCTTTCCCTATCTGATGTCCTCCAGTTGTTTGGAGCCACAGCCTTTGGCCTTCCTAGATTGGGATTGTGGGGATTGAAGTTCTGGAGGATAGCAAAGGAAGGCTGTCAATCTCTCAGGGCATGACCCAGCCAAAGTTAAATGTGAGCAATTTAAGCACATAATTTAGCATTGACTCATGTAAGTGCTGGCATTTGGCTTAGTCATGCCTGCCTAGTTCCGTGAATGTACTTCATTTTCCATGCTTCATTTTGAATGAGCACAAAAATAAAGGTCCTGTAGCATCTCTTATGCAGTCTTCCAATTGGACAGCTCACTTAATCTGAAGGCTTCTGATTTCTTTGTTGTTCTCTCGACCTTTTGTTCAAGAACAATTCATTTCTGTCAGAACTTGCAGCAATTTCCTATAGTTTTGTTCCACCCCAGCCACCTTGCATTGCCTGGCTATTTTCTATTTGTTTAACTCAAGAGGAGCCCCAAAATGTTGGGATTTCAGCCTTCTCAATTCAATAGCTTTATTCTTACCAGTTTGGGTGTATTAATTTAAAAAAAAAAATCTGTAAAACACCCTGCACTACCAGCAGTTTGGGGAAAAGGCAGCTGCATCTATTGATAGCACCTCTAGGTAAGAATCATTATTTAGAGTAAACAGCAATGTTGCTGGGACAATCCACAAAAGAAGGGGCCAATACACAGTTGTACATAACAATTCTTGGAAGAATAATAGCCCCACTAGAATAAGATAGGCAAAGGAAAGGAAATGGTGTGATAGTTACTTTTCCTTCCTTAACTAAGAAACCCAACGATTGCGTAAATCAAATTTTCTTGTTTGCAAAAAAAAAAAATAATAAATTGAAAATAAATGGTAGAAACAAATTGAAATAAAATGGTGACTTTTGCATTTGGAAGATGAGTATTTTGTTTCATTGCACATGTTCTTGGAGATTAAAATACTTGGTAATCACCTGCACACATTAATGGGTACATCCCAATGTCGATCCCAATGTAGCCATGTTAGCTCTAAATACTGGGTCTTGTGTTCAGTTTTCTGAACTTTGTTTGGCCTACAGATCAGTCAAATGAGGGAAACAGTCTTCAAATATCTGAAGATTATCACACAGAAGAAGGAGTGGACTTATTTTATATGGTCCCAGAAGATAGGTAGAGCCAAAATGAATGGGTTAAAACTATGAGGAAGTAGGCTCAGGCAAGATTGACTGTACATGCTTTCAGCCAAAGGAATAGCCGCCACATGATATAGTGAGTTCTTCAGTGAAGGTCTTCAAACAGAGGCTGGATTGTCATCTGTCAGAAATACTCTAGTGAATCCTGCTCTGAGCAGGAGGTTGGACTAAGTTACTTTTACGGTCCCTTCCAATTCTGTGATTCTAAACTGATGAAGTTTATTTGCTCATGATTGACCAAATGGGGTAAAATATACTGTATATACTTGCTTAGGGCAAGTTGGCG
The DNA here is from genome assembly GCA_030867105.1 of Liasis olivaceus. Classification (NCBI taxonomy): domain Eukaryota; kingdom Metazoa; phylum Chordata; class Lepidosauria; order Squamata; family Pythonidae; genus Liasis; species Liasis olivaceus. Next base: position 105,479,903 of record CM061349.1, on the reverse strand, counting down.
ACTGTTCTCATTTCCAATGAAATATCAAACTCTAATGTTTCTCATTTCAAAGACTTCCACTTGGAGAGAGTTGTGGCTCAAGGAGCAGACATTTAAAATAATAACAACACATACAGAATGATGTCAGAAGGCCCCAAATCCATTGCTTGGATGATTAAATAAAGGTATGTAGAAATATAAACATTGCACATTAGATTTCTTCTCTAACTAAATTACTTAGGAAGTTGTTTAAGGATTGCCAAGAGTATTGGGCCTTAAATGACTGGCTTTGTATAAGCAATGAAGGAAGATGGAACTCTTAGCTAGCTGGATTGTCATGTAGACAATACTAAGCTGGTTCAGCTGAATTGGTTGCTTGTTTCAGCTTAGTCCTGGCTATTCAGGATACCTGAGATGTAATTATATGGAAAAATATGGCTGAAGGATTAGAGTTACACCTTCTTCTAGTCAAGGTGTCATGGCCGGCTGTTTTTGCTGGTAAACCCATGGAAATGATCAGCTGGGAGAGGTAGAATAGGAGGACGTATATACCTGGTTATCAGGGAGAGGAAAAGAACGAAGGAAATGGAACTTATTTCAGAGTTGGAGTAGTTGGGAAAGAGAAAACCTAATGAGAGTTTTGAGGAACTTGGAACGAAGGTGTTCACAATGAACACACGTTATTTTATGCTGCTGTTCTAGTACCATTTTCATATTCTTGGTTCACCCAGAAAATCTGATACCATGAACTGGAAAATATATTTAGCTTTTGTTTTTCAGAGGTATCAGTAACTGTACTGTTGCTTAAGGTAGGACTTGTATTGCCTGAGTTTGAATAATTCCCTCAAGACAATAGAGTAATGTAGAAGCATTGCAAATATTAATATATTCAAAAATTCAAATTAAAGCATCCCTGACAGCTTCTGTTTGAACATATTTGCAAACAGGAGCTGACCATCTCACTAAATCATCTGCTTCCACATCAACCTGCTCTTCCAATTAGGATTTTTCCTTGTATTCAACCAGAAGCTGTCTTTCTGTAACTTAAATGCCTTATTTTGTGTCCTGCGCTCTATAATGACCCTTTTTATGATGCCCCTTTTGGTACTTTTAAGAGGTACTAACGTATCTCCTTTTAGCCTCCTCACAATGAAACCTACCTGTTTCCCTCAGCCTTTCCTCCTAGACCTAGTGTCCAACTTTGCTACCCTACTTGAACACATTCCTATTTGTCTGCATCCTTAAAGTGTGGTGCACAGAACTGCACACAGTACTCAAGAAGGGGTTGACCAATGCAGGAGAGAACTGTTCCTTCACATGACTTGCAAACTGATGCAGCTTGCTTGCTTGCTTTTCTTCCTTCCTTCCTTCCTTCCTTCCTTCCTTCCTTCCTTCCTTCCTTCCTTCCTTCCTTCCTTCCTTCCTTCCTTCCTTCCTTCCTTCCTTTGTAATGGTACATATTCAGGTTTGAGAACAAGAAATCGTAAGCCTCCCTGCACTTTGCATAGTACAGAATGGATCTGGCATTTAAGTACCAGCCTTTGATTAGAATTAATTTCAGATGCCGCTATAGTTAAAGCATATTTTCCTCCAAGGATAGTAACAACTATATTGGACTTTATTGTCTACTTCTGTTAGGATAAGAAGAGCTTCCTTAAGTTTCTTGGTTGATAAAAGAAAAAAAAAAAAGGAATTAGAAACAATGAGGTTTTCTTTTTCCTGATGAAGTAACTCCTAACTGACATTTCCACCAAAAAGAACCTTTAAGAAGATTAAATTAGAAAAATAATCTCATTGTGCCAAGAAATCTTAACATAGAAGGGCTGTTTCTGAGCTATATTATCACGGTCTTTGCATGGATGAAATGCATATATTTTATTTAGATTGTAAACAGCTTAGAGCTGAAAATTCTACAGGTGATATTGCCCCGTGACTTACTGTAAGTGTAAACAAGTAACCATTTAGAAATATTTTAGGTGTTTTGCTATTACATTCTCCATTTGTAAGGGCAACATCAGCCTTTCTGTGACAAAACTCTAGTTTTTGGTATGGCACAATAGTGCCCATGGGACATCTGGTAAGTTGACTAACAAGCTGAGAGCCTGAATAAATGGAAGTCATTTTTTTGTTTCAAATAATCTCATTCATTCAATGGCACACCAGTATATGAATCTTTGTAACTCTATCAAGAGTCACTAGGAAGGTGGAATTAGCCACTAGATAATTGCCAATCTGCTGGCTACACTCAGGTATCACAAACCTTTGGTTGCTTGGACAGAGGAATTTGCCTCTCCAAAGAAGGTGGCTTTTACTTATCTTCTGTATTTTATGAAACTAAAGAGAGTGATGAGGGAAAAGAGAAAAAGAAGGACCTGCCTGGCAACATTCAAACAGGAGGCTGAACTTTTCTTTCTTTCAAATATACTCTCAGCAATAAACCCTGAGTATGTGCTGAAAGCCAATATCTTATTCAAGGAGATAATAGCTAATCCATTCAGCTAGGCTTTGTCCAACAAATCTGAAAGGCACCAGGTTGGGGACCTATACTTTTATACAACCTATACTTTTATTATGGCTTTCTGTAGCTATGGCTTTGAGAATGGTAAGAATGGCAGCTTTTCTGATCAAATGAGGCATCATTTGCCTCATTCAGATCAGTCCTACAATCTTAAAATAGTGGATGGAAAAATAAGCTTGGAACTCTAACATGCTTCGTATCAGAAGTCGATCTGATGATTTAATTGCATTTGAAAAGATTGTGCTAGATGTACGAAATGACTTGCTTTGATGTATGCAAATATAGTACATCTCTCTGTACGTTTCATGCATATGTCTGGAGGTTGAGTCATGGCAACTGGACTTCTTTTCTTTTGGTTTGATACGTTTCACTGCTTGTCCAAGCAGCTTCTTCAGTCTAGAAAGTTGGTTAGGGGGGACCCCGTAAATGTCTTCCAGGGTGGGGTTGGGACTGGCAGAAACGAGGTGGAATTAGTGAGATGCTTATGGTAGACTCTCCTTGATTAATTTCAGCATATTAGGGTTGATGGTGATGGGGTTTAATATTAAGCAACTGCCCCTTTCATAACAGCCATGGCTTCTGCCTTAGTCCCATGTTAAAATCAACAGCTGACAGGATTGCTGGTAACATTAAAGTGGAGGGATCCTGGAAAATAATCTTGTGGAGGCCCTATTGAAACTTTTAAGGCTTATGCAAGAGCATGACAGCTGGTCTCAGCTCCCATCAGCTGTCCCTCCACTTCACATTCAAGCAGCAAACAATTGCAGACTTTCCTCCTGTAGCATTTCATCCGAATAAATATATTCACATTTGGGTGACTCTTTGAAGAATACATTGCGTCTGTGCATTTTTTTGTGTGTCATACAGAGTATAGTCACTGCAATGGAGACCAGGGCTGATTAGAAACTCTTGTAAAATTTCTGGAGTGTCAAAATCATGAGCAGGAAGTATGTCTTGGAGAGTTTTCCTTTCAAGTCCAGAAAAAATAGAAGCACACTTCAGGGAAAAGAAAACAAATGAGCAAATCTCTCAGGATTCTCTACCAAGTAAATGTTTAGCAGGGGTCACAATCTTTCCTTTATGGATTTTCAGAGCATATTACGACTCCTATCACAAAATGGTTGCTATGGTGGGTATGGCCAGTTTCAAAGCACCCCTGTACCCGGAAATAAATCACTGAGGTAGCTACCTACCAACTCGAAACCCTCCAGAAGGCTTTATATCAGCCAAATTTAGTTTGTCTTTTTTCCTTTGGCAGATGGGCACATTTCCAGGCAAAGCACCCAGTCTATGTAGAGTCCAAGAGATGCTGTTGGAAATATAGATTAACATAGATTAATCTTGAGGCAAGTGCTTTCCATTGCAGAAGTTCCCTTTTTTAAATTTAAAGAACCTTTTAAAAATGAAATCAGGTGAGTCCAAAAGCCTGGTAAACACGAAAGGAAGTGTCCAGTGGCCTATTTACACTATGACACCACATCTGGGACCTGGAATAAATTAATTCCTAGAGAATTTGCTCTAAAAAAGATGTCAAATGCAAGGCTAGTGAGCCTGTAGTCTGTTGAGCACCAGCAGCATAGTTCTGTTTGGGGCTATTCAGCAGTAAATCTTGCTGAATTCAGTGAGGCTTACACCAAAGAAATGTTTATAGAAATATTTATTTAGTATCTGTAATTATGTCAATTTCTTTTCATAAATACAACTACATTTTAATACTGTCACCTCACAAGTCTCATTAATGAAATGGGTATTGTTTCTTTGTCAAATTACTCCAGGCCAGGGGCCCGTGGGAGTGGGGTGGGGAGCAAAAAAGTCAAGATGGTGGCCATGAATGCATCACCAAAGCACCACTTCTTTTTATACATGTGTGCCACATGCACTACCCATAAAAAAGGGATGAGGCTTCAGTCGGTGCTCAAGGCCATCATCTTGACCTTTTTGATTCCCCCCTCCTCCCCCGGCCCTCCAGTGGATATCCCTGCTCCAGGGATGGGGAAACCTACAGTTCTGTTCTGCAGTCCTTGGAGTTCTCACCAATCATGAAATTGCAGTGAAAGCGTATCATAGTTTGAAAAATCAAGCCTATCATAGTTTTTAATCAATAACACCTTCCTAGACTTCCCCCTACACCCAGCCCCACTCCCTTTGCAGCTTTTAGTTCCTCAATATCAAGTGCCGTCCTTGGCCACCAAAAGATTGCCCATCTCTGAATTCTTTGGCCAAAGGCAAACTTCCACATAATCAGAATAGAAGATGGATTCCCAGTCCAGGACAAAAGTCAATCAGACTTCAGGAGGAGTCATTCTGAGTTACCAAAGCCAACAGATCATGGAACTATATAAGTGGTAGGTTCCTTAAACCTTAAGCTTTTTATGTCCCAATATAAATGTTTATATCTGCAAACATCTATCCATGTAAAATCCACATAATTTATACAGATTTTTAAAATTTTCTTTGCTGACAAATTTCATAAATACTAAATCAGCACAGCATGATGTCGGTCATACTCGGGACTATCACCCTGATCCTTCCAGAAATAAACTCCTGCCTTGAGGTTAATACAGCCAAACCAGCTGAAAAGATTACACTGTTTTTTGTTTCTCTAGCTCAGTCACACTGCTCGATTTTATAAGAAAGGGGAAATATCCCATGGTCATAAGCATATGTGGGGCTGGGAGAAAAGGAAGAGCAGATGTTTGACTCAAATACTATTTTCAGCACCATAATTTGCTAGCAAACCGCCTGATAGGAATGGCTAGCAACTTTCAAAATGGGATTAGAAAGACTATTGGGCAATATGGATACGTATACAATTATGTACACACACAGAGACCCACACATTTCTCAGGAGAGGGAGTCTGGGCCGGCTCATTTTCTGCTGGAGGAATTTGTTGGGCCACCTCCAAATACCACCGTGTGAACACAACATTGGCCAAATGGAATGATCTAGCAGGACCCCCCATGTTAATCATAAAGGAGAGCTTAACTGTTCATTTCTTTGACTTAAGCTGGCTTCTGGCTCTTTTCAAAGCGAAGGAGAGAAATACTACTATATATTTTCCAATGTAAAAGTAAGGACACATTGTAATTTCTTTGTTTGGTTGTTGCGAGCCATTGAGAGTTGGGCAGCATACAAGTTTCATATATCATTAATATTATTTTTACTATTATTATTATTTCTTTGTTCAATTGTTGTGAACCATTGAGAGTTGGGCAGCGTGGAATCAAAACGCAGGACACAAAGGCAAAATAATCAAGGCTTCACTGCAGCGTTTATTAGGCAGTACGTACTGGAGGGGGACCCCACCAAAGGTTAGTGGGAGACACTCCCCCGTAGGCAAAATGGATGCCCTGACATTTATACAGTTCTACAAGAAGGGGAAGGGAAAAGAGCACATACGTATACATATTCATATGATGATGCAGGCATTCCTAAATGAGCTATACTTCTCGAGTTACTTTCTGTCCCTGTTCTTGGCTGCTATCTACAAGGATGGAACAACTGCTATCTGTAAGGAAAGCAATAGCGTCAGAGGGGAAGAAACAAATTGTTTAAGGTGCCAACTGCCAGGAAGAAGGGATCCTCTCTTACATTGCTGTGGGGATGTTTGTGATAAGGGGTTTACAATCAGCCTAGTTCATACCAGCCTCAAGGGTGCTGCACATTCCTTTATCTTTCAATTTTATTAAGGTGATCCCACTCATCTGAGGCCTCTAAAAACTTGCTTCTTTCACCCAAAGATTCACCCAAAGATATATTTTCCTCATTTTCCTCACAGCAGCATACACATTTCATATATCATTAATATTATTTTTACTATTATTATTTCTTTGTTCAATTGTTGTGAGCTGTTGAAAGTTGGGCAGCATACAAATTTCATAAATTATTATTTTTATTGGTATATGATCTGAGCTTCTTTCTTTAATCTGCTTGTATTCTGAAGTAGAAGCAGCTTGATTTTCCTTCCTCTACCTCTTGTCATCATCCTAAGCTCATTTTTCATAAACGGGCTACTTTGATGCATAGAGACCGAAGAGCCAGTGAACTAAAGGCCTAAGGCCTAGATTCCAACAGAAGAGTTCTGTGCTGAACTGAACTCTAGTGGCCTCAGGCATTTAACCTACTCCACCACATTATTGTGAAGATAAAATAAGAATGGAAAGGACAATGTACACCACATTGAGAAGTGCACATACAGAATGTATAAAATTGTAAGATGGTCAGATTATAAAACCCTGTTCACAAAACCAAGACTTACCCTGTTGCAATTTGCAAAATGTAGTAAACTCCGAGAAACAACACAGAAGAAAATTTTACTAGGACGAGGTTAAAGAAATTACATATAACCATGTTGTGGAATTTTTGCCAAAGACAGGAGCACAACGCTGAGGAGAAGAACCATGTTTATTGCAATGATAATTGGGTGTCTGCTTTCCAAGAAAGGGGACCCTGAACAATAGAAAAGCATAGAATTTATACACTTTTGAGGTTGAGAGGCAGGAAATCTGAGGGATCTGATTTGAGGATAGGTTTGGCTAGGTGTTAAATGGGGGATAAGTGGTTTTTCTATTGTGAGATAAGAACCATAGCCAACCCTTAAGCAGACAGGTGATGGCCCTCCCATGGTTTCAGTATGATAGTGTTGAGAGGGCTATTTTTGGCAACCGAACATGGTCGCTCTTGGGTCATGCAACAGCTTGAGCTGATCCTGTTTTGCATGAGCAAAGAATGGCAGAAGGAAGTGGAGAAAGGAGATTGTAGGAGAGGCAAGGGGGGGGGGGGAGAGTTTCCAGCTTTATTTTCTTATTTTTCTATCCCAACCATTTTCCCCTTATTAAGAGATACAGCACTAGACAGCAGGCACGCAAAAGGTGATGTATAAAAAGCTTTGAGATCATTAACTACAAATATTCAGTATGGCAGGAAAAGATTGATCTCAATGAGTAGCTGGTGAAGTTGTGGGGGGAAACTAAACAGTAATTTCTGTCAACTTTGTCAGTCACTGAGAAGGTTTGCTTTTTAGGGCCCAACTGGTCCCAGTGGCAGCTGGCTTTAAATCTAGACTTGTCATAGTCAAATAGAAAGAGGATGGGATGACACGTACTTATCAGAAAAAGGGGTAGAATGCTTCCTGCACAAGTTGGTTACCTACCTAAATGATTCTTTTGTGTGCTAAGCTGGACTTACTTTTGATCATGAGCTCAACCAAGGAGAAACACATGGGGGTGGGGAATAAAAATGAAAAAGAGATGTACTGTAGGAAGGTTAACAATAGATTAGCATCAGGTACTTGCATCCTCCACACAGGAGACTGTTCTGCTATTTTAGGGGGGAAAAACATTCATTTGTGCATCAAGCTGATTCATGTGTCAGAGAAGATATGCCAATATTTTCTCTCAGGGATATGCAGTATCTGCCCTTGGAAAAGATCTTCTTTGGAGACTTCTATTGGATCTTATCATAAAAGTATGTAATTGTCCCCAACAGTAGGATCCATATTTGTCTATCTGTTCAAGGGAGGTGGGCCATGGGCTCTGAACTCTTATCTGGTTCCAGTGCTGTTCACATATTTGGAAGTTCTTTTACCAGCAGGTTCTGCTTCTTTCAAACATGTCACCCTTTACACACTTATCTGCTCTTCTAAATAATCCTACCCTAACTTTAAAACTTTCCATGAAGGTGCAGCTTCTGAAACAGAGCACTAGGTGCTGTGAACTTAGAAAGCATTATTCTAGCATTTGAAGAGGCTTATATTTCCCATATTCTTAATTTAGAAATTGTAAACTGTGTCCTTCAGTATCTGGTTCACCCACTTCAAGAGAAAATGTGATGTGATGTGAAAGACCAAGCTGTTGTAAAACAGATAGCTTTATACAGTAGAAAGTAGGTATGGAGGGAGAAACAATAAAATTAGGAGTATATGTTTTGTACGAGAGTATTGAGGATGGAGTGAAAGAAAATAAAGATAAGCTTTATTTGGGAACTAATGAGGTGATAAGAAAGCCTGAATTAGTTAAGTCTATCTACAGCTAAGAAACTTTTCCACCGTGGACAGACGGAGTCAGGTAAGTATCTGAACTGCAGTCCAAAGTGGAAGGAGACTGAACTGGGAGGGAAGTGATGAAAGCTTACAGTTTCTACATCTCTTAGCCCCAGTGGTCAGTAGGATTGTAGGTGCAGAAAGCTAGTGCATCTAAGGTTGAATTCTATCACAAATGCTCCTTATTGATAAGACATTGCCATAAGTAGTTTGCAAGATGTTCTGATTCTTGCTGTATTAAATTCCTTATCCAATGGTTGTGTTTGGGGCACATCCTGCTTGATCTTGAATTCTTTTATTCTAAGTCCAAAGAGAGAGAAAGAAACTATCTAACAAGGTAGGCTAGCTGGCTCTGAAGGACCTTGAAAGGATTTTGTGCTGGCAAGGCAATAACATTCTGGAAATATCTCTGTGCAAATCAGCAAATAAAAGCTTGTCATTTGGGGAAAGAAATAGCCTCAGGCCTCACTTGGCTTTCCATGGTTTGGGGAAAGATTGATGGCAGGATTCCAGATGGCAGTAAGGCAAATGTCTTCAGTGGAAGCAGAAGCAAACTAATAACTGGATGCCACCTTGCTTTTAAATGGGCAGAGTATATTCTAAGAAGCATATGTGGGAGGGTCTCCCCTGGAGTGGAAAACAGAATTCTTTTGTAGCTGGAGAAAATGTTCTTTTCCAGGGACATTGGAAAGGGGTGTTCAGCATAGGAATGAATCTTTGATCCCTCATCTTCCAAGGTTGTCATTGGAGAAGGTGAAAAGAATGTGAGCCAAGGATTATCCAGGGTGTATATGTCAGATAAGCTGCATTTAATGCTGGAGAGAGCAACTAGTGGCCCACAGACCATATGCAGCCTCTCAGCCTTCTGAGATTTAGCCACTGAAATTCAGCAACAACATGGCCAAATTCCAGCAGCACAATTTGGGGCTGATGTTCAGGTTTGGATGGGTTAGAAATAAAAATGTTAGCAGTTTGCCTGCCAGATCTCTCCCAATCCAATTTCTATCCTTAAGCCACCTCAAAAAAGCTCTCAGCAACAAAAAGATTGAAAAACATTCAGCCACATCCTTTCTGGTGATTCATCAGGTCATCCTGCAGCCTCCAGAAGGTTGGAAGATTGAGTTCTGGCCCATCCAATGCCTCAAATGTCAACTGAATTCAAACCCTTACAGCCTCATGCTAGCCCCACAAGCTACTGTGTAAGTTATGCCAGTTCTGAAGCTGGTGTAAACTTCTTTTTTTTGCTTGCAATGAAAGAATTCTGTTTAATTTTGTCTTGTTTTAAAAAAGGAACTATCAAGGGAATAAGTGATGCAGACCCTTCTCTTTCTAAAGCAGAAATTTTGGAGTTTCCCATGTAGGAGTGCTCTGAGAAAAGAGGTAGGATGGTTTCTCTTATGTGTACAGGTGAAACTCGAAAAAATAGAATATCGTGCAAATGTTCATTTATGTCAGTATGGCAACTCAAAAGGTGAAACCAATATATGAGATAGACGCATTACATGCAAAGCGAGATATGTCAAGCCTTACTTTGGTATAATTGTGATGATTATGGCGTACAGCTTATGAAAACCCCAAATTCACAATCTCAGAAAATTAGAATAGTGTGAAAAGGTTCAATATTCTAGGCTCAAAGTGTCCCACTCTAATCAGCTAATGAATCCATAACACCTGCAAAGGGTTCCTGAGCCTTTCAATGGTCTCTCAGGCTGGTTCAGTAGGAATCACAAGCATGGGAAAGACTGCTGACCTGACAGTTGTGCAGAAAACCATCATTGACACCCTCCATAAGGAGGGAAAGCCCCAAAAGGTAATTGCAAAAAAAGTTGGATGTTCCCAAAGTGCTGTATCAAAGCACATCAATAGAAGGTTATGTGGAAGGGAAAAGTGTGGTAGAAAAAGGTGCACAAGCAACAGGGATGACCGCAGCCTGGAGAGGATTGTCAGGAAAAGGCCATTCAAAAGTGTTGGGGACTTTCACAAGGAGTGGACTGAGGCTGGAGTTAGTGCATCAAGAGCCACCACACACAGACGGATCCTGGACATGGGCTTCAAATGTCGTATTCCTCTTGTCAAGCCGCTCCTGAACAGCAAACAACGTCAGAAGCGTCTTACCTGGGCTACAGAAAAAAAGAGCTGGTCTGTTGCCCAGTGGTCCAAAGTCCTCTTTTCTGATGAGAGCAACTTTTGCATCTCATTTGGGAACCAAGGACCCAGAGTCTGGAGGAAGAATGGAGAGGCACACAATGCACGATGCTTGAAGTCCAGTGTGAAGTTTCCACAGTCTGTGTTGATTTGGGGAGCCATGTCATCTGCTGGTGTTGGTCCACTGTGCTTCATTAAGTCCAGGGTCAACGCAGCCGTCTACCAGGAGATTTTGGAGCACTTCATGCTTCCTTCCACAGACGAGCTTTATGGGGATGCTGACTTCATTTTCCAGCAGGACGTGGCACCTGCCCACACTGCCAAAAGTACCAAAACCTGGTTCAGTGACCATGGGATTACTGTGATTGATTGGCCAGCAAACTCGCCTGACCTGAAACCCATAGAGAATCTATGGGGCATTGCCAAGAGAAAGATGAGGGACATGAGACCGAACAATGCAGCGGAGCTGAAGGCCGCTATTGAAGCATCCTGGTCTTCCATAACACCTCAGCAGTGCCGCAGGCTGATAGCATCCATGCCACGCCGCATTGCGGCAGTCATTGCTGCAAAAGGGGCCCAAACCAAGTACTGAGTACATATGCCTGCTTATACTTTGCAGAGGTCCGATATTGTTCTATTTCCAATCTTGTGTTATTGACGTCATGTAATATTCTAATTTTCTGAGATTGTGAATTTGGGGTTTTCATAAGCTGTACGCCATAATCATCACAATTATACCAAAGTAAGGCTTGACATATCTCGCTTTGCATGTAATGCGTCTATCTCATATATTGGTTTCACCTTTTGAGTTGCCATACTGACATAAATGAACATTTGCACGATATTCTAATTTTTCGAGTTTCACCTGTATATGTGTGTAATATGCATGGAAAGGAAATTGAAATGGAAAGTGAAATCAGGTCTCACCTCTGATCTCCAGACAGGTATTAGAACTTCAGGGACCTGCACATGTATCTGCAGTTTAACAATGTCAGGCTCAATAAGCAATTGGATTCTTCATTCCAAATCCAGTGACTTCCAGATGTACCAGTTGGTGACTCTTAGAATTCCAAACAAACAAGATGAATTGTGAGGATGAGGATTCTAGTCCTGCATGTTTGAAGGGTGCTCAGATCAAGGAAGAATTGACACTCAGTATCTATGATGCCAGCTAGTGAACTGTTGGTGATATGTCCTTTCTAGATAGAAATGTAATCGCTCTAATCTTTTTCTTCCTCATTCTTTTCTAACATTCCTCCATGTTTGTCGTTTGCTTTCTCCTGGCTATTTATGCATTTTCTCAAGTTTAATTTAGCTACTAAAATTCCTCATGTTGCCTTCTGTTCTCACAATGCCTCCCCCTCTCCTCCTTTGTCTACTTCTGATATACATTGGTGGGTTTTGTTTTTTTGGTTTGTTTTTTTGGGGGGGATTTTTGTTTTGCTTTGTTTCCTGTCCCTTCTGCCAGAAAAGATCATTAAATAATTATTTAAATTATTTCCTTTCCCGTTTTATCTTAGGCATAGGTTCTCCATATAGCCAATCTCCAATTATGGAGGAGAGATATATTCTTTATTAAAAGGTGATTTTTTGAGGCAAGACTTTGTGTTTGGAATCATGTACCTTGTTTTGCATGTGCCTAGGGCTGGTAGGAGGATATTTCGGTGACACCAAATGACAACTGTGGACATCCAGCCTCTGCCACACATATCACAACATTCTCTAAGCAGAAAGGAACCAATGGAGAAGAAGTGGTAACATTTCACAGGAAGCTGGAGTCAAAATTACTTATTGAAAAATATTCCCAACACTGAGACAATTTTTGTTATTCCTATCAAAGGAAGAAATCATTTCTTTTGGAATCTTCCTTTGTAGTTTCTTGTTCTCAGCTTTGGAGCTGCCAAATCAGTCCACTGGTCTTTGGGGTTTTATTTTTAGGATAGCAGGTGAGGCCTCCCACTCTGGATTACTACAACATGAGCCTTGATTCTGCACAACACACATTAATAAATAAAGAGATGAGCATCGTATCTTCCTGGACTGTTTCAAGTGCTGGCAGCTGGGGACACTCTTCCGCAATGGTTTTGCTCCTTTCTTCCAGTCGGTAGCAATGGGGAAAAACTTCACTTGTTGGGTGCTGCAGAATTCATCTCTCTCCTTCCTGTTATTTAACATCTACATAAATCTGCTAAGGAAGGTGATCCATGGTTCAGGGTGTGGTGCCAATAGTATGCTGATGACATTCAGTTATATATTGCCACTCCAGGTTGGGGATTGTCTAGAAGTCCTGAGTCAGTGTAGGTCTGGCAAATAGAGTATTTTAATATCACATTACAGCTCATTTCCCATTAGAGATTCCAACTTGGGTGTGTTAGTGGCATCAGCAACCTTTTCTGTAAGCTGTGCCTTTTTTCAACCTTTTTTATTGTGACCTAATACTCAGTATCATTATTATTCTGATCAGTCACATCCACATCAATGGTTAACCATTTTTGGTGATTCCTTTATCAGAGATTTATAGGACTTGCACTGCAGATTAGCAATGGCTGTAGGAAGACCACATTGTTAGATTTAGGACTCAGATATGCATTGGGGCTTATTTTTGTCTCTGTGGATCATTTCTCACCAGACAAATGAACATCCATAAAATAGGACATAAGGTTTATTTTTATCATTGTATTTTTATAATACCAGGCAGAGAGGTTTTGGCAACACTTTTGTACTGAAAGTGATAGCAATATTTATATTTCTCCTTTATTTTCATATATCCAAGATGACTAGCAAAAAAAAAAAAATGAATAAAATAGTATATATACAACTATTGAGCATGAAACTGAGCAAACTCAGGGAGGCAGTGAAGGACAGGAAGGCCTGGCGCGATATGGTTCATGGGGTCATGAAGAGTCGGACACGACTTAACGACTGAACAACAACAAATATACAACTATATATATTTATGGAGACAACTCTGCTCAAGTTATTAAGGCCAGCTGAAACTATGGTCTTCACTACCTTCCTAAATGAATCTTTCTCCAGAGGCTTTTCCAGCCCCTGGAAACACCCTGTCTTACTTATGTCAGTGGTGGGTGGGCATTTGAATGGAGAGATGAGCCTCAGCACTAAAAACTGAACTCCCAGGCAGGTTCATAAGGAACCATCTGAGATATTCTGTTCCTAAACAATTTAAAGATAATGACCAGTATCTTGAACTGAGTCTAGAAACCAATGAGTCAACTTGCAGATAATTTTCAAGGTACTCTTACATAAAATCTTGTGCAGCAATCCAACTTGGAGGTGATCAGAACAACAACTGAAGCTAGATCTGATGTTTCTACATAAAGGGACAGAATGAATAAAGAGCTGTCCTAGATCTGCCATTTTAAAAAGATTAAATCCAAGAGTATTCCCAGCTGTGTTTCCAGAGTTACCTTTCTCTATTGTATGTTTATACTCAAACACTTCAAACACTGTTTCAGAGTTTCAACTGTTTCCTTAAGTGTTGGCCAATGGAAATGCAAGAAAACTAGTGCAGATCTCTATTAACATTTTTTTAAAAAAAATATATGCCCAAGGCCATGAGGTAGAACAACAGTCCCCTGCACCCATTCTTCAGAAAGAAGTAGATCCACCAGTAAATGATGTTCCATGCCTCAAACCCACCTTAGCAGCTAGAAGAATAACAACATGAGGATTTGAAGATACCAAAGACTCATGCTCATCCCCCAGCAATGCAATCAAGGTAAAAAACCAAATGGGAAAATGTCTTATTTAGGTATATGTTATTGTTATAGAAACTACAGTTGTAAATATGCAAATCTGCCTAGTGGCATCAAAAAGACTTTTTTTTTTTTTTTTTTTAGAATCCCACTAATAGATCATTTCATTTCCTGCAGAGGATCGTAGACTGAAGGGTAGAACTACTAAAGTTCCTGCTGGGAAAGATTTTTTTTTTTCCTGTGTTCATGTAAAAGATATATAGGACCTGCCCTAAAAGTGCTTTTGTTTTGTGTTGTGTTCAGGGGGCCAAGTTTTCACTGCCATTTCTTTGGCTACAGCTGTAACTGGCATCACTGGAACCTCTTTTTTTCAACACCATATTTGTGACAATACATTGAAAGCATGTCTTAATTTCTGAAAATACCTCTAAAAGTTGAGGCGCCAACTGAAAAAAAAAAAATCTAAAAGCGTCAACAGGGCTTTTATCTTTTTTTTTTTTAATCTGCACTCAATCGTTACCAATTCTGCGGCGACTGCCTGGACAAGCCCCTGCAGTTTTCAAGGCGTTTCGGAAGTGGTTTGCCATGGCCTCCTTCCTAGAGCAGAGCCCAGCTGGCAAGTGCAGGAGGCGGGGTTTCCGTTGCTTTGCGCCTTTTCCAGGCATGCGCGGCTTCCACGTTACCGGCAACTGCTCCCGTTTCCTTTGCAAGGCACCGCCAGCATTTTTCCTCCCACTGGGGTGAGAGTCCCCATTTATCTACTCATGTAAGTTTTCGAGCTGCTGGGTTGGCAGGAGCTGGGGAGGAAGCAGGAGCTCGCTCTGCTGCATGGCGCTGGGCTTGAACCGCTGAAGTGTCGACCATTTCTGGCCAACTTTCAGCGTCATTAAGCCACTGTGCCACCGCATCAGAACTATTTTTGTGATGGTTTAATTGGACTGAATAAAGATAACAAAACCCACTGTGGCAGGAGAAAGAGTTCAAAATGGTATGGGATTGAAGTCCCTTTGGTGAGCACATCAATTAAATCATCTTCCTTCAATAAACCAATTAAAGAGCTAAAAATTGAGGATCACTTAGAGCATAAGAAGGCAACAACTGCAAGTAGTAAAAGCCCCTTATCTACCTGCAAGTAGAGATTGAGAGCCAACCATTTTTTGGCTCCCAGGAGAGGGTTATCGCTATAAATAAGCTGCACTCTCTCCAAAAGGCTATGACAATGCAGATCCAAGAAGAGGGAACGCGACTGATTTATCTTTAGACAGTGTTTACTGACAGCTCAAATTGTTATTTCTCACTGTGGCTTTTTGGATTTTTTTCCTGTGTGGTTTCCAGTAATTTTTATTTTAAGATCATTGCACAGACCTGGCTTCCTTCAGAGATTCAGGTGGGATGACGCTCATGTTGACTTTACTGTTTTGAATGTTTTTTCCAGTCATTTATAAAAAATTTAACAGCGCAAGGTATGTTATAATCCTGCATATGATTCCTTGAAGTAAATCTCACTTAAATTCAATCAAACCCATCCCAGAGCAAGCAATATCTGAACCCAGCCCTTGACTTGTTTTGCTCCTACTTTGAGTAGCTTATTATTGTAGTTTTTGTTCAAGAAGTGAATAGTTGAAACACAGATACTTTATGATGGGCATAGGGAAATCAGCCTGTGTGATATGGAAATCTGCTGCATGTTAAACTCTCCTTTCCCTTCCTTCAGCATTTCTCTGGGATCCAGACTTTTCATACTGCAGTTTTTTCCCCATCTATGGCATTACTGCAGCCCAAAACATGATTGAGCCATGATTTTAATCTGCATATCTATTATATTTCAAACAGCCAGCACACGTGAACACTTGTTGTATCATTTATTTCCTAGCTGCTCCTGAGCAAGAAAATGAAACTACCTGTTGATAATTGTTGCCCTTGGAATTATCATAACAAAGACCGACTCATTTGAAATTTTGCTACATGGTTCTTCAGATCGAGCATCTCAGAGTTTGCAATCACTGTCACTTTACTGCTTTAATATCCTTTTTTAAAAAAAAAAGTTTAAAAAATCCTTAATACCAAGAATGGACCCTTTATTTTTATAGTATTGCTAACCCAATCAGGATTTAGTTCCAGGAGTTAGCAATTACATGTAAGAGTGTTGCAGAAGCTCCCACTACAAGTATACCAGAACCAGAAAGCCAATCTTCCCAACTTAATTGTCCTTTTGATACATTAGACCAACTCCTATAAACCCCATCTGCTTGAGGATTATTAGAGCTGAAGCTCAATGCATCTAAGGGGCAACAGGAAGAAAAAGGCTGTTCTAAGTAGTAAGAAAAAAGAAGTAAAGTTTCAGGCTCTTCCAAAAATGCCAATTGCTCATCACAGTTCTCACTTTCTTTCACAATTACCCAGACCCCACAAATAGACAGATTCAGAACAGGCAGGATAAAAAAAAGGAAACACCAGGAGCTAGAATCCAATTAAAGCCAGGGAGGCAGTTTCTTTCTGATCTATACAGTTTCATATGGGTTCATTCATCAGGCTGTGTGCAAGCCCATGTCTACATTCATCTGCAGTTTTAAATATACAGCACATGAATGACTGGAGAAAAGAAAACTAGGAAAACCACGAACAATCTTTGCCAGGGCAACTGTACTGAACTAGGCAGCACAAAGATGAGCAGCTACTTAATTTCAACACATTTGCTCATCATTGAGACATAAGTCTGATAGACAATCAACTTAGAACATGAGCTTATCAGTTAATTTTTGTCTTGAATTTTGCAATACTCCGAGGAGCATAAAATCAAAGGATGGCTGCCTGTGTGTTGTCCAAGAAATAGGGAAGGGGTACATTCAAATGCATACGGAGATCCTTGAATGTCCCTGTGAGCAAGTCCTTCACAGATCCCCTTTCCTTGCTTTTAGGATTTGTGCTCAAGGAAGCAAAAAGCCAGAAAAACATCAGTCCAGGCTCAGTCCTAGAGAGGACAATACATATTTGCATTCTTGGGGTGTGTTCTGAATGAAGCAGCCATTTTCTACCTCAAGTCATTCTCTTTCCCCTGCACAAAGAGCTCTTTTTCTACTCATCCAGATGCATGCTTACAAAGGGAGACACATCAGGAAAGCCACAGCAGAATATCTGATGGGAAGAAATTTGAGGAGGCAGGCAGTTAATAGAAAAAGTAGTTAATCTGTACAGAATGTGACTCTTCCATTCCTCTGATCCAAAGTGAGGCCCTTTTTTATGCTAAAATAAAGAACGCTGTCAAGGTATTGTCATGGCATATGACATATCAGTGGATACTGCTTTTACTTTCCTCCTTGGTTGTTTGTCTGACTATGAACTATGCAAGCCAAAGGGATTGTTTTGGACTCTGGGGCTAGGTGCCTTTGATGTCTCAGCTTGAACAGGATATGCATCCTTTCCATGGTTAATTGGTCCTTAACTGTGTCATACCCCAACTGACAGGTCATTCTGACCCCCAGTGGAGATACCAGTGCTTTTTAGGCGGGGGTTCGTTCTGGGTGCAATTCTGATTTGGGTATTTAAGTGAGCCGAGTTGGGTTCTACTGCTGGTGCCCGTATGGAAAAACACTTGGCATAGTGATGTTTCTTTATTAAAGCAGTAAAACTAATAATTCAAGCTTCAACACTAATATATACACAACCAATTCTGCTTGTAATGCCTGGTTTATTTTGTCACTGGAAAACATGCAGACTTCAAAAGAAATCAGTCTAAAGGCAGAACCAGCTTCGTGTCAGCATTGGAGTCTATTTATTAAATAGAAATCAGCATATGTTATTAGAATAGGAACATACAAGTAAGGAAGAGGGAGTAATGCAACCAGGAGAAAAGATTCAAAGCTGCCTGTAATATGCAAGAGCTTTTTTTTTTCTTTTCAGGCAACCAATGCACTTCTTGTAACTTGGGAAAAGTTGGCTGCAAATGATGCAGCTAGCAAAGCCATCTTGATCTAATCATTTCCTTCATCTCTTATAGGACCAGATATTAATAAGTAAATAGTTACAGTACAGAACCTCCAGCCAGTGTGAAATAAACTGGGGGCCTTTGCAATGAATTTGGTGTGAGAAGTACCTATTTTGCAGATGAGAGATTTTAGAGGATGCACTTCTTCACAGCAGTTAATTTTGTACTCAAAACAATGCTAAACCCCCTTTCAATGAACAAACTGAACATTCTCGTAAGAGAGTCACCATCTCTACAAGGACCAGCTATTGCAACTCGAAACCTTTCAGATGTCCTTCACCACCATTAATCAAATCAAATCAATTAATCATCTGCTTGCCTATCACAGTACCTTAGTGAACCCTCCACCATCTTGCTCCCTTCCAGATGGGTTGAACTAGAGTTCTCAGCTAACACATCAAGAGAACACCAGGCTGGAGGAGGCTGATGGCATATAAGCCACCAGAATACTTTGGGGTGCTTAATGGGTCAAATCCTATACCACCCTGCAGGCAAAGTTGTGAAAGTCAATGTCCTCAAAGCAAATGTTGCTGGAAGCAAGTTCACATCTGATTACAGCTCAACAGAAAAGTAATTAGATACATGCTCACCACTGAGTATAAACAGATTTAAGGCCTCCTTTGCCAATTTCATTCTGAGGTCTTTGCAAGATGCTACATGAGTAACTGCCTCCCTGGCCCAAACGATTGTTCTTCATACACTCACATAGTTCAAATGATCATTTTAGATGTCTGGGCGGTGAGATGAGAAAGACAGCAGTGCCTGCTGTAAAAGAAGCAATTCTAAAACTGTGACTTAGTCTTCCATGTGGGTGCGGCTGTCCTATTACGTACAGCAATCTTACAGCAGGAAAAGGGAGTGTTATTGCTAGTTCTCCTGGTTACATGACTTCAACAACATATTCCTCAAATACATCCTTCAGGAGAAGAGTTTCTATTTGCTGCATGAATGTATACAATCCTTAGCCCTCAAGTGGTACTATAAATGATTAGGATAGTAGCCAGGGGATAGTAAACAGCAAAGCAGCAGGAAATCTTCAGTTCCACTCCAACAACTAGGGCCAAGAAGACAGCCACTGATATGCAACACTGTCCAACACCCCCAAGTCAGTAACTTCCATAAAACCCAAGAGTGCTTACTCCATTGCTCATAAACACATCGTATTGGTGAAATCAGGCTATTAATTTCAAGGCAAATGGAAAAAAACACTAATTCCTCAAGAACAGAATTGGTAGGGTCCAATTCAGAGATTAAAGGCAGCACTGTCAGATGTGGCTTCAAATCCCATTCAGAAGAGAACCCCCACAACCCACCAATGATCACTTGACAGTCTCTACCCATCTTGGCTTCCTCCTGTTGTGATGGTAAAGTTGAAAGTCTGGTAAGTCCACCCAGACCCAGGAAAAGGGTGCAAACATCAGGGGACAAAATGAAGCCACACCGTATGCAAAACTCTGCTTCCAAACAGGGATATTTGCCCAGTGGAACCAGTGGAGCAATCACTCTGTAACACAAGTTGAAATGATCTGCTAATTCATTCTAGCAGGAGGCTCTGATTATAGAGACTTCATGACTTCATGGATTACCAACAAAACCTGAGTTTCATGGCCATTATTCATGGATGGAAGGTGAAATAGCAGGTGCTTTCCACAATGAGTAACCACCAACTAAACAACTCTGTCTGAAAGGAGGAGGGAATGGCTGCCAAGGCAAATTATATGACTTCTAGGAAGCCTGTATCAGTTCTTATCTCAGAAGTCTCAAAATAATATCCAAAAGAGAAAGCTAGTTCTTTCTTTAACTTGAAAATGAAGAGGGGCTTTATTTTGTTAACATCCAACAGGTCATCTTGATCTTTGATTTAAAAATTCAGCGTCAAGTCTGATTATACTTTAAAGTACAACAAAAAGAGAGAGATCCTCACCAACACTGTAGGACCAAAACTGAAGTTTTACCAAGTAAATCCAAATAACCCCCACATTTTCAAAAATGTAGAATTTGCGTAACTTCTAATAACTTGCTAGAAAATTCAGTATCTGAGGTCAATCTTTGGATGTGAATAAAGCAAAACAAGAATGCTTAAGTTCAGAAAATACTTAGCCGGATGCAAGTTGTCTAATGAGAACCAGGAGTGCAGCTGAAATGTGGGCTAAGGAAGATTATGGCAATGGATCTATGGCTAGTACGTTGAATGCAACAAAGCACAGTTGGAGAAGCCTTGGGGAAGAATGATTTCAGGTGGGAAGAGCTGTTTCTAGAACATCCATGACATGAAAAAGAAGTCCATAGTCATGAGTTGGTAGCCATTTGGTCACTTCCCCATTCTTCCATCATGACTGGGATTGGCCTAGACTTAATGCCAGCCTTCAGAGTGTGGCATGGGGTCCATGGATCCTTCAAAGGCAAACCCTGAGCTACAACCAGAGTCAAAAGCATTAGTTATGCCTTTCCTGGCTGCTTCTTTCAGGCTCTTAAGAAATACTGGAGGAGTCTGCACCTCACAGTTCTCAAGGAAGACAGTTTTCAGTGGGCACTGGCCTTTGGAAAGCTGGAAGAGCAGGGTTTATCTTTCTATCTATGCAGCAATGACCAACAGCATTTAGATTTCAGAGTAGCAAGCAGGTAATGAGCCCAAGGTCCAGCCGAGGCCTCAGGAATATTTTTTATATATTTATATGTATACATACATACATATATATATTCATATAGTGGCTTTTAAGTAGAATATTATATACTGGCTGAGGAGGAATGCATAGAAAAAAAGGAAGGAGTCCCAACATGGCCTCACTCCATAGCGCCAGAGAGCTCATATTCACTGGGTAAATATGCCTGGAGTAGTTGCTCTCAGGAATCTGAGGCAGTCACTCAACAGGGAAAGCCCATGCTTGTTACATTTTCAATTAATATTGTGCCATCTTGAATATGAGCAGACATTCTGTTGTCAATTTTCTGGGTGTCCACAGAATAACTGTAGGAAAATATCCTTCCTGATCACCATTTTCCATTTACATCTCGCTGGGATAGAAGCCCAATTTGGCAATGGACATTTCCTTCCGGAGCCTCATGACTTCCCAATACATCAATTCCACTGTGGGTCAAAGAGAAAGAAAGAGATTAAAAAGGGAAGCAAATGAGAGATCCTTGTGGCTGGAGGCAAACTTGCTTGCTCTGTGCCAGCCTTCTCCAACCTAGTGCTCTCCCAAACTTCTGGACCAACACTCATCAGCCCAGCCAGCATGGTCAAATGATCAGGAGCCATGAGAATTATCTGGGGAACCTATCCCTTCCCTTTGGAAAAGCCACCTCATATTTTGGTGAGAGATCCCTTTCCTAGGTAGAGGAGGTAATGTGTTGCATCTCCATCCCTGGTGAGGTAAGTGATGCCATGACCACCCTCTCGCAGTGCCTGGAGGCTGTGAGGGTCTGGATGGGGAACAACAGGCTCCAGCTGAACCCTGGCAAGACAGAGTGGCTGTGGGTTAATGGCTCCTCTGTATCCGGGACGCTGTCATCGTTGGAGCTGGATGGGGTGGCACTGCCCCAGACAGACCTAGTGCGTAATTTGGGGGTCCTCCTGGACTCACAGCTCCTGCTCGAAGAGCAGGTGGCAGCCGTGGCCAGGAGGGCTTTTGCACAGCTTCGGGTTGTGCACCAGTTGCGCCCTTTCCTGGATCGGGATGCCCTGCGAATGGTCACTCATGCCCTTGTTATCTCCCAGATAGACTACTGCAATGCGCTCTACGTGGGGCTACCCTTGAAGAATATCCGGAAGCTTCAGCTGGTCCAGAATGCAGCCGCGCGAGCAATTTTTGGGGCCTGAAGAAGGACCCATATAACACCTTTGCTCCATGAGCTGCATTGGGTACCGGTTTGCTTCTGGGTCCAATTCAAGGTGTTGGTTATCACCTTTAAAGCCCTACATGGCATGGGGCCAGGTTACCTGAGGAACCATCTCTCCCCGACTTCAACCCGTCCCACCCAATCTCACAGAGAGGGCATGCTCCGGATCCCTGCGGTAAAAGAACTTCGATTAGTGGGATCCAGAAGGCGGGCCTTCTCTGCTGTAGCCCCTGCCCTTTGGAACATCTTGCCCCCGGGGGTGAGACAGGCCCCCTCACTCCAGGCCTTTCGGAGGGATTTGAAGACCTGGCTCTGCCATCTGGCCTGGGGAGGGAGGATGTCAGAAATGGGGTTGGCTAGCCCCTTAGCGGCCTGGTGTGGCCTCCATCGGCCTCTTGGATTTTTTTTTTAGCCTTTTATTTCTGTAAGTGTGGTTTTTTATAACTTTTAATCATGTATTTCTGATTTTAATTTGTTGTAAGCCGCCTAGAGTCCCCCATTGTGGGGAGATGGGCGGGGACAAGTCTATTAAAAATTTTAAAAAATAAAAATCTATGCTCCACTAACACAAAGCATAATCCCTGCCCTACAATAATGGCCATGAACTAGCAATGCTAGTTCCCCATGGACCAAAAGTGGGGGAGGTGTTACCATTGTCCTTTGCTTATGATTTCTCCTTTTTCCACCACTGTCAGCCCTCCACTTTCTCAAATTACATTTCTGCCCTGGACTCAGATTTCTTTTATCTGAGCATTATTTTGCTTGCGGCTCTTCCTCCTGTTCTCAAGGTTATTTCTTCTGCCCATTGCAACCACATACTTATCCCCTCACTGAATGGAAGGCATCTATATGTTGAACCCCTGCCTATTTTTTTTTATTAATAAATATACTGGCCTAAAAACAGTCCAAATTCTGCCAGGATCAAATCCCAACTTGGATCTTAACATCACATACACCTTCCTGATCTTATTTCTGCAGTTCTGTGCTTGATTTTATGCACTCACCTACTGCACATGAACTTTTCAATCCACCACACATTTAACTGTTCAGCTAGACTGAGATTTTCTACCTGCTTTGGGTAACATTTACAAAGAAAAAAAAGTAATTCTCTCTTGAATGCTCCTTTATCAAATCTCCAAAATGCTTGGAGTGATTTGGCAGTAGGTTGGTTAGGCACCTGGTGAGCTAGCTATAAAGGGAAGAGTCCAACCTCCACATCTGAAAAGGAGAAGGAGAAGAGAAGTCTTACCATCTTGTCTCACCAGTCCCTGCTGGATGTACCGAATATAAGTGAAAAAGTTGCATACAGCTGTAATCTGAACGAGAGAACAAACATTACACCTGTTTATAAGCACACTTATTATTTATAGTAAATATATACAAGAGTGTATAGGTATAGATATATTAATACTGAGGTGAAATCTGTCCTCCACTTCCTGAACATTTTCTTCTCCTGGAACCCAATAAATGGCTTCTATTATTCTACCTCATTCTCAGAATATTTTAGAATTTCTTTCTAATGTCTTTTGTCGTGTATTTTGGGCTTATTATATAGAAAGGGTTGATTATTTTCTCTTTTGTATTGAACTGCAGAAAGGTTAAAGAAACCAGGGAGGCTGGTCTCTTTGGGGATTGAAGTGTAGGAAAGCAGAACATCTCATTCCACCCATGACTTCATGGAAATTTGCTTGCCCTTGGGTGAGGAACAATTTCATTTTCATCCAGTTGAATGAGAAAGGTAGAAAAAAATGCAGAAGAAATGTTCAGCCAAGCATTACTATTAGCATGCTCAGAGGAAGCCCTAAGTTTGCAGATATGTATAAAATCCCAAATTTAAAAAATCAAACCAAGTGGCCTTAGCATGCTCAGCTGCTGTCAGACTATACACCAAGGCTTGGCAGGAAATCAGAGGTCTCCAGATATTTAACCCATAATTCAGCTCTTGGCTAAGTTTGAGAGAAGATCCCCAGACATGATTCAGCTACATTAGACACTTTGAAGCCTCAGAAGCCACTGATTGTCCACTGCAGTGCAAAGACCCCAGAGGCAGGCAGACAGACAGACATATATAAAATCTGTGCTTTATAGTTTAAGCACTAAGCTTCTTCCTGAATTAATAGTTCTGTTGACCTTGGGAGATGACTGAGATACATTTATGTAACAGCCCTCTTTAGCCTTGGAACTGCTAGTTCCCATCTTAAATACTGGCTAGAAATGAAAATAGAAACCTGGGATGGTAGGAGCACAATGCCATGCTTGAAATCCTTAGAAGGGGTATGGAGGATCTCTGGCCCACAAGCCCAGGTTCGAAACTCCTCCTCCTCTGTCACAAAAATTTGGTCCCCTTAGAATCACTTTCTCTCTGCACAGGTATGATTCAGACAGCTACAGGAGGGGGCAAGTGGTGCAAATCTTGCCCCTCCATACTTGCATGCAGTGTACGATGCAAGTAGGAAGAGGTATCATCATTTTGGTAATCATTGTGGTTAGGAATAGATGTCTATGACATTATTGCTTTGTGCTTTCTACACATGCAGAAAATTGGAGGGATAGGGTTTGTGGATGGGCTCTGATTTTATCCACTGAAGTCCCTGGCAACTATAACATAACATTAAAGTCATTCTGGAACCAGGCTCAACTTCTGGTGTCTTCATGGACATGTCCATTTTGTTTTCTCAGCATCAATATGGAAGTAGTTTGCCATTACTTCCTCCAAGATTGTTTAAAAAAAAAAAGACTTCCCAAACGAGCCTATGGGCCTGGGATTTTCTGGTGGTCTCCATCCATGTACTAACCAGGACTGACCCTGGTTAGATTTCTAAGATCAGCCATGGCCTTCCAGGTGTTATCACCTATATGGACCATAGGAAGTATCCCAGGAATCAATTCAACCTTTTGGTGAATGAAGGTTCTTCATTATTCTTCAGGAAGGCATCACTGGATTGAGAGAAACTTTGAACATGGGACTTCATACTCGATTTAATTGTGCATCATTTTTTTTTAAAAATAGCCTAACATGAAAACCATTTGGGGAGATGATAGACAGAAGATAGATAGATAGATAGATAGATAGATAGATAGATATAGATAGATAGATATGATTAATAGATAGAGAATAAAAACACTGCAACATTACAAAGTCTTCTAATATCTTCACTCTCTGCTCAATACAGATGATGAATAGCACAGACTATAGTATAGTCTTTGGTCTTTAAGATGCCAGGTGACTCTGTTGGCTTCAGATGGGAGATACATAACAAAGGCGGTGGAGCAAGGGCAAAACAAATGCAAGCAAGCTGAACACAGTTCTTCTGCAAGTATTCACATTTGTGGTGTCAGGCTGAAGATTAGATCATTTTCTGCCAGGGGCATTACTTGCAAGAACTTACCCTGGCCCTGCAGGAAGGGGAAATGTAGTAATAATTCCCGGAGTCCCCCAGTTTGATGCGATGCCTGCAGGCTCGGGACAGACCACTCAGAGCACACTTCCTGTAAAAGGGGAGGTGGGAGTGGAAAAAAGTCAAGCAGGAGGTCATCTAGAGGCCTTGAGGGAACATGATGCTGGTCACCACATTGCAAACCAAAAGCAAAGACCTTCACTTTTGCATCAGCGATAATAATAATATAAGGAATGCTAAAGGGAACTTGTCATTTTAGAACCTGTTTGTTAAAGGATTCCATAGTATGATGTCACCTCTTTTAGCTATTCTCTGTACTATGAATTTATCCTAAAAGATATTAAGGCTATAAAGCTAGGCATACTTATTAGCAAAGAAGTTCAACTCAATCCAGTACAATTTTCTCTTCTTAGAAATGGACTGCAAACTTGGCACCTTCATATTAGGGATTACAGTATTATCTCCTGGGAGGAGACCTTCCTTTTCTGCCAGCTAAAACTCTGAGGATCTAAATCAGTGTTTTTCAAACCTGGCAACATTAAAATGTGTGAACTTCAACTCCCAGAATTCACCAGCATGCTGGCTAGGGAATTCTGGGAGTTGGAAGTCTACACATCTTAATGTTGCCAAGTTTGAAAAACACTGATCTAAATTATAACCACCCTTTTAAATAGCTTGTTTTTGTGCAGCCCTTCTGCTTCTTGTTTTTAATCTTGGAGGCTAATTAATATTTCTGTTGAATCAAACTTTGATTCTGTTCTTGCTATTTGCAGCTTGTTTGAAAAGTGTACTTCTTGGCATTCAGTTTCAACATGTCGCTGCTGTAGGGGTTGCAGAGAGTTTAAAATTTGGCCTTACTAGAAATAAAAATATTAAGAAATTGACAGCTCATAAAGATGCATTTACAAATACTGTGCCTCCATTCTGTCAGCTCTTCCTCCCCTGAATCAACTCAATTATCATTACGAAGACGAGCATTTTAAAACAATTGTATCTTTTAAAAGTATTTATATTTGTTGCATGTTGTCCTTGTTCTTTCTGTATATTTATAAATAATTTAGCTTTAAACAAAAAAGAAGAAAAATGGACTATTTGGCCACCAGTAGGCAGCTAAAAGTTTCTTGCATTAAAGTTTGACATTTGAAAAAGTCTAGCTATGTGATTTGGGAAGTTACCAGCAACTCAGAAAGCCAAGTAAAGTTAATATTACAGGAGAAAGTTGACAGTTAGTAACCAAAAATATCCCTCTGGGCTCATATATCCAATAGTGCAGGAATGGAGACCAACCATTTTAAAGACAGTTGTAACTGAAGATTATATGGTGTGCCGTCAGCGTCCCAAAAGTTTACAAATTATTTGAGAGCACCAATTTCAAAGCTGTTAGTAACAACTTGAGTTAGTAGCTTATTAATAATAGAGTAAATACCTTTTCACTGGCTTAAAAGAAATAACTTACGTTATAATTTGGGACCGGAACCCACTGTGAGAAGAAATAAGAAGTTGAAACTACTATTAGGGTGAAAATGGCAACATTCATTCTTCTTGGACTAATGGCGTATGCATGTATAAAGCACAGCTCACACTGAAGGAACATTAACATCTAAAGTATTTAGGCTCCAATCCTATACCTATCAATAAACCAACAAGATCTACCTCAGAGTAGAAGAATTCTGGATTGCACTATTCCTAAAGCCTTAAAAGAAATGGGGCAGAGAGAATATCTGTTTCAAGGATAAGTTATTTCCAGCCCAGCACACTGGTCCATACCACTTCTTGGGCCTAAAGTAAGTAATTACTCCCTCTTGTGGGCCACCCTGCAATGGGTGGGGGGAATTGTACAACAGATGAACCTCCTAGCAGCCCTCCATTCTGATGGAAGAAAACAGTTGGGCAGCTCCAGCCAGTTTGGACCCTTTGCCCAGAGTGGTGTACAAATAGTAGATGTAGAGATCAAATCATATGTATCTATCATCTATCTATTTATCTATCTATCTATCTATCTATCTATCTATCTATCTATCTATCTATCTAGTTATCTCCCAAACCACTTTGTAAGGTGAAGTGGGAACTGATGCTTCATGTTCATCCTGCACTCCCCCCCCCCCCCCGCAGGAGCATATGGGGAGCAGGGATCTCTTATCTCCTGCTCACAAAAGTTGGGGCTTTTATTGAAGCCTTGTCTCCTGATGTCACTTGGCTCTTAAGGGATAACCATCAACAATAATTCATCGTATCTCACAGGCTCACTTAATGTCCGAGTCCCATGACTGGAAGATATGCATCCCTTCAGTCAAGTTCTTTCTTTGCACCAGCATAAAACAATCTTCACGTGCCCCAGTTTTTGCTCATGAAGAAAAGAGATGACCCCAGGAAATGTATTCTCCCCTGCAAATTCTTCCAAAGAATTGAGATCAGAAGCCCTATTTTTCTATCATGCTGTCATTCATTCATTCATTCAATTTATATGGCTGCCCATCTCAAGTTCGTGACTGGCTGGTTAACAGTGATAAGAATATAAAAGCATCAAAAAAACAAAACAAAACAACACATACATGAAACACCAAACGGGGTAAAAACAGACTCATCAATCACAATTCACATAGCCCATGCATGGGCTTAGCTTCACCTCCTTATGTAAGATCAGAAAAGCAGCTTCAACAATCAGGGCCTTTCTGATACTGATGCCAGCATCAAGACTCTAGACTTCTTTTTTTATGGGGACACAGCAGAACCTACATTCTGTTTATCTGCTTTATTAACTTACTGTCAGAAACAGGGGAAGAGGGTTCCACCAAGTATGTGCACGCAGATAGAAAAAGAACTGTAACAGTACAATAGTTCAGCAATTCACTAACAATTCAAACATTTGTACAAATCCTTCTTCAAATGTGCCAGATTATACACAGATGTGGAAAGGATGACAGAACACTGAACAGAAACAGCTGGAGTCCAAGAAAAGAATAATCAGAACACAGCTAATGAAATAGGCTTCTTGCAGGCCACGTGATGACAGCTGTATCCACAAAACGAAGTCCCTACAAAACTATGGGCCAGAGGAAGATTCTTCTGATATATGTGCAAACTCAGCATACTGGAGTCAGTTTATACCACTCCATTTGAATTGCCACAACCTTCTCAAGCTTTGCTAGCTTTCTCAATGATGGTATCACCCTTTGTAACTCCTTCCTAAGTCAATTCGGTGCCAGTAGAACTGCTGACTGTTGCCAATAATACTTATATTGTTGTAATCTGATCCCCTTTCCTATTACTGATGCCTTCCCTCCTTTGGTTTCTCTTCTGGTTTTTGAGCTAAACAGTAGCTAAATAGTACAAACTGAAAGGAAAGATACACAACGATTCAATGAAACAGATTTCGTGAACAACCAAACAGAAGACCTTGTCTTAGAAAAGCAAGTGCTAATGTAGCATGTTAGAGACTAATGGTGCATCTGTGGAGGAAGAGGGGGAGTAGAAAAAGCAGCTAGAAAGCTGTTATGAGCTTACTTTGGTCCACCACATTCAATAGCTGACACCTTCACTACAGGCAATGCCTGGGTAGCCACTGGCTCAATGGTAAGGGTGTTCTGCTCCACAGCTGCCTGAACCAGCTCTGAAAGCTGCAGTAAAGAAAACAAACACAAGGAACTCAGGTCAACAAGGAAGCAGCACCTTCATCTCTCAGAAATCTCTGAACAACTCATCTTTAAACTGACTTCATGCTTGGTGAAGTCCAGGCAAGGGCCTACATCTTCATGGTAAATCCTCTTGAGAAAAGAACATGATTTATCCAGCGTTGGAGACTCCTTCCAAGCTTGGAATTCTGCAAACAAGATGGAATCCACCTGCAGCAACAGAAAATCATGAAATGGAAGTCTATTGAAGAGAACTAGAGAGAGAAAAACGCACACACAAAGACAGAGAAGGGAGTAGATACTCCTCTACAAAATCCAAAACATTCTCCAAGGATACATCATATTCATTAGGCAGCTGGTAAGACAAAGTAGTAGAATAAATGTGACTTATGTGCCAACCACAGGCAGTTCTGCCTCCTGCTGCAGTCACTACAGAAAGGGGCACAACAGAGGGAACAGCATCAGGTGACAATATATCCTCTATCAATAGATTACAGTAGTACCCCAATAATGTAACCAAAGGCAACATCAGTCATTAGCCTGTAAAGGTTTGAGTGTACAGGGACTCACATGCCATATCATGTGTGAAAATCAGTTCCCTCTTCTCTATGGGGAAGCAACCTAGTATAGGTTGTGATCTGCATTCATACTCACACAGCATGTCAAGGAAAGAGGGTGGGCCCTAAGCAAAATCTCCTGCTTCTCTCTATGACAAATCAGTTGCTTCCAACAGGTCCAGAAGAAGGGCAGGAAAACCTTAGCCAGCTCAACTATACCTCTCCTTTAATTTTATTATTATTGCCAATATGAAAGTTAAACTGTTCAAAACCAGTGACATGTATTTTGAATCATACATCTTTTACCACTGAATGGGAAGTTAGCTATTAAGGAAATTCCATGGCTTTTCCATGAAAAGAAGGGGAAGTCCAGTCCAATGCAAAGCTTAGTTGTCCCCCTACTTCACCAAAAGGAACCCACTTCCCATCCCAGGAAGCAAGCATCCCTTCACCAACGTTGAGGAAAATGGGTTTTTCCAAAAGACTGCATGGCTACTTGGTTGTGTGGATTAGGGTCCCGATTCCAGAACAATTCATAGCTGAAGCATTCTAGGTTCTGAAGAATCTGTGACTGTTACAAAATGAGACACACTAGGAAGAAAAGGCAGAATGCAAGGAGTCCCTTTTTCTAGTAGTGTATCCATCCAACAAAGGACTACAGGGAGAAGACTCACAAGTTCAGAGAGTCTTGTCAATTGTGGTGGCTATAAATTTATCTGACAATAAGTGAAGATGTAAGTAAATAAATATTTAAACAAGCAAATAAATAATATTAAGTACCCATGGCTTGCATTAGCAGGCAAACAGGGCCAATAAAGAAGACATTCGTGCTTGACTTTTGTAGGCACCCTTTAAGAATAAAAGAATTTTAAACATTCTGTGGTGGATTAAGTCTAGTATGCTGATTACTCCCACAAAGCTCTACCTGATGCCTTTGGGAAACCTGAAACAAGTAAGACATGACTGCAGAGCCCCCTTTCACTCTTGCTTTTAGCAATTGCTAAACATTTGGGATTTCTGATTCCAGCACTGGACATAATATGCAGCAATCATGACTGGTAGCCACTGACTCTCCAATCTTCCATAAATTTGTAAGTTCTCCTTTTCAAAGGTGACCAAGTTAGACCCTCGTGTTTGATTTGTGGTAAAGATCCATTCTCAGCTTTTAGGTTTTTCAACCTGGGCCCACAGACCTGCCATAAAACTGCAAGATCTTTGTTTTAAATAAAGGCAAATCCTCAAAATCTATGAATACCTCTTTTCAGATAGAAAACTGCCAACCATTCCCAGCATGTTCTGTTCCAAATGTTGGAGAGGGTTAGAAACTATAAGGCATAACCATGATAATCAGAAGTAACTAAATTCTGACATGCCTAGCTGCATTTTTAAAAAGTTTATAATAAGTTCCAATGGTGAATATTTGAGGAAGATTTTTCCTCCTCTCCTGCCCATACTATACATTTTTTAAAAAAAAGCAAAACACAAACACGCCGAGAAGTATGAAGAGAATGTAGCAGTGAATGAAGCTCCTCATCCCCAAGGAAAAGTCTCTACTGACAACACAGAAGCACTAAGATACAGAGATTGCTCACCTGAGACCAGGAAACAACTTCAGAGCACCCATATTGGGGGGGGGGGGGGGGGGGGACATTTAGAGAAACAAAAAAAACCAACAACAAATGTCTGTTAGTTGAACTGAAGAAAAAGAAAAAACTGAACAGGGGGAGGTGTTAAGAGGCTAGTGCATCCAAAAAGTATTTCTTGTCCCCAGAACTGATCCTTCCTCAAGATAATTTAAGCCAGTTTCTCCAGCCAGACTGATTAGGATTGCAACTCTCAGAACTTTCTAACCAGCCTGGCTTGATGTTGCAGTCCCAACCTTTCTGGAGACACCTGCTATGGATAGTTACCATATTTTTCTGACTATAAGACGATACTTTTTTCTAAAATCCTTACCCTAAAAATTGAAGGGCGTCTTATTCAAGGAAGTCAGCCGAGGAGAGAACCGCACGGTGGCAAAACTGCCCATACTTTGTCTCTGCAGGCAGGCTTCCTCCTATTGCTAGCCTCCAATCACGAGTGAAATAGCTTGTCTCCCAAACAGACTTCCTCCAATCACGAGCCTGATGTAACTGACATCAGCTGATGCTGAACAAACCAATTAGAGAAGGCTGTTTGCAGAGAGAAGCTATCGGCAGTTTCACTTGTGCTTGAATGTAATCAGTTATGCAAAAGAACATGGAAACAGAGCTGCAGAGAGACGGTTTGGACCTCCTCCCACCGAGTGTATCAGGTCAATGTTAACTAATTACTAAATAAAAATGTGTTCTGCACTATCTTTAAAATATTGATTTCTTAATTTTGGGTGGGAAAAGTGGGGGTCGTCTTGTACATGGGGGCGTCTTATTGACGGAAAAATACGGTAATCTAGCCAATGTGAGGAGGAGGACAGGGGTCTTTACAGTCTTATGGAAGAAGAGCTCCCCTCAGACTTTCATGACCACCTTCACCAGCCAAAGCAATCTTGTTGGCAGTGCTGTAACCAAATAGCTGAGCCTACCTTCCTAGTCGCAGAACTACCCTACTTCACCCCACCCTAAGAGAGATTACCTGCCGCGAGAGAGGAGAGGAGAAAGGAGAGTCTGCTGCCAGGAACCGCCAGCCTGGCTCATAGGTGATGTGGATCGCCTTCGCAGGGACGATACAGAGCAGCAGGGAGAGGAGAGTGGGTACCCCAGACTTTAAGGAATGGGAGAGCAAGACAGATAGGTGACAAGGGCAGAGAGAAGGGGAAAAGAGGAGAAAGACAAGGAGAGAAAGCAAAATGGTGTGAGAGGGACAGAAGATTAGAAAGAAGACGACCTCAGACATAAAAGACCTTGGGCAGAAATATCCCACCCTAGAAGTTTCATAAAAGTGGCCACAGTATTTAATGCTGGTCTATTCCAGATGTACTGGGACTGCAACACCCAGAATTCCCAACTTACCATTCCCCAACAATGTTGGGAACTCTAGTCCAACATGGTCAGAAGCTACAAGATTTGATCTAACAGGATGCTTCTCATGTTTGACTCGAGTTATATTTAAGCTTGTTTCACTCCCAGTCACGGTATAATTACTGCTTATTTCTTTGACTCTGACTTAGTGCACCAAAAGAACCCAACCAGAACCATGGAATTAATCAAAGTAGATCAATGAAAGATTCCTCAACACTTTCTGCAATGAAGCAGGGTCTGTGAGTGCAAGATAAAACAAACTTTTCCACCAGATCCCTGATCTTACTCCATTTCCCCATCACACACACACAGTGTAGCTGATAATATTTTGCTTCCTCCCAGGGCCTCAAGCTAGACTGCTGACAGATCACATTTACCCACCTCTTTGAATTCACTGTTGACTGGCTCCTGGGGTGCATTCTGGCCAGCAACTGTGATTGCACCTGTGCTGCTCGTACTCTTGTTGCGTCCATGTCCCTTCCTGAAGGCTGTTTTGGTGGGGCTCTGAAGCTGTGGGTGCAGCTCCCGATTTGGAGAGGAAGGAGTTGATGTTATCACCAGCGTCTTCAAGGCTGTCACCTCTGCTTGCAGCATGTCAATCTGGCAGGATACAAAGAGCCATTAGCAATGATCAGCAAAGCCTTAGTCCCAGGATTATGCCATGTCCAGGAGAACATTTAATGGCTCACTAAACCACTCAGTCATGAGTCTTCTTTGAAGCAAACAGGAAGCTGAGTTTAGGAGCTACTAGGTCTAATTCCTCTAAATTACATGTAGCTCTTATTTCCTTGCACAATTCCCAAAGGTTAAGTATATAGGCTTTATAGAGACTTCCCCCCCCCCAGATCCTAACTACCAAGAGTACTAAATATAGTGAAAGGATAGAACATATACAGATTTGCATAGATTCGTTACATATATACAAATATCTAGTTTTCTTGGTGCAGATTTTTTATTTATACAAATACTGGCAAAACAGGCTTATGCAAAGAAGGCCACACTCTTGATTTCCCTTCCCCTCTTAAAGATTAAGTCATTATTCACCACTGACTAGAAATAAATTGGTACAAAACCTCCCTGTTCCCACTGTCCACTTCCCTCAATTGCATCCCCCACGGCCAGAATTTTTTTTATTTTACTACATTCAATTTATATGGTCGCCCATATCACATAAGCGACTCTGGCTGGCAAACACAGTTAAAAATCATCAATATAAAAATAAGAAACAAGAAGAAACATAAAAGTAGCAGCTGAGGAGAACCATCAGCCACAACTAACAATATCTCACAAGCTCACCTAACCTCCTGGCTCCTGTGCCTACAGCCAGGTCTTAAGAGCCTTCCAAAAGGCTAGCAACGTTGAGGCCAATCTAACCTCAGGAGGAATGGTCTTCCAGAGGGCAGGCACAGGGACAGAAAAGGCCCACTTCCTGGGTCCCACTAGATGACATTCCTTAATAGACTGAACCCAGAGCATGCCCCTCCTGCCAGATCTGATGGAGTGGGTAGAGACAGAAAAAGGTGATCTCCCAAATATCATGGCCTCATGCCATGTAAGGCTCTATAGATGACAACCAGCACCCTCTGAACTGCACCTGCAAGCCTACTGGGAACCAGTGCAGCTTGCAAAGCAAAGGTGCAAGCTGGGCATATCTAGGCACACCCATAACTGCTTGCGCCCCTGCATTCTGGACCCATTGCAACTTCCAGATGCTCTTTGAGGACAGCCCCATGTACAGCACATTGCAGTAGTCCAAATGGGAAGCGACCAAAGCATGAGAGGCTGCGTACAGTGCTCCCTGATCCGGAAAGGGGGCCAAATGGCACATCACCTGAAGTTGTACACAAGCCTTTCTGCCCATGGTTCCCACCTGCTCCTCAAGCAAGAGCTGTGAGTCTAGGAGGACCCCCAAATTGCACAATATTGTCTCTTGCTTCTCTCCAGTAGCAGATGCCTTATGAAGAGTCCAAGGCTAGTCAGGAAATCTGCCACGTGGTGACAATTCTGATAAAACCTGCATCCAGAGCAAGCCTCAGGCTTTGCCCACAGTTTCAGTGTAATGCTAGTGAGGAACCCAGAATCATTTAAATGAGGCTACCATTTCCCATCTGGGAAATTCTATACATCTCTGGTCACAATGCTGATTTAAAAACCTAGTCAGCTTCATCTTCAAATGGAAGAGAGAGAGATATATATTATTTCCCAAGTATACGGCTGGGTAAAACATCTAACACAGTGTTGTCCAAACTTGGCCACTTTAAGATGAGTGGACTTCAACTCCCAGAATTCCCCACCCAGCATGGCTGGCTGGGGAATTCTGGGAGTTGAAGTCCACTCATCTTAAAGTGGCCAAGTTTGGGCAACATTGATCTAACAGAAAGCCCTTCAGGTGATTTGCTTCAGCTCTACCAACAGATGGCGCTATATAATCACACTACAATGGCAGCCTCTCATTCCACAGCTACAAGTCCCTTTCACAAACCCTTAGCTGTGCCTCCGAGTTTCTGAATACACAAGAAGTTCCAGTTCAGCAAGTTCTTCTAAAGCTATCAAGAAACGGATTGTGGAAGCTGATGTATCAGTGAGAAATTACTAATCTTTGGTATCCTCTCTCCTGCACAAACTGGTTGGACGAGACTCTTCAAATACCTGAAGGCTTCTCACGCTGGAGGCAAAGACTTATTCTCTGCTCCTCCAGAGGATGGGATGAGACCTATCTGGCTTCAGTTACCGTGGATAGTTTGGGGATGAAGATTAAGATAAAGGTGTTGACATTAAGGGCAATTTCAAAATGGATCCAACAGCTAGGCTTTATCCTGTTCCTTCAGACAATGTATTACTACATAATGCTACTTGGTCCTTTTCTTTTCCTTTTCTTGCACGGATGTGTTTCTGAATGTATAACTGCTAGACTGGAGCTAAACGGTCTTCTATTACAAATCAGTCTCCACTTCAGCAAGTAGAACATTTTGGTCTTATCTCTTCTCTGCCTTCTGCATATGCTCCGAACTCTGGCTGGATTCAAGGGCCGGGGGCGCACCTCTGTTTCTGGTCTTGCTCGTGCCTACTAAGGCTGCAACCCTACGCTCCCAGCAAACTCAGCAGGACTTGTTTCTGAGCTGGGACCGCCAGAATTGCATGGAAAGCATTTTACATCTCTGCTTCCCAAAACGCGTGAAATAACATGAGCTTTCAGACAGCGAGAGAGAATTCTCCCGCTTCAGCAAAATTCAGGCCTTTGATTTTAGAGGATTCCCCTTTTTGATTGTAGTGCATTTATGTTTAGCTGCTTTGTTTTCATTTTTCTGAAGTTGTTACAAACTGCTTCTTTTTTTTTAATTGCTTTATCATCAATCCCCACAAGCACTTACTGAGAGGAAACGTGTCCCAACAGCTTGGGCTCTGTTACAGTTATTAGCACTGAGGCAACAGGCTGACAATGCATTTGAAAAAATACCCCTCCGAAACACCTTTGTATGATCCAACATTTGCTTTCCTGCTCCTGTGAAACTGCTTGATTTGGACTACTTTGCCATGTAAAAGATTTTTTGACCTGTGGCCTCCAACAAAGGAACTGCATTAGTTGTTCTACACCCAAGTAGTCCCCACTACCTGCATGACCCATACAACATCTGACAAGAAAAGCCTGCTCCAGCACTTCTGTATGCATACACACTCTCTCCACAGAGTTGGGAACTACTACAAGCAGGGCTGCTATCCAGATCATGTGGAGAGCCCATATCTAAAGTTTCCCTTTCAGTGTCAGGCTCATGGACTTTGGGGATATGTTCAGTAGATACGGTCTCGTAGTCGCCACGACTGTACAGATGGAGGCAATGTATGAAATGGATTCCTTCACCTTCCCTTGAGCCTCCCTCAGCTGCTTTTCTGATGCCGCTTGCTTGGTGTTTGCCTCCCGAACCATCTTGTGGGCTTCCTGTGGCAGACAGCACAAAATACAAGGAGTTACACACTTTTGTACAAGACAATCAGGTTCTCAAAAATGACAAGACCAATTTTTAAAGAAGATGGAATGGGGGTCCACCTGTCAAAGCATGTCTGTTCCCAAACTGCCACCGGTAAGAACCAACACAAACATATGTGGGACTCTTCAGGAAAAACCAGCACATTAAAATAAGGAACATTTAATCACACAGATCAGGGGTGCACACCTTTTCTCAGGATCAGTGGTGATAGGTGAGTCCTGCAGAATGTGTGAGGAAAGGGTAAGGTGGAAAATGAGTGCGGAAGGTGGAAAATTAGTACATGGAAAGTATGAACATTGAGATTAAAGAACATTCCATCCATTTTCTTCTCCACAGGTTAATTTTTGCTGTTTGTCTTCTGCCGTCATATCCATCACTTTTATGTACTACAAACTGGTGGCAGCTGTGCACGTGGTTCGCGGTACCATAAAAAGCAGTGGAAAGTACAGGTGTGGTTATCATATTATATGGTGATTTTTCCCTGATGGCAATACGTACCATATGTTCTCAGGTGACAGTTCCTCTTCTGGGGCCTTTTTCTTCTGGACAACCAAAATACAGCCAATATTTTAATTACAAGGTTTAAAACAAAATACTGGACTGAGACATATCTTTTATTCATCAGATCTAAATGGGGGCTGCCATAGAATACTTTGGAATTTTGAGAGGATAGGGCTGATATACTGTAAATCCTCTTAGCTGAAAGGTCATTGCCAATCCTTATTCTTAGTCCAGCCCCTTCACCAATACAAAAAATTAGGTCCTCACATGATTTAGAGTGTGCAGGCCACACAAAGAGCTTTATGTTTGATTGACAATTTTAAACTACTTTTATAATATGTGGAGTTCTGCTTGCATGTTTTGCTGTAATTTTCTTAATCTTCCTTGAGAATGTGTTTGAAAGAACACAACATAAAATTCCCAAAAACAAACTAAAAATAAACAAAGTATTCAGTATTCAATTTATATTTAGTATTCAGCTGAAGCCATATAGCACTTATTAGACAACTATCTTGTCTTATCCTTGACTATCTTCTATCAATAAGATCTTGCCAAACTGATGAGCACAGCCTCCCCTTCCACCACACACTTACATACAGGTAGTCCTCAGATAACAACTGTCCTGTTTAGCGACCTTTCAAACTTACATCAGCGCTGAAAAAGTAAGTTTATGACTGGTCCTTGAATTAAAACAGTTGCAGCACCCTGTGGTCACATGATCACCATTTGTGACCTTCACAGCTGGCTTCTGACAAGCAAAGTCAATGAAGAAGCTGGCAGTTAGTTGCAAGATGCAGTCACGTGACATCGTGCTTAACAACCGCAGCAGAATTGACGTAAGTCAGATGTGGTCATGTGATATTTCATTTAACGACTGCGTTGCTTAGTGATGGAGTTGCCGATTCCAACTGTGGTTGTCGTGAGGATTACCTGTATTAGATGTGGATTACAGAGGCCAACCTCTCTACTCTCAAGTTTGTTCAAAGTTAGGGCAAATCAATCCACTTAGATTATATTCCATGTTTCATTTTTCCAGCCTGAGTGAAATTTGGCCTGCTTTGGCCAGTTTGCAATTTTGATTTAAAAAAAAACTCCACAAAATTTTGTGTACATTTTTACAATACGTTTTTCCCCTTATGAAACATTACAGCATATCCCTCCATTTTTTTTTTTAGTTCCAAAGTGCATCACAAAATCCAAATTTCAGCATTTCAGTTCACATAAGAATTCGGAAAGAGCAAACTGGGTAAATTCCCTGAAATATGGGAACTGAGTAAATTTCTCACTCATCCTTAGCTAGTGTTCAATGGCAAAAGAACGGCTTGCATACCTCTCTGACCCAGAGAGGCCCATGGATGGATAGCCGCACCCCCCAGAGGAAAGCTACGCATCCATGCAAAATGAGAGATCTTCATTCCTATGCGGAACAGAACTCATCAGGGTAACGAGACAGAAAAGGCACCAGCTCGGATGCTGCTGACTTAGGGAAAGAGTAATGGTTGCTCTGCTAACTGAGGAGACAGTGTTCTTTTGCAAACACCCAGTTCCTGTTAGTGCTGGCCTACATAATCAAAGAAACAACATGGTGTGGCTTTTGCTGGATCTAACTTCTTCTAGTGGAATACGAGCTTTACTGCTCCTACCCAGTAAAGCTCTCCTGGACATATAAAGTACAGTTCCAGGAAATCACCAGGGTCAACATGTTTGTTTCCTATAAGGGGATTGCTTATGGTAAATTATTAAAACATGCATAATCTGAAATAATGCAGTCCAGGAAAAAAGAAAGCCAACGTGCAGTTCTGCTCTTTTGACAAGCCTGGCTTTCAAAAGACTATCAGGGCATATTTTGTGGGTGAGAAGAGATGCATGGATTCTAATGCCCATATAGATGTCTTCAAGGAGTACGCTGATTACTTAAGCTCAACTTTGGACTTGATTTCTAAAGGATCCACACCATCTTCTTCAGGATCTGGGTACTAAGTTCAAGTTAAGAAAGTGCCAATACCTCAAACAAGCTTGCTGTCAGCTCCTCCAGTTCCTGCTCCAGCTGCTCCCTGACTTTGGAAAGTCTCTCGCATTCTTCATCCTTCAATTTTAACTCCTGCAGACGGGGAACACAAGAGATAATGACTCCCTATAGGCATTCTAGTTTACACACACACACACACACACAGAACTACCATACAGTGAAACTTGTCAACAGTCCATCCACCGTACTGTTCTCCATTGTAACTGAAAGTAGTTTTCCAAACCCTCAAGCAAAAAATTTACTGGGCCTGCTTGCCAAAAATCTTCACTAAAGAAGGCAATGGCAAAAGCTGGACGTGGACATGTGGCTTAGAAAGTATGGAGCTCAGGCTCCACTTTCCTACCACTTCAACTTCAGGTTGTCAAATATATGAGTACAAAGAAAATAAACCCACAAAACAGCACACCCTAACTTGGGCCTCCCTGGGGGCAACCAAGGGCAACATGAGACACTCAGCTGACTACATAAACTCCTCAGCTGTGATCCAGAGCCAGACCATATGAGCTGGAAAGAGGGGGAAGAAAAACAGGTGTCAAGTCAGAGTTTGGGATCTAGGGAAGCAACAGATTAGAATTCTTGTTTGCCTAGATCAGCACAATGTGGGAAGTGTGTCACCCCAAATTCCAGTTCTGATACTTTGTTATGGAAAACACTGGCCCTGTAGCCTATCAGTTCTGCAGTCTAGACTATCCAGAATCGGTATGACATAGTGGTCCATGCTTCAAAAGCAATAGATCATCATTTATGAATAGGAGGCAGTAAGGGTTCTGTAAGGGTTCTAAGCTCTACTTAGAAAACCACTAAAATCAGAAATATAAAATGGGCTGATATAATATATGTATGAACTCACACAGAGTATGCAGGAAATCATGTTATACAGTAAAAGCACAGTAGAAAAAAAGATGGAATACTGTAAAATAAATCATCTGGTTTTCTTTTTTAATTTCCTAATGGTATTCTAGTGTTTTACCTGCTCAGCAACTGCCTACTGAATTGGCTTTTGATAGAATGGAATGAATGTATAGGAGCTCACAAACACCTAAAGACAAGCAGAGCGGCAGGACAAAATGTCAATTTCCCCATGCATCAATTTCCTAATGCAGATGGACAAAAACACAATTATTTCTCAGTGAGCAATTCAGATGGAGCTTATAGACCTACTGAGCCACAAACATCTGAGCATATGCCTTATACCTGCCAACAGGTAGGTTTTGGGCTAGTGGCCAAATTCGCTATCCCTTCTTAACCTCACACCTTACCTTCTGAGCTCTATGGAGCTCCTCTTTCAGGAACTCAGAGCCCTTCTCACGGATTTCTACTGAGGAGCTGCGCAAGCGGGAGACATTCAATTGTGCCACTGACTGGTTCTCATCCCCACCTGCCAGGCTCTTGACAGAAGGCTCTGGGGGTTGTAACTCTTGCCCTCTGTTAGTTGTTGCAAGAGGCTTCCATTGTCCCACCACTGGTTGCTTTTGGAGCTGTTGCCTGGCCTCCTCAATATGGGCCTGGCTGTAAGAAAGAGATGAATGAGTTCAGGATTACAAAAAAGGACACTATGGGTAAGTTGTCCCTTATTTCCCCTCACATATATTCCTCTCAAGAATGTCTGACACGAGTTCCATCCCTCCATAGTTACATACACGGACACACACACACACACACACACACACACAATAAGGAGTGAAGATGGAGAGACATAGCAAACCAGGAGTCAAGTAGGCTGCTTCCTTTTTTAAAATAAGGAACTTCTTTCCTGCCACTGAGTTTTACAAATAGAATTGGCTATCACATGACAAGAAGGCCATGTTAGAAATATTTCTTCAGGAAGCAATCTCTTGTCAATGTTCTTTTCCTTGGCTGAGAACATAAATGAGACTAGCAATAATTAGCTTTGGCAAACTCTTGCTCACCCAAAAATATAAATGTAGTGCAGCATCACACAGTAAGTATTTTGTCAGAACACAAAATAATGGCAGCATTTGGGTGATGTCATCATTGGGCATGTATTGCTATTTTGGCATCACTAGTTTATTTACTTATTTATTTACAGCTCGCTCCAATCAATCAACTCTGAGGAGCTTACAACTCCTCAAATCTGTAATTTGGGTTAAAATAAATACATAATAATCAAAAATCAAAATCAAGACCTTATATTATAAAACAACCATATACAGTGGGAATCAAACATTCTAAAAAACACCATTAAAAATAATTACTTGTCCAAAGAGATGGTCACAGCAACCTTGTCCTGCCCCCAGACTTGATGAAATGGTCAAGTCTTCACCGATTTTGTGAAAATCAGGAAGAAGGGGCCTGCCTGAATGTCTGGGTGATACTGTTCCAGAGAAGGCAAGCAGCGAGTGAAAAGGCATATTTCTGTGATCCATACCAGTGGCACTCTGTGATCGAGGGGACACATAAAGGGTCTGCCCTACTAGATCTTACTAGGTGGGCAAATATTATCAGGAGAAGGTAGTCCTGAAGATGTCCAGGTCTTGAGGTATCTAGTCTTGCAGATATCCAAGAACCATGAAGGGATTTAAAAGTGACAATTAGTACCTTGACTTGCACCCAGAAGCCAATAGGTAACCAGGGCAGCTCTCAAAGTATAGGTGTTACATGAGCATACTGAGGCATGCCCATAACTACTCAAGTCATTGCTTTCTGGGCTAGCTGTAGCTTCCAAATGCTCTTCATGGGCAGACCCATGTAGAGTACACTGCAGTACTCTAGTCAAGAGGTGATGAAGGCATGACTGACAGCCTGTAAAGCTTCTTGTTCCAGGTGCAGAAGAAGAGCTATGACCCTCTTGGCCCCATATACAAGACGCTTCTCAAGCAGGACCTGGGAATCCAACAGGGCCCCCAAATTGCAAACCAGTTCTATTTTGGGGAATGGAACCACATTCAGAACTAAAGATGGTATCTCTTTGGAATCAGCAGACCTTCAAACCCAGTGCCATTCTGTCTTGCTGGGACTGAGTTTCTCCCCATTCCTCCCCTTCCAGACCCACGCAGCTTCCAGGCACCTGGACAGCAGTTTGACAGCAGTTAGGAGGAGAACCAGAGCAGCAGCACTGTAACTCCTCAACCAGAAGGGTGCTGTAATTAGTATTAGCATAATGACTAATCTACAATTAGATTAGTAATTGTAGAGAAATTAGTCATTGTTAATACATAAATAACGTTGTAAGCCACCCAGAGTCGCTTGTGCCAGATGGGCGGCCACATAAATATGATGTATAAATAAATAAATAAATAATCAAGCAAGCAATCAAGCAATCAATCAGTAGTATCAAAAGATGTTGCAGGACCTGGGGGGTTGCACTACCTCTCTTCTCTTCCAAGTATTGTACATGATTTATTTTTTTAAAAAAATAAAAACACTTTCAAAAGCTCTACAGCTTGCAAGCAGTCATTCCAAGGATGGACTGTAGCTCAACAGAAGAATAATATTTTGCACAAAGACGGTTCCACATTCTCTAATTAAAGGAATAGAAATTATACTGTCTGAGATGCTGAAGAGCAACTATATTCTTGGTGGTGCAAATGAACCCAAAAACATAGCTTTGTTTCAAGCTCAGAACAAAACAGTCCCGTTCAAATATTCAGTCAGAACATTTTAAATCGGCTATAGGACACATACCATTCACTCCCTCACTTTTCACAACAGGGCCGCTGTTGCTTAGCTCTTACCTGAACATTACAGCAAATATTC
Organism: Liasis olivaceus; assembly: GCA_030867105.1. Lineage (NCBI taxonomy): Eukaryota > Metazoa > Chordata > Lepidosauria > Squamata > Pythonidae > Liasis > Liasis olivaceus. The sequence goes on along the minus strand of CM061349.1, from coordinate 105,436,863 downwards.
TCTCTCTCTCTCTCACACACACACACACATGTATATCCCCCCCACATATATATACAGAACTATATTTATAAGTGCCAACAAAATCTGAATTCCATAGCCCTCTGAAAACTCAGTATCAAGAAAAACATTAACCGAATGTATTCAAAGCTTAGCAAGTCAATTAAATCGAGCCAGAAGTCTTTTCTGGGGGTTGAACTTCAGGGGGCATTTGAAATAAAAGACTTTTATTTTATTATTTTGCTTTATTTCATTTGAAAAGAGACTCTGAAGCTCAATATCAACAGGATACAAGAGCACGTGAACACGCGCACACACACCCTACAGTGTAGAAATCAATCAAATCATTCCAACATAGATAACAATCGTAGTCTTCGCATCTACAACTCACACGACTTCAGGAGTTTCCGCCATGCTTATGAATGAACCAAGCGATGCACAAACCTAGGTCACACGGTTGCAACATTCCTGCCCTCACTTGAGCAGCAGAGCAGACTCCACAATGGGTCTTCAGTTCTGAGCTATGTGCTTCAATAAGGGCTGCTTTGCCTCAGGGTTCCCTAGATCATTCCATCCAGTCTAAGCCAGTAGCAGCAGTCCCACAACCAGCAGGGACATGGAAAAAGCGAAAGAGAGGCAACCTATCACAAGCCACAAAACAAACTCTGATCACAGCACCCAGAACAACCCAGAACTTTCAAAACAACACCACTCACAATGGCCAGCTTTTGTTCTGAGCATAGAAAGAACTAAAACTTTTGGAGAATTGGATTTTTATGTCAAACATGGAAGTCTCAGAATGCCGATTTTATGCTCAGAAAGTTTTGCAAACTCCTAAACCAAGGGAACAAACAATACTGGCGAAGCAGACGAAGACTCTGACCTGAGCATTCCTGTTTGTGTGCACGGCTCTCTTTTTTCTTACATTTCCAAGACTATCACTACAGCAGTCCCTATGTAAGACCTGCAGTCATCACACTGGTATTGTATGAAGAAAGACTAGTATTATCATGGATAGGTGTAACAGAAGAAGGCATTTCTGTGGTTCTGAAAATAGGATTATCTATTCAATTTTAAAACAAATTCTAACCTAGTTTCCTGATTTTGCAGAGCAAAAGGGCCTGCATAACTAGTCACCACAATGTCTCCTCCAGTAATCATATGACATTATTTCTTTATCCTAACACTTATGCAATTTGAAAACTAGTGCCTTTTTCATGCTGGAAATATCATATATATACATATACATACATATATACACACAGACACATACAAACACACACATATCCATATACGTACATGCATGTGTCTGTGTGTCAATCTTATTTATTTACTTATCTGATAGTAATTTTGATTGATTTGTAAATATTTCTAAATAAATATTTTAAATATTTTTATTTTTTATTATTTTTATTATTATTTTTAAATATTTTAAATCAATATTTTAAATATTGATAGCCTAATAATTTCTAGCTACCATCACTTCTTGGAAGATATTTATTATTTATTTAGGACTAATTGCTTTATTGTATTTTTAATTAATTTTTTTCTTTTCTGTAAACCACCCAGAGTCGTTTTCTAACGAGATGGGCAGTAACAACTTTGATAAATAAATAAATTTACTCCACCTTTATTTTTGCTGAACTCAAAGCAGAGTACAATACCTAATGTTCCTACCTCCTGCTTTCCCCACAACAGCCCTGTGAGGTGGGTGGGGCTGAGAGAGAGGAACTGGCTCAAGGTCACCCAGTTGGCTTCATCCCAAGGCAGGCCTAGAACTCACTGTCTCCCAGTACCTAGGCCAGCACCTTCACCACTACACCAAACTGGCTCTCCCATGCGTATATACATGTAAAATATTTTTCCTTTTCACATTGCCTATAACTCAGAGTGAAGCAAATCAAAAGTATATGAAAAGGCACAGTAATAATGCTTTGCATGCAGGAGGTCTGAAATTCAATCCCTGACGCCTCCAGATAGGACAAAGAGAGGCTTCTGCCTAAAATCTCAGAGACCCACTTCTAGCATTACTGATCAATGGCCTAATAAAGTATTAAGGCAGCTGTTTATGTTTCACATATGTTCCACACACACATCCCCCAACATACGCACAGACATATCAATATAGAGAATGGGTGTTTCCTTTACAGTAGACTTTCCAATGGCAATTACTCAAATTCTGAAAAGTTTCTAAACGAGTGCCAAAAACATATTAACACATCTTGGAAGGTCCAGCCAGTTTGTTGCTTTCTGGAAAATGTGGGATAGTTTTCTTAAATTCTGTAACGTTGGAAATATACAACTGGCCTGTAAGCAAATTAAACATCTGTTACTAGATGCAATTCAACTTTTTTTATTTATTCCACTCTTTGGACTGTCCCATTGTTCCACTGAGAATCAGGAGAGTTCTAGATTCAATATATTTAGGGAATCTTCCCAATGAGATGGGACCCCAAATCCAGAAGCAGTTGAGGGAAGAACAGAGCATAAATATATTAGCATTCCATCATGAAGGGAAATGTCTACTAACTTGTTTCATTGTCCTTCAAGGGAGAACAGCAAAAGTTGACTTTAAGAAAGGAAACAGTAATATTTCAACTTCCTTCATCAAGTAATTCTTAGACCCATTTCTCAGGAAGATCAAATGCGGTGGCAGAAAACTGTGACTGGACTGAAACTACTTCAGGCTGCAGGGAATTGACACAGAAGAGCTTTTGGCCATATTATGTCTCCTGAAGTGGCCTAATTCAGGCACAGTATGGGGTATGTGTTTATTTAAAAACAGCCCTCTACCTAAAGGATGGACCTGAAGGAAGTCCAGGTTTGGTTTAAAATTTCAGATTGGAGAGTAGGGATATTGAAGTTGCTTCTCAATAGGCACACAACAGTGAAATATAGTGTATTTCTATTCAAAGCCATTATTTCATCTATTTATATCAAACCAATACAGTAGATGCAATCTTTTCATGCAAATTTGCTTTTGTCCTCTTTTTTAGGTGTGTATGACATATTTCAATGGCAATGCACAATGATTACCTTTCTTCTGATGTCTGTGCGGATATTTGGCCTCAACAAAGTTTTAGAAACACAACAGCTTCAAACACACAGAAAATAATGAACCCAACAAGAACACAGAAAATGTGATTGGGAAGAGACACAAATAACTCTAAACGTTCCAGACTTTAATAATACATGAATATTACAAAATATTTGTGCTGCAAAGGAAGGGAGGGATGTTTGGTAGAAAATGAACACTTAGCCCTTACTAGGTTTGTGAAGAAGAAAATATGCATTTTCACATTTCACCCAAGCTAAATGTGTTGATGTTTAGGAAACACAACTTAGGAAAGTGGGCTTGAACATGACCTCACTGCTATCAGCTTTCAAAGGGAGTACTTGGGTTCAGCTGTGAGCATAAGATAATATTATGAAGAAAGAAGGAGTGGGGGTGGGGAGAAAGAATGAAAGATCCTGAGTACAACTGAGGAGGAAGATGACTTGAGCAACAATCCAAAAAGACAGAGACCGAGACACACAGGATGGGGGCATGGAATGTCGGATATATAATGGCAAAGATTTCCTTGAATCGGATTGGTTTAAATTCATGCGAAGCAAGAAGCAAGTTTAGAAAGCAAAGGATATCTCGGCAAAGAATTCTGCAAAATAAGAATAAGATGTTTAATTTGGCAGTTCTTGTCTTATACTTCAACTTTGATTCCAAGTAAAATAGTACACTAGGCAGCCAACAGCCTGACTAGGAGCCTGCTGGAAGCCATCCAGATCACACCAAGACACTTAGGCTCAAAGGCTCTAAACAGGACAAAGTGAAGAGATGGGTATTGATCCCGAGCATCAATAAACAGCATTTGTTTAATTGGACCTGTCTTTTGGCTATGATTAAAGAACCAGGAGCCTGCGCTCCCTCTCCCCACCTTGAAGGCTACTAAAGGCACATCAACATCAATCCTAGCCAAAGGTAAGAGATAGCATCAGGAGCTCTGCAACGGGGCGCTAATGAGCTCCTGCGCATTTTTATTCCATGCCACCAGCTTACCTGAATCTTGGAGAGTTCTCCATTTCATGGAGTGCCCACACGTCTATCGTTTCTTCACAGAGGTATGGATATCAAACCCATTCCGTCACATGTGAGCAGCCCACTGGCCCATTTTTCAATCCCTTAAGCTCCTGCCAAGACTGTGCAACTGAAATTTGCAGGCAACATTCCAATTTTCAGCAGGGAAGTTTTCCAACTTACTTTCTGAAAGTGCTTTAAGCCTCCACTAGGCATAGTTTAGCCCCACGCCTGCTGATGATATAACTATATAATTCCCATGCCTCCTCCAAACTATTGCAAGGAGGAGGAGGAGGAGGAGGCCCTGCTCGCAAAAATATTCCCCACCCCTGCATCAAATGTATATCAGCCCTCTATTGTTAGATATTAATGACCATTCCTGGAATCAAGGAAAGTCCCTCTCAGCATCAAAAACAATGTGCAGCAAAAGCTGGGAAGCTACTGACTAAGAAATCTTCTACAGCATGTCCTGTACCTGACTTTACATTGTTCTTTGCTCAGTGATCTAGAAAAAGGGGAAAACAAAGTGCTCTATGAAAGTCTAAGGTTGGGATGGAAGCCCTTACGTTCTTCAGCTTTAGAACTCTGACCGCATATCCATTCCAGAACAGGTGGTTTTTAAAATTCAAATTGAAAAGGACTGCAGAGACAATCACTTCTGGAGGGAGAAAGTAGGCATCTCTAAGAAAGTCTGTAAGAAACCAATTATTATAAAGAAAGAAGCTAGGGAAAAATAATAAGGCAGATGTTTCTTTACTTCCCAGAAAAGAAGTTCCTTATCGAGGTACAACTTTTAAGATCTCTCGGCCAGAAAGAACTAAAATATGGATGAGTAACGAACACAGGAATCTGAAGGATACAGCAATACCATCTCTTTTAAAGACACTTTGAGAAATTGAGTAACAAAAATGCCAAAAGATCTTCATGTGATCAAGAAAGACCTTCACTTCAAATCTTAGACTTCATTTCCTGTGTTAATCTGGATCCCATCTTTTGGCTTGCATACTAAATTATATCTTGGCCAAATCATTTGGAAAAGTAAGACATGGGGCAGAGATATCCAAAGTAACTCTTTTTTAAGGAAGCGGCAGCACTGCAAAAAACTCAACAGCACAACTTTTTTCCTGTAACTTAAATAGATAGGAACGATCGAACATTTTAGCTAGGAAAAAAATTAAGCGTGGTGGGGAAAATGGCTAATAAATAAACAAGTGTCTCAGGAAGACTGAAACTAATACTATTGGAGAAAGCTAACCCCAACCCAGACCGAAGTCACAGATTTGGAAAACATTTTTGGATTAGGCAAAAAACAAAAAATCAGTGCAGGAACATCAGGCAATCTTACCTGATACTGCAGTACAGACCATTCCCCTATCCCCAAATTCCCTGCAGAAAACTGTATATTGATGAGAAAGGATCTAGTTCTATATGCAGAGATCTTTTTGGTATGAAGAATCAAATCCCACCTGCTGTATGAAGTGGCACAGTTTAGCAAAAAAAAGGCTATCCACAGTAGTGATTTATGGCATCATCCAGCTATCTTTTCTTTATTAGCACAGTGATGCCTTGACTGTGCTATAAATAGCTACTCTAGATATCCTCAACTAATCATCATCTGTTGGATAACAAAAGGGATGACCCTTAGACTGTGTAATATTGTATACCTCAAGCATTATGCATCTGCATATGTCTTTTAATTGCCTGAATGAATTAACAGGGAAAACAATATGCATCACTTTAATTCAAGGAATTATTTAAAAATTATTATATTCAATTTATGATTAATAGAAGTGTGCTAATAGGAAGACAGAAAATGGGTAAACACTTTTATTTGCAGTAGTAGAAGACCCAGAGTAAATTAGCTGATCGTGAAAAAGAAAGGAAAAGACAAATAAGATATTAGCAATCCCAACCTTATGTTGGGTTATGAAGCCACTCAGTTAGCACAGTTAAAGGCCTGGTTTAATAGTAATAAATGCAACCTTTGGTTCAAAGATCAACGTAACAAGATATTAAGAATTCCATTAGAAAGCCTTTTAGTAGTCAGTAAAGTGGAGGACGGAGAGAATGAGGGACAAATTTATTCCATCTCACATAATGGAAATATAGGACTCAACTGGAGACACTTTTATTCCAGACTAGATTTTATGCTGATCTTAAAACAACAACATTTTATAAATAGGGGTGCAGTGTAGGCTTTATTGTTGGAATTAAAATATTCACCATCCTTCAGAACCAAGTGAGAAATAAACTAACATCTAAAGAGCATTTAGATGATTTTAATGGAAAGATTAACATAAGTGACAAAACAAGGCCTAGTATAATTGGGATCCCTGATGGGAAGGTGATGCTCCTGTCCTTATTCCTCCTACCCAAAAAATGTCCTAAATGTCAAGGCTGAAGAATGGGTTGCATGGGTGGAAAGGGGGTTGGGGGGTAGAGAGAGACTGAAGAATCAGAGTCACAAAAGATGCCTGCATCTGATTTTCAGGAACCCTTCTCTTCACCCTCCTATATCACCCCCGAACCCACTGAGGGATCACCAATTCTCAAGAGAGGTTTTGGATGACTGCTGGAAGGAGAGAAAGGTGAGAGAGAGTACTTCTCTGGAACCAAACCAATAATTTCTCCCCATTGCTGTCTTACTTAGTTAAAGCCTTGAGAGGCTTCGAGAAAATTCTGCAGCAGCCACAATGTGGAAACTTCAATAAATAAATATACTTACCCCACAGGGTGGTTGTTGTGGGAAAGGGAGGGAATGCTATGTACACTGCCTTGAGGTCCTGGAGGAAAAACAGGATATAAATCTACAAATAACTGAAATAACATTGAAAAAAAAACCTTGAAGATGAAGAACAGTAGGAACTTGTTTTGTTTTTATAGCTGGGAGTTGAATTTAACTGTTGAGAGCCATCTAGCACTCTCCATAAGATAGGCTGGATGTAAATGTCTAAAATAAAATAGATGATGTTTTAAAAGAAGAATTACATTATTTAAAGGACTAGGGACATCAAAAGAAGTGATCTAATAGAATGGAAGCTTTAATAAGAGATAATACTGTTTCTAAATTTGTCTCCTCATGGCAACCCTTCCTAGATTACGTGCTTGGGTTGGGAAAAAATGAAGCTTTGATTGTGGGATTTAATGATTAGATGGTTTATGCTGATAGAAATAATGTGAATTATTTTAAATAGTGGTAAGAGATTTTTTTTTTTAAATTTGTACTCTTATCTGTATTGGAGATAGTCAGAAGTCACTTTCTGCTTTATCTTTCTACTTGATCTCACTATTTTAGTTTTGTCTTTTTCTTTTAGTTCTATCTTCCTTCTTTTCTATCCTTTCTGCTTTGTATTTTAATTGTACTTTTTATATATCTTAATAAAAGTCTTGATAAAAAAAGAAGAAGTGATCTAATAGAGCTTCTTCAAGAAAAACAAAAACAAGCATTACTCCCCTTTATATTTATGGGAAGTTTACTAGATGGTCATCTATCACTGCAAATCCAATTGCTGGTCAACAGGCTGTCTTTGTAATTAATTGCAGAACAAACTTTCCACCTCTTTTACGTTTTAAAAAATTCTGCAAAGTAGTCTTTGTCCAAGAAATTTCATTATGATCAGTTTAACATGCTGCATTAAAAACAAACACAGAAGTGAGGAGAAAAGAACCAAATAACCTATGTTATTTTTGCAACTGGCCCTGCATTCCATTATGATGCCAGGTGGTCCTGGCAGAGTCTGGTCTGCCTCTTGGAAAAGTAAAAATGAATCAGCAAGTCTTGGTTCCTGTGTGGCTAAGAGATATCAGACATACTGAGTCAGCATATACAGCTCTTCTGAAAACATCCTTAGGTAATTATTATTCTAGGGCTAGTTGGAGCAGCAGAGGCCATAGGAGAACATGGAAAAAATCGTCTCATTTAGTCCATGGCAGAGCTGGGAGTCTATGTCTTAGCTTCTTAAGTTCAAGAGATCCAAAACCTTTTCAGGACTTCCTGCTGATCTTCTCTTTCTACTACACATTCTGTAAGATGACACACCAGTTAGCTGTTCTGCTTCCATATATAATAGCTAATAAAAACTTACTGCAGTGTGATTTGCTGTGCAATGAAATTTAACCCACATTTGACACATACAGTTTACAAGCAGATGAAAGCAACCATTCATTCATAAAAAGAAACATCCAAACTTTTGCTTGCCTAGTTTAAAAGGAGCTCAGTCAGCAAGAGTTTCCTAAAAAAAAACAACAACTGTCAATTGAGCAAAATAGTTAAGGTCCTAAATCATTTCCTAGAACAGAGGGTGAATTACATTAAAAGTCCTTCCATTCCTACATGTACTTCTTTATTGCCAGTTCTCTGGAAATGCTTATGAACTGCTTCTTACCCACTTTACAGAAATTGTAACTACATTTGTATGCTTTCATGTGGAAATCAGATGTTACTTTACAAATATTTCAAGGCTGGAGATTCTGTTAGAAAGAGTTGTCTAGTGACAACTCAGCAAAGATAAACAAGCAGGAATCAGAGAATATTAAGTTTACTGAGCCCTAGTAAAATATAAAAGTATGAACTTTATTTTATTCAAGGCAGTAAACTGAAGGTTTCAGGTTTTGGGTATCTTATTTATGAAAACTCTGGGAATGCAAAAAACTAATTTTCACAAATCCTTGGAAGACAGTAGACTTTTATGTAATAAAAAGCAATACATTTAAGAAGTGCTCCTGTACTTTCAGAAATATTTTTTTCCTTTCCCTGATTTTCTTTCTGAAAATATTTCTTCACTTTTTCCATGCCACTTTCCCTCCCCCTATTATTCTTTTAGCTTTGCCTCTCATACTTAGCTCAAACTTCAGAGACTTCACCCACTGATTATTGGTCCATCTAGCTCAGGATCTATACCACCCCCTGCCCCAAACCAGATGCTCTTCAGATGCATGGGGCCTGCAACATTCAGGAATGAGTCTCCAACCTTTCTCATAAAAGTCTTTCCTTAGTCCTTCCTAGAGATGCTGAGGAATGAACTTAGGATGTGCTCTACCAACATTAGACAACTGGGAAAATGTTGTCTTTCTATAATGCCTATCAGCTGCAGTCACAGTGCAACTGGTATCCTACAGGATGTAGCAGGGATGAATGAACATGTCTATTAAATGCTCTCATGTACTGAATACATGCCCTTGTGTATTGAACCTCCTCCTGGCTTTCAGAATGCATAGTCTAGAATAAATTCAGGTGATTGCAATAAACCTCCCTCCTGAACTAGAGCCCACCCGCAACAGCAATTCTGGGAAATCAAAGCAAGGCCTGAACAGGTAAATAATTATTATTGCAGATCTGGCGTTAGTTTAGTCCTGGCAAAGATCAGTTTCTCCAAAGTCTAGAACTCTAACCACCTATACAGGTAACACTCAGGATTTAAATCATGGATTACTTTTCCCCTACTTTTACAAAGTAAGAGATGGGCCACAGCTCTTTTCTCTGGGCTTTATTGTCTGTTGTCTATTTCTTGCAGTAGCTTCTGTTCCCTTCCTACTTTGCAGATGTTATTTCTGACCTGCATGGAGTTATATAGTTTCCAGCCATATCAATACAGTATCTAAGAATATTACACTGTCCAGTTATTCTGGTTTCTGCTCAACTCCAGCACTTTATGTTTATTTGAATCAGCTGATTGAGGTAGTGGTGGAATCAGCACAAGTGTCACTATTTGGAAGCAACCACGCTAAAGGTGAGTCTCAGAACCATTCTTCAGTGCAATTGCCACTGTCAGTCTGGATTAAAGTTGCAATCTGGTCCTTATTTTCAGGAACAGTTGCTATTTAGTAGTCAAATGTAGTATCCCTCTTCAAAAAGAAACTTCTTGTGAAGGGGGAAAAAAAACAAATTTAAATTGAATGGATCAAGAGGGCAATATAATACAGTATAGTATTGGGATAAATGTCAGTGAGTATCATCAGTCATTTTCTTAGCAAAGTGTCTTTTAATTTGAAGCCGCCGAGGGGGCAGCCCTCAGTCTAGGCTTCAAGGCTACAGATGCTCCTCCCTGCAACACTGATCTAGACAAACTAAGGGGCTGCAACCCTCTGGCTCATTCCATCCATTTAGTGAGGGAGGCCAACATCTGCCTCATAAAGTCTCTTCACAATGGGAAGTTGTTAGCAGGATCTTTTTAAAAATCTAATTCTGCCGAAACAGGAGGAGGGGAGAGGGAAATGTGCCAGATCTGCACTTTTAGCGAAAGGCCCAGTGAGTTCCCTGCAGACCTGATCTGACAGAGCAATTTCCTGTACGAAATGCCTTTAGAGGACTTTTGGTAGAATTCTGCAAGGAATATGCCCAACAAAGAAATCTGCAGGGCCAGAAAAGAAAATATTCTCTTCAATGAAAGAAATCTCCTCTTCCACCCCAGAATGAGAGATGTAATCTACATTCCACTGTGCAGTGAATTTTCCTCTTATATATACCCGGAGAGAAATTATTAATTGGGAAACTACAAGGCATCATCATCATCATCTTTTTTCAAAGCTTTCACAAAGGCTAATTGAAGCTGTCTGAACACATAAACATGTAACAGAAACAGCACTGACTATTAACACAGAAATAACATTCACATGGCTATATGCTCCTGGCTTTCTGCTCTTCTGGTGAAGAGTCATGCTACTTCACCAAGATCTTTTTTTCCCATACTCAATATTTCTTGAACTGCTATTACCACATCATCAACCTGATACCACAATTCTGAATGGGAAATCCACTGACATCTTAACTAAAACTAAAACTTTTTTGGAATTAAATCCAAAATGCTACACAGTATATATAAACATGTTTATACACAATCAATTTAGTAGGATTTCTGGCACAGGATTTTTGAAATAAGTTACCTATTCCTTGGCAGCACAGTCCACAATCTCTGGCTGTCTCAAGATCCATACAGTTCCTAGGACTTCAAAGGCACATCAACAATTGAACCAAGGTAAATTTGTGGTTTTGATGTGCCCATTGCACATGCCAACACCAAAACATTACTGGAAAGAAAAGGAAATACAATTTCCTACTCCTTATCTTTTTGCATCCCATCTGAGGTCGGCGCGTTACCCCTTCAAAGACAGTAACTAGACAGAAGTAGGTGCTGAAGAGCCAAAAGAGCTAGATTCAGAATCAGTTCTTTCCTCTAAATCGTTTCACACTGACTTTAATTCTTCCTTTACGGTCCTTGAGCATGAAGATATGGATATGCCAGAGCTGCTTGCTTCTGCAAGCTTGCAATAAAGCTCTGCTGGCTATACACTGAAGATGCCAATACCAGCCTTTTATTATGCCAAAAGAACCTCTGACCGCTTCCCCCTGAATATTTTCAAGGGCGCTGGGCATCCGGGCAATATCATCATCAGCCCACCTCTGATCTCCCCTTTATCCCCTTTTTTCAGCTCATGAGAATATTCTTTAGCTAGACACACTGAAAAGAAGTACTGTACCCTTCTCTACAATGTGCAGAACTGGATCTCTGGGGGAGAGTGATTTTGGATCTAAAACAATGTTTCTCAACCTCATCAAATTTAAGATGCGTGGATTTCAACTCCCAGAATTTCCCAGGAAGCATGCCAATTCCTGGGAATTCTGGGAGTTGAAGTCCACATGTCTTAATCATGATGAGGTTGAGAAACACTGATCCAAAGTGATTATCATCAACTCTTGTGTACAGAGGCATCAATAAGGCCAGACTCTGAAGTGTACTTCTGGGGCTCCACAAAAGGACACATGTCAACCAGTGGCTGAAATTGCAGCCAGGCATTTTAAAATGTTGTACAGGAATAGTTGGATGGCCAGCAGAGCACTTTCTTTCCATGTTGTTTGGCTGGCTGGCTGGTACAAGGAATAGGAGGCAGTAGTGGTTGTGAAGTAGTGGGGACAAGGAAGAGGAGAAAGCAGAGGGAGCAGGGCAGACAATCAGGTAGCCAGATGGGCTCAGAGGCTTCCCAAATGTTTCCTTTTCCACCTCCCCAAACCTGGAAGTGCATGGGCACTTCCACTCACCCCCCTACCCGAACCCATCTTAGTGTTGTCAGTTGTTGGACAGGTATTTCATATACCTGCAGGGTATATCTGGGTATATTTGCACAGGAATTTATTGAATTTTAGAAAGCAACTCTTTTGCCATTTTCAAACCTGGAGCTTATCAGAGGTCCTGGAACTGCAAGCACCAGAACCCCCAACTAGATGGGGATTCTGCAGTTCTGGGAGTTGTGGTCGAAGCACCTCTGGAATACAGCAGGGTATTCTGCTTTATGGCGTAAAATTGGATTACTCCAACTGTGCCTTACACCAGTTCAAACCTAGACTCCTCGCTGGCCGCGGTGCACATTCATTCCAATTACACGTCAGCCACGGAACTGTCTTGGATGGACTATTCTCTGTAATCAGACTCACACAAGTTCTTATCTGCAAAATGCAAGCCAGCTAACAACGCATCCCCTCCCCTCTAGTCATCCCAGAATCGAGCTTCCCCCAGCCGGCGCTCGGGGACCCATCTCTGGATTCCGCCCCTGCCTCCAAAAGCAGACTACGGGGGTTTTGGCCAGAGATGGAAAAAAGAAACCGACAGGACAAAAGACACAGAAAGTACCACTATTATCATCACCGCCACCCCAGTCGGAAATTCACTGCAGACTCAGACTTCCTACCCAGTCCACATGCTGGCTTCGCGGCACTTCCAAAGGCGCCACCGCGCCGCGTGCCTCACAAGCAGGACGGGCTAGCCATCGATCCCCCTGAGGCCGTGCTTGGACCCGGCGATCGATCCGGAGCCGGCGGCCTCTCCCTTCCCCTTTCTTCCCAGCTGCGCTGCCGCAGTCGCTGGACGGTGGTGGAAGCCCTCCCAGCCAGCTGCTTGGCTGGCTCCGCAGCTGGGGGGGAGGAGGAGGAGAGCCGGGAAAGACACGTGACCTCTCCGAAGCCTCTCCTCCCTCCCTTTGCCCATCGCAAGGATGCACGTGCACATCCCGGCGCGGCAGCGAGTCACATGACCCGCCTCCCATTCAGTTCCATTCTACTCCGCGCGTGAGGTTAGGCTCCGTCGAGTCCCTGCGGTTCTCTTTCTGCCTTTGCTTGACCGCTACCGCTAGTTTTCCTTCGATCTGCAAATGAGGATTTTACTTTGCAGCGAAGCCACCCCTGCTGCCTTCTCATGTTTATGAAGGACCCTGTGGAAGAACCGCCTTTCTGGTGCATGGCGGTACAAAAATATAGTAAATAAATAAACAGTTAATGAGAAAAGAGCCGGGCCACGTTGATGATGGATCGGCCCAAATCAGTACGATGCTTCTTTTTATATTCGATGTAAATTGAAAGCGCCTTTCCGTGGGATTCAGTAAACACCCTGGAAATCCGCACGGTAGCTTCCCCTACTGCTTGAATAAATGGGGGGTGGGGGTGGGGGGTTGGATCTGGTGCATTTCTATGTTTGAATAATAGGGGGAAAGGGAAGGAGGCTAAAATTCAGTGTTCCCTTTAGTCACATTTAGGAAAACTTATGTTGAAAGTAGCTGAAAATGCCATCACATTGTTTATTCTATTATTTCCATCTGAGATTTAGGGGGAAATGTAAACTGACCCTTTGTTAGGATCCCTCTTTCCCTCACAAATCATTCCTATTTAGTTTAGGATACATTCATATGGCCCCTAGACCAGCATCTCAACAGCTTTAGGATTTTCAAATTTTCTCTTCCAAACTTGGAAATCTCCCTGAGCATCTTTTTCTAGAAATAAGCCATACTGAATTCAATGATATTTATTTCCATCTAAGTATGCATATACAATTGAAATAGCAACAGTTTTGTTTCTGATCCCCAGTCTGTGTGATTAATGCAAGTGACTATAGAGATGTTTTAACCTTTCCTTTCCAAACAGCTCTCTACTGGAAGAGTCTATAAAGTAGGGGAGAAAGAAGAACTGCTTGTTTGCAAATCCACCCTTGCCCTTTTCTGCTTTTTATCCCAGCAGCAGCAGCAGCAGATATAGTGAACAAATGTTTCTCCTTTTTCTTTTTGACATCATTATAAATATTTTGAAAGCTATAAACTTACATCTCCTAGGATTTCTTCCAGCGGGCAAAACATGCAAAGTTTATGCAACTTCTGTTAATGTGATTTGTCTTGCAGATATTTTATTATCATTGTAGCTCTGCCCACACTCTTTTTTGATTTGTCAACTTCCTTCTTGAATTATTCCTGGAACTGGAATTATCATACTCCACATAAGGTATTTCAATGTATCATGGTGTTAAGCATTCTGAAATACAAATCAAATCTACAACAGACGTATTATCTTAATTGGTCAAATAAAAGCTATTTATTTGAGAATACCAGTTCAATTCACAGTTTTATACAACTAGGGTTCAATATTGTTCACAGAGGCAAGGGTCACACATGAATCACCAAGTTATTTAAAAATTGGCGTGAAAGGCAAGCGTGTGTTCAGTCAACTGTATGTGTGGTAATTTCAGTTGCCATGTCAAAAAGAAGTGGAAACATTGTGGCACAAATGTACACATGAATAAAAATTGGATGTACACGTGACTATAAATGTCTAATTCATGTGTCACTGAAAGATGAAAGTACAACTCAGTTCAACTGTTGAACTAATTTGCCATAGGAATGGGATTTTTCCTTCAGCACTGAATTAAGTATCTGGTCGAAATGGCTGTTTTGGCCTCAAAAATGTTGCTCTGAACTGCCTATGACCTTTATTGACCTTTATCAAAAACTTGGACCTGAGTATCTCATGCTCAGAACTGGAGTACATCGTTACACTGATCATCCATCCTAGGAGATAAGGATGTGTAGAAGTTCCATGCCTGGGCTGAAATATATGTTTAATCCAGGCCTGGATTCAAAATATGTGTGTTCCAGACAGGTGTTCCAAGGTGGGGAACATTGGGAAAAGGCCAGGCCACTGGGGTGGTTGAAAGGGTGTATTGCACCTGAATTCAAGTGTGGCAGCTAATGAGAGGTAAGCGGAAGGCAGGCATGGGAAGATTGGGGAATGGGTGGGCAGACTGGGAATGCCTTTATTGAATTCAAGCATGGAAGGGAAGGAGAAGGAAGGCAGTGGGAAGATTGGGATGTGGGCTGGCACTCAGTGTAGAAGAGGAGGTAAGAGAGGAGTAAGGTGTACCAGCCTTGCTCTATTCACTCTGTAAGACCTCTCCAGATTTGTCTCAGCCAAAAAGTTCCAGGTTTCATTTTGGCTTAACCACGACTCTGCTCATAACAGTTTTGCCAAATTTCCAAGCCACAGAACATATTTTTGGGTTTCACCAGCCACCCCTACCCTCAGTAGGAGATTTCTGCATACACAGAAGTCAGAAGCCTCTTCCTCAAAGCACAAAACTTTTTGTGGTAGGGCACTTTCTGGAACCAATATCAAAGCAAACTAACAGAAAGAGCTAACATGAGTATGAACATGGAGTTTAAGAAGTCCATAAAAATGTTGATCTCTGATGGACCGCAGGTATTTAGCTAACTTGACAGCTTGAGAAAATCAGAAATAGCCTTTCTACTGGTGGGTGAGGCCTCAAGAGACAACAATGAAGATGAATGAACATGACTTGCTATGCACATTGATTGGCATGCTTGGATGCCCTTCTGAAAACAAATTATCACATATTTGTAGAAACCCCAAGCTTGGAACAGGCTTTGAAGAAGAAGCACAAGAATTGGAACAGGAAGTAGACACAGTTCAGCTCATCAGACAGTATAGATCCAAGAAAGACACATTGAACAAGAACTGACAATGAGGCAGTTCTCCATAAAGCAGATAATTAAACAAGTGAGTGTTTGTTTAATAACATGAGTGGACAACAGTGATATCCAGAGACACCTGGATATCTGCACCACTGGAATTCAGAAACAGATTTCATACTCTTGCAAAAGAAAGAGCCTCTGAGCTTTCAAAGGAGGAAAAAAAGATGTTGCTGAACAGGAAATGGGATGGAGCCTCCTTGAAGGACCAAGCTGCATCTGGCAAGGAGACAAAACAGTTGTGGTTATTGGTGATTCAGTACTATGAGGAATAGAAATAAATGTGTGTTGACCAGACCTATCAGTTAAGTATGCTGCATGACAGGAGCATGGACCAGGGATGTATCACAATGAATTCTAAGATTTATTAAGTTTATCAAGTAAAATAATAATGAGGAGGATGGGGAAGTTTGCAGATGATTAGTATAGACAACATTAAGAGGAATAGCTAAGACCCAAGAAGATGGTAATAAAATTCAAAATGATCTTGATAGATTAGAGGAATGGACTGAAAAGAATGAAACAGGGACAAAGTACAAAAGTATTCACTTAAAAACAGAAATGAAATGCACAGCTAGAGAGTGAGAAATAACTAATTTGGCAATATTATTTGTAAGAAAGATCTTGAAATAGTAGTTTATTGCAAACTAAATTATGAGTAAGCAGTGTGATATGACAGCAAAGAAGAATGCATCTAAAGAGTATCATTTTTAAATCACAGGAAGTAATAATTACACTTTATCCTGTGTTGGCCAGACCCTTTTTTAAAGATTGGGTCCAGTTCTGGTCACAATACTTCAAAAAGTATTCAGATGAACTGGAGCAAGTTCAAAAACAGAAATGAAGAATATTGGAGACAAAAATACTAAATCTTATGAAGAGAAATTCAAATAACTGAGAATGTTTATTCCAAGAAAGAAAATGAGGTGAATAGATGTCACATAGAATAACGCCAAGCACTATTTTCATCGGGCAGAACATGGAATAATGGTTTTAAATTATAGGAAGACAGATTCCAGTTGAATGTTAGGGGGAGAATATCTAATAGTAACAGGAGTTTGAGAGCGGAGCCAATTGCTTAGAGAAATGATGAGCTCCCCTTCACTGCACGTATACAAACAGAGGCTGGATGGCCAACTGTTCTTATGCTTCAATCTGGATTCCTGTATTGAGCAAAGGTTGGATCAGATGGCCTAAATGGCACACCTTTCAACTCTAGGATTATATGATTCATTAGCTAATTTTTTTGGAAATACTTGAAAGCTGAAGAATTTGCTACCTACTTCCAATATGGGCAAATTTGGTGTTAGTTATGTGTACAGAACTGAGGTTTGAAGCAGCCATCAGTAGCATCATGTTAAAATGGACAATTATAATAACAGTAGTCCCAGAGTAGTCCCGGTAGAAGTGCAAAGGGGGAGACCCATTCACAACACTAAAAGAATCCTAGAACTCTTGTTACTGTATTGTACATGAGCACATGTGTGAGTGGAATAGAACAGAATAGAAATCTGTTTATCTTTTGAAGGAATAATGGGGCAGAATGGAGTATGCCTGGCTGTCAAATAGAAGAATAAGTGAGAAAGAAACAAGCAAGTAAGTAAGTCAGAGATATTGTTAATTTATTATAGAAAGCTGGTTTTATATTTGTTTATAGATCCAGTAAATTTTTAAGATCTTGTGGAAATGTGCCAGAGAGATCTATTTGGCCCTCAGTCACCAAACTAAGTACTACAATAACAACTAAACATTACAATTAAGCACAACTGTGTAAAGCTTAGAAACAGCAACACAGAAAACAGTTCTGTGATATATAAAAATGGTTGACAGAAAATATGCTGACAGAAATTTTTCAGATGTATAGCAAAAAATAACAAACAGTATTTGGGATCTTAAAGACTAACATGTGTTTTGTGACATAAATTGCTTATGTGTCTCTCCAGATCTGTAAGCCTACCAACCCCATAATCCCCAGACGGGGGGTTGTCATCTAACATAACTGAAGGGTAAGAAGCTGGGTGGCTAGCAATTTCCCTTTGTAAACTTCACTCCGTTTTCTTAAAATTATTTATTAAATTATCCAGGAAGAAATACTTAGCAAACACTAGTAGGAAAAGGCAAAGGTCTCTTTTACTGTGGAAGCAGCTTTATAAAAACCTAGTCCAGAACAGTTACAACTGTACAGCTGGAGGAGCCCACCAATTGCAATAACATATGAGTGGAATTTAAATTGGTTCCAGACACTGTGGTTCCTTCTCTCAAATACATCACCATCTGGAATGCAGCATTCCCTCAGACTATATTGCTTCTCCAGCTTGGCTCAGCAGGAGAGACTGGAGTCTAGAGGCACAGGAAATGAGCAGAGCAATATCCCGGGATGGGGATGGGAATCTTCAAATGGGGGAGGTTAGACTGCGGTGATTTGAAACTTTCTGGAGCCTGAAAGCCCGTAGGCAGTAGGTTAAGGATAGAAACAGAGTGGCTACGTGGCTTGGATGGTTAGTCAGAACTTTCCTGATGTGCAGAAGACAATGGCCCGAAATCCCAAACCCTCCCCCAAAGAACCATCTGCCTGCACACGATAACTGCTGGTTTTCTCTGGGCACAGGATCTGGATGAGAGACTGCTTGCAGAGGTCTCTGGTGCAAAGCATCCAATAGCAATTGCTATAACAGCAGCAGCCATCAAATCCTCTGACTATTTCTAAAACTGAGTAACAGTGCTGCTTATTAAAAAGGACTCCCTGAATGTAGAGATGGAAATTCACCCAGATTTGCTTATTCCTGGGGGAGACACATTCCTAAAACATTTTCATCTTTGGTTGATGGTTACTAAAGAGTAGATGTTCATTTTTAACTTAGCTCCTGCATCTCTCCAAAGCCTTTGAAGAACTATTTGGATGCCCAGCAAAAACCAGCACAAATATTTACTGTGCTTTTTACTTGCCTTGCAGAACTGACAGCCCACAAAGGTGTGCCAGCTCACTCTTTGAAAAAATGACTGGGAGGGAAATGACCTACCAAAACCCACATTTTCATAGGAGCTGGATGATGGAAAACGAAGAGGATGGGATCAGCTTATTGCCTGATTGCAGCTATTACAGTTGAAGAGATGTCTTACAATGTAAAGTATTGGTTGATGGTGAAGTGTGTGTGAGTAGGGAGGAGTTTGGTTGCTAGTACCCTAGTGAGTTAATGATAGAGAGATGGGGTCACATGCTCTGGACCTAAGCTGGGAAATGTTTAGTCTCTTCTCTCTGATGCAGTTCACACACAAAGCTATTTGGAAGCGATAAAAGTATTTCTGTCCCATAACCTTTTCCTTCTTCACTTTGGTGTGTATGTGCGTGGGATTACAATTATTACCTTGCATAACCCTCTTTTGCTCTGCTACCTGTTGTTTGGCTTCATCCTTTTCTCTGAACACTCCCCATCTTTTTTTAGGTTGATTATGGTCTAAGGAACATTCCCCAACCTGGTATGCACCAGAGATGTTGGGCTGCAGCTCCTAGAATTCCTTCCTGGCCAGTCAGTGGCTCTCCCGGCTGAACATTCTTGGAATTAACTTCCAGTATATCTGGAGGACGCAGAACTGGGAAGTCTACCTTAAAGCAACATTTTATTCCCAAGATAGACATAAGGGCTGTCAGCTCATGGGGCTGAATAGGGTGGCTCATCAAAAGATGCATTCAGGTTCTATGGGACTCAGTTGAAAATCTTGGTGCAAATATTAATGCACATTGATGTTTTCACATGCAATAATTACATGCACTTTAGCCACACATCTCCTCTGAGGGATCAGTGCACATGAGTCCAGTCTTTGCTTCCTTCAAGGACTAGTCAAAAAGATGAGGAATGAATCACCAGATAAATGGGACTCCTGTCATTTATTAGTCTGTGTAATAATTAACTCCCAGTCTTAGCTATCAGTGTACAAGATCCTAGGTCTTTGGAGTCCAGCAAATTAAAAATTAGCAAACTAGGCTAGAAACAGGAGTGTAGTACATGTATAGGCAGTTCAGCTGCTAAAAAAGTGTTAGTGACTATTATCTCTACAAAGGCATCTACAAAGGTGATTATGAAAATTAAAGCAGATCAATGGGAAATTTGGTGGGGCATCTGTGGGAAAGAACTAGCATTCAACATGTTGGATTTCTCAATAAAGGATTATGATACTGCCTGGCCAAGGCTTGTTAGTATATGACAATGTTCTGGACATTGTTATTTTTTGTTGGTTTTACCATTGTTTCAGTGTATGTTTTTATGGTCTCAGCATGAGTGGAATTTGCCAAGGCTGACTTGCCTGCATAAGGCCTCTGATCCCTCTCCTGCTCCTCCTTCTATTCCTGCCTGTTAATATGCAGGGAGTAAAACAAGGAGAAAGAGTGGGAGATGCCCCTGGCTGCATTTGCATGACCACTTTGCCTATCAAGTAACCCAGTTTTCTGGGTTTCCTGCAATCCTAATTCCTAATCCTACACTGGATTAGCCCAATAAACTAGGCTAAAATGTGGCTAGCCAGTTTGGTGCACAAGAACACAACCGCTGGTAGATAAGATCAGGAAAGCAGACACATGCTGATAAATAGTGGCGATCATGAGGAGGCAAGTTAGAAGAGGTGGATGCACTCAAGGAATGGATGCCCATTGAGAGTGTCTGACCCCAAATCTTCCTCTCAAAATGAAACTGGCCTTGCCCACTTGGCCTTAAACGAAACATGCAGTAGCTCCACAGGATTTAAGAGTGGGTTATTCCAAACAGTTTTGGGGAAAATGGTATAGAGTGAGTTAATCAGGTTGGCCATTATCTGGCAACAGCCAAAATCAAGGACACAGTACCAGTCCTAGGCTCCTTGAGTAGACATGTGTGGCAGTGACAAGCTGAAGTCTTTGAGTCATAGTAAATGCTGCTAACTGTAAGGTACTGCTTTATATGCTTATTTTGAAATGAGTGCATTTGGGGTTTGCTCTTTGGCAGGATTAGCACAAGACATTTTGCTGTCATGGCAAAGAAGATGGCATATTTCTCATCCCCTCCCCCAATTCATAAGAGGTGACCAGGTCAGCTGCTGAATGTTACTCCAACTCTGATAAAAAGATGATGTTCTCCACCAGAAGGCAAACAGCTAGTTTGTGGAGCACAGGACAAATCAGCCATCATTCATAACTGTTATCTTGCAGCAGAAGTGAAAGGTCATGGAACCCAAGAGGACACTTGCGCCTCCTAACTCTCCCCACTACCTCATGCAGCTGGCTGCAGCTGGCAAAACTGAAGCCAAAACCAAGGACAGGCGTGGTTGTGGTCATTTGTCAGGAGGAAGTCAGTGGGCAGGAACAGGTATTCATCTTTCCCATGCAGGAAGATGGTTACAATTGGCCATACTTTGAGGGAAGGGAGAGGTGGGGAAAACAATGAGAGGCTCTTTTGCAGGAAAGAAACAGTAGAGATGGAAATGGACAACACCCCTTCCCCAGCCTGTTGATGAATTCTCCCCTAGAAATGCCCCCTCCTGCCTTCACACAAAGCAGAAACAGGGCAGAGGTCCAGGAAATGCCTCATAATGTAGGGTTCTGTTCTGGTTTTGTTCATACACATACCCAGGCTAGGCAGAATAACAACTGATATAAACCAAAGCCTGCACCCTTTCTTAAATATTTCTTTTTATGTCTCAGATTTAAGCTCTTTCACACATTACAAATCTAAAGCCTTTGTTTATAAAACGTGCTTACTTCAATTTTTCTAACATGGCCTGAAGCGTCCAGTTTCTTGTCCTTTGCTGGGGAAAAGACAGCAAGTCCAAGTTCCTTGCTTTAGTTCCAGCAGCACTAAGAACTTGGTGGCAAATTGGGCCAGAACTTGACACCAGCAGCTGGTCCAAAGCCAGGAAGAATCTGGGCTTTTCAAGCTCCTGCCCACTGCCCTCCCACAGTGAAGATGATAAGAAACTCAGCACTCAGAAATAGAGTCTGGACTTCAGAGGTGTGGGATCCAGGATTTCTTGGTGGAAATGTGAATTATGTCTCAAAAGTTATTTTGGGGGGGGGGGGGACTTCAGCATGGGTATAGTTGTCAAAGAGAGAGAAAGGGGGAGAGAGAATAAAATAAGACCTCGGAAACAGAGGCTCTTACTGCCTCTACCTCTCCTTGTCCAGTTCTGAACGTTTGTCCAACTGGTTGGAAAGGTTTCATGAAGAATCTGCCTGATATCCTTGAATCTAAGATTTCATTTCAAAGAGGATGTATGAGAGAAGAATCACTGCATTAAGTCCTAGTCAGCATTAAATAACATACTTTGATGACCAACTAACTGCTGCAATAGGAAAAAGAGATATGTTTAGATTTGAAGCTCCCCCTTCCTTCCCATTTAGAGCTTCCATGTGTAGCACATGACACTGATGTCTACATACCTTTTCTTCTCAAATCACTTTTATGATGAGTTTTAAAATTAACAGTCTGCACCCTTGCACTTTGCACCAGCTTCCAAATGTTCTTCAAGGGCAGCCCCATTGCAATAGTTCAGTGTGGAGGAACAAGGGCATGAGTGACCATGAGCAGGGCCTCCCAGTCCAAGAACGGGCATAACTGATGCACAATATGAAGCTGTGCAAAAGCCCTCATAGCCACAGCTGAGGGTAAAGGACGGGCAGCCTTTCCAATTGCATTTGCTCTCCCAGTATTCCTGGACTAGGCAGGGATGGGTGGCCTTGTCTGCAGGGAATCCTTTGCTGGATTCATTAATGTATAGTCACATACCAGTGATTGTGAGAAAAAGCTTTTGACCAGTGGTATCTCAATAATAAAACAGGTTTCTGGATAGATTCTTGAACTGGGAACTGGAAGATAAAAAGAAGAGATGATAAACTGGATATAACCTAATCCAAATATGTGGATAGTAGAGATGGGAGATGAAATTGCCCAGCTGGGCATAGGAAGGGTGAATAGATGATACTTTTCAAAATGGTTGAAAAAAGTTTGCTACGTCATCATACTGACATACACAATGGTCACCTATTGTTATAACAATAATAATCGCGCAAGCATTTGAAAAATTTGGTAATAGCAGCTTAAGTGTGCCATATTACTTTAAATATACTGGGAAGTATGCCAGCTTTTCTCTACTACATTCCTGTTGTCACAGGTGGCCTCCAAGCCTACCTCAGACCTTCATCTAAGGTTGCCTCCAAACTGAACCAGTGAGCTGATGGCATTTTGCGCTCAGGCAGTAAGATGGTTTTCCAAATCAAAATGACTTACTTCAATACTCCAGTTTCGAAATCCAATAAAATCCATTCAAAGATGCAAATCAAACAGACAATTTTAATCAGATTTGATCTGATTCACAAATCCCTATCAGAAGCCATCTATTTAAGGACCCCTATCTGGGAATAAACTTCATTAAATTCAAAGGAACTCATCCAATATATAGGAATAATACTGCAAAAGTTCCTAGATCTTTATCTAGAGTGTAAGAAATAATTAATCTATGCAGAATGCAAAGGAAGGCAGAGCTCTTATATTCTGAATAGGTATTTAAAGGGGAATTTTGGAATGTGAAGCTTGCTGAGCAGAAAAAAACTCAACTTTATGATGCAGTACATTGACTCAAGCAGTGCTTTTCAATCTGTGTTATTGATGGATGAAGGGAGTTGTAGTATAATACATCTGGAGGGGCTACCAGGTTAGGAAAGGCTCTATTAGAACAAACGCTCATATTAATGACATTATTTAGTGCCATATTCATGATCACTAATGCAGATCAGAATTCTCACTTCATCCATAAAAGTGCATGGAAAGAAGATAACCTATTCAATCATGTGCATCACAATGTGATTAATAGTTAATGACAGATAATAAGGGATGGATCTGCACATTGAGGTTCCTGGCTTTGTAATGTTTGCAGTGCTTCCTACTAGCTATACAAAACTATGCAAAAGTGATCACTTCCAGGAATACAATTACAGTGAGCCCACTATGGAGTTAGCTTTGCAGAGGGATCTAGCTCTACTTTTCCTGCTTATATTCTTAAAATATATAAATGAAAGTAGATAAGAAATGTTCAAGTATTAGCATAGTCCTGACTCAGTTTAATTTTAAGATTAGAGCCTGAGGGTATTTTTGTAAGATGTGAATAATCGGATGGTTCTTGGAGACATGCTCAGTAAAGATTTCTAAACATGGCCTTCCCAACACCCCATGGCTTAGATCTCCCTTTGAATATATACATATGCAAAGAAAAGGGCAAGCAGGTCAAATCATGGCTCTCTTCTCTCCCATTTTATCCTCATAACATCCCTCTGAAGTAGGCTGGCAAAGAATGGCTGGCCAAGGCCCACAAACTGAATGGGAACTATCTAAATGTGGACCTCGTTCAAATCTCCTAATGCATTTCACTGCACTAGCTTATGTAACTGAAGAAGAAAAGTAGAGTAGGGAAAAGTCGCATGGAAGCTGCTAGTGAGATGAGGTTAGTTTCATGTCTGAACAATAACTGATTAGGTGAAATCTCATCAGCCCAGTCCTTGCCACATAGTCCTGGCTGAGTCTCCTATGCAAGGCAGAAACGGGACTTTCTCTCAAGAAATCCATGAAGTTCAAGGAGAGAAAAATACTGCAAAACCCTGCTTTGTTCTACGTGTGAGTTGAACAATAATTCAGCATCATTCAACAGTCCAAGTCCTTCTAATACCACTTCAGATTTCAGGTGGGGAATCCTATGCTTGTTTGCAAACAGGCACACACACATATAACCTGCAAGTGGAAACCTAACATGCTATAAGAAAATAATTATCCCATACCAATGCAGAAAGTTGCCTTCTAGTGGGTTTTCTTCCAATAAGAAAAGTGGTTTGTGTTTGTTAAGAATTATATCCTGCCTTTTTTCCAGGCATTCAAGACAGCTTAGACTAGGGATCTCCCACAACAATAACCCCATGAGACTGGTGGGGCTGAGATAGACTTTGGACTGGCCCAAAGTCACCCAGTGGATTTCCATGGCTGAGGGTGGACTTGAACCTGGGTCTCTCCCTAGTCTTTGTCCAGTACTTTGACCACTATACCACACTGGCTCTCAGCTGGTTTGTAGTCTGGATGACATGTGCTTATTAAAGTACATACAGCTGTTTGTGAGGTATTTAAAATAAATCAAAAGTCTTTCTTGAGCCAACCTTGACTTCAGAGGTTGACTGAGAAATAGACTACTCGGGGAAGTTGAAAAATTATCCTGAAAGAAAAAATTATCCTGAAAGAAAGCAAAGCCAAGCCACTTCTCTGTTTATTGCCAAGAAAACAAGAGCAGGGATTGAGTTTGACTTGAGCTCAAATCTTTTTATTTAAAAATTGTACATTGAATCCACTATTTGGCATGCTCCCTCTGCATCACTACTGGGGCCAAACATAGCAGACAGATTTTACATATTCAAAAAATGGTATACTGAACAAGTGAAAGAAGGAAGATTCTTAGGCATTGTGGCCTGTTAATGGTACCCTAGTTATTTGCTTATTTCTTATTCAGAAAGGCCTCTTATGTAGACCAAGTCCTTTCGGAGGTAAAAGTCCAACAAAGCAGAAGAAAATGCAAGGAAGGTGGTTTTCTTCTCTACATTTCTGCACCAGCAAAAGACCAAAAACCTGCAGCTGTAATGAAACATCTCCTCTTTCATCTTGGCACCTCATTAGTTAGGCTGAAACTTATGCTGGTGCAGGAGGCCTCTAAGAAGAGCTCTGCTGAATCAGTGCAACAGCACCCTCCCACCTTTGCTCCCCTGCTAATCTGTAGAATCGATTTGAAAACTTCTTAAAGCCATCTGAGTTGGTGATCATCAGAATAGCGCTTTTTCTGAAGACAATGCTGCATCACAGGCTCTGCTAACCCTAGTGCTGGATTCAGCAGGTATGCAAGGACCCCTCATTCTCCCCCCATAATAGTCTTTTCTGAAGCTGTTTATGATCAGCCTTTGGAGCCCCCTTGTGGTAAAGCTTCGCCTTTTCACATTTAAAACATGGAATGGAGAGGAAAGAAGGAATTTCCCGCATGGAGTAAAGTTTGGTGATTTTGCATTCTGAACAGTAGCCTTGGAGTATGAATAGGCAACCAAACCCCGGGGGCTATTTTCGGCCACCTTTGAGCAGAGGATTCCCCAGTGTTCACTAGGACCACCATTATTTATGTCAGTGTTTTTCAAACGTGGCAACTTTAAGATGTGTGGACAGCATGCTGGCTGGAGAATTCTGGGAGTTGAAGTCCACACAACTTAAAGATGCCAAGTTTGAGAAATGCTGATTTGGGTAGCTCAGTCCTTTGCTCCCAAATCAAAAAAAGTATGAAAGAAAACAGAGATTTTGAGCCAAGAGATAGGCAAATATATGTAGTTCAGCTACAGAGTATTAAAAAAAAGTCCAAACTGCTTCAAGCGCATTGTGAGAGTCAGTGTGTTTCTGGGAATCTGTCAAGGGCTCTATCTCAACACGTATGTGACAGCCTCACAACAACAGGCATTACACTCCTTACACTAGTATTGGACCCACACACTCCTAGAGGCCATTTTTGTTCGGCTGAGGCATATTTTGAAGTATGACCCGGAAAATGGCTTGAACAAAGACAGCAACAAAACACAAAGGTACAAAGGAAAATATGTACTAATACCGTAAGAATAATAATTAATATGATATAAATAAATACATATAAATAATACATAAATATAAATAATAAACATGATATAAATATGATAAATAAGCAAATAATAGGTCTGTCCCTTTCGGGGCTCTGGAAACCCTGAAGGTTTTATCAGCTCACAGGCTTCCAGCAAAGTCTCAGTCCCTCAGGTTTCCCTTGATATCTTCGCTCCCACAGGAGATCCGTTGCTTCTCTGATAATATTTGCTCACTAGTTGCATGTTCATTACTAATTTTGGTAGTAATCTGGTGAATATTTCTTTATTTACAGTTCTCTGTTTGCTTGCTGACTGTTCTGCTCATCGTTTGCTCAGCTTGCTAGCATGTTTTTTGCAGCCGGGTTGTGTGTCTTTTAATGTTAGGTGCTTTAAGCGGCTTGAACGTCTAACTGCAAAAGAGGGCTATAAATATTTTGAATACTTTACTGCACTGAAAACCACTGTGTTCTATTATGGCTGCTGTACAGTGACCATATTTTCTTGGAAAAAATAAAAGACAAACCTGAAAAAGGGGCAAATCGGAAAGAGGTTCATGAGGATAAAAAAACTGTTTATGCCGATGACTTTGCTTCACAAAGGAAGATTCAAGAGCAAAGACAAGAAAATAAATAATTAAATTAAATAAATATATAGACAGCTTTCTGAAATAAAGGACTGTCCTTTATAATAAAGGACATATAGTCACTGTAATTAATCACTGAGAGATTAAAAACATAGTCAAGAATGTCAAGAAATGTTATTCCTGTGTGTAATGGCTCTCATATAGGCTACATTTAACCTGGGAGATTCTCACCCCCATTTACTCTATGGATTTTTTAAAAATGCTTTCAAACTGACAGCCAGTTAATGTGTAAACCATTTGCTCCACATATATTCCTAAATAATGATATTGTGTTATTCATTTATTCAGCACATGTATATCCTGCTTTTCAGACAGTTGTCCACACAAAGTGACGTATCAACAGTAAAGGGGAAAGTTGCAAATATATAGGAAAAGATTTAAAAACAACCCAATATGAACTGAAGAAATTCAGCTAAGATTAAGATTGCCAAATTTGGACAAATACATTCTTCAAACTATTTCTTCCTGTCTCCATTCCCAGTATTTGATAGTTGTCTTCACTCCAGATGCCTCCCCCACCACCAAATTGATCTACAGGGGTTTATGATGAGGCAATATGGGGGAGGGGGGGATGCCCATTGTATTTGCATGTATTTTTAATTTCTAAATTTCCGTGCATCCTCTTTGGAAGAAAAATGCCTCTAATATTTCCTTATCTTTCTGATTGTCTAGAAGCATACTTTCAACATCGCATACGTCTGAATGGAGCTAACCTTTCCTAATCTAGGAAAAAGCATATCAAATGTTTTATATGGGATTGGTGCAGCCTTTCTATTTACACAGGTGCATAGGACAGAGAATTCCTGTGTGTAGTCAGTCTTTAAGTTGCTGACAGAAGCAGCTCCACAAACCCCCACGAGATGGAGCTGAGCTGTGTACACAGAATGTACCTCGCTCATTCTTTCAAATCTGAAATAGGACTAATCACAACTTCCTTTTCTCCAGCTCTTTCTCTCTATATCATCGGGCAGCTTCCAGAAATGTGACTCCTAGCATTAATAGTTGTTGATTCTCCAGTGAAATCTGCAATATATATTACTTGTAGACTAGTGGAAAAGCACAAATTACCCCATATATTTATAATCTGTGTACTGATCACATCTTTGTCCACAAATTTGGTTAAGAATTCCCAAATAATCTGTGTCTAGTTCTAATGAATAGCAAAAAGATAGCTCATTATGAAAGGTTAGTTATGTTAAAATTAGACTGAAGTGAAGCAGAAAGACAGAGGATGAGCTCTGTTTTTGGAAATACTAATAGATCATCACTGTGACAGTGTTGGTCCTTCATCTGCTTCAGCTCATGGCCAGGTGGTTCATTCAATGCCATGGTCTCTGTTTAGACCAAATTTACCTTACACATAGGATACTGTCTTTAATTATCATTATCTTCATGCCTAATATATTTAAATTAAAACTTAGCTCTGAGATGGAATACTAATATAATCAGCACTCCCTCTTATAGTACTTTCAGGTGCTAGGAGGTGATTTCTGTGCATCCAGAATGGGAACACAGAGAAATAAGGAACATCAGCAAATTTGGTGGCATCCATGGGTTTGAGAAAATATCAGACACAGACTACGTAAGTGTAAGAAAAGTAAATGTTGGAAAGGCCACATGTTTGGAGTTACATATTCCAGTTGTTTCTGTATTTGTTTGTTTTCACTCCATTTTCTTTTGGCAAATATGAACAGGTTCAAAATGTAGCTCCTTAATTTGTGTGCCCTTGATATAGAGGGGGAAAAAAACTTTTTTCCTACCCAGTAATCCCTTAGAAGAAGCACAGATTACCCCTTCCCCTCTTTGCCATTTCTAATGAATTTCTCAATTTGATCTGATCTGAAAATCGAGTCTAATCAATTTTATAATGACTTAATTTCAAGATATTGATAGAAAATTACCTTTTTCTTTATGTCAATGCTATGTCCGCAACTAAACTGATAGTACTGCAACTTTGAAACACATTTCATGTTGCAGCACCCAGAAGTCATGATTGTTCTTTAGCCAGTATAAAGAATACCATTTTTAAAGGGAAAGAGTATCAAGAACGGTGGACTACATGTCATGTGTTCTATAAGTTTGATAGTCACAGTGCCAATACGTGTGTAGATCCATCCATCTGTAAAACTTTCACAAAACTTATCCCTCAAACAGAACTTCCATGTCACCTTATCAAACACAAGATGAAGGAGATATATCCTCTATCTGAACAGGAAGAAATGGTTGGAAATTGTACGGAAATATTAAAAGAAACTTCCAAAAAGTACTGTAAGGGTTTGATAGTTGAACAGCCTGCCATGGTAGTCTCTTCTTTGCAGAAGGTAGTGAAGAAAGAGTTTATGAACAACTGTCAGAGTTAAATCTACACAGCAGAACCTGCTTGGAACAGCAAAATTTGACTAGATAACTTCTCGGGGTCCTTTCCAATGCTACAGTTCTATGATTAGGCAGAGCCCTCCTTGCATGTAGAACATGTTAACTGATGAAGTGATGTGATAGCACATAAAGATCAGCACGCACCTGGAAATCAAACCTGGGTTCAAGAACTTGGAGGCCACAATGTCCCAGCTCACAGCAAGACGTAGTTTGCGCCTGTGTGGGTTGAGCTCCATCCAATATGACAACCCCCTTATAAACTTTGTGGAAAATTCCAGCCCCACTTAATCCTGGGGTTTCTTAAAAACTATGACATTTCAGAAAGATCCAAACAGGAAAGAATTAGTGTGATAAATGCCTTTCTTCTTGCGGAGGCCACGGCTGTGCCAGGAGTCAGCCAGCAGGAACAGCCACAGCTGAAGGGCCACCCCCTGTTTCCCCTCTCCCAGGCTGCTGCCTCTCTAAACACACAAGGCTTACTCAGAAGATTAGGAAAGAGCACAGCAAAAGTCCACAGAGTGCCTTTTGTAATGGGAGTGGGATTAAGACATCAAGTGACCAGCTGTGGCTCCCAAGTGGGTTTTAGGCTTCTTAGAGCACCAGGTCACTGTCAGGTTCAATCAGCCACACGCCATAGAGGTGAGAAGAGGTGGAGCACTGAGTGTGCTGCAAAGGAACCTTGCTGGAATCCACACCAGGCCCATCTTCTCAGCTCTGAGGGACTGGGACAGAACCTATTGTTGTAAGTAGCTCCTCTGTTGTTATTGTATGTGGAGGACCTGCTTTATGTTTCTGTCTTTTTTACTTGGACAAATGTATCTGTGACAGTGGAGGTGAGTACCAATTCTCTGTGTTCATCAAATCATTACGAGATGCATGATTTGAAAATGAATAATTTGAAATGAACCGAGGAGAGGAAGGACAGAGCAGATCCTGCATTTTTCCAGGATCCACAAGAGGGATGGGAGCTTCAGTAAGTCTAGCTTTTCTTGCTTACACTGGTAAAGCTGTACCTGTCACACTCATATCCATCCTGCAGCCAAGTATAAAGTGGATCATTTTTAGGTACCTGGTCATCCTACTGAGAACCTAGTGTGTTGTTTTGTTTTCTTTGATGAATCATTGGTGTTTTCAATCTTTTATTAGAGTTCTCCAAAATGTAAATATTCTTATTGAACATTTACACTGAATTAATTAAATTAAAGATTCTTTTGGAATGTTTGGGAGCTGCTGCCTTTTGCACCTAAATAATCATTTTTAAGCTACAATTGGCTTGTGTTCTCTAAGATCTATAAAACATATTGAATATAATGGCTTCTGCTTGGGATCATGGCTCTTTGTTCCAGATTGCCAAATCTGGGGAAAAAGAACATCTTGTCAGTGTATATATAGCATAATATGCTTTATAGATTGCTGTCACCATTCCATGCAGTAGGAAAATCTGTCTTTAACCACACTGGCTGTATTTAGGAATGCCAATGTAGACTGCACCCTTATAAGAAAAAAGGAAAATGAATTTAAAAGAAGATGAATTTGTGTTGTTTAATTTTTGAAGTGAGACTTTCATTTTTGAAGATATATGTTAGATTATCTGCCTTTATGAGAGAATTTATAGAATTGGTCACTCCTTACATTTATAAGGAATTTGCCAGGGGGGAGTCTTGCAGAAGAAATCACTAGAACTGTGTGGCCTAAGATTAATCTGTCTACCAACCGAGCAGCCTGCCTTTTTACTTTTAGAAAATATTATGATCATTCCCTCATCAGCTGTCTTTGTCCCAATGTGTATGTGTTGGAAGAACGAGATCTTGGGCTATAGAACTGGCCCACAGAAAAAGTGTGCATTGATAATCCAAGGTGCTTCCCATGGAGGATTTTTACTGTCAAAAAGTGGTCATGCAGCCTTTCCTTCCATAACAGATTTCTTTTCTTTCTTTCTTTTTTGTTCCAAGGAACACCAGAGGAGGGGAAAGTAGTGGGGAAACAGCAGGATTATCAGTGGAAGATGAGGCTTGCCTCTCTCCTTATAAAATTCCATGAATGAAATGGGGCAACTGAACAACAAAAACCTTGTCTAGAAGCATCTTTTGTCTCTCCTTGCCAGCTCTGCAAGGTGCGGTTAAAGGATGTCCTCTCTGCTAGTGGACTATCCCTCCTTCTTAGCAGCCTGAACATCCAATAAACTGAAGGATGTTCTGTAGCTTTGCTGCATTACATAAGGAGACAGTATAGCTTTTGAATCTGCTCTCTACTCTGTTCCTAGAAATACGATCTGGCAAAAATTCATGGGCATTATTTACACAGACATGACTTGAAGTTTTCCATGTTTGGTAAAAATGAGAACTCTGCATGTGCATTTCACGGTAGCAAATCTACCTGAATGCAGTGACAAAACAAAAGAAGTAATAAAACGAGTACACAAATCAGTAATATCTGCAAATGGTCCTCAAGTTCCCAATGTCTGCATGGAAAGCATTATTTTTTTTTATTGTTACTCTATTATTTATACCCCTACATTAAGATCCCTGTAGACTCAATGCGTGCTGTGACTCTGGCTGAAGTAACACTGATATAGTCTCCTCAAAGTACAGAAAGGCAGTAAAGATGTAACGTACACATTAGTTCCCCACCAAATAATATTGCCAAGAGAAAAAGAGAGATACCTGCCAAGCTACCTGCTATATGATAAGGAGAGAACCCCCCAACATTTAAGAACTGAGTAGTATTGTGTGCCTGAAAGGTTCTAATAATGCATTTCTATTTATAACACAGATGCCCATTACACTATTCCCTTTCAGGGTAAGCAGTGATAGGCAAAGTGCAAAACAAGAGCAAGAAATTGTAAGCCAAAGAGGCTAAAGCATGAGATAAGAAACAGAAGAAAATACAGATAAATTTGGTTTGCATCAAATCATTCATTATACTTCTCCTGGAAACCTTTTATGGACTTTTTGCTGAAAATGGAAAAGAAATGAATTGGTGATTTATGGATTTGCTGATTAAAAAGGGTTGAATATGAGAAGAAGAGAACCATGTTGTAACTTTAAAGAGGGAGGAAAGATTTGTTTGTAACTGCTGTAAAGAAGATTGGAAGTCTTTATATATCTTTTCTTTTTCCTTTTTTCTACCTGCACTGTCCTTTCTACTTCTTCTTTTATCTTTTATCTCTTTCTTTCTTAATTTCACTCTATATAATTTCATGTTTATCTTTTACTTATATGAGTATCTTTAATAAAGTTTATTTTTAAAAAGCCATTCATTATACTTCTCCATACCTCATCAACTCCATCTGACAACTTAATAAGTCTTCTCCTTCCTCTTTACCCTTTCATTCTTCCTTAATATGAAATTTGATCCTTGTTCCTTCTCCATATATGCCCAAACCACTCACCTTTCTATTCAGCACCCATTCATTTTTCTTTTCTTGTTTTACCACTTCTTACATACCCCATTCCCACTGCATTCAACTCACTTATATGTTTCTCCTGACATACCCCACTTTTGCTTCCAGATAACAATGGGCAAAAGCACTTCCATAAACAACCATTTTCATTTCTTTTGACAACCATGTATTCCTTACAACAGCAGATCACATACTACCCACTATTTTTCCACCGGCATTTGCACTTACAATTTTCTATCCAAGAGTCTTTTCAAATTCAAGCAATCTATAAATGTTATTAATAAGTAAACACATTTTCTGATCTTTAGTAAACATTCTACCAAGGTATACAAGTTCATCTACTTGCTCCAGTTTTTCCCCATTTATATATAATATATCATTCAATATTTCAGTTTTCATTTTTGGTCATCATATACCTCCAGCAGACCTTAGGCAGAAACACAATATAAACACTAGAACATTATGAAAAGCATCTAATCCATCATGTTGAGCAACTCCAGGCATGATGCGGCTGAGCCAGGAGAACCGTCTCAAGGAAAAATTATGACACTTACACCATCAGGAGAAAAAAATGATGTCAAAGATTGCATTCCATTTTGTTCTATCTTAGTTCTTCCTCCCTTGTGTGTCTCTGCAGGACAAGGACACGAGATGTAGAAAGTCTCTCCCATCTCATACTTTATTTTATTTCTGCACTCTGCATTGCAGTGTGTACAGATTCACCCCTTCCAGTCATCATTAGCCAAGAACAGTACTTCAAAGGAGTGTTGCTGATTCCTTTGGGCGATGTGGAAAAGGCCCTTTGGAGGATCAACATGCTTTAATCTTCCTTTTAAATCTGTAAACTCTCCTGGGCAGCAATTCAAACCAGAGTCATGGTACTGCCTAATAAATGACTTTTCCTGCATTGCCTTGTTTTGATTTCCATGCTTCAATTCTGCCCCAATTTAGGAGAAAGCTACATGGAGAAGCCTCTCTATAATGTTACCCTCCCCTTTTTTTTTTTTTTTACTACACTTGTCCTCAGAATTATTCTTAAGTTCCTTCCTTGTCTGCAAATAAATCTTTTGGCAGTCTGTTTTCATGTTTGTGTGCTCTCTCTGTGCAATTCTGAGCACAGTTTTGGGTCTCTGAAACAGCATAAAGACACCATGAGCTGGTGGGTTGATTGGCTGGCGGTTGCTTTAAAATGCTGTTTATGTGCCTTTATCACAATATTTTCTTTCCATTTTCTGGAATGTACTTTCCAATATCAGAGAGATATAGAGCTATTCTTTCTCTTTTCCCCCTCCTGCCCCCTTCTCTTTTCCCCTCATCTTCTTGTCCAGCAATTGCTGGTTTACTCTTACTAGAACCCTTGCCCGATCACTTACAGATGACTTTTGGAAGTAGGTCGGGAGCTGTATAAAGTTAGACCAAGATTATGGCTGCCCATGCTGGGTATGCTGGATATAAGATTTCCACAATGCATGTACTGTATATCAGGAAGAGTTGAGCTTGACTTAGCCCAAAGTTTGCATTTACCACTATTTGAGTTTGTGTCCTTGGAGATATGTTTATCCACGATGGACCCTGTTTGTTCCATTCTCCAGCCCGTCATGATTTTTTGTTTTTTTTGGTGTGGCCTTTCTGTGGATCTTTCCTCTTGTCTAATTCTTGCCATGCTGCTGTTTGTTTCTAGCAGGCCCTGTGATGACAGTGACATATACATACCGTGTGGCTGATGCCCGCCTGGGCACCTTCTCACAGCTTCTGCTTCAATGGAAAGGCAGCATCTACAAGCTCCTCTATTGTGAGTTCTTAATCTTCATCTCATTTTACTTTGGCATCAGCCTCATCTACAGGTGAGCATTTAAAGTTCCCCAAACCTGGATAGTTTTCTTTGTGAAAGAGAGGAGATCAGGAGGATAGCTTTGTCCCTCTTAATCTGGCTGTTACTTCTGTATCTTCTGAAGATGTGTAGTGAGCCAATGCCTCTCGAAAATTGTTTCCCACTCTCCTTTCTGCTCTCCACCCACTTCTCAACAGATAAACTGCATTAGTAAGATTTTCCTTCTGAGGGGCAATTCATAGGATGCCATCTCCCATTCCTTATTTCTGCTTTCCCGCTGTTTCTTTAGCCTCTTTCATTTCACATATACTCTAATAGAGACTAAGAACTTGAAACAATACAATTGCAAAATAATGATGGTAAATTAAAATTTCTAGATTGAAAATTCTTCCTCTTCCCCCCGCCCCAGCATGTCAAAAAAGATAAATGCTTATTTTATTTTTTATTTTTTTCCCCTCTCTCTGACCCTCCGAGCCTAAAAGCAGCAGTTAAAAATATTCACACAAACTAATTTCTCTCTGTAAAGGCCTTCCCCAACCTGGGCACCCTTCAGATGTGGACTTCAGCTCCCAGAATTCCCACAGAGTGTGGCCATTGCTGAACATTCTGGGAACTAAAAGTGCCCAGATGAAAGAAGACTGCTCTATAGCCTACTATGGAAATTGTAATTCATTGTTACCATACATGTATATATACACACAAATTACCACTTTTCTTGAAGAGAATCAAAATAGCCAGTTGATGAAAGATAAAAACAGGGTCTCCGATCTGATACAAAAGATCTAACCAATAATGGTTCATAATTGCCAACATTCCTGTAATGAACAATAAAGGAATTGCTATCTGCAGTAAAGGTTACATATTTCCCAGGTTTAAAGAACAGTCTTTTGAATGGTCAAGAAAAACTGGTACTTTCTTACAGCAGAAGTGCTGCATTAAGACATCTAGCCTGTGTGGAACAAATAAAAACAAGTGTAATTTTGCAAAACTGCAAAACTCCATAATGTACAGGAATGCACCTCTGGCTATATTAGTACACCAATTAATATTTTCTTTGTGCCCACCACTAAGAAATGTTTTTGTTGTTTTGAGACATATCCCAATATGTTTGCAGGTTAATTCTGAATGAAAGTCAAAGGCTGATGTTTGAAAAACTGGCCCTCTACTGCAATAGCTATGCTGAGCTGATACCAGTGTCTTTTGTATTAGGTAAGGTTGCAGAAATGTGAGACGAGTGGTGTGAATGGTGAAATCTCTATATGTTAGTTAATTGACTCATTTACAACAAGCACTAGCTCAAACCTTAGTGCTTAGGACAGAAAATCCAAATGGTGTTTCTAGTCCTTTATGTGATCTTTTAAAAATGAAATAAGTATTAATTAATTAGTGTTTAATGAAAACCATTAAACCAAAGTCCACCTGAACTGGCTGCCTCTAATTTTATTTATAGTCCATTCTCTCCAGTGGGTTTAACTCATTTCATTCTCACCAGAGGCAAAATAGAGATTAAAAGATAAAGTCTCGTTTGTGTTGAGTTCAACTCCTGCTGACTTCAGGGACAGATCCCTCATTTTTTTTATTGGTAACATTATGGAAGCAGGTTACTGTTTTCTTTTTTCAGATTTTTTTTTTTTTGCTTCCTACTTAGTGTAGCCCCCCGGTTTTTATTGCTCCTTTTAAAAAGATCACAAGAACTAGGGAGGGTGGGGGAAGATGATGAATGATGAATTATATTTTTAATGTATTTATTGACTGTTTGTAGCTTTGTTGTACACCACCCAGAGTCATATAAATTGAGTTATATAAATTGGTTTAATTGAGTTATATAAATTGGTTTAATAAATAAATAATACTAAGTATTATTGTTATTTTTGTTATTTTTAATTTATAGCAGGTATAATGATTTACAAACCTTTCTCCTATTGCAGAATGTTACTGCAAGACAATTTTGCAGTGCTTCTTTATTTATGACCAATATTTTTATCTCCAAGCGATCAAAAGGTTGAAAAATGTGCAGTGCTTCTCAGCAAGAGCTTAATCGAAACATTACTGACACCATTCTACCATTCAGGCAGCTATTTCTCCCAGCACAAAATCTCTGTGGTAATAATTTTGATTATTATTACATATTCTGAAAACCAAGTTGGGGCTTTCATCAAAGCCTGAAATTTGTTAGAAGAGCACATGTATTCTTGGACAATTAAATATAAAAAGTTGGATTCTGTCCACAGATAAGTGATTGACCTTGAGCTGTGCCTCACTGTCCTCTTTTCTTTCTAGGCTTTTATGTAACCTTAGTAGTGTCTCGCTGGTGGGGACAGTACGAGAGCATCCCATGGCCTGACCGCATTATGAATCTGGTTTCAAGTGGCGTGGATGGGAAGGATGAGTATGGGCGTCTTCTGCGGCGCACACTGATGCGCTACATCAATCTACTGAGTGTGCTGATCTTGCGCTCAGTCAGCACTGCAGTCTTCAAGCGATTTCCCAGCATGGAACATGTTGTGACAGCAGGTAGTGTTACACACGCTGCTCCCAGGTTCGGCTTATGGTCACTCACTCACACACTCACAGCCTGTTGAGGCACGCAGATCTTGTCAGCCCCCCTTGCTTTCTGCCTGGGTTTTCCAGATAGGTGCGGCTGGAGCAGACAGACACACAGCCCTGGTCAACAGCGGGGAAATAATTGGGGATACACACTTCCAACCGAACACTGAGGCACAAGAGGTTCTTTGTAATACACAGAGACCCAGTGAATTTAAAGTAACAGCAAAACTGTACTGGTTGCAAGGTACATTTGCTCTTTCTCATACACACACACACACACACACGCTCATCCACACTTACCCACGTCCTTCCCAACTAGGCTGCCAGACACTAGCTAGAGGAACGGAAGTTGCCAAGTCTTGATCCAAATGACTCAGATGACTCAGATAACTCAGACGACTCAGACAACTTAAAGTGGGCGGGCTTCGGGACCCCTTTTATCCCCAAAAGTCCTTGTTGGGTTGATTTACAAGTTGATGGGATTGGGGTGAGGGCTTCCATGTGCTCAGGCCCAACTTCCTCTTTCTGGTTCAGGTCCTTTGTTTTTTTCCTTAAAGATTTGCTTCCTTCTTATCTACCTCCCCAAAGGGATCCCATAGATAAGTTTCCTGGCTTTTGTCCTCTCTGCTTACGTGCCTGCTTCATCTTTAGGTTATGGCAGCTTCAGCCTAGTCTCACAGTAGGCATTGCCAAGACAGCTCAGTGGTGGCTAACTAGCTAGGATAAAATGCAATGGAAGTTGGTGCACCCCCTAATGATGCTTCTGGGAACTCCAAAGTTGACTGCAGCTGTCTCCAACTGCATGTCCTTCAGATGTGGTAGACTGTAACTCTTACCAGACCTGTCTAACAGGGGATGAAGGAAGTTATATTCCAATACATCTGGGGAACACAAAGGAAGGGAAAAATGGCTTACCAAGATGCAGACAGTGAGAGTAAATAAGTAGCGTTTAATGATTACAGTTCCATCCTACTTGCCTTTTCTCCAAAGGATCCATAGCATCATACATAGTGTTCTCTCTTTACCTATTTTATCCTACAAAGCAGCTTAGAAAGAAAGATAATGCTTGCTGAATAAGCCCACTGAATGAGCTGTAGGACTGTGACAATCTGAAATGGTCCTTGCCTGATACTCCCTTCCTAACACTGCCTCTCAATCTCACATTCAATCTATGAAGTTGGAGGGCTCAATCACTTGGAACAGTTGCAACTGTTGTTTATAGGGAATCTCAGAGTGCAGATCATAAGTAACTGGGTTTGATTTCCTTTGGGAGAATATTACTGAACCCTTATGAGGTTTATAACAGTCAGCATCCACAATCACTTAAAAATTCAGGTACTTAATATTCCTTTGTCAAGACCAACATTCTGGCTACATAACCCACATAGATAATCCTATGGATATCTATTAATCTTATTGCTGTACTGAGCAATATACTCAATCAAACTAGGAAGCCTATGCAGACTTTGATGATCACCAGTTGTGTAAAAGTATTCTTTTAAAAAGGATTACTCCAAGCAACTTGCCCAGGCCATTAAGACTCCAGCCCTTTCAGCCTCTTCTAGGTTGTTTAGTTATTTGGTATGAACTGTCTTGTCTCCATGATCTTCTATTTACAGGCTTGACTATTTCTGTCCTACATTTCTACTTAAAAAAAACAATAAAAGTAATTAGTGTAAGAACCATTCAGCTCTGAAATCAAATCCTAGATTTAACAAGGAATCCTGTAATCCAGTAAGAAGTAACCAGGTTAATGCATTGCTTCATCCTTAGACCTACCAGCAAGTGTGAAAGTTGGAGGATGTTTGGAAAGGTTGTTTAAGGGGCAGAGCCATGCATTGACCAAGGAATTAGCTGTATCAGCTAAAAGGCTGGTGTACCTGACGGACCTCATGGAGGCCAGTCTGGGGGATCCAAAGGCAGTTTTTTCCCACCAAGAGAACATTTCATGTCAGGAATTTCTGCAATCACCATGGGGAGGATTTTGGCACGTTCCAGGAGGCAGGCCTTCTCTGCCGTGATGCCCATCTTGTGGAATCTTCTCCCCCGACAAGTGAGATTAGCTCCATCCTCTCAACATTCCCCAAGTCCCTCAAGATCTGGCTATGTGATCAGGCCTGGGAGTCCCAGGGGACCAGGGAGATTTTGCAGTGGCTCCCTTATTACTATCATCCCCTCCTGTTTTGTGTGCTTTTATAGTATTTTTACTTGTAATTGTTTTTATGTATTTAATCTTTTTAATTATTGTATGCTGCCCAGAGTCACTTTTATGTGAGATGGGCAGCTATATAAATATGACAAATAAATAAATAAATCAGCAGCAGCTTTCTATGATAACAGACCCACTCCCTTACTGGCAGTCTCTACTTTATTATTTATTTATTTATATTTCAAATTTGTCACTGCCCATTTCACTGTGGAGTGACTCTGGGTGCTTTACAGTAAAAATAGAATAAAACATTAATTAAAATAGATAAATATTAATTAGTTAATTAAAATATACTAAAAGCAAACTTCCTTTATAATACTTCCAAGAGGCAGATGTTAATTAGATGTTAATAAACTCACAGAGCATCATCAAGGCGCCAGCCATCCCCAGGGTTGATTGTAACTTTCCTCACTCCACGCAAGTTGGCAGAGCCAAGTCTTCAATTCTCTCTAAAAAATTAGGAGGTAGGGGCCCACCTCATCTCTGGGGCTCCTCAGTATTCCATAGGGCAGGAGCAACGGCAGAGAAGGCTCTCCTCCTAGGACCTGCCAGTCGACATTCTCTCACTGACGGGATCCGCAACATGCCTTCTCTGCTGGACTGGGTGGGACGGGTCGATGTAATGGGAGCAGCAGTAACTTTGCCAGCAGAGCCAGTGAAGTGGCATCAGCAAGCCGTCCCGTGCCTTCCAACAATCAGCTTGGGTGGGTATGAGATAGGATTTTTAATTTTGGTTGCAATGGTTTATTTCTGTCGGCTTTGTTGTTCTAAAATTAAATTTTTCCTTATTCTGTTCCTATACATTTTTATTGTTCTAAGGCTGCCTGTAAATATTTACACTGAAGAGCTGCATAGAAATGTTATTAACAGAACAGTTTAAGAAATGCTAGCACTGGAGCCCCATATTTATATTCTAAGGGATAAATCCAGTTGAACTCTCTATAGCAGTGTTTCTCAACCTTAGCAACTTTAAGATATGTAGATTTCAACTCCCAAAGTTCCCCAGCCAGCCTGGCTGGCTGGGGAATTTGGGGAGTTGAAGTCCACATATCTTACAGTTGCCAAAGTTGAGAAACACTGCTCTACAGTATAGCTAATTCTGAATAAGAACAGTAGTTGGACTTGATGGCCTAAATGCCTCCTTCCAACTATATAATTCTTATGTAAAACTATTCAACTGCAGCTCTGCAGCGTCCAATGGAAAAAAATCCCTTTCAGAATCCATCTCATGATATACTGAAAAATGTTCTCCTCCCCCACCAGAAGTGATCATTTGTGCAGATGGAGGGCATGGAAAATCATACACTGTGAATTCAGTTCAAGGGTTGTGATTTGAACTATACCTGATATGGCTGGGAGGGGCTGGGCTCTGTGATTCTGCAAATCATACTTTGCTCCATTTCCACCATAGATCCATAAAGCTGGTGCCTCTCCAGTTGGCTGCTTAGCTTCACAAACACTTTAGGAGTGAGGAAACAAATCTGCAACTCTGCTTCACTATCAGAAGTGAAATTTAATTGGACTTCCTGGTCTCATGAAGTCCAATGAAGTGAAGCATCGGCACAGCCCCAATACTATAAAGATGGATACATGAGCATCAGATTAACAAGCAAAAGAGAAATTAATTCTCTGTGTGTGTCTTTCTCCAGGACAATTTCTAGTACTGGGGCACTATCTAGTGGCCATTTTTCATTCTATTTCTGCCTTTTATTTCCCTTTGCTGTGATTCCCTGCCCCCCTTTGGCTTGGAAACTTTTATTTTTAAAAATAACAATTTTTTCAACAGAGCCCAACAGTGTGACAAATATGAAAGAGCAACTGACAAAAGAGACAGTTGAAATCTGATGATATTATTTGTCACTAAGGCACCAGGAACTCAATTTTAATGCAAAAAGAAATATACAAGAAATGGGTTTTTTTTTTTAATGAAAAGACTGTTCAAGTTTTTTTCCTCTGAAATTCAGTTCATGAAGTCCAGTTTCACAGGGGCAATTGAGGCAATTGGAAGTTCAGGGTTTTTTTCTTCCACTCAGTGGGAGTGTAGCATCAGAGATCAAGCAGGAGTGGGAGTCCCATTTATCTCCAAGCCCTGTGGTCATAGATCATAAATCTCTGTGTGTGGATCCACACTTTGTGCTAAACCACAATGTGGATTTTGTTGTGGCTTAGTGAAAGGTGTGAATGCAACCATTGTAGTTTATTCAGCAAATCATATGGCTTAGAACAAGTTCTGAACTTGTAATAGTATGTGGGAATGACCTTGCGAGACAGAGGGAAGACCCACAGGCAGGGGAACAGTTGGAGCCTGAAGTAGGAATGTGGGTGTAGCAAACATCTCAGAAGGGACCCTCCCTAGTTTCTTGGGTTGTAAAGGTGAGAGGGGAGAGAAGTACTTTCAAACTTGCAAGATTCAGTTAATGTAACCTTACAATAAAGTACAAATAGTTCATCTGGGAGTTCTTCCTGTCTGGACTACCTCACAAGGCTGACAGAACTTAGCTATTTGTTTTAACCAGAGCTTGTTGAACAAGTTACAGTGATCTGGTTCATTTATGCCACAAACCATTAATTTGCAAGCCACAATAGCTGGATTCAAATATCTCATTAAGCCAAACAAGCATATCCCATTGTGGCTTAATAGAATGAATCAGCCTAAGTGATTCAATCTGTGCAATTAGGCTACAGAGCTAATCCAGTAGGGTTCTGCTGAAAGTTTGATTTTAGATTGCAAAAAATACTTAAAAAAAAAATTGTTGAAGGAAAAATTCAGTGAAATTATCATAGAGTGAAGATTTTGTGCTTAAAAGAGGGACAAGGGATGTGTGCGAATATTCTGTTTTTCACTGTTTATCACCTCTCTAGCAGATTGATAGCTTCAGTTACATCCCAAGGGAAGTTATCATTAGAAAACTCCTCCCGTGAGACTTTTTTAAGATCAGGAAATATGGATAACTATGGTCGATGGAGAGATGAGTAAAGAAAAAACAAATTACCCAGTCTCATTACCTTACAACAATAAAAGCAGCATAAAAACTTACCATTGGAAGTTTCAAAGATACCCTAAAACACCCTGAGAATGATGTAGAAAGAAATCAGAAGCCTTTTTCAAAAGGAAAGGTCAGAGTTTGGCTAAACAATTCAAACATGAATTGTCGGTATTCCATGTTTCATACACATTAAGGATCAAACTGTGAACAACTTGTTACAAGAGCAGAAATCAGTAGAAGATAGAGGATTCTGTACCCTGAGAAACTCAGCTTTCCATTGAAATAAAAACCAAGTATCTTATCATTACAGTAGCAAAACTAGGTAAACTAAGTTGAAACAGGCAATGTCAAGAAAAGGAAGGAAGTAGCATTTCTGGAATGTGCACAACTTCTATCTTCCTAGCCCATAGAAATTATGCAAAATGTAGTAAATATCTGCAAAATTGTCTGATTTTACTATTTTATGAAGTAGCAGGATTCTACTCTTCTTGGAATGCAGTGTACAGGATATACAGAAATACACATTCTTTCTTTGTGCTAGGTCAGTTTTCCTGTGCTTTCTTTTCCACATACTTGAAAACACCAGGCTTATTATACATATCCTAAACTCACCCTTCCTGCGTACCTTGTTTCGTTTCCAAGATTGAAGTTCTGCTTCTGCTTCTGAGGAAGTGATCCGTATCTCCCTGGAGAATGAAAATCTGACCTGAGCAAGGTTCTAATGAAGTAGCTCTTTGTAACTTTAACAGCAAGAGGGTGGGCAGGTACCCAAAGGCACAGCATACCTAGTACTCAGTTTACTAGCTCAGTCAACTCTTGTAGTAGACTGCCTAGATGCAAACAAACAAAAGACAGAACAGGCTGTAAGTTTGCAACTGGATAGCTGTTCCTCAGTGGAAGTGGGCCAATCAGCTGGCCAAGCTGAAAGAGTCAGTTGATGCTCTGTCATCCACAAAAGTAGAATACACATCAAGCAGCACAAGTGTGCTAAGAAACTGTATGGCTATATAAACTATTAATGGACTATGGAGTAGAGTAACCAAAGCCAACAGTATTGTCTGAACACAATCAGGAATGTATTCACTCTCCCAGATGAACACAGATAAATCCAGGATAAAGCAAAGAGACACATATGTGAGATACACAAGAAAGGGGACTTGTGGAACTGAAATACTGCCCATTGGCAGAGATGATGGCAGATGGATTCACTAAGCTTTTGTTCAGAGATTGACTCAGATCACTTTGAGAGATGATAGGAGTGGTAGAGTAATGCATGAGTCTAGAGCCTAGGAGAAGGAATACTGCAAGTGTGACTTCAGTTGTATTGACTTTCAGCAGCTCACAACCTACCAACCACTAGGTACAGTAGGGTATAAATAAAGAATTAAGAATTTCCTCTGTGTTCCTTCTTTAGCTCTTACTGTACTTTGTCCATGAGCTTTCTAACTTCTTCCTGCCTTTATTTTTCAAGCATAGTTGCTCTCTTGATTCTCACTTGAAAGGATATTCTTAACTTGGAGTTAGGCTTTAGCCTGTCCTCCATGTATTTCCTACAATAACATCTCTTTCTGTTGAAGTTATAAAGAGATGTTTTACTAGTCCTTCTTCAGATTAGATTCCCACTTTCCAGGAATAAACAAATTGCTTCTTCCAACAGTTTTCCTCCTAGAATATGTCTTTACACGTTCAGGAATTTCAGTCATGGAACTCAAACACAAAATGGTTTCAAAGCTTACTGATACATTCGT
Organism: Liasis olivaceus; assembly: GCA_030867105.1. NCBI lineage: Eukaryota > Metazoa > Chordata > Lepidosauria > Squamata > Pythonidae > Liasis > Liasis olivaceus. The sequence goes on along the minus strand of CM061349.1, from coordinate 105,392,603 downwards.
TCTTCAAAATAGAAACTAGCTAAGTCTACAAACAGCAGAATCCCTTAACTGTCCTTTCTATCACCTCTTCCTTTCCATCTATGTAGGCCTGATGACACCAGAAGAGCACAAGAAGTTTGAGAGTTTAAATTCAGCCCATAACAAGTTTTGGATCCCATGTGTGTGGTTCTCAAACTTGGCAGTGAAGGCACGTAATGATGGACGAATCCGTGACAGTGTGCTCCTCCAAGGCATCTTGAATGTGAGTTACATATATACTGGGTGTGCCATGCTTTGAGTTCATTAACTGACCATTTTTAGCTTCTGTCAGGGGAAAAGCACCAGCAAAACAGTTGTTATAGTTCAGCCTTCTCCTGTCTAATAACATTAGAGGCCTCCTAATGTTGTCAGGTAAGGCTGTATAGCAGTTTAGATTCAGGAGAGAAAAGGTAATTTGGACTATTTGGGGGCACTCACAGAGCAATTATCAGTGATTCCTTAAAGAAGCTCCATCTTTTACTGGGCTTGCATTTCACTCCTGGGAAAAAACACATTTGGTTTCAGGGCATGTTCTGAATCTCCACTGAATCTAGATCTCTATCCAGCCCTATCATCGTATTGCAATATTCATCATTTCAGCCATTGGACCTGCTGACTATAGGTTGTAGAAGAAGTAACACTATTAATCTTGATAGCACTGTGGTGGGAAAGGTTGCCATAGAGCAGTGTTTCTCAACCTCAGCAACTTTAAGATGTGTGGACTTCAACACCAGAATTCCCCAGCCAGCCTGGGAATTCTGGGAGTTGAGGTCCACACATCTTAAAGTTGCTGAGGTTGAGAAACTCTGCCATAGACTATCAAGAATGGATAGAATGACAGGAAATATAGAATCAGGAGGATCAATGTAGAGAAGTTATCAAGGTCTTACTATATCTTTCCAATTCTAAACTGGAAAGAAAAAATTCTTGTGGAAAAAAACTGTTGACTGTGTTCACTTTTATTCTCTCCTAGGGCCAAAACAGCCTGATCTAAATAAAAACACCTCGGTAACACACTTTTCAGAGATTGCTGATCAGGCACATGGATAAAAAATCTAATGGTCCTTGTCCTTCCTTCCACCAGGAAATGAACACGTTGCGCAGCCAGTGTGGACGTCTTTATGGATATGATTGGATCAGTATTCCCTTGGTCTACACACAGGTGAGAATTGGACTTCAACTGTATTTTTTTCTTTGACTGCAACCAGAATTACATCCCATTTATGTGTCAAGGAAATACATCTCTTATGCGCCTCATATTAGGCCATTCTTACTCCTTAGTTGAACTGCTGTCTAACCATACGGCAGTGTTGGTACACTCTGGGTTCCTTCAATTAAACAATGTCATCTATTGAGTCCTTGGAAATACAGCTTCTCTGTAGTAGCATCTGCCCTCTGGGACAAGGTTCCCCCCAAGATCCAGATGGCCTCCACCCTGCTATCATTTAGAAGGGCCTTGAAGACCTGTCTCTTCACCTAGGCCAGTGTTGTCCAAACTTAGCCACTTTAAGATGAGTGGACTTCAACTCCCAGAATTCCCCAGCCAGCCATGTTGAAGTCCACTCATCTTAAAGTGGCCAAGTTTGGACAACACTGACCTAGGCCTTTGGCAAGGGAGAATGAGATCCCTTGCTTCACTGTGCTTACCGTCTTTTATCTTTATCTTTTATTGATTTTATTGTAATTTCTTTGATTGTTGTGAGCCACCCAGAATTGTTGAGAGTCAGGCAGCATTATTATTATTATTATTGTTGGTTGCAAAGTCAGCCAGATGTTTAGACTGGATTTGGCACTTTTATCCATTTCTCAAATCCTTCCCAAGGTTGTTGCTTGATGGTGTTAAAGGTCATTGCAGGATGTAAGCTGTTCCAAGTAAAGCTGCCTTTTGCAATTGACTGATGATGATTTTGTCAATGCTTATGGTGTTCAAGTGGTGCTCCAGATGTTTTGGGATTGCACCCAAGACGCCTATTACTATTGGTACTATCTTTGCTTTCTTCTGCCACAGTCATTCTACATCTATTTGCAGGTCTTTGTATTTTGTGATTTTCTCCAGTTCTTTCTCTTCTATTCTGCTGTCTCCAGGTATTGCAGTGTCCCCTATCCAGACTTTTTTGTCTGTCTTATCAACAATTATCAAGTCTGGGGTGTTGTGTGGCAAGTGCTTGTCTGTTTGAATTCTAAAGTCCCAGAGCACTTTAGCTTCTTCATTTTCTATTACTTTGTTTTGTGGCCCCACCAGTTCTTGCTTGCTTTTATCATTATTACTTGTACCCATTGCAGATCCGAACTGCTTGTTCCCATTGCCTTTATTTGTCTCTGTTTCTGGTCACTGCCACTCAGCTGACTTCCCTCCTAGTGAAAGGGTATAAAGCCTAACAGACTGAGATATGCTTGGATGGTGTTGGAATAAGAAGGAAAATTACTTTAACACTAAGGATGTCTTAAGGCAGCTTCAGTTATGGGTTGGGGATGAGATGAAGCCAACATCAGGGGGATCTGGCAGAAAAAATATATTGCTAGAGCATGTATGTGCCACAGTTAAGAGTGAGTGGGGAATGGCCACTGTGTATTTAAGTCAAAATGGTTATATGCACCATTTTGTATGTGACAGTTGTATGCACCGTCACATACAAAGCACACTTTTTAATTTATTTATATATATATTTTCTGTAGAAAAACAGGTGGCTTTTCATGACGTTCCAACAGTCATGCTTTCTCTGGAGTCTTAACAGCAGTTTCTCAGCTATTGGCAAACCATCCAATGGCCTTTAGTGATAGCAACCTGCATGCAGAGAACACTGTTATCAACTTCAGGCACCAGGCAGTTGTTCATCTCCACCCAAACCACAGCCAACTGTTTAGATAATGAACTTTGTTAGATTCTGCTGTGCAGTGGAAGCAGAACCCGCTCCTTGTGGACCAATAAGATTAATGGGAAATTCATAGTCAGCAGAGCTAAGTTTCCTGCAAATCAGAACCCAAAGCAGATGAAACCAAGACCTGATGTCCATGAGAATTTGTTTGGTGTTGAAAGTCACAGTGTTTATGGAAGCCGTATCACTGGTGGAGAGTCTTTGTTGCTAGAAACAGAATTGAGTAGAGTGGATGAAAGGCACCTTGTCTTGCATATTCTCCAGGTGCCTTTACATTCACTGTTCCGTTGAAGATAAGGCAGCACTTGCTTCCTCTGTCCATTTCACCTCCACTCTTTTGTTGACATCTCTTTTTCTCACTGGCTGTGTTGTGCATTTGGAATCCTGTTTGCTCTAGCAGGTGGAGTAAAGAGTAAAAGAGCAGAAACTGCTGCTTTAAATTACCTGCTTAAAGAAACAGGTAACTGTGCAACAAGGTAACAAGTCTGTCAGTGTAATATAGAACAATAATAAGTTTTGCCACAGTACACTAGCACAAGCTCCAAATAAAGGTTTATTTCTAGTGGTCTGTGAATAAATCTCTTATTGCAGGATGGCATTTGATGTTTCTGTTTAAGTGTCAGTTGCTAACAAAAGAATTATTAAAAGAGATCAATGTGTAGTCTTGCACACATAGATTCTAGCAGAGGTTCAAATTTATCTTTGTGTTATAGAAATTTAAGCAATGGCAGGAACAAAATTCTGATTCCAGGCTGTCAGTGATGTAGAATTTATATGGAATATTAGCTGTGGTAATCATAGGAATGTCCAAACTTGGATGCAAAGATATAGAAAGAACAGTGTACAAACTAGTTAAATTCAGTCTGGATTAAGCAGAAAACAAATACAAAAATGGGATGTAGCTCTTCAAAATCTTCATAGCTTTCCAAACAATTTTCTTCCTCCTGAGACTAACTCTGTTTTCTTTTAGTACTTTATTAATCCTAGCTGTACCACGAAAGATCTTTATTTCCCCATCAGGGAAGGGAGTGAACCAGGCAAGTGTAGGAGGATATAAATTTAAGGTTGTAAATAGAATGAAATATGCACTCAGATACTCGGGAAAGTAGGCAAAGCTTCTATAGAGAAAAGGTTATAATTGAGTTGCATCAGCATTGTCTAAATAAGCAAAAGAGAGGGCATTGTGATGTGGCTTGCAGCAGATGCTTAGAAATCTGTGGCTCATAAGTGATATGACATTAGCAAAAACACAAACAGTGAAAGAGATGTGATGTGACAAATTGTGCTTGTTGAAGACATTAAATTTAACCTCTTGAACTGGTGACTTCAGTGTAGATAATGGTATTTCTGCCCCTATAGAAGCATGCTTTGGAATGAGTTGTAGTTCAGTACTGCTCCTCAGTACAAAATTACCCCTAGTAAACCAGGGTGTTTCAAGAGATCCTAACAATGTTTCTTTCTCCAAGGTTGTCACAGTAGCTGTTTACAGCTTCTTCTTTGCATGTTTAATTGGCCGTCAGTTCCTGGATCCAGCCAAGAGGTACCCTGGCCATGAAATGGACTTCTATGTGCCCATTTTCACCTTCTTGCAGTTTTTCTTCTATGCTGGCTGGCTAAAGGTCAGTTCAAAACGGGGTTGTCCGCCCCCAAGGAACTTCTGTTTGCTAGGATCATATTCTGGAGCTGGTTCTTGCATCTAAAGTGCCAAAACTATGATATGCATTAGGTAGGACCAACTCAAAATTCCAGTGAGATTCAAATTGCATGTAATGGTGGTGTTATTAAATACAGGCATGCCTTTTTATATGCTATGAAGTAGATGGTGGAGGGAGGATGATTTAAAGTTTTAAAAGGGCCTGTGATGTAGCCTCTCCATCTACTCCTCTTTTACCCCAACATTCCTTAGCTCCAGCAGTGTTTTTTCCAGGCAGTTTCTAAACTCAGAAATGAAACTGATAAAAAGTTGATGAAGTTGGGAAATCTGCAAGGTCTTTCTCTAATAAATACAAATATATTGTAGCTTCCTTCTCTATAGAGTCCTAGATTACCCTATTCTACTAATTTTACTCCTTATTCCACTAACAGGGAATGTAACCTTAAATATAAGAGTGCAATATATTTTGCTGGACCACCACTGAAGTTACATTTTTCTGATCTTTTCCTTGTTCCAATTTCACAGGTAGCAGAACAGCTCATCAATCCATTTGGAGAGGATGATGATGACTTTGAAACCAATTGGCTTATTGATAGGAATCTGCAGGTGAACTTAAGGACTTAGAATATGTCCCTCTGAGATGTCTCAAGAAGAATTCTCAATAGTTCATGATATACAACTTTAGATGAAGAAATTATAGCATATATCAGAACTTAATTTACATTCCCTCTCAGCAATTCTATAGCTGTCTAGTATCCAAAGGAAATATGGCTTTGAAAAAATTTATATAATATCCTCCCTGTTGAGCATATTACTTGTCAGGTATGGTATTACCCTGTCATGAAAACCTGTATGCTTCTAGAGTAATTTCATATTTTCAACATACATTCTTTTACTAGCTTTCTGCAGGTGGATGATTTCTGAAAACTTGAAGTTTAAACAAGATCTCCCATACAGAGCTCTGACTGAGCTTTCACTCATGCTTTCTTGCCTGTTGCTCATTCTTTTGTCATTCATGAGGTCATATGACTTTTTTCTGCATCCAAAAGGCCTAATTCCACCAGTCTTACCACTTAGAAAGGGCTGCACAGCTTGTGACACATCTAACCATGAACTGAACTTTGGAGGTTTTACAAACCTCCTAGTCTTGTTGCCAGCTTGGGACTTAAGGACTTATCAAGTCATAATTCATTCTTATCTTAGTGCAGAACTCCATTATCATAAGCTGTCCAGATACTAAATGGCAGAAAGCATGTCCATAATTGTTTCTTAGATTGCAGTGGTCCCCAGATTATTAGAAATGGGTGCTTTCTCAGAACTGGAGAAATAAAGAACATTCACCTACTATGGCTGAAATAGTGTGCCATATCTTGGCAGGTCTCCCTTATGGCTGTGGATGAAATGCACCAGGACTTGCCAACCTTGCAGAAGGATCCATATTGGAATGAATCTGACCCCCAGCCACCTTATACTGCAGCAACAGCAGAATATAAACGGACATCTTTCCTTGGCTCAACTTTTGATATCAGGCAAGTGAAGCTACAGAAGGTAACCACAGAGATCCCTTTCCTGCCATAGAAAGTACACCTGCAGTGGGCTCTTACGTGTGGAACATCATGACACAGTAAATGTATTTGCCTTTCTAGTGTCACAAGAGGACTTACACACAGCACTGCAGTATGGATTGGATCTGTTCAGGGCTCCAGCCAGCCAGCCATGCCATACCTGGATATTACTGCTTCTTCTGCCTCCCTAACCCCAATAGCCAGAAATAATTCCAGGCCCACCAAGCATGCTCATTTTGTCATTTGGCTGTTCTGGGGTCCTCCCATCATTCTTTGCCACTAATTTCTTTTTCTATATATTCTGTTGAAAACATTAACAGTGTTAAAGATGAATGCATCTATTTTTTTATAATAGATAATAAATGCATCTATTTTTTTATAATAGATAATAAAAAGATACAAACTAATACAAACTAAAAAAACATTAAAAAATAGTACAGAAAATAAGGGAAAAGATAAATAGAAAAATAGAAAAGAAAAAAAAACTATAGTAAAGAAAAAGAAAAGAAATATATAAAGAAATGACTTGCCCCTTCATAACAAGAAGTATATCACTTTCAGAAATTGCTTTTTAACTGCTTTTTAACTATTAGGAACCTTTGCAATGGCAAGTTTTAGAGCACCAGGTAAGTCTCCTTCAACCCTTAGCAAAAGAAATTTTAAATGCAGGTTTAAGGATTAAAAAAAAAAGTTTCTTTTGGAATAAACAGCAAAAGGTGATTAGAACATTGATTTTGGAAATTTACAAACAGACTAAGGGTCTAGATGGATTTGAATGAAAATTTTGAAATTAATTATAAGAATCTTTCCTATAGGAAAATGCTGTTGTTTTGAATTCTTAAAGATAAATGCATCTATTATGGCATAAATCTACTTTTTCATCTGACCAGTGAACTGTACTCTTGTTATTTTTCTGCGACCTGATTAATATTGTGCCTCTGAAAGGTATATGTCTGCTGCAAACCTTGGGATTCCCCTGAAACTTTCTGATGTTTTTTCCCTCTTGTGGGTGGGTGCCACCATTTTGTCTATATTAGAATTTACAGTCAGAGAATGTATATATAGGATTGACACACCTCCATATTTCACACCAGATTAGCAACCCGAATTATTTTGTTTGACCAGTTTGTGACAATAGGAAGCTTTTTCATACGATACCCATTACAACAACTTCATTCATTCAAACCCAATTTTGTGAAGCTGCTTTTGTCAAGTTACCAAAGCAAACTGTTTCCTTTAGCCCTACTGCAGTTTTCTCCTTGAGTCTTTGTAAAACAAATATCGCTATTCAAGCATATCAAGTTGTTTACTGCCAAATAAGATTGTCTCTAAAAGGACAATGCTACAAGTCCTGAAGGATGGAATTATCACATATCACAGCTTTCAGCTTTTCTTGGTGTGATATTTAATTGTTCGTGGTTTTTTTTTCTTTTGTAAGCATGCACAGCCTTGCTGTAGTTAACTATCCAAAGCAGGATCAGCCCTATATAATTAGGCAGACTGAGGTGGAACCCTCAAGCAGCTAATTTGCTATAACATGAAAGGGAAGCAAATTCTTCAACTATTCCATTGTATGAATAGCAGTAATGATGTTGTTCCTGCTTAGGAGTTGGGGAGGCACTTGTGAGTTTCTCTGCCAAAGTGCCAAAATCACTTGGCCAAACATTGATGCTATGCATCTTGAATTGATTTTATAAAATGTAGTATTGTTGTATGCATTTGATGGAGTTAATTTTATACTGCATGGATTTCACAACTGGAAACCCCTTAGAATTTCTTTGGAAAAAAAAAAGTAGGGGATACATGAATACACAGTAATACACATAAACACACTCATAAATTTGGGAGCATCTTGCTGCTCTGCCAAAATGTTTTAGGCAATCAAGAATGATGAATGTTGGCATATTAATATCCACAAACACAGAGTTGGCATGGTTAGGCACACCTGTGAACTTCTTGGGCCTGCTTCATCTACTCCCTCCTTCTCCTGAGTATTGCTCCCCACTTGTTCCCCTATCTTCTCCCTTAGCTACAAGAGGAAGACAGAGAGGAGGAGGAGGAAAAGAAGGAGGAGTTGCATTGAGCTGGTTCTGCTCATTGGCTGTCAGTGTGGCAAGCAACAAGGAACAATAATGGGGAGGGGTAAGCAACAGCAACTGCCCTGAGGAAGAGGGGCTCTTTGAGCTACACAGCCAGTGCTCAGGGACAGGAGGACTGCTGAACCTGGAGATGGTGCTGCTGAGAGTTGCCATGGTCTCTGAAGGATTTTAAGAGGGTTGGGAGCAGAATGTTCATATAACATTCCTTCCCCTTCCTTGTGTATCTTTTGTCAGTATCATTTTCCTTCCTCCATTGTAATTTGATCATGGATCAATGGTTCAGTAAACAGAAGTGCACAGGGAAATCCCAAGTATTGAAATGACTCTTGGAATTTATTTTGCACTTGTCACCTCCACTGCTTTGAATGAAAAGTATTGATTTGTCTGGTCATATCAGGTGTGGTACCCCAGCTGCACCCTCCCCCCAAAGTCTCCACTGCAAACCTTTGATTTCAGTTCTCTTCTCCAATCCTTCACTGCATTCTACTGTTTCCTTTCTCCAGCATGCAGAAGGAAGAGATGGAATTCCAACCCCTGGAACAGATCAAAGAGAATGAGGAAGCAAACCACTCAACACCACTGTTGGGGCACATAAGCCGCTTCCTGAATGTCCAATCCCCCAGTTTTACCAGGTCACCAAGAATGAGCCTGATACATCGGAGGAATGAAAATATCCCTCCTTCTCCTTGTTATGCTTATATGGATGGGGGCAGGCCTGGGAACCCCCCAAATATTAATCAGCAAAGGGGAGACAGCTCCCCACTAGGCATCAGTTCTCAGGATCAATGGGACACTGTAGCCAGTAAACTGAGAGAATTTGATGCCTTCACATCAAGCCCTTTCTATGAGAGGCCTGGATTCTACAGTGCTCCACAGACGCCCATCAGCTCGATTCCAATGATCTTGCCATCCCAGCGTCAAAACCGAAAAAAACCTCCTGCTCTCTCCAGCATTGCTGCTTGTTCCACTTTTCTGAGGGACAACACTACCAGCCAGTCTCCTCGCAAAGTTGGTGATATGGACAGAAGTGAGCACTTGCTTGGCTCAAGATCAAAAGAGACTTTTTTGTGGCCAGCTGAAAAAAGCCAAGTTTCAGACTCATTAGTCATGTCAGTTAAAGAAGACACAAAAAATATAAGCAGTTGGTCAAAGGAAACATCTCCTCTTGGAAGTCCAGAAGGAGCTCTGTCCTCAGGTGACTCTGTAAGCACCAAGTTCCCCTTCTTTGTTGAGTGCACAGGCCCTGAGATGCAAGCCAGTTTCAAGAGCTTGAATAATCTGAAAAGCCACCAGCAACTTCCAGATAACACAACAGCTCCAGACCATGCCAGCATCCTTTATGCTCACAGCATCAAGACTCCTAATAGCAATGGCCCTACTACTTTCTTTCCCTTCACCCCTTTGACTTCCCCAGGGTTTGAGACATCTCATCTGAGCAAAGGAAATGCTATTGTTGGCCCTGGCTCAGAAGCTTCTCCTGGAGTTATGGAGCAAGATAATCCAACTGTTTCTGGAGCTGCAAGTGACTCAGGAAGTATTTATTACACCGAGGAGCAGAGAAAGACCACCAGCTCTTTGCCCAATGACTCTGGCATCTCTCTAGCAGAGAGAGACTTTGTGGGATTAATGGAAGTGATCATGGAAATAAGTGAGAACACAAGTGATGAAGGAAAGGGAGACAAGGGACAGTTCAGTTAAGTGGGCACAGAGTCTTTTCATATGGATGTTGTGGGAGGGATTGCTTTATTATTTTTAAAATTGCTATCCAGCTTTTTAAGGGTGGCAGAAGCACACACTACAGACTACAAAACAAATGGAATATCAGCTTTAAGCTGGACCACTCATTCCATAAATGCATATGAGCTGTCATTAACAAGCAAGTTAAGGGCCATTCATGGAATTTCAGCATCACACAACTAAGGAAATTAATTTCAGCAGACTTACTTTGGTTCCATGCTTAATCTTTTGTTTGCTATTTTATTTGAAAGTACCAAAGAATGGGAACTTGCTGCCAGTGCTGCAAATGCACATCCTGCTCCAGGGAGAGTATTGGAGAGAGAATTTAATTGGGACAAATCATATAATCGGTGTGTAAGTTCATTTCAGAAGGACACAATGGCTTCTTCCCCCCCCCCAATTAGCATACTTAAAAATGGAATTTCTTCTTGTGAATATTACCAGCCCACTTAGCCAAATTATCTGAGGTTTATTGGATCCTAGAGGATTTCCTTTACACAAGATCACACTTCATGTGGATTTTGACAGACAGTGATTACAGATTAAGATTGGACATGATGGTATACTCCATTCAAAATGGGCAACACCAGTATGACACAACCCATCCAGTCAGCCCACAGCACCAAACTTTCCAACCCAAATCCAAACATTTTTATAGACATTAATATGATCTTGGTATTAAGGACTTGATAGCATGTCCTGTGCTCCAGATGGCAGGAGAGGGTGCAATTCTTGGAGGCATTCCTGTTGCCTTATGGTACAACTCTACCCCTGACTAACTGAGTAAAAGAGAAGTTGGGAAGTCAGAGGACAGTATTAATCGGTCACTCTAGCAAATAAGGTGCCTATTGCAAGCCATCTGGAAAATATGGAGAATGAAATGCATTGCTAGTTTCAATTCTAAAAAAAAAAAAAAAAAAAGCCCAGTGTTTCAACAGTTTGGGGAATGCTATTCTACTTGTCTAAGACAACTTGAAAATAAATGGATAGGTAGAAAGATTGGAAGCTCCTTCTCTGGCAAAGTTTAAGGGGTTTACATTGGGGTGTATAGATCAATGGTAGGAAGAAAAACAGTGTGGTTGACTGGCACAGCTTGTTCACACCCTATCTCAAGCAGTTCTTACATTATACTCTTTCTCTAAGCAAAGCATTAGCAAGAGAAAATCATTCTTTAATGTTTTTTCATGCACATTTGCCTATAATCTATTTCTGAAAAACATGTGACAGTAACAACTGAAAGCAACTGAAGAATACGTTTCAATTCCTCATAACGTAAATAGTACAGGTAGAAAGCAGACAATAGCACTAGTCTGGCTGTGCCATTGACAGATGTAATCAAACTCCTGCCAGGAGAATGGAATACTTGCCAGAATAACTGCAGCCAAGGGAAATATGAAAAATTACTATCTGGGATTGGCAGACTGAAGGGAGTTTGGTTTTTATCTTTTTATCATTTGTGCCTTTAAGTCAGTCCCGACTCCTGGCAACTGCCTGGACAGGTCCCTGAAGTTTTCCTGGCAACATTTTCATAAGGTTTTTTTTTCCTCCCAGACCCAAGGTCATCCAGCTGGTTTTGTGCCTAAGGACTAGAACTCAGAGTCTCCTGGTTTCTAGCCTGCTGCCTTAATCACTACACCAAAGTGGTGGATCTCTTTGCCATCTTAGAAACCTTGAAAAGGGCTTTATAGTTCTCCTGAGACCCAGTGGAAATGTCTCCATGTCCATATTTCAGGAACAAATGACACTTGTGAGAAAGTGGGTAGGCCAAGGTTGTAATTTTCCAGTTACTTTAGCTTTTAGAAGTTTGATCCAGAGTTCAGCAAGGTGAGGCTCCAGAGTCACATGTAGTCTTTAACTGTCTTTTCTAGACCCAAAGGCCTCTTTAACAGAAAACTGGTAGCACGGTTTGTCACATCGATGCAGAGTACACCAAGATTGCAGTGCAAGTCATAAGGTAAACTTGGTTAAAAAAAATCAAATCTCCAAGCACAGGAAAATCCTGGCTGCACTCAAGCACGTCTAACACTGGCTGACTCACTTAACATCGCTGCCCCACCCCCAGAGACCTCTCAAAAATGGTTCTGTGTAACCTCTGGTTCCCAAATGACACCCACCCCTGGCCTCTAGAGCACATCTTCCACTGAGCTTCCTGGAAGAGAATGCTGCTTACCATAGCTGAGCCACAGAGTACAACCCACAGTAATCCGGTGCAGAACAAGCGTGACGTAGCCTGTACTTGGTCAGAATGTATTTGGATTAACATTTCTGATCCGGTGCCACCATAAAAGACATTGGATGTGCAGCATCACTTAGAGACCTAATCCCTCCCCCAATATCTCAGATTCTGCCCCATTTAAGGCATCATACATTTAATAAATAAGTTATCATATCTTGCTGGGCATCCAGGCAACAGGTTTTAAACTCTTCTGCAAATATAATTCCACAAACATATCGAACACCCTAATAAGACAATTTGTTTTTAAAGCAAGCATACTTACTTTAACTTAAACTTGCTTTAATTTTGCTAACAGGTTTATTTTTCTAATGGAGTCAAGCACTGGTAACCACATTGTCCTAAAATGTAGACAAAGTTTGAGAATGTATGCCACATGTTATAGCTTAATTCCTGTATGACACTGAAGGTGGGCTTGTGCTCTTATAAGGAAGCAACTTCTTACCCATGATTATACACATCCTATAGTTCAAACATGGAACAGCATTAACACACTTTCTTATACATATCTAATGAAGTGTTTACTCCCAGATAAACATCTAGTAGAGCAAGCTCTATGCTGCATATTTCCCAGTATAAAAAATGGACTTTTATAAGTTGCAGCCCATACAACTGAAACACAGGTGGCAGAACAAGGTTTATGTTAATCAGACACTCGGATAGATAGCAGAGAAATTGGGCAATGTTGTAACCAGGAATCCAAATGTGGACTGAGGGAGTGTAAATTAATAGAAATTAACTACCCTTTGGATCCACACCCAGAAAGGTGCTTTGCATTGGGCATGGTGTTAATGCCTCCTTAAGGAAACCACACCCACTCTGAAGCACATTTTCACCTTTGGATCCAAACCAGAGCCCACTGCTTCATTTATGGGGAACTCCACTTGCTGCCTTGGGTATTTTATTAAAATTTTTACTCAAAACATACTGTAGTACAACTGGAAATAACTAGAACCTAGTCACTTTATTGGGCGTGAGATACAACACATACAAACAGAAGTAAATTTTGTACAATTATGAAAATATTAGGGATAAACCAAAGAAGCATGCACATTGCAGCATTCATGGGAGGTTTTTAGTTCTCATTGTCACTTTCTCCCAGAGTGTGCTTGTCGAAGAGATACTCTGCCATTCCAGACTTTGGTGCTCCCATCTTGCGTAAGTTGGTCACGTGGTCACCCAGCTCTTTGATGGATTTAACCTGCTCATCCAAATAGTGAGTTTCAATGAAGTCACATAACTGGAAGAAAAAAGGAATATTAGAAACTTTTTCTCTTCCCACAGGAGTACAATATTTTTGCAAACAAAAAAACACAAACAAATTCTCTCTCAAGCATCCCAAAGAAAGCCAAATTCTACAGCGTGTACAAGTTACCTAAAATAAATATACCTGAAAGCATAGGCAGCAAAATAGAACTTGATTCTTAAAATATGAAAACAAAGACTAAAATCTCTTATTTATATGACCTTAGTGCATGCTGAAGACCCATTAGCTCGATATTTTAATTCTTTAGAAACATCAATGAAATTTGAACCAATAATTTGCCTCTTGTCCTGTCCATGATTTTTAAAGAAATAGTTACAAAAAAGTCACATGTACATTGTTTTCAATGCCAGCCAAGGACATTATGTACAGCAACTACGACTTACATGAGGGTCATTTTTGTCAGTTGCTAGCTTGTGTAGATCCAGTAGTGACTGATTCACATTCTTCTCCAAGTGCAAAGCACACTCCATTGCTGTCAGTCCATTCTCCCAGTCATCACGATCTGGTTTCTGATAAAATATATCAGAAAATAAATATATTATTTTTAAAGCTGAACCACAAGAATCGGAATGATTACACCACCATACTGCCATTTCAGAACTGGTTGCTATATTAAAAGATGGGCCAGTCAGGGATACTGAGCCAACAGCTTTTATCTTTAAAAGTTTATCACTTGTGTTCCAAGTTGCAAGACCAAATGTTTTAATAGCACAATTTTCCAGTTCTTGATCCTAAAATGAGAAAGGTCACATTGACTGAAGTAACTTTACAAAACAAGCCTCCATGAGCTTGCTGCCAATAACTACCACGTTCTTCCCATCTCTCCAACTCAGAACCTAACAACGTGGGAAGCAAAAGAGATCATCCTGAAAGGTCCAAAGATGCAAGGCAGATGTGCATCTTTGTGCCTGTGGTCTTCCAAATGTCGCTCAGTTACAACTTCCAACCACTCTCTGTTGGATACACTAGCTGGACTGCAGTTCAATGACAACTGGAAGACCAAGATTATTTTCCCCTTGTTTGAAGATACTCTCACTAGAGTAAGGCTTCTTGTAACAAAATCACTCCCTCAGCTTCATCCATACCCTACAAACATAAGGTAGTTTTTCTGTCTTTTAAGACACAGGCATTCTACTGAACTTCAAATGCTTTGTGGGTTGATTAAATAGGTTACTTGTTCTGTGCAAGGACTACAGAATCAGCTAATACAAAAGCATTTTAAAACAAATGCATATTCTCCTTGTACATGTTTTAGCCTAGTATCAGTATGCAGAGGACAACACGTGTTCCAATGCTTTTTCCAGTGGTTTTCAAGCTTATTATCTAGAAAGAACTCCATGCGAGTCAGCATGTCTGTCAAGAGCCCCTGCAAGTTCTAAAGGCTGCCGGGACACATTGCAGCTTGTATGTAGCTCTTACAGACTCTTGATCTATGTAACCTGATCATGGGCAGATATAAGCCATGGTGGTAAGCTTGTCTGTCATTTATCAGGGAGGTATGCTGATACCCATTGTGGGGAGTAATGGGGTTCTCAAAGCCATGGTGATGAAGGCAAGACAGGATCAGCAGCCACACACAGTGTAACATCTGGATGGAGCCACTTCAGATTAGCACTTTCAGAGAACCAATTCAGAGTTCTCATAAGAGCTTCCTGCACACCCAAAGCACTGTAGGTAAACCAATATGTTCTTGCATCTTCTTCCAGGTCTGTTGATCATGAAAGGAAACATTTTGCTACACAAAAAAATTTCCATCCTTTGGAACTAATTTAACAGTTACACAAGTCTACTAATGACATGCAGTTTCATTTAATTGCTGATGCATGAGATACCTTGCATTCTCAATTTCTCTATAAAGCCCTAAGCAGAAAGCAGCAGTATTTCATCTATCGTATTCCTATCATCTCATCTTCCCTGGTACAACCCACCTTGATGTCATGTAAGAAGATGCGGCCACCTCTCTTGTTCTGCAGCTTCATGAGTTTCTCTGCATGCTCACGCTCCTCGTGGGACTGGTGCAAGAAGTACTTGGCAAAGTTCTTCAGGGCCACATCATCACGGTCAAAATAGTAAGACTGAAAATCAAAATACAATCCTTGAATTATGATAGTCATCTATGCTTAACACAGCAGTTTGCATTTTTGTAAGATAATTGCTAGCAGCAGCATGCAGGGGACATATGATATAAGCTCCACCCTTTTGAGCATGCAATGTCACACACAGGTGGGAAAAAAAGGCAGGGCCTGCATTACTCCTGAAGCAGCCTACCCCTTTGCCTCACCACAGATGTTGCTTACTACTAACAATCAGACTGTCCATATGGTTATACAGTATGAAATGCTGATACTTTTGCAGGACTGGCATTCAAGATCAAATCATCAGATTCTTTACGGATCCCACAGCAGCAGGAGGACCTAAAACTACCTCCAAATCAAGGTAACTAGTTCATTATAACAAAGAACTGACTCTTTGCAAAAAGAGAAAGTTTAACCATTCCAGATTCCAATTAAGGACAGGAAACAAGTATCTGGATAAATACGGGCAAAAAAAAAAATTGCAAAAAATTACACAATATTTTAAAATTTGTTTGAAAAAATACTGTCCAGATTTTTTTAAACATTTCTGATCCAATTCCTCTATGATAGGGGGATAGTAAATTATAATTTCAGTCATGTGGCAAGTTTCAAGGAGGGTTATAGAAATCCCTTCAATTTTAGAAGGCAGCAGCAGCAGCCGCCAGAGTTAAACACTCATACAATTTGGTTATTTACAACAATCTTCCCCAACTTGCTGCCCTCTGCCTACATTGGACTTTAATACCCATACCAAGTAACAATTTAATCAAATGTTTCTTACTAGAAATACGGTGTGAAAGCCCATATTCATAGCAAAATTCGGAGAAACAGGTACAAAGTCAATTAAAGTGTAATCACATTTTACCAGAGATAAGGCTGCAGACACAGTTCATAAACAAGTTGCGTCACTGCTCCAGCAACCCAAAGGCGAAAGAATTATGGCCAAGAGGGATGCCTCCGCCTGTGGCGCAGTTAAGTCTACAAACCTTTAAGTCAAACAACACGGCTGTTACCAAAAGGGGTGCCTTTGCTTCCGCTTCTAGGCACGAGCTGCGAGGCTCGGCAGAGCACCAAAAATCAAGATAGACTAGGCCTAGGGGACCAGACCGAAACTTCTGCCAAGCCGTCAGATGCGGGAGCCACACCAGCTGAAGGCGTCATTTGGAAGAGGGTTCGGGCTGGCCCCGCTTCCCACGGGAAGCAGCGCGTGCGGGCAACCTCGCGCGCCAGTGCAGAGAAGCCCCGAAACCAGCTACAGGAGAAGTCCGAGAGGCGAGACCCTCCGGAGCGAGAGAAGCGTTTACAACGCTCCTTGCACCAGAAGGCGGAGGAACCTCTCCTTTTCTTACAAGCGACAACGCCTGCAGGAGGCATGCAACTCGCTCACCACACAGGCCTCGCTCGCTACCCAAGGACACTCGAGGGAAGTGGCGTAAACAGAGCTGGCAGTGCGGAGGATTATTTCCTCCAGCCTTCAAGGAGCAATCCGTTACCGAGGTCCAGCGCTCCCCGCCCTTCTCCCGCCCCTCCAAAACAGTCGGTACTCACCATGCTGAGGTACACGTAGGAAGCGTACAGCTCCAGGTTGATTTGCCGATTGACGGCTGCTTCGCAATCCTGATGGTAGTTCTGGCGCACCTGAGAAGGGGAGGAAGCCATGGCAGCGCGGTGGTGGTGGCGGTGCTACTGCGTGAACGTAGAGAAGTCGGTGGGGCCCAAGCAGGATGGATGGGTTCCGTCCAATCACTGTTGGAGCAGGAACCTCCTTGCACCGCCGGGTCTCGCAAACGTTCTAAACTCGGGCGGCTGACGTAGCATCTATATATATATGCTCCGAAGCCACGTCACAATTGGAGAAAAATAAGCCGCGCCCCCGGAGCGGAGAAGGTGGGAGAGTCCTTCTCAGAACTCTCCCTTCATTTTGGATGCACGCGCTTGTGGAGTAAGTGTGACTCAGCTGTTTCTTGAGCCTTGCTGCTAGTTTAGATCGGAAGGCTTTGTTTGGACCGGAAGGCGTTCGAAGCGGGATGATTCCAAGAAATTGCTGAGTAGCCGTGGCGCTTACATTTAAAAGAACGCATTTCGAGGGGAAACCCCCTGATGAGGAGCCCGCTCCCCTCCAGACTGAGGCAATTCTGACACTGCTGAGGCATGCGTGCGCAGCGCAGTGTCCAGAAGAAAGCCAGTTGTGCAAAATGCATAGTTCCTAATTGTCAGTACTGTATATGTGTATGCTCAAATTTCCATTTTTATAAACGCGAGAACGGGAATCCATTTTCACCTTTTTGGTTTTAAAAGACTACTGTAGGGCATTGTTTGCATTTTCAGGGAAAAGCTTACCTAACATACTCCTGCATTTGGCAGAATCTAGCCAACTACAATTGATTCCCAAAATCTAAAGCTAAGTCAGACTTATTGGCTCTTCAAGAAGAGAAATCTCAGGACTACAGTTGGAAAAGCATTCCAGAAAAGGCCCCTTAATGCTGCTTTCAAGAAAGCTACATGGACAACCAGGAACTAAACTTGACCCAAGGGAGTATTTACCATACTTTTACTACAAGCAATGGAAATCAGTTCCTAAATATGTAAATGGGAGTGTTCTTTTAAATGACATCAAATCACAAGTGACCTGAGGAAAAAAAACTATCCAAAGGCTGGAAAAATAGAGGAGCTGATGAAACAGACGTAAGCTTTATTTTCTCACTTTAGATGGATTCCTACTAGCTGATCTTTAGCAAATTGGGGTTGTACTGCAAGACTGTTTTGAGCTCTACTGGGTGGGGATCTTGTTGGTCTAAAAGCAGAGCACCAACCCATTGCTTCCCCCTTGTGAGCAAATATAATAAAAGGTACATGATACATTTTGTCTGTTCCAGGTAAAACTTTGCTGCTCAGCTTTGAGATGCATGTTCACAGAACCGCAACAAGCCCCCATTTAAATAAATGTTCATTTTGCTTTGTAGCAGTATTTTTCCATCATGTTTCTGTAGAAGGTTTATGAGTCCTTCCAGAAATTCTATGAAATTCTATTAAAATTCATTAATCTTGAATCAAGTAATTATTATTACAATTTGTTGTTGTTGTTGTTCAACAAGAAAAGGGAACTAACATTCTTCCAAATATATTGCAGGGTTTTTTGAAAGAATAAGATGTACCCTTTTTTTTTTAAAGGATTTTTACACTGCAGAAGAAAACTACATACACTGCCCTCATTGTATGTGTGGTAAGCAGCAAGCCAAAATAAATGAAGTCTGGAACAACCTTTACCAATTTTTTTTCTTCCTAAACTATACATTTCCATATTTCCTGATAAGTGCCAGAAACATATTTTTATTCTGGGGTGTATATAATTCTGTAATTTCTTTAAAAAGCATTGCACGTCATCCTCAACATCCTTAAAATTTGAGAATTTCAAAATGCAGAACATTTCAGTGAAGTTGTGAAATTACTTCCATGTCAGCTGAATTGATTCAGTCAGCTGGAAAGTTGCATAAGGTATGACTTTAGTATACCAACAGAGACAGTAGAAGAGATTTTAGTCAGTGAAAATGCACTTCTAGGAGCCCTTGGAGACGATGAATTCCATCCAAACTCCTACACTGCTGGCACTGTTTATTATTTCAGAATATCCAAGTCTCAAAAAATATAATGAACATCTTTATTTTCAGCAAAGAATGAGACCATTATGGAAGAAGGAAATCTTAAAACAATACCAGAATGTCACTTGAATGAATTATAAAGTCTCTAGTAAATGCATTTAGGAATACAGTCTGAAACTATAAACCTCTACACAGGTATTTCCAAATATTTATGTAATCTGTTTACCAATATTGAAGTTCTTATCATCTCAGCCATGACTTCAGAATTCTTGGATGGACATCAAGCAATGTGCCTGTGATTTCTCCTAAGTCAAAACTGAAGTACACTAATCCTTCTGAAGTTAATGGTTTCAGATATACATTCTGAGCTGTAAAGCTGATTGTAATTAGACTCTAAACATCAGAATTGATTGGGAATGTTAGCTAAATTTGCTGACATTTACAGAGCCACAGTGGAATAAACTGAATAAAGAGCATGGATGCTCAGAGTAGCAGGAACCAGACAAAGTTAAAAATAGGTTAAGAAACAAAACCTTTTGGAAAGCATAGGAAAGGAAATCTCAGGCCAGAAAGGATGGGAGATCAATCAAATGCCGTAGCGGGACTCCCTTTGCGCACACAACACATACGTCAGTAATGGGTAGCGTTTTGCGTGCTGAACACACAGTATGTGGTTTTGCTAGCAATGTTAAGAAACGGAATATCTCCAGGCACAATGTCAGGTGGTATCTCAGATTCCCTGAACGTGTAAGGGATTCACTCAGTACCCTTCAACTTCCACCATTATACTGTAACCATGTTCCCCTCTTCTACAGTATAGCTTGCATCTGTCAAGCTTGCTACTGACCAAGAAAGGGTTCTCTGCAAGCCTCAATTGGTATAAGCATATGAACAATGTAGTGGTGGGGACAGATCTTGACTGATCCCTTACGTGGAGCATCTGGACAATGTGTGTGAGTAAACACCTACACAGAGTCCCTGTCAGCCTTCACACCAGGGTCTGACACTTTATCATGGCTCTTGAGATGCTTAATCCCTTACTCAGGATTCAACTAGTTCTGGCAGAAGACTCCCAGACTCAAACTATATCGCAGACCAGAATGAAGCCTCTGACAGCCCATTCATCTTCACAGCAGAACAAGAAATCCAGGGTCTTATTTATTTATGCCTCAGTGCTTCAACTCCTCGCCTTTTCTTCCCACATTTCTGAGACAATGGACCTTGCCTGGTCTTTTGATGGCCCTAAGAGGCAACTGGGAGACACTTGCACAGTGATCCTTCTGGCCTGGGAGCTGCTGGTTAGAGCCTCACTGGTTTCAGCCCTTACCTTCTTATCTGAGCCATATGGACAGATGATGGGATGTGGTTAGCCCATGAACTGGCAGCAGAAAACTCTTGTGATCCCCCTCTCCCATAACGTAAAAGAATAGCCAATGAGTTGGTTGGAAGGGACAATTCAAAGTTTGAAACATAGGAGGTGTGGGTAAGATGGATAAGAAATACCATTACATAACAGTTTGGGATATCATATAATTATTTAAATTAACTAGGCAAATCTGGGTGTAATCCTTCAGAATAATACCAATGTCCTAACTATACACATTTAACAACTTGTTTTGAGCCTGACAACATGTTACTCAGAGAGGAAGTAGACATAGAAATTCTATTGAGCGAATACCAGGGCTGATGTTTTTAAAGTGTGATTGCAACAGGGAGTGACTTCACTGAAACTACGCATTAAGCTATGGAGGAACTTTGTCCAACAATGCAGAAAAACAACAGTACAAAACTCATCACAAGATGAAGTGACTAACAGACTAAGACAGCATAATCTGTGCTTTAAAATAGGTGTTCAGATAAGTTACACCACAGTAATATGCTGCATCATGTTATAGCCAATTAAAGACTGAACAGTAAAACAAACAAAGTTACCCAGAGTAGGACTCCAACTGGAGAAACATCGACTACCGCAAGGGAAACCCAATGGCACTGAGATAGTTATTTGGTCAATTATTCATCTTGCATGACACACATGGATGTTGGTAACTGTTAGTGGGTTATTTTCTTGTACAAATCCCTTGACATAGGCTAAGCCTAAAAAAGTTAATTCCTGCCACAGCCCTTTACGGGAAATAGGAAGCTATTTCAGCAAGCTACTCTGATGTCAATTCATGTTGTGACATAACACAAAATGCTGCCATTGTGTATTTGCGTCCTGGTGTCTGACTCAAGTACAGAGATCGTGGCATTTATGTAATGACATCTCACACATGCTGTTGTTTTTCCTCTGTTAATTTGTAAGTCCCTGTATATGAATTTTGCTGCATTTCAAATGCAAGTCTGAGGCTAGAGTTTGTCCTCATAGTCAGTTGAGGCTTGCATGAGGATTTGCCAACTGAATACTGGTTAAAGTTAATTTGGGAGGGACAGATCCTTAATTCAGTTAATCTTTGTTGACAGATTAGCATAGCCTCAGATTTGGCTAATTGTGGATGCTCAGCTTGGTCCTTGATAACCCTAGGATCTGAGAGAGCTTTATGAAAGGTTAAACAATATATCCTAGATCTAGACTTATAAAAGGACAACAGAATGTCTCACCACTGTACCATTGGCCTTTGGAACAGGACTTTTTTTATTTTTAAGTACTTACATAGCATCCTCATTATAACATTCTTGCCAGGTTTAAGATTTACTATGAGGAATTTGGAAAGGAGGTACAGTTTGTAATCTTCCGTTCCAAGATTGAATCTGTCAATCAGGGTGGAGTTGAATCACTATCACATGTTTTGCTGACACCATTGTACCATCAGGGTGCTCTAAATTAATATCTCCTCTCCTAGTAAATAATCATAGCTGTTTTATGGAAGAGAATGTTTTTCTATTAGCCAATCAATTCTTAGAAACCTTAGAAAAAGGTAGCAAAATATTGTTCAATCATATGTAAGGAAACTGTGAGCGTAAATAACATCTGATAGATTGTTTTTTATGTCAGAAGGCAATCAACTATGCATTTTACTTTTTAATATTTTAGTTTTGTTTGGTATTTGAATTAGAATTTTGGTCTATGACCATGAATAACATTTGATTAATAATTCTGAGCAGTTATTGCAATGTATTTCAGCAGACATGCTATTTTTCGATATATCATCTTCCCCATTCCAAGGTTAGTGAAAAGAACCAATAGCTACCTAGACTCTTCCCAGTTGTAAGTGTATTGTGTTAAATTTCAGTTGAAACCATTGTATAAGGTAGAAGCAGAGGCTATGCACAAAACAACATCAAAAACCAGGTTAAGAAATAAACCAGGTTAAGAAATCATTTATAAACAACCAGAACTAACCCAAAGCCAAACAAGCCACAATCCCTTGGCATGTTGTTTGCATGAATTAGGCCATATTAAGAATAACATAGTTATCTGTTTGGGCTTAACATGTTGTATGAACATACCCACTGTAGTTTATTAACTGTCGTTTATGTATATTCAAGAGTACAATGAAACTCAAAAGCAGTTGCACTCCAAGTTGTTATTTCAAAATCACTACAAAAGGAGAAGAAACTGGTTCAAATGGTACATCAGTATTTGTTATCTTTGGATTATTTATTAACAGAGTTTATTCTGAGCAATACCATTTTATTTGACTTTATGAGTTGCACTTAAACTTGTTTATTTATTTAGCAGTTATTTTCTCCATGTTATTAGATGCCATTTTCCCCTAAACTTCTGTGTTAACCTATATTATGTGGCATAATCACTTTGTGTTTTGTGTTCGAATTTTAAACTGAAATGTCTAAATAGTCTAAGAACAAATCAGAGCTTGTGCAAATACACCATCCTGCACTGTTGACTCAGAAGTCTGTGTTATTCCTTTGCTGTCTACATGCAAACATGAGCCTTCCTGCCTATACATGTTTTGGCACTTCTAGCCTTGATTTAATACTGAATAGTGCATTGTTTTTAATCACCCATTTTGTTCGTCTTCGTGAGGCTGTGTTTGCCTGTGTTTGTCTGTATGTACTGTGTGTACTCACTGACAAAACAATACAGCCCTGATGTTTTAGCAGCTTCAGAGGTACATGAAATCCTAGAACCCCCAAGAGATGCAGCATCTCAGTTTTACATGGAATTGAAAAACAAGCTAAGGCCAGCATTAGTTCTACACCTGAACCGCAGAACAAAGAACTGGAATATTGAATCTTGGAAAATCAGTGGGTCCAGGTCTTTAAAAATATAGCATGTAATCGTTATGATTTAAGAATGGAGTTAATTCATCACGGGACACTGTTTCCTCTTTACTGGACACCTTAAATAATGTTCTAAAAAGCACGGATAGAACACTTTTTGTGTTGGCCTTTTAAGAAATCTGAGAGGTATTTAACTCAGAGCTCCGTTTTGGTTTCAAGTTATAGCCCGTGTTAATATACTTTCGGAAAGAAATGTAACAGAGTAAAGAGATAAATGCAATGTTAAATTAAAATATTTGTCATTTTATGAAGAATTTAGATTTATTAGGATTTTACTACATAATGGGAAAAGACTTAATATTGTCTTGATGTTATAGATTTA
The DNA here is from genome assembly GCA_030867105.1 of Liasis olivaceus. Lineage (NCBI taxonomy): Eukaryota > Metazoa > Chordata > Lepidosauria > Squamata > Pythonidae > Liasis > Liasis olivaceus. The sequence continues at coordinate 105,368,916 of CM061349.1, read as the reverse complement.
ATATATGTTTGTTGGCTATTTTTAAAATGTCTTATATTCCAAAAGCGAGAAGATGAAGCAGTATTGTTTCTTTATGGTCTCGATTTAATGACCAGCTTAAGAACCAAACTAAATTGATATTAAATTGAGACTACATGGATCTTTTTGTGTTAGTTTTTTTTCTCTTTCTTTTCTGTTATGTTCAGTTCATTTTAATCACTATAATGTATGTAGTTTTTTTTAATGTATTGTAATTTTTTCTAGTGTTGTAGTTGCTTGTTGCATTTCATCATTAAAAAAAAAGTGACATTCCTTACCTTTAAATTTGCAGTCATATTTAAATACAAATCTTTTTTCAAGTTAATACAAATTTTGTAATAGCAAAACATATACACTTGCTTGTTTCCCACTAGTAAGCAGTCAATCCTATACAGTCCTCTCCATGCAACTGAAATAGTACATTTTGCAAACTAGAAAATGGTTGGTGTGTTTGGAACCACCCAAATTATTAATAAAATGCATGTGTGCAATTACACTAGGAAAACCAATTATACAAAAGGCTAGTAAAACCAACGGGCTTCTTTTGTATGCCTGATTATGTCTTTTTTCTCCTAAGATACCTCCTCAGTTATATAAGCATTCTTCCCTTGCCTTAGGTTGCCTATCCCTGTATTATGGCACTAAAACAACATGCAAGGCTCTTCTCTTTAACCTAATACCTACCAAACTGTTGAAAATAAACCTAGAAGTCTCAACTAGAATGTGGCTTATACATACCCTTCCTGAAGCCCACAGTCAACATGCAGGCTTCCTATGTCCTTCCTGCTACTCTGCAGCTGTCCCCACCTTCCCCAGCACTATTTCTACTCATAATACTTCCTCCTCTTCCCATCGGGCCGTGTTGCTCCTATTCACACTATAGCAGATCATTTCCAGCCATCCACCAGTGGGCCCAGTATTATTGCCACATTTTCCTCCTTACCCAAAGCCACACAATAGGATCTAGTTGTTTTCAGCCAATCAGAAGCAAAGCGAGTCTCTAGGTATTTGCCATCTTTACTTTCTAAAAAGATTTATGTGGATCTTTTAGAGCTTAGAAATGACTAGAAGTGTTTTGCACTTTGAAGCAATGCCCAGTAATTCAACACCTGGGATGATTGTATTTGCCAGGATATACATGGGCAAGATATACCTCTGACCAAAAGTGTTCTTTTTGCTTCCTTGTAACTGTGCATTGTAAGGACAATTGTGTAATAATGTCCACGTTTTCTTTCAGAAATGCTAGTTCACTATTACGGATTTTTTTCATTAAAGATTACATGAGAAGCTTCAGAGGAGTGCCAAAGTCTCTGGAGTAAAACTTGAAAATAATCCTGTATGTTTTTCTCTAACTTTCAGCATGTCAGTTATTCTGTATTTTTAGTACATTCTGAAGGAAGTTTGCACTTTACACTGCCTTTTGCAAAAGCATATGGTATTTCAAATCACACTTACAATACAGCTGAAGACCTGGTTAAGATCTTCAGAGGCAGATCCTTCTTTGTATGCATTGCTTAACATGTCATTATGTATAAGGTAGTTTTATTTTTATCAGTATTAGACATTTGTCACATTATTGAGCTGGCAAACGTAATTACGGTCATGCTAGAACATGAAGGCTCAAGTAGCAATACAAAGTCTCTTTAATTATAAATGGAGAGAACTATAGGATATTGTAGCAGAGGCTACAAATGCAGACAGAAGCAGCCACAGCAACCTCTGTTTAATGACTGAACTTGTTACACTGCTGACTACCAAGTTCGTTAGCAGTTTACAATACAGGTGATCCTCGCTTATCGACCACTTGTTTGGTGACCTTCGAGATTACGACAGCGCTGAACAAGTGGAGCTTATGACAGGTCCTCATACTTACCACAGCTGCAGAGTTCCCATGATCATGTTATCACAATCTGGGTGCTTGGCACTCGACTCACAATTAGGACATTGCAGCATCCCGCAGTCACGTGATTGCCATTTGCAACCTTCACTGCTGGCATCTGACAAGCAAAGTTAATGGGGAAGATGGCAGGAGGTTGCATATGGTGACTACTTGATGTTGCGTTTAATGACAATGCAGGATTTGCTTAGCAACGGCAACTGGAAGTGCTGAAACTGCGATTGCTAAGTGACACAGTCACCTGAGATTGCACTTTGTGACCGCATTGCTTAGTGATAGAAATTCTGGTCCCAATTACTGTCATTAAGTGAGGACTACCTGTACAACTTAAGGCCAAAGTTAAATGCAGAGATGTGGAAATCAACACTTAGAATCCTTGATCCAGTTAAAACACGATTTAATGGCCTCTTTTTTTAAGATGAGAGATTAGGACGCCTGAGGTATCTAGAGGAAAGACTGACTCTACTATGTGAGACAAGTCGACACCAATCGTAGATGATCTCAAAGAATGGGAAAACATGTATTCTCTCAATTAGCCAGAACCCAAGCCACATGGGATTTTAAGACTAATACCCAGGACTCAGAATTTTGTCCAGGAACAAATCAGTAGCAAGTGCAATGCTTTTAATATAGGTATTACATGGATTCTCTGAGTTCTTTCAAAGATCAACCTGGTTGCTGAGTTTTGTACCAACTGAAGATTCAGTACTAGATGCCATGACCATTTCACTCAGATACCAACTCCCCCACCCCAAATTATGTAATTGGTAAAGTACAAAGATCGACAATCCTTTGAATCAACATCCACAGTCTTAAATACAGATTAAAGTATAAATTACATTACACCACAGACTTAAATTTATGCAGACAAAATATGCTGAGTCAGAATGGTGTTTTTTTATTGACGTTTGAGGTGACTCATGACACTAATAGGCAATCTTGAACAAGTTTTTTTTTTTGTCTCTTTCCTCCCCACCAAAATTATGAAACCAGCTTCCCACCATTACGTAGATTCAGATTTTTCTTCCTTCTGCTTTGTCGCTAAGCATATCCAAATTGGAACAGAAAAAGCAAGATACTTCTGTTCTGTTACAAGTTATAAAGGTTAGTATGAGTAGCTGACCTTTTGGGCTCTTGTTCCAAGACAGTGGAAATGTCATAGCTTTCACCTTCTCGGTAGATGTGCTGAGAGCAGAAATCTAGAGTTGGGCAAGCTGTGGAACAAGACTGATTAAAAGAGTCAAAGCCGATGTTCCAAAAAAGGTTTTCATCCCAATCACTTAGACCGTGTCTTGTTCCTATGACACTTTATTGAAAACTGTAGCTGTAAGAATAGGTCTGCTCTATATGTAGACTTCATAAATCTCAAATCAGCCTTCAGCTCACCATCAAAAGTACAGTAATCCTTTGGGAGAAATCGAGTAACATGAATATAGACAGGCATCTCCTGTTCCTAATTCAGCAACTTTATAACAACAGCTTGGTGTTTCTAAGCCTGTTGGAAGTTCACATACCTATTTTGCTTATATTCTTTTAAAAAAAACTAAACTGAAAACATGCACTCATAATTTGGTGGTGCAACTGGAAGAGTACATCTGGGGGAGGGGCAGATGCAGCTTGCCCTTCCCTATCCTAGCAGTACAGGCTGCTTCATAATCACAAGTGATGGAGATGCGGGGGGGGGGGGAATGCTTTGGCTCAAGTATCACAAGGCCACTGCTTCCCTTGCACACCGATTTCGCACATTAGAATGCAAGAGCAGTCTCTGCTAGTCCAACTGTAATTTGGTGGTGGCACAAAACGCAACAAGCAAAAGAGGGGAAAGATAGGAACATGGTAAACAGAAACAAAATGAGGGAAGGATGCAGATGGAAGGGAATTGAAGACTTCTACTTCCCCACCTTTATTTGTGCAGATACCCCATTTATATTTATATTATATTTGTATTTAACATGCATGCATATATATTTATATTTATGTCTCTAATCCATTAATTTCAAAGCTCTTTAAAAGACCCAGAAAGAATGAAGATGGTCTGATTAAACAGTTTGTCCCTGTCTGCAATAACAACCAGAAGGATACGAGAATCTGTTCCCATTAGTTCTGTCAACTCCAGGATTCACTTTTTACTGTAGAACAGTAAACTGGTAACATCTTGGTTCTATGCTTTTCTTAACTAATATTGGCCTACTTGAATTAAACATGTCACATATGGATGTCTTTTATGGGAAGATACTAAGGTACTGTGGAATCCTACATGGTGTAGGATCACCTTTAATTTTGAATTATCAAGAAGGATTGTTCCTTCTTCTCCTTGGTTATGAAAAGATCCCAAAATTTATTTCCTCAAAAATAAAATCAAAAGAACACATTAAATAGACTTCAAAATAATTATTAAAATCTCAGGGGGCAGAAGCTACCCCATATTTAAAACACTGAATGCAGAACTCTTCATTGCCAAAACAGAGAGCAAAAAATAAGACTTATATCTCCACAAATTAAGGTGCTAGCAGCAAAAGCTCCAACTCTTTCAATCTCTTTGCACAGTGGAACATACAGAGCCTCCAAAGATCATAAATTAGATACAGGTTATTTCAACTACATATCTATACTACACCCTTCTGTCAAGGCAAGGACTGTAATCATGAAATGCAACTGTCCCTGAACTCATTATCTTTCTAGAAAACAAGTAAAACATTTTTGTTATTTATTTATTTGATTGTGAATCTGTGCACCCTTCTATATGTCACATAACAGAAAAACTTATCTTTTTAGAGAAGTGAATCTGTATGCAATGATCTAATTATAAAACGTTGGGTATTGTATGCATAAACCAGAATAGAATTATAAAGTAGAAATAAACAATCCAAGATGGCTTAGTAGAAGCCCTTGCAATTGGTGTAGCAATCAGTTTTCAATGTTAAGAACCTTTTATATTGGGTAGCATTATAAGAGAAGACCAAGTCAGCAATATATCAGATCATGATTGTTAATTCTTTTTCCATCTGTACAAAATGCTAGAAGATACAATGAGCCCCTTGGGACAAAATACATGAAGCAAATTATCCTAGTTACCTGAGAAGCTGAAGATAGATATAACATTTCAACCTTTATTATACAATATATAAAATATTAAAATGATTTACAGATGCAGTTAACACAGATATAGCTAGACAAGAAATAGTCAGTTTCAGTATTTTTTCATGCTGTTGGATGTCCGCAGTGCTGGTTTGGAACCTGGAAGAGGTGGGGACTGCCATACGGCCGAACTTGTGCGCTTGAAATACCTTGGCTTACTTTTGTAGAAGATATCCTCTAGCTTAGGGCTCAGTATTAGACCAAATAACCTGTTGATGTCTGGAGGATTGTAGTATTGGTATGTAACAGCTTCGTTAAGTTGAAGCCCTGAGGAAATAACCATTTTTCACATTGTGAATAATTCTTGAGGCAGCAACACATCACCAACCAAAGTACTTCTACAATGTATAAAATGACTAGAATGTGAAGTCCCTCCAGCAGTGGTGCTAATTAAATGGCCTGCAGCAAAGAAGCATATTAGACTTCCACAGACTGCTTGTGACTCCAACTCAGGCCACAGAAGGTAAATTTCTTAAGTGATCTAAAAAGGATGGCACTATAGAAAAGAACAAATACAGATTTTCCAATCAACAGTGTCATTATTTCATATAATAATTTAACTCTTTACTGAATTTTCACTGCCTCTGGTTCCCCCCCCCCCCCCTTCTTTTACTCTTAGCACACCAGAAATTCCCATCAGATACCAGGTATGCTGTATGATGTAATTCTGAAAGATGCATACATACCATTGGCCCACAAAGGGATGGGTTTGCGAGGCTGGCTTTCATCATCAGTGGAGTCGTCACTATTCAGATCCATTCCATAGTCATTCAGGCTGACTTTGAGAGACTTCGTATCTTTCAGATCTTGGGCATTCACTTGGTTGGTGGTCCCAATATAAGATTTCTAAAATACAGGCAAGGTTGAATGCATGAATTAACGTTACAAATGCAGCAGCTTGTCAACAGTGGCTCTTTGTGACTACCCTGCTTGCCTTTCCAAAATGTATGCATACACTTTTTCAGGGAAGCAGCAGCTAAAATTATTGTACATAAAGATTATGGAAGGGTTGTTATTCTCCACCAGATGTATTTAAAGGCAACTGAACTTGAAGCTCTTTACCAACAATATACAGTATAATCAATAGAGAATGATTACTCTCTGAAAAATAAATAGGTAGAAAGAGGCAGATGACTGAGGCACAGAACTCAAGTGATTCAGCTATGCAAGTTTCTAAAAATAAAGTAAGGGGGTGAGAGTGGGTAGAGGCAAATTTTCTATCTGAATATGCCAAATAAAACAATTGCATTAAGAAGGAACAAATGGCATTTTGGCTGTTTTGTCCAATGCACCAGCACTAAACTTGCTTCAGTGCACTTCATAGACTCAGAAACCCATCACAACATCGTCTCTTCCTCCTTAAATGGCTGAAATAATGGTTCTAGGTTTTCCTACTAAAATCCTGATGGGTATTCCTAATCAGTCTTTTGACTGGCCCATGCTAGAAACCATAAGGAATAGATGGGGAACAAGAACTTAATCTGGTTATCATTACTAGCTCACCTCTTAAAGTCTATTATCAGCTGCAAGCCTTTTTAGGTATCCGAGCTATAACGGCTGTCATATGTTAATCAATCAGTAGATACATTAGTATTCAAGTTAAATGTTCGGGCCTGTCTAAAGCCTCATCTTGCTTTTAAAACTACTATAAGCTGCAAAATATTGGTAGGCAGATTCTAATTTTTAAGAAACAAACTGTTCTGGGCTTCTGTTGCAACCGTTCTTGAAACATGTTTATTTTCATAGGGTTTTGATAAAGTCAGACCTATAGAAGGATGCTAATTTGAATAGACAGATTGAGGGAGAGCAGAAAGCAACAGATTATTTCAACTGCTAAGTAATCTTCCACAAGCATTCATGGTTTCAGCTATGTACATATACCATGTGATCACTGGCAGAATTTGGGGCATTTATAACCTTTGAGAGCTTACAAGAAGCTTTTAGTTCCAAAACAAAAGCTATTTTTCTATTTTCTGTGGGTGGTAGAAACTATTCCAACTGCATACAGCATATATCTTACAAATAGAGGCTCTGACAGCTATTGATAATCTGAGTGGCACAGTAGGAATTCTTTCCAAAATCTTATAACAGTTTTGATGCAACAACAACTAGCATTCCAAATCATTTTAAGGAATGTGATGCATATACAGTACCAGTAAAAACAATTTTGAAAACAATGTAGTGTTATCAGGATTAGGATATCTGTTCATGACTATTTGTCAAACATGAGAATGAATTAAGTAAATAATTATTTTAAAAACTGTGAAAGGGAACTTTTGCAGAAGCCATTTATCTTATCAAAAAAAGGATAGTTCAGATTTCCTCTTCTGTGGTTTAGATGGCTGTGGCAAGCAATTATTTTTATAAGCATTTCTGTTGAAATGTGCCAAAGATTTAATTAGCTAAATACTATGTTATGCTAACATATTTTTGTAATGTACTGCAGTATTTTGCTTTGTTTAAAGCTGTAATAAATGTGTGTCTAAAGCCTGTAAGACTTTAAATCAGGTCATAATTCAAATTATGTATGTCTAAGATCCTGGACATTTGATAGTGTACTTCAAATGCTCTAAATCTATCTTGTACTGATTAGCAATAGCTTAGCTAAAATGAAAATGTTTGAATGTGGAGCATTGAGTACAAAGGGTTTTTTTCTAATTCTCTAACTCATTTTTATTTTCCATCCTTTCAGCCCTTCCTTCCTCATTACACTTGCCACAGAACTGGCAGATTAATATTTAGCTTGCAAATACTAAAGTCCTTTGTATGACAACACATTTAAGTAAATCCAGCTATGACTATTACAGAGCAACTTAAATACAGTATTTTCGTCTCCAAACAAAATGGCTTTTAAAAATTATTTAATATTTCATAATAGATACTTGTAGATCTCATTCATATATTACATGGGTTTCGCTGTCTCCCTTCTACAATCCTGATTGTGTCTCAAGTCATTGTAGCCATCTGATTTCCTTCCAAGTAGGGAGTGGCAAAGTCCAACAGCCTTGAAGCTTCCTTTGGACAGTGCCTGAATAAGACTAATTCAGTACCAATTCAGCTTATGAATACTGTGCTTAAGCCAATCTCATGGGTTGGGGATAAGCTGAAGGCAATATCATGGGAACACATCAGGAAGAGATAAAGAGGCTGTCAAGTCATATTTCTGCCACGGCAATTTGCAAATGGGGAAAGACCTAAATATCTGACTGCAGGCCTCAGTCATTTGGCCAAGTTCTCATCTTGCAGGAGAAGCCTGCAAAATAGTTCCTACTCACCTGAGCAGTTATATTCAGCCACTTACATGCAGCAGGAACATCTTCCACCTGCACAGCTGTCTTGTCCTGCTGCAGCTGAGCCAGTGGGGCAGAATTCTTTTCTTCCTATTAACCAGATCAGAGTCTTAGTTACCAAGTCCATCCAATTTAATCATTTTGCAGTAGTGGCTTCACACAGAAACAACAAAAGCACCTTCTTCTTAGATCTCCATTAAGGAGATCCACTAATGAGATCTTGGATATTTTTTCCTTGCTCTGCTACCTGGCAGAAGAGAGACACAGTGAAAACCAACATTTGCCCCATTCTCTCCTATCATAATTACTGCTTGTGTGCCAAGACTATAGTTATAACCACTGCCTTTTTCCTACTCCTAGGGCAAAAACAACTAGAACTGCATAATCTGCTTTTAATATATATAATTTCAATCTCCATAAATCACATGATGAAATGTGTAATTAACAATTTGTTCTCTCCTCTAAAAATCTAGAACAGTGAGTGACATACAAAGGCTTCACTCCTTTCAGACAGAAACAGAGTGGCAGGGGAGAAACTGAAGCCATACATTTTGGAAATGCAGCTGGAAATATTAGAAATATTTTATATTTTTATTTGCTGGCAAAATCTTGTTTGATGTTAATCCCCTCCCTATATTGGTTTTCCAATAATTTATCACACCTTTAGATTTTCTTCCTCTTCTTTAACTATGGTGAGTTCCTGAACTTTCACCAGCTTCTCTTTATCTTGCTGCTTGTGGTGCCTAAAAGCAAAGCTGAGTTAATATACAAACACTTGCAGTGCACTGATTACTTGAAAGTAAGTTCCCCTGGGGGTCACTATGGAATCCTTGCCAAATAAGTATGTTGGAAACTCAAACTTTCCCCAAATGTGAACAGTTTTGCTGGATATTATATAAAAGAACAAATAACTCAAAGGAAGTAGCATCATTTCAGAACTGGTTATGTAGCTCACAATTTTCAGTTTTGATTGTTTTTGCATCTCCTATAATTCCTTGAACTTTAACCTGCCCATAGTTTCAATTTTCAGATTTGTTCCTCCTTGTAACTAGGAAACAAAATTCTCACCCCTTTTCCTGTCTTGTGCTATTGTATTCTAGCATTTTCTTAATTTCCCCAATTGTTCTCCATTTTTCTGGACGTTCTTGATGTTTTGGCCCTTCTTCCTGAAACAAGGATAGAGAATCAATGCCTTTCATAAATAAATATAGGAAGGAGGAAAAACAAGAATACTCACAGAACTATGTTGATGAGAAGTCTACACCAATGTATTTAGACACTCCTTAGCTAATTTTAAAACTGGAGAATTATATAAAACAGTTTTTATTGCAGTAATACGTATTTTAAAAACAAGTATATTATTTTAGAAATGGGATGGTACAGATAGTATTTTTCAAATCTTACCAATATATATTGTCAGATCAGAAACAGAGGTTGTGTATTTCTTTCACCATTCCTCAAGACATAAAGAAGCTGGTGTCTGAACTAGAAAATTCTACATTTATTGTATCTCCAAACTTGTGGAAATGACAGTATCTCTTGGACACATGAATGTAAGATACAAAGCAATTCTAATGGATTAAAAAAGCTATACTAACATGAGTACTTGTACAATCTGTTCATCCTTCATTCCCTTTGAATATTCTTTATAACAGCAAGTGAGCAGCTATTAAATAATCTGTGAGGCTTTGATACTTTCGATCACATATAAATAAAAAGTTATTTCTTAATTATGATTAAAACCTCCTTAGAAGTTTGCCTATTCTAGCTGTAGCCTCCTTCTCTGTAGTTCCATTTTACTGGAAGGTCAACATAGCACTTACCGTTTGCAGCAGTTTCTGTTTTCGGACTTCTGCTTCCATTTTCTTTATAGATATTTTTTTCTTTGCCTTTTCCTCTGCTGTTTTCTCCTCCCTCATCTGTGCAAAGAATTTGTCAAAATTCTGTCTTATTTCACACTAAAGACTGGGGAGGTAAATTACATAACAAATTATAGGTTTAGGCCTAGAGGTGCATTAAAAGCTAAGATAAAGGCTCCTTCAAATTGAGTTCAACTCCAGGTGACTTTATGGACACTCCCATATCCTTTTCTTGGCAGCAGTACAAAAGTGATTTGCCACTGCCTTCATCCAGGATTTTTTTGCAGGCGGGGGGGGGGATTTCTCAGCCAAACTTTCAGCTAGAATAGGGAGAAGACCATCCATGCCTCTCATCCCCAGAGTTGCACAAATGAGAACAGTGTGTGTGAGAGACATGAACAAATAAAGAAAATCATGACTATATTGTCATGATATATCTCTTTCATTTCTTTACTTTAAAGCTGGCCAAAGGAAGAGGAACAGGGATTCCAAAGAACATGCGAGGACTGAAGTTTATAGATGATGTCCTGTATCCCCTTCCTTCCCTTTGTGTGAATACCCTACCCTGCTGTTTCCTGAAGGAGAACTCTGCTCCTGATCATTAGGGTCCCCGATTGACAAAGCGATATTGCTGCTTTTCTTCTGACTTCCTGACTCAGCATTTGGTAGCTGCAGATATGAAGAAGTGGCTCTGATATTCATAACAGTTCGGCCAACAACACTTTTTAGCCCTTATGCATTCCTAGAATAACAACAGATCTTGAACTCTTAGTAGAAGAAAGCAAATAGTTTAATAAGTATAGAGTCATAGTGGGATGAATCTGATGACTGGAATATATAGCAGTTGAAGGATATAGTTTGTTCATATGGAAGGAAACAACAGAAATGGAGGAGTTGCACTGTACATTAGAATCCAACTAAATGAATTTGGCAATACTTTAGAGAACATCTGGGTTAAAATAACTGGAAGAATAAATAAAAGCAATGCCGTTATTGCTGTCTATTAGTGTTGCCTACCCAGCTAATGAGAAGATGTGGATGATGCTTTCCCAAACTATGAAATATGAAAGAATAGTAATGTGGGACTTTAATTATCCTAATCTCAGTTGGGAAACCAACTCTGCCAACCACAGTATTTCCAGGAATTTTCTGACTTGTCAGGCAAACAGCTTTCTGCTTCAGAAGAATGTACAGAGGATAAGCTACCCCTGACTTGGTCCTAACCACTACTGCATGAACTTTTTAGTTAAGGAATTTTGGGAGAAAGTGTTGGAGTTCTTGATTTTAAGGGAAACTAAAGCTAACTATAGTCAAACATTATCTTGGATTTCAGAAAGCAGATTTTAATAAACTCAACCTTATAAGTAGGGTTTGATGATGGAAGAAGCTAATGGGAAAAGGACCTCAAGATAGGTGAGTTTTTTAAAAAGGAGATAATACAAGTACAGTTGCAAAAAAATCTAATAAGAAAAATATAGAAGAAAGCAGAAGTCACTATGGCTGCAGAAAGCAATCACAAGTAGAACAAAAAAGGACAAATGTAGCAGATGGGAAAAAAGAACAGATCACCAAGGAAAAGTTCTTACAGATAGCCAGGAAGGGAAGTGATGGTGTCAAGAAAGCTAAATTTCAGAATGAGGTGAGCTTGGCAAAAGATACTGAAAGCAAAAAGGACTCTTTTATGTACACTCAAAATAAACTGAAAAGAACGGTATGCCAGCTCAATGGAGACAGCAAAGGCTAACAGATAACAACTCCCCCCCCACCCCCCCCAAAAAAACCAAGGCAGAGCTGCTTGATTCCTATTTTAACTATTCTCCAACTAGGTAGTGTGCAATTATGAGGAGCAGGATGAAGCTTGAGGAAATATCTATTTAGTCTGAATTTAAATCTCCAGGCCCAGATGAATTAGAGTACAGAAGGAACTTGGTGATAGTCTGCCCAAGCCTCAAAGAATTATCTTTGAGAAATCCTGAGGAAATGCCAGATTATAAACATTACCTCAATCTTCAAAAGGGGAAAGGATGAGGATCCAAGGAACACAGACTGCTTGGTTTGACATCAATACTAAAGTTTGTTCTAAATTTGCAATGCTGTATTTTTTAACCATTTTATTAATTAATTGGATTAAGAGAAGAATGCTTATCAAATCTGCAGAACTGGGCAGAATAACTAATACTCTAGGGCAGAAATAATATTTAAAATCTTTTGATAAGTTAGAGAAATGTGCTGAAAATAGCAGTATGAAATTTAGCAGAGATAAATGCAACATTACACATTTAACAAAAATAAATCAAACGACAGTTCTGGCTTGATAACTGTACTAGCAAAAAGACCTTGAAATACTAGTTGATTACAGACTGAATATCAGTTGGCAATGTGATGTAGCTAGAAAGAAAAGCAAATGACATTTAAGATTGTATCAACAGAAGTATAGTTTCCAAATCATAGGAAATAATAATTCTGTTTTATATCTTCACTGTCAGACCCCACCTCAAGATGAATACCAGCCATCACACTTTAAGAATTCAAACAAGCAGGAAAAGACTCAGAGAACACCAGCAGGGATGATCATGGTACCAGAAACTAAATTCTATGAAGAAAATTAAAGGGATTGGGGATGGTTAGGTCCAGCTCCAAGAAGAGGTGAAGATATGATAGCTCTCTATCATATTATAGCAAAAGAGGTCACATAAGGAAGTCAAGACTTATTTTCTATCAGTCCAGAGTACAGAATGCAAAATAATGGATTTAAATTATAGGAAGGTATATTCTTAATGAACTGATTATCCAGACAGATGGTGGGCTCCCCTTCACTGGATGTGTTTAAGCAGCGCATAAGTGGAACAACCCAGCAAAATGTACCAGCATCTTCTTCGTTCCCTCCAGATTTATGGCTTACTATGATGTTTAAATACTCCATACTAAGAGACAACTGTTAATAAGTTAAGACTGTCATGAAGAAAGTCTGTCGTCAGGCCATTTTTCACCTTGTCATTTCTTTCATCAAACTGAGAAAATTTCTGTTCCATTCTCTTCTTTTTTTCTTCCTCCATTTGCTCTACCCGTTCTCGAGCCTGCAATGCCTTTCGTAGTCGCTCTTCACGCTTTCTGTGTAATATGTAGAAAGCACTTCATTTATTCCGATGAAACTCTTCGTACTGCTAACAAAAAGTTTACATTGATAGTTTTGCTATATTTTTATAAACATGTATCTGTTCCTTTAGTGTCCACATTCCACAGAAGTTGAATGACACAATAACAATATAGCTAAAAGAAATTTTCCAATGTAATCCCAATTTGCATGGGGGTATAAACAGTTACTTAACAGTTTTATCTCTTCCAACCGGCGTCTTTTTTCTTCCTCCACTTTTTGCTTTCTCTGTTGCTCCGCTTCTTGTTTTTTCCTAAGACTCTCCAGACGCTGGCGCTCCTTTTCCTAAGACATATGGAAGATTTACATTAACTGGAGTTGCTATGACCATTTGCTGCCTGATTGCCAACACATTTTCTCCCCATCTTTTCTATCCAGATTAAGTCACACCAAGGCAACGTGGCAGTGCAGATATGAAACACCAGCACATTCAGAATGACCCATGTCCAAAAAAGGGTGAAAAGGGCAGTTTAGTGTTTTTAAACAATTTGCAGCTCCAGGATCACAACCCACAAAATAAGGAAAATAGTTACTTACAACAAACTCCCCCTTTGTAGAATGAACATGGAAAGAAAATAAAAATTAGCTTCCAGGAACGTAAACACCTACTGACTATTTCATTCATCAGTGTGATTAAACAATAGCCCTATCTACAGCAGTAAAGCAAAGGACCATGGAAAAATGCAATATGGCAGCAGGCTCTAGGTAAATATCTTCATTATCCTACTAGCCAGAGCAGGCATGGACTTCAACATTGAAATTAGCGTATGTAACCTCAACCCCTACTTTAAAGGGATTTCAGCTATGTTTCAGATACATCAAGAGTCTGAGCAAAACAAAAGACCTTCCTTGCTGACTCACTTTTTTTCTCTGGTCTCTGGCTTCCAACTTGGTTTCTCCTGGGGGAGATGGGGGTGCATGGTGGGGAGAAACAGATTTGACCACATTCAGCTTCTCTTACTAGTGTTCTCCCTGGATACCCCCTATTCTCATTTGCCACTTTGTGATATTTTATAGAATCATTGTGTTCATCTTGATGCAAGAATGTGATGTAAGGAGCTATAACTCCTTAAGCATAGAATTGTCTTATATTGATACCATTAGTTTATCTAGTTTTCTGATATTCAGCTGGCTGTAGCTTTCTGAGGTCTGACACTGAGGCTCTTAGCTCTACAACATGACTGAAACAGGAGGTGAACTCAGAATCCATCATGTGGAATATTTTCTCTGCCACAAAGATCTGGTTCCTCTAACCAGTGTATAGCAGGTCTTCCTGATGTAGAGGTTTTTATTATTTTTAAACTTAAAACAAAAAACAAATACACACTTACCTTGGAGGCAGATCTATTGGGAGTACTATGTTTGGGGACATTGTTTCTTGAAGACCCAGGAGATCTGAGAAGCTGATTCTTTTGCATGGTTTGAAAGAAATTTCTGAAAGGTTGTATTATCTGTCAGAAAAATATGCATGCTTTTACTCCTTGGACATAAAAGGACACATAAGAGTGTATTAATCTGATATTTACTTACCTTGGATGGGCCAGAAGTTGACAGTATTTTCTTTGCGGAAGTGGATGTAGCTTTATGATTAGAAGGACTAGGATTTTTATCTTCTGTGCATGAAGGAGCAGGTAGATCCTCCACTGCTTGATTATAACTTTGTTTCCTGGAAAAAAAAAGTAAGCATACACCAAGTTTTCTCAATTACATACTTACTCTTGTTTAATGGATGAACTTAAGACTTTCACTATTCAGCATAACCAAAAGGTTTGAGAGTCGTCATTCAAGAACAAATTAGAAGTCTCTTCAAAAGTCAAAGTGCTCTATAAGCTTTTGGAAAAGTCTTAAGTTTGGGGAAAAGGGAGAAATAGAAAGAGGGAGGGAGAGGGAATGTACATAAGTGTGTGTGTGTGTGTGTGTGTGTGTGTGTGTGTGTAAAGCACTGAAAATCAAGTTTTCTATTTTCCTGAGGCATGGACCTTTCACAAGATTCTGTTTTATAAAAAGGCCAGTGATGAAATAATAATTTCAAGATAATCCTCTATTTAAGTGCCACATTTAAAATGGTAGTTTTGCCTATCTTATTTTAACACTGTATCATCATATAGAGCAGGAATCCAGATTCAGTATATGTGGCTACTATTTCTATGCTCAAAGCGTAAGGCTAAACTTCCATTATTTTCATTTTTTTTATCAACCCTCTCCCCTCCAATATTTAGTTTGGGAAAATGATTAGACAGCTGGCAAATAGTCACTTTTAAATCAGCACTCCTCTACTCAATGTCATGAGATGATTATAAATCCAGATAATTGCTTACTGAAAGAATGAAACCATTCATATTTCATTTCATAAATCTAATACTGACAGGTAAATGTATGTTTTATATTCTTTAAGTATTAATCGTTACCAATTCTCCAACATGCTATTTTGGAGGAAAGTCAGCAGTGTCCACCGTAAAAACTTATATATTAACTTCAACAGTATTGGAAATTATGCACTCTGTAAGATATGTTGCCCATGCTACTAAATCATTTCACTCTAAGTTCAGTTTTTCTCTCTCTAAGTAACCTCAGCATTACAGTATCATATATGTAGGAGGTTCTCACTTAAGCAATCTAGACTGTTATGCCTATAACAGCCTGAGTGCCAGAACAATGCACAAGTTCACAAGAAATCTGTGTTTAAAAAATGCTTGTAACCGGTTTCTCAACTAAAAGACGAATATCTAATATAAGGATCTGCCATAGTTTCTAAGAGAAATCTTTTTAGCTGAAGCAGTTTCAGGTAGCTGCCCTGAACAGTTACAGTTCTGAATTATGAGAAACCATTCCAGATTCAGCTATGGATGGATGGATGGATGGATGGATGGATGGATGGATGGAAGGAAGGAAGGAAGGAAGGAAGGAAGGAAGGAAGGAAGGAAGGAAAGATGGATGGATGGATGGATGGATGGATGGATGGATGGATACCGGATATTCTGCATTTGTTCATAGGGACTGTTGTTCCTGGCTAAATCTTCAGAATTACTGATATGGGTGTCAGTAATTTTAGTTTCAAGTCTGTCTGCAAGGAAAGCAGAATTAGTAAGAGAGGTCTTGCCACAAAAATCCATCTTTCTGCTTGGTAATAGCAGCTAAGTTGAAACAAAGCATATATTGTAGACAGAACTTGTTCTTAGTAGTGCTAACCTAAGTAAACTATGCCAAGATTCAAGACTGCTTCATAAAATGCTTTTAATTACAATGACAAGATGCTACATATTGTAGCAAATGTAAGGACAACTGCTTAAGTTATGACTTACAAATAGAAGTCCAGACAAGATCATACACATAAAAATTATACAGATAGCCCTTGTTTAGCGACTGCCTTATTTAACAACCGTTCACAGTTATGAAGGCGATGAAAAAGTAACTTTACGACCTCCACTTCTGGTGGCTGGTATGGCGGTTTGATTGTCTTCGAGCTTGGAGACAGCCCTTCAGCTTTTTTAGCACCCAGTGGGACTATGGGACTACAGGATGCTTTAAATTCCTCCAGACAATGGGGAAAGCTTGAAATTAACCTATGAGTTCTCCAAGCGGCTGCTCCTTGTGAGTGAATTGCAAGAATGGAGGTTTTTGCAAGGAACCCACAAGTGGAGCAGCTGGGAGGTGAGGATTACAACTTCCTTCAAAGCTGAGGAGCAGCCTGCTTAATGGATACTAAAACCGACCGATCCCCATTTCTAATGCACCTTTTAAATGCAAATTATTCTTCACTTTAAAAAAGGCTTCTTATAGCAGATAAGTATTCCTCTTGGCACTTTTCATTTTTGGGGGGGATTTTGAAAATTAAGATAGATTGGTAGAGTTAAAATAATATTTTTTGGACTATTTGCAAAAAGCTGATATTAAAGTGGCATAAGAAAGTTAACAATAGGGAAAAGGGGTGATTTTAATTTTTTTAATTTTTTTTTCCTAGTTTATCTTTTCAAGAATCAGCTTTGTAAAATCACAGCTACTTTAACAGGGATCCACTTCTCCAAAGTTTTTTGATTTAATGTAAACAATCAGGCAATTAGCTGGGATTATATTTCAAAGGGGAATGACAATCAGTTTGGTTTATTTTTAGCCTAGCTCTTCCTTAATAGAGACACCTGCAGGCAATTGCCTGTAATTTCCCTTTTTAACCAGTTTTTTTTTTTTAAGCAACTTTACAACCAATCCTCACATTTACAACCTTCGCAGGTCTGTAAAGCAAAAGAAAGCTGAAGTAAGATTGTAAGCACAGTCAGTTTCACTTAGCGACCACTTTGCTTAATGACCAAGTTGCTGGTCCCAATTGTGGTCGCTAAACGAGGACTACCTATATAGGGAAAAATAGAATAAATGATCCCTAGCAATTAAAAAGCAACTTCCAAATTTGCTTGAAGGTTTTTAACAGCATTTAATGAAACTCCTAGCTGTTCATGACATTATTTACCTTTACTGTAAGTCTTTTCTTGGCGCCTCTCAAGTTGTGCTGGATTGTGCACAGGGGTGCTAACAATTAGACTGTATGCATCCAGAACACAAGGCTCTTTTTGTAGATTGTTCAGAGACTAAGAAAAAAAAATACAATGTGTCACTTCTGTACTCTGTAGATAAAGGGAATTCCTCTTACAATATTCTCCCATTTCTGGGCTCTAATTTTAAGATGACTACGTGTGTCAAGGTGCTACTTGATTAGAAAAAACAGGAAAAAAATCAAAGCAGCAGGGCTATCAATGGGAACAAATGCAAGAACTGCTGTTTCTCATTTTGTGAAATAAGTAACTTATGTGTAATATCTAGCCTATCTCACATAAATACGTCCCTGAAGGTGGCAGCTCTTAGCTGACTTTAGTGCTTCTTAGAAAGATGGACAGTACTTGGGTAGACCACCATCAGTACATCTAAGGCAGTGTTTCTCAACCTTCTCATGCTGGCTGGGAAATTCTGGCAATTGAAGTCTACATATCTTCAAGCTGCCAAGACTGAGAAACACTGATCTAAGGGCTGTTGGCTGGAACGGGAAGTTGAAAAAACAAGTCAGTAGGCAATGGCAAACCACTTCCACATTATTGCCAAGAAAGCAACATAAACATGTTTCATTCAGTGTTGAGCTCCACACAAGGGAGCCTTTACTTACATATGAATACAACAATAATCATTTCTCACATTTCACAAGGAAGGAAAGATGAATGCCATAACATCCTGTTAATTTTCCATCTCCAAGAAAGAAGCAAAATAGTTCCGAGGAAGAGAAATCCAGTCAAAGCCATGAAAATGCTTACTAGGAACAGGAGTCTGAATATGATATTTTACATCTGAAGATCAAATAAAGCTTTTTCTAAATTAAACTACTACCAGAGTCTAGAAAGGCTAGACTATGAGGTATGTACTTGCATGGAGTGAAGAGACTGCATATTCAAATGGCCCTCTATAAAACCCATCATCTACAGTTTGGCCCAGCCATATAAACTGGTCCATAAAAGGCAACAGCTAGCTTAAAAAATCTCTCTTTGTATTAGTCACACATAGCATAATGATGCCAATACCTTGCCTAGGTAAACAGAGATTAAGAATACCCCAGAATTTGAAGCAGTAACTTCAAGTTATTTCCTTCAGTTTATAGACACAATAAGTCTTCTTGTATGGTGGTTGATTGTTCACCGTTATATAATCCTAAAGCCCCTTAAATGAGATAATTGAACAAAATTAATTCTTCACAAAAGACACAACAGAAAACAAAAGTGTCAAATAAAAACACCTGCCCAAGATCATATCAGGTATTAAAATGCAGAGTTGAACTTGGAGGCTTAGCGTTATTTATTCTCTGTCCAGCAGATCCTATGCATTTTGATGCACTTAAATCCATTGAATTTGGTGGGATTGGACATGCCCCAATCTCACAGAATTAAAATCTGTGCATTCCAATAGTTGACTTGAAGCATTAGTCACCCACAATCTTGACTGGATAATTAACTGGAATATAGTAATTACAACTATCATAGCCTTAGAGATATCTTAAGAATTGTGATCAGAGTTCAGAGAACTACACTGAAGGCAAAAGGCAATCCATCATATAAACCCAATAGGTGCATCTCCAAGATCTTACCTCTCCTAATTCAGCATTCTGTGTCAAAGGCCTAAGAGAGAATTTTGGCAAATATTAACCATTTCGTTTTTTCCTGTTTTCATTATTTTATTTAAATATACTGTGATCAACAGACATTATTTAAACATACAATTCACAAAAAACAACATAAGAACAGTGTAAAAAACAGTGAAAATGTACGTGTGCATATATGTATGTGTATGTGTGTGTATATACACACACATACACATTCACACACACACAGATAGTCCTCATTTAGCGACCACCTCATTTAACTACTCTTTGCAGTTACGAAGGTGATGAAACAGTAACTTTGTGACCAGTCCTTGCATTTACGACCTTTGCAGGTCTCTAAAGCAAAGGAAAGCTGAAGTAAGATCATAACCACCGTCATGGTTTCACTTAGCAACTGCTTCACTTAATGACTGCCATTCCCAATTGTGGTTGCTAAATGAGGACTACCTATGTATATACACCCACCATTCTATTTCCTTTCAGGGAAGCAATGTTATGCAAAACATAGGGGAAAAAATGAAACGTTCTAAGAAAAAGAAATTAAAGGCAGGAGATAACAGGGAAAAAAAGGAAACCTAACTAAACTTCATTTTAGTTCCTAGTTTCCAGCAGCATCATTCATAGTACTTTCCATAACTTTCTATCTTTGCAGGCCATATTTGCTTCCACTACTGATTCATGTATTGTTTTTTCTTTCAACTTACCAGTTCTGACACTTTCAGGATCTCCTCAGCTCCATCCTATCTTCCCATTCTTCTTCACCTATTCATTTTTTCTTTATATAGAGTGCATTCGGAAAGTATTCAGACCCCCTTCACTTTTTTCAATTTTGTTATGTTGCAGCCTGATACTACAATCATTCAAATTCATTTTCTTTCTTATTAATCTACACTCAGTATCCCATAGTGACAAAGGGAAAACAGAATTTTAGAAATGTCTGTAAATTTATTAAAAAGAAAAAACTGAAATATCACACGTACTTAAGTATTCAGGCCCTTTACTCAATACTTTGTTGAAGCACCTTTGGCAGCAATTACAGCCTCGAGTCTTTTTCGGTATGACGCGACAAGCTTTGAACACCTGGATTGGGGGATTTTCTGCCATTCTTCTTTGCAAATCTTCTCAAGCTCAATCAGGTTGGATGGGGACTGTCGGTGGACAGCCATTTCCAGGTCTCTCCAGAGATATTCAATAGGGTTCAAGTCAGGGCTCTGGCTGGGCCACTCTAGGACATTCACAGAGTTGTCCCTAAGCCATTCCTGTGTTGTCTTGGCTGTGTGCTTAGAATCGTTGTCATGTTGGAAGGTGAATCTTTGGCCTAGTCTAAGGTCCTGAGCGCTGTGGAACAGGTTTTCATTGAGGATATATCTGTCCTTTGCTCCATTCAGCTTTCCCTCAACTCTGACCAATCTCCCAGTCCCTGCTGCTGAAAAACACCTCCACAGCATGATGCTGCCACCACCATGCTTCACTGTTGGGATGGTATTGGGCAGGTGGTGAGCAGTGCCTGGTTTCCTCCAGACGTAACATTTAGAATTGAGGCCAAACAGTTCAATCTTAGTTTCATCAGGCCAGAGAATCTTGTTCCTCACAGTCTGAGAGTCCTTCAAGTGGGCTTTCATGTGTTTTGCACTGAGGAGAGGCTTCCGTCTAGCCACTCTGCCATAAAGCCCAGATCGGTCGAGGGCTGCAGTGATGGTTGTCCTTCTGGAACTTTGTCCCATCTCCACACAGGATCTCTGGAGCTCAGTCAGAGTGACCATCGGGTTCTTGGTCACCTCTCTTACTGAGGCTCTTCTCCCCCGATTGCTCAGTTTGGTCGGGCGACCAGCTCTTGGAAGAGTCCTGGTTGTGCCAAACTTCTTCCATTTGAGAATTATGGAGGCCACTATGCTCTTGGGAACCTTCAGTGCAGCAGAATTTTTTTTGTAGCCTTCCCCAGATCTGTGCCTCGCAATAATTCTGTCCCTGAGCTCTTCAGGCAGCTCCTTTGACCTCATGGCTTTTGCCCTGGTACAGTATGCATTGTCAGCTGTAAGGCCTTCTATAGAGAGGTTGTGCCTTTCCAAATCATGTCCAATCAATTTAATTTACCACAGGTGGACTCCAATCAAGGTGTAGAAACAGCTCAGCAACTATCAAGAGAAATGGGAGGCACCTGAGCTAAATTTCAAGTGTTGTTGCAAAGGGTCTGAATACTTATTCCAATGTGATATTTCAGTTTTTCCTTTTTCATACATTTGCAGACATTTCTAAAATTCTGTTTTCACTTTGTCATTATGGGGTACTGAGTGTACATTAATGAGAAAAAAATGAATTTGAATGATTGTAATATCAGGCTGCAACATAACAAAATTGAAAAAAGTGAAGGGGGTCTGAACACTTTCCAAATGCACTATATTAGCTTTGTGATTTGATCCTCATTCATATTTTCTGTCTGGCCATACCACCAATGTACAGTGTTTATTTTTCACTTTTGTACTAATACCACATTCATTCACCAATTCATTCTTGTCCCTATTTCTTCCTATTTTACCACTCATATTTCTTAAGCAACCCATTCCCACTGCAGCCAGCTTACATTTATGTTTCTTATAACACATCCAACTCTCATTTCCACCTAAGAGAGTGGGCAGAAACACACTCTCAAACTTAACCATTTGCACTTTTTTCAACAATCTTCACAACAATCCACATACTATTCACTATCTTTTTACCAGGATTTATGTATCCTATAATTTCTTCCTCCATTTCCGCATCTTTAGTAAACATTCTACTAAGGTATATAAATTCATTTACTTGCTCTGATTTTTGCCTTTTAGGTATAACTTGCAATCATTCACTCCCTTTTCCCCATCACTTACCTCATCTTCAATATGTTAATTTTCAGTATGATCCACTGCACCATACAATCATACAGTATGATTCGCTGCATCATACAATCTAACATTTGCTGGAAATCTTTCAGATTCTTAGCCAACAATATGGTATCATCTGCATACAACAAATATACACACATCTCCAACCAATACATTTCTAAAAACAGTACCTTCTTTAAACATATAATCCATAAATAATCATAGGGACATCACACATATGTACCTTAGTTCCTATTCAATGCTGAAACATTAGAATCTGCACAAAAGCTAAATAAATAAACCCCTATATTTTTCTAATATAGCAAAAATGAATACCAGTTGTTCATTAATTTTTAATTAAAGAATTGTTCAAGATTTTTTGCTGCCATGTTAATTTTTCACCAAATGCTATTTCCTGCACTGATAAACCATTAAAATGTATTTTACTTTTCCAGCATTTTGCCATAGTAAATCTAGCACCTAACAACAAAAAATAATGTCTTGTGTTCATCATTTATATATCCTAGAAAAAAATGGACCATAAAACGTCAGTAGAATTATTAAAGATTTGTCTATTTTTTCCAGTTTTCTTGAAAATATTCAAATGAAATGAAAAACTGAATAGGCATTGCCACCAGAAATGATCCCATCTAATGATCTGATTACAGTCCCTTTAGCACAATCTAAAAAGATTTAAAATAATTGTTTGGGAATCTATGAATTATTTTTATGGTCCATAGAATTAAAGGGAATTTTATATCTCAAAGAGATCCAAGCTGACTCCAAACTTCAAATCCCAAGTCCTCTTTCCATACTTTAAAAGTCTTTCAGGAGAATCTGCTGTGTTTCATAAAAGAGTTCAGTATAATACTAAAGAGATTTGTCTGATTTTAAAGGCCTGATATTCATCATTGTTTAAGCATTCTTATTAATTGGTAAATATTACCCAAACAGCATTCACTTGTTTATGTTGCATATAGCATAAATGTAAAGTGAATATACTATTAACTCTGAGGACATTTAAAACAATCAATCAGTAACAGACCCAGGTACCCAGCTGTCTCTGAAGAACCCTGATCTTCAGTAGCACAGTACAAATGACTTGAACTATACAGTTTCCTAAGATGCCAGCAATGATCAGTCTTATGGGCAAATGTGCCAAAAGTCAACTTAAAAACTGTTAGGTGGTGCCACGATAACCTATGTCCTAGTATGTATAAAAGCTGTAGTGAACTTTTCCATGACTTGGAAAAGAAGAATTTTACTACAGCCGCCTTACCTTAGTCACCTGTTATTTAGATAACTGTAATATTTGTTAGACGGAGCTGTCCTTAAAAAGGGACGAAGTGCAAAAACATGGGAGACAGATCTGGAATGTGCTATATAGACGTTTAACACCAGGCTTCAAAGAGATGTACCAGCAGAGAAAAATAATCCTTGCAAATATTTATCCCAAAGAAATACAAATGCTTATACAGGTAAACTCAAGAATAAAACCAAAGCAAATAAACAACAAAACCTGGAGGTATTTGGAGAAGAAAATATTTTTCTTTCTATTTTTCCCTTTCCTGATTTTTCAGTGCAAATTTGGGGGAATTTCACTAATAAACTACCTATGAATATTATTTCCCTTGCTGGAATGAGCAAAATAGTATTAAAGTAAAAAAAATACCACCTCTGCAAAATGCATGAAATATTTTGAGATGGGGCATAGAAAATGTTTCAGATTTGATCTGTTTCAAATTCAGCTCAAAATGATCAAAGCAGCCTGTTTGAAATACTACAAAGCAGCTGTTTTTAGCATCTAACTTACCCATCTCAAAGCATTCCATGCATTTTGCAGAGTTTTTTAAAACTTAAATAGCATTTTATTTATTCAATTTCACTGCTATTTGGGATTCAAAGGTTGTTAAAAATCACAAAATTATGCCCTGAATTGTTTTCTTCCCATTGCTTCAAAATTTAGGGAAATTTTACTCCTTGTCGCTTGTCATTTGTATTTTACACAATCTAATGATGTATTATAATCATCTTTCCCCCCCATTCCTCAAAAAAGAGTTGGTGGCATTGTCAGAAAAGACATAAACATCATTGTTGCAAGAATCACCTCTTTTCCAACTCAAGAAAAACACAAATTCTATAATTAGATATCTGGATGCTATATGATTCTGAACCATTTAATATAATGTTAATTTTGAGTATATAAATAGAACCATAGGATTCTAGTCAAAACTTTTTCAAATTTTCAAACAATTTCAAAGGTTTACAGATTCAGAATATGTTTGTTGACTCAAGATTAAGTTCAGCAATGTTTAGTGGAGTTTCCCCCAAATTATTATTAGAATCCTTCAAAGGTTTTCAAGAGTTTGCCTACCTGTGTTTGCTGTTTTCATCATCCATAAATACTTCAGTGGAACTATGGCCTGCAGAATGGAAATGTTAGACTAAATCGTGAGTTGAATAAATGTAGTAAGTATAGGGATGCATACAAGAAGTGCTATTAATAAAAGGGAAATGCAGGAGGAATTCCAGCATTTTCCTTATTGCAAGAGACACATACGTTTGTGAATTTCTTTCCTGTCCTTTTTTAATTGAGAGGAAAACCTTTGTATTTGGAAGCTGCATCCCAACCACATTTCTGCTTTCTAGGTCCTTGGATTAAAATTGCAAAAGACAAGACACTGAATCAGATCTAGGTTGGATCTATCCTCTATTAGGGACAGCCTGCATCCCCAACAGACTGCACATGGTAACATTTTATGAATAAGATGGAATTTCTATCAAAAATGGAATCTTCAGGCTAAGTTCTCATTTTGCACCTGCTTTGGTAACATTAACAGGTTATGTGTTTTATCATGCCACTTTAATGGGCATTGATATGGAGATGTAATTTGTAGCAAGAATCACATGTGATTCATAACATGTAATTTTAGATCAAATCTCTACAAAGAGCAGGCAAAACTTTCAGGTCATTTAAAAAATTTGACACTGTAATTTCTGATACAGTGGTCCATCACAAAGCTTATTCTGCCTACATTCCCAACCTGAGCTTCCTTCCATTACTTCACTTCAGTTTATTTTTTGTCACAATAATTTGGATTTCCTTTTTGTTGTCAGCTATATTTTTGCACACAAGATTCCTTTGACCTATGACAATTTATAAGACTCAGTGCTTGTCCAAATGCTATCTGACATGCAGTTCATAGCAGGGTTCAAATGATTTCTCCTTCAGATTTTTGATCTGCCCTTTATCCATCGACAACATCTGAAAACTCTACAGATGCCGTTCGGTTGCATAAATGGGATTCAATACATATGGCTTTGAGGGATATAAGAGGCCTCTGGTGAGGACGACAGAAGTCTCCTTTTAACCTAGGTTGTTTTCTTTGGTTTCCATCTGGTCTGCCATCTCTACTTTTTTGTTGTTGTTTTTATTATCTTTTAAATAATTTGTAAAGCACCCTGAGTCACTGGAAGTTGGGTGGCACATACATTTAAATAATAATAATACACTTATCCTAAATTTAGCCACCAAAATTTATGTTGTTACACAAATCCTAGGTTTGATCATTACAGTCCTAGTGGACAGACACTGGTTATTCATTCCAAAAATTGTATTCATTTGGCTTTCCATGAAAGGTTTGTTTCTTATTCACTTGTAACAATATTATGAGTACCTGTAATCATACAAGTCTACAGCATACAATAGATAAATACACTTTTTTCAGGAAACATGTTACCAACAAAGGCTAGAAACATATTAAACTAACTGTATAAATTCAAGATTTAATGTTTGACTTCTTAGAGATTAAAGCAAATACTGCTCTGCAGATCCTTACCAGATTTGAATTAGAAAAGGGGCAAGCTCAGCTATTAATCTAAGTTTGTAAAAATCAGAATTTACTCTATCAACTACCAGTAGATACAGCCTTAAACATGCTAAGGCCTCTGAAGTGTAGAGAACTTTAATCCTGTATATCATATACGAAATAATCAGAAGACTATCTCAGATGATCCAGTTATGAGCGCATTTGCACTTTCACCATGCATAACAAAAAGTGACAAGAGATTTTACATTAGTATTAAATCAGTGGGAAATGTAAGCAAAAGTTTGTTGCAACAAAAGGAGTTATCAGTGTTTTGTTCAGAGAAGCCTAGTCTACCCAAAACAGGAAGCAGACTACATGCACTAAAGACAATGCCAGTTCATAAGACAATACAAGGAGGAAGTGATACTATAATAAATTTTCCTCCAAAGAAAAAAAATGCTGGGAAAAAGTGAATTGAATTATGTAGTTGTGGACTTATTTATTTTATTTATTTATTTATTAAATTTATATGCCGCCCATCTCCCCCAGCAGGTGACTCTGGGTGACTTATGTAAATACAGCCTGGAGAGGCTTCCAAAGCAGCCACACAAGCCTAGAAAAAGGCTGCTTTAATCATTTAAAAAGAGGTACTCTGAATGTGGTCCTAGCATTGAAAAACACCTCTTTTGAAAAATATTCACAGCCCTATACTATAATTTCTATAGAGAAAAGCAAAAGAGTTGGAGCTATCAACTCTCCTACAACTTACAAAAGTTACATATTGATCTGGTGATTGCCTTTACTTACAGCTTACTCGACTCGAAGCGGATGATGAGTCCTGAGCTGCTTGCTTCCTGGCAATTGTCCTGCTGATAGATTTTCGAATTGTGCTTTTTCTTTTATTGCTCAGTGAGTATTTCTCCACAAGTGAGATCCTTGGATTTTTGTGTGGTCTACTTAGAGGACGATGGCCTGATAAAGGCCCTGTGGAGGCACCAGTGCTTTCTTTCAGGTCTTGGGAGAGTTCTCCCTCTGGGTCCAAATTATTAACAACTAATTCTTGGGGTGGAATTTCTTCTCCACATTTGTGCTTCCCATTTGGGAAGGCTTTTGGAGTGGATATACTTTGTAATCTTGATGCATCCCTATTTTTTTCTGCCTTTATTGAATCAGTGGTGTCTGGAACTACCATGACAGGACTGTCTGACATAATGGCAATCTCAGTGATCCTTGATCCATCAACTAAATGGTCATCTGAATGCACAGTAAAAATTTTAGGGATTCCATACATGTCCTTATTCCTTTTTTCTCCTACTTCACCATTTTTACAGCAGCCAGTACCAACTGGTTCCTCTCCTGGATCCATAGCTATCTTATACTGTACTTCTGAACTTCCTTTAGAAGAGTTTGTCATAATATCTGGCAAGGATATTGTGTCCCTCACATCATGGTTATTCAGTCCTCTTCTTGGAGAAAGCTTCTGAAAGGATGCAGTCTTTACACTGCCATGTCCTCTAGACAATCTTAAAGAACAAACAAAAGATTAATTCACAAATTAAAACAATTTCAATAAATCAAATTGTTCTTGTTTTAAGCAACAAGATGGCACTAGAAACAGAAATAATTTCCACATTATATCACTATGTATTTACTAGACTGTCTAGTTGCCTAATAAAGTATAGAGACTAAGTGCAGTTAGACAAATGAGCACATAAATGTGTCTTAAAAGTATAAAATTGCTAGGCAAACTAATTAGACTATTGCATGCTAATTTAAAAGTGAGATGTGAGGCACTATTACTTTGTGTTCAAATGTACTGCAACCATTTCATTTTTACCAGCAAAAGGTAATGGATAACATTTTGCCTTTAAGTAGAATTCATGGGCTGACATTTTGAGCAGTTTGCAGGGAAATTAAACAAGTATGAAAAAGGAAGTTTTTGTACAGACATTTTAAGAGATGAAAATATAACTATGAAGCACTACAGGACTAAGTATACTTTTGTAATAACATGGCAAGCTCTTTATCTTGAGTCACAAAAATAGCAGAAGAAAAATCCATAAAAACTGAGACCTTTGGGTACAATTCCAAAATAGAAGCTTAAATATTGTTAATTGGTTTTCTACCTTTTTCTAATCAGTTCTTTATTTTCATCTTTAAACAATGAAGACCGCTTCTTTTTCCGATACTTCTTCTGAGATGGTGTTTTGGGCATCAGTTCTGGTTCAGTACTGAAATTGTTACTGGTCCAAAAAAAAAAAAAAAAGCTTACAGATCTCAACATTGCAATTAACAGCAACACAGGGAAGTCTGTATCTTGCTTCCTTTACACATGCTAAGATGTAACTTAATATTCTTGACTTACTATCTAACCAACTTATAATATATTCTTTACATTGACAGCAAAAGAATCCATAAACTCAGGGCAACCCGCCACCCAACTAATAACTTAATCTGTATTTGGAACAGGATGGACAAAGGAAGTATAGAGGAGGAGGAGGAGGAGGAGGAGGAGAATTTATTAAATTTATATGCCACCCGAAGAAAGCCTTGTTCTCCTTCCCAAGAAGAGAGGAGCTATGCATTTGCCTTTCTTGCAGAATAGTGGATATGCCGATTTATGCTAGGGGTTTTCAAACTTTTTCAGGCCGCAGAACCTGTTAGTTAGAAATAAATCAATTCCCAAATCTCTGACCAAGCGGCAATGCTCTACTGATTAAAAAGTGGCTGTGTTTGAGTCACCTTTTTTCTTTTTTTTGCCCCAGAACCCCATCAGGTTTTCATGAAACCCTATAGGGGGTTCCATGGAACAGAGTTTTAAAATCCTGCTCTCTGCAATAACCCTAACCTTTGGAGTGAAAATATGACCTGAAATCATTTTACAGTCCTTGGGAGTAAAAACTCAATAAAGTTTCTATTTTGCAAGATTCAAAAGATTCTATACCTATCAAATATCTTCATGGCTTCCTCCTCAATTTCTCTCAACCACACCAAGCATTTATGTTCGGCGTTGAACAGGAATTCTGAGAATTTTTGATTACAAACTTCTAAAAAGTGAATGGGCTGTCTTGCCTCAGCCATGACACTGCATAAAACAAAGGAAAAGGAGATGCTAATGATTTGAGTCTACAATGAAATTCATTCCAGCAAAATAGAAAAACAACATCTGAACTACTCAAATGAGAAAGGTAACGACATGCACTTATTCATACAACAGGAAAGGTTTATGTGAATGTATATTATTAAACAATAGAAAGTAAAAGAAATATTTTGTTTTCACAGGGGGAAAAGTCACACAGCCTCACAGACTTTTAGCAAAGAAATCAAACATGACTTTTTGTTTCTGATTTTTCTGGTTTCTAATCTTGGTGCTGTTTCTACAGAAAGTCAAGGAAGCTCAACCAGAGCACAATATCGTCTCAATGATAATACTTTGAGTTTTCTATATGAAAGCACGCAAGGATGTCAGCACAAGTTAAGAGAGTCACCATTTTTAAGAAGCCCCACCAGGTTCTCTTTTTAGAAGAATGAAGGGCAATCACGCTTATAGGTAGCCACTTCCAGAAGAATTAGTTAAATTCTAGCTGGTTGTCTGGGGGCTTGTTCATTTTCTTGACAATTTCTAGCTTATCTTAATAACGAACAATCAGGACCACAGAGGAACCAAGCGCAGAGCCGAGAAGTAAAAACTAGCTCATGCGTCCTACTAAGACAAATTAAAAAACAAAGTAAATACTCTTTTTTTCCCTTCCATCAGTAACAACAGAAGCACGCTCCAGATAGCAAAAAAGGCACGGGGGAGCACACACCTACGACAGCACTCCCCACTTCAACAACAGCAAACACCTGAGCCAAACTCACAACACGCCTCTTGCGAAATGTGGGCGGGCGCTACGCCACTGGAAACGCT
Organism: Liasis olivaceus; assembly: GCA_030867105.1. Classification (NCBI taxonomy): domain Eukaryota; kingdom Metazoa; phylum Chordata; class Lepidosauria; order Squamata; family Pythonidae; genus Liasis; species Liasis olivaceus. The sequence continues at coordinate 105,338,850 of CM061349.1, read as the reverse complement.
TTCCGGCCGCCTTCCGGAGCGGCGCAGCATCCCCGGTCGCTCCGTGGCTTTCGTCCACTCTAAATTAAAGCGCCCCGACTAGCTCCGCTCCCCTGCACGTTTAAACCCGAGGGGAGGGGAGGGAGAAGACCAGCTGAACCCGCCCGTCAGGCTGCAATCGCGGAGCCTTCAAAGCGCGGAGAGGGGATTGCGTCTGGTGCTTTAGGCGTACCTTTAAGCGAGATCAAAGCAACAGCTGGTCTTGGGGAAGAGGGAAAACCAAGAGATGTTATAAAACCTGCTACGGAGGGGGTTGAGAGCGAAAGGAAAGACGAGGAAAGTATTCAAGCCTTCTGGGTTCTCGGAGGGCGCCCTCCAGGGCGTCTTGAGGAAGCTAGACCCGGATACCTTTCGAGGCGTTGCGCTGCCTGCCCGAGCTCCCTCGCCTCATAGCAACCGAGGCTGCCCTTCGCTTGGTTTTGCTTCGTTTTCGCTCGCACCCCTATGCTGGGAAAGGGCGCTTTGGTCGCCTTTTCTCTGCGCACTTTTTCAGTTAGGCAGGGGAACTACGGACTTATTTTGAGAGGGGAGCCGCCGCTCCTTCTAGCCTCATTGAATGGTTTCTCTTGGGCTGGAGTGTGGGAGCAAAGGCTTGAAAAGCGAGCTGGGGGTGCCGGCGCTTATTTTAAGGGTCGCGGCAGCAGTACGTAGCTGGTCCCGGCTGATCTCTAAAAGATAACCCGCGTCCGACCTGGCTGGAGCTTGGTGGGAGGCCACCAGAAACATCTCTGGACTGTAGGTTAGACCGTTAGACTGAGATTTTAAAAAAGGGAGCGAAAGGCAGGGACAGACCACTTCCGTATTGTTGCCAAGGAAGCCTCAGAGATACGTCCAGGGAATTAAATTCGACTTCCAATAACTTTTCCGTATACCCGAAGCGCTTGTGAGCCTTCCTCCCGCGGAGGAGGACGAAGAGCCAGGAGTCAAAGGCAAGGACGTGGCTGAAAAGCCGGTCGAGCCCCGCACGTAAACAACAAGTCTGAAAAAACTGACGCGGCTGTAAGAGTCCGGTTGCATCTGTGGTGAGGGAAAGAGGCTTTGCAGGCTCTCTGCAGAGTAGTCCAGCAGCATTATATACGTAGGAGGAGCTGTAGTCTTTTTTCTGCAAGAATCCGAGTTTGTTAAATAAGAGCACGTGCTGTCCATCCCACTGTCACTCTCTCTCGCTTTCGATTTGCGAGGAAGACATAAGCCACCTGTGTCCACATCGGGCGCAACAACAATATATAAATTTCTGTAGTCTTACATAAAGTTGGGAGACTTGAAAGAACAGGTTAGGGATAGATCGTCATGAAGAAAATCTATCTATGTGGTCGCTAGGAGTCGAAAACGGCTTGATGGCACATAATCAAAAAGTCTTACATAAACATACCTTGAAGGTAGTTCTATTGTATTCGTAAGACTTACTTCAGAATGGGCATTTATAGGATCGTGCTTCCTCGCTGAATCACACTGCAAACGTTTCAGTTATAGCCTTTCCTGTTTCTTAACTAGAAATACATTTTTTAAATCAAACTATATCTGTCAAAAGACATGTTCCTTAACGTTTTGATATCTGTGTTATCAGCTACAGCCACTTCGTGCAGTCATTGTGTCCATAACTAGAAATCTGATACCACCTTTTATTAAAAGGCATAAGTCTTTCACGAAAAGCGTGTGCCTCTTAATAACATTTGTTAGTCGGAAAAGGTGCTGCAGGACTTCTGATTTGTTTGCTACTATAGACTAACAAAATAAATCTTGCCAAGACAACTGCAGGGACTAGTCTAGGTAGTCGCCAGGAGTCAACACTGACTCGAAGGCACACACAAAAATAGACTAACACAGCTCTCCTGCAATGATTTTATACTCTAACGTGATTGCACTGGCTATATATTACGCACTTTTTCCTCTGCGCCCTGAATGTTTATTCTCGGGTTTATTAAAAGAAATTGACTGTATTCTCTACAAAGCCGAAGCCCTCGTAGTTCCTTTTCCTTCAGGTGCCGGAAGCCTCGCCCCCGGAACCCCGCGTATCTGCAACCGCAGCTCCCTTCTTCCCCGGGTGGCACCTCAGCCAATAGCAGTCGCCCGCCTTTGAAAACACCTCCTCTGATTGGAGCTCTGGGAGTGTGACGCTCTTTGAAATTTGTAGCGGGCGCCGCAAGGGTGGCTGTTTCGCCGACATTCCTGCCGCGGGTTGCTGAAGGAGGGCTGACAGCGCGCTCGGGTCTGTGCCGGGTCCGGATGAAACGGGCTGTCCCTGCGCGGGAGCGGTGAGTAAGCCGGCCTTCGGGAAGGGAGGAGGATCGGTGTCTGGCTGGCTCCTTGATCGCCAAACGGCGGGGAAAGTAGTGGGTTTTACAGCTTTCAAAGGGTCTTATTTTGCTCTCAGTGTAAATCCAGTGGCAAGCAACGGCCAATGTGGAGTGCAGTTCCCATCGTTCCCAGCCAGCATGGCTTCGGTTAGGAATAATAGGAATTGTAGTCAAATATCGCTAGGGGGCGCGGAAGGTGGGTTTATAAAGCAGACTGAACTCAAGAGTCTGGGTTTGCAAAGCGCGCTTAACCCGGTTGGTGAAATAATCCACTTTCTGCATTTACATGGTGCGCTGAATCGTAACCTAGCCACGCAAGCGGGGGTTGGATCTCATCCTGAATCGTAAATATACTCTATAACCAAGGTTAAATTGAACCAAGTTTGGCATGTGCAAATGCTGCATCTAGATCTGGGCTGGTTAATTTTGTGCAGATACAGCCTTGCTGCTGTATTATTCCACCCTAATTTTTTTTCCGTTCCAAATTATGTGTTATATGGAAAAAAATATGAGGAGGTACCTGCTTCTGATGCAGACAGTAACTCTGCAGAATGTTCTGATGGGGTTGCTTTAAGATTTTGGTCACATTGTTTTGTCAAGACTGGCATCTGGCAGAACACCATGTAATTATGTTTAAAATTTCAGTTCCTGGTAGTTAGGCTTAGGTACCATTCAATTATCAAGACTCAGCCAATTAAGTCATCTTCTGCTTCATTCGGTCCACTTACATGATTAGCTAGCAGTTGCCGCAATCCCAAATCTGTGTTTTAAATACTGTATTGCAAAAGTTGATCTGTACTTTTTTGAGGGCTGTGGCCAGGCTTCTTACTGATAACTTGTTTGTTCTTGTTTCTGCTGTTTCTATTATTTCAAGTTGCTTTATTTGCTCTGGGGTTTGGTTTATAAATTGGGCAGCAGAGGAAGTGATTTGTTATATATAAGTTAATGTCTATTAATTTTATCTTTAGTTTTGTTTTAGTGTTCTGTAAGCCAATTTTGAGGGCAAGATCAAATAATGAGTTGCAGCCAGGTTTCTCAAGCTGCAGGTTGGGTTGTAACCTTGGCAGGTTAGAATCAACTTAGAAAGGTGGGGGGGGGGTGCACATTTTTTTAAAAAAATTGATCACAGTTTTGCAGGTAGATGGAGCACTGTCAAAACTTGTTCTGGGAATTGGAATATTTATTTTTGGCCAAACTTAACATCAGTGAAATCATTAGTTTTATTCATGGGGGTGGAACCCAAATTCATTATCGTTTTAAGAAGCTGCAATTCCACAGCATTTGAAAACCACTGAGTAAATTATACAATATATATTTTATAATTAATATATAAATTTTAATATTAAATATTAATATTATAGAATTACATTTTTTAAAAAAACTTTTCTTATGAATATATTTGTAGACAAATTTTGGTTTTGGTTTTCAGGTTATCACTGGCTTTTGCATGCTTCTGGGAAGAAAAATATCAGATAACTAAACATTTCTGGATTATTAGGATTTATTTATTTAAGCATTTATATGGTCTCTCAGCTAAGATTATGGGATTCTGGGCAGTGAACTCCAAGGAAAAGAAAGAAAAAACATAACCAAGACAAAAAACACAACTCATTAAAAATTACTAAAGCAATAACATGACGGTCAGAACTGTGAAATAATGTGGAGTTTGAGGAAAATGGTACTTCTTGCAGCTTTACATTGAAACATGCAATTTGCAGCATGTTAAAATTGAGTCTTGCTTTTTTGTGACTTTAGCCAGAAGTTGTCATTATTTGCATTTTGCAGGCCAAGCCATGTTGAAGATGCCGAACCCCATGGCATTGGAAGAGGAGGCAAATAAAAAGCTCGCAGAATTTCTCCAAAATGTCCATAATAGAGATTTTGTATGGATGGATGAGATTCTTGAAGAGGCTATCAAGATGTTCAAGAAGTAAGAACTAACAAATTGCTAGAAATGGTACTACAAACTTGTTCTTTTTTCTACCCATCCGTCAAAACAATAATAGCTTAGTCCAAGGGTACCTCTTGGACATGACTCCTAGAAACTCTCCAATCTCAAATTCTTAACGTAAATCTTTATAAACAGTAGGATAAACTGATGAAATACAGGAAATGGTTTTATCTGTACTCAGTTTAAACGTAGATAAAATTAAAATTAGTTTTTGTCCTGGCCCTATCCAATCCTTTGTCTTAGTTTCTCCTACTTATGGGAGGTGGTCCTTGGCTTCTGATTTTCAGAAAAAGGTGCTAATGCACCAAGCCACCACTAACCAGCCTTCATGGGAATAGAGCTCCAAATGGCTCCAATTTTTCATCTTTTATAATATGAATTAGTTTGAATTTTTTAAGAAAATGGCCAATCCTCCAATACAAAAGTGTGGATCTGAACAATTAAATTGGTGATCAGAAAATATCCTAGGAAAAATTGGCGAAATTCTTAATAAAGGCACCTAGCGGTTAAACTGTTCTTTTCATTTCTTTTGTATCAAAGTAGCAGCTTTGATGGAGAACCAGAGCTGATGCCAAAAACACCATCTCAGAAAAATCGTGGTAAAAAGAAATGTCTCTCTTCTGTTAAGAATGATCAATTTGCCACAAAGAGGTACGATTTCAGTTTCATGTTTGTATGTTCTATATGCAAATATTTGGTTATATGTTTAATTCCATTTGATATTTGTTGGAAATGTTAGGATTAGGAGTAGTTACAGTAAACTGAATAAATTTACTATTTGTGGATGGTTTACAAACTCTAATAAGCTAAAGTACAAAACAATTTTTCATGGGACAGAATGTGGCTACTGAGACATACAGTACCTATCTTCATCTATAAATAAATGCATTGCAATTGGTGGATCTGTTTTAGACTCATATAATTAATCCTTACCCTCAGATCCCTCTGCTGTCAGATACTAGGATGTGCTCTCTGGCTGGAGGGTGGGAACAGGAGTAGAATCTTGGTTGTACCTGCAGGAGTCTCCGTAGATATAAATGTATTGATGATGGGCCATTCTGAATATTCAACATAATTATATTGTAGGTAAAATCTTGGATCCAATGAGTTGAAGTCCCTCTTACTTATGAGCCCTCAGGATTGGACTCTGCCTACAATAACCTCAGGCTGACAAAGTTTTTTTTCCTCCCATTGAATTCAGTAGTAACCAGTTTTAAAAACTCTCATCTGATGGAGTAAAAGATCTGCTGCTTGTTTTGGCCTGCATGGGCCAGAAGATCTTTGGAAGATCCAGCATTTTGTTTCTTCATCCCTGTCCTCGTTATAAATCTTGCACAGCAACCAGTCCTTTAGTTTGATCATCAATTTAGTCAGGTTCTTTATATGTGGACATAGTAAGAAAATCAGGATGCTTAAACAGAATGATATGGATTATAGATTCATAGGAAATGAGCTCATGTATCACAAGAACAATAAGCCAGGTAGATAGAATGTTTGGGGATAAGAAACAACTTGCCACAACTTCTGAAGATAGACTTAGCAAGTGTGTGCAGGCTAGTTCAGAGCTTTGGAATCTTGGGCCTACTTGAGATGCATGGCCCAGGAAGTCAGTTCATGTTCTGGCATGTCTGTATTTTCTTGTGTTTGTAAAGAGCTTGAAACTCTTTGCACTCCTGTATTGGTACAAAAACTTGTTTAGAATGTGTGCTGTCTCTCTGCAGTGTCAAAAGGGAAAAACAATCTGAGAAGATGGCATGCCACAACATATGTGGCCTTACCACTTGTTTTGCTATAGAACTGTTTCTTTAATGTTAATGGAGTTGGTCATACATTAAAACACACAAACTAGGATAATAATGGAAGGTTGCATTCATCTCCTATTCTGATGAAAGCATATGAAATACAATAAGCCTGATGAGCAAGAATTGCTGTATATAGGATAATAGCTTATTATACCTTTTTAGACTTAATCTTCTGGAGGAAACATGAACTAAGTTAGATTCTAGTGAAGTTAGCATTCATAGATGGACTTTTAAAATATTTCATTTCCTGCTGCACTTAACTCACAAAAATCAAACGTAGCCCCCCAAATAAGTGGCTTTCATTACCATTATACTCCAATAGCCAGTTTCCTTCAGGCAATAGATATGCAAAGAAGTGTGCATTGGACAAAGGAGCATTTCAAGATTATACTTGGAATTATGATTCTAAGCTGCTGTCCAACTTTCATATGGATGTACTGGAGATTTTTTTTTTCCCCAGCACAGCTCCAATTCTGATCCAACCAATTTTTGAACTTGATTTTTTTCCTGGCTTATCTCTCTCTCTGCCTAATTTGGTCCAGTTGTGTACCGTTTCTGGAGAGGTGTCTTGATGATGGACAGACAGATGGCCAGATTCCCAAGCCTCTTTACATAATTTATTTCCAACGTACTTTTTGGTTTGAAAATATAAAGTGGATTTTTAGAGTTACCCAATATGGGCTGCAGAAATATGGATCACCACTAGATGGAAACAAAGAGATTCAAAAATTACTTAGCCTAGTAGTCATCTAGGTTTTTGCATTTCTGATTATTTGATTGCAAGTGTGGGATATATTATTAAGGACTTCAGAGTCTATGATAGTTTGACATTGTATAACATTAAATAGTAGGGCTGAGTAAATCTTTGAAGAAGTGTTCAGTTTTGACAGACATTTGAGTGAAGCACCTCTTTGAAAACTTCCTCAAAATACCAGGAATGCTTCTGAAGACAACTTGGAAACTGCAGCTGTTGCGCAGTGCTGAAGCTAGACTACTAATCAGGGACATTTGATGTTGCATTGAGCACCAGGCTTCAGGACCTAACTCAAGCCGCTGGTTGTCACTTATAAAGCCCTATATGGCATGGTATTCAGATATGTCAGGGAGTGCCTTATGAAGTATGAGTCTATCTGACAAGTCCAAACACTGAGGAAGATTTTGAAAGGATTTTACCCCCCCTTGAAATCTGAACTAGGAGATAGGCATTCTTGGTAGTAATCTTTACATTATGGAATGCAACATGTTTGGCTCCCGCTTTCTTGTTCAAAAAGATTCTTAAATCATTTTATTTTACCCTTCATGCCCAGATGACTTTATTATGAAATATTACTGTGCTTTTTTAATGCTTGGCATGGTTTGTTTTTGGTTTGCTTCCTGTTCATTGCCCAGGGTTGCTCAGATTGGGAATATTTATAAATTCTGAAAGATAGCTAAGATCCTCTGATCCAGAAAGCACATCATGGCTAGTGAAATGTCTTCACCCTCAAACACCATCAAGAATTGCTTTCACTGCCGTTAGCCCTGGGGCTGTGAATCTAAAGGAAGGCAGCTTCTCAGACCTCATCGATTGGGTAGGGGTTTGCCTGCTAGATTATGTAGCACTTTGGTTGAAGTTAGTCTAAATGGCTATGTTATATTTATAATGTGATTAATTTCTCTAGAGTTTTCTGCTAGGTAAAATATTCTTCACTGCAATTTTGAGAAAATGTCTTAAAGATCAGTTTTATCTTGGGTATGAGGGAAATCTTTTGTCCAATTTATTTTAACAAACTGTAGCTCCTCCTGATTGCTTTTATTGTGCAAAAAAGTAAATGGAGACACGTTCTGCTTTGCTCATAATAAGTGCCGGTTTTGGCATTGTGTAATTGACAATATGTTTCTTTTACCAGATTGTCAAAAAGAAGCAGTGCCCGGACGAGGGCTTCAAAGAGGATTTCCCAAAATGTCCAGCACAAAAAAGAGCTGGAAATTCTGAAAGCTGGACTAGAGAACGCCTCTCCTTGTCTTCGTGTAACTAGATCCCAGGATGTCAGTTCTTCCAGCCCCCCCTCAGTTGCTGCTGTTAAGAATCCGGTTGTTGATTTAGCCAAAGGGAGGATACCACTGGTAGAAATTAGTGCCAATGAGAGGCGCAGTGCAGAATTGCAGATGGAAAAAACACCACCTCAAACAGCAAAGATTGCCTTAAGCCATACATTGTCTTCATCACCTGTTAAGAGATCACAAACCTTGTCTAAAGCTTCTGTGCTCGTGATCCCAGACACTCCTGAGGAAAAAATAACAAAAGAGGGACGGGCAGCATGTAAGCTGAAGATAGCAAATGTGCCTCTCTCCGAAACTATTGAAAATGAAGAGTCCAGTGCTCAAAAATTATGTCCACAGCAACAAGAAAATAAGCCGCTATCTGAACCCAAAGCCACTCTGGACTTAAGTGAGGGTTCAGAAACACCTACTGCCCCTAAAGGAAGCCGTCGATCAGTGCGCCGAAGCCTGATGGGCAGAGTCTCCACAAGCTGTAGAGCCTCTCTGGCCAAGAGATGCTCACTAAGCACCAAAAGGGAACAAATAGTCCTGAGACGCAGTAGCAGGACTGTATCCAAGCAGCAATTGATCCAGCAGTCATCTGTTCATAGGAATGTAAAAAGTAAGGGTTTTTTTCCTATTTTATTTCATAAGTTTCTTGGCCACCTGTCCAATAGTGGCCCTTTCACAGGAGCATGGAATTCAAAATAAAATTCCCTATTAAATTATAAAAACACTGCACTTTTACAGGTTCAACATTCTTTAAATTATATGCAGTTTCAAATTAGATATGAACCAGTTTGGTGTAGTGGTTAAGGGATCAGGCTAGAAACCAGGAGACCCTGAGTTCTAGTTCTGCTTTAGGCCCAAAGCCAGTCAGCCCTAGGAAGCAGGCAGTGGCAAGCAATTTCTGAAATCTTGCCAAGAAAACTGCAGGGACTAGTCCAGGCAGTTGCCAGGAGCCAAGACTGACTCGAAGGCACCCAAAAAATTAGATATAGTTTGTACTTTAACAGTGAAAGTATTTAACACAGCCCAAGGTGTTTTCAAAGTTCCCTTATAAATATCCCTAGATGGAACCAGTTTAATCAAATAGGGGCTACAACTGAGAGAAGTCCCTCTTTCTGATACCTCTCAGCCTTACTGACCTCCATGAGGGACTAGTAAGTGGGCACTCTGAAAATGATTTAAATAATTTGGAAAATGCCTAGGGTGGCAGCAGCTGGCTGAACCTGTCCAGGTTTGGAAGTTAAGGAGAATCAGGCTTAGTTAGCACTTGGGTGGGAGACACCCAGAGAATACCACAACTAATTCAACTGGGAAATTATAGATAGATCAGAAGAAGGCAGCAAGCACTTTTATAGGGTTGCCAAGAAAACTACATCTATAGACAGGTCCATGAAATCACCAGGAGTTGAGCTCAACCTTGATTCAAAAAAGCGAATGTCTTTAGGATAGGGTGCAGCTGACATACCAAATTAGTTTTGTGCCATCTGTCTTGCAGTTAGCAATGAATCAAGAAGGACCCCTAAGCAGTTTAAGATAATCTCATCCAATACAAGTTGAATCCCTTTGTCCATGTGAGAAGGCTTTCCTATCCAAAGTATCACTGTGGGGTTTTTTGTCTTTCTTTTTTTTTTAATATTAAGTTTAAGCTTATCCCCTTGTCATCTCAAAACTGTCCCAGTATCCACAGAGGGCATCCAGTTCTGAAGTTAGGTGGGTAAACAAGGTAAAGGTAGATGCCTGTCATCTGCATATTGATGTCATTCAGCATCACACCTCTGGATAACTTTCTCCCTGTGGTTTCTATAATGTGAATTTCTATGTTGCCTACCTTTTTTCTGTTTGTTCATTGATATGCTGAAGAAAAAGACAGATGAGTTAGCTTAATGTAGCTGTAGTGGGTATTCTCAGGGGAGAAGCATCTTCGTGGGAGAAAATTCATTCTTATAAACCACTTCTCCTTTAATGTATGTTTAAAGTTGATCCTTAAAAAATATCAGAAACTAATTGGTAAAAATAGTCAATGTAAACTAAAAAAAAAAAAAAAAGCCAGTAGAAGAATATTTTAAGAAATGAGGAAACATTGATATGAGGAATCAGAGATCACTCAATAGACGTAACTCAGATTTCTGGCTTGCAAAAAATGTGTAGTCTGGGATAGAATATCCAAAAGCACATTAAACAGGCTTCATGTGCTTCAACCCAGACTAATTCAATGAATTACCTTTCTTTTGGCCTGGATGCTGCTATAAAGTGCAGTAGAAAAAAGATGTCTTTGTAGATGTTGTGTTTTATTTTAATAGTATAGCCTATGTTGGGGATAAAATGTTTTTTATGCCTCTTCTCTTTCAGCTCAGGCTGTAATGGAGGAATGTCTAGATAAAGAAAGTACTGAATCTGGGTAAGCTTATTTCAGTCAAATAAGATTTGTGAAAATAAATACTTGATTGAAGACAGCTACTGAGGCATTACACAGCCTTCTGTAGTCTAGTATGGAGTGTGGATAGAGAATCACTGATAAGCAGTTAATTTTACTTAATTATTTGATTCATTTATTATATGGTGTCAAAGACATGTTCTGGCATGAACAAAAGTAAATAATCTGGTACTAGATCAGACATTTAACAAAACAAGGAACTAGTAGAAACTATGTCCCACACAGAAACAAATCATTTCTACTTCCTTATGTAGAGCGGCTAGAAGAAAGAGGCACAAGAAATTTGAACACTGCCTGTTGAAATTAGAGCTTGCTTTTCACACACAGCAGTCTTTCAAATTCTTTCATAATGGCTTCTTAGCTTTTCTACAATAAAATCTACTTATCAGAAGTTTCTGGATTCTTATGTGCCTGTTTAATTATTCACAGTAAAGCCTGACATACAGTGATGTGAACAATTAAAATTGGGTCTGGAACCATATCCAAGGTACTGGTTTGGAGGTTTACTTCCGAAAACTGCCAAACCTCTGAAAAGCATGTTCTAAGTGGAGGAGGTTTGGCATGGTCTAGAGAGTAACAGAACTCTCTAGAATCGGTGAGCTTTGCACAATCTTAATTAAAATCTTACTAGTAAAAACAAATCTATAGTTATTGATGCTATATATCTCGTGTTCTTTTTTTTTTTTTCTCTCCCATAGAGCAAAGTTAGATTCTATGTCTCATTCTCAGGAGGTAAGTTAAAATAGATGCTTAAAAAATCATGTTTGTTTGAGCAGAGCACTCCTTCAAAAAGCATTAATCAGCTATGTCCTTTGGTAGAGTTGCATAACTACCTCTAAGGCTGTCTCTAACTCTGTGTATGTGTGTACATGTAAGCCTGCCAAAGAAGTGTTTTGAACAGGGAGGACTTTGCTGATGTTAATACATATTGCAAAGCACCTCTTTTGAATGCTTTGCGTAGTCCTTCTATCTGCTGAACTGCACTTTGGAGCCTCAGTGGGACAATTCCTAACTGGTCAAATCTCATCTGTATTAGAGGAGCAAGTGGTAATATTTTGCCCCCTGGATAAGGACACATCTGTCCTACTACTGGGACTATTGACCGCCACATATCAGAGCACATGTTAAATTTCAGATAGCCAGCTATAAATGTTTTATCCTTAGTGTTTCCAAATAATTCCTTTGCTGTTAAGTGGTAGAAGTTTGGCTTCTTATATTTATGGTTGGTACCTTATATTTATTTATTGTACTAAATTTATACATTGCCACATCTTACAACTTTTTTGAGCTTGTACTATAGGATGAAAAAGTTCATAAGCAACTTGCCCTTGGCTAAATGTAATACTTCCTTGTCTAATGTGACTGGCACTGTATTCTTTATCCACAAAGCAGGAGTCTGGCAGGTAGACCTGCCGAGATAAAAGCCTATAGCTTTTCTGGTCAAGTCTTGACCATTTTGGTACTGCTAAGTGGGAAAGAGCCTACGAGTGTGCATTAGGACATTCTTAGTTTTGTTGTAAACCTCCCAGAGTCATTCAGTGAGGTGGGTGGTGACAAATTTGATAAATAAATAATAATAATAATAGTTGTGTACATTAATTAATATAGTAATGGAGATTTGGTATAATCTCTTATATCAACCATCCTGGAGGTGACTGGTACAATCAAACTGTCCCTGTTCGGGGCTTTGCATTTCTAGGTGTTTTTATTGTTTTTTATTGCTTTAAAACAGTTTGTATTAAAGTGATGTGAGCATTATATTTGTGGCTGTCAATAACTAAAAAGTTTTTATTAAGATATTGTCACAAAGATAGTTGAACCAGAGAGATGTCCCGAAAGAATATATAAATTATGTTTGGGGAGCCTTATGGTCCTTGCTAAAGTGTTAGATCGTCTGGAAAGCAAACATACAATTCTGAAACTGCCAAACTTATCTGAAGTGAAAAATTTCCGGCCCATTTCTATGCTTAATATTTCTCAACCATGCATTAGACTTTGACTTAATCATACTCATAACATAGGATTTCTCTGTCATTTAAGTCCCATTGATTTCAGTAGGTGAAATGTAAATTTCAATGAAAGAAATTATATTTAGGTTAAACCATTAAATCAGTGGTCAACTAATGACTCTATATGATTTGCCTGGACAGATCTATATTCAGAATACGATTGCCTTTACCAAGGTTGATGAAAATCTCAGGAAATCTCTTTGTTCTAAGAAGACTAGCATGCCAGAAACTCTCCAATCCCAAGAAAAACAGCACAAAGGAGGCTGGGAAGGTCAGTATATTCAGTTAGCTGAGTGGCAAGAATAATGAACTTTGAAGCAGATGGGACATGCCTAAGGAAGACAAACCCTAATCTTATTTATTCAGTACTAATCCAATTATTTGAAGGTACTTGGCCAGTTTAATAATAGTAATAGTTGTAATAGGGTTTTGGGGGGGGAGGGAGAGAATCAGCCATCTTTCATTGGTGATTAGACTTGATGTATACCGTGCATTTTTGCTCTGTCAAGCACTCAAGGCACCTAATAAAAATTTGAAACAAAAACAATATAAATAGCTAAACACACAACTTAAAATTATCAATGTCACTCATGCCTTAGTTACTTTTTTCTGCGGTACTGTAAAAGTTTCTACATGAAGCTGCCCTTGAAGACCACGCAGACTACAGCTGATCTAGGCTGTAGCAGCATGAGTGCATTTGCACATCTGCATGAGCGCATCAGTGCATCTCAGTACAGGCATGCAACACTGCTACTGGGTAAGCTGCACTAGCTATCAGTGGGCTTCGATTGCAGTTCAAGATACTGATGGCTGCCTGTAACACTTATCAAGCTGCAGGGTCTGGATATTTGCAAGACCATCTGTCTCCAGTTACCTTTGCCCATCCTTTAAAACTTGAGAGTTGCTATGTCCCGGGTTGCATCAGTTAAACATTGTCACTTACGGGACCCAAGAAACATGCTTTCTGTGTCTGGCCTATCAAGCAGTCTTCACCCAGAAACGTGGTTTGCCCTGACCCTACTGGCCTTTAAGAAGGCCTAGAAAACCTAATTCTTCCCCCAGGAGCTGGCCCAGTTGTAACTATATGAATTGTGTGTCTAGCCCCCAGTGCAGTATGCTTTATTCTGTTATGTTTTTTTTTTCCTTTCTATTTTAAGGAAATATTTTAAGTTTTCAACTTTTGTTAGCTTGTTAGCTGCTCAGAGTTACCTGGTAAGTGGGCAGCCATATACATTGAATAAATTATCTTTATTGTAGGCTGGTGTGGATCTTCCGGGTTGTGTGGCCGTGGTCTGGAAGTTCTGTTTCCTAACGTTTCGCCAGCATCTGTGACCGGCATCTTCAGAGTGCAGGAGCACAGACAGGAGCAGTTCTCTCTGTGCCCAGGATGGTGTGACCCTTTTGTGGGTATTTATAGAGATCTGGAGGGGGGGGTATGGGTGGTTAATGAGTGGCTGCTTGCCCAGGTGTCAGGAGATCTGTGTATCTTCCTGTGGGCCAGGCAGGGTCCCTTCTTCTATTGAGTTGTTAACGAGTGGCTGCTGAGGGTGATTAGCATGTTCATTGTGTGAGTTGTTCGCATGTCCTGGTGGTTGAGCTGAGTTCGTTGACCTTTTGCAGGCTGTATTTCTCAGGATTGGTAGCCAGGTTTTGTTGATTTTTAGACTCTCCTCTTTTTTATTGAAACTGTGCTGGTGTTTGTGAATCTCAATGGCTTCCCGGTATAGCCTGGTGTAGTGGCTGTTTGTGTTGTCCAGTATCTTTGTGTTTTCAAATAGGATTTTGTGTCCAGTGTGCCTGAGAGCATGTTCAGCTACTGCAGATTTTTCTGGTTGCTGTAGTCTGCAGTGTCTTTCGTGTTCTTTTATCCTGGTATGGATGCTGCGTTTTGTGGTCCCGATGTATACTTGCCCGCAGCTGCATGGTATACTTGCGATGTATACTTGCCCGCAGCTGCATGGTATGCGGTATACTCCTGCGGTCACCACCGCAGGAGTATACCGCATACCATGCAGCTGCGGGCAAGTATACATCGGGACCACAAAACGCAGCATCCATACCAGGATAAAAGAACACGAAAGACACTGCAGACTACAGCAACCAGAAAAATCTGCAGTAGCTGAACATGCTCTCAGGCACACTGGACACAAAATCCTATTTGAAAACATGCTAATCACCCTCAGCAGCCACTCGTTAACAACTCAATAGAAGAAGGGACCCTGCCTGGCCCACAGGAAGATACACAGATCTCCTGACACCTGGGCAAGCAGCCACTCATTAACCCCCCATACCCCCTCCCTCCAGATCTCTATAAATACCCACAAAAGGGTCACACCATCCTGGGCACAGAGAGAACTGCTCCTGTCTGTGCTCCTGCACTCTGAAGATGCCGGTCACAGATGCTGGCGAAACGTTAGGAAACAGAACTTCCAGACCACGGCCACACAACCCAGAAGATCCACACCAGCCTTCGTATGCCGGCCATGAAAGCCTTCGACAATATCTTTATTGTATTTAATATCAAAATAGCCAGGTTTAGGCAGGAAAAATAACGGTGGGAATGTGACCACAAGATTACTAGAAGATGACACAGTTCTTTTTTTATTTTTCAACTCCCTCTCCCTCCCCCCCATGCCCCGATATTCCCCACTAGACCAAACATGTTTGACCTTGCCCTTTCCAATGTTGCTCCTCCATTATCAAAAGGTGGGTTGGGAGGCTGAGTTGTGGGTCCTTGGCCTAAAAACCTGTGCATCTCTTTATTAAAGTGTTCAGTCTTTATTTTTGTCATGAAGCTGACTGGCTGAATTTATGCTGCTAGTCTCTTAATTATGCCTATCATAGTGGGTTTGCAAAAATCCTAGATAAAAGTTCTAAATCTTTGCTATCATCTAGTGGTCATCTGGATTTTTGCTGCTTAGATAAGGTAGGTCTAACTTAATCAGCCTCACAAGATTATTGTGCAGAAACAGTGTGTGTTGAAGTCAAATTTTTAATTTGAAGCAAATATGCCACTAGAACAGAGACAGAAGGTACGGGTAGTCCTCGAGTTACAACTGCAATTGGGACCGGAATTGCTGTTGCTAAGTGATGAGGTTGTGAAGTGTGACATCACGTGACCACATTGCTTAGCGATGGCAATCCAGGTAGTCCTGGTTGTCGTCGTAACCCAAGACGTGTGGGAAACAGAGGGAGTGCCGCAGGGTTGTGGGGGAGGCCCGGTGCAGGCTGTGCACGAGTTGGGGGAATGGGTGCTCAGTGTGGTGCAAGCTCAGAAAGGCCGGGGAATGAGGGCCTGGGGTGCATGCGATTGCAGGGAAGCTGGAGAAAAAGGGTGCGGGGTGCATGCATGTATGTGTGTGTGTGATCACAGGGAGGCTGGGGAAACGGCGCAGGGTGTGTGCGAGCGAAGGGGGGAAGGAGGGCGCAATGCATGTGAGCAAAGAAAGGCTGAGGCAGCAGGAGACACTTACCCCAGCAACTTGCGACCTTCCTTGCCGGCTTCCCATTGACTTTGCGTGGGGGAAGCTGGCAGGGAAGGTTGCAAACGGCAATCATATGATCGCGGGACACTGCAACGGGTTGTGAGCACCAGCTGGTTGCCAAGTGCCCAAATTTTGTTCATGTGACTGCAGGGGTACTGCAATGACTAGAACTTTGAGTACCAGTCATAAGTCATTTCGTTCAGCACCATCGTAACTTTGAATGGTTGTAACTCGAGGACTACATGTAAAATCTAATTGGCCCTATTGCATAAATAGTACTTCCAGCTTCAGACTTTTGAAGTCAAGTAATTCAGAACCCCATAGACTGTTACAGTAAGTTATGTATTAAGAAATTAATTCATTAAAATTAGGATAGTGGTTTGGCACTACTCTGGGTTTATAGAAATGGTTTGAAAACTCTGGTTTTAATCTAGCATAACTAGCCTGTTTATGGACAGGAAGAGGTAGAGAGCTGCTATTGACTTTCTTTACTATTTAGTTAATACTTTAAATAACAGCTTGTATGCGTATTTTCTGTAGAAAGAATTTGTAGACATATGAACATTTTGCCCTGACAATTGACTACTTATTTATTTGTTGATGAAACAACTTTGCCTCTCTCCTAACTTAGCCAAATGCTTATTGAACACTCACTCTCTGTTTCTCTTTATATGCAGAAGACAGCTCTGAAATGAGTGATAAGTTACAAAAGCAGTCTCACAGTGCTCGGTACGTTTCTTTGCCTCTTTTGACAAAAACTCTTTGATCAGTTTTATTTAAACAATTAGTGTTGACTTTATTGCCAATTAATGTGTTAAGTCTTAGGAATCTTCTAAGCAGCTATGTTGATTAGGGGATGATAATAAGATTGTAGTCCAAGACATGAGAAGGGCAATTAGTTGGGGAAGATTTATCTAGAGCAGTGTTTCTCAACTGTGGCAACTTTAACTGGACATCAACTCCCAGCATTCCCTTGGCAGCATGCTGAAGTGCCCACATCTTAAAGTTGCCAAGTTTTAAAAACACTGATTTATGTTGAGAAACTCTGATCTAGAGAGAGGGAGGAAAATAAGGAGGGGATCCTTTCTACTTTTCTCTTTGGATATAAGAGGTAGTCAGGATAGCCAAAAATGCAAAGGATTTGCAAGCCTTAGTACTAAAACTCAAAGAGCACAGTGAAAAAATGGGACTAAAATTAAATATAAAGAAGACAAAAGTAATTACAACAGATAGAACAATCAGCCTTAGAATTGACAGTGAAGAGATTGAAGTGGCTTCTGCCTTTTAGGATGAACCATCAACAGTAAAGAAAGAAGGAGTCAAGAACTATGTCACAGACTAGCATTTGGTAGAACAGCCATGAAGGCCTTGAAAAAGATATTCAAATGCCATGATATGTCTATACCTACAAAGATTAGAATTGTACAAGTCATAGTATTTCCTGGGACACTCTATGGAAGTGAAAGTTGGACTTCAAAGAAGCAGGATAGGAAGATTATTAACACCTTTGAACTTTGGTGTTGAAGAACACTCCTGAGAATACTGTGGACAGCCAAGGAAACAAACTGATGGTTCATTGAAAAAATCAAACCAGAGTTCTCAGCTCTCTAGAAAAAGCTGTAATGCTGGGAAAGTTGGAAGAGGATGACCAGCAGCAAAGTAGATGGATTCAGTTACAGTGGTGATGAGTGCACCATTGGGAGACTTGAAAGAACAGATTAGAGATAGATTGTCATAGAGAAAATCTATGTGGTTGCTAGGAGTCAAAAGTGACTTGATGATAATCGATCAGTCAGGATAGGGTATAAATCTTCCTAGCTAATTACAAGGAACCATGTGACTTAGTATCAAAATCTATATTCCTTTAGTAAATTCCGTCCCAGTTCTTCTGTGTTTTGCTCAGAACAGAGGCAACCCCTCCTTCCCCAAACCTCTCCTTCCAAAGATTTTGAAACTTCTCTATTTTCAGAGCATTATAACCTTAATTTCTTTAAGAAAAAAGGGTGTGCAATTTCTTTCTGTTTTCCTTGCCTCTGTTTCTCACAGCACCCACAGTGAAACGTGTGATGTAGCAAACCTACAAAGAAGAAAGCTCAGCAGGTCCAAGTCACAGGACAAAAAAGAGTCATCAGTTTCAGGCCAAGCTATTCAGGGAACTCCTGCTGCTGGTCTTCCCAGCCATCTGTGCAAATATTAAGAAATGCTCAGCAGAAGTCTCCCACAGGGCAGTCCCTCCAGGAATTCAAAGGCATCTTCTACCAGCTTCCTGCCAAAGTAATCCAGTGGTGTCTCTATGTTACCCCCTGCCAGAGGTGGGCTGCATGTAGTTCTTCAGATGTCAATGCTCTGCATCTCCCAGTATGCATTACCTTTGGTTAAAGCTGATGGGAGTTAGAATTTAATAACTTCTGCAGATTATTGTGCATCCCAGCCATATGGGAACTGCTCTCAGAAGCCACCAATGGGAGGAAAGAACAATAGGTGCAGCCTTTCCAGATGGCTGAAACCAAAGGAGGCTTTTCTTTTTCTTTCCTTTGGAAATATCAAGACAATCTTGGAAAATAGAAACTTTTCCCTAAAGCTCTAGTGTTTAATTTTTCTGTGATATATAGGAGGCAGTTACTGATCAATTGATAATATCCTCTCAAAGAATCCTTATCCTTTCCCCCGTCTGCCTCTCAGATTTAAGGATAAGGGGGTTTTAGATACAATCTTAATCCTAAATAGGCTAATCTTGGACCCCTTCCTTTCCTTGAAGAATCTGGTAGTGAAATGTAATTTACCCTTAAGAAAACTTTCTTTAATCCTGAAGACAGATCACATAACGATCAAGTTTTGATTCAGGCAGTGAGACATGGCAGTGCCTCTCCTCTCATTTAAATATCTTCACTCTTCAGATAAGAGGATCAGTTTGGACTGATAGATCTACCCACCCACCCCAAATTGTTGACCTCCAGTTTTAGGTAACAATTTTCCTTGTTTCCCCCAGACTGTCTTAGGTTTGCATTGTTATAAACATAAATATATTCCACCAATAAACAAGGGGTACAGTGGTACCTCGGGTCACGAACTTAATTCGTTCCGCGACCCGAATCAAATTTTCCCAGAAGGTTCAATGTAAATACGGTTAATCCGTTCTGAACCATATGTTGTTGTTTTTTTAAACCACAAAAATATGAAACAAAATACAGTATAGTACAGTATGAAGAGAGAGAACGCTAACCTTGCTTGGGGCGACTTCTGGCGTGGAGGACAGGAAGGCGGGTGGGGAGGCGGTTATTATTTGGAGGGAGAGTCCCCCTCCCTGCAGGAAGCCACGACCACGTGTCACAGCAGGGAAAATGGCCACGGATCCTGTTTGTCACCCGATGCGGAGCTCGTGAACAGAAGCAAAATTTTGCGAACGGTGCTGTTTGTGAACCGAATTGTTCGTGAACAGAAGCGTTTGTGACCCGAGGTGCCACTGTATTTCAGTCCTTTGAAAGTTTGGAGTATCACATAGTCTTCTGCTCTTCCTAATGTCTGCAGCTCTAAGTGGTAAAGAAACAAGCCATGCTCATGAAGATCTAAGATGCTGCAGTCTTGCTGAAGCCAAGCAAATATGGGGTTGCTTCGTGCCTGGATGAGAGACGTTTTCCACTTAGAAAGCTCTCCTCAACCTAAAATATTTAACTCATTTTGCTTGGAGGGAACATTATTTTGCCATAGCTCCCAAGAACTTTCATGTCAGGTTTTTAACTATTCTTCTGAAATGAGACTCCTCACAATTTTATCTTCTTCAAGAGGTTCTTTTAGATACATATCTGGATACCTTCTAATCTCTCACCTGGACAAAGAGTTAAAGTTTCATCTTTAACATGCTTACAGAGCCATGGTCTCTTGTAAACAGTAAAGAGATCTAAGACTTCTGTTGATCAGATAAAAGAGTATTGGAGAGTAATACTTATTCTATTAAGGATATGGCCATCAGAACTGACCCTTTTTTCCTTTCAAAAGTGAACTCTATGCTCACTTATTCTATCATGTTCTTGTCATTCTGTGGCATAGATGGTACAATTGAAGAGCATTCAGAATGTTGTGCAGTGGCTTCATTTTGGAAATAACCAGGTTCATATTTTACATAAGGCATAATTTGTTCAACTCGTGTTTGTCAAACAAGCCAAGTGAGCTTGCTCATATGTACTGCCAAGCTATAAACCATGATTTACAAACCATAAATTGCATAATGGTTTAGTGCAGGGGTTCTCAAACTGAGTTAGTATTTGCTTTGGGGTGGGGATGCAAAAAAATTAAATGGGATTGCACATTTTCAGGGGGAAGGCACTTAAATATATGCAGATTACTGCCAAACCTGATTCTGCCTAGACAGATGCTTCTCCAGACAAAGCAGGAACACAGTTTGGCACAGCTCTGGAGTGGTCTTGCAGGGATCCAGTTTCAGGCATCTTTGAGGTGCACCCTGAAGTTTAGGCTGCTGTTGGATGGGGAGAGAGGACCCAGAGTCCAGGTTGCAAAGTTCAGATATGTTCCTGCAATGATGCGGCCCTTTGCACTGGCTCACTATTTGTATTTGGTCCTGGACTCCTTGGATGTGCTGGCAGCAAGTTCAAGATTTGCTCTAGTTGCAGAAAGTAAACCTTGATCCCGAGTGAGTGTGGGGTGAGGAGTTAAATGTAGCTGTCTAGAAATTGGGGACCAGGTTTCAGGGGGGTTGTGCAGGGTTGAGTGGACTTATCCTTCACATTCATTGATACAGTTTTGAATTTGATTGTTTTGATGTTCCTTTCTAATGTTGTTTGTTTTGTTTTTTGAGGCTGCAGAGTTCTATCTTGGTTTTCTTTGAAATGTAGATGAAATGGGGTTATTGAGACTAGGCTGTATGTTTATTTATTGCCCAGCCTAGTGCAGTGACTGGGTTTGTTTGGGAGCAGGGGCACACACACAGGTTATTTGCCATCTTGTGGAAGTTGCTCTTGTGCAAAGTTAGTGCCTTGTGTGAGCCTAATCAATCTCTAGTTCTCTTCACACCTCCAAAGGAAGAAAAGATGCCCTTTCCTATAATAGCATTATAATGCAAAATTTGCCTCCTAACTTTTGAAATGTAGCGTATTCCTTCCACATGTAATACCCTAGCTCTCTTTATTAAAGCAGCAGTAGCCAACTCAGGATTCATGCTCCTATTACTAATATTGGCAGGACTACCTCTAATTCTTTGGCTGATACATTTAATAAAGGGTGTATGTTTGACATTCATAACACTACTGAGGCACCATGTGAAAATAATTCTTCCACCTGTGCTACAACCACAGCCTATGCAGGATTTTACATACCCTTGAGTGTGCAATTTTGAAACCCTCTGCACCGATCAGAATGTAAAGCTGGTATTGATCATAATGGCTCTCCTAAATTTGGTGTATCAACATACCCAAGGTATTACTAGCATTCCAAACTGAAGGTCCGTTGCTTAAGGGTCAGTGGAGTTTTTAATTCATTCATAAATAGCTTTCATCAAAACAATGCCTGCTCTTTTTGTTCTGTTCTTTAACTATCTTCTCATTTTGCTGGCCGCAGTATGGAATTGGGGGAGGAGTTGTCCCCAGGAGGATATAGTATAAAAGGTTAACACATGGTTCTCTGTCCTAAGTAAGGAGGAGTGGATAAGCCCACCTTTAATATCTTTGCATACCAAACTGGAAAGAATCTTCACAGTAAGTATTGATAGTCTGACCTCTGTTGAAGAGAGACTTTCAAGGCTGTACCACAAACTTAGGTAACCCCAGAGTAGGCCCATGGTGGCAGATAGATAAAACCAGTTTCTAGGAAATGGCAGGTTTCATTAGATAGTTAGCCGAGCAGCTATTTTGCCCCTGAGTCCTTTGTGAGTTCATAAGCCACTGGATATAAGATTTTATACTTTGTGCCTATATCTGAGACAAGGGTATGTTGGGGCTGACTTGCTGTGTGAAATGAGCCCTTTATAATCTTACAGGAGAAAGCCAAGCTATAAGAGAGCAGTTAGTGATAGAGATGATGAACATGACACAGAAGATGAGCTCTCTCCCCCAAGAAAAAAGACTCCATCTCCTCAGTGCCCTGCCAGCAAGGTAAGGCAAGCATTGCAGCCCTGAGAGCACACCCGGGACACGGGGTTGACTTCCACGGATTGATAATGTTCTGGGTTTTTCAGGTCGTACGTCCTTTCAAAACATTCTTGCACACAGTGCAGAAGAACCAGATGCTGATGATGACTCCTAGCTCCGTGCGTCGAAACAGCACTATAAAATCGTTCCTCAGACAGAACGCTCCCCTCCGCACCACTCCCAAGGTAATTTAAAGTACTCTATACTTGGTACCAAATAAAAAAAAGGAGAGGAGCTTCTGGATTGAGGGTGGGAGTTGTTCCCCCCCCCCCGCCCTTCAGAAGTTCTGAATATCAGAAGGTTCAAGTTGTTCTTGTCCTTTTATTGCTTTTAGCTAAGAAACTGGTTTCACATGGCATTTATTCTGCTATTTCTGAACATTTGTGTTCCGGTTGAAAGTCCCTCTTTGGAGCTCTCTTGGTTCAAATAATGAAAGGCTTTGAAGTATGGCTGTATCTCAGTTGAGTTGAGCTAGTAAAAGAAACTGAGGTTGGAAAGCAAGAATTTGAACAGTTGGTGAAAGAAGCAAGGAGTTTAAGAAGCAGGAGGAATTCAAGTTATGTTAACACTTTATAAGCAACTTCTGAGCATTCGAAATTGTGCACTACTGGCAGCAAGAAAGTAGATGGGCAAAGGGGCCAAAGAGACTGAAAGGCAGGCATTGGAGATGGGAAAGGCATTGTTTGAAATTCTGAGCCATGTCTTTAGATTCAGCAGTTTTTTAAACCTGCAAGCTAAATGATTCTGTCTCACACACCCTAGCCTTGCAGTTCAGTATTCTTCCATATAAGTTTCTGGCAGATCATTCAACCCATTGTTGCTTCTTGGGTTAAAGAGCTCAGCAGGTTGCTCTTACTGATTCTATAGGATAATGGAGTTCAGTCTGAATTAACAAAATGTATAACTAGCAGGGCAAGATCCTATGTGAGGCCATAGTTCAGCCCTATTGTAGACTTGGCAATACATAGATATTGAAAAGATTTTGCGAATACCCAAATATATTTATTAACTATGTCTCAATCTCTTCTTCACACAGGGAGGGTTTGTTGTAAGTAACAAGAATGATCTTACAGTAGGTGCATTTGTGCATTATTAACCCAGTGTGTGTTGTCTAAAGCTGCCCTAACTTGATAGAGACCTTTTAAAAGGGAAGCCTAGCATATATTTAGTGGTTTTCAGTTAAATTCTACTAAAAAGTAGATAGTGCATGTACAGTTATTATTAGAATTATTATTAGCCTTCAATATTTCAGAATATGATACATTTACTATTTCATCCCACTCATGTCTCAACTTAGATCCATTTTTTCAAGTTAACAAAGTGCAACAAAGAAGCTATTCAAGCTACCTTTTGATCACCATGTGTATTGTTAGTAATACAGTTGCTTTAAGGTGTACTACAGTATGTGAAGTGTAAATGAAAAATATAATTCATATTGAGATGCTCAGATATAACTAGCTCTATATATGTACAGGTAGTCTTCATTTAGTGATTGCCTTGTTTAGTGACTGCACTTACGATGGTGATGAAGAAGTAACTTTACTACCAATCCTCGCATGTATAACTTTTGCAGGTCTGTAAAGCAAAGGAAAGCTGAAGTAAGATCATAAGCATAGTTGTGGTTTCGCTTAGCAACCGCTTTGCTTAACAGCCAAGTTTCCAGTCCCAGTTATGGTCAGTAAATGAGGACTATCTGTATTCTGTGACAATGTTTGGTTTATGACATCTAAAGTAGCCCTTTGTTGCAACTCATAAATGCTAACTTGCTTACATTAGTTAAGCCTTAAATTGGTCCATGTCAACCTTCTTCAGTGTGCATTAACATTCCAAATATTTCTGGCCCAAATCCAGCCATGTATGAATAAAGTTTGCATTTTCTATTCCCATACAAGACCAAAATGATTTGGCACATTCACCATAACATATAACTTTGATATGATTATTCTAGGGTCTGTCTTTGGATACAGTTTGATAAAATTACACATCTCGACTTTTCCTGAATAACATGGCCTATTTTACATTTCTTGCCCAAATCATAAATAAAGAGACAAGAATGTTAATCAGGGCAATATTACTCAAAATCCCACTGAATTAAATGAGGCATACTTCCTAGCCAAATTGGATGGCAATGAAACCTAGTGGGGCCAAGTCCCATGCCAGTCTCCTCTCAAGCAAAGAGGATGGACTAGGGGGCTGGCCCAGCATTTGCCCATCCTTCTATCCTTTCTGCAGTTGATTTTGTTGACAGATTTAGTTCCTCTCCGCTCTTGCTGGCACCTGTGGCTTGATACTTTGCTGCTCTGAACTGAAGAGGGGAAACAATAATTTATCTGCCATGTTTATTCATTTATTTATTCATTTATTCATTCATTCATTCATTCAATTTATATAGCCACCCATCTCAGACCAGTGACTCTGGGCGGCTAACAATAATAAAAACAATCAAACACTTAAAACCATACAGAAAATTAAATATAAATATAAATACAGCCAAGAGATCTTACATTATGCTTCATGCACTTCCTCCTCCTCCTCATGCCTATTAGTGTACACTGAATCTTTCCCTTAGTCAGGATTGTCTGATTCTGTATAACAACATATACTGCCTTCCAGACATTTTGCACTTTAGACTCTCATCAGGTTCAGCCAGCATTGCCAAAGGCAAGGGATTCTGGGAGTTAGACCAACTATTTGGACAGCATCACATTGCTGATCCCTGCCATATATGAAAAAGAGCTGTTGTGACTGTAGATGATAGCATCTATGCATGCTTTTTTGGTTCGTAAAAGCACAGGAATGGTATACTCTGTTAAACAGGCAAGGCTGCCTGTTAAATTTTCTTTTGAAGGATCATTTGTGATCTGGCTAAATGGCTCTTGCCAACGGTGGAGAGCACAATGTAACACACTGAAGTAGAAATTGCTTGCTGATGCTGCATCTGCAAAAACATCCTTGACGTTTGTTCCTACTTCAGATCTGAGTGGACTTTAACTAACCGTATTAACAGTTTGCAGTGACAGTGGAGCTGTAAAGGGCCAGAAAAAGAATTTATTTTTCTCATGGCTTTCTCTTTGTTAGTTTTTTTCATGAAAACAATGGATGATGGAATGTTTCCTAACATTTTCTTCTTAAATGATATATGGAAAGATGTGAAAGAAATTTATGTAGATTTGGAAAGATATTAAATCAAAAAATAAACTAATAGGTAGAAGGATAGAGAAGCTTTTCTTATTATAAACAAAATTTCACTTTTCGGAAATCCATGAAAAGAGGAAAGAATAAAAAGAAAAGCCAAAAGAAATAGAAACTGCTGACAGTTAAAAGTATTTCAGACTCAGAGATGGATTAAATGTTTCTTATGGCAAAATGTATATTCTGAGTCCTGACATTTTCTTCCCATTTCCTCAGCTTTTTTTCTCTCCTGAAAATTAGTATATTTTGCATTTGATACAATGGAAGACTTTATTTTGCTACAATATTGATGATTTCTTCTGTTTTCAGTATAAACATTTTGCATGCCTGATTCTTCTAAACATGCAAAAAGGAAGAGATGTTCCACTCAGATGTTTCAATTTTCCACTCCAAAGTTCAAACCAATTTATACCTGACATATTTTAAAAAGTAATAAAGTGCCTATATAGCTATAAAGGGTGCTAAAACCTAAGTATAGCATGTTTCAGGTTTTACCAAAATAGTTGGGTTTTTTAAATCCCCACTCCTGATTCTTTTTTATTCCAGTTGCTTGAAAATTTCAGGAATTTGTAGTGGCAGTCAGCATGACTTGCAGGAGCAAAGCTGTGTGTGCAAATAACTACTCGGGCTCTTACATGTTTTTCCCTCCTTGAAAATTGTGACTAAATTGGCACTATTATTTTGTATACACAGAAAATATTCTGTTCCTCAAGTAAGAACTTGTGTAGAACACTGAAACATTCCACTTTTTTCCCAGGCCTCACAATCATGAGAATTGTTCTGGGGTTGATCCAAAAGTATTCAGGAACGCCTGTTTTCTGTTTCTGCCAGTCTGTCTCAGAAAGCTTTTGGACCACTCAAATGAATAGCTGGATTGTGGTGGTCCAGGGGAAAAAAAAAGGAACATTCTTGAATTCTCAGAAACATTCCATCTTCTGAACAGGATGTTTCATGTTCCTGTTATTTTATTTCTGAAGCCATTGCATAGTCTTACTGTAAAATGTGTTTGCTAGAATAGAGAGAAGGTTACCTTTCTTTAGCTAAAATCACAATTCTGCTTTCTACCTTTCATCTCAGGGAGGACCATTATGGTAGCAATAAATATGGATGCAGCTTTTCATAAAACACTAAGATGAGCTTCTTCTGTCTCTTCTTCTGTCTAGGAAAAGGAGAGGCAGCGGTTAGAGAATCTGAGGAAGAAAGAAGAGGCTGAGCAACAAAGAAAAAGGAAAATGGAGGAGGAAAAAAGACGGCGACTAGAAGAGATGAAGCGGTATGGATTTGAGCCCTTCTGGCTTCTCCTTCTGTAATCTGCCCTGAGTTTTTTCTTTTCCTTCTAATCAGTCTCCTGTGTGCCCTCAGAAAACGTGAAGAGCGCCTCCGTAAGGTGTTGCAGGCTCGGGAGCGAGTAGAGCAGTTAGAAGAGGAGAAGAAAAAACGAATTGAACAGAAATTTGCTCAACATGAAGAGAAGAATGAGAAGGTAAATGCAGCAAGGGAGTTTTTGGGGATGATGGGGTGTCTCTACATAATATCTGGCTGTAAGATGTTGCTAACATTGTGTCTTCTGCTAAAGTCAGGTGGGGTTGTTAAAATCATGCTCTTCAAGCGTTACCTTCTTAGCTCAGAACCACTCTCAGTCTGTCAGTATCAGATTTTTCAGTCTCATGTAAAGAAAACATCTCTTTTAACTTTTTCTTTTACTTCCTTTTTTAAAAAAATGATTGCTTTTTGATCCATAACAAAAGAGAAAAAAGAAACAATAATCCAGTACAGTAATAAATAATAATACAAAAAATAAATAAATAAACCAGAATATAATGAAAACTTAGAAAAAAGGTAATAATGATAACAACAAAAACAACAATAAAGTTACACATATTAGAACAATGAAACATAATAATAATAAACTCTTAACAAATTAAGCCTTGACCACGTGGAATCATATTTATCAGATTTCTCACAGCATTGGTGGAAGGTAAGTTCATCTGTAGAAACTCCATCCAAAATTGTAACTCAGAGACTGTCTCTCAGCTGGAGTAGAACAGTCTTCCGAGCTGCTGCTGCTCCCGTGCATGATAAATTCATGCTCTTCATACTTCACTAGGTTCCAAATTTTCAGAATATAGGTAATTCCACATCACATTCATGTTTTGGACTCTTACTTCTTTCCCCTGCCCCTGCTTTACAGCTCTAGAGGCCCCCTACCATGTACAGACCATAAGACTCTCTTTTGTTTCTTACTCCTCCCATAATGCTTTCCTACCAACATGTTAATAAAACTGTTTCCTAACAATCTGAGGTGAGGAATTCACAGAAACTGTAAAAAAAACAAAGAACCCTCTATCCCATTTTTCTCAAAGCTGGGGAAAAAAAAAACCAGTCCCTTCCAGGTGTGTGACATGGCCCTATTCCCTGTTGCGCTCAGCCTTGAAAATACTGTTTGCCCAGTCTTAAGAAAAGGGACTATTCTGGCATAATGTATTGTCCGCCCACTACATGTCTAGAACAGAATATGTTCTCTGTACAACGCAAGATGTATATTTTAGGTCCGAGAGGAAAAAATGGCAGAGGACAAAATTAAGAAAAGGGCAGCTACCAAGAGGCTGGAAGAGCTGGAAGCCCGGCGCAAGCAAGAGGAAGATGCCCGGAAACAGAGAGCATTGCAGCTGGTAAAGTAGAGGGCTGGTGGGCAAAAGCAGGGAGGTGATAGACCCAGGAGACTGAGGAAGGGGGAATGAACACATTCCTATTTGTTATTTACCCAACTGTTTAATTTTTGTTGATTTGTGGTGGTAATTTTAAGTAACTATATCCTTAGTTTAACCAGATGGTAATGTATCTGTATGGTGGTCCCAAGCCTAGATAAATGGGGAGGATTAATCTTCTGCCAAGGGGTTGCAAAATAAAGCATGCATCTACACAAGCAATGGGACGGAAGTGTTCACCGAATAATGCTACCACATCCAGGGCATCAGTGATAGTTAACTACTGGCCAAGACCAACAAACGATCCTCAATCCAATGAAACAGCTGCTACTCACTGCCTGGAACGTCTGTACTGGCTTCTGCTTTGGCCAGAAGATTGTTGTGCATGAACCACTAAGCTACAGAATATCAATGGCTGCATTGGATGATGCATTGTGACTGCCTGGTTCAAGCAACATGTGAATCATCATTCCAGACACTGAAAAATGGATGATATATTATTCAGGGTGACCAGCACACAGGGAGTATTAGTTTCACAGTGGACCAAAAGGCATCTAACAATATTGCGGCTTTTCAACCTATTTTGAATTGGCTTGCTGTGCTCACATTATGAGCTATTATTCAAATTCACTTGGTGAATTTTGTCAAATTAAGCAAAGAATGAATTCTACTCCCAGTGCTAATCCACACTGGACTTCCTATTACACAGCCATATTATCATTATTGCAGGAAACCTGAATGCCCATATTGGGGCAAATTAGCCAGGACAGGAGGACATATTGTACTCAGAGATTTGTGGCACGAGGTATTTAGTTAGTTAGTTAGTTAGTTAGTTAGTTAGTTAGTGATCAACTTATATAGTTGCTCATCTCACCATAGGCGACTGGGCGGCATACAACAAAGCTAAAAACAATCGATAAATACTATACATTAAAAATATAAACATCAAAATAGAACAAAGAATAAAAGGATGTTAAAAATAAGGGAGCCATCTCACATTTATTTATTTATTAAACCAATTTGTCTAGCCACCCATCGGCTATATAAACGATAGGCGGCTATATAAATTGGTTTAATAAATATTAAATGGTAAAGGCTTGTGCCTGTTATCATTTGCAGCATAAAATTGGCCAATGATTGGAAACAACATGTTCCAACACCTGCAGAACACCAACTTACGTGACACACACCCAGGAAGAAGAATGCCACATTCCTGGACTACTTTATAATACTCATCTAATTCAAGACCTCATTTAAAGTCATCCAGCAGACTGTGTGTCTGATCACCAACTTGTACATGTATGTGCAGCTCTTGCTTCAAAATACCCATCCCCAGGGCAAAACTCTCACACTGCAGAGAATGGTCTTCACTGGCCAATTATATCTTCAATGATTTCAGCTAATCCCATCCAACTGTTTTGCAAAGCTTGCAGAACCAGAAAATATGGAGGAAGCTGCAAATCTCTGCTTCAACTGTAAATAAATGCAGCAGGTCTCTTTACTCTGCTCCCTGTAAACAGCCAAGATGAATGTATAAGGTAGTCCTCGCTTAACAACCACAATAGGGACCAAACAATTGGTTGTTAAGTGGGGCAGTCATTAAGCAAGTCACCATATGACTGGACCTGGTTTTATTATCATTTTTATGACAGTTATTAAGTGAATCACCATGTTTGTTAAGTGAATTATGTGGTTGTTAAGCGAATCCAGCTTCCCCAATATTTTGCCGGAATTCACTTAACGACCACATGATTCACTTAATGTCCATTGTAAAAAAAGTCACAAATCATGATCACGTGGCCACGGGGGGGTGCAATGGTTTAAGACGGCCGTAAGCATGAGTACAGGTCATAAAGCACTTTTTCCAAAGTTATCATAACTTCAAACTGTCATTAAATGAACGGTCGTTAAGCGAGGACTACCTGTAGACGTCATTGACCAAAAGAAACAATGCATATTAGTTATTGCATCCCAACACTACTAACTTCACCATATCATCTGTTGTTATTACTATAGGGATAATATTCCTGCAGACTTGCAAGAAACTGTACGTCGGCAAGAATACTAGACAGTGCACACCACAATATCTTAGAGGTTGTATGCATAGCATCAATGAAAACATTAGCAACACTCATTTGTATGTTCCAACACTGTGTTTGAAACAGTGAAAATATTTCCGCCAACTATATAACCAACAAGTATCTGATATATAACCTGCAGAACTACCCTACAACTTAGGCCTTCCTGATGAATCAACATCAGAGGAGATGCCAAGCATTGAAAACATCTAAAGCAAGACAAAACTGCTTTATGTGATGTCACAGCAGAAGTACAGAAGTCAGCAGATGACACTTTACTATGTTGACTGTGCTAGCTAATTCAGTTGATCTGGCTATCAGAGCAAGTACCAAGCACATGGAAGCAAGCTATCATAGTCCCCATCTTTAAAAAAGAAGATAGCAGTGAATGCAGAAACTACAGTGGGATCAGTCTGTTCTCCATGGCCAATAAAATATTTATGCAGATAGTCCAATTCTGAAAAACAGGTGGCCCATGAAGAAGAGCTTCCTAATCTGCAATGAGGTATGCTAGGGATGCATCCTGGCTCCATTGCTATTCAATACCAAAGTAGACAACATCATGAAAAAAGTCTTCACAAATAGACATGGAATTGAATTTGGCGAGGGACACTTCATTGGAGACCTCATATATACAAATGGTATTGCCATTTTTGCTGATGAAAAAGTGGAAGTAGAAACCACTGGATATGCTCTCTGACATCAGGGATGTAACAGGGCTATTTGAACTGGTCATCAGCGTGGAAAAGATTAAGTACTGACCACACAGTACTTAGCAGCAGCTCAGCAGTATCCATATACCTAATGGAGTGCAGTTTAGAACAAGTCCAAGAATTCAAATACATTTCCACAGTACAGGAAAAGGAGGTTGCCTTAACAGCTGAAGTGAAACCCCGAATTGGTGTAGAGAGCTGTGGAGATGACCTTGGAGAAGAAATCCAGGGGCCATTAGGGAAACATCAGTGGAGAAGAAACATGGCCTGAGTCCAGAGAGGCAGGAAGATGTTAGAAACTCAATGAGCCCTCTTCCCTGACTCCCCAGGTTATAAGAGGGAGGAAAGGGGAGACACAGGCAGACTTGCAGGATTCTCTTATTATAGTCTATCTCAACAAAGTATAGAAGAAAATATATGTAGCTCCGGGTTGAACTGTGGAGTCCTTGGGGTTCTCTGAGCTTGGTTGTTTTCTTGCAAACATTTCATTACCCAGCTAGGTAACATCATCAGTGCTCGAATGGAGTGGGGTTTGCTCTCTGTTTATATACAATGGCTTGCCCTGCCAGATCTCCTCACCAGCAACATCACCCAGATAAGCAGGGTTTAACACTAAGATTATCACCAGACATACAATCAAGCAGTAAACAATACCCTAGTCAAGGATCTACTGGGGGGAAAAAACCCCACCTCCACCAACACTGACAGGGCAAGCTACTATATGTAACTAGAGAGCAAATCCCACTCCATTCTAGCACTGAAGATGTTACCTAGCCGGGTAACAAAACATATACAAGAAAACAACGAAGCTCGGAGAACCCCAAGGACTCCACAGTATAGTTATAGTCCTCCTATGGACTCTTTTTCCTGATCCAGTCTACCTTGAAGGGCTGATGTTGGTGCTGCCACCACTGCTTTTGGTTTACTCATCTGGTAGAAGCCTAACATTACTATATACATCAAAATGTATGGTAACCAATACTACCAATTCTGTATAGGGCTAGATAATAGATGGATCTATAGCCATCTACTGGAAACTTCCAAAAGTTCTATCTCCATAGAATCCTTGGCATCACATTGATAGATCACGTACGAAATGAAGCTATCTGTCAGAAATGCTGCAACCAGCCAACAATAGCCAAAGAAATCCAAAATGGTGGTTGAGATGGCTTGGGCACATTTGCAGAATGAATCCAGTTTGCTACCCATGCAAGCTCCTTTGGAGAACGTAACCCCGTGGGCAGAAAATTTAGTGCAGAACATCAAGGAAAACCTGGACAAAGCAGATTATAACTGATCTTGTGCAATGCAAATTTGCCTTGACAAAATCATAGCGATGGACAAAGCACTTTGGCAACTCATTGTATTAAATATCTGGCCTTGTAGCAACCCACTTCAGTACAATGGTTGCAAAAATGCACTAGAGGGATCAAGTTCAATTCTTAGTTTAGACCTTCTTCCTATATAGAGCTTTTTTCCTGACAAACTGTTCCCCACCCAGTCAGGGTAAGCTTCAAAATGTCAGGACAAATAATTGGAAGAGTTTTTGGCCTCTTTTTTCTTCAAAATCTTAGAAATGTTGAAGTATTGTATGGAACCTTGAGTAGAAAAACAGGCTATTTCAGGTTCATAATCTCATGGGATTGTGGGAGAGATGTAGCTAGTGTCATGTCGCTCTTTCCCACGACTCTTCTCTGTGATTTTCAGATTAACTGGCTTCAGTTGCCAATGGTGTGAACCTCACCTGGAAAATAACATGATCTTTTCCTAGGAGGAGGAAGAACGTCGACATAAGGAACTGATGCAGAAGAAAAAAGAGGAGGAACAAGAGAAAGCAAGGAAGATTGCAGAACAACGCCAGGCTGAGCTGGAAAGAGAAAAAAAACTGTCTGCTGAGAGAGAACTGGAGAAGAAGCGAGAGCAGGAAAAGATCCAGGCACAGCGGTAAGAACAGAATAGCTGAGCATCTTTCCACTCTGAATTCTCACAAAAGCAGGCACAGGAAGAGTTCTGAGGTACACAAATATATGATTCGGACGTCTGGTGGCATAGCTGGGACTAACATGGGGTTCACATTACGCTGAAAAGATGATTGCTTTTCTCTTCAGGTGGTAATGTAGCATGTTTGCTTGCAGGGAGCGTGAACAGCAAGAGAAAGAAAGGGCTGCTCGCTTGCAGAGAGAGGTTTTACAAGCAGCTAAAGAAAAGGAGAGGCTCAGGAAAGAAATGGCAGAAAAAGAGAGGAAGTTGGTAAGGGGCTCGTCCATCTCTCTGAATGTCTTTTGTTATGTTTGCAGCCGGTTCGCCTCATCTGGATCCTGTTGTGTGGCAACAGCCCTGTCCTTTCTCAATATTGTATGGCCTCTTTTTAGCAGGAACAACGGAAGCAAGAAGAGGAACTGCAGAAAACAACTTCAGAGGCTCAGGCAAAGGTTGCTAATAAACAACTGAACGTGACCGTGAATGTTGAGGTAACCTCAGAACTACACTGAATGATTAGCAAAAAGAGTAACAATAACCCTAAATATATTCTTTTAAATTTAAGATTATATTGGAAAGCAGGTTACCTCTAGTGGGTGTTTAAGATTTAATTTACAGAGCCATTTTTAATAGTGCCAACAAAGTGGAACGTCTAGGTCTTCAGTTGTTGAACTGAACAGGAACGTCTCTGTATACATCCACTCCTGCTGGGAATTGTAGCTTGGCAGCATCTGGAGAGTCACAGTCCTAGTCCTACAATAAACACAGTTTGACGCTGAACTGCTACATAAACCAGAATAAGATGGCCTTGGCTCTGAAAAATGCAACAAATCAAAATGTTGGCCTATTTTATTGCCCTGTAACATTTTAATATCAAGTTTGCTTCTCCCATCATTCCTCTGTTTGTATGTGGGTGTGTTGTGTTTGGGAGGGGGTTACTTTTTAGTCTCTCCCCCTCCCCCTCTCTCCCTCCCTCCCTCTCCACAAATCTTTTCACAGATTTGGGAAAACTTGAAAGTATAGTGGCAGAAGTTAAAATGTAAAGAGGAATCTAAAACTAAAGGGGAAAAATAAAACTTCATAGAAGGAAATATCTGGATTAATACATTGGATAAAAAATCTGGCTGCCTCCTAGGGCTTGCCATTGGAAAAATAAAGCTATTGTTTTAATAGAAAATAACTTTTTCTTGAAATAGAAAGGAACTTTGGATCTTCAGGTGATGCTTCACTACCTTTGAAGGAGGGGGCGTGCAGCCTGGGATCTCTCAGTTGAGACATACTTTTTAGGTCTTCCTGCTGTCATTGTTGGGAAGAACTAGAGATTTTATTTGGGAATGAGAACAAATACGTTATGTGAGATACTCTTCTGAAAAACAATGGGAAACTACTAACGTGTGCTACAACTCTTTTAGTGGTTCCAGGATCCAGTTCCAGTGACTTGATTTTCCTGGCATTCTTCTTTCTAGAACTCGCCTGTCTGTAATTCATATCAGATGACACCTCAAGGCCCCAAACAACCCAAGATTGATTTAAATAATTATGGGATGGATTTGAACAGTGATGATTCAACAGATGATGAGAGCCAGCCCCGCAAACCCATCCCTGCTTGGGCTACTGGTATGTTGGAACCCATCTGTGTTCTTTGAGTCACATTACAGCTGAGCACTCCCTTAGATCTGCTTTTCCTAATCCAGTGCCCTGCAGATGTATGGAAAGTGCAACTTCTAGAATTCCCAACTGTTTGCTAAGAATTCAGAGAGACAAAGTCCTAATATGCCAGGAGGGTACCAGCTTGGGGATGGCTTTGCAGTATTTTATGGAACCTGTTGCCACAGGATATGGTAGTTCACTTTAAAAGTTGATAGACAGGTTTACAGAGAACATCTTTATCCTGCTATTAGCCTTGAGTGCTGAAAACATCTGTGCTCAGAAGCTGTGTATTTCTCAGCACTAGTATTTGGGAAGGAGCTGTTAGCATTTTGGAAATTTCTGGCTGGTCCCTGTAGGAAATGAGATGTTGGGCTAGATATGACCCAGTGTAACCAGATTTTCAAGCATCTTCTAAACATGCTTGCTTAAAAGCAAAGCTGAGCTTAATGCAAAATAGAATTGTATTTCTTCTAAACATCTCAGCTACTAAAAATGTGAAAATTCTGTATAATGTGACAATGCAATATTCATGATGTACATGGAGACTTGACATAGTATCTTTTAAACATGGTTTAGTACCTTGGTCTCCTGTTACACTTTGTGAATATAGCTTTAAAATGTGCTAGGAAGCAGAATTTGTATTTCCTACTTGTTTGAGAACAATGACTTTTTTGTTTTTAATGTAGAAAAAGAAATACATTGCAAAAATTATATAAATACATTCCAAATAATATACATCTATATAGGGTGTCCATCTCTTTTGTGGGCCAAATCTGTTAAGTATACAGTGGTACCTCGGGTTACGAACGCCCCTCCTTACGAATTTTTCGCGATACGATCAGCTCCGGCCCCAGAAATTTACCTCGCCGTGCGACCTCCGCCCCGCGCTACAAACCGGATCCGCAGCCATTTGCCTGCTGCCACGTGGTCACGGCTTCCTGTGGGCAGTAGCAAGGAGACGTTCGGTGAGGCTTGTGGTGTGTTTTGTGGCGTTTGGAAGGTTTTTGGTGTGCTTGTCAGCATGGCTCCAAAGAAAATGCAGAGCCATATGTATTTACATTGAACCTTATGGGGAAATTTGCCTCGTGGTGTGACCAAATCGAGTTGCGATCAGAGTCACGGAACGGATTAGGTTCGTAACGCGAGGTACCACTGTATTTTGGTAGACAGATTTCACTGCTTCCAGCAGCAATCTGTAATGGTCTGGAAATATTTCAGGAAGGAAATGCTTTGCTAGCGATGGACAAGATCAATTCTAATTTTAATCACACATGCACAATATTTTTTCATTTTAAAATGTTCATAATGGTTGCTACTGTCTTTCGCATGACTTGGATTATGAGAGAAGAACACAATTTCATCTGTGAGACTGGGGGGAAATTATCCATTCTTTCTTCAGAATTCTTGCTGTTCCTTTTCAGAACTGAAACTGCAGAATGCAGACCCCAAATTTATTTATTTATTTTATATTTCACATTTGGTCACCAGCCATCTCACTAGGAAGTGACTGGGAGGTTTACAGTAAAAACAGAAAATAAATATTAATTAAAATACAATAAAAATACAATAACAACCATATTCATACATAAATAATAATATCTTCCGAGGTGCTGCTGGTAGAAAGGATATTAACATACAGGAGCATCTTCAAAGTGCTAGCCACCCCCAGGGTTGATTGCCTCTTCTCACCCCATCCAAGTTGGCAGAGCCAGGTCTTAACTGCTTTCTGGAAGGTCGAGAGAGTTGGGTCCTGCCTCACCTCTGGGGGGAGAGTATTCCATAGGGCGGGGGCCACAGCAGAGAAGGCTCTCCTTCTGGGCCCCGCAGTCAACATTCTTTTGTCGACAGGGTCCGCAGCATACCCTCTGCTTCACCAGGTGGGATGGGTCAATGTAATGGGGGTTTATTTTATTTAAATGGCAATCAATATGTCTGTTCTTCCCTCCCTTAGGAAATCAACTAAGCCAAGCGATCTTGCACCAATATTATAACCCACCAAACACCAAAGCACTCTTTGGAGTGGTGAAGAGTCCCAGGTTAGAAGAAATCTTCTATAAGAGCAAGCCACGTTATTTCAAGCGCACTAGCTCTGCAGTGTGGAATTCCCCACCTTTTCCAGGTGGCAAATCTGTCCCTTCTGCTTTCAAGAGGTGCTGATGCCTGTTCAGTCTAGTCTAATGTGTGTCTGGTTCTGTTTGTCAAAGGATAAAATGTATTGCTTTTTAATGTGTGCACTCTTTTTTTCTTTTATCAATATTAATAAATATAATGTTCCCATAATGAAGTTGCTGTCTCTGCTCACGGTGCCTAAGTGACCTGCTAGGATTGGCAACAATATTATAATAACCCTATTGTTATATATGACAGTTGTTAGAAACCTATGTGTAGAAAGTAAGGGAGGTGACCTTGACAGAAATATATAAGAACTGTTACTTAGGCAAAGAGGGCTGGAACATTACTTGAGCCCTGGGAAGCAAGATAGTGTTTGGAAACAGCTCAGAGAAATGTTTGCCTGATTCACTGAGGTATAAGTAGGAGGGGAGGTACAGTACAATCAGACATGCAAGCTTCTGTTATTATAGCCTATCTCAATAAAGTATGTTATTTTCTGGTCTGTTCTCCCTAGCGGGGCTGATACTATGTGATGGTGTAGGTGGCATGTAAGACTAAGAATAAGGACATGTAAGGACAAATCTTCACTTGACATTGAGTGACCTTGGGTGATTGCACACTCATTCTAACCTATCATTAGATTACTATGATGGGACCGATCAAGCCCTTGAGGGAAGGGGGATAGAAATGCACTATGAAGCATGCCTAAGGTCATATATTTAATTTCTTTACATTTCCAGTTATTTAAAAGATCAGATAGCAGACAATGGGAGGTAAATGTCTCTTGGATGTATTTTTGAGCTTTATTGTTAGAGATGGTAGAGAATGCAACTGTGATAAAGGGGCTTAGTTTTCAGTACAGCTGTGCATAGGATTGACTGATATTAATCCCTAGTTTCCTTAATAAATTCTGCCAGTCCTTTGATTACTTTGTCCTATAATATATTTGCCTCAATAAAGTTGCCCCTTCTTCACCCTCATTCTAAGGCACAAACCATACTTACGAATCAATAACTGGTTTCATACAAAATGCTGTATTTTTATACCATACAAATAAAACAATTCTGGGCTAACACAATGCATGAATTCTGCCATTTAGATTGTTCTGGAATGATTCTGCAAAAACTCCATCTGTACAATTTTGAAGAAAAAATTGCTGAACCATAGCCTAGCTTGCTTTTAGGCACAAATCTGCCTATCAGTCTTTTTATGATATAGAGGATATATGGTCATATCTCATGTTTATATATAGCAGGAACCTGTCTGCATAGAATTAGATTTTTGTATTTAGTTCCTCTTTTTTTTTGTAAAAACTTTATTAAGTTGTTTAAAAAGGAACAGTAAAAACTAATAAAAACTAATATTGAGAGGAAGCAGAAGGAAAAGAAAATTGAAAAAAAAGAAAATAGTAAATATCAAAAGTGCAGAAAAGAGAGAAGGAAAAAAAAAGAATTGACTTTTGACCCTCCTTGCAACAGAAATAAGTAACAATATACAGGTGAAACTCGAAAAATTAGAATATCGTGCAAATGTTCATTTATGTCAGTATGGCAACTCAAAAGGTGAAACCAATATATGAGATAGACACATTACATGCAAAGCGAGATATGTCAAGCCTTACTTTGGTATAATTGTGATGATTATGGCGTACAGCTTATGAAAACCCCAAATTCACAATCTCAGAAAATTAGAATATTACATGACATCAATAGCACAAGGATTGGAAATAGAACAATATCGGACCTCTGCAAAGTATAAGCATGCATATGTACTCAGTACTTGGTTTGGGCCCCTTTTGCAGCAATGACTGCCGCAATGCGGCGTGGCATGGATGCTATCAGCCTGTGGCACTGCTGAGGTGTTATGGAAGACCAGGATGCTTCAATAGCGGCCTTCAGCTCCGCTGCATTGTTCAGTCTCATGTCCCTCATCTTTCTCTTGGCAATGCCCCATAGATTCTCTATGGGGTTCAGATCAGGCGAGTTTGTTGGCCAATCAAGCACAGTAATCCCATGGTCATTGAACCAGGTTTTGGTACTTTTGGCAGTGTGGGCAGGTGCCACGTCCTGCTGGAAAATGAAGTCAGCATCCCCATAAAGCTCGTCTGCAGAAGGAAGCATGAAGTGCTCCAAAATCTCCTGGTAGACGGCTGCGTTGACCCTGGATTTAATGAAGCACAGTGGACCAACACCAGCAAATGACATGGCTCCCCAAATCAACACAGACTGTGGAAACTTCACACTGGACTTCAAGCATCGTGCATTGTGTGCCTCTCCATTCTTCCTCCAGACTCTGGGTCCTTGGTTCCCAAATGAGATGCAAAAGTTGCTCTCATCAGAAAAGAGGACTTTGAACCACTGGGCAGCAGACCAGCTCTTTTTTTCTGTAGCCCAGGTAAGACGCTTCTGACGCTGTTTGTTGTTCAGGAGCGGCTTGACAAGAGGAATACGACATTTGAAGCCCATGTCCAGGATCCATCTGTGTGTGGTGGCTCTTGATGCACTAACTCCAGCCTCAGTCCGCTTCTTGTGAAAGTCCCCAACACTTTTTAATGGCCTTTTCCTGACAATCCTCTCCAGGCTGCGGTCATCCCTGCTGCTTGTGCACCTTTTTCTACCACACTTTTCCCTTCCACATAACCTTCTATTGATGTGCTTTGATACAGCACTTTGGGAACATCCAACTTCTTTTGCAATTACCTTTTGGGGCTTTCCCTCCTTATGGAGGGTGTCAATGATGGTTTTCTGCACAACTGTCAGGTCAGCAGTCTTTCCCATGCTTGTGATTCCTACTGAACCAGCCTGAGAGACCATTGAAAGGCTCAGGAACCCTTTGCAGGTGTTATGGATTCATTAGCTGCTTAGCGTGGGACACTTTGAGCCTAGAATATTGAACCTTTTCACACTATTCTAATTTTCTGAGATTGTGAATTTGGGGTTTTCATAAGCTGTACGCCATAATCATCACAATTATACCAAAGTAAGGCTTGACATATCTCGCTTTGCATGTAATGCGTCTATCTCATATATTGGTTTCACCTTTTGAGTTGCCATACTGACATAAATGAACATTTGCACGATATTCTAATTTTTCGAGTTTCACCTGTATATCAAACTCTTACTCTAAATTTAAAACATAACTTCCATTATTTCTCTTGACCCATATTACTGTATTTCTAATCATCAATTCCATACAACATTTCATTTTTTTTCTCTCTTTCACACAAAAAGTCCAAAAGTATTTAGTTCCATTTTTTTTAATACCAGGAACGATACACTAACTAAAAATAGCTATTTTTTAAAGTTTAGGCCCACACTACCAATTTAAAATTCCATTATAAATTGTTTTATTCCTTATGGTCTTAGACACTTCTTGAGCTGTGCTTTGTATGTTTCTAGTCCATAGTAAAGATTGGCCCAAGAAATTTACTTCCTGAAGAGGACTAAATCTCATTGCCTCCATTCTGTTTATAAAAGCCAACCAAATATGTGGCTGAATCTTCAGGGCTGGCAAGCATTCAGCATCCTTAGGCACACGCAGCTCTATCCACACCTCATCTTTCAGGGACTGCCTTCTGAGGTTCTGGCTAAGGGGAGGGCTGGCCTTATTCGGAAGACCTCGACCACACAGGACTCCAGCAGGAGAATCCAATAACATTGACAACTATGGTGAATTGGATGGACACTTAGAGCCTATCCACACAACCCCCTAACCTTGGTGTCAAAATCCCTTTGGCATGAAGGATACTTCCTCATGGCATAACCTTCCTTTCATCCTCACTCCCAGCCAAGGCCACCTAACTTCAAGTTTATCTTATCCAGGGCTATAGTGATGTTCTCATCTTCTGACAAAAGTCTTGTTATATATGGTACTGATGTAGTTTTGACAGTAACTATGGTGATAACGTGGCATCAGTCAAAAGCACCCCAAAGCAGGTTGGGTGTCTGCAGGGGGGGAAAGGGAAGTTGAAATCTGCAAGATGGTAAGTGCAGCACTGTCAAAATCCTATCCCTTTGGTACATGTGGCAATGAAGCCTGCATGTACAACAGGCACAAGGCTTTGCTTGTGACATCACACCCACTATCTTGCAGGTTTTGACCCTCCATGGACACCCATGGCTCCAGGTGTACCCATTCCCCTCTTCCGTCCACTGTTCTTTTGGCATTTGCCCATATAATGCCTGACCAGAGGTGTTGCTCTAGCCCTTAACTATCCAGGCAAAAAGGTGCCCTGACTGGCAGGCAGTTCATGAGGTACAGCAGCCCTGGCTGAAGCAGGGAGTCACCTAGTAGTCCCTGTCAGCAATTCCCCCATCTGTTTTGGGATGAAAACAGCAAAATAACGTAAGTGGTTGAGAGCATCAGCAAGATGGATGAACAAGTGGGACAGAAAGGCAAGCGAGCTCAAGAGAAAGATGAGCAAGGAAGTGAAAAATAAAAGTGAGAATGACAGCACACAAGAAATGAGTAAGTGAGTGAGTGAAAGATGAGTGAGCAAGAGTAAACATGATCCAGGGAGCAACAGAAGGAGAGTGCAAGAGACAAGCAAGCAATACAAGAAAATGAAAAAGAGCAAGTGAATGAGAGGATTAATGGGGCAACCATCATGTGGGCAGGGGGAGGGCTTCCCAGTAAAGTAAGAGAGGAGACCCTCTTTGTTTTACCAGGAATTACAGCACATAAACCCCAGTGGGGGCTTCCTGATAAAGCTGGAGGGCCAGAAAGCCCCTGTCTATTCCATGGATCAGATCCTGACAGATAGGTAAACCAATAGATCTAAGCCATCTATCAAAACTCACCTTCTCTTTCAGCCCCACCCACATTAAGGACAACATTTTATACCCCCTTGACTGGAGGAAAGCAAGTTAAACCAGCTACCTTAGTTGCTAACTAGCCTCAAATCAAAAGAAACAGTGAACTCTGTAACAATGTGCAGCAGGGCTGATACTATGTCCTTGATGGAGAAAATACTGAGTCCCCTAGCGATAGTGTTCCCTGAATTCACAAGAGCAATTTCAGAATTAATTGTACCAATGGCAGGCATTTGTCACTCATTACTAAATGAAGCAAAAAAAAAAAAAAAGCATGATATTAGGCAGTCGATTTTATAAAGCAGAAAGGATTCAAGACCACCTAAGTTTGTCTCCCAGTCAGCATGAATCAATAACAACACACATAGGTACATGGGTCCTGTAAACAAATGGATTGATTAATTTCTGGTTCACATTTCTAAGATGGATTGAGAGGTTATATTTTTCAGCTCCTGATGTTCATAGTCAGCATCTTGAATTTGCTTCTTGCAAAAGCCAGAATCCTGCAAAAGGCTCAGCACGTAGCCAGTACTGCTTTCCATAATGAAATGAAGATTACACAGGGTATTGAAGGGAAAAGAAATAGGAAACAGAGTGTAATCCCATGCATGCTTCAGAAGCAAATCCTACCAGGTTCCATGGGGCTTATACCTTATATAAGTACCCGTGCGGGGGAGGGTTAGCGGAATTTTTTATTATTGTTTACTGTTAACCGCCTAGAGCCTTTAAGAATAGATGCCATACAAATACAGTAAGTAAGTAAGTAAGTAAGTAGGTTGGTAAGTAAATAAATGATTTCTATGCACAGCATGAAAATCTCGGCATTTGTCTACTCCAAAATAAGCCTGTTTGGCTTCAGTCTGATTTATTTCTACCTAGCCTGATCTCAGAAGTTAAGCAGTGTCAGTCTTGGTTAGTATTTGGATGGGGGAACCACTGGGGAATTCCAGAGGCATTGGCTAGGTTGATAAGTCACAAAAACAAAATCCCAAAATGCAACAGTAGCAAGTCATTTCTGTAGCACTGCCAAGAAAACTGAATGGATGCTGTCATTAGCACAGTGCAACCGCATCTTCACTATATAACTGTATATACAAATGAAAGCTTTGGGGCGTCTGGCACAAAACACTGTTGCTTCCAGAGAAAATGGATGGGGAGTTGCAGGTAAAAAAGAAAATACAATGGGAAATTTTGTGCTGGTAAGAGAAGTATTGCATTTGAAATAGTTGGAAGCAGGATGCAAGTGTATTCAATCAGCTAATTAACATTCCTCTGGAAAAATACTGTTATCTGCTAAATAAGTGAATTATTATATAAGGACTGTAAGAGAGCAAAGGCTGGACAAGGCATCTGAATCTTTTTTAGGATATTAGCATTTATTTTATGATCTCTGATCTATATTTTACCATGCACAACCATATTTTGAAATCAACAGAAATTTATTATTATTATTATTATCATCATCATCATCATTAAATTGTTTTTCTAACTGTTGGTTTGAACTTTGTACATTGCCCAGAGTTGCTGCTGTGAGATGGGTGGCTGGATAAATTGTATGTTTAAGTCAATCAATCAGTATCATTTTGGTTAGGAAAAAAAGTTATAGAAATTCTGCATCTTGTGGTGAGGATCTAGTACAAAAAAAGTGCAATTCCCACCAGTTGGCATAAAGCTTCTTTTTCCTGCAGTGAAAAAGTATCAGAGTATTCTTTTATTTTCTTTACAGACTCTGTTTCCACACTTGCTGGATTATGAAGCTGCAGCTCTTGAAGCAGATCAGCTTGTGATCCTCCATACATTAAAACTAATAGCTTTTCAGCTGAGCTGCAGAGGACAAAAGCTAAGAGAGGAAATAAAATGAAAACATGAAAAGGAGATTAAAAGAAATAGGTACTTTAAAAAAAAGGTTTCCTTTCTTGGAACTAGTGTTCTCAGTGTTAATGCAGTTTGGAAGATATTATTATAGTTTTGTTACTCTTCTATTTTATTGTTATTGTTGATTTTATCATTGACTTGTAAGCTGCTTAGAGTGGATCAGATTGGATAGAAGTTATCATATGAATGAATGAATGAATGAATGAATGAATGAATGAATGAATTTATTCAGTGAGAAAATGGGAGGGCTTCACTTCCTCCTGTTGATGTCATAGTGCATATTATTAGCTACTCCGTTTGTAAACCTTCAGTTGAGATGAAAATGCAAGT
Source organism: Liasis olivaceus (assembly GCA_030867105.1). Taxonomy (NCBI): domain Eukaryota; kingdom Metazoa; phylum Chordata; class Lepidosauria; order Squamata; family Pythonidae; genus Liasis; species Liasis olivaceus. Next base: position 105,295,213 of record CM061349.1, on the reverse strand, counting down.
GGTATCTTTGCTGCAAAGTGGGCATGAAGAAGGAACTTTCAGAGGTTATGTCTTCTGTGTGGAATATGGGTAAAAATCAGGTTTTTCTGTGGCTGAATTTATCCTAGAATTCAGGTAGTTGCTATAAGACAGAAAGGGGCAAGTTTTAGGTTATGACTAGGCAATACTGCATAGATGCATGTAAACATAATGTACATTTCTGCTATCCATGAATTGGATGGTGGGGGAAGTGTAGGAATTAGATGATGACTTTCATGGTCTTACAACCCAAACAATTGTTTGGTGGTGGACCAGCAAGAATCTAATTGCTTTGGGGGAAAGCTGCATGGGGATGACTCTCCTTCACCAGCACATTTCCATTCAAAACTCCTTGCCAAATACAGTAGCTGCTTAACTGGCTATCAAGAGCCTGATTATCCTGGGAAAGAAGACACACGAGAGAGAATCATCTCTATGACTTCATCCTCAGCACTATTGTGGCCAAATGAACAAAAGTCTGGCAATTCCGTTACCAACAGTAGTGGGCCCCCTTTCAGCTAGCAATCCATGGGGAGCCAGTATGCTCAGTAACTAAAGAACAACTGGAAGAACTGCTGACATTAGGCAAGTCAGGTGGAAATGTAGAGAGAGCCCAAGTCAATGATGGTGGAAGGAAACAGTGGATAAGGATAGTTCAGAGGTCTGAGTGGTGACTGGATGACCTAATAGGAAAAAGAGAGAAGAAGGCAGAGGAGGAGGAGGAGGAGGAGGAGGAGAAATGAAGCGGTGATCAGAATAAATCAAGTAGGTGGGCAGTTATCTTGGCTCAGATTATTAGACTTGCTAAATACAAGTTCTGGATATGGCTTCCATAGACATCTGTAGAATATGTATTTAGTTATTAATATTTTGGAAATATGCATTATTTATTAATGAACATTCCTGAGTGAAGTCCTTGGTGCTCTCTGAGCTTGGTTGTTTGCTTGCAGATGTTTCATTACTCAACTAGGTAACATCATCAGTGACAGCACCAAGGATTCCACAGTTCAACCCTGAGCTATACATATATTCTCTTCTATTGGAACATTCTTGAGTGTTTTTCTGGTCTGTGTGGAATCAGCTTTCACTTTATGTAGTCAGACATTTAAAATTAATTGCCTATTTTGAAATTATGGATTGTAATTCTACAATCATTATTACTAAAGTAAGGGTTTAGAATTTAGAAAGGATTATATAATTCCTTTTAATACATGCATGGTAAAGTTTAGGGGTGTATGGGGTGTCCGGGGGGGTATAATCTGTGGTGGAGGGGCCTGCTGTGCCCTTTTTAGGGCTACTCATTCAACTTTGGTCCCCGCCTGGCATTCAGCTTTCACCTGTGGCTCCAAGTAGTTGTAACATGCACCGTGGCCACACCCCAGTAAACTGTCTCAAGCAGATGGGCCAAACCAGGTGAGGGTAGCTGGTGGGTCTCTGACTCTCAGTGAGATAGGGGATCTGTCTATCCCAGCGTATAAAGTCTGGCCATGGCAAATTGAGGGGAGGAGACTGATCAATGGTCTAACTGTCAAGAAGGCAGACCCAACAGTCGTTGTGGAGCACTAAGAGCATCCTGGTCATCCACTGCAACAGGAGAGGTCTCCAGCTGTGATGGTTCTCCGTGCCACTGGATTAAGGTCTCTTATGCTGAGAGAGTGAGTCTGCCCCTGCGCAATGGCTGTTCCACTTAAAACTCCATCACGCACAGGTTTCTGTTGTGCAACTCATCTCCATCTACAACTCATTTGCAACTCATCTTCCAAACCTAATTCACTGAGCCCTGCTGCCCACCTCCATGTCCCCAGATGAGCTGCATGACAGCATATCTTCTTTGAACCCGAAGGACTACCAATCAAGGTAAAGCTTGAAAAATCCTTGTTTCTTGCAGACTGTGTTTGCAGGTCACACTAAACCACAAACTATCTAAACTTATTTTAGCCTTGAATCTCCTATGAACCCAACCCATGTGGTTAGTTTCTGGCTCAGTTTGTCATGCAAACTCAGAAATTGAGTTTATTTCAATAACCCATGGTTCAGTTAACCATGGACACATGAATCATGAGAACACAGCTATACTATCTTTGGCCAAAGACCAGTCTGAGACCAGGTAATCTATTCTGAGATCAGAGATACATCTCTGTATATGCCAAAACTGAGGAAATACCATGTTCTTGAGGCTGTTTTTTTCGGACAGGAAACTTAGGTAAGCTTAGCACACTAAGTTCCTCTTACTGAGGGAAAAAAGGTCATTCTTTGATTCCAGAGCTTTTCTAGGAGAAAAAACTGTGCTTGTGGTAAAAATTCCAGTGAATTTTGCAATACTTATTATCATAATCTGATTTTGGCAGCTTCTAGGGCAAACTAAAGCTCTTGATGGTATTTCCTTTCCTGCAACTTTTGAATAGAAGACTGGAAAAAGTTGTTTGGTGGGTTTGACCTCTGGTTCTCTCTATAAAAATAGTCTATGAAACCCAGAAAGTCACCTGACTTGCTATGCAGTGCTGGAGGAGGGTCACTCCTCCTGGTTCCTATATAAATTATGGGTGCTGAGGTTTAAAACTAGTTGGTGGGCGTTGTGACTGCATTCAGCAGGTATCCTTCCTTGAAATTATGAAGCCAACTTGTGCCTTTCTGTTCCTCATCTTGGCATGTTGTTTTGGCTCACTCATGCCACTTATGATTTGTTTGTAGAATTAAAGTTGCATTTTTAATAATAAATGTTACTGAAACCCTGTGATTAGAAATATGATAGTCAAGCTAATACTGAGCTAGAAATTAATAGCATTAAACTGGTTCTGCTGGAGTGTCCTCAAAGAATTCTGAAACATATAAATTACAAGATTGAGATGTATTTATTTTGAATTGTTCATAGAATTTACTAAACCCTACAGAGAACCCAATGTCCAGGTAATTTTCTTGGAGACCTCATAGCTTGACACTAATTTAAATATGAAACAGAGGGTTTTACAAATATTTTTGTTTGATTGATCAATACTTGTTCTACCTGCCTGAAGTTCAAAAGTTATCCCTCAAAAATTAAATTTCCCAGTCAGTTTACAGTAAACTGTCCAGGTAAGTAGCAGTCCCTAGCTGACTTTGCCTTAACTTGGAAGGTTAAGCAGAGCTGGACCTGGTTAGTGCCTGGAAGAGAAACCATCAAGAAACCCCAGGGCTGTAAACTAAAGAAGATTAAAAACAAAATATTCTGGAACAAGGCAGCAGAAAACTACTTCCAACTGTTATCAAAGAAATTTCATGAATGTGCCCATGAAATCTCCAGGAATCAAGCTCAAGTCAAAGGAAATGTTATATTTACCTTTTAAGTGAGTTATAATGTATATGTGTGCAACTGAACTTCTGTGCTCTCATTCCAAAGCATGCTTTCAACATCAAATTATATATGTGCCAGTGTACATAGTTACTGTCCCCCTCCCCACCCCCAGAAATTGTCTGCAGGTAGGAACGCATCATATCTGAAACAGAGGAGAAGACTTAAGACTACTCATTACTGTTTCAATAAAAGTTGCCACCTCAAAGAGCGGAGTAGGAAACTGATAGGCTGGTTTTCAACCCCAGCTCTTCAGGCAGAGGAGAAGAAAAGAGAAGACAATTGTACTGCTGATCATTCTACCTTCTTTTCCATCCTTTCTCTATGACACAATTTCCAGAATACCTCAAGCAGGTATAAAGAATAACCCACACTATTGCCTATCTGCTGGAAGGTGGCAGATAGAGGCAGCATTATATTATCTGTGCTCTATGAGCTGGGCTTTTATGTGATGTTATGCTTATCATAGCATCATAGTAATATAATAGTTACACTTCCAACCTCTAGAGGAAGTGTAGGAGACCCTATTTGAATTGGAAAACAGATGTTTCTGATCTGGGTTGAATTCTTTGTAGTTGACATTTACATTGTCCCAAACTGTTCTTTTAAAAGAAATTGAGCTCTCTGGCTGGGTGACTGTGAGTGGCTGGAGCCAATGTATAAAAGAGTAATTTCAGTTATTTCTCCTTTGTAAGTTCTCATTTGGAAGATAAGAGCCCAAATAAAATTTTGATTGCTACAGCCTAGTTCCAAGGGTCAGAAAAAGGGAGCAAGATTTATCAGGCTGTGGAACTCAATATGGGAAGACAAAGAATTGAAGCTTGTATCACTAAAACGGTACAAGGAGTTTCAAGGAGCAGTAGACAATGTTATTTATGAAGGTGGGTCCTTTCCGTTGACTATTCAGATGCCACGGTCAACTGCTGTTCCTGTTCAGTCAGGGGTCCTTTAATAAATTAACATAAATTCAATCAATTTTAGAAACAGATTCAACATGAAAAGAGTATCAAATTATCTCCTTAATATGTGTAATTTGCTCTTTTTTCCCTTCTAAATTAGTTTTCTCAGTCTGTCCAAGTATCGAGACCCTCGTAATTAAAGGGTCTGAATTGAATTCAGCAAACCGGATGCCGAATTGAAAGAAGAACTTTATAAGTACACCAATGAGGATAATGCCATAAATGTGGCATTAAAGCTGAGAAATCATATCTTCAAGTTAACATTTGTCCAAAAATTTGCTATTGTGAATCTCATGGTAATTGTACTGCTATGTTACTGTAATTTGCTTGTTTTTGTCCTTTTGCAATTGAATCTCAGCACTAAAGGGTTCTTATGATATATTAATGCAAATAAATTAAGAAAAAAGGATTTTTAATAACCACGATTGATTGATTGTTTGATTGATTGATGAGGGCCATCAAGTCATTTTCAACTCCTAGCAACTACATAGATTTTCTCCATGATAATCTAGCCCTAACCTGGTGCACTCATCAATACTAACTGAGTCCATCTACCTTGCTGTTGGTCACCATCTTCTTTTTTCATCCACCTTTCCCAACATTAGAGCCTTCTCCAAAGAGCTAGGTCTTCACATTATGTGTCCAAAGTAGGATCATTTGAGTCTAATCATTTGTGCCTCAAGTGAGAACTCTGGGTTGATTTGTTCAATGATTAATCAGTTTGCTTTCTTGGCTGTCCATGGTATTCTCAGGAGTTCTCCAACACCAAAGTTCAAAGGTGTCAATACTGTTCCTATCTTGCTTCTTCAGAGTCCAACTTTTGCTTCCATAGAGTGTCACAGGGAATACCATGGCTTGCACAGTACTGATCTTTGTAGGTATAGACACACCATGGCATTTGAATATCTTTTCCATTGCCTTCATGGCTGCTTTACCAAGTGCTAATCTGTGGAATATTTCTTGACTCCTTGTTCCTTTACTGTTGACAGTTGATCCTAAAAGACAGAAGCTATCTACCACTTCAATATCTTCATTGCTAATTCTAAGGCTGGTTGTTCTACCTGTTGTCATTAGTTTGGTCTGATTTATATTTAATTTTAGTCCCATTTTTTCACTGTACTCTTTGACTAGGGCTTGCAGGTCCTTTGAATTTTTAGCTCTCAGGGTAGTGTCATCAACATAGTGCAGGTTGTTGATGTTTCCTTCTCCAATTTTAAAACCACACTAATCTTCTTCCAATCCAACTTCCCTTAATATATATTTGCCATATAGGTTGAATAAATAAGGGGAGAGTATGCAGCCTTGTTGCACTTCTTTGCCAACCTGGAGCCAGTCTGTTTCACCATGTTCTGTCCATACTGTGGCTTTCTGACATGTATATAAACTTCTCATGAGGACAGTGAGATGTTCTGGGATTCCATAACCACATACTGAGCTAAAAACACAGAATCACATGGGCTTCCAAGGGTTCAAGAATCATGTTTTCTGAGTGCAGCAAACTGTATCCTCCATTTGTGGCTGAATTACAGCTCTAAATCATAGAAGAGGGTTCAGAAATATACCTAGTTTATTTCAGAGGATTTCCTCTTTCAGGGTGGGGGCACTTTTCATTACTGTCCCAACAGAGAGAGAAAAAAATGGTTGGTGACAAAGCAAGGTTGCACTGATTTCTTTTCCAACTAGTTGATCTGTAATACCTAGCATCACTTAATATTATATGCTGGCTGGAGTTGTTAGCAGCTGAAATTCAGCAACACTTGGTGAACTATAGGTTGCCCTTCCTTGGCTTAGATTAATTCATGCTATTTATATACCATATGCATACAGTATATATACCATATGCAAGTAGATGTATATGTGAT